>CM071594.1:85080000-87581250 GCA_036435485.1 Saposhnikovia divaricata
CGTAGCCATCTTGCAAGGATCGACTAGTCCAAAGAGCAACCACAATTAAAGCTCGGAGCTCTCAATCCCTAGCATTCAATACACGAATTAATTACACCCTAGTTTTATTCCACAACATTTGGCACCGTCTGTGGGACAAAGACGTCAACCATGGAAAATACACGGAGATAAGAAAGATTGATATGGTGTTCCACCAGCCTCAATACACGTTCCGACCACCGTTGCTGGAACTCAGCCAACACATACCACTATTCAAGGGTTGAACCCTCTACGAACAGGAATTTAAACGAGTCTCCAAGGAGCTAGAGTCCAAATAACGATTCTAAACTCTCTAGGGGCGGATCCCAAATCCTAGGCATGATTATGTCCATCACAAGCAAGCATGATTACAAAACTTTACCATGGTGCTTCCACCACTAACAGATCAGAACCTAAGTTATGGGCTTCCACCCCAACAAAAGGATGATTTGCCCCATTTTTTTTAGGCTCGAAACCTCCGCATATAGCAGGAGGAAGAAGTCTCGATCGTACACTAAAGACGATGAAAGAGCAATTGAACTGATAATCCACTACCATTGACAGGGAACGACTCCCCCAGAGACGCGTCTCCAAGGGGTGATCCTTCAAGGGTGACCCAAAATCCATGAACTCAAGGAGCGAATCCCCAATTGAAGATGGTGGTCTCACCTCTGCTAATGGAGCACAATGAGCACAGATCGCCACCACCGTCATGTTAATCCCAATTACTCAAAACCCCGTTTATGGGTTGTCCTTCCTAATTGCTGATGGAACCATCAATTTACTCATGAGAAGTATGTGCCTCAACACATTGAAGGCTTGATCCCCTTGTTGAAGGAAACCAAAGTTTCTCTGGATCATACACCAAAGACGACTTCTCGTCTAAGGAAGATGAGGAATAAGACGTCTGTTCTAGCAAGAGACGTCAAGGCAAGGAGACCGCCGTAGGAGCAGGACGTTCTCAACCCCGAGGGACTAAAGGAATGGCTCTTTAGGCCATAAACGAAAAGATTTGGAGGCTCAAATTACTCATCCGTAGCAGCCAACTATAGATTCAATGAAATCAAGGACGAATCTCTTCCGGATAATGGTGTTGCCCCTCTAGTGCACCGTTGAGACTATATATGTCCTTCTTCATTGTTGAGCGATGAACTTAGGTTCCCACCAGTGGGATGTTTTTTCATCGATGGTAGAAGTGGCTAGCAACACGAGGCATGCGTGCCTCAATGCATTCAAGGCCTAGAATGCCAATGAAGGAGTCATGATTTTTTCAGACCCTATATTGTTGACGATTCATCATCCACTGATAAAGGTAACTATCTCAGAAAGAAAAGACTAGGCAAGAAGCTCGAAGGAAGGTCAGGGCCTTCTCAGCCCCGTGGATCCAAAGGATTGGCTCCCAAGACTTTAGGAGGGAGGATACTCGCACATGAAGCGCATATCCAAAAATTGAAGAAAAACTTAGAAATACAACATGTTTGGCAGGCCCCAGGGGCTAGGATCCCCTATGTTATTAATGCGAGTGATACCCTTAGGAGGAGAAGGGTTGATTCACAAAGGGCTGATCTCGATGGCTTGATGCCTCTAGGAGATCATGATGATCCAATTTTGTCCTTCACCAACGAGGTAGTGAATGCTCATATCTCAAGGAAATTCAAGATGCCCACTAGCGAGTTGTGTGATGGGGCAGGAGATCCCACTAATCATGTGAAGACATCCTCCAATACACTACTAATTTTAACCCGTGATTGACGCAATCAAGTATAGGGCGTTTCCTTAAACCTTGGGGGGGCATGACAAAACGATGGTATAGTCGGTTGCCCCCGTACTCAATCGGCTCTTTTAAAGGACTAAGAAGGGCATTTATCGCCCCATTTATTGATGGAAAGTTCAGGAGAAATGTTTTACATCCTCATGAATGTGGAACAAGGAAAGAATGAATCCTTGAGGGATTACATGAACCGAATCACCAAGGAAGCATTGAAGGTCCCGAACTTGGATGATAGAGTAGCTATCAAGGCAGAGGAATGTGTAAGGGAAGCCTCAACCCCTGTTGGAGGCAATGGAGGTAATAACAAGAAACAAAGGTGATCATGAGTATGATGTAAAGGATAAGTATCCTCGAACAAGTAAAAACTCTTACTCTCCCTAGAAGAAGAACAATCAAGGAGCGAGGTTCACCAGCTATGCACGTTTGTATACTCCCAAGACCCAAATCCTGATGGACATTGAGAAACACAAGAATCTCTGATGGCCGAAGCCACTAAGGGCTAATCCCGAGAAGAAAAACAAGAACCAATATTGTCAGTTCCATAAGCCATTGGAGAATAACTCTCATGATTATAGACAGTTGAAACACAATATCAAGTTTCCGATCCAAATAGAAAAGTTAAATAAGTTCACCAAGGATGGCCAACAGGGTAACCTAAGACAGGATTATAAAAAAGAGATTATGAAAGGAAGGAATGATGATCGAGATCGAAATCCATAGCCCCGGGGGTCGGTGATAAACATGATTTCTGAAGGTCCGACAACGGTCAGGAATAAAAGGAGCTCTCGTAAAGCTTACACTCGATAAGTTATGCAAATAATAGGAGAAGATCCATAGTGAGTAAATACGGAAATGGTAATTGCCTTTGATGATTCTCACTTGGAAGGGGTGAAGTGCCTACATCACGACCCGCTGGTCATAACACCTGTGATAGGCAACTCGCAAATGAAAGGAGTCTCGGTAGACAATGGGACTTCAGTGGATATCTCGTTTCATGATGCATTCTCAAAGATGGGATACAATGATTCTCAATTTATCCCCTCTAACATGCCCATTTGTGGGTTCAATGGAGTTGAGTCGAGAGTTGGAGGAACTATTTGGCTATCCATGATAATAGGACGGGAGCCTAGGGAAGCCACTCAGATGTTGAACCTCTTGGTGGTGTTAAAGCAACTTTCGCTTACAATATGATCCTTGGAATGACATGCTTGCATGCCATTAAGGCGGTTGCCTCGAGCTAAGACCTAAGATAAAATTTCCTACAAGGAACAAAGTTAATGAAGAGAAGGGAGATCAAATCATAACAAAGATTTGCTATCCAGCCACTTCGAGGCCTGATGGAGTAGGGAGCAGGTCCTCCCAATTGAAGACATGAATGTCCAAGAAGATGAGAAACAAAAGCTCACTGAGGACTTGGTCCCCATTACCTTAGCACCTGAAAAATTACCTACGTAGGGCATTGCTGAATGAACCCTTGAAGGGCAAATTATGTGTGTTCCTACGTGAGGACGGTGCTATGTTTGCCTAGACAGTAGCTGATATGCCAAGGGTCGATCCTCAATTGATTACGTAAACTAGACGTCCACCCGAATAGGGAGATGATGAAACAAAAGAAAAGAAACTTTGCTTCCCAAAGGCAGGAAAGCCAATGGAGAATAAAGGATGTGTGTAGACTTCAATGATATGAATGATGCATGTCTCAGTGACTACTTGCCCCTACCAAGGAACGATATATTGACCACTGCAATAGATGGTTATGAAATGTTAGGATTCAGTGGTTACAACCAAATCAAAGTGCATAAAAGTGACGTCCCAAAGGGGCGACATATGGAAAATTGATGAATACAATCTTTGAGCATCCTATTGGGAAGACTTTGGAAGTCCATGTAAATGACATGTTAATCAAGAGCCTCGATAAGGTACAATACATTGAGCATTTTCATGAGACATTTGAGGTGTTAAGGCATCAAAAAATGATATTGAACCTGACTTAATGCGCCTTCAGCATAAGATCAGGAAAAGTTTTGGGTTTGATGGTCTCCAAGCATGGAAATTGAGGGTAACCCCGATAAGGGTAGAGCAATCATTGAAACGGAACCTCCACGTGTTAACATATTTGAATTACGAAAAGTTAACGTATCTACACTTGGCTATATTTGATACGACTTTGAGTGTCGTCCTCGTGAAAGAGGAAGACAAGGTTCGAAAACCCATCTGTTACGTGAGAAAGGTCTTCTATGAGATAGAGTAACCACAATAAATCCCCAAGCACTCGCTGACTTCATGGTTGAATTCACCATTGACAACCAAGAAGTCGGGGGGCAGGAGGTAGGACCCCAGGAGGGCAAAGGATTAGAGAAGGAGAATCCAGAAGCGGTACTCAAGGGGTATGGATCAATTTTGATGAAGAATCAAAAACAAAATTAAGTGAGAACACATCCAGATGGGTTTATGATTTCCCAACAACAAAAAATGAGGCTGAATGCAAAGCCGTGATAGCCATACTTGGTTTGGCCAGAGCCCCGAGGGTCAAAACCTTAAAGTTTGTGGAGACTCAAGATTAGTAGTACCAAAATTGAATGGTATGAGCTCGAGGCCAGGGCCGGAACCGTGACAAAATACTTGACTTGACTCAATTCAATGAGTGTTACATGAAGTACATCCAGAGGAAGGAAAACGTAAAGGCTGATGTCCTACCCAAGTTTGCCTCCTCAAAGTTAGAGAATTTTATAGAAGTTTTCACTTCTACGTCTTGAAGACCCGAAGCAATATGTAATAACCCTAACTTTTAAAATGCTACAGTGCCTGAATAAATAATAATTTTGAGGATTTAGGGAAATGGTATGTAAGTATCCTATATTCGAAATGGAAAATGAATAATTGGAAACCATATTATTGTGGTACTATAAAAATGAGTGACTGGAAATGATCATGGATTTCAGAAATTCCTGAGTACGGACTTTAAAGATTTTCGATTTCGATTGAGACTCTATTGGATTTGATATTAAGAAGTATGGAGATTTTAAAGGGTTTATATCTTGAGAAAATAGTGAAATTAGGTTAAACCAAGGAGTGATCAAGTCAAGGAAATGCCAAGGAAATTTGGATTGTTAAATGATTTCGAAACCAGTTGGATAACGAGGTGTATTCGAAACAAATTGTGATTAAACGAGTATGGGAACCAAACAACCAAGGTTAGTAATACATCAAGGATACATACTACATAATGATCCACCAAGGTAATTAACATTTTACTTAGCAATAATAAAAAACAAGATTAAGCATCATCCACATGACATCACTGCTTACATCACATAGTTAGGCCAATTCCACTCACATTTAGCAAGAAAATAACAAATGGATTATTAAGGAAAATATCTACATAAAGTGAAGATTATCCATAAAAGATTAGATCAAGTCAACCAACACAAAAGATCATCACCAACCTTACCAAAAAGCTCTCCATCTCTTTTCTCTACAAACTACCCAGCAAGAACAAGGAGGAAAAAAAAATTCATATCTCCATTTCTATTCATGATAAAATCACCAAATTTTAACCATAGCTTATCCACTCCATGAGTATCATTCGCTCAAAATTTCATGGCGAAAAAAGTAGTGTAGCCTAGTCAAATCCCTTCCCCAAGTTGAAGAACCGAACCTGCCTAGTCCTTTACAACTTCTGTCCAGTGGGAAAAACGGGATCAAAACCATAGCTGGGAAGCTTTGTTTTTGGTGATCTATATCTCAAATCAAATCTTATGAAGAGGCCAAGGTGTGGTAAAAATTTGAGAGCCAAACTCTTATTTTTCGATTTGTTATGAATTTTACAAGATTGATGATTAATAGTAAATCTTAGAAACTAACTTTAGTTTTCTTGGTTCCTTTGGAAGATCTAAGCTATAATAAGGTGATATAAAGGTTATACAAGGTGTATTAAGGCTTGTACACACTCCAAAGAAGGTATATTACTTGAAACCCTAGCTTGAACTTTGAGTTTATGATTGGTTTTTAAGATAAGTTGGTGTAAAGCATGAAAACATGGTTTTATAAGTGTTTAAAAGTGTTTTGATGGATTATGGAAGTGTTGTGTGTTGAAATCCATGGTTGATATGATGACCACATGGTGTATGGAGTGATATATGTGTTGGATGATGAGTTTGGAGGTGTGAAAAATTTGGAAAGTATGAAAGTATAGCCGTTATAATGCCCGATTTTCGTTAAACCAAAAGATGCCCTGTTTTTGACAACCATACTCGTACGGTTAGGGTTCTGTCCAGGGTGCTAACTGACCATGAGAGGATAGATCTTAGTTCATAGATCGTTTTGATATAAAGTACGTCAAAATCCAATGAACGGTTTAGGAGAAAAGTGAGTTTTAGTGAAAGTCGTTCGGAAAACGAGAAAATGCAATTTTGTCAACTTTGAGGCCATAATTACCATACTTAAACATCTTTAAAAGTTATGAAATTTTGGGACAATATAGTAGGGTGGATATAGAGTCAAATCCCACTGACCTTGTGTCAAAATTCGAATTTGATAATTTATGAGAAATTTTACAGTCGAGTGTGGTCGATAAGAAATTCTAAAGGAAATGGTGTAAAACACTGAAACTTTTACAGAGTCTAAATATGGATAAGTTCTTGGAACTTTTGGTATATAAATGGTATGTTAAATATATTTTTGTGTCAATGGTATTAGGGTTAAGTGGTTAAGAGGGTTGAGGGTTAAAAAGGAATTATTGTTAGTAAAATGATGTTATAGTGGAATGTGTTTCTAACGGTGATTCTTTTCGTTTCTATAGAGATACGAGACGATCATCGGATCATTCCTGTTCAACCTAGAGATCAAGGCAAGATTTCTTTTATCCTTATTTTAATAAACTATTTATGTTCAAAGAAAGAAAATGGTTTTGGTAGATAATATATGACTCTTATATGATGATATGGTTAGGGATATATTCCCTTGTTTGTTGAGAGTATTGGATATGGATATGAATATGGAAAGATCGAATATACTCTATGATCTAGAGCGATATGAAAGAGAATGGTATCAGTTATTATCTAGGGTTATATGGTTTATGATATTATGTTAAAGATAATCTTTAAACATTTGTGATTTAATAAATATTATTTGATTATTATTTAATACTTTTAAAATAGTTGAAATATTTTGTATATAAGAGCATATTTGACTTTATTAAATACGGAGGAGATGTCTGAGTTATAATCAAAGTATTATGATGTATGTATTTTAAAGATGATGATATATGGGAATGGGAATGGAAATGATATATGTGAATGGAAATGGAAACGGAAAATGGAAAATATGGAATGGTGTTTTATAAATGGAATAACGATTTGACAAAAAGGGGGATTGCAATAGCAAGCGTAAGAGGCTGTGTTCGGCACAGTCCAGCACTCATTATTTTATTACGGCCCAAGAGATGCCGAAAGGGGATGTAGCAGAGAGCCTTCCTCCAGGGATGATGACCAAGTTGGATCATTCCTTCTACTAGTAGTAAACAGAGAGCAGGTACGATTAGGCGACTGATCATCGTCCTAACGTATCAGGCGACAACAGATATCCCCAAAGTATTTAAAGAAAGAATTGATAATGGTTAAAGATTGACATACTGAAAAAGGAAAATGGTATGAAATTATGGAATTATTTTTATTATTAGAAGAGAAACTGATATTATATCATATTAGAAGAGAAAATGATATTATATTGTTCTATATTTCTTTTTATATAAAGATAAATAGATGGTGTATTTAATAAATAAGAATTAATTCTTTTCTTAATGATTATGATCGGTCTTCCATTTATTAATATATATATATATATATATATATGTTTTCTTTGATGCTGGTTTACAAAATTTATCTTGCTGAGCTATTATAGCTCACTCTTGCTATTTCTTTATATAACAGCTAGATCAGATGCCGATACTTCGCACTACACCCCGGAAGAGGGTAAGGGCTTTTGAGAGGGTTCTGGTACCCATCCCTGAGGTAGCTTATATAGGTGTATGGGTATAAGTAACATATGTAAATTAGGTGAGTAAGCTTTTGTAATATACTTTTGGTTGTTGAAATGCTTCTTGTAGAAGTATTGTTCAACAACGCTGCGTAAATAGGATTCTGGGTTTGTAATAACTCTTTTAACTTTAAACTGTTATTATTATGGATGTTGTTCTCTAAGCATATGACTGGTGTGAAATGTTATAGTGTGGGGTCTATTGTGTGAGGATTAGCAAGTATTTATATTTCAACTATCAAGAATATAATGTTATTAAATGGAAATTGGATCGTGATGACCTGGATTCCTGACCCCGGATCTGGGGCTGTCACACAATGACAGAAAAGCTGATAATACCTGCAGGTATGGAAATCTATTGGGTAGATCCTACAAAGGCTCACCAGGAAACCGGTTAGTTACCTGAAAATGCCTTGGAGGCACGGAAGTTGTCAGTTAGTACACTAGGGCCTAAAAACGTGAAGTTAGCCCTGAAAGAAATCCATGAGGAAATTTGTAAGAAGCACTCGGGGGCAGGACCCTTACCCATAAGATGACCCGATTGAGATTCTAATAGCTAGACCTGATGGCTGATGCTAAGAGTTATGTATGATCGATTTCAAAAATATGCAATTGTTGATCAATCCCCTGAAATCTTAAAAACCATAAGTTCCCCCATTCCCAATGGAAATGTGGGGATAAGTGTCCTTGGTTCATTCCCAGTAGCAAATGCCTAGAGAAAGTTCCTGATAGTTGCAATTGATTCCTTCATAAAATAGACTAAGGCCAAACTCCAAGCCAAGATAACCACCAAGTAAATGACACAATTCCTGTAGGAAAGTGTGATACAAAGATATGGACTTCCACCAATCCTGGTAGCCAGAAATGGATGACAATTCAAAAACGAGGCTCATGAAGGCCCCGTTCCATCCAATTGAAGGCTCGAATAGGCCACGTTCCATTTAAATGAAGGCTCGAATAGGCCACGTTCCATCTAATTGAAGGCCCGAATAGGCCACGTTCCATTCAGTTGAAGTCTCGAATAGGCCACATTCCATTCAATTGAAGGCCCGAATAGGCCACGTTCCATTCAGTTGAAGGCCTGAATAGGCCACGTTCCATTCAATTGAAGGCTCGAATATGCCACATTCCATTCAAATGATGGCTCGAATAGGCCATGTTCCATGCAATTGAAGGCTCGAATAGTCCGCATTCCATTCAATTGAAGGCTCGAAAAATACGAGCAATAAGCAGCAAGCTATCGCAAAAAGATAGACCTCGGAATGAGATTTAATTTGATATATTACAAAATCAAATCGGAGCAACGAGTAAAAAGTTATGAATATTTTCACGTTCCGACCTAGGGGGTCAGGATCCCTGATTTACGGGGTCAGGATCCCAAGTCCAAAATCCTGAACTAAGGGGTCAGGATCCCAAGTCAGAATTTCTAGTCGAAAGGGGTCAGGAATCTTGGTCGAAATCTACAAGACCAGAAAGTTAAAATCACCCATAATTCGACCAGGATCTTGATTGAAATCGACCAGAAATCCTGGTCGAATTTCATGAGACCAAGATGCTGTTTTAGGCGATAATTCGAACAACTTCCTGATCGAAATCGACCTTGAATCCTGGTCGAAATTCATGAGACCAGGAAGCTGTTTTAGGCCATAATTCGACTAGGATCCTGGTCGAACCAAGACTAGGAATCCTGGTCGAGGGTTTTAACATTTTGATTATTTTTTTAGCTGAAAGTTGCTGAAAATTAATATTTCTTGAAGATTATTTGTGGAAAAATCCCAGAAGATATGGGATAATTTTTAAAATTATTTCCAAAGGCAATGAGCCCAAAATATTTTTGATAAAATTAATCAAAAATAAGGAAAGTGCCTGTGAGCACTAGGAAAAATCCCGAAAAATGCAAGAAAATTATAAATAAATTTTCTATGAGACATGAAAATTGTTGTTTAGCCTCGAATAAGGCAAATCATCGTAAATGTGTAGGTCGCTTCACACTTTACAATCAAGGCGATACCCGTGAAACACTAGTGTACAAAAATCCCCGATTTAGGGTATGTAGTCCCAAGTAAGGGATAAATTGGACCCCAAGTTTTGATAAGGACCAATTATAACTTTAATGAAAACCTGATCAGTTTTCTTAGAATTTGGGGGGCAAATGATATGGGCTGGAAATAAGTCCTAGAGAAATATTTAATGTGATATTAATTAAACCTAGATTGGTCCAAGGTTAAAGCCCATTAATAAGGCCCAAAACCCTAATTAAATAATAAATTCGTGGCTAATAAATCAGCCAAATAAAAGACTCCATTATTGAGTCCAAAAGGAAACCAAATCATCTATGGAGTAGCCTCCAAGGCATACAACTCCTATAGTTATCCACCTCCCTCATCGAAGGATCTAGAACTGGGCCCAAATTGGGTATCTTGCCCGCCAAGACACCAAACCCTACTCTAATTCCAAGGCACCCGACGCCTATATAAAGGACCTGATCCTTCAATACAAAACAACGTTTTTGGGGCACAGCTCCATACGTCACTCATCACGTTTTAGGCTTAATTCTCGAATAAGAACATACAAGCCAGTACGTCACTACGCCGCGAGGGCGCATCAAGCCACATAGGCAACTCTAGAACTACGTTTTGGCTTGATTCTTGATATTCATCAAGGTACGTAGGCATCTTGCAAGACCCGACAGCAAGAGCAACCACCTTTAAAGCTCGAAGCTCTCAATCCCTAGCATTCAATACACGAATTAATTACACCCTAGTTTTTATTCCACAACAAACTGTAACATGTTTTCTTTCTGCTAATTCTTTTCTTTATAATTTTTTAACATTCAAATTTAGTTACATTTTACACAAGTTTAAATTCATCATATAAACTTTCAAATAATAAAGCTCAACAAACAATGATGTTATATATACGATTTTTAAAAATGTTTTCGTGTCGCGCGTAGCGCGGCTTTGTTACCTAGTATATTATTATAGCGGGAGATCGAAGAGGCTTCTCACTCACAAATTTCAAATATTTTTCTCGATTTCTCACATTTTTAATAGTTTTATTAAAATAATTTGCTTGCATTAAATAGCATTTTATTTAGTTATTAATTATACATATTAAAAATATATTAATACACTTTATTTAATATTTAATATAAATTTTATCAATTTTTAATTGAACATTATAATTATTATATTAATAAAAAATATCAATTATCTATATAAAAGTACAATTATTTCAAGGTAGAACTATAAAATAAATTATTTCTATCGTCCATTTCTAATTCTTATTCAAAATCATTGCAATTTTTTTCGACACCAATAAATAGACGACTTTAACTTTTTGATAAATTCGTAATTAGTGATCGTAAGAATCATGATAAGATAAATAAGTATATAAATTTTCCAAGTAACATGCACAAAATTTGAATACAAATAATATTGTAAAATTTACTTTTACACATGAACAAATTACATACAGGATATGACCAACTCGATTAAATTGAACCAACCTTCTTCACTGATTAAATCAATAAAAATGTTATACATTCGTTATTCCATTATATTATGTTGGTATAAACTAACTAAACATATTCTTATACTATTACTAATCAATTAATCATGCATAAATTTTATGAAATGGGCGTCAGTGTTTAATAACGTTAATTAATTACATTTAATATATATATTTATAAATTTTTATTATAAAAATATTTTGATATTGTAATTTAGTATGAAAAAAAGTAAGAATTCTTTATGGAGTTGATGAAGATGATAACATGTTGTAGGATTTTCATTTTGTTTATATAATTAATTTTGAACGATTTAGTATTTATTTATTGTTAAATTGGAAATATAAAATAATTACATGTACATATTTATTATAAGATTTAATAAAAAAGTATTAGAATATGCGAGTGCCATTTTCAATGCGTATCCAAGAATTTAATTTATTATAACATACAAAATGTTTATCCAATAGAATAATGTCAAAATAACGGTTTTTAAATCTAAAAATATAAGATTACCATTTCTCGACTACTGTGGTTGTTTTCACCATTTTTCCCACGCCACATATGCGTATTACATGCATCTCCTTTTCTGATTGTGCAGCTCCTTCTCCAGCGTTGTAGGCGGCACCTAATTCTCTATTGAAACTCCATATCGCATTCACTATCACTCATCGATTCAATTTACGATCGATTTCTCTTTTCTTTACTTCTCTACGATCGATTTAATCTAAGATGGGGTGGGAGAGAGAGAAAGGAGGAGGAGAGAGACAGAAAAAAAAGGCTCAAAGAAAAATTGCTGGAAAGAGAAGCGGAGAAGAGAGAGATGAGTGAAAAGGGAAGGAGGAGGAACGAAGTGGGAGAGGGGAGAGAGGAAGAGATGGAAAGTACACGGTGGGGTGGGAATACCTGATTATCATTTGCATAACAACTTAGTACCTAAATGTCATTTGTGTAATTGGTCCATGTTACCCAATTGTCATTTGCGTATTCAGTTTTAAAATTAATATATAAGCTAATACGCAATCTTTGAATGCGTATTACGAGTTACCCAAACAACAAATGTGTAATCAAAACGGTATTTTTAACCAAAACTCTTCAGAATCGTTATTTTCATTAAAATTATTAAAAATTCTATTATTTGTCGCCTTCACCCTTATCCAATAATATTATTTTTAGTTATCCAAAGTCAAATTTTGAGAATGTTTATTAATGTTAGATTTTAAAAGCATTTTTTATGCAATAAAATAGGTGTCGTCAATATATTCAAAAATATTATTATTGTTTTATAGGAGTTTAACTGAAACATGATTTATTTTTGCTAATTTTTTTCTTTATATTTCTTAATTATTTAAATTTAATTAAATTTTACATTAATTTCAATTCATCGTATAACTTTCAAATAATAAAATTTTACCAATAATATTATACATTTAATTTTTAAAAATATTTTCGTCATTTGTACGATCTACAAGTAGTGTAAACAACCATTGAGGTAATTTATGAGGCAGAAAAGTTAGGTAAACAACCAAACGCTGCCTTATCACTAAAATCAATGCAATGGGCCCAGTTTGCCAGCAAGGTACAAAGAGTGTGTATAATATTTGAGGTCGAGTATATTCTTGAGTGTATTACTGTCATAAACTCTCTAGTTTACTGTACTCCAAATCAAACCTCAAATCTAAGCTCCTCAAAAATGGCTTTGCAGGTACTATATCAATGCTACTATTCTTGAATTATTCTTTTTCTTTTATTTGATATATTAGCATGTATGTATATGTTTGTATAAACCCAAGACCCATATTAGTTTTTGATGTTTTTTGGGCTAATTCTTGACTGGATTCTATTGATTTATGTTGTTTGTATAGGAATAGTCTGTTTGTATTTATCAAGATCTGTGTGGCTGCTTGTGATGCTTAAGTTTGTTTTCTTGATGGTTCTTGATTTTGTTAAAAAAATCAAAAATGTTTCTGTTAGAGATTTATCTTTTAATGAAATCCCCATATTTTGTTGTTGTTTTTAACAGATTTGTTTGTATTTTTTTTTTATATGTGTGTGTATATATGGATCTGTTGATGTGTGTGATCATTTTATTCCACTGTCTTATATGATCTACTGTGTATACTTATGTATCTGTCTATTTGATGTTTGTGGGTCAGAAATCTTGATCAAGTTCAACTCTGATGTCGTTAATATCTCTAAACTTAGTAGGTTACATTCTACTGCAGGACAGATTTGGGTGCTTTCGAGAATAAAAAGAACTTGACAACTACATTGAAACAAACAACCTTAAGATCATATTAAAATTCATATAGTTGCTAAAAATCACTTGAGTATTGGCAGTGTTGATATTTGATAGACAATGTTAAAGAAGCCTGTAGCAACAATTTTTCTAAATAAATTTTACACATGTTGCCTCGAACTGAATGCAAGAATAATAGTAGTAATATTGGAACTGGATTGCTTATAGAAAAAAGAAGAAAGTCTCCTAATGTGTATATTGCTATTACTCTGTTGCTATTACTCAGTTGCGGCTGAATAGATCTGTGTTGATGCTTGTGTAATTCTTGTACACATAGTTTATACTGTTATTTGATTTGTTGCAGTTAACGTCTTTGGCGGTTGGCTAATGTATTACGTTAATCGTTTACTCTTTGACATTACCGATTTCAGATCGAGGCTTCCTTTTGTTTGCTTGATTGATTTGAATGATATGCAGTTACTTGCTGTCTTATCATGGTCTTTTATCTTTTTGCCTACAGGAAGAATTCGAGCAGTATGCTGAGAAAGCTAAAACACTTCCAGAGAGCACCACAAATGCAGACAAGCTTATACTGTATGGATTGTTCAAGCAAAGCACAGTTGGACCTGTGAACACAAGTTAGCATATTCGATCACAAACAAATATATTTTGGGTGTCATTATTCGTGGGGACTCTACCTAAAGTCTTATCGTTTATATTTGTATCCACTCTTCAGGCCGTCCAGGTATGTTCAACATGAGGGACAGGGCAAAGTGGGATGCATGGAAAGCTGTTGAAGGTATTGAGACAATTAGCTGATTGATCTGTTCCTATAATTTCTGATATAGTATACAGTTTAAAACAATTAGTTAAAGCAGCTAATTGTAATAACTCAGATAAAAAACATACAACATGACAATAGCAGATATAACCTCAAGGATGTATTAGACCCGAGGTAGATTGTTTATTTGAGCATGGGCTGAGCAAGCACTTGCGCAGTTTCTTTATACTACTATGTGCATCGTGTATTACATAAGTTTATGATTGCTTATTGTGATTTTTATGTTATGTATGACAGGAAAGTCCAAGGAGGAGGCAATGGGTGATTATATCACTAAGGTGAAGCAATTGTTGGAAGCTGCTGCTGCTTAATCTCATGTTCCGGATGAATCGTGATAACTTGTTTCTGGATTATAATAAGTCAATCAGTTGTTATCCCGTGTATTTTATTTAACAGACTCCTTTGTTTCAGAAACTCAAGTTCATATATTGGAATTATCTCAGAAAATGACTTAAATGAATCACATGTTACTATTATTTTCCGCCAATTCAGGCAGATATACTTTGTGCTACCCAGGGTCTATGTCCATTGGGATGCAACGAGTTTTCTGAGTAATTTTCTTTATCGTCTTTAGGTTCTGTATATATGTATATATTTAAAACTATAATTCTGACATATACTTGAACACTCAGACTACTGAAAGTGACTGGTTTCAGTATTGGCGAACTTCTTGAAAGTGCATACAGCTATTCCCCGAGTGCTGATTGTCCTCAGCATTTGCACCCCAGTTCCTAACTTGTTTCACTGTAAATGATCCCATTTTTGGTCAAATAACATTATTCAACTACATTATTCAAAAAAAAAAAAAATTTATTCAACTACACACTTCTGCACATCAGCTGATCACCATTACCTTCTTGATTGTGAGATTATATTGTTACGCTCTAAGGAAACTGGCTAGCTGTAATCTTATTCGTCAAATGGATATCTTGGAACGTAACGATTGTTGACCTGTGAAGAAGTACAATTTCTTGAAATTGTTCCTTCGACATCTACGATGATTCTGGCTAACCAGATCTCTAATTTCCGCTGCATTTCTTTAAAGTTGTTTATTATTGTTATCAATTTGGCCTGAATGTCTACTTCATTGCCATTTGTAGTGCTATCAGCCTCTGTCCGGCTTCTGATACACGCTGCTGAAGGCGATATGCCTCCACCAAGAATTCTGTATACCATTGTATCTCAAACTCCGTGCTACTAGTTTCAGGTTCATATGGATCAGTTTGCTGCAATAAACACAGTATCCGTCAAATAGCTAATAGTTATATTAGCGTACATTACCTAAGCACCTTACATAGCTAAAATCCTAAATAAACTTAAATCCGATTTCTCAGGGTGGGGGATTATGCAAAAGATTCGTTTATGTCGAAGTACAAAATATGGTATTTTAAATTGTGGTAGGATTAAGATAAGCAGCACATTATATAGTTTGTTAGAAGAATTCATTCCATTTATTTTAAAATAGCTACACCATATATGGTCTTTTGCAACACCCAAAATCAAAATAAGTGTTAAAAATGCTGAAAAATGTTACCACAAGATTTAAGGCAACACTTTGGTCAATTTTGAAGGTGTTGGAAATTTGCATGTGGCCTCAGAGGTTAAGCCAACACATTTTGTCAAATTATGGCAACATCAATATCATGTTGCCTTAGGCACTTATGCCAACATTTCGTGCAAAATAGCAACACTATTTCCGATGTTGGCATAAAATCTATGGCAACACTTTATACTCAACACCAACATCTTTGGGATGTTGTCATATAGTCTATTCCAACCAACATTTTTGTCCCTCTATAGCAACATCAGTTGATTTAACAGTTCATATTTTTGCCAATATCCTAACATGTTATAATAACACTTTTTAGTTAACATTGTTCAAGTTTTAACAACATTTTTACAGGCTATGGCAACATCTTTAGTAATAATTTTGTAACAGCTTGCTTCCTAAAATGAAACATCCTAATATAAAACATAATCCAACATATGAAACCAATTAACAAATGTAAACTCAACATATATAAATTAACTTCCAAGTTCAACATATATTGTTCATATATTCAGGATGTGTCCACCACTACTCATGTTGACTTGCTAATTTACAGAGAAAATACAAGAATAACTCCCATCTATGCTCCGATCTCCAATTTGCAAGTCAAATTTTATCATTTGTGCCATGGGCAAGCGCCACCATAGCCACGACCACCACGATCACCTTCTGTCTGGCCTCCTCGAGGATAGAAATAAGTTCTTTGGCAAATCTGTCATTTGTAGCTGTAAAGAAATTATACGTTGTTCCTTTCGTCCCAGCTGTTCTGGTACGACCAATCCGATGAACATAATCCGCGAGAGATCCAGGGAAATCATAGTTGATCACATACATAACATCCTTCACATCTGCAATACAGATAATAAATTTAGAGAGAATCGCAGAGATGAGCCGATATATAGGACATCACTATTTTCACTTTAGACAAAATTTGAGATCCAACAAATAAAATATCTAGGGTTGAGCATTCGGTCGGTTCGGTCCAGAACCGGACCGAACCGAATAAACCGAAAACCGAAATGTCATTTTTTTCTGGACCGAACCGGACCGAAGTTTAATCATGGACCGAACCGGACCGAAATTCGGTTCGGTTCGGTCCGGACCGAAAAAACCGAATTTTTTTTTGAAAAAAAACCTATATTATAAATAAAGCTAAAAATTCATGATTTATCACAAAAATAATAATCAATTAATCACCACTATTTCACGAATATAGATATAATTAGAATTTACAAATTAGATAATATAATTATATTTTATAAGATATATATAAAATGTACATAACATAAATATAAAAATTAAAGTATATATTATTCGGACTATTCGGTCTATTCGGTCCGGACCGAAATATTTTTCAAAGAACCGAACCGAACCGATTTTTATTTTGGTCTATTCGGTCCGGACCGAATAAACCGAATTTTCAAAAAAATTAGAACCGAACCGAACCGAATTTGCACGGTTCGGTTCGGTTTTTCGGTTTCGGTTCGGTTTTGCTCAGCCCTAAAAATATCAATTTACCCATGTCAAAATTTAAAAAAATAAACCTTTTTCTCTTTTACAGTTCCAGATATTGTTCATCAAGAAAAATATTCCAGTCGTGAACTGTTTAACTTAGCAACGATTAAGAGGATTGAACTTGGAATTTGTAATTCCCACAAACCTCCTCCGCCAAACAATTTACATCATGAATTACCTGCATGAGAAAATGAAAATAAACTCAGTTGCAAGGGAAAGATGGACCAGTGGCCTATAAACTACTTGCAACACATGTTCAATTTTGCAATATGAATGTAGCTCTTGTTTTTCGCTAATATATGGATGTAGCTGTAACCAAATTGTTGTCGTTTTTTAAATGGTAAAAACTGGCTGTAAGAAGTGATATAAGCAAATAAAAGAAAAACATAAGCTGCCTGATTCCGCCTTGTAAATTATATCAAAATTGATTCCAAGAAGGGAACATACGTAAACAAGATCATCAGGGGCAGCAGAAACAGCCCATTCAGAACCAGGGTTGGAACCCGAGTTGGGACTTTGCGAGCAGCTAGTCCAGTGGACAGCCAATTTGAGTATTTGTATTCATGATGCCATCAGAATTTTTAGGTCAACATATTGATGCCATTAATGAAAACTTCAGCTCGCAGATCTAAATATCAACTAACCTGGATATAAGTTGTAAGGATAACTTTAGAAACTTGTCGGAGCAAGTTATGACAAGAACATCTTCACTCCAACAGGTTCTAAGGCAAGACAAAAGGGAAACACATCAGCGCAGAATCCAATGTTCCCGCTATTTCCTGAAACCTGAGGACAAGGTCATCTACCTTGGTCATTCAACTACACTCATTTGACAACCTCTCAGAGTCCACATGTCTAATAAAAATAACTATACAAGGTATGTACATATATGTAGTTGTTTACAAACCTATTACAGAAGATGGTAGTAAGACTACCTATAACAGAAGTCAATAGGCAGAATTATTGATGCAGATGAAAAAGAATGACACGCAGACTGTCAATTTAGCATAAAGAAACTTATGCATATAAACGTGTTACAGACCCATATATAAGTGGCGCTGAAAGCCCAGTTGCATTCGGAGAAACAAGTATTTGAACCTACATTGATGCATCTACCAGTCATATTCCATATAACTAATGCATTAAGTACCTCAAAGAGAAATACACCCCAATATTCCATTGCTTCATAAATTCAACAAAAACAGCCTCAGCTCGGAATTTGGTAGCAAATCTGGACGGACAATAGCCTTGAATGACAAAAAACCATGTTACAAGCAATTTAATTATATATAATCTACCAAATTGCAGAACAGTATGCAAGTCTCGGACTAAAAAGATAAATATCTATATGGCCACCAGCCCACCGCATTGTTTCCAGTACCTTCTAATTTGGCCAAAAATTCAAGGCTCGATTTGTAATTTTTTTGGAACTCTGCAGGTCTTCCAGGAGAAAAGGCCCCTGGCTTTACTTTTTGAATCTCCATGAGAACCTCTTTAAGGATAGAATTTGCTAGGAAGCTGAATACATGGAGACCTGAATTTTCAGCACATATTCCAAACCATATAGAGAAATAAAAGTCCCTCTCTTGCAGAGGCATTTCAGATAAAAAAATAATAATAGAAAGATGTTCCAAGATTAAGTAAATGGTAAGGTATCTACATAAAAATGACATATATCATATATGGAACTTGGAATGTTCAGTTCAATACATCCACATTGTAAGAGTGATCACATACATAACTAATCAAAATAACTAAGGTAATCCGACTTTTGACAATAAAATTAACTATACACATAGCGATGCTTTTATGCTTCATACCAATGCTGTTATGCTTCACACAAAATAATTAACTTTGCCACTGCAGCACATTGTAAGAATAGGCAGTCAAGCGTATGGATGTTGTCCATTGGTTCTGCCACTAGAAAAAAAGTAACAAAATGGAACTTTTTAATGCAGAACAGACGAAAGAGGCAGAACAAAGTATGATACTTGGGAAGAGGCCACGATACGTAAAATGCAAGTGTAGGAGGCATCTCCTTCTAGAAAATGATCTTAACAATATTTATTATACCACTATCCACAAACCAAAAACTATGGAAAACAAGAGACGAGAAGTTCCATCCTTATCGCTTGTCTAAAAGGTTGTACTTGATTACAATCAACAAATGAAAATGAAAAAGAAGTAACACCTTTTTGTCATGTTAATATGCATATGCAAGTGATTATTATGTTAAAATGGTATTTACTTCACATAAGATTATAATATCAATATTTGTATGCCTATTATGAAAACAGATGGATAGAGAAATAGTATAAAGCAGAGCCCAGGGATGTACTATTTGTAGCACTGGCGACATCCATGACGTCAAGCTTGGGCATGCTTCCAAAGCCTCTGTTTACTTGGATGAATCATTTGGACAGCAACATGGCAGGCTTCCCTAATAGGCATCTTCAAAGTATGTGGAAAATTGTGGCGAATCATTTCATACTATCATCTCTCTGAACTAATTAAAATATATCATCTTTGATTAACTATTATGATGATTAAGTATGTAACCCCACATATAACGGAAAACAGAAAGAGTGACTCACCTGCAAGACAAGGCTCCATGAGTAGTATGAGCTGGGGCCACGATGATGTCTTCCTGTGTAATAAAATGTATGCTTAGAGTTGATGCACGATAAAAACTATGAACTATGAATAAGGACTAAAATTAAAATGGTATTTCTTTGTACTTTTTCACAAGAAGGGTGGAACAATAAATTAGGTTTTTATTTCCCAACAAATCCCCAAAAAAAGTCCCAACTAGGAAAAAACCCCCAAAAATTAGGGTTTGTAAACTATAAATTACATGAACTAATTAGACGGAGATGAACTTCAAATTGGAGAACAGCTTCGATTGGAGATGAGTTTCGAACCGGAGTGAAAGAGCAAGAGCTTCAATCGGAGAGTTTTGAGAGAGAGACAGAGAGTGAGTGTTCGAGGGAGACAGTGTTTGAGAGAGAGAGGATGAGTTTTGGTGTAAAGAGAAAGAGCTTCAACCGGAAAAGTTAGGGGAGTTTAGAAATTGATATTTTTAATAAAAATAGCTGAATTAGCTGAGTTAGAACTATTCAAATTGAATAGAGCGGGAAAAGTTGTTACATGTATTAGCTATTAATAATGTGTTGTAAACAATGTGGAAGGCTATGATTCAAACCAAACCAAACCAAACCAAACATACCCAGTATATCCCGCTCAGAGCAGGGTCTGGGGAGGGTAGGATGTACGCAGACCATACCCCCACTTTTAGAGTGGGGAGGCTGTTTCCGTGAAGACCCTCGGCTAAGTGCACGACATACAAAGAGTGTGATAACTACAAACGAAACCAGCTGATACGGAAATGATCAATATCATACCTGAGCCCATGGCGTTCTCCACATGGGGCATACCTATCTGGGAGGATGAAACTCATAACTTGAAGCGCTCCAATCACACGAATTTCCTGCAGTGAGACATCACCGAGCTAGGATCCCTGTAACTGCAAAACCAGCAAACAGAAGACACTAAAAACGCAAAGTGAGAACGCTAAAGTCGAACTACTACAAAATCGCTAACCGAGACAACCCAATTCTGAGGTTCTCGACAACCGATCCGCACCCTAAAAGAGAATCCACCACTCTGATACGCCGCCTCCAAGCAGACCTATCCGCAAACATGGTCTCATTTAAGTCTAAGGCCTTCAAATCCAGCCTGAGCTGCTCTTCCCACGACCTCCTCGGCCTGCCTCTCCTCCTCGCCCCACCAACCGAAAGACTCTCGACCCTCCTCACTGGGGCTTCAACCAGCTTCCTACGGACGTGGCCGAACCATCTCAACCTTCCTTCCCTAAGCTTCGCAGAAAAAGGCGCCACTTCAAGCTCGCTCCTAAACACCGAATTTGGGATTCTGTCCAACATCGTGCGCCCACAAGACCACCGCAACATCCTCATTTCAGCCGCTTCCAACTTCCTTACTAGGGCCTTCTTCTCCGCCCAACACTCCGAACCATATAACATCGCAGGACGGATAGCCGCTCTATAGAATTTCCCTTTCAACTTTACAGGGACTTTCTTATCGCACATCACCCCTGGCGCTGCCCTCCACCTTAACCACCCCGCCTTGATACGATGCGTGACATCGGCTTCAATCTCACCTTCCTTCTGGATGATCGAACCTAAATACTTGAACTTGTCCGTTTGCTTAAACTGAAGGCTATGATTCAGTTTAATAAAATTATGTTATTCTCATCTATCTCTTTCATCTCTCTCTACTTTCTCATCTCTTTCTCTCTGTTATATCTCCATTCTGTACCAATCATTCTATAGTTACAGATTGAGTTTATAGGTTTATAATACATATTTTAAGACCTATATCATTGGTATCAAAGCACTTCTTTCCTAAATACAAAAATGAGTACACGCTCAACTGAATCACATCGTGGAAACTATTCTTGCCCTTCGTCGTTCCTCGTAAAAAACACTTGTCGGAGAACATGTCCGTCACCGTTCCTATTCCCCCGCCGTTACTCCGATGATGAGACTTTTGTAGATTATAAATCTCATGCTGAGATACAAGCCGCCAAGCAGAAGGCGCAATTAGATCGTACCACCACCTGGTTCGTTCCCGATATTTATATAGATTTATATTTTCTCGATATTGATTTGTTTTGTATCTCGACATTGGAATTATTTAGGTTATGATTATCATTATGTTAAATTTTAAAGGTTCAATTTCAAGTGTTTATTTATATTATGTAGTTTCTGCCAATTTGCTTATATCTCGATGTTCTGTTAACTTGCTTAAATATTTGTTTTCGTATATCTTGGACATACGGAATATATTGTCACGTGTGTATGTGGGGAATTATAGAATTTGTGCATGTCATGATTGATGGGTTTAGTTTTACTGTTCAAGTTCAGGTGTTTATTTATATTGTGCAGATGTATAGATGCACATAAATATATATGATTATATTCTGGTATGAAACTTTTAACCCGTTCTTCTTGAATGTTCTTGAGGTTTTTTGAGTTGGTGTTGTAGTTTGTGTTTTGATCCATAACTGGAGTTTAAAAATTGTAAGAGATATTGTGTTTGGTTTTTGATTGTTTGGTTTTGGGATTTGATTGTTTGATTTTTGTGATTATTGTATCATTAATGTACGCGGTTATGTGATTAGTGTATTATTAAATGTTAATTGATAAGAGTTTTAAAAATGGAATATTTTTAATATTTCAGTTACTGTTTTAATGGTAATATTTATTTCTTCTTTTGTGAGTATTAAATGAGATTTTTTAAAGTTGGAAATTCGCTTTTAATGGAAAATTTTAATTTCAAAATTTGGGAATTTTTATATGGTTATTATTGTATGGGCGGTTCTATTTTAAATTTCTATTTGTTTGTTAATATTAGTTATATAGTTTTTATTTTTTCAATAATAAATATCGTACCTATTTTATTAGTTTTTATTAGTGCAAAATTAAAGGTGATAAATTTGGTACCTATTTTACTTGATTTGTGCTAATTTATGTATGCATCTATTAGTGCATAATTATAATTATGTGATAAATTTGGTGCCTATTTTACTCCTAATTTTATCAGTTTCTTTTTGAATGTTTATTTATTATTTTAAACGTATAATAATTCTTCAATTACGTCATTTTTTGCACATTGATCATCTCCAATCTTATTCAAAATTTTACGTAATAATTATATTTAATGTGTAGATTAATTTTAGGGTACCTTTAATGGGTTTTTGTTCCTTTGATGACTGTTGGAGTATTCCAAAATATTATCTGTTGGTGCCATTTTTTAGCAAATATATCTTATGCCATTTTATATGGATTTTGTGCCTATAAAGGGTGTGCCATATTTTTTTTGGCTTTTGGACCATTATTGGTGTTTGTAATCTGTCGTCAGTTGACGAATCTCTTGTCATTTTAGATGACTTTCTGGTTGATCTTTTATGAGAAATCGGCGTTTTATATGCCTAACCAAAGGGGACCCCTTTGGTCAGATATATAAAACTGTTCAATTTTATTATGTATACTGCTTATAATAATTATTTAATGTATATTCGATTAATGGTTTTTTGACTTAGTTTTATTTGTTGTGTTGATATTTTCAGTTTCCGTTGGTGGTAAGAAGTGTAAAAAAGATGGATTATGGCAAAATTTTGGATTTTAGGGGAATCAACAAGATACCTATTTTGGTGGGAAGAAGTGTGAGAAGATGAATGAAGGTGGAATTATGGATTACCATAGTGGAAGAATCAAGCTTAAGGATCAAGAAGTTTCTAATCTTTTGAATTTTAGGCTTTTGTAAAATGATGTACTCATTTATTTTAGTAGGGCACTCTTTTTCCCCGCTTGAGTATTTTTCCATAGGGTTTTGCTCTTGTGGGGTTTTTTAATGAGGCCTTTTTTGGTAGATATAAAGGTGATATTATCTAAACTTCCGGGGGAATCTCTTTCTATTGGGTCGTTAGACTCATAGATTGGTTAAGCATACCTTTCGGCTAGATAATGAGCTTTTATTATCTCTTCAGATGTATCATCTGTTTCTTTTCATGAATGAATTTTATCATTCCCCACAAAAAAAGCACTTCTTTCCTGTGGCTTGAAGTTTGTGTGTGATTACATCGATAGATACAGTATAGATACAAGTTCTTGAGTGTTTCGCTGGCGAAACAAGAAGAATTATAGCTATGGAAGAACAATCTCGATCTCGCGCAACAGTAGAGGGTCAGGTTCGTTCGTTAGAACAGAGGCAATAAGTTCAGACGCAAAAGCTTACTCAGATCGACGGTACATTGGTTCAATTAATGGCTGTAGTTGCACGAATTGAAGGTCAATTGAACAAAGAAACGGACACAACTTCAAGAAATGGTTCAGGAAGGCAGAATCTTGATGCAGGTAATTCTAATTCTCTCAAATTTGTGCCCAAATTAGAATTTCCCAAATTTGATGGTACAAACCCTAGATGTTGGATAAAGAAGTGTGCTAGGTATTTTGATCTGTGTAAAATACCAGTAGATCAGAAAGTGGATTTAGCATCTTTGTATATGGTTGATAAGGCTGAAAGCTGGGTGAGTAGTTATTTGTCTGGGAGAAGGAATGTTGATTGGGATGATTTCATTGTAGACTTAACTGCTAGATTCAGATATGATACTGCTAATATTGTGGAGAATTTTAATAAGTTGACTCAACAAGATAAACTTGAAACATATATAGATGAGTTTGAGAATTTGAGGTCAATAATGAAACAGAACAATCATGTGTTACCTGATGGATATGTTCTTGATAGCTTTATTGGGGGATTGAAACCATCTGTTAAACCTTTTGTTAAGGCCTTTAAGCCAACTACCATTGCAGATGCAATTGATTATGCTAGGTTGCAGGAAGAATCATTTGCCTTAAGTAATGCTAAAACCTTTAGATATTCTGCACCTATTCAGACTTTGTCTAAACAAGCTGTTGCTCAACCTATGCTGGCTAATAAAAAACCTCCACTTCTTCCCACACCAACAACCAATGTGCAAAACAAGACTAATCAATTGGCATTGACAAAATTTACTCCTAAAATGCAAGGGCCTAAGCAAACTAGGTATATACCTGCTGATGTTAGAGCTGAGAAAATAGCTAAAGGACTATGTTATTTTTGTGATCAAGCTTATGAAAAGGGTCATAAGTGTAAATTTAAAGAACCCCAACTGTTTACTGTTAAAGTACCTGGGAAGATTTAGATGAAGTTGTGTCTGGGGAGGATAACAGTGATAGGATGCTTAGTGATCCCTGTATTTCAGTAAATGCATTAGCTGGTAATCATACTTTTCAGACTATGAGGGTTAAAGGGTTAGTGAAAGGAAAGTCAATGCACATTTTGATTGATTCAGGGAGTACACATAATTTTTTGGATTTACAATTTGCTAAGAAATTTCGGTGTCCCTTTGAGAAGATTCCTCACCAAGCTGTTACAGTGGCTGATGGAAACCATATATCTTGTACTCATGTGTGTAAAAATTTTACTTGGGGAATGAATAACAAGGAATTTAATACTGAGGTGATACTGATTTCTTTGGGTAACTGTGACATGGTTCTAGGTATTCAGTGGCTGAGTACTTTAGGGCCAATTTATTGGGACTTTAAACAACTTAAGATGGAATTCATATTAGATGATGTCCCAGTATCACTAAAAGGTATATCTCTACAGAAATTAAGGGTTGTGGAAGGAAAACCTTCAGCAAAATTATTGGAGAATGCTTCTCAGTTGTGTATGCTGCAACTTGTAAGGACAGATGTGTCAACTACTGGAGTAAATTTTGTTCAATGTTTGGAAACAGTAGTGAAGAATGATAAACCTTCACATCCAGAATTGGATATTTTAAAAGAAAAGTACAGTACAGTGTTTGAGGAACCACAAGAATTGCCACCATAAAGAGGGGTACATGACCATCAAACACCATTGATACCTGGTTCTAGTCCTATTAATATCAGGCCCTATAGATACCCCTTAAAACAGAAAGACATTATTGAGCAGCTAGTGCAGGAAATGTTGGACAGAGGCATTATCCAAGATAGTGCTAGTCCATTTTCTTCTCCAGTTGTGTTGGTGGGAAAAAAAGATGGTACCTGGAGGCTGATCCAGTTTCCTATACCAACTGTGGAGGAACTTATAGATGAATTGGCAGGATCCAAGATATTCAGTAAGCTTGATCTGAGGTCAGGATATCACCAGATGAGGCTTGATTCTAAGGATATTTTTAAAACAACATTTAAGACTCATAGAGGACATTATGAGTTTTTAGTCATGCCTTTTGGCTTGACAAATGCACCTGCTTCTTTTCAAAGATAGATGAATTCAGTTTTTAAACCATTATTAAGAAAAAGTGTTCTTATGTTTTTTGATGATGTCCTTGTGTATAGAAAAAATTTAAATGAACATTAGAATCACTTGGAAGAGGTATTGCAGTTGATGAAGAAAAATCAGATGTATGCTAAGGAGTCTAAATGTGATTTTTCAATGCAGAAAGTGGAGTACTTGGGACACTTTATTTTTGGTCAGGGAGTAGAAACTGATCCAAAAAAGATTTCAGCTATAGTACAATGGCCACTTCCTAAATCAGTGAAAGATTTAAGAAGCTTTTTGGGCTTAAGTGGTTACTATATAAAGTTTATTATAAATTATGTTGTTATTAATAAACCACTAACTGATTTGCTGAAAAAAGGCTCTTTTCTTTGGACTGAAGTTTCTCAAAATGCTTTTCTTAAACTAAAAGAAGCTTTGAGTACTTCACCAGTGCTTGCTGTTCCTGATTTTTTTGCTACATTTGTGGTAGAAACAGATGCTTCTCAGTTTTGGAATTGGGGTTGTACTGATGCAAAAAGATCATCCTTTAGCATTTATCAGTAAGAGTTTGGGTCCTAAGTGGCAGAATTTATCTGTTTATGAGAAAGAGCTTTTGGCTATTATAACAGCTGTACAGAAGTGGGAGAAATATCTGTTGGGTGCCCACTTTGTGATTAGAACAGACCAGAAAAGTCTTAAATGGCTTCTGCAGCAGAAAATTTCTACACCTTTTCAACATTTCTGGTTGTCTAAGCTTTTATGGTTTGATTATGAAATTCAGTATAAGTCTCTGGGAAAGGAAATGTTGCAGCAGATGCTTTGTCTAGGGTACAGGGTACTGAGGTGCTATATTTAGCTATTTCTGTTGTATCATCAGACTTAGAGAATTTGATTAAGAACAGTTATAAGGCTGATGATCATCTTTTACAGATTTTTCATCAGTTACAAAGTCAACATGATGTACAGCATTATACATTGCAGGGTGGGTTACTGTATAAGAAGAATAGAATTCTTATTGGACCTGATGCAGATTTGAGATTGAAAATTTTGCAGTGGCATCATGTTACACCCGAGGGAGGTCATTCAGGAAGAGATTTAACTGTAAAAAGGGTTAAGCAGTTGTTTGTTTGGAAGGGTTTAACTAAACAAGTCAGACAATATGTAAAGAACTGCTATACTTGTCAAGCTGCAAAATATGATGTAGCAGCTTACCCTGGTCTTCTCCAACCATTGCCAGTTCCTGAGGAGGTTTGGATAGATATATCCATGGACTTTATTACTGGGTTGCCTAAATCTCAGGGCAAAGAAGTTATTTTTGTGGTGGTGGATCGATTGAGTAAATATGCCCATTTTCATCAGTTTATCTCATCCTTTTACTGCTGTGCAGGTGACTCAAGTTTACTTGGATAATGTCTTTAGATTACATGGTTGACCAAGGAGTATAGTTAGTGACAGAGATGTTGTGTTTTTAAGTAATTTTTGGCAAACTCTATTTTCTCTCCATGGTACTGAGTTTTTACTTTCTTCAGCCTATCATCCAGCTACTGATGGTCAGACAGAAGTGGTGAATAGGTGTTTAGAAACTTATCTTAGGTGTATGTGTGGTACGCAGGAGAAAGATTGGAACCACTGGTTGCCTTTGGCTGAGTGGTGGTATAACACTCATTACCATACTTCTAGCCAGAAAACTCCCTATGAAATAGTTTATAATCAAGTACCTCCACTGCATTTACCTTATTTGGCAGGTGAGTCTTGTAATAGAGAGGTTGATAGGAGTATGCAAAGAAGGGAGTCTATGATTGCTGATCTTAAATTTCAATTGACCAGAGCACAAGACAGAATGAAGTATTACAGTGATCAAAATAGATCAGAAAGGGTTTTCAATGTTGGGGATTGGGTATGGTTGAAATTACAACCATATAGGCAGAATTCTATTCAACACAGGCAGAATAACAAATTGTCACTTAGATATTTTGGACCCTTTCAGGTTATTGCTCAGATTGAGAAAGTAGCTTATAAGCTTCAGCTACCAAGTTTAGGTAAAATTCATTATGTGTTCCATGTTTCTCAGCTGAAAGCTTTTCATGGACAATTTCCAGTTGCTGCTCATATTCCTCAATGGATGCAACAGACACCTGTAGCAGTGCTAAGAGTTCTTGAGGCAATTTTGGATAGGAAAGC
The DNA here is from genome assembly GCA_036435485.1 of Saposhnikovia divaricata. NCBI lineage: Eukaryota > Viridiplantae > Streptophyta > Magnoliopsida > Apiales > Apiaceae > Saposhnikovia > Saposhnikovia divaricata. The sequence goes on from CM071594.1 coordinate 85,108,527, forward strand.
AGTTAAGTTCCAGAATAAAGTTCAAGTTCAGTATCTTGTCAAGTGGAAGGGCTTAGCTGATTCTGAAGTTACATAGGAGATTGCAGAGGCATCTGAGAAGCAGTACCCTCAATTCATTGCTTGATTTCAGTAGCTTTAAGGGAGTTTAGAAATTGATATTTCTAAGTAATAAAAATAGACTTGAGGTCAAGTTTTTTCTTATGGGGGAAGGAATGTTAGGGGAGTTTAGAAATTGATATTTTTAATAAAAATAGCTGAATTAGCTGAGTTAGAACTATTCAAATTGAATAGAGCGGGAAAAGTTGTTACATGTATTAGCTATTATTATATAATGTGTTGTAAACAATGTGGAAGGCTATGCTTCAGTTTAATAAAATTCTGTTATTCTCATCTATCTCTACTTTCTCATCTCTTTCTCTCTGTTATATCTCCATTCTGTACCTATCATTCTATAATTACAGATTGAGTTTATAGGTTTATAATACATATTTTAAGACCTATATCAGAAAGTTGAGAGAGAGTGTGTTCGAGAGGGAGGGGATGAGTTTTGGTGTAAGTGGCTTTTAGACAAAATATTTTATTTTAAGCGCGTTTTTATTTTTCAGCAAGCGGGTCCCCCCCCCCAACACACTTTTTTAACATGTTTTCGGGTGTCTAAGGCAACACCTATATAATTGTTGGCATTGATGGAAAAATTGTATCTATGGCAACATGAACGGCAACATCCGGCTATGATGTTGACATACATCCGTTTTAATTGATTTTTAGACATCGAAGGCAACATTTCTAGTGGCAATATCCTTTTCGAGTGTTGGTAAAGATCATATATGGTGTAGTAATGGAGGAAGTAACAAAGATTCTGCTTAATACAATTCTTTGGCAAAGATCATCAATCCTCTCTGCAAGACCCAGATATCTTTTTACCTGCTTTCTGGGCATTGATTGTATCTTTAATAGATCATTGTTACCAATTCTCTCGAAATTCACCAGCTCATGTCCAAGTTGTTTTAGTTTAGCCGAAACTCCAGTTAATTCATCATCCAGCTTCCATGGTGACTCCCTTCTAAACAATAAACACGTGACTGCATTCAGTTTGATGCAGCACAAAACAAATATTCTACGTGAAGGATTTCTACAGAGTTATCATATGCACCTGGATACAAATGGCTTTAAACGGAACACCTGGATAAAAGTTAATCAAAGTCAAAATCATATCCTATTTTCTTTCGATTTTGGCTTTTTTGCGTGAATAATTAAATTGAAATAAAATCGGATTAAACCGATCGAATTTTTATTGTTACGAATGTCTTTCACAAATTTATTTACAAGGGCCATTAAACGAAATATTAGAAGAAATGAAGGAATATCATGATGAAAAACATAAAATTATTACGGAAAATAAAATTATAAATTTAAAAGTTCAAGATTATTTGTGTTTAAAAATAATATGATCAATTCATGATTCATAAATTTATAAAAATCGGACAATTTTTGGTGCTCTTCCGTATTTCAAAAACAAAACATTTACTTGTCAAAAAAAATATTGAGTTTCTTTAGCGATGTTTAAACAATCAGGACGGATCCAGTAAACTCTCTGTTTTCCTCTGTTTCTGAAGTAGCAATTTGGTATAATTATATCGTTTCAATTTGTGAACTCAAAACAGCATAATTCGATCGAGAATGCAAAACTCATCCTCGGATCGATGGATGTATTGATCTCTCGTTTCAATTAGTAAATTGTAATGAATAGATAAATTAAAATTTCATCTATAAAACAGCACAAATTTCATTTTATTCTAACTTTTTTTTACCGAAAGAAGCTTAACAGTCTGTTAAGTTCCTTGACACTGGAAGCAGCAATTAGAAGTGTGTGTATTTATTTGGCAACCAAACTTTATCCTTGGCTATTTCAGTTTTTAAGTTCAAGTCTTGCCAGTTTCTGTCAAGCACACTTGCAGTTGCATCAGTAGCTTCATTTATATTAACATGTTACTGCATTAATATAAACATGATAATTGTACAACAGTACATACACATGTCTTAATCATCTATATATGTTTACTGCTGATATGGATACCCTTTTCTCTCTAATTCCTTGCTAAAGCTGGCACAGTGTTTCAGTAAGGAATGTCTGTCTCTCCTGTTATCATTTCTATCCAGTCTGCCATACCTCAGTGATTGCCAAACAAATAACGCAATTGTACACAGTAGGAGTTCCCCTTTAATGTTAGGGAGATAAATCCCGATAAATTAGCACACAATGATGTGCATAACCAGTTGCACCGAATAAGATAGACCACGAGGCAGTAGTATATAAATCAAGGACATAGCAGCAATAAAAGTTGCAGTATTGAAAAATTGAAAGATGAAAAAATAATAACGTGAGCTCGCAGTTATAAATAGGTTGTTAAAAATTGTGGGAATTAAGCGTGATCACGGCTTGATATGCATTTGTTGCTATAAGCACAGCAACCACTAGGATACCATTTTTATCTACCAAGGACATTTGGCGCTGGCTTGACAGTATCTGTTGACGGAGGAATTTGGTAACAACAAAGTTTAAGGTCTGTCGCCGGGATCAAGATCTATGACGGTAGTTCGTCACCGGATAAGTACTCGGAGAGCAAGAAACCCAATTGGGCTTGGATTGTCGATCCAGCATCCGGAATGTTCTACAATGAGGCCTAACCACAAAAGACCCAAGCATCATCCAAGATCTCAAGACTTCACAGATAAAGAAACTTCCCCCGTCGAGGACTAGTCCTATCCGTTACAAGCTATTTATTGATTTCAAGGATGCAAGTATAGCCATGATTTACCCCAAGTGTAGAACGCATCCCTGTCCCCCGAATGAGAAGCACCCACCAGATAGCAGGATAGGTGATCTAGAGCTTTTGGGTGCAAAGTGCAGGATTACTCCAAAATTCCCCAATGAGAGCGCGCCCATTGGCTACAGGAACAGAGCTCCCAAAGCACACACCAGAAAGTTCCCATCTTTCCACCTTAGGGCGCGCCCTTTGTGTCTAAGATGGGTCCTTATATCCAGGCATACCCCTGGAGGCCTTCTGCGATGGACATCCCCCTCCTGAGATACGACAGAAGGGAATTCTTCAATCAACCTGTAAAAATCGGCTAACATGGAACATTTGACAAATTCCTTCAATCACAGAGGACGCGTCCTTAGAAGAGGACAAGTCCTGAGAGAGGGCTAGTCTTGAGAGAGGGCTAGTCCTGAGAGAGGGCTAGTCCTGAGTTTATTCAATAATCTCCTGTAAAACCAACAAATATCCTTTTTAATTGCTTCCAAATCACCTAGGGCGTGCCCTCCACATGCGGGAGGTGAGGGTGCGTCCTCCTTCAACAATTTCTCACCAAAACCCTAATTTATCTAAGAAATCCCCAAATTGAACCCGCTGTTGACCCGAATCCATCTTGAAAATACCCGAACCGAATTTTGGCTATAACTACCCCCCAATTCCATGTAAAATCAGAGATGGAGCATGGAATTTTCAATCTTCAACGACACCAAAATTTCTTTGTAGCTTATTCTTTTCCAGGGCATTGATGCTATCACCCCCCAAGTGATATTCTCCAAAGATAGTATGTGTACTCCCTTCCTCGACAAATTTCTTCTCCTCAAGCTTGTCCTCATCACGGAGGGTGGTGCGCCCTCCGTCCTTCTCAGGATTTTCCTTATGCTTCTTGACTTCCCTGACAATCCAGTCTGTCAAGTATCCTTCCTTGATCAGATCTTCAATTTCATTCTTCAACTCGTGAGTGTTGTGCCCTGTAGCCTCGTGTTACTTGCAATACTTCTTCTTGTCTTTGCTTTGCCAAGTAGATAGAGGCTCTGGCTTTCTGAAGAGTCCCTTATTCTCATAGATATGCTCAATTGAAGCCACCAAGGGAGTATAATTATTTGGCCTCATATCATAAGTGTAAGTATTTGGAGGTCCTCATTCTCTTCCAACTCCAGTTACATTCACCCGATTGGCACCAATTCCAAAGCAATAAATAGGACTCACAGACCTATCCTTCCTTTTATTGGTCTTCCCATTGGAGCCTCCTTGAATATCTGTCTTCCGATTGTCCGCCAAGATTGCTCAACTATCTTAGCTTGTGCAAACACATCAACCAAAATAGATGGGTCTCTTCCCTGAAGATGCTTCCAGAAATCTGCTCCTACCTGCAACCCAACTATCAAGAAGCTCTTGAGTGTCTTATCTATAGCTCCTCTCACCAAAGTAGACTCAACATTGAACCTCTTGAAGTAAGTTTGAAGACTTTCTCCTTCCTTATGTTTAATGTTGGCCAAGGCTGTCATAGGAGGAGCGTATTTTACTGTGCTTGAAACTTAGTCAAAAACAAAGTCCTCGTCAAATTCCCTGGAGGTAATCACCTCTAGCTCAAGTTTCTAAAACCACTGCTGAGCATTCTCCCTGAAAGTTGTTGCCAACAATCGGCACCTTGCTAAAGCAATCAATTGGTTGTAGATATATATCTTGTAGGGAGTTGTGCCTCCCTAACCTCTATTGAAAATGGAGAAGGAGTTTGTGTTGTAGCAGATATCCTTTCTCCATCCAAGTGAGAAAAAAAACCTCTTCCAAGTCATCGACATTATAAATCCCCACACCTGGAATATTTGAATATTTGGTGGTACAGTTGTTTAAGTACACCCCAAGGGTGGAGGTTGAGCTGTCGTCTGAGCATTTCCTGGAGCTCCGGTATGAAGTTGTGTGAGAATTACCTCTTGAGTCTGATTTTGTTCCTTTTGACCTTGAGCTTGTGAATTTCCTTTAATCTGTGGATTCCCCTGAAAACCTCCTAGATGCTTTCCTTTAGAGGGAGAGCACGCCCTCGACCTCACTTCATTACACGTACTTGAAGGAATTTGAGTGATACAAGGAGATCTATCTCCTGAGGGCGCGTCCTCTTTGTTGTGAAGTCGTCTCTATCCTTGATACTTCTTCATCCTCTAATCTTCATGGTCTCAGCTACTTCTTCTTCCAGCATCACTTGAGGAGGGGCTTGTTCATATCCAAGGGGCCTCGACCTGTAATCAGGGGGCGCGCGTTGTGGATTACCATCTCGAAAAAGGGCTCGCTCATGTCCAAGGAGCCTCATCCTGTAATCAGGGGGCGCGCGCTATGGATCATGGGGCCTTAATTCCAACTGCTTCTCTTTCTTCTGATGCTCAAGAAGTACCATCCCTAGATCGTCGTCACTAAGCGTTTCTTCAAGCTTGCAAAGTCTTTCTTATCCCTGGACATTCTCTCTTCATCCCACTGGATTTCACTAGTGGGCTCCCAGAGCGATGAGGATGAGGGCGCGCCCTCCCTTGAACATCTGATAACCAATTGAAACCTCCTTTCTTGCATTTCTTCACCTTTTTTATCTTCACCTCTTCGAGAACTTTCTTCAACTTGAAGTACTTTCCCTGTTTGATGATGATTTCGTGGGATACTCCGAGATTTTCTCCTACTTTCTCTTGTTGAACATAAGCTTCATGGTGGGCTTGGTTACCCCCCAAGCTGAGATCTGCCCTCTAAGAAGTGGATTGATGGCTTCAGAGTTCGGTAAGCAGCAACCACCCAATCTAAGGGAACTGCACCGGGGCTTCAAAAGGCTGTGGAGATGGATGGCGCATCCTCAAAAGAAGGAAGGTTTGCATGCTTAAAAGGAAAAGTTCCGCATCGTATCTTCTACCCGAGGGCGCGTCCTCCATTGTACGTGAACTATTCAAACTCACCCTTCAGGGCGCGCCCTAGAGGCATAATCTTGCATTCTCGAAAAAGTTGAAAATTTCACTCAACTAAGACTAGGGAAAGTGTACATGGACTACCCCCTAGACTAGGAGGTAATTAATTTACCTTGTAGTCTACTATTCAGGCATTGCTCTACTTCAATCAACTTCTGGTAGAAAGGGTGCATTCTCCGGTCACGAGCTACTTCAAATTTCATCCCATGAAGGGGCATCTCAAAATGAGGCATCCTATGAATAACATCTCTCGAAGAGACATCTCACTAAGAGGCATCCAGTAAAGGGCATCTCACGAAGAGGCATCCCCATGGGGATATTCCGCTGTTCACACAAATTCTCCAGAAATACATGCATATGTAGGGCTAGGGAGGTGCTTCATTACTACCCCCCAGCATCAGAATGTCATTCCTTAAAGAAGCGTCTCTTAAAGAGGCATCCCAAGATGAGAATTTTAAGAGAGAACCGTTGGAGTCTCTTCTAGTCCGGATGAATGTCATTCTTGTGTAGAGGGGCTCACTCATGACCTTGGGGCCTCAACCTGCCTATCAGGGGGCGCACTCTAAGATTCATGGGGCTGCACATCAATACAATTTTCTTCAAGCAAAAGATATGCCATGGATCGTTGCGATCATACTTGCAGACGAAGCCACAACATGAGGTTAATAAGTTAGGGCGCGCCCTGTTGCCTATCATTCAGGTTATTGTATATACGAGGGTGCGTCCTCTGTAGCAAAGTATTGTTTCTTCTTAGAGGGGCTCGCTCACGACCTTGGGGCCTCAACCTGAAGATCAGGGGGCACACTCTATGGTTCATGGGGCCGCAACTCAACAGCTTCTTTCCTTCTGGAATCCAAGCAGTAAGTTACCCTCGTAGATATTGGACTCCGCCTGAGCATTTGCATCTTTCCTTGAGGGTGCGCCCTAACTAGAAAGGTCCTCTGAGGGAGAGTTCCTTGAGGACGCCTCCTATGTTGGAGGATTTTCCTGAAGTCGTGCATTTCCTTGAAGTTGAGTCCTAAGGATTCTCACCCTATCTTTCACTTGATGATCAGGCCAAACAATGTTATTCCTACATCCTTGGCTTCGCTATCTTCCAATGAGATCTCAAGGAAGGGCTCGCTCATGTCCAAGGGGCCTCGACCTGTAATCAGGGGGCACGCGCTGTGGATCACGGGGCCTCGATTCCAAGTGTTCTCCATTCTCTTGGCCAGGCAAACCCCTCTAGGCCTTCTCACCAGGCAAACCCCTGTAGGCCTTTGCATCAGGCTAACCCCTGTAGGCCTTCTTACCAGGCAAACCCCTGTAGGCCTTCTTACCAGACAAATCCCTGTAGGCCTTCTCTTTCCAACAAGGTTCTCTCCATCTCGCCGGATCTCACTGAGGGCGCGCCCTGACCTATATTACTTGAGGGCACCCTTAGAGGGAGATGCCTCTCGAGAATATCTAACATTCTGAAGGAGCATCCTCACAAATTGGAATGTTGCACTCGACAAATTCTTGAGATCTTCTATGAACAAGATTTCCCACCTGCAACAATTTATCTAACAGAAAGTCTTAGCTCGTACCTGGAGGAGGCATCCTGGAGATGAGGGCGTGTTTAGTCATTGAATTCTTCCAAAACTTGTTGGAAATCATCTGAAGCTTGGATACCACCCTCAGGGTGCGTCCTGAGAGTTCTCGGGGATTCTCCTTCCTGCAAAAGTTCAAGAAGCAAATAATAGAAATCACAACAAGACAAGCTAAGGGTTACCTTGAGGGCGCGTCCTGATGGTGAGGATGACTTTCCGATAATTGCACCTCTTCCCTAGAACATTCTTATCTGGATCCACCTCAGAATTACCCATCAATTAATTCTGTTCAATATCGCCTGAAATCACCTTCCAATACAGATTGTGTCTGACTACTTTTTAATTTGACACCGTTAGTTGTTGAAGGCGCGTCCTTCATTCTTGAACTTACTGACCTTTCATATGTTTAGTATTCTTCATCTACGCATAAATGGCTCCATTTATATGTCTCCATTCATTCACTTTTCTTTTTCTACTGCCGCCTAACGCTTGCCTCGCAATGACTTCACTAGTGATATATTGTTGTTTGTATCACAAAAAACTCTTTCATTGTTATATGACTTTGTTCGAGCCCACCAATGCATTATTTTCAGTTTCCTATCATTCTGTACCATGTTACGGGCCTGAGCATCCATGATGTCTAGGGCCTTTAAGCCACTTGAATTCCTCGCGTATACGTCTATCTCGGGAATCAACATCTTCACCATCTATAGTTAGCAAAAAAGATCTTCACTATCTACTAACAATGTAGATCATTAGTATCTATAGAGTGGTCCTTTGCTTAAAGATCATTCACTTACTAAAGATCATTCACTTACTTGAACATAGTTTCTAGAGGCGGCAATATGCAGAACAGTATTGCTTTCTTCATCAGTCCACCCCGTCACAAATACAGCATCTAGCAATTTTAACCATTCCAACATAACCTTAACAGTGTCAATTCTGATGTGTTTAACAGCAACATGAAGTGCACTCTCCTTTCAAACATTGACATCCAGGATTGATTCAGGACAAGCCAACAAGAATTCAACCATTAGCTCCACATTTCCTTCCTCAGCCACACAATGCAACAGAGTATTGCATTCTTTCCCTTGCAATCGGACTAGTTCTCTGTCAATGTTTATCATACGAATTACAAGATAAACATTATCACTTTGCAAAGCAACGTGAATGGGGGTAAAACCATCTGGATCTAGCTTGCGAGTAAAAGATGGTTTAAGCCTCATCATTTCAATTGCAAAATGAATGTTTCCTGCCACTGCAGCTACATGCAAAGGCGTGTCAACGAATGGTGATTCGTCCACACGCTCTAGCATATATGGATCCTGCCGAATTAAACCGTTTAACAAATCAGTATTTCCTATCCTAGCAGCCTCAGTTAACCTCTCATCCATGACCCCCAGCCTATCTTTATTACTCTGAGCAAATGAAATGCACCCAGAGTAAGTGCTTAAATAATGTTTGCAGAAAATTTATGATGAGTTATCAGATAACAATAAATTCAGTTCTATCATAGCAGGCTGAGGCGGCAAGAAATCTTGTCATATTTTTTATTTATTTTACAGTAACATATTGACAATAATCAATCATATACTTAACTGGACAAACCACTTGAAGCCATGTATACATAAATTAGATAAACAAAAGTGGTTACCTTATATTGTAAGGAAGATGGCATCAACAGCAAACTTATCAACCTCTTTAAAATATTACTTCTACATACTGTAATATAAAAGTTTGAAAATAACAAAGTCAAGATTATCTAGATGCTCCAACAAACTTAAATATCCATTCTCCAGGAAACTTATAAGCAACTTCATATATATGTTATGCACATACTGGAATTATCAACAATTCCAGAGCAAAATTATTAATTATTCCTGCAATTGCTGATGTGTAACAAGAAAAAAAAAAATGTAAGTTCCCTGGAGAGCAACAAATCAGATGCAATCCATACAAATGCAATCATACATGCTTGTAAGAGTATAACTTATCGAAGTTTTTAAATCTCAGTTGGCAATAAGAGAATTTTTGGTCTAAAAACTGTTCAGCACTTTAATGATTATCAGGGTAATTTGAACAAATAAAATAACCGTATACAATGCTGGTAAGCAATAGGAGTGAAAACTGGGATATTTTCAATATAATTTTGCATCAGCTCTCATACGTTCTATTTGGGTTCTACGTGTTCTCCTCGGCATGCCACACCTAATAGAGTTGCCCAAATTTCAAGAATAAAAGCAGCAATTAAGTGAATCTGCATAATTTAAAGATTAAGATTCTGCACATTTACTTTTTGAGCTGCTCAAGGTGTTCAGGGAACGGGATTAACATGTTTTGGTAAGTGATATGCTGACATGCTTTTACTTGTCCTAGACCCGCGATGGCTCATGACGCCCTTTTTGTGTTCTCCAACATTGTGAAAAATTGGGCATTCAAGCTTCAGTATTGACCTCACACAGCTTGTTGCCTAACTTGCGACGCTCTAATATAATGTGGGTTATATATAATGAGATCAGAGGTAGTTACATCCATCCAAAGCAAACACACTGAATCATTACTTAAAATGGTTTACAGAAAAGACTCCAGGGCTGATGTTGTTTCCTTTAATGTTTGCAGGTCTGGGTTCAATGTATTGTAATTTCTAGATATTACACGTCGTGTTTCCTGTTTAATGTTTAAGTGCAGACTACTACTTCCTGACACTCATAGTCAAAATATTATCATCCATGGATCATTTGTTGCTGGTTCTGTTGAAAAGCTTCAAAACATGTGAATGACATGGAGAATGAAGTAGCAGTAGATCCTGATTTAGTAACTTATAAATTATAGTCAAAGGAGGGACAATAAGCACAACAGTTTCATCCCAATACGAAATACAGCAATTAATCCGAGAAGAAATGAAAGAGGGGTTGTTAATAAGAAATGAAAAGACACTAATTATATGGCAGTGCGTATGTGTGCAATAAATGGAACGTACTAACAAGTTATAATCTCAGATAATAAAGAACTTTCCCTAAACAAATGCCTCAGTGAGGTCATGTTTTTGTTCAAAATTAAAGGTGTTGACAAATTTACGCGATCTTTTCTGGCTGCGTATGAATGATTAAAGGCATTACCAGTCATATTAACTCATCAGTGTCACTGTCATCAAATGGATGCAGCATCTCACAGTCTCACTTGGCGTTAAGGACATCAATATAACTTCATCTAGTGCTAAACCTTTAACAGAAACCCGTGTCCCTTTAACGAATGTACATAGAAATAAGAATGCTTACTGGAACAGGAGATATATTGTAATAGACCTGCATGTGATTTTTTTTGTTGAAGAGTACTTTTACATTACAGGAAACGAAATAGCTGTACTTAATTCTTTACAACCGCCTTATTCTTTGTTGAAACTCTACACAGACAAGTCTCAATCTATTGATAAGATGCTTATAGCTCAAAATCGATTTAAACCCCTGGACAACATACAAACATATAACCAGAGAAGACCAGGGCAATTTATTGAATTCATGACATATCAAATCATGTTGATGTTACCTCATGTTTAAAATTGAAACTACTCCTGTAAACATATGCAGTCTAAACCAGATTTCGAACAGCTTAAAATTGATCTTAAATGCTAATCTATGGACGTAATACTTAATTTACAATCAGATGGTAAAGTCATCACAAGGCTGAAGGTAAAGTATCATTGCTACTACGTCCGTGTTATACAAATTAGGCAATACAGATCAAAATAACAAGAGAACCTGATGCTAATGTAGCAATGTTTTAACTCAAGTAACATACAGATTCGAACATACAAATGAGAAAAATAAAAGTACTGGAAATTCACAGGTACATATTCTTCCTTGTCATAGTAGGAGATTGCCACTCTCACCCAGCTGTTTGCACTGCAGTAGTTTCTCTCTTGCGACCTGTAACTGCTTGATAGCAACACTAATGGCAATGCGTTTTTTTGGAGTCTCTTCAGAACATAATATCCCCACTTCAAATATTGATACCAGGCATAACTCCAAGGTAGCCCTGCTGTATGATTGATTTACAATCAAGCCATGTTCTTCTTGATCTAGTACAATCCGTGGGTCAACAATGTCCATCACTCTTTGTGGGAGTACCATCCTCACATAGTCATGAAGATTACTTCCACCATCAATTAATATGCTGCTTTCTGTAGGCCTCTTTCCGGAGAACATTTCTAGTAGAAGAATGCCATAGCTGTACACATCTCCCTCTGTCGTTATCTCCCCACACAATCCATACTCTGCACAACTATAGGGTTAAAAAATTGGCAAAAAAGTTCTTTAAGTACGAGAATTTCTGTTATGCAAGATCTTTAAGTAATATATTGTTTTCATGTAACTCAATACTATAAAGCAGTATCTAACATTTATGAAAACGTTAGTATCATAAGTCACCTGGAGGAACATATCCAATGGTTCCACGAACACCAGTTGAACTTGATTGTGCTTGATTGATGTCACTTGTTGTAGCAGCAAAGCAGAACCTCGCCAAACCAAAATCACCAATACGAGCAACAAAATTCTCATCAAGAAGAATATTACTTGGCTTTATGTCACAATGAATGATACCTGCATGGGTGTGATGATGGAGGTAATCGACTCCCAGTGCAACATCAATACAAATATTTAGTCTCTGGAGCAGAGTTAAGTTTCTTTCATTCCCTTGATGGTGAGGACTTGGATGCAACCAGTTGTCCAAACTCCCATTAGTCATGAACTCCAAAACCAGTGCCTTGAATTCATTGCCCTTTGAATCAGCGCTAGAGCATGCTGTGATGATCTTGATGAGATTCCGATGACGAATATTCCTCAATGTTTCACATTCTGCCAAAAAACTCTTGTAGGCTCCACGTACTTCAACGTTTAATACCTTCACAGCAACTATGTGGTCCACTGATTCGAGAACTCCTTTGTAAACTGAACCATATCTTCCTTCACCTAGCAAATTGTTTGGGGAAAACTTATTTGTAGCTAGATGAAGATCATGGTATGAAAGTTTGAGATATTGGCTGTCATGCAATATTGGGACAGGGTCATTCAAATTCTTGGAATTTCGGCGTCGATAACAAATAAAGGCAAGGCACGCTAAGAAGATACCAAGGGGTACAAGAACTAGGATTAGTAATGCTTTTTTCTTATTACTCGAGACTTTTACCGGACAAGCAGGCAAATGCAATGCTTGTATACCTCCACAAAGCTCCAGATTTCCAACAACTGAAAAAGCACTAACGTTTGAAAACAAACCTTCTCCAGGCACTTCACCTCCAAGTTTGTTGTGAGAAAGATTGAGGAATTCAATTAAATTAAACATATCAAAAAATCTTGGAATATTCCCAGATATATTATTACTTGAGAGATCTAGAATTCGAAGATTTTTCAACGCTTTCAGAGAAGGTGGAACTCTACCTTGAAAAAGATTTCCTTCCATATGTAGCTCCTCCAACATCACACATCCACCCAGAGTAGTGGGCATATCTCCTGTTAGCTCATTGTACGAAACATCTAGTTTAACCAAGTGCTTCAACATGCCAATGTTGGATGGAAGTGACCCACTGAATTGATTTCGGGACAGATTAAGAAAAATGCATTGGGAAGAAAACGCAATTTCCTCAGGTATTACACTTCTAAGCCTGTTGTTGGCAAGGGACAATGTCTGTAACATTGAGATGTTAAATAATTCAGTAGGTACAACTCCTTGGAGCATATTATCTTCTAAATAGAGTTCAACTAACTGAGTGATGTTGCTAATGGAAGTTGGAATTACTCCTGAAATGTTGTTGTTACTGAATCTTAGGATGCCTAATTTGGCTAGCTCTCCAATTGATTCTGGAATGGTTCCCGTTAATAAGTTGTGGGACAATGAAAGTGTACTCACGTTCACAAGTTTTCCAATTTCACGAGGTATGCTACCATAGATGTGGTTTTCGTCCAGATACAGGCGTTCCAAGCTGGAGAGATTCACAATGGTACTGGGGAACTTTCCTCTTAAACCACTGTTTGCAAATATCAAACTGTCTAGATGAGTACAGTTGACCAAAGAATTAAAGAAACTCAAGTCATTGGGCAGCATACTGTCTCCAAGTGGATTAAAGCCCAGATTCAAACATTGAAGATTATAAAGGCTACCCAAATTGTTCGGTATAGGCCCAGTAATATTGTTTGCTAGGATGTCCAGAACAGTGAGATGGGATGCATTAACTAGTGATGGTGGAAGCGGGCCCGAAAATTTGTTTCTTCCAACGACGAAATCTTGCAGCTGAGGAAGGGTGAAGCCCAAATTTGCTGGAAGCGATCCCTCTAGCTTGTTCTGGGTTAGATACAACCAACGGAGGGATGACAAGTTGTAAAGTGGTAGGGGAAACATACCTGACAAACTGTTTTCTACCATCTCAAGATCCTCTAATTTTGTGTGATGAGCAACTTGCAGAGGTATAATTCCTTCTAGAATGTTCGAGCTTAGAAGAAGAAAATGAAGAGATGATATATTCCCTATTGAAGGTGGAATTGATCCAGTAAAGTTGTTCTTGGCAATATTGAAGCTATAAAGCTTAGGCCAAGAAGCAAACTCAGAAGGTAGTTTTCCTTCTAGATAGTTATTCATCATATTGATGTTTCTGATGTCTACACAGTGACTCAAATTGGTAGGAAATCTACCTTGAAAATAATTGTTCGCCAGAGAAAGATTTTGTAGGCGAAAGAGTCGACCAATTTCATTTGGGATTGAGCCATGGAAGTTGTTCCCATAGAGGGAAATTGCCCTGAGAAAGGAGAGATTTCCAATATGAGGTGACAATGTTCCCACCAAGTGTTGCGAGCTGAGGTTGAGTGTTGTCACCCTCTGCCGTCTAGTACTGCATATAATGCCATTCCACTGACAGAAGTGGATGGAACTGTTCCATGAGTTTAGTGCACCCAATGGATCCTCTTTTACTGAATCCTTAAAAGAAAGCAATGCCAGTTGATCAGTGTCATTGCCTGGCAATGCATATACCAATATATTTGATGTTGTTAAACACAAAGTGAAGAGAAGGATGAATCGGAAAATCATGGTTGCACAATTGAAAAGAGGATATGGTGAGGGGATAAAGTATTCCTACCGGTAGTGCACAATGCACTTTAATACAGCAAAACATTATACTCAAACTTTTAGGTGAGGGTAATTTCCATGGTCAGTAATCAACTGGTAGAACATTCAAAGTGCCGTATTCGTACTGGTAGTGCACATTAATACAGCAAAACATATTACTTAAACTTTTAGGTGAGGCCGTGAGGGCAATTTCCATGGTCAGTAATCAACTAGTAGAACATTCAAAGTGCCTTATTCGTACTGGTAGTGCACATTAATACAGCAAAACATAGTACTTAAACTTTTAGGTGAGGCCGTGAGGGCAATTTCCATAGTCAGTAAATCAACTAGTAGAACATTCAAAGTGTCTATTTGCCGAATTCCTAACTAGTAGAACATTCAAAGTGTCTTTTTGCATAACTCCGGAAACAACTTCATAGGTGAAACAATGTCAAGCAGGCCCGGCCAAGATTGGTATAAATCAAATGGCCAGTTACATGTACGTTTTCTGATTGAGAAAGCTGTAGTACTCGCCAATTTCCAAAAGCAGACTTTTCAAAATTTATAAGCTAGTCTGTGTAGTGTTTTGACACATCTGTTTTTTTCTTCTTTGAAGAAAGAGGCCTCATCAGAACCTCCCATGAGCTAAACCCCGAGGATAAAACTAAAGGGAGCTAGGAAAAGAGAGTCTTAAAACATGAGTGGTCGAACACAATCCCAGCCAGACAATATTAGAACTAGCAACTAAAGCGAGTTTATGAGCAATAATTTCTAGTGCAGCGGTTCCGTAGAAGCTAACAAAATATTCAGAATGTAGAACGTCTCAAATACCATTTTCATCAATGGAACATATCATGAGAACAGTATAGAACAAAAGCAGAACCACAAATGTCAAAAGGTTCCATACGAGCTAACATAATATTCAAAATAACTAATTTTGTGATTGATCACCCATGAACACCTTTAAAAATGTGATGTCGTTAAATATATACATCAAACATCTAAACCCGCCAAGGACTTAAATTTGCATAATTTATTATTCTCCTCCTAGGCGCCACTCATTTTGACCAGATTATTTACCTCATTTCCACGGAACAAGAACCAACCCCCTTGGTATTCCTCCGCAAAACTCAAGATTCTCTTTCGAGTCTTCCACACTAGACATGAACTCAACTCCAGCTTTCTCAGAAATCTTGAGCATCCATATTGTTTGATGAAGAAGTCTAATCTCTTTTATGCATCCAAGCATGTTTATGACTTGTAAAAATCTCTAGAATTCTTGCATTAGCTTTCGAGTCGTCTTTCTTTTGAAATACAAGTCTTTGAGCTCATACTCAGCTTGACGAAGCTTTAAAGAAAGAGCCTTACAATTAAATTGAAAACCAAGAAAAATTGTTAATCAGAGGCCTAAATATGATTAAATATGGTCACTGTTATCTCGGGTTGGAGATGCTTCACGTTCTTGCTTATTATTTTCTGCACCCAATGTTTTACAGTATAAGCTTAGTGTCGCAGGCACATGCAGCTCCGTTTTGCTCTGTTTCTAAAGTATAGAGTTCTGAACTTTGTGCTTGTTTTTAATTTTTTTGATGTTGTAATCAAAATAGAGTACTCAGTCATTTGATGAGGATAAATGCAATTTGGACCCTGTAAATACTGTCAAATTTACAACGCATACTCTTTATACTTCAATGTCCAAAATCTCCTGGGATTTTGTGTTGCAAGAAACATAAAAATCTTATATAGAAAAAGATTTATAAAATATATTAGTTAGAATTTTATTTAAATTTTTGTTTTGTTATTAAAAAAATTATTAAGAAAGATCAGAGGTGAATATTTCTTAAAAATTTGAAGCCAGCTATAAATAGAAATAATTTTTACTTAGAATTCCAACTTTCTTATATGAATTATCCTGCCATTTAAAATTATTACTTTCATTAGATTGAACAAACACTAAAGAATTATGAAAATATTTTTCAGACCAAACCAACACCAGAACATCGAACAAACGATAATTGTGACAATAGAAGTAGTCAAAAGAGAGTAAAGTTAACACACCAATCATCTTCTGGCCATTACTTCCTGGCCTTGGGACATGTTTGTCTACGAAATATTACACCATTGTGAGGTCTAAATTTAATCCATAAATATCTATTAGCAAAAGCACCTTTAAGCAAGCAACTTCATATAGATGTTGTCTACGTGTTGGAGTTATCAACAGTTCCAAAGCAAAATCATCAATTATTCCTGCAATTGCAAATGGGAAGGGTAACGAGAAAAACGAAGAAGGTAAGTTCCCTGGAGAGCAACAACCCAGACGCAATCCGTAGAAATGCAATCGTACATGCTTGCAAGAGTATAACTAACAAAGTTCTTAATTCTTAGTTAGCAATAAGAGAATATTTGGTCTAAAATCTGTTCAGCACTTTAAATAATTAGTAGAAGAGAATTTCAACAAATAGATTAACAGTTATACTATATTGTCATGTTGGGGTGGGGGAGTGGGATAACGTTTGCCAGTAGGTCACTACACACACAAAAACAAAACATGCATACAAACACACACACACACACACATAAAGCTGTCATTTCATGCAGAATCTATTGTGCATAGAGTACAAGCATGTCATGCTTATTTTTTACATACCCTCAACCTAAAATATCCTCTCTCCTAATTTGTATTTTCTGTTGTTCAGGTTAACTTCCACTATGTGATATGTCATATATTTATAATTTTAAGACTATGTTTCTGCACCTTCACTCTGTGAGCTGCTTGGGGTGTTCAGGGAACCTGATTAACATGTTTTGGTAAAGGATATGCAGACATTTACTTTTCCTAGTTCCAAGATGGCTCATGATGTCCTTTTGTGCGTTCCAACAAGGGAAAAATTGAACATTCAAGATTCGGTATTGAGCTTACACAGCTTGTTGTATAACTTGGAATGCTTTAGTATCATATGAGGTATATATAATTAGATCACAGGTAGTTACGTCTAGGGGTGAGCAAAACCGAACCGGAACCGAAAAACCGAACCGAACCACACAATTTTGGTTCGGTTCGGTCCAGATTTTTTCCTTTTTCGGTCGGTTCGGTTCCTTTGGTTAGGACCGAAATAAATTTCGGTTCGGTTCGGTTCTTCCGTAAATAATTTCGGTTAGAACCGAACCACCCGAATTATATTTATATATATTATTTATACTTATATGAATAATATATATAATTAATAGTTAATACTTAATAGCACAAATGCACAGAACAACAATCTTACTACTCATCTGTAATTCTCTGATCTCTACGAGTTTTGCATTCATGTATCTCGGTTTGTTTACAACTACTCAAATTCATAAATCAGGAAACATTGAAACAATAATGCACTTACTTATACTAATAATGTAGTGTTTTGTATTGTTGCTTGTTTCCTTTGTCTATGCCTTTCGATTTTGTCCGTTGTCTAAATAATGATCCAGGACTGTAATAGACAGGGACCGAACATGGTTTTTAAAGAAAAAGTGCAGAAAATATTTTAAATTTCGGTCCTGATGGAACCGAATCCGGTTCGGTCCATGTGCATATTTCGGTTCGGTCCGGTTCCAAAAAAAATCTTTATTCGGTTTTCGGTTCTTTCGGTTCGGTTCGGTTCGGTTCAATGCTCAGCCCTAGTTACGTCCATCCAAGCGAACAGACTGAATCATTACCTACACTCCTACAGTCTACAGATAGTTTGTGGAGACAACTTTATTTCAAGCAGCAGTGAAATTTCGACGACAGAATGAAAAAAAGACACCAGGGATGATGTTTCCTTTAATGTTTGCAGATCTGGGTTCAGTATATTATGATCTCTAGATATATCAAAATGTGTTTTCTGTTTAATCTTCAAGTGCAGACTACTTCCTGATACCTATCGTCAAAATATCATTTGGGGATCCTGTGTTGCTGGTTCTGTTGAAAAGCTTCGAAACTTGTGAATGACATGGAGAATCAAGGAGTAGAACCTATTTAGTAACTTGTGATAGTCAAAGAGTTGAAGAGGCACTGGGATTGTTTTAGAGGATAGGTAACGTTCTAAAACCGGATCACATGATCTTTACTATCCTCATTTATGGTCTGCGCAAGCAAGGTGAAGTTCGAAGGGATATTAAACTGTACAAGGAGATGTGTATGAAAGGAGTTTCTCCTGATGCTCCTCTCACTAAGATCTATTCCTCTCACTAAGATCTATTCAAATTCCATACCCAGACCCCATAAAATAACTGCTCAACTGTCTGTAATCTGCATAGGCTATCTGTCGCAACTCGCAACTCTAGAAGTCTAAAACTTATAGTGAGCATTATTTCCTAGACCATTGCAAAAGTCTTACATATTCTCTCAGCAGATGCCACTTAGCTTGATTTGATATAAAAAAACATAATAACAGATCTAGAAATTTAAAACAATATTAGCAAGTTAACCAAAGGATTACCAAGACGAGTGAAGGTATTGCATCTAGTACAAACTAATAACATAAATACCTCGCTTGGAAAAAAAATCAATCAAAAGTTAAACTCCATAACTATAACAGATTTCCAGAATATTCTCAGTCACGCAAGTAGACAACTCTGTCTTGATTTACACAAACTATTTAATAAACACAATTGGGTACAAGTGATATAATTTCAAAAAAAACATAGAAAGAGCGAGGGAAATTATACATTATGAAATACGTTGGCAGAAACTAAAGGAATGAATTGTGTAGATGACACCAAAATATATATCGGCTTCTTACAGCTTAAACATGATTTTTTTAGGTGTGGGTTCACTATACTATGATTGCAGGTGTGGGTTCACTATACTATGATTTCTGGATAATTCAAAATGTGATTTCTGTTTAATGTTCAAGTGCAGACCAATTCCTAATACTTGTAGTCAAGAATATTATCATTTATGAATTATGCGTTGCTGGTTCTGTTGAAAAGCTTTAATATTTGTGAATGACATGGAGAATCAAGGAGTAGAACCTGATATATTCTCTTATAAAGCCAAAGGGTTGACGAGGCACTGAGATTGTTTTACAGAGTAGACAACATTCAAAAACCAGATCACATGATCTATAATATCCTCATTTACGATCTGTGCAAGCAAGGTGAATTTCGAAGGGATATCAAATTGTACAAAGAGATGTGTATCAGTGTACGAGGTCGAAGGGAGTTTCTCCCCTGGTGCTCCTCTTACAAATATCTATTCAAATTCCATTCCCGGACTCCGTAATAATTGCTCAACTGTTTGTAATCTGCATAGGCTATCTGTTGCAACTCTAGAATGCATAGTGGCCCAGACCATTGCAAAAGTCCTATATATACTCCAAGCAGATGACACTAGGCTTGACATCATATATAAAAAAACATAGGAGTATATAACAGATCCATAAATTTATAAAAACATTAGCAAATGCCAAAGGATTACCAAGACGAGGTGAAGATATTGCATCTGCTACAAATCAATAATATGAAGACCTCGTTTGCTAAAATAAAAAAAGAATTGAGAGTTAAACTCCATAACAGATATCCAGAATATTCTCAGTCACACAAATAGACAACTTTGTGTTGCTTTTCACAAACTACTCAATAACAATTCATCAGTACACGTGATATGATTTCAAATGATACACACACAAAGATCACAGGAAATTATGCATCGTAAGATGTGTTGGCAGATACTAGAGGAATAAATTCTGTAGATGACACCAAAATAAATATAGACTTATCACAGCCTAAACATGATTTTTATAGTACCATCAACCAGACTTCTATTTGAAAAATACTACAGATTATCGTTATGTACCCATTACTATAATATTATGATAAATATATAAAGATTTATATCACATACCAGCAGAAGACTCGCAATTGTTCACTTTGCATATTTCAACAGTGATTTTCCTCCCTCGTACATGATCAAACTCGCTGGAAATGAAGTGTCAACAGTAGAAGGAGCAAAAACAGATGGCACGACATCTCGACCTCCATGTTTACCAAATCCAAGATGTTTACGATTCATGCTGTTGAGATTATACGAGGCTATGGTTGTAAGATCAACACGCCCCAGGCTATGTGACTCTATTATAAGTGTTCCAGTCTTGGTAATATTCAAAGGAGCCCCATATTCTTTGAGTACAACTTGAAAACGTTCAGTCCAAGATATTACACCATTTTCTTGTCTCATCAACCAGATACAATAAGGATACCTGGATGCAACTATACTACCCTTTTTTGGGTCTGAAGCACAAAGAGCGAGTGATCCCTCAAACTGCATAAGCCTAGATGGGGCAACTCTTTCAAAAAGGTCGGGAACGCCATCTGGCACTTTGAATTCCCCAAACACTTCATTATCAAAATCAAAAGACATAACCCTTAGTTCTTCACTCTTGAAAGTAAAATATTCCTTAGTTCCGGGTTGTTTCATTTCTACCCAGTAGTAACTACCATTAAGATAAGTCCCCTCTTCATTAACAAGCCTCGGAACAACAACATCCTTTATCTCCCTCCAGGCATCCTTCCTAAAACTATAAATCTCAACCTTAGGAGCCACGTCACCAAACTGCTTCCCTTTGTCATCCCGAACATAAAAAATCCTAACAACACGATAATCGTTACTTTCTTTACTGAAACCCATCCCGACTACATAATAACTCTTCCCCCGATTATCCAGAAGCTTCGGAAAACAACTCGAAACAAGAACTCTATGCCTCTTAACATAAGGATTCCAAAGATACAAGTCTCTAGAAGCGTAATGCATATTCAAATCAGTTAACAAAAGCAGTCCATGTATTTCAGCAATTAATTTCAAACTACGACTCCTGGTATCGAAAGGAATGTCGAATTTTTCGATAAGTGAGGAAGTATCAGCAGAAATTAAGGAGCAGTAATTTTGTTGAGATGTAATAGGAGGGATAATAAGCACAGTATTATCATTAGAATGTGAAATAGCATGATTAATTTGAGAAGAAATGAAAGAGGGGTTGTTGATGAGAGAGTACCATGTTTTGTTCACTGTGGTTGATCTGATTAGGTCTTTCACCGGTAGTCTTACTAGAATCTCGGCTGCTGATTCTCGGGGAAGATCGTTAAACGATGTCGTTCTCGTTACCATTTTGATGTTTAGACGGTGATACAGTACTCTATGAAACCAGGGTTTTAGAAACTAAAGAAACATAAAAGAGAAGGGTGTAGTGTGGCCGTGTGCCCTGCAGCCTGCAGGGTTACCAAAATACGGGAAAGATGGGAAAGGAATGGGTAATGGTCAAAAATGTCATTTTACCAGAATTTTATTATAGAAATATTAATTTTAAATTTTTTGGTAAAAAATACTAGCCTATTATGCCTTTTCAAAATAGGTAATGTTATTACGTATTTAAGAAATGGGTATAATGTAAAAAAAATTCAATAAAAAACAAAAAAAAAATTAAATAATTGTGATACCATTCTGGGAATACGTAACACACCAATTATGAAGGTGTTACGCATTTTCCAAATGCAAAATTTTTTTTTGTTTTACTTTATATGTATTATCTATTTAACAAATACTTAATACTATTATCCATTTTTTAAATGCGTAATACATGGGTATTTTTGGCCAAAAAATTCAGAAGTGATATTCTCGTCAAAAATTAAAGAAAAACTTATAAAAATGTCATTACTTCAATAGATATTATAGATTAATTCGTGTTTGAAAGTGAGAAAAAAATTTAGTGGATTAAATTAGAGATTTAATTAAGTAAATTTATTAGTATTAATGTTTTATAGTTAATGTATTGAAATAGCGGTTGAGATTTAATTAGTTAATTTTTTTAAAAAAAAATTACGTGTCATGTAAAGAAATAAAAATTTGTCATGTATACAGTTAAAATACGAATTTAAATAGTTATTTATCACATAGTTTCATTCAATATGATTGACTTAATTTCTACATTAAAATAATTAAGTTAATCCGTTAATTAAAATAATTAATTTATTTCGTTACTGCCAACAGCCAAATATTAATTGTCAGGGTGATGGTCCAGATCCAGAAAGTTGGCCCTAAATACCTACGTCATGCGCTACTAACAGAACCGTGTGTTGAGATATGGTAGTGGGAGAGTAGTATCCTCATGTCACGCCACTGGGAGAGTAGTATCCAGCAGGGATACGTCACTGGAAGGGGCGCAACAACGGATACGCATCACTCAAATGCGTGATGACATCAGCATCATCCTATGCAGAAATGCGACGGAGGCAACTTATCGAACGAATTTCGAGCTTTTTCCGGCGATTGCTCGTTCACCCCTTTCCAGACACTTTCCTATTACGTTTTATACGTCAATAGAAACACCACAACATCCTCTACAAACCTATGTCCTTGATTGTTCAATTATATTGCTGGATTTTAAATCCCCAAATTCAACCATTTTTTCTGATTCATTTTTCGATCTCCGTTTACACACCCCTACGAAGGCAGATATTGATAGCACTATAAGGAGAGATGAACAAGACCCATAGCATAGATATAGATAGTACAGATTGGTAAAGTGAAGGAACTAGATCTTTTTACCGTTAATTTTTAAAAATTATTTCAAGAGCACAATATAAGCTCCGTTGCTGAATTTGGTTTTACTAGCATTAGACAAAAGTAAAATTAGGGATGCCTAATTTTTCGAAATCAAACTTTGTTAAGTTATTATCTTTCCATAAATATTGATTTACTAGAAATTGGTTTTAATTGGTTCGTATGATTTATTTTACTTAAAATTTAGCTCTTTTTATTTGTAAAAAAAATTTAGTTCATTTGAGTTTAAAGAACCTACCATTTTAGGTGATTCCTGATTCGCTCCTTCTCAGACTATGAGCGTAATATTTATTTTTCATTACAAAGGTGACTTTTTTTCAATTGTGAGTTTACAAATTTTAATTTAATAAGAATATTGAAATTATTAGGTGGCTTATAAAATATTGGAATAGCTACGTAACTTTTCTTTGAAGTACAATGTTAAAGTTTCACCAAATTTTAGTTTTGGTTTATTTGATTTAGAGTAAATTGCATAGCGGTGACCGCATTTTACACCAAATTTAAAAAAGTTGTCAAATTTTCAAGTTTGCAAATTAGTAATCAGTTTTAATTTTCGTTTTTAAAAAATGGCTTCTACTAATTTTTTTTTTAAAAGAATGACCAAATTTTATTTCAAAATTTTAAAAGAATGGTTTACTTTCACGTTCAAAATTAATGAAAGCCATTATTTTAAAAAGCTAAAATAAAAGTTGATCATTAATTTTCAAACTTGAAAGATTAGCTATTTTTTTAAAATTCGATGTAAAATGTGATCAGCATTACTGTGTAATTTACTCTTTGTTTTATAGCAAAAACTTATAATTTTTGTGATTGTTTTGTCCGCAGAACCTACGTACATTCCAATACGGGGAAATTAAACATAGAAAGAGAAAGAGCCGTCAAATGAAATGAGCATCAGGAAACCAAAAGTAAGAGACAAACTGATCTATTTTCTAATCAATTTCTCAAGAAAATGATTATTAATCAATAATTATTTGAACTATTAGAAACTAAATATTTATTAAAGGAGTGATGTGAACATCTATTATCTATTACTAGCATTTTGCCCGTACTTCGTACACGACATCTTATTTAATTTAAAACGATAATAGTAAAAATTTTACAAATTTGATTGTTTTTTTTAAAAGATATTCTATGCATTTATATAAATAATGAATTCTTAAAAAATATATTCTATACAATTATAGAAGTATTTAATAAAATAGTGAAATAGTGATATGCTAAAATTTATATAAAAGAGTAGCATACAAATCTATTTTGACAATGCTGTTAATTTATTTAATCCATCAAAATTTGCAATAAAAGTAATAAATATTTTTACAAATATTGTTCTCCAATTGAAAACAATAATATATTGTCTTCATTATTCAAATAGTTATATGATAATCCCCTCACCCGCAATGGCTCCAAATCATTAAACCTGAAACATTATTTTTTTTAAAAATTGAGAAAAAGAAGAAAATGATAATAGTCTATTGAAATTATCAAGAATTTAAAATTAAACCTGTTTTTGTTTTTTGCTTTGGTTGCCTGGTGATGAATTACTTAATGATTTCCCTGTTCCCGTTGTTTTTGTTCACGGTGTGTTGGTAATCATTTTACTTGAATACTTTTGAATACTTTGAAGTTGATGGGGTAGTCTCACTCACAGAAACAAATATCACGAACTACATGTACAAATAAATTTATTCAAAGAAATTGCATTCTCTTCCAACTTCCCTTTGTAATTTATTCAAGCACATATGTAAAGTCCAAGGCCCTCACCAATGGCAATCACTAATGCCTCGAATTTATCCATATCTACAGACTACAATGCAGAGTGATCATGATTAAACAATCAATATAGACTACAATAAAGGTGAGTTGCACGGGCCTAGCTTCACCTCAATCTTAAAATGAGTTGCCAAGGACCTAAGACTCTCAAGCACTCATGAATGCTAGCATCATCAAACATACGTAGGCTCAATTTTATTTTCAATTTATGAGTTATATACTTATAGCTAAACAGAATTTTTCTTCCTATTGTTGAAATTTAACGTAGGATGAAAGTAATACAAAAATATCCTCGTTTTTTTGGCAACCCATAAAACACATAACAAAATGGAATTTTATGTCCTATTCTTCAGCAATAAACTTGTAGTAAGCATATTCATGATTCTTCCCCATAGTTACCATGTTGTAAAAGCACATTTGCCACCCCCTCTAAATTCATATGTCCAAGATACTCCCGGTTTCCGGTGTCATTTGCCATATACCCCTTGCGCAGTTCCTTCGCAACATTCACCAAAAGGTAGTTTGTCCCCAAACCAAAATGAAATTAACTCAAGGACAAATAACTTGTTAGAATCCAAAATGAAATTAACTCAAGGACAAATAATTTGTTAGAATCTTCATTAGTAGACACATGGCTGCCTTCTGCGACCATAAAATTTTTCACCGCCATTAATCCGTCTAGAAAGTTTATAGAAATGAAAGTAAGAAAAGTAATAGACAAAGGGCAAAAACAACTTCATAACAAAAAGGAATAATTTTTTAAAAGAAAAGGCCCATTCATACAACCCTTAATTTCCCAAAAAAATATATTAGTTACACGCATTCCTTGGGCAATTTTGCAATTTGAGTCTCCTCCAAACAACTTGATCTTGCCATTAAATTGTTATAAACAACAGTAAAAAAAAATAATCAAAATCAGCCAAGTCAACATCTCGCTAAATCAGCTGTAACAACTACCAGTAAACCACTGTCACAAAACCAAAAAAGATAAGAGCTCATATTCAATAATTCACAATCTAGATTAAAACAAAGTGAGTTATGAACCAAGAGTAAAACCCTACACCAATATATATAAGCAAACAATACAATCAGAAAAGCAAAAAAATGCATAAGAAAAAAAGACCAAACACTTTGAGATTGTAGGGAATATCGATTAAATTTATAATATAATTCTAACCTTTTGTGTAATTAATATATATTAGTATTGAATATTAATATACTAATTTTATAACTTTAGAAAGAAGAATGACTGAATATGTTAAAAAGTTATAGTATATATCCCCGATTAGATTAAATTAGAAGGCCAGAAACAATTTTTTTCCTTTAATTTTATAATTATTTAAAAATTCTAAAATGATTTGAAAAATAATTTAAAAAATTTCTCAGACATGCATTCGTCTTTAACTCTTATATATATATATATATATATATATATATATATATATATATATATATATATATATATATATATATATATATATATATATCGTTTGCATATGTATTGATTGATTGAACGCATATGACTAACGTATATGATTTAGGAACAAAGACGCATAGTAAGCGTAAGTTTCTTTTCGCTAACCGACTATTTGGTTTGTGATTGTGAATCAAGTTGTATAGAGAAATGGTGGTTCGCGTTCTTAATAGTGTTGGTGATGTTATATACAAAACATTAGTTTGCTAGGATGTCGATTAAAAGATGTATTTCGCAAACCTATATGCAGTTTTAAAGTCTTTTTGCAGGATCTTTCTATGTTTGCTAAAACATAGCACATACAGAGATTATTTCAAAAAGCCTTACAAACAGGAATTTGGCATAAAAGATCAATGTTAGACACCTCTACTATATCAAGTCCATGATGTACCATCATGCTATACCAACTTAAAATATTCCATATTAGAATCTTTTCATGTTTTCTAGCCTTAATGACATTACAAACATGATCCTAGCTAAATTTGCAAAAACTGAAACAAAAAATGCAAACTGATATAGGAAAAATGAGAAAGTATCTGCAACGCCTGAGCATTTTCCGAGCATCATACAAAAAATTGGTATCCTAGATAAAGAATGCATTTTTTATGTCATAATACTACACGCCAACACCTGCTTATGATACATCTATTGTTTCCAAGTGCTGATTTCTATTTATAATTTATGCCCAAGAGAAAGTTATCACAATACTAAACATTAATTAAGATTTAAGATAGTAATAATCTTCAAAACTGCTTAACCTTCGAATCAGCCACTAATTCCACTCTCATATTGAGTCCGTCGATAATTGTCTGACTGGCCTATATCAGGACGATTAAACAGACAATAATATAAGGAAATCGTCTATAATATATGGCATTATGAATACTGACATATTGTACTAATGATAGCTCAACTGAAGGAACTGTAAATGTGCATGACATGTAAGCCACCTGTTATTCGCTAACCTTTTTGCGAAATAAATCATAAGATTACCATTTAGATATGTACCTTTCCCTTTTCTTCGAGTTAAAATCAACTTCAAGTTGCGCATACACTTTTTTTGCCATCTTCGTTGCCTGATCATTGTGAGGAGGAGCTTTGGATACAAATACAATAAACCACTCGCGTTCATCATTTTGAACTATTAATTTCTAGCGTGGTTTGAGGATGGTCTTGAACTCATCACGATCCCATGCAAGAGGGCAGTCCATTAGATAGCTAAACGTTACAAAACTTTGTTAAAAAGAAAATTCATCAATTAAATAAGAAGGTAATATTTATCTTACACTAAAAATAAATATACAGGCAACAGCTCAGATTTTGAGAACCTCAAGTTAAGGGAATAGATTCAGGGGAGGGGGGGAATGATGCATTCCAAATATTATATACCGCGCAAGACTGTTGTAGCGATTGTGTGATGGATAAATAGTCCACATGACATTCATCTACACACAAATTTGTTTGTACACATGACTACAAAGTATTTAATGGGGAAGGTTGTTGTGCAGCAGCAGTACTATTGTAACTTGTTTGTGTTAAACAATGTTATTTTCTCATTAATTGTGTTAGATATTCTAAAGACAGAAAACAAAATAATGAAAATCAAATTAATCACTTACAACCTTCTTAATAGCCACATGGCTCACTCTTGGAGAGGATTTTTTTTGAAGTCTACGCTGATCCTCAGCTAAGAAGAATGCACGGGTAACAAAACGATTGAAACTAACAAAACATTATCAAGAAGAAATTTTTATGAGCATGGACTAATAAAAAAAGTGCCTGAAAGTATTTTATGTTAATTAGTTATAAAATAGATCATAAGTGAATGTCTGATTCAGCTATATCTCATATAAAAACAAATTAAATTGTTCAAAGCGTCAAGATTGATCAACCTCAACATATGGTTCTCTATCCTGATTAGATGAGTGAAGACCTACGTAGGGCATCTTGAAGGTCCAGATTAAAAAATGACATGACAATTATACAGTAGGAACATCAAAATGTTGGTACCAATATTAAACAAAAATAAGGTCATATGATTGTCAGGTTGAATCTGTATTTGATATTATGTATTAGTTATATTAGTAAAGATTCTATCATAGCATGTGCATAATTAGCGAATGAACTTTATCAAAGAGAATGTTATTATCGATGCAATAGTGCTAAATTGGTGCTCACCACAGAAGAGAAGGGTCGTAGAGCACTGCCATTGGATTTTCTTGTTATTTGGACTTGGATATTAGTCTTCTTCTTTTATTTTGTTTTTTGAGATCCGCAACGTCCATATCTGCTGTCTTGCTGAGATTTTCCCTGTTTTTCAGCAACCTGCAAGTATGGTAGTGCTTGTGAATAAGATTTAGATAGTAAATTATAGTTAGTTTTGTATCTCGTCACTATAAGTCGCTTAGTGTTCAGGGGTCTGCAAGTTGCACGACTGAATGTATTTTAAGTAAATTAGCAGTGTTAACCACAGATAATTAAAGAAATAAAAAGTAAGTAAGAACTGATTACTGTGACTTGTTTTTAGCTAAACTAATTACTGAGACTTTATTATATGTAACTATATAATATCTAGGTACCTAAATAAAATGTATAAATCTACTGCGCTCAAAATTAAAAAAAGTTGGCTGGATAAATGAGTGTTTTAAATGACCACCTTAAAAATCCTGTAATGCTTCACAAACCTGTCAAATAGGAAACTGCATGTCAGACCACAAGCTCGTGAGTCCGAACAATGTAATTGAATTTGTAAACAGTAGATCTATTCAAAAGCCTATCAGTACCCATAGGTACACCCTCACATTTCGAATGTCATGCTTATCAAAAGTTTGCTTCGAAAAAAATAAAGTACCTCACTCTAGCCGTGCTTCAAAGTCTTTGATCCTTGCCTACTGGGCGTAAAAACTTTTCCAATTATGTACCTTTCTACCTCCTTCAGAGATCTGAACTTGTATCGAGTTGATGGTTCAAAGTAATGCTGAAGTGCAGATAACACAAACATCATTAATACATGTAGATATAAAGCATCTAGTAAATTTTCAGCCTGGTATAGTATTAGCTTATGCAGTTGGGTACATAAATGTTGTGAGATGCATAAATTTTTCACCTCTACAATAAAACAACAATGGATCAATGGTTGTAGCATTTTATGGCCACACAGCAACAAAAAGCGCATCCATGAAGTATAAAAGTTCACACGAAATATATTAGTTAGCATAAGGAATTAATATTACAGTGCTCACAATTATCAATGTGCTCACCACGCAAAATGAAGATTCTTAAGTTGGCATTTGGCAGAGGTTGCAATAGATCCATCAGAACAATGAACTGCTACGTAGAGAGATATATTACGGTTATTAGAATCAATTAACTTACCATATAAATATCATCCATTGTTAAAATAAAACCAGTGTAAGTAATTTATCCTTCCAAATGTAAGTAATTGGTTGCCGTTGTTCTCTATTGTGTCCTATGTTGTGAGCGTTAATAAGCAGTAGCTAAAAGAACATTCTCTACACTGTTGTTTGTGTGATAGAAATACTCTTTATTTTGTGCCTCCTGCTTTGCCTACTAGAGGGTCTTGAGCCTCGTTGTCCCTTTCATTGATTGTCTTGCACAGCCCCTGCGGGGCCAGGTGAGAGAGATACAAAACACACGTTATACACCAATAAATATACACAACACTATATACAGAGTAGTAATATTCTTCATCTCTCTATATGGACACTCTAGTAATAGGTTAACTAATATAAAATATCAAAATATCACTGAGAGGGCATAAGGTTTCAACTTAAATATTTATAAGATATCGCAGTTGGAGTCACAGGCTACTAATTAGCAATGCTAACTTGTACATGGAATTGTGTCAAAATTTTGATAATTTACAAAATTAGACACCACAAGTACTCTAAGTAAGTATGAACTACAAATAATCAAAGAAACCCACAATCACAATGCTTAATATTTCTGTTCTCAAAGCACTATCAAGATAAATCTGTTAAAAGTACATATTCCATTGAAGTCAGTACTTGTGAAACACATCATATTCTTTTTTAAATTTTGTTTCTGTTGAGTGGTGGGTGAGTGGCCGGTGGGCATGATGAAGCAATAAGTGAACTTCTCTGGGGTATGACATACGGTCCTTGTGAGATATTGTGTTCAGAAGTGGGTATGTGGCAAGTGGACAAAAAACCCAGTGTTATTAATTGCGAGAAGCACAAATTCAGAAGAAAGAACCAGGTTCAGGTTATATTGTACTAAAGATATCAAGAAGCTAATAAAACTAAATCTGTGCATCAAATCATCAAAATTTTCATTTTGAATCTTCATTATAGTTGGTGTCTAGACGCTTATTCTCCACAAACTCAACAATAATTTCACTCCCTCTGATTACATCAAAATCTTACAACAAACACAACCAAAAGAAAAAGCAATATACATAAAGGATTTTTACATAAAGAAAGCAAAGCAGGTGTTTGTTTACCTGTACCTTTAATAAATGATTAGTTTACCTCTATCTTCCATACCTCACAATTATTCTCCACTACAATAAACTATATAATTTACATGTGCATCTCTCTAAATTGTTGGAGTTGTACACTTAACAACAAAAATAAGAAAATTATAATTCAAGCAAGAATAAACAAAACAAAATTGCATGATATCATTAGCTTTAATGCAACAGAAAGTTTAACTTTCTGTAGATCAATGACCAAAAAGAATTTACTATAGAACATAATAGTGCTCTGGGCATTTTAACAATTACGTTTACAATTATGCACATTAGAGACTATAATTATGCACAAGCAGGACATAAAATTTAGGTTGACTCCATAGTCTTTAACACAGAGCAACAAACGAACACAAAAGATGCAACTGTGACCTCCCCTCGGCACCAAGGCAGTAACCTGCTCACCTGTACTACTCGATCAGATTCATGAAGAGATGCATACAAAGGCATCTGATTTTGCCAAGAACTGTGATTGTGGCACCAGAAGAGTTCCTTAAATCCTCTATATTTTGCCCAGACGCTCCTATTAAACCACCTTCTTGAGTACCGGCAATCAAGAAGAAAAATACCCGAACACCTCTGTATCGATTAAAACATGGATATTTGTAAAAGGACTAAAAAGCCTATGTAAAAAAATTGGATAATATTGATTTCAAAGGGTAATTGGTGTAATTTAAAAGTAAAAGGACTAAAAAGACTATGTAAAAAATTGGATAATATTGATTTCAAAGGGTAATTGGTGTAATTTGATTAAATTATTCATTAAGCATCATTAAGAATATATTGATGCACCAAATCACTTGTTGTGCTTTATGTTATGCCCAAATTTTGGCATAAGCTCTAAATAGGCTTATAGATTAAAATAGCGGTTCACAACTTATAATAGACCGATAAGAACTGTGTCACTAAAGCCCACCATCAGAAATCAGTCCAACATACTATCAAGCATAATATGTAGGGGAGAGCACGATTCGGTTCGGTTCGGTTTTGCCCCGAAACCGAACCCGAAACCGCATGCCTTCGGTTTTTAAAATTGAAAACCGCAACCGCAACCGAACCGTCGGTTTCGGTTTTAAAAAGCTCGGTTCGGTTTTTAACGGTTCGGTTTCGGTTATAAAACCGAACGAAAAAAAATCATAAATATATTACAAGACTTTAAATTTATAAAATACAACGTTCTCGATTTTTAAACAAAGTAACTGAGTTTTTGAATGAATACACTGTGTGTATATGTTAGTGGTAATGTTATATGACAGTATCATATGACATTAGTAAGCTAATAAGTTATATATGGCTCACAATATATTTTAACAAAATTTATACATGCATGTGTGATAATGTACGATGTATATGAGTAAATGACAAAATGTACTCTCAGTTGCTAATACAAAAGCAAATTAGAACTTTCTCATGTAATATGTAAATTGATTGCAATATAATCTTAGTTTTAATACAATTTACATGATAGTAGAAACCTATATATATAGTTTACGAAAATGAGAAGTTACCAGCCGGAGCAGT
Source organism: Saposhnikovia divaricata (assembly GCA_036435485.1). Classification (NCBI taxonomy): domain Eukaryota; kingdom Viridiplantae; phylum Streptophyta; class Magnoliopsida; order Apiales; family Apiaceae; genus Saposhnikovia; species Saposhnikovia divaricata. Next base: position 85,140,810 of record CM071594.1, read on the forward strand.
CACCAGAAAGTTTTATAAATTTATATAAATTATATATTTATTTTAATAATCGGTTCGGTTTGAACCTAAAACCGGAACCGAAACCGAAAATTTCAGTTTTTAAAAATCAAAAACCGCAACCGCCGGTTCGGCTTCGGTTTCGGTTTTTTCGGTTCGGTTTTGGTCGGTTTCGATTCGGTTTCGGTTTCATTTCGGTTTTTTGCTCACCCCTAATAATATGGAAGCCCACTACCCCAAGCTGCGGGTCGAGTTCGCTAGCATTCCCCAGTGTGGGATCGCATCGTATCACAATTCTCTGCAAATACCTTTATTAAGAAGGCTCATGATTAAGCCCAACGAGGTCGCATGAGTAGGATTATCTCCATAGTGCTGGATCATCCTCGCATGACTAAGCCAAGTGAGGTCGAATGCGAGGCCACGTAGCTTCTCCATTAGCCTCGCCAGTGAGGCCATATGATTCTGGCATCATGTTCGCCATAGGTAACCTCTATTGGGTCATGAGTCATGAGCAGGATAAATGGATAAATTATATTAGCCCATAGACGTCTACTGGATTTGGGCCAAGACGAGCCCACAGAAACCCTAACCCGGCTGGGTAACTTCTTCTCCAAGAACTACGTATGGCTTGATCCCTATAAATAGGGTACGTAGGTACCTTGTTAAGATTGAGAAACAGTTCACCCCTGAAATATCGACAAACAAGATCAGCCGCACAGTTACAAATTTCCTCCGTATTCTTCGGGTTCTTAGCAGAATATTCGTATTTTGCTCCATAATTCCAACAACCATCATAAATACTGTTATACAATATTCTCCCTATAATATTTGGCTTAGAAGAGGGCTATTTATTATTCGCGGAGGACGAATAATTACATCTAGTTACGGGATTTTGGATTTTTATTAAAACAAACAATCGGGGGCTTCAATGGTTAAAAAAATACAGTGACAACCAAGCATAGCGATGTCAAATCAGCAAAAAAGGAGAGCACTAGCACAAAATATAATTTGTGTTGGGGTTGCATTTTCTCATTTTCTTTTCGGTCTTTGCTAACGTTTAAAATTATTGCTTAGATTTATTATTGTTTGCTGCGTTTGATATATTCACATTGTCGCCTGCTCTTTCAGCCTCTGTTTTGTTTTCCTACCTGCATTGTTATTTGTGTATATCACAAATCCTGGTTTTTCTTTTGTCATTGTTGTAACTTGTAATCGCGTGGGAGCCAAATGCTATTTAATTTTAACCATGCTTTATCATTTGAGATTTCAACATCTGTTGCTTTTAATTTTGTTAGTAGTAACTAATATGGGCTAAAAATAAGCCCTAAAGGCACATTTAATGTTGCATTAATTAGGCTCGGTATGGTCCAAACGTGGGGCCCACCAACAGGGTCCAAAACCCTATTTAAATATTAATTTCATAATTAATATTGGGGGAAATAAACAGCTCAGCAATAAGAGTTGGATAAGGATAATATCCCCATCAAACTTAGCCACCAAGGCATCCAATTCGATATGGAAACTGATTCCTATAAGGAATAGATCTAGAACTTTCCTCAAAGACTTGTCCACCAAGTCTCCGAATCCTACCATAATTCTAAGGCTTCTCAACCTATATAAAGGGTCTGACCCCTCATTCTCAGAACTACGTTTTTGGCTTGATTCTCAATACAGAGATACGTAGGCATCTTGTGAGGACCGATCAGTCTCGAACGCAAGAACAGCCATTAAAGCTCGAAGCTCACCATCCCTTGTATTTAATACATACAAACCCTCGTTTTTATTCCACAACATTTGGTGCCGTCTGTGGGAAGACAACATCAACCATGGTTTAAACACGAAGAACAACACTAGTTGCAACTGAGGCCATACCTCTCAGATCTGCTCCACCCATCACCGAACAGGTTCCCCCAGCATCAGGGGCGATTGCCCAACAAGCTCCGCCAGCATCAGGGGCGATCACCCAATCTCAAGTTTCTCAACAATCAGGGGCGATCCCCCACGTTGAGAGTACATTACCTCCGATTACCCGTACAAGACGAGAAACCAATCCTCTTCAGATGGTGGTCTCTCCTCTTATTGATCCGAACAACCCATTGCATGGGGTCCAGATCCACACTACAGATCTCCCCGTGAGTACTAACCCGACATACGGGCTGCCTAATTATCCTCCTATCCAAGGGACAGGCCCAAGTGGTCACGCTTTGCAGATCCGAGATCGAGAGTATCACGATTATTCGGGTCCTTATACTGATGAAACCTCCTCCGACGATGAGGATGATGACCGTGATGAAGCCCCGAGGAGGCGACGTGCTAGTAGAGAACCTCGAAAGAGGACTCAAGACATCCGTGATGGACAATCTTTGACAACTGCTGAAAGGATCAAGGCTTATGAGGCCGAGATCTTAAAATTGAAGGAAGATATGGCAAGAGAACAAGCTAGGCTAAATCAAACTCAGCCTCCTCCAACTGCAGGAAGGATTCCCATCATTGATTTGGAGAGGTCTTCAAGGAGACAAAGAAGGGCTGATGCCTCATTCGGAAGAACAACCACAAGGATGGAAATTCCCAAGGGGAACCCCAAAGATCTGATGCCTCTCGGAGATCCTGATGATCCAACACCCCCGTTCACCGAGGAAGTGATGAATGCTCACATCTCTAGGAAGTTTAAGATGCCTACAATAAAGGCTTATGATGGAACGGGTGATCCCGCAAACCATGTGAGAACATTCTCGAACGCACTGCTGCTGCAGCCTGCAAGTGATGCCCTAAAGTGCAGAGCGTTCCCCCAAACCCTGTCGGGCATGGCTCAGAGATGGTATAGCCGATTGCCTGCGAACTCTATTGGCTCTTTTAAGGAGTTGAGTGCCGCCTTCGTTAGCCAATTCATTAGCGGAAGGGTGCATGAGAAGAGCTCCGCATCTCTTACGTATGTGGTGCAAGGAAAGAATGAAAATCTGAGGGATTACCTCAAGCGATTCACTAAGGAGACCCTGAATATCACTGATTTGGAAAATAAGGTGGCAATGGTAGCCCTGGAGCACGGAACCACTGACCTCTTCTTCAAGAGATCATTGGCGAAGCATCCCCCGGAGAACATGGCTGAGCTCCAACGAAGGGCTGATAAGTATATTAAAGCTGAGGATAGCTTGAAGAAAGAAACCACCGTAGGTGGAGGGGGAGGTAACAATGAGTCCAAGAAGCGAAAACAAGACCAGGACTATGATGATCAAGAGTATGATGCTAGGGACAAGTATCCCCGAACTAGCGAGGACTCCGACTCTGCCCCTAAGAAGAACCAAGGGTCAAGGTTCACTGAGTATGCAAGGTTGAATACTCCTAGGAGTCGAATCTTGTTGGACATTGAGAATGATAAGGATTTCAGATGGCCGAAGCCACTCAGGGGTGATCCCGCAAAGAGAAACCAGAATCAGTATTGCAGATTCCATAGAGACGTGGGGCATGACACTGACGATTGCAAGCAACTCAAAGATGAGATCGAGTTTTTGATCCGTAGAGGGAAGCTGAGGCACTTCACTAAGGGTGAAGACCGTGGTAACCAGAGAAGAGACTATAATAGAAGGGATGACGATCAAGATCGTAACCCACAGCCTCGAGGGCCAGTAATCAACATGATCTCAGGAGGCCCGACTGCGGCCGGGACAACTAGGAACTCTCGAAAGGCTTATGCTCGAGAGGTGTTGCACATCGTGGGAGAGGCCCCGAAGCGTGCAAAAACTGAGGTAGCGATTAGCTTTGATGACTCAGACTTGTAAGGGGTGAAGTTCCCCCATGATGACCCGTTGGTTATAACTCCTGTGATTGGAAACTCGGAGGTGAAGCGAGTCTTGATAGACAATGGAGCTTCCGTTGACATTCTGTTTCATGATGCGTTTGTGAAGATGGGATACACTGATTCTCAGTTGACCCCCAATAACATGCCTATATACGGATTTCATGGAGTAAAATCCAAAGTTGAAGGGACTATTCAGCTGCCTGTAACTATTGGGCAAGAGCCCAAGGAGGCCACTCGGATGTTGAACTTCCTAGTAATCAAGGCGGATTCAACGTACAACGCTATCCTTGGAAGGACTGGACTTCATGCATTCAAGGCTGTTGCCTCAACCTATCATGTGAAGATCAAGTTCCCTACTAGGAATGGTGTTGGAGAACATAAAGGTGATCAGAAGATGGCACGAAGCTGTTATGTAGCCTCGTTAAGGCCTGATGGAGTCGGGGGGCAGGTCCTTCCGATTGAAGACATGGAAGTCCACAGTGGTAAGGAACACAAAGAAAGGTCAGCAGAGGACATCACACAGAAGCCTCGGATAGCCATTGAGGCTAAGGCGTTAACTGACTTTGTGGTTGAGTGTACCATTGGCAACCAAGAAGTCGGGGGGCAGGAGGTAGTACCCCAAGCAGGAAGTGAACTTCAGAATAAGAATGAGGAGACCAGAAGGAGTGGTGGGTGCTCTATTTTGATGGAGCATCAAAAACAAAATCAAGTGGTGCAGACCTAGTCTTGAAAAGGCTCGATTGGGCTCAAGTTATCCTAGTAGGACTTAGCTTCATATTTATATAGTAGAAGTAGAAATAAGGTTCATTAAAACCATTGCAGAGCATGTTGCTCCGAGTAGGACAGTAGTACTCTATGTAACGGTTGAACCCATTTCAAGTTATTAATGCAAGTTTGTTTTCCATTCATTGATTGTGATTTTATTTATGTGCCAAGCACATGATGTGTGAGTCAAAGAAGACCAAGTACTGAAAATAAAAGAATACACGAATGAAAACAAACGAATGCATACCTCGAGTGGTAGAGTTAGGTTGCAGCAGATAAGAGTTTAAGTCCTTGAAGGACCCTGGAAAAAAAGACAAACATTGAAGTCCTGATGGAACACCCGCTGAAGAAACATATTGCATAGCCCGAAAGCCAATGGAAGGCTCATCAAGTGGGCAATCAAACTAGGAGAATTCGATGTTAAGTACAAGCCTAGGACGGCCATCAAAGCCCAGGCTCTAGCTGACTTCGTGGTTGAATATACCATTGACAACCAAGAAGTCGGGGGGCAGGAGGTAATAGACCAGGAAGGTCAGCAAGGTGAGGAACCCCTGGAAGAGAAGAAGGAATATTGGATGCTCTATTTTGATGGGGCATCAAAAACAAAAAGCTCTATTTTCATGGGGCGTCAAAAACAAAAACCAGTGGTGCAGGTTAAGTTCTGCAAAGCCCCGATGGGTTCACACTCGAGTATGCCTTGAAATTGGACTTCCAAACAACCTACAACGAGGCGGAGTATGAAGCTCTGATAGCCGACCTTAGACTGACAAGAGCCCTGAGGGTCAAGAACCTGAAAGTCTGTGGAGACTCAAAGTTGGTAGTCTCACAAGTCAATGGAGACTTTGAGGTTAGAGAAAAGAATATGGCCAAATACTTGAGGATTGTGAAAGCTGCGATAGCCCAGTTAGATGAGTGCCAGGTATATCCCAAGGGAGGAGAATACAAAGGTCGATGCCTTATCTCAATTCAAGGGTCGAGACCTATTATGAGAGCGTCTACTTCCAAGTCCTGAAGACCCCCACCATCGATTCAAAGTTGGTGGCACCGTTTGATGTAGGAAGCTGTCAGATAGACCCTATCAAAGCTCATCTTAAGACTGGTTGGCTCCTTGATATTTCCTTGAAAGCACGGAAACTGTCTGTGAGAGTGTTAAGATACGCGTTGATTGAAGGTCTCCTCTATAAGAGGTCCATTGTCATTACATACTTAAAGTCTTGAATTTCAAATTCCGACACAAAATTTAAGCCTTGATGGCCAACAAGGCAGTCTGTATCCAATCGAGCTTGTCATTAGAAATTAAGAGCCGCCAGCCAAAATTGAAACTTAAGCAAGGTCCTATGAGTATAAGAAGAAGGTTGAAATCCTGATAGAGGGTTGATAACCAGCCAAGGCACACCAGACTTGAAGTCAAGTGCTCAGTGGCAAGTGAACTTCTTGAACGATCAACCGAGAAGCAAGACCTCCACTATATGAAGCAAGGGGGGCAAAAAATAAGGGACTCCATCATTTCAACATCTTAGAATGAGAGTTAAAGGTTGAATGGTTGATGATAACCAACAACCACGAATGAATTCTCGTTTTCGAATCAAGGACTCAGCAAACGAATTAAGGCCCTGAAGGTCACGAAAGCTAAGAAACGGGTCGTTTCAAGGTTCTGCAGGAATCTCAAAAATTCGAAAATAATAAGGTTGGGAGCCCGAAAAAAGCCAAAGAAACGGTCCACAAATGAAAATTGGCCCAAAGGATAGGAGCCTAGAACACCAACGCCCAAGAAGCTAAATCTCCTAGGCGTTGGATCAAATAAAGCCTCCTTGGCGGGGATACCCACGCCAAGGCTGGAGTAACAAAAGAAGGGTCTTAAAGTACCCACGCCAAGAAGACTTAAAATCATAAGACAAGGTATCACAAAGTGCCTCCTTGGCGGGGGTACCCACGCCAAGGTTGTACAAATTGAGGGTGAAAAAATACCCACGGTCAGGAAGCCATATCTCCTAGACGTGGTTGGCAAAAACATCTCCTAGGCGGGGATACCCATGCCTAGAGTGGTTGTACAAATGAAGGCATGAAATACCCACGCCCAGGAGACCAACTTCCTTGGCATGCCTAAGAAAAAGGTCTCCTTGGGCGGGGTACCCACGCCCAGAATAAATTTTGAAAATTGAAGGCATGAAACACCCACGCCCAAGAGACCTTCCTTGGCGTGCCTAAGGAGAAGGTCTCCTTGGCGGGGGTACCCACGCCCAGGGCTCCTCTTCGAACGACAAGCCATTTTTCAGAAATTAAAAAAGGAATAAAATCCTTAAAAATTCTGAAAATAGGCTAGAAGTGATGATAAAATGGGTAAAAATACCTATTAAATCAAAAAAAATGTTTGAATAATTTATAAAATTATTTCTAAGGCATGAGGCCCAACATTTTATTTTTGGTAAAAATTATCGAAAATAAAATGTATTAAACCTGATGGTAAAAAAAAAAAAAAGACAAAAAAAAAAAACTTACCCACGCCACCCAAGCTTCTCTCCTGGGCGTGGGAAGTGATATAGGCTTCTACGCGGGTGCACCCCCGCCTAGCTTGTATTACATGGTTAAATGGTTAAATTGCTGTTTAGTACCCTATGTTTTGGCCATTTGCAAAATGGTCCCTGATGCTTAAAAAAAAAAATTCCTAAATTTTTAGGAAAAATTAAGAAAAATACCTGTGGGTACATAAAAATTCCTAAATTATTAGGAATAATTACGGAAAATACCTGTGGGTACATAAAAATTCCTAAATTATTAGGAATAATTACGAAAAATACCCGTGGGTACATAAAAATTCCTAAATTATTAGGAATAATTAAGAAAAATACCTGTGGGTACTCAAAAATTTCTAAATTATCAGGAATAATTTAGAAAAATACCTGTGGGTACATAAAAAATTCCTAAATTATTAGGAAAAGTACAGAAAAATACGAGGAAAATTATAGAAATATCTTCTTAACAAATTGAGCAATAATTTATGCTAATAATGCATAAAAACTCTATGAAAGTGCCGAAATTGCTAAAAGCAAGCACAAATTAAAGCCTCGAATAAGGCAAATCGTCGTAAATGTGTAGGTCGCTCCACACTTTACAATCAAGACGATACTCGTGAAACACTAGTGTAAACCAAAATTCCCATATAAGGGTAGGAAAATTAAGAAGTCCCAGGTAAGGGATAAAAACGACCCCGAGTCTCGATTAAGGCAAATATAACTTCTACGAAAACCTGATCAGTTTTCCTAGAAGTTGGGGGGCAAATGATATGGGCTAAAAATAAACCCTAAAGGCACATTTAATGTTGCATTAATTAGGCCCGGTATGGTCCAAACGTGGGGCCCACCAACAGGGTCCAAAACCCTATTTAAATATTAATTTCGTAATTAATATTGGGGGAAATAAACAGCTCAGCAATAAGAGTTGAATAAGGATAATATCCCCATCAAACTTAGCCACCAAGGCATCCAATTCGATATGGAAACTGATTCCTATAAGGAATAGATCTAGAACTTTCCTCAAAGACTTGTCCACCAAGTCTCCAAATCCTACCATAATTCTAAGGCTTCTCAGCCTATATAAAGGGCCTGACCCCTCATTCTCAGAATTACGTTTTTGGCTTGATTCTCAATACAGAGATACGTAGGCATCTTGTGAGGACCGATCAGTCTCGAACGCAAGAACAGCCATTAAAGCTCGAAGCTCACCATCCCTTATATTTAATACATACAAACCCTCGTTTTTATTCCACAACAGTAACCTTTTATTAGACCTAGTTATTAATTAAAGTAGCACTTTATGTTCCATTGATACTTCTTGTTGTTTAAATATTACCGTTTGTTTGTCTTGTTTTTAATTGTGTGCCTGTTTCATTTTATTGTCAAGTTTATCTTTAGGCCCATTTTCAATCTCTAGCCCATTTACAAGTTTTTTCAAGTTTCTGTTATGTTATAGCATGAAGTATTTTAATTTTTTTATTTTTGGAAATTTTAGTTTTAGTTTTTAACAAATAATTGTTTCTTTTATCATCCGGTACTTGTCTTTATGGTTATTAATTAAGTAGCCTTAAATATTTTTCATATCTGTCTTTTAGCGTACTACTTGATCTTGATTTTGAGCTTTGTTTTCTTAGGCCCATTTTTAGTTTAGGCCCGTAACTAATTTGCTAGTCTATGTTATCTTTTGTCCATTCAACTAATGCTTTAAATAGCTTCTTTTATTTCCTGGCCCATGTTGATTTTAGTTATAAATATAATTTCTCCTAGTCCATGCTTTCAACTTCTGACCCAATACTATGTTGTAGCCTATTTTCATATATTATGTTCATGCGGTAGATTCTTACATTTGTATTTAGATTCCTTGTCTTATTTTAATTGTTAATTAGTGTAATTAAATTAAATTCTCTCAAAATTAATTGTTCTAGTTCGCCTAAATTAAAAATTAAGAATCGCGAAAATAATTTTAGTCTCTGTGGAATGAATCTTAAATATTAAAACGATGATCGTGCGCTTGCGATATTTAAATGTTAATTTTTAGCACATCATGTAGTCTTAGATATTGTTTGGGAGATGCTTGAGCATTTCTGGCTCAAGTATCGGGTTGGGACACCGTTAAGGTGTTATTGTTTTGATGTATTATTGATTATTGATTGGATAATAATACAAGTTGGGGTGTGGTTGTTTCCACGTCAAATATTGTGTGTGTTCTTGTTTTACTTTTACTTATTCTTGATAGAAGTAGAAGTAATACTTGAATAACGTGTGACCGCGTTTTGGTGGATCTTGTCAACTAATCGATTGATGTGTGTGCTTTGTATTGGTATTTGTGAATCTCGAATTGTGTAAGTCCCCTACCTAACAAGTGGTATCAGAGCCAGGTTTGAAGAGTCACTATACGAGTTTTAGCGACACTCAAGATTGGAAGAACAAGAGGAGGAGATTCTTGTTCGTGGGGAGGCATTGACGAATGGACGTCAATGGTTTGATGGTTACCGTTCAATCCAATATGGGTATTGGGTTGAAGGGGAGGATAGAGCCAAAAAGAGATGATACAATGACACTTCATATCGTCAACAAGAGATAATAATCAATTCAAGGTTCCTGCACAAGTTAAACATAGACAAGTTTCTCCTAATCAAAATAGGAATTCTCTTAATTTAATTTTTTTGATTCAAGTTCCTTGCAAATAAGTCACTAACTATTTGGGTATTATTTTGCTCTCCTTTCTGCTAAATATACCCATCTCATTTAATAACATAACTTGCGATGTGTGATCCCTACTCCTCTTTCTGTGTTTATCTTTTAAATTCATGACACTAGTACTAAATTGTGGTTTATTAACATATTACCTGGAGAAGGAAATAGCAATCCATGTCCTGACTCTACAGTTGAATTTTATAAATCTCAACACAACATAGTTAATAACTGAGGACTTGCCTGATCTGATTGAGTAATAGAACAAAATTGTTAATGGAATTTGAAGTCCCTATAATTTGATTTTGGTGACTCCTGATTGTTTAAGCTATCATATTTGCATGCTTAGGTAATAATAAAATCTCCCAACTATATACATAATTTTAATTTAAAATTATGGTGGAATTCAGTTCAAATTTGCTCTGAATAATTGTAATGGGTACTTCTGTAAATCTACCCATTGATTATTATAGACTCTTGGTGTTCCAAAATTTTAGTGTCTGATTATTAAACTTTTTAGTTTTGGCCCAATACAAAACAATTAGTTAGATGGTGGCCCAATAGGTTATATGCGGAAAGCAACTATAAATGAACAACCCTAATCTTATGTCTTTGTGGAGACTCATCTGCCTCTTCTTCTACATTATGAAGCGAGGGTCCTTCCCACCTTCATTTTTACTCTAGTTGTGATTTTTGAGAAATTAAGAGGGAAAAACAATGAGTAAATATTCTTATATTTTATCCTTTGTTCAAGATCAAGAGCCCGATAATACTTTAAGTCCTTTCGCTAATGAAGAGGCTCAACCGGGAAAGCACAAATAATCAATTACTCGAGAACATCAAGATATAATATTCAATTAAAACACATTGAATCCGATGACATATCTCGAGTAATTGATTTAATGTGTTGTATTGACGAGCCTCTTTATTTTACTTTATAAATTGGTAGAAGTACATTCAGTAATGTTTATCGGGTCTTGATCTCGAACAGGGGATGATATATAATAACTTCCATATGAAGGTGACGATGATGGTATTTTTTACCCAAAAAGGACCGAGTAGGTCCTTGCTTATGTCGTAAATGAGATGACACCGCGAACATTCAGATTTTATAGTGATTTAAATTCCCTATTTATTTATTTGTATGATTGTATGAATTTATTTGTATGTCGATTCTTCTTCATTCTTACTGATCCTTCTTAATTATATCAGTGATTTCTTCGATTTTAGACATTTTGATATTTTGATTTCATTTTAATTGATGGAAAATGGTTGATTTTGTACTTAGGAACTATTTATTTGTTTTGCTTGCTTAATGCCAAAACCTGAATACTGTGTATGATAAGTTTATATGATGTTTATAGCTCATAATTGTTTTCGATGCTTTGATGTTAGGAAAGATGAGTGAATCTCTAAAAATTGTTTAAGAGGAAAGGCTGGTGGCAAATTGTTGTTGCAAGTATGTTGCTACTTTACTTTCTGCAATTCAATTGGATTTCAATTCTCAATGATCACTTCTCTATATGATAGTTTTGGGAGAGTAGGGTAGGGGTTTAATAGTTAAGTTTGGGTAAAGTTGTTTTGAAGTATAGTCGGGTTCAAGTATTTCATACGTGAAATGTAAGTTTTACACAAATATAAATTAGTTGTTTAAATTGACTCGTAGGCTTCAGGTATTGGTCAACTAACTGACTACTAAAGATTAAATTGCAAAACTGAAAATAAACTATACTAGCTTGTATACTATGCGATGCACAAGTTTTAATATTTTAACATTTATTTTTGTTATAAATATTTTAATTATAATAGATTTTTAAATGAATTAAACCCGTTGAAATAGGTTTTTTATGAAGTAGGTCTTAAAGATGTATTTAAATGAAATAGTTATATGTGTTTTAAATTAGAATAGGTTGGTAAAATAATTAGGTCTGTAACAAGAGGTACTGACTACCAAACTTTTAATGTTTTGGTTTTAATAAATTGTATAGACTTGGTTTAATTTGTAAATGAGAACTATCATGCTATTTAATTAGTTACTCTACAGAGAAAAGGCCATTTAAATTACAATTTAGAGTTAAAATGTTCAAAATATCATAATTGAAAAAAAAGGTCCTTTATATCACAAAGAAACAAATATTAAACTTGCGTTTACAGTTGTTAACAAAACTGAACTCTGGTGTCTCACATGAGTTGTGGACCCACTCTCACATTTGTTTAAATTTTAGCAAAGTTGAGCCGTCAATCACGTGCATGAAGCAGGTGACGTGGAGGAATCAGTTGATAAATGTGAACCACACGCAAATTTAACCCATGTTTCTTATAAACGCAAGATAGAAATGCGTTTCTCGTTAATATTTTTAAATTTTTGTTTTTCTGAAAAATTAATGTTAGATTTTTAAATATCAGTAACGCAACATAGTTTTGCGTTTTTAGAAAACGTGAGATAAAGTAATGTTTCTTTGTGATATAAAGGCCATTTTTAAAAATAATGATATTTAGGACCATTTAACTCTAAATTGTGATAAAAAGGACCAACATCCTACTGTACATCTAACTTTCTATCAAAATTTTAAATGGAAAATAATCCAAAATATCATATTTAATGTTCAAAAACATTTTTAATTTGGATTTCTTAAAATATAGATTTTGTAATGCGCTTTTCCTAATTAAAAAATGCAATAAGATAATTACAATTAATAACATTATTTTACTATTTATTTATTTTTATAATTAGGATCATCGTATCGAAAACCAAACCGATTAAAGTTTCAATGTTTTGACTTTAATATAAGTCTCACAAAAGTATTAAACAGTTTTTTTGGGATAGTTTATAACATCAATAAGTATGACGGACTGTATAACCCTACTAAATTGTCTAAAAGTTAAAAAATGCACATATCATTAGCCAATAATATGACAATTGACTACTTGCAGAGTGACATGTCAAATTGTGTGCGTTATGTTGTAAAACAACTAATGTTCTTCCATTTGTATAACTGAAATTAATGTTCTTAAATTATTGGAAAACAAAAACTAGTCATTTACTCAAAATTACGTACATTCTATATAGACATTCACATTTCACAAGATGAAGAAATTGTACTTGCATTTGCTACCTAATAAGATCTTAGGTGCATGACCTCAGAAGCCTTTTGTTATTCTTTCCCTTTGGCAGTAGTAGTGAAAATAGACTGGTAGAGTAAACTAGATAGAAAACGGGGAGGAGGTTAAGGATAAAGAAGATTGTCCTAGAAAATTTACTCAACATATTTGTTTTTAAATACATGAATGGCAGATGTAGGAGCAAAGTAAATGATCAATAGCTGCAGTGACTTGTCTTTCACATATGAAGACTGTAATAGTGTACATATTTTAGGGGTTTAGCTTAAAATTTCATGCTTCAATATGACTCCCTATCCCTTATAATTTTTAGGTGAGAGAAAATCAAATCCTTTATTTAGGGGAGAAAAAAGCAAACCCCTATAATGCCACCTCATCATTTCTTCTTTATAATACAATACAATAAATATCTACTCCCACACTCTCATCATTTCCTATATTATTATAACGAATATAGGTAACACCGTTGAAATAAAATAACTTTTTAATTCCTTATATTTTTGGTAATCATTATTTTATTATAATTTAGGGAATACAAATAGGAATTACCCTTGAAGATGCTCTTAAACCCACCCATATAGAAAAGTGATCATTGAGAATTGAAAACCAATTGAATTGCAGAAAGTAAAGTAACAACAATTATAAGAGATTTGATTTTATAGTGATTTAAATTCAGATTTTGTAGTGATTTAAATTGCGAAAACCAATTGAATTGCAGAAAGTAAAGTAACAACAATTTGCCACCAGCACTTTCCTCTTAAACAATTTTTAGAGATTCACTCATCCCTCCTAACATCAAAGCATCAAAAACAATTATGAGCAATCAACATCATATAAACTTGAAATTCTTGTCATGCATAGTATTCAGGTTTTGGCATTAAACAAGCAAAACAAAGAAATAGTTCCAAAGTACAAAATCAACCCTTTTCCATCAATTAAAATGAAATCAAAATATCAAAATGTCTAAAATCGAAGGAATCGCTGATATAATTAAGGAAGAATTGGTAAGAATAAAGAAGTATAGACATACAAATAAATGCATACAATCATACAAATAAATAAAGAAAGAATTTAAATCACTATAAAATCTGAATGTTCGCCGTGTCATCTCATTTACGACATAAGCAAGGACCTACTCGGTCATTTTTGAGTGAAAAATACTATCACCATCACCATCATATGGAAGTTATTATATATCATCCCCTGTTCGAGATCAAGACCCGATAAACAGTACTAAATGTACTTCTACCAATTTACCCAATTTACAAAGTAAAATAAAGAGGCTCGTCAATACAACACATTAAATCAATTACTCGAGATATATCATCTGATTCAATGTGTTTCAATTGAATATTATATCTTGATGTTCTCGAGTAATAGATTATTTGTGCTTTCCTGGTTGAGCCTCTTGATTGGCGAAAGGACTTAAAGTATTATCGGGCTCTTGATCTTGAACAAAGGATAAAATATAAGAATATTTACTCATTATTTTTCCCTCTTAATTTCTCAAAAATCACAACTAGAGTAAAAATGAATGTGAGAAGGACCCTCGCTCATAATGTAGAAGAAGAGGCAGATGAGTCTCCACAACGACATAAGATTAGGGTTGTTCATTTATAGTTGCTTTCCGCGTATAACCTATTGGGCCACCATCTAACTAATTGTTCTGTATTGGACCAAAACTAAAAAGTATAATAATTAGACACTAAAATTTTGGAACACCAAGAGTCTATAATAATCAATGGGTAGATTTACAGAAGTACCCATTACAATTATTCAGAGCAAATTTGAACTAAATTATTTATTTATTTAATAATTAATTATTAGTTAATGATTTATTTAATTAATAATTAATTATGAATTTATTTTTAATATTTAAAAATGTTTTAAATATTCTAGAATTATTTAAAAATTATTTAAAATCTATTTGACCTTTTTAAAAATTATTTAAGGCCTTTAAAAAAATTATTTTAAATATTTTCTGGCCTTCAGAAAAATATTCAGGGGTTCTCAACTATTTTATAATTACCCATACTTCGTAAATACTACCCTAACGGTTCATGAACTTATCAAAACTTGAGAACCCAAGGTTTTTGGAGTACTCAAAAATGTTTTCTCCCTTCGCTACCAACAAGTGTGAACATTATAGTGACCCTGCCTCAGCAAGGAGGGTCAGCTTTGAAAAGGTCTTTAAGAAAAACTCCGAATAACTCCCGAGCTGATTTTTAAAAAATAATTCCCTGAGTAGAGAAAGTCTATTGTCAGAGGTCAACTTGTGAAATGAATATACTTCCATGTTCTCTTTCGGAAGTGATGATTTGAAAACGGTTTCAAAACTGATTTAATGACTCTGGGACTGGAGGATGTTTTGGTGTGAGAGGCTTACAGGTAGGCAGGTCCATCCGGTTATACATATATCGAAGTGTAAGAGACCCGCAGGTAGGCGAGTCCATCAAGATATATGTACTAGTGTAAGAGGCTCGCAGGTAGGCGAGTCCATCATAAGACCCAGAGATGATCGGGCCACGACCTCCTTAGTAGGTACGTCACCCGTCTACTAGTAGCGAAGTATTGTTTTTGCGGTAAAACGGCTGATCACCTTGTACCGTGGTGCTCCGGTATAGTCCCCTCCTTCCAAATGGAATTGTGCTGCAACACTGTGTTGGAAGCCCAGGTGCTCCAGCACCGAAGGTGTTGTCAGTGTTGAACTCATCATGCAAGATTTCGAAAACCAGAACGCTCTTGATTTTTTTTAAATTGATTATTGAGATAATGATTGATATTAAAAGATTAATGTTCACGATATCATCTTGTTTTCAACAGAAATAAAGAAAGTATCCTTTCTACACTATATTTATTATCTTGCTGGGCAATTATGCTCACACTTGTTTTTTATTTATATCATAAACAACAACAGGTAAGCATGGCAAGGACCAGGCAGACTGCCCGGAAGCGTGTGGGAAACGCGCAGCTATTTCGTGGATTGTTTGGACCCCGTCTGCCCCAGGTGAGAGGACTTAGTAGGATAGGTTATCAGCTTAGGCTGGTCAGGTTTGTGTATCAGCATGACCTGTGTAAGATTTTGAAAACTAGAAACCTATCCCGCCTCTACCATCACCTCAGGTAGTAACTTTTGTGGATTCAAGTAGTTCCAAGACAACTTTATTTTGGGTCTGTAATAACTTAACTATATGGATTATATTAAGTACTCTGTGTAATGTTTTGCTTTCGCTCTGAGCCTATAACTTGTGATGGATTGTGTTGATTAGGGGTCATTACCAACGTAGATAATTGTGATTAATAAAATGGTTAATAAATGGGAATGGTAATTGTTAAAATCGGAATCTAGATCAGCGTAACAACCTGGATCGTGGACCACTAATACGAACTCAGAATCTCATTCCGGGTACTTCTATATAGTGTCGTCTCATAATATTATCTTTTCCACCAAAACACTATTCATTCTTTATTCTTTACTTATTCTCTTAGGGTTGTACAATTTTCCTGATCTCTTTCAATCGTTCCTTAACCTTTTTACGGACCCACTGGACCAATAACAGATATCGATTTGGATGACATAAGAATAATCTTCACCTTTAGAATTATTAAATCTCAATTCCCTAGGAGATAGATAATTCTTATCTAAAGTGTCAACCAATAGTATTCTTCATGGCATATAAACATTTGAATCCAAATCTATTCCTTTCATTCATTATCTCAATCGTTACATCGTAGTCGTAATCACTATTCACCATTACCTCAGTACATAATAAAAAGTTTTAATTATATCCAAAATTTGGGGTTCTTACAGTCTCCCCTCCTTAAAAGGATTCTGTCCCGGAATCAGGTAGGAAGCAAAGAGTTGTTTGTCTGTCGTTTCACCTTTCAGCTTCCGGATCAACTCTTAGTCGTTCTGCCCTTTCTCAGCACATCTACTGGTGCTACAATACGTACTTTATCCTTTTTCCATCAACTTTGCTACTTTTTGTACAACACATTATTCGGGTTATGCTTTTACTCAGTCTTATCCTTATTGTTCTTATTGATACCCGCAGTGGCTTTGGTATCACTATCGTGCTGCGAATTCGAAGATAACCTCACTCGCACTGTGTATTTCCTGATTGCTTTAATCTTCGCAATCTCGATCAATATAGAGAAGTGGAAAGATTTATTGAGAGATCACTATGATCAATTTAACATTTGTTATATTGCATAGTTAGTACAGAAGGGAGCCAACCTTTAGTACTTGACAAGCAATTAAACAAGTTATGGTATTCCACTTAGACTTCTATCACGTAGACAGATAGTCACGTAGCAGTACCTCCCCTCCTTAAAGGGTTGTTCTTCTCAATTCATAAAGAAGATGAGTAAGAGAGAAGAAAAGAAAAGAATTCTAAAGGATTATAGAAAGTTTTCATGATTGTAAAATATCATACTCAGAATTTACCTCTGAACTATAGAGTTTCATCAAAGAAGAAAATAATCATGATTATATCCAATACCATTTGATCGCAATTTCACGTGTCAACATATCTTGCTGCTTTGTCCATTATTCTATGGACCTATACTCTGGTTCAACCTTAGCAACCCTTTTGGAAAATCTTTCAACCTCTCAGGTTAAATCTTAGGTTTCTCGCTTGACATCATTGTTACTGACATTCCATGTCACACTACTAGCTTTTTCATATCTATAATATTAACACTATCAGGGCGTCATCCCGAGAATTCATCAGAAAACCCATTTATTAATCCATTCATAACATTCCTTGCTTCACATTCCATAGTTGCTTTCCCAGTCTTTTCTTTATCAGTCACATCCTTCTTATTATCTGATTCTTATTTACTTCTGTTATTTACTTCCACCTTCATCTCTTTATTGAGACATCTTTTGCACTTGGCACCTCCTTATTGGTATCCCATCACATTTACTCTATAATCATCACATTATTCCAATTTAAAACCTCCGAAATGAATCTGGCCGATTTCTTTAGCTTAGATCCAATATAATCTACTTCTGTTAACTTGTTTCTCATCAATTATTCTTTTCTACCCGCGGTTTTCCACAGGTTGTCTTTCGTAAGTCAGACCAGGTCGTACACCTACCTGCTCGCACTCTTATCATCTGTTGAGCATCTACATTTTACTGGTGTAGCTTTGCCACATGAAACACGTTACTACCATGCTATAAGCTTTGGGGGTAAAAATGGCTCGAATGCCACCTTCCGAACACTTTTAAACTCTCAGGTGGCCTAATAAGTCTCGGGATCAACTGCCCTTCTCGCTAAGTCTCATTAATTCTTTCTACGGGAATACATTTAGCATCATGAATCATCAACCTCATATTCTCTATCTTGCTTGCGCAGAAGTACACTAACACAAACTTGCTTGTCATTCATCAACATGCCATTTATCTTATCAATAGCATCACTTTCTTTATCTTTACGTTATCATTTAGTTACTTAGAAGAATCGCCATCGCTTGTTGTTTACGTAGTGCGTTAATAGCTAACCATACGAGTTTTAATCCTTTAGGGAGACAAAGTAATCACTATTCGATTTTTGAGAAAGCGATAAATACGAAAGTCGTGACATGGCCAAGGATTTTATAAACATGGGAATACCATACGGAATAAGTATTAAGATGAGAATTAGTGGAATAAAGAACACTTGGAAGGAATTTATTCACTAAAAACATATTATGGATTGAAATTAGTATGCATGAAAATTAAGGAATAAAGATTGGAAAATAAATCAAGTAACAAGTGTCATGCAAATGCTAGTTAATTACATGCAAGGTGGTAGATAAAAGAAGCAACCAAGTCAACTAGCAAGCCAACCAAGTAGTTAGTAGTAGTTAGAAACCAACTAGTAATTAGCCAACATAGTTAGCTAGATTCAAGGGCAACCAAGCATTATTTAGTAGGCTTTTTAGCCTTGGAAAAATTTGCCAAGCTAGCTTTAGGCTTTGACAATATACAAGTATAATTATATGGATGTATTATTGCAAGAAAGCCACACAAAAAAATCACCCAACCCCTTTCCATGAAGCTCTCGGCCTAAGCTCTTTGTGGAGGAAAAATAAAAAATTTTCATCCACTTCCACTACTTCTAAAATCATCATATTAATTCCCAAGCATCTCTAAGGTGAAACTAAGGTATGTTCAAGTTTTCATAATTTTTCATTAATCTTAGATAGGCTAGAAAAATTCATGAAGTTACTTGATGAATAGTGCACTTACTTAAAAGTTTTGCTTGATCTTTGTAATTAAGCTAAATCAAGAGCAACCAAGGTTAGATTGGGGTGTTTTGTTAGGCCTAATACACAATTAATAATCAAATTCGTATGAGAGTTTAACAAGAAGGACGTTTATGCACTTAAAAACTTCTGGTATTAAGAACCCTCTTCGTGATGTAAACTATCACAAAGAGCTGCTAGGTTACAATAAAGATAATTCGTTGCACGATACCCTTCTAGGGTTAACCTAACTGTATTTATAAAATATACAACTTCGATACAATCTCTAATTGATATTCCTAATAATCAGCTATACAATGATATCAATTACAGATTGTCACACGTCTCCTAAGTCAACTCGATCTCTTTAATAGCCATCCAATCTTCAAAGATATCGCTTCCATAATAAATCTTCAATCACCGTTGACCAGTAGACATTGCCTCCAGACAGAGTTTGACAAACTCTGTCGAGCTTCCATCTGTCAGAGTTTACACTAAACTCTGACCGCTTCCAGCTAAACTCTGATAATTCACTGTAACATTAAAACACTGATTAAAACACATCAATTATATTTAACAATCTCCCCCAACTTGTTCATTAGCAAAAATGCACAAGTTAATAACAGTAATTGATGATGTCAAAACAAATAGACAAATACAGTATTTATACAAATTCAGAGTTTAAGCTTCTACTTAACAAAATCTACAGAGAATAAGAAAATCCTTACCGACTTTAATCTCTAATCTCTTCAAGATCTGGTGTAGCTCTGAGATATTCTATGAGCAATCTTCTTTCTGCATTTTCAAGCTCAATCTCCATAGCTTCTTTAATCTCTCTGAGCTGAGGATCACTCTCATCTGTCTGATAGATAACAGCTCTAAGATCATAGATTTTGTTTCTTCTCATCTCATTTCCCAGTCTGATAAATTTGACTTCTTCTGACTGTGAATTGAAGTCAAGTACTGTGATTCCAAAATCAGTCTTTAATTTTGCAGTACCTTTCTTCATTTAAATAAGATTTCCATTGTAATCCCTGTACTTAGGAACATATCTGCTATTATACTTCTCTCCTCTGATTGCCAAATTCTGAAGCATCCTCTGTCTGAGCACATTAGCAACTGATTGAGTCCTTTTACTATTCACCTTGAAAAGATATAGAACATATTCTAGTTCTTCCCAATATTTCAAGCCAATATCATTCTCACCAATTCTAAATACTGTCCCATCAGCCATGAAGTACAAGAGAAAATCCTTCTTTAAACTCTTCTGATGAACTAACTGTACTGATTCCAGTCTGTCCAAACTCTCTTGAGTGACACCACGACCTGGAACAACCAGTGAAGAAGGATCTCTAGGACCAGTATATTGCCTTTTGTCCTTGTGTGAACCTAGTCCACCCTTATTTTTTCCAACTTTACCAGACAAGGCTCTTCCATCAGAAATATTCATAGAAACTCCAGATAATATATTTGGATCATGAATTATTCCTTTCCCAAAAACTGATTTCAACTGAGAAGATTGTAAAGGTGTGGTCACAACTTGTGATGCAACAGAAGTTGTAACTTTCTTCTGTGAACTTTCTCCTTCAATGCCTTTCAGCTTGAGTTGAGCTTCTGCTACCATTGTTTCCTTTGAAAACTGAGATCTTTGACTAACATCAGCCCTTTCCTTGATCACAACACCTTTAACAACAGGCCTAGGAGCTTTTCCTCTTTTTAACTTACCAGACTTTAAAGCCTTGAGATGTTCTTCTTGTAAACTCTTTTCTTCAGCTTCAATGTCCTCAATTGTAACTCCTTCCTCATTCTCTTCAATAAACAACTTAGCAGCCAATTCTTCATCAGTCTGTGGATTAGAAGGTAATAGCAAACTCTTGGTCTTTGAAGTACCTTGAGTATCAGTGTTTATCCCAACAAACTGTGATTTAGAAGACTTGCTAGTTTTCAGAGTTTGAAATTCTTCAGTTTTGCTCTTTCCTTTACTACTTGCTCCTCCATCTCCAGCTTTATCCTTTCTGATCAGAGTTTGAGATTGCTTGCATTTGTCTTTAGCAACTCTCTCCCCCTTTTTGACATCATCAGACATAAGAATAGATGTGATTAACTCCAATGAAGTAGCAATAGAATCAATCTTTAGGGACATATCATTCTGATTTTGTTCAACTTTGTTCAGCCTGTGAGACAAAGTGTCTTGATTCTGAGTAAGATATTGAAATTTATTCTTGTTGTCAAGTTTAATCATTTCAGTTCCCTTAACAACATCACCTCGAACATCAGAGATTGCCTTTTGACACAGATCAAACCTCGAGTTGAGAGTCTTCACTTGTACAACTGTAGCTTTAATACAAGATAGAATCTCTGGATTTGTAATTGTTCTGGAGGTTCTCTTGACAAATTCAGCTGCTCTTGCAGGAGGAAAGATACAAGTGTCCTTGTACCAGGCATTGGAAAATTGTTCAAGGTGTTCTTCTTCAGCATCTGCTTGTTTTGAAGGACCAGCAAAATCCTTAACCTTAGCATCAGTCTGGACTGGTAAACTCTGAGAAGGGCTTGACTCAGTATTCCCTTCAGTTTCATCTCCAACCTCAGCTTCATCATAATGAGAGGATGGAGGAATAGGAATAGATGCATCAACGGTGCCAATAACATCCTCTGCAACAGGTTTAGTAGTAGAGTCAACAATAAGCTGTACAACATCCTCTGCAGATTGCACAATAGTCTCAGAGTTTATCTCCTTAGATTGTTGATCAATCTCATCTCCTCCTTCAGCAATCTGGTGAGCATCTGAGAGTAATTCAGTATGTGATGCTATAGTTTCAGAAAGAACAACTGTAGGTTGATCAGCTGCACCAGTATCAGAGATAGGATCAGAGAATGGCATGAATGAATCAAGAATATCATTCATTGGAGAAAAGCCATCTCTAGTATCCTCTTCTGCAGGCATTTTGTCCTCTGCAGGCATTTGAACTTCTTCAGGCATTGAATCTTTTTCAGCCTCAACAGTAGGTGCCTGCTGTGAAACTACCTCTGGAGCTTCAACATTGTCATCAATAGAATCAGAGATTACCAGTTTTCTTCTTTTTGCTAGAGGCACTTCATCTGAATCCTCTTCACTAGATTCTTCTACCACTGAGGGTGACTTAGGTTTGTTTGCCGTTTGTTTTATTCTTTTCATTCTTCTAGTATAAACAGCTCCAGGAGATGTCTGTTTTGCTTTCATTTGTGTCTCTATTGCCTTCTTAACTCTTGCATGTCGTTCAGTGATTGCCTTCTTAACTCTTTTTGCTTTATACTGTGATTGTGGTGGAGATTGTGATGATTCAGAGTTTGTTTGTGGAGTGTGTGAAGGTTGTTTTGTAGGTGCTGAGTGAGTAGGTGATGTAGGTGGTTCAGTTTTTGGTGTTTGAGTACGATCAATGTTTAGTGGTTCAGGTTGTGGTTGGTCCTGAGGTTGGTTGAGAAAATTCTGCAAAGCAAGTGGCAGAGCAAAGGCAGGTAGGTTTTCTTTACCAACATCCTTATTAGTCATATCAGAGAATATTCTCTTGTTAACTCTAAAAGGATGAATTTCATCAGTATCAGCAATCTCTAGACCAGGTACACAAGCATTGAACAACATTTGACAAAATCGAGCATAATAAACTGTAGTAGACTCTGACAGTTTATCACCTAAATTCATCAGAACATATCTACCAAAATCAAAATTACTACCATAAAGTAGAGAATACCCGATTTGTAGACTGTCTATTGGAATAGCATCCCAGTTAGTGACCTTCTTTTGGAATGTCCTTGTAATGCAATCGAAGAAAAAGTTCCATTCCTTCCTAAGATTAGGTCTCTTTACACTGCCAAGCTTGTCAAGAGATTCCATGTAACCTATCTCCTGTAGCATCTTTCTCAAGTGATGTTCAACCACATAAGTATAAGAGGTATGTGTATCAAACCCCATTGTAAACTCTGACAGTTTGTGGAGTAATCACAAAGAAAAGAATACGAAGCGTTTACCTGTAACCATTAATAACCAGAATACGAAGCGTTTTAGTACTTCGTTGCTTACCCATCTCTATTTAAGGCCTAGAGATTTGTTCAGACTTGTTCACTATCTCTTTAACCTTTCATCCTCTCCTGAAAAATCAAAAACCCTTCAAACAACACACTCTTAAAAACAATGTCAAACATTACCATCAAAGAAAAGAATCTCCATCTCGTAGAGAATAGAGATATCTTCAGTTATACGCGTGAAGAGTTTGATGCGTTTGACTGGGAAAGGCAGCTTGAAACTCTGTGGATGCAGATGGATGCCGGTCTGGAAGAGATCGAGAGAGAAAAACCTGCAAGAGTGATCGACATCGATGCTGCTCTCCAAGCAACATTAGCATGGCTTTCCTCGAAGGCATCCTCATCCAACACCACCAACCATTGTTAATGAATATGTCAGCAAAAATAACCTTATCCCTTCAACTTCCACCCAAATAAAGTGGCAAAGATGGGATCTGGGATGTTTGCTAACAATGGAGTGGTTTGGATTTCACTTTTTATTTCCTGTTGAATAGATTAGGAGATAGAGAGAACAAAAAGATGTAATTCTTACATGTAATCTCTTTCTTATTATCAATGAAAAATTCTGTTTCTCTAATCTTATTCAGTGTGTTCTGCAATTTTTTTTTATGTTTATGAACTGTTCTTAAAGGAATTAAATCAAAGAGAAGAATATGAAAACTAATTAAAGTAATCATATAAGGAACAAATTCATCAACAATAATCACAATTAAATCAGGAACAGAACAGAGTACCAATTCGAGAAGTGTTTTGTTCTATTCGAGAAGTCTAGCATTCGACAAGTCGAGGCGATATTTGTGAAAACACTATTCGACATCTCTGAGAGTCAACAAGTCAAAGTGTCATTCGATAACTCAGAGATTCGACATGTCTATTACTCTATTCGAGAACTCATGGAGTCCCAGAGAAAAGAGCTATTTGAGAAGTGATTCGATATGTCAATATAACACTATTCGAGAACTCAGAGTTATCGATTAAGTCAATTCGAGTTCTCGAATCAACCACTTAGCCACTTCTCGAATACATTACGAACCACAAATAAACAATACACTTATTAACAGTTGTGAAAAGCCCTATTTACTCCAAAATTTTCAAATTATCCAAATGAAAATTTACCTTAGAGTACGAACCACGAATCAGCAGCGTTTGTCAATTCTCCAACTTTATCACCGAAACCCTTTCATAAATTGCACAGTTGTGAAAATATGTGTGTGTGAAGCAGAGTTTACTGAATCAATTTTTAGAGCATCTAATTTTTCATAAAATCCATAAAGTAAATCAATAAACACTGGATGCACAAACTGTCATAGTAAACACTGACTGTATGATGAAAGCTAAACTCTGTAGTAATCAATCTATATACAGTAATATTTAATTTATTTTATACCCCCTCTAAATTATTATTATTATTATTATTTTATTTTTTTAATTCTATTCATTCCAGTAATTAGAGGTTGGAACCAGTCACCAAAAATTCAAAAATCTTAGCCCTTATCATTTTGATAAGTTCCTGGGTCATCCTAGTATTTGACTAGTCACCAAAAATCAGAGAATTTTAGCACATATTATATACCAATAGGTTCCTGGGTCATCCTAGTATCCAACATAATCTCAAAAGAGTATAGCAACCTATATACATTTTGTTTGGGGTATTGCAGTAAGCATTTTTAATCTACCAGTGTATAACTAATCAGAGTTTAGAGTTCATCAACATCAGTAGTTATTCATGAAAGGCAATGCACACAGTATTTATAGACTCAAAGTTTAGGACAAGATAAACTAAGAGATGCTTTAAATATGAACCAGTATCATGCTGTGATAATTTTCTGTACATCTAAGATTAGATCACAATAACTCAGAAAGATTCATGATTAATTACTGAGAATCATGCTGCATACATATTTCTTCATTGGTGTTTTCATTCAGACAAAAATCAACTCAGAGTTCACAGAGTTTATCAACTTATTACCAATGTATGACATACAGGCATGCTGACAGAGTTTAACAGAGTTTGACAGAAAAAACATGTTAACAGAATATGCATAACAGTATTTAATCAACAGAGTTCACTTAGCACTTAACAAATCAAGGAAATATGAGTAATACATTACATAAGTAAAATTTGAATCTAACCAACATTCCTAGTCAGAACCAGAGACCATTCCTAGTTCATTGACCAGTCTTGTAAATGTAGCTTCACTCAATGGTTTAGTGAAGATATTTGCAAGCTGTTGTTCTGTAGACACAAAATGTAGTTCGATATTCCCTTCTTCCACATGTTCTCTGATGAAGTGGTACCTTATGCTGATGTGCTTGGTCATTGAATGCTGTACTGGATTACCTGTCATAGCAATAGCACTTTGATTATCACAGTAAATAGGAATTTTACTGTACCTCAATCCATAATCCAGCAATTGATTCTTCATCCACAAGATCTGTGCACAACAGCTACCAGCTGCAATATACTCTGCTTCAGCTGTAGATGTGGAAATTGATTTCTGTTTCTTGCTGTACCAAGAGACAAGTCTGTCACCAAGAAATTGACAACTTCCACTAGTGCTCTTTCTGTCTATCTTGCAGCCTGCAAAGTCTGCATCAGAATACCGAAGTAGCTTGAAATCTGATTCTCTGGGGTACCACAGATCTAATGATATGGTGCCCTTGAGATACTTGAAGATTCTTTTCACAGCTGTCAGATGTGGCTCTCTAGGATCTGCCTGAAACCTTGCACAAAGACAGGCTGCATACATGATGTCAGGCCTACTAGCTGTCAAGTAAAGAAGAGATCCTATCATGCCCCTGTAGTTTGTCATATCCACTGAAACTCCTGTGTCTTTGTCCAATTTAGTTGCTGTTGCCATGGGAGTTGATGCAGATGAACAGTCAAGCATACCAAATTTCTTGAGAAGATTTCTGGTATATTTTTCTTGATTAATGAAAATACCATCATCTGTTTGTCTCACCTGTAGGCCTAGAAAGTAACTAAGCTCTCCCATCATGCTCATTTGATACCTGGACTGCATGAGCTTGGCAAACTTCTTACAGAGTTTATCATTAGTAGACCCAAAGATAATGTCATCAACATATATCTGAACTAAAAGGAGGTCACTTCCTTGATTGAAATAAAACAGAGTTTTGTCAATTGTTCCTCTGTTGAATCCACTTTCTAGAAGAAATTGAGCAAGTGTTTCATACCATGCTCTCGGTGCCTGCTTAAGTCCATATAGTGCCTTATCTATCCTGTAGACATAATCTGGATATTTGGGGTCCACAAATCCTGGTGGTTGTTCAACAAACACTTCTTCTTCAAGCTTCCCATTCAGAAAAGCACTTTTCACATCCATCTGGAACACTTTGAATTTCTTGTGAGAGGCATATGCTAGAAAAATTCTGATTGCCTCCAATCTTGCAACTGGAGCAAATGTTTCATCTTAGTCTATTCCTTCCTGCTGTGAATAGCCTTTTGCTACCAGTCTAGCCTTGTTCCTTGTGATAACACCTTCACTGTCAGTCTTGTTTCTGAAAACCCATTTAGTACCAACAATAGATCTGTTCGTTGGCCTTGGTACAAGGGTCCAAACTTCATTCCTTTCAAATTCATTCAACTCTTCCTGCATTGCTGTTATCCAGTCAGCATCTTGAAGAGCTTCTTCCACTTTCTTTGGTTCATTTTTAGACAAGAATGCATGAAACAGACATTCACTTGCAGTAGCACTTCTTGTTTTCACTTTTGCATCTGGATCACCAATTATCAAATCAGGTGTATGTGATTTAGTCCATTTCCTAGCAGAAGGCAAATGACTTCTATCAGCATGTGATCCTCCCCCTTGATCCATGCTCTCCTGATTTTGTTGTGATCTTTCTTCATTTTTTGAGACTCCCCCTGAACTTGACTGCCCAGAGTCAGAATTTGAATCATCAGAGTTTGATCCAGATTTTTCAGTTGACTCAGTATCAGTGTTTGAGTCTTCATCTTGATCATGCTCCCCCTCAACTGGTTCTTCCCTTTGTTGTGGCTGAGAAGTTTCTCCAGTGTTTACCAGTAGAGGTTCAGATGTTGTTTCAACAGAGTCTGTCAGAGTTGTTTCATCAGAGTTTACTTCATCAGAGTTTAAATCTTCATTTTCAAAGTTCAGTTGATCATATTCATCTTTGTCTTCAAGTCCAGTTATCTTCTTGTCATCAAACGACACATGTATAGATTCCATGATCACTTTAGTTCCCAGATTGTAAACTCTGAATGCCTTTGTTGACAGTGGATAGCCAACAAAAATTCCTTCATCTGCCTTTAGCTCAAACTTGGTCAACTGTTCAGGATGAGTCTTCAAAACAAAACATTTGCACCCGAAAATATGAAAGTATTTCAGGTTTGGCTTCTTTTTCTTCACCATCTCATATGGTGTCTTTCCATGCTTATTGATCAGTGTAGCATTTTGAGTAAAACAAGCAGTTTGAACAGCTTCTGCCCAGAAATAAGTTGGCAATTTTGCTTCATCAAGCATAGTTCTGGCAGCTTTAATCAAGGTTCTATTTTTCCTTTCAACTACACCATTTTGTTGTGGTGTACCAGGTGCTGAAAATTCTTGCTTCACTCCATTGTCCTTGCAGAATTCTTCCATTGTTGAATTTCTGAACTCAGTTCCATTATCACTTCTGATGATTCTGACTTTGTTACTTGATCCTTTGTCCAGAAGCTTCACATGCTCTATCAGAGTTAATGTAGTTTCATCCTTCTTTGCTAGAAAATACA
The DNA here is from genome assembly GCA_036435485.1 of Saposhnikovia divaricata. Lineage (NCBI taxonomy): Eukaryota > Viridiplantae > Streptophyta > Magnoliopsida > Apiales > Apiaceae > Saposhnikovia > Saposhnikovia divaricata. The sequence goes on from CM071594.1 coordinate 85,168,738, forward strand.
CCCAAGTGAATCTTGTGTATTCATCAACAATGACTAAAGCATATTTCTTTCTTGCTATAGACATAACATTTACTGGACCAAAGAGATCAACATGCAGAAGATGATAGGGATCAGTGATTGAAAATTCTGTCTTGCTCTTGAAAGATGACTTCCTTTGTTTAGCCTTCTGACATGAATCACATAGAACATCAACATTTAACAGAGCCTTTGGGAGTCCTCTTACAAGATCCTTTCTGATCAATTCATTGATGTTGTTCAAGTTCAAATGTGAGAGTTTCTTGTGCCAATTCCAACTCTCTTCACTAGACATTCTTGTAGACAGGCAAACAGCTTTTCCAACAGAGTCTATTAAGAGCTTGATTTCATAAATGTTGTTTTGCCTATGACCAACTAGAACAACCTTTCCTGTAGATTTGCTTAACTTCACAATATTCAGGTTGAAAATCTACATGATATCCCTTGTCACAGATTTGACTCACAGACAACAAGTCATGCTTGAGTCCTGGGACATGAGCTACATTGTTGATGATGACATTTCCAAGATTAATATTGCCATATCCCAATGTTTTTCCTACATTGCCATCACCATAGGAAACTTTTGGGCCAGCCTTCTCCTCATAGTCTGATAGCAGGGCTTTATTTCCAGTCATGTGTCCTGAACATCCACTGTCCACGACTAGGGTTGCCTCCCTGTTGCCCTGCAATCACAAGCAATTAATGAGAGTTAGATTTAAGGATTCAGACTTGCTTGGATCCTTTGACATTCTTAACTTTATTAGCTTTTGCAGCGAAATTAACATTATCAGAGTTTGAGCTAACAGTATCAGTGTTTACACTTGCAGTATCAACTTTAACCCATTTCATATTGGGTTTCAGTTCATAGTAATTATGATAGATAGCATGATATTCTCTGCAGGTATAAATGGAATGCCAAGTGCTTCCACAATGTGTGCATAAAGTCTGTGGCTTAGTTCTAGCAAAATCCTTCTTTACCTCAGACTTGGAAGGTAAAGAATTTATATTTTTGTTTTTCTTGCAGAAATTTGCAAGATGCTTAGTACTACCACAGTTATGACATGTCTTTCTTGGAGCATAACTAGCAAGCATTGGTTTATTTCCTGAAGTAATGCCTACTTTTCCATTTCTGTTCTTATTTGACACTCTCTGTTTCTTAACGGATTTTAACTCCTTCAGTTTATGTTTGAGTTGTTTATCTGTCATTGAACCAATATTAACCTGTTTAACACTAGTTTTTACTGGTTTACTTTTAACAGCTTCTTTTTCATTTTCAGACAAAAATTTACTTGTTCCATGTACAAAATGAGGTCTGATTTTAACTTGATTTTGAAATCTAAGTTCATCTCCCTCATTATAACCTAGACCAACAGTGTCTGTTTGAAAAATCTGTTGAGTGTCCTTTCCAGAATTAGTCCAAGTCCTAATTTTCTTATTTGCTTCCTCCAACTCAGATTCTAGTTGTTTATATTTCTTAAGCAAATCCTGTTCTATAGAAACAGCATCATCTCTCTCTTTCTGAACTTGTTGCATGTTTTCAAGTTTTTCTTCAACAAGTTTATTTCTAACATTAAGTTCAGAATTTTCAGATTTTATCCTCTCATTCTCTAAAGTCTGATCCCTATAACTTATATGCAATGACTTAAGATAAATTCTTAATTGAGCAATGTCATCAATATTATAAGCATAGGTAGTTAGAGGTACCTGATTTTCAGAAGTTTCTGATTCAGTAGTAGCCATGAGAGAATAGTTCACTTCTTCATCAGAATCTGAAGTGTCTGCCCAATCTCTGCCTTTAGTGTAGAGTACCTTTCCAGTTTTACCCTTCTTGCACTCAGGAGCATAGTGACCCATCTCCTTACACTTGTAGCATTGAATTTAAGACTTATCCTTCTTTCCCCTAGAATATCTCTTATCAAACTTCCTGAAGCTTTTCCTGTCTTCATTTGAATCTCTAGAAAACCTTTTCCCTTTCTTGAAATTCTTGAAGCCCATTTTCTTGAAGGTCTTCACCATCAACACAGCCATTTTCCTCATTTCTTCTTCATCATCCTCAAAGTCAGATGATTCAGAAGAGTTTGAATCACAATCAGAGTTTGATGATTCACTTTCTGAGTGTATGACCAAAGCTTTTCCCTTCATTTTCCTTCTTGATGCCTCTTTCTTCTGAGGCTTCTCTTCAACATTAAGAGCAACAGACTTTGCCTTCCTGCTTGATCTCCTGTTTCTCTGCTTCATTTCCAATTCATGAGTTTTGAGCAGCCCATAGATTTCATCAATCTCTGTTTCAGCAAGATCATAGTTGTCTCTAATAGTGGTTATTTTCACATCCCACTTTTCAGGTAGAGAAAGAAGAAACTTGAGATTAGAGTCTTCGAGATCATACTCTTTGTTGACCAATGATAGATCATTAAGCAATTTACAGAATCTATCAAATGTATCTGTCATGGTCTCTTCAGGTTTAGCCTCAAAATGCTCATACTCTTGTGTGAGTATGTTTCTCCTATTCTTCTTAATAGCAGCAGTTCCTTGACATCTGACTTCAAGAGCATCCCATATCTCTTTTGCAGTGGTGCAGTTAATCACTTTGTTAGACATAACATTGTCTAAAGCACTATGCAGTAAATACCTAACCTTTGCATCCTTAGAAATTGATGATAGATCTTCAGGAGTCATGTCCTTTTTTTCCTTTGGAACTATTTTAGCTTCTTCACCAGCAGCTGCAACAGATAGCTTTGTAGGATTGTGAGGGCCTTCATAAATCCTGTCAAGATATTCTGGATCAGTAGCCTCCAGAAACATAGTCATCTTGACCTTCCACATAGCATACTCTAATGGCCTGAGAATAGGAACCCTGATTGGTTCATAACGACTCACAGTAGTAGGAGCCTTTTCAGAAACAGTAGGTGTTGGTGGAGGAATTGCTGACATGATTATTGTTGTGTTTGGATCTTAACCTGTAATAAAGTAACAGACTGGCTCTGATACCACTTGTTAGGCCTAATACACAATTAATAATCAAATTCGTATGAGAGTTTAACAAGAAAGACGTTTATGCACTTAAAAACTTCTGGTATTAAGAACCCTCTTCGTGATGTAAACTATCACAAAGAGCTGCTAGGTTACAATAAAGATAATTCGTTGCACGATACCCTTCTAGGGTTAACCTAACTGTATTTATAAAATATACAGCTTCGATACAATCTCTAATTGATATTCCTAATAATCAGCTATACAATGATATCAATTACAGATTGTCACACGTCTCCTAAGTCAACTCGATCTCTTTAATAGCTATCCAATTTTCAAAGATATCGCTTCCATAATAAATCTTCAATCACCGTTGACCAGTAGACATTGCCTCCAGACAGAGTTTGACAAACTCTGTCGAGCTTCCATCTGTCAGAGTTTACACTAAACTCTGACCGCTTCCAGCTAAACTCTGATAATTCACTGTAACACTAAAACACTGATTAAAACACATCAATTATATTTAACATATTTCAAGGTTCATCTAGACTCTTCAAGCTTCAAAGAGGTAATCACCACTCAACCAAAATTTAGCATCTTGGATTTTTAAAGATTTTACAAAGATACATATGAATGAAGTGATTTTTGGAGACTTTAAGTGGTTTAATCTTTTGATTTTGTGAAAAATGTTGGTCCTTGATAAAATGGTTATACCACTGAGATTTGAGACCTATGATAATGATATATTGATGTTGTGATGGCTTGGTTGCCTTGATGATGGATTTGATGTATATAAAAATTTGGAATAATCGTTATATAACCGTTATAATGCCGGATTTAAGTTAGAATGATTTGTGCAGAAATCCACGGTTATGTTAGTTGTGATTCTTGGACCAAACTGCTTAAAAACTTGAAGATATGATCTTGTAGGATACTTGAGAATTTGAATCACTTAAAACTAATTTACGGTTTAGAAACTACGCTCGATTTAGTAAAACCGGTTAAAACGAACGAACCGTGCATAACCACTGACCTTGCAGTGATATTAGGCCCACTTGTAGAATGAGAAGAATTATTAAAATTTTATGACAGTTAGATCTTGAAGTACAGAAAGCTTTCCAAAAAGATTTGTAGCAAAATTCGAATTTTTCAATTTTATAAAAATCTTGTAGTCGAGACTGCGCAGCAGAAATTTCCAGCAGAATAAGACATTGTTTAAGAACTTGGTTAAGGGCCTTATACGAATCCTTGTGACGTGAAAAATTTACAGTTGGACAATCTTGCAGTGGAGAAAGCTGTACAAAAAGAATTAAGGCAAAATTCGAATTTTAAAAGTTTATAAAAATCTTGGAGTGCAAACTGCGCAGTGAACTTTCCAGCAGAAAAGAGTGTTGTTTAAAGACTTGGTTAAGGACCTTATGAAAATCCTTGATATGTGTAAAAATTATATTTGGACCATGTTTCAGTGGACAAGATATGAGAAAAAGAATTTTTTAAAAAAGTTGATTTTTCGATTTTATAAAAATGTTCGAACCAAAGTTGCGCGAACGAAAAATGGTGTTAGAGGACGAATGAATACAAGTCGAACGAACTCGGAACTCGACCCGAATAAAATTGGTAATTTTAAGTTGGACAAGGGACGTTACCATAAGTATAAAATTTCGATATAAGCACTAAGAGTCCTTTAAGGAAATTAGTTTCGTTGTACGAGCATAGAATAAATGGTTCGAATACGAAACTAACCCTATCGTTTCCTTGTTGATTTTAGATCGCCACCCTAGTTTGCACACGTGCACTCCACCGACTCGTTTAGGCAAGTTTTCTATACCCAAACTTTAAGTATGTTCAAAACTGTTGTTGTTGTTGTGATATACATGCATGCACCGTTTCATATATATGCATTTTGTGAGAAAACTTATAAATGCATGCATGATTTTCTGAAAGTACTTGTTTTGCTTACGCACATATATATACACCCCCTTGGTTTGTTCGTATATGTACGATAATGATTAAGACTCAGGTAGAGCGTAGATACTTTTATTATAAGTCGGGAGTCGGAGTATTTTGTGTAAAACCCGGTAACCCCGGAGACGGATATTTTCAATAATCGAATAAGTTCCGATAATTTTTAAAATTATGAATATCGGAAATATTTATTTTTGTATTAATTTAATAAATATTATTTGAATATTTATTGATTAAATGAATATTAGATTAAATATTCATTTGAGGTTAATTTATTTAATTACTTAGTTATTGATTAATTAATTATTTATTTAATTATTAATTATTAATTATTTATCTACTATTAATTAAAATTATTGTAAAATGTTTTTAAATATTCAAAAATTATTTAAAAACTATTTGGCCTATTCAAAATTAATTAAGGCCTTTAAAAATTATTTTAAATATTTTCTGACCTTCAGAAAAATATTCAGGGGTTCTCAACTATTTTATAATTACCCATACTTCGTAAATACCACTCTAACGGTTCACGAACTTATCAAAAATTGAGAACCCAAGGTTTTGGGAGTACTCAAAAATGTTTTCTCCCTTCGCTACCAACAAGTGTGAACATTATAGTGACCCTGCCTCAGCAAGGAGGGTCAGCTTTGAAAAGGTCTTTAAGAAAAACTTCGAATAACTCCCGAGCTGATTTTTAAAAATAATTCCCTGAGTAGAGAAATTCTATTGTCAGAGGTCAACTTGTGAAATGAATATACTTCCATGTTCTCTTTCGGAAGTGATGATTTGAAACGGTTTCAAAACTGATTTAATGACTCTGGGACTGGAGGATGTTTTAGTTCAGTGTACAGTCTTTGGTTGTTCTCCCCTTTCTGCTAAATTAGTTCCAAGATAGCATCAATCTCAGAGTATTTTAAGGATTTCAAGGTTTCAAATGATAGATGCCATATCTTGCCATTGGTCACCATGATGATTTCCTTGAGATAGATTTGATTTAGCTTTTTTGGAATAACTGTTAGATATTTGATTTGATCTCTGAGGCTTCTTGTGTAAAATAAGGTATCCCCTCCAACCCTTGCTTTTGAGGTTTGCAGAAACTTCAAGAATGCAGCATCATGATAAATCTCTGAATTTGCTACTTCTATCAGCTTGGCCTCTGTAATCACCTTAGCTTCCACTGGCTCATCTTCAAGTCTGGGTACTTGGACTGGATTGCTTGGCATGGAACCTGCCACTACTGTAGTAGTGACAGTTTGCTTTTGGCCACTAGGTGTAATGATGTACACAGGTGGTAGAGTGACCACTGGCAGAGAAGATGGAGGTTCATCAACCTTGAGTTTGCCCTTGCCTGAGACATGAGATGTAGGATTTGAAATTTGTTGATGACCACCCTCATTAATCTTGATGCCTTTAGATTGAGATTGAGATTTCTCCCCCTTAGTCTGAGGCTCCCCCTTAGGTTTATTCCTTGTCCTCTTCTCCCCCTTAGGCTTGTTGTCAGGCACAGAGGCTGTAGTAGGGGCCTTTGGAGTTGAAGAGTCTTCAGATAGAGGGATACCCATGTGCTTCATCATGGCAGACATCATAGATTGTTGATGCAGAAGAACATCAGCTGTGGTAGGGGCTTGAGTGTTCAATTGCTCAGTTAGATTTGTAACCTTGCCTGCCAGATGTGCATTGGATTCTTTGAGAGACACCACCTCCCTTTCAAGAGTATCAACCTTGGTGAATAGCTCTTTGGCCTTGAAACCATTTAGGGATTGATCTTGTAGTCTCTTGAACTCATACTTTGACAGTTCATTCACAGGGACTTCAGTGACTAGCTTGTCTCCATATTGGTTTTTGAACATGGTCCTCAACATAGCATTGGCCTCTGTAGTCTGGTCAGATAGAATTTGAAATTTGCTTCCTAGACCTGTGACTGTATCTTTAAGTAGAGCTAGACCATTATCCATCTTGGTGCAGGTGGTGTTGCAGTGTTTGAGATCTTTGACCACACTGTCTAGTTGAGGAAATTTGGCATCAAAGGCCCTCTTTACTTCTTCTACTGAAGTGGCTGTCTTGTCACACACCTTGTTGACTTCAGTTTTGACTCCCTTGCCAAGGTAGTGTGCAGCCTTGAGGAAACCCTTGTAGGAATCATTGACAGCTTCATACACTTCACTAGGGGACAGGGATTTTGCATTTGAACCCAGTGAAGTGATGTATTCCTCTCTAAGATATTGAAGTGCTTCATTGAGAGTTACATCATACTTTCCTTGCATCCAGGCATCTACATTGCCATCTCTCTCAGCATCATCAATAATCTTGGCCTTCTGCATCTCCACATCATCCCTATGGCATAGTAGGATGGCTTCATAATCTGGATTTGAGATGTTGGAGGTGACAAGGTTCTGGGCTATTTTTACAAACTCAGGAATCTGATCCACAACATAGCTTTGGAGAGCTTCAATGGACATTTGTGGTGGAACAGACCCTGATCCTGAAGCACTGTCATGTTGCACAGGCTTCAGCCATTGGGACAGAAAGTGAGAGCTAGAGCTAGGCAAGCTAGACTCCTCAGTTACAGATGCAACTTCTGTAACCGGATGGAAAGACTCTGCTACTATTGTCTCCACAGGAGTGGGATGAGTTACAACAGTAGTTGACACAAGCACAGAGTCTCTAGTTAAAACTAGTGAATCCTCTGTGTTTGTGATGGTGTCATTAGGAGATGCCCCAGCATGCATTCCCTGACCATCTAAATGTGGTACCTGGGTGGTGAGCAAGGTGTCATGCACCAAGTCACTTGAATCCATTAGCTCATCAAGGAAAAAGAATTCTTGATGATCAATGCCTTACTCCTCAATTGCTTGAGTTGCAGGCTCCAAAGAAATATGAGTGGTAGATTCTGGAAGAGAAGTGTGTTGTAGATTAGATTTTGGCAACTCCCCCTGAGAGATAGAGGGAGTTTCAATTGTGATGTGCTCTCCACTCATTGTTGTGCCAGCCTTATCACTCCCATGTGCTCACTCTGTACAAATAGGTGCATTGGGGAGGATGCTTGATTCTATAGATGCACCCTGTTGAGAGGATACATCTAGTGAGCTGTGTGCCCCTGATTTTACAATAGATTACTGTTAGGTCCGATAAGATTGTAGAAGGGGGGGTTGAATACAATCTTTACCTTTTTATCGAAATTTGTCCTTTAAATAAAATTTGATAAAGACAAATTTATGTGCGGAATTATTTAACACAATTTTTCAAGTTGAATATAACTGTATATTAACTTGATGTGGTGTTACAAAATCTGTATAACAACTTATCAAGATGTTAATAACTAATTAGAAAATTCGACATGAACTTTTCTAATTTAGTTAATAATAATCAAGATAAGAACTAGGAAACTTAATTCGCTAGTAGTACAAGAATCACAAATAAACAAGTTCTAGCGGATAAAATATAACAAAGATGAAGAACTTGAATTTCTGGGAATTGTTTAAGCTTTGGTGTTCTTGGTGTTCTTGAGAGAGAGAATTCTGTTCTGAATATTATGTTTTCTGCTGTGTTTCTCCGTTATGACTTAATCTGCTCTGTTCTGTTCTTTTATATCAGTAACAGGTCTTGCTGGCTTTCTGTAGGATATTTAACTGCTCCAGCATGACTTAAACTGCTTCCAAGACTTGATTTTTCTTCATTAAGACTTACACAAACCTCCATTAAGACATAAAACTTGTCGGTATGACTTAACAGAAATTCGGTAAGACTTACAACAGCTGGCAACAAGTCGGTAAGACTTAGGGGGTGTTTGGGGGAACTTATTTTCCAGAATAAGTCAACTTATTTTAAGTTGAAAGTTAAGATTCCTAACTTTCCAACTTATTTTTCAACTTATTTTTGCAACTTATTGAATCTCAAACATACATTAAATTCTTGTATAAATTTTTTTATCAAAATATAAAATTTTTACCCGAAAATAAGTTCATAAGTCCTTAAAATAAGCTATGCCAAACATGCCCTTAATCAGGTCGGTAAGACATAATCTTCAATTTCAATGCTCGGTATGACTTAACTCAACAGCTGTGTTCGGTATGACTTTACTGATTAGGTCATACCGAATTTTAATCAATAATACTTAATCCTTTAAGTCATTTCTTTAAGTCATATTGATCCAATTAATTAATTAATGATTAACTAATTCACATTTAATTGATACAATAATTAATTTAAATAAATTAATTAATTCTTCCAGAATTAATTCATTTAATTAAATCAACTAAATAATTTATATCAATTAAAAATGAATTTAATTAAATCAATAAAGAATTAATTTAATTCTTACAAACCACTGAAGGTAGTAAAGAATTACCACTGATTTGTGTTGACGTTCGATGTACTGTCTGGTTCATGAACGACTAACTTCAACGATGCTTCTTCACTTTTGACTTTAGGTTGTGGTTTGTTTTTTCTCTCAATTCTCTTGTACTGTAACTAACCTTCAAACTATCACTCGAAAAATCTCTGTCACTGTTCAAATGAATCCATTCACTTCAATGCTATACTGGGGCTTGATCAGATAACTGAATCGTCTTCCAGTGTATGACATCAAAACTATAGATTGACTTTTCTTCTTTCTTCTGACAGATAATACTTCTTGAGATTCCTGTGACAGTTCATATGTATATTTACTTATTACAATTTGGTTTAAGTTGATTAGGATCCTCTAACTACAAATAGGCTGAGTCATATGCCTTTCAATCTCCCCATATTTGTTTGTTAGACAATAACAAGCAAATTCCTAGAGGATACCTCAACTAATCCAACTTAACCAAATGAAAGATAAGACTTTAAATACTAAGTAAATATGAAAAAAAGTTCTGGTTTATATTTAACATTTGCCAGATTCAAACATGAAAGATAAATACAAGATAGATGATCCTCTAGACTGATCATATGATACAAATTCCTATCAAGATTTATCTAAGCTCTAAAGATATAACATGTAGAGCAATTCTTTTTCTTCAGTTGTCTTCCCTTCTGAATTCTCCTTCTTCTGGCTCATCTGTGACTTGAAGTTTCATGTGTAGATCAGAATCAACAAGACGTTCTCTTCTTAATGACAATCCTTGAGGTAAGACTAAAGGAATTCCAAGCTTCTTTCTCAGTTCACCTTGACATTTCTTGTAATCTTTTATGTTCGTTTGTGCATAGGATCGAATGTGATCTGTAGCTATTACCTTTTCTTCAGTCAAGAATCCATGATTTCTGAGAGCATATTCAGCATATACCAAATGTTTTGCATGATGTTCATATAACTCATCTGTCTGAAGATTGATTGAGTGAAGTACCTCTCCCTTAAGAAATTTTACTTGTGGAGGTTCCTTAATCACTTCTGGTCCAGCTCTTTCAGCAAATTCTTTGAACTTTTCATGTAACAACACACCTAGCTCAGAAGATGTTCTTACCTTAGGCCTAAGTACCCAAATCTCTGTCAGTGATCTGTCATAAAAGAACTGAATAGATACTCTAAAAGTTCCAACTTTATGACAATCCACAAATATTACCAGCTCATCAGATTTGGGTTCAAATGCAGTAGTTATCCTGATGACTTCTACCTGTAAGGCCTTTATATACATATCATGAATTGGATTTTCCAGTTTGAATTCCTCGAGAATTTGTCCAAGACGACGATCTTCATAATCAGAACTCTGAGGTGAATCAATTGCTTTTTGAGCACGTTCCCATTTGTCACCGCTCTTTAGTCTGATATATGTCTTTCTCTTCTCAACATTTATAGCATGCAATCGTTGTAATGCTTGCTGTTCAGCTTTCTGAAGTTCTTCATTTCGTGCAATTTGCTCTAATGACTTTTGAAGTTTTTCTTCTCTCATTTGTAAATTAGCTTCCCTTTGAGCAAATAATTCTTCAGATTCTTTCTCAGCTTGTTGAGCTTCAAATTCAGATATCACTGGTCCTTCATCTTCCCAGTGACTAAGATCAGGTTCAGGAAGTTCTTCACCTTGATCAGGGAATTCAAGATCAGCAAAAACATCGAGGTTATCCGGTTCACCCGTTTAATAATAACCTGTGTTCTTGTCTTGAATTACTTCTTCAGTTTCTTCAACTACTTTCTTCCTCTTATCTTCACTTTGGTCAGATTTTCCAGATTTTCTCTCTCCTCCCTCTCTTTCTTTAGTTTAATCTTGTGACCTTTGTGACCCCTTTGATTTCTCCCCCTTAGTTGAGGAATCCTCTACAGACTTATCAGTTGCCCCAGCTTCAGGATCTTGTTCATCATCATCACCACCCTTACTTGTAAAGAATTCAATTTCTTCATTTGTAGGTTTGCGACTTTGACTTACAAGATTAAACAGATGTCTTAACCCTTTAGCCTGGTGTGCATTTTGCTTTTCGATCTGGTCCAGACGAGAATCAGTAGATTCCTGATTGTGTTGTACCTCTGACTGTAGAGTATCAACTTTCAAGGAAATTTCAGAAATTAACATGTCTTGAGCAACAGTAATATCTCCAGAGTCATCAAGTGCCTTTTCATGAGAGAGTTCGAGAGAATCTATCTTCTTAGTGAAGGATGTCTTTAAGTAGTTTATGTCCTTCTTGATTATAGCAAGCTGACTGTTGACAGAGGTGGATGAAGAAGATCGCTCACCCACTTGTGCTCTAAGGATTTCTGTTTCAGCCTTGCTGACTGCAAGTTCTTTCTCTAAAGCAGTTATCTTTTCTAATAATGAGAGAGTGTATGTGTCAGTGTGTGCGCTCACCTGACGTTCACTTTGAGATCCACTCACCTGAAGTGCATGTGTTTCACTCAATTTTATGGTATTCCTCACATCACTCCTCTCAGATTCCTTAGCTGCTTCCAGATTTGTACCTGCATGTAAAATCACCCTAGCCTCCTCTGGGAAGGTCAGTGGTGGTGCAATGGGAGTTCGCAAATCCCTTTCCTTAATCAAATCTACTTGAACATTTGAAATTGTTGACTGAATTGCTTCAGTAGTAGATTGATCAAGTTGCCTTCCACCTTCTCCAGTCGAAACTGTGAGTGGAAAATCCCTTGAGGGATCCAGGAGTGTTTGTCCTGGGAGGGGAGATGATGGTTCTATTAAAGTTGGCTGAGAACCAAGATTTCCCTCTAAAGTCTGTGAAGACTCTTCTACCGTAACTATGGTAGGCACTGTCACATTTTCTACGTGCTGTCCTTGCAATGTGTCCTGAGACTCATCTAAAGGTATGTCTTCCCCCATTGTGAGTAATAGGGGTGTGCTTGACTCACTACAAGGTGCCACGGCCCTATGGCGAACTTCAATAGAATCATCCTGTTGAGAAGATGATTCTAGTAACTGTGTAACGGCCATATCAACTTCCATATCCTGTTGGGACGATATAGACGGGCTTACAGTTGCCTCAGTTTGAGTTCTACTTTTCTTTTCTAGAGGCAGAGTTGTGGGTTCACTCATACTACCACTACTGATTCGACTTCTTTTAACTTGCAATTTCTTTCTGGAGTGAAAAGATATGAGTTTTGTTGGTTGAGTATTTGGCTCTACGACCTTGGTTAGAGGTTGTGGTACTACAACCCCTTTGTCAGACCTACCAACCACTTGGGTTCCAGAAATAGATTGAGAAGTAGTAGATTGAGGAACAGAAGGCAATACCTGGTCAGCTGATTCCGCAACAGTCTCTGATAAGATGGGTTGATCTGTTTCAGGTTCAGGGACAGATGCAGTTTCTTGCACTGGATGTTCAACAGCAAGTGCAGCTGGCTGAGGAACAATTTGCTGAGCAGGTTCAACTCGTTGATTGCCTTGATCTTCATTATCAACAAGTATGTTTTCCACTGGTGGTTCAGGGTTTTGTTCAGGTTCTGGTACAGGTTCAATGACAGGTAGTTGTATACAGTTTGACATGAATTGGGTGACAACTACAGGTATGTTTGTGAATTTAGGCTTGTTGCTGTACTCAGTGAACAATCTGGTAGTAGGTTTACCTGACGCCAGTGATTCTCCATTCAGGAATTGGGCTTGGTTTTCTAGTTCCACAAGATGATTAAAAATCAATGATAAGAATCTTGGATAATAGCATGATACTTTATGTCCATTATCAAAATTCTTCTTTGCATTAATGATTCTTCTAACCATCGGAACACACAGTAGTCTACCAATATTAATTCTTCGGTTGTGTGCAACTGCATATCCAATATGATGCAAGAAGGATGGTAATACCCCAAAATTTCCTTTAGTAGAATTGGCAAAGACTCTACCTAATGTGTCAAACACATAATCCCATTCCTGAACAAAGTTCTTTTTATTCCAGACAGTTTGATCAGGACTGTCTTGATAGAATACACCATTCAAAAAATTTATCAATTCTTGATCTGATGGTAATTCTTCAAAATTTTCAGTTGGAAAATTTAAGACCGTATTTATTGTATTTTCATTCACTGTGTACTGATTGTCTCCCACAGAGAAGACAAATGATCTGTTATCATTAGAAACGACAGCAGTAGTACACATGATTCGCAAAGGTTCAATTTTTAATGGAGCATCCAATCTCAAAGCATTGCGAACCAGTGAATTTTCATTTAAAAACCGAATCCACGGTCGAAAACGTTCAACTGAACATTTTTCTGGATCAAAATAACCGATTAAATTATGTTTAATAATTTCAAATCGATTAGCCATTTTAATCAAGATTTAATTTCCTTGAAAATTTTAGATTTTACAAAATTATAATTTAAAAATTAATTTTTCGAATTAATAATTAATTAAAAATTCGAAAAAATTAAAATTTCTCCAAAAATTCTGAAAAATTCACACAATGATCCTCTTACACACACGAACACACATATATTTTTAGATTTGCAAGAATCGAACCCAGTTTTTCAGAAAAACAGATCTTAAAAACGATTTTTCGAAAACTAATATCTTCAAAAACCGAACCAAATCACGTTTTTAAGCAATCAAACTGATGAGAATTGAACAAGGAATCGATTAAACGAGTTCAGAGCTTGATTCCAGTTAGATTCGAGTGAAAAATCCGACAGCAATTCGACAGTAATGGTTGTGTGTATCGTATGTATCGGTTTGGTTCTCTAAGACTTAATTTGAGAGAATAACTTAAACTGAGATTATGACTTAACATTACTTAACTACTAAATATATACTAACTAACCGAATAAGACTTAAAAAGATAACTAATAAGACTTAAAACTTAAATAAAATACATATTATGAATAAGACTTAGATTAATTACAGACGAGTAAGACTTAAATAAAATACATATTACGAATAAGACTTAGATTAAAAACTCGCTAAGACTTAACTTATATACAGGTGAATAAGACTTAATTTATATATATATTAATTATAATTGATTAAGACTTAATGCAAACAGATTAGCGAATATGACTTAATTTAAAAAAAACTTGGTAAGACTTAACCTGTTTAAGTCATACCGATTTTAGGTTAAGTCATATTGACTGTTCTTCCTAATTTTAAGTCATATTTACTTTAAACAAACATTAAAAACACACTAAAATATACAATTAACTTATAAAAATAATAAAAATATTATAGAAAATTAAACAAATAATAAAAATAATTATAAATACCATATGCTAACCTATTAACGAAAACAAAGCAATATTAACAGGACAAACATTACAAAACATATGATAAATTAATTAATAAAATAGAAATAAATATCTACAAATATTTTAAAAATACAGAAGTATGAAGTATTAAATAATATGAATAAACAGAGTGAAAAATAATTAATCAAGTAAGAAAATCAGATGGTAAAATAATTATACAAGTGATTTCAAACAACAAATATTCACAGAATAATCACTTGCAAAATTATTAAAGATCAAATTTCAGATATTAACAGTATTAATTACTAGGACTGTTTAAAATACTCAATTCACTAACAATTTTAGTGAATGAGGATTCATTAAGCGACTTAGTAAAAATATCTGCAGTTTGATCTCCAGAGCCTACAAATAGTAGTTGTACTGTACCATTCATTACATGCTCTCTTATAAAATGATACCTTATGTCAATGTGCTTTGTCCTTGAGTGCTGCACAGGATTGCTGGCGATTGCTATGGCACTTGTATTATCATATAAAATAGGAATATTTTCCAATACAATGCCATAGTCCATTAATTGATTCCTAATCCATAAGATCTGAGCACAACAGCTTCCAGCAGCTATATATTCAGCTTCGGCAGTAGAGTTGGAAACTGTTTGCTGTTTCTTACTGAACCAGGATACCAATCTTCCACCTAGGTATTGACAACTCCCAGATGTACTTTTCCTCTCTACAACACTTCCTGCATAGTCAGAATCTGTATATCCAATTAAAGTAAAACCAGTTTCATTAGGGTACCAGATGCCTAAATTACGCGTACCCTTTAGATATCTTAAGATTCTTTTGACAGCAGTGAGATGGATTTCTTTAGGGTTCGCTTGGAACCTTGCACACAAGCATGTGGCAAACATTATATCTGGTCTACTAGCAGTTAGGTAAAGCAATGAGCCAATCATACCTCTATAGCCTGTGATATCTACCTTGGCAGAACTTTCACATAAACCAATTTTGACAGCTATAGTTGATGGTGTCTTTGCTGATGAGCACTCCTCCATGTGATATTTCTTGAGGAGCTCCTTAATGTACTTGGATTGACAAATAAATATTACATCTTGTCTCTGACTTATTTGTAATCCAAGAAAGAATTTCAGTTCTCCCATCATGCTCATTTCAAACCTACCCTGCATTAACTTAGAAAACTTCTTGCATAGAAGCTCATTAGTAGACCCAAATATAATATCGTCCACATAGACTTGGACTAGTATTATATCATTCTTATGTCTTTTAGTGAAGAGCGTTTTGTCTATGACACCTCTTATAAAACCATTTTCTAATAGAAATTCAGAGAGAGTGTCATACCATTTTCTTGGGGCTTGCTTAAGACCATAGATAGCTTTGTAAAGAAAGTAGACATAGTCCAGATGATCTTGATCTTCAAAACCAGGGGGCTGTTCTACATACACTTCTTCAAATAGCTTACCATTCAGAAAGGCACTCTTGACATCCATTTGATAAACTTTGAATCTTGAATAGGATGCAAATGCCAAGAATATTCTGATGGCCTCAAGTCTTGCCACTGGAGCATAGGTCTCGTCATAATCAATGCCTTCAGCTTGAGAATAACCTTTAGCTACCAGTCTTGCTTTGTTTCTTATCACAGTGCCATCTTCATCTAGTTTGTTTCTGAATACCCATCTTGTGTCCACCACTTTTCTATCTTTAGGTCTGGGTACCAGCTTCCATACTTCTAGTTGCTTAAATTGATTGAGTTCATCTTGCATAGCAATCACCCAATCAGGATCAGATAGAGCTTCTTCTACTTTCTTAGGTTCCATAACAGACAAGAACCCAGAATAGTTACATTGATTCTGATAAGCTCTTCTTGTTTTCACACCAACATCTGGATCACCAAGAATCAGCTCAAAAGGATGAGCTCTATTCCAAACAGTTTGTCTGGGAAGAATTGATCTTGACGATTCGCCTTGTTCTTCAGTATGATGTTGAGTATGACTTATTGACCCTTCATTATCTCCCCCTGAGTTGTTGCCAGTTTGACTTGTTGATGGTTCAAGAGTATCAGTGGTGTCTTGAAAATTATCATTGTTTTCACCAGCATCACCTTGATCATTACCACCAACATGTGGATTATTATTATCAGCAACAACGTCAGGTTGATTGTCATCATCTGAATCTGAGTCTGACATATCATCAAACTTAAGCTTTTCAGATGGATCTTCATTTTTGATACTTGGGAGTTTTGTGTCATCAAATGTAACATTGACACTTTCCATAGTTTTCTGTTGATCAATAAGATACACCTTGTAGGCTCTTCTAGTATAACCAATAAATATTGCTTCATGTGCTTTTTCTTCAAATTTACCACCTTGATCATCTCCTTCTTTCAGCACAAAGCATTTTGTCCCAAATACATGGAAGTACTTGAGAGTTGGTTTCTTGTCATGTAGAGCTTCATATGGTGTCTTCATTAAGTCTTTATTGATAAGTGTTCGATTCTGGGTATAGCATGCAGTGTTGACAGCTTCAGCCCAAAAGCTCAATGGAAGCCTTGATTCACTTAGCATAGTACGTGCAGCTTCAATCAAGGTTCTATTCTTTCTTTCAACTACCCCATTTTGTTGAGGAGTTCTGGGAGCTGTACTGTCTAGTTATACCCTTTTCAGTGCAAAAGTCATTCAGAACTGCATTCTTGAATTCAGTTCCGTTGTCTGACCTTATAGCTCTTACCGGACGATTAGAGTCCAGCTCAATTAACTTAATGTGATCAACTACCAGTTGTGGAGTTTCATCTTCTGAGTTCAGAAATAGTACCCATGTGAATTTTGAGAAATCATCAACAATCACTAGAGCATATCTTTTTCTTGACATAGACATCACACTAACTGGACCAAACAAATCCATATGGAGAAGTTGTAATGGTTCAGTTATTGATGATATGTTAATGCTCCTGTGAGTTGCCCTTTTTAACTTCCCTTTTTGACAAGCATCACATAGACCTTCCTGAGTAAATTCAATCGAAGGTAAACCTCTCACCAACTCTCTTTTCACTATAGAATTCATTGTTTTGAAGTTTAGGTGAGAAAGTTTCTTGTGCCATAACCAACTTTCATCAGAGGATGCCTTTGAATAAAAACATCTAATTTCTTCTGTGCTTCCAGAGTTCATATTGGCTATGTACAAGTTTCCTTTTATTACTCCAGTCAACTGCGGCCTTTCATTTCTCTTGTGTGATATTAGACAATTCTTCTTGTTGAAATGAACTTCATAACCTTTGTCACAGAATTGACTAATACTGAGCAAATTGTGCTCAAGGCCGTTCACAAAAGAGACATCTTCAACGAAAACATTTCCAGCTTCTAATCTGCCATATCCATCAGTTTTACCTTTGCTGTTATCTCCAAAGGTAACGACTGGGCCGGCCTTCTCCACCACATTTGTCAGCAGGGCTCTATCTCCGGTCATATGCCTTGAACATCCACTGTCCAGAATCCACATGACTCGTTCAACCTGTTTCAAACCCTGCAATGACAAATTGGTTAGACTTTCTTCGGAACCCAAATTTGATTGGGTCCGGAGTACTTAAAGAATTGACCTTTATCAGGTAAAGCAACACTTTTTATTTTAACAACATTTTCTTCAGGTACTGGACATTTAACCCTGTAAACAGCTTTAACTTGTTTTGGTTTCAGCTTGGGTAACCATGTCTTTACCATATCCTGAGAAGGACTTGAAGTCCTAGTCTTAGAATTAGGTGATGTTACAGTCCTGGATCTAACATGTTTATTTCTGCTCATATGCTGTCTTGGAACATTTATAACGCCCTAAAAATATCGTACTTATAATTATTATTATTTAATATTAAATGTGGATTATATGAGGTGAATTTTTTTTTATTAGATTAAATATTTGTGACATCATGGTTACATGCTTATATGATGATGTATATGTGAAATGTGAGCCCGTGTATTTTTATTTAAATTTTTATGATTAAAAATCTGTTTAAATTATGCATTATTTATCTTTTGAGAATTTAATAAAATCATCGGAGTTATTAAAAACTATGAAATCTTTTGTATTATTAACTTTATGATATTATTTAGTTTTTAAAATTATTGGGAGTATTAATTTGGGTGTTTTGGTATTTTAAAATGATTTTAAGAGTTTTATGGCATTTAAAGGAACAAAACTTGTAAAATTCATATTTAACTCATTTTTGATCCGAAAAATATTTTAAAAATATGGGGAGATAGCTAATTTTGTTCTCTACATTTTTAAAAAAAATAATGATTTTCTTAAATATTATTCGTTTAATTTCTAATTTATAAAAGGGAATCAGATTTTTTTTCAGAAAATCTGAATTCTATACACTACCCTTTTATTTCCTAAATCCCCAATTCATTCCCCAGCCCCATTTTTGTTCAACTCTCCCGAATGTTCTAGCTCTCTCTCTCAAATTTCTTGCACTAAATCTCTCTCTAATCTCCCTCACTTCACTCTCTCTATCTCGCACTCTTTTCTCTCCCATATAACCTCAGTTCCTTTTCTCGGGAATAGGTACGAATAGGAGGCCGACTAAGAGCCAACGCGTGTGTAGATGGAATGTAGAGGAAGGAAATAATGATCGGGATTAACAAGTGATAAAGGAAAATGGATGTGTTATCGAAGAAAGGTCAAGTAGAGATGGATGTAAAGTGATAAAGAGTTAAAGTATTGGAAATGGAAACCCTGTGTATTGAGGCAAGTTTTACTATCCCTCACTTATTGTTCAAGTGATGTGAAACTTTTTGTATTATTTATTGTTCTTTCGAAATTCTTTCTTGCAAGCAACTGTATTCTTCATATTTATTCTGAATAATTGCGAACCTGTTCTGTTAAATATACAATGTTCCTTTCAGATCTTTTTGCTAGTGCCTATACCTTTCATTTTTATTTCCAGTGACATTTTTCTTATATTAATTTACAAACACTCATTCTCAAATTATTCTGTCATTGTTTATTTTCCTCACATATTGTTCAGGTGTTGAATTCTTGTAAAATTAATTTATTACAATATTCCTCGTCTTTATTAATATTTTACAAAGAGCATTTTTCTTTAAATTATTGTAAACTAATTCGAGGTTTATACTGTTGTTGAGGCATGTGTTGCTCAGTGACGGTTAAAACCGAGAATGAATTGGGTTCTTCTTAATTATTCAAACTCATTAATGTCATGCCGGTTCTGGAAGATAAAGCCTATGAGTGCTTAGCCGACAGGAGTGAGATCTTGGGTAGTTACAATTTCTTAAATCTTTATTTTAATCTATTAAAATCTATTCTAGTTGCTCAAACTTTACAGCGTAATTTCATAAATTGATAATCCTTGAAATAAGTGCTTAGCCAGTGCAGTAACTTAAATCTTCTGTTGAACTTCGAATTTTCTGTATCCCCTGCTTTCTTTATTATTGTTGTTCCATTTCTAGCTTCTAAATAAGTGCTCAGTTATTTAATTTATCATGTTTCCTTGTTGATATATGATTCTATCTTGCTGAATCCTGCCATGTTTAGTCTAATCTTATTGCTTTGTTGTTTATGAATCCTTATATTACATGTTTCCCTTGAAATTTAACCTTATTGCTGCTGTTCATGATTCTGCATATCAATTCTTCCTTAAACCTCAGTCTTTTATAATTGAAAATGAAAATGGATTAATTAATTAAAAGTGTTTTTTTAAAATTCCTTATACTGGGCTGATCTGTTATTAGTGAGTATAAAGGAATTTAAAAATGAAATGTTTTAAATTATTAATAAACAGTTATAAATTGTAAAAGCGTAAGAGGCTAGGGTGGTCCTAGTCCAGCACTTTTATTTAGCGTAAGAGGCTAGGGTGGTCCTAGTCCAGCATTAAAGGTCAATGTGTTGCCTAATTGGGAACCCAATTTCAAAGAAAGGGAGACTTTACGTGGCTGATCACCCGTATTATCCGTAATCACGAGAATAATAAAATCATCTTAAATGTTTTTAAAAAGGTTTTATGAAAAGTATGTTTTGATGGAAAGAAAGTCTTTGAGAAAAAGGTTATGATTTAAAGAAAAATGGAAAGTTTAATCCTATGATGGAAATTGAATTACTCCTTTGAGAAATATTGATCATTGATATTGTTCATCAATGAATTATTGAGATATTATTGTTTCACTATATTATTAACTTGCTGAGCATTGTTGGCTCACTCTTGCTTTATTTTCCCTAACCTTTCAGTTAGGATTAAGGGTGGATGTCTACATCTTACAAATCATATGACAGCAAGGAGGCATCCTATACAGGATAGATCTCGAAGTCAGAGCGGGTAAGCACGGATTGTAACTAAGCTTTATATTAGACGGTATATTGATTGTATTCCGGGTAGTGAAAGAAATTGTAATAATTTGTATAGTCTAGTTTCTTGTTTCATACCATAACCTGGAAATTGATCCTCGGTGAGGAGTCGTTGGTTTATTAAGTTATATTTGTAAATGTCAATTCGAATTTGGTTTGGTTGAAATACAGGTGGATAATCCGATTTACGAATACTTCATGCCGAATTTTTCTAAAATTCCCCTGTATCAAAGTCTATTTTTTTATAAAAAGTATATTTTTAGTATTGGGAAGTCGGGGCGTTACAAAATTCTTATCAACACATGCATGATTACCGTTAAAGTAAGCAGACATTATATTAAAAGCACAAGACATGCAATTAACAGCATTGCATTTCTTATGAGCAGTATCAATAACAGGAATCGCATTCATGGTAGATGTGTTGTTGCATTTATTCATGTTGTTACTTCTACTACTAGTTTTCAAGGAACTAGTAGACTCACCAACTCTTTCTGTTTTCTTAAACACAGTCTTTCTATCTTCATTATTTTTAACAACTTGATTACTTTCTAGGACTACGCCATTAGCTAAATCCTCAATGCGCATCTCTTCCTTAATGATTAAAGATGTTGTATCCAAAGGTTCTGCTATGGATGTCTTAAATAGTGGGTTACTAACACCCTTAAGCACTAATGCTATACCCCTATCTACAGCACTGACACGATTAGGGGTAATAATGCTATTTCGTCCAATAGCTTCATTATAATCAAACCCAATTCCTACGGTTTGATTAATAGCTTGTTGGTTAAACAACTCTTTAGCCACTTTGCATGAATTAGAAGTAGCACTAACCCTTATTTCTAGCTCAGCTATTGTTTCACGTTGTTGAACAACTATCAACGCTAGAGACCTCTCAAGTTCTTTTAGAATTCTTATTTCTGATTTTTGTTTATCATGGCAATTTTGTACATCGTGTAATTCTGATAATTGTTTACTAAGATCTGTATTTAACAAATTGATCCTTTCAATCTCTCTATTAGCATTACCTAGTGTATCACTAAGTTGATAGATATATTGACTTTCAGTACATGATACCTCAGATGAAGTACCACTGGAGTTATCAGATTTTGCCATCAGGGCAAGATTGCCATACTCTTCATCTTCAGAGTCTGTATCATCCCAACTCTTACCAGCAGCCACATAGGCTTTACCTGTCTTCTTCTTCTCAGATCCAAAGTCTTTTCTTTGGTTTTGTTTTGGCTTCTGACATTCAGTAGCGAAATGTCCAAGTTCATTACAGTTGTAGCATCTAATTTTACTTCTTTCAACTGTTCCAGTTTTGTAACCTCCTCTGTTACTTGAGGATGAAGAGCCTCCTCTCTGGAACCTGTTATAGTTAGATTTGTATCTGAACTTTGGATTCTTCCTGAATCTGAAGTTGCTGAATTTCCTTACCAACAAAGCCATGGACTCATCTTCCAACTGATCTAGCTCTTCTAACGAATAGAAGTCTCCTTCATCTGGACTAGCATTCGTTTGACCAACTTCAACTTCAAGCTTACCACTGTCAACATTACAAGATTGAATAACCTTATCTTCCACTTCCTGTTTGTTCTCAACAATAAGAGCTGTAGAAGTATTAGCAACTCTTCCTTTTCCATAAATCTCCTTTTGTTGAGATTGTTCCAGTTCATAGGTTTTTAAAACACCAAAGAGTCTTTCTACAGTAATTTCACTTAGATTCCTAGACTCTCTGATAGCTGTAATTCTATGTTCTATATGAACAGGCATTGACAGTAGAAATTTTCTGTTGATCTCTTTCCGAGTGTAATACTTGCCATGCATCTGTAAATTGTTGACAAGTTTGTTATATCTTTCAAACACATCTTGAATACTTTCATTGTATGCTGATCGAAAGTGTTCATACTCAGATGTCAGAATTTCTAGACGATTCTCCCTAACTTCCTCTGTTCCTTCGTTCACAGTTTCAATGGTTTCCCACATGTGCTTTGCAGTCTTGCAGTTAATCACATGACTGTACATCACAGAGTCTAGAGAATCTATTAAGATCAGTCTTAAATTAATGTCAAGTCCAGCTTCCTCTCTTTCAACAAGAGTGTATTCAGAAGAATCTTTGTGTACATACCTTGCAGGGGAAATAACTTTTCCATCAATAACAACTTCAGGAATTAATCCAAAAGGTATTATTGGTCCTTCTGATAAGACTTTCATGTATTTAGGATTTGCAACCTCGAGGAACATTAACATTTTGTTCTTCCACATATCATAACTGTTTTTGTCATATATGGGAATTTTCATAGTTCCAACTTTAGAAGACATGATGAATTTTTTAAGAGAGTTAAAAAATTCGGGGATGATTTTTAATCGAGTAAAATGGGATCTTTGATTTGTGTATCAACCAATCGGCTCTGATACCAATTGTTAGGTCCGATAATATTGTAGAAGGGGGTTGAATACAATCTTTACCTTTTTATCGAAATTTGTCCTTTAAATAAAATTTGATAAAGACAAATTTATGTGCGGAATTATTTAACACAATTTTTCAAGTTGAATATAACTGTATATTAACTTGATGTGGTGTTACAAAATCAGTATAACAACTTATAAAGATGTTAATAACTAATTAGAAAATTCGACATGAACTTTTCTAATTTAGTTAATAATAATCAAGATAAGAACTAGGAAACTTAATTCGCTAGTAGTACAAGAATCACAAATAAACAAGTTCTAGCGGATAAAATATAACAAAGATGAAGAACTTGAATTTCTGGGAATTGTTTAAGCTTTGGTGTTCTTGGTGTTCTTGAGAGAGAGAATTCTGTTCTGAATATTATGTTTTCTGCTGTGTTTCTCCGTTATGACTTAATCTGCTCTGTTCTGTTCTTTTATATCAATAACAGGTCTTGCTGGCTTTCTGTAGGATATTTAACTGCTCCAGCATGACTTAAACTGCTTCCAAGACTTGATTTTTCTTCATTAAGACTTATACAAACCTCCATTAAGACATAAAACTTGTCGGTATGACTTAACAGAAATTCGGTAAGACTTACAACAGCTGGCAACAAGTCGGTAAGACTTAATCAGGTCGGTAAGACATAATCTTCAATTTCAATGCTCGGTATGACTTAACTCAACAGCTGTGTTCGGTATGACTTAACTGATTAGGTCATACCGAATTTTAATCAATAATACTTAATCCTTTAAGTCATTTCTTTAAGTCATATTGATCCAATTAATTAATTAATGATTAACTAATTCACATTTAATTGATACAATAATTAATTTAAATAAATTAATTAATTCTTCCAGAATTAATTCATTTAATTAAATCAACTAAATAATTTATATCAATTACAAATGAATTTAATTAAATCAATAAAGAATTAATTTAATTCTTACAAACCACTGAAGGTAGTAAAGAATTACCACTGATTTGTGTTGACATTCGATGTACTGTTTGGTTCATGAACGACTAACTTCAACGATGCTTCTTCACTTTTGACTTTAGGTTGTGGTTTGTTTTTTCTCTCAATTCTCTTGTACTGTAACTGACCTTCAAACTATCACTCGAAAAATCTCTGTCACTGTTCAAATGAATCCATTCACTTCAATGCTATACTGGGGCTTGATCAGATAACTGAATCGTCTTCCAGTGTATGACATCAAAACTATAGATTGACTTTTCTTCTTTCTTCTGACAGATAATACTTCTTGAGATTCCTGTGACAGTTCATATGTATATTTACTTATTACAATTTGGTTTAAGTTGATTAGGATCCTCTAACTACAAATAGGCTGAGTCATATGCCTTTCAATTACGTATAAAGTTATTGCATTCTCTAGGGCCACGACCTCCACAGTAGCAGTTCTCCAAAACTGTTCTAGTAAGTCTAGATACAGGGTTGGGTTGGCTGAGAGTGCATCCTTGATGTATGATTCAGCCATCCATCGAACGAAGCACTTAAAGTTTGCATTGGGTGCTTCAACATCGTTGGTTATTGCTATGAAATTGGTGTGGGTAGGAATTGTGAGTTGGGTATTTGCCATTGTTACACAGAGAGATGAGAAGAGAATGAAGGTTGAAGAAGAAATTTAGCTTTTGACGTTAGGGTTTACAGAGTTTTGGAACTTTAGCTGCCTGAAAATCGAATGAAATGATTTGAACAGTTGTGGAATTGTATATATGTGAGTGACTTGAGTTGTCGATTAGATATAAGTTTTGTATCGACAAGTCAGTCATTCGAGAAGTATAAAACAACTATTCGATAAGTCAAGAAAGGCTTATTCGATATCTCAAGCAGTTTGAAACTCACAGTTGGCAGTTATTTAACTCAGAAAATAATTCTAAGCTAAATAAAATATGTTTTTATGAGCGAAATGAAATTTTGAATATAAATCCAAAAAGCGATTAAGTGTCAGCGAAAAATCAGCCTTTTCAAATGATTCGATAACTCAAATACAGTATTCGAGAACTCCATCATTAGAGAACTAAAATACTCTATTCGAGAACTCAGAGTGTGCTATTCGATTTCTCCAAAAGACACTATTCAAGAACTCAAGAGGGTTCTAGATAGGCCTATTCGAGAACTCGAGCCATGACAAAACAATGAGCCATTCGAGAAGTATGACTTATCGAACTATACTCTTCACTCATAAAATTCAATTTTCACTATCTTTTAAAATTTACCAGAAATATTCACTGAAGAATATTCTACCAAATTAAGTAGTGATTCTCTCAAAATTTCAAAGAAATTTCAAGCTAAAGATGTATGATTTTCAACATATGCAGCAGTGTGGAATATTTATAAATCATACTCCAGCCAATACTTACTTTAAAAATATTGAGCATTTGATAAAGTAAGTATTTACTTCTGCAACAATCTAGTTGATATATTCACTTAGCCAGAATTTGAAGAATTCAGCATTCCAATCTCACTAACCAACCTTGTGAAGGTGGCTTCATCTAATGGCTTAGTGAATATGTCAGCTAGTAGTTTCTCTGTGGGAACATAATGTAACTCAATGGTTCCATTAGTTGCATGCTCCCTTATGAAGTGATATCTGATGTCAATGTGCTTTGTCCTAGAATGATTGACAGGATTGGAAACTATAGAGATTGCACTTGTGTTGTCACACATGATTGGAATTCTTTCCAACACAAGTCCATAATCTCTAAGTTGGTTTCTGATCCAAAGCACTTGAGCACAGCAACTTCCAGCAGCTATGTATTCTGCTTCAGCTGTGGAAGTTGACACAGATTGTTATTTCTTGCTGTACCAAGAGACTAACCTTTGTCCAAGAAACTGGCAGCTACCTGAGGTGCTTTTCCTATCCACTCTGCATCCAGCATAATCAACATCAGAATAACCAATCAGATTGAACCCTGTGTCCTTAGGATACCATATCCCCAAGTTTGGTGTGCCCTTCAGATATCTGAAAATTCTCTTTATTGCTATCATATGTGATTCCTTTGGATTTGATTGAAACCTTGCACACAAGCATGTTGCAAACATGATGTCTGGCCTACTAGCAGTGAGGTAGAGTAGAGAACCAACCATGCCTCTGTAGATTGAGATATCTACCTTCTTGCCCCTAACATCTTCATCTAACTTGGTGGTAGTGGCCATGGGTGTCTTTGCAGGTGAGCATTCTTCTAAGTCAAATTTCTTCAATAGATCCTTGATGTATTTGGTTTGACTTATAAAAATGCCATCCTTCCTTTGACTCACTTGCAGCCCAAGAAAGAATGTTAATTCTCCCATCATACTCATTTCATATCTGCTCTGCATGAGCTTAGAGAATTTCTCACACAGCTTCTCATTTGTAGAGCCAAATATGATATCATCCACATAGATTTGAACTAAGATAATATCATCACCATGTTTCTTGTAAAATAGTGTCTTGTCCAGTGTGCCTCTAGTGAATTGATTCTCCAATAGAAATTGTGATAATGTGTCATACCTTGCCCTAGGAGCTTGCTTAAGTCCATACAATGCTTTAAGCAATCTGTAGACAAAGTGAGGGAATTGTGGATCCTCAAAGCCAGGTGGCTGTTGCACATATACTTCTTCTTCCAACTCCCCATTCAGAAATGCACTCTTGACATCCATTTGATAAACCTTGAAATTAGAATGTGCAGCAAATGCCAAGAAAATTCTGATGGCCTCTAGTCTAGCAACAGGGGCAAAAGTCTCATCATAGTCAATGCCTTCCTGTTGAGAGTATCCTTTTGCAACCAACCTTGCTTTATTTCTTATGACTACACCATTTTCATCCATCTTATTCCTTAGAACCCATTTTGTTCCAACAATGGTTCTATCCTTTGGTACATGCACAAGTTCCCATACTTTGCTTCTTTCAAATTGGTTTAGCTCCTCTTGCATAGCAATTATCCAATCAGGATCCAACAATGCATCATCAAGTTTCTTAGGCTCAACTTGGGATAGAAAGCAACCATAGAGACATTCATTTAGAGTTGCTCTCCTTGTCCTCACTCATGTATTTGGATCTCCAATTATCTGATCTGCAGTATGTGATCTATCCCATTTCCTTGGATGTTCAGATTGATTTCTCAGCCTTGATGTTGCTTCATCATCCAGATCATGATCATTTACATTTCCTCCCCATGTGAAGTTGCCATTAATCAGAGGTGTGTCTTGGATGCTTGTTTCTTCATTGTTGGTTGACACAGGTTTTTCATTCACTTGAGTTTGTTGGATTGTGGGCTCAAATTCAGTTTCAATCTCCTCATCAGAATCATCTAGATTGTCAAAGTTCAAAGGATCTTTATCTTCATCATTGGCTTCTTCTATCCAGGTAGTTTGCTGTCATCAAATGTCACATCTGTGCTTTCCATAACTTTCTTTTGAGTGATGACATAAACTTTGTATGCAATTCTTTCCATGGAGTAGCCAAGAAAAATTCCTTCAAATGCTTTTGCATCAAACTTTCCAACATATTCTGAATTGTCTTTTAACACAAAGCATTTGCTTCCAAAAGTATGAACATACTTTAGAGTGGGCTTCTTTCAAGTCATCAAGTTGTAAGGTGTCTTTCCAGTGTTTTTGTTGATGAGGGTTCTGTTTTGGATATAGCATGCAGTGCTCACAGCCTCAGCCCAAAAACATGTAGGCATTTTTGCATCAAGTAACATTGTTCTAGCAGCCTCAATCAGAGTTCTATTTTTTCTTTCAACAACTCCATTTTGTTGTGGAGTCCTTGGAGCTGAGAATTGTTGAGAAATACCATTCTCTTTGCAGAATGCTTCAAGCATGGCATTTCTGAACTCTGTTCCATTATCACTTCTTAACGCAATCACACTTGCATTGTTGGCCTTTGCTTCCTTGTCAATTTTCTTTATATGCTCAATGATTACTTGTGGAGCCTCATCCTTTGATGCTAGAAATTCTACCCATGTATACCTTGTGAAATCATCAACCATCACCAGAGCATACTTTTTCCTTCCTAGTGACATAATATTGACAGGCCCAAACAAGTCCATATGTATTAGTTGTAGGGGCTTGGTTATTGATGTGATTGTCTTTGACTTGTGGCTTGATCTTTTCATTTTTCCCTTTTGACAAGCCTCACACACTCCTTCTTGACAGAATTCAAGTGTGGGCATGCCTCTCACTAAGTCCCTTTCGACTAGAGAATTAATGCCTTTGAAGTTCAAGTGTGATAGCTTCTTATGCCACAGCCAACTATCTTCATTTGATGCTTTTGAGTAAAAGCAACAAATTTTGTCCTTGTTTACAGAGTTCATATTGGCTAAAAACAGGATTCCTTTCCTTACTCCAGATAGAGCAAAGTCACCAGTCTTCTTGTGGGTGATCAAACATTCATCTTTGTCAAAATTCACTTTGAAGCCTCTGTCAGTAAATTGACCAACACTCAGTAGATTGTGCTTGAGTCCCTTGACCAGTGCTACATTTTCAATGATGACATTTCCAATTTCCAACTTGCCATATCCCAGTGTGTTGCCAATGCTGTCATCTCCAAAAGCAACCATTGGGCCAGCCTTCTCCTCATACTGTGATAGCAGGGCCATATCACCAGTCATATGGTTTGAGCATCCACTATCCAAAATCCACATGACCTTCCTTTCACTTTCTTTGCCCTGCAAACACAAAGGTATTACTTCTCCTTTGGTACCCAAACAAGTTTGGGTCCATGTGGCTTAGCAACAGTTTTATCATAAACAGCATGCTTATCAATTTTCTTGATGTTAGTCTTCTTGACAATGTTAGAAGTCTTAGAATCAGGGTTCTTAGACTTAGGTGACAGAGGCACCTTCCTAACTTTAGGAGGACTTGAAGACTTTGTTCTTGTGTAGTGTGTGTGAACATTGTGACTGATGCAACCTTCCATGAATTGTCTTCTCAAATTAAAGCAACTAGTCATTACATTCATGTTACATGGCATACAATCAAATTTATCACAGAAAGGAGAGTCTCTATGTCTTAAAGGCATAGAGCAATCATAGAATGGTTTAGCAACACTACCAGATGGTTTCTTGCATGCATGAGTTAAATGATTAGTGCTAAAACAATTTTGACAAACTTTCCTAGGGGCATTTGGCACATAAGCATAATTGTTGTCCTTGTTAATCCCTAATTTTCCATTCCTGTTTTGTTTCTTTTTAGCCACTTTCTTCTCAAACTCATTATTCCCAGCTGAAACAAACTTCACAAATTTCTCAAGTCTAGGTCTACCTCCTACTAGCTCCTTGGCTTTGGTTTTGACATTCTCACTCTTAGAGGATGCTTGTTGTTCATTTGATTGTGCTTTATCTTCATCATCCAACATTTGCTTAATGAGTAAGGCATCCTCATCAATCTCAAGTGTTGGTGTTTTAATATTGGGGTCTCAGCCTTTTTCAAAACCCGAGGCACTTCCTCTTGAACAACAATGTCATCTTCAATGACTGCATAGCCTTTCCTCTGTTTGAGAGTGTCATAATCAAGTCCAATAGCAGCCTTAGATCTAGCTAGATTTTTCTCATGGTAGGACTGCAATAGACCGGAGGAATTCTTAAATGTTTTCAATTTAAATTCATTTTCAGCTAGTTCATCCCTAAGAGCTTTCTCAACTTGACTAGCACATAGAACCTTATTCTTTAGATATTCGATTTCTTGTTTAAGGTTTTCTACTTGCATAGCAGTTAGTTCTAGTTCCTCATTTCTTTTGTTCAACAGTTCATTCTTAGTAGACAGTTAAGCAATTTCTTCATTAGCAGCAGTCATACTAGTATGAATATTAAACATCTCAACAGATAGTTGTTCAACCATAGATTTGTATTCAGAAACAGACATGTCTATAGTAGTGAGGGATGGTACCTGAGAGTCTGATTCAGATGGTTCTTCCTTGGAATTGGCCATCAAGGCATAGTTGCAGAATTCTTGTTCTTCTCCATCACTATCAGAATCATCCTAACACTTCCCTTCAGCTATGTAGGCCTTACCTGGTGTATGCTTCTTTAGCAGAGCCTCATACTTAGCTTCAAGCTCAAGAAACTCCTTATCCTTTTTTTAGGCTTGTTGCATTCACTGGCAAAATGCCCTAGGTCATTGCATCTATAACATCTAACAGATGACCTATCCACATAGCTGGTTTTGAATTTGTTTTTGTTTGCTTTCACAGGTGCCTTGCTCTTGTTGAATGAATGATTTTCAGATCTAGACTTGAAGGGCTGATTCCTCTTAAATCTGATGTTTGGGAATTTTCTAGCCATAAAAGCATATGAAGTGTTTTCCATGGCATCCAACTCTTCAAGAGTATAGAACTCATCTTCTTTCTTTTCATCAACAGGTTCAGTCACTTCTTCTTCAGTTTCTTCATCATCTACTATCTCTTCTATTCTCAGTTGACTTGCAGATGCTTCCAGGTCTTGAACGGATTTGTTGACAATCAAGGCACTGGATGTGTTTATCATTCTGCCTTGGTTGGCTTGGATAGCCCTCTTCTGAAGCAACTCAAGCTCATGAGTCTTTAAAACCCCGTAGAGCACATCATATGTGACTTTGTTCAAATCTCTTTCTCTTAGAGATATGACCCTTTGCTCTAGATGGTTTGGTGTAGATAGTAGAAACTTCATGTTTAATTCCTTAGTGCTGTAAACCTTTCCATTCATTTGAAGCTCAGTCACCAGATGTGAAATCTCTCAAACATATCAGTAATACTTTCTTTGGACTGTGCCATGAAAGCCTCAAACTGTGTGACCAGTATCCGTTTCATATTCTCACTTACCTCCTCCGTCCCTTCACATAACACCTCGATGTGGTTCCACATTGTAAGAACCCTAATTTTGGTAATATTTTCTTTTATTTTATATCGTGTGACATTGTCAATTTGGAACCTTTCTAGTCATCCCTGTTGTTTAATGGAATTGATTGTCTGAGAAACTATGTTGTTGCATTCACTATGTAAGATAAAGAGAAGATTGTTGAGGGCAAGAGTCTTATTGTTAGTAAGATTTATAAAACTTGGGATTTGAGAATGATTAGAGTATTAAAAGATTTATTAAGGATTATGACGAGGAATTATGGATATTCGAGGAATTTACACAATTAAGTACTTAAGGAATTACTAGAGAAATCTCTACGTGACAAAATATTATTACGAGAGATTAATTAAGATACGATACGAATTAAAGATTAAGTGACAAGCATTGGTGGAAGAATAATGATACAAGGAGTAGTATTGCATGCAAGTCCCATGCAACTAAGTAGTTAGGAAAAGCAAACTAGTAGTACCAAATGGCAAGAGGAATAGTAACTAGTTGGCATTTCTTTTTCCAAGGGAGACAAGAGTACATGGAGGCCATACCTAGACTTGTACCATGTATCACATATACATACACTAACACATATATCACCCAACCACTTTATACTTTATTCATCCAACAACCAAAAAGCAAAATAAGAAAACTCTCCCCCCCTAGCAATGTTGCTTTCGGCCAAGGCTAGGAAGGAGGAAGAGAAATTTTCTTTCTTCCATTTTTCTTCACTCTTAATTCAAGGCAAAATTTCTAGGTCCTCTACACTCCATATAGAAGGTATGCTATGAAATTCAAGCCATTCTAACCATCTAATCTTGAGTTATAAATTGTTGAAGATTGAGTGAATAGTAACCATGTATGTTTATTTTTTAGATCTTGAAGGATTAAGGTCTTTAAAGGCTCATCCAAGTGTTCTTAGTGGTTGTAAAGCTCACCCAAGGTCCTTAGCTACTCAAGAAGGTATAAAACTCCAAACCCCTCTTGGCCATGAATTATTTAAGATGTTTAATGATAGATCCATGTGTATTTGTGTTAATCTTGGATATATAAGTGATGGATGATATAGATCTTGAGTTTTAGTGTTGTGGTTGTGATTTTGATGCTTGTGGATAGTATATGTATCTCCATGAATGTTACAAAGTATGAACTTGGTGACTTAGATGTTGGTTGTGTTGTGGAAGTAAGAATCTTGGTTGATTTAAGTGAAACAAGCATGCTGAGTTTTTCCAGGAACTTGACCTGTATTGTAAGATGGTTTTGAACCCCCAAATCTTGTCCCCTGAGGTCCTACCATATATTGTTGGAAAGGTATTTGAATTTAGTTTCCAAAAATATAAGGTTCATGACTAGGTGATGTATAGATT
Source organism: Saposhnikovia divaricata (assembly GCA_036435485.1). Lineage (NCBI taxonomy): Eukaryota > Viridiplantae > Streptophyta > Magnoliopsida > Apiales > Apiaceae > Saposhnikovia > Saposhnikovia divaricata. The sequence continues at coordinate 85,201,288 of CM071594.1, forward strand.
GTTAGTTATGGCCGGAGAAGTAAAATGTGTTTCTGGATTCCGGACTGCACTAAATGGTCCCCTTGTGAACCTTGTTTAAACCCCTAAACATTTATGTGGGATCATGGAAAAATTAGAGAAGCTAGTAAATGCAGTGGTGAAGGTTACCCAAAAAGAATTGGATTCAAATATGAATTTTTCAATTTTATAAAAATACTATAGTAAAATTCGCGCAAGGGAAAAAGTCGTTAAGTGGAGTATAATTCTAGGGGTAATGGACGTGACTCAGATATGGTAACTAAATCAAGTCGAATAAGTGACGAGCGTAATCGAGTGGTGACATGAACCTATAGTGGGGCTAGAGTGTCATAAGACGAAGTCATTAAGTTAATTTTGTACCCCCTAAAACCCCGTAATTAAAGAGATATTGTTAAGGTACTAACGAGCGGTTATTGCTTATGTATAGATCATTCCACCCCGCACGTTCGACCACCCCAACCACACCAAGGCAAGTTTACTTTTCAAAACTTATACATATACAAGGACTTTCACTGTTGTGTTTGTAGTTTTCAACCATATCAAATGCTATGTTTATCGAAGTATTGATGCAATTGAGATTGTATAAGTACATATATGTTTGTACCCCTTGAACTTAGATTGAAATGTTTTCCTCGGACAACGACTCTAGCAATAGAGGTCGTAGCGGTCCGTATATAATATTGACCGGGGAGCGGTATATTATTATATCGTAACTAGTTTGCGAAAACCCGAAGGGTCATTCGGGGAGTATCGTATACTCAAGTAATTATTGTTATATCTTCGTAAATACTCGAAACCTTATCTTGGATTAAAAGTTTATTTTATCGAATAATTATTTTAGTAATTATTAATATTAATTCTTAAAATATTATTTATTAATTATTGTTCATTGTTTTAAAGATGAAGCCAATCTAAGATACATGTAATACTTTCAAACTCGAACTCTTTCGAACTCAAAACATTTTCGAAATCCCCCGGTCAGGTTCCGCTTCTTGTATGATTTCAAGAATCATCGATCGACTGATGTCGGACTTCAATTACTCAGTTTTCAATCAAAATCAAGTTTTTAAAAGAAAAAGAAAAAGGGACTCTGGCAGGTGTGGGAACCGTTGACGAACGATTCCCGGGATGTGTAAGCGGCCGTGAGCCAGGCGGTCCATCAATTATTATTCCGGCCCAGGTGTTGCCGAAGGATGATTACGGATGTAGTTTTCATCGAGGGTGATTCCGGATGTAGTTTTCACCCGGGGATAGTTACGGATGTAGTTTCTATCCTTCTACCGGTAGAGAAGACCCGCGGATTATTGGACTTGGATGTGGCGACTAATCATCGTCAATCCTTGTCAGGTTTTTATGTTTTCTTCCAGTCCCATCCTCCACTTTGGAAAAATACTCAAACACTGCTTCTTGGGCCTAAGTGCCAAGTTGCCGATAGTGTGGTTTTCGATAAAAAAAATATTGACATCGTGCAGTATCTAGAACTGCAAGATTTTCTATAAAGATTGGCACGTGTTAGTGCACTCTTGCAATTATTTCAAAGAATGAAATGCTTTTGAATGAGAAACCTTCTAAGCTAATGGAAGGAAAGAGGGTTGCAATGATGTATTCCCTGTACAGTATGTTAATCGTAGAGTGTTTTGCCGAAAATGATATACTCATATGTATATATTTTCAAACTTGAGATATATTGAAATGGGAACCTTGTAAAGGGTTCATATGTTATTCTTAAAGCTCCTTAGTGAGTATAGATGTTTTATTCAAACTCAGACATATACATTGTCCAATTATGTTTTGAAATCTGAGATATATACCCATATAGTTGGGAATGTTTTCGAAATAAACCACATTATTATTTTACAAAATGGTGAACTTGCTGAGCATTATGTAGCTCATTCTTGCTTTATAAAAACTTTTCAGCAAGAGAAGAATTTGGCCGATTAACTCCGCACCAGCAGAAGAGGAGTAGAAGAATTACCCCGGAGATGATTTAGTTCCTGATAAATACTACAGAGTAAGTCTGATAGGTTTTCAACTGTAATAGTAAGACTTGTCTTCAAGTATAGTTGTATAAGTGGAAGTGCGTAAGACTCTGGATTGTACAGATGAATTGTAATATTTAGTGTTACTTTTGATTATCGTTTCTGAGGCTCTAACTTGTTTGTGTGTAAGATTGAAGTCTGGATGGATGTATTGTTGAGTTGTAAAGTTAATACAGGTATGATTTGGTTGGATGAGGATGTGACGACCTGAATCTTTGACCTCAGATTTGGGGGCGTCACAGAAATGGTATCAGAGCGATAAGTTACAGTACTCAGAAACGAGAGTGTTGAAAGTTGAGTCTAAGTAGGAGAATGACATAAGAGATCGTAGTAAACTTATTATTGGACTTCCGGACGAGGTACCGGTGAGTAGAATGGACTGGAGTGTTGACTGGAGGTATTATACTAGGGTCGATAGAATCCTTAGAGACCTTCAGAATGATGAATAGAGGTTTAAGATCCGTACATGACCTATCATAGGTAATGATATAAGAAGCAGAGCGAAATCTCAAGGACAGCTGAGGTAGAGGCGATATTGCCAATGTGATCGGATGACTAGGCTGGCATAAATTTTGTGGCCCATAGTCCTCCACAGTTTAGGAGGTGGCATTTTAAGAATCAAGAAGTTTAGACTTCCCTACATAATTAAGGGTACTTAGTACTTGGATTAATGAAAGTCTTTTACTTTGGCTATAAGATCCGATTTTCGATAAGTAACGGGTTTACCTGAAGATTGGTCACTATGTCGTTGTGGATTCCATTACCCTTGATGGTGAATTTTACATGTGTTATACGAGAATGTTATCATAAGACGAGCGTGCTAGATAATTCCACGCATGATTCGGACGCTAGAACATGGTAGTTCAACTTAGAGAACAAACAAGTAGAATTAACAAAGTGACTCAAGAGAAGTTGAATATAGTTGCAACGAGCGATACAGTGATCTCAGAGTCTACCAAAAGAAAAGACCAGTGGGTCTAGAGTGGGATCCTTTGATAGAGATGTTATAAGGGACTACGTATATAGGTATTGTAGACCGCAATATTTTTGGTATATGTTCACATACACACACCCGCTACTGAACCTATGGACTGCACTGAGATCCCTGAGAGATCTCTTTGATCTGTTCCAAGGGGGACTGGCCACTTGTGATTCATGTCGGAAGGCATGAAGTAGGACCCTATGGACTTAACAGGTGTCCCCGAAATGATGTGAAGTTTGGTCTTCAAGATAAAGCACGGAAATGACAGATATATTTGTGAAACCCTAACTGGATAAATGACGTTAAGATGATGATTGAGAGACACACTAGTTGGTGTCTTGTATTACGAAGACGAAGAGATGGAGCAACCCTCATAATGGTGATAATGAGATGCACGAATGATTATTAACTTATTTTGGTAACTACCGGCTGGTGCACTACTTCATTTTAAACTTTTCACTAACCATGTTACCTCGATTAGTTTATATCAGGTAACCCTCCTAGCTTTCTACTTCAAACTTGTGGAATAACAACCAGTGATATACTTTCTCTAAACCGGGACTCATCCAAAGTATCTTAATTGATCCCCGAGCATTCTATTTGAAGTTTATAATTATTTCTGCTCAGGACTATTTACGCTTTCTTTCAATTATCCAAGGAATGTTCAACAAATATTTCCTTAATTAATCGACGAATACTACTTAACGAATATCGATATTTGATTGCTTCTTTCATACTTGCACTATTCAGTTGAGCTCATAAATATCCAACAAATTACCGAGGACATGGATGATCTAATGTCCAGACGTCCCTCATGAATCCTTTTCTTCTATTCAAGATGAGATTGTACATCGTACATTGAAATCATAGTAAGGATATCATTTTGATATTGGTATTCCGAATTTAATTCTATTGTCGGATCTGATAAAGCATGTGTACGGAGGCACCCTTGGGTGGACCGTTTCACTGATAAGTAATATTTGATGATAGGTTATCGATTGTTCCGATACCTAGAACATTCTCTTCAGATTTTATAGTTTTCTTTTTCAAACTTAATAACTTCTTATTTTCATTCGTTGTCCGAGAAGCCTAAAGTTTCTTCAGTGACTACGATGTTGAAATTCCGTTCTATCCAATTGAAACTGGCTAGTCGTTGTGTCAATATGAATGACTAGTTGATTGTTCTAACTACTCAAAATTGTAATGTTGTGAAGAATACCTAGCTAATTGTCCTAGCTGGTGGTGATGTCTCAAACAGGTGAACTAGCAAATTTTGTCTAGCTAGTTACTAGTGTTTCTTGAAAAGGACTAGTTATTGTTTCACTGGTCCAACTCCCAATTTAATTCATTCTGCAATGCATTTTGCATGTGGTAAAGTATGATGATGAAAGTTTTGACGAATAACTTGATTGAGACCTAATGAGGTCGCCCACTCAACTCGAATTCTACCCATCTTCGTATCAGACTTTATATCACTTGAATATTTTATTCTTTCATTCACACAATGAGAATTCATTTGAAACCACTGATTACTTGAATGATAAACTAGTTCATTCTTTAATTGTCATGGAGTAGAATTGCTTTCTATTGGCTGACCTTCATCAATGCGACTTTAGATTTCCTCTTATTATTCAGGAGGAAAAGTATCCACCCGATGTAAGAATGGTATAAAGACCGTCTTTATGACTTTTGTATCCAAAAATCATTGCCCTCGTGCAACATCCTCTATGATATCCTATTACAGAATTATCAGAACCTGAAGGAATAAACCTTGTTGTACTCTTTCTGTCTATCCTTACATCTCCAAAAATCGAGACTCCTAGTATTTGGAACCATCAACATTCTTGGAACATCCAATGTGGAATTCTTATTGAAATTATCTATTGGACCTTGTTATTTTTAAACCATTCCTTTCAAAGTGATGACTCTAAGGTGAACGGGAGGTACAATTATGAACCGTTACACCAATATAAGATCAAAAACCAAATGTTGTAATTGTGCAGCCAGAGTGTTATGCCGAGCAATTATTAAAGTAGAAATAACATGTCGGGGCATACCACAAGACCTTTAATATTAGTGTGAGGAAAGTTATAAGAAATGATGAGGTGGTTGAGAGTACGCTCCTACCAACCGTTGTAAGGATGTTATATTAATGAATTCTGGAGTTACCAAGCCTTTTCCTGATCCAGGAAATGCAAATCTATTGCGATGTAAAACATATCCTTAGAGGAAACTAACATGGAAGTGAGATGGACAAGAAAGGAAGAAATATCGTGGCAAGAATGTGAAGCTTTACTTAGCTTAAAGGGATTGATGCACATAGAGAGACATAAAGTTTAACAGGCCCTAATAGCAAATGGATGCATGGATATATGCCAATGATCCTTCGAGATTACCACCTAATTAATTTTATTGGGAATCGCAGCAGCATGCAGGCCTCAGACTGATTGGCAAGGAGGACGAGCGTATGACATCTTACATATACCATCGAGAACTGATACCCTTATCGGAAAGGGAGGAATTGTTGACTTGTTAAAATGCGTAGTTGTTTTTTTTTCAAGGATAAGGTTAAAGAGAAGGTTTCACCAACTCAAGATCGACTTCTGTATGGCACCAAAGTCGGAATTTCACATTAATATAAAAATTATAAATTCTGGTAGTATCATGTGGGTTGACTAGTGAGTCGGAAGCCCTTGTGGGTTAATAAATAAAGTTTTAAGAATGATATGAGAGATTAGTAACAACTTCGTTGTTAGCTATACTTTATAATGAGAAGAGGACTTTGAGAGTCACGATGATGCGTCTTTCAAGAGTTTAAGAGGTGTGCTGATGCAGTAGAAAAGGGAATGATAGCCTATACTTCTAAACGACATAAAGGTTACGGGATAGGATATACTAACCGTGAGTCTGGGATTAGTCATGATGGCGTTCACGCATAAAACTGAGACCTTAACCTTATGAGAAAAGTGTGAAAATTTCTCCACAAGTACCATAAGTATATCTTCATATTAGAAATAAACATAAGAAAGAGAAGGTGACGAAAGGGAGCAGGGAGTATAATGGAGAAATTTGTTATTACCTAGGGAAGGCCAGTGTGGTGGCCGATACCTATAGAAGGTATTATTCGAAATTGGAATTAAGTCAGTATTGACCAAGAAAATAGAGTATATACAATAAAGAATAATGTTAGGGGAAAATAAATAAATTATGGGGAAGGACAAAGATGTATAGAGAATTAAGAGAATGTTTGGCAAACGGATATGAAGAATGGTATTGGCAAACTATTAAGTACAAACGCGGCGTGTCAAAGGCAGAATGATAGAGATCTAGTGGATTAATTCCGCCTGTAGAAAATCTTGAACGTGGACAGAATTATAATGAATTTCATAAGTAGGTCGCCAAAGACCGAGCCAAGAGATGGCCCTAGTTGATTTATAATTGTTGGACCAAGTGATTTAACTACGAGAGACTTTCCATTTAGAAGGTTATCGATTTATATACGGAAGAGATGGTGGTGCAATATAAAACTTCTGCAGCGATTACGTTAGATAAAGACTTAAGGTTAAACTTCGAATATTGAAGGTGCTTTCAAGTATATTTAACAAAGAGATTGAGCGTATGTACTAATTTGATCTGTGGTTGACGGACAGGGAAGAAGAATTGTCTAGACGATCGAATTTATATTTATTGTCGTGCCTTAGGTTTCACGGGGCAGTCGAGAATAAAAACTTATCCATAAAATGAATGTTGTTATCACGATCATCACCATGCGAACGTAAGGACGTCTCCTGTAGAGCGTACTGCGAAAGAAGAAGTTTCGCTTCTCTTGCCTTACGAAGAAGTCAATGAATGAGGGACATAGTAGCTGAACTGGTTCGACGTATACCGAAGACTATACAGTATCCATAGCAAGTGGTAACGGCTGACGGGAGGCAACACATGCCTGCTAATCAAGCGAAGGAATATGAGGAATACCGTGCGTATTGACGTTGTCTCAGATTATAAAACACGACCACAAAGTATTCACGGGCCAACGATACAAGGACTCAACACGGATACTATGAACAAGGTAGAAGAGGAACGTGTAAGTAGTGGGATAGAAATTTTCAATCATAGAACAACCGATAAGGAATACAGGTCGAGGAGAGTATGCGTTGAGGAACAACATTAAGGCGTTGGTGAGACCAAGGGAGAGAACAATAGGGTTGAAGTGTCAACCTGAGAGTTGGAAAGGGTAAGGTTGGAATTATATCCACAACTATTATCCTTAGGTTCTTAAGATAGAATCCTTTTAAGGAGAGGAGACTGCATTAACCCTAATTTTTGGGAATATTCGAAACCTGGACGAATAGTTATTTTATGGGTGGATGAGAAATTTTTGCAATCGCGATATGTACGAATTATTAAATGAAGATTCCTAATTGATATTACGTCTTTACGGTACAGACGAGTGTATGTAAAAGTCATTAGTTTTTTTTTTTACGAAACCCATTATTTCGAATGGTGAAATTTTATGAGATATCTAAGGAGATCGTGGTAAGGCATGGGGTTCCTGTGAGCATTGTATCTGGTAGAGACCCAAGGTTCAACTCCAGGTTCTGGAGGAGTTTTCAGGATTGTGTGGGGACCAAGTTAAACATGAGTACTGCATACCACCCCCGATCAGACGGACAGAGCGAGAGAACCATCCAGACTATAGTGGACATGTTGAGAGTATGTGCCATCGATTTTAAGGGAAGTTGGGATGACCACTTGCCGTTGATCGAATTTTCCTACAACAACAGTTACCATGCGAGTATAGGAATGCCCCCATATGAAGCTTTATACGGACGAAGATGTCGGTCTCCCTTATGTTGGGAAGCAGTTGGAGAGCGGAAGATTTTAGGGCCTGAACTGGTCCAACAGACAAGAGAAACTATCGAGCTCATAAGAGGACGGCTGGTAGCGGCCCAAGACAGATAGAAGAAGTATGCGGACCAGACCCGCAAGGACAAAGAATATGAGGTAGGAAAATTTGTGATGTTAAAGGTATCACCGTGGAAGGGATTAATGAGATTTGGTAAGAAGGGGAAGTTAAGCCCAAGATTTATTGGACCTTTTGAGATCTTGAGACGAGTTGGAAAGTTAGACTATGAATTGGCTTTACCCCCAAGCTTGTAGCAAGTACATAATGTGTTCCATGTGTCCATGCTACGACCCTACCATATCGACTTCCGACATGTGATAGAACATGGCCAAGTGGATCTGCAACCAGACTTAACATATGTGGAGCAACCCGTAGAAATCATGGATAGAAAAGAACAGGTGCTGAGGAACAAGGTTGTCAAACTAGTGAGAGTTTTGTGGAGGAACCAGAATGTCGAAGAATCAACATGGGAATTAGAGAGCACGATGCGTGAGAAGCACCCCAAACTGTTTTCAACCTGATTCCGGGACGGAATCCTTTTAAGGAGGGGAGGCTGTAAGAACCCTAATTTTGGTAATATTTTCTTTTATTTTATATCGTGTGACATTGTCAATTTGGAACCTTTCTAGTCATCCCTGTTGTTTAATGGAATTGATTGTCTGAGAAACTATGTTGTTGCATTCACTATGTAAGATAAAGAGAAGATTGTTGAGGGCAAGAGTCTTATTGTTAGTAAGATTTATAAAACTTGGGATTTGAGAATGATTAGAGTATTAAAAGATTTATTAAGGATTATGACGAGGAATTATGGATATTCGAGGAATTTACACAATTAAGTACTTAAGGAATTACTAGAGAAATCTCTACGTGACAAAATATTATTACGAGAGATTAATTAAGATACGATACGAATTAAAGATTAAGTGACAAGCATTGGTGGAAGAATAATGATACAAGGAGTAGTATTGCATGCAAGTCCCATGCAACTAAGTAGTTAGGAAAAGCAAACTAGTAGTACCAAATGGCAAGAGGAATAGTAACTAGTTGGCATTTCTTTTTCCAAGGGAGACAAGAGTACATGGAGGCCATACCTAGACTTGTACCATGTATCACATATACATACACTAACACATATATCACCCAACCACTTTATACTTTATTCATCCAACAACCAAAAAGCAAAATAAGAAAACTCTCCCCCCCTAGCAATGTTGCTTTCGGCCAAGGCTAGGAAGGAGGAAGAGAAATTTTCTTTCTTCCATTTTTCTTCACTCTTAATTCAAGGAAAAATTTCTAGGTCCTCTACACTCCATATAGAAGGTATGCTATGAAATTCAAGCCATTCTAACCATCCAATCTTGAGTTATAAATTGTTGAAGATTGAGTGAATAGTAACCATGTATGTTTATCTTTTAGATCTTGAAGGATTAAGGTCTTTAAAGGCTCATCCAAGTGTTATTAGTGGTTGTAAAGCTCACCCAAGGTCTTTAGCTACTCAAGAAGGTATAAAACTCCAAACCCCTCTTGGCCATGAATTATTTAAGATGTTTAATGATAGATCCATGTTTATTTGTGTTAATCTTGGATATATAAGTGATGGATGATATAGATCTTGAGTTTTAGTGTTGTGGTTGTGATTTTGATGCTTTTGGATAGTATATGTATCTCCATGAATGTTACAAAGTATGAACTTGGTGACTTAGATGTTGGTTGTGTTGTGGAAGTAAGAATCTTGGTTGATTTAAGTGAAACAAGCATGCTGAGTTTTTCCAGGAACTTGACCTGTCTTGTAAGATGGTTTTGAACCCCCAAATCTTGTCTCCTGAGGTCCTACCATATATTGTTGGAAAGGTATTTGAATTTAGTTTCTAACAATATAAGGTTCATGACTAGGTGATGTATAGATGTTTAGTTATGGCCGGAGAAGTAAAATGTGTTTCTGGATTCCGGACTACACTAAATGGTCCCATTGTGAACCTTGTTTAAACCCCTAAACATTTATGTGGGATCATGGAAAAATTAGAGAAGCTAGGAAATGCAGTGGTGAAGGATACCCAAAAAGAATTTGATTAAAATATGAATTTTTCAATTTTATAAAAATACTAGAGTAAAATTCGCGCAAGGGAAAAAGTCGTTAAGTGGAGTATAATTCTAGGGGTAATGGACGTGACTCGGATATGGTAACTAAATCAAGTCGAATAAGTGACGAGCGTAATCAAGTGGTGACATGAACCTATAGTGGGGCTAGAGTGTCATAAGACGAATTCATTAAGTTAATTTTGTACCCCCTAAAACCCCGTAATTAAAGAGATATTGTTAAGGTACTAACGAGCGGTTATTGCTTATGTATAGATCATTCCGCCCCGCACGTTCGACCACCCCAACCACACCAAGGCAAGTTTACTTTTCAAAACTTATACATATACAAGGACTTTCACTGTTGTGTTTGTAGTTTTCAACCATATCAAATGCTATGTTTATCGAAGTATTGATGCAATTGAGATTGTATAAGTACATATATGTTTGTACCCTTGAACTTAGATTGAAATGTTTTCCTCGGACAACGACTCTAGCAATAGAGGTCGTAGCGGTCCGTATATACTATTGACCGGGGAGCGGTATATTATATCGTAACTAGTTTGCGAAAACCCGAAGGGTCATTCGGGGAGTATCGTATACTCAAGTAATTATTATTATATCTTCATAAATACTCGAAACCTTATCTTGGATTAAAAGTTTATTTTATCGAATAATTATTTTAGTAATTATTAATATTAAATCTTAAAATATTATTTATTAATTATTGTTCATTGTTTTAAAGATGAAGTCAATCCAAGATACATGTAATACTTTCAAACTCGAACTCTTTCGAACTCAAAACATTTTCGAAAACCCCCGGTCAGGTTCCGCTTCTTGTATGATTTCAAGAATCATCGATCGACTGATGTCGGACTTCAATTACTCAGTTTTCAATCAAAATCAAGTTTTTAAAAGAAAAAGAAAAAGGGACTCTGGCAGGTGTGGGAACCGTTGACGAACGATTCCCGGGATGTGTAAGCGGCCGTGAGCCAGGCGGTCCATCAATTATTATTCCGGCCCAGGTGTTGCCGAAGGATGATTACGGATGTAGTTTTCATCGAGGGTGATTACGGATGTAGTTTTCATCCGGGGATAGTTACGGATGTAGTTTCTATCCTTCTACAGGTAGAGAAGACCCGCAGATTATTGGACTTGGATGTGGCGACTGAGCATCGTCAATCCTTGTCAGGTTTTTATGTTTTCTTCCAGTCCCATCCTCCACTTTGGAAAAATACTCAAACACTGCTTCTTGGGCCTAAGTGCCAAGTTGCCGATAGTGTGGTTTCTGATAAGAAAAATATTGACATCGTGCAGTATCTAGAACTGCAAGATTTTCTATAAAGATTGGCACGTGTTAGTGCACTCTTGCAATTATTTCAAAGAATGAAATGCTTTTGAATGAGAAACCTTCTAAGCTAATGGAAGGAAAGAGGGTTGCAATGATGTATTCCCTGTACAGTATGTTAATCGTAGAGTGTTTTGTCGAAAATGATATACTCATATGTATATATTTTCAAACTTGAGATATATTGAAATGGGAACCTTATAAATGGTTCATATGTTATTCTTAAAGCTCCTTAGTGAGTATAGATGTTTTATTCAAACTCAGACATATACATTGTCCAATTATGTTTTGAAATCTGAGATATATACCCATATAGTTGGGAATGTTTTCGAAATAAACCACATTATTATTTTACAAAATGGTGAACTTGCTGAGCATTATGTAGCTCATTCTTGCTTTATAAAAACTTTTCAGCAAGAGAAGAATTTGGCCGATTAACTCCGCACCAGCAGAAGAGGAGTAGAAGAATTACCCCGGAGATGATTTAGTTCCTGATAAATACTACAGAGTAAGTCTGATAGGTTTTCAACTGTAATCGTAAGACTTGTCTTCAAGTATAGTTGTATAAGTGGAAGTGCGTAAGACTCTGGATTGTACAGATGAATTGTAATATTTAGTGTTACTTTTGATTATCGTTTCTGAGGCTCTAACTTGTTTGTGTGTAAGATTGAAGTCTGGATGGATGTATTGTTGAGTTGTAAAGTTAATACAGGTATGATTTGGTTGGATGAGGATGTGACGACCTGAATCTTTGACCTCATATTTGGGGGCGTCACACACATGTCCTTGGCTGATATGCATGATGCTATGTTGGCAAACATCGACATATCCATGGAGTCTATGATCAGCAACATGAGATGACTGTCTAGTGCAACCTTTTCCTTCTCTGAGTCCGTCCATTTGGATGGCTCTTTTGCAACATATGATCTAGGAATGACTATTGTGCCCACTGTAGATTCAACAATTTCTTGTTGTGGTACAAATGGACCATTCTTGAGGATGTCGGGGTAGAGAGGATTGGCAGCTTTGATGAACAACAGCATTTTTATTTTCCAGAGGTTGTAATTCTCTTTGTCGAACTTAGGGACCTTCACCGTACCTGTAGTCTTTGGTGTGTTCGAACTCATGATCGTTTTCTGTTTAGATTAAACAGCCTGCTCTAATACCACTTGTTGAGTATTGAATATAGTAAAAGAATACAGAGGGGGGGTGAATGGATTCTTGAACTTTTCTTTGTTCTTGAATCTTTGCAACAAGATATGTGTTGAGTGTGTGAGATATGTAAGTACAGATAACAAAGACAAGCACAACACAATATCACTTTAATCTAATATTTTATTAGATAAAGATTTTGCTACAATCTGTGAATACAAATGATAGTATTCTCAGCTTCGTTTTTCTCAGAGAGATATTTCTTCTGATGTATAAGAAAATCTTATCTCTAAAAACTTCTCTGCTAAGGAAGTGAGGCTGTATCCTTATAGACATGGATACACCTACTTACTACAAATAAGGTAGGTAAAACAAACTACTTTCCAGTATGTCTAACTCATTTGAGTAAGAGTCCAAACGGCTACAGATTTGACTTTGCAAAGCCTGTTCAGATCCACTTCTTTAGCTCCTTGTCCCTTTGTCTTATCTCTCCAAGTTTCTTTGTATGCTTTCCAATGTGCTTTATAGTACATAGTCAAATAAAGCATCTTGGCTTGTTGCAGGTTTCTGACTTGTACAATTCTTCAGTATTTTGTCTCCAAGAATGTATTCGAGAAGTGGCTAAGTGATTGATTCGAGAACTCGAATTGACTTAATCGATAACTCTGAGTTCTCGAATAGTGTTATATTGACATATCGAATCACTTCTCGAATATCTCTTTCTCTTGGACTCCTTGAGATATCGAATAGAGCATTTTGACATATCGAATCCCTGAGATGTCGAATAGCTTCTTTAGTCCTTGAGATATCGAATAGAGCATTGACTTGTTGACTCTTAGAGAACTCGAATGATGCTTTGACTTGTTGACTCCATAAGTTCTCGAATAGAGTAATAGACATATCGAATCTCTGAGATATCGAATGAGATATTGAATAGTGTATTCAGAGATATCGAACATTGTCTTCTGAGATATCGAATCTCTGACTTCTCGAATGCTAGACTTCTCGAATTGGTACTTAGGCAAATTCTTCATTTCTTCAAATCCCAACTGTGATTATTTGGCAATCTTTATCTCCTTGCTTGAGGCATGAACCTTGGAACTTCTTTCAAGCATTATTCTTGACTTTATAAGTACAGTTACACAACTAGGATTTGATGCCTATTACAAGTACAGAATAAATAGAAACTCTACAACTAGAGGTTCCCTCAGTTAAGAGGTCATGTAGGTAATGCATAGCATTACACATACTTAGGCTTGTTATTAGATGTATTCAGGCATGCCTCTGTGACTAACAGATAAGACAAAACTCCCGTGGCCTATATAAGCATGTGCTACCATCCTTGAACGTACCAACACCCTTCATAACACAGAGAGAGAGCCAAAGATAGAGATTCAGACTTGGAGAAGGATTCCTACGCTCGTGACAAGCAACGGAGATCTAGATCTACTTTTTGTTTTCTTATAAATTAGGCGATACTCTTGGATGTTTTTTGGGATTTGTTTTATTAACTCTATTACTCTAGCACTATTATTTTTATTCAGACTTTGTTTATTATCATGGTTTCATCAGATCCCATGATGACGAGCGGTTCGATTATGAACTAATCGTTGTCATGGGATTCTAACGGATTTACTTACGGAGTTTAGTAGTTTGTTGGCTTTAAAGTTTTATCTATGTTGAATTATTGATATCCTTGTATGGTTGTGCTTATTCTTCTTGGATGCGTAGCTAACATCTAAGTTGTTTGTTAATCTCTTGTGAAGCGAGAGTTGATCTTGAGATTTAGAACTTGCCATGCTAGCATAGGATTATGTATGTTTTGACATCATGATTTGTAGCATAATTTGAACTATTTTATGCTGCCCTATGTGATCTTAATGGACAAATTGTGCTTAAACCGTTATGTTTTCAAATCTTATAGAGATATAGGGTCTAAACATAATTGTGTCTACCCATCTTCTATCTCTTTTGTGGATGTATGAGTAGTTTGTTATTCGTATACTGAGAGGTAGCCTATACTTGCTTCGTGTTGTCTGATCAGATATCATAACCATCACATACTTTGGTTAAAGGCATCAACTCTAATAGAAGTATTTAATGAAGTTAGGATCCAATGTTTTCTCTTGCATAAGTAATTCGATTTAAATTCTCATTAGTTAATTAATTCTTAGTTTGTTAATTTGTTTTTAGTTAATCTTAGTTAATCAACCCTCAAATTTGTTAATTGTCTTAGCAGTGATAAAAACCATACATTGTTGCATAGGTGCATTAACTGAATTGAAACCTAAACCAGATCTCTGTGGAAACGAACTCAACTTAATTCTATATTACTTATGACCACGTACACTTGCGTGATTTAGTGCAAACAATATACAATAAATAAGATATTTTGATTGACATCCACTAAAATATATGAGTAGGCTAAAGAAATAAAATTTTAAAATAATTAGATAAAATATGTAATTAGATTAGAGTGCAATATTTACCAACACCGGAAAAAACTAAAATTTTAAAAGAAAATAAAATAATAATTCATATTTGAGATTTCAACACTACATCAATTATTAGATCGAATAATGAGATAAAATAAATTGAATTAGATTACAATATTATAAATAAGATTATAAAGATTACACAAAAATTTATAGAGATTATATTTAACAAATAAAATACTAGCTTGTACATAATTATAAAAGAGATAATATTCAATTAATCAAATGTTGGCACTATTAAAATAATTGTATTTTTAAAAAAATGCCTTATACTGTATGTAAATATTAATTCAAATTTTAATCCAAATCACAATAATTTAAATATTCATGCACATATTTTTTATAATAGTGTATATCACCACCGCCACGAATCACGAAAATTAAATAATAAACACTAAAAATTAGACCACCACCATCATCATAGTTTCACTAAAACATGAAATTATAGAATTCCCTCTATATTCACAAAATTTTAATGCAACTTATGAACATTTTGTCAGAAATATCAAATTTTCTAAACTCAAGTTTCAAAAAAATAATTAGATCTGAATATGTGGTGATGTCGTGAATTTGAGCGTGGATGTCATAAATCATCACTATAATAAAATTTACAACCACACTTCTTCCACTTCTGTCGTTATCGTATTCACCATCATTGTGATAATCGTCACTCTCCAAAATCAATCAAATTTGAGGAATTTTGGAAATACAATTTGAAGAGAGGTTACTAAATATGAATTAGAGATAGGTGGAAGAAGGAAAAATGAACAAATTTAAGGTCGTCAAAGAAAAAGAGAGGTGGTCGGGGGAAGATGAATGCGCATATATGACGTGATCAGAGGGAGGAGAAGGGAATAAGTTGTATTATATATGAGGTGGGAAGATGCGTAAAAGTAAGAATAGATCTATTAAAATTATTGTATTTACGATTCAAAATAATTGAATTTATTGTAATGATCAACAGGTTATCTTAAATTCATCTTTAATATAATAGTATAAATAATATAGATATATGATATTGTGTTCAAATATAAAATTTTTAAATGACAAACTCAATGAGTGTAATATAATGCAAACTATCATAATATACTTTATAAATTAAAGGATAATTCTTTTCAAAGCAACCTGAATTACAAATAGAGCACTTGTTTGGTCTCTAAATTTTGTTAAATAAGAGTATGAGTTAATTATGTAACAATTTTAAAATCTTTCTTGTACCTAAGGAATTTAACATGGTTAACAAATAAAAAAATATTGTATTTTTATCCTACTAAACGAGTATACAGGATTTTCATGAAAAATGTTTCATTGTTAAATTTAAAATTAAATTGTACTTAGTTTGAAATTTTGTGCTCAATTAGGTAAAAATATTGTTACATTGTAAATCTTGTTTATAAGTTTTGTAACATTCCCACATCGAGGAGGGTGGAGACTTTAGTTGAGTATATAAGGCAAAGTACTACTATCAATTGCACCAACAAATTATGATTTTTTGGGGACATGTGGTGTACTTGTAGATTATCCAAGATGTTACATTTGGACTAGTGTACTTCAATTTATTTCGAATTCGGAAACGAAATTTCACCCGATTTCGAAAAAAGGCTCGGGTTTGACCCGGGTGGTCACAAAAACAGACTACATGGCACACTATTATTATTGTAATACGCGACAGCTATTGACTTTTATTTACCACATTTACCGATAATCGTACACACATTGAACAAACAACGCTATAAATATGGTATTTAGGATTTAGAGTATACTATTATTTTTAAATTAGAACGGCGATCAACCACTGATTATAGATAGGCTGAGACACGTGAAACAGATAAGAAATGAAAGACCCTTAGACAACGTTTGGAAAAATTATACAAATTAAAATGTGGTCCGTGCTTTGTACGGGCTATCATGCTAGTTAGTTTAATAAAGGACAGTGCTATGATAAAACTGTGATAACTTGTGAGTGTTCACTATAATATATTATTTTATAAATTCTATTAACTTAAAACCTGTGTGATGTACGAATATTATTTAATATGATAAAAACTTTGTTTATAATTTGAATTAAAAATTTTAAGATATGAATTTTTAGAATTAAAATTTTAAATAATATGATTTGATAATAATTATATATATGTTGTCCGTGATATTTTTAGAAACAGATGGATTTTACTTTGAAAATATAGAAAAAATTATAAGTTTTAACTAAAAAACGTAATCGTTTAATTATTAATTATTATAATATTATTATTTTATTTTACTTAAATAAAGCTATCGTTTTATTGGAAAAAAATAGAAATGACAACATATTTTAGCTGAAAAAGGCAATTTGTTAATTATTAGTAATTATAGTTATACTTGTAATATTTTATTTTATTAAATAGAATTGCTTATAGTGGTTTTAGAAAAGGAAAAATTTTAGTTAGATAAAATATAAAAGATAATATATTATACATGAAAAAACAAATTGATTAGTTATTAAAAAATAGAAAAGGTAACATGTTTTACCTAAAAAAAGAAATTTATTAGTGAAAAAATTTTAGTTAGATAAAATATAAAAGATAATATATTCTACGTGAAAAAGGAAATTGATTAATTATTGAAAAATAGAAAAGGTAACATGTTTTACCTGAAAAAAATATTTATTAGTTATTAGTAATTATGTAAGGAAAATTAAATAAAAATAACATGTACCGTTAAGTAAGGGTAAATGAGTAAAATCAACAGGTGCCAGCCGACCAACAAACTTTTAATGTTTCGGCTTTTATATAATAGTACTAGCTTAAAACCCGTGCGATACACGGATTTTTTTAATATTATATGAAATTTTTTCATTAATTTGAATTAAGTATTTAAAACATGAATTTTAGAGGCTTAAATTTTTAAATGAGATAATTTGAAAATAATTACATAAATGTTATCCATGATATTTCTAGAAAAAGAGGAATTTTAGTTAGATAATACAGAAAAGATGATATGTTTTAGTTGGAAAAGGTAATCGGTTCATTATTAGTAATTATAAAATTTTTATTTTATTTTATTAAATAGAATGCTAGTGAAATAATTGGAAAAAAAGAGGTCTTAGAGAACATTAAAAAGGTAACATGTTTTAGGTGAAAAGGGTTATTATTGATAGTGTTAGTGCCCTAGAGACAATGTAGTTGTGCTTCTAGGAAAGACTATTTTGTTATGTTCCAACGATTATTTCTATATTGATTTATTATGTCTTTATTTACTGCGAAATAAATATTAGAATAATAAATGTCCTTGGAATATGTAACATGTATTCTATATCTTTAAGTATGTGACTTAAAAGTGAGATTATATGAATAGTGTTTATATTCCTAAATATCCCTAATCGAGCATTAATAATATGGGACAATTATAATGCATAAAGATTAGTATGTTTGTTGACTGAAGACCACATCTCATTGGTCATAGGTATAGTGATACTAAAGTCAAGAACATAGGTGCATGTAATATTCTACATGACACTGGATTGACCCACAGTGAGTTTCTACATGTTGATAATGTCATTAGAAAGACTCACAGTGATAATGGTGTAATGATCCTTAGACTTGAGATCGTTATATTTCTATACGAGGACTAATATACTTTGACTACATTAAAAGTTACCTTTGACCGGGTGATGATAAAAGTGTACATCGGGTATATTATGAGACGTATGAGAAATATGAATGATATATAAAGGATTTAACCCTCCTATTATTAGGAGAGATATTATTGGCCTCTTGATTGAGTGAGATTATGAAAATGCATGGCCATGCTCAAATATTGATTTGTTTTTAATAATCTACTCATTGATCAAGGAAACCCGGATTAAATGTTGAAGAGGATGACTAACAACATGCCTCTAGTTTAATCTATAATATTTGGTTAAAGGGATTATATTACATAGGAACATTAGTCACAAAAGGTTTAATCGAATCACCGATTTATTATTATTACTTGGGTAGCAATGATGTATTACTAGATGCCGCTCATTGTTTATAATTTTATATTGAATAATAAAATTATTGTCAACGTAATTATAACCTACAGGGTCACACACTAAGAATGCTTGAAGGAGAATTGATTTAAATTATGAATTTAAATTAAATATTAATTTGAATATATTTATGATATTAATTAAGTTAGACTTAATTAATTAATTAAATAGATATTCGAATTTACTAATTATTAGAATTCGAATTATATTAGAATATTAATTAACTGTGACTTAATTAATTATTTAATTAAGGATCCGAATTTGAGTAAAAGGCCAATATGATTGGGCCATGGAATACTGATTTATCTCTCTATGTAAACATCTTAAAGTCTAAAATTAGTGTTAGACTTTTTAGAGAAAACCCTAGCCGTTTGAGAGAGATAAAGAAGATAGAGAGAGAATCAGTTTTCGGGTGCTAGTACACATCAATCCTTCGAGAAAAGAGTTCGTGTGGATACAGGTAGAGCGTAGATCGCGAGAGCGGGATGCGTGTTGATTCAAGTAGCTAGGATCTCTGATGTTCATCCGTTATTAAAGCTTCTTTAAGGTAAATCATCAATCTCCGAATTAAATATCATGTTTTTGCATGGATCCTGCGATAGGGTTTCGATAATTATTGGTTTTGTTTTAATTTTTCCGCTGCGTTTGTTGCCTCGAAACCCTTCAATGGCATCAGACCTACTTGCAAAAACGTTTTAATTCGGTTATATGTTACAGTTTTGATATATATACGAGCATGTTTGATGATTGTCATGTATGATGCGCTGATTTTGATATATATGTATAAACTGTATGTTGATGATGATTGAGATGATCATATGATGATTATATAATCTGTATATATACTGATATATATATATGATTTATGTTTGTTCTTGATATGGGGATTGTATACGATACGATTTCTGTATACGCTGCGCAGATTTGGTGAAATCTGTGTCCAGTGTTCGATTTACGCAAACGATATGTGTTTTCTGACTGGAAACGACCGTCTGAACAAAACTGATAGCAACGCTATCACCGACTCGTCTGTGAGGCGTTTGACGCCGTTTAGTACTTGAAAACGGTGATTTATTGCTATCAGAATTTGATTCTGATTTTCTGATTTTTGCGTTATATGATTTCTTTGATTGGATCATCTTAAATATGATAAGGTTTGACATGATTGGATAATATGACATGTTCTTTAATTGTTACTTGAGCATGGTGGATGGTTATGGCCTTGAGACCCATAGCATAGAGGTTTTTGTTTATGGTTTGGTTTCTAAATACGACTTGCATGTCGTCATTCCTTGTAATGATTAAATCTCAAATGTAACTCGAGTTCTCCTTGTAAGTAAATTAGTATAGTTGTTTTGTTTATGTAATGTACATGAAGACATGAAGACAAGAAAGCAAGGAGGCGATCCAATGAGGCATTGTAGCAGCAAATAAGAAGACATGTAATAGTATAGTATTTTATTCCACCATAGATTGACCTTGATCCTTTCATTAGCTTGAAAGGATCATATAGGATAAAGGCCATAACCAATCACGTTTACATACTGTACTTTACATATGATGTATGAATGTATGTGTAGAATACATAGAGATGCATGCTTTAATTAGATTAATCACGTATGAATGAATGTATTAGATACATCACCCATGCCATGCCTGCTTAAACAAGATAAAATCTGTAACGACTCAAGATTTTAAAATTTAAAATAACGACTATGAGATTTTTGTGTTTATGAAACACGAAATTAAATACGAATTTTCAATTATTTCGATATGGGAAGATTTTGTCAAAAACGGGTCATACCTGTAAGGAAGTTGGGTATTAAGTGAGGCCACTTGTGACTCTTCCAACAACCTGGAAATCAAACCATTGGTGAATATTGATTTGAAGTATTTATTTCAAGGAAAAATTGGGAATCTCTTTATGATGGGATCATGGTCGTAACTAACAAACCCCTTAAAAAAAATATTAAGTTTTAATCAGATGCTTTCCAATGAATGAACACTCATCGAATCCTAGATCGATAAGGGGAAAGGCTGTCAGTGGCAGGGGACTCCTATCTATCGTGGTGAGATGCGACGAATATAAACGGTTATATTCGGTCGTTGTATCATTGGGTCTAACTTAACTGAGTCGTCATAATAAGGTGAAAATAAACGGTTATATTCAACTATTATGAACTTAGAAGCATAGAGTTTGGTAAGATTTATTGGATAAATAGGAACAAATGTTGTTATGTGAACAAATGTTGTTCTACCAAACTATCCAAGAGTTATATATGATATAATTGACAAATGTTGTCTACCTAAATAATCATGTTTTAATGACTACCAGTGGTTGACTTAGGACATGACGAAATATGGATCTTGGCTCACTATAAAGATTTATGGGATATACTTTCCGAATTAATAGTAAGGGCTATTAATTTGATAAAAATGGTGGGAGATATATATTTTGAATATATATGAATAATCACTTGAACATAACTTAATAATACCGCAAACTAATTATTTTATGCATTTTAACGTTGTGGATATTCAAATGGCAAACAACTCAAATAAACTTCTTTGTACGATCAGTCCTTGAGAAGGACAAGTTGACAGGAACTAACTTCCTAGATTAGCAAAGGAATTTGAGGATTGTCCTCAAGCAAGAGCAAAAGCTCTATGTCATATATATTCCACGCCCTGGATCTCTCTCTAAAGGTGCAACGGAGGCTCAACGAAATGCTTATCAGAAGCATTTGGATGATAACACCGATGTCACCTGTTTGATACTTGCGACTATGAGTCCTGAGCTGTAGAAACAGCATGAGAATTTTGATTCTTATATCATGATCGAGCACCTTAAATGTATGTTTGAAGGACAAGCTCGTCAAGAGAGATTTTGTACAAGCAAGGCCTTGTATGCGTGTAAACAGGGTGAAAGGAAGAAAAACTATCAAAATTATTTGGAGGATCTAAAGAAACTGAATGTTGTTCAGATTTCTGATTCAGGTATTTATGTTATAGAAGTCAATTTGTCTACTTCTTCATCATGGGTATTAGATACTGGATGTGATTCCCACATTTGTATAAATGTGCAAGAACTTCGAAGAAGTTGAACTTTTGAGAAAGGAGAAGTCGACCTACATGTTGGCAATGGAGCAAAGGTTGCTGCCTTAGCTATAGGGACTTATTATTTATCATTGCCCACTGGGCTTATTTAGAACTTGAGAACTGTTTTACGTGCCCGTGATTTACAGAAACATTATTTCCATTTCTTGTTTGGACAAGATTGGTTTTTCGTTTTTGATTCAGAACAATGGTTGTTCGTTTTCATGAAATAATGTTACCTATGGGGTTGCACGTTTGTATAATGGTTTATATGTTCTTGATCATGATACTCCTTCTATAACATAAATAATAAACGTCTTAAGATAAATGACTCAAATCAAACATACCTCTAGCACTGTCGTTTAGGCCATAAAAATGAGAATCGCATTTCCAAGTTACATAAGGATGGATACATGGATAAGTTTGATTTCGAATCATATGAGGAATGTGAACCATGTCTCATTGGCAAAATGACTAAAGCTTCTTTTACCGGACAAGGTGAGAGGGCCACTAAACGATTGGAATTGATACATAGTGATGTATGTGGTCCAATGCGTACGATGGCAAGAGGTGGCTTTTATTATTTCATAACCTTTACTGATGATTCGGATATATGTATCTTTTGAAGAACAAATCCGAATCGTTTGAAAAATTCAAAGAGTATAAGGCTGACGTTGAAAAGCAAATAGGCGAAAGTATTAAAACTCTACGATCTGATTGTGGGGGAGAATACTTAAGCTAGAAATTTAAGAATTTCCTAAAGGAGTGTGGTATTGTATCACAACTCACTCCTCCTGGAACACCATAGTGAATGGGGTGTCTGAAAGGAGAAATCGTACCTTGTTGGACATAGTGCGATCGATGATGAGTCATGCGGATCTTCCAATCAGTTTATGGGGTGCCCTAGAAATGGCTGCACAAACATTAAACCGAGTTCCTTCAAAATCGGTTCAAAAGACACCATATGAGATATGGACTGATAAACGTAATAGCGTGTCATTTATGAAAGTTTGGGGATGCAAAGCGTTTGGTCTCTAATAAGCTAGGACCGAAATCAGATAAATGTAATTTTGTAGGATACCCATTAGAAACTAAAGGGTATTATTTCTATAAACCTTCTGAGAACAAAGTGTTTGTTGCTCGAACGGCTGTATTTCTAGAGAGAGATTTGCTTTCTAAGAAAAATAGTGGGAGGACAATAGGTCTCGATGAGGATCGTGAACTACAAGATAATGTTGAACCAGAGTTGGAACATGAGCAGAATGAGACTCAAGATGTTAAGAACGATGTTGCTCAAGAAACATAGGTCATTCGTAGATCCAGTAGGATTCGCCATGAGCCGGAGAGATATTATGGATTTCTCCTGACTCAAAGTGGCGATGTGATGCTTATAGATAATAATGAGCCTCTCACCTACAAGGATGCTATGAATAATTCAGATTCTGAGAGATGGCTGGAGGCTATGAAATCTGAGATGGATTCCATGTATGAAAACCAAGTATGGACTTTGGTTGCACCACCTGATGGGGTAAAACCCATAGAGTGCAAGTGGGTTTTCAAGAAGAAAACTGACATGGATGGAAATTTGCAGACCTACAAAGCAAGACTAGTGGCGAAAGGTTTCAAGAAAATTCATGGTATTGACTATGATGAAACTTTCTCACCGGTTGCTATGGTCAAATCCATCAAGATTTTGCTTGTGATAACAACTTATTATGACTATGAAATCTGGCAAATGGATGTCAAGAACGCTTTCTTAAATGGGAGCTTAGAAAAGGATGTGTACATGACACAACCTGAGGGTTTTATCGATTCAAGGTTTGCTAGAATGGTTTGTAAGTTGCGACGATCCATTTATGGATTGAAGCAGGCCTCAAGGAGATGGAACATCCGTTTTAATGAAACAGTCAAAGAGTTTGGCTTCATAAAAAATGAGGATGAGCCGTGTGTTTACAAAAAGTTACTAGGAGCCATGTGGCATTCCTAGTATTATATGTAGATGACATATTATTAATAGGGAATGACATTCCTTCTCTACAGGCTGTGAAGACTTGGTTGGGAAAAGGTTTCTCGATGAAAGACTTAGGCGATGCTACCTACATCTTAGGGATCAGGATCTATAGAGATAGATCTAAAAGATTAATCGGCTTAAGTCAGAGTACATACATTGACAAAGTATTGCATCGTTTTGGGTTGCAAGAGGCAAAGATGGGCTATGTCCCAATGTCTCATGGGATAGCGATCTCAAAGGAAAACTGTCCTATATCATCAGATGATAAGGACCGTATGAGTAAAGTATCATATGCTTCGGCAATTGGTTCTATAATGTATGCAATGATATGTACTCATCCTGATGTCTCGTATGCTTTTAGCATGATGAGCAGATACCAGTCTAATCCAGGTGAGGGTCACTGGACAGCTATCAATAATATTCTTAAGTACCTTAAACGGAGTAAAGATTCGTTCTTGATATACGGAGGAGATGAGAAGATAGTTGTAAGAGGTTACACTAATGCTAGTTTCCAAACATGTAGGGACGATTCTGTGTCCCAGTCTGGATTCGTGTTTTGTCTAGATGGAGGTGTTGTAAGCTTGAAAAGTTCAAAGCAAGAGGCAGTAAATGATTCTACAATGGAGGTTGAGTATATTGATGCTTGCGAAGCAACCAAGAAGGTTGGTTGAGAACTTACTTAAGCGATATCACCTTATTAATGAGATTAATGATCAAGGAGATATACATAAATGTAAAGTGCATATTAATGATAATGTTGCGGAACCACTGACCAAGGCTTTGTCGCAGCAGAAGCACGAAGGTCACACTAGTTCCATGAGTATTAGATACATGGGCGATTGGCTCTAGTGCAAGTGGGAGATTGATAGTGTTAGTGCCCTAGAGAAAATGTAGTTGTGCTTCTAGGAAAGACTATTTTGTTATGTTCCAACGATTATTTCTATATTAATTTATTATGTCTTTATTTACTGCGAAATAAATATTAGAATAATAAATGTCCTTGGAATATGTAACATGTATTCTATATCTTTAAGTATGTGACTTAAAAGTGAGATTATATGAATAGTGTTTATATTCCTAAATATCCCTAATCGAGAAGATTAGTATGTTTGTTGACTGATGACCACATCTCATTGGTCATAGGTATAGTGATACTAAAGTCAAGAACATAGGTGCATGTAATATTCTACATGACACTGGATTGACCCACAGTGAGTTTCTACATGTTGATAATGTCATTAGAAAGACTCAGAGTGATAATGGTGTAATGATCCTTAGACTTGAGATCATTATATTTCTATACGAGGATTAATATACTTTGACTACATTAAAAGTTACCTTTGACCGGGTGATGATAAAAGTGTACATCGGGTATATTATGAGACGTATGAGAAATATGAATGATAGATAAAGGATTTAATCCTCCTATTATTAGGAGAGATATTATTGGCCTCTTGATTGAGTGAGATTATGAAAATGCATGGTCATGCTCCAATATTGATTTGTTTTTAATAATCTACTCATTGATCAAGGAAAACCGGATTAAATGTTGAAGAGGATGACTAACAACATGCCTCTAGTTTAATCTATAATATTTGGTTAAAGGGATTATATTACATAGGAACATTAGTCACAAAAGGTTTAATCGAATCACCGATTTATTATTATTACTTGGGTAGCAATGATGCATTACTAGATGCCGCTCATTGTTTATAATTTTATATTGAATAATAAAATTATTGTCAACATAATGATAACCTACAGGGTCACACACTAAGAATTCTTGAAGAAGAATTGATTTAAATTATGAATTTAAATTAAATATTAATTTGAATATATTTATGATATTAATTAAGTTAGACTTAATTAATTAATTAAATAGATATTCGAATTTACTAATTATTAGAATTCGAATTATATTAGAATATTAATTAAGTGTGACTTAATTAATTATTTAATTAAGGATTCGAATTTGAGTAAAAGGCCAATATGATTGGGCCATGGAATACTGATTTATCTCTCTATATAAACATCTTAAAGTCTAAAATTAGTGTTAGACTTTTTAGAGAAAACCCTAGCCGTTTGAGAGAGATAAAGAAGATAGAGAGAGAAGCAGTTTTCGGGTGCTAGTACACATCAATCCTTCGAGAAAAGCGTTCGTGTGGATACCGGTAGAGCGTAGATCGCGAGAGCGGGATGCGTGTTGATTCAAGTAGCTAGGATCTCTGATGTTCATCCGTTATTAAAGCTTCTTTAAGGTAAATCATCAATCTCCGAATTAAATATCATGTTTTTACATGGATCCTGCGATATGGTTTCGATAATTATTGGTTTTGTTTTAATTTTTCCGCTGCGTTTGTTGCCTCGAAACCCTTCAATTGATTAGTTTATAATAATTATAATTTAATTATGTTATTTTATTAAATAAAATTGCTCGTAATGATTTTAGAAAAGGAGAAATTAATGTTGCCCGTGATATTTCTAGAAAAAGAGGGAATTTAATTAGAAAAATGTTGAAAAAATGATATGTTTTAGCTAAAAAAGGTAATCGTTATTTATATTATTGTAATATTATTATTTTATTAAATAAAATCACCCGTGATATAATTGGAAAATGAGAGATTTTAGTTAGAGAAAATAGAAAATGTAACGTGAAAATTAGAAAGGCGATATGTTTTAGATGAAAAAGGTAATTGATTAGTTTAAAGTATTTATAATTTAATTATCTTATTTTACTAAATAAAATTGTTCTTAGTTTTTTTTTCTAAAATGAGAAATTAATGTTGTCCATGATATTTCTAGAAAAAAAAAGAAATTTAATTAAAAAAAATGGAAAAAATCATACGTTTTAACTGAAAAGGTAATCGGTTAATTATTAATATTATAACATTATTATTTAATTTTTATTAAATAGAACCGCCCATAATATAATTGGAAAAAGATAGATTTTAGTTAAAGAAAAGAGAAAAGGTAACGTGTTTTGGCTGAAAAAGGTAATTGCCCGTAATATAATTGGGAAAAAAGATATTTTAGTTAGAGAAAAGGTAACGTGTTTTGGTTGAAAAAGAAAATTGATTACTTAATAGTAATTATAATATAATTATGTTATTTTTTTAAACAAAATTGTTCGTAGTTTTTTTAAAAAGGAGAAATTTTAGTTAGATAAAAAATAAAAGATATTGTATTTCACCTGAAAAAAAAATTATTTAGTTATTGGAAAATAGAAAAGGTAATATATTTAACCTGAAAAAGAAAATTGATTAGTAAAGGAGATATTTTAGTTAGATAAAATATAAAAGATATTGTATTTTACCTGAAAAAGATATTTTATAGTTATTGAAAAATTGAATCGATAATATGTTTAACCTGAAAAAGAAAATTGATTAATTAGTAGGATGGATTTTATTGGTAATTAATTAAGGGTAAATTAGTAAAATCAATAGGTACCGTACCGACCAACCAAACTTTTAATGTCTCGGTCATTATATAATAGTATTGATTGATTGATTTAGATTTTAAAATTCATTTACTATTTATTTTTAATTTTATAGTTATTTTCTTTGTTTTAATTAAAAATCAAAATAAAGAATTGTGTCTTTTCTATATATACTAATCAATAGTTATTTAAAAAAGAGAGATTTTATTTAGAGAAAAGAGAAAAGGTAACGTGTTTTGGTTGAAAAAGGTAATTGCCCGTGATATAATTGGAAAAAGAATATTTTAGTTAGAGAAAAGAGAAAAGGTAACGTATTTTGGTTGAAAAAGAAAATTGATTACTTAACAGTAATTATAATATAATTATGTTATTTTATTAAACAAAATTGTTCATAGTTTTTTTAAAAAAGGAGAAATTTTAGTTAGATAAAATATAAAAAATATTGTATTTCACCTGAAAAAAAAATTATTTAGTTATTGAAAAATAGAAAAGGTCATATATTTAACCTGAAAAAGAAAATTGTCTTTTATAATATAGTATAGATTATAATATAATTATGTCATTTTATTAAAGGAAACTGCTCGTACTATTTTTAAAAAAAGGAAATTTTTAGTTAAATAATATGTAAAGATATTCTATTTTACTGAAAAAGGAAATTATTTAGTTATTGAAAAATAGAAATGGTAATATGTTTAACCTGAAAAAGGAAATTGATTAATAAAGGAGAAATTTTAGTTAGATAAAATATAAAAGAATATTTTATTTTACCTGAAAAAGGAAATTATTTTTAGTTACATAAAATATAAACGGATATTGTATTTTACGTGAAAAAGGAAATTATTTATTTATTGAAAAATAGAAAAGATAATATGTTTAACCTGAAATTGATTAGTTAGTAGATCTGTAATTGAGTAGGGATAAATAAGTAAAATCAATAGGTACCGTACCGACCGACCAAACTTTTAATATTTGACTTTTATATAATAGTATAGATAGATAGATTTATTTACAAGATTACAATTATTTAGTTTTGCATGATAATTTTTAATTAGATAAAAACCGGTTAATGGTTTATTGAACCGAATAAAATCGTTCCGAACGATTCAATCATTGCTGCTAGCTTCTTATAGTAATATCCGAAATATAATATAACTAGCATGATAGCCCGTGCAAAGCACGGGCCACATTTTGATTCATCTAATTTTTGTAAAATGTCACGGTATTAATCATTCTCTAGTATCAGTTTAATTCATGTATTTCAATCTATCTAAGGTATTATATTTTCAAAATTTCATCTGATTCTGAATCTTAAAAGTTATATTTATAACAGTGCTTGATCAATACAAGAAGAATGATTGGCAAAAGTGGTAAATCGATAAGAGTTGACAATAACTACCAAGTTTTATCACAATAATAAGGGTGTACTCAAATGCATGAAAAGGCAAGTAGTTTATTTATTTTGGTATGAAGAAGAATAAGATACTATATTATTTCTGATATCGTAATAAATAATGTGATGTGATTGAAAAATACAAATAATAGAGTCATATAGCTTTATCTAGAAAATTTGAGCGCATATTTCTAGTTTTGGATCCTTTTCTCCGACCAATTTTGGAGAACAATAAATTTATCTTAATAGTTATGCACGTCCAAAATAAATATATGATATGTGCTTTTATAGGATCATGGTATTGACTATTTAGAAGTAGCATTTCAATAACAAATTGATCATAACAAATTTTTTTCTTACAATATCTTGTATTATCCATTGTCAAAAGCGAACTTTAAAAATACAAGGTAATACCTTAAATTTCAAGACAAATCAGATTTGGACATGTACAAATCCAAGCACATACACCAAATTAAAAACTCAGATTTGGGCATGTACAAATCAGATTTGGACACGTACAAATCAGATTTGGACATGTACGAGTAACTAAAATTAAAAAGTCATTTTTCATAACGTGTTTTTAAAACGAGATGTGTTAATGTATTCGCTGAATGAACTTATTAATGTATTCACTAAATGAACTATATTGCAAAAGTTCACGTATACATTAAAATTCAATCTACGAAAAAAGATAGGCATAACTACGATATTGAAACATTCTATATACCAAATTCGGGATCTTAAGACATTGTACATATCAGCTACTTTCAAGTTTCATTAGTTTTACACAGAGTAAAACTCGTATATTGCTGTTTAAAAATCAAGTGAAATTGGTATATCACAACTTAGATACTATAGTAGTGTGCGCGTGCGCATGCGCATATAAATTTTGTAAAACTCCTTTATATGAAATTTGTAACATTTGGATATTACAAAAATGATACAAAAATAGAATGTGATAAAGATATCAAAATCATTCGACACTGTTTTTACTAGATTCAAATTTCATATGTAAATTATTATTATTTTTTATCTTTTAATTAGCCAATCTATAAATTATCCGATGCTAATATAATTAACCGATGTAATGCAAATATACTTAATATAGAATATTGTACTAATATCAATTAAAAATATATTATACACTTAATTTATTTTTTTATATTAATTTAACAATAACATATTCTGGTCATTCGACTAATAATATAAACATAATAATTAAAAGAGAGAAATATTGTTATAATTTGTTAATAGAATACAACATAATAGTTATTAATTTAGTTAAAGATTTTCAAAATATAATCAAAAAGTTTTATGGTTATTTAAAAGTTATGGGCTCGTTTATATTATTAAACATATTTCTTTTTTAAATTTATTATATATAAGGATATATTGGTCAAAATTATGTATTTGAAGACAATTTCATATCTATCCATTTATATTTTTTCTCACTGACAAACATTTTTTACATTATAAGAGAAAAATATTTCAATGATTTTATCCCTAATAAATTATAAAATAAACATGAATATAATTTTTTTGAGTATGTGAGTGTCATGGGTTTAATTCCCCTCAAAATCAAAATTATAATTGTAGCCAATGAATAAGTTATAAATAAATATTACATAGATGCGGTAAGTGGGTTATTCGAGCATGTAGTTAATGATTTTAAAATGTGTTAAAAAAATGTGATTTGGTTTAATGGTTGTATATGTGATAATAAATAAATATTTCATAGAATGTAGTTAGGAGTTATTCAAGCATGTAGATAATGATTTTAAAATATGTCATTAAAAGGGATTTGGTGTAGTGGTTGTACATGCAAACATAAAGTTATAGGTATAGGGAGGTCATAGGTGGTTGTACATGCAAACATAAAGTTATAGGTATAGGGAGGTCATAGGTTCGATTCTTATCAAATTCAATTTTTTTGACATTAATATATGGTTTAAGGGTATATTGGTAATTTACTAAATAGTTTCAAAACCTTTGTTGGACTATAATAGATATAATGGATGCATTGATCTGGATTCACTGCACACTTATTTAAGCCTACTGCCCTATTCAAATTCTCAGTTTACCAGCCTACAGTCCTTTCTGATTTCCTGACCTCCATTTATGCTACTCATCTTGATCATCGAATTCACAAATGCCTTGAAGAAAGCATCTTGTGAGCTACTAAACTTAGACACCAGGCCTTTTGTCTTGGGAAAAGTTAGTAAAGCTTGGTCCGAAGAGAACAGGCTCTTTCCTTGTAGGATTAATTTGTAATATGTGTTGTCAAAAGTTGTTGGTGAAGGATCCATGTTGCTACCAGCATTTTTTGCCCTGTTGTTGATTGGGCAAATGCTCTTTAAGCTCGAGGCTAGGGCTGGATGCATTGAAGGATCAACGTCGCTGGTGGAGCTAAAGTTGTGGATTCTGTTTTCAAATGACGAACAGTGGGAAAAACCTAGAGTGTGACCACCTGCATATAAATCATTAAAATTTATTTAATTTTTCCACACAATTAACCAGAACTTTCTTAAGAGTTGTGAGGCTATAGTATTGAGCCAACAACTAAATGCAAAGACTCTGCAACAATGCTATAAACCAGTTTTTTTATCGGCTGGGAATATATGCTAATTATCTGTAATAGGTTATTCATGTTGCAGGCATTGAAACATCATAGTACTAGTTCCTTAGGAAATTAAATGAAAACGGGACGGTTGTGTAGGTGGTGCTCTTACCTGAAAGAGCTACAAGGTCTTCCGTAGATAAACCTCTTTGGGAGAAGCTTTGTTGAAGTTGAGAGAAATTGATAGTTGGACCAGGCAAGCTTCTTGTTTCAGTAGCCTGGGATGTTCTTCCGTCTAATCTACCTTTAGGCACATCCCAAGTTGGTCCTCCAGACTGTAAAATGTTAACAGTCATAAATCATAATTACGTAAGATTTTGAAGCACCCCAAACGTTCTTCGTGAGGATTATTCAACCGATGGTTTAAGTGTATAAGGTGTAAACCTTAATATGAATATAATGAATTAAAAGAGTTGCACTTATCTATTGTTAGACTGAGGTTTACTTACAAGCACAACAACATCCCTTGCGGCCAACGCAAGGATATCTGCACATGAGACTATGCCAGGACACGATGATTCAACTTGCTTTTTAGCGTTTTCAATGACATAAAATGCATGCAAAGAAACATTAGGTGGTCCATCCTTTTCTGCTGTGTTTGACCCTACTGAATCTAACAACACAGAGCCATCACATCCCTTCAAGTAGTAGGAAAAAGATTGCATAAGTAAGCTGATCATTATCAACAAATAATATAATTTAGTAAAACAGAACGACAGAATTTACTCGTATGAAACAATCATGGAAATGCATCCTGAGTAGAGCAGCAGGAACCGTTTTGTCTTTAGCCACTGCACTTGTCATGGCAGCTGTGATGATCGACTCCACATCAGGACATGTTTTGTCATAGTAGTTCAAACTTAATGCATATCCCCTATAGGAGAATGAAAGAATGAGTAGTGAGCATAAAGCTACACGGATCGCTAACAAAAACATTTTTGCGATTTTCTTCTAATGTGCTCTCTGTAATCTGCGTTATTAGAGCTGATTACTTGCATATTTATAGTGGGAGAGGAGGAAGGGAGGTTGTGGTGAAGTTGTTAAGTATGATTATTGATCATGGAGGAGTAGTGTTTTTGAAGCATCTAATGAAATTCATGTAGCATCTTTGTTCAATTAGCATTATGATTATTCACCAAGACACATAAAAGTGTTGTCTATTCATGCACCATAAAAAGATTTTCGAAGTTGTAAAAGTTTATAAATCACATGAACACCTACTTGTTAGTATATCAGCGTCAGTTCGTTAATGAATTGATGTACCAATATCTATCCTATGTTTAGACTTTACTTTTAATAAAAGTTGTGCAATAATAATGTGTTGAATTAATGTAACAATTGTGGTAGTGATAAGAAATTTTACAACTCTTGTTGTGGAACAGAAGGTTGGCGAGCAAAAAGCATACTAACAGTATCCACTATTTCACCAATTTGTTTCTTCGATTGGAGATGTTCAAAAAGCCTGAAGCCCGAACCCCGGCCCAAAAAAAAACCCGAAAAATCCGGTCTGAAAAAAGCCCGGCCCGGTTCGGCCCGGCCCAGAGGCCTAAAATGGGCCCTCTGTTTTTCACGAAGCCTGGCCCGGCCCGAAGCCCGAAAAGCCCGGTTAAAAGCCCGGGCTTTTAAAAAGCCCGGATAAAGTCCGGGTTTTTAAAAAGCCCGGATAAAGCCTTGTCCGAAGCCCGGATAAAACCCGGCCCGAACCCCGGATAAAGCCCGGATAAAATTTTTATTTTATTAATTTAACTTATAATCTTCAACCAAATTAATTTTTTATTTTTTGAAAATTTGGAAATATCACTTAATTAGATATATCTTGACATCCGTACGGTTGGATCGTCGAGAAATATTTTTAAAAATATAGAAACAATAATCTGGGATGAAGCACTAGTTAGGAGTACTAGACAATATAGTACTGTTCTATTAAGATATTCAACCAAATTAATTTTTTATTTTTTGAAAATTTGCGAATATCATTTAATTAGATATATCTTGACATCCGTAAGGTTGGATCGTCGAGAAATATTTTTAAAAATATAGAAACAATAATCTGGGATGAAGCACTAGTTAGGAGTACTAGACAATATAGTAGTGTTCTATTAAGATATTCAACCAAATTAATTTTTAATTTTTGAAAATTTGGGAATATCATTTAATTAGATATATCTTGACATCCGTACGGTTGGATCGTCGAGAAATATTTTTAAAAATATAGAAACAATAATCTGCGATGAAGCACTAGTTACGAGTACTAGACAATATAGTAGTGTTCTACTAAGATCTTCAACCAAATTAATTTTTTATTTTTTGAAAATTTGGGAATATCATTTAATTAGATATATCTTATCATCCGTACGGTTGGATCGTCGAGAAATATTTGTAAAAATATAGAAATTACATATATATAATTTTTTTTTAAAAAGCCCGAAAAAAGCCCGGCCCGGTCCGGCCCGAAGGCCTAAAACGGGCCTCATATTTTAGAGAAAGCCCGGCCCGGCCCGATTTTTGAAAAAGCCCGGCCCGGCCCGGTTGTTAAAAAGCCCGGGCTTTTTAAAGCCCGGATAAAGCCCGGCCCGAAGGGTTTTTTGTGCATCTCTACTTCAGATGTAGCTAATATCAAAGTTTATTGATTAGAAAATAACAAATTGAAAAAAAAAACAAAATATATTTGAGGATTAAAAATGTGACGTTTAATTGTGATAATAATAACCAGTAATATTTATATTCAGTCGGATATATAAAAGACCCAAAGTTGACTCCTATATGTTCATCAGGCTAATGTTGATGCAGGGCAAGAGATTAAAATAGTAATAATGCAAAGAATTATACGATCCCAAGAATATTTATTCAATAATATTCCCAAGAAAATGTATAATCAAAGCGTACATAATAAAGTGTAATCATCAGGTATATGTAACCCTATGATAAAACCCTACAAGCGAAAGCCCAAAACAAGCGGCTTAATAATAAAACCCAATAATAATAAAAGTCCAACAAGATAAAAAAAAGTCATCCAATAATATAATATCTACTAATAATGGACTGATCCCTATCAACTCTCCTCCACTAAGAAAAGTTCGACTATGTCGAACTAAACTCCGTGTAGCGCTGGAAAAGATCGGGAGCAAGTCTGCGAAACTCTGAAGCGCTGATCCAAGTGCGCTCATTCTCTGACCTGCCACTCCAATGAACCAAATACTGATGATAACCACCACCACTACGCCGAGTCGGCACATACCTCTCATCAAGAACATCAACAGGCACATCAACTGTCTGCTGTGAAGAAACATAAGGGGGTGCAGGGGGCACAAGTACTGGTGGGGTAGAGATAGGATCAATAGAGCTAGAAGGTACTGGTGTAGTAACAGACGGTGAAGGTGAAGAAATATCAGGTGAAGAAAGTGAAGAGGATGAATAAATATTATCAGGTCCATGAAAAGGAGCACATTAAACACAGTGCCAATAACCATACCACTAGGAAGATTTAACTCGTAGACATTAGTACCAACTCTCTTACGAATCCGAAATGGACCCGTCCTCTTAGCATGTATTTTCTTCCAAGCACCAGGAGGTAACCTCTCAATGCGGTGTCGCAACATAACCTGATCACCCTCAATATAATCCTGAAGCCTGCGATGAACATCTGCAGCAGAATTATAATTTTCATTGCTCAAATTAATTTTCTGACGTATCTCAGCATGCAACTCATGAATGTGACGTGCAAAAGACTCTGCAGACTCGCTAGACCTATATGCAGGTGGAAGTGGAACCAAATCAACGGGTTTCCTAGGCTGACGGCCGATATAGGCCTCGAAAGGACTGACCCCAGTAGACCTATTAACAGAATTGTTATAGGCAAACTCAGTTGTAGGTAAAACCCTATCCCAGCTAGACACATGTTCCCCTACAAGACACCTAATCAAATCACCTAGACTCATATTAACGACCTCAGTCTGTCCGTCGGTCTGAGGATGATAGGCGGTAGAAAACTTGAGACTAGTCCCAAGTAACTTCCAGAGAGTCCTCCAGAAGTAACTCACGAACTTGACATCTCTATCGGAAACTATGGTCAATGGGACACCATGTATCCTAACTACCTCACGAAAGAAAATGGAGGCAATACGGCAAACATCATCTGTCTTGCTACAAGGAATGAAGTGAACCATCATAGTAAAACGATCCACAACAACGAAGACTGAGTCATTCCCACTACGCGTCCTAGGCAACCCTAATACAAAATCCATACTAAGGTCCTCCCAAGGAGCATGAGGAATCGGAAGAGGAGTGTATAAACCCGTATTCTGTTTCCTACCCTTGGCCGTCTGACAAGTACGACGCCCTGCAACTATACGAGTGACATCCCTCTTCAAGTTAGGCCAATAAAACCTATCCTCAGCAATGGCAATGGTCTTATCTCAACCAAAATGACCAGCTAACCCTCCCGCATGCAACTCTCTCACGAGATGATCCCTCAAAGATGTTCTAGGGATGCATAAGCGAACCCCTCAAAACAAGTATCCATCATGAACACAATACTCTCTCGAAGGTGGGGAGCTAGGATCCTGAAAGTTAGAATAGATCTCTCCAAAATCTCGACATAACGGGTAATCCTGGATCATATGTGTAAATCCGACTACCTCTACACTCAAAGTGTTAAGGAGAATGGATACCCTACTAAGTGCATCAGCGACTTTGTTCTCGATACCTTTGCAATGCCTAAGCACAAAGGTATACTCCTGAACAAATTCAAACCACTTAGCATGTCGATGATTAAGCTTCTTCTGGGCGTTAATATACTGTAACGCTTGGTGATCAGAGTAGAGCACAAACTCCTTAGGCAACAAATAATTTCGCCAATACCTAAGCGCCTGCACTACGGCATAAAACTCCCTCTCATAGGTGGTATATCTCTTTTTGGCCTCGTTAAGCTTTTCACTGAAGAAAGCTATAGGATGGCCCTCCTGACTCAATACTCCACCTATACCTACGCCAGAGGCATCACATGCTACCTCAAAAACCTTACCGAAATCTGGTAAAGTAAGGACTAGAGCATGTGTCGGCTTATCCCTCACCTCGGTAAAGGCCCTCGCAGCTGACTTAGACCAAACAAACTCCCCTTTCTTCATGCTATCAGTAATGGGAACCATAATGGTATTAAAGCCTTTGATAAACCTCCTATAGAAGGTAGCTAATCCATGGAAACTACGCACCTCATGGATAGTGGAAGGTTCGGGCCACTCTGCAATGGCCTTTACCTTCGCAGGGTCTGCGGAAACCCCATCCTTGGAAACGATAAATCCAAGGAATATCACGGAGTCACGCATAAAAGAGCACTTCTTTAGGTTCACATACAACTTCTCATGTAAAAGAGCTGCCAGAACCTGTCGCAAGTGAGATAAGTGCTCCCCACGAGTGGGGCTATAGATGAGTATGTCATCAAAATATACGGCAACAAACCTACCAATAAACGGACGAAGCACCTGGTTCATGACTCTCATGAACGTGCTCGGGGCGTTGGATAGCCCAAACGGTAGGACTAACCACTCATAAAGCCCATCCGCTGTCTTAAAGGCAGTCTTCCACTCATCTCCCTCCCGGATACGAATCTGATGGTATCCACTCCCTAAGTCAATATTTGTGAAAAACTGAGCTCCAATAATCATATCTAGCATGTCGTTAAGTCTAGGGATAGGAACCTAAACTTGATGGTGATCTTGTTGATAGCTCGACTATCACAACTAGGGGTGTGCATTCGGTTAACCGAAACCGAAACCGAAACCGAATTGAAGGGAAAAGTGCTGTCGAAAACCGAACCGAAATTATTTCGGTTTTTAACCGAACCGAACTTATTTTTTTCGGTTTTAACCACAATTGAAAACCGAATTTTAATAAAAGTTGTTGAAAATTGCAGAAAAATAAAAAACTTGTCCATAATTCAGACTTCTTTTCTCTCTACTGAGCACTACAACACAGTTATGAGATGCTTTACTGAATAAAATTGCAAAAGAAACTCAATTGCCAATACATTGGCTGTCTAGCCAATCCATATATTCATGCAGCAAGTAAAAAAAAATTGGTTATCCAGTTAGCTTTTATAACTTGGAAAAAATCATGAAACAGATTTTGTGCTCTTTCTTATGCGCATCATCTCTCGATGTGGAGCTTTTGGATGAAGCCATGTCTGAAAATATAAAAGAACTATAAACTACATTCTCTGTCTATTTACAGAATGGAGTCATGAAGAGAAGGACTTGAACTGATCAAAGCTGCCATGTCCAGCAAACAATAACTTAGAACCTTAATAATGATTAGCAACTGATCAAAGCCTAAAGTGATCAAATCTTAAAGTATCAGTAGGAGGGCCGCTAATCTTCATCTCTATATAATTCGGGTTTTTTTCGGTTTTTTCGGTTAACCGAGGTAAAAAACCGAAATACCGAAAACCGAATTTCTAAAATTTTGGCTACCGAAAACCGAACCGGATTTTGTACTTTGGTTAACCCAACCGAATTTATTTCGGTTTTTCGGTTCGGTTTTCGGTTAACCGAACCGGATGCACACCCCTAATCACAACACATCCTCAAACTGCCATCAGCCTTTAGTGTGAACAAGGCTGGTACAGCACAAGGGCTAAGACTCTCTCTCACATATCCCTTACTCAACAACTCCTCAACCTGTCGCCGCATCTCTATCTGCTCGGTAGGATTCATCCTATAATGCGGCAGGTAAGGTAATGAAGATCCAGGGACTAAGTCTATAGCGTGTTGGATGTCCTTAAGAGGTGGCAATCCCTGGGGTAGCTCATCGGGCATGACATCTTCAAACTCATCAAGAATCCGTTGAACATCCCTAGGAAGCTCAGTACCCCTCTCTATGGGTGTGTCTCTCACCTCTCTAGCAACTAGCATATACACAACCTTAGACTCTAAGGCACATCTCTCAAACTCATTCTTCTTTAAAACATGGAGAGATTTAGTTGGTTGTGTAGGTACGCTGTTGACCTTCGCCTCACTTCTGGGAATCTCACGAGGCCTACTAGGTCGCAAAGTGACCTTCCGCCCATTATGCATAAACACATAAGTGTTTTGCCTCCCATAGTGAGTCACACTACGATCATATAACCAAGGTCGCCCTAGGAGTATATGAACAACATCCATGGGTAGGATATCACACCATACACTCTCCTCGTAACCCTCCAGGTGGATCGGTACAAGACATCTATGAGTCACAGGAATAGACGTCTTGTTGACCCAAGCGACACTATAAGGGTGTGGATGTGGTTCAGCTATTAGCTTCAATCGCGCAACTGAGATCTTGGCAACCACATTCAGACAACTACCCCCATCAATAATGACCTTAGACGACACTCCCCCAACCCTGCTGAAGATATGGAAGATGGAAGTCCTCCTCCAATCTTCCTCCCTCACATGAGTATACATGCATCGCATGACACTCAACTGACGACCTACCATCTCTAGGCTTTGCTCAGCCTCGTCGTCCAATGCATCATGTGGGCTATACTCATCAACTACGGGCATGTCATCCTCTACCTCTGGAATAGCTCCAATATGGGTCACACTCTTCTTCTTCTTCGGGCACTCAAACGACCTATGCCCTGGCTCCTGACAATAGAAGCACTTAAGAGTGGAGGTACCTACTGGCTGTCTAATGGGAGTACTCACACCATTACTAGCTCTAGAACTCCCCTGAGGTACGGAAACTGTCCGACTCTGGGGTGCGGCTCGACTCACTGTCTGACTCGAGTATGAAGCACTCCTCTGCTGGGAGGGGTCCTTCAACCGATACTCATGCTCTAATGCGACCTGAAAAATATCCTCTAAAGTGTTCATCTGATTAATGAGCACATGTTATCTAAGCTCTGGTCGCATATTATCGTGAAACTTAACGAGGGTCATGCGAGTCTCCTCCTTAAGATCACACCTGTGGAGCAATTCCCGAAATTTGCTGATATACTCAACAAGAGGTAGGGGTGAGCACGGTTTTCCGAAAACCGGTTAAACCGACCAAACCAAACCGACCAAACCGAAAGTTTAGGTTTTTTTTTCGATTTGGGTTGGTTATGGTTTTAAATTTTTAAAAACCGAAAATTTTGGATTGGGTTTGGTTTTACTAATTTTTCCACCCGATTTAACCAACCCGACCATTAAGATCAATAATATATAAATAATATATATATATAGTTTTAATATTAATTTATGTTTATATGAAATAAAAGACATGAGACCAAAAAATTCTTATATCATACAGGATGTGATTAATAATAAAAAATTTGTAAGATTTTTCCATTGGCCTGCTGTTTGAGCCTGCAACAGTTTCTTGCATTCAGTAATATTTCATAACAATTTTGCTTGCAGTATTGGTTCACACATGTTGTTGCCTATTTTTTATTATTTAATAATGGTTTTAAACCGAAACCGACCAAACCAAACCGTTATAATTAGGTTGGTTTTTTTTAAATGTTATGGTTATTGGTTTGGTTATGGTTTGAAAAATTAAAAACCCGAAATTTATGGTCTAGTTGGTTTGGCGGTCCTAAACCGCCCAAACCACCCGATGCTCACCCCTAGCAAGAGGTATCGTACCCTGGTAGAGGTTATCAAACTGCTCCATCAACCTATCCTTATGTCCCCTACGTAGGTAGTACCGAGACAAGCGCATCTTCATCTCAACCCAATGCCTAATAGGCGGTTGTCCCATGCGCTCTATGTCTATCTCGACACTGCTCCAAAAGATGTTAGCTTGCTTTACAAGCTTCATCTTGGCAAACCTAATCCTATACTCATCACTCATCTGATGTCACTCAAAGAACTTATTCATATTGGCTAACCAGTCAAAGAATGCATCTGGGTCAAAACTCCCATCAAACTCAGGGGCATCTACCTTAATCTTCGACACATCGTGTCGCCTATAATCATATCGATCATAGTCCCTTACCCCTCATCCCTCTCATGGTCCCTGTAAACGTGATGATCCTCACGTTCCCGACGGGGAGGTGGATCGAACACCTCTTCATCACGATTTCTCTCTCGATTCTCAACAATGATAGGTTCTAATGTATCTATCCTAGCATGTACCCCATCAAGCTTAGTCTCCATAGCTTCCATTCTAGTGGTGAGTGCCTGTATACTCTGGAAAACTTGAGTCATGGTCGGCTCGACGTCAGTGCTAGTGCCACTACGTGTACCTACCATGATGTATCTAAATGCAAAGCTGAGATATGACAGGAATTAATTAAACAATTCAATTATGACTCGACTACAGATATTATCACTAATCTCAAAGGAATTTAATAAACGTGACAAGAAATATGCAACTAATATGGAATAATCATGCAACTAAGAAAATGAATCCACACAAATACGCTAGGAGAATTAACTACTAATATTACGAATTAAATATTCTAATAATATGGAGAATGATCCTAGTATTTAAAACAGAAAATTCTTTTTTTATTTTTTTAATGAACCAACTAATATTATGAAAATAAATAAAAGATATTAATAATTAAAATGGACAAACAGTACTTGTTTTAAAAGCTGTAGACAAATATGTGATGTATGTGTGTCTTTGATTGCTGGAAACAAAAGCACGAACAAGGCAGATATATAAATATATATATGCGGGGTGTATCTATATATGGTTGTATAGTTCAGTGTTACCCCTTCTTTTTTTCACTACCCAGTAGGAAGCAACTGAAAATGTTCAAGAAAGAGGCAGCAAACACGAGTGGTGATAGTCTTTGGTGAGCAGCGGCGTTCGACGGTGGCGTTGAACTCCAGTGAAGCTTCGGTGAACAGTGAAAGCGGCGGTGAACAGTGAAATCGGTGATGAAAGTAAAATCGGCGGTGAACAGTGAAATCGGTGCTGAACAGTAAATCGGCGCTGAACAGTGAATTGTAGGAATTCGGTTTTGATACCAATTTGATGCAGGACAAGAGATTAAAATAGTAATAATGCAAAGAATTATACGATCCCAAGAATATTTATTCAATAATATTCCCAAGAAAATGTATAATCAAAGCGTACATAATAAAGTGTAATCATCATGTATATATAACCCTATGATAAAACCCTACAAGCGAAAGCCCAAAACAAGCGGACTAATAATAAAAGCCAATAATAATAAAAGTCCAGCAAGATAAAAAAAAAAAAAAAGTCATCCAATAATATAATATCTACTAATAATGGACTGATCCCTATCAAATGTCATACCTAAACTCCTAAAGTAACTATGATTCTTTCTTATGCATATGAAGAGACAAATATACCGGGAAGAGGTGGATTCTCAGTTGTGAGAAGAGGGGGAAAAAAGGCCGACAGCTGTTTCAGAACACAACCATGTAGCAATCAAGACACTAAGAAGAATTAATTATCATAATCAGCAGTGCAAATGCAACTAAATAATCGTGCTGCTTTTCATTCCTTTAAGCAAGTTTCGACTCCGATGCATTGCCAACAAATGAGAAACTGGTGAGGAGGAAAATCGTGGAAGATGTCTTGCCTCATTGATAAATTATCCAATTATGATGTATGTGAAGTCTTTTACGTTCATCTAATACTTGAGCTTTGCTACAGTGATGAGTTATTTGACACTTGACAGGATTGTGCCTCAGTCTACACTGGCTCATATGAGATTGTCCTACCCTGCCCTGGCATTATTTTCAGTTTCCTATCATTCAATAACATGGTCCAGGTTGGAGCTTCCGTAACCCTTAAGCAAGTTCCGGTGTATATTATCTATGTTTGGAATCAGCATCTTCACCATCTACTAGCAATGTTGATCATGAGTATCTATAGAGGTGGTTTGCTCGAACATACTTTGGCAGTCCAAAATATGCATAACCTTAAGTCCAAACATATGAGACATCTAATAATGCAACACCAATGAGATATCTAATCCAATAATCTAATAGTGTAACAAATAAACCTTAATGCGCCCCACACATAAACTATAATCTTGCCTATTTACTTTGCTCATCAGTCCACAACTGCTTCAAATACAGCATCGGGAAGTACAATTTGTGGAACTTCAATATCCACATTGATCCATTTCAGAACTTAAAAAGCAAATACATTATCAAACTACTGTAACCACTCTAACATACCTTAACAGTCAATCTTTACTAGTCACTTGAGCATATAGAATGCAAGCAGAGCAAGTGCGTAAAGACTGCTTGCAGATAATTAATCATGAGATATCAGATAACACTAAATATTGACAATGATGATTCAAAATTCAATATATGGTCATCTAAATGGACATCTAATGAAGAATGTTCCTCCCTGACAAGTATATTATTGCCCTTAAATTAAACAAACGCTAGAGAAATTAGGAATATATTATCCTCAAACCAAACAAACATCCTGCATAACAAAAAAGAGACTTATAACCATCCGAAGAACAAACAGTCGTTAATTAGTTATGATGATAGAAGTAGCAAAAGGGAGTTAAGTTAACACTAAATTATATCTTGGACAATAGTACTTTCCAAACCCGGGAGACGGTCTACGAAATATTACAACAAATAGAGTTCAAAAGTTGTTCCAAAAGTTTCTACCAGCAAAAGCTAGAACCTTTAAAGGAATTTCATCAATGAGCTGAACCTATGAGCAGCACCTACTAGAGTAATTAAGACTTCAAAGCAACACCTTCAGTTATACCTACAATTCAAATTGGTAACAAGAAAAAGATATAAGTTCTCAGGAGAGCAACAAACCCAGATGTGTATCTAGGGTATAAACTTAGCAAAAAAAACAAACCGCAGATGCAATCTATTTACAAACTAGAGTGCATGCTTGTAATTGAAATACTTACCTAGTTGTTTTCTTTTAAATGGCAATTAGAATATTTGGTCTTAAAACTGTTAAGAACTTCATTTGATTAGCATGAGACTTTGAACAATTAGAATAACGCGCTAGTTATAACAATTATGCAGACAATATAAGTAGAACTAGGAATATGGTCAAAGAGATTGTATCAACTTTCCATACATTCTACCTAAGAAAGTTGCCCAGATTTCTACAATAAAATCAGCATTTGAGTATATCTACAAAATGATACCATAAAAGGCATAAACATAAGTCCCTTAAAATATTTATTCATTTTATTTAAAATAAATAGAACAAGTGACGCTTTCCAGAATATTACCAGTCTACCAAACCAACATTTCTGTCCTCGGTTCTAAAATCTACTTGCTAAACACAATTTAGTACTGCCAGAAGATTATATATAACTATGAAACATGGTCATGTCAATCTCATTTAAGTAATTTTGATATAAAGATCTCCATATACTGACTTTAATATAAGTGCCCACTGTTTACTGATCTGCATAGGCTATTTAGATTCCTTCAACACAATTCTAAAATGTCTACTCCAAGACACAATTCCCAATAGGGATGTGAGCAATTTTACCAAAATCCATGATGACAAAATCGCTCCCTTTTGTGCTTGTTCATTATGATTAACTCTATGTTCCTTTTTTCCCAGTATATGAATTTAACTTTTCCATAGGTACTTACTAAAGTTCAACATCTCCAAAGAGTTACAACAAACTGCGTTGCGGGTATTTGCCAAGAAGCAATCTCCACTCAAGGTTGTGAGTAAAAATTTTAAAATGTAAAGAAAGTACAACATCTAGAGATTCAAAGTTCGATAAATTCTCTCAGCAAAAGCTACAAAGCCTAACATCACTTTAACAAGCGCATAAAACAGATCAATAAAACTAAAACAAGGCGCATATAACAGATCAAGAAAATTAAAGCAGTGCGCATATAACATCTCAAGAATATTAAAACATGGGTCAAGTCATGTCAATTTCAATATACAAATGACTCGCTGCACTTAAATTGCTATCCTCATTCTTATTTCTTTTGGGTATCTAAAGTCTGTGCACAATCTCAACTTTCAATATATTTTTTCTACTACTCGTCTCGAAATTGATGTTACATTAAAAGAAGCAAAGTAAAGATGTTGATTAGCAAAGTATAAGCTTTTAT
The DNA here is from genome assembly GCA_036435485.1 of Saposhnikovia divaricata. Classification (NCBI taxonomy): domain Eukaryota; kingdom Viridiplantae; phylum Streptophyta; class Magnoliopsida; order Apiales; family Apiaceae; genus Saposhnikovia; species Saposhnikovia divaricata. Next base: position 85,245,882 of record CM071594.1, read on the forward strand.
ATTTGCTAATGGGATAATTATGTGCAAAAGAGAACAGATGATTCATGTGGACCAACAACTACAATGAGTAGATACAATTAATTACACTTACCAGTTACCACCATGCATGAGACTCAGAATTGTTTACTTTCAAATTTGAACAGGGACTTTCCTCCCTCATACATGATCAAACTCTCCCGGAAGGAATCTGAAACAGTAGCAGGTGCCATAACAAATTGCGAAACCTCTGGACCCCCAGGCTTACCAAATCCATGATCTTTGTGAATCATGGTTTTGAAATTACAGGAGACTATGCTTGTAACATTAAACATCTCCGGACCAAACGACTCAATTACAAGTGTCCCATTTTTTGTTAAACTCAAAGGCGGCCCACCTTCTTTGAGTACAACTTTAAAACGCAAAGTCCAAAACACTGCATCTTTGACTTTCCTCATCAACCATATACCATAAGGATAACTAGACTAGCTTTTACTACAACCTCGTAAATCTAAAACACAAAGAGCGAGTGAACCCTCAAACTCCATAAGCCTAAATGGAGTGATCCTTCCTAATGTATCAAAAACATCATTTGGCACCTTAAAATCCCCAAACACCTCCTTCTCGAAATCAAAAGACAACATCATCAGTTTATTCCCATAACAAGTCCTGGCATCCGGAGCCCCTGGCTGTTTCAATTCCAACCAATAATAACACCCACTCACAAAAGCCCCGTCCTCAATAGCAAGCCTCGGAACCACAACATCCTTCAACTTCCGCCACATATTTTTCCTAAAACTATAAACCTCAACCTTAGGCGCCACATCCCCAAACTGCCTCCCCATAGCATCCAGAACATAAACAACCCTAACGACTTTATAATCATCCGTAGTCTTATCATAACCCATCCCAACCACATAATAGCTCTTCTCCCGCTTATCGAGAAGCTTCCTAAAACAACTCGAAACAAGTACTCTATGTCTCTTAACATGGGGATTCCAAAGATACAAGTCTCAAGAAGCGTAATGCATATGCAAATCAGTTAACAAAAGCATTCCATGTATCTGAGTAACTAATTTCAAACTACGACTCCTGGTCTCGAAAGGAATGTCGAATTTTTCGATAAGCGAGGAGGTATCAGCAGAAATTAAGGAACAATAGTTACACTGGGATGTAACAGGAGGGATAATAAGCAAAGCATTATCATTACAATGTGAAATACAACGAGTAATCTGAGCAGAAATGAAAAAGGGGTTGTTGATTAGAGAGTACCATGCTTTATTTCCTGACAACTCCTTTATCCTTCATAATCTTTCTGACTTTTGCCACTTCATCCCATTCACCGGCAGTGGCATAAATACTTGCTAGAGTAAGAAACGGAGCGGCATTATCAGGTTCAATCTGGATATAGGCTTCAGCTGATCGTTTTGCCAAATCTATATTTCTGTGAATTCTGCAACTGCTAAGCAAGGAAGCCCAATGACATTTACTTGGCTTCATGGGGATGCTTAAAATGAAATCTTCGGCCTCCTTAAATCTACCACATCGACCCAGGAGATCAATAACACAACCATAGTGCTGTTCTGTGTATTCTAGACCATGTTCCTCCTTTATAGAGTGGAAATATTCCAGCCCTTCATCAACTAGACCAGCATGGGTGCAAGCAGAGAGAACTCCGGTCAAAGTAATGTGATCAGGTTTATTACCAGACTTAAGAAGCAACTCAAATAACCGAAGAGCTTCGTGAGGTTGACCATTCTGAGCATATCCATTAATCAGAGAATTCCACGAAACCAAGTCAGGCTGGGGTATCCCTTTGAAAATCCTATAAGCAATCTCCACGTTCCCCGACTTGGAATACATTTGGATCAGCTCACTATTTGCAAACGAATTCTGACCACACCCGATTCGAATCATATGGCCATGAACTTGTTTTCCCAAATATTCTGCACACTGATTCTTACAAGCATTCAAAACCACAGAAAAGGTACACTTATCTGGCCTGATCCCGGAACTCAACAACTCCACGAGTAAGTTAAAACCCTCTAGCCCTCTTAAATCCCCGCTTTCACATACCCCGAAATCATTGTATTCCACGAATAATTATTTCTCTCCGGCATTGCATCAAACACCTGTCTAGCCCCCTTTAAATCCCCTGCTTTTACATACCCAGAAAGCATTGTATTCCACGAACAAACATCTCTCTCAGGCATTGCATCAAACACCCCTCTAGCCCTCCTTAAATCCCCCACTTCCACATACCCAGAAAGCATTGTATTCCGTATGCAAATCAGTCAACAGAAGTAGTCCATTTATGTCGGTAAGAAATTTCAAACTTTGAGTCTTAGTTTCAAAGGGGATGTCGAATTTTTCGATAAGCGAGGAGGTATCAGCAGAAATTAAGGAACAATAGTTACACTGGGATGTAACAGGAGGGATAATAAGCAAAGCATTTTCATTACAATGTGAAATACAACGAGTAATCTGAGCAGAAATGAAAGAGGGGTTGTTGATTAGAGAGTACCATGCTTTGTTCACTGATGTTGACATAATCAGGTCTTCGACCGGTAGTCTTGCGAAGATTTCGGAGATTGTTTCTTGAGGAAGACCGTTAAACGACGTCGGAGTCTCCTTTGATGGCGATAGGCTTGACATTTTTGTTCGAGTTCAGGGAAGAGTAGAGAGTGTGTGTATTACCTCTGTAATACGACACAGAGCCCAATAAAATTGGGTGAGACTGTGACCCAAGACCGAATTGGATAACCGAAAAATTAAATCCTAAAAAAATTGAAATGGAAAGTAAAACAAGAAAATTGAATCGAAATTGAACCGAAATAATAGTTTGATTACGGTTTTGGTTTAATATTAATAATCGAATTAAAAAATCGAACTGATAATATTTTTAATTTTTATATTTGTATACGATAGTTGTCTTGCTATCTTTTCTACCAACATGGTGAAAATTATAGTAAGATATTTTAATCTTATGAAAAGATAATTTTGCCCTTCTGTGAGATTTTTGCTAAAATATTGTAATTAGGGAGAATTGAACTCGAGAATCTCCACTCATTTATGCACATTAATACCACTACACCAACAAATCACATGAGACTTTATCCACGCACATAATAGATATGTGTGTGTGGAATTAATGTAAAGAGTATTTTAGATATTTTGATGTTAAGATTTTTTAATTAAATTTTATTATACTCATATTTTTAGGTTTATCGATTTTATTTACATTATATTGGATCATTAATTAGTGATGTGTGATACATGGTTCGCTAACATTTTTTAAACTTTTCAAATTAGTGCAACAATATCAAATGTCAGTCTTTAAGATATATGAATTAATGTAGAGAGTACTTTACATTTTGATTGTTAAGATTTTTTAATTATATTTTATTATATTCCTATTTTTAGGTTTATCGATTTTATTTACATTCTAGTAGATCATTAATTAGTGAAGTGTGATACGTGGTTCACTTATATTTTTTAAATTATTCAAATTAGTGAAAATTTACCAAATGTTAATTTTTAAGATATGTAATTAATTTTAATTTTTTTTTAGGTACTAATTAAAAGGTACGTACTAGACCAAATGTAAGGATATAACTGCAAGGTATATAATGATTTATTATTTAACTTGTTGGTGTCCAAATCAAAAATGCCATGGAAGTATGGAACCCAAAAAATGTTTCAGATTTTTTTTCAAATGCCACATGTCTCCTTACAATTGGTTATAAAAATAATTAATGAGACGGGCTGCCTAATTTACACCAATAAAATTAATTAAATTTTCTCATTTTATTACCTCAACACTGCCGTCAATTATATAAATAACGTCATGGATGGTATGTAAAATCTAATTAGATTTTAGCATTAATAAGGATGAATCATTCAATGGCATGTACAATATATTTATATGATCATTAATTAATTTATAAAATTAATTTTAGAAACCGGAAATCATTGTTCTAAAAATCCTCGATTTAACCGATTAATCCCCATTAATCATCTACAAGGTGCTCAACCGATTCGATTTTTAAAATCCCAGATTAATCTTTACGACTACTTCTTGATCGGGGTATTTATAATAAATTAATAAAAATAAAATATATATTAATCAACTATGAATTATTATATAGTTTATGATATGATAAATATATATTACTTAATAAAAAATTAATAAAATCAGAACAATATACTAAATAATATTACAATATTAAAATACATCCGATTTTTACTCCGATTAATTCCCGATTTAACGATCTTGTCCTCTTGCCGATCTTGTCCGATACCCGATTTCTGTAGAATTGACTGAATTCATAATATAGCGTAAAACAAAGTAAATGAATGGACTAAAACTTCATTTTTTAATCGTTGTTTAGTTTAAAAATGTGTTCGAACCTTTTAAATATAAAGAATACATTTTAAATATAATTAAGTTATTTTATAAAAATTATTTTGAATGCAGGATCATAATTAAAATACTTTTTTGTACCAAATATTTTGATAGGTAATTGAAATATAAATCTTTAACTTTCTAAACCCACATTGAGAATAATTAGATAATTCATTAGTGTATAAATATGAAAATTACTATTAAATGTACCAATAAATTATAACTTTATCAAATTTTGGTATTTGGGCTGGTGATTTTAAACTTATTACGAATTCAAAATCGAAAAATAACTCGATTTTTAAAAATTACTCAAAATTTTAATATGTTTTATATATGTTGTTAATGGGTTTAGTAAGATTGTTTGGGAATGGAAAATGACGTCGTCCAATGAAATGATAATGTTTGCAGCAAAATATCTAGCTTAACCTGTGGTGGGTTCATACTAAGATTTGATTCGATTTTTGAAAAAAAATATTGGAACAAAAAGTTAAAAGATCAATCAAACAACCGAGATTAGGAAATCAAATATCGAACAAAAAATTAAAGAATTTTAAAGCTTATTTCTAATACAAGTTCTCGTAATAGTCAGCTTGTGATACATTAATAGTTATAACAGATGCTTACAAATATACATACAACTCACAAAATAATGATAAATATTTAAATGTGTAAAATTTCACTACTATATGAATATAAAATGTATTTCAATATAATCGTACTTGCCAACTCATTTTATGTATTAAGTTTTAGTCTTTTGCATATAAAGAAACGTACGCTGACTACATTACTTGTATTCATTCCAAAAATATAAATTATAAGGTCCAGACAAAAAACTGATCATTCACAGGTTAGTAACGTATTACATACAAATTACACACATTAATAATCAATCACATTGTATTTGTTATACTTGAGACACTGCACCATATTCATTAATAAACAAATAAATAATGCTAAATTATGTACTGCACAAAAAAGAAACTAACTTACATACAACAATATTGTATCACTTTTTTCATGGTAGCACTTAATGTTATACTGATTTATTAAATAGTTTTCATGATTAACAACAATGTAACTAAAATTAACAACGCTCCTAAACCATTTGAAATGTATTCTATAATCTCGAATGTATTTAAATGTTTTATTTCATACTATTTATAATTCATAATTTATAATCCAACGGATCATATGATTTTAGGTATGTTATTAAACGAAATCACGATTGAGTTACTAATAAGTAAGCTAATTACGATTTAGTTGTACGGAGATATATTGGCCCGAAAAGAGAAAGTTCTCTACACACTACACACCCCATTAACTTGTGCGTATTTGTTGGGCTTGCGAAGCAGACCTTAACTTCACATTAGTATGATATTGTTCGCTTTGGGCCGAGGCTGCACGGATCTGTTTTTGGGCAACTCCCAAAAGGCCTCATACTAGTGGAGTTATCAGTCTGCTTATAAACTAGCTATCTGTCCCTCCCACAAACGATGTGGGATAACTCCTAACAATCTCCCTTTTTACACATCGGGATCGACACTTGTCAAATCTGGCACCATTCTGTGTGACCTGCTCCCCTTGACCCATACTGGAAGTTCCTGGCCATCTGGCTCCCCTTGGGCCCATACTGGAAGGTCTACCTGCTCCCCCTAAAGCCCAACCTGGGATAGCTCATCTGCCTTTTCTTGAGTCATACTAGAAGTTCTTGGCTATCTGGCTCCCCTTAGACCCACATTGGAAGGCCTACTTGCTCCTTCTTAAGCCCATTCTGCTACTCCCCCGGGCTCATGTATACTAAAAGCCCATCTGCTTCCTCATGACAATCTGGCACCATTCTGTGGGATCTGCTCCCCTTAACCCATACTGAAAGTTCCTGACCATCTGGCTCCCTCTGGGCCCATACTGGAAGGTCTACCTGCTCCCCTTTAAGCCCAACCTGGGATAGCCCATTTGCCTCTTCCTGAGTCATTCTAGAAGTTCTTGTGTATCTGGCTCCCCTTAGACCCATACTGGAAGGCCTACCTGCTTCTCCTTAAGCCCATTCTGCTACTCCCCCAGGCTCATGTATAATAAAAGCCCATCTGCTTCCTTTTGAACCCCATCCTGGGTAGTCCACCTGCCTCTTCCTTGATCCATCTGGGAGCCCGTCGAGATTGTTACGGATCGTTACTACCTGAAACTCTGATACTACTTATTGGGCTTACGAAGCAGACCTTAACTCCACATGATTAGTATGATATCGTCCGCTTTGGGTCGAGTCCGCACAGATTTGTTTTTGAGCAACTCCCAAAATGCCTCATACTAATGGAGTTATCTGTTTGCTTATAAACTAGCTATCTGCTCCTCCCACAAATGATGTGGGACAACTCCTCACAGTATTTTGGCTGACAAAATCATATGCTAAACGAATCGAATCGAGTATGTGTCGAACTCATTTAAAATTCAATCCAAATTCGTAAATTTGGTTCACTTCGATTTGAGCTCAAAGTATAACTTGTTTAAAATTCCAAATAAAAAAATACTCTGTTCGTCCCCCTCAATTGTTTACATTGGGGGACAGGGGCGTGGCAAGCATTTTAATACTCCTAAAAAGTATAGTTTCACAATTTTTTTTAATTTTTTTTCTTCTGAATAAAAATTTAATGTTTAAACTTTTATTCAAAAAAATAAATTTTTTAAAATAAGTTATGGAACTATACTTTATATAAACCTTAAAATGCGTGTCAAGCAATACTAAAAATATGTAAAGAAATGAGAGGGACAGAGGGAGTATTAAACTAGCTTTTATATTTTTAAAATATTGAAAAATATTGAGCTGCAAGGCCAGGAGGACCGAAATAGTTAATCCAAAAATTCTCAGAAGCTCGGGTACATTTTAGCCTATCATTTATCCCGGACTCTTTTATGCGGATTTTTCGGATGGGAAGTAAAAGTTTGTAAAAATTTAATTTTACAAACTAAATGAGATGAAAGATGTGTAAGCATAGTACAATTATACAAAATATGGATGAAAAATGCAATTGATTGAAATCAAAGAAATGCAAAATACAATACAATTAACTCTATCTTAAATATTGCTTCAACTTTGAAGTATTGCTTCAGGTCTGTTATTAAACGAAATCATGATTGAGTTACTAATAAGTAAGCTAATTACGATTTAGTTGAACAGAGATCTATTGGCCCGAAAAGAGAAAGTTCTCTACGCACTACACACCCCATTAACTTTTGTAGTATTTGTTGGGCTTACGAAGCAGACCTTAATTCTACATTAGTATGATATTGTCCGCTTTGGACCGAGCCTGCACGGATTTGTTTTTGGGCAACTCCCAAAAGGCCCATATTAATGGAGTTATCAGTATGCTTATAAACTAGCTATCTACCCCTTCTAAACGATGGGGGACAACTCCTAACAATCTCCCCCTTCACACATCGGGCTCGATACTTGTCGAATTTGGCACCATTTTGTATGATCTACTCCCCTTGACCCATACTGGAAGTTCCTGACTATCTGGCTCCTCCTGGACCCATACTGGAAGGTCCACCTACTCCCCCTTAAGCCCAATCTCTGGGATAACCCATCTGCCTCTTCCTGACCCATACTCCTGACCCATACTGGAAGTTCCAGGCTATCTGGCTCCTCTTAGACCTACACTGGAAGGCCCACCTACTCCTCTTTAAGTCCATTCTGAGATAGCCCATTTGCCTCTTCCTGGCCCATACTGGAAGTTTCTGGCTACCTGCTCCCCCAGGCTCATGTATACTAGAAGCCTATCTGCTTCCTCTTGAACCCCATCCTGGGTAGTCCACCCGCCTCTTCTTTGATCCATCTGGGAGCCGATCGAGATTGTTACGGATCGTTACTACATGAAGCTCTGATACCACTTTTGGGCTTGCGAAGCAGACCTTAACTCCACATTAGTATGATATTGTCCGCTTTGGGTCAAGTCCGCACGAATTTATTTTTGGGCAACTCCCGAAAGGTCTCATACTAATGGAGTTATCTGTCTGCTTATAAACTAGTTATCTGCCCCTCCCACAAACGATGTGGGACAACTCCTAACAGTATTTTGGCTGAGAAAATCATATGCTAAACAAGTCGAATCGAGTATGTGTCGAACTCATTTAAAATTCAATCCAAATCGTAAATTTGGTTCGGTTCGATTTGAGCTCAAAGTAGAACTCGTTTAAAATTCAAAATAAATTTTTTTTTAATAGCTTTTATATTTTTAAAATATTGAAAAATATTGAGCTGTAAGGCCAGGAGGACGAAACAGTTAATCCGAAATGCCAACAGCATCATCGCCATTTTTCCTTTCTGGTAGGGGTTCCATGTTAATGAATGTAATATTAAGTTGTGTAGAATGGTTGCTGAACATGAATCGGTGTGAAGGAGAAGACATGATAGTATTAGGAGGATAAAATCGATGAAAGAAACAGAAAATAAATGAAAGAGCTGTAATGCAGTTGATCAGGGAGGTGTTTGGGAACTTATTTTTCAGAATAAGTCAACTTATTTTAAATTGAAAGTTAAGATTTATAATTTTCCAATTTATTTTTGTAACTTATTGAATATCAAACATACATTAAATATTTTTATCAAAATATAAAAATTTTACCCGAAAATAATTCCATAAAAACTTATTTTTAATGTGTGCCAAACAGGCCACAAGTAGCAAGGGCTATTTATGCAGAAACAAAAAGGCTTTTTAAAAGGTTATCAGTAATCAAACGGGTAAAGAACATAGGTTCGAAAACATTGATCATTTTAGCCCCATGCAGAAATGACACAACAAAAGGGCAACAGTGTAAGTGCCTTGGGTGCATTTATTATTTGTTAAGTAATTGTACTTTTTAAATGTCAATTATTTTATTATTTTGTTAAGTAAACATAAATTTTATACATACTTGTATTAATTATTTATCATCCCAAACATAACATTTTGTTATTTAGGTTGTAGTGTTGATTTCTATTATTTAATAAATTTATTATTTATTAATTTAGATTGCTAATATATGTTGCAAGTAAATATTTTTATTTTTATATTTAGTAATTTAAGAAGTAAAGTAATGTAAAAATAATTATATACATAAGATGGCCCGGTATGAATTTATTGAAAATGGATCCCAAAAATTATGGAATTTGGGAACGATAAATGAATAATTTAATCATTAAATTATGTTTAATTCATTTTTACAGGAGTTGAACCGGATTAAAAATTGGAATATTTTTTAGAACCAAAGACCGGATCAATATGGATCGATTATGCTTATTCGATCCGGGTCTTGAAACGATAAATTCAGTCCGATCTAACTTACATGCACAAACCGAAAAGTTGCGCAGTTCTAAGCAGGCAGGCTATTGCCTATTCGTACAGAAACAAAAAGGGTTTTAAAAGGACGGAAGCGGGTTTGAAAAGGTTCATGTATTTGTGGGTTAATTGCTACTCATACTATAAAAGGAGCTATTGTTTGGGTTACGAGCCGTGGCCCAATAGAAAATAAAACGAGAAGCTTTTTGATTTTCCGAAATATTGCCAGTTCGGGTCGGGTCGAGTTCGGTTCTTACGCCCTATCTTTTCAGTTTTGATCAAAACCTATCTTTTGAGTTTTGATCAAAACGACACTCGTCATACAATTTCCTACAAAGCTGTTGATTTGAATCATTATCCGTTAAATCAATGGAAGCTATGGATGAATCTGAGCGTGTGGATGAACAAGGTCGTAAGTGTATGTTTACAAGCCGTTTGCTATTTGCCAAACCATTATTTGCCAAACCATCGAAACCGAAATTGATTGTACAACTTAAAGATCTCGCAGCATCGAAATCGAAATTGAGTATAGGCCTTGAAAATAGGTTCTTTGATTGTTCTCCTACTATCCAGCAGCTAGTTGGACAAGAAAGGCGATACATGGGAGTTAGACAGAGGCCCACGGGAAAATTCACAGCTGAGATTCGTGATTCTTCTTTTGACAAGAATCGTGTCTGGCTCGGCATCTATGACACTGCTGAAGAAGCTGCCAGGTCATATGACCGTGCGGCATTTAGGTTAAGAGGTCAAAATGCAAAACTTAATTTCCCGAATCCTTTTCTAGATAAAGGTAAATCAGTGTGCATTGGCACTACTTCAACTTCCGGAGAAAAGTCTCGGCAGCACCGTGATGATCTTTCTTGGGTATCCAAATGGCTCGATGATGTGGATTTCGTGATTGATGATCCTTTAGTGGGTTTTGCTAATGATACTGGTGGGATTTCGTCACAGACAAAAACTGCACAAGAAGAAAATAACGAATTTAACATGATAGCTCAACCTCAAAATGGAACAGATGCCTTCCAACATTGTCCAAGTGAGGAAATTGATTGGGATGCTATATCGCAACAACAGCAAGCTGCAGTTGAAGACAAAGGTAACACACACCTTCTTGTTCTGCGAAATGATTTGATAAACATTTTTACTATTTTATTTTATGTTGCCATTCCAGTATTTTAAATTTACAATTGTTTCCTTTTCCTATAATGTGACTTGATAACCCTAAATTAAAAGACACCCTGACAGCCGTAATTTTTTATTTAGAATTGCTTCACATAAATTTTGTGTTATATCTTTCAGATAAAGCAAGTAAGACCAGAATCAGCACAAATTATTATAATGTGTTAATTCTTGTCATCATGGTTTTGGAAAGTCTTGGGAGCACTTATAAAGTTTTGCCTTCAATAGATATAATGGCCAATTATCAAAAAAAAAAAAAAAAAGTTTTGCCTTCAATATTTTTAAATATAGTTGGACATACACGAATGTAGTCGGTAGGCTGCAGTAGTAAGTCTTGTAGACCTACATAAACAACTAATCGTTAAACACCATCCTTATTCACTAGGTTTTATCATCTTGATTTAATTCATAGAAAAAAAAGACCAACCAAGCATAAAAAAATTACATTACTTTTTCACATGTAACAGCTCGTGAGCTCATAACATAAATAGGACTTGGCTTTTGTTTCATTCAGTGATGTTGTAGTAGACAAACATGTTGAAGAATCACCTAGTCAATATGTTGGATATGCAATCAGTACTGGATTTTAGTCTTCGGCCTCGATTGTTTCATCAAGTTTAAAGTTACATTAAAAATTTGAACTTCTTTGTAACTAAATTACAACCTAAGGTTCCATGGTAATTAAAGTGTTTGTTTTTGGTTCTTAGTAACTAGAAGTTACATAGTTAGTTTTGATAAGTTGTTAATGTTTATATATTTGATAGTTATATAACCTGTCGTGACCATGGAGGACCTCGGTAAGTTCTGAAGTTCTGTGGTAACTGCAAAAACCAGGGAACTTGGAGTTCCCTTGACTAATTAAAAAATCATAAACCAAACACAGTAACACAGTTTTAATCCAAGGAACTTCTAGCTACATAGTTTTACTTACAGTGAAACAAATGAGGCCTTCGAATATCCATACAAAAGATAGCTATCTATTCATAAACCCAAAGAAATCAACGTAGTTATAATGGGCTGTGTTTTTGCTTGCTGAGATTTGGATCCAAATGACCAGAAAAGGGAATGTCAACATGGAGCTTGTTGCTCTGGAGCCTTCTAGCGTGAAATTACATCTTTGTGCAATGTTAAGAGATCGAAGAAGTAGAGACAAGGTAGAGAGAAATATTAGTATTAAGGAGAGATATGGAATTTAAATTTGCTTTGATCACGAGGCTGAGATATTTTAGGTTTCCTCGGCATGAGAGGCAGGAGGTCCGTATGTCTCACATGGGTGATCGGTTGACCAAGGCTTTAAAGTTAGAAGTTACAGGAGTCAGACCTAGAGCCCCATACATGTACTTGGGACTGATCTATGTCAGCTTTAGGTAGGCAGGTGTCACTGTGTTGGTTGCACGTGGCCACTTGGACGGGGTCGACCAAGAACCAGTCGGCAGTCGCTGAGGGTGGATTGGGTTGTCTATACCGTTGGCAGGGTGTTAGACAGGAGATGAGGACGTCCAAGGCCAAATGCTGTCTGGAAGTGCTTGGTGCATTCGTGCATGTTCGCATGACTTGGGCTCTTTCGGGTAGGTCTGTGGACCTTTTTCAGTTGTGCCTTTATGTGGACTTGAGCCTCTTTAAATAGATATACCACTTGGAGGCCCATTATGTTATGGCTTATTCAGAAGAAAGATGATTCCAACATTTGTTTTGTACTCTAACATGCATCGAGGAAACATCGACATAAGGGAAGCATCCTGAAAAGGATCCTAAATTTTGGGTTTTCTAGGGAGTATTTTGGAGAACAAGCGGATGATGGAGCAAGGAGCTTCATAATGTTATCAAAGATACAGAATGCAGTACATTAGTCAGAATATTATTCATTCATTTGAGTTTGTATATTATGTTGGTCGTTTTTCCTTATATGTGGGTTTTCATGTTATGCTAGAAGTATGGCTCTACAGTACAAAGTATTTTGCCGAACTTCATAAACAATTCGAGTGTGTGCTTACCCTCTCTTCTTCACTGTTTTTGCTTAACTATTTTGGTCTTGCTTGGATAAATAGATAACAGCTCGGGATGTAACTGGAAATTGGTTTTTACTTCATTTATTAATTTTTACTTCTGTTGTGGGTGCAGACAAATATTTTTTCTTGTTCACTGTTTTTGCTTAACTATTTTTACTTCTGTTGTGGGTGCAGACAAATATGACTCCTACATTCATGTTTTAGACAAAACATGTATAGAGGAAACATCAAAAGAAGGGAAATCACCTGAAAAAGGTTACAGTAAAGAAATTCTTATTGCGCATTTTGGAAAACCACAGAATGAAGCAGCAAAGTATTTTAATGGTATGTTCTTTCTAGTTTCTACCATGTTCTTGTACTTCTATACGGTGCTTGCCATATTCATAAACTAGTTAGGATGAAATTTTTGAAGATATACTTATTCCAGTGTTGTGTATCTTTTTCTACATGTCGTATGGTTTTAGTTAGTAGGACGAAATTTAAACGCATGTGCCGAAGCGTTGGTATTGAAAGGTGGCCATCTCCCAAGACGAAACTGGATAGTCAAAGTTTGTCTAAGCTCAGGAGAGTTAACAAGGAACCGAGTAGAACAAATTCTCATTGTTCCGGAGTTCCCCCTCTACAAGAAACAGATCCGATAACCGTGAAGGCTAATTTTGGAAGAAGATTAAATGATGATGAACCAGCGGAAAGAAACTTTCCTTTGGGCATTCTTCCTGCGCAGGATACACCTGTTGATGCTCATACAAGCCAAGTCTTGAATAAGGTGACCGTAAAGGCGATGTACAATGGTGTTAACATAAGGTTTGAACTATCTGATTTATCAGGACTGGCGGAGTTAGAAGACAATGTGATCGAGAGGCTGCACTTGGAAAGAAAGAGTTTTAGTATCAAGTACCAAGATGATGAGGACATGTGGATTTTAATTGCTTGTGACAAGGACGTGCAGAATTGTATTGAATTATCAAGATCTTTAAAGAAAACAACAATCACGATGTTGGTTGATCCTCCTATTAATTGATTATTACAAACAGTAGAGTACATTGTTTAGTGGTGGTGCAGATGGTTAGAAGCACAGCCCCTATGAGATCAAGACTCGGAAAAGTGATTGAAGAATGCATAGTTTTGGGTAGTAAGTTTAACAACTTAGAGTTGTATCTTATTAAACGATCTGCGAATATGTCGGCACATAAACTTGCTCAAGTGTCTCATATGTACCCTGATCGTATTTTTGACTTTTTGACTGGAGGTCTGTTCCGGTTAATGTCAAGAATTGTATCTTGAATGATTTGATTGAGTAATGAAATTTCATTTTGTCAAAAAAAGAAGAAGAAATATTAGCTTTTTACCCGTGCAATGCACGGTTGCTTTATTAATATTTTGTAATACACTACCAGCTGAGAATCGCTCTCAATAACGACATGATGAATCCCCATCTGTTCTATCCACCTGATAGCTTCATTAACACCCCTAGCCTCCGCTTCCATTACTGCAACTTCACCTGCTATCTTCAAAACCTTCCCCATGACAAATTGACCTACATCATTACGCAAAACCAGTCCCAGAGAGAACAAACTCTCACCTCTAACCAACGATGCATCAACATTCAATTTGCAGTAACTGTTTCAGGAGCTTGCCATTTGACATCTTCTGTTCGAGCTCGATCCATGTAACCATTTACATCTGATGGTTTACACCTGTTTGCCTCTTGCCAGTCCTGCACTTGTTTCGCACTTAACTCCATAGTAAATGCCGGTGAAATAACTTTACCCTCCCACACCTTTCTATTTCTCGAAAACCAGATACCAGACAACACTATGGCCATCTTGTGAATTGTTTCTGAACTCTCTTTGCTGATCATCTCCAACAGCCAATTTAACGCTGATTCCACCTCCTAAAACTATATACTCAACCCCAATAACTGCCAACATTCAGCAGCATAATAACACTCACAAAATAGATGTCTTAAATGTTCAATGTCAGTACCACACATAGGACACATAATCGAAGTCTCCACCCCTTTACTTCTTAACAGTTTTCTCACAGGGATACTATTTCTGCAGAATCTCCATAGGAACGTCCTTAGCTTATGAGGTAATGCCATATTCCACAATCTATTCCAACCTTGAGAATCAACCACATTATCATTTATAACATTTTGCTCTGCCCAGACTTTATATCCAAATTTAACCGTATAAATACCTTTACTCGAACCAGTCCACGCTGCTCTGTCCTTGACATCAATCTGAGGGATCCTCGTTTGTAGTATAAGCTTGCTATCATCAGGATGAAAATCTTGCTCCACCTTATGCACATTGATAAGTACCCGCTGATAGCTATCAGCGGGCACCCGCTAATAGCAAAATACTAATTCCCTAAAAACACAATTCTGGAATACTTGACAAAGTATATCTAATTTCAAAAGTATTATTTCAACAAATACAAAAGAATATCCGCAAAAAGTATTTCAAATCATCATCTCTCTTATACTAATCCACTTGCACAAAAATATCTTGCTTTATCCATTTGCACACCCACTTGCCAACTTGCATAAAGGTACACCCACTTGTCCACTTGCATAAAGGTACACCCACTTGCTTACCTGCATAAAGGTATCTTGCTCCATAAGACAAAGAGGCAATATAATATTCAAAGACACCCAGTTGCAACAGACAAAATCTGACTGAAGTAGCTCAAGTGGCAGAATCAAGGTATGTTTGAGGGGACATCAATCACTGTTCCAATAGTGGCTCACTGTAGCTTTAACGGCACAACTAGTGGGCAACAGTGATTGGGAAACCCAACCTATAAATACCCTCATTCTACACACAGAAAAAGATATACAATCTTTCATACACATAAAAACTCCTACAAAATAAAAGCTCTCTACATTATTCTTCACA
This sequence comes from Saposhnikovia divaricata, assembly GCA_036435485.1. Lineage (NCBI taxonomy): Eukaryota > Viridiplantae > Streptophyta > Magnoliopsida > Apiales > Apiaceae > Saposhnikovia > Saposhnikovia divaricata. The sequence goes on from CM071594.1 coordinate 85,261,666, forward strand.
TACGATATATTTTCACCAGCCCGGTTATTATTATTTCCGATTACTGATTCTCACACCAGAGGTGCTTGACGGCCACCACCCCCGGACAAGCATTGTTTTGCAGGTACCCCAAACTCAGGTGAAGTGCTTCCGGTAAAGTGCCCAGAATGGTGATCGGAAGCCTCTAATCGGCTGTGGGAATTATCACACATCCCAGTTTTTGCCATTAGGATGGAAGTAAAAGCTTACCTTCTCATCTCTAATAATATTCAAGTGACTATCCTCCACCCGAAAATCCACTTTCCCTTGCAACCACGGATCTTTAAAAATTCTAATCTCCTCCCCAGTGCTCACCACCCACCACCCACCACCCACCTGAAACCTCCCTTCAACTTCTCCTTTGCCTCCCAAATTCTAGTCCATATAAAACTTGGATCTCTTAAATTTCATTTTATTATGGGTTTAATATTTTAGATCTATATTCGTTAATGTTGGATTTGTATTTTGTTTTGTGTTTTCAGTGCCATTATTCATTCATGTTATTCTGCTTTCTGTTTTTCGATTCACTAGTTCTCGGTTTGATTTCAAGTTTCTAATTTCGACCTTTCCTTTGCATTTTATTTCACCTACATGTGCTGCTGCTTTTCTTAGTATTTGCCTTTTACTGGATCTTATTTTATTTGTTCAACTAGTATATCTTGTCCTGTCTTTTTTCTTTGTGCGCATCTCTTTTTCATTTATATATGGTAGCTTTTGTTAGTTTCATTTTTCTTTTCTTTTTTTATAATCTCGTTTTCTTTGTCTGAGTAATTTTATCCAGTGTTCTAAAAAGCGGTAAGCGGTTCTAAGCGGTGAGAGAGCCTTCTAGCACTTAAACGGTTAAGCTGATACTTAAGCGAAATTTTAATCGGGTCATTAAGCGGATTATAATATATATTTTTAAATTTTTAAATATAATATTACTATATGTGAATTAAAATTATATAATAATTAAGTAATAAAAATTTAATCATAAAATGTTCCTCATAAAAATGAAATATTTTATATTTTAATATAGTTATATTCATATTATAATAAATATTAATATATTCAAAATTAAAAAATTAGCATGTCAACATCTCTTTGACCGCTTAATCCGCTTAATGACCGCTTAAATCGATTAATAGTCGCCTAATCGGTTTAATAGACCGCTTAATTTTCAAAAATACTTAATCACCCGATTAGTACAAAATCGAAGCGTTTTATGGTCCGATTCCGTCTAGGCGGCCGCTTAGGTGACCGGCGACCGCTTAATCTGCTTTTTAGAACAGTGATTTTACCTGGTTAAAATGTGTTTGGCTAACCTTTGCCATCAATCATGTTCCTTTAATTAGTTTATTTTTGTTTACATGTTTATTTTTTTTTCATTTAAGTTATGCACGCTTTAGTCTATATGCTGTCTTGTCATGATTTGTTTAGTTTTAAAGTTTATTTTCAATGCTTCATTTACATAAATTAGCTAGCCATTTCATTACACAGTGGGCAACGTTCGTATGGTTTCTTTTACTTGTTCTCTATTATTAGCATGTCTGGCCCAAGTTCCTTTTGTATTGTCATAGTATAATTTATTTACGGACCTTAACATTTTCTAACCCACTTTTGTTCTCAAGCCCATTCTCTCTTTATGGCCCATTACACTTGCTTTCATGTTTTCCTTTGAACCGTACAAGTGGTGCATTAGAGCATTCACATCCCATCCCCATCCCCAACCCCATCCCCATCATTTTAATTTGAGAATTTGTCCAACTTTTCTTCTAAAACACTCCTCCATCCCATTCCCCATTTTGGGGTTTGATTTAGGGACCAAAGTTTGAGTCCCCATATTTAGGGACCAAAGTTGATGCCTCATCCCCATCCTCATACACTCTCTCTCCTCATATAATAATATTAAATTGTATTTATAATAGTGGGTGAGTTTTGGTAGTTAAAATTGTAAGTGAAAGAGAGAGAAAGAAGTAATATAAAAAAGAATATAGGGATAGGGGAATGGAAAATGGGGAATGGGATGTAGAAACTTTTTGATAATTTTGGGGATTTACTATTTTTATTTGGGGATTTACTATTTTTAGTAAGTTTTTGGGGTTGGGGATGGGGAATGGGATGTGAATGCTCTTAGTAGTTACTAGGCAATTAAGACTTTAATTATTAAATAATTTCCCCTTCATTTATTAATCTCTAGCTTCGCTTTAATCTCTAGTTCAGTAGTTAATTTGCTCATATACAGTAAAACCTCCTTAAATTAATACTCGATAAATTAATAATCTCTCTAAATTAATAATTTTGTCTGGTCCCAACTTGGGCCAGTTAAAAAAATGATCAATTTCGATAAGATAATAAGATAATAATTTTTTTGAAAATCCTGTATAAATATATGGTCCCGATAATATTATAAATTAATAATTCATTTATAATCATAAAAATATATGTATTACACTTTTGTAAAATATTATTCTATGGTTCTTAAAATTTGAATCTATATAAAACTCATCATTAACCATCTATATTGCATCCAAAAGTTCGAATGTGGTGTTTTCGTAAAGCACTAAAAAATTATTAATCAATGTTTTCGATATCTTTGGTGCTTTTTTACGTGAAAAAGGTTCGAAAATTGTTGTTTTATTCTTGACATCATCTAAATATACATGAATATTTACTTTGAATCTCGCAACTACTCATTAAATTTGTAAACAATATATATTGAATTAAGTATAAAACATAAATTGTACAAGTCATTCTATTTAAATGTATGTAATTGGAAATTAATTTTCTTTGATGTCAAAAATTCTCTATAAATTAATAATTATTAATTTATCGATTAATTAATACCTCTCTATTATTTATTTGTAAATGAACTAATATTTGTGAACAAACTAAGAAATGAAGAAGATAAACTTTGTATTAATCTCCATTGTTACATAGAGGAATAAAATGATAAAGCTAACTAGTAAAGTACAGGAGCTATGCTCTTATGTTTATATACAGATTACAAATGAACTGAAAGAAAAGAAATGGAGGGAAAATCAGTTAGATGAGTTTGTTAGGAGTTGGTGACGTGGAACGATACACGTGTCACTAATAGCCTCCCTCAAGTTGGAGGATGGTGAGACATCAGACATACCCAACTTGAACAACAAATTCTTAAACTGTGGACTAGGTAGGACTTTAGTCATAACATCTGCAAGCTGATGTTGAGTTGGTAGATATGATAATTATAGAAATCCTTCAAGAACCTTGTCTCGTTTAAAATGACAATCTATCTCGATGTGCTTAGTACGTTCATGAAACACTGGATTTCGAGCAATGTGAAGTGCGGATTGATTATCACAATGCAAAGCAACTGGAGTTAAATTGGTGACTCCTAATTCTTGTAAAAGTCGAACTAACCAAGTAACTTCAGATGCAGCTGAAGCCATTACTCTGTATTCGGCTTCAGTAGAAGATCTAGATACTGTACTTTGTTTCTTAGATTTCCAGGAAACTGGTGAATTTCCAAATAGCATGACATAACCAGTGAGAGATCTTCGAGAATCTGGACAGGATGCCCAATCTGAGTCTGAAAAGGCTTGAACAGTTAAAGTATTTGAGGCTTTGAGAAGAATTCCTTGCCCAACAGATTGTGCAACATATCTAAGTGTATGTGTTAATGCTTCAAGATGAGGAGCTCGTGGAGCATGTAAAAACTGACTTAATGTTTGAACTACGTAAGATAAGTCTGGACGTGTATTGGTTAAGTAATTTAACTTGCCAACTAATGATCTATAATGTTCTGGATCATCAATTAAACATCCATCTGTAGTTGTCAGCTTAAGATGTAAAGGTAGTGGTGTTACTGCAGGTTTAGAGACATTCAAATTGCAATCTTTTAACAGGTCAGAAGCAAATTTCTTTTGTGACAGCAATATACCTTCTTGAACATAACCAACTTCTAAGCCCAGAAAGTAGTGCAAAACTCCAAAATCTTTGATGCTAAAAATTCTATCCAGATGTGCTTTTAAGGATTCTGTCTCTTGTAAATCATCACCTGTAACTATTATGTCATCAACATAAACAGCTACAATTGTCATGAGAGTACCATTGTGCTTTATAAATAAACTATAATCGTTCTTGGATTGTTCATACCCTTGAAACAGAAGTTCTTGTAGTAATTTAGAAAACCATTCTCTGCTAGCTTGTTTAAGACCATATAATGATTTTTTAAGTCTACATACTTGATTAGGAAGATGAGGAACACCTTGTGGAATTTGCATATAGACTTCTTCCTTCAAATCTCCATGTAAAAATGCATTATTTACATCTAATTGAAACAATTTCCAATTTCTGCTAGCAGCTAGAGCAAGCAAACATCTGACTGTGGTCATCTTCACAACAGGAGAGAAAGTTTCAGCATAATCCACTCCAAATTTCTGATTGTAACCTTTGGCTACTAATCGAGCCTTACACCTTTCAAGTGAACCATCAGCTTTAAGTTTCACTTTAAACACCCATTTGAAACCAATTGCCTTTTTTCCAGGAGGTAAATCTACGAAGTCCCATGTATTATTATCTGACAATGCTTTAAGTTCTTTATGCATAGCTTCTACCCATAAAGGGTTATGTGATGCCTCCTCATAGGACTGAGGCTCAGAGATAATAGAAGTAGAAGCTAAGAAAGCCTTGTGAGAAACTGGAAATCTATCAAAAGTGACTAAATTACACCAGTGTGGTGTCCCAGATAAAGAGTCCAAATGACTAATATTACATTGATAAGAAGACAAATAAGAAGGTTGTTTCTTGATTCTGGAAGACTGTCTAATTGTAGGAATAATAGCAAAATTTGGATTAGAGGTAGAATCAGAACTGGTTGAATCAGAACTAGCAATGTGTTCAGTGGAGGCAGAATTTGGAGTGGAATTTGAAATTTGTTCAGTGGAATCAGAATGAATAGAATTAGAGTTATTAAAATCATTTTCATCATCATTTTGTTCAGTATTATCAACATTGTTAATTGAAGTGGACTGTGTGTAATCCAAATCTTCATAACTAGATAATAACTGTGTGGTTGTAGTAGTATTGACAGGGACAAAAATAGCAGAGTCATAGATTTTCTGGGAATTCTGAGCTAAAATGTGATAGGGAAAATGATGTTCGTGGAATATAACATCTCTGGATATTAATATGGTTTTAGTAGTCAAATCCAGGACTTTATAAGCCTTTTGATGTGGTGGATATCCTAGAAAAACACAAGGAACAGACCTTGGATCAAACTTAGACCTATTGGGCTTTGGAGTAGTTACATAACACAAGCAACCAAAAACCCGAAGATTATCCAAAAAAAAGTGATTCTTTATATAGCTTCTGATAGGGTGTAGAGAAATTGATACTTTTAAGAGGCATTCTATTAATCAAATAACAAGCACAGAGAATGCACTCACCCCAATAATGAGCTGGAATTTTGGATTGAAAATAAAGTGACCTTGTAGTTTCCAGCAAATGTCTATGCTTCCTCTCTACTACCCCATTTTGCTGAGGGGTGTAGCTGCAACTAGTTTGATGTAAAATTACTTTGGATTGAAAAAACTGCTTTAAAACTCCTTCAGTAATTTCTCTGGCATTATCTGATCTGATACATTTGACTTTAGCATTGAATTGAGTCTCAGTATATTTAACAAACTGAATTAGGACATTAGCAATATCTGATTTGTATTTGATCAAATGAACCCATGTATATATGCTAAAATCATCCACAATGGTTACAAACTGAGTACAACCATTATGATTAGTTACCCTATAAGGGCCCCAAATATCCACATGTAACAATTGAAAAATACAAGTAGACTTAATACTACTATCTGGAAAACTCAGCCTAGTCTGCTTAGCCTTTGGACAGATTTGACAAATTGAATTTGCTAAGCAATCTTTTACTGAGCAATTAAGTTGAACATGCTTAAGTTTCTCAAATGGCAAATGTCCAAGTCTTAAATGCCATAGCTTGGCTTCCTCTGTAACACTGAGATGAGCTGCTTTATTGTTGAAAACAGAATTTGCAGAAGACTTGTTGAATCTGGTAGAGTGTATAGTGTACAATCCTCTTTCAAGATTACCAAGACGCAGTGGAGGCTGTTTCTGAGAAAGGTCCTGTAAATAGCATTTATTATCAGAAAAATAAATATGTGTTTGAAATCTATGTTTGAAATCTGGAACAAGCAACACATTAGACAAAGTAATGTCATCATTTAGCACAACAGTGCCAATATGTGTTACTTGTATTTTCCTTCCATCTGGTATAGTAATATGACTATCATTATCAGTCACACACTTAAAATTCTGAAAATCAGAGATTGAGTTTGTGATGTGGTCTGTTGCACCACTATCCAACAACCATTCATCAGAATAGGATGACATCATACATTTACCTGCAAGAAGAGCATGTCCAGTAACACTAGGATTCTCTAGAACATCACTCAATTTCTGTTTGTTGATTAACTCCAAAAGATGATTATATTGATCCATGGTAACAGGTGCAAAACCATTTGAAGTGTCTTGGATATTAGACTGATCAGTATGTGAAAGAGCAACAACTTTTCTGTCTCTATTTCCTTTAAAACCAGGTGGAAATCCATGAATTTTGAAGCACCTCTCAATGCTATGACCTGCAATCTTGCAATGTGAACAAAAATAAGTATTTGCAGGTTTCTGAGTTTGATTAAACTTTCGAGGTGTGGAGTTTTGTTTCTGAAAACCAGATGAAGAATACTGAGAAGTCTGATATCTATTCTGAAAATTTCTCTTGTCTGCAATAAAAGCCAAAGTTTCATTCTGATTCATAGTCTGATAAAAATCCTTATGAGACTCCTCTTGAGCTACCATTCTATACACTTGAGTTAAGCCTGGTAATGGTACCATCATTAAGATATTTGCTCTAACCATAGAAAATTGATCATTCAGCTTCATTAACAATTGAAGAACTCTGTGATCTTGTTGCATTTTCAGAGTCCTACTAGCAAGTTCACATGTGCACTTGTCACAAGAACATTTAGGCAATGGATCAGCATCATCTAAAGAATCCCACACTGTCTTGATTTGTGTATAGAACTCAGATACAGATTGTTGACCTTGCTTCATCTCAGAGAGTTTTTGTTCAAGAGAAAAAACTTGTGTAACAGATGCATAACCAAACCTAGCCTCCAAATCATTCCAAATTGCTTTTGCTGTTTTCAGAAATAAGACACTTCGTGCAATGTTTTCCTCAAGATTGAATAAGATCCAAGAAATAACCAAATCATTGCATCTTTCCCATGACTTAAAATTCACATCTGTAACATCAGGTATTTCTACAGAACCATCAACAAAACCTAGTTTGTTTTTAGCTGACAGAGTTAGCATCATGCTCCTTTTCCAATTACTGAAACCTTGTCCATTAAACTTTACAGAAACAAGCTGATTTGCACTAGAATCAGAAGGATGAATGAAAAACACACTAGTAGGATCTTGAACTACTCGTGTCGTCATATCAAACAATGATCAGGAGGAACAAACAAATTGTGTTCGTCAACGATTGGAGAAACAAGTAATATCAACAATTGATATATCAACAATTGATCAATTAACAAACTCAAACAATCAACCAGAGATTATCAAGATCTAAGATGATCAATCGATCTAATCAGAAACAATAAAGTCACAATCGTGTAAGCAATTGATAAACACAGAGATCGAAAACACCTGTAATCGCAAATTTGTAACGATCGAGAATGATAACAGATAAAACTTTCGAACGAAGCTTTAATGGAGGAAGCAATTTATAAAGCTTGAAGATGAACACTAAAAATCATCAAGAGATGAAAACATTCGTCGGAGATAACGCCTAATCGCCGGAGATGACATCGGTGATGATCAAGATCGTATACACAAGCTTTGATACCATATTATTTATTTGTAAATGAACTAATATTTGTGAACAAACTAAGAAATGAAGAAGATAAACTTTGTATTAATCTCCATTGTTACAGAGAGGAATAGAATGATAAAGCTAACTAGTAAAGTACAGGAGCTATGCTCTTATGTTTATATACAGATTACAAATGAACTGAAAGAAAAGAAATGGAGGGAAAATCAGTTAGATGAGTTTATTAGGAGTTGCTGACGTGGAACAATACACGTGTCACTAATACTCTCTAAATTAATAGAATTCTCAGGTCCCAACTATATTAATTTATAGAGGTTTTACTGTAGTCATATTGTTTTTTTCCCACATTTAAATGACCGTGGCTAATTTTAATACAATTCTAGCCCAATATATATCATAGACCCATTTCCATGCTCCTGGCCCATTTTTGTATAGTTCAATTTTTAGCCCATGTTAATTAGTTAAGTCCATTTTCTTCCTTGTAGTCCGCGTGTAGTCTCCTGCACGTTTATTTAACATATTTCTTTAATTTAATCATTTTACCACATTACTTTAATCATTTGTAGTTATTAGTTTCATTTTCATGCATGCATCCTGCTGTAGTATATGTTGATTTAATATTCTCATTTTATAATAGTTATCAAATCCCTTCTTTTTATTATTATTTTTTTATAATAAAAACAAATCATCTCGAAATTAAATTATCTATTTCGCCTAAATTAAAAATTAAGAATCGCGATAAAAATATAGTCTATGTGGATCGAATCTTAAATATTAAAACGATAATCGCGCGCTTGCAATTTTATTTGTCATATATCTAGCACATCAAACTACAAAATGTAAACAATGCAAAGAGCAAGAACAGATAGGGAAGCCCCCTCCCCCCAAATGCTTACAAATCCAAGATCTTTATGATTCAGGCTCTACGCTTGTAAGATCAACATGCCCGGAACGAGATGACTCTATAGTAAGTATTCTCGTCTTTGTAAATTGTAATATTCAAATTCAAAGGAGGTCCCCTATTCTTTGAGTATAGCTTTAAAACATAGGCCATGATCCGATGATGACTTCCAAAGCTAAAATGTCCTTAAAATTTCCAATTATGAGAAATGATCCAGAGGCTTGGTAAAAACTTACAATGAAGTGATATACAATACCTCAAGTATGGCACTGTGGGCATGAAATGTCAATATAAGAAATGTCATATAAGAGACCCATTGCCCCCCAGCAAACCTGAACCAACAAGGAAACCATATCCTTTGAAGGGTGGAACTTAAGTTTTCAAAAACAATTAAAACAGGGAAATGCGTACATTATATTTATATATGTTATATTACGTAATGTCATAAGTACTGATGTCTATCAAGTAACTTGCCCAAACAGATCATTATCAATTCAGGAATAATAATGTATTGAAAACTTTATCAAGTAACTTGCCCAAAAAGCTTATTATCGATCACGGGACAAAACTACCATTGTTAAATATAACTTATTCACAAGAAATTTCAAAAAAATATCTAATGTAGAAAATTCCCATCTTGATTAAAAAACTTATACAACAAGTATGTTTAACTAGTGTAAGAACCTTTAATGAATTAATAGGCGTTGCACATAAATGATAAGAGTAAATAACATGTATCATCAGCTTTCCGATAGTACTTATTCATCATATGAAATTCATTATAATTCATCTCTTGTTCAAGATCAAGTTCAAGATCAAGACCCGATAAACATTACTACAACTCTACAAGTACTCTCACAACTTACACAATCAATTAAAGATGTAATATACATCCGAGTCTCTTTCTTTACTATGCAAATTGGCGAAAGGACATAGAGTAGTATTGGGCTCTTAATCTGAAGCAAAGGATAATAAAATGTAACGATAAATAATTACTCATTCTTAACTAAGTAACAACTCAAAAATAGATGTAGGATTTTTTTAGTGAAAAAGAGAAAAAAATGTGTCTCTAACGGCGATGAATGATTAGACTTTAGAGTCGTGGACGTAGTTTATCCAAGTTTATTTACTACCCTATAGGGCCATCATCTACCTCATTAATGCTTTATATTGGGCCCAAATTATAAAACTGATTCTATTACACTCGAGAATCCAGATTCCAGAGTATAGTGCTGTATAAACTAATACTAATGTTTGGGACTACAGGATTTGATTAATTCAGAAAGATAATTGTTAATCGATAAATTAACTAATAATAAGTTATAGAGATCAAAAAGTTGAAAGCAACATTAGCAAGTTTATCTGCATAAGGAGCATAGAGATGAGTGAAAATATTGACTCTAAAACAAAGACGCCACCGCTTCCATGACAAAGAGTGAATAGAACCCCCAAACTCTATAAGCTTACTACTATACACAAAAATTCTAACTTTCACAACATACAGATTCAAAAGAAAGAATTATTATAAGTTGATGTTTTCCATCAAATTTCATTTAAAACTTAAAATTTATATTATCAAAAATAAAATAGATACTCACACATATATACAAAATGTTCTTATCAAATTTACTTCACATTACAAAATCTTTGAACCTGATTAAATAGCATGATTGTTCTCATCTACAAATTAAACCAAGTCTATCTATACTATCTATCTATACTATTATATTAAATCCGAAACATTGAAAGTTTTGGTTTTCGGTTTGGTTATCCTAAGTTTTGGTTTTCGGTTTAGTTATCCTAATTATTAAAATAAATAATTAAATTACAAAAACAACTCAAAAAGCTAATTATTAATGTTAACGTAGTTATATTCTGATTAAAATACATTCATCCACTTCTACTTGGACTCTTTTTTCTGCTCCAACAACTCAATTATTCATTTTTTCTAAAGATTTTACTTCTAATTAAAATACTCTACCATTTAATTTAAAACTAATATTACAATAATTAATATATATCCAAAATATCACACCATATCTTTCCGTAATTATTTTTTGTAGCAATTTTTGTAATTAAAACATGGAGTACTTTTTAATTTAAAATTAATCTTGAGATCACTAATATACACCCAAAAATATCTCAACATATATACAAATCATTATTTTTATTAATAAATAACAATAGTTAGATCTAATAATAAAATATATTATATAATTAAATTAATTTACTAAAAATTCAAAGTTCGAACCCGTCAACGACATTTTTAATTTAGAATTTTACAAAATAAATTTTAAACCATGCATTTCATTATATAAATTTATATTAAATTAAAATTAAAAAATTATTAAAAATAAGGATTATATAAAAATATAATTATAATGTTAAATAAATTTTATAACCTATCAAAAGAAACCCGTGCTTCGCACGGGTTATAAGCTAGTCTTGTATATTAAAGCCGAAACATTGAAAGTTTTGGTTTTCTGTTTGGTTATCCTAAGTTTTGGTTTTCGGTTTGGTTATCCTAATTATTAAAATAAATAATTGAATTACAAAAATAACTCAAAATGCTAATTACTAATGTTAACGTAATTATATTCTGATTAAAATTCCTTCATCCACTTCTACTTGGACTCTTTTTTCTGCTCCAACAACTCAATTATTCATTTTTTCTAAAGATTTTACTTCTAATTAAAACACTTTACCATTTAATTTAAAACTAATATTACAATAATTAATATATATTCAAAATATCACACCATATCTTTCCGTAATTATTTTTAGTAGTAATTTTTGTAATTAAAACATGGAGTACTTTTTAATTTAAAATTAATCTTGCGATCACTAATATACACCCAAAAATATCTCACCATATATACAAATCATTATTTTTATTAATAAATAACAATCGTTAGATCTAATAATAAGATATATTATATGATTAAATTAATTTACTAAAAATTCAAAGTTCGAACCCGTCAACGACATTTTTAATTTAGAATTTTACAAAATAAAATTTAAACCATGCATTTCATTATATAAATTTATATTAAATTAAAATTAAAAAATTATTAAAAATAAGGATTATATAAAAACATAATTATAATGTTAAATAAATTTTATAACCTATCAAAAGAAACCCGTGCTTCGCATGGGTTATAAGCTAGTACTATTAATTAAAGCCAAAACATTAAAAATTTGGTAGTCGGTACCTCTTTTTTCGTTCTCGGGCTTTATTAATTATTTTTTGTTACTTGGGCCCAAAATAGAATGTAAACACATATTTGGGACCTAATTATTTCAAAAATCTTTTTTAAGTCTAAAACATATTGCTACGAGTCTAATTATTTTACAAACCTATTCTAATGTAAAACACATATAACTATTTCATTTAAATACATCTTTAAGACCTAATTCATAAAAAACCTATTTTAACGGGTTCAATTCATTTAAAAATCTTTTATGGTTAAAATATTTATAGCAAAAATAAATGTTAAAATATTAAAACTTGTACATCGCACAGTATACAAGCTAGTATAGCTTATTTTCAATTTTGCAATTTAATCTTTAGTAGTCAGTTAGTTGACCAGTACCTGAAGCCTACGAGTCAATTTAAACTACTAATTTATATTTGTGCAAAACTTATATTTCACGTATGAAATACTTGAACCCGACTATGCTTCAAAACAACTTAACCCAAACTCAACTATTAAACCAGTCCCCTACTCCCCCAAAACTATAATATAAAGAAGTGATCATTGAGAATTGAAAACCAATTGAATTGCAGAAAGTAGAGTAGCAACATACTTGCAACAACAATTTGCCACTAGCCTTTCCTCTTAAACAATTTTTAGAGATTCACTCATCTTTCCTAACATCAAAGCATCGAAAACAATTATGAGCTATCAACATCATATAAACTTGAAATTCTTGTCATACACAATATTCAGGTTTTGGCATTAAGCAAGCAAAACAAAGAAATAGTTCCAAAGTACAAAATCAACCCTTTTCCATCAATTAAAATGAAGTCAAAATATCAAAATGTCTAAAATCAAAGGAATCACTAATATAATTAAGAAAGAATCGGTAAGAATAAATAAGTATAGACATACAAATAAATGCATACAATCATACAAATAAATAAAGAAAGAATTTAAATCACTATAAAATTTGAATGTTCGTCGTGTCATCTCATTTACAACATAAGCAAGGACCTACTCGCTCATTTGTGGGTGAAAAATACTATCACCATCACCATCATATGGAAGTTATTATATATCATCCCCTGCTCGAGATCAAGACCCGATAAACATTACTGAATGTACTTCTACCAATTTACAAAGTAAAATAAAGAGGCTCGTCAATACAACACATTAAATCAATTACTCGAGATATATCATCCGATTCAATGTGTTTTAATTGAATATTATATCTTGATGTTCTCGAGTAATTGATTATTTGTGCTTTCCTGGTTGAGCCTTTTGATTGGCGAAATGACTTAAAGTATTATCGGGCTCTTGATCTTGAACAAAGGATAAAATATAAGAATATTTACTCATTGTTCTTCCCTCTAAATTTCTCAAAAAACAGAACTACAGTAAAAATGAATGTGGGAAGGACCCTCGCTTCATAATGTAGAAGAAGAGGCAGATGAGTCTCCACAACGACATAAGATTATGATTGTTCATTTATAGCTACATATTGGGCCACCATCTAACAAATTGTTTTGTATTGGGCCAAAACTATAAAGTATCTATATATATTATAATGCCTGGAGATCGGAAATGCACCAGAACAGTTTAAGGTATTTTTCTTGAATTTTCATTTTTTTTGATTTTTTTATTAAAATTCTTTTATTACAATAAATAGCTATTAATGAAAATTTAATTAGTCATTAATTACACCTATTAAACATATATTAAATTAACTCTATTTAATTTGTTTAAAAACTAATAAACTTTATTTGAATATTATAATTATTATTTCAATATTAAATACTAATTATATATAGTTATGTTTATTTTTAGGTAAAATGACAAATAACAATTGTTTACATTGCGTTATTTTTTATTCCCTATTCAAGATCATTATAATTTCTTTTCGGATGATTATAGAGTAGACTACCTTAACTTCTGAAACATTTTTTATTATCAATAATTGTAAAAGTCGTAATAAATTATGGAAGTTCAAGATATTTACTTCATTTCTGGAATTGTATACAAACAATATAGACAGATTTTTAATTTTGCACATGAATAAATTATACATGAGTTATGATCAAATCGATTAAATTTAACAAATCTAACCATTTATCGGAAGATAAAATCGATAAATAAGCTATACAACCTTTGTTTCATTATATTTTATCGAAATAAATTAATAATCTAATTAGAGATAGATGTGCCTGAGGATGACCTCAGGTAGCACTGTGAGATTCAAAGCATTCTAAACATAAATATAAGGGCATTTAAGTTAATTAAAGTGAAGAGAATTAATATTTACAACATTGTCACTCAGAATTTGTACTGCAAACACATATAACCTCAGGGAAAGCCCTAAGGCCATCATCAGGAGCAGTTTTCTCTTCTAATTAAATAAATTTTTACGTGATTATTGAATATGTATATTATGAGAGGGTATCGGCTTTAATAAACGTTGTTAACCTTAACTTTTCAAGCAATCTTTATTATCAATGATTGTGGAAGTCATAATAAATTATGGAAGTACATAGATCTTATCTTAATATCTGAAATTTGTATACAAATAATACAGACAAATTTATACTTTTGCACATTAATAAATTACACATGGGTTATGACCAAATTAATTAAATTGAACAAATTCAACCATTTGATCGGAAGATTAATTTTATAAAAAATTTGTACACCCGTTATTTCATTATATTGTGTCAAAATAAATTAATATTCTAATTAAATAAATTTTTACACTATTACTGAACATACATATTACGAGAGCATATTACGAGAGGGGTGTCGGCTTGAAAAAATGTTATTAAGTTATATTCAATATTTTTAACTTTTGATCGTAAAGACTACGTTCATATTGTAATTTTTAATTTTTTATATGTTTATGATATTTTAAGATTATAAATACTTTAGATATATAATAATAGTATTTTTCCAACTAATAATTCATATAAATTGTTTTTAAATCAATTTTTTTAGGAAATTCGTAAGAGACCAGCCAATTTTTAAAAGTGATAGAAATAAATTTATCTATTTTCATTACTTTAAAATAAAAATTTATAAACCGCGCGAAGCGCGGATAAATTGACTAGTAACGTGTAATATTACACCATACACTAAAATTGTGGAACACCAAGAGTCTATAATAATCAATTGGGTAGATTTACAAAAGTACCCATTACAATTATTCAGAGCAAATTTGAACTGAATTCCACCATAATTTTAAATTAAAAATTATGTGTATAGTTGGGAGATTTTATTATTACCTAAGCATGCAAATATGATAGCCTAAACAATCAGGAGTTACCAAAATCAAATTATGAGGACTTCAAATTCTCGTGAAACCTATTTGTCAGGTTTTCTTGGCCAAGTACATTTGTAAAGATTAAACCGTCAATATTGTTAGCCATTCAGCTAACAGAAAATAGCTTCATGAATTTGAAGATGAGTGTGGGAAATGGATGTAGGATCATATTCATGCGTAACAAAGGATAGATGTGCAACACCACAAAAATACCATGTAAAATTTCACCTAGACACAGAACATCTAAAAATGAAACTGCAATTTCAAATCTTCGCTCTGAATTTGGTAACCTAATTCCTAATCGTTCATATCACGAATATTATAAGGAATGTTGTTCTATGTCTTCATCTCAAATTTTGCACAATATTTTTTATGTGCATGGATATGAATTACATTAAAAGATGAAGCCTAAAATCCCAAGAAACGAGACTTCATATCATGTGACATAGAGACATTAAGCAGCATGATATAAAGAGTTACCTCATATCTTGAATTAGCACTGGTGCTAGTTTATCAGGAGGATTTTCAAGAACTGATGACTTCATGGTTGAGAGAGAAGCCCTGTCATGGCATATGAGCAAGAATTACAGGACATCGATATGCTTCCCTCATCGCGTGCCTCAAAGAAAGTTTCTGAAATTTGGGAGCCGATGCTGAATTGAAGATCTCTGTACATTTTGAAGGCTTGACGTTCTATTACTCAATCATATTAGGCAAGTCCTCAGATATTAACTATATTGTGTTGAGATTTATAAAATTCAACTGCAGAGCCTAGACAGGGATTGCTATTTTCTTCTCCAGGTAATATGAAGAAACCATAATTTAGTACTAGTGATTATACATCGCAAGTTATGTTATTAATTGAGATAAGTATATTTAGCAGAAAGGAAAGCAAAATGATACCCAAATATAATTCAGAGAATTCCTATTTTGATTAGGAGAAACTTGTCTATGTTTAACTAGTGGATGTTGGGCCGTGCGACACCCATTAACTCCACATTAGTATGATATTCTCCCTTCTAGGTCGTGGCCAAGCCCGCACGAATTTGTTTTTGGGCTCCTCCCAAAAGGTCTCATACTAATGGAGTTGTTTTGGCTGCTTATATTCAAGATAATTCTTCTTTATCTTATCGATGTGGGACTTGGGTTGACACCCACTATACAATCTCCCCTCAATCCAAGAACCACCAATCTTGTGACCCTTATACCGCCGCTATTCATCCGTGGCTCCTCATCTTACGGGACACACTGCCCGACCACCTCAGTGTTAGGAAGACTTTCGACACAAGCCATCCAATATCTCTAATCGTAGTTCTGGAGAGCATCCCATATCACACAACTTGCAACCCGCAACCCCAGGATCAACTTCTTAACCATCGGTTCTGATACCACTTGTTGGGCCATGCAACACCCATTAATTCTACATTAATATGATTTTGTCCCCTCTGGGCCGTGGCCAAGCCCGTACGAATTTGTTTTTGGGCTCCTCCCAAAAGGCCTCATACTAATGGAGTTGTTTTGGCTGCTTATATTCAAGATAATTCTTCTTTATCTTATCGATGTGGGACTTGGGTTAACACCCATTCTACAGTGCAGGAACCTTGAATTGATAATTATCTCTTGCTGACGATATGAAGTGTCATTGTATATCATCCCTTGTTCGAGATCAAGACCCGACATAAATTACTATAACTGCTTTCTCACGATCAAGAAGAGAGCGAGTCTCTTTCCTTCCTGGAGAAAGGAAATAGAGGGCTCTTGATCTCAAGATATTTAGGAACAAAGTGACAGACAAAGAAAGAGAGAGAGAGAGAGAGAGAGAGAGAGATTTTGGATGCAAAAGAGAAATATGAGTCTATGTCTAGACTTTAGACGGGCGACGATTGATCAACTTCTAATCACGGGTTAAATGGCATAATTTTTATAAATTAATTTGAATTTGAATCGATTCGTATCGAAATCAAAACATATTCGCGATTTCGGTTCAATTAATGATAAGTGCATATTTTTGCATATTTTATTTACCTATTTATTGCTTGAACTCGTGTTTTAATAATTTATTTTGTTACATTTCAGGTAAATCGTAAATAAATAAAGAAATGACAAAATAAATAAATAAAGTGCAAGGAAGGGAAAAAGGAGGAAGAAAAAGGACCAAAAATGAAAGAAGGAAAAGAATTAGGAGCTTGGAGCAAAAGGAATATTTCAAGACAAGTGGAAGGTGGAGATCATCCCAACACATTAGCAAAGTGTATGGCCAAGATCAACTCTTCAAAGCTTAAGGGGGAAGGAAACAAATAGATGGCTAGGATTTCACCACCACACAACCCAAATGTATGGTGGGGATTTACCCAACACCCCCCTTAACCCTAATTTCTATCCTATAAATACCCCCTCACCCCCCTTGTATTTAGTAACTTAGATTTTAGGGTAGTTTTAATTTCTTGTATTTCTTTTCTTAGTTTCAAATCTTGTAAACACTCCTATTATAATTAATTCAATCTTTATTTTTTCTTTACTTCTTGTCTTGCTCTTTCGTTATTGTTGCCTTGTTTCGTTATTTTCGTAAATCCCGTTGCTAACCACTTGGGGTTGAAAGTAACGAAATTTAATTTCGTGTTCTTAGTTTTAATTCGTAATTTGTGCCCCTTTAAATCTCAATTTTATTGTGGGTATTAATTAATTTTAATTTTCATCTTGGTAGTGTCTCTAATATTTTAAATTTTCATTTTTACTCTTTAAATTCCATTTTCAATTTCGTAGTTAGATTTTATTTTTGTTCAGTAATTTAGAATTTTTTTTAAAAAAAAAAAAATTTACTGCAAAGAATTTCTGTTCGTATCTTTCCTGAGTTTTTGTTTAATTCGTAGTCTT
Source organism: Saposhnikovia divaricata (assembly GCA_036435485.1). Taxonomy (NCBI): domain Eukaryota; kingdom Viridiplantae; phylum Streptophyta; class Magnoliopsida; order Apiales; family Apiaceae; genus Saposhnikovia; species Saposhnikovia divaricata. The sequence goes on from CM071594.1 coordinate 85,279,854, forward strand.
GCACTGTTGTCCCTTGCATAATCCAAACAAGTACCCTGCTCTCTTTGTCCCATTTTTCCTCTATTCCAATTCAACACACAGACCCAAACCCATTTCTTTCTTCCCCGTTCCCCTTCTTTATTCTTCCCTTTTTCTTATCTCGAATTGTTAATCTTATTTTTTTTCTGTTGAATTTCAGTTCAATTAATTGGGCAAACACACCCCTCCTCTACTCTCTTTTTGCTTCCTTAAGTGTTCTCGATTCATTGTTGTGTTACAGAATTATGTTTTCGATTTGGTTTTGAGTTTGTTTACTGGTGTCGTAGTCAATGGTGTCCGTAGTTAATGATTGTGATGGGTTTATTGTTTTGAGTTGTGACGAGTTTTCACTGAATCTTTGCTGAGTTTTTTTGGACTGCGTTGTATGAGTTTTGATAAGTGATTGTTGGGTCGATTTGCTGATACCAAGTCTCTATTTGTCGTGTACTGAGTCGTATGTTTCGAGTCCGAGTTTAGTGTTTGCTGCGTTCTAATCTTTGCTCATGTGGTTAACTGTGTCGTCGATAATGTTGCTGCATTTTTTAAATCCATGTCGATGTAATTGCTGGGTCTGATGCTGAGTTGTGTCTTGTGAATCTTGTTCGTGTTCTATGTTTTATAGTTTTGTTCCTGAGTATAAGTATTGCCGAGTGTTTGTTTTAATCGATTGCTGGTTTTCAAATTATTGGATGTGCAGTGAATTCTGTTAAAACATTACTGGGTCTTGGAGTCGTTTTATCGAGTTCAGATTGTTTAAAGTTCTTGTCCTGTTTTGTTTCTCTGTCGAAGTTTCCTATTGTTATTGTATTGTTTTGGTTTTTGGTTGAGTAATTTGGTTTAGCCGTATCAATCGTCGCTTAGTTCTGTGAAGTTTTAAATGTGTGTCGAGTATTTGATTCATTTCCACCTTCTCTGTGATGTTCTGGTTTAACGAGAGTTGTTACCAAGTTGTGCGTCCAGTACTGAGGTATTGAGTATTGAGTATTGTAATTACGATCTTGCTGAGTTTTCTTGAGTCGTGAAACTGTTGTTTTAATGACACTAGGTCGAGTTCTGAATCATGGTTGTTGTACCGAGTTTAGTTTTGAGTATTCTGTTTTTAGCTGAGTCGATTTGTGCAAGTCCTGAGTGGTGTTGGTTGATTTCTGCGAGTTGACTAAATTGTGCGAGTTTTCTGGTTGTTTTGCTATTCGTGTCCTGCAATTGCTGAGTCTCATTCGTGTACTTTGCTGCATTGTGATGTACTAAAGTTTAGTACTAATGGTTGGTTTCATTTTCGTAAATTTCTGGTTAATTCAATTTACTAATATATCCTGTCGATTTTTCTAATTTTTTTTTTCTTAATAAATTTTAATTAAAAAAAAAAAAGAGTTTTAGAATAAAAATTTTAATTCGAATTTCGAATTGTTTAGAAAAATTTAGAATAATTTTAGTTTAAAATAACTTAGGACTTGTAGAATAATTAGAATTTTAGAGTAATGTAGTTTGTTTGTTTTTTTTTTTTGGTTTTTACAATTTTAGAATTAGAATAAAATTTAATTTCCTTTTTCAAATTAGTTTAAATTCTCTCTTAGGAATTAATTAGATAGATAGTAAAAAATCCCAAATTCTCAAAAATCCACTTTTCCTAATTCGATTAATTTAAAAGTTAAGGTTTGCGAAAATAAAATAGTCTCCGAGGAACGAATCATTAAATATTACAACGAAACGAATTGTGCGCTTGCGATTCATATGTCATTTATTTAACCACAACAAGTTTTTGGCGCCGCTGCCGGGGACTAATTATTTTTCGCACCTTAGTTTTTGATTTTTCGGATTAGCTTTCTTCTCACCCTTTTTCTTGTTTGCATTTTTTCGAGGAATTTGGAGGAAAATTCGGGTGACTTGGATTAATGCGGAAGAATTTTCTCGGAATTTTGGAAGCTTTGCTTGGGTAAACCGTATCTCTCTCCTCTTTCGTTTTTTTTAGAAAATCACAAAAAAATTAAAAATCACAAAAAAAATTAAAAATTAAAAATCCAAAAAAATTACTTGTAAATACATAATTTTTGCATCATGCATTTAATCACTTAGGGCACATCATCTAGATTTTTTATTTTCTTGTTTTTAATTTTTCGTACCTATAATTGTGGTGATCGCTGGAGGACCCCAAGGTACGTTAAATTCTTTCGTTTCTTTAGTTAGAACACGTAGTTTAAAGCATCCATAAATGTTTATAGTTTTTTATACCTCTTTGTTTGTTGCATCATTTTGTAAATAAACTTTAAGGGCAAAACCTCTCAAAAGATAAGGGAAGGGATTTCATCACTCTTTCCTTAGCCCAAAAACAATTTAATTCCTCATTTTGCATACCTTGCCTTTAATAAAATTAATTAGACGTTTGCCCCTAGGAATCTCGCGCTCAATTAGGAAGGTGCTTAAGAAACGAAGTAATCTTTAATTATTCTTACTTTTTGGTGTCTAGGAAAGCGAAAGCTGACCTGGCCAATTAAGGTTTGGTGTCTAGGTTGGTGTTTAGTCTCCTGGCAATGCTTGCACCTACCTGGCCAAGCCGGTTCGAATAATTATTGATTTACCTAGTTTTTGGTAGCCTTTACAGTTAGGAGCAAGGTCTAGTTATTTTATTAGGGAACCCTAGGTTTAGAATTTTTCTTTTAATTTTACACCCCTTTCTTTTTGTGTGTTTATTTTATCGCACTTATTTGCTACGTGTTTCCTTACATGGTTGATGCGAACTATTTGGATTAGGGATAATTCTTCTAGACTAGTGAGATCGTTTGAGAGTTCTTCCTCTTCTGATTCCGAGTCGTTAGATAATTCCGAATCGATAGTAAACATGGCCATGTCTCTTAAGGACCGTTGCTACCCCACCCGTTCCGCTCAACCTTCGTGCATCACTCTTCCTCCCGTAAATGGTAATAATTTCGAGATCAAAGCTCACCATATTAGCATGTTACCTAAGTTTACCGGGAGTGAGGGTGAGGATCCGTATATTTTCCTTCATGAATTCGAGGAGGTTTGTGCTCTACAAAAAATCCAACAATTGACCGAAGACTCCATTAGGCTTAGACTTATCAACTTCGCCTTAAAAGAAAATGCCAAAAAATGGTTGTATAGTCTACCCGTTAATTCTATTTCAACGTGGGAGGGATTTGTGATAATTTTTCTTAAAAAATATTTTCCAAACCATAAGACTACAAGGATTACAAACGAAATAAATCAATTTCATCAAAAGGAAAATGAGTCTTTTTGGAAATATTTTGATCGTTTTAAAAATCTCTTATCACAATGCCCCCACCACGGAATAGAAAAATGGAGGCTTTGCAAGATTGTTTACGAGGCCTTAGATAGTCCAACAACCGCGTTGTTAGAGTCTATGTGCCAAGGAAAATTTATGGAGAAAAATGAAGACGAAGGGTGGGAGTTTTTCGAGGAATTAGCCGAGAAGACTATGTTGTGGGAGTCTACTAGGGAACCTCACAAGTCTAACGAGTCATCTAGTTCTTCTAGGGGTCAACATTCAATTGGAAACAATATTGCAACCGATGCCAAGCTAGCCACCTTTACTAGGAGACTCGAAGCTCTAGAAACTCATAATAGTCCCCCACCCATGTCTATGTACCCAAATTTTAATTCTTCGAACTTTGAGTCTCAACCTTGTCCCGATTTTGAGCAGGTGAACGCAATGTTCCAACCGAGACCTCGGAATGACCCGTTTGCACCGACTTACAATCCCGGGTGGAAGAACCACCCTAATTTCTCTTGGAACCAAGGCCAAAATTTCCAATCTCCACCATCTTTTCAAAAGCCGAACTATCTAAACCAAGTTCCTTTCTCAAACACGACTCAAAATCACATTCCTTATCAAAATCAAGCACCCGCCCACCCACCCGGCTTTCATGAGTCGGATAAGAGAATTAACTCCTTGGAAAAGACTCTCGATGCGCTTCTAAAATCAACGACTAATTTGGCTCAATCTCAACAGACCTTCATGCAAACCATGACTCAAGATAGGCAAATTTTAAATGCTAGTACTCAAGCCATATCGAAGTTAGAGGTTCAAGTGAGCCAATTAGCCAACGCCATTTGTGAACGAGAGAAGAACAAACTTCCAAGTCAAACCGAGGTAAACCCTAAATTTCCAATCAATCAAAGACCTCCTCACAATGTGAACACTGTCATTTCCTTAATGTCCGGTAAGCAAGTTTAAAATCATGTCGGTGACAAGTCTCCCGAAGAAGACGAATCGAATTCTGAACCAAACGCTAATCTTGAACCCGAGAGTTCTAAGGATCAAGGATCAACGAGTGGGACAAAACCCGTCCCCGAAGAACCTAATGAACGAGTCTTTAAGCCAAAAGCTCCTTACCCTCAACGACTCATTTCTCCTAAACAAACGGCCCAAATGGACAAGATCTTAGAAGTTTTTAAGCAAGTCAAAGTCAACATTCCTCTTTTAGACGCGATTCAACAAATTCCTTCGTATGCGAAATGTCTAAAAGATTTGTGCACACATAAGCGAACTACTCACGTCCCTAAGAAAGCCTTTTTAACATCCCAAGTGAGCTCAATTCTTTCGAACCAAATTCCCGTGAAATATAAGGACCCCGGTTGTCCTACAATTTCATGTGTCATAGGCAATACCTTTGTGGACAAGGCATTACTCGACTTAGGCGCTAGTGTGAACTTGCTTCCATTTTCGGTCTATCAAGCCCTAGGTTTAGGAGAGCTTCAAAGAACAAATGTTACACTTCAATTAGCCGATCGTTCTGTCAAGGTTCCTAAGGGGATTATTCAAGACGTGCTAATTTAAGTAGGTGACTTTTTCTTTCCCGTTGATTTTGTCGTCCTAGAAACCGAACCGGTCAAGAACCCTAAGAATCAGATTCCTATCATTCTAGGAAGGCCATTTCTAGCCACCTCCAATGCTTTGATTAATTGTAGAAATGGATTAATGAAACTAACATTTGGGAACATGACCATTGACCTCAATATTTTTCACATAGGGAAACAACCCGATGATCTCTATGATCAACCTATGGATGTCAATTTAATTGATGATATAGTTGATCAAGAATTCATCAACCCTAATGATGCTCTTGATTTTTGTTTAAAACACTTTGGTCAAGATTGGGATGATTCTGAATATACAAATGAGGTCAATGCAATGTTAGATTCCACCATTCCTACAAATAACCAAGCATGTGAACCACCTCCTTTGCCACTTTTCGAAACTAGTGAACCCGTTGAGTCAAAGCCGCCCAATTTAGAACTCAAACCTCTTCCCGACACTCTTAAGTACGCCTTTTTAGGTCCTAACGAGTCTCTTCCCGTTATCATTGCCTCTAATTTGTCCAAGTCACAAGAGGATGAGCTTGTAAATGTGCTTAGAACATAAGGAAGCCATAGGTTGGAGTATCTCGGATATTAAAGGAATTAGTCCGGCCATTGTCCAACATCGGATTCACTTAGTTGATGATGCCAAACCAATTCGTGAGCCACAAAGGCGGTTGAACCCTACCATGATGGAACTCGTTAGGAAGGAAATTCTTAAGTGTCTCGATAATGGAATCATTTATCCCATTTCTGATAGCTCTTGGGTTAGCCCGATTCAGGTAGTACCTAAAAAGTCGGGTATTACCGTGGTGACTAACGAGAACAATGAGCAAGTTCCTACTCGTGTCCAATCCGGTTGGAGGGTGTGCATAGACTATAGGAAACTCAACGATGCCACTAGAAAAGACCATTTTCCTTTGCCATTCATAGATCAAATGTTAGAAAGGTTAGCGGGTCATGCCTACTATTGCTTTCTAGATGGTTATTCCGGTTATTTTCAAATTCCTATAGCTCCCGAAGACCAAGAGAAAACCACTTTCACATGTCCCTTTGGAACCTTTGCTTATCATCGCTTAGCTTTCGGTCTAACCACTGCCCCGGTCACCTTCCAAAGGTGCATGATGAGCATCTTTTCTGACATGGTAGGTGAATTCCTAAAGATTTTCATAGATGACTTCTCCATCTTTGGTTCGTCTTTTCATCAATGCCTAAACCATCTTGAGTTAGTCTTAAAGAGATGTAAAGAAACCAACCTCGTTCTTAATTGGGAAAAATGTCATTTCATGGTTAAAGAAGGAATAGTTCTTGGTCATAGAATTTCTGAAAAGGGGATCGAAGTAGATAAATCCAAAGTTGACCTCATTGCCAATCTACCCCCAACAACATCGGTCAAAGGAATTAGTTCCTTTTTAGGACATGCGGGTTTTTATAGGCGTTTCAGTAAAGACTTTAGCAAAAAGGCTAGACCCTTGACCACCCTTCTTGGTAAGGATGTCAAATTCGAGTTCAATAAAGATTGTTTACAATCTTTTGAACACCTTAAGAAAGAGTTGACCTCGGCCCCGATTATCAAGTCCCCCGATTGGAGTCAACCTTTCGAGTTAATGTGTGATGCATCTAATTACGCATTAGGAGCGGTTTTAGGACAACGAATCAATAAGATACCTCATGTCATATACTACGCTAGTAAGACCTTAAATGATGCGCAACTCAATTATTCAACCACCGAGAAGGAGCTTCTAGTCGTAGTCTTTGCCCTCGAGAAGTTTAGGTCGTATCTTATTGGTTCGAAAATCATTGTGTACACCGATCATTCCGCCCTTCGATATCTCTTCTCTAAGAAAGACTCTAAGGCCCGATTGATTAGGTGGATCTTGTTGCTCCAAGAGTTTGACCTAGAAATTAGGGATAAGAAGGGGTCCGAAAATGTCGTTGCCGATCACCTTTCTCGCTTAGTAGTGGAGTCCACCACTGACTTGCCTTTGAATGAATCTTTTCCCGACGAACATCTCTTTTCTATCTCTATTCCTCCTTGGTTCGCCGACATTGTCAATTATCTTGCAACCGGCGACATTCCTTCTCATTGGTCCACACAAGATAAATCAAAAGTTCTCTCTCAAGTCAAACACTTCTTTTGGGACGACCCATATCTTTTTAAATATTCCAAATCATTCGGAGGTGTGTCCCAAACCATGAGTTTCGAAGTATCCTTTCCTTTTGTCATGATCAAGCTTGTGGAGGTCATTTTAGTGCTAAGAAAATAGCAGCTAAAATCCTCCAAAGCGGTTTTTATTGGCCTAGTTTGTTTAAGGATGCTGTTGAATTCTGTGCCGCTTGTAGTAGGTGTCAACACTTAGGAAAGATCACTAGGAGAAACCTGATGCCAATGAGTCCCATCTTAATCACTGAGATTTTTGATGTGTGGGGCATAGATTTTATGGGTCCCTTCCCTAGTTCTTTTGGCAACCTCTACATTCTCTTAGTGGTTAATTATGTGTCTAAGTGGGTAGAAGCCATACCGACTAAGTCCAATGATAACAAGGTCGTTCTTAAATTCTTAAAAGAGAATATCTTTTCTCGATTTGGCACACCTAGGGCTATCATTAGTGACCAAGGTACGCACTTTAAGAATCGTCAATTTGAGTCCCTTTTGAAAATGTACTCAATTACTCATAGGTTGGCTACCCCTTATCATCCTCAAACTAGTGGTCAAGTTGAAGTCTCGAATAGGCAAATCAAACAAATCTTAGAAAAGACTGTCAACTCGAATAGGAAGGATTGGTTAATCAAACTGATAGATGCCTTATGGGCCTATCGAACCGCTTTTAAGACTGTTTTGGGCATGTCCCCTTACAGAATTGTGTTTCGCAAAGCCTGTCACTTGCCCGTTGAACTAGAGCATAGGGCCTTGTGGGCCATAAGAGATTTGAACTTTGACTTACCAACCGCCGGTAGTCATAGGAAATTGCAATTGTCAGAACTAGAGGAATTAAGAAATGAGGCCTACGAAAATGCTAAAATTTATAAAGAAAGAACAAAACTTTTTCATGATAAATCCATTTTGAGAAAATCTTTTTCTCCGGGTCAAAAAGTTCTTTTGTACAATTCTAGGCTTCATTTATTCCCCGGGAAATTGAAATCTAGGTGGGAAGGTCCTTACATTGTTAGGACCGTTTTTCCTCACGGTGTTGTTGAAATTGAAAATCCTAAAAATGGTGATGTATTTAAAGTTAATGGACAAAGACTCAAACCATTTTTAGAGCTGCCATTTGATCCCGAGGATGAGGTCACCCACCTCATCGACCCGTGATTCTTGTAAGTTTCTTTCAGTAGGTAAATCCTCTCCTTTATCTCTTGTCAGGTATTATCTCCTCATTCTCATTTACTCATTTCTCTTGCATTTGCATACATTGAGGACAATGCATGATTTAGGTATGGGGGAGGGTTTTTAGTGTAAATAGTAAAAATTGAAAAATCCAAAAAAATCAAAAAATCAAAAAGAGTTCTTTTTGTATTCTAGTCTTGTTAATTGATTGCTAGTTGCTTGATGCACCCTTTCATGCTATGATAATCTTATGATCCATTAGCTTTTGTTTGAGAAGTGATTTTCTAAAGTTCTTGTTCACACACTTACACTAGCAAGGTGAAGCTAGTAGACTTAATTGAATCGTGCATGAAATTAGAAGGACATGATTAGGTGTAAGATGATTTGGTCTTCATGCTTTGAGTACAAGTAGGTGCATTTAGGATACCATTACTTGAGATTGATTATGTTCTACCACACCAAGTGAGTTTTGAGCCTATATGCACATCTTTTGCATTTATATTCGTTTGCTTGAGTGTCCACTTGTCATTTGCATCGCTAGCACTTGTTTGAGTTCCTTCTTGAAATACATGACATTAATTGATGATAAAATGATAAAGGCACTTAGGAATAACCAATATTTCCAAATTATCCACACCATTCTTATATGATCAAGTAGTTAACCCTTTGAGCCTAATCATTTCCTTTCGGTGACACACCACATTACTCGCCTAAGACCTTTTTCTTGTTTAGCCTTACGTATTCTTGATCCCATTTTGTCAAAGGCTAGTAGGAACTTGAGGGAGCAATAAGGTGTATGAAATAGGGTTTACTTTTGTTCATAACTTTTGTGGAAATATTCGTTGTTACCTTGATAGTCGATTTTCAAAATTAAATCTAAAGGAGGATTATTGTTACATTTATCATTTTCCTTTATATAAAAAAAAGAAAAAAAAAAGAAAAAGAAAATGAAAATGAAAAAAAATTTACATATGAGAGCATACTTATGTTTTTGTAATCCTCCTTCATTCGACTATTCAAGGCTTTTTGTTGAAAATAAAAATAAATTGTGTGGGGAGGAAGTTTGGTGTTGTGCATAATATTCATGGTGACTACTAGCTTTTGACACTTCACCTTACTTTGGCCTTTCTTGACATACCTTGTCCCTAGCCCCATTACAACCCTAATAAAGACCTTTTGATTATCATTATTAATGTATGTTGTGATTTAAGTTGGGATGATACCAAGTGTCAAGAATGCATTTGATTTTGTTGGAATTGAGTGATACACTTACCCTTGTTCTTGAGTGAATATTCTTTTGTGAGTGAAATGTGAGGTATTGCTTGTTTTGCATATGAGATCTCAAGTTTTGACTCTGAGGTGTGCCCTTGTAGACTTAGCATGGTTACCAATAATTTTTGCACTTGACATGAACTTATAATCACTCTTGCATGGTTCTTTGAGTAGACTATGTGAATCCTTGCACTTTCCACACCAAGACTTTGCAACTTCATTTTGATTCTTAAGTTGATGTATCATGAGAGGACATGTATGTGTGGTGTGCATTGCCATGTGATCTCTTATACAAAATAGATGGATTTTGTGGGTACATTCACTATAGGCCATCACGAGACCTCACTCGTCCACTAGGGCTGCCTAGGGGTTTAAAGGGCTTGTTGCATATGCCAAATGCAACCGTCACACCTACGAAAAGGAGTATAGGACTTTTTATCTAGATTTTCTTTTTCTTTTTCTTTTACTCGAGGACGAGCAAAAGATAGGTATGGGGGCATTTGATAAATGCATATTTTTGCATATTTTATTTACCTATTTATTGCTTGAACTCGTGTTTTAATAATTTATTTTGTTACATTTCAGGTAAATCGTAAATAAATAAAGAAATGACAAAATAAATAAATAAAGTGCAAGGAAGGGAAAAAGGAGGAAGAAAAAGGACCAAAAATGAAAGAAGGAAAAGAATTAGGAGCTTGGAGCAAAAGGAATATTTCAAGACAAGTGGAAGGTGGAGATCATCCCAACACATTAGCAAAGTGTATGGCCAAGATCAACTCTTCAAAGCTTAAGGGGGAAGGAAACAAATAGATGGCTAGGATTTCACCACCACACAACCCAAATGTATGGTGGGGATTTACCCAACACCCCCTTAACCCTAATTTCTATCCTATAAATACCCCCTCACCCCCCTTGTATTTAGTAACTTAGATTTTAGGGTAGTTTTAATATCTTGTATTTCTTTTCTTAGTTTCAAATCTTGTAAACACTTCTATTATAATTAATGCAATCTTTATTTTCTTTACTTCTTGTCTTGCTCTTTCGTTATTGTTGCCTTGTTTCGTTATTTTCGTAAATCCCGTTGCTAACCACTTGGGGTTGAAAGTAACAAAATTTAATTCCTGTTCCTAGTTTTAATTCGTAATTTGTGCCCCTTTAAATCTCAATTTTATTGTGGGTATTATTTAATTTTAATTTTCATCTTGGTAGTGTCTCTAATATTTTAAATTTTCATTTTTACTCTTTAAATTCCATTTTCAATTTCGTAGTTAGATTTTATTTTTGTTCAGTAATTTAGAATTTTTTTAAAAAAAAAAAAATTTACTGCAAAGAATTTCTGTTCGTATCTTTCCTGAGTTTTTGTTTAATTCGTAGTCTTGCACTGTTGTTCCTTGCATAATCCAAACAAGTACCCTGCTCTCTTTGTCCCATTTTTCCTCTATTCCAATTCAACACACAGACCCAAACCCATTTCTTTCTTCCCCGTTCCCCTTCTTTATTCTTCCCTTTTTCTTATCTCGAATTGTTAATCTTATTATTTTTTTTCTGTTGAATTTCAGTTCAATTAATTGGGCAAACACACCCCTCTTCTACTCTCTTTTTGCTTCCTTAACTTTTCTCGATTCATTGTTGTGTTACAGAATTATGTTTTCGATTTGGTTTTGAGTTTGTTTACTGGTGTCGTAGTCAATGGTGTCCGTAGTTAATGATTGTGATGGGTTTATTGTTTTGAGTTGTGACGAGTTTTCACTGAATCTTTGCTGAGTTTTGTTGGACTGCGTTGTATGAGTTTTGATAAGTGATTGTTGGGTCGATTTGCTGATACCAAGTCTCTATTTGTCGTGTACTGAGTCGTATGTTTCGAGTCCGAGTTTAGTGTTTGCTGCGTTCTAATCTTTGCTCATGTGGTTAACTGTGTCGTCGATAATGTTTCTGCGTTTTTTAAATCCATGTCGATGTAATTGTTGGGTCTGATGCTGAGTTGTGTCTTGTGAATCTTGTTCGTGTTCTGTGTTTTATAGTTTTGTTCCTGAGTATAAGTATTGCCGAGTGTTTGTTTTAATCGAGTGCTGGTTTTCAAATTATTGGATGTGCAGTGAATTCTGTTAAAACATTACTGGGTCTTGGAGTCGTTTTATCGAGTTCAGATTGTTTAAAGTTCTTGTCCTGTTTTGTTTCTCTGTCGAAGTTTCCTATTGTTATTGTATTGTTTTGGTTTTTGGTTGAGTAATTTTGTTTAGCCGTGTCAATCGTCGCTTAGTTCTGTGAAGTTTTAAATGTGTGTCGAGTATTTGATTCATTTCCACCTTCTCTGTGATGTTCTGGTTTAACGAGAGTTGTTACCAAGTTGTGCGTCCAGTACTGAGGTATTGAGTATTGAGTATTGTAATTACGATCTTGCTGAGTTTTGTTGAGTCGTGAAACTGTTGTTTTAATGACACTAGGTCGAATTCTGAATCATGGTTGTTGTACCGAGTTTAGTTTTGAGTATTCTATTTTTAGCTGAGTCGATTTGTGCAAGTCCTGAGTGGTGTTGGTTGATTTCTGCGAGTTGACTAAATTGTGCGAGTTTTCTGGTTGTTTTGCTATTCGTGTCCTGCAATTGCTGAGTCTCATTCGTGTACTTTGCTGCATTGTGATGTACTAAAGTTTAGTACTAATGGTTGGTTTCATTTTCGTAAATTTCTGGTTAATTCAATTTACTAATATATCCTGTCGATTTTTCTAATTTTTTTTTCTTAATAAATTTTAATTCAAAAAAAAAAAAAGAGTTTTAGAATAAAAATTTTAATTCGAATTTCGAATTGTTTAGAAAAATTTAGAATAATTTTAGTTTAAAATAACTTAGGACTTGTAGAATAATTAGAATTTTAGAGTAATGTAGTTTGTTTTTTTTTTTTTGGTTTTTACAATTTTAGAATTAGAATAAAATTTAATTTCCTTTTTCAAATTAGTTTAAATTCTCTCTTAGGAATTAATTAGATAGATAGTAAAAAAATCCCAAATTCTCAAAAATCCACTTTTCCTAATTCGATTAAGTTAAAAGTTAAGGTTTGCGAAAATAAAATAGTCTCCGAGGAACGAATCATTAAATATTACAACGAAACGAATTGTGCGCTTGCGATTCATATGTCATTTATTTAACCACAACAATTAATTTAAAAATTTACGGATTACGAGTTGGTTTCGATTTGATCTTAACCTAACCCGCTTTCAATCCGAATTGCATTATATACTTTAATTTTTTATTTATGATTATATAACGTGAAGTAATTTTATCTTATGAATCACAAACTAAATTGATGCTAAATCTTATCAATCATCAACTTGTCATACATATCAATCGATTATGTATTATTCTCATTCAAAATTAATGTGGAAGACTTTTTTATTAATTTTTGCCTATATCTTTCTTTGTTGCAGCTAAATTGATTATTAGATTATTAAATGTAAGATTACTAAACGAGTAAATGTAGTCATTTGTGAGTGACTTACTTTATTATGAAACACTGATTTTTTTTTATCAATAATTGGTATTAAGAAATTAGATTTAAATAGGAGAGGTGAAATTATATTTCCTAATTTTACTAATCAAGCTATGTCGTGATCCGCCAAAATCTGTTAATCTAAATCAACTAGAATTGAATCGAATGGTTTGATTTTGTTGGGATACAAATTACGGGTTGCTTTGAATTTTTTAAGAACCTTTACTGTACGATTTGATTCCAATTTGACCTTCATCCCGAACCAAACCGAAACGCAATCACCCCTAATTAACTTTATAAATCACATGAACACATACTTGTTAGTATATCAACGTCAGGTCGTTAATGAATTGATGTACCAATATTTATCCTATGTTTAGACTTTACTTTTGAAATTAATGTAACAATTGTGATGGTGAGTTGGTGACATTGGTGATTACAAATTTCACAACTCTTGCTGTGTAACAAAAAGGTTTACTCAGAAAAAAAAAAAAGAAAAAAAAAAAGAAAAAAGAGGAGGTTTCCGATAAAAAGTACACCAACAATATCCACTAATTCGCCAGTCTATTTCATCAAATGCAGCCAACACCAACAAAGTTATTAACTAGAATTTAGCAACCACAAAAAAAAGGAATTTGTTAATTACCAATGGTGATAATAATAGCAATAAAATTTATATTTGTTTTAAGTAATATGATTATCGATGTGTGTCTTTGATTTTTCCAAGTGTACGGCACATCTTTCATGTAATTTTTGCAAAAATCGCTGGTATGCAATCCAGGCAAGAATCTTCGAAAACAATAATACTTTGGCAATGGGGACAGAATGCCTCGGCCCGGCTCAATTTTTAATTAAAGTTGTAACTATATTTAATAATATTTAAAATTAAATCATAATCGTTTTAACGGTTCAGTTCACAGCCATGTAGCATTCAAGACACTAAGAAGGATGAAAATCATCATATTCATCAGGTCAGATGCAACTAAGGAATCGAGCTTTTACTTCCTTCAAACAAGTTTCATCTCCGTTGCATTGCTGATAAATGAGATACTGAGACACTGGTAATGAGGAAAAGTTTGGAAGATGTTTTGCTTTATTGATATTTTATATGATATGCGAAGACTTTACCAGAGTTCATCTAATACTGATAGAGTGTATTTTATATATATGTTATAGGATTTTATTCCCACATTTACGGTGCTTTTGTGAATAATAGTGTCGATTTAATTAGTTTTATTTGAGTTTGTTGCAGGAAATAAATAAATGCCAAGTTGGAAGGGATTTGACATTATTTGATGATTTTACGGTGTTTTTAATTCGAAGGAATGATTTTATGAATTTATGAGGAGAAAGAATAAAATTTCGGTTCGTTTCTAAGCATTTTGGAGCAGAATTTTGTGATCAACAGGAGCGCTTCATTATTTCTGTTTCAAGGCTGCTGCGCGGAGAAAGGAAAAAAAAGAGAAAATAAAACAGAAAAGGACAGAAATTAATTGGGGAGCGTGCAGATTGTGTTATGGCCGTGCTAATTTTGCAAAGGAAAAAAAAATGGAACAGCAATATTATGTTGCCCATGCGGGAATTTAAAGGGCCGTGCGAAAATCCCTGTTGTTGAAGTGCAAGTACTGCGCGCGTACTTCTCACGCGCCAGTGCATGCATGTGCGCGACCAGACAAACTCAAAAGCGGGACCCACGCCTGCAATATGTTTAACCTATCAATCGAACCTGGCTGCGTGCGTACTGATTGGAGAAAAAAAGAATTCTAGTTTATCCGGGATTTTGTCTCCTATTTTGGTTCAATTAATTATTATTTCCAGCTGGGCCTCTAATTGTGGCAATTATTTTAGTCCTGTAACAATATATAAACACATCTAGGGATACATTATTGGGAATCTTTTTACACACAATTTTTACATACCTTATTCAAGATATTAAAAGCTAGGTTTTATTTTCTTCTCTCCATCTTTGCAAGCTCAATTTAATTCTTGGATTTAATTGTTCTTCGTTATTCAAAGGTTTAAGGTATTTCTTATCTTCTCCTTATTAATTACATGTTTATTATGGCTTCTTTCTTTATTATTATTGTTAGTTTTAATCCTAGAATGAGTGAGTAGTTTAATTCTAGGGTATTAAGGGGGAGCCATGTTTGCACCATGATTTGGGCTTAATTTGATAAGTAAATTGATGGGTAGAGAGTAATTCTGATTGATATGTTTTAATTCTTAATTTGTGTAATTGCGCAATATCACGGATTAATTGATTGCAATAGGAGTAATAGATCGAAAGATTTTACTACTAGAGGCTTACATACAATTAGCGGAATTGAAGGTGAGTGTGGAAACATCATTAGATATTCTGAGAGTGTTAATGCTTGAAAAAGATTAACCATTACTTTAATTACTTAATCCCATTAAAAAGCTATGCCTTTGTGATTTGTTTGGTGTAAGCACGGTGAACCTGAATTGCCCTAGATCTTTTAATTAATTGATTTAAACCCTTTGTTAAATTTGCTTTAGTAGTCAATAAAATTCCAAAATAATATTTTGTGACTGGAAACAATTGGTAATAATCGAATTGAAATTGAAACTCTCCTTGAGGAATCGACCCGTATTTGCTAGTATCTACTACAATTGATACCGTGCGCTTGCGGTTAGACATAATTTAACACATCAAGTTTTTGGCGCCGCTGCCGGGGAGACGCCTAGTTTTATAATTTTAGTTCGATTGTTTTAGATTGTTTCTCTTGTCTCTTTGGAACTCTTGTTCCAACTGAGACCGGTCTTATTGATTTTCCTTGTTTAGTTGTTGATGCCCAGGACCAGGTCTCAAACGAAAGAAGATCAAGCGAAAGAGGATACAACTCCTCTTAGTCCAGATTCTGGAATTACTTGTCAACAATACATAGATCTACAAAGGAAAGAGAAGCAGCAAAAGATACCTGAACCAAAGATTGAGATGGCGGACCCTCCCAAATCTTTGAAGAACTACTCACAGCCCTCTCCGAGTGGGGTACCTACTGGCCTTGCTATGCCAGCGATTCAAGCAGCAAATTTCAAGATCAAGCCTGCTTTGCTCACTATGATCCAACAGAATCAATTTGCTGGGCTTGCCTCTGAAGACCCTACAAATCATCTGCAACGGTTTCAACAGCTCTGTTCTACAATTTAACATCAGGGAGTCACTCCAGACCAGTTGAAAGTCATGTTGTTCGGTTTCTCTCTTCGTGACAAAGCTTAAAAATAGTTGAATGATATTGACTTGACCGAGTGGGATAAGATTGCTCAGGCTTTCTTAACTGAGTTCTTCCCTCCTAACAGAACCGACGATTTGATCGACAAGATGATGGGTTTTAAGCAAGATTATGGTGAATCTCTTCGGGATGATTGGGACAGATTCAAGGATTATCAACGTGCATGCCCTCACCATGGTCTTGAGAAGTGGTTTATGCTTAAACGCTTCTACAATGGTCTTGATCCTGAAACAAAAGGTATGGTTGATAACGCTGCAGGTGGCGTGTTTTTAGACAAAGGAGTTGATGATGCATATGCTTTTCTTTCAAATTTGGCTGCCAATCACTTCAGTAATCCGAGAGCAGCAAAGAAAGGGGGTAAACTTGAAGTGGATGCATATTCTATATTATCATCTCAACTCGCTGTATTGACTCAGGAGATCCACTCATTGAAGACATCTCAGTCCTCTACTCAACCTATGAGTATCAATGCATTGTCATCCATGGCTCCTATGAATAATCCTGTTTGTGAAGTCTGTGGCATCCAAGGCCACTATGGTAACGATTGCCAATACAATGCTCAAAATTCACAAAATTTTCAGATGGAGCAAGCGAATGTTTTCCAACAGAGGCAGCAGTACAATCCGTACTCCAACACTTACAATCCTGGTTGGAAAGATCATCCTAACTTCTCATATAGGAACAATAATGCTCAGAATTCAAATGTTCCTATTCAGCAGCAATATCAGCAGTCGTATCAACCTCCTCCACAGCAACAGTATAGGCCTCCTCAAGGACCTATGAATCCCCCTGGATTCCAAAGGCCTCCTCAGAATTATGCTCCTCAAGCCACTCAAGCTCCACAGGCTGATAATCAAGGTAATATGATGAAGATATTGTTAAAAATGCAAACAAAGATTAACCAGATGGAGATACACAACAAGATGCTGGAAACTCAGATTGCTCAAATGGCTAGTTCTTCATCTACAAGGCAACAAGGCTCTCTACCAGCACAATCAACTCAGCCAAAGGAAAATGTGAATGCCATTACTCTTAGGAGTGGTCGTACATATGATGCTCCTCCAATGCCTACTGACGATGTTCCTGCTGAGAAAGAAGAAGAGAATTCTGAGGAAGACAAGGTAGAGAAAGTTGTTGAAGATACAAATGAAGGTGAAACTGAGGAAAGCAAGAAAAAGGACAAGGAGAAGACTGCAGTTACTCCTCCACCATTTGTGCCAAAGCTCCCATTCCCTAGCAGGATGAACAGAACTAAGGTGGATCAGCAGTTTGGTAAGTTCATGACACTTGTCAAGAACCTTGAGGTAACAGTTCCTTTCACTGATTTAATTTCTCAAGTTCCATCATATGCAAAGTTTCTTAAGGATATTCTCACTAAGAAAAGGTCCTTTGGTGAGGTAGAGACAGTAGCTTTTACTGAAGAGTGTAGTGCTGTTTTACAGAATAAGTCTCCACCTAAGCTTAAAGATCCTGGTAGTTTTTCGATACCATGTCATTTAGGTGCATTGTTTATTGATAAAGCTTTATGTGATTTAGGCGCTAGCGTCTCAGTCATGCCTCTCTTGATTTTTCAAAAACTAATTATGGGAGAATTAAAATGTACACAGATGACTTTGAAATGACAGACCGTTCGATAAAATATCCCCTTGGAATTTTAGAGGATGTGCCTGTTAGGGTTGGAAAATTCTATATTCTTGTAGACTTTGTAGTTCTAGATATGGAAGAGGATAGCCAAATACCTATTATTTTAGGTAGACCATTTCTTTGTACTGCAGGTGCTGTTATTGATGTTAAAAGTGGGACTCTCACATTGAGTGTTGGTGATGATAAAATTACTTTTACTCTAACCTATGCTCTTAAATCCCCTTTGCTTGAGAATACTTTCTGCAGGATTGATGTTATAGATGGAATTGTCCAAGATGAGACGCCTCAGATTTTATTGAATGATGCATTGGAAGCAGTGCTCATGCTTGAAGCTTCAGAAAGAGAAGGACATGCTGAAGTCGATTCATTGATTCTCGAGTTGGATGGTGCAGCTAATCCGAATTGTGAGGTAACCAACACTGTCACTTCTTGTGGTGAACCTCAGGTAAACAAGTTAGAGCTAAAGCCATTGCCATCTAATCTGAAATATGTGTTTCTTGATGATGAAAAGACTTGTCCTGTGATTGTTAGCTCTAGTCTTGATGATAACCAGGTTTTAAGCTTCTTACTGTTTTGCGTGCACATAGAAAAGCTATTGGGTATAGTATTGATGATCTTACAGGGATTAGCCCAGACTTTTGCATGCATAGAATTCACTTAGATGATGACCATAAGCCTTGCATACAGGGACAACGTCGCATGAACCCTAACATGCAAGAGGTTGTTAAAAAAGAAGTTTTGAAATTGTTAGATGCGGGCATCATTTACCCAATTTCTGATTCTAAATGGGTAAGCCCAGTTCAGGTAGTCCCTAAGAAAGGAGGAACAACGGTAATTAAGAATGATAAAGATGAATTAATTCCCACTCGAATTGTCACCGATTGGAGAATGTGCATAGATTACCGAAAGTTAAACACTGCTACTAGAAAAGACCATTATCCTCTCCCTTTCATTGATCAGATGTTAGAAAGACTTGCTAAGCATAAGTACTTTTGCTATTTAGACGGATATTCAGGGTTCTTTCAGATCCCTATACATCCTGATGACCAAGAAAAGACTACATTTACTTGCCCATATGGTACCTTTGCATATCGTAGAGTGCCTTTTGGTTTGTGCAATGCCCCTGCTACTTTTCAGCGTTGCATGACTGCCATATTTTCTGATTTCATAGAGTCTATCATGGAAGTATTTATGGATGATTTCAGTGTTTATGGGTCTAATTTTGATGTATGTCTGCATAATATTTCTAAAGTGCTTAAACATTGTGAAGAGGTGAATTTGGTTTTGAATTGGGAAAAGTGCCACTTCATGGTCAATGAAGGAGTGGTACTTGGTCATTTGATTTCTGAACGTGGCATCCAAGTTGACAAAGCAAAAATTGAGGTGATTGAGAAACTTCCTCCTCCTGTTAATGTCAAGGGAGTAAGGAGTTTCCTTGGTCATGCGGGTTTTTATCGTCGCTTTATAAAAGATTTTTCAAAAATTGCAAAACCCCTCACTCAATTGTTGCTTAAGGATGCCACCTTTGTGTTTACTGATGCTTGTTTGGAGTCTTTTAACAGGATTAAGGAAGCTTTGATAAGTGCACCAATCATTCAATCTCCAGATTGGAATCTTCCATTTGAAATCATTTGTGATGCAAGTGATTATGCAGTTGGAGCAGTTCTCGGTCAAAGGAAAGACAAGGTATTGCACGCCATCTACTATGCAAGTAAAACCTTGGATGAAGCTCAAGTCAATTATGCTACTACTGAGAAGGAACTTCTAGCTGTGGTCTACGCTCTTGACAAATTCCGAGCCTATCTCATTGGCTCCAAAGTCATTGTTCACACTGATCATTCGGCACTTAAGTATCTGTTGGCGAAGAAAGAAGCAAAGCCAAGGCTTATTCGTTGGATTCTGTTACTCCAAGAATTTGACTTGGAAATCAAAGACAAGAAGGGTGCTGAGAATGTGGTTGTGGATCATCTCTCACGGTTGCATTTCAAATCTGATATTGCGTCAAGTACTCCTATTGACGATTCTTTTCCAGATGATCACTTGTTTTCGGTTGCTACTCAAACTCCATGGTATGCAGATTTTGCAAATTTCTGTGTTAGTGGATCTCACCCTCCAGAACTGACTTATCAGCAAAGAAAGAGGTTTTATCACGATGCTAAACAATATTTTTGGTATGACCCTTTCTTGTATCGCAAGTGTGCTGATGGAATCTTTCGTAGATGTGTTCCTGAGTTCGAAGTACATGACATTCTCAAGCATTGTCATTCTCTCGCATGTGGAGGCCATCATGGTCCTTCAAAAACTGCTTCTAAGGTACTGCAATCCGGTTTCTTTTGGCCGTCTCTATTTAAGGATGCTCGTGCTTTCTGTTTGGCGTGTGATGCATGTCAAAGGATGGGTAATATTTCTAAACGCCATGAGATGCCTCAAACCGGTATTCTTGAGGTCGAGATATTTGACGTATGGGGTGTTGATTTTATGGGACCCTTCCCAAGTTCTTGTGGGATGAGATACATCTTAGTTACTGTCGATTATGTGTCCAAGTGGGTTGAAGCAGTTGGAACGGTAACCAATGATTCCAAGGTTGTTATGAAGCTTTTCAAGAATATTATCTTCCCACGTTTTGGAGTTCCTAGAACGGTGATAAGTGATGGTTGTTCTCATTTTCGCCATCGACAGTTTGAAATTTTGTTGAAGAAATATGGCGTTACTCACAAGGTTGCTCTTGAATATCACCCTCAAACAAGCGGCCAAGTGGAGGTTTCTAACCTCCAAATCAAAAGCATTTTGGAGAAGATGGTTGCAAAGTCAAGGAAAGATTGGTACTTGAAGCTAGATGATGCTTTGTGGGCTTATCGGACGGCATACAAAACACCTATAGGAACCACTCCTTATCGGTTGATCTATGGTAAAGCATGTCACTTGCCAGTGGAGTTGGAACATCGCGCTTTTTGGGCTATTAAAGAACTCAACATGGATTTGAAGGCTGCGGGGCAAGCGAGACTTCTTCAACTTAATGAGTTAGATGAGCTTCGTTTTGATGCTTATAACAACTCTCGGCTTTACAAGGAGAGAACGAAGAAGATGCATGACAAGATGATTCAGAGAAGAGATTTTTAGGTTGGTGACAAGGTGTTGTTGTTCAATTCCAGACTTCGACTTTTTCCGGGAAAGCTCAAATCAAGATGGTCCGGACATTTTACTATCACCGATGTCAAATTTTATGGTGCTATTGAAGTTATGGGATGAGATGGAACAAAATTTAAGGTCAATGGACAACGCCTTAAATTGTATGTGGATGGTGCATTCGTAGGGAAGATGGAAGTGATTTATCTTGACAACCCCTCCACGGAAATCTGAACCAGCTGAGTCGAGCCAACGACGTTAAACAAAAACGCTTCTTGGGAGGCAACCCATGGATCATGCTTCTGCAAAGGGGAGTTCTTCTTTCCTTCTGTTTTATATATTGTAGATTTCTTTGTTTAGTTAATGAGTCATTGAGGACATTGACTAGCTTAAGTGTGGGGAGGTGTTCTCGGTGTTCTCAACGTTGTGTATATAAAAAAAATCCAAAAAAAATTTAAAAAATTGAAAAATACCAAAATTAATTCTAGCCATGCAATTTGATTAGTTGTTGTATTTTTCTAAATGCACCCATGCATGCGTAGGAATCTTGTGTTTATTGTCGCTTTTGTATGAGAAGTGACGTGCTTTGTTCTTGTGCACACACTTTCACTAGCAAGTTGAAACTAGTAGACTAATTGAATGTGCTAAGTGATTAGAATGACATGAATATGTGCAAGGTAATTTGGTCTATATGCTTTGAGTACAAGTAGGTGCGTTAGAGAGACTGTTACTTGGGATTGATTATGGTTTGTCATACCAAGCGAGTTTTGAGCCTATATGCATATCTTTTGCATGATTTTTCGTTTGCTTGAGTGTCCACATGTTGTTTGCATTGCTAGCACTTGATTGAGGTATTTCTTAAGATGCATGACATTAATTGATGATAACATGATAAAGGCAATTAGGTATAACCTCATATTTCTTATATATCCAAACCATTTATACAAGATCCATTAGTTAACCCTTTGAGCTTAATCCTATTTTTTCGGTGACACACCAAGTTACTTGCCATTATCCTTTTTATTCTATTGGCCTTACATTAAATTTGAACCTAATTGTCAAAGGCTAGTATTGTTCGTAAGGGAGTAATAAGGTGTGCATAAGGGGGGGTTTTATTAATGATCATAACTTTGGGGGAATATTTGGGGTTTGGTTCATATCTTGTTAGTCGAAGTTTGAAATCATATTTATGGGATCGTTGTTCTTGCTATTATTTTGCTCTCTTGAAAAAAAGAAGAAAAAAAAATAGACTTAAAAAAGAAAAAAAAGAAAAAAAAAACAGAAAAATAAATATGAGAGCATTCTTATCTTTTGTGATCCTACTTTGATTCGACTAGTCAAGTTGTTTATAAATAAAAGTTCAAGTGTGGGGATGAAAGTATGGGAGTTGTTTGAATTTCATTGTCAGGTACTAGCTTTTGACTTAACCCTCTTTGGCTTTCTTGACATACCTTGTCCCTAGCCCCGTTACAACCTTAACAAAGACCTTTTGATTGTCATTGATGATGTATGTTGCGTTAAAGGTTAGATTGATAACAAGGACGAAGCATGTTTATGATATTGTTGGAGTTGAGTGAAACACTTACCCTTTGTTTTGAGTGAATATTTTTGTGAGTGAACGGTGAGTTATTGTTTTTGCATAGGATATCCCAGATTGTGTCTCAAAGATGTGCTCTTGTGTGCTTAGCATGTTTACCAACCTATTCTTACATTTGACATGAATTTCTATGATCTTAAGCATCTTCTTTAAGTAGACTATGTGGATACTTGCACTTTAGACACCAAGGCATTGCATTTTCATTTTGATTCTTAAGCTGATGTGGCATGAGAGGACTTGTGTGTGTGGTGTTGTGTTAGCATTGATCTTTTGCATGGTTAGATGAATTTTGTGGGTATATTCACTATAAACCCTCACGAGACCTTCCTCGTCCACTAGGGCTACCTAGGGGTTTAAAGGGCTTGTTGCATATTCCAAATGCAACCGTGATCACCTACGGAAGTGGTACTAATTAGTTAGTATAATTATTATGTTAGTTTGCACGAGGACGCGCAAAGTGCAAAGTGTGGGGATATTTGACAGAGTGTATTTTATATATATGTTATAGGATTTTATTCCCACATTTACGGTGCTTTTGTGAATAATCGTGTCGATTTAATTAGTTTTATTTGAGTTTGTTGCAGGAAATAAATAAATACCAAGTTGGAAGGGATTTGACATTATTTGATGATTTTACGGTGTTTTTAATTCGAAGGAATGATTTTATGAATTTATGAGGAGAAGGAATGAAATTTCGGTTCGTTTCTAAGCATTTTGGAGCAGAATTTTGTGATCAACAGGAGCGCTTCATTATTTCTGTTTCAAGGCTGCTGCGCGGAGAAAGGAAAAAAAGAAGAAAATAAAACAGAAAAGGACAGAAATTAATTGTGGAGCGTGCAGATTGTGTTATGGCCGTGCTAATTTTGCAAAGGAAAAAAAAATGGAACAGCAATATTATGTTGCCCATGCGGGAATTTAAAGGGCCGTGCGAAAATCCCTGTTGTTGAAGTGCAAGTACTGCGCGCGTACTTCTCACGCGCCTGTGCATGCATGTGCGCGACCAGACAAACTCAAAAGCGGGACCCACGCCTGCAATATGTTTAACCTGTCAACCGAACCTGGCTGCGTGCGTACTGATTGGAGAAAAAAAGAATTCTAGTTTATCCGGGATTTTGTCTCCTATTTTGGTTCAATTAATTATTATTTCCAGCTGGGCCTCTAATTGTTGCAATTATTTTAGTCCTGTAACAATATATAAACACATCTAGGGATACATTATTGGGAATCTTTTTACACACAATTTTTACATACCTTATTCAAGATATTAAAAGCTAGGTTTTATTTTCTTCTCTCCATCTTTGCAAGCTCAATTTAATTCTTGGATTTAATTGTTCTTCGTTATTCAAAGGTTTAAGGTATTTCTTATCTTCTCCTTATTAATTACATGTTTATTATGGCTTCTTTCTTTATTATTATTGTTAGTTTTAATCCTAGAATGAGTGAGTAGTTTAATTCTAGGGTATTAAGGGGGAGCCATGTTTGCACCATGATTTGGGCTTAATTTGATAAGTAAATTGATGGGTAGAGAGTAATTCTGATTGATATGTTTTAATTCTTAATTTGTGTAATTGCGCAATATCACGGATTAATTGATTGCAATAGGAGTAATAGATCGAAAGATTTTACTACTAGAGGCTTACATACAATTAGCGGAATTGAAGGTGAGTGTGGAAACATCATTAGATATTCTGAGAGTGTTAATGCTTGAAAAAGATTAACCATTACTTTAATTACTTAATCCCATTAAAAAGCTATGCCTTTGTGATTTGTTTGGTGTAAGCACGGTGAACCTGAATTGCCCTAGATCTTTTAATTAATTGATTTAAACCCTTTGTTAAATTTGCTTTAGTAGTCAATAAAATTCCAAAATAATATTTTGTGACTGGAAACAATTGGTAATAATCGAATTGAAATTGAAACTCTCCTTGAGGAATCGACCCGTATTTGCTAGTATCTACTACAATTGATACCGTGCGCTTGCGGTTAGACATAATTTAACACATCAAATACTTTTGAGCTTTGCTCCCCTGATGAGTTGACGCTTGACAGGATTGTAGCTCTATCTACCCTGGCATTATTTCAGTTTCCTATCATTTGATAACATGTTCCAAGTTGGGGCTTTCGTAATCTCTAGAGCCCTTAAGCCACTTGAATTCCCGTGTATATTATCTATGCTTGGAATCAGCACCTTCACCATCTACTAGCAATGTTAATCATAAGTATCTACAGAGGTGTTTTGCTTGAATATACTTTGGCAGTCCATATAAACTTAAAATCCAAACATAAGAGACATCTAATAATGCAACACCAATGAGACATCTAACAGTCTAATAATGTAACATATGAACCTTCATGTGCCCCACTCAACTTTGCTCATAAGTCCACAACTCTCAAATACAGTATTGGTGTAACATTCGTAATATTAGAAGCGGATATATTAGTAGAATAAGAAGTTATAATAGTAATAGGTTCCAGTTTGATGCATTTCCATCGTTAAATTAGAAATTATGTGTAATATTAAATGTTATGTGTTTAATTGTTTAAATTGTACGTATTATTAAAATTTTTGTAGATACGATTTCTTTTCATAAAGGTATGATTTGATTACTATTTTAATATAAGATTATTATTTTAAATAAATAAACGATACGTGCTAGTATGTTTTATTCGTTTCTTAAATTTTTGAGTTACAAGTATCGAATTTTGAAATTCTTTTAAACGACACGAAAGATTCGTTATAGATATATTTTTCTATCGTATAAATAGATTTTACGAAACGAAAATAGAAATTACGGGTATTAATTTTTAAATAATATAAATAGCGAAAGTTTATTCGTTATTTCACAACCAAGGTACGTTTCTAAAATTTTTACTCCCTAAATTCTATTTTCTCTCTAATTAACACACACACTCACACACACACTCACGCACACACACGTTTACACACACATACACACACTGTTAAAATTTTTAAAATTTTGATTTCTAGAAACTAGTTCAATCTTGCATGCAATTACATATATGAATTCCTGGTAATCACAACATCAATTTAAGCTATCAAACGTAGAAAACCATGATTGGATGATTTTGATTTTTAAAAACCCATTTTTAAAATTTTGATCGAATTTCTGTTTGAGTGATTGTTTGATTGTATGAATGTTAGAATCATGCTTAGGACATTGTTTAGAGTCGATTCATGTATAAAAGTGTTAGAATTGATCATGATTTGAGTCGCCGAAAAATTTCTGTCGAAAATTGTTTAATTTATTTCCGGCTTGTTCTTGATTGGTTCTTGATTCTGAATTGATTATTGTGTTGCTAGATGATTGTAGTATAGTATATATTTTATTTAGAATTTTCTGTGAAGTTTGATTTTTGGTCGAAAATTTAGTTTTGGCCGGAATTTTGTTTCGGTACGTTTTTGGTAAAAACTGACATTCCCATTGTGTTTAGAACGTGTTTTGGAGTCAAAATATGTGTTCTGGGAATTTTTCTGGGTGATTTTAGTGTCGCCGGAATTTGGTCGGCGGCGGCGGTGGCACGGCGGTCGGCGCCGGAATCTGCCATTGCCGTCTCCGAGCATTCATCGTGTTCTTCGTGTTCTTCATGAGGGAGACGATGAACAGTATGAGTTTGATCTTCTTTCCCAGGTGGGGAAGAAGATGAATAGTGTTTTTGGGTTAAAATTTTATTTTTCTAAAAATCAGAAAAATACTTTTATTTAAATATTTAATTATTATTTGAGTTATTTAATTATTTAAATGATTAATATTTGTTATTTATTTAATTCGAAATTTTATTTATTTATTTATTTATTATTTATTTATTTCGAAAAATATTTATTTAATTAATAATTTATTTAAATTTAATTTCAAAAATAATTTTTAATTATTTATTTATTTAAAGTAAATATTTTACTTTACTTTAAATAAAATTTACGAAAATTATTTATTTTATTTTAAGTTAGTTTAAATAGGAATTGATTTTATTTATTGATTAATTTAACTGAAAATTAATTAGAATTTGAATTAAAATTCAGATTTTAATCATTTTATTTATCTTAAGTAATATTTAAAATTTATTTATAAATTAGATAAAAATTTACTTTATCTTAAATAAAAATTTCATAATTTATGAATAATTATTTATATTATTTTAAATTAGGAGATTAATCCTAAAATCTAAATTTCAGTTAAAAATGGGATAAAAATTTATTTACGGCCCTAATAAAATTCAAAAATTTTCTTAAAAATTATTCTATCGATTAGGCACGTATTATAGTACGTTGATAATATTTGTTAATTATTTTTATTAAAGACATTTATAAATGTCGAACCAATTATTGTTTTTCGAGTCAAATAACTGTTTATAGTTGAGTTAAATTATTTTAATTGATACCTACTATGTGTTATTATGATTAAATCGAGTCAATTAAATTTGTATAACATTATATGATATGTGTTAGGATAATTTAATTTTTAGTATGTCAACTTTAGTGACCTAAACGTTATATTCTTTACTGATAGGATCTAGTAGACACGAAGGGTAGCTAGCTTTGGATCTCCCTGAGTTACACGTCTAGATTCTACTCTTAAGGCAAGTTTCCCTATCCATACTCCTTTATTCAGAATATGTCTTTACTTTAAATTTTAAGCGGAATGTTTTACTTAAAAACTCGTAATTTTTACGAAAACCTGTTAAGTAATTCAATCGATTTTACTACTTCCATTTCTGTTAGAGCATGTGAAATTTATTATTGAGCATGTGTTTAACCTGTTTAAAAGATTATATTGATTTGGTGGTGTTACTACCCAATTATTTTGAAATGTTGTTCCTACGATATATGTTAGGAATGAAATTATAGAGATGCTTATCCCTTGATCTCTAGACAAAATGTTTTGTTTTAATATGTGAATATGTTTAGCGTAAGAGGCCGGTTGCAGGTCCAGCTTTTATTTGAGATGTACCAATGCCAATCAGTGTCATCTTAAGGCCAATAGCAATAAGTGCCATCAGGATCCATATTTTTATAGCCTGTACATCATGTGTGCATGGTTTTTGGGTTAAGCAGGACTGATCATCGGCTTAACTCTTGCAACTGTTGATATTCCACATATTACTTAAGGGAAAAATTTAAGTTTTGGCAGGAAATATTGTTGCTTTAATAAAAGATACTGTTACAAAAAAAATTAAACTCTGTTGCTATGGATATATCATTTCTTTTACAGGAATTGGTGTATATATAGTGTTAAATATTTTCATATACTTGCTGAGCGTCTTCGCTCACTCTTGCAAAACTACTTTACTTTTCAGATGGCTCGTACTTACCAAACCACCCGTAAGCAGACTTCAGGACGGTATAGATACCCTGTGTTTCCCATCCAGGTGTGCCGTACTTTTAGTTGTTAAGTTATGTAATAACTAGTTGAAGAATTTAAATCCGAATTCACGTTGTAATATCATCTAGACATTTGGTTATCAGGAATCCTCTTCTCGAAGATGTACTGATAGCATAAGATATTGTAATAACTTTTGTTTAAGTAGTATTTTTTTGATGCCATGAACTGTTGACGGTCCTACCTTGTGGGGTCGTGTTAGTCTTTATTTATTATTCTATTATTTCTAGTGGCACCGGGTTTCCGGGGCATCACAATTGGGAAGTACCATTGATGGAACTTCAATATCCACATTGATTCATCTCAGAATTAAAAGTTTCGCAAATACATATTCAAACTATTGTAAGCACTCTAACATACCTTAAGATTCAATCTTTACTAGTCACTTGAGTAAATGGAATGCAAGCAGAGCAAGTGACTAAAGGTCTTATAAAGGATGTTTACAGATAATATTCATGAGATATCAGATAACAATAAAATTTGACAATGTTCATTCAAATTCATTATATGGTCATCTAAATGGGGTAAGTTCTATCCTTAAAATCGTAACATCTAATAAAGGATGTTCATCCCTGACAAGTATATTATTGCCCTTAACAAAAATTAGGGAAATATCATCCTCAAACCAAACACACATCCTGCATAACAGAACATAGACTTATAAGTTATAACCATACGAAGAACACACAATCATTAATTAATTATGATGATAGAAGTAGCAAAAGGGAGTAAAGTTAACACCTAATCATCTCTGGGACAATAGTATTTTCCAAATATGGGAGACGGTCTACAAAATTATTACACCGAATTGAGTTCAAAAGTTTTCCATAACTTTCTACTAGCAAAAGCTAGAGCCTTTAAACCATTTCATCTATGAGTTGCACCTATGAGCACCACCTACTAGAGTAATTAGGACTTCAAAGCAACACCGTCATTTATACCTACAATTGAAAAGTGGTAACAAGACAAAAGATGTAAGTTCTCAGAACTGGAAAGCAACAAACCAGATGCAATCCATTCACATACTAGAGTATACATGCTTGTAAAAGTAATATTTACAAAGTTGTTAACTTTTGAATAGCAATCAGAATATTTGGTTTTAAAACTGTTAAGCAATTCATTTGATTAGCAACAAAATTTGAACGATTAGAATAACACATTATAGTTAAATTGATTATGCAGACAATAATGGTAGAAATTAGGAATATGGTCAAAGATATTGTATCAACTTTCCATACGTTATGCCTAAGAAAGCTGCCCGAAATTCAAGATAAAAGCAGCACTTAAGTATATCTACAAAATGATTCCATAAAAGGCATAAACATAAGTCCCTCGAAATATTTATTCAATTTCTTTGATATACATAGGACAAGTTACTACAGCTATCCAGGATATTACCAGAACCAAACCAACATATTTCTGTCCTTGGTTCTGAAATCTAATTGCTAACCACAATTTAGTATTGCCACTTGCCAGAAGGTTACATATAACCATGAAACATGGTCATGCCAATCTCATTACAAATAATGTTTATATAATGTTCCTTTTTTCCAGTATATAATTTTAATTTTCCAAAGATAAAAATGTTCAACTAAACATAGAACATTCAATTGATTGGTAGATAGTGCACATAAAAGGTGGGAGAAAAATAAAAAAAATATGTCAACAGCTTTCCATAGGAATTTACTAGAGTTCAACATCTCCCAAAGAATTACAACAAACTGTGTTGCAAGTATTTTCCTCGAGGTAATCTCCCATTCGAGGTTGCATGATAAATTTAAAAAAGTTAAAGGAAGTACAACATCTAGAGATTCAAAATTCGATAAATTTTCTCAGCAAAAGCTACAAAGCCTGACATCAGTTTAACAAGCGCATAAAACAGATCAAGAAAATCAAAACAATGTGCACATAACAGATCAAGAAAATTAAAACAGTGCGTACATATCAAGAACATTAAAACATAGGGCAAGTCTTGTAAATATCTCAATACACAAAGGACTCGCTGCACTTCAATTGCTATCCTCATTCTTATTTCTTTCGGGTTTCTAAAGTGTATGCACAATCTCAACTTTCAATATATTTTTTCTACTACTCATCTCAAAATTGACGTTACATTAAAAGAAGCAAAGTAAAGATGTTGATTAGCAAAGTATAAAGCTTTCATTTTTGTTAATGGTGTGCAAAAGAGTACAGATGATTCGCGTGGACCAACAACTATAATGAGTAGATACAATTAATAACACTTACCAGTTACCACCATGAGACTCAGAATTGTTTACTTGCGAATTTCAACCGGGACTGGCCTCCCTTATACAAGATCAAACTCTCCCGAAAGGATGTTGCAACAGTAGCAGGTGCCATAACAAATTTTGAAACCTCTGGACCCCTAGGCTTACCAAATCCATGATCTTTGTGAATCATGGTTTTGAGATTATAGGAGACTATGCTTGTAACATTAAACATCTCCGGACCAAATGACTCAATTACAAGTGTCCCATTTTTTGTTATACTCAAAGGCGGCCCACCTTCATTGAGTACAACTTTGAAACGCAAAGTCCAAGACACTACATCTTTGTCTTTCCTCATCAACCATATACCATAAGGATACCTGGACGCGCTTTTACTACAACCTTGTAAATCTAAAACACAAAGAGCGAGTGAACCCTCAAACTCCATAAGCCTAAATGGAGTGATCACTCCTAATGTATCAAAAACGTCATTTGGCACCTTAAAATCCCCAAACACCTCCTTCTCGAAATCAAAACACAACATCATTAGTTTATTCCCATAACACGTCCTGGCTTCCGGAGTCCCAGGCTGTTTCAATTCCAACCAATAATAACTCCCAATGACATAAGCCCCATCCTCGATAGCAAGCCTTGGAACCACAACATCCTTCAACTTCCGCCATATATTTTTCCTAAAACTATAAACCTCAACCTTACGCGCCATATCCCCAAACTGCCTCCCCATAGCATCTTGAACATAAACAACCCTAACGACTTTATAATCATCTGTAGTCTTATCATAACCCATCCCAACCACATAATATCTCTTCTCCCGCTTATCAAGAAGCTTCCTAAAATAACTCGAAACAAGAACTCTATGCTTCTTAACATAGGGATTCCAAAGATACAAGTCTCGAGAAGCGTAATGCATATGCAAATCAGTTAACAAAAGCATTCCATGTACCTCAGTAACTAATTTCAAACTACGACTCCTAGTCTCGAAAGGAATGTCGAATTTTTCGATAAGGGAGGACGTATCAGCAGAGATTAAGGAGCAGTAATTTTGGTGGGAGGTAATAGAAGGGATAATAAGAATAGCATTATCATTAAAATGTGAAATACAACGAGTAATTTGAGAAGAAATGAAAGAGGGGTTGTTGATAAGAGAGTACCATGCTTTGTTGACTGATGTTGACCTAATTAGGTCTTTGACCGGCAGCATTGCGAAGATTTCGGAGGTTGTGTCTTGAGGAAGATGGTTAAACGGCGTCGGAAGCTTCTTCTTCTTTGACGGCGATACGATTGACATTTTTGTAGAGATGAGTAGAGGAGTAGAGAGTGTGTATACTTCTGTGATACTACCTCCTTCACAGAAAATTATGACCCTTTTAATGTGTTCGGATTAGGGATGGCCATCGGGATACTTGCGGGTCCAGAGTGATATGTTCGTCCCCATCCTCGAATTTAAACTTGATCCTCATTCTCGGCCAGATCTTTGGGATCCTCGAATTTAAACTCGATTCTCATTCTCGGCCAGATCTTTGGGATTGTTTTTTATTTCTCGGTCTAAACGGATAACGGGGATTTCCACGAAGAATCGGGGAATTTCATTTTAAATAATTTTAACACTAATCGGTGATTTTGAAATAATTTTTTCTTGTGATATATAGCGAAATTAGCAACTATAGCTAAATTAGATGTTAAGTTAAAACGTCTTTTCAACACCAATAATCTCAAAATAAGTCATGCATATATATTACCTCTTAGAATTTTTTTTTGAAATCTAAAAATTACGAAGTAGTAGCTCATATGCACTAAATTAAGAAAAAAATATTTCTTAAATAAACAATTATAAATAACATGGAAATGTAGTTATTTAACTATTAGAAACATAAACATATAAGATTAAAATATCATTTTGTTTCCGATATAAAGTATTGGAAATTCGTATATATTAATATATGATTATTAATATATATATAACTAAATATATTATAATGTGGTGGAATCGAGTCGGGGATTGGGATTCGGGTCGGGGGGCCGGGAAGACATAAAATCCCGGCCTCGGTCCGCTCCCCGGGTTTTTTTGAAAATTGTCCCCGCTCCCTTGCCAGTACCCAAAAAAATCCTTAATTCCCCGTCCCGTTCGGTGCGGGGATCGGATCGGGATTGGTTAATTGTAATTTTTTTTATGATTTATATAAAAATATAGAATCTATATTTTCATATAGAACAAAAAAATTTAAAAATATTATTCATAAGTACTCCGTTTAAGTATATTGAAATACGTGTAAAAAGATATGGGTCTAAATAAAATGGGACGAAGGGAGTACGTCATAAAGCCCAATAAAATTAAGTAAGACTAAGACTCCGACCGAACTGAATAACCCAAAAATCAAATAAAAAAATTAAATCTAATCTAATCTAATATAACCTATACTAAAGTAAAATCTTCTACCACAATTTCCCTCCAAAAATTCCCTCATCTCTCTCCTCCCATCTTAACTTCTAGAATTTTCCTTCTCTCTTCACTCATTTCAAATTTCTCACTTGAAATTCTCTCCTCCCTCTCATCTCACTTCTATTTTTTTTTTATCATTATCTATCTATATCTATATCTACATCCTTCCAAATTTCCCTCTTCTCCCTCTTCCTACCCCAAATTTCCCTCTTCACCCTCATCCTACCCCAAATTTCCCTCTTCTCCCTCATCCTACTTTCTCAAATATTTATTTTTCTACTCTTCTCTACCCTTCCACTTTACACACAAATATTAGTTTATTCTCCATTTTCTTTCCTCCCTCATTCTCTTTTTTCCAAGGGCTAGTCGAAATGATAATTTCTGAATAGTACTGACCTGGCAGCTCGACCCCAGCCAGGGGCTCTGCCCCTTGGACCCCGCCAGGGGCTGCCGCCCCTTGGACCCCGCCCGGGGGCTGCCGCCCCCGGACCCCCGCTAGTGCCGTTTAGCACCGTTAGTGCCGATAGCACCGATTAAGTGCCGATAGCACCGTTAGTGCCGATAAGCACCGATTAAGTGCCGATTAGCACCGTTAGTGCCGATAGCACCGATTAAGTGCCGATAGCACCGTTAGTGCCGATAAGCACCGATTAGCACCGTTAGTGCCGATAAGCACCGTTCAGTGTCGTTTAATGCCGGTTGGCGTCACTTAAAAGTTGTTTAAGTGTCGTTTAAGGCTAGTTAGTACCGTTTAGTGCCGTTTTATGCCGTTCAACGTCGTTTAAACATTGTTTAAATGTCGTTAAGGCTGATTAGTGCCGATTAGCATCGAATTAACATTGTCGTAAACGCGTCGGTCGCTCCACGCTTTACATAAAGACAATACTCGTGAAACACTAGTGTATAAAGATGAACCGTGACCCGAGTCTTGGAAAGGACCGTTAAAACTTCAAGGAAAACCTGATCAGTTTTCCTAGAAGTTGGGGGGCAAATGATATGGGCTAAAAATAAGCCCTAAAGACACATTTAGTGTTGCATTAATTAGACCCGGTATGGTCCGAACGTGGGGCCCACCAACAGGGTCCAAAGTCCTATCTTTAATATTATTTTCGTAATTAATATTAGGGGTAATAAACAGCTCAGCAATAAGTGTCAGATAAGGACATTATCTCTACAAGACTTAGCCTCCACGGCATCCAATTCGATATGGCAACAGACTCCTACAAGGAAGGAGTCTAGAACTTTCCTCAAGGAGGTGACTTATCTATTAAGTCTCCAACTCCTACCTTAATTCTAAGGCTTCTCAGCCTATATAAAGGGCCTGACCCCTCATTCTCAGAACTACGTTGGCTTGATTCTCTAGCAATACAGAGATACGTAGGCATCTTGTGAGGACCGATCAGTCTCGAACGCAAGAACAGCCATTAAAGCTCGAAGCTCACTATCCCTAGTATTTAATACATACAAACCGTCGATTTTATTCCACAACAGGATGGCAACGGGTCGGTCGGGTTCGGCTCGAGTATTTTAAAATCCAAATCCAAATATGGATTTTAAAAATAAATCTATATCCAAAATCCCGATCCTAAAATTTGGGTTCGATATATCCATAAATCCAGATTTTGGAACGGGTATCCGTCGGTTCGGATTAATTTGTCATCGCTACATTGAAATGATATTTATTAGTGAAAGATTCTTTACTTGAGGGAGACAGGGAGGCGTTGTTAGTATTGTAAATTTATTAAGATGATGATCTTATATTTGCTATTGAGATTTTTGATTTTGCAAATATTTTAACTTCAAATGTGTAATATAATTTCGTAAAAAACATATATTGATTATAATTGATGTTATTACTAATATCAATGATGTTACATCTAGAAATATTTGCAAAAAAAAATCTTCGATGATCGTCGTTAATTTACTACTTATTTCGATATAAAAGTTTACATGAATAATTAAAATGTTATACTCTAAAAGTATTATTTTTAGTATAAGTTGAAATTTTTTGATTATATAAAAATAATATTTTGTTTATTATTTTCCCACTTATTAAATATTTATAATATAAATTGAAGTGAACTTAATATTTCATTGTAAAAATATAAAATGTAACTAAACATAATCTAAAAAATAAGTTATGATATATGAGAATAAATTTGTTTGCCTAACTCAAAAATTAACACCTAATGATCAATTGAATTAATTTTATTAGAATGTCGAATATATAACTAATGTAAATGAAAATTAATTATTATGAATATAATTTTTAGTCATTTAAATTATATTTTTTTTCTTCAAAACTAAGATTCCATTTGGCATTGCTGTTGGAAACACCAACATCAGCTTATTTTTGAAAGGCAAGTAAAAAGGTATTTGGTAAATTTTTAAAAGCTGCTTTTCAGAAAAGTGGTTTTGGCTGAAAGGTTGCTTTTAGAGAAAACATGTCCCCATACTTTTGAAAAAAAATCAACTTTTGCGGGAAGCAGCTATTAATTTCAACATCAAACCTCACGAAAAACATTATTTTTAATAAATTATAACCAAAATAGCATATATCAAAAATATTACTAAACATGTATCTGATTTTCGCCACAACACTAATTTTAACAATACTTTTTTCAACAGCACAACAACAATCCCAAACAGAACCTAACAAATTCAAATTTCAATGAATATATTTGATAAAAGAAAGCAATTCAATTAATATAAAAATTAATTATAATAAATATAATAATAATTGCTCATTAATTATTTGAATAGTATTAAAAAAATATATTACTTACAAACTTATATTCAATTTGTCCCATTTTCTTCACACTTTATTTTTTTAAAAATATTTTTCCAAATGTTACTTCCTCCATAACCATCAATTAAGTCATATTGTTTTTAAACTTTTCCCATTATCTTTTTAATATGCACGGGTATTATCTAGTAAAAAGTAAAACAAGAAAATTGAATCGAAATCGAACTAAAATAATGGTTTGGTTACTGTTTTGGTGTAATGTTTATAACTGAACTGAAAATTCTAACCGATAATATTTTTAATTTATTTTGTCTACAAAAGTATAGGTGTCTTTCTATTTACTTCTGTTGTCCGGTGCATTAGTTTAATAAAAGGATAGTGCTTTGATGAAACGGAGACCGAAGACCATATATTAATTAAAACATCGTAAAACTTATTTTTTAAAAATCATGTTCTATAAAATCACTATTTCATATATTTAATTGAAAATCTTGAAAATCATATATGTTTTACATGCAAATTTCATTAAAAATCTTGAAAATCATGTATGTTTTGCAAAAAAAATCATGCAGAACGTATTGTTCTCCAAAACATGTTCTGCTTATAAATCATGTATGATTTTGAACATTCTGAATGAAATAATAATTTTCATTAAACATTCATTATAAATATATATGTTTTGCAATGTTTTGAGTGCAAAATGTATACGGTCTTCATGGTCTCCGCTCAAATGTTGGTGTTAGATATTGATTCAAGTGATGGCCAGGATCTGGACTACTGATCAGATACTGATGCTGACGTCATCAGTAATACGATGTCAGTATTAGGTTGCTTTCAGGATTAGAAGCTGATCAGGATTACATAAAGATATACATCAGTCCAGAGATCAAGGGAGATTGACATATCGGTTCCTGATTTATAGGAACGCAGCTATCATTCAAGATATGTATTAAGAGTCGTATGTTATTGATTTAGTATATCTTGTAATTGATAGGGTAGCTATGTGATGTATATAAACAAAGTTTATGTTTTACATTTTAGTAATCGCTTACACGAGATATCTTGTAACCTAGCAGCTTTCAAGAACATTAGTATTTCTTGAGAGAGTTTGTAACAGTTTTATATCAGAGTTAATAAATCTGTTATTTGATTCATACTTGTGTTATCATTTCTGTTTAAGTCAAAAATCTTATATAATTGTATTCAACCCCCTTCTACAATTGTTCTTTACTGGGTAACAATTGGTATCAGAGCAAACTGACTAATTACAATCAGAAATGAGCTTAAGATTTCGAAAAGCAAGTATGAGAGTATTAAAATCCCTGTCCTCAAAATGGCTGAATACCCTACATGGAGGGTAAAGATGTTGATGTATCTCGAGGCAACTGATCCTAACTATCTCGATCGGATATATGATGGTCCATATATCCCTAAGAGACTGGTTGCTAGAACAGATACTGTACCTGAGCAATATGTTCAGAAGACAAAGGCTGAATGGACTCCTTAGGAAAAGGCTGAAGTACTCAGAGATGCAAAGGTGAAGAATATCCTTCATAATAGCCTTGATGCTGTCATGTCAAACAGAGTGATAACATGTAAAACTGCTAAGGAGATCTTGGAAACTTTGGAAACTCAATGCCAGGGCACTGAATCTATCAAAAGGAACAGAAGGGCTTTGTTGATTCAAGAGTATGAACAGTTTGATGCAAAATCTGATTAGAGCCTCAATGATCTTTATGATAGATTTCTGACATTATTGAATAATCTATCTCTGGTAGGTAAAGAGTATGAACCAGAGGACTCGAACACCAAGTTTCTTAGAGCTTTGCCTGATGAGTGGGATACTCAAACCTCTATCATTAGGCATCAGTATGATCTTAATGTTGTGTCTGTTGATGAAGTCTATGGGATGCTAAGAACCCATGATCTTGAGGTTCAACAAAGGAAGAATAAGAAAATCAACAAAGCAAAGGCTGTTGCTTTAAATGTTGAATCAAAATCAAAATGAAAAGCTGTGGAGGTTTCAAGGAGGAGAAGTAGAGTAGCTGAGTTCAATAATGATGACTCATCATCAGATTCTGATGCCAATCCTGATACTGATACTGATGATGACTCTACTAATTCTGACATGATGGAAATGGTTGCTATGATAGTCAAAGGCTTCAAGAAAAGAAAGGCTAGAAGACAAGGCAACTTTCAGAAGAAACCTTTTAATACTGACAAGAACAGGTACAAGAAGAATGAAAGCAAAGGTAGCAAGTTTGACAAGTCAAAGGTCAAATGCTACAACTGTGATGGAATGGTCACTTTTGCAGCTGCATGCAAAAAGGCTAAGACCAAAGCTCTTATCTCATCAAGCAAGGATTGGAAGGACTCCTCCTTAGAATCTGAAGAGGAAAAGGTGAACTATGCATTAATGGCAAATGTGGATGAGATTGCTGATTCTGAAAATAAGGTACCTGAAACTGTTTTTGATTTTGATACTGATAATGTTTCTGAGTTAAGATCATTCTTAAAGTCTCTGCATATTAGCTTTAAAAGTCAATCTCTTGAAAATGCTAGAATAATATCTGAGATGTCATAATTGTCTAAAAGAAATGATCATCTAGAACTGAGTTACTCTTTATGCAAGAAGTACAAAATGAATGTGATAAGGCTAAGCACATGAAGCTAGAAATGGAGTTTAAATGTACTGCACTTGAAAAGGAACTTAATGATGCTAATGAGAAACTCAGAACCTGGACACACTCTGGAAAGAAAACACATGATATTATCACTGATAAGAACTGGAAAGAGTGTCTAGGTTATAAACAAGAGGATAAGAAAAAGAATAAAGCTAAAGTTGTTATAGATGAAATAACAGAACGAGGAAGAGTTGTTATAGGTGAGTCAACAAATCCAAAAACTTACAGACATGTTATAAACAGAACAAAAAATGCACTAAAAACCTGTGAATTATGTGTATTCAGAAAATCCCAAATCAACTTTTGAAGAGGGGTCTACTTCTGCACAAAATTCTAAGTCTAGAACTGTCAAAATTATGAGCTCTAAGAATGTAGGTCTCTTGTCTAAGAAACAACTGAGAAACAGAATCTGTGTAGTAACAGATAGAGAGAAAACAATTACTGCTAAGAGGAACAGGAATGGTAAAGTTGGAATAAACAAAGAGAATAATTATAAGTATATTCCAAATGCACCAAAAAAAGTGTGTTTCAACTGTGGTAACTCTAATCATCTTGCTATTGATTGCAGGAGAAGTGAAAAGAAGGCTACTGTAGTTCCTAAGTCTGACATTAGGAATAGATCAGTATTTTATAAATCACAGAATCCTTGTTTTCACTGTGGCAGTAAATGACATTCTATTCATGTGAAGAATACCATAGTTTGTACTACAACCATTATGATCCATTGCCAAAGTTTAGTAAAAGTGCAAATTCTGGTAAAACAAAGAGTGTGAATATTAAGCATGCATTTGTTAATTCTGATAATAACAAAGCAAATTCTGATGGATTCAAATCTGACAAAACTGCTTTTGTTAAAAAGACTTCTGCTGCTAAAAATATTAAATTGCATGCAAAAAGAACCCAACAAGTGTGGGTTCTTAAAAATTCTAACTGAGTTCTTTGTGTTTCTGATTGCAGGGTAAAAAGAGAAATGTGTTAGTCATGGATAGTGGATGCTCTATGCACATGACTGGAAACAAAACCTTGCTATCAAAATTTGAGGAGAAAGCTGGCCCAACAGTGTCTTATGGAGATGGCAACATTGGACAGACTTTGGGATATGGCAATATAATCATTGAAAATGTCATCATTGAAAACGTAACTCTGGTGAAAGGACTCAAACACAATCTGCTTAGTGTTAGTCAAATCACAGACAAAGGTTATCATGTCAACTTCAATGATACTCACTTTGAAGTGGTCAGTAAAACATCTGGAAGGATTGTCTTGACTGGTCAAAGACATGGTAACATTTATGAAGCCAACATCTACACCAATACTGATGGTCCCTCAACATGTCTCATCAATAAAGCAACAGTAGATGAAAGTTGGAATTGGCACAAGAAGCTTTCTCATCTCAACTTCAACAGCATCAATGAGTTGGTTAAGAAAGACTTGGTGAGAGGATTACCTAAAGCATTGTATACTCCTTATGGACTCTGTGATGCTTGTCAGAAGGCCAAACAGAGAAGGACATCATTTAAGAGTAAAACTGAATCCTCAATTGATGAACCATATCACATGCTTCATCTTGACTTATTTGGACCAGTAAACATCATGTCCATCAGTAAGAAAAGATATAATCTAGTCATTGTTGATGAATTTACTAGATTCACTTTGGTGTATTTTCTTCATAGAAAAGATGAAACTGCTGAGACACTTTTGGACCATGTAAGACTCATTGAAACTGGCACAAAGTACAAAGTCAAGATTCTGAGAAGTGATAATGGAACTGAATTCAAGAATTCAGTAATGGAAGAGTTCTTCATATACAAAGGGATAGCACAACAATTCTCTGCTCCTGGAACACCCTAGCAAAATGGAGTAGTTGAAAGAAAGAATAGAACTCTTATTGAAGCCAGCAGAACTATGTTGGAGGAAGCTAAACTACCTACATACTTCTGGGCAGAAGCAGTCAACACAGCTTGTTACACTCAGAACATTTCATTAATCAGCAGACATGGTGTGGCTCCTTATCAAATGATAAAGGAAAAGAAGCCAAGTCTGAAACATCTACATGTGTTTGGCTGCAAGTGCTTTGTTCTTAGACCTCATCCTAAACAGCTAGGGAAATTTGAAACTAAAGCTGATGAGGGCATCTTTATTGGTTATCATACTTCAAGAGCCTTTAAAGTCTACAATCTAAGAAGAAAGACAGTCATGGAGTCTGTCAATGTATCTTTTGATGATAAAAAGATAACAGGAATTACTGAAGACTCTCATGACAATTTGATTTTTGTAAATGAAGCTACCAAGAATCCTGATAACTCTTTGTCAGATACTAATATCTTATCAGATCCTGATGATTCACACATTCCTGATGAAGTACCAATTACTGATGGTGAAACTGTCAATGTAAATGTTGAGGGGCAGCAACATCAAGACACCATCAATACTGACTTAACTCAAACATCAGGAGAGGGTTCATCAGAAACAATTTCAAGTGATAATTCTGACAGTACTTCAGGAGGAGATAGCACTATCTCAAGGGGAGCTTCTAACAATTCTAGTTCTTTTGAAGATAACACCAATCTAGGGGAGCATCCAATTCAAGAAATGATTTACCATCAGCAAGGAAATGGACCAAAAGCCATACTCCTGATTTAATTATTGGGAATCCTGATGCAGGTGTTGAAACCAGAAGTGCAACACAAAATGAATGCCTTTACAATAACTTTCTGTCAAAGGAGAAGCCTAAGAAAATTGAAGATGCACTCAAGGATACTGATTGGGTTACAGCAATGCAAGAAGAACTGAATGAATTTGAAAGAAATGAAGTCTGGAAACTAGTACCAAGGCCAAAGAATAGGTCTATTGTAGGTACAAAGTGGGTGTTCGGAAATAAAACTGATTCAGATGGCACAATTGTAAGGAACAAAGCAAGGCTAGTTGCAAAGGGGTATTCTCAACAAGAGGGAATATACTATGATGAGACTTTTGCTCCTGTTGCAAGGCTTGAAGCTATCAGGTTTTTTCTGGCATATGCAGCCCACAAGAAATTCAAAGTGTTCCAGATGGATGTTAAAAGTGCTTTTCTGAATGTAGAATTGGAAGAGGAGGTATATGTTGAACAACCTCCTGGCTTCATTAATCCTAGATATCCAGATCATGTCTATAGACTGGATAAAGCACATTATGGAATAAAGCAAGCTCCAAGAGCCTGGTATGAAACTCTGGCTAAATTCTTACTGGAAAGTGGTTTCAAAAGAGGTACAATTGATAAAACCTTGTTTTACTTGAATCATGGTAAGGACTTGCTGTTAGTTCAGATTTATGTTGATGATATCATTTTTGGGTCAACTAACTCCAAATTGTGTGAGAAGTTTTCAAAGCTAATGCAGTCTAGATATCAAATGAGCATGATGGGAGAAATGAGCTATTTCTTAGGTCTGCAAGTTAAACAGACTGATGATGGGATCTTTATCAATCAGTCAAATTATACAAAGAATTTACTAAAGAAGTTTAACATGCAATGCAGTTCTACTGCTTCAACTCTTATAGCCACAGCTACAAAACTTGATCCTGATCAAGGTACTAAAGTAGATATAACTAACTACAGAGGTATGATTGGCTCACTCTTGTATCTAACTGCCAGTAGACCAGATATCATGTATGCAACCTGTCGATGTGCAAGATTTCAAGCAAACCCCAGAGAACCACATCTTATAGCTGTGAAAAGGATTTTCAGATACTTTAAAGGCACTCCATCTCTAGGCCTATGGTATGCAAGAGAATCTGATTTTAATTTATGTGGTTACTCAGATGCTGATTTTGCAGGGTGCAAAATAGACAGAAAAAGTACTTCAGGCAGTTGTCAGTTTCTTGGAGAAAGACTAGTTTCTTGGTTCAGTAAAACACAAAAGTCTATCTCCACATCAACGGCAGAAGCTGAGTACATTGCTGCTGGAAGCTGTTGTGCTCAGATCCTGTGGATGAGAAATCAGCTAATGAACTATGGTTTGTCATTTTCAAAAATACCTATTTATTGTGATAACCAAAGTGCTATTGCTATAACAGGAAATCCAGTCCAGCATTCTCTTACTAAGCAT
The DNA here is from genome assembly GCA_036435485.1 of Saposhnikovia divaricata. Lineage (NCBI taxonomy): Eukaryota > Viridiplantae > Streptophyta > Magnoliopsida > Apiales > Apiaceae > Saposhnikovia > Saposhnikovia divaricata. The sequence continues at coordinate 85,322,008 of CM071594.1, forward strand.
ATCAGATATCAGATATCATTTCATAAGAGAACAAGTATTGGAAGGGACAATCGAACTCCACTTTGTTCCTACTGATCAACAGCTAGTTGATATATTCACCAAGCCACTTTCTAAGGCTACTTTTACAAAGTTGGTGAATGAACTAGGAATGGTGAACTATGAGCATTTCTGAGAAAAAAAAGATATCAGATCCTAATGAATCTCAAATCCTGATAAAAAGTCAATAGTGACAGTGGTCAAACGTCGAATCCTGATGCGACGGTTCATTTTTCAGTATAATTTTCAGGATCTAAGTATTCTTTATGCTCTATTTTTCTGACTTATGTGATTCATATTATTGAACTTCTGAGAATATGATTACTTTAATTAGTTTCTCATATCTATTTGTTAGTTTATATACTACTCAGATCAGTTCACAATTCAAAAGTGCAGAAGATCATAAAACAAATATTAGAGAAACAGATCTTTTCATTGATAATAAAAGAGATTACATGCATACATCAAATATGTTGTTTTCTCTATCTTCTAATCTATCAAACAACAAAAGAACAAAAATAGTCCAAACCCCCCCATTGTCAGCAGCTATCCCAAATCCTATCTTTGCCACTTTGTTTGGGTGGAAGTTGAAAGGGATAAGGTTGTTTTTGTTGACATATTCATTAACAATGGTTGGAGGTTTTGGATGAGGATGCTTTAGAGGAAAGCCATTCGAATGTTGCTTGGAGAGCAGCATCGATGTCGATCACTTTTGCAGGTTTTTCCTTCTCGATCTCCTCGAGACAAGCATCCATCTGCAGCCACAAAGTTTCAAGCTGCCTTTCCTGATCAAAGTCTTCGAACTCTTCACGAGAATAGCTAAAGATATCTCGTTTCTCTACGAGATGGAGGTTTTTCTCTTTAATGGTAAGGTTCGACATTGTTTTTGCTGTGTTTGATGTAGGGTTTTGGAGAGGCTTTATCAAGAGAATACGAGAGTTTTTGCAAGAATGATGAGAATGACTGTGTTCTATTGTGTTAAATAGAAATGAAAACATGAACGGATCGTATTCTTCTTATAAGGGAACAGGTATTTTAACATTGTGATAATTGATTTATTTAATTTTTCAATTAAATAATTTACTGTTTATCTTTTTAATCAATATCACAAATAAATGTTAATTATTTGCCAACTGTTCATGCGCGTGTATCTCACTTGTCAATATATCTATATAGAGACACATAGAACGGCGTACAGTTATCACCACCAACCCACGATTATTGTCCATTAATTATCTGCACAAATCAGTTGCTGACACCTGTAATTAAGGAAATTTTGTTTGTCTAAAACAAAATATAAACGATTCAGCTAATCATTATTCTAATTACATCAGTAATTCATCATCCTCCTATCTCTGTGTGCTTTCAAACCCTAATTTCCAAAATCTCCCAAATCTCTCATTCACAATGTCAATAGATGATTCATCATTCATAAACAGCAAGGTTGTTATCAATGGAATCACTTTTGCTCCTAATAACTATATTGTTGTTCTTAATCATCAGGAATTGCCAAATGATTTTCATATCATTCAGGACTTTTTGGCTTCAGATCCAATCAATTATGCTTTAACACAACATGTCAAAGTATCTTTCAAGTGTGTTATGCAGGTTTGGGATACTGTGGTCTTTAGTGAAGAAGCATAAGGAACGCTATTTATGACATTCATGTATAATGATGTCAAACACAATATGACTCCTAGCATTGTGGTTGAAGCTCTTCAATTACCATCTCTAAATGGAAAAACTCCATCAAAGACTATTGAGACTACTCTTCTTGAATTTGCTAAGAGTCTTTGATGCAAAGGAGACCCACAGAAGTTTGGAGACTTGTACAGAACCAAGCTAAAGAAAGAATGGAATTTCTTCTTTGACACCATAAGTAGATTCTTTCTAAACAAAGTCTCAAATTTTGATGAACTACCCTCTGCTTCGGTTCAAATTGGGTACTCTCTAATCCATGAAACTCTATTTGATTATGGAGTGTTTATTTTGAAAGCATTAAGTGCTAGAAAAACAGATAAATGTGGTTATGCCTGTTTTATTAGATTTTTTCAATTGATATTTTCTCACTTATGTCCAAATGCTAAATTTTAAAATGATACAGTTTTGCCTATCTTTAAGATTTCTGAAAATAATATCAAATCCTTGGTTAAATCTGATAAGGCAAATGGTTTTGAGGGAAATCCTTATATTCCTGATAAGGTCTGGCTTCTCTTGAAAAAGAGATTGCCTCTTCTTTATGGCCCAGCAACAAGTGCTATGGGACAGGACCAAACACATCCTATTCCTGACACAAGCACATACCACATACAGTTATCTAAACAGTCAACCACCTCTGGTGTCTCCCAAAAGACATCAGTTGTAAAAGAAAAGAAATCAGCTAGATCTGATGTGTCTGGAAGACAATCAGGATCAAAGCATTTCTCCACTACAACCCTCACTCAAAAGAAGTCACAAGGATGTGAACAAGGGGTTCTGATTTTGGAGAAACAGATTGATGAGTCGTTGATTAAGTCTGGAGTATTAAAAGAAACAGGTGAGAAGAGAAAGTTTTTGCAACAGGATTCTGATTTTGTTAGTGATGATGATAAGCCCATCTCAATAATGATGAAGAAAAAGGAAGTTGTTGCTCCTACTACTGATGAATTGACTAAGTCTGTACAGCCAAAGAAAAGAAGAAAGATAGTCAACAAGAGCAAGTATTACATTCCTGAAGAGATACAGAATCTTAATGATATTACCAATCTTGATGAATCATTAGTTCCTGACACATCTGGCATTCCTGATATCTCTACTCCTGATACGTCACCTATGAAGATTGTTGAAATTTCTTATTCTCCAGCTTCTGAGTTTCCAAAGAGGAGAATTGTTGAAATGTCCATGGAGAAAGTAAATGCTATTGCTGCTCAGCTTGGCCTTGCACCATCACCACTTCTTTTGAAGAGACAGGCTGAAGCAAAGGTTTTTCAAAGACAGAAGAAATCGAGGACTGATTCCCCTCTGAAAGGATCCAGCCCACAAGAACCTGAACTTCAAAGGAGTTTAGCAGCTATTGCAGATCCAGTCCCACAAGAACCATCTTCTCAAAGTGGAGATGCAGGCATAGATTCTACAACACACGGGTTTTCTGACATTGCTCAAGAGATTCCTGATATTTAGTTTGACTTAGCTCAAAGTGTTTCAGACAAAGCTACACATGCTCTTCATATTGCTGAACTGGATGTTGTTCATAAAGAAACTGCTTTTGAGGGAAGCACAAAAGAACCTTCAGCTCAAAGTATTGAAGAAGCTTCTGAACCTCTGGCTCCACAAGAACCATTAGTAGCAAATACTGATGCAAGCCCTCTTCCTGATGAAAGCATAGTTCCTGATGAGACTGTTGCTGCCATTCCTGACGACACTCAACCAATTCTGGTACAACCACTCTCATCAAGACTGTTGTGCCCAAAATCACAATGGGCTGAATTTAGGCCCATTAGGCCCTAGGGTTCAATCCATTCAAGCAAGAAGATAGTGTTAACTCGAATAACTTGTAGAAGGGGGGGGGGTTGAATACAAGTTATATAATCGTGTCTGATTTTTACTTGATTATATGAACAAGAATAAACGAATGAATCAAACTTTGTTTGTATTAAAATAATCAAATACAAACTCTACCAAAGGTGTACAATACCTTTAGCAGCTGCTGACAATACAAATCTAACTCTCTGTTTGTTTCGAACTCTCGAATACAAACCTTACGAACTCACACTTTTTACAATGATATAGAGAGAGTATTTATAATGCTACCCATCAACTAATAACAGAATTATAATCTATATATGACAATGTTCTGCCGTCCAGTTGATAGTTTCCATCAATAGAAAATTCGTTTCCTTCACGATATCTTCTTTCTTGTTTTTCAAAACAACGATCCTGTTTTATAGCACTTGCCAGTTTCTATAGCATCCATTATAACATCATCAGTAACACGACTGATATCAGGATTTCCCATTGCATCAGGATCTGATTATCCCATCAGTATTTGATCAGGATCTGACTTACTGTATCAGGATCTGCTCCTCTGTTCCTGACATGTAGTCCCCGATACACTGTTCCTGACATGTAGTCTCTGACGCACTGTTCTTGACTAAACTCTTCAGATTACTGTTTAACACATATATCCTATACAAAGTGCTAAATCCTTTATAAGATCAGGATATACAAGAAGTATTAGCAAAATTCTATTCTTAACATCACAACTTATGAATTATTCCTAAAAATCTCCCCCTATTTATGCTTTAGAATCTGAAGCATAAATCTAAGTTGTAGATGTCAAAACATATAACAATACAACCAGAATAGAATTTATGAATTCAAGATCATGAAGTTAAGTACCTCCTTCTTCAGATGTAGACATGTATCTAGTACTTAGAAGAAAGAATTCAACTATTTGATGCTTCTTTTCCTTTACCACTTCCATGATGAAATTTACCAACTCTGTCACCCTTGTTTCTGTTCCCAGTCTGTTTATCTCCCCCAGTCTGTTGTTGTTGTTGTTTCTGAATTGTCTTTATCTCCCCCTTTTTGACATCAGCAACATGAATTCCAAGAGATTCAGTAACAAAACAAATGAGATTCATCAGAACTGCTTGATTGTCCACGATAGTGACTTGGTTATTTTCAAGAATTTGAAGTCTCGATTGAATATCACTTTGAGATTTCTGAATGTCCTTAAGAATTTTAGAATTGACTTCAATGTTGGAAGTGCTTGTTGTATCTTCAGATTCAGATGCAGAAAGAACATTATCTTCGAGTCTTGTAGAAGAAGTTGCCTGTTGAGAACGATATTCAAGTAATAATACTTGAGTAGAAGTACAAACATCTTCATTTTTCTGATCTGGAGCTGAAGTATAATCATCATGTCCTTCACCAGTATTCTGTGTACTAACATCTACAAATCCTGACTCCTCCTTAGATTGATCAGATATTGTTGATGTCGCAATTCAAGCTAAAATTGGAAGTACAAACAAAGGAATACTAGGATCATTAGGAATTTCTTCTGGTACTGGTTGAGTAGAAGTTTGTCTTAGCCTTTCACCTCTTCTGTTAATGATCTCTGCAAGCCTTTCTTTCTATTTCTGAGCTTTAACTTCTGACTTTGTATTGTGATGTGCTAAGTCATACTTCTCATACATCTTGATAAAAGAATAAGTACCAGCATCCATACCAAGATTTTCAGACCAGGATTCAGGAAAAACCTGATCCCAGAAATCAAACGATGGTGGTTTCCTAATTTTCTCTCCCTCACTATGGAGTTTATCACCCATACCCTCATTCTCACTTTGACTATCTAAAGTCAACACTCTTTCTACCTCTCCTTTTGCCTGGTCAGGAGCCAGCCTCTCTGTGTGTGGATCTATGTCCATCTTTTCAAATGTATCACTCAAATTTGGATAAGTGCTTTCATGACCTACAGAAAAATAGGGGTTAGAAGAAGTTTTTATACATGAACTCACATGGAGAGAGGGTTCCTCATATGGCATGGGGCTTGAGGTTTTCTCCAAGGAGTGAGCTGCTATAGTCTCTGAACCCTTACAAACATCTACTTTCTTTTCAGAAACTACAGGCTCCAGTATACCACTTTCAAGTTTTACACTAGACTCTGATGTCTTCAGTAATACTTCATTAGACACCATAGCTAATATGCCACCGTCTTTAAGTGTTGGTTGCTGAGACACACCCTCAAGGTGGATAGACTGTGAAAGAACAATATTGGTTTAATCTTCAGAAAAATCAATCAAAGTCATTCCTCCCATATCATAGGGTTTCTCATTTGCAATTTCAGTCGTCGCAGAAGACCTTTCAGCATCATCAATCACAGTTCCTGAGTCATCCAACCTCTGACTAGATGGTTCTTGTGTTGCAGTGACTATGATATGATCTATTCTACTATTCACCACTGGTGCAATAGGATCTTCTGTTGACTGCTTCCCTCTATCAACTACCTCCTCTTGTTCACTTTGAGCTGAAGCATCTTCAACAATGACATCCTTGTCAAATAGATATGCATGAAGTGATTGAAGTGCAACATGCTTAGGAAGTCCAAATTTCTTGTGTAACTCCTTTCTGACTGATACATAGAAGTATGTCTTCATTAAATCAAGCCTTTGATGTAACAATCCATATTCTTCAGGAAATGAAAGTTTGGGAACTCTTTCAATCAGAAAATTTAGAACAGGCCTGGAAAGCTTCACTTGTAGAGAAATAAGTTCCATAGCCAGTCTGTATGTCAATGTAGTTTTCCATGAAGAATTAAGATCCAGATCTCTCTTGCCAGATACTGACATGGATGTAGCATTATTTGTAGAGACCTGAATAATGTTAGTTGGACTTGACACTGTGTGTGTAGGTGACAAATGAATCTTTCTCCTTGTTCTCCTAGTATAGTGAGCAACAGATTTGTCTTGAGAAGACTCAAGAGGTGTAGACACAAAAGTGATCTTGGGATGAGATCCTTTTTCAATAGACACAGTCTTTTGAGAGACAGTATCCAGTAACTGTTTTCCCTTTTTAAGAACTACAGCCTTTTGGGAGACTGCAGCCTGGCTATGACTAGGTGTTCCATCTCTTTGTCCTAGCTTAGAAAGTTGAATTGCAGCCTTCAATTCTGCTCTCTCAGCAAGAGATATATTATCATCATCTTCACTAGAACTACTACTTGAAATAACAAATCTTCTCTTCCTTACAACTGATGTCTTTTGAGAAACACCAGAGGTTGGCTTCTTTGAAACAATAGGCTGTGGATCAAAATTTGGTTCTAGAATTGTTTCAGAGACTGTAATGTTTTTGGCTACTTGGGTAGACACAGGGGGGTTCTCCTCCAATTGAGATTCCTGAGTCATTTCACCACCAAAGAAAGAAGAATTATAGATAGTAGGAAGATGAGTTCTTAGAAGTACCTGAACATGATTTGGATAGTGTAATGCAGGTATTTCATCTAGATTCTTTTCACTGTCCTTCTTTGTAATGTCACAGAAAATTCTCTTTTGCTGTACATAAGAAGAAACACAATACTCTCTACCAAATCTAGCTTCAACATCAGGAATGAAATGGTTAATAAACAGTTGCATGAATCTGTGATAATAAACCATATTCCTGTCATGATCTCTTGACCCAAGTTTAATACACATCTGACTTAAGATAATGTGACCAAAATTAATTACTCTGTTATAAAGCAAGGCATATGCAATATGTGATGTAACAACAGTAATTTGTTGAAAAGAACTACATTTACCAGTAAAACATTTAGCAATTTGATCAAAGAAGAAAGACCATTATTTCCTAAGAAAAGATCTATTTAACTGGCTCATGTTATCTAGAGGTCCATCATAACCTAATTTTGATAACATAGTTCTCACATCATCATCAGATGGTACATTCTCAAAATTTGTACTAACAAGTAAGCGAAGTACTGAATTTGTTAGTCACAGAGGCATGCCTGAATACATCTAATAACAAGCCTAAGTGTGTGTAATGCTATGCATTACCTACATGACCTCTTAACTGAGGGAACCTCTAGTTGTAGAGTTTCTATTTGTTCTGTACTTGTAATAGGCATCAAATTCTAGTTGTGTTACTGTAATTATAAAGTCAAGAACAATGCTTGAAAGAAGTTCCAAGGTTCATGCCTCAAGCAAGGAGATAAAGACTGCCAAATAATCACAGTTGGGATTTGAAGAAATGAAGAATTTGCCTAAGTACCAATTCGAGAAGTACATTTGTCTATTCGAGAAGTCTAGCATTCGAGAAGTCTGGAGTTCGATATCTCAGAAGACACTATTCGATATCTCTCAATATGATATTCGATATCTCAGGGATTCGATATGTCAAAATGCTCTATTCGATATCTCAAGGAGTCCCAGAGAAAAGAGCTATTCGAGAAGTGATTCGATATGTCAAGATAACACTATTCGAGAACTCAGAGTTATCGATCAAGTCAACTCCAGTTCTCGAATCACTCACTTAGTCACTTCTCGAATACATTCTTGAGGACAAAATACTGAAGAATTGTACAAGTCAGAGACCTGCAACAAGCCAGCACACTTTATTTGACTCTGTCCTATAAAGCATGCTGGAAAGCCTACAAAGAAGCTTGGAGAGATAAGACAAGGGACAAGGAGCTGAAGAAGTGGATCTAAACAGGCTTTTCAAAGTCAAATCTGTAGCCGTTTGGACTCTTACTAAAATAAGATAGACAGACTGGAAAGTGCTTTTGTTTTACCTACCTCATTTGTAGTAAGTGGGTGTATCCATGTCTATAAGGATACAGCCTCACTTCCTTAGCTGTTAAGGTTTTGAAGTTTCTCAAATATCCAGGAAATATCTCTCCGAGAAAAACGAAGCTGAGAATACTATCATTTGTATTCACAGATTGTAGCAAAATCTTTATCTAATAAAATATTAGATTAAAGTGATATTGTGTTGTGTTTGTGTTTAATTATCCGCATCTTCATATCTCACACACTTATCTTGCTGCAAAGATTCAAAACCGAAGAAAAACTCAAGAATCCATTCACCCCCCCCTCTGTATTCTTTTACTGTATTCAATACTCAACAAGTGGTATCAAAACAGGCTGTTTAATCTAAACAGAAAACGATCATGAGTTCGAATACACCAAAGACTACAGGTACGGTAAAGGTCCCTAAGTTCGACAAAGAGAATTACAACCTCTGGAAAATAAAAATGCTGTTGTTCATCAAAGCTGCCAATCCTCTCTACCCTGACATTCTCAAGAATGGTCCATTCATACCACAACAAGAAGTTGCTGAATCCACAGTGGGCGCAGTAGTCATTCCTAGATCATACGTTCCAAAAGAGCCATCCAAATGGACGGACTCAGAGAAGGAAAAGATTGCCCTAGACAGCCACCTCATGTTGTTAATCATAGACTCCTTGGATATGTCGATGTTTGCCAACGTAGCATCATGCAGATCAGCCAAGGACATGTGGAATCACATCGAGGTGTTATGTGAAGGGACAGAGGAGGTAAGAGAAAATAAGAAACAGATACTGGTCACACAGTATGAGGCGTTCATGGCACAGCCCAAGGAAAGTATCACTGATATGTTTGAAAGATTTCACAAGCTGGTGACTGAGCTCCAAATGAATGGGAAGGTTTACAGCACTAAGGAATTAAATATGAAGTTTCTACTATCGTCACCAAACCATCTAGAGCAAAGGGTCATATCTCTAAGAGAAAGAGATTTGAACAAAGTCACGTATGATGTGCTCTATGGGGTTTTAAAGACACACGAGCTTGAGTTGCTTCAAAAGAGGGCTATCCAAGCTAACCAAGGCAGAATGATAAACACATCCTGTGCCTTGATTGTCAACAAATCTATTCAAGACCTGGAAGCATCTGCAAGTCAGCTGAGAATAGAAGAGATAGTAGATGATGAAGAAACTGAGGAAGTAGTGACTGAACCTGCTGATGACAAGGAAGAAGATGAGTTCTACACTCTTGAAGAGCTGGATGGCATGGAAAATACATCATATGCTTTTATGGCTAGAAAATTTCCAAACATCAGATTCAAGAGGAATCAGCCCTTCAAGTCTAGACCTCAAAATCATTCATTCAACAAGGGCAAGGCACCTATGAAAACAAACAAGAACAGATTCAAAACCAGCTATGTGGATAGGTCATCTGTAAGATGTTACAGATGCAATGACCTAGGGCATTTTGCCAGTGAATGCAAGAAGCCTAAAAAGAAGGATAAGGAGTTTCTTGAGCTTGAAGCTAAGTATGAGGCCCTTCTAAAGAAGAAGACACCAGGTAAGGCTTACATAGCTGAAGGGAAGTGTTGGGATGATTCTGACAGTGATGGGGAAGAACAAGAATTCTGCAACTATGCCTTGATGGCCAATTCCAAGGAAGAACCATCTGCATCAGACTCACAGGTACCATCTCTCACTACCATAGACATGTCTGTTTCTGAATATAAATCTCTGGTTGAACAACTATCCGTTGAGATGTTTAACATTCATACTAGTATGACTGCTGCTAATGAAGAGATTGCTAAACTGTCTACTAGGAATGAACTGTTAAATAAGAGAAATGAGGAACTAGAGCTAACTACTGTGCAAATAGAAAATCTTAAACAAGAGATTGAGTATCTAAAGAACAAAGTTCTATGTGCTAGTCAAGTTGAGAAAGCTCTTAGGGATGAATTAGCTGAAAATGAATTTAAGTTGAAAACATTTAAGAATTCCTCTAGTCTATTGCAGTCTTATCATGAGAAAAATCTAGCTAGACCTAAGGCTGCCATTGGACTTGATTATGACACTCTTAAACAGAGGAAAGGCTATGCAGTCATTGAAGATGACATTGTTGTTCAAGAGGAGGTGCCTCAGGTTTTGAAAAAGACTGAGAATCCAATATTTAAAACACCAACACTTGAGATTGATGAGGATGACTTACTCATCAAGCAAATGTTGGAGGATGAAGATGAGGCACAATCAAATGAACAACAAGCATCCTCTGAGAGTAAGAATGTCAAAATCAAAGCCAAGGAGCCAGTAGGAGGTAGACCTAGACTTGAGAAACCTGTAAATTTTGTTTCAGCTGGAAATTATGAGACTAAGAAGAAAGTGACTAATAAGAGACCAAACAGGAATGGCAAATTAGGGATTAACAAAGATAACAACTATGCTTATGTGCCAAATGCCCCTAGGAAAGTTTGTCAAAACTGTTTTAGCTATAATCATTTGACTCATGCTTGCAAGAAACCATCTGGTAGTGTTGCTAAACCATTCTATGATTGCTCTGTGCCTTTAAGACATAGAGACTCTCCTTTCTGTGATAAACTTGATTGTATGCCATGTAACATGAATGTGATGACTAGTTGTTTTAATTTGAGAAGACAATTCATTGAGGGCTGTATCAATCATAATGTTCACACACACTACACAAGGACAAAGTCTTCAAGTCCTCCTAAAGTTAGGAAGGTACCTCTGTCACCTAAGTCTAAGAACCCTGATTCTAAGACTCCCAACAGTGACAAGAAGACCAACATCAAGAAAACTGATAAGCATGCTGATTTTGATAAAACTGTCACTAAGTCACATGGACCCAAACTCGTTTGGGTACCAAAGGAGAAGTAATACTTTTGTGTTTGCAGGGCAAAGAAAGTAAAAAGAAGGTCATGTGGATTTTGGACAGTGGATGCTCAAATCATATGACTGGTGATATGGCCCTGCTATCACAGTATGAGGAAAAGGCTGGCCCAATGGTTGCTTTTGGAGATGACAGCATTGGCAACACACTGGGATATGGCAAGTTGGAAATTGGTAATGTCATCATTGAGAATGTAGCACTGGTCAAGGGGCTCAAGCATAATCTACTGAGTGTTGGTCAATTCACTGACAGAGGCTTCAAAGTGAACTTTGACAAAGATGAATGTTTGATCACCCACAAGAAGACTGGTGATTTTGCTCTGTCTGGAGTAAGGAAGGGAAGCCTGTTTGTAGCCAATATGGACTCTGCAAGCAAGGACACAATTTGTTGCTTCTACTCAAAAGCATCAAATGAAGACAGTTGGCTGTGGCACAAGAAGCTATCACACCTGAACTTCAAAGCCATTAATTCCCTAGTCAAAAGGGAGTTAGTGAGAGGCATGCCCACACTTGAATTCTGTCAAGAAGGAGTGTGTGAGGCGTGTCAAAAGGGAAAAATGAAAAGATCAAGCCACAAGTCAAAAACAGTGACATCTGTAACCAAGCCCCTGCAACTGATTCATATGGATTTGTTTGGGCCTGTCAATATTATGTCACTAGGAAGGAAGAAGTATGCTCTAGTGATGGTTGATGATTTTACAAGGTATACATGGGTAGAATTTCTTGCATCAAAGGATGAGGCTCCACAAGTAATCATTGAGCACATAAAGAAAGTTGACAAAGAAGCAAAGGCCATAAATGCAAGTGTGATTGCATTAAGAAGTGATAATGGGACAGAATTCAGAAATGCCATGCTTGGAGCATTCTGCAAAGAAAATGGTATTTCTCAACAATTCTCAGCTCCAAGGACTCCACAACAAAATGGAGTTGTTGAGAGAAAGAATAGGACTCTAATAGAGGCTGCTAGAACAATGCTACTTGATGCAAAGATGCCTACATGTTTTTGGGCTGAGGCTGTGAGCACTGCATGCTACATCCAAAACAGAACCCTCATCAACAAAAACACTGGAAAGACACCTTACAACTTGATGACTGGAAAGAAGCCTACTCTAAAGTATGTTCATACTTTTGGAAGCAAGTGCTTTGTGCTAAAAGATAATTCAGAATATGTTGGAAAGTTTGATGCAAAGGCATTTGAAGGAATCTTTCTTGGCTATTCTATGGAAAGAATTGCATACAAAGTTTATGTCATTTGTCAAAAGAAAGTAATGGAGAGCACAGATGTAACATTTGATGACAGCAAACTACCTGGATTAGAAGAAGCCAATGATGAAGATAAAGATCCCTTGAAGTTTGACAATCTAGATGATTCTGATGAGGAGATTGAAAGTGAATCTGAACTCATAATCCAACAAACTCAAGTGAATGAAGAACCTGTGTCAACCAACAATGAAGAAACAAGCATCCAAGATACACCTGTGAGGAGTGACAACTTCACAGGGGGTGGAAATGTAGATGATCATGATCTAAATGATGAAGCAACATCAAGGATGAGAAATCAATCTGAACATACAAGGAAGTGGGATAGATCACACACTGCAGATCAGATAATTGGAAATCCAAATGCAGGAGTAAGGACAAGGAGAGCAACTATAAATGAATGTCTCTATGGCTGCTTTCTATCCCAAGTTGAGCCTAAGAAACTTGATGATGCATTGTTGGATCCTGACTGGATAATTGCTATGCAAGAGGAGCTAAATCAATTTGAGAGGAGCAAAGTATGGGAACTAGTGCCTGCACCAAAGGATAGAACCGTTGTTGGAACTAAATGGGTTCTAAGGAATAAGATGGATGAAAATGGTGTAGTCATAAGGAACAAAGCAAGGTTGGTTGCAAAAGGATACTCTCAACAGGAAGGTATTGACTATGATGAGACCTTTGCCCCTGTTGCTAGACTAGAAGCCATAAGAATTTTCTTGGCATTTGCTGCACATTCTAATTTCAAGGTCTATCAAATGGATGTCAAGAGTGCATTCCTGAATGGGGAGTTGGAAGAAGAAGTATATGTGCAACAACCACCTGGCTTTGAGGATCCACAGTTTCCCCACTTTGTCTACAGATTACTTAAAGCATTGTATGGACTCAAGCAAGCTCCTAGGGCATGGTATGACACACTATCACAATTTCTACTGGAGAATCAATTCACTAGAGGCACACTGGACAAGACACTGTTCTACAAGAAACATGATGATGATATTATCCTAGTTCAAATCTATGTGGATGATATCATATTTGGCTCTACAAATGAGAAGCTGTGTGAAAAATTCTCTAAGCTCATGCAAAGCAGATATGAGATGAGTATGATGGGAGAATTAACATTCTTTCTTGGACTGCAAGTTAGTCAAAGGAAGGATGGCATTTTTATAAGTCAAACCAAATACATTAAAGATTTGCTGAAGAAATTTGATTTGGAAGAATGTTCACCTGCAAAGACACCCATGGCCACTGCCACCAAGTTAGATGATGACGCTAAGGGCAAAAAGGTAGATATCTCAATCTACAGAGGCATGGTTGGTTCTCTACTCTACCTCACTGCTAGTAGGCCAGATATCATGTTTGCTACATGCTTATGTGCAAGGTTTCAATCAAACCCAAAGGAATCACACATGATAGCAATAAAAAGGATCTTCAAATATCTGAAAGGCACACCAAACTTGGGGTTATGGTATCCTAAGGACACAGGGTTCAATCTGGTTGGTTATTCTGATGCTGATTATGCTGGATGCAGAGTGGATAGGAAAAGCACATCAGGTAGCTGCCAGTTTCTTGGACAAAGGTTAGTCTCTTGGTACAGCAAGAAACAACAATCTGTGTCAACTTCCACAGCTGAAGCTGAATACATAGCTGCTGGAAGTTGCTGTGCTCAAGTGCTTTGGATTAGAAACCAACTTAGAGATTATGGACTTGTGTTGGAAAGAATTCCTATCATGTGTGACAACACAAGTGCAATCTCTATAGTTGCCAATCCTGTCAATCATTCTAGGACAAAGCACATTGACATCAGATATCACTTCATAAGGGAGCATGCAACTAATGGAACCATTGAGTTACATTATGTTCCCACAGAAAAACAACTAGCTGACATATTCACTAAGCCACTAGATGAAGCCACCTTCACAAGGTTGGTTAGTGAGATTGGAATGCTGAATTCTTCAAATTCTGGCTAAGTGAATATATCAACTAGATTGTTGTAGCAGTAAATACTTACCTTATCAAATGCTCAATATTTTTAAAGTAAGTATTGGCTGGATTATGATTTATAAATATTCCACAATGCTGCATATGTTGAAAATCATACATCTTTAGCTTGAAATTTCTGTGAAATTTTGAGAAAATCACTATTTAATTTAGTAGAATATTCTTCAGTGAATATTTCTGGTAAATTTTAAAAGATAGTGAAAATTGAATTTTATGAGTGAAAAGCATAGTTCGATAAGTCAGACTTCTCGAATGGTTCATTGTTATGTCTTGGCTCGAGTTCTCGAATAGGCCTATCTAGAACCCTCTTGAGTTCTCGAATAGTGTCTTTTAGAGAAATCGAATAGCACACTTTGAGTTCTCGAATAGAGTATTTTAGTTCTCTAATGATAGAGTTCTCGAATACTGCATTTGAGTTATCGAATCATTTGAAAAGGCTGATTTTTCGCTGACACTTAATCGCTTTTTGGATTTATATTCAAACCTTCATTTCACTCATAAAAATATATTCTTAACTTTGAATTATTTTCTGAGTTAAATCACTGCCAGCTGTGAGTTAAAAACTGCCTGAGATATCGAATAAGCCTTTCTTGACTTCTCGAATAGTTGTTTCATACTTCTCGAATGACTTGTCGCTACAGAACACTTATCTATCGACAACTCAAGACATTCATATATATATATACAACTTCACAACTATTCAATTCTTTTCGTTCGATTTCTCAAGCATCTCAACTCCTGAAACCTCTGAAAAACCCTAATTGCGAATTTCTTCTTCAATCCTAATTCTCTTTTCTTCTCTACCCAAATGGCAAACCCTAAACTCACCATACCATCCCAAACTAATTTCATCGCAATCACCAGTGATGTGGAAGCACCGAATGCCAATTTCAAGTGCTTTGTTCGGTGGTTGTCTGAATCATACATCAAGAGTGCGCTCTCAGCCAACCCAACTCTGTACATAGATCTATTGGAACAATTCTGGAGGACTGCTACTGTGGAGGTCATCGCTCTTGAGAATGCTATCACTTCTCATATTGTTCACTGCAAGATTCAAGGAGAGGATATCACTATCACCACTGCAGACATGAATCAAGCCTTGGATATGCAGCAAGAGACGTATGATGCTCTGGCCTCCAATGATGAGTTGGAAGAATTCTTTGACTTCATCAACTACTCTGATACTATCAAGCTGGGAAAGTTGAATAGGAAGTTCTTAAGGAAAGAATGGAGCTTTGTATTTGCTACACTCCTTCATGTATTCACTGCACGGAAATCAAGCTTTGATCAGATTAGTACACCCGTGCAGCAGCTTGCCTATGCCTTGGCTCATGGGAGAAAGATAGATGTTGGACTTCTCATCCTACAGGAACTCTATGGGAGACTTGGTCAGACCACAGCCAAGAGAGGTAATGAAATTTTCTTTCCTCGCTTTATTCAATCAGTACTTAACTTTAAAAATGCTTCTTTGATTGAATTGCCTGGAGCAGATAAGAGTAAAATAGGCTATCCTAGGTCCATGACCAAACTCATTTTTGGTAATTTGGAGACTAGGAATGATGTGGATGTAAGACTTAGCATAACTCCCCACATGGAGGGTTTGTTTAGGTCTTACCCCCACAACATGCCAATATTTGATTCAAAATCACAGTTAGCACAGCCTAAGCAAGGAGAACAAAGTGCTAACCCAAGGCCTGCTAACCAACCCCCTCAGCCAAACACTCTATCCAGCAAAGAGCCAACTGCATCATCCTCTCAAAAGGGTGATGTTAGTAAAAAGAAGAGAAAACAGGTTGCTTCTGAACCCTTAGAAATCTTAACTGAAGCAGCCTTGGCTGTAGAACTAGGGTTAGAAAGTGAGAAACCTGAGTTACCTATCATAAGCCTAAAGAAGAAGAAGAAGTCTAAAACCACCTCCTCAGTCACTCAAATGGCTGAAGTTGTAAAATCAGGGGCACACAGCTCACTAGATGTATCCTCTCAACAGGATGCATCTATAGAATCAAGCATCCTCCCCAATGCACCTATCTGTAAAGAGTCAGCACAAGGGAGTGATAAGGCTGGCACAACACTGAGTGGAGAGCACATCATAACTGAAACTCCCTCTATTTCTCAGGGGGAGTTGCCAAAATCTTGTCTACAACACACTTCTCTTTCAGAATCTACCACTCATATTTCTTTGAAGCCTGCAACTCAAGCAATTGAGGAGCAAGGCATTGATCATCAAGAATTCTTTTCCTTTGATGAGCCAATGAATTCAAGTGACTTGGTGCATGACACCTTGCTCACCACCCAGGTACCACATTTGGATGGTCAGGGAATGCATGCTGGGGCATATCCTAATGACACCATCACAAACACAGAGGATTCACTAGTTCTTACTAGAGACTCTGTGCCTGTGTCAACTACTGTTGTAACTCATCCCACTTCTGTGGAGACAACAGTAGTAGAGTCTGTTCATCCGGTTGCAGAAGTTGCATCTGTAACTGAGGAGCCTAGCAAGCCTAGCTCTAGCTCTAACTTTTTGTCTCAATGGCTGAAGCCTGTGCAACATGACAGTGCTTCAGGATCAGGGTCTGTTCCACCACAATTGACGGTTGAAGCACTTCAAAGCTTAGTTGTGGATCAGATTCCTGAGTTCACAAAAATTGCTCAGCACCTTCTCACTGCAAACATGCCCAATCCAGACTATGAAGCTATTCTCCTATGTCACAAAGAGGATGTAGAGCTACAGAAGGAGAAGATCATAGATGAAACTGAGAGAGATGGGAATATCGATGCTTGGCTGCAAGGAACCAATTCAATCCCTCTCTCAGAAGGTCTTCAGTATCTCAGAGAAGAGTACATCACTTCACTAGGGTCCAATGCCAAATCTCTCAACCCTACTGATGTGTTTGAAGCAGTGAATGATAGCTATAAAGGCATTCTCAAGGCTGCACACTATCTTGGTAAAGGCTTAAAGACAGAAATTAATGAAGTGTGTTCAGCTACAACCAAGGAGGTGCATGAGATCAAGAGGACTTTTGATGCTAAATTCCCTCAATTGGAGACTGTTCTCAAGGACATTCGAACCTGCAATGCTACTTGCACCAGGATGGACAACGGTTTGGCTATTCTCAAGGATGCTGTCACAGGTCTGGGGCACAAATTTCAATCCTTATCAGATCAGACAACTGATGCCAATGCCATGCTCAGGACCCTCTTTGCAAATCAATATGGAGACAAACTGGTCACTGAGGTTCCTGTGCATGAGATGTCAAGGTTCGAAGTGCAGAGACTGAAGGATCAATCCCTATCTGGTTTTAAGGCCAATGAACTCTTCATTAAAGTGGATACTCTTGAAAAGGAGGTAGTCTCTCTCCACAAGTCCAATGCTCATCTTACAGACACTGTGACAACTCTGACTGAGCAGTTGAACACTCAAGCCACCACCACAGCTGATGTTCTTCTGCATCAACAATCAATGTTGTCTGCAATGATGAAGCACATGGGTCTCCCTCTACCTGATGAATCTTCAACTCCAAAGGTGCCTCCTACAGTCCCTGTGTCTGTCAACAAGCCTAAGGGGGAGAAGAGGATATCAAAGAACTCAAATCCAAAGGGGGAGAGACCACTAGAAAAGGGCATCAAGATCACTGAGGGTGGCCATCAGAGAACTTTGAAATCTACTACTCATGTGCCTGGAAAAGGAAAGGACAAAGTTGATGAGCCTCCCACTTCTCTGCCAGTTGTCACTCTACCAACTGTGCACATCACTACTCCTGATGGTCAAAGGCAGTCTATTACAACCACAGTGGTTGCAGGGAGTATGCCATCTGACAAGCCTCAAATCTCAATATCTAAGAGTGCCAAGCCAGTAGAAGTGAAGGTGGTCACTGAGGCCAAGCTACAAGAAATTGCAAACTCAAATGTCTATCATGATGATGCATTCTTGGAGCTTCTGAAAGTCTCTAGAGAACAGGCTGGTGATGCTCTGCTATATCATGAGAGTTTGAAGAGTCAGATTGACTGTCTCACTGTAGTACCAAGGAGGCTTAATGATCTATGGCTCAAGGAGATATTGATGGTAGGAAAGAACAAGATATGGCACTTAACCATCAATACTCTACAGAGTCTAAAGCACTCAGAAGTGAATGTGCTCCTTGGACTAATTGAGAAGGGAAATGAGAACAACAAGAGTCTTCATGATGAATTGAGGAATGGTCAACCTTCAAGGCTACCTGAAGTTTTCACAGATCCTAGAACTATTATCTACCAGGCTGGAACAAGAATTGAAGATATCAAGCAGCTAGTCATTCCTAAGCATCTAACTCCTCAAAATAAAAATCTCATCATAGCCATCATTGAGAAACTGATCAAGAAGAAGGGATCAAGAACAGCAGAAGAATTAGAAGCTATATCTTATCTCAGGTCATATATTGCAACTGGCATTGTATCTGAGACTGCTAAGTTCAACCCAAGCAAAGATCAAGACAAGGATGGAGATAAAAGTGATGGAAGGAGAAGACATCACAGGAGTAATAAGGGTGATGAAGACAAGAAGAAGAAGAAGGATGATGAGAAGAGGAAGAATGATGATGATCAAGGTAAAGGCTCTGAGAGGAAAAGTGGAAGACAGCAAGCCTCAGGCATTGCTGACAGTAACCTCACCACAACACAAGACTCTAAGTCTAGGGTGAATGCTGCCAGTAGTGACCTTTCAAAATTTGCATCTATGGCTTCTGCAACTGTCTTGCCACCTCAAGAAGAGAAGAAGATTCAAGTCAAGAAACCATATGTATGTTTCAAAAAGCAAACTGCTAATGGAATACTACAATGGTCTACAAACAAAGGTCACATACTGCTGCCAAGTAATCATGTAAAAAGAATCAAGTTCAAGCAAGCTGCAAGGAAATCAAAGCCAACCACATCAAAAACTCTGACAATCTATCCAGGCCTAAAACTCCAACCACTAGATGAAGATTATGATGTAGATCAACTGCAATTTTTGCAAGCTCAAAGAATCTATCATGTTGCCATTGTTGATAATTGCCTTGAGATTAAATATTCTGAAGGAAGGGAGGAGAAATTCAAACAAGGAGGATGTCAACACTGGGGCAAGCTATATGACATAGAGAGAATCATTGCACTGTTGAGCTCAGAAGATAAAGTGGAGAGAGTATGGAAACTGGAGCTAATTGATTTTGTGAAAATGAAGAGAGATCATGAAGAAAAAGTCAGAAAAGAGTGTTTTGAGAAATGGCTGGCAAGGGAGAAAGAAATTGAGAGACTGGAAAGTGAAGCAGAAAAGCTGAGGAAAAAGGGTTTGTGTAGAGTTCAGTTCAACCCCTACATGGTAAAGTATAGGAGGAGGAATGGAAATCAAGTCAACATCAGAATGAATCTACTCAACCACTATCCTGCAAATATTCTGGAACCAGTACTTGAAGATTTCAAAGACTCAATTTTGCTTGAAGAATTGGATGCTATGGCAGAAATAATAAAAGCTATGGATGAGAATACAAGGAAGGAGAAAGAAAGAAGAGAGAAAGAATATGATGAATTTCAAGCCAAAGCCATGGAAAGGGAATCAAAAGACAATGGCTAGTTCTTCATCATAGGCTGTAAGATTACTCACTCTGTAGTTCTATCCAAATTGCTAATGGAAATTCATACCTCTACTGTCAAGTTTTATCTTTATGTATGATAGGCTTGTTATCAGACATGAAATTGTGACTAAGGGTCTTACTCACAATTTGGGGGAGATTGTTAGTCACAGAGGCATGCCTGAATACATCTAATAACAAGCCTAAGTGTGTGTAATGCTATGCATTACCTACATGACCTCTTAACTGAGGGAACCTCTAGTTGTAGAGTTTCTATTTGTTCTGTACTTGTAATAGGCATCAAATTCTAGTTGTGTTACTGTAATTATAAAGTCAAGAACAATGCTTGAAAGAAGTTCCAAGGTTCATGCCTCAAGCAAGGAGATAAAGACTGCCAAATAATCACAGTTGGGATTTGAAGAAATGAAGAATTTGCCTAAGTACCAATTCGAGAAGTACATTTGTCTATTCGAGAAGTCTAGCATTCGAGAAGTCTGGAGTTCGATATCTCAGAAGACACTATTCGATATCTCTCAATATGATATTCGATATCTCAGGGATTCGATATGTCAAAATGCTCTATTCGATATCTCAAGGAGTCCCAGAGAAAAGAGCTATTCGAGAAGTGATTCGATATGTCAAGATAACACTATTCGAGAACTCAGAGTTATCGATCAAGTCAACTCCAGTTCTCGAATCACTCACTTAGTCACTTCTCGAATACATTCTTGAGGACAAAATACTGAAGAATTGTACAAGTCAGAGACCTGCAACAAGCCAGCACACTTTATTTGACTCTGTCCTATAAAGCATGCTGGAAAGCCTACAAAGAAGCTTGGAGAGATAAGACAAGGGACAAGGAGCTGAAGAAGTGGATCTAAACAGGCTTTTCAAAGTCAAATCTGTAGCCGTTTGGACTCTTACTAAAATAAGATAGACAGACTGGAAAGTGCTTTTGTTTTACCTACCTCATTTGTAGTAAGTGGGTGTATCCATGTCTATAAGGATACAGCCTCACTTCCTTAGCTGTTAAGGTTTTGAAGTTTCTCAAATATCCAGGAAATATCTCTCCGAGAAAAACGAAGCTGAGAAAACTATCATTTGTATTCACAGATTGTAGCAAAATCTTTATCTAATAAAATATTAGATTAAAGTGATATTGTGTTGTGTTTGTGTTTAATTATCCGCATCTTCATATCTCACACACTTATCTTGCTGCAAAGATTCAAAACCGAAGAAAAACTCAAGAATCCATTCACCCCCCCTCTGTATTCTTTTACTGTATTCAATACTCAACAGAATTAACAACAGATTCAGTAAGATCAAATGAGTCTTATCCTAAGTGTAGAACAATCTTACCTGAATGACTCTGAGTAGAATCAATTACCTCAGCATTCTCCCAAGCTTGTGAAACAGCTACTTGATTAATTTATGGAGATGCTGTCAAGGCATAGCTTAATGGTCCTTTCGCCATAAAGTCCATTATCGGGTGAAAATCAGTTGACACCCTTTCCTTGTTGGTGATAGCTGCAACATGATTGTTCACATAAAATCAAAGTCACCAAACTTGAAAGCTACTGATTTGGGTAGTCTTCTTTGAGTTGCCATTTTGATCTGAAAAGAACTTAAGAAATCTTTGAAATTGATTAGTGATTTTGGTTTTTGCTTTAGAGAATGAAATTAGAGAAAGCAATTACACGATTAGAGTGTCAAAATAATTATATTTCAAAAATCCTTCAGACCCATTATCCCACGTTGACACGTAGGTTGACAGGTGTCAGTCCCTGAAAAATGCAGTTACCCATGACTTTTGGAAAATAAAATCCAAAAATAATTTCAAGTAAATAAGTCAAGGTAAAATCAAGATAAAAATCAATACTGATCAGATTCCTTTTCCTGATGTGATCTACTCATCAGGATAATCACACAATTCAATGTGATTTCTGAATAGAAAGAATTACTAATCCTGATGTGAACACACTCGTATTCCTGATCAATATCATCCTGATCCCAGAGACTAAATGGAGTTTCCACATGACATATTCTTTTACCTGTAAAAGAAATAACAAAATCAATTGGTTAAATTCATTCAATATTTCTTGAAAATACAAGAAATATAGTCACACATAATTATGACTGAATGCATTGATATCTCCCAAATGACTGTTCAGCTTTCCACGTCTTTCTATAAAAGAAACCGACGTCTTATGCCATTCTCCAAAACCTTTTCATTCTTTTAATCCAAATCTTCATATGAACCCTAGCTTTTGGTTCATTACCACTGAGAAGTTCTTTACTTTTGATGATCAAGAGCAAGTGAACTATCTCTTAGAAGAGATGACTTTTCTCATCAAGTCAGATATGGTTGATCTTAACCCGGATGATTTCCATAAATCTCCTCTAAAACATCTACCAGTTGGATACAATCCTCCTCTAATCTCTTCACACCTTGAGGATGAAGAATTTGATGAAGAGTCTGAGGTTGATCTTGATGGAGATGCTATTCATCTTCTTCAATAAGCATGAAGATGAGTCAGCTGCTCTCATTCAAGTCCCCTAGACAAGGAATTCATTCTTGAGATGCTCCTTGTCCTGAAGTCGATCGTTGAGGATTGAAGTAGCAACAACTTTAGACAAGAACAGAATTATCAGTAGTAGTTAGACAAAAAGAAGAATTGTATTTCATTTCCATGTATGTAATGCTTTTGATTAATGAAAATCAAAGTTTTCTTTATATCTACTTGTCTATCGTTGTTTATTGACTCACATGAATAATGATTTAAATTATCAGTATGCATGTAATAAAACTTGCTAAACATAGACTTAACAAAACTCAGAATTGAACCAATAAATAATATGAACTTCAAAATGTGACGGCCCCAAATCCCTTAATCAAAATTAACTAGATAATGGTAAAGCATGCATATTAATTATTTAGACATTACCACTCCCACGCCTAGATCGCCAACAGGTAAGAGTTTGAAGCAATATAAACTACCAATTCAAAACCAATTATTTATTACAGACCACAAATTATTCTAAGTTCAAAAGATTATAGACTAAGTCAAAAGTCTAGCAAAACATGATCCATCTGACCGCCACTCCCTTCTACCTGGAACTGCCTCCTATAGGCTACACCTGAACCACCACAATTCTTACGCGCAGTCTCAAGAGTCCTTACCATCTTCGAGCTTCACTGAAAGGTTAAGGAAAAATAATATCATTGAGCCAATTGCTCAGCAAGTGCATAAACAACAATATAAGACTGGCAGATTAATTCAACTGTAAAGCAAGATATGAAATCTGCAAATGAACTGTATCAACTGAATCAATATCAAAATAAAATGAGAAAGAATTGGAATATCTGATAAGACGCTACGAGCAACGCTGGGTGATCAGCCCACGACAGAGCTCCGAACCCGCATATCCAATACGGTGTTCATCAAATATAAGGGGATCCCAGGCACACATTGGCCTATAATAGTAACATGATTTGGACCGGCGCCTCGGTCAAAGTAACATTCCATCCAATTCCATTTAGGTCAAACAATGTTTATCAAATTCAATTCATCTCAAAGAAACACGAATATCAATGTTATATCAAGTTGTTAATCAACAAGAATAGGATTCTCAAATTTCGAATAAATGACAAGGGTCAAATGAAGAAAATCAATCATTTCGGATTCTTAGAAGTTGGGGTTATATTTAAAGTACTTGGTTAAGTCAAGAAAATAAGTCAAGAATGAATCAGTGTTTTAAGGTAGAAAAGAATTCATCAAACAAGATGGCGTTTATATAGTTGATTCAAGGGTTCAAGAAAATACGAAAAGGTTCCACGCAATGTGGTCATGATTAACAAAACAAGTCAAGTTCAAGTTCAAAGGATATGAATCAATCACAAGGTATACGACAATATTAAGGTCGGAAAGAATAAGGTACTAATTTGTGACAACTTAACAATTCGATATTTCATGGCATTCAATATATGGTATCAACAAGGGAAGATAGTACACTTGCCTTAAATCACGAGATCAAACTAGATAGCGTCCTCCTCAATCGGCTCCTTGCCAGGCCTCCTACTCGGACCTATAATAATAATAATAAACAATATCTTATTTTCCCCTCTTTTGTTTACATATCACAAAGCAATCCTAATAATGCTAACGCCCCATCGATATAACCATGTTATACACATACATTTATACATGTAAACACATAAGTCATGTAAGTCACTTAGCACGTAATTCACTTAACATACAATGTAGTAAGATATAGTACTATAATGATTCTACGACTTAACATTGGAGATGTGCCTTTAGGGTTTTGGAAATCACTTATTATATTTTTAGAAATTTTGGCGGCATCTCCTTTGTATAGTCGTCAAACCATACCGAATATAATCGGTCTCAATCAATCACAAAACAACACAATGCACCTCCAATGGCTACAACTTCATCATCAATCGACTACTACAATCACCAAGCAATCCTAGGCTATCCTACTCTCTCCACGATGACTCATTAAGCAATTTATAACTCAAATTCACATAGCAATTCAATCATGCAACCAATTAATTCATGTAACAATTTAATCAATTAGCACTTAAACAATTCAAGCAAGTAACTCACAATAATTCACACAAGTCCCACAATCTCTCTTCTCTTCCTCCCTCTCTCGGCCTCTCGGCCTCTCTCTCTCCCTCTCCTCTCTCTCTCTCGGCTTCTCCCTCTCTCCCTCTCTCTTCCTCCCTCTCGGTCTCTCTCCCTCCTCCATCAATCTCTCTCGGCCTCTCCCTCTTCTTCACCAACAATCACATACAAAACCCTCACAATGACATACACCATTACTTACATGCATATCAATTCACAAAACCATAATCTCACATACCCACCAATGTTACTTATAAATTTTACAATCAAAATCAATTTATAAACTTAACCCATCAAAGTTCATAACATTAAATCATCAAAATCACTAACCTTCTTAATTTGACACCTACTAACAATCATCAACTAACAAAACAAGCATACCCACAACTTGAAATCTTATAAAAACTCAAACCCATCATCAAAATCAACATAAAAAGTTATAAAAACTCACATGCATCCACATATCACCTACTAATCATGTAAAATCATAAAATTAACACTTGCATGCAACCCTTCGGCTCACTTTCATTCATGGCCGAAGGTTTGGGGTCCTCCGGAGAGCCCGAAAATTCGTGGGTCTCTTCCAGGGAGTATACCCAATCATCAACACCCACAAACTTACCTTGATTCTTTGATTTTCGAAAAACCCTAAATTGGAAAAGTAAAGAAATTGAAATTTAAAACCATGGGTTTGTAGAGGATGACAAGAGGAGTGTTTTTATGTATAATAGTGTGGGGTTTTAATGGAGGAATTTACCTTGATTAAGCTTGAGAATCAATGGAGGTTATGAGAACTTGAGAGAAAAAGATGAAGTCAGTGTGGGGGGGGTTGTGTCTCGGCCGAATGAAAAAAATAAGGGGAGGGGAGGGTTTTGTCCAAGCCTACTAACACACACATGTAATTAAATCATATTTTATTGATACATCTTTTAATTAAATAAAAGACTTGTAAAAATAATTCTATTTACAAGATATTTTGGATCCAAAAATAATTTATTGACACATAAAATTAAAATATGGAATTCTCTTCCTCAATATATTTTTAAAACATTTTTAAAATCATTTTATGAAAAGATTTGAATTTTACAAGTTTTAATATTTTAAAAAGGAAAATAATTGGAAAAATCCTTGTAAAATATTTTAATGCGAAAATAAATTAAACTTTTATTTTTAAAAAGTCTTTAAATGCATAAGGATAATAAAACAAGAAATTTCATGATTTTTACTAACTCCAAGAATTTTATAAAAATGTTTAAGTGAACAAAAATCATGTTTTAACATTTAAAAGCTATACAGAATTTTAATAAAATTTCACGTCAACACATCTAGCAATTAGACACGTAACACATATTCACAATCACACAAACATGTAATGACTCATCAATTAAGGCACATAATAATATTATTTATAGAGTACGAAATTCCCAGATATTACACAAAATTTGAAACAGTAAGACACACAAATTTCACAATCCTGATACTGACGATACAATCCTGATGACGTCAGCATACTGATAGCAATCCTGATGTTTATTAACCAGTCTATTATACTGTAATTTATCAAAGTAAAGTGTTACAGCTTAAGCATTTAACAATCAAGTATAGATCCTGACACAATATCAAGTCTATAAGCTGAAACAACATAGCTTGCTACTTTTGCAGATGTTAAAAATCTAAAAATTTAACATTCCTAACTCACTAACCAATCTAATGAATGTGGCCTCATCAAGTGGTTTAGTTAGAATATCTGCAAGCTATTTGTCAGTAGGAACAAAATGGAGTTCCACAGTACCATTTTCAATATGTTCTCTAATAAAATGATACCTGACATCAATGTGCTTAGTCCTTGAGTGTTGAACTGGATTTTCTGCAATTTTGATAGCACTAGTATTATCACAAAACATAGGAATATTACTAAGTGTCATACCATAATCCATCAACTGATTTCTTATCCAAAGGAGTAGAGCACAACAACTGCCTGCTGCAATGTATTCAGCTTCTGCAGTTGAGGTTGAAACTGATTGCTGCTTCTTGCTTGCCCAAGAAATCAATCTGTTTCCCAAGAATTGACATGTACCTGTAGTGCTTTTCCTGTCTATTTTACAACCTGCATAATCAGAGTCTGAATAGCCAATTAGGGAGAAATCAGATTCTCTTGGATACCATAAACCAAGGTTTGGAGTTCCTTTGAGATATCTAAAAATTCTCTTCACAGTAATTAAATGAGATTCCTTAGGATCACTTTGGAATCTAGCACATAAATAGGTAGAGAACATTATATCTGGTCTACTTGCAGTTAAATATAACAGTGAACCTATCATGCCTCTATAGCTAGTGTTATCAACACTCTTTCCCTTAGGATCAGAGTCTAGCTTAGTGGCTGTTGCCATGGGTGTCTTTGCAATTGCACAATTTTGAAAGTCAAACATTTTTAAAAGATCTTTGATATACTTTGACTTGCAAGCCTAAAAAATAATTTAGTTCACCCATCATGCTCATCTGATATTTAGAATGCATAAGCTTGCTAAACTTAGCACATAACTTTTCATTAGTAGAACCAAATATAATATCATCAACATAAACTTGAACTAAAAGCAAATCACCTTTTATCTTTCTAAAGAATAGAGTTTTGTCAATTGTACCTCTTGTGAAGCCATTTTCAAGAAGAAATTTAGACAAAGTCTCATACCATGCTCTTGGTGCCTGCTTCAGTCCATAGAGTGCCTTGTCAAGTTTGTAGACATGATTTGGAAACTTTGGATCAACAAAACCAGGTGGTTGTTCCACATACACTTCCTCATCAAGTTTGCCATTAAGAAAAGCACTCTTTACATCCATCTGGTATACCTTGAATTTTGAATGAGCTGAAAATGCAAGAAACATTCTGATTGATTCCAATCTTGCTATCGGTGCAAAGGTTTCATCATAGTCAATTCCTTCTTCCTGAGAATAACCCTTGGCCACCAATCTTGCTTTGTTTCTTACAATCATACCAGATTCATCTAGCTTGTTTCTGAAAACCCATTTAGCACCAACAATAGATCTATCTTTAGGTCTTGGTACCAGTTTCCACACTTTGTTCCTCTCAAACTCATTCAATTCTTCCTGCATTGCTATTACCCAATCAGGATCCTGTAAGGCTTCTTCAACCTTCTTAGGTTCATTCTTTGAGAGAAAACAACTATACAAGCATTCATTTTGAATTGATCTTCTAGTTCGAACACCACTATTTGGATCACCAATAATCAAATCCTCAGTATGATCCCTTGTCCATTTTCTAACAGGTGATAGGTTCCTGCTAGACTCTCCCCCTAAGTTAGTGGTATTTCTTGTAGAAGAGTAGTCATTCCCTTCAAAAGCTCCCCCTTGATCAGTAGAATCATTGGATTCAATACTGCTGCTAGTTTCTGATCTTCCTTCATTAGACTCTGAAGGATCAGTTCCTGATGAAGTAGACTCTGAATGACCAGTCTGATCCTGACCAGTCCTATATTCTCCTTGATTGAATTGCTCCCCCTCAACAGTAGCATTCCTTTGAGAAGCAATAGAGATTTCCTCTGGAGAACCTTCATCATCGCTGGAGGGAATCTCAGAATACTTAAGATTTTCAAATTCCAGATTGTCATGACTTTCATCAGTTTGCAAAATTCCAAACTTCTTATGATCAAATGCAACGTGAATTGATTCCATAACAATGTGAGAGTTCTGAGATTGTATACTTTGAAGGCCTTTGATGCTGAATATCCTAGAAAGATTGCTTCATCCGATTTGGCTTCAAATTTCCCAAGTTGTTCTGGATGAACTTTCAGGACATAGCATTTGCATCCAAAGATGTGAAAGTATTTCACACTTGGTTTCTTTCCTTTGATCATCTCATAGGGAGTCTTACCATGACCATTTACCAAGGTACAGTTTTGAGTGAAACATGCAGTGTTGATAGCTTCTGCCCAGAAATAGGTTGGAAGCTTTGCATCTGCAAGCATGGTTCTTGCTGCCTCTATGAGAGTTCTGTTCTTTCTTTCTACTACACCATTCTGCTGAGGTGTTCCAAGTGCAGAAAACTGTTGAGTAATTCCACTGTCTGCACAATACTACTCCATTGTAGAATTCTTAAATTTTGTACCATTGTCACTTCTGAGCACTTTGACCTTGTACTCAGAGCTATTTTGTATATTCTTGACAAGTTCAATGATTTGCTGAGGAGCTTCATCCTTGTTGTGTAGAAAGAATACCCATGTGAACCTTGTGTAGTCATCCACTATAACTAGAGCATATCTTTTCTTATTGATAGACATAATGTTTACTGGACCAAATAAATCAAGATGCAGCATGTAAAATGATTCAGTAATTGAATTTTCTGTCTTGCTCTTGAAAGTGGTTCTTCTTTGTTTACCAAGCTGACAAGCATCACAAAGTCCATCTTGCACATAGTTTGCCTGAGGTAGGCTCTCACCAGATGATGCTTAACAAGTTGATTAAGCTTCTTGAAATTAAGATGTGAGAGCTTCTTGTTCCAGTTCCAGCTTTCATCATTGGATGCCATGCTGTAAAGACATCTGACAGTTCCTTTAGATGTGTCACTCAAGCTGGCTTCATATATGTTACCATGTCTCTGACCAGTAAGAACAATGTCTCCATTCTTCATATTCAAGATTTTGCATCCCTTACTGTCAAAGATTGATTGGTAACCCTTATCACCCAGTTGACTTATGCTTAAAAGTGTGTGTTTCAAGCCTTCAACCAGTGCTACATTTTCTATGATGAGATTCCCCAAAATAATTGAACCATATCCCAGAGTTTCTCCTTTGTTGCCATCTCCAAAGGATATTATTGGGCCAGCTTTCCTATCAAACTTTGTAAGCAGGGACTTCTTTCCAGTCATATGTCCAGAGCATCCACTGTCCAAGATAATTGAATGCTTCTTTCCAGTGCCCTTAACAGAAAGTAGCTAGTTAGAATTTTTTAGGACCCAACTTTGATTAGATCTTTTCTTACTAACTTTTGAAGCAACAGGCTTTGAAGATTTTGATTTTGATTTACCTATTGCAGAGTCAACCTTAGACTTAGATTTCACAAACTGTTTGTGACTAGGAGTTTCAGATTTCAGAGAATAATAGTCATAATACAGTTCATGATATTCCTTACACATATAAATGGAATGAAGTAAACTACCACAATGATAACAGGGTTCTTGTGGTTGGTATTGAATTCTCTGAGTCTTGGGGAATCTGGACTCAGTTTTCCAAGAAGGTTTTTGATTGCAGTCTAGGGCTAAATGATTATGATTTCCACATTTATAGCATTTCTTCCTAGGTGCATCAGGTACATTCTTGTAATTATTCTCTTTGTTAATACCTTCTTTTCCATTCCTATTTCTTCTAATCTTGGTAGAATCTGAAATACTTTCCAGTCTCTGTTTCAACTGAGACTTAGACAGAAAACCTATGTTGACATTTTAAGGTTTTTCTAACACTCTCTCATCTGAATTGTTATTGTTAATTCTTTTGTGCACAACTGGGGTACCTTTAGAATCAACAAATTTAACATGTTTAGGTTCAGAAACTATCTTCTTACTTTCAGACTTGGATGTGCTAGCTTCAGTTTTACTGTCATCATTGACAATAGCTACAGTATCTTCTTGCCTAGCCTTATCAAAACCTAAACCATTAACTTTACCCAGAATTTGATTTTCAATGATTTCTTGAGTCTTTTTACCAGAATTGTTAATGGTTTTAATCAGATCTCTCTCTTCCTCTAGTTCTTTTCTGACATAGTCATAAGCCTCAAGAATAACACCATAGTCATGCTTAGCTTTATCAGAACTTAACTTATATTTTTCCATTTGAATTAACTCAGATTCAAGAAAATTATTTCTACTAACTAATTCATCATTCTTAGCCTTCAGTTCATCTTTTTCACTAGCAAGAATTTTGAAATTAGTCATAAGATTCTTAAACTCAACATGAATAGATCTAATATCATCAGAATCTAAGCTATCAAATGAATCAAGAGAGTAAAGTGATACCTTAACAGAAGATGAAGAAGTTTTCTTTGGAGATCCAGGCTTGTCTGAAGCACTTGCCATCAATGCAATGTTGTCATAATCCAATTCATCTTCAGAATCAATGGAGTCTGCCCAGTCCTTCTGTGTGACCATGAGTGCATTACCCTTCCCTGAATTCCTAGGCTTCTTGCACTCACTAGCAAAGTGTCCAAGCTCACTGCAGTTAAAGCACTTGTTCTTGGCTTTATCAAGCTTGATAATTGTACTTTTGCCTTTGTCATTCTTCTTCTCCTCTTTCTTCTGAAAAGAGCCTTTGTTGAATCTTCTCCTGTTGAATCTTCCTTTCTTGAAAGCTTTAGCAAACATAGCAAAGAGTTCTTGCATCTCTGATTCAGAATCATTATCTTCAGAGTCTATATCTTCAGTCTCTGACTCAGAACTTTCTTTGCTCTTCTTCTTCCTCAAGTCTCTTTCAGTAGATTCAGACTTTTCTTCTGGAAGTTTC
This sequence comes from Saposhnikovia divaricata, assembly GCA_036435485.1. Lineage (NCBI taxonomy): Eukaryota > Viridiplantae > Streptophyta > Magnoliopsida > Apiales > Apiaceae > Saposhnikovia > Saposhnikovia divaricata. Next base: position 85,353,200 of record CM071594.1, read on the forward strand.
TTTGATTCAGATTGAGCAGTGAGTGCAACAATTTTCATCTTTCCTTTACTCATGCTCTTTTTCTGCTGCCTATCAAGTTCATAAGCTCTCAATTTTCCATAAACTGCTTCTAATGATATCTCATCAAGATCATTAGCTTCCTCAATTGCAGATCTCTTCTCATTGTAGAAATCAGGAAGAGCTTTCATGAACTTAGTATTCATATCCTCCAAGTCATAATATTTACCATGTGTAACCCCCCGACTTCCCAACTGAAAATATACTTTTTATAATAAAACACACTTTGATACAAATTTTAGAAAATTTCGGCATGAAGTATTCGTAAATCGGACTATCCACCTGTAATTCAAACCAACCAAAATTCCATTTAACAAATAAATTAAAACTTAATACACCAATGATTCCTCACCGAGGATCAATTCCAGGTTATGGTATAAAACAAGAATCTAACTAATACAAATTATTACAACTTCTATCTCAGTTCTAAATACAAAATGATGTACCATCTAATCTGTATCTCAAACCCAATCTGTGCTTGCAGCTTTGGCCTTGAATTCTATCATGAAAAGAACGCCTCATCGCTCTCCTTCGCAGTGATAAATGTAGTAGATCATCCTTAAACCTAACTGCAAAGGGTTAGGTAAAACAAAGCAAGAGTGAGCCAAAGAACGCTCAGCAAGTGCATAGTATAGTGAACAACGATTTTACAATATAATCAATATCAATGATCAAACTATCTCAAGGGAATAACTAAATTTTTATCATAGCATAAAACTTTCCATTTTTCTTTAAATCATAACCTTTTTCCCACAAACGTTTCTTTCCATCAAACATACTTTTCATAAAACTTTTTTATAAAAATTTAAGTTGATTGTATTATTATCCTGATTTCGGACAATACGGGTGATCAGCCACGTAAAGTCCCCCTTCCTTTAAAATTGGGTTCCCAATTAGGCAACACATTGGCCTTTAATGCTGGACTAGGACCACCCTAGCCTCTTACGCTAAATAAAAGTGCTGGACTAGGACCACCCTAGCCTCTTACGCTTTTCCAGTTCATAAATAAATTTATTATTAATAAATTAAAACATTTCACTTTTCAATCCTTAAACTCACTGATAACAGATCAGCCCAGTATAAGGAATTTTAAAAAAAAAAACATCTTTAAATAATTAATCCATTTTAGGGAGAAACTTTAAAAGATTAAGGATCAAGGAAGCATTTGATAAGGAAGCATTCGATATAAAGAATTTTGAACAACACAGCAATAAGATTAAGATTCAGGAAAGCATAAGAAATTATAACAAGAAGGCAATACGATTTAAACTAAGCATGATATGGTACAGCAAAGCAGAAACATATATCAACAGGGGAACATTAATAATTTAAGGAACAAAGCAATTGTTAAGATTTTATAATTTCAACAGCAATTTATAAGGAATCATGGATTAGAGAAAATCTGAAGTTCAAAAGAAGATTGAAGAAATTCTCAATTACACAAGGTCTCACTCTTGTCGGCTAAGCACCCATAGGCTTTAGCTGCTAGAACCGGCCTAACAATAATGAGTTTGAATAATTAAGAAGATCTCAATTATTGCACTCTTGTCGGCTAAGCACCCATAGGCTTTAGCATAGACGAGGAATATTGCAATAAAAATGATTTTAAAAGAAATCATCACCTGAACGATAGGTGAGGAACATAAACAATAACAGAATAAATTTAAGAATGTATGTTTATAAATTAATTAAAAGAAGAATGTCACTGGAAGTAAAATAAAGAATATAGGCATTAACAAAATGATTTGAAAGGAACATCGTATAATTAACAGAATAAGTTCACATTATTCAGAATAAATATATGAAGAGTATAATTTCTTGCAAGAAGGGATATCGAAAGAACTAAATAACACAAAAGGTTTCACATCACTTGAACAATAATTGAGGGATAGTAACTTGCCTCAATACACGAAGTTTCCAATTCCAACATTTCGATTCCTTACTCACTTTACATCAGTCTCTATTCCTTATTCGCTGGCCTTTACTTGCTCATACATTCGCCTTTCCTTTATCCCTTGTCAGCTTCTACACGAATCCACTCGTCAATTCCAGATAATTCTTTCCTTCCTCTACATTCCATATACACGTGCACTGGCTCTTAGCTGGCCTCCTATTCGTACCTATATACAGGTAAAGTACTACTTCAGTACGCTTATAACCGTAACTGTCTAACTCTGTTCTACCCAAACGCGTCCTAATACGCTTTAAAATTAACACATATAATTCATACAGATCATACTCTCGAAATAGTAACATATAATCACATAATCACATAAGCAGTTAGCACGTATTATGTATTATCAACTTATACTTATAACTTATATCACAATTATAATATTTGCACGCCAGTAATCCTTATCGAAATACTGTACAAATCACAAAATAATTCTAGCAGAACTTGGACAACACCTCCTTTATAATATCGTTTAACCGTTGGAACACAGCCGACACAACCAAGCAATAATCAACAATTATAAGCTCCTGTACATTATCCCACTAATATTACATCTTAATAATCCGAATCAATAATGCGATTAAAATCAACATTTACCAGAATTGATCAAGTAACTAGTTAATTACTTAATCACATTTAATCATATTCAAATAAGTATTTATATCTCAAAATAATTTATCTTAAACCCCTTTCAAATAATTAAAATAAATCAAAAATGAATAACTAATTAATTAAATAATTATTCAAATAGATATTTAAATTTCATAAAAGAATTTTGAAAATATTGTTAGAATTATAAAAGCTTTTAGAAAAGATTTTTAAAGCTTTTAAGAATGTAATCTTCAAGAACAGTTTTAAATCAATAATGATAACAACCATTACACAAGAATGGTTGCCTCAAGGCACCGTTCCGGTGGCAAATAACCGTGTTCAGCAAAACCAGTTAACTAAATAGCAACTTCACACATTATACATAACATACTGCACGCCAATCAAATTAACGACCTATACTGAGTAAAAACCACAGTCAGTCTCCGATCATCCCAAAACTTGGCCAAAAATTTGAATAATAAAGTAAAATTCACATGGGTTCCGTTGACAATCCAATAACACAAATATAACATCAATTTCACAATCATACAAGAAATGGAGTGATCTTAAGGAATTAAACTTTGACCCTGAACAAAACTACTAACATATAAATTCATAGACACGATTTATATAGTCACAACCGACAATAACACAGGAATACAGCACCATTCGAGAAACAAATTCTCATCAGCAGCATACAGAAAACGGACAAGCTGCAAAGCAACACAACCAGTTAACTCGACTCAGCACCAACAACTCACGACTGAGTCGACTCAGTGAACATAAAATAAAACAAAACTCAGAAAAACGAAATCAAACAAACAGAGTCTACCAGCGAACTCAAAATCAGAACCCCTGAATCCCCAATTTCAAAATAGACACTAACTATATACACAAAACATGCACAGTTGCAGGGCCTGAACTTGGACCTCTGTTTGACTCCACAGCAACACGATTTACACAAACACCAGCTCAGTTCTACACACCCATCTCGCCATATACACACAAACATAGTAACAAATGCACGCACACACAACACCACCATTCCCACACACGCAGCATCACTCTCTTTTGCTGCGAAGAAGAAAAGGAAAGAATGAAGGGGATGGAAATATGAGGCTTTACCAACTAAGACTGAACTGAACTAGCTCGGATATGCCGAAAAAATTAGAGGGAGGGGGAAGAGATTTGTGAGCGAGAGGGAGGGAGAGATTAAAGAATCGTGAGAGAGATTGAGAGTTTTGAGAGAGAGTTGTGGAATGATCCAGAGAAACCGAGAGAAAATAAAATGGGCTGGGGTTTTGGGGATGTTAATTTAGGGATTTAAAAGATTAAAGGGTATTTGATAAATCAATAATGTTGAAAATAAAATATAAATCAATTAATTAATTATTAAAAATCGAATTTAAATAGAAGAATGGGTGAAACATTAAATTTTAAAATTTTAAAATAAAGAGTATAAACTTACAATCACCCACATATTTTTAAAATATTTTTAGGATCAAAAATGAATTAAATACGGATTTTACAAGTTTTGATCCTTTAAATTATAAAACAATTCCTAAAATTATTTTAAAATCTTTAAAGACTGAGAATAATATTCTCAAAAATCTTAAAAACTAAATCAATATGCAAATATAATATTACAAAAGATTTCATGATTTTTAGCGACTCCAGTGATTTTATAAAATTCATAGAAGATGAATAAAACATGTTTTTGACATGTCTATCCACTGAAAATACAAAATAATTCATAATATCCTTTTAAAATCTTTAGAGACTAAAGAAATAATACCTCTAATATTTTAAAAATCATTTAAATATGCAAAGGTAATAGTGTAAATGATTTCACAATTTTTAATAATTCCCATGATTTTATAAAATTTCCCAAAGATCAATGACGCATGATTTAAATAAAATTTAATTATAAAAATTAAAATAAAATTTCACGGACTAGCACATCACACATACATCACCATATAAACATGTAAACATGATGTCACATATATTTTATCTAAAAAAAATTTGCACACCCTATAATCCATATTTAATATTAAATAAATATTTATAAATGCAAAATTTTCTAGGGCATTATATCCTTCCCCCCTTAATACGATTCTGTCCTCGGAATCAATCTTATGAAAATATATCTCGGTATTTCTCAAACATTCTCTTTCAATTCCCAAGTTGATTCTTCAACTCTAGGATTCCTTCGTATCAACTCATACATATTTATAGCCATATTCTGTCAATCATTTTACACCATTACAACTTTAAACCTTTTGGTCACGAGTCTCATTAATCCTATACACTTACCACTCGTAGCTGAACGTCTATTCTACCGAAAATCAGACATGACCTAATCGTATAATGGACTATGTCCTGTACACAATGCCTCCATTACTGACCCAATCATCCATAATAATTCATTCATATACCATACTAAAACAAAACCTGCCTTAACCTACAGTAAACATATAAGCGAAGAAATCTGCCTTGACTTTAAATAAACGGGTAAATAATTAAATCTTTAAAATGAAATCCACGCGACAAAAACAATTTATACCACTTCCACGCTCCTACTCATAATTCAGATTGCCCCAGATAAAACTTTGAGAAAAAGAATATCAAGAAATCCCACAATCATTCTTACTCCCCTTTCACGTACAATGTTACTCGAGGAGGGAATAACTGGGAAACTTCTATCCATCCTTAATCCCATTGTTTTACTGAGTAACATTTTGGAAACTAATAATTGTTTACCTTGAAACGTATTTATATTATTCGTGATACAAACTACCCGGGGTCACAACCTTCCAATACCATTCACAACAATCTAGACCTTTGGATCTTCCATCTATAACTTTCGAAATTCTTTGAACATTTCCTTGAGCATTGTATGCCTATTTAATCCTTTCTGGTTCATCCGGCTGCATGGAAAATCGAGCGGTTTTCGATCTCTTCCTTGACTCCTAAAAGCTCTCTTCACCTTTATCCATTCGTTTCCTGATTTGTAGGCTTGTTTACTGCTGTTGCTATTTGGTAATACATTTGACAACCTTCAACAATTCCTAGCCAGTCCTTTAAAACTTTTGATCTTTTTTTTTTTGGGATTTTATGCCTTTTCTAATTCATTGCTGCTTCGTCGTCTCAACATTCACTTCGATTCTTTCGTCATATCCTGAAAATTTAATTCTTCCAATTGCAAAGCTCGTAATTAAAAATCGTATATATGCTCTTCTTATGTTCTTGAATTTCATGAGATGCCTTGCGATCTTGACTCCTAACGTAACAACCTCTTGGTCTGCGTGATCGTTAAAACTTCTTTGACCGCTTGCGGCCTCGAAACACAACCTCTACATTCCTTGGGAATCATAACTTCACTTGTTCTTACAATCTTTCTTGCACCTCGTAGTCGATCAATTGATTCGATCTTAGAATCACACCTTATTCTCTTCACTGTCACCATATCCATACTCTTAGCAACATCAATTATAATCACATAAACTTCTAGTTTCCAATTCCATCACTTCTTACAATATCATTCCTTCTGCTTATACTTACAGCTTCCCCCAATAGTCTTAATACAATTAAAATACGCCTGCTCACGAAATATTATCTTCCGATAATGGTGGTCCTGCTGGTCTCCTTAATTTATGTCATCTGAGTAGCTATCTTGTCTCGTTATTCTGGTCTTCAAAAATCTTCTAGATCCTACATTCCTTTCTGGGCAAACCTCACGTCCTCTGCTAACACAATTCCTGCAAATTTCCTGGTTCTCTGTCCTCCTCTTCTTTCTATCTCGTTCCATTTGAGTCAATTTATTCTCACTCTTAATATTCATGATCCTCTGAACTATATTCACCTAAATCGCTATCTCCAACCCAATCCCTTTTTTTCCTTTATCCAAAGTTTCAATTTTCGTTGACATTTCTTAAAACAACTGTCTAACTTGACTCTACTTTGCTCAAATTATTCCATTTTGATTCTAAAACTTCTATATCCAACAATTGGCCTCAAACCTTTAAAATCTCATGATATCTCTTCTTTTATATTTAAAGTAAAATGAGAAATTAACAAGCATTCCTCAACAACCTTCGCTCAACAATAACTATCACATATCACTTATTTTCATCACCATTCCATTTTTGACTTTAACAAAATTAATGATCTCGTGTCTTCGTTATTTGCTCCTTATCCCTATTTCCGAATCTCGTACGTGTGTTTCCAATCCAACCAGAAATCTAACTCGAGATAAAATCTTTGCTTTAATATCAATTCCTCAAACTTGATCGACCAATTCTCCTTCGACGTAATTGTATCTTAGACCACTTAAAATGTCATCGTCTCCATCTTTCCTATTTTCCGTCACTGGTAACTTTTAGAAATCAAAAGGGTTCATAGCCAAAGGAATCAATGAAATAGACGGGTGACAACATGTATGAATATAAGATGAGTTTTTGTTTAATAAGAATTTTATAAGAGAATTTAACTGAGAGATCAATATGATCGTTGAACTAATTTCAGGTTGCATCTTTCACTTAGGTCAACCGCCATAGCACAAGAAGGGGGCCAGCCTTCTGTACTTTCATGACAAACACAATCAGTGGCGTCCCACTAGACTTCTATCACATAGATAAGATGTCCCTGAATCCCCTATATACATAGGGTTGTTCATCCCAGTCAGGATAAATAAGGTTAAGTATTCAGGGAAAAATAGAAAAATTTCAAGAGTTTAAAATGTTTATGAATATAATGTTGAATTAAATAACCCCTGGAAAATAAAGGTATCTCTGAAAGTGTAGAAATGTGTATAATCGAATCCGATTTGCGAAGTTCATTATCAATTGGAGTATAATCGATTATCAATAAGATCTGGTATCAACAAAACAAGGAAGAATAGAAATAAAGGTTAAGTCTCTTTAGGAGATGAATAAAATGAACAGCTAGTAGTGAATAGCCATGCCCTTTCTCCAGCATATGTTAGTTCGCATTTCGCATCTTGCTTATACTTTTTTCGCACTCTCTACAATGTTCGCAATGTAACTAAAATCGTAGAAGAATTTCTAGAAGGTACACGCGGGTCTCTAAGTGGCGTCTTCCAAACTAGTAGTTCCGGTCGTCTAGCTAGCTTAGGCTGCTCCGAATTAACTGCCTCGTCCAAAATTGAATCTTCGGGAGAATCGAACTTCTACTCGTGCGATGTTAAAATACTAAATAACGTCGCAACAGTTAGCCTAATAACCTAAAACGAATCTTATTCTAAATCGTTCTATCTAACGTCCATTCTAAATACGTACACCTAATCATCCTAACTTGTTTCAGTGACCATAACCTGTCACTCTGATACCAACCTGTAACGCCCCGACTTCCCAACTGAAAATATACTTTTTATAATAAAATAGACTTTGATACAGGGAAATTTTAGAAAATTTCGGCATGAAGTATTCGTAAATCGGACTATCCACCTGTAATTCAAACCAACCAAAATTCCATTTAACAAATAAATTAAAACTTAATACACCAACGATTCCTCACCGAGGATCAATTCCAGGTTATGGTATGAAACAAGAATCTAACTAATACAAATTATTACAACTTCTATCTCAGCTCTAAATACAAAAATGATGTACCATCTAATCTGTATCTTAAACCCAATCTGTGCTTGCCGTTTTGGCCTTGAATTCTATCATGAAAAGAACGCCTCATCTCTCTCATTCACAGTGATAAATGTAGTAGATCATCCTTAAACCTAACTGCAAAGGGTTAGGTAAAACGAAGCAAGAGTGAGCCAAAGAACGCTCAGCAAGTGCATAGTATAGTGAACAACGATTTTACAATATAATCAATATCAATGATCAAACTATCTCAAGGGAATAACTAAATTTTTATCATAGCATAAAACTTTCCATTTTTCTTTAAATCATAACCTTTTTCTCACAAACGTTTCTTTCCATCAAACATACTTTTCATAAAACTTTTTTTATAAACATTTAAGTTGATTGAATTATTATCCTGATTTCGGACAATACGGGTGATCAGCCACGTAAAGTCCCCCTTCCTTTAAAATTGGGTTCCAAATTATGCAACACATTGGCCTTTAATGCTGGACTAGGACCACCCTAGCCTCTTACGCTAAATAAAAGTGCTGGACTAGGACCACCCTAGCCTCTTACGCTTTTCAAGTTCATAAATAAATTTATTATTAATAAATTAAAACATTTCACTTTTCAATCCTTAAACTCACTGATAACAGATCAGCCCAGTATAAGGAATTTTAAAAAAACATCTTTAAATAATTAATCCATTTAAGGGAGAAACTTTAAAAGATTAAGGATCAAGGAAGCATTTGATAAGGAAGCATTCGATATAAAGAATTTTGAACAACACAGCAATAAGATTAAGATTCAGGAAAGCATAAGAAATTATAACAAGAAGGCAATACGATTTAAACTAAGCATGATATGGTACAGCAAAGCAGAAACATATATCAACAGGGGAACATTAATAATTTAAGGAACAAAGCAATTGTTAAGATTTTATAATTTCAACAGCAATTTATAAGGAATCATGGATTAGAGAAAATCTGAAGTTCAAAAGAAGATTGAAGAAATTCTCAATTACACAAGGTCTCACTCTTGTCGGCTAAGCACCCACAGGCTTTAGCTGCTAGAACCGGCCTAACAATAATGAGTTTGAATAATTAAGAAGATCTCAATTCATTCTTGGCTTTAACCGTCACTGAGCAACACATGCCTCAACAACGGTATAAACCTCGAATTAGTTTACATAAATTTTGAGAGAAAACATACTTTGAAAAATATTAGCATAGACGAGGAATATTGCAATAAAAATGATTTTAAAAGAAATCATCACCTGAACGATAGTTGAGGAACATAAACAATAACAGAATAAATTTAAGAATGTATGTTTATAAATTAATTAAAAGAAGAATGTCACTGGAAGTAAAATAAAGAATATAGGCATTAACAAAATGATTTGAAAGGAACATCGTATAATTAACAGAATAAGTTCACATTATTCAGAATAAATATATGAAGAGTATAATTTCTTGCAAGAAGGGATATCGAAAGAACTAAATAACACAAAAGGTTTCACATCACTTGAACAATAAGTGAGGGATAATAACTTGCCTCAATACACGAAGTTTCCGATTCCAACATTTTGATTCCTTACTCACTCTACATCAGTCTCTATTCCTTATTCGATGGCCTTTACTTGGTCATACATTCGCCTTTCCTTTATCCCTTGTCAGCTTCTACACGAATCCACTCGTCAATTCCCGATAATTATTTCCTTCCTCTACATTCCATCTACACGTGCACTGGCTCTTAGCTGGCCTCCTATTCGTACCTATATACAGGTAAAGTACTACTTCAGTACGCTTATAACCGTAACCGTCTAACTCTGTTCTACCCAAACGCGTCCTAATACGCTTTAAAATTAACACATATAATTCATACAGATCATACTCTCGAAATAGTAACATATAATCACATAATCACATAAGCACTTAGCACGTATTATGTATTATCAACTTATACTTATAACTTATATCACAATTATAATATTTGCATGCCAGTAATCCTTATCGAAATACTGTACAAATCACAAAATAATTCTAGCAAAACTTGGACAACACCTCCTTTATAATATCGTTTAACCGTTGGAACACAGCCGACACAACCAAGCAATAATCAATAATTATAAGCTCCTGTACATTATCCCACTAATAATACATCTTAATAATCCGAATCAATAATGCAATTAAAATCAACATTTACCAGAATTGATCAAGTAACTAGTTAATTACTTAATCACATTTAATCATATTCAAATAAGTATTTATACCTCAAAATAATTCATCTTAAACCCCTTTCAAATAATTAAAATAAATCAAAAATGAATAACTAATTAATTATATAATTATTCAAATAGATATTTGAATTTCATAAAAGAATTTTGAAAATATTGTTAGAATTATAAAAGCTTTTAGAAAAGATTTTTAAAGCTTTTAAGAATGTAATCTTCAAGAACAGTTTTAAATCAATAGTGATAACAACCATTACACAAGAATGGTTGCCTCAAGGCACCGTTCCGGTGGCAAATAACCGTGTTCAGCAAAACCAGTTAACTAAATAGCAACTTCACACATTATACATAACATACTGCACGCCAATCAAATTAACGACCTATACTGAGTAAAAACCACAGTTAGTCTCCGATCATCACAAAACTTGGCCAAAAATTTGAATAATAAAGTAAAATTCACATGGGTTCCGTTGACAATCCAATAACACAAATATAACATCAATTTCACAATCATACAATAAACGGAGTGATCTTAAGTAATTAAACTTCGACCCTGAACAAAACTACTAACATATAAATTCACAGACACGATTTATATAGTCACAACCGACAATAACACAGGAATACAGCACCATTCGAGAAACAAATTCTCATCAACAGCTTACAGAAAACGGACAAGCAGCAAAGCAACACAACCAGTTAACTCGACTCAGCACCAACAACTCGCGACTGAGTCAACTCAGTGAACATAAAATAAAACAAAACTCAGAAAAACGAAACAAAACAAACAGAGTCTACCAGCGAACTCAAACTCAGAACCCCGGAATCCCCAATTTCAAAACAGACACTAACTATATACACAAAACACGCACAGTGGCAGGGCCTGAACTTGGACCTCTGTTTGACTCCACAGCAACACGATTTACACAAACACCAGCTCAGTTCTACACACCCATCTCGCCATATACACACAAACATAGTAACAAATGCACGCACACACAACACCACTATTCCCACACACGCAGCAGCACTCTCTTTTACTGCGAAGAAGAAAAGGAAAGAGTGAAGGGGAGGGAAATACGAGGCTTTTCCAACTAAGACTGAACTGAACTAGCTCGGATATGCCGAAAAAATTAGAGGGAGCTGGAAGAGATTTGTGAGCGAGAGGGAGGGAGAAATTAAAGAATCGTGAGAGAGATTGAGAGTTTTGAGAGAGAGTTGTGGAATGATCCAGAGAAACCGAGAGAAAATAAAATGGGCTGGGGTTTTGGGGATGTTAATTTAGGGATTTAAAAGATTAAAGGGTATTTGATAAATCAATAATGTTGAAAATAAAATATAAATCAATTAATTAATTATTAAAAATCAAATTTAAATAGAAGAATGGGTGAAACATTAAATTTTAAAATTTTAAAATAAAGAGTATAGACTTACAATCACCCACATATTTTTAAAATATTTTTAGGATCAAAAATGAATTAAATACGGATTTTACAAGTTTTGATCCTTTAAATTGTAAAACAATTCCTAAAATTATTTTAAAATCTTTAAAGACTGAGAATAATATTCTCAAAAATCTTAAAAACTAAATCAATATGCAATGTAATATTACAAAAGATTTCATGATTTTTAGCGACTCCAGTGATTTTATAAAATTCATAGAAGATAAATAAAACATGTTTTTGACATGTCTATCCACTGAAAATACAAAATAATTCATAATATCATTTTAAAATCTCTAGAGGCTAAAGAAATAATACCTCTAATATTTTAAAAATTATTTAAATATGCAAAGGTAATAGTGTAAAAGATTTCACAATTTTTAATAATTCCCATGATTTTATAAAATTTCCCAAAGATCAATGACGCATGATTTAAATAAAATTCAATTATAAAAATTCAAATAAAATTTCACGGACTAGCACATCACACATACATCACCATATAAACATGTAAACATGATGTCACATATATTTTATCTAAAAAAAATTTGCACACCCTATAATCCACATTTAATATTTAATAAATATTTATAAATTCAAAATTTTCTAGGGCATTATATCATGCATGGCCATCTCATTAATGAGTTTAGTAAACCTATTAAAGGTGCCAGTAAGTGATTCACCAGACTTGGATTCAAAGTACTCATACTGTTGTATGAGAAGCGTCCTCATATTCTTCCTGACAGGTTTCGTTCCTTCACAGTGAACCTTTAGATTGTCCAATATCTCCTTAGCAGTTTTACAAGAGAGAACATAGTTAGTGAGAACAGAATCAAGACTATTGAATAGTATGTTTCTCACTTTAGCATCCTTAAGAACGTTCTCCTTTTCCTTATCTGTCCATTCAGATTTAGGCTTCTCTGCTGTATGTTCTGGAACAACTTTTCCTTCGACAATTGCTTGAGGAACAAGCCTTGTTGGAACAAAAGGCCCATCTCTGATTCTCTCAAGATAATCAGGATCTGTTGCTTCCAAGTGATGCAACATCTTTACTTCCCATAGAGTATATTTGTTTCTCTTGAGCATAGGGATCTTAGTATTACCATCCTTGTAACCAGACATGATTGCAGATCTTTATGATTATTCGAAATCAACCTGCTCTGATACCAATTGTTAACTCGAATAACTTGTAGAAGGGGGGTTGAATACAAGTTATATAATCGTGTCTGATTTTTTCTTGATTATATGAACAAGAATAAACGAATGAATCAAACTTTGTTTGTATTAAAATAATCAAATACAAACTCTACCAAAGGTGTACAATACCTTTAGCAGCTGCTGACAATACAAATCTCTCTCTCTGTTTGTTTCGAACTCTCGAATACAAACCTTACGAACTCACACTTTTTACAATGATATAGAGAGAGTATTTATAATGATACCTATCAACTAATAACAGAATTATAATCTATCTATGACAATGTGCTGCCGTCCAGTTGATAGTTTCCATCAATAGAGAATTCGTTTCCTTCACGATATCTTCTTGCTTGTTTTTCAAAACAACGATCCTGTTTTATAGCACTTGCCAGTTTCTGTAGCATCCATAATAACATCATCAATAACACGACTGATATCAGGATTTCCCATTGCATCAGGATCTGATTATCCCATCAGTATTTGATCAGGATCTGACTTACTATATCAGGATCTGCTCCTCTGTTCCTGACATGTAGTCCCCGATACACTGTTCCTGACATGTAGTCTCTGACGCACTGTTCCTAACTAAACTCTTCAGATTACTGTTTAACACATATATCCTATACAAAGTGCTAAATCCTTTATAAGATCAGGATATACAAGAAGTATTAGCAAAATTTTATTCTTAACATCATAACTTATGAATTATTCCTAACAGATAGATCCAGTACGAGTTACGAAGATCAGGTATGAAGGAATGAGCATCAGACAGAGGAATAACTAAGCAACTATAAATATAAGGAGGTTCCCGAAGGCCTGGAAGCTGATCAGATTATCAAAGGATCAGGTTCCTCCTAGCAGAAGAGTTCGAATTAGCATAGCAACAGCTACAGAGAGCGCCAAGAGCGTATGAGGACATCAGAAGAGTTATCCAGCCTAACATGTTTGTTATTTGTGCAGGTACAGATACCTAAGACGAGGTTCCTGAGCAACAGGTCCCGAAATAAGGAGGTTCCTGAGAAACAAGCTCCTGAAATATAGGTTCCTGAGCACCAGGTTCCTAAGAGTAATCGACAGAAAGTTCTAAAAGTTATCTAGAACGGATAAACGAATTATTATTGGAGTATAATTCTAGGGCGCAGATGATCCTAGAATATCTCTAATTGATAATAGAATTACAGTAGGGTACGGACTCGAGTTCTACTCTATTTAGCCAACCTGTTCGTGAAAGACTCTAAAGGAACCTGAGTCCAACACGAACTAGACAACCGAATACAGTTATTCCAGTAGAATTAGTTTCGCATTAGAACTATGTGAGCTTGATTCCTATATAAAGGATACGTAGGCACCTTGAGGGGAGGACAAATCAAGCTCTCTAATTTTCCCTAAAGGCACCGGAGATTATTGGAGACACCCTCAAGCTCAGCTCACCCCCACAAACACAACCCAAATCCTCCATTGAACAGTTGATCGTTAGCCTTTACAACTCACCGAAAACCTCACAAAAGTTGTTACGAAATCCACTCATCAACATTGGCGCTATAAGGAGGGGAGTTAACATCTTAAGAGTGGAAAGATGGCAGGCGATTCAGATAGCGAAGCAACCCGTTCTGTGGAGAAAACACCCAACGATGATGATCAGACTCATCAGGCGAATAAGGTTACCCCAGCAGATATACTTGAGGCCCTAAAATCCCTTGACGGATGATTGTCGACCCTAGAGCAGGCTTCAAGCAGGAAGAAAAAGAAGGCCAAGAAGGGGAAGAAATCGAAGGTTACTCCGAAGCAGTTGAATTTCGAAGAAAAGGAACCAGAACTTGAGGAAGAAGCCGAAGAGGAAGAGGAGATACCAAACCAGGGAGGAGATGGTGAAGAACAAGGGAACCTTGAGAAGAATAAAACTCCTACCAAGAAGGTGCAGACCCAAGTTCATACTGAGTCCAAGGGAAAGAAAAAGACTAAAACAGGGGGTTCCTCTCAGAAGAAGAAGAAAAACAAGGAGCCATCTGTTGAGATAATCAAGGATGATGAAACGGATTCAGAAGAAACCACAGAGGAATCTAGTACTGCAGAGTCGCAAGAGGATGAAGGAACAAGTAAGAAGACAAAGGCAGAAGCTACTGGAGAAGTAACGGCTGAAGATGTTAAGAAAATATTAGCTCAACTCAGAGATGAAAAGTATCTTGTCGCTAAACCTATAACTGCTTCTCCTTTTACCAAGAAGGTTCGAAAGTCAGCTTTATCTAGATCTTATAGGCCTTCGAATGAGTTGAAGTTCGATGGAACCACTGACCCAATCGAATATTTAAGTCGTTTCGACACAAAGATGGATGTCTATCAAGTGAAGGATGCTACTAGGTGTAGGTTACTAGCTACAACTCTGCAGGGTGGTGCTCATCAATGGTTTAAGAGGTTACTTGTTGATTCTATTGGTTCTTGGGAAAGTATGGGAAAGCTCTTTGTTACCCAATTCAGGGCATCTGTCGCGTTTGCACCACCTACTAACACCCTAGCCAACATCAAGCAGAGACCTAATGTGACGTTGACATAATATTTCAAGAGGTTTAATGCAGAGGTTCCAAAAGTTAGGAAAGCATCTAAGGAGACTTTGAAGAATTTCTTAATTGCTAGAGTTAAAAGAGGTTCTGATTTCTGGAAAGACTTGCAAGGGAAGGAACTTGAGATGCTGGCGAATTTCTACACAAGCAGAATCTTTTCGTTTGGTGGAAGAATCTCTAGCTGATTTGAAGAAGGATCCAGATTTTGAAAGGCAAGGTGGATGGTCAGGAAACAAGAGGTCAAGACCCAGAAGCCCTAATAATCGTGACAATAAGAAGGTGGTCAGTCGTACATCCCAAGTAAAGCCTGAGGTTGAAATCATGAATCCTGCTAGACCTACAATGAATCAGGTCCCGCCACCTGCTTCCTACAATAACAAACGAGAGCGACATATTTATGAAACTTTCACCCCTCTGGTAGCTCTGATTGATCATATCTACGCAGTGAATGAAAAGTCTTCATGGTTTAGAAAGCCCATCAGGAATGGTCCTCCGGGGAATAAGAACGAACGTCCATACTGTGATTTTCACGACAACAATGGGCATAATACTACAGACTGTCGCCATCCGAGGGATTTAATTGAAACTCTAATCAGGCAAAGGCAGTTAACTGAATGGGTAGCTCAGGAAGGAAAAAAGTATAGAGAGGAGAAAATGCAGAAAGCACCGGAACCTGTGTTGATGGAAGAACCACCTAAAGCTGGATGTATACGTACTATTATTAGAGGTCCCCACATTGGAGGAAATAGCAGAAACGCCATGGAAAGGTACATGTTAAATATAATTGATATGGTTAATATCAGTGTTTAAGTTTTACAGGGAAAAACAGAGTTTAACTTGAAAAAGGAAGCAGTCAGAGTTTAGTTCAACTCTGACAGTTGGAAGCTTGACAGAGTTTGCTATACGCTGATAATGGAAGCTCGACAGAGTTTGGTTAAACTCTGTCTGGAGGAAGCGCGTCTCCAGTCAACGGTGATTAAAGATTAATTGAAGATAATTATGGAAGCAATATCTTTATAGATTGGATAGCTGTTAAAGAGATTGAGTTGACTTAGGAGATGTGTAGCAATCATAATTGATAACATTTGTATAGCTGATTTATAGGCGAATCAATTATCGATTGTACGTAGCTGTATATTTTATAAATACAGTTAGGTTAATCCTAGAAGGGTATCGATCATGTAATACAATATCTTTCATTATAACCTAAGCAACTCTCTGTGATATTTTACATCACTGAGAGAGAAGTTAATTCCAAATAGTTTTTTAAAGCTTTTAAAGAACTTATTGTTATTCTCTCATACTTAGTTGATTATAAGTGTGTATTCGGCCTAACAATTGGTATCAGAGCTTAATCTGTTAATTTAATACAGTTTAAGATCCACACACACACACAACTATAATCAATGGCAGAAATTCCTCCTCCAACATCAGGCTCTAGTGCTGAGAAGGCTCAACCTGCAACTATGAGTCGATATGAAACAATCAGGGTTCCTATTCTTAAGCCAGCAGAATACTCAACCTGGAAGGTGAAAATGGCTATGTTTATAGAGGCTACAGATCCAGAATATCTTGACCGAATTTATGAAGGCCCTCATAAGCCTACAAAATTATCTGTTGTTGCTGCTGGACAGGAAGCTAAATCTATTCCAAAGGAGAAGAAAGATTTGACTCTTGAGGATATTTCATCCATTGGTAAGGATGCAAAGGTTAGACATCTCCTTAATAGTTCATTGGATAATGTTATGTCTAACAAAGTGATCAATTGTAAAACTGCAAAAGAGATATGGGATAATATGATTATGATATGATAATATGATTGATGATGTTCTTAAGTGTTAATTGAGCATGGTGATTGGTTATGGCCTTAAGACCCATAGGTTAGTGGTTTTTATTATTATTATAGCTTGGAAAGATCATATAGGATTGGGCCATAACCAAGAACGATTTTACATTCATGCACTTTACATATGATGATATGTATGCGTAGTGATAGATATGCATGCTTAATTAGATTAAGTAGAATGTATGTATGTATTAGATACATCACCCATGCCATGCCTGCTTAAATAAGATAAAATCTGTAACAACTCGAGATTTTAAAATTTAATATAACGACTATGAGATTTCTGTGTTTATGAAACACGGAATTAAATACGAATTTTCAATTATTTCGATATGGGGAGATTTTGTCAAAAACGGGTCATACCTGTAAGAAAGTTGGATATTAATTGAGGCCGCTTGTGACTCCTCCAACAACCTGGAAATCAAACTATTGGTGAATATTGATTTAAAGTATTTAATTCAAGGAAAAATTGGGAATCTCTTTATGATGGGATCATGGTCGTTTTAAACAAACCCCTAACAAAATATTAAGTTTAAGATGCCTTCCAAATGGGAAACACTCGTCAAGACTTAGATCGACAAAGGGTAGGTACGCCAAAGCGGAGTACCCTCGTTTATCGTGGTAAGGCGCGATCGAGTAAGTTAGTGATACTCAAATGTTAGACCTTTGGGTTCGACTAAACTAAGTGACCACAATAGGATTGTGAACTTAGAGGCATAGAGTTTGGTAAGATTTACTGGATGAATAGGAACAATTGCTGTTATGTGAACAAATGTTGTTCTACCAAACTATCCAAGAGTTATATATGATATAATTGACAAATGTTGTCTACCTAAATAATCATTTTAAGGAGAAAAGCCAAAGCTGACCTTAAAAGGGATGAAATATGGATCTTGGCTCACTAGAAAGGTTTAGAGATACTTTTCCGAATTGATAGGTAGGGCTATTAATTTGATAAAAATAGTGGGAGATATATATATATATTATGAGTATATATGAATAATCACTTGAACATAATTTAACAATTCCGTTGACTAATTATTTTATCCATTTTAACATTGTAGATATTCGAAATGGCAAACAACACAAACAACACTTTCTCTGTGCGATCAGTCCTTGAGAAGGACAAGCTGACTGGATCAAACTTCCTTGACTGGTCTAGGAATTTGAGAATTGTTCTCATGCAGAAAAAGAAATCTTATGTGATTGATATTCCTCCACCGGCAGCCCCTGCTGCCAATGCCACTGTTGATCAGCGAAATTCTTATCAGAAGCATATTGATGATGCGACTGATGTGGCTTGTCTTATGCTTGCCACTATGGATGCTGAGCTTCAGAAGTAGCATTTTGATATGAATGCTTATACTATGTTTGAACATCTTTCGACGATGTTTCAATCACAGGCTCGTGTGGAAAAGTTCAACACGAGCAAGGCACTCTTCTCGTGCAAGCAGGGCAACGGACCAGTTGGACCACATGTTCTAAAGATGATAGGGTATTGTGATTACCTTGCTCGTTTGGGTTTCCCGCTTCAGCGAGAGGCTCAAGTCGATATAATCTTGTAATCTTTGAACAGCGACTATACTCAGTTCATTATGACTTTTAATATGACTGAGCAAGATAAGACTCCTATGGAATTATTGGCCATGCTGAGGACCACTGAAGCAAATATGGTCAAGGCACCTGAGAAAGCTCCCATAATGATGGTGGGCAAGAAAGGTGCTAAAGGAAAGGGGAAATGGAAGGGCAAGAAAAAGGTTGCATCAAAAGCTCTTGCTCCTTCCAAGCCCTCTTTCAAAAAGGCTGGAAAGTCGAAGGGAGATGTAGCGAAGGCTGACAAGGGTGATTGTCACTACTGCAAGAAGCCGGGTCATTGGAAGAGAAACTGTCCAGATTACTTGGATGGTCTGAAGAAACTGAAGGCTATTCAGATTTCTGATTCAGGTATTTATATTATAGAAGTCAATTTATCTACTTCTACATCATGGGTATTAGATACTGGATGTGGTTCTCACATTTGTATTAATGTGCAGGAACTTCGAAGTAGTAGAGCATTGGCGAAGGGAGAAGTTGACCTACGCGTTGGCAATGGAGCAAAGGTTGCTGCTTTAGCTGTAGGGACTTATCATTTATCGTTGTCCACAGGGCTCATTTTAGAACTTGAGAACTGTTTTTACGTGCCTGCGATTTGCAGAAACATTATTTCCATTTCTTGTTTGGACAAGATTGGTTTTTCTTTCTTGATTCAGAACAATAGTTGTTCCTTTTCATTGAATAATGTTACATATGGGGTTGCACGTTTGTTTAATGGTTTATATGTTCTTGATCTTGATACTCCTGTCTATAACATAAATAACAAACGTCTTAAAACAAATGACTCAAATCATACATACCTCTGGCACTGTCGTTTAGGCCATATAAATGAGAATCGCATTTCCAAGTTACATAAGGATGGATACTTAGACAAGTTTGATTTCGAATCATACGAGGAATGTGAACCATGTCTCATTGGCAAAATGACTAAAGCTCCTTTTACTGGACAAGGTGAGAGGGCCACCAAACGATTGGAACTGATACATAGTGATGTATGTGGTCCAATGCGTACGATGGCAAGAGGTGGCTATTACTATTTCATAACCTTTACTGATGATTTTAGTAGATACGGATATGTGTATCTTTTGAAGAACAAATCCGAATCGTTTGAAAAATTCAAAGAGTACAAGGCTGAAGTAGAGAAGCAAAAGAGCGAAAGTATTAAAACTCTACGAGCTGATCGTGGGGGAGAATATTTAAGCTTAGAATTTAAGAATTTCTTAAAGGAGTGTGGTATCGTATCACAACTCACTCCTCCTGGAACACCACAATGGAATGGGGTGTCTGAAAGGAGAAATCGTACCTTGTTGGACATGGTGCGATCGATGATGAGTCATGTGGATCTTCCAATTAGTTTCTGGGGTTATGCCCTAGAGACGGCTACACAAACACTAAACCGAGTTCCTTCAAAATCGGTTCAAAAGACACCATATGAGTTATGGACTGAAAAACGTAATAGCGTTTCATTTATGAAAGTTTGGGGATGTGAAGCGTTTGTGAAACGTTTGATCTCTGATAAGCTAGGACCGAAATCAGACAAATGTAATTTTGTAGGATACCCGTTGGAAACAAAGTGTTTATTGCTCGAACGGCTGTATTTCTAGAGAGAGAACTGCTTTCTAAGAAAAACAGTGGGAGGACAATAGATCTCGATGAGGATCGAGAACTACAAAATATTGTTGAACAAGAGTTGGAACACGAGCAGAATGAGACTCAAGATGTTGAGAACAATACTGCTCAAGAAACACAGGTCGTTCGTAGATCAAGTAGGATTCGCCATGAGCCAGAGAGATATTATGGATTTCCCCTGACTCAAGGTGGCGATGTGATGCTTGTAGATAATGATGAGCCTCTCACCTACAAGGACGCTATGAATAGTCCAGATTCTGAGAGATGGCTGGAAGCCATGAAATCTGATATGGATTCCATGTATGAAAACAAAGTATGGACTTTGGTTGCAACACCTGATGGGGTTAAACCCATAGAGTGCAAGTGGGTTTTCAAGAAGAAAACCGACATGGATGGAAATTTACAGACCTACAAAGCAAGACTGGTGGCGAAAGGTTTCAAGAAAATTCATGGTATTGACTATGATGAAACTTTCTCACCGGTAGCTATGGTCAAGTCCATCAGGATTTTGCTTGCGATAGCGGCTTATTATGACTATGAAATCTGGCAAATGGATGTCAAGACTGCTTTCTTAAATGGAAGCTTAGAAGAGGATGTGTACATGACACAACCTGAGGGTTTTGTTGATCCAAAGTTTGCTGGAATGGTTTGTAAGTTGCTACAATCTATTTATGGATTGAAGCAGGCCTCAAGGAGGTGGAACATCCGTTTTGATGAAACAGTCAAAGATTTTGGTTTTATACAAAATGAGGATGAACCGTGTGTTTACAAGAAGGTTAGTGGGAGCCATGTGGCATTCCTAGTGTTATATGTGGATGACATATTACTAATAGGGAATGACATTCCTTCTCTACAGGTTGTGAAGACTTGGTTGGGAAAAAGTTTCTCGATGAAAGACTTAGGCGATGCTACCTATATCTTAGGGATCAGGATCTATAGAGATAGATCTAAAAGATTAATCGGCCTAAGTCAGAGTACATACATTGACAAAGTATTGCATCGTTTTGGAATGCAAGAGGCAAAGAGGGGCTTTGTCCCAGTGTCTCATGGGATAGTGATCTCAAAGGAAAACTGTCCTAAATCATCAGATGATAAGGACCGTATGAGTAAAGTACCATATGCTTCGACAATTGGTTCTATAATGTATGCGATGATATGTACTCGTCCTGATGTCTCGTATGCTTTAAGCATGACGAGCAGGTACCAGTCTAATCCAGGTGAGGGTCACTGGACAGCTGTCAAGAATATTCTTAAGTACCTTAAATGGACTAAAGATTCGTTCTTGATATACGGAGGAGATGAGAAGCTGGTTGTAAAAGGTTACACTGATGCTAGTTTCCAGACAGATAGGGACGATTCTGTGTCCCATTCTGGATTCGTGTTTTGTCTAAATGGAGGTGCTGTTAGCTGGAAAAGTTCGAAGCAAGAGACAGTAGCTGATTCTACAATGGAAGCTGAGTATATTGCTGCCAGTGAAGCAGCTAAAGAGGCTGTTTGGATTCGGAAATTTATTTCGGGACTTGGTGTGGTTCCGTCGATCGCAGATCCAGTTGATCTGTATTTCGATAACAATGGAGCTATTGCGCAGGCAAAGGAACCAAGGTCCCATTCCAAAGCAAAGCATATACTTAGGAAATATCACCTTCTTCGAGAAATAAACGAGAGATGAGATATACATATATGTAAAGTGCATACTAATGATAATGTTGCGGACCGACTGACCAAAGCTTTGTCGCAGCAGAAGCACGAAGGTCACACTAGTTCCATGGGTATTAGATACATGGGTGATTGGCTCTAGTGCAAGTGGGAGATTGATAGTGTTAGTGCCCTAGAGACAATGTAATTCTAGGATAGACTATTTTGTTATTCAGTGATTATGTTATATCGATTATTCAACAATAAATTTATTATATCTCTATTTACTGCGAAATAAATATTAGAACAATAAATATCCTTGGAATATGTAACATGTATTCTATATCTTTAAGTATGTGACTTAAAAATGAGATTATAAGAATAGTATTAATATTCCTAAATATCCTTAATCGAGCATTATTAATATGGGACAATTATAATGCATAAAGATTAGTATGTTTGTTGACTGATGACTACATCTCATTCGTCATAGGTATAGTGATACTAAAGTCAAGAACATAGGTGCATGTAATATTCTACATGGCACTGGATTGACCCACAGTGAGTTTCTACATGTTGATAATGTCATTAGAAAGACTCACAGTGATAATGGTGTAATGATCCTTAGACTTGAGATCATTATATTTCTATACGAGGATTAATATACTTTGACTACATTAAAAGTTACCTTTGACCGGGTTATGATAAAAATGTACATCGGGTATATTATGAGACGTATGAGAAATATGAATGATAGATAAAGGATTTTACCCTCCTATTCTTGGGAGAAATATTATTGGCCTCTTGATTGAGTGAGACTATGAAAATGCATGGCCATGCTTAAATATTGATTTGTTTTTTAATAGTCTACTCATTGATCAAGGAAACCCGGATTAAACATTGATGATGATGACTAATTACATGCCTCGAGTTTAATCTATAATATATGGTTAAAGGGATTATATTACACGGAAACATTAATCACGAAAGGTTTAATTGGATCACCAATTATTATTACTTGGGTAGCAATGATGTATTACTAGATGCCGCTCATTGTTTATAATTTTATTATTGGATATTAAAATTATTGCCAACGTAATAATAACCTAAAGGGTTACACAATAAGAGCATTTAAAAAGAGTTTTAATTTAAATTTCGAATTTAAATTAATTGATGATAAAATTCGAAACTGGTTATTTAATTAATTAAGTTGGACTTAGTTAATTAGATTTCGAATTTAAATCACTAAAACCCAAATCAGTTTGGTTTTAGTAGAAGCCCAAACCGATTAGGGTTAAGCCCATCTCATTCTCTCTTATAAATACATAGAGATGTATTGGTTTAGGGTTAGACTTTTGCAAAAATCGTTTTTAACAAAAACCCTAGCAGCTCTACATCAAGAGAGGCTAGAGAGAGAGATCGAGATAGAGGGCAGATTACGGCTAGTACCAACTCCGGAGATTGCGGAGACAATCATACGTTCGTGTGGACTGATTAGTGAAGCAGATCTCACGAAGAGGGCTGTGTGGTGATCGTTCTTGGACCTCCATCTGTCAACCGAATCGGAAAGCTTTTATAAGGTACAGATTCTGTTCTCCATAATCAGCATGTCTTATACACGGATCCTAGGGTTAGGTTTCGGTTTTTATTGTTTATTATCGTTTTCCGTTGTGCTTGTTGCTCCGAAACCTATCAGTTATGTCTAACAAAGTGATCAATTGTAAAACTGCAAAAGAGATCTGGGATGCTCTAGAGGTTAGATGTCAGGGAACTGCTGCAATCAAGAAGAATAGAAGGAACATACTCACACAGGAGTATGAACACTTTGAGGCTAAATCTGAAGAATCAATGACAGAAACCTTTGACAGATTCTGTAAGCTACTTAATGATCTGTCACTGGTTAATAAAGAATATGATCTAGAAGATTCAAATCTCAAGTTTCTTCTTTCTCTACCTGAAAAGTGGGATGTTAAGACAACCACTATTAGAGACAACTATGATCTGGCTGATACTGATATTGATGAGATCTATGGGTTGCTCAAGACTCATGAACTAGAAATGGAACAGAGAAGCAGAAGATCAGGAAGAAAGTCAAAATCTGTTGCTCTAAGAGTTGAAGAAAGACCCTCAAAGAAGGAAGCATCAAGGAAGAAGGCAAAAGGAAAAGCTTTGGTCATTCATTCTGAAAGTGAGTCATCAAACTCTGATGTTGACTCAAATGCAGATGGATCATCTGATTCTGAAGATGATGAGGAAATGATGCAAATGGCTGCTTTGATGGTAAAGACTTTCAAGAAGATGGGATTCAAGAAATTCAAGAAAGGGAAGAGATTCTACAAGAATGATTCAAAGTTTGACACGAAGAATTTCAGCAAATCTGAGAGAAAGGATACCAAATCTGGGAAAAGAGACAAGTCTGAGATTCAATGCTACAAGTGTAAGGAGATGGGTCACTATGCTCCTGAGTGCAAGAAGGGTAAAACTGAGAAGGCACTCTTCACTAAAGGCATAGATTGGGCAGACACCTCTGACTCAGATGAGGATGTGAACTATGCTCTCATGGCTACTACTGTTGATGAAGCTGAAGATTCTGAAAACAAGGTACCTCTAACTACCTATGCTTATAATACTGATGATATAACTGAATTAAGAATATATCTTAAGGCTTTGCATATCAGTTATAGGGATCAGACTTTAGAGAATGAGAGAATCAAAACTGAGAATTCTGAACTCAAAGAGAGAAATAAGGTTGTAGAAGAGAAACTTGCTAACATGCAGCAAGTTCAAAAGGAGAGAGATGATGCTGTCTATCTTGAACAAGAGTTGTTAAGTAAGTATAAACAACTAGAATCTGAATTGGAAAAGGCAAATCATATTATTAAAACTTGGACTCACTCTGGAAAAGACACTCAAGAAGTTTTTCAATCTGACACTGTAGGTCTAGGTTACTCTGAGGAAGATGAACTTATGTTTCAGAATACAGTCAAGATTAGACCACCTCTTCCACCTAAGAAATTTGGAACATTTGTTAATGGAATAAGTGAACCTAGGTTTGAAGGTGGAAAAGAAGCTGTTAAGAAAGAACCAGTAAAAACTAGTGTTAAACAGGTTAATATTGGTTTAATGACAGATAAACAACTTAAGCATAAGCTTAAGGAGTTAAAATCTGTTAAGAAACAGAAAGTGTCTAGAAAGAACAGAAATGGTAAAGTAGGCATTACTCAAGGCAATTATCCAATGCTTGCTACTTTAGCTCCAAGAAAGACATGTCATAACTGTGGTAGCACTAACTATCTTGCTAGTTTTTGCAGGAAGAACAAAGACATTAATTCTTTACCTTCCAAGTCTGAAGTAAAGAAAGATAATGTTAGAACTAGGCCACAGACTTTATGCAAACACTGTGGAAGCACTTGGCATTCTATTTATACTTGCAGAAATTATCATGCTATTTATCATAATTACTATGAACTGAAACCTAATCTGAAATGGGTTAGAGTTAATGCTGTAAGTGTAAACTCTGATAAAGTTAGCTTAAACTCTGATAGTGAAAATTCCGCTGCTAAAGCTAACAAAATTAAGAAAGCCAAAGGATCCAAGCAAGTCTGGATCCTTAAATCTAATCCTCAGTAATTGTTTGTGATTGCAGGGCATCAGGGAAAGTATCCTAGTCGTGGACAGTGGATGTTCAGGACACATGACTGGAAATAAAGCCCTGTTATCAGAGTATGTGGAAAAGGCTGGCCCAAAAGTTTCCTATGGAGATGGCAACATAGGACATACTCTGGGATATGGCAATATTAATCTTGGAAGTGTCATAATCACAAATGTAGCTCTGGTTCCTGGACTCAAGCATGATCTGCTATCTGTGAGTCAAATCTGTGACAGAGGTTTTCATGTAGATTTTCAACCTGAATACTGTGAGGTTATCAGTAAAACCACAGGGAAAGTTGTTTTAGTTGGACAAAGGCGAAACAATATCTATGAAGCAAGCTTGTTGACAAACTCTGATGGAAAAACAATGTGCCTGTCAACAAGAATGTCCTATGAAGAGAGTTGGAAGTGGCATAAGAAACTCTCTCATTTGAATCTGAACAACATCAATGAGCTGATAAGAAAGGATCTTGTTAGAGGACTTCCAAAGTCTTTGTTAAATGTTGATGGTCTGTGTGATTCATGTCAAAAGGCCAAACAGAGGAAGACCTCTTTCAAGAGCAAGTCTGAATCTTCAATTGTTGATCCATATCATCTGTTACATGTTGATCTTTTTGGACCAGTAAATGTCTTGTCAATTGGAAGGAAGAAATATGCTTTAGTCATTGTTGATGAATATACCAGATACACTTGGGTGTATTTTCTAGCAAAGAAGGATGAAACTGCATTAACTCTGATGGAGCATGTAAAGCTACTGGACAAAGGATCAAAACACAAAGTCAAAATAATCAGAAGTGATAATGGAACTGAATTCAGAAATGTAACAATGGAAGAATTCTGCAAGAACAGAGGATTGAAGCAAGAGTTTTCTGCACCTGGTACACCACAGCAAAATGGTGTAGTTGAGAGGAAGAACAGAACCTTGATAGAAGCTACCAGAACTATGCTTGATGAAGCAAAATTGCCAACCTATTTCTGGGCAGAAGCAGTTCAAACTGCTTGTTTTACTCAAAATACAACACTGATCAACAAGCATGGAAAAACACCATATGAGATGGTGAGGGAAAATAAGCCAAACCTGAAATATTTTCATATTTTTGGGTGCAAATGCTTTGTGTTGAAAAATCATCATGAACAGTTGACCAAATGTTAGGTCCAAATGTGTTGTAGAGGGGGGGTGAATACAACTTTTCAAATATGAGAAGCAATAAATACGATGCAATAAACGAACACACAGATTCAATGAATATATGTCTTATATATAACTTGAAGTGGTTGGTACAACATTCATTACAAAGTATAACAGAAGTTCAGAGAGAAGTGAATGATACTAAGCTCTGTGAATGCACACTCTCTCTTTTACATGTGTTTCTCTCAAGAATTTCTCTCATTAAAACATTACACAAGTACTTCTATTTATACTACATGTAATCTATGTCCTGTAGTCTTCAAAGACTAAGATATACGTGGCCCAATGATGTCCACATAAATCTTGCCTTATTTTGAAAGCTTGGAAATCTGCCAATCAGAAGATGCCATGTGTCATGTTGAAGCTGCACTCTAAGTAGAACTTCTGCTTGAGAATTTCTACTTAGCCATCTCGAATTTCTAAGTAGAACTTCTACTTAGAAATATTCTACTTGGACATCTAGAATATTTAGTACTTAGAAAATATTTTGGTCTTCAACTTGATACTTCAATGCACATCTTGAACTTGTGATATCTTCATGTCTTCTTTATTCTTCACCAAGCTCTTGAACATGGATCTTTATTACTGACATAAACTTGCTATCAATGTCCTGACACTTGATGCACTAGTCTGGTTCATAAGTGACTAGTCTTGATAGTGTTTTTGCTTCTTGAATAAATTACCATATTCACTTAGTAATGTGGCTTTCCAATGTTCGCTTTCCTTCTTGTTCACTTGAAATCAATTTGTCTTGTTGATACTGATAGTTATGATCTTGATTCTCTATTTCTCAAATCACTGAGGCATGAACAACTTTGACTTGAACTTCTCTCAATGATTTCTTCTTGGCTTGATCATAGTTAACATGTTCAATTGTATCAATTACCTTGTCTTCATTTAGTGTTGATTTCTTGTGGCTTCTTGTTCTTGATTGTCTTCTGGTTAAGTATCTTTTCCTTTAATTGAGTTACATTAGTTATAGTGTTACAAGTTTACACACTCTACCTTTCAATCTCCCCCTATTCGATTGTCTAACAATGACATTCAAATTAATGAAGGATAACTCAACTAAACAATGAGACGAGAAAAGATAATTAACATTAAAGTCTTGAATAATTTACAATTGAAATGTACTTGAAAACAATACAAAGAACTTAAACTACAAACAGAATTCGAACTTCGAATTAAAGATCATTTGAGTGATTCCTATCACCTGGATTATTTCTTACCTTTTAGTCAAACTTATATCACCTTATTGGATTCACTCTAAGGTGAATTTTCCTGAAGTGAGTTAAAGCAACCGAAAGACATGAAGTTTTTCCAACTTAAAGTTCACACCACTCTGACCTTTAACCCTAATTTCGTTTCCTCTTTCTAGCTTCAGCAGCTTGGTCTTTCTCTTCTTTCTGCCTTCTGCGCTTCTCCTTCTGCTGCTGTTCTTTCTTGTACACTGGATCGTGAAGCTGCTTCCACCTAGCATTCAACAGACTTACAGCTTCCATTTCTAGAGGATTCTTGGGCTCTGGATAAGGATGTTTGAAAAGCCTTCTGAGTTTGTCCACCTCCTGAGTAGTCCTGATCTTTGGAATGTCCTCAAAGTTCTTCATTATGAGCTGAGGTTTCCAATGTGATTTATCAGCTTTAAACTAACAATAGATCATCTTGGGGTAGCCCTTGACACGGTTAGTATTGTGGACACTAGCCGCATCTCGCTCCATCCGCTTCTTTTCCACCACTACCTCAGACAGGTAACTCATGAGTCTCCGCTTTTCTTCCACATACTTATCTTCCACTTCGCCCCATTTAAATACATGTAATACTCTCTCCAGAAATGCAGCATCTTGAGTCTGTAGCAGCCATTTTCTACTCATATGCAAGAGTGTTTGATTCTGGTCTGCATCTATGAATGCTAAGGCATCAGCTGTATCTTCAACATAAGCGTGTATCCAGTATACACTATCACTTCCTGGAACACCAATTGCCTCCCTTATCTCTCCTTGTTCCAGTGCTCCAGAAGGAAGAGTCAGAGCTTCATCTACATTCTTCATTGCTTGAAGAATATTCCATTTCTTCTCCATCAACCCCGACTCAATCTTCACGTTATCTAGATGGTTTGGAGCAATGATATCACACTTCCACACCTCATTGCTCTTCTTGAATATGACTCTTTCAATGATCTTCACCGATTTTTCTTTAAGCTCAGAAGCGAATCCCTTACTCATCATTTGTCTACAGACAGCTTTGAGAGATTCCACTGAAAGATCCATTAAATCATTTTCCTCCATGCTAACCCTCTTCATCTTCCCGTCAACTACCATCCGGACAAAATTGGGATATGCTGAGAATTCTGGACCCTTGTCCTCTGCTAGCTACATTAACTGATCCCTATACAGAATGCTTAGCTCCTCAGATTGAGAGTATTGAATTTTTGTTGCTAGCAAGAACAACTCTGACGCAGATCTTCTCGTTATGAATTGGTCATCCACATATAGGAAAGACGTTGGGACACCTTCTACCAAAGACAAAATAACCTGCCACTCCTTAAGCGTCGCATTGTATCCAACCCTGACTTTAGAAATTAATCTCTTCAATGCACTTATGTAGTCCACAGTCATTGGATTCTGCAAATTCAGGTTGTAGAACAGGTCATCTTCCTCCTTGTTATGAACTCCTTTCGTACAGGGTCCCATCAATATCTTCCTTGCTTCATCCCACTTCTGTCCTATCCTTCTCTTGTCGAGATCAACTTGAGGATCAGCTAGCCTTGCAAGCTCATGATCATACTGCTTCCCTTGGAGCTCCACTTTCTTTTCTAGGAACGCAGCACGTTCTTGCATCATCTTCATTTTATGGAACTGAGCTTGTTCCAAGGCTAACTGTTGAGCTTTAAGGGTTTCCTCATCAACAGGAATTTCTTCAGGCATTCCGGAAGACATCCCAGCACCTCCACCTTGTTCCTTCAAAGATCTCTTTATAGCATGTGCCAAAGGTACGTCTTCCATATCAGAATCTGAGTCAAGTACCTCCTGTACTGTTTCCTGATGACTCAGGTCAACGAATGGCTCATCTTGCTCAACCATCATTGCCTTACCCTTTCTCCTACTCAGAGCCTCTTCATCAACAGACGGCTCAATTTCTATTTCCTTGACAAGATCATCATGTTCTTCAATTTCTTCGATATGAACTGTTTACTGTCTCGTCTCCTTTCCACTCTCCCCCTTAGGTGAGTTATCCTGAACACCACCTTGCTCCTCAACTCCACCAGCAGCATAAAAACCTCCAAAACCAGGCCCGGAGGCTCCCGCTCCACTAGCACCACCTGCACCAGCATCGGGGGGAGGTTGTTGCGACTCGAAACACTCCGGGGGCACAAAACTCCTGAATGCGAACATCATTCTACTAATCTCCACAGCCATTGTATGCATTGTAGACTCCATTGCCCCCATCCTTTCATTCAGAGTGCTTCCCAAGACACCACCAGCATGGCCCAAGTCATTGACCTTGTTTGTCAAAGCATCAAAAGCTATAGCTTGACTTGCCATTCGTGCTGCGTAGTCATCAAGAGCCCTTTGATTGTTTCCAATGTTAATCCCGAACTGCCCCATCGTCTGCCCGAACTGCTTCATCTGATTTTCCATAGAAGTCATACGTGTATCAAGATTTTTAATATTAAGGGACGGTGTTTGGTTTAGGTGACCTCGCTCTAATACTCGTTCTGTTAGTATTTGGCGCTCGGTTTCGGGCCTTAAAAATGAAGGTCCCTCTCTCCCTAACCTCTCACACACACTCCCTGTCTCACGCTCGTGTATGTCTTCAATGATTGATCCAAAGTATGAAGCAGTACCTGCAGAAATTGGATAAGCAATATAATTGGCAGTTATGGGATCTATTTCTGTTCTGTCCTGAGTTGGAATCTCAGGCTGAGGGGCTGCAAAGTGTTCTTGTACAACATCAGAACCGATCCTCTTTGCAGCATCAGTATGTACCGGTGAAGGTACGACTGAAGTTATTAAAACTTCATGTCCTTTTGAAGCAACAGTATCTTCAAAAGGTACATAATCCTCACCAAAATCCCTATGTGCAGATTTTTTAAGGGGAGAACCACTCTCGTGAGGTGGAGTGGTTGCGTGTGACACATTAGGGTTTGACTGGACTTTTGAAGTAGCAGCATGAAAATTTTTGGCTTTCTTTCGAATAAGAGGCTACACTTCGGGGTCACTCTCCTCATCATTTCCTACATATACATGTGCTGGCTTTCTGGCTTCCGTTAACAGGGGTGAAAGAGAATAAGAATGTGTGTTAGACTCAGAAATATAGCTCTCACCCTGGGATAGATTCTGCGGGCTAGCAGTCTCTTGGGTCTCGGAATCAGATACATAGGAAGAGGAATGAATAGTATGCAGGGAGAGATTACCTGATTCATTACCTTGTTCATCATCGCTTTGCTCATCAGTAATCCCATCAAATGCCTCAGCATGAGCAGACGGATTCTGAGCATATGATGAAACTTGCGATGATTCCTCCAAATTGGTAACTCCTGCATCATATGTAAGCCACAGTTGAATATTTTCAGGAATTGACATCGGTTTACCTTGATGTTTATCCTGATTAGCAATGGTTGAAAGTGACTTAGTGCCCATCCCTAGCAGTGCAGATGTTGGGCTTCTGGCAAATCCCTGTCTAACAGCAAGAGCATCCTTCGGTATTAAATCATTAATCAGCATTTGTAGGAACCGAGGAAACCGGCAGACAACATCAGTTGTAGTGAGGTCTCTGCTTGCAGGAGATCCCATTGTAGCCACTATCTCAGAGAGAACTATGCATCCATAATTTATATCCAGTTCTCTTGCTAGGGCAACTGCAAAGGTTTGCATTGGAATTGGAATTTGATGAAAATCTTTTTCGCGTGCCCGAAAACATCTTGTGATGGCCTCGAAAAAATAATTCCATTCCACATGAAAGAATTGTTTTTGGATGTTTCCAGTGATCCGGCCAGTCGGAGGATAACATCCTATTTCTTCCAAGAATGTGAGGCATTGTGCCGATGTAGGTTCTGCATCATAAGCATCTTTGATTGGGAATCCCAGAACCCTGTTGACAATTTCTTCAGTCACCTCATATTCTTGACCCGCTAAGGTAAACCTCAAACCGTAGGGGGTAGTTTTGCTCCCAAAAGTAACCGCACTAGTCCATAATTGCTGTAAAGCATCATGTACTAGTGTAGGTTTAGCAGTAAAAGCATGGCTAGCCTTGGAGTACAAATTAAGAAATCGTACCCAAAACTTAAACCGCGGGAGTTGATCACCAATTTCCGTAGAAATATTATAAAAATTGTTTTTAGCAAGTGAAAATTGGTGAGCCATTTTAATTAAATGTTTTTCTTTAAGAGATGTGAAATTTTTAATTTGAAAAACAAGTAATTTACGAATTAACAGTTTTATCCCTTTCAATTTATCGAGAATACCAAAAAGCAATCTGAGAAATTAAACTACGGGATATGAACAGTGGCCAATTACTAAATCTGAATATTCAATGAAGATGTATATTCGTGTGTATACCAGTGAAATCGTGTGTGTATATGGATAGAGAATATGGAAATCGTGTTTTGAACAGTTACACAAACACTTGATGTTCGTGTGTATGTATATGCGCGTGTATATGAGTGGTTACAAAACACACCAACACAAAGATTAATGATAACACAGACAATAGTAGTCAAAAAATTGGCAGTAATTCGTGATTAGTATGAGTTTAATCACAAAAACACGGATTAGTGGTATGAAATTTGTGAAATCGCCTTGTTTTTGTGAAGCGGCTGCTGTAAAAAAGAAATTAGGTAAAGTGAATGATGCATCGAGTTAGAGATGTATATATATATATATATATGATTATGAAATGACAAAAGTGTCCCTGTTAAAAAGAGTGAAAAACACCAAGTGCATACAGGGAAGACTTAAGTCGAACTCTATCTCGAACATCAAGTCGAACTTCGAGATGAAGTTCGAGATAGATGTTAACTCGAACAAATAAGCACTTAACCAATTTTACAGCAACGACTACAGGGAAATCCTATCTCGAACTTTATTGGTTTTTAGTAAACTTGGAAAATTCCCCTCCAGAAAGAAAGAAAAAAAATAAATAAATACAGGGAAATTCGAGATACGTTTCGAGTTAGAAGTTTAACTCTATCTCGAACATCAAGTCGAAATTCGAGTTGAGTTTCGAGATAGAGACTAACTCGAAGTTATTCTCAATTCTTTCAAAAATAGCCCTTGAATGGAAACCTAATCTCAACCTTCGAGATAAGTTTCGAGTTAGGAGTAACTCAAAATTCCCTTAGCAACTGAGAACTCTATCTCGAACATCAAGTCGAAATTCGAGTTGAGTTTCGAGATAGAGACTAACTATTCTCAATTCTTTTCAAAATATCCCCTTAATGGAAACCTCATCTCAGCCTTCGAGATAAAGTTCGAGATAGACCTTATCTCGAATATTTTGAAGATAGAACTAGGCACACTGGTAACTCGAACTCGAACTCAAAGTCGATTTTCGAGATGAATTTCGAGATAGACACTAACTCAAAATTCTTCCCAGACTTAGAATTTTCAAAACTTCACTCTGAAAGCTTAAGTCGAAATTCAAGTCGAATTTCTAGATGAGTTTCGAGATAGAAACTAACTCGAAATTTTGAAGAAATTTAATTCTAAGGCCTATAATTACATGAAAATCATAGGTAAATTCATCTAAAAATCATGCAAAATTTAGAATACTATGAATTTAACTCCCCCTATGATCATGCAATCTAACAAGCATAAATTCAAAGATTTGTGCTATTAAAGACACTTAAAACACAATGAATTCATGTAAAATGACATTACATGCAACCTATAACAATCATTAATTAGGCATTTTAAAGTCTAAGCACATAATGATTGAGTAGCTTGCACAAACAAACATAAATCTGGATTTTACAGATAGGAGGCTTTACTAACTTGTGTTAAGCATTCCCAATTCACCAACCAATCTAATGAATGTTACTTCATCAAGAGGTTTGGTGAATATATCTGCAATTTGTTGCATTGTGGGCACAAAATGTAGCTCCATAGTCCCCTCCTCGACATGTTCTCTTATGAAGTGATACCTGATGTCGATGTGCTTGGTTCTTGAGTGATCTACAGGATTGTTGGGTATGGCAATGGCACTTGTGTTGTCACACATAATTGGAATTTTCTTGTGCTCCATGCCATAATCCTTCAATTGGTTCCTCATCCACAGTATTTGAGCTACACAGCTTCCAGCAGCAATGTACTCAGCTTCAGCAGTAGAAGTAGATACTGTATGTTGCTTTTTACTTTGCCAGGACACCAATCTTCTGCCAAGAAATTGACAAGCACCAGATGTGCTTTTCCTATCAATCCTGCAACCTGCATAGTCTGAATCCCAATAGCCAATTAGATTAAAACCTGTATCTCTTGGGTACCAAATCCCTAGATTTGGTGTGCCCTTGAGATACCTAAAAATTCTCTTGACGGCTACGAGATGTGATTCTCTAGGATCCGCTTGGAACCTTGCACATAAACAAGTTGCGAACATTATATCGGGTCTACTTGCAGTTAAATAGAGGAGTGAGCCAATCATACCTCGATAGCTTGTGATGTCAACTGGTTTACCTGATTTGTCTTCATCAAGCATCGTGGCTGTTGCCATGGGAGTCTTAGCTGCTGATGCATCTTCTAGATTGTACTTCTTGAGTAAATCTCTGACGTACTTGGATTGATAGATAAAGATACCATCTTTTCTCTAACTGATCTGTAATCCAAGGAAGAAGGACAGCTCTCCCATCATGCTCATCTCATATTTTTCCTTCATTAGCTTAGCAAATTTCTCGCACAAGCGCTCATTAGATGACCCAAAAATAATATCGTCCACATAGACTTGAACAAGTATTAAGTCATTTCTTACATTTTTATAGAACAATGTTTTATCAATTACTCCCCTAGTAAAACCATTTTCAATTAAGAATAAGGATAGGGTTTCATACCATCGCCTTGGGGATTGCTTGAGGCCATAGACAGATTTGAGGAGAAGATACACAAAATCTACATGTTCTGGAGCAATGAAGCCAGGCGGCTATTCCAGATACACTTCTTCTTCTAACTCTCCGTTCAGGAAGGCACTTTTCACATCCATCTGGAAAACCTTGAAGTTCTTATGTGCTGCAAATGCCAAGAACATCCTAACTGCCTTAAGTCTTGCAACCGGTGCATAGGTTTCATCATAATCAATTCCTTCTCGCTGAGAATAACCTTTTGCAACCAAACGAGCCTTGTTTCGTGTTACAAGTCCGTTTTCATCCAGTTTATTTCTGAATACCCACCTAGCTCCAATTACTGATATGTTCTTTGGTCGGGGTACCAGTTTCGAAACTTTCTGCCTTTCAAACTGATTGAGTTCCTCTTGCATTGCAATCACCCAATCAGCATCACCAAGAGCTTCTTCTATTTCTTTAGGTTCAAGCTTGGATAAGAACCCAGAATATAAGGAAATATTAGCCAGGTCAGCTCTTGCAGTTCTTCTAGTAGTCACACCAGCATCTGGATCACCAATAATTAATTCAAACGGATGATCTCTATTCCATACCCGTTCTCCTGGAAATTGTCTTGATGATTCAGCTTGACTTTCTGAGTTGTGATGCTGACTGCTTTGATTATTTTCACTAACTCCCCCTGAGTTAGTGCCAGCTCCTACAGAACTACTGTCAATTCCTTCACGAGCTTTTGCTGCAAACTTGCCTAGATTTTCATCATCTATGAGTACATAGCATTTTGATCCAAAGACATGAAAGTATTTGATTGTTGGTCTTCTGTTGTTCATTAATTCACATGGTGTCTTTTCTTTATCTTTTATGATCAAGGTTCTATTTTGAGTGTAACAAGCGGTACTCACTGCTTCGGCCCAGAAGTACAGAGGAAGTTTCGAATCATACAACAAAGTTCTTGCTGCTTCAACCAAAGTTCTATTCTTCTTTTCAACTACTCCATTTTGCTGTGGAGTTCTCGGGGCTGAATACTGACGACGTATTCCCTTAGATACACAGAAGTCATTCAGCACTGCGTTTTTGAATTCAGTGCCATTGTCTGATCTAATCGTCTTCACAGTAAGTGTTGAAACATTCTCAATTTGAGTGATGTGATCAATGATTAGGAAAGGTACTTCGTCTTTCGTCATTGCGAACAATACCCATGTATACTTGGAGAAGTCATCCACGATTACCAATGCATATCTTTTCCTAGACAAAGATAGGACATTCACTGGGCCAAACAAATCCATATGAAGAAGTTGCAGAGGCTCAGTAATACTAGAAATTTCTTTGCTTTTATGCGATGCTCGCTTCGACTTTCCCATTTCACAGGCTTCACAGAGTCCTTTAGGAGCGAACTCCATTTGAGGTAGATCTCTCAACAATTCTCGTCTCGCGAGAGCATTCATCGTTTTGAAGTTTAAGTGAGATAGCTTTTTGTGCCATAACCAGCTTTCATCATCCGAGGCTTTGCTGTAGAAACAGGTGACCTCATTCTGATTTGCTGAATCCATGTCTGCAACAAAATGATCTGCCTTTCGAACTCCTCTCAAAGCCAATGAGCCTTCCTTGATGTGAGTGATTGATACACCTTTCTTGTTGAAGACAATTTCGTAACCTTTGTCACAGAATTGACTGATACTCAACAGATTGTGCTTCAGTCCCTCAACATAGGAAATATCTTCAATGATGACATTACCAGTCTTCAGTTTGCCATATCCCTTTGTCACACCTATGCTGTCATCTCCAAAGGTAACATAAGGGCCAACCTTCATAACCAACTCTGTAAGCAGGGACTTGTTTCCAGTCATATGCCTCGATGCTCCACTGTCTAGCACCCATATAACTTTATTTCTATTCTGCTTAACGCCCTGCAATGACAGATTGGTTAGACATTCTTCAGAACCCAACTTTGATTGGGCCCGGCTTTTCGATAAGATCGAGAATCAACAGATTTAACAACAGGAGATGCACTTTTCTTAACATTACTAGAGCTTTCGACTTTCTCCTTTCCTTTCTCAAACTTGACAGATTTGTCAGTCTTAGGAGAAGGTTTGTCACTCCTAACTTTAGGAGGACTGACAGTCTTGGCTCTCACATGCTTCTTTTTGATGTTTGAACTAGCAGCAGTATTTGAGCATGACTGGCTAGATGCATTCATTAAATTCACAAAAGTTTGCATGACGTTAAAAGTGCATGGCATACAATTAGGTTGACCACACTGTGCATGATTCTGATGCAAATTATTCATTGTATGTGTGGTAGGCATGGCATGTGCAGCAGGAACATTTATGTTAGATTTACATGCATAAGAAATATGTTCAGTAGATTTACAGTGATAACATGCTTTCTTTATTCGTTCAGCCTTAACCTCTTTTATGTCTTTTTCTTTCTTTCCTGGTTGTTTAACAGCCTTAGCTCCTAATCCTGGTCTAGATTGATCTCTAGGGAAATTGATTTTAACTTGTTTGATAGGAGTTATAGGTTGTGCTTTCTGGCAATCTTCCATCTCAATCTCATATCTAGCTATTAATTCAGTCTCTTCTTCTTCTATTCTAGGAACAAGGTGTTTGTAGATAGGCTTGACAGCTGATTTAAGAGGGCTAGGAATTTCCTTTTTAAGGTCACTGGAACTAGTGTCGATAGGTCTCTTTCCATCTTTCTTAGGAAGGTCAGAATAATCAAGTCCTATACCTACTCCAGTTATCTTCTTAAATGTGTCATTATCTACATACACTTTACTAGCAGCTAGTTTGTAAGCTTCGCATTTAGTTTCTAACTCAGCTAGTTTGTCCCTAAGACATGCGTCTACTTCTTCCTTAAGGATGAGATTGTGTTCCAGAGATTTAATAAAGTCTCTTAGGGAAGTATCTACAGTACAAGCAGCCTCTAACTCTTCCACTTTTGCCTCAGGCATTCTGCTTTTGGCAACAAGTGTTTTCTGTTCCTTTTGAGAATAGTCTAGGCTTTTGCACAACATATAGATCACTTCACAAAGAGCCCCGTTCTGTTCCTTATAATCATCAATGGACATTTCTACTTTAAGGGTTAGAACTGGTACCTCTGGTTCCTCTGATGTCTCAGCCATGAGGGCAAAATTTGCTACATGAGTAACATCTTCCTCATCTGAATCATCCCAAGCTCTTCCTTCTGTCACTAACAAAGCTCTTTTTCCATGTCTATCCTTCACCAGCGATTCATACTTGCTTTTGAGGGCTTCATATGTCTCTTTTGGATAAGTCTATTCAGGCTTTTTGCAGTCGGTAGCAAAATGTCCAGCTTCACCACAGTTATAGCATTTGAACTTCATTTTGAAATCCAAAGGAGATTTGTAGCTGGTATTCTTGCCTTTTCCTTTGTAGCCTGACGAACTACCACCACCCCTAGCAGCCCGATAGTAAGATGAAGAATTTCTCTATGGTCGGTTGCTCTTTCTGAATCTCATGTTGCTGAACTTCCTTGCCATGTATGCCACGACACTATCGTCCATGTTGTCCAGCTCTTCTTGGGTGTAGTAGTCATCATCACTGTTAGATGTGCACTCGTCATCATTATCAACTTGATGTGGTGCATGTGATGATTTCGTCTTTTCTGCAACCATTGCCTTCTTAGACTCTTCCTCATCAGCAACTAATCCTGATGCAGTTTCTTTTCCTTTTGAATCATTGTCCCATGCTTGATCTTGAAGTGTTTCCAGCTCATAGGTCTTTAATATTCCATAATATTATTCCAGAGAAGTTGTATGCAAATCTCTGGTTTCTCTTATTGCGTAGACCCTATGTTCAATGCTCTTTGGCTGGTTCCTCAGATGTCTCGTATTAGTCTCAACCATGGGGAGAGTTACACCTCTCAGATTGAAATCCAATACCAACTGACTGAATCGTAGATAGACGTCTGTTATGCCTTCTCCTTTTCGTATTCTGAAGGTGTCATACTCCATCTTGAGTATGAGTGTCTTGTTACTTCTAACCTCTGCAGATCCTTCGATGACAACTTCTATCTTGTCCCAAATCTTCTTTGCCGTAGTCAGACCTTTGACTATGTTGAACATTTC
Organism: Saposhnikovia divaricata; assembly: GCA_036435485.1. NCBI lineage: Eukaryota > Viridiplantae > Streptophyta > Magnoliopsida > Apiales > Apiaceae > Saposhnikovia > Saposhnikovia divaricata. The sequence goes on from CM071594.1 coordinate 85,392,509, forward strand.
ATGATCAAGAGATTCCATCAAGGTTTGTCGTACGGTAGTATCATAAGCTAATTGCTCCTTGTCAGCATCTGAAAACTCCGAGGCCTTTTTAGGCTCAGACCGAGGTGCTATAACCACCCCTCCTTCCGTATGCGCAGGAATAACCACCATTGGAACAAATTTACCCTTATCAAGGACTTCCAGATATTCAGGGTTAACAGTCTCTAAATAGAGTCTCATTCTGAAAACCCATTTTTCATAGTGATCTCGGTTGAACATTGGGATCTTGAATGCATTTTTAGGAGCCATTTCAATTCTGGTCACTAAAAGTTTCTAAGTACCCAAGACTAGGCTATGTAGAATTTCTGCCTAAGTCGAAATTTCTCTAAGTAGAAATTATTGCTCAAGTCGAACTTCACCAAGTAGAAGTTATCCAAGTCGAAATTCTATGTAGAAAATCTAAAGTAGAAATTCTATGTAGAACTTTTGTCCTTAGAATAATTTTGCTGCAGATCACTTTAATATTGAATAAACAATATTATCACTTTAACACCTTTTTGACTTTTGATGCTTTACTCACCTAACCCACCTAACCCACGTGCTAGGTACTGAGTATGTTTTGATATACTTTCGGCCGTGAATAATGCAAATCAAAAATCCAAAAACACCTTTTTATTCTTTTACTATTTATCTGTTTGAAAAGGAGATCAAAAAGTTGTTGGGTCGTCTTCTTTAATAAGAACAAATGATGAACACTCAAGAACACCAAATATCAAAGTACCCAGATTAATTCACAAAAATTAATTAAAATACACCCAAGCTAAAAAATCACACCTAGAGTATTTAAATAATTTTTCGGATGAGTTTTCACTACAAACCAATTAAAGCTCACTTTTCCAGAATTTTAGAAAAGTAGATCTAGAAAATGAAAACTCACGATTCTTCTACTAAACACAAGGATCTATGTTTTGTATGTTAAACATATAGCTCTGATACCAATTGTTAGGTCCAAATGTGTTGTAGAGGGGGGGTGAATACAACTTTTCAAATATGAGAAGCAATAAATACGACGCAATAAACGAACACACAGATTCAAGGAATATATGTCTTATATATAACTTGAAGTGGTTGCTACAACATTCATTACAAAGTATAACAGAAGTTCAGAGAGAAGTGAATGATACTAAGCTCTGTGAATACACTCTCTCTCTTTTACATGTGTTTCTCTCCAGAATTGCTCTCATTAAAACATTACACAAGTACTTCTATTTATACTACATGTATTCTATGTCCTGTAGTCTTCAAAGACTAAGATATACGTGGCCCAATGATGTCCACATAAATCTTGCCTTATCTTGAAAGCTTGGAAATCTGCCAATCAGAAGATGCCATGTGTCATGTTGAAGCTGCACTCTAAGTAGAACTTCTGCTTGAGAATTTCTACTTAGCCATCTCGAATTTCTAAGTAGAACTTCTACTTAGAAATATTCTACTTGGACATCTAGAATATTTAGTACTTAGAAAATATTTTGGTCTTCAACTTGATACTTCAATGCACATCTTGAACTTGTGATATCTTCATGTCTTCTTTATTCTTCACCAAGCTCTTGAACATGGATCTTTATTACTGACATAAACTTGCTATCAATGTCCTGACACTTGATGCACTGGTCTGGTTCATAAGTGACTAGTCTTGATAGTGTTTTTGCTTCTTGAATAAATTACCATATTCACTTAGTAACGTGGCTTTCCAATGTTCTCTTTCCTTCTTGTTCACTTGAAATCAATTTGTCTTGTTGATACTGATAGTTATGATCTTGATTCTCTATTTCTCAAATCACTGAGGCATGAACAACTTTGACTTGAACTTCTCTCAATGATTTCTTCTTGGCTTGATCATAGTTAACATGTTCAATTGTATCAATTACCTTGTCTTCATTTAGTGTTGATTTCTTGTGGCTTCTTGTTCTTGATTGTCTTCTGGTTAAGTATCTTTTCCTTTAATTGAGTTACATTAGTTATATTGTTACAAGTTTACACACTCTACCTTTCACCAAATTTGAGTTGAAAGCAGATGAAGGAATTTTTGTTGGCTATCCAGTGTCAACCAAGGCATTCAGAGTTTATAATCTGAGAACAAAGGTGATTATGGAATCTATTCAAGTGTCATTTGATGACAAGAAAATCACTGGACTTGAAGATGTTGATGAACATGATCAGTTGCATTTCGAAAATGAAGATCTAATCTCTGATGAAATAAACTCTGATGACACTAATCCAACAAACTCTGTTGATGCAAACTTTGAACCTCTACTGGTACACACAGAAGAAATAGTACAGTCAGAACAAAGAGGAGAACCAGTTGAGGGGGAGCATGATCATAGTGATGACTCAAATTCTGATAGTGAGTCAACTGAAAATTCTGGATCAAACTCAAACTTTAATGACTCAAACTCTGAAAGTCCAAATTCTGACAGTTCAAACTCTGAGCGATCAAATTCAGGGGGAGCCTCAGAGAATGAAGAAAGGCATCAAGATAATCAGGAGAACATTGATCAAGGGGGAGGATCAACTGTTGACAGAAGTCATTTACCTACAGCTAGGAAATGGACAAAATCACATACACCTGATTTAATAATTGGAGATCCAGATGCAAAAGTTAGGACAAGAAGTGCTACAACAACTGAATGTCTGTTTCATGCATTTCTATCCAAATCTGAACCAAAGAAAGTGGAAGAAGCTCTTCAAGATGCTGACTGGATAACAACAATGCAGGAGGAGTTAAATGAATTTAAGAGAAATGAAGTATGGACCCTTGTACTAAGACCAAAGAATAGATCTATTGTTGGTACTAGATGGGTTTTCAGAAACAAAACTGACAGTGATGGGGTTGTTACAAGAAACAAGGCCAGACTTGTGGCCAAAGGCTATTCACAGCAAGAAGGCATAGACTATGATGAAACTTTTGCTCCAGTTGCAAGGTTGGAGGCAATAAGAATCTTTCTAGCATATGCTTCTCACAAGAAATTCAAGGTTTTTCAGATGGATGTGAAAAGTGCTTTTCTGAATGGAAAACTTGAAGAAGAAGTGTTTGTTGAACAACCACCAGGATTTGTAGATCCCAAGTATCCAGATTATGTCTACAGGCTTGACAAGGCACTCTATGGACTTAAACAGGCACCAAGAGCATGGTATGAAACTCTGGCTCAATTTCTTTTAGAAAGTGGGTTAAACAGAGGTACAATTGATAAAACCTTGTTCTATTTCAATCTTGGTAGTGATCTGTTATTAGTTCAAATATATGTAGATGACATAATCTTTGGATCTACTAATGATAAACTCTGTAAGAAGTTTGCCAAGCTCATGCAGTCTAGGTATCAAATGAGCATGATGGGAGAGCTTAGTTATTTTCTAGGGCTACAGGTGAAGCAAACAGATGATGGAATCTTTATCAATCAAGCAAAATATACCAGAAATCTTCTCAAGAAATTTGGCATGCTTGACTGCTCATCTGCAACAACTCCCATGGCAACAGCAACAAAGTTGGATAGAGACACAGGTTCATCAGTGGATATGACAAACTATAGAGGAATGATTGGGTCTCTTCTTTATCTAACAGCTAGCAGACCTGACATCATGTATGCAACATGTCTTTGTGCAAGATTTCAGGCAGACCCAAGAGAACCACATCTAACAGCTGTAAAGAGAATTTTCAAATATCTTAAGGGCACCATAACTTTAGGTTTGTGGTATCCAAGAGAATCAGACTTCAAGCTTCTTGGTTACTCTGATGCAGACTTTGCAGGCTGTAAGATAGACAGAAAAAGTACTAGTGGAAGTTGTCAATTTCTTGGTGATAGACTTGTTTCTTGGTACAGCAAGAAATAGAAATCAATTTCTACATCTAGAGTTGAAGCAGAGTATATTGCTGCTGGTAGCTGTTGTGCACATATTCTGTGGATGAAGAATCAATTACTGGATTATGGATTGAGGTACAGTAAAATTCCTATTTACTGTGATAATCAAAGTGCTATTGCTATGACAGGTAATCCAGTACAGCATTCAATGACCAAGCACATCAGCATAAGGTATCATTTTATCAGAGAACATGTAGAGGAAGGGAATATTGAGCTTCATTTTGTGTCTACAGAACAACAGCTTGCAGATATCTTCACCAAGCCATTGAGTGAAGCTGTATTTACAAGGCTGGTAAATGAACTAGGAATGGTCTCTGGCTTTGACTAGAGATATTGGTTAGACTCAAAACTCTAGTTATGTACTGTGTTGCTCATATTTCTGTGGTATGTTAAACTCTGTTATGCAAACTCTGCTCAATGACTGTTAAACTCTGTTAGCATGATCTTTAAGTCATACACTGTTGACTGCTGAATAAACTCTGAGAAACTCTGATAATGTTTCTTTCTGAACATAAACACCAATGAAGATACATGTATGAAACATTATTCTCAGTAATTAGTCATGAATCCTTCTAAGTTATCTGTGATCTAATCTTAAACTGTGCAGAAAGTTAACACAACATGATACTGTGTGCATTGCCTCTCATAAAGAATTTCTGATGTTGATGAGCTCTAAACTCTGTTACTTATACACTGTTAAATTAGATTCTGTTATTAGAATAACCCTAAAGCGTATATATATAGACTGTTAAAACTCCTTTGAGATCATGTTTGTAACTAGGACGACCCAGGAACTTACTGGTGTATAGTAAGGGCTAAAATTCATTAATTTTTGGTGACTAGTCGAAAACTAGGAAGATCCAAGAACTTATCAAATTGATAAGGGCTAGAATTATAGGATTTTTGGTGACTAGTTCCGACCTCTGATTACTGGAGAAAACCAAAAAAAAAAAAGAAAAAACTTTTTGGGGGTTATAGATTAATTAAATATTACTGTATATAAATCGTTTACTACAGAGTTTAGGATTCATCATACATTCAGTGTTTACTATGAGAGTTTGTGCGTCCAGTGTTTACTGACTTACTTTATGGATTTTATGAAACACTAGATGCTCTAAATACTGATTTAGTAAACTCTGCTCTACACACACTCATATTCACAACTGTGCAGTGTTTGAAAGGATAACAGTAATTAAGTTGGAGAATTGATAAACACTGTTGGATTTTGTTGAGTACTCTAAGATAATATTTTATTTCAGACAAAGCATATACTTGGAGTACACAAAGAGTTTTTGAAATTTGCATGTAATACGTGCCAGTTGTTTAATGGTGTCAGACAGTTAAAGCTTGTTGGAAATAGGAGAGAGAACAGCAGTAATAATAGGTATTATTACTGTGCGTGTAAATAACTGTTCCACTGTTTACGTGACACGTGTCCCACTCACACACTTAACAAGAAATTGGTTGCGTGTTTAATGTCTAAAACGATTGGGTTTTAATTTTCAATTACAGATCTAATCAAAATCATTTCATTATTCACTTTTTCACCTTTACATCCACGAACACACAACATTACACACAATTTCTTTGTTCTTTTCACTTAAGCATTTTCACAAACAGTTTTCCACACACACTCTCTTTTCTCAAAATCTCTAAACTGTTCTAATGGCAACCAAGAATTTTGTGGCTCAGGGACTATCTTTTGTTACTAACAACTATGCAGCAATACTAAACACTGCTAAAGCCCCAGAACCATTTCATTTGATTTAGAACTTCTTAAGAGATTCTGAAATTGGTCAAGCTCTTGTTCAACCAGAAAAACTCTCTGCCACACAAATCTCTACTTTCTGGAGAAACTCTGTTTATGATGATGGTGGAGAGAATGGGACTCCATCTATTGTGTTTACTCATGAAGATCAAGAGTTTGTAATTACTCCTTCAACTGTTCGTGATGTTTTGGATTTTGATACTCACACCTCATACTCTGTGGCTAGTGAGAAACAATTAAAAGAAATGTTACAGCAACTGCGATTTTCAGGCCCTTTGGATAAGCTTGGGAATGTTAAAAGGCCGGGGCTTAGGAAGGAGTGGAGCTTTTTCTTTGACTGTATCACTCGAGCATTTGGAAAGAAAGTCACCAACTGGGATGCAATTCCTGGTGAAAGTCTTCAAATCGGGTATTCTCTTCTTAATGGGAGTAACTTTGATTTTGGTAGTTTAGTTCTTTTGAATTTAGGTGAAAAACTAGCAGAGTCTAATACAACTGTTTATTTCTCACGTTTTTGTTAATGTTTATTCTCTGCTTGTTTGCCTAATTTGGTAATTTCTGATGAGGATGTTATACAACCCTTTCAATGCCATAAGAGAATGTTTTCTGATTTGACAAATAAAGATGCTAACAAGGAGCAAGTTCAAGAGTTTATCTATCCCCTTGCCCTCAGAAACTTTCTCAACCAACCAAAAGAACCACAAGCACCACAACCTGAACCAGTCCTTGAACCTTCACAGTCACCTCCTCAACCCACAAACACTGAACCTCCTCAACCATTAAAAACTGAACCAATCTCTAAACCTACATCTCCACCCACCATTGCTACTACTTCACAACCTCAACCTCAACCACAATCCAAACCAAGAAAGCCAAAGAAAAGCAGGGCTATAAGGCCACCAAGAAAGCACAGGATTGCTGAAGCTTCTAAGCCAAAGAGAGCTAGAAAGGAAAGGGCTAACAAAACTCAATCTCCATCTATACTAGATGATTCTATCTCAGAAGAAGATAGAACAGAAGTGAATCCTCCAGTTAAAAGAAGGAGACTAATTCTTGAAGAATCTGATGAAGAATTGAATTTTGAAGCTCCAGAGGATATTTCTAAGGAAATACCTGCTGTTGAGATAGATAGAGATGGTAATGCTGATGCTACAATAGATGAAATTCTTGAGCCATTATTCCCATTCTCTGAGAACATGGACATTCCAATCTCTTCACCTGCTGTTTTCTCTGAAGCAACGGATGAAGTAAATCAAACCACTGTGGTACATGAAGAAACAGTGGCTTCTCACACTGGGTTAATCTCTGATGCTCATCAATCTGTTGAACAGGGTGAGGAAATTGATCAACCACCCATGGAGACAATCTCTGAGCCTATTGTACAACCTGCAGAGGATGTTGTAGAGCCTGTTGCAGAGAATGTTGAACATACTACAGACACTGTTGCAGAAACTGTTGATGAGTCTCGTCCAATTCCTGCATCAACTGATCATATTGAAGCTGAAATTGAAATTGAAACTGAAACTGAAGGGAGTACTGAGTCAAGCTCTTCTCAGAGTTTACCAGTATAGACTTCTGCTAAAGTTAAAGATTTTGTTGGCCCTTCAAATCAAGCAGATGCTGAAGAAGAACACTTTGAACAATTTTCAGCTGATTGGTACAAAGAAACTTGCATCTTTCCTGTTGCAAGAGCAGCTGAATTTGTCAAGAGAACATCCAGAACAATCAAAAATCCAGAGATTCTATCTTGTCTCACGGCTACTGTTGTCCAAGTAAAGACTCTCAATTCTAGATTTGATCATTGTCAAAAGGCCATTTCTGATGTTCGAGGTGAAGTTGTTAGAGGAGATGATATGCTTAAACTTGATAGCAAGAACAAGTTTCAATATCTTTCCCAGAATCAAGAAACTTTGTCTCACAAGCTGAGCAAAGTTTAAGAAAATCAAAATGCCATGTCTTTAAAGATTGATTCTATTGCTACTTCTCTGGAGTTAATCACATCTATTCTCATGCCTGATGATGTCAAAAAGGGGGAGAGAGTTGCTAAAGACAAATGTAAGCAATCTCAAACTCAGATCAGAAAGGATAATGCTGGAGATGGAGGAGCAAGTAATAAAGACAGGGGCAAAGCTGAAGAACGTCAAACTCTGAAATCTAGCAAGTCTTTTAAATCACAGTTTGCTGGAATAAACACTGATACTCATGGTACTTCAAAGACCAAGAGTTTGGTATTATCTTCTAATCCACAGACTGATGAGGAGTTGGCTGCTAAATTATTTATTGAAGAAAATGAAGAAGGAGCTACTATTGAAGATATTAAAGCTGAAGAAAAGAGTTTACAAGAACAACATCAGAAAGCTTTAAAGTCTGGTAAATTTAAGAAGAAAGAAAAAGCTCCTAGGCCTGTTCTTAAAGGCATTGTGATCAAGGAAAATGTTGATGCTGATCAAAGATCACATTTATCTAAGAAATCAACAGAAGCTAAAGCTAAACGCAAGCTGAAAGACATTGCTATGGAAGGAGAAGATTTAAAGAAGAAAGATACAACCTCTGTTTCTACACAAGTTGTACAGAAGAAGGAAAACACAACCTCTGTTGCTACACAAGTTGTGTCTAGACCTCTATCTTCTCAGTTGAAATCAGTTTTTGGTAAAGGAACACTTCATGATCCAAATCTAATATCTGGAGCTCCTATGGATTTTTCTGATGGTAGAGCCTTGTCTGGTAAGATTGGAAATAATAAGGTTGGTCTAGGCTCACACAGAGATAGAAGGCAACATACTGGTCCTAAAGATCCTTCTTCACTGGTTGTTCCATGTCGTGGTGTCACTCAAGAGAGTTTGGACATACTGGAATCAGTACAGTTAGTTCATCAAAAGAGTTTAAAGAAATATTTTCTCTTATACTTTATGGCTGATGGGACAGTATTTAAAATTGGTGAGAATGATATTGGCTTGAAATATTGGGAAGAACTAGAACATGTTCTGTATCTTTTCAAGGTGAATAGTCGAAGGACTCAATCAGTTGCAAATGTGCTCAGACAGAAAATGCTCCAAAATTTGGCAATTAGAGGAATGAAGTGCAACAGTAGATATGTTCCAAAGTATAGAGACTGGAATGGAAATCTCATTGAAATGAAGAAGGGTACTGCAAAGCTGAAGACTGATCTGGGAATCACAGTACCTGACTTCAATTCACAGTCAGAGGAAGTAAAATTTATCAGACTGGGAAATGAGATGAAGAGGAACAAAATCTATGATCTAAGATCTGCTATTTATCAAACTGATGAGAGTGATCCTCAGTTGAGACAGATCAAGGAAGCTATGAAGATTGAACTTGAGAATGTAGAGAGAAGATTGCTTATAGATTATCTCAGAACAACACCAGATCTTGAGTAGATTAGATATTAAAGTCTGTAAGAATTTTCTTGTTTTCTGTAGATTTTTGTTGAGTCAAGTTTAAACTCTGCTTATTTGAATAAACACTGTGTTTATATGAAATTGTTTTGACATCATCAATTATTGTTAACTTGTGCATTTTTACTAATGAACAAGTTGGGGGAGATTGTTAAATATAATTGATATGGTTAATATCAGTGTTTAAGTTTTACAGGGAAAAACAGAGTTTAAGTTGAAACAGGAAGCAGTCAGAGTTTAGTTAAACTCTGACAGTTGGAAGCTTGACAGAGTTTGCTATACGCTGACAATGGAAGCTCGACAGAGTTTGGTTAAACTCTGTCTGGAGGAAGCGCGTCTCCAGTCAACGGTGATTAAAGATTAATTGAAGATAATTATGGAAGCAATTTCTTTACAGATTGGATAGCTGTTAAAGAGATTGAGTTGAGTTAGGAGATGTGTAGCAATCATAATTGATAAATTTGTATAGCTGATTTGTTAGGCCGAATACACAATTAATAATCAAATTCGTATGAGAGTTTAACAAGTAAGATGATTATGCACTTTAAATCTTCTGATATTAAAAACCCTCTTCGTGATGTAAACTATCACAAAGAGCTGCTAGGTTACAAATAAAGATAGTTCGATGCACGATGCCCTTCTAGGGTTAACCTAACTGTATTTATAAAATATACAGCTTTGATACAATCTCTAATTGATATTCCTAATAATCAGCTATACAATGATATCAATTACAGATTGTCACACGTCTCCTAAGTCAACTCGATCTCTTTGATAGCTATCCAGTCTCCAAAGATCTCGCTTCCATATCAATCTTCAATTGATCTCTAATATCTTCTGTTGACTCCGTACGCGCTGCTTCTAGACAGACTTTACTAAACTCTGTCCAGCTTCCGTCAGTCAGACTTTACTAAACTCTGACTTCCTTCCAGTTAAACTCTGATATATCACTGTCACACTTAAACACTGAAACATTACATCAATTATATCTAACAATCTCCCCCAACTTGTTCATTAGCAAAAATGCACAAGTTAATAGATAATTGATGATGTCAAAAACAAATAATCATATACAGTGTTTAACAACTAAACAGAGTTTAAACTGATACTTAAAAAAATTACAGAAAATATGAAAAACTTACAGAGCATAAATTACTTAATCCTTTCAACATCCCATGCTGTCCTCAAGTACTCTGTTAGCAATCTCTCTTCTGCAACTTCAAGTGCTCTTTCCATCTGTAACTTGATCCCTCGAAGCTTAGAATCTGTACCATCTGTCTGATAAATAGATGATCTCAAATCATAGATGCTGTTCTTCTTCCTTTCATTTCCAAGTCTGATAAAGTATGACTTTTCTGATTCTGAATTGAATTCAAGCACAGTGATACCCAAATCAGTTCTCATCTTAGCACTGTTTCTCTTCATTTCAACCATTCTTCCTTTGTAATCTAAGTACTTTGGTACATATTCAGACTTGTCTTTAATTCCACAAATCATCTTTGATCTTTCCATCTGGTATCTAAGCACTTCTGCAGCTCGGTAAGTACGACTGTTATTCACTTTGAAAATATGTAAGACATACTGCAGTTCTTCATACATTTTCAAATGAATATCATGCTCTCCAACTTTGTAAACAGTCCCATCCTCCATGAAATACAGCAGAAAGTCTTTATTTAGACTTCTTTGATGAATCAACTGTACTGATTCCAGCTTGTCCAAATTAACTTGAAGGACACCCTTTCCTGGAGCAGCCAGTGATGAATGATCTCTAGGAGTAATATTCAAAGTCCTTTCTCTGTTTGATCCTAAACCAGCCAGATCATGAGGTTGCTTAGCAATCATTGCTCTACTTTGAAAAATATCACCTCCTTGAACTTTCTCAGTATTCTCAGGAATAGTAGGTCTCACAAAACCATGAATTGGAAGAGTAGTTTGTACAACATGTGTAGAAACAGAGGTTCTAACTTGCTTTAACTTCTTTGAACTCTTATCAACTTCAACAACTTTTTCTTTAAGCTTTAATTTAGCCTCATCTTCTGTTGGCTTTCTTGAATGAGACAATCTCTAATCAGCATTGACATTTTCATTGATCTTAATGCCTTTAACAACAGGTCTTGATGCCTTTTCATCTTTCTTCTTGAATTTTCCAGATTTAAGCTTTTTCTCATGTTCAGCTTTAAGTCTTAGCTCTTCAGCCTTTATATCTTCTAGAGTGACATCATTTCCATGTTCTTCAAGAAACATGTTTGCAGCTAACTCTGTATCATCCTGTGGACCTTTAGCAGTGTTTGATTTAGCAGAGTTTACTCTAGCAGAGTTTACAGTGTTTGCTTTAGCTGCAGAGTTTACTTTAGACCTTGTAATTGTTCTCTTGGTTCTATCAGATCCACCTCCATCTGCAGCATCATCCTTCCTCTCAAAGGATTGAAGTTGTTTGCAAGCAGTTTTTGCAACTTTCTCCCCCTTTTTGACATCATCAGGAATCAGGATGGAGGTTAGCAACTCCAAAGAGTTTGCAATGAAATCTATTTTAACAGACAAGGCAGACTAATTTTCTTCAACTTTACCCAGCCTGGCAAAGAGATTATCTTGAGCTTTAGAAAATTTTGTATTCATGAGTTTAGACTCTCTTTCCATTTTCATTTCCCTAGTTACGATCTCAGTCCTCAAATCAGTGATTGCCTTTGTAGTTTCATCAAATCTACTATCCAGAGTTTTGACTTGAACTACAGTTGCTTTTAAGCAAGAAAGAATCTCTGGATTGGAGATAGTATCAGCAATTTGCTTAACAAAATTAGCTGCTCTCCCTCTTGGAAAAATGCAATCCTCTTTGTACCAGTCAGCAGCAAATTTTGCAAGTTGTGCTTTCTCAATTTCATGAGACTTACAAGGTTGAGTGAAAGAGGTATGTTTATTGTCTGTTTGCACTGGTGCACTCAGAAAAGAATCTGAGTTTGCACTGCTTTCACCTTCAAGTTCAACACTTGCAGCTTTAGCATGTTCATCTTCAAGTAAAACACTGTGCTGAGCATTGTCAGCCAAAGTTTCTGCAATTTCTTCTGCAGTCTTGTCAAGATTTTCTTCATGTTGCTCAGACTCAGCAACAGAGTTTACATTTTTGTCATCAACAGACATAGACTGAGAGGTAGCCTTTGTTGCTTGATCAACCTCATCTCATCCTTCAACAGTCTGGTGAGCATCTGAGAGTAATTCTGTATGTGATGCTACAGTTTCAGAAAGGACAACTGTAGGTTGATCAGCTGTACCAGTTGCTTCAGATTGAGCAAAAATAGATGAGATAGGATCAGAGAATGGCATGAATGAATCAAGAATATCATCCATTGGAGAAAAGCCATCTCTAGTATCCTCTTCTGCAGGCATTTTGTCCTCTGCAGGCATTTCAACCTCTGCAGGCATTTCAACCTCTGCAGGCATTTTATCTTTTTCAGCCTCAACAGTAGGTGTTTGCTGTGAAACCACCTCTGGAGCTTCAACATGTTCATCATCAGAATCAGAGATTACTAATTTTCTTCTCTTAGCTAGAGGCACTTCATCTGAATCCTCTTTACTAGATTCTGCCACCACAGAGGGTGATTTAGGTCTTTTTGCTCTTTGAATCTTTCTTCTAGCATAAACAGCTCCAGGAGATGTCTGTTTTGCTTTGATATTTGTCTCTACTGTCTTCTTAACTCTTGCATGTCTTTCAGTGGTTGCTGCGGATTGCTTTACTCTGCCTCTTTTTGCTTTAGGCTATGGTTGAGATTGTGATGGTTCAGTGTTTATTTGTTGAGTGTGTGAAGATTGTTTTGTGATTGGAGATTGAGGGTTTTGGGTTGAAGCAGTGTTTGTGATTGGTGATGGAGTGTTGTGAGTGGATGCAGGTTGTTGAGTAGGTACAGTGTGGGTAGGTGATGTAGGTGGTTCAGTGTTTAAGGTTTGATTATGATCAGTGTTTAGTGGTTCAGGTTGTGGTTCTAGTTGTGGTTGGTCTTGAGGTTGGTTGAGAAAATTCTGCAAAGCAAGTGGCAGAACAAAAGCAGGTAAGTTTTCTTTACCAGCATCCTTATTGGTCATATCAGAGAATATTCTCTTGTTGACTCTAAAAGGCTGAATCACATCAGATTCAGCAATCTCTAAACCAGATACACAAGCAGTGAATAGCATTTGACAAAATCGAGCAAAATAAACTGTAGTAGACTCTGATAGTTTATCACCTAGATTCATTAGAACATATCTACCAAAATCAAAATTACTGCCATAAAGTAGAGAATACCCGATTTGTAGACTGTCCATTGGAATAGCATCCCAGTTAGTGACCTTCTTCTGGAATGTCCTTGTAATGCAATCGAAGAAAAAATTCCATTCCTTCCTGAGATTAGGCCTCTTTACGCTGCCAAACTTGTCAAGAAAATCCATGTAGCCTATCTCCTGTAGCATCTGTCTCAATTGAGGTTCAGAAACGTAAGCATAAGAGGTGTGTGTATCAAACCCCATCGTTTCTCTGACAGTTTGTGGAGTAATCACAAACTCTTGTTCTTCATGAGTGAAGATGATGTTTGGAGTCCCATTCTCTCCTCCATCCACATAAACCGAGTTTCGCCAAAAAGTGGCAATTTGAGATGCAGAGAGAGTACTAGGTTCAACCAGATCTTGTCCAATCTCTGAGTCTCTCAAGAAATTCTGCATAAGATGAAACGCTTCTGGAACACGTTCATGATTGAGTGGGGCTGCATAATTGTTAGGGACAAAACGTAGACCAAGAACAGTGAATGGTTTAGAAGCCATTGAATCAAGAAATGGGCAAGAAATCACAAAGAAAAGTGTATGTAGGAAAGGTATTTGTGAAAATGCGCAAGTGAAAACTAGGAGAACTGTGAGATGTAAAAGTGAGTGAGTGAAAGTAAAACTCAATCGTTTGTACACAAAAGTAATTAGAGTTGTAATTAAAAATTAAAACTCAATCGTTTATGTATTCAAACACTCAACAGTTCCTAGATTAATGTGTGAGTGGGACACAATAATGAGTGAGTGGGACACTTGTCATGCATGCAGTGGAACAATTAATCATGCGCAGTAAAAATAGAAATTATCACCGTTGTATGCTCTTGCCTATTTCCAAGACACTTTAACACAATACACTTATTAACAGTTGTCAAAAGCACTATTTACTCCGAAATTTTCAAATTATCCAAATGAAAATTTACCTTAGAGTACTAACCATAAATCAACAGCGTTTGTCAATTCTCCAACTTTATCACCGAAACCCTTTCAAAAATTGCACAGTTGTGAAAATATGTGTGTGTGAAGCAGAGTTTACCAAATCAATTTTTAGAGCATCTAATTTTTAATAAACACTGGATGCACAAACTCTCATAGTAAACACTGACTGTATGATAAAAGCTAAACTATGTAGTAATCAATCTATATACAGTAACATTTAGTTTATTTTATACCCCCTCTATTGCTAATATATATATATATATATATATATATATATATATATATATATATATATATATTATTCTATTCATTCCAGTAATTAGAGGTTGGAGCTAGTCACCAAAAATTCAAAAATTTTAGCCCTTATCATTTTGATAAGTTCCTGGGTCATCCTAGTCTTTGACTAGTCACCAAAAATCAGAGAATTTTAGCACATATTATATACCAATAAGTTCCTGGGTCATCCTATTCTCCAACATAATCTCAAAGGAGTATAGCAACCTATATTCATTTTCTTTGGGGTATTGCAGTAAGCATTTTAATCTACCAGAGTATAACTAACAGAGTTTAGAGTTCATCAACATCAGTAGTTATTCATGAAAGGCAATGCACACAGTATTTATAGACTCAGAGTTTAGGACAAAATAAACTAAGAGATGCTATAAATATGAACCAGTATCATGCTGTGTTAACTTTCTGTACAATCTAAGATTAGATCACAATAACTCAGAAAGATTCATGATTAATTGCTGAGAATCATGCTTCATACATATTTCTTCATTGGTGTTTTCATTCAGACAAAAACCAACTCAGAGTTCACAGAGTTTATCAAACTTATTAACAGTGTATGACATACAGGCATGCTGACAGAGTTTAACAGTGTTTAAAGAAAAACAGGTTATCAGAGTATGCATAACAGAGTTTAATCAACAGAATTCACTTAGCACTTAACAAATCAAGGAAATATGAGCAACACAATACATAAGTAAAATTTGAATCTAACCAACATTCCTAGTCAGAACCAGAGACCATTCCTAGTTCATTGACCAGTCTTGTAAATGTAGCTTCACTCAATGGTTTGGTGAAAATATCTGCAAGCTGTTGTTCTGTAGACACAAAATGTAGTTCAATATTCCCTTCTTCCACATGTTCTCTGATGAAATGGTACCTTATGCTGATGTGCTTGGTCATTGAATGCTGTACTGGATTACCTGTCATAGCAATAGCACTTTGATTATCACAGTAAATAGGAATCTTACTGTACCTCAATCCATAATCCAGCAACTGATTCTTCATCCACAAGATCTGTGCACAACAGCTACCAGCTGCAATATACTCTGCTTCAGCTGTAGATGTAGAAATTGATTTCTGTTTCTTGTTGTACCAAGAGACAAGTCTGTCACCAAGAAATTGACAACTTCCACTAGTGCTCTTTCTGTCTATCTTGAAGCCTGCAAAGTCTGCATCAGAATACCCAAGTAGCTTGAAATCTGATTCTCTGGGGTACCACAGACCTAATGATATGGTGCCCTTGAGATACTTGAAGATTCTTTTCACAGCTGTCAGATGTGGCTCTCTAGGATCTGCCTGAAACCTTGCACAAAGACAGGTTGCATACATGATGTCTGGCCTACTAGCTGTCAAGTAAAGAAGAGATCCTATCATGCCCCTGTAGTTTGTCATATCCACTGAAACTCCTGTGTCTTTGTCCAATTTAGTTGCTGTTGCCATGGGAGTTGATGCAGATGAACAGTCAAGCATACCAAATTTCTTGAGAAGATTTCTGGTATATTTTGCTTGATTAATGAAGATACCATCATCTGTTTGTTTCACCTGTAGGCCTAGAAAATAACTAAGCTCTCCCATCATGCTCATTTGATATCTGGACTGCATGAGCTTGGCAAACTTTTTACAGAGTTTATCATTATTAGACCCAAAGATAATGTCATCAACATATATCTGAACTAAAAGCAAGTCACTCCCAGATTTGAAATAAAACAGAGTTTTGTCAATAGTACCTCTGTTGAATCCACTTTCTAAGAGAAATTGAGCCAGAGTTTCATACCATGCCCTTGGTGCTTGCTTAAGTCCATAGAGTGCTTTATCCAGCCAGTAGACATGGTCTGGATATTTTGGGTCCACAAATCCTGGTGGTTGTTCAACAAACACTTCTTCTTCAAGCTTCCCATTCAGAAAAGCACTTTTCACATCCATCTGGAACACTTTGAATTTCTTGTGAGAGGAATATGCTAGAAAAATTCTGATTGCCTCCAATCTTGCAACTGGAGCAAATGTTTCATCATAATCTATTCTTCCTGCTGTGAATAGCCTTTTGCTACCAGTCTAGCCTTGTTCCTTGTGATAACACCTTCACTGTCAGTCTTGTTTCTGAAAACCCATTTAGTACCAACAATAGATCTGTTCTTTGGCCTTGGTACAAGGGTCCAAACTTCATTCCTTTCAAATTCATTCAACTCTTCCTGCATTGCTGTTATCCAGTCAGCATCTTGAAGAGCTTCTTCCACTTTCTTTGGTTCATTTTTAGACAAGAATGCATGAAACAAACATTCACTTGCAGTGGCACTTCTTGTTTTCACTTTTGTATCTGGATCACCAATTATCAAATCAGGTGTATGTGATTTGGTCCATTTCCTTGCAGAAGGCAAATGACTTCTGTCAGCATGTGATCCTCCCCCTTGATCCATGCTCTCCTGATTTTGTTGTGGGCTTTCTTCATTTTCTGAGACTCCCCCTAAACTTGACTGCCCAGAGTTAGAATTTCAATTTTCAGAGTTTGAATCATCAGAGTTTGATCCAGATTTTTCAGTTGACTTAGTATCAATGTTTGAGTCTTCATCTTGATCATGCTCCCCCTCAACTAGTTTTTCCCTTTGTTGTGGCTGAGAAGTTTCTCCAGTGTTTACCAGTAGAGGTTCAGAGTTTGTTTCAATAGAGTCTGTCAGAATAGTTTGATCAGAGTTTAATTCAACAGAGTCTGTCAGAATAGTTTGATCAGAGTTTACTTCAACAGAGTTTAAATCTTCATTTTCAAAGTTCAGTTGATCATATTCACCTATGTCTTCAAGTCCAGTTATCTTCTTGTCATCAAAAGACACATGTATAGATTCCATGATCACTTTAGTTCTCAGATTGTAAACTCTGAATGCCTTTGTTGACAGTGGATAGCCAACAAAAATTCCTTCATCTGCCTTTAGCTCAAACTTGGTCAACTGTTCAGGATGAGTCTTCAAAACAAAGCATTTGCACCCAAAAATATGAAAGTATTTCAGGTTAGGCTTCTTTTTCTTCACCATCTCATATGGTGTCTTTCCATGCTTATTGATCAGTGTAGCATTTTGAGTAAAACAAGCAGTTTGAACAGCTTCTGCCCAGAAATAAGTTGGCAATTTTGCTTCATCAAGCATAGTTCTGGCAGCTTCAATCAAGGTTCTATTTTTCCTTTCAACTACACCATTTTGTTGTGGTGTACCAGGTGCTGAAAATTCTTGCTTCACTCCATTGTTCTTGCAGAATTCTTCCATTGTTGCATTCCTGAACTCAGTTCCATTATCACTTCTGATGATTCTGACTTTGTTACTTGATCCTTTGTCCAGAAGATTCACATGCTCCATCAGAGTTAATGT
Source organism: Saposhnikovia divaricata (assembly GCA_036435485.1). Taxonomy (NCBI): domain Eukaryota; kingdom Viridiplantae; phylum Streptophyta; class Magnoliopsida; order Apiales; family Apiaceae; genus Saposhnikovia; species Saposhnikovia divaricata. The sequence continues at coordinate 85,410,453 of CM071594.1, forward strand.
AGTTTCATCCTTCTTTGCTAGAAAATACACCCAAGTGAATCTAGTGTATTCATCAACAATGACTAAAGCATATTCTTTCTTGCTATAGACATAACATTTACTGGACCAAAGAGATCAACATGCAGAAGATGATAAGGATCAGTGATTGAAAATTCTGTCTTGCTCTTGAAAGATGACTTCCTTTGCTTGGCCTTTTGACATGAATCACATAGGCCATCAACATTTAACAGAGCCTTTGGGAGTCCTCTTACAAGATCCTTTCTGATCAATTCATTGATGTTGTTCAAGTTCAAATGTGAGAGTTTCTTGTGCCACTTCCAACTCTCTTCACTAGACATTCTTGTAGACAGGCAAACAGCTTTTCCAACAGAGTCTATTAAAAGCTTGATTTCATAAATGTTATTTTGCCTATTACCAACTAGAACAACCTTTCCTGTAGATTTGTTGATAACTTCACAATATTCAGGTTGAAAATCTACATGATATCCCTTGTCACAGATTCGACTCACAAATAGCAAGTCATGCTTGAGTCCTGGGACGTGAGCTACATTGTTGATGATGACATTTCCAAGATTAATATTGCCATATCCCAATGTTCTTCCTACATTGCCATCACCATAGGAAACTTTTAGGTCAGCCTTCTCCTCATAGTCTGATAGTAGGGCTTTATTTCCAGTCATGTGTCCTGAACATCCACTGTCCACAACTAGGGTTGCCTTCTTGTTGCCCTGCAATCACAAGTAATTACTGAGGATTAGATTTAAGGATCCAGACTTGATTGGATCCTTTGACATTCTTAACTTTGTTAGCTTTAGCAACGGAATTAACATTATCAGAGTTTGAGCTAACAGTATCAGAGTTTACACTTGCAGTATTAACTTTAACCCATTTCAGATTGGGTTTAAGTACATAGTAATTATGATAGATAGCATGATACTGTCTGCAAGTATAAATGGAATGCCAAGTGCTTCCACAGTGTGTGCATAAAGTCTGTGGCTTAGTTCTAGCAAAATCCTTCTTTACCTCAGACTTGGAAGGTAAAGAATTTATATTTTTGTTTTTCTTGCAGAAATTTGCAAGATGCTTAGTACTACCACAGTTATGACATGTCTTTCTTGGAGCATAACTAGCAAGCATTGGTTTATTTCCTGAAGTTATGCCTACTTTTCCATTTCTGTTCTTATTTGACACTCCCTGTTTCTTAACAGATTTTAACTCCTTCAGTTTATGTTTGAGTTGTTTATCTGTCATTGAACCAATATTAACCTGTTTAACACTAGTTTTTACTGGTTCACTTTTAACAGCTTCTTTTTCATTATCAGACAAAAATTTACTAGCTCCATGTACAAAATGAGGTCTGATTTTAACTTGATTTTGAAATCTATGTTCATCTCCCTCATTATAACCTAGACCAACAGTGTCTGTTTGAAAAATCTGTTGAGTGTCCTTTCCAGAATTAGTCCAAGTCCTAATTTTCTTATTTGCTTCCTCCAACTCAGATTCTAGTTGTTTATATTTCTGAAGCAAATCCTGTTCTATAGAAACAGCATCATCTCTCTCGTTCTGAACTTGTTGCATGTTTTCAAGTTTTTCTTCAACAAGTTTATTTCTAACCTTAAGTTCATAATTTTCAGATTTTATCCTCTCATTCTCTAAAGTCTGATCCCTATAACTTATATGCAATGACTTAAGATAAATTCTTAATTGAGAAATGTCATCAATATTATAAGCATAGGTAGTTAGAGGTACCTGATTTTCAGAAGTTTCTGATTCAGTAGTAGCCATGAGAGCATAGTTCACTTCTTCATCAGAATCTGAAGTGTCTGCCCAATCTCTGCCTTTAGTGTAGAGTACCTTTCCAGTTTTACCCTTCTTGCACTCAGGAGCATAGTGACCCATCTCCTTACACTTGTAGCATTGAATTTCAGACTTATCCTTCTTCCCAGATTTGGTCTCTTTTCTTTCAGATTTCCTGAAACTTTTTCTGTCTTCATTTGAATCTCTAGAAAACCTTTTCCCTTTCTTGAAATTCTTGAAACCCATTTTCTTGAAGGTCTTCACCATCAACACAACCATTTTTCTCATTTCTTCTTCATCATCCTCAGAGTCAGATGATTCAGAAGAGTTTGAATCACAATCAGAGTTTGATGATTCACTTTCTGAGTGTATGACCAAAGCTTTTCTCTTAATTTTCCTTCTTGATACCTCTTTCTTCTGAGGCTTCTCTTCAACCTTAAGAGCAACAGACTTTGCCTTCCTGCTTGATCTCCTGTTTCTCTGCTCCATTTCCAATTCATGAGTTTTGAGCAGCCCATAGATTTCATCAATCTCTGTTTCAGCAAGTTCATATTTGTCTCTAATAGTGGTTGTTTTCACATCCCACTTTTCAGGTAGAGAAAGAAGAAACTTGAGATTTGAGTCTTCTAGATCATACTCTTTGTTGACCAATGACAAATCATTGAGCAGTTTACAGAATCTATCAAATGTTTCTGTCATGGTCTCTTCAGGTTTAGCCTCAAAGTGCTCATACTCTTGTGTGAGTATGTTTCTCCTATATTTCTTAATAGCAGCAGTTCCTTGACATCTGACTTCAAGAGCATCCCATATCTCTTTTGCAGTGGTGCAGTTAATCACTTTGTTAGACATAACATTGTCTAAAGCACTATGCAGTAAATGCCTAACCTTCGCATCATTAGCAATTGATGATAGATCTTCAGGAGTCATGTCCTTCTTTTCCTTTGGAACTATTTTAGCTTCTTCACCAGCAGTTGCAGCAGATAGCTTTGTAGGATTGTGAGGGCCTTCATAAATCCTGTCAAGATATTCTGGATCTGTAGCCTCCAGAAACATAGTCATCTTGACCTTCCACATGGCATACTTTGATGGCCTGAGAATAGGAACCCTGATTGGTCCATAACGACTCACAGTAGTAGGAGCCTTTTCAGAACTAGTAGATGTTGGTGGAGGAATTGCTGACATGATTATTGTTGTGTTTGGATCTTAACCTGTAATAAAGTAACAGATTGGCTCTGATACCACTTGTTAGGCCGAATACACAATTAATAATCAAATTCGTATGAGAGTTTAACAAGTAAGATGATTATGCACTTTAAATCTTCTAATATTAAAAACCCTCTTCGTGATGTAAACAATCACAAAGAGCTGCTAGGTTACAAATAAAGATAGTTCGATGCACGATGCCCTTCTAGGGTTAACCTAACTGTATTTATAAAATATACAGCTTCGATACAATCTCTAATTGATATTCCTAATAATCAGCTATACAATGATATCAATTACAGATTGTCACACGTCTCCTAAGTCAACTCGATCTCTTTGATAGCTATCCAGTCTCCAAAGATCTCGCTTCCATATCAATCTTCAATTGATCTCTAATATCTTCTGTTGACTCCGTACGCGCTGCTTCTAGACAGACTTTACTAAACTCTGTCCAGCTTCCATCAGTCAGACTTTACTAAACTCTGACTTCCTTCCAGTTAAACTCTGATATATCACTGTTACACTTAAACACTGAAACATTACATCAATTATATCTAACATGATTTATAGGCGAATCAATTATCGATTGTACGTAGCTGTATATTTTATAAATACAGTTAGGTTAATCCTAGAAGGGTATCGATCGTGTAATACAATATCTTTCATTGTAACCTAAGCAGCTCTCTGTGATATTTTACATCACTGAGAGAGAAGTTAATTCCAAATAGTTTTTTTAAAGCTTTTAAAGAACTTATTGTTATTCTCTCATACTTAGTTGATTATAAGTGTGTATTCGGCCTAACAGTACACTTGTGAAGCTAAAGAACGTCCTTTGACTAATGTTTGCAATCTATCGCAGAGGTCTCCCAGATTGTTCGAAGGGGAAGATGCAGATATCACCTTCACTGAAGAGGATGCTTCTTGGGTACATCATCCCCACACTGATGCTTTGGTAATTGAGGCAGGAATTGGATCATATGTGGTTCATAGAGTGTTAGTGGATAGTGGAAGCTCTGTGAATTTGTTATCCTACTCAGCTTTCAAGAAGATGCATTTTCTGGAGAAGGATCTAACTCCAACGAAGGATACCTTGTATGGTTTCACCAACAACCAGGTCCCCATCAAAGGTAAGATTCGTTTGCTAGTTACTCTAGGTGATAAACCTTACTGTATTACACAGTTATCAGAATTTATTGTTATAGAGGACAACATGAACTATAATGCTATCCTCGTGAGACCAATTCTAAAGGAGATGAGGGTGGTAACCTCAATTTATCACTTGACCATGAAGTTTCCAACGCCAAGTGGTGTTGGTGTAGTTCAAGGATGCCAGTATGAGTCTAGGGAATGTTATACTAAAGCTTGGCAACATGCTGCTAAGGCTGCTAAGTTACCTGAACCTATGGATGAGGTTCCTGATGACTTTCCGGGGAAGAATCCAGACAATATTGCAGTTGATCTATGAAGTCAGCCGTTAGAGGGTTTTGTGTCAGCATCCTGCAGAGCAGTATGAATTGAAGAGGTTACAGAGGAGGAACCTCATGCTGAGATTCCAGTTTTTTAGGGACTATATGTAAAGCATAATGTAATGTAATATGTAATAGAGGACATATTTAACTCAACTAGGATAAAAGAAAAATAATATTAACTCTATACAGGGATCGTGAAATTTGAAGAACAGACATTAACAAGGATCAAGTCGCTGAAAGAAGTTCATTAACATGATCAAGCCTCAAGGACAAAATAAGATGTACAGATGATTCAGTTGAAGGGCCAAAAGATTCCAGTGATAAAGTTTTTATGGTTACACAATTCTTAGCAGTTTTCTTAAAGACATGATACGAAGACCACGAGTGAATGTTAGTCATCTATGAACCAGACCAGTTGCACTAGGCGTCAACACTTCACAAAGGAATCGAAGTATCTAACTCAGAAAAACTATTAAGAGATATGATTGAGTTTAGAGCAGTACTGATATCCTCCATTTTGGAAGCTGCATATTTAAGGATGTCAAATTAAGAGGAAAATGAATAGTATTCAAAATCACTATTCACATGAATATTAACCGAAATCACTATTCACATGAATAGTACTATTCATATGAATAGGAACCGAAATTACTATTCATGATTAGTACCCAAAAGTACTATTCATCAGGTGGGTCCCACATGTTTTATTTTATAACTTTTGAAAATCAAAAGTTCAGCAGATTTTGAAATGAAGAATTCGGCTGCAGAAAAGAAGGAAAGCAGCCATAAGAAAAAACGTAATCAGTTACGTAATTTAGCATCATAGTGATTTTCTAAAGTCTATAAATAGGCTGCTTGTATTTCATTTCAAAACACACCTCAACACACAACTTTCTATTCTCTCTCTTGTATCTTCTCTGTGTAAGCTGCTAGACAGTCCATCTAGTAGGAAAGTCAGCTTAGCCCACTTTCAGGAAGTGTCGGGTAGAAGGTCCTCGTGCCTAAACTATCCTTAGGAGTGTTTGATTTTGTAGCTAATCCATAGGATTAAATTGTGTAGCAAACCTCCAGGTTTTATCTATTCAAAGATATTTCCTAAACATTTATGTTATTTCGATTTAGTATTTTTGATCTCATATCCACATCAAATATCGAAATATTTTTTTAATAACGTATTCAACCCCCCTTCTACGTTATTCCGGACCTAACAATTGGCATCAGAGCCACTCTGTTATTATACAACAGTTAAGATCCAAAAAGCTAATCAATCATGATAGAGAAAACACAAACTCCAACAACAAACAGATATGAATCAATCAGAGTTCCAATACGCAGGGCATCAGAATATTCCATATGGAAGGTGAAGATGGAAATGTTTCTGGAGGCTACAGATCCAGAGTACTTAGACAGAATCCTTGATGGTCCACATAAGCCTACCAAACTTTCTGTTGTAGTTGTTGGGGAGGAACGGAAAACGATTCCAAAGGAGAAGAAAGACTACACTCCTGAAGATATCTGCTCTATTAGCAAAGATGCCAAGGTAAGGCATTTATTACATAACGCCCTTGACAATGTTATGTCTAACAGGGTCATTGGATGCAAAACTGCTAAGGAGATTTGGGATGCTTTGGAAGTTAGATATCAAGGAACCAAAGCCATCAAAAAGCACAGGAGAACAATACTCACACAGGAGTATGAGCACTTTGACTCAAATACTGATGAGTCATTAACAGATATATATGACAGATTCCTGAAATTGCTGAATGATCTGTCACTGGTAGATAAGGAGTATGATCTTGAAGACTCCAATCTGAAATTCTTGTTGGCTCTTCCTGAGAAGTGGGATTTAAAGGCCACTACCATAAGAGACAATTATGATCTGGAAGACATGTCTCTTGATGAAATCTATGGAATGCTCAAGACTTATGAGCTTGAGATAGAAGAAAGAAGCAAGAGGCATGGAGGCAAGTCTAAGTCAATTGCTCTTAAAGCTGAGGAGAAAACTTTTAAAGAAGCTGCTGTGAAAAAAAGTCAATCTAATGGAAAGGCTCTTATTACAAAGTTTGATACTGAGTCATCAAACTCTGATGATGACTCAAACTCTGACAATCTCACGGACCCTGATGATGATGGCAGTGATGCTGAGATGATACAACTTGCAGCCCTGATGGTAAAAAGCTTCAAGAAGATGGCTTACAAGAACTTCAGGAAGGGAAGGAAGTTCACACGAAGAGATTCAAATTTTGAAAAGAAGAATTTCAGAAAAGCTGAGGGAAAGGAAAGCAGGTCTGGGAAAGTGGACAAGTCCAAGATCACATGCTATAACTGTGGTGAGAAAGGACATTTTTCACCTGAGTACAAGAAAGCCAAAACTGATAAAAGTCAAGCTTACATCATAAAGAAGAAGGACTGGGCTGACACTTCAGATTCTGAAGATGAGGTGAACTATGCCTTGATGGCAAATGCTGATAGTATCTCTGAAGCTACTGAGACCAAGGTACCTCACTCTACTTTAGCTTTTGATACTAATGATATATCTGAGTTAAGGCTCTTTCTTAAAAACTTGCATGTTAGTTACAGAGATCAGACTTTACAAAATGAAAGAATAAAATCTAAAAGTCTAGACCTTAGAAAGAGAAATGACTATCTAGAATTAGAATTAGTCCAGATGTTAAAAATTCAGAAAGAGAGAGATGATGCTATTATTGTTAAAAGTGAATTATTGAAAAAGCATGCTTATCTTGAATCTGAACTTGCTAAAGAAAGAAACATTATTAAAACTTGGACTAACTCTGGTAAAACTACTCAGATTATCATAGAGAATGATTGTTGGAAAGAAGGTCTAGGTTACACTGATAAAAAGAAAACTGCCAACATAGAAGCTGAGACCTCTAAACCTGTATTTACTGAAAAAGCTACAAAACCCAAACTTAATCACATGAGGTTTGTACCAAAATCTGACAAACCAAAACAGGATGAAGTCAAATCAGTAAATATTAGTTTAATGTCTCAGAAATAGCTTAAACACAAGCTGAAGGAGTTAAAAAGAGTGAACAAGGTAAAAGAACCTAGGAAAAACAGAAATGGAAAGGTAGGCATCAGTAACAGCAATAACTATATGCCTATTCCCAATGCTCCTAGGAAGAAATGTCATAACTATGGAAATCCTAACCATCTTGCTACTTTTTGCAGGAAGAATAAAAATATAAACTCTACACCTCCTAAGTCAGGAGTTAAGAGTGGTTCAGTTAGGTTTAAGCCACAGAATCCTTGTTTTCACTGTGGCAGTATTTGGCATTCTATTTATACATGCAAAGAGTATCATAATTTGTATCATGATTATTATGAACTTAAACCCTCTTTGAATAAATTCAAGATTGATTCTACATGTATAAATTCTGATAAAAAGAATGTTAGCACAAACTCTGATAAGACTTCTGCTGCAAAAGCTAACAGACTTAATATGGCCAAAGGATCCAAGCAAGTCTGGGTCCTTAAAACAAATCATTAGTGGTTTTTGTGATTGCAGGGTAACAAGAAAAATATCCTTGTTCTGGACAGTGGATGCTCAGGACACATGACTGGAAATAAAGCCCTGCTATCAGAATTTGTGGAGAAAGCTGGCCCAAGTGTTTCTTATGGAGATGGTAACATAGGAAGGACTCTGGGATATGGCAATATCAATCTTGGGAATGTCATCATTGAATCTGTAGCTCTAGTCTCAGGACTCAAACATAATCTACTAATTGTGAGTCAAATCTATGACAGAGGTTATCATGTGGATTTCTTTGAAGAACACGGTGAAGTTGTAAGCAAATCTACAGGAAAAGTTGTTCTGAATGGATACAGGCATGGTAACATTTATGAAGCCAAGCTTTCAACAAACTCTGATGGCTCTGCAATCTGTCTACTGAGTAGAGCATCAATTGAAGAAAGCTGGGATTGGCAAAAGAGACTTTCTCATCTGAATTTCAACAGCATTAATGAGCTAGTGAAGAAAGATCTTGTGAGAGGATTGCCCAAATCAGTTTTTACTCCAGATGGCCTATGTGACTCATGTCAAAAGGCAAAACAAAGGAAAACTTCATTCAAAAGTAAGACTGAATCCTCAATTCTTGAGCAATATCAGTTATTGCATGTTGATTTATTTGGTCCAGTAAATATAATGTCTATTGGAAAGAAAAGATATGCTTTGGTTATTGTTGATGAATACACCAGATATACATGGGTATATTTCATGCACAAGAAAGAAGAAACCGCATCAATCTTAACAGAGCATGTCAGACAACTGGACAAAGAATCTAAGCATACAGTGAAAATCATAAGGAGTGATAATGGCACTGAGTTCAAGAATGCAGTCATGGAAGAGTTTTGTAAAGAAAATGGAATAAAGTAAGAATTCTCTGCACCTGGAACTCCACAACAAAATGGAGTAGTAGAGACAAAAAACAGGACTCTCGTAGAAGCTGCAAGGACCATGCTTGATGAAGCAAAGCTGGCAACTTACTTCTGGGCTGAAGCTGTGCAAGCTACTTGTTTCACAGAGAATGCAACACTCATAAACAAGTATAGTAAAACACCATATGAGATTGTGAAAAATAAGAAGCCGAACCTGAAATACTTTCATGTGTTTGGATGTAAGTGTTTTGTTCTTAAGACTCATCCAGAACAGCTTTCCAAATTTGATTTAAAAGCTGATGAAGGAATCTTTGTTGAATACCCACTATCCACAAAAGCATTCAGAGTCTACAATCTAAGAACAAAAGTGGTCATGGAATCTATCCATGTGTCTTTTGATGATAAGAAGATAACAGGACTTGAAGATTTTGATGAACATGACCAATTGAGATTTGAGAATGAAGAAATAAATGCTGATCTACAAAATTCTGATACTCTTTCAGACTCTATTGTTCAATCTATACCAGTAGAATAGACAGCAGCACATGTTGAGGGGGAGCAAGTGAACGATGAACCCCAATCAAGTGAAGAAACATCTGCTGCTAATGATTCATCAAACTCTGAAAGTAACAGCTCAAGGGGAGCAAACAATGATTTTGGATCTACTAGTCACCACAATCAACACAATCATGAACTTGGGTAATCATCAAAATCAGATCTGCCAAGACAAAGGATATGGAGTAGAGCGCATCTCTTTGAACAGATCATTGGTGAACCGGACACGGGTGTACAGACTAGAAGAGCAACACAGAATGAATGCAATTTTGCATGATTTTTATCTCAAATTGAACCTAAAAAGATTAATGAAGCTCTTGATGATCCAGATTGGGTAACTGCAATGCAGGAAGAACTCAATCAGTTCGAAAGGCAGAAAGTTTGGAAGCTGGTGCCAAGACCAAAAGATAAATCTGTAATTGGAACTAGATGAGTGTTTAGGAATAAACTTGATGAAAATGGTATTGTTACGAGGAACAAGGCTCGATTGGTAGCAAAGGGTTACTCTCAAGAAGAGGGAATTGATTATGATGAAACCTATGCTCCAGTTGCAAGGCTTGAAGCAATCAGGATGTTCTTAGCATTTGCTGCTGTAACACCCCCAAATCCGGGGTCAGGGATTTGGTCGTCACGCGGAAATCCTTATTAACAATTCACCTGTTTAACAACATTAATCCATCTGTAATCATTGAATAACTGAAATACATCATTGAGACCCCAACTACCAAGCATCTTATAGGTTATAGGGCTAGAAACAAGAACTAAAGTCTTTACATTACTCACTTCATTACCTCCATTGAATCAAATTACACCGTGTCTTACAAATCTTATTCCGCTAGTATAACTTCGTTGAGAAGTATACCAGCAACTAGTTCTACTCTATACAATGTGATATATATATATTACACATTAATAAAACCATATGTAACTTACTCCAGCTATAGATGTTCTGGATCCTGTCTTCTTCATAAGGTAGTCCGCCTGCTTCTTCCGAGCTATGCAGATAACCCTCATCCGTTTACCTCTTTCTGAAAGGCTAATATATATAAAACAAACAAGTATGAGCGAAAGAATTGCCCAGGAAGTGGTTAATAGAGTTCACAAAATATCCCATCATATACTTGGGGTTTTCATAATACCACGGATACTTAATATCATTAATAAAATATCTGTATCCAAGAAACCTCAATAGGGAAAGTATAATGATTAAAATAATCAGTAAATGAACATGATAAGTTCATAATCACAATAATGACCTTTCCGTCAAAATATCTGCTATGAAAAGAAGGTAAGTAGAAAATCAAAATATAAATATCATCTTTCATGATATATCTTTAATCTTTATCGCAATATGAACAGTTCTTGCATTTTATAAAAGGATGAGGTTTCAAAGCACACCAATAACCTTTTCAAAAAAATCATGTCTGCTATATCAACCATAAGCAGAATATCAGCATATAGCTTAAAAAATGAAGTTATAAGGAAGGTTATTGTAACATCAGTTTTGAACACTTTTCAACCCTGCCAACACTTATCGGTCACCCAACCGTAGCTTTCCGATCGGGGTGCTCTCGATAATGTTGCAGAAATATCCAAATTGGATGATGAACTAATACTGGAGTATCTCGCGCCAGATGTCAAACCTTATGATGATCAGTCATAAGTTTGTGCATCTCAAAGTTTGTTTCTCTACATGTAGAAGGAAGAACATATGGACACCACCATACGCCGGATCTCCCTAGCCAACGGTTGGGCATAGTTTGGGACCGGCGCAACTCGGACCCTATTTCCAGGATGGGCTGTCCCACAGTCTCTTACACCTGTTATCAGTGATGGACTGATTCACAGCCTCATACACACATACTCCTAGTTCGAGTAAAATCCATGACTCTGAAACGTAAGGCTCATCCCCCTTCCCCCAAGTATAATACTTGTTGACCAGACTCCACAAAGTAGTCGTCACCATTGTAAAGGAAGGATTCGCCAATATTTCCCAAGCAATAGCTTGTTAATGGATTAAAACTTGTTACATCAATCTTACCCCTCGAGTGTTGAAGAGGTAACCAGAGTCATTCTGACTCATACGCAATGAGTTGAAAATAATTTTTCTTTCAACATCCTTGACTCAAAAGTTAAGTAATAATAAAGTTAAATAAGGTTCCCCAGTTTTGAAGGAAAGCGACGCCTTTACAGGCAAGAAGTTGATTTTGAATCATGGGGACCTGAACAGTATACTGATGATCTTTTTCTGAAAATCTTTGTTAGGCCAAATGAGATAGGCTCTCAACATAATTCATAGAAAGTCCAGAAGTCAGAAATATACAAGATACCTTGAATAAAACTCATAATACACTTCATAATTATTGAAGTCAAATATGCATTTATATACATAAACTATTCCATCTATATTGAAAGTATTTAATAAATATTCAGATAATATTTATTAAATCGAGAATGTTTAAAGAATATAATTAAATAAAATTATTACGCTTAAACCCGGAAGTGAATATTCAGAATAATATTCATTAAATAAATAATCATTAAATGATTATTCGAAAAGCCTTTAAATGAATATTCAAAATAATATTCATTTAATAAATAAATAATGAAATAGTTTATAATTAACAACCTTTAAATGAATATTTGAAATAATATTCGTCAATTAAACAATCCTTATTAATAATAAGGAAAACTTTAAATGAATATTTAGATTAATATTCATTAAATAAATAGTCATCTAGAGATAACTAGAAACCTTTAAATGAAAATCCGAATTAAGATTCATTTAAATAAATAACTCACGTATGATTATGAAATCATACTTTAAATAAATATTTGAAACAATATTTTCCATGTAATTATAATCCTCGAATATTATTTACTAAATAAATAATATTCAGAAAATAATTGTAATACGTGTACGATATACCGCCTCGCGGTTCGTAACAAATTAATCGAAACATATGCCCTATACTAAGGGCTATCGTAAACCCGGCTTATAGCTACTAGATCACCTCTAGTTTATAAGTCGTCTAATTAAAAATCACACTTCAAGTATGACAATATATTAAGTCAAAACAACTATGCATATACCTTGCATCGTATATCGTGAAATATTCAATAATACTCTTAATGGAATAATATTTGATTAATATTCCTCAAGTGAGATAATACTCAAATAAAAATCCTCGAATCTATACCAAGTAATAAATACTTTTTGAAATTATAATGATGATACTAAATAACATTCCTCAGAATACATAGCACTTTGCCGTTGGAATCCCTCCGGGTTTCCACGACTAGTTATATATATCAAAATACCGACTCCCGGTCTAGAGTCGAACACAATAATTATGCTCTTATACTTAGAGCCACAATATACACCGGTTCGTTCTAACTCATCTCAAAATTTATATGTGAATCAGAAAGCAAACATTATATATATGGCAATATAAGCATTTACCGCAACATTGTATAACTCTATTCATGGCAAAACAGTAATATAGAACCAATACTACAAAGTATGGTTTAGAACACTTGCCTGGTACTCGAGATACGATAGGGCTCGCGACGATTTCGGTCCATCTAGACAAAGTCAAAAGAAAACGCACGATTAATCCCCTAGATAATCCTCTTATAATTCAACACTTAAACACACAAGCGAAACATAACCAAGGTAACACTAGCTCATTTTAGGCTCATACTAAGTCCATGTTAATCCGCAATTAATTAAGTCGTAAGTTTGGTTCGAAATTCATCCTCGAATCCAAGTTATACTCAACCTTTTGGAACATTGGTTTCTAAGTCGCGTTTTTAGTGGTTTTCACATGCGCAACCTCTGTTGTTTCATTTTTATAAAATGGTAAAATAATCTTTTGGACTCGAGACCTTCGCATAAACCTCGCTAACTGACCTTAGCACTTTACCACAAAATTTCACATTCTAATTCGACTATTAAGGGTTTCGAACTCATCATCAAAGTAGTTATATTTCTGCGATAAAATCCTTTGAACCACTTTTACGAATTTCGCAATTTCTCCTAAACCGTAAACTCTTTTAACTCGATTCTTTCGGAAAAATAAACTAGACAACCATATCTTTGTAACCATAGGCAGTGGTGATGCTAAAAATGGTGTTATGGTCTCGGGAATTAACTGTTTATAAGGGTTAACGAAATTTCGCCATTACGACGGCTATAATTCGGACATTTCCAAATTTTAACCAACCCAACCAAGCTTACAATCAATTCTCAAGACTAATATTCACTATTCATCATCTATCTCAAGTTGTCAACTGACTTTGAGGCTAAAACCATGGTTTTCCATTTTTATAAAACTTATACAAGATCAATATGCAAGTCATCCACTTAAAACCATAACAATGAAACTATAACTCAAAACTCTCCAAAATCTCACAAACTTACAAGGCATGGAAGAGAGTTATACCTGCCTAGGAAGCTTAAAGATGCTAGTAAGGTCTCACAACACTTAAACCTTGCTTGGATGATCCATGGAAGGCCATAACATAAAGATAAAAACCATGGAAACAAGTTAGAACACTATTCATCATCACTTTCACTAATTATTTGAAAATGGAAAAATCCTTGGATGGTTCTCAAATTTTTACCATACCTTTTCCTATGAAAGAGATTTGTTTTAAGCTATAGATCACCATTGTTGGATGCTTGGAAGTGACACTTTGAATTTACTAAAAAGGAGCAGATTTTTCTTAAGGAGAAAATGGGTTCTTGCTTTTCTTTTCCTTCCCTTTTTCTTTTTGACTTGTTCAACTAGCTTTTGATCTAATATGTTGATAAGATCAGTTAGGTGGCTGAGTTTGACCCTCTTGGGGCTTGTGCAAGGTGTATCCAATAAGCTTGATGGATATTTGTTTGGTTTTTGGTTTGTTTTAAGTGATTTAAATCACTTTGTTTCTAAATTGTTTTGATTTAATCCTTGATTAAATCATTTAATCCACTTGATATAATTCTCTTGATGATCATGTAGGATATTTAATCTTGTCATAATCTCAATCCTTAATGCACGATTTATTTGTTTAATCGCTTAATCTCGTGGTAAAGTTTCAACGATTTCTAGAATGTTCGTTTCACTGTCTCAGTGGTTTTCGTTATAAATCCTCAAATCAAATATAATAAAATTCTCAAATATTAAATCCTCAAATCCTCAAATTTAATATCTCATTTCTTGAATATAATATTATATAATTCACTGCCTGGTCAAATATTACACCAAAATAGAATTTGGAATTTCTGAATTCCGATCGTCTTTACATACACTTATTTGCTCCGTGAATCACTAATGTGACTTCGAAATATCCATACCATGTCTCGTACATAGGGTGGCATGAAAAATTTCTTGGTTCCCAAAATCACTATTCATCCATGAAAAACACTATTCACGTATGGAAACACTATTCACTGATGCACTTAATCCTAATAAGAAAAGTTTTAATTCTACCAAAAATTCGGGTTATTACAGTCTCCCCTCCTTAAAAGGATTCCGTCCCGGAATCAGTTTAGGAATAACTGGGGTACTTTTCTCCCATTGCACTTTCAAATTCCCAGGTGGATTCTTCCACTTCTTGATTTTCTACAAATCTCTTATTAGCTTGACAACCTTGTTCCTTACACTTGCTCATTTCTATTCATGATTTCCACGGGAATTCCTTTAGCATCACGCATCTCCGATCTCATATTCTCTATCTTATTTGCGCAGAAATACCCCAACATAAACTTGCTTGTCATTCATCAACATGCCATTTACCTTATCAATAGCAGCACTATCTCTATTATTGCGGGCTTGGGCCGCATACTTTCTATGTTTGTCCTGGGTTGACACTAGTCACTTTTGATTAAGCTCTACTGTCTCTCTGGTCTGTTGAACTAGTTCTGGCCCCAACATCTTTCTCTTGCCACTTCCTCCCAGCATAAGGGAGAGTGGTATCTTCTTCCATACAGGGCCTTGTAAGGGCATTCATATGCTCGCGTGGTAACTGTTGTTATAAGCAAACTCGATCAATTATTCCATATTCTCGATGCATATTTCATAATTCCATTTCCATCTTCTCAAGATCCTTAATTAACTCAGCTAACGTGATTATCATCTCAAGTCTTTCTTTATGACTAAGGGCATCGACCACCATATTGGCCTTCCTTGGATGGTAGGGTATTTCACAGTATAATCCTTTATCAATTCTAGCCATTTTCTCTATCTTGTGTTCAACTCTTTCTGGGTGAATATATATATATATATATCTTCAGTTCTTTCGATCAATATAGATCTCGCACTTTTCTCTATCTTAATACGGTCTCCAAATCTTTTAGGGCGAAAACTATCGCGACTAACTCTAAACCAATTCATTAAATCCATAAAAGTTATGGTTGCCTTAGTCAACCCAAACGACATTACTAAAACTCATAGTGTCCATACCTAGTGCGAAACGCAGTCTTAAGTATATCCTCATGTTTTATCTTCAACTGGTAATATTCAGTTCTCAAGTCAATCTTAGAGGAATACTCAGCATCTTTCAGCTGGTCAAATAAATCATCTATCCTAGGTAATGATACCTATTCTCAATGGCGAACTCGTTCAACTCTCGAAGTTTGATGCACAATCTCGTGCTAACATTTTTCTTTCTCGCAATAACACCGGGGCTCTCCACGGTGGTACACTGGGTCTTATCATACTCTTGCCCAACACTTCTTGTAACTGAGTCACTACTCTTTCATTTCCACTGGGGCTAACAGGAGATGCAACAATATACTCTGAATACTCGGTATTCATTCTCATGTCATCCAAATCGATATCTGGTAGCTAATTAAAACCTTGTACAGCCTCCCAAGGCCATTGTAATTTCCTTTATACTTTGTGCCTCTTTTCTCGGCATCAACAATAAGAGCTAATTAAGCCTCAAATCTCTGACGTAATAATTTCTTAATCTGAACTAGATTCAAGAATCTCTTAATCTGTCTTCATCCCTTAATTATTACTCTCTTTCCCTTATAATATCAACTTCTCCCAACTTGAAAAGAATCAATTCTATTAAAAGTGTCGACCTCATATTTCTAGTTCACAACCTGGTTGCACCAATTTAATGCAAAATTTCACGATCGACCATCTTTACTTGCAATCACTCCGTTAGGGTTCAACCTTAAGGTCTAATTGTCATGCACAATCTTGAGGTGCAAGGTACTTAGCAGTTCTGGAATAAAATGTTAATACCAACTGAATTTAAGTAGGAGGGTACCTGCTGTCATGTCCGTGATTCTTACGGCATCTCGCAAGGTCATTTTGAAAGTCCTGGCAGGGGTTGCTTGCTAGAGGTAGCCTTATTGACTCTGGGTATAGCTGGTCCAGTAGATGGACATTCCTTAGCCTTGTGTCCAAGCTTTCCACAATCGATGCCTTTTGCACTAATATAGGATAATCTGTTAATTCCAACATTGCCACGCGATTCTGGATCCCTTGTCTTAGCTCTAATTGAAGCCTACGGGCTCTTTTCTCTTCGGTGTCCACAACTCGGGAACAACCTCAACAACTCGGATAACTTGGCTTCGCACTTTGCCACAGTCATGGTTCCTTGTTTTAACTCGAGAAACTTTATTTCCATCTGGGTTTCCATATACTTCGGAAAACATTTCCCTAAAATAACAAGCTGAATAACTCCCAAGTCACGACACTATCTAGTGGTTCGCCTCTCCCTTCAGGTAGGCAGCGAACATCGTTTTATGATTCTCTGCAATACTCAGTTTCTCATATGATTTCTCCATCTCTTTAAGATAAGCTATGGCCTCCACTGGGTCAGCGGTTCCATGGAACTCTGGGGGTTTCTATTTGACACGGTTATCATTGGAGTTTCACGACACATCGCTATTCCTTTCACATATATCGTTTGACCCACTTTCCACTTATTACAATATCTCTGAGAGAGAGAATAAACTAATTCATTGATATGTCATCGATATTTTATTCGTCTTAGCGATCCGCTCTTGTCATAGGCTATTTCGTTGTGAATCTAATTCCTATCAACGAATTTTTGACTTATTCAACCTGGTTGGCCTCCCCTTGGAATTTATTAGAGATAACAAGAATCATTGAGCTTTGAAAAGATAGATGCCATATCAAGACAAATGTCACACAATGGTGATCATAAGATTATGAATTTTAAAGCAAATCTTATTTGAGATAAGAGAATTTACCATAAGATCAATATGATCAAAAGAACTAACGTTGCGTGCCTTAGTTAAGGCATTACTAAAGGTAATTACCCTTCTTGTATTTCACAACACACAAGTGATGGCGTCCCATCAGATTTCCATCACACAGACAGACAGTCCTTGTGGCCCCTATAAGGATAGGGTTGTTCGTCTCGGTGGAAGAAGAGAAATAGGAATCAATTTGAACTTCAGTTAATAAATTATCGTCTTTCGACAAATAATTCTCAGAGGGACACCTTGGAGAAAATTCTAAGGTGTGATTCCAAAAGTAAAGAATATCCAGAAAGATACTGATATATATCACAAGCAAGTGGTGTTGTATCACCATAAGATTATTCACTATTGAAGGAAAGTGAAAGTTTAAATAACATCAATAGACAGGCTTCAGAACCTGAAAGTAATCATGACAGCCTCTGTCATAATTGAAACCCAGTACGGGTGAACACGAATACAACAATGTATCTTTAGAAGAAGTATATCCCATATAAGGAAGCTCTCGCTTGGAGAGATGTCAAATAATTCATAGATCGGGGAGGTAATCAAAATGATTTACTAATGGGGAGGTTACTGCCAACGTCTCTACGGATGCCTTATATGTCGGCTCATCTGGCGGATAATCGTTTGATTCTAAAGTTTTTTTTTTTCTGCATGCACCTTAGAGTGCTCGATAACTTACGCCATTATCGACTCGTACTAGTCACCACAGTCTCAACCATCAACATTTACAATCGTAGAGAGTTATACCCAACTCGGTGTAATCATCTCAAGCAACGTTCCATTCCACACAAAGGCTTCGATATCGGTGCCATCCTTAGTGTTGACGAATTCCATATTTCGAATAGGCGGTATTCCGGACGATCATTAGAAAAATACAGGCTTAAATTCGGTATCTATCAATCCTGTGTGCCACATAGCTTAACACTTTTGGCATAACAGCCTTTCATTTAAGTCAATCCCAGAATTTCTCAGTCCGTCTTGGTCCTTTAAATATGGTTCATCTTTACCGTCCAATCTCAACTTCATCATTTTATCTCTACAGTCCATTTTAACACTCCGGGTCTGTCCACCAACCCATATGGCGATTACCTTAACCAATCGACCAGGTTTCCTCTAGTTTTCACTCTCTTTGGCGACATGCTCTGATAATCGGAAAGACAAGGTTTGCCAAAAATTTGTCGAATCTCTTCCCAATATCAGGGAAATTTGGTCAGTCTATTTATCCACTATTAATACTAGGAAATCAATTTCGAAACCTAAAGAACAATTCTATGAACATCCAAACAGGTAGAATCGTAAGCAGTCATAATAACGGAACAATCAACATAAACTTGGAAGTTTAACCACTAGAAAGGAACCAAATATACACCTCCCATAGAAGGGAAAACCAAAGTTTCACACGGAACATGCCGCATTTTCCTGATACATATACGTCCGAGTAGTCTATATTACCAACAGTCAGTTTACTTAACCCCCCCCACTTAAAGGGAACATTACTTTATAACTAGTTATTCTTCAAAACCAGCAGTACCCGGATCTGACTCCGACTTCTCAGTTCTATCCTCGTAATTTCCTCCTCGGCCGTCAGCCGGGTCCTCTACTCATTTGTCCTTGTATTTATTCCAATCAAATTAATAGCCAAGTTCCGAACGATCCAGTCGTGGGCAACAGTTGATACCACCTCTATCTCATCTATTCTTAAAACTCTACTCCATTCGCTTCATCATATCTCCTGATGAATCATAATCGACTCTAAATTCTTGTCTTGTCACTTAATCACTCTCTAAGGATTCTTTCGGTCCTCAAGTAAACATATCACATCTTTATCAATCGGCTCGTTCTCTACAAGATTATTCCCTTGACCTTCCATGATGTCCTCCTCTAGATCCTCCTCTGGATCCTCCTCTATTGGGTCAGCGTCCATCTCAAGGAACGCATCATTATGTGTCTGCTCAGAGGCCTCGGGGTCTGGCATATTCGGTATCTCAACCCTCTCTACCACCATATCCGATGTCAACTTTCTATCCTTCATAATAATTTTGAAAATTCCCTATAGTTCGGGGAATACATAACTGCATCCATGAATTCCCTCAAATCATCTTAAATTCATGTCTCGGGCGATCTATGCCCCTGCCGACCAATACTTATCTCTGAGCATTCTTTGGTAGATATTCATCACCACAAGAAGCGAGGTCTACATCATCATATTCTTCAACGTAGCATTCACACCTTAAATTAAACGTTGGTACTATATCCAATAGTCCAACATGAACTCTACATGAGTTCCAACGTTCTCACATAACTATACACACTCCTACACACTCTCGTTTCTAGTTTACTATAACCTCAGCTCTGATACCATTTATGTAACACCCCCAAATCCGGGGTCAGGGATTTGGTCGTCACGCGGAAATCCTTATTAACAATTCACCTGTTTAACAACATTAATCCATCTGTAATCATTGAATAACTGAAATACATCATTGAGACCCCAACTACCAAGCATCTTATAGGTTATAGGGCTAGAAACAAGAACTAAAGTCTTTACATTACTCACTTCATTACCTCCATTGAATCAAATTACACCGTGTCTTACAAATCTTATTCCGCTAGTATAACTTCGTTGAGAAGTATACCAGCAACTAGTTCTACTCTATACAATGTGATATATATATTACACATTAATAAAACCATATGTAACTTACTCCAGCTATAGATGTTCTGGATCCTGTCTTCTTCATAAGGTAGTCCGCCTGCTTCTTCCGAGCTATGCAGATAACCCTCATCCGTTTACCTCTTTCTGAAAGGCCAATATATATAAAACAAACAAGTATGAGCGAAAGAATTGCCCAGCAAGTGGTTAATAGAGTTCACAAAATATCCCATCATATACTTGGGGTTTTCATAATACCACGAATACTTAATATCATTAATAAAATATCTGTATCCAAGAAACCTCAATAGGGAAAGTATAATGATTAAAATAATCAGTAAATGAACATGATAAGTTCATAATCACAATAATGACCTTTCCGTCAAAATATCTGCTATGAAAAGAAGGTAAGTAGAAAATCAATATATAAATATCATCTTTCATGATATATCTTTAATCTTTATCGCAATATGAACAGTTCTTGCATTTTATAAAAGGATGAGGTTTCAAAGCACACCAATAACCTTTTCAAAAAAATCATGTCTGCTATATCAACCATAAGCAGAATATCAGCATATAGCTTAAAAAATGAAGTTATAAGGAAGGTTATTGTAACATCAGTTTTGAACACTTTTCAACCCTGCCAACACTTATCGGTCACCCAGCCGTAGCTTTCCGATCGGGGTGCTCTCGATAATGTTGCAGAAATATCCAAATTGGATGATGAACTAATACTGGAGTATCTCGCGCCAGATGTCAAACCTTATGATGATCAGTCATAAGTTTGTGCATCTCAAAGTTTGTTTCTCTACATGTAGAAGGAAGAACATATGGACACCACCATACGCCGGATCTCCCTAGCCAACGGTTGGGCATAGTTTGGGACCGGCGCAACTCGGACCCTATTTCCAAGATGGGCTGTCCCACAGTCTCTTACACCTGTTATCAGTGATGGACTGATTCACAGCCTCATACACACATACTCCTAGTTCGAGTAAAATCCATGACTCTGAAACGTAAGGCTCATCCCCCTTCCCCCAAGTATAATACTTGTTGACCAGACTCCACAAAGTAGTCGTCACCATTGTAAAGGAAGGATTCGCCAATATTTCCCAAGCAATAGCTTGTTAATGGATTAAAACTTGTTACATCAATCTTACCCCTCGAGTGTTGAAGAGGTAACCAGAGTCATTCTGACTCATACGCAATGAGTTGAAAATAATTTTTCTTTCAACATCCTTGACTCAAAAGTTAAGTAATAATAAAGTTAAATAAGGTTCCCCAGTTTTGAAGGAAAGCGACGCCTTTACAGGCAAGAAGTTGATTTTGAATCATGGGGACCTGAACAGTATACTGATGATCTTTTTCTGAAAATCTTTGTTAGGCCAAATGAGATAGGCTCTCAACATAATTCATAGAAAGTCCAGAAGTCAGAAATATACAAGATACCTTGAATAAAACTCATAATACACTTCATAATTATTGAAGTCAAATATGCATTTATATACATAAACTATCTATATTGAAAGTATTTAATAAATATTCAGATAATATTTATTAAATCGAGAATGTTTAAAGAATATAATTAAATAAAATTATTACGCTTAAACCCGGAAGTGAATATTCAGAATAATATTCATTAAATAAATAATCATTAAATGATTATTCGAAAAGCCTTTAAATGAATATTCAAAATAATATTCATTTAATAAATAAATAATGAAATAGTTTATAATTAACAACCTTTAAATGAATATTTGAAATAATATTCGTCAATTAAACAATCCTTATTAATAATAAGGAAAACTTTAAATGAATATTTAGATTAATATTCATTAAATAAATAGTCATCTAGAGATAACTAGAAACCTTTAAATGAAAATCCGAATTAAGATTCATTTAAATAAATAACTCACGTATGATTATGAAATCATACTTTAAATAAATATTTGAAACAATATTTTCCATGTAATTATAATCCTCGAATATTATTTACTAAATAAATAATATTCAGAAAATAATTGTAATACGTGTACGATATACCGCCTCGCGGTTCGTAACAAATTAATCGAAACATATCGTAAACCCGGCTTATAGCTACTAGATCACCTCTAGTTTATAAGTCGTCTAATTAAAAATCACACTTCAAGTATGACAATATATTAAGTCAAAACAACTATGCATATACCTTGCATCGTATATCGTGAAATATTCAATAATACTCTTAATGGAATAATATTTGATTAATATTCCTCAAGTGAGATAATACTCAAATAAAAATCCTCGAATCTATACCAAGTAATAAATACTTTTTGAAATTATAATGATGATACTAAATAACATTCCTCAGAATACATAGCACTTTGCCGTTGGAATCCCTCCGGGTTTCCATGACTAGTTATATATATCAAAATACCGACTCCCGGTCTAGAGTCGAACACAATAATTATGCTCTTATACTTAGAGCCACAATATACACCGGTTCGTTCTAACTCATCTCAAAATTTATATGTGAATCAGAAAGCAAACATTATATATATGGCAATATAAGCATTTACCGCAACATTGTATAACTCTATTCATGGCAAAACAGTAATATAGAACCAATACTACAAAGTATGGTTTAGAACACTTGCCTGGTACTCGAGATACGATAGGGCTCGCGACGATTTCGGTCCATCTAGACAAAGTCAAAAGAAAACGCACGATTAATCCCCTAGATAATCCTCTTATAATTCAACACTTAAACACACAAGCGAAACATAACCAAGGTAACACTAGCTCATTTTAGGCTCATACTAAGTCCATGTTAATCCGCAATTAATTAAGTCGTAAGTTTGGTTCGAAATTCATCCTCGAATCCAAGTTATACTCAACCTTTTGGAACATTGGTTTCTAAGTCGCGTTTTTAGTGGTTTTCACATGCGCAACCTCTGTTGTTTCATTTTTATAAAATGGTAAAATAATCTTTTGGACTCGAGACCTTCGCACAAACCTCGCTAACTGACCTTAGCACTTTACCACAAAATTTCACATTCTAATTCGACTATTAAGGGTTTCGAACTCATCATCAAAGTAGTTATATTTCTGCGATAAAATCCTTTGAACCACTTTTACGAATTTCGCAATTTCTCCTAAACCGTAAACTCTTTTAACTCGATTCTTTCGGAAAAATAAACTAGACAACCATATCTTTGTAACCATAGGCAGTGGTGATGCTAAAAATGGTGTTATGGTCTCGGGAATTAACTGTTTATAAGGGTTAACGAAATTTCGCCATTACGACGGCTATAATTCGGACATTTCCAAATTTTAACCAACCCAACCAAGCTTACAATCAATTCTCAAGACTAATATTCACTATTCATCATCTATCTCAAGTTGTCAACTGACTTTGAGGCTAAAACCATGGTTTTCCATTTTTATAAAACTTATACAAGATCAATATGCAAGTCATCCACTTAAAACCATAACAATGAAACTATAACTCAAAACTCTCCAAAATCTCACAAACTTACAAGGCATGGAAGAGAGTTATACCTGCCTAGGAAGCTTAAAGATGCTAGTAAGGTCTCACAACACTTAAACCTTGCTTGGATGATCCATGGAAGGCCATAACATAAAGATAAAAACCATGGAAACAAGTTAGAACACTATTCATCATCACTTTCACTAATTATTTGAAAATGGAAAAATCCTTGGATGGTTCTCAAATTTTTACCATACCTTTTCCTATGAAAGAGCTTTGTTTTAAGCTATAGATCACCATTGTTGGATGCTTGGAAGTGACACTTTGAATTTGCTAAAAAGGAGCAGATTTTTTTTAAGGAGAAAATGGGTTCTTGCTTTTCTTTTCCTTCCCTTTTTCTTTTTGACTTGTTCAACTAGCTTTTGATCTAATATGTTGATAAGATCAGTTAGGTGGCTGAGTTTGACCCTCTTGGGGCTTGTGCAAGGTGTATCCAATAAGCTTGATGGATATTTGTTTGGTTTTTGGTTTGTTTTAAGTGATTTAAATCACTTTGTTTCTAAATTGTTTTGATTTAATCCTTGATTAAATCATTTAATCCACTTGATATAATTCTCTTGATGATCATGTAGGATATTTAATCTTGTCATAATCTCAATCCTTAATCCACGATTTGTTTGTTTAATCGCTTAATCTCGTGGTAAAGTTTCAACGATTTCTAGAATGTTCGTTTCACTGTCTCAGTGGTTTTCGTTATAAATCCTCAAATCAAATATAATAAAATTCTCAAATATTAAATCCTCAAATCCTCAAATTTAATATCTCATTTCTTGAATATAATATTATATAATTCACTGCCTGGTCAAATATTACACCAAAATAGAATTTGGAATTTCTGAATTCCGATCGTCTTTACATACACTTATTTGCTCCGTGAATCACTAATGTGACTTCGAAATATCCATACCATGTCTCGTACATAGGGTGGCATGAAAAATTTCTTGGTTCCCAAAATCACTATTCATCCATGAAAAACACTATTCACGTATGGAAACACTATTCACTGATGCACTTAATCCTAATAAGAAAAGTTTTAATTCTACCAAAAATTCGGGTTATTACAGCTGCACACTCCAACTTTAAGGTTTTTCAGATGGATGTGAAGAGTGCATTTTTGAACAGAGATCTAGAAGAAGAAGTCTATGTTGAACAACCCCCTGGGTTCGAAGACAAGGAATTTGAAGGTTTTGTATACTTTCTCTTCAAAGCTCTCTGTGGTCTCAGGCAAGCTCCTCGAACATGGTATGATACTTTCTCAACGTTCTTGCTTGAAAATGGTTTTACAAGAGGTATCATCGAAAAAACTCTCTTTCATAAAAAGCATAAAAATGATATAATTCTGGTGCAAGTATACGTGGATGATATACTATTTGGTTCTACTAATGATTTGCTATGCAAGAGATTTGCTAAGCTAATGCAGAGTAAGTACGAGATGAGCATGATGGGAGAGTTGTCCTTCTTCCTTGGACTTCAAGTTGTTCAGAAGCCTGATGGTATTTTCATCTGCCAATCAAAATACATAAAGGATCTTCTGAAGAAGTATGGGATGGAAGAAGCAGCTACTGCCAAGACCCCGATGCCAACTGCTGTCAAGCTTGATCAAGACAAATCTGGTAAGTCAGTTGACATCACGAAGTATCGAGGTATGATCGGCTCTCTCTTATACTTAACTGCTAGTTAGGGATGGGCATCGGGGCACTTCGGGACCGGGGAGTGCTATCCCCGCCCCCATCCCCGAATTCAAACCCGATCCCCGTCCCCGGCCCGATCTGCGTCGGGGATTATTTTTTATTCCCCGTCCCCGGCCCAAACGGGTAACGGGGATCCCCGCGGGGAATCGGGGAATTTCATTTTAAACAAAAATAACATTTTAAACAATTTTAAACACTAACTAGTGAGTTTGAAACAATTTTTTAAGCACTAAATGAAGATAAAAAAAATATTACTTAAATAAACAATTATAAATAACATGGAAATAATGTTATTTAACTACTAGAAACACAATCATATAAGAATAAAGTATCATTTTGTTCCCAATATAAAGTATTGGAAATTCGTATATATTAATATATGATTATTAATATATATTATAATTTGGTGGAATCGAGTCGGGGATTGAGAATCGGGGCGGGGGTCGGGGATCGGGCCGAGGAGACATAAAATCCCGGCTCCGGCCCGCTCCCCGATTTTTTTTGAAAATTGTCCCCGCTCCCCGGCCCGTACCCGAAAAAATCCCCGATTCCCTATTCCGTTCGGTGCGGGGATCGGGCGGGCCGGGGTGAATGTCCATCCCTACTGCTAGTCGACCAGATATTATGTTCACAACTTGTTTATGTGCTAGATTCTAGGCAGGCCCTAAAGAGTCACATCTTATAGCTGTTAAACGTATTTTCAGATACCTTAAGGGAACCCCCAATCTTGGGATTTGGTACCCTAAAGGAACAGGTTTTGACCTAGTTGGCTATACAGATTCTGACTTTGCAGGCTATATGATTGATCGGAAAAGTACTTCTGGAAGCTGTCAGTTTCTAGGAAGAAGGTTGGTATCTTGGTACAGCAAGAAGCAACACTTAGTATCTACCTCGGCAGCCGAAGCAGAATACATTGCGGCAGGTAGTTGTTGTGCTCAGATCCTGTGGATGAGGAATCAACTTCAGGATTATGGACTCATGTTGGAAAAAATTCCAATTCTATGCGACAACACGAGTGCCATTGCCATTGCCAACAATCCAGTTCAGCATACTAGGACTAAGCACATTGATATCAGGTATCATTTCTTACGAGAGCATGTCATGAATGGAACCGTGGTATTATATTTTGTTCCCACAGATCAACAAATTGCAGACATCTTTACTAAACCACTGGAAGAATCCACTTCTCCAGGTTAGTTGGTGAACTTGGGATGTTAAATCTGTCTAATTAATTTTAGATAATCAATAACTGCAATTTGTTATAAGTTCATATGTATTTTAAATGTCCATATGTATAGGACTTGTGAATTTATTTGCATCCAGTCATCATCTTACAGTTATCTCTATATTAATTGCCATGCTTATAAATGCAATCTTTTATGGTAATTAGTTAGTGAATAATTGTGTTAATTGTAGCATAATTAAATAAATATTTTATTGACATATATCAATTAATGATATTTTGTTAATTTTATGTCTATTTAATTGTGAGTTTATTTGATTATTGTGGATTAATTCTTGATTTACTGCGTGATTATTTTTGAATCCATAATAATTAGAAGTATTGTATGTGTGCTGATAGATTTCGGTGATAAGATGTTTTTCGACTGACAGGTTTCGGTGATAAGATGTTTTTCAGCTAATTGATTGATTAGGTGAGAAATTATTGGTTGATTAGGTGAGAAATTATTGAGCGATGTTATTCAACATATCCTGTCAATATCTCACCTAACCCACTAGTCCTTGAAACCTTATAAATGATGAGTTTTTGTTTATGCTTAACATCATCATTTTTCAGATATACAGAGCATATACACACAATTGCTGAACATTTCGAGCTTTGATCGGAAAGATCTCTCAATCTAGCTGGTGGTTTTTATATCGGATTTCATATTATTGCTTTATACATCATCCTTTATAAAAACTAACCCTTGTTTTTGAATTTCCTCAAAGTTTTGAAAATGGCATTGCAGGGAAGTTTTTTATTGCTAAAGCTAATCCTACTTCCATTCAGCAAATCGAAACCATCTATGATGAGCAATTTTGGGCTTGGGCACAATTTCTGAATGAACATTCATTAATTAGCTATGCTTTAGTTACACCAGTGCAGCTTAACCATGATGCATTACGTGAACTATATTGCAGTGCGGTTAATGTTAACTCGAATAACTTATAGAAGGGGGGTTGAATACAAGTTATATAATCGTGTCTGATTTTTGCTTGATTATATGAATAAGAATAAACAAATGAATCAAACTTTGTTTGTATTAAAATAATCAAATACAAACTCTACCAAAGGTGTACAATACCTTTAGCAGCTGCTGACAATATAAATCTCTCTCTCTGTTTGTTTCGAATTCTCGAATACAAAACTTACGAACTCACTCGCTCACCCACACTTTTTACAATGATATTGAGACAGTATTTATAATCTATCTATGACCATGTTCTGCCGTCCAGTTGATAGTTTCCATCAATAGAGAATTCGTTTCCTTCACGATATCTTCTTGCTTGTTTTCCAAAACAAAGATCCTGTTTTATAGCACTTGCCAGTTTCTGTAGCATCCATAATGACATCATCAGTAACACGACTGACATCATCAGTAACACGACTGATATCAGGATTTCCCATTGCATCAGGATCTAATTATCCCATCAATATTTGATCAGGATCTGACTTAATGTATCAGGATCTGCTCCTCTGTTCTTGACATGTAGTCCCCAATACACTGTTCCTGACATGTAGTCTCTGACGCACTGTTCCTGACTAAATTCTACAGATTACTGTTTAACACATATATCATATACAAAGTGCTAAATCCTTTATAAGATCAGGATATACAAGAAGTATTAGCAAAATTCTATTCTTAACATCACAACTTATGAATTATTCCTAACAATCTCCCCCTATTTATGCTTTAGAATCTGAAGCATAAATCTAAGTTGTAGATGTCAAAACATATAACAATACAACCAGAATAGAATTTATGAATTCAAGATCATGAAGTTAAGTACCTTCTTCTTCAGATGTAGACATGTATATAGTACTTAGAAGAAAGAATTCAACTATTTGATGCTTCTTTTCCTTTACCACTTCCATGATGAAATTTACCAACTTTGTCACCCTTGTTTCTGTTCCCTGTCTGTTTATCTCCCCTAGTCTGTTGTTGTTGTTACTGAATTGTCTTTATCTCCCCCTTTTTGACATCAGCAACATGAATTCCAAGAGATTCAGTAACAGAACAAATGAGATTCATCAGAACTACTTAATTGTCCATAATAGTGACTTGGTTATCTTCAAGAATTTGAAGTCTCGATTGAATATCACTTTGTGATTTCTGAATGTCCTTAAGAATTTCAGAATTGACTTCAATGTTGGAAGTGCTTGTTGTATCTTCAGATTCAGATACATAAAAAACATTATCTTCAAGTTTTGTAGAAGAAGTTGTCAAGTAATAATACTTGAGTAGAAGTACAAACATCTTCATGTTTCTGATCTGAAGCTGAAGTATGATCATCCTGTCCTTCACCAGTATTCTGTGTACTAACATCTACAAATCCTGACTCCTCCTTAGATTGATCAGATATTGTTGATGTTTCAATTCTAGCTGAAATTGGAAGTACAAACAAAGGAATACTAGGATCATTAGGAATATCTTCTGGTACTGGTTGAGTAGAAGTTTGTCTTAGCGTTTCACCTCTTCTGTTAATGATCTCTGCAAGCCTTTCTTTCTGTTTCTGAGCTTTAACTTCTGGCTTTGCATTCTGATGTGCTAAGTCATGCTTCTCATACATCTTGATAAAAGAATAAGTACCAGCATCCATACCAAGATTTTCAGACCAAGATTCAGGAAAAACCTGATCCCAGAAATCAAACGATGGTGGTTTCCTAATTTTCTCTCCCTCACTATGGAGTTGATCATCCATACCCTCATTCTCACTTTGACTATCTAAAGTCAACACTCTTTCTACCTCTCCTTTTGCCTGGTCAGGAGCTAGCCTCTCTGTGTGTGGATCTATATCCATCTTTTCAAGTGTATCATTCAAATTTGGATAAGTGCTCTCATGACCTACAGAAAAATAGGGGTTAGAAGAAGTTTTTATACCTGAACTCACATGGAGAGAGGGTTCCTCATATGGCATGGGGCTTGAGGTTTTCTCCAAGGAGTGAGCTGCTATAGTCTCTGAACCCTTACAAACATCTACTTTCTTTCCAGAAACTACAGGCTCCAGTATACCACTTTCAGGTTTTACACTAGACTCTGATGTCTTCAGTAATACTTCATTAGACATCATAGCTAATATGCCACTGTCTCTAAGTGTTGGTTGCTGAGACACACCCTCAAGGTGGATAGACTCTGACAGAACAATATTAGTTTGATCTTCAGAAAAATCAATCAAAGTCATTCCTCCCATATCATAGGGTTTCTCACTTGCAATTTCAGTCATCACAGAAGACCTTTCAGCATCATCAATCACAGTTCCTGAGTCATCCAACCTCTGACTAGATGGTTCTTGTGTTGTAGTGGCTGTGATATGATCTATTCTACTATTCACCTCTGGTGCAATAGTATCTTCTATTGACTGCTTCCCTCTATCTACTACCTCCTCTTGTTCACCTTGAGCTGAAGCATCTTCAACAATGACATCCTTGTCAAATAGATATGCATGAAGTGATTGAAGTGTAGCATGCTTAGGAAGTCCAAATTTCTTGTGTAACTCTTTTCTGACTGATACATAGAAATACGTCTTCATTAAATCAAGTCTTTGATGTAACAGTCCATATTCTTCAGGAAATGAAACTTTGGGAACTCTTTCGATCAGAAAATCTAGAACAGGCCTGGAAAGCTTCACTTTCAGAGAAATAAGTTCCATAGCCAGTCTGTATGTCAATGTAGTTTCCCACGAAGAATCAAGATCCAGATCTCTCTTATCAGATACTAACGTGGATATAGCATTATTTGTAGAGACCTGCATAATGTTAGTTGAACTAGACACTGTGTGTGTAGGTGACAAATGAATCTTTCTCCTTGTTCTCCTAGTATAGTGAGCAACAGATTTGTCTTGAGAAGACTCAAGAGGAGTAGATGATAAGTGGATTTTATATCCACTAGTTACCTTCCGTTTGGATTTTAATCGTTTGCAAATTCTCGAGTTTCGTTGTCATTTGATTTGATTTTGTGCAATTTGTGTAGGTTGTGTCGTGGAGGCATTTTGGAGCTAAAATGAGTAAATGGTGAGTTTTTAAATTTGGAGGGGAAGCAACAAGTCATGCAGTAGAAGGAATTGAATTCCATGGATCGCAAAGGGTCATGGTGCAAGAGTGAGAAGCGCAGCAGCGCTGCAACGGAAGTCTTCCAGGAAGTATAAGGCGCAACAGCGCGAGTTGGGGCGCAGTGGCGCATGTTGGAGTGGCGCAATAGCGCTTGTGAAGGCGCATGGGCGCTGGTTGGGCGTGATTTCCAGAAGAAAGAGGGCTCAATGGCGCTCCAACAAGGGGCAGTTGCGCTCGAATGTAGTGTTTGGATTATTTTGGATTCGTTATTTCAGGGTCATTTTGTATTGGGCCTATTTTATTTGGGGCTTTTCCTGAGACTATTTAAGTATCGTGGTAGACCTAAAAAACGATATCTGTCATTTTAGTTAGAGTGGTTCTTCATATAATTATCATCTATCTAGATTATCTTAGAACAATTTTTCAAGAGGAGTTCTCCAAGCTAGTGAAAAGCAAGGAGGCTTAATCTTTGGATCATTTGTACTCTTTCTCATTATTGGGGATTTATTTCTAAACCTATCTCTCTTTTATTATTATTTGTTTTCTAGAATTATGTTATCAATTGAACCCATGATGGCGATGAGGTTGATTATGGGCTAAATCGTTATCATGGGATTTTAATGGATTTTTCTATGGATTCAAGTAATTAAGTGTTATTTATGCCTTGGTGTGTGATGGATTGAATTGATTTCCTAGTATGATTATGCTTATTCATTATGGGTGAGTCGCGAACACCTGTAATTGTGTGTTTGATCCTGGTGAATGCGAAAGTGGATCTAGGGTTTAGAACAATTCATGCTAGCATAGGTTTTTGCATGTGAAGAACATGTATTAATTTGTGGTGTAATTCTAACCGTCTTGCATTGACTATGTGGTTTAATGGATGCTTGATTTTTAACCGGTGTGTGTTCAATTGCTATAGACATATAGGAACTGCACATAATTGGCGACTACTTGACTTCTATCAATTGTGGATGATCAGTAGGATGGTATATGCACAACGAAAGTTGGTGTGTATCAGTTTAGTGCATCTAATCAGTAATCAACTCTGTCACATACTGGGTTAAAGGGCATAAGATTCTAGATGAAGTGGTTAATGAAATTGAAATCCCATGTTTGTTTATTATAAATTAATAGTTAAGTTATTTTCTCGTAAATTCCATAGTTGGCGATTAATCATTAGTTAATCAAAACTAAAATTGTGATTGTCTTGGCATTGAGTGTAAATCATAAGCTGGTGTATAAGAACGAACAATTTGAGTCTCTGTGGGAACGAATCCTATTTACCGTATATTACTTATTGACCACGTTCTCTTGCGTGAATAAGTGCGAACAAGTTTTTGGCGCCGCTGCCGGGGACTCGGTTCATTGTTTGTTTAGTTTATGATCTTATCATCAATTTGGATTAAATTCATTGACTCGGACGTTTTTCTCACTCATTTACTTTTGGGTTTCTCAGGTACTATCTTGAGCGTGTATGCGTACTCGATCTCAAGTTCGTAAAGAGAATCTGGAAGAAGAGGAGCAAGAAGAGGTATTAGTGGAAGAAGTTGAAGAAGAGTTGGAAGTTACTGGAGAAATGGCAGATAACAAGGCGCTGGAGGAATACTCTCAGCCAAAGATTGATGATATTCAGTCGAGTATTGTGCGGCCGGCTATTGCTGCAAATAATTTGAGATCAAGCCGGGCACGATTCAAATGGTCCAGAACTCAGTCCAGTTTGGGGGTTCACCTGTTGAGGATCTGTAAGAACCCTAATTTTTGCAATATTTTGTTTTATATAATATCATGTGGCATTGTCAATTTGGAACCTTTCTAGTCATCCCTGTTGTTTAATGGAATTGATTGTCTGAGAAACTAGGTTGTTACATTCACTATGTAAGATAAAGAGAAGATTGTTGAGGGCAAGAGTCTTATTGTTAGTAAGATTTATAAAACTTGGGATTTGAGAATGATTAGAGTATTAAAAGATTTATTAAGGATTATGACGAGGAATTATGGACATTCGAGGAATTTACACAATTAAGTACTTAAGGAATTACTAGGGAAATCTCTACGCGACAAAATATTATTACGAGAGATTAATTAAGATACGATGCGAATAAAAGATTAAGTGACAAGCATTGGTGGAAGAATAATGATACAAGGAGTAGTATTGCATGCAAGTCCCATGCAACTAAGTAGTTAGGAAAAGCAAACTAGTTAAACCAAATGGCAAGAGGAATAGTAACTAGTTGGCATTTCTTTTTCCAAGGAGACAAGAGTACAAGGTGGCCATACCTAGAATTGTACCATGTGTCATATATACATACACTAATATGTATCACCCAACCACTTAACACAATTATTTCAACCAACACCAAATCAAAACACAAAATACTCCCCCCCCCCTTGAACAAGCTCTCGGCCAAGACCAAACAAGGAAGAAAATTTCTTTCTTTCTTCCACTTCTCCTCATTCATAATTCAAGGCATAATTCCTAGGCTCTCTACATCATCTAAGAAAGGTATACTAAGATTTCCAAGCCCTTTTATCCATTACATTTCAAGATATTAATTGTTAAAGTTATTGTGAATAGTAACAATGTTAAGTTTTTCTTATAGATCTTGGATTATAAGGATAGTAGGAGCTTATTCAAGGTGTTCTTGAGTTTTGTGAGGCTTACCCAAGGCTCCTAGGTACTCAAGAAGGTATAAAAACCCTAACCCCTCTTGGTCATGTAGTGTTTATGATGTTTGGTGATAGATCCATGTGTATTGGTGTTAATCATGGTTGTATAAGTGATGGATGATATAGATCTTGAGTTTTAGTGTTGTGGTTGTGATTTTTATGATTGTGGTTAGTATATGTATCTCCATGAATGTTATAAAGTATGAACTTGGTGAATTAGATGTTGGTTGTGTTGTGGAAGTAAGAATCTTGGTTGATTTAAGTGAAACAAGCATGCTGAGTTTTTCCAGGAACTTGACCTGTCTTGTAAGATGGTTTTGAACCCCCAAATCTTGTCCCCTGAGGTCCTACCATATATTGTTGGAAAGGTATTTGAATGTAGTTTCTAAAAATATAAGGTTCATGACTAGGTGATGTATGGATTTTAAGTTATGGCCGGAGAAGTAAAATGTGTTTCTGGATTCCGGACTGCACTAAATGACCCCCTTGTGAACCTTGTTTAAACCCCTAAAAATTTATGTGGGATCATGGAAAACTTTGAGAAGCTAGGAAATGCAGTGGTGAAGGCTACCCAAAAAGAATTGGATTAAAATATGAATTTTTTAATTTTATAAAAATTCTAGAGTAAAATTCGCGCAAGGGAAAAAGTAGTAAGTGGAGTGTAATTTTAGGGGTAATGGATATGATTCGGTTACGGTAACCAAATTAAGTCGAATAAGTGACGAGCGCAATCGAGTGATGACATGAACCTATAGTGGGGCTAGAGTGTCATAAGACAAAGTCATTAAGTTAATTTTGTACCCCCTAAAACCCCGTGATTAAAGAGGTATTGTTAAGGTACTAACGAACGGTTATTGCTTATGTATAGATCGTTCCACTCCGCACGTTCGACCACCCCAACCACACCAAGGCAAGTTTACTTTTCAAAACTTACATATACAAGGACTTTCATTGTTGTGTTTGTAGTTTTCAATCATATCAAATGTTTATGTTTATCGGAGTATCGATGAAATTGAGATGTATAAGTACATATATGTTTGTACCCCTTTAACTTAGAATGAAATGTTTTCTTCGGACAACGACTCTAGCAATAGAGGTCGTAGCGGTCCGTATATACTATTGACCGGGGAGCGGTATATTATTATATCGTAATTAAATTGCGAAAACCCGAAGGGTCATTCGGGGAGTATCGTATACTCAAGTCTCAAAATACCTATCTTGGATTAAAAGTTTATTTAATTAAATAATTATTTTATTAATTATTAATATTAAATCTTAAAATATCATTTATTAATTATTGTTCATTATTTTAAAGACAAAGCTAATCCAAGATACCTTTAGCACTTTCAAACTCAAACTCTTTCGAACTCAAAACATTTTCGAAAACCCCCGGTCAGGTTTGCTTCTTGTGTGATTTCAAGAATCATCGGTCGACTGATGTCGGACCTCAATTACTCAGTTTTCAATCAAAATCAAGTTTTTCAAAGAAAAAGAAAAAGGGACTCTGGCAGGTGTGGGAACCGTTGACGAACGATTCCCGGGATGTGTAAGCAGCCGTGAGCCAGGCGGTCCATCAATTATTATTCCGGCCCAGGTGTTGCCGAAGGATGATTACAGATGTAGTTTTCATCGAGGGTGATTACGGATGTAGTTTTCACCCGAGGATAGTACGGATGTAGTTTCTATCCTTCTACCGGTAGAGAAGACCCGCGGATTATTGGACTTGGATGTGGCGACTGATCATCGTCAATTCTTGTCAGGTTTTTATGTTTTCTTCCAGTCCCATACTCCACTTTGGAAAAATACTCAAACACTGTAACACCCCCAGATCCGGGGTCCGGGATCCGGTGGTTACGGTTTCCAATTCTGTCCACAACACTTGAACTTTCCTTAACATAAAATAAATTACGTCTCTATAACCCAACACAATAATATAAAACACACCCGTTATAGTCCCAGAGATGAAATCAGAGTAACACTCAAATTTTTATTAATCACATTATGAGTTCTTACAATCCAAAAGAATTTCAATATAAATACATACTCTTTGCCATCCATTTACATAAGGCATACTAGACCATATTCTTGGTACTGAAAGAATAAATATACCCTACCAATAGCTTCTTCTTCAGCTCTGGTAGTCTCATCGTCCTCGCCCGCGTCGAGTGCGCCTTGTGCGAGTCATCTGGTCTAGCTGTTGTTGTGATATAATAATAAAGCAAGGGTGAGCAATAGCCCACCAACAATAATATATAACTGAACGATAATGTATAACAGTTCAAAAGTATCTTTCAAACCATATGCCATGCCTTTACGGAAATGATGCCAGTATAATATGAACGATGAAGTTACAAGGTAACTTAAAGTATTTGTTTGTAGAAATATCTGCTACATCAAAGTAAGCGAGATATTCTTATTGTTATTAAGAAGAGGAACTTGCAAGAAAAGGTTGCAATTCCAGTTATGACCCTTTTCCAACTCTGCCAACAGTAATCATGTTGCAGGAAATAAATAAATTTGGATGATGAACCAATGATGGAGTATTCACCGCGCCCGCTGTTCCAATCTTGATGATCAGTCGAGATCGTACAGCTCAATTTAGATTTACTACCGGTAGAAGGAAGAACTGACGGCTTTACTTGTGTACCGCCTTACTAGCTCTCCCCGGCCAACGGTTGGGCCAAAGGGGATGGACCGGCGCTACTCGGCCTCTTACACGACTCCTAGTTCAAATAGAATTCATGATTCTGAATGTAACGTTCGTCCCCCTTTCCCCAAGTATAATACTTGTTGATAAGACTCCACAAAGTAGTCGTATCTAGTTGGAAAGGAAAATTTACCAATAACTCCCAAGCTATTACTTGGTAACGGATATCAACTTGTTCCAGTAATCTTACCCCTCGAAAGATGAGAAGGTAAGCAACGACTTAATAAGTCAACAGCACCCGAGTTGCGAGTGAAGGGAATACTTTATAACCGGGAAGTCGACAAGATAAATAACATTTTTCCAAGTAAGGTTCCCTTATTATTAAGAAGATAGACTCAAAGATGAATGATGTCTGGGAACCTTTCTTGATATAAGATTAATAATAATATGACTTTGAAATATTTTCTGTAATAATCGAAGAAGATAAACCTTATCGAGGTTATTCTAAGTATGGAATAAATATTCAGAGAATATTTATTGAATTAAAATATTTTACAGAATATTTGGGAATATGAAAGAATATCTTTAATCAGAGTATTTCTCAAAATAATCCCTGAAGAGATATCAGGGGAATATTTATTGGATAAATAAATATTTAAATGAATATTCAAAACAATATTCATTAATTAATAAGACCTGAAAAGAATATTTAAGGTAATAATCATAATTAATTAGGAAATTTAAATGAATATTCAAAAGTAATATTCATTGAATGAATAATATCTTAAATGAATATCAAGTAATATTCATATAGTAATCCAAGCCTTAAGGAATATTCGAGATAATATTCGATAATTAAATCAAGCTTCAGATGAATATTAAAATAATATTCATCAAGTATTTAATATCTTAAATGAATATTCGAAAGTAATATTTATTTAATAAAATAATAATCTAAAAGAATATCCAAATAATATTCATCTAACAGTCTCATCTTTAGAAGAATATTCGAAATAATAGTCGATAATCAATTCGACTCTGAATGAATATTGAGAAGAATTATTCGTTGAATAGTTAAATTCAAATAATTATTTGAAGTAAGGATCGTTAAAATAATTAGTCTCGAACGAATATTCAAATAATATTCGTCGCCCAAATAATAGAAAATATTTACTTAAATATTTTCCTCCGAGGTAATCTCGATATATCAAGGAATATTGACTCCCGGTCTATTTTTGATTAATAAGATGTATACGCCCTTCTATGAGGGTCTTACAATAATCGGCTTATAACTGATATATAACTATCTAGCTTATAAGCCAACAATAACATTCAGGGAACAAGTATATCACTTCAACTTGAAAGTAGGCATGCATGCAATGGCATATGTATATCAGCATATATATATATATATTTATTCAATCACAACAACAGCCTAAAAGAAGGGAATTGAAACTTGCCTGGTAGTCGAGTACGGTAAGGGGTAGTGGTAGCGGGTCCCGGTTCAGCTTGGTGATCTATAAATAGCCAAGGCATTCGGGATTAATCACTTAACATATTAAAAGTTAAGTTATACTTAATTCGAAACACGTTCTTGAGTTATCTCGTTATACCCCTTTTTGTGGATTACTTTTATCACTGATCCGACCCGACATCCGTTCGTTAATACGACATGTCATTGTACTTATACTTGGGACATACTTAAGTCATATGAGTTCTAAAGTCGATCGTTACGAGCCAATACTATACTCCGAGTTTTATCGTCCGTTTTCTAAGTGTTTTACCGAAGTTATAAAAGAGTCGTCTTTTAGGGGTTCGTTCGCGTTTAACCTCGACTCGAACATTTTTAATAAATCGAAAAATGATCTTTTTGACATACGGTTTTCTTTCACGCCTTCCTTTTTACCTCTAGTATTTATTTACCAAGATTCGCCATGACGTTACATAGTTTACGAGGGTTCAATTACAGTTACGAACTTTCGTTTACGGATTCGAACTACTTTTAGTAATTTGGTCATAAATCCTAAACCGTAAGTCCGTTTCATGCGATCTTTATATCAAAACGAAGCTTGAAACATAATCTATCCTATCATGGCAGAAAATGAAGCTGTACAGTGAGTTATAGCTACTGTGATGCTCGGTGTTTAATAGTCTAACGAAAATTCGGCATTACGACGGCTATAAATCGAACGTTCTAAAATTCATAACAATCAATCCAAGCCACACCGGGCATACTATACATGGTTTTCATCTTAACCAGTCCAAGAAGGTTTCAATTAACCATCATAATCATCAAAACTCTTAAATCATCACTACTAACTACATAATCATGCTTTTATGCATATAACAACACCATAATCTTAACTAATCTAAAACCATCAAGAACATATATAAAACTCAAAGTAAGATCTTGGGTTCTTAAGAATTATACCTTCCTTGGAGAGTGTACAAGCTATAATAACCCTTATATAGTCCTTGTATGGCTTTAACAAAGCTTAAATCATCCAAAGAAACCAAGAAATCAAAGTTAGTTTCTTGAAAACACTATTCACCCTCATCTTTGAGGATTTATTTGAAAATGGAAAACATGGAGTTTGAAGCTAAGATTTCTAGGAGATCATTTTTATGAAATATAGGACTCGCCATAAAAATTTGGAGATCAAACAATGGTTGGAAGGTGGATTTTGAAATCTTAAAACTCCAAAATTCGAAGTGCCTTGGTTTTGGGGGAAAAACAGTGAACTTCTCGAATTTATTTACCCATCCAAACGATCTTCAAAAATTATGAAATTAAATCCCCAACTTCACCTTGATGTGTAGAAGCTCCATGAATTTTTTCATGATTTTTAGATGAGTAGATCTAGGTGAAAAAAAATGGCAAAGACCCCTGCCCTGGAAAATGCAACTGCTGGAAAAATGGGGGAGAGGTGGTATTTGCTTCTTTTTCTCTCTTTTCCTCTTGCTTGGCTAGTTGTCAAATGATATTTGTGATATGTATAAGTGGGTATAGCTGCTAATACTCCTCTTAATACAAGTGTCAAAGGTTTATGGTGTGTTAGAAAAATTGATGATGTGAAGCCTTGTTGTTTTCTTCTTGTCCATCCACCTCATTACTTCCTTTTTCATTTCTTTTCTTCATTTCATTTCCACCAAATATTCTTATATATAACCCCAGCTGATCAAGTAGGGGTTTTTTTTTTCTCGTTACGTATTTAATCCGTAATTTCTTTCGCGTTTGCTTGATCGCTTAATCTTGTTATAAAGTTCTAGCGATTTCTAGAACACTTGTTATTCTAACTCAAAGGTTTTCATTCTAAATCCTCAAATCATACTTAATAAATAAAATCCTTGAATCCTTAACATTATAATACTCTTGTCTTGATCGTATTGATAGGCTCTTTACGGTTCGGTCAAATATTGTACCGAAAAAGAATTTGGAATTTCTGAATTCCGATCGTTTCTGCATTCACTTATTTCCTCCGCGTATTACTAATATGACTTCGAAACATCCATAACACGTCCCGTACATAGGGTGGCGTGAAAAGTTTTCCAACTTACAAAATCACTATTCATCACTTATTTTTATTTAATTCCTATAGTTGGGAAAATGAACCTGGTTCACCCTCGAGTGTTCCTTAACCTTTTTACGGAACCG
This sequence comes from Saposhnikovia divaricata, assembly GCA_036435485.1. Taxonomy (NCBI): domain Eukaryota; kingdom Viridiplantae; phylum Streptophyta; class Magnoliopsida; order Apiales; family Apiaceae; genus Saposhnikovia; species Saposhnikovia divaricata. The sequence continues at coordinate 85,450,228 of CM071594.1, forward strand.
CTGGGCTTATAATAGATATTGATTTGGATGACATGAGGGTATCTATTTCTCTCTAGGGAATCTTATCTTAACTTTCTAGGAGATAGATTATTCTAACCTTAGTTATCACCCAATAGCATCCTTCAGGCCATATAACCTTGGAATATATATCCTTTCATTATTCATTCATTAAAACCAGTATTACATTCTAGTTGTAACCCCTATTCATTCTTACATCAATACATAATAAAAAGTTTTAATTCTACCCAAAAATCTGGGTTCTTATAAACACTGCTTCTTGGGCCTAAGTGCCAAGTTGCCGATAGTGTGGTTTTTGATAAGAAAAATATTGACATCGTGTAGTATCTAGAACTGCAAGATTTTCTATAAAGATTGGCACGTGTTAATGCACTCTTGCAATTGTTTCAAAGAATGAAATGTTTTTGTATGAGAAACCTTCTAAGCTAATGGAAGGAAAGAGGTTTGCAATGATGTATTCCCTGTACAGTATGTTAATCGTAGAGTGTTTTGCCGAAAATGATATACTCATATGTATATATTTTCAAACTTGAGATATATTGAAATGGGAACCTTATAAAGGGTTCATATGTTATTCTTAAAGCTCCTTAGTGAGTATAGATGTTTTATTCAAACTCGGACATATACATTGTCCAATTATGTTTTGAAATCTGAGATATATACCCATATAGTTGGGAATGTTTTCGAAATAAACCACATTATTATTTTACAAAATGGTGAACTTGCTGAGCATTATGTAGCTCATTCTTGCTTTATAAAAACTTTTCAGAAAGAGAAGAATTTGGCCGATTAACTCCGCACCAGCAGAAGAGGAGTAGAAGAATTACCCCGGAGATGATTTAGTTCATGATAAATACTGCAGAGTAAGTCTGATAGGTTTTCAACTGTAATAGTAAGACTTGTCTTCAAGTATAGTTGTATAAGTGGAAGTGCGTAAGACTCTAGATTGTACAGATGAATTGTAATATTTAGTGTTACTTTTGATTATCGTTTCTCAGGCTCTAACTTGTTTGTGCGTAAGATTGAGGTCTGAATGGATGTATTGTTGAGTTGTAAAGTTAATACAGGTATGATATGGTTGGATGGTGATGTGACGACCTGAATCTTTGACCTCATATTTGGGGGTGTCACAGGATCCCAACATGCATATCAAGGATTTCATTGAGATCTGTGACACCTTCAAAACCAATGGAGTTTCTGAAGACGCTGTCAAGCTAAGGTTGTTTCCATTCTCTTTGAGAGACAAAGCAAAAAGTTGGTTGCATTCACTTCAAGCAGATTCCATCACTACATGGGAAGATCTGGCACAAAAGTTCTTGACTAAATTCTTTCCTATGGCAAAGACTACTGCCATGAGGAATGCTCTTACACAATTTAGTCAGCATTCTGGTGAATCACTGTGTGAAGCTTGGGAAAGGTACAAGGAGATGCACAAAGGAAGAAGTTCTTGCATGAAGTTAAATGGTATCGTTGGGACGAACCATATCTGTTTAAACAGGGAGCTGATCAGATTCTTAGAAGATATGTGCCGTATATTGAAACAGAGGCTATTCTGAGGGATTATCACGCCACGACATATGGGGGCCACTATGGAGGTGAAAAGACTGCCACTCGGATTCTTCAAGCGGGGTTCTATTGGCCTTCTCTTTTTAAAGATGCTCATCAGTACGTCTTAAGGTGTGACCGTTGTCAGCGTGTTGGTAACATATCGAGGAGGGATGAGATGCCCCTTAATGTAATGTTGGAAGTGGAAATTTTCGATGTTTGGGGAATCGATTTCATGGGACCGTTTATCTCTTCATACAACAATCAATATATCTTGCTAGCCGTTGATTACGTCTCTAAATGGGTAGAGGTCAAAGCACTTCCGACAAATGATGCCCAAGTCGTGCTTAATTTCCTTCAGAAGAACATCTTCACCAGATTTGGTACTCCTCGAGTCATTATCAGTGATGAAGGCAATCATTTTTGCAATCGCAAGTTCACTAATCTTATGGCCAGATACAATATCAATCATCGGGTAGCTACAGCATACCATCCGCAGACCAATGGCCAAGCTGAAGTGTCTAATCGGGAAATCAAGCGTATTTTAGAAAAGGTGGTGAGTCCTTCAAGAAAGGATTGGTCTCTGAAACTCGATGAAGCCGCCTGGGCTTATCGAACGGCATATAAAACACCTTTGGGTATGTCGCCATATCAGCTTGTCTACGGGAAAGCTTGTCATTTGCCGGCGGAATTGGAGCACAAGGCTTATTGGGCTTTGAAGAAGCTAAATTTTGATCTTATAGCAGCGGGTGAGAAGATAATGGTGCAACTCAATGAGATGGACGAGTTTCGTTTGCAAGCCTATGAGAACAATAAACTCTACAAAGAAAAAGTGAAGAGATGGCATGATCGTCGTTTAGTCAACAAGGTATTTGTTCTTGGCCAACCGGTATTGTTATTTAATTCTCGCCTTCGTCTATTTCCAGGAAAGCTTAAGTCGAGATGGTCAGGGCCCTTTGTTGTAAAAACCGTGTTTCCGCATGGAGCGGTTGAGATTTTTGAGAAATCACCTGATCAGTCATTCAAAGTCAATGGTCAGAGATTGAAACCGTACTTTGGTGAGGTATCGAATCGTGGGGCTGAAACCGCGGTTCTTGCAATTACTGAGTGAATCATGGAAGTCACGTCAAGCTACTGACGTAAAAGAAGCGCTTCGTGGGAGGCAACCCACGCTTTGGTATTCCTATTCTATTAAAAAAAAAAATTGCAAAGTGAAAAAAAAACAGGGTCCAGGACGCGCAACAGCGCCCCAGAACGCGCAGGAGCGCCCGCCGCAACTGGTTTCCAGGAAGTTACACGCGCAGTGGCGCCTTCCCAAAGCGCAGCAGCGCTGTTCCCCTGTACGAAAAAAAATAAAATTTGCAAAGTGAAAAAAAAACAGGGTCCAGGACGCGCAACAGCGCCCAGAACGCGCAGGAGCGCCCGCCGCAACTGGTTTCTAGGAAGTTACACGCGCAGAGGCGCCTTCCCAAAGCGCAGCAGCGCTGTTCCCCGGTACGAAAAAAAAAATCTGTTAGTCAAATACAGCCCATTTCCGAACCCAAACACAAATTTCTTCCCCCTTTCATATTTTTATCCCTAATTCTATACCCAAAAACCTATCCCTAATTCTTTTCAATCAACTCCAACTTACATCTTCCAAACCCATATCAATTCCTAACCCACCTAATAATCTCTACACAATCACCTATACATACACCTATATACACAAATTCCCTCTTTATTCCAAATCACTCAACCTCCATAAACTTTCAAGATTTCTCGAATTCAAGTTTGGGGGAGTGCTTTCAAGGTTCTCACCTGCAATTTAAGGGGTAACATTCTCTCCTAATTGAATTATTTAGTTGAATTGAATTGTTGGAATTGGGATATTGTGTGTGGAGATATATTTTGGATTTGTTGGTGTTTGTTGAAATTGTGTTGTTAAAAGAGTGTTATGGCACCCAAAAGATTACGTGTGGCGAGTAGTAGTAGTTCGGAGGAGGAGGTGGAGGTGAATTATGATGTGGATAAATTTGTTTCTAAGGCGGCTCAAGATGAGTTTGAAAATTTATTGACGAAGGCCGTTGTCCAGGAGAGGGGTTTTGAGCCTTCGAGCGAGGATGGCGAGTTAAGGGATATGGTTAGGGAGTTAGGTTGGGTGATGTTTTGTGCTAAGCCTGTGGCGATTCCTTTGAGCATTGTAAGGGAATTTTATGCCAATGCCAAGGATGACAAGAATGGTATCACCATGGTTAGGGGTCAAGTAGTGGCTTATAAGCCGGGGTCGATTCGGCGCATTTTGTCTCAATCGCCGAAGCCTAGAGATGTTGAGGATTGGGCACGAAAAGCCAGAGATGAGGTTGACCTAGATGCTATCATTGCGGGGATGTGTATTCCGGGTACGGTTTGGAAGTACAAGGCAGGGTCAACCACGCCGAGTACGTTTCCTGCAGCTGCATTGACTAGGTATGCCCGAGCTTGGTTCTTGTTTATATGTGCACGCGTAATGCCAACTTCCCATGTTACTGAGGTTAATGTTGATCGTGCCATCATTTTATGGGGTATTCTGAACGGGAAGTACATTGATCTTGGTTACTTAGTCTATCAGAATATCATGAAGTTCTTGCGGGGTGGCACTACAGGCGGGATCCCACATGCTGTCATTATTGCGGAGTTGTGTGCTCATGTGGGTGTTCAGTGGAATAATGATGAGACGCTGCTCAGGCCGAGGGGTTCTATTAATCACACGGTGTGATTAATAAGATGGCGGAGTGGCCGGGTGGTATTCCTCACCCTAGGGGTCTTGGTTATGTTGAGATTTTTGAGGGAGGTGGTGATCTGCCACCGGTTGAGCAGGTCCCTCCACAGCCAGACCGAGACAGAGCGGGACCTTCTCATGCGCAGATGAGCCAGACGAGTCAGGGTACTGTGGTTTTCAGTGATGCTCAGTTCAGACGCATGTTGAGGCGTTATGATACTACGCATGTCATGCTTCACCGATTTGCTACAGATTTAACTCAGTCTTTGGATGGAATGTATCGACAGCAGGGTTTTCAGGTCACATTGCCCACCTTCGGAGCGCACCACGTCTATCCACCACCAGACACACCACCCGAGGAGGGTGACGATGCCGATGACTAGGGGAGTATCTCTTGTACCATTTAATTTTACCTTCAATGAGGACATTGAAATTTTTAAGTTTGGGGGTGATTTTAGGGTATCAAGAGCCATTGCATTGCATATAGTTGCATATTCATGCTAGTTCATGTTAGTATTTGTGCATTTAGCTTTGCCATGCCATTTAGATTGCATTTAGGATGCCATGTCATATAGTTTATTTAAGAGTGTAATATCATGTTGTTCATGCATTTCATTTGATTCCACTTGAGTGTCTATCTCTTGCTCGATAGGTCGACGTTAATTTGGGTGTGATGACAATGAATAGAGGGTTGATTTAAGTACTTATGAAATTGACTTGCGTGTGTCGGGAACACAATCTTTTCACGGTCTCACTGTTTGCTCTTGGGTTAGATCGAGTCATACCTTGTTTGGCTGTTGAGATTTAATCACTTATTTATGTCTAGAATTTTCGTTATTCCCTTGATGGCGTAGAAGCACTTAAGTATAAGTTTGGGGGAAAACAGGGATTTCATGCTAAAGTGTTGTGTCGAAATAAAAATTGCTAGGTGTCAAATGGCTAGTAGCCGGCTCATTTTTATATGAGTAGTCTAGGGTTGGAAATGAGAAAGGCTCATTCCAGATTTAAAAAAAAAGAAAAAAAAGTCATGTAAATAGTTTAAATGCAAAATTAACCACGAATGAGCTCTTTAATACTCGAGTTATTAAGTCTGAGGGGACTTAGTCCTAGTGACCTAAGGCTTTATAGTCTGGGATCCACTGGCCCAACGCTCGCTACATGGGTATTATTGTATAAGCCTTTTGGGGTCTCATTCATTGCACGGGTAAATAAGCATGCGTATTGTATATAGCGTCGTAGTAATAAAGCATGAATCCTTGGCTACCTTAAATGATGATGGCGGTGTCTTTGAGTCATGGAGTGTCTAAAGTTCATTCTATTTATAAACATGTGATTGTCTGGGCGAAGAATTGGTTATGCCTTTGATCTAGTTTCAAGAGTATATCTAGTGAGAAATGCACACAACACGTTTCCGAGCATGTATTGTTAGTATACGGGGCCTTAGTCGAGCTCTGTTTGGAGTTGTTGCATTCTTTGAGGCGTTGCTTGTTGAGTTGGATTTGGTAACTTTTGTCGGATCATTGCATTAGGACATGTTCGTATTATCATGACATTTCATTTTTAGTTATATCATGCATCATTTTAGGTTGAGTTTGCATTGCTTGAGGACAAGCAACGGTTTAAGTTTGGGGGTTTGATAAGTGGATATTATATCCACTAGTTACCTTCCGTTTGGATTTCAATCGTTTCGTTGTCATTTGATTTGATTTTGTGCAATTTGTGTAGGTTGTGTCGTGGAGGCATTTTGGAGCTAAAATGAGTAAATGGTGAGTTTTTAAATTTGGAGGGGAAGCAACAAGTTGTGCAGTAGAAGGAATTGAATTCCAGGGATCGCAAAGGGTCATGGCGCAAGAGTGAGAAGCGCAGCAGCGCTGCAACGGAAGTCTTCCAGGAAGTATAAGGCGCAACAGCGCGAGTTGGGGCGCAGTGGCGCATGTTGGAGTGGCGCAATAGCGCTTGTGAAGGCGCATGGGCGCTGGTTGGGCGTGATTTCCAGAAGAAAGAGGGCGCAATGGCGCTCCAACAAGGGGCAGTTGCGCTCGAATGTAGTGTTTGGATTATTTTGGATTCGTTATTTCCGGGTCATTTTGTATTGGGCCTATTTTATTTGGGGCTTTTCCTGAGACTATTTAAGTATCGTGGTAGACCTAAAAAACGGTATCTATCATTTTAGTTAGAGTGGTTCTTCATATCATTATCATCTATCTAGATTATCTTAGAACAATTTTTCAAGAGGAGTTCTCCAAGCTAGTGACAAGCAAGGAGGCTTAATCTTTGGATCATTTGTACTCTTTCTCATTATTGGGGATTTATTTCTAAACCTATCTCTCTTTTATTATTATTTGTTTTCTAGAATTATGTTATCAATTGAACCCATGATGGCGATGAGGTTGATTGTGGGCTAAATCGTTATCATGGGATTTTAATGGATTTTTCTATGGATTCTAGTAATTAAGTGTTATTTATGCCTTGGTGTGTGATGGATTGAATTGATTTCCTAGTATGATTATGCTTATTCATTATGGGTGAGTCGCGAACACCTGTAATTGTGTGTTTGATCCTGGTGAATACGAAAGTGGATCTAGGGTTTAGAACAATTCATGCTAGCATAGGTTTTTGCATGTGAAGAACATGTATTAATTTGTGGTGTAATTCTAACCGTCTCGCATTGACTATGTGGTTTAATGGATGCTTGATTTTTAACCGGTGTGTGTTCAATTGCTATAGACATATAGGAACTGCACATAATTGGCGACTACTTGACTTCTATCAATTGTGGATGATCAGTAGGATGGTATATGCACAACGAAAGTTGGTGTGTATCAGTTTAGTGCATCTAATCAGTAATCAACTCTGTCACATACTGGGTTAAAGGGCATAAGATTCTAGATGAAGTGGTTAATGAAATTGAAATCCCATGTTTGTTTATTATAAATTAATAGTTAAGTTATTTTCTCGTAAATTCCATAGTTGGCGATTAATCATTAGTTAATCAAAACTAAAATTGTGATTGTCTTGGCAGTGAGTGTAAATCATAAGCTGGTGTATAAGTGAACAAAACGAACAATTTGAGTCTCTGTGGGAACGAATCCTATTTATCGTATATTACTTGTTGACCACGTTCTCTTGCGTGAATAAGTGCGAACAGTAGACACAGAAGTTATCTTGATATGAGATCCTTTTTCAATAGACACAGTCTTTTGAAAGACAGTATCCAGTATCTGTTTTCCCTTTTTAAGAACTACAGCCTTTTGAGAGACTGCAGTCTGGCTGTGACTAGGTGTCCATCTCTTTGTCCTAGCTTAGAAAGTTGAATTGCAGCCTTCAATTCTGCTCTCTCAGCAAGAGATATATTATCATCATCTTCACTAGAACTACTACTTGAAATGACAAATCTTCGCTTCCTTACAACTGATGTCTTTTGAGAAACACCAGAGGTTGGCTTCTGTGAAACAATAGGCTGTGGATCAAAATTTGGTTCTAGAATTGTTTCAGAGACTGTAATGTTTTTGGCTACTTGGGTAGACACAGGGGGGTTCTCCTCCAATTGAGATTCCTGAGTCATTTCACCACCAAAGAAAGAAGAATTATAGATAGTAGGAAGATGAGTTCTTAGAAGTACCTGAACATGATTTGGATAGTGTAATGCAGGTATTTCATCTAGATTCTTTTCACTATCCTTCTTTGTAATGTCAGAGAAAATTCTCTTTTGCTGTACATAAGAAGAAACACAATACTCTCTACAAAATCTAGCTTCAACATCAGGAATGAAATGGTTAATAAACAGTTGCATGAATCTGTGATAATAAACCTTATTCCTGTCATGATCTCTTGACCCAAGTTTAATACACATCCGATTTAAGATAATGTGACCAAAATTAATTACTCTATTATAAAGCAAAGCATATGCAATATGTGATGTAACAACTGTAATTTGTTGAAAAGAACTACATTTACCAGTAAGGCATTTAGCAATTTGATCAAAGAAGAAAGACCATTCTTTCCTAAGAAAAGATCTATTTAACTGGCTCATGTTATCTAAAGGTCCATCACAACCTAATTTAGATAACATAGTTCTCACATCATCATCAGATGGTAAATTCTCAAAATTTGTACTAACAGGTAAGCGAAGTACTGAATTAACAACAGATTCAGTAAGATCAAATGAGTCTTGTCCTAAGTGTAGAACAATGTCACCTGTTTGACTCTGAGTAGAATCAATTACCTCAGCATTCTCCCAAGCTTGTGAAACAGCTACTTGATTAATTTGTGGAGATGCTGTCAAGGCATAGCTTAATGGTCCTTTCGCCATAAAGTCCATTATCAGGTGAAAATCAGTTGACACCCCTTCCTTGTTGGTGATAGCTGCAACATGATTGTTCATCATAAAATCAAAGACACCAAACTTGAAAGCTACTGATTTGGGTAGTCTTCTTTGAGTTGCCATTTTGATCTGAAAAGAACTTAAGAAATCTTTGAAATTAATTAGTGATTTTGGGAACTCGAGAGTGTTTTTGCTTTAGAGTTTAGAGAATGATATTAGAGAAAGCGATTACACGATTAGAGTGTCAAAATAATTATATTTCAAAAATCCTTCAGACCCATTATCCCACATTGACACGTAGGTTGACAGGTGTCAGTCCCTGAAAAATGCAGTTACCCATGACTTTTGGGAAAAAAAATTCAAAAATAATTTCAAGTAAATAAGTTAAGGTAAAATCAAGATAAAAATCAATACTGATCAGCTTCCTTTTGTCTTCTCATCAGGATAATCACACGATTTAATGTGATTTCTGAATAAAAAGAATTACTAATCCTGATGTGAACACACTTGTATTCCTGATCAATATCATCCTGATTCCAGAGACTAAATAGAGTTTCCACATGGCATTTTCTTTTACCTGAAAAAGAAATAACAAGATCAATTGGTTAAATTCATTCAATATTTCTTGAAAATACAAGAAATACAGTCACACATAATTATGACTGAATTCATTGATATCTCCCAAGTGACTGTTCAGCTTTCCATGTCTTTCTATAAAAGAAACCGATGTCTTATGCCCTTCTTCAAAACCTTTTCACTCTTTTCTCTTTCCATCATGACTTTCAACCCAAAACTTCATATGAACCCTAGCTTTTGGTTCATTACCACTGAGAATTCTTTACTCTTGATGATCAGGAGCAATTGAACTATCTCTTAGAAGAGATGACTTTTCTCATCAAGTCAAGTATGGTTAATCTTAACCAAGATAATTTCCATGAATCTCCTCTAAAACATCTACCAGTTGAATACAATCCTCCTCTAATCTCTTCACACTTTGAGGATGAAGAATTTGGTGAAGAGTCTGAGGTTGATCTTGATGGAGATGCTATTCATCTTCTTCAATAAGCATGAAGATGAGTCAGCGGCTCTCATTCAAGTCGCCCAGACAAGGAATCCAATCTTGAGATGCTCCTTGTCCTGAAGTCGATCGTTGAGAATTGAAGTAGCAACAACTTTAGACAAGAACAGAATCATCAGTAGTAGTTAGACAAAAAGAAGAATTGTATTTCATTTTCATGTATGTAATGCTTTTGATTAATGAAAATACAAGTTTTCTTAATATCTACTTGTCTATCGTTGTTTATGGATTGTCATGAATAATGATATAAATTATCAGTATGTATGTAATAAAACTTGCTAACATAGAATTAACAAAACTCAGAATTGAACCACCAAATAACATGAACTTCAGAATTTGAAACAGTAAGACACACAAATTTCACAATCCTGATACTGACGATACAATCCTGATGTCAATACTGATGACGTCAGCATACTGATAGCAATCCTGATGTTTATTAACAAGTCTATCATACTGTAATTTTTCAAAGTAAAGTGTTACAGCTTAAGCATTTAACAATCAATTATAGATCCTGACAAAAATATCAAGTCTATAAGCTGAAACAACATACCTTGCTACTTGTGCAGATGTTAAGGATTTAAAAATTTAACATTCCTAACTCACTAACCAATCTAATGAATGTAGCCTCATCAAGTGGTTTAGTTAGAATATCTGCAAGCTGTTTGTCAGTAGGAACAAAATTGAGTTCCACAGTACCATTTTCAATATGTTCTCTAATAAAATGATACCTGACATCAATGTGTTTAGTCCTTGAGTGTTGAACTGGATTTTCTGCAATTTTGATAGCACTAGTATTATCACAAAACATAGGAATATTACTAAGTGTCATACCATAATCCTTCAACTGATTTCTTATCCAAAGGAGTTGAGCACAACAACTGCCTGCTGCAATGTATTCAGCTTCTGCAGTTGAGGTTGAAACTGATTGTTGCTTCTTGCTTGCCTTAGAAATCAATCTGTTTCCCAAGAATTGACATGTACCTGTAATGATTTTCCTGTCTATTTTACACCCTGCATAATCAGAGTCTGAATAGCCAATTAGGGAGAAATCAGATTCTCTTAGATACCACAAACCAAGATTTGGAGTTCCCTTGAGATATCTAAAAATTCTCTTCACAGCAATTAAATGAGATTCCTTAGGATCACTTTGGAATCTAGCACATAAATAGGTAGAGAACATTATATCTGGTCTACTTGCAGTTAAATATAACAGTGAACCTATCATGCCTCTATAGCTAGTGTTATCAACACTCTTTCCCTTAGGATCAGAGTCTAGCTTAGTGGCTGTTGCCATGGGTGTCTTTGCAATTGCACAATTTTGAAAGTCAAACCTTTTTAAAAGATCTTTGATATACTTTGACTGATTAATGAAAATACCAGTCTCAGTCTGTTTGACCTGCAAGCCTAAAAAGTAATTTAGTTCACCCATCATGCTCATATGATATTTAGACGGCATAAGCTTGCTAAACTTAGCACATAACTTTTCATTAGTAGAACAAAATATAATATCATCAACATAAACTTGAACTAAAAGCAAATCACCTTTTATCTTCCTAAAGAATAGAGTTTTGTCAATTGTACCTCTTGTGAAGCCATTTTCAAGAAGAAATTTAGACAAAGTCTCATACCATGCTCTTGGTGCCTACTTCAGTCCATAGAGTACCTTGTCAAGTTTGTAGACATGATTTGGAAAATTTGGATCAACAAAACCAGGTGGTTGTTTCACATATACTTCCTCATCAAGCTTGCCATTTAGAAAAGCACTCTTTACATCCATCTGGTATACCTTGAATTTTGAATGAGCTGCAAATGCAAGAAACATTCTGATTGCTTCCAATCTTGCTACAGGTGCAAAGGTTTCATCATAGTCAATTCCTTCTTCCTGAGAATAACCCTTGGCTACCAGTCTTGCTTTGTTTCTTACAATCATACCAGATTCATCTAGCTTGTTTCTGAAAACCCATTTAGCACCAACAATAGATCTATCTTTAGGTCTTGGTACCAGTTTCCAAACTTTGTTCCTCTCAAACTCATTCAATTCTTCCTGCATTGCTATTACCCAATCAGGATCATGTAAGGCTTCTTCAACCTTCTTAGGTTCATTCTTTGAGAGAAAATAACTGTACAAGCATTCATTTTGAATTGATCTTCTAGTTCGAACACCACTATTTGGATCACCAATAATTAAATCCTCAGTATGATCCCTTGTCCATTTTCTAACAGGTGGTAGATTGCTCCTGCTGGACTCTCCCCCTAAGTTAGTGGTATTTCTTGTAGAAGAACTTTCTCTGCCTTCAAAAGCTCCCCCTTGATCAGTAGAATCAGTGGATTCAATACTGCTGCTAGTTCCTGATCTTCCTTCATTAGACTCTGAAGGATCAGTTCCTGATGAAGTAGACTCTGAATGACCAGTCTGATCCTGATCAGTCCTTTGTTCTCCTTGATTGAATTGCTCCCCCTCAGCAGTAGCATTCCTTTGAGAAGCAATAGAGATTTCCTCTAGAGAACCTTCATCATCGCTGGAGGGAATCTCAGAATACTTAAGATTTTCAAATTCCAGATTGTCATGGCTTTCATCAGTTTGAAAAATTCCAAACTTCTTATCATCAAATGCAACGTGAATTGATTCCATAACAATGTGAGTTCTAAGATTGTATACTTTGAAGGCCTTTGTTGCTGAATATCCTAGAAAGATTGCTTCATCCGATTTGCCTTCAAATTTCCCAAGTTGTTCTGGATGAACTTTCAGGACATAGCATTTGCATCCAAAGATGTGAAAGTATTTCACACTTAGTTTCTTTCCTTTGATCATCTCACAGGGAGTCTTACCATGACCATTTACCAAGGTACAGTTTTGAGTGAAACATGCAGTGTTGATAGCTTCTGCCCAGAAATAGGTTGGAAGCTTTGCATCTGCAAGCATGGTTCTTGCTGCCTCTATGAGAGTTCTGTTCTTTCTTTCTACTACACCATTTTGCTGAGGTGTTACAGGTGCAGAGAACTGTTGAGTAATTCCACTGTCTGCACAATACTCCTCCATTGTAGAATTCTTGAATTCTGTACCATTGTCACTTCTGAGCACTTTGACCTTGTACTCAGAGCTATTCTGAATATTCTTGACAAGTTCAATGATTTGCTGAGGAGCTTCATCCTTGTTATGTAGAAAGAATACCCATGTGAACCTTGTGTAGTCATCCACTATAACTAGAGCATATCTTTTCTTATTGATAGACATAATATTTACTGGACCAAATAAATCAAGATGAAGCATGTGAAATGGTTCAGTAATTGAATTTTCTGTCTTGCTCTTGAAAGTGGTTCTTCTTTGTTTACCAAGCTGACAAGCATCACAAAGTCCATCTTGCACATAGTTTGCCTGAGGTAGGCCTCTTACCAGATGATGCTTAACAAGTTGATTAAGCTTCTTGAAGTTGAGATGTGAGAGCTTCTTGTGCCAATTCTAGCTTTCCTCATTTGATGCCTTGCTGTAAAGACATCTGACAGTTCCTTTAGATGTGTCACTCAAGCTGGCTTCATATATGTTACCATGTCTCTGACCAGTCAAAACAATGTCTTCATTCTTCATATTCAAGATTTTGCATCCTTCACTGTCAAAGATTGATTGGTAACCCTTATCACCCAGTTGACTTATGCTTAAAAGTGTTTGTTTCAAGCCTTCAACTAGTGCTACGTTTTCTATGATGACATTCCCCAAAATAATTGAGCCATATCCCAGAGTTTCTCCTTTGTTGCCATCTCCAAAGGATATTACTGGGCCAGGTTTCCTATCAAACTTTGTAAGCAGGGACTTCTTTCCAGTCATATGTCCAGAGCATCCATTGTCCAAGATAATTGAATGCTTCTTTCCAATGCCCTGCAAACAAAAAGTAGCTAGTTAGAATTTTTTTAGGACCCAACTTTGATTGGATCCTTTCTTACTAACTTTTGAACCAACAGACTTTGAAGATTTTGCTTTTGATTTACCTGTTGCAGAGTCATCCTTAGACTTAGATTTCAGAGAATAATAGTCATAATACAGTTCATGATATTCCTTACACATATAAATGGAATGAAGTAAACTATGTTAGGCCGAATACACAATTAATAATCAACTTTGTATGAGAGATTAACAAGTAAAAGCGTTTATGCACTTAAAAACTTCTTGTATTTCAAACCCTCTTCGTGATGTAAAATATCACAAAGAGCTGCTAGGTTACAATAAAGATAATTCGTTATCGATACCCTTCTAGGGTTAACCTATCTGTATTTATATAACATACAGCTACGATACAATCTCTAATTGATATTCCTAATAATCAGCTATACAATGATATCAATAACAGATTGTCACACGTCTCCTATGTCAACTCGATCTCTTTGATAGCTATCCAATCTTCAAAGATATCGCTTCCATAATTAATCTTTAATCACTGTTGAACAGTAGACGCGCTTCCTCCAGACAGAATTTAACAAACTCTGTCGAGCTTCCACCTGTCAGAGTTTAACTAAACTCTGACTGCTTCCAGCTAAACTCTGATAACTCCCTGTAACACTTAAACACTGATTAAAACACATCAATTATTTTTAACAATCTCCCCCAACTTGTTCATTAGCAAAAATGTACAAGTTAATGACAGTAATTGATGATGTCAAAACAAATAGACAAATACAGTGTTTATACAGATTCAGAGTTTAAGCTTAAAAACTATAGAGAATAAGAAAATTCTTACAGAACTTAATCTCTAATCATTTCAAGATCTGGCAAGGTTCTGAGATAATCAATCAGCAATCTTCTTTCTGCATTTTCAAGTTCAATCTTCATTGCTTCTTTGATTTCTCTGAGTTGAGGATCACTTTCATCTGTTTGGTAAATAGCAGCCCTAAGATCATAAATCTTGTTCCTTCTCATTTCATTACCCAGTCTGATAAATCTAACTTTTTCTGCCTGTGTATTGAAATCAAGTACTGTGATTCCCAAATCAGTTTTTAACTTTGCAGTACCTTTCTTCATTTCAATGAGATTGCCTTGGTAATCCCTGTACTTAGGAATATATCTGCTATTGTATTTCTGTCCTCTAATTGCCAGATTCTGAGTCATTTTCTGTCTGAGTACATTAGCAACTGACTGAGTCCTTCGACTATTCACCTTGAGAAGATATAGAACATACTCTAGTTCTTCCCAACATTTCAAGCCAATATCATCCTCACCAACTTTGAATACTGTCCCATCAGCCATGAAGTATAAAAGAAAATCCTTGTCTAAACTCTTCTGATGAACCAACTGCACTGATTCCAGTCTATCCAAACTCTCTTGAGGAACACCACGACCTGGAACAGCCAGTGAAGAAGGATCTCTAGGACCAGTATATTGCCTTCTGTCTCTATGTGAACCTAGTCCACCCTTATTATTACCAACCTTGCCAGATAGAGCTTTTCCATCAGAAACATTCATTGAGACTCCAGATAACACATTTGGATCAGAAATTGTTCCTTTGCCAAAAACAGATTTCAACTGTGAAGAGTGTAAAGGTGTGATCATTGCTTGTGCTGCAACAGAAGTTGTAACTTTCTTCTGTGAACTTTCACCTTCAATACCTTTTAGCTTGAGTTTAGCCTCTGCTGCAATTTCTTCCTTTGAGAACCGAGAACTTTGACTAACATCAGTCTTTTCTCTGATCACAACACCTTTAACAACAGGTCTAGGAGCTTTTCCTCTTTGTACCTTATCAGACTTTAAAGCTTTAAGATATTTTTCTTGTAAACTCTTTTCCTCAGCTTCAATGTCCTCAATCGTAACTCCTTCCTCATTCTCTTCAATGAACAGCTTAGCAGCCAATTCTTCATCAGTTTGTGGATTAGAAGATAACAACAAACTCTTGGTCCTTGAAGTTCCTTGAGTATCAGTATTTCTCCCAACAGACTGTGATTTTGATGACTTACTAGTTCTCAGAGTTTGAACCTCTTCAGCCTTTTTCTTTCCTTTGTTACTTGCCCCTCCATCTCCAGAACTATCCCTTCTGACAACTCTCTCCCCCTTTTTGACATCATCAGGCATAAGGATAGAAGTAATTAATTCCAGGGAGGTAGCAATAGAATCAATTTTAGCAGATAAATCAGACTGATTCTCTTCAACTTTAGCCAGTCTGGCAAAGATATTGTCTTGAGCTTTAGAGAATTTTGTAGTCACTAGTTTTGAATGTGTTTCCATTTTCATTTCTCTAGCTACAACCTCATTTCGCAAAGCAGTGATTGCCAAATTAGTATCATCAAATCGTCTATCCAGAGTTTTAACTTGAACTATAGTTGCTTTCAAGCAAGAAAGTATCTCTGGATTGGAGATAGTATCAGCACTTTGCTTAACAAACTTAGCTGCTCTTCCTGGCGGAAAAATACAATCTTCTTTGTACCATTCAGTAGCACTCTTGGCAAATTGTGCTCTCTCAACTTCATGAGAAGTACAAGGTTGAGGAAAAGGTGTATGTTTATTATCAGTTTGTACTGGTGCACTCAGAGAAGTATCAGAGTGTGCACTACTGTCACCTTCAGCTTCAACACTTGTAGCTTTAACTAGTTCATCTTCAGCCATAGGTTTAGCAATTTCTTCTGTAGGCTTTTCAAGATTTTCTCCATGTTGCTCAGGCTCAGCAACAAGCATTGACTGAGAAGTTACTTTGGTTCCCTGACCAATTTCTTCACCTTCTTCAACAGTTTGGTGAGCATCAGATATTAACTCAGTATGAGATGCCACGGCTTCAGAAAGAACAGCCGTAGGTTGATCAGCTACACCAATATCAGAGATAGGATCAGAGAATGGCATAAATGAATCAGGAATATCATTTATTGGAGAAACACCATCTCTTGCATCCTCTTCTACAAGCATTTTGTCCTCTGCAGGCATTACATCCTCTGCAGGTATTGCATCTTTCTCAACCTCAACAGGAGGTGTTTGCTGTGAAACAACCTCTGGAGCTTCAATATCTTCATCCACAAAATCAGAGAATATCACTTTTCTTCGTTTTGCTAGAGGTACATTATCTGAATCCTCTTCACTAGTTGGTGGAGTTTGTTCTACCACTGAGAGTGACTTAGGTATGTTTGCCCGAGCTTTCATTCTTTTCCCCCTTCTAGTGTAAACAGCTTCAGGAGATTTCCATTTTGATTTGCTTTGCGTCTCTTCTGCCTGCTTTAGACTTGCACGTCGTTTAGTAATTGCCTTCTTAACTCTTTGCATTCTAGACTGTGATGCTGGTGGAGATTGTGACGAATCAGAGTTTGTGTTTGAAGTGGGTGAAGGTTGCTTTGCAGGTGATTCAGTGTTTGGTTCTGGTTGAGGTTTAGGGTGTGGTTCAGGTTGTTGTTGTTGTTGTTGTTCAGGTTCATTTTGTTGTGGTTCTTGTTGATCTTGTTGTGGTTCAGGTTGTTGTGGTTCTTGTGGTTGATTGAGAAAATTTCGTAGAGCAAGAGGCATGACAAAAACAGGAAGATTTTCTTTACCAACATCCTTGTTAGTCATATCAGAGAATATGCGCTTATTGACTCTAAAAGGATCAATTTCATCAGTGTCATCAATTTCGAGACCAGGTACACATGCATTGAACAGCATTTGACAAAAACGAGCATAATAGACAGTGGTAGACTCTGACAATTTATCACCTAAGCTCATCAAAACATGTCGACCAAAATCAAAATTAGTACCATAGAGCAGAGAATACCCGATTTGAAGACTGTCTATTGGAATGGCATCCCAGATCTCTTTTGCAGTGGTGCAGTTAATGACTTTGTTAGACATAACATTGTCTAAAGCACTATGCAGTAAATGCCTAACTTTTGCATCCTTAGCAATTGATGATAGATCTTCAGGAGTCATGTCCTTCTTTTCCTTTGGAACCATTTTTGCTGCTTCACCAGCAACTGCAACAGATAGCTTTGTAGGATTGTGAGGGCCTTCATAAATCCTGTCAAGATATTCTGGATCTGTAGCCTCCAGAAACATAGTCATCTTGACCTTCCACATAGCATACTCTAATGGCCTCAGAATAGGAACCCTGATTGGTTCATAACGACTCACAGTAGTAGGAGCCTTTTCAGAAACAGTAGGTGTTGGTGGAGGAATTTCTGACATGATTATTGTTGTGTTTGGATCTTAACCTGTAATAAAGTAACAGATTGGCTCTGATACCACTTGTTAGGCCGAATACACAATTAATAATCAACTTTGTATGAGAGATTAACAAGTAAAAGCGTTTATGCACTTAAAAACTTCTTGTATTTCAAACCCTCTTCGTGATGTAAAATATCACAAAGAGCTGCTAGGTTACAATAAAGATAATTCGTTATCGATACCCTTCTAGGGTTAACCTATCTGTATTTATATAACATACAGCTACGATACAATCTCTAATTGATATTCCTAATAATCAGCTATACAATGATATCAATTACAGATTGTCACACGTCTCCTATGTCAACTCGATCTCTTTGATAGCTATCCAATCTTCAAAGATATCGCTTCCATAATTAATCTTTAATCACTGTTGAACAGTAGACGCGCTTCCTCCAGACAGAATTTAACAAACTCTGTCGAGCTTCCACCTGTCAGAGTTTAACTAAACTCTGACTGCTTCCAGCTAAACTCTGATAACTCCCTGTAACAC
Organism: Saposhnikovia divaricata; assembly: GCA_036435485.1. Classification (NCBI taxonomy): domain Eukaryota; kingdom Viridiplantae; phylum Streptophyta; class Magnoliopsida; order Apiales; family Apiaceae; genus Saposhnikovia; species Saposhnikovia divaricata. The sequence goes on from CM071594.1 coordinate 85,468,590, forward strand.
TTAAACACTGATTAAAACACATCAATTATTTTTAACAAACTACCACAATGATAACAAGGTTCTTGTGGACGGTATTGAATTCTCTGAGTCTTGGGGAATCTGGACTTAGTTTTCCAAGAAGGTTTTTGATTGCAGTCTAGGGCTAAATGATTATGATTTCCACATTTATAGCATTTCTTCCTAGGTGCATCAGGTACATTCTTGTAATTATTTTCTTTGTTAATACCTTCTTTTCCATTCCTATTTCTTCTGATCTTGCTAGATTCTGAAATACTTTCTAATCTCTATTTCAACTGAGACTTAGACAGAAAACCTATGTTGACATTCTTAGGTTTTTCTAACACTCTTTCATCTGAATTGCTATTGTTAATTCTTTTGTGCACTACTGGGGTACCTTTAGAATCAACAAATTTAACATGTTTAGGTTCAGAAACTATCTTCTTACCTTCATACTTAGATGTGCTAGCTTCAGTTTTACTATCATCACTGACAATAGCTACAGTATCTTCTTGCCTAGCCTTATCAAAACCTAAACCATTAACTTTACCCAGAATTTGATTTTCAATGATTTCTTGAGTCTTTTTACCAGAATTGTTAATGGTTTTAATCACATCTATCTCTTCCTCTAGTTCTTTTCTGACATAGTCATAAGCCTCAAGAATAACACCATAATCATGCTTAGCTCTATCAAAACTTAACTTATATTCTTCCATTTAAATTAACTCAGATTCAAGAAAATTATTTCTACTAACTAATTCATCATTCTTATCCTTGAGTTCATCTTTTTCACTAGCAAGAATTTTGAAATTAGTCATAGGATTCTTAAACTCAACATGAATAGATCTAATATCATCAGAATCTAAGCTATCAAATGAATCAAGAGAGTGAAGTGATACCTTAACAGAAGATGAAGAAGTTTTCTTTGGAGATCCAGGCTTGTCTGAAGCACTTGCCATCAGTGCAATGTTGTCATAATCCAATTCATCTTTAGAATCACTGGAGTCTGCCCAATCCTTCTGTGTGACCATGAGTGCATTACCCTTTCCTGAATTCCTAGGCTTCTTGCACTCACTAGCAAAGTGTCCAAGCTCACTGCAATTAAAGCACTTGATCTTGGCTTTATCAAGCTTGATAATTGTACTGTTGCCTTTGTCATTCTTCTTCTCCTCTTTCTTTTGAAAAGTGCCTTTGCTAAATCTTCTCCTGTTGAATCTTCCTTTCTTGAAAGCTTTAGCAAACATAGCAAAGAGTTCTTGCATCTCTGATTCAGAATCATTATCTTCAGAGTCTATAGCTATAGTCTCTGACTCACAACTTTCTTTGCTCTTCTTCTTCCTCAAGTCTCTTTCAGTAGATTCAGACTTTTCTTCTGGAAGCTTCTTTGATTCAGATTGAGCAGTGAGTGCAACAGTTTTCATCTTTCCTTCACTCCTGCTCTTTTTCTGCTGCCTGTCAAGTTCATAAGTTCTCAATTTTCCATAAACTGCTTCTAATGATATCTCATCAAGATCATTAGATTCCTCAATTGCAGATATCTTCTCATTGTAGAAATCAGGAAGAGCTTTCATGAACTTCGTATTCATATCCTCCAAGTCATAATATTTACCATGCATGGCCATCTCATTGATGGGTTTAGTAAACCTATCAAAGGTGTCGAGAAGTGACTCACCAGACTTGGATTCAAAGTACTCATACTGTTGTATGAGAAGTGTCCTCATATTCTTCCTGACAGGTTTCGTTCCTTCACAGTGAACCTTTAGATTGTCCCATATCTCCTTAGCAGTTTTACAAGAGAGAACATAGTTAGTGAGAACAGAATCAAGACTGTTGAATAGTATGTTTCTCACTTTAGCATCTTTAAGAACGTTCTCCTTTTCCTTATCTGCCCATTCAGATTTAGGCTTCTCTGCTGTATGTTCTGGAACAACTTTTCCTTCGATAGTTGCTTGAGGAATAAGCCTTGTTAGAACAAAAGGCCCATCTCTGATTCTGTCAAGATAATCAGGATCTATTGCTTCCAAGTGATGCAACATCTTCACTTCCCATAGAGTATATTCACTTCTCTTGAGCATAGGGATCTTAGTATTACCATCCTTGTAACCAGACATGATTGCAGATCTTTATGATTACTCGAAATCAACCTGCTCTGATACCAATTGTTAACTCGAATAACTTGTTGAAGGGGGGTTGAATACAAGTTATATAATCGTGTCTGATTTTTGCTTGATTATATGAACAAGAATAAACAAATGAATCAAACTTTGTTTGTATTCAAATAATCAAATACAAACTCCACCAAAGGTGTACAATACCTTTAGCAGCTGCTGACAATATAAATCTCTCTCTCTGTTTGTTTCGAATTCTCGAATACAAAACTTACGAACTCACTCGCTCACCCACACTTTTTACAATGATATTGAGAGAGTATTTACAATGCTACCTATCAACTAATAACAGAATTATAATCTATCTATGACAATGTTCTACCGTCCAGTTGATAGTTCCATCAATAGAGAATTCGTTTCCTTCACGATATCTTCTGGCTTGTTTTCCAAAACAAAGATCCTGTTTTATAGCACTTGCCAGTTTCTGTAGCATCCATAATGACATCATCAGTAACACGACTGACATCATCAGTAACACGACTGATATCAGGATTTTCCAATGCATCAGGATCTGATTATCCCATCAGTATTTGATCAGGATCTAACTTAATGTATCAGGATCTGCTCCTCTGTTCCTGACATGTAGTCCCCAATACACTGTTCCTGACATGTAGTCTCTGACGCACTGTTCCTGACTAAATTCTACAGATTACTGTTTAACACATATATCCTATACAAAGTGCTAAATCCTTTATAAGATCAGGATATACAAGAAGTATTAGCAAAATTCTATTCTTAACATCACAACTTATGAATTATTCCTAACAGTTAACACTTCTGGACAGGACGGGTGTGCATTCACATATCGACTATTTGATAGGTCGATTAGGGTCACTGAACGAGATGTTAATCGAATTCTTCATTTTTCTATGGAAAATCTCGTTTCTGATCCTACACCTGAACAGATTGAAATGTTCTTTCATTTTATAAGGTACCGAGATGGCAATTTCAATACTGGTAATATCTCTACAACATTTATAACCCAGTACTGGAATTTCTTCTTTCACATTCTTGGCCATGTTTTTTCCTCAAATAGAACGAATCTAGATCGGATACCTGAATTTATTCAAAAAATAGGGTATGCGGTCGCCAATAATTTGAGGATTAATTTTGGAAAAATAGTGCTTGGTCAAATCATTTTAAAGATGAAACACTTGGGAACAAGAGATGTTCAGACTCAAAATGTCAAATGTCTATATCCAAGGTTTCTATAGCTAATATTAAATGATTTTTTGAATGATGAAGACAGGGTACAGTCAGAAAATGGTCGAAAGGTGGAATGTTCTTACATGAAGAAGAATGTAATTTATTACATAAGCAAAAAGAACTATACGGATGTGCCTACAGTCCTAACTGAATATCTAAAGATTGTCCCACTTCCGTTGTTACCAAGACAAGTGAGAGCAGGTATACGACAAGGTAATATTTCAATCCCTGATATCCCAACCTCTGTATTCCCTATTGTATCACAGGAAATACAGTTTCTACAGCCCCCAGTGGCCATCTTACCCGACCAAGAGAAGGAAATCCCACCGACTCTAACACAGGTCGAAAAGCCCATTCTACAAATGCAAACACAGACACAACAAACTCCTACACCTCAATTGTCACTTAAACGACCAACCATCAACACTTTTGAGGGAGATAGTGCCTCAGCAGCACCACATAAGGAGTTCGTTACATCAGCAGCTCTACCTCATTCTAAAAGAAGTAAACCAAATGAACCTGAGGCAACTGTAACTGTTAGTGAAACAATTTTTCCTTATCAAATTAGTGAAAATGTAAATGAGGATGAATTGACGGGAGCAACTATCTTGAGTTCCATTTCACGGAAAATAAGAGTGGTTGATGATCTTTCTAAAGATCAAATGCCTTCACAGGCATCCGAGGTGGAATTACCTACCTCAATAACTGCTGGTGAATCTTCCATTTTATGGAAAGATCCATCGGTAGGTGGTTCTTTTATGAACCAAGTGTCTTCACAGACATACGAGGGAAACTTGGGTTTTGTGCCATTTAATCGATTCAAGTTTAACCTCCCAGAGGAAAAATCTCTGGATCTCTTTCGAGATTTACCACTATTTACCAATGGTCGGCAACTCACTTCATGCGAGGATGGAAGCTCACGAACTTTAATTGCACCATCCGTGACCTCTGAAAAAGGGGCTAGGATGATTTTATTTACAGGTACACATATCGGTGGAAGCTCTAGAGGAGAGTTGAGGGAAACACGAACAGAACATGTAAGTGTCACCCAAACCACTAAACCGAGTGAATATAGAGTGTTGAGTGAAACACCTACAGAACGTACGAGTGAGCAACCTACTCAACCACATGCACCTGTAACCAGAAAGGAATACAACAGACTCCTTACACGGGTCCAAACAATGGAGAAAGAGTTGTCAAATATCTGTAATTCCCTTGCAGAAATTAAAAATTTGCAACTTATTCAACATGATGCATTCCAGGTTCAATTAAGTTCCATGACAGCCCAGTTTAGTCATGCAATCAACTCCTTGGTAAAGTCATCTTCATCTAATTTACCAACTCCACATCCTATTACTCTGGAGGATAATCCAACAGAGGGGGAGAAGGTGGATGATCAAGGAAAATCTACTAGGCGTAAGGGCAAGGAAAAGGTTGTTAACACGGAATTAGCTTTATTTTGGGAAAGGAAAAGCTAATGGGTGTATTAGTGCTATGCGGAAAGAAAGCAAGGCAAACTTGAAGATTTGTTCAGTCTAGAGGAACAATTATCTTGCACTTGTTCAAATTTTAGAAATCAGGAAAATGCATATATGATCCAGAATGCGCTTTAATATTAATTATCTTTGTATTTCATCTTTTTTATCAGTTGAGTTATCCTCTAGGAATTTGCTTGTCAAACCCTAACAATCAAATAGGGGGAGATTTTAAACCATAATGTAATGTAATATGTAATAGAGGACATATATAACTCAACTAGGATAAAAGATAAATAATATTAACTCTATACAGGGATCGTGAAATTTGAAGAACAGGCATCAACAAGGATCAAGTCGCTGAAAGAAGTTCATTAACATGATCAAGCCTCAGTGACAAAATAAGATGTACAGATGATTCAGTTGAAGGGCCAAAAGATTCCAGTGATAAAGTTTTTATGGTTACACAATTCTTAGCAGTTTTCTTAAAGACATGATACGAAGACCACGAGTGAATGTTAGTCATCTATGAACCAGACCAGTTGCACTAGGCGTCAACACTTCACAAAGGAATCGAAGTATCTAACTCAGAAAAACTGTTAAGAGATATGATTGAGTTTAGAGCAGTACTGAAATCCTCCATTTTGGAAGCTGCATATTTAAGGATGTCAAATTAAGAGGAAAACGAATAGCATCCAAAATACTATTCACATGAATAGTAACCGAAATCACTATTCACATGAATAGTAATCGAAATCACTATTCACATGAATAGTACTATTCATATGAATTGTAACCGAAATTACTATTCATGAATAGTACCCAAAAGTACTATTCATCAGGTGGGTCTCACATGTTTTATTTCATAATTTTTGAAAATCAAAAGTTCAGCAGATTTTGAAATGAAGAAATTCGGCTTCAGAAAAGAAGGAAAGCAGCCATCAGAAAAAACGTAATCAGTTACGTAATTTAGCAGCATAGTGATTTTCTAAAGTCTATAAATAGGTTGCTTGTATTTCATTTCAAAACACACCTCAACACACAACTTTCTATTCTCTCTTTTATATCTTCTCTGTGTAAGCTGCTAGACAGTCCATCTAGTAGGAAAGTCGGCTTAGCCCACTTTCAATAAGTGTCGGGTAGAAGGTCCTCGTGCCTAAACTATCCTTAGGAGTGTTTGATTTTGTAGCTATTCCATAGGATTAAATTGTGTAGCAAACCTCCGGGTTTTATCTATTCAAAGATATTTCCTAAACATTTGTGTTATTTCGATTCAGTATTTTTTATCTCATATCCACATCCAAAATCGAAATATTTTTTAAATAACGTATTCAACCCCCCTTCTACGTTATTCCGGACCTAACATCATATACCCCTTATTTGTTGATAGAAAGTGCACCGCCTATGGGAAATGATGGTGATGTGTGTATGTCAGAGGAATTGGATGTTGAAAATTCTCGAAAAATGAAGCATAGTGGGAGCAATAAAGACAGTCAGCCAGTATCTAATAGAAGGAATGTCATGCATGAAGCGTATATACCACCTACTGTTGAGGAACCTCAAGAAGACTTGGTAGTAGAGATGGATATAGATTTGGATCCTCGAATGCCAGAAACAGTGGTTAAAGCTGGGCCGGCTAGTGAGACTTTGGATGTAAAGATAAATGATAAGGATGGTATAAAGGTGTTGAAGATTGGAGCTCAACTAGAACCAACTTTGAAGGAAACTCATGTTTCTTTTTTGAGGAAGAACCTGGATGTTTTTGCTTGGTGCCACGCAGATATGGAAGGAATAAATCCAAAGGTCATGTGTCACAAATTAAATGTTGATCCAGAGAAGAAAGGTGTGAGATAGAAGCGAAGACCGGTTAGTGGAGAGAGAGCTCAAGCATTGAAGGAAGAAGTGGATAGTTTGCTGGATGCAGGTTTGGTCAAGGAATCTTTCTATCTTGTATGGTTAGCAAATCCTGTCTTGGTAAAGAAGCCCAATGGGAAATGGAGGACTTGTGTGGACTTCACAGATCTCAATAAGGCATGCCCAAAGGACAGCTTCCCATTACCACGAATTGATCAGCTAGTGGATGCAACAACTGGACATGCCCTACTCAGTTTCATGGATGCATATTCATGTTACAATCAGATTCCTATGTATGAACCTGATCAGGAGCATACTTCTTTTTATTACGTATAGAGGTCTCTATTGTTATGTATGCATGCCATTTGGATTGATTAATGCTGGATCTACATATCAACGGCAAGTAAACATAATGTTTAAAGAGCAAATTGGTAGTACCATGGAAGTATATGTGGATGATATGTTAGTCAAGTCTAAGGAAGCTACTGATCATGTGAAGCACTTGCAAGAGATGTTTGGAATCTTACGAAAGTATAGAATAAAGCTGAATCCCCAGAAATGTGTGTTTGGGGTGGAATCCGGAAAGTTTCTAGGGTTCATGGTGAATCACAGAGGTATAAAGGCAAATCCATCCAAGATTAAAGCACTGATTGATATGAAGTCACCAAGGATTGTGAGAGAGGTTCAGTCCCTTACCGAAAGAGTGGCAGCTTTGAATAGATTCATCTTGAGGTCTACGGATAAGTGCCAAGAGTTCTTTAAACTGATAAAGAAAGGAAGTAAGTTTGAATGGACAGAGGAATGCGAGATAGCATTTGGAAAGCTAAAAGAGCATTTGGGAAGCCCTCTATTGTTAGCTAAGCCAGTAGATGGAGAAACATTAATACTGTACCTAGCCGTGTCGGAGTATTCTATTAGTGCAGTCCTGGTTCGAGAAGAAGATGGACAGCAGAGCCCAATATACTATGTCAGTAAAAGGTTGCTCGATGCAGAAACAAGGTATATAGGAATGGAGAAGCTGGTTTATGCCTTGATCCTAGCTTCCAGGAAGCTGTGACCTTACTTCCAAGCTCACAAGATTGAAGTAAGAACCTCATATCCACTTAGGCAAGTGATGCACAAGCCAGAAACTTCAGGGAGAATATTAAAGTGGGATGTGGAGTTGGGACAGTTTGATATAGAATACAAGCCAAAACCAGCAATCAAGGCTCAGGCTCTAGCGGATTTTTTGATCGAATTTCCACCTCATGTGGAGGTTACTGTCCAGGAGGTACCAAGAGAATTGCAGAAAGAGCAGATGGAAGATGATAATTGTGCGCCTTGGTGGACATTGTATGTGGATGAAGCTGCTAATAGTAATGGAGTAGGGGCATTCATAGACCTAGTAAGTCCAGAAGGGCATAGGCTTCATAGCTCGATTCACTTCGCTTTTAGAGCCACTAATAATGATGCAGAGTACGAGGCATTGATTGCAGGTCTCAAGTTAGCTTTAGAGATGAAAGTCGAGAATATCAGAGTGTTCAGTGATTCGATGTTGGTAGTTTGGCAGATTCGCGGTGGATTTCAGGCAAGAGGTCCACGAACAGACTTGTAATTGAGGTATTCCCAAGAACTACTTGCAAAGTTCAGAGAGGTAAAGCTAGATCAGATACCACGAGGAAAGAATACCAATGCAGACGCATTAGCTAAATTGGGCTCGCAGAGAGAGTCAACTTTACTGGGTGTAATTCCGCTCCAGATTCAAGAGAAACCTAGTGTTTTCAAAGAGGAAGTCATGGACATCAAATTTCCAGTTGAAGATTCTTGGATGACTCCAATCTATAGCTACTTGGCTAAGGGAGAGGTACCTCCTAATCAGGATGAAGCCAGGAAGCTAAAGTATCATGCAGCCAAGTATGTGATTTATGATGGAATTCTATACAAACGAGGGTTTAATCAGCCTTTGCTTAAATGTGTAGCTGGAGATCAGTGTAAATACATCCTTGAAGAGATTCATGAAGGAGTATGTGGAAATCACTCGGGGGATAGCACTTTAGCCATGAAGGTCCTTCGACAAGGATATTATTGGCCAACAGTCAAAACAGATGCTCATAGGTTTGTTCAGGCATGCAGCAATTGTCAGAAGTTTGCAAATTTTCATAGTCATCCTATAGCACCTATCAAACAGATTGTCAGCCCTTGGACATTCGCCGTTTGAGGAATAGACCTCATTGGAGAGCTCCCGACAGGAAAGGGAGGAGTGAAATACGCAGTAGTTGCAGTTGATTACTTCACAAAGTGGCCAGAAGCAGAACCACTTGCTAAGATCACAGCTTCTAAACTAACTGAGTTTGTTTTTCGAGCAATTGTGTGCAGGTTTGGTATTCCCCAAAAGCTGATTTCTAACAATGGGAAGCAGTTTGATGGCAGAGAGCTTAGAGGATTGTGTGAGCAGTTTAGAATTCAGAAAGCATTTTCAGCAGTGTACTATCCACAAAGCAATGGACAGACTGAAGTTGTGAATAAAATTATCAAGCATACTTTGAAGACAAGGCTTGAAGATAAGAAAGGAAGCTGGCCAGAGGAGCTTCCTCGAGTCTTGTGGTCATATAACACCACTCCTAGAACTACAACTGGTGAGTCTCCTTTTACTCTCACTTACGGGTGTGAAGCTATGGTACCTGTGGAAGTAGGAACATGATCTTTGAGAAGAAAGCATTATGACTCCGAGAATAATGAGGTTAGTCATAGACTTTACCTAGACATGATCAAAGAGTTGAGGACAGATTCGCAAGTGAAGCTAGCAGCGTATCAACAGAGAGTTCGAAGGTATTATAACAAAAAGATGAAAACAAGACCTTTTAAAGTTGGAGACCTGGTTTTGAGGAAAGTCACGCCAAACACCAAAGTTCTGGCACATGGAGCTTTTGGAGCGAATTTGGAAGGCCCTTACCAGATAAAGTCAGCCATTTGGGAAGGAACTTACCACCTGATGGATATGGATGGGAATCTCATTCCGAGAGCTTGAAATGCAGAACATCTCAAGAAGTATTATCAGTAATTCTCTTTTATTGTGTTTTTTTTAGGAAAAGTAAGGCTCTTTCAGCCCAGGAATAAAGGAAGCTTATTAGTTATAGCTGACCAAAATTGTTGATTTCTGTATTTGATTATGCATGTACTCGGGGGTACCTGAAATGAACCTCCCTATTTACGACACAATTTTTAGTATTGAGCATTGATAGCTCTACGTTGAATCTTTTGATTGCAGTATTGATGACTACAACATCCTAATAGTTCTTTTACGTAACAATAATTACCCAAAAGAATTGGGAGGTAGTATTCCTACTTTGATAATATTGTGCATGATTGATTAGCTATTTCATATATCAATTTGAAACTTTTTAAGTGCTTGTTTTAGTACTTGTGTTGAGAAACAGGTTACCTTGACTAATAGGTTCCTGTAGTTTTGACAGTGTTCGCGAAGTATGAGTACGATTTTACAGAATGTGCAGACTACGATTGATTGTATCGAGCAAAGTCTCAGGTAGCTTCCTGAGCACGAGCAAAGTCTCAGGTAGCTTCCTGAGCACGAGCAAAGTCTCAGGTACCTTCTTGAGCATGAACAAAGTCTCAGGTAGCTTCCTGAGCACGAGCAAAGTCTTAGGTAACTTCCTGAGCACGAGTTAAGCCTCAGGTAGCTTCCTGAGCAAATTTGATTGAAAAGCCCCAGCTGACTGAGCAAGACATTTTTTTCCAAAAGCCTCAAATTCCTTGAGTACATGAGTAAAAAGCCTTGTTGATAGGCACCTAAAGTCCTGACGAAAGGCACCTTTAAAGGAACCTGTATGGAGCCGAGACTGGCATACAGGAACCTGAAACTATATGTTTCACCCCTTCGTGGAGCCGCCTCTGGTACGAGAGGAAGTGGGAACTTGTGTGGAGCCTAGCCCGGCACATTTATTCTTAAAGAGAAGCCTAATAAGCTCTCCCTCATGTGGAACCGCCTCTGGCACATGGGAAGAAGGGACTAAGTTCCTTAGCAGTTACCTTCGTAAGATGTCTAGCCTGACACATGAAGAAGAGGAATCTGTGTTGACTCCCAGAATGACGCACAGGTTCCTAGAATCGCCTCGAGGCATAAGGAACCAACATGGAACCTAGACTGGCATGTTGGAACCTAGAGTTTTAAGGATTGGTAACCAAGCAGGTGACCTTTCCTCGAGTTAGCCTGTACTTAACAGGATTAGTTCACTAACACTGATTAGTTTCTGTTTTATGTTTCTTATTGTTTCATTTTGCACGATTAATGGTTATAAATGGTGGACCTATTGTTTAAAGATATAAGTTAGAATGTATAAAGAAAGGTCTTAGTTCAGATTATGGTTTTGAAAACGCTACTCGAGGTACAAGAGAAGAGGTTCCATGTTTACAAGTAAGCTGTTGTGATATTGTTAGTTTATGTTGCATTTACTTTGAGAAGATATAAGTGGAAGTATAAGTGTGTTCTGTTTCTTACAATGGGTTAGCCCACGTAAGCTTGAACACATGAGTATGAAAACTGAGTTATTTTCTAGGATGCATAACAATGAAATGTTTTGTAAAGAATGGCAAAAGACGTGTAGTGTTTAGAAAAATATGTATGCATGGGTGTGCGAATTGAGAGCATAGATATAGCAAAACAGATAATTGGTATTGGAAACATAGAGAGTTATAGGGTACCCCGACCCTAGAAAATCAATCATTCAGAGTTATAAGGTACGAAGGACATAGAAACCAAATTTAAAGATACATCATGCGAGGCACTACAAGGGGCCTGCAACCTCATTTAAAGTTATCAAAAGTTCAAGGAGTTCATAACAAATTCAAGTGGAGGGTACTTTTCCAGATTCTTCGGTTGTTGGAGTTGGAAGGACAAGCTGAACCATATCAGTAACAAGAATCTTTGCAATCTCAGGGATGGAACCTGGAGACCTCTCAACCGTAATAACGGGAGGTACAGGGTCTTGTGGGGTCACAACTTCCTTCTTGAAGTCATTGATCATGTTCACAACATCCTCGCTAAGCAGAGACCAGTTCAACTCGGGCATCTTCTCCCACATGGAGCGTATGTAATCTCTTACACCTTCATCATAACCTTTATCATATCTGGCCTTCTCCTTGGTAAGCATGATGGATTCAACAGAAGCAGCGGCAGCATTGAGAGCATCAACCTGAACCTCAAGTTCATGGACCTTCTCCAGCAAGGAGATTTGTTCATCTTTCAAGTCTTTAACTTGTCCCTAAAACTCATCTTTCTCATTCTTCAAAGAACTCTCAACAGTTTTTGGTCGTCTCACAGCAGCAGTAGCCATGTTCACCCTTTCTTCCATAGTAGCCAGCTCCTCCTTTAACTTTGAAACTTCTCCTTGCAATCGGAGGTCGTATTGCGTCTTCTCAGCAATATCGTCACAGAATCTAAGGGTGAATACTGCATTCTGAGCAGATTCTAACTTTAAACTGATTCTGAGCAGCAACAGGATGGCTGGGCCTTCACAGCTTTTCCCTTTCTAAGGGATCTGGATTGAGAGCTTCCCGATAGATCAAGGGTAGTGTGAGCTAGCTTGCGTTTAGAGGAACCAGATGGCTGGGCCTGGATTGAAGTTGGTGTAGGTACTTGGTTAATAGGATTTGCAATCAGCCGAACCTCCTTCATTTCAACACCGGTTTTGAAAATCTCGTCCACATTCTTGGACCTTTTCACAAAGGATGGAACTTTAGGGGCCATATCTGCATGAATGGATAAGTCACAATTAGAAGAATATATACAAAGAAAATAGGAGCAGTTATGAATACAAAGACATGATTAAGGGGATAAGACATAAGAGTAGCAGTGTGGTTATACCAGGTTCAGAGGGGAAAAATCCTAGAGAGGTCAGATTTTGTGGGGTCATCAAAATTAAACAATCTTTGATGGAAGAAGATAATTTCAGGACCTCTTGTGCCCTAAGAAGGCGGTTGCCTGTCAGAGGAGTTTGCTTTGGGATTCTAGGTTGATGGTTGAATTCATACCTAACTTCAGGGCAGTTATAGCAATATAAGAATTGCTCTAGCCATTGTTAAAAATTTTGTTTCACATTTTGTATGCACTGACCTTGATTACAAGGCCAAGCAGAGAGGTAGAAACATCCAGAATTTCTTCCAGTATCTTTAAGCTTGAAGAAGAAACCAAGCTCTTTTGCAGTTAATGGGGTAGTGAATTTGCTAGCATAGAGGATATAGGTGCAGATGGCAAGTCTATAAGAGTTGGGAGTTAGTTGAAGAGGTGCAAGTTCGTAGAAATTTAGAACTTCTCGTAGAAAGGGGTGAAGAGGTACGTACACGCCAACTTTAAAGAAGGCAGCGGAGATCAGAACTTTCGGGATACCTAGCTCTGGAGTCCTAATATCAAACCTGTGGGCTCTCTCACCAGGTTCGGGGATAAAAATAGTGCAGGTTGGATGGGGGCATTCTTCGTATAGTTTCTCAAGCTTAAATGAGGTCATGATAGAATCAGTTTTCTCACAGTAAGGGGTGGCCTTAATTCGGTAGAGGTCTCTCTCAATCTCAGGTTCAGGTTCATCATCTATTTCAAGGTCAGGAATCTCAGGTTTCGATAACTCCTCATCATCAGTAGGCCAATCATCTCCTAAATCGACAAATATGGGGATTGGAGGTTGAGATGATAGAGATATTATGGGCCTAAGGAGTATGTTCTCAGGTTCATTTACATTGGGTATTACGACCCTAGATCTAGTTCTTTCACCAATTGGCACGGTAGATAAAGGTTGAAATGAGGACTGGTGATCAGAATGGGTGGATACAGAAGACATCTGCAAAAGACAGACGAAGAAAAGGTCAGGTTTTAGGATTCCTAAGAGAAAACCTGTGGTTTTGAGACGATTAATCTACCGTGGCTATGCAATACAGGTTATTTTAAGAGTTATACAGAGGATATGGACCAACAATGACATACATTGACCATGACATGAACTCGGAACGAATGAAGAAAGAAGATGAATAGACAATCAAAAAGGATGGTAAAACTATGATAATACGACCGTAAGCATATAGATAGACAACAGAGAATGGTGAAAGTCTGTGTGTGCAAAACATGAGGTGTCACATACAAATACAGACACATACATATAGAGATGAGAAAACATCGACATGCATAGCATAAGGAGGCAGATAATTGAAAAACGAGTCAAGAGTATGAAAGAATAGAGAAAAGTGAGTCGGAATCACACCTTGATCGGAAGAAAGCAGTGGTTGAGGAGCCGGATTAGAAGAATGACCGTCGAGCTTCTCTTCTTTCTCTCTCCAAGGGTTTTTGATAAATATTTGGTAAGGGTAATGTAACACCCCCAGATCCGGGGTCAGGGATCTGGTGGTTACGGTCTTACATCCATTCATAATACTTGACTTGAGTCCACAATAAATAAATCACATGCTGTGACCCCACAATAATTACCACTCACACACACAACAGTTATAGTCCCAGAGATGAAATTGAAATAAGTCTTACATTAAAGGGTTACGAATAAAAGTTATTACAATCCCAAAAGGATAACATCATAGGTTTAAAAGTTTTGCCGTTGATTACATTAATTATACATATAGTTAAACAGGAAACAAAAGCTGTCTAACTATGCTACCTCAGCAATGGCGGCTAGCATCTCAGCGGGTAGTCCGGTGGGTCGGGTAACCTGCTTGCGCCGAGTGCGCCTGACGCGAGCCATCTGTCCTAGCTGTTGTTGTGACATAATATAAACAAAGCAAGGGTGAGCGAAAGCCCACCAACAAATATATAACTGAACGATAATTTAAAACAGTTCAAAGCTATCTTTTAAACCATATGCCATGCATTTACGGAAATGATGCCAGTATAATATGAACGATGAAGTTACAAGGTAACTTAAAGTATTTGTTTGAAGAAATATCTGCTACATCAAAGTAAGCGAGATATTATTATCGTTATTAAGAAGAGGAACTTGCAAGAAAGGGTTGCAATTCCAGTTATGACTCTTTTCCAACTCTGCCAACAGTAATCATGTTGCAGGAAATAAATGAATTTGGATGATGAACCAATGATGGAGTATTCACCGCGCCCGCTGTTCCAATCTTGATGATCAGTCGAGATCGTACAGCTCAATTTAGATTTACTACCGGTAAAAGGAAGAACTGACGGCTTTACTTGTATACCGCCATGCTAGCTCTCCCCGGCCAACGGTTGGGCCAAGGGGATGGACCGGCGCTACTCGGCCTCTTACACGACTCCTAGTTCAAATAGAGTTCATGATTCTGAATATAACGTTCGTCCCCCTTTCCCCAAGTATAATACTTGTTGATAAGACTCCACAAAGTAGTCGTATCTAGTTGGAAAGGAAAATTTACCAATAACTCCCAAGCTATTACTTGGTAACGGATATCAACTTGTTCCAGTAATCTTACCCCTCGAAAGATGAGAAGGTAAACAACGACTTAATAAGTCAACATCACCCGAGTTGCGGGTGAAGGGAATACTTTATGACCGGGAAGTCGACAAGATAAATAACATTTTTCCAAGTAAGGTTCCCATATTATTAAGAAGATAGACTCAAAGATGAATGATGTCTGGGAACCTTTCTTGATATAAGATTGATAATAATATGACTTCGAAATATTTTCTGTAATAATCGAAGAAGATAACCCTTATCGAGGTTATTCTAAGTATGGAATAAATATTCAGAGAATATTTATTGAATTAAAATATTTTACAGAATATTTGGGAATATGAAAGAATATCTTTAATCAGAGTATTTCTCAAAATAATCCCTGAAGAGATATCAGGGGAATATTTATTGAATAAATAAATATTTAAATGAATATTCAAAACAATATTCATTAATTAATAAGACCTGAAAAGAATATTTAAGGTAATAATCATAACTAATTAGGAAATTTAAATGAATATTCAAAAGTAATATTCATTGAATGAATAATATCCTAAATGAATATCAAGTCATATTCATTTAGTAATCCAAGCCTCAAGGAATATTCGAGATAATATTCGATAATTAAATCAAGCTTCAGATGAATATTAAAATAATATTCATCAAGTATTTAATATCTTAAATGAATATTCGAAAGTAATATTTATTTAATAAAATAATAATCTAAAAGATTATCCAAATAATATTCATCTAACAGTCTCATCTTTAGAAGAATATTCGAAATAATAGTCGATAATCAATTCGACTCTGAATGAATATTGAGAAGTATTATTCGTTGAATAGTTAAATTCAAATAATTATTTGAAGTAAGGATCGTTAAAATAATTAGTCCCGACGAATATTCAAATAATATTCGTCACCCAAATAATAGAAAATATTTACTTAAATATTTTCTCCCGAGGTAATCTCGATATATCAGGAAATATTGACTCCCGGTCTATATTTGATGAATAAAGATGTATACGCCCTTCTATGAGGGTCTTATAATAACCGGCTTATAACTGATATATAACTATCTAGCTTATAAGCCAACAATAACATTCAGGGAACAAGTATATCAATTCAACTTGAAAGTAGGCATGCATGTAATGGCATATGTATATCAGCAATCATATATATATATTTATTCAATCACAACAACAGCCTAAAAGAAGGGAATTGAAACTTGCCTGGTAGTCGAGTACGGTAAGGGGTAGTGGTAGCGGGTCCCGGTTCAGCCTGGTGATCTATAAATAGCCAAGGCATTCGGAATTAATCACTTAACATATTAAACGTTAAGTTATACTTAAATCGAAACACGTTCTCGAGTCATCTCGTTATACCCCTTTTAGTGGATTACTTATTATCACTGATCCGACCCGACATTCGTTCGTTAATACGACATGTCACTGCACTTATACTTGGGACACACTTAAGTCATATGAGTTCTAAGGTTGATCGTTACGAACCAATATTTTACTCCGAGTTTTATCGCCCGTTTTCTAAGCGTTTTACCAAAGTTATAAAAGAGTCGTCTTTTAGGGGTTCGTTCTCGTTTAACCTTGACTCGAACATTTTTAATAAATCGAAAAATGCTCTTTTTGACATACGGTTTTCTTTCACACCTTCCTTCTTACCCCTAGTATTTATTTACCAAGATTCGCCATGACGTTACATTGCTTACGAGGGTTCAATTTCAGTTACGAACTTTTGTTTACGGATTCGAACTACTTTTAGTAATTTAGTCATAAATCCTAAACCGTAAGTCCGTTTCACGTGATCTTTATATCAAAACGAAGCTTATAACATAATCTAGCCTTTCATGGCAAAATCCGAGACTGGACAGTGTGTTCATGCTACTGCTAATCACGGTTTCTTAAGGCTAACGACAATCGGGCATTACGACGGCTATGTTTACATGATTTCCAAATTTCAAACCATCCAATAATCATAGTTTCCACTCCAAACAACATTTACATGTTATTCAACCATGAACTAAGACCAAGCAATGTCTTTCCGTTCATCTAAACTAATTTCACATTTAATAAATCCCAATCATAATCTTAAGGTCCTAAACATGCATTAAATCCATATAACTCATCTAAAATACCAAAACTTAAACTAAGAGCTTGGTTTTCAAGAGTGGTATACCTTCCTTGGTGTATGTATGAACTTATCAAGCCTTGTTTAGCCCTTATCTAGCCTTAGTATATCTTGAATAATCAAAAGAAATCAAGAAATAAAAGTTAGTTTATGAAGAACACTATTCATCATCATCTTTGATGATTTATTTGAAAATGATAAAAGATGAATTTGAAGCTGAAATTTCTAGGAGATCATTACCATGATATGTAGTACTTACCATAAAAATTTGAAGAACAAGTGATGGTTGGAAGTTGGACTTCCAATTAGCTAAGAATGGGCAGATTTTTATGAAGAAATGGAGGAAAATGGTGGTGGTTTGTTTTGTTTTGGTGATTTATGGCTAATACATGTATAACCCTTGCATATATAATGGATGCATCTCTTTTAATGTGTTGTTGGCAATCCAATGGTGCCACTTGTTGCTTCCTCATTGGGCCAAGTGTTGGCACTACAACAAACAACTCCATTTTTGCAAGAATGCAATTACACCACTCATCTTGTAGTTGACTTATAAGGATGTTACTTGGGTTTCTCCTTTTCCCACCAATTGCACTTGTTTGTCTCTTGGTTATTTATTCGTTCCTTTGTCCGGGTATTACTCAATTTCCTTGCTTGTTCGTTGATCGTTCGAGGGAATAACTCATTCGTTTCTAGTTAGGGTTTTACCGAAAACCTTCTTAATATTTCTAATACTATTCTTCATCTTACTTAATACTTCTCGAATTTAAATTCCTTAATTCCCTTTTATAACTCCTTAAGTCTTGTAGTGTCCAGGGAAATCTCGGAGAAAATAAAAGTGCTCTTTTTCTGAATCCGACGGCTTTTACATACACTTATTTTCTTCCTGGATCACTAATACGAACTCAGAAATCCGTTCCGAATACCGGGTATATCATTATTATAATAATATTCCAAATTCCACCAAAATCACTATTCATCACTTATTTTTATTTAATTCCTATAATTAGGAAAATGAACCTGGTTCACTCTCGAGTGCTTCTTAACCTTTTTACGGAACCGCTGGACTTATAATAGATATTGATTTGGATGACACAAGAATAATCTTACTTGAAGTAATATACTTATATCCTTAGGAGATAGATCATTCTTACCTATGCCGTCAACCAAAAGTATTCTGCATGACATGTAAATAATTGAATTCAAATCCATTCCATTCATTTAATAGACATTCGTTACATCGCAGTCATAACCACTATTCATTCCCATATTATTACATACTAAAAAGTTTTAATTCTATCAAAAATCTGGGTTCTTACAGTCTCCCCTCCTTAAAAGGATTCCGTCCCAGAATCAGTTTGAAAACAAGTGGGGGTACTTTTCTTGCATTGCGCCTTCAAGTTCCCAGGTGGATTCTTCTACATTGTGGTTCTGCCACAAAACTCTGACTAGCTGAATGACCTTGTTTCGGAGGACTTGTTCTTTCCGGTCTATGATTTCCACAGGTTGCTCCACATAGGTCAGGTCTGGTTGCATGTCCACTTGCTCATACTCTACAATATGCTTAGCATCCGGATTATACTTCCTCAGCATCGAAACATGGAACACATTGTGCACCTGCTGTAGATTCGGGGGCAATGCGAGTTCATAAGCTAGTTCCCCAATTCGTCTCAAGATCTCAAATGGTCCAATGTATCTGGGACTCAGCTTTCCTTTCTTCCCAAATCTCATTAAACCTTTCCAAGGTGACACTTTCAAGAACACTAGGTCCCCTACCTCGTATTCCTTGCCTTTCCGAGCTAAGTCGGCATATTTCTTTTGTCGATCCTGGGCTGCTACCAACCGTCCTCTGATTAGATCTACTGCATCTTTAGTTCGTTGGACCACTTCGGGCCCGAGCATCTTTCGCTCTCCAACTTCATCCCAATACAAGGGAGATCGACATTTTCTTCCATAAAGGGCCTCATAAGGTGGCATCCCAATGCTTGAATGATAACTGTTATTATAGGAGAACTCAACCAATGGCAAGTGATCATCCCAACTCCCCTTGAAGTCTATCGCGCAGACTCTCAACATATCCTATAGCGTTTGGATGGTCCTTTCACTTTGCCCATCTGTCTGGGGGTGGTAGGCTGTGCTCATGTTCAGCCGGGTCCCTACACATTCTTGAAAACTTCTCCAAAACCTGGAGTTAAATCTAGGATCTCGATCGGATACTATTGCGACTGGGACTCCATGTCGCGCCACTATCTCTTTTAAGTAGATGTCCACTAGTCTATCGACCGTGTACCTTTCGTTGATCGGGAGAAAGTGAGCCGATTTCGTCAATCGATCTACAATTACCCATATGGCGTCATGATTAGCCTTGGTCCTTGGTAAACCTACTACGAAATCCATGGCTATATGTTCCCATTTCCATTCTGGAATCTCTAAGGGATGTAGAAGTCCGCTGGGTTTCTGGTGCTCTGCCTTCACTCGTTGGCAGGTCAAGCATCTGCTTACCCACTCTGCTACGTCCTTTTTCATATTGGGCCACCAGTAATACTCCTTCAAATCCCTATACATTTTAGTGCTACCGGGGTGCACTGAGTATCTTGAGTTGTGTGCCTCATTTAAAATTTCATCCTTGAGCTCCTGAACATTTGGGATCCATATCCTGTATGTGTACCTCATGATCCCTTCCTTGTCTCTTTCGCACTTAATTTCCTCCCCGGTCATTAGCTCTTCTGTGGAGTTCTTTTCTTCCTCCATCATCCGTTCCTGGCACAGTCTAATCTTTTCTAACAATGGAGGTTGGATTCTAATTTCCATCAACTTTTCTTGGCCCTCTCCAGGTAACTTAACCTCGATTTCCAACTTCTCAAAATCCTTTACTAGCTCTTTCTCTGAAGTTATCATCTTGAGCTTCTCTTTCCGACTAAGGGCGTCAGCCACCACATTGGCTTTGCCCGGGTGATAGCGAATTTCACAATCGTAATCCTTGATTAACTCTAACCACCTCCTCTGGCGCATGTTAAGCTCTTTCTGAGTGAAAATGTATTTGAGGCTCTTATGATCTGTGTAAATCTCGCATTTTTCCCCATACAGGTAGTGTCTCCAAATCTTTAAGGCGAAGACTATGGCTGCTAGTTCTAGATCATGCGTGGGATATCTGACTTCATAATCCTTCAGTTGCCTAGACGCATATGCTATTACCTTGCCGTGCTGCATAAGCACGCATCCCAGTCCTTTATGCGAAGCATCACTGTAAATCACGAAATCTCCCTTTCCATCAGGTAATGCCAGCACTGGGGCTGTCACCAGCCTCTTCTTTAACTCTTGGAAACTCTTCTCGCATTTCTCAGTCCATTCAAATTTCTCGGTTTTACGGGTAAGTCGAGTTAATGGAGCTACGAGTTTCGCAAAGTCTTGGACAAATCTCCTGTAATATCCGGCCAGTCCAATGAAACTCCTCACCTCGGTTGGAGTAGTTGGCCGTTCCCAGTTTGAAACTGCTTCTATCTTGGAGGGGTCAACCAACACTCCTTCTCTATTGATCACGTGCCCTAAGAATTGTACCTCATTTTTCCAAAACTCACACTTGGAGAACTTGGCATATAACTGCTCTTTCCTGAGTATTTCTAAGGTTATCCTTAAATGTTCAGCGTGTTCTGCCTCTGTCTTTGAGTAGATGAGAATATCATCAATGAAAACTATCACGAATTGGTCCAAATATTCCTTGAACACTCTATTCATTAGGTCCATGAAGGCTGCTGGGGCGTTGGTCAATCCAAATGACATCACTAAGAACTCATAATGTCCGTATCTGGTGCGGAATGCAGTCTTCGGGATATCTTCAGGTTTGATCTTCAGTTGGTGATATCCTGTTCTCAAATCAATCTTAGAGAAGTATTCAGCTCCTCTTAGCTGGTCAAACAAATCGTCTATCCTGGGCAATGGATACTTATTCTTTATGGTTAGCTTGTTCAATTCTCTATAGTCGATGCATAACCTCATACTTCCATCCTTTTTCTTAACAAACAACACTGGTGCGCCCCAAGGCGACACACTGGGCCTTATCATGCCCTTATCCAACAATTCCTGTAATTGTTTAGCTAGCTCCTTCATTTCTACTGGGGCTAGTCGGTACGGGGCCTTCGAAACTGGCGCCGTCCCCGGGGCTAATTCGATGGCAAACTCAATTACCCTATCAGGTGGTAGTCCGGGAAGATCTTGTGGGAACACGTCCTCGAACTCATTAACTACCCGAATGTCTTGCAATCTTGGCACTTCCTTCTGAGTATCTATAACGTAGGCTAAATAAGCCTCGTTCCCTTTTCGTAACAATCTCTTGGTTTGCGCCATAGTCAGAATTTTCTGGGTCTGTCGCATCCCCTTAAACACTATTTCTTTCTTCCCTAGGGTTTTCAACTTAACCTTTTTCCTTTTACAATCTATCTGCGCATCATTGCGAGACAACCAATCCATACCCAAAATGACATCGAATTCCCCTAGCTTAAAAGGAATTAAATCGACATAGAAGGATCGTCCTCCTATTTCTAGCTTACAATCGGGGTGAATTTGATTAACCGGTACGATTTCCTGATTAGCTATTTCTACTAGTAAGGAATCTCTTAGTTGCTGGGTTTTAAGTTTCAACTTATGCGCAAAATCTCTAGATATAAAAGACTTAGTTGCTCCTAAATCAAATAAGACATTTGCACTGACTGAATTGAGAGAAAAAGTACCTGCTATCACATCTGTGTCCCTCACGGCATCTTGTACTGACATATTGAAAGTCCTAGCAGTTGGTGGCCTATTTGAGGCAACTTTGCTTGCTCCTGATGCTGCTGGTTTGTTCTTTGGGCAATCCTTCCTCATGTGCCCTCGCTGTCCACACTGGAAACAGGTTGTGCTGTTAGGGATGACTGTGGTGCAAGAGGTAGCATAATGCCCAGCTCGCCCACACTTATAACAGTTTATCTGCTTCAGGTTGCACACCCCGGAGTGCCTCTTCCCACAAGTAGCACACAATGGCAATGGAGGTCGAGAAGGGTTGGAACGGGACATTCCTGATTGGTGGCCGCCCTGGCTCACACTTACACTCGCAGATGGTTTAAACCCTACACTCCTCCCTGGTAGGGAAACCGCTCCTCGATTAAACTTGGTTGGGGGTTTTCCTCCAGCGGATCTTCCGCCCATACTAACATGCTTTCTCTTTATCCCCCCTTTCTCTCTCTCTCTCTGCATCTGATCACTACCAGCCTCCACAATGGTTGCCTTCTGCACCAAGGTGGCATAATCTGTAATCTCTAAAACAGCCACCCTATTCTGGATCCACTGTTTCAGCCCTTGTTGAAACCTGTTAGCTTTCTTCTCTTCTGTGTCTACAAACTCTGGCACAAATCTTGATAGCTCAGTAAATTTAGCCTCATAGTCAGCCACTGACATATTGTTCTGTTTCAGTTCCAAGAACTTAAGTTCCATCTGGGTTTTCATGAACTTCGGGAAGTACTTCTCCAGGAATAATTGTTTGAACCTTTCCCAGGCTATGACAGCATCAGTCTCCATGTTTTTCTTGGCTTCCCACCAATAATTGGCCTCTCCCTTTAGTAGGTAAGTAGCAAAAACAGTCTTCTGAGCCTCATTGATACTCAGAATCTCAAAAGACTTTTCCATTTCTTTGATCCAGGCCCTCGCCTCAACGGGATCAGCCGATCCGTGGAACTCTGGGGGCTTAAGGGACTTAAAGGCCCTAAAGGAATTTGCCACTGAAGTGTTGTTGCTTGGTGGTGGCTGGGGGTATTGGTTCATATTCTGCCTAAGTAGGTCCATAAACTGGCCCATGGGGTTTCCGCCCTGGTTCTCCCCTTCCTGTTCTACTTCAGTTTCTCCACCCTCTATTTCCCTTTCAAATTCTTCAGAGTACAGGGGTTCATCCTCTGCTCCATACTGGGAATCTTCTTGCTCATTATAGTCTTGATCTTGTTCCTCACTACTTTCACGGTTTTCCTCGTGTTGGTTGTGACTTTCTTGGTCAGTAGATTCGCGGGGGTTAGCCCTAGTGCCCATTCGTCTTGGAGGCATTTTACTGAAAATTTGGAAAGTTATACATTAGGTTCACTGATCTGTTTTAGAGGATTTTTCCTTGCACATTTCTTTACATGATTGGGTTTAAAATCCCACAGTTTTATATCTCATGGCAACTTAATCGAAAAGTAATACATATGCTAATAAACTCGTGATCACATCCCAACAAAATTGTAATGACTGAAATGGAAACAAATATATACCAGGTACCGAAAAGGTACAACATCCGAGTTACAACGATAGTTTAAAGTACAACCATCCTAACAACAATAACAAGTCAAAAGTGAAATATGCTGTCTATCTGTCTAGTCTGCAAAAATGGAAAACAAGTACAAGAAAACCATCCCTACAAAAGCCGGAACTACTATGTCCGTACATGACTAGACAACTAGACCACTGCATCACTACATCTGAAATCAGCCGCCACGACGAAACATCCTCCGAACCCTCCCCATGGCGATGCGGAAAACCTCCTCAGCCGCTGCTCTGTCTACCCTACCATGCCCATCAGTAGGCAACTGTCGCACCCTCACCCGAGCCCTCAGCTCGATGCGGGTCACAGCCCTATACCCAACTCTGTCACTGATAGTCCTCCTGCCCTGCACCCTCATCCGGGCGGCTCTCTCTGCTGCTAACTCACTCATAGACTCTGCCAACCTGGCATCTGCCACAGACAACTCTCTATAAAGCCCGTTCACAATCAAGTTGTGAACACATACTGGGACTCCTCCTATCGGGGCATGAGGTGGGGTGGATGGCTCAGCTGGAGCGGCAGTCTCTGTCTGCTGGGGCTCTGGGGTAAGCTCCTCAAACTCGTCGGGGTAGGGGCTCACAGGTAGTGGTGGTGGGGTAGGGGCTCTCTCAACAGGGAGGAGTGACACAAAAAGTCCAGAACTCCCTACAGCACCAACCACTGGCTCATCTATATCTCCCTCAACACCCTCATCCACCGGCACCACCTGATCCGTGGTCATGTCAGTGTCATCTCCCATAGTCCTGAACTCAGTCATAACCCAATAATCATCATCCTCAACCACTAACTCAGCATCCTGTCCTGTCTGGATCCCCTCCGGGTCCTCCTCCCCCTCAGTCTCAACAACATCTGTGTCAGCATCATCCTGGACCTCCTCAGGGTCCTCCTCCTCAGACTCGATCACATCAGTATCAGCCTCAACCTGGACCTCCTCAGCGTCCTCCTCCTCAGGCTCAGTATCCTCCTCAGGCAAGTGCTCATAGTATGGGTCCCTAGTCCGGAACATGTCCTCATCATGCTGTCTCGCAGCTGCCTCCTGGGCCGACAAGTCGCTCGCCTACACAAGACGAACTATGTTACTATCATGATACTTAAAAAGTTCCCGTAAGGGTTTTAGGTGAACCTGTCAAGGGTTCTTATTATATTATTGAATTTATTATTATATAACGTCGTATCATCTCTTGGGATATATAACTCTCGCTCTGATACCATCTCTGTAACACCCCCAGATCCGAGGTCAGGGATCTGGTGGTTACGGTCTTACATCCATTCATAATACTTGACTTGAGTCCACAATAAATAAATCACATGCTGTGACCCCACAATAATTACCACTCACACACACAACAGTTATAGTCCCAGAGATGAAATTGAAATAAGTCTTACATTAAAGGGTTACGAATAAAAGTTATTACAATCCCAAAAGGATAACATCATAGGTTTAAAAGTTTTGCCGTTGATTACATTAATTATACATATAGTTAAACAGGAAACAAAAGCTGTCTAACTATGCTACCTCAGCAATGGCGGCTAGCATCTCAGCGGGTAGTCCGGTGGGTCGGGTAACCTGCTTGCGCCGAGTGCGCCTGACGCGAGCCATCTGTCCTAGCTGTTGTTGTGACATAATATAAACAAAGCAAGGGTGAGCGAAAGCCCACCAACAAATATATAACTGAACGATAATTTAAAACAGTTCAAAGCTATCTTTTAAACCATATGCCATGCATTTACGGAAATGATGCCAGTATAATATGAACGATGAAGTTACAAGGTAACTTAAAGTATTTGTTTGAAGAAATATCTGCTACATCAAAGTAAGCGAGATATTATTATCGTTATTAAGAAGAGGAACTTGCAAGAAAGGGTTGCAATTCCAGTTATGACTCTTTTCCAACTCTGCCAACAGTAATCATGTTGCAGGAAATAAATGAATTTGGATGATGAACCAATGATGGAGTATTCACCGCGCCCGCTGTTCCAATCTTGATGATCAGTCGAGATCGTACAGCTCAATTTAGATTTACTACCGGTAGAAGGAAGAACTGACGGCTTTACTTGTATACCGCCATGCTAGCTCTCCCCGGCCAACGGTTGGGCCAAGGGGATGGACCGGCGCTACTCGGCCTCTTACACGACTCCTAGTTCAAATAGAGTTCATGATTCTGAATATAACGTTCGTCCCCCTTTCCCCAAGTATAATACTTGTTGATAAGACTCCACAAAGTAGTCGTATCTAGTTGGAAAGGAAAATTTACCAATAACTCCCAAGCTATTACTTGGTAACGGATATCAACTTGTTCCAGTAATCTTACCCCTCGAAAGATGAGAAGGTAAACAACGACTTAATAAGTCAACAACACCCGAGTTGCGGGTGAAGGGAATACTTTATGACCGGGAAGTCGACAAGATAAATAACATTTTTCCAAGTAAGGTTCCTTTATTATTAAGAAGATAGACTCAAAGATGAATGATGTCTGGGAACCTTTCTTGATATAAGATTGATAATAATATGACTTCGAAATATTTTCTGTAATAATCGAAGAAGATAACCCTTATCGAGGTTATTCTAAGTATGGAATAAATATTCAGAGAATATTTATTGAATTAAAATATTTTACAGAATATTTGGGAATATGAAAGAATATCTTTAATCAGAGTATTTCTCAAAATAATCCCTGAAGAGATATCAGGGGAATATTTATTGAATAAATAAATATTTAAATGAATATTCAAAACAATATTCATTAATTAATAAGACCTGAAAAGAATATTTAAGGTAATAATCATAACTAATTAGGAAATTTAAATGAATATTCAAAAGTAATATTCATTGAATGAATAATATCCTAAATGAATATCAAGTAATATTCATTTAGTAATCCAAGCCTCAAGGAATATTCGAGATAATATTCGATAATTAAATCAAGCTTCAGATGAATATTAAAATAATATTCATCAAGTATTTAATATCTTAAATGAATATTCGAAAGTAATATTTATTTAATAAAATAATAATCTAAAAGATTATCCAAATAATATTCATCTAACAGTCTCATCTTTAGAAGAATATTCGAAATAATAGTCGATAATCAATTCGACTCTGAATGAATATTGAGAAGTATTATTCGTTGAATAGTTAAATTCAAATAATTATTTGAAGTAAGGATCGTTAAAATAATTAGTCCCGACGAATATTCAAATAATATTCGTCGCCCAAATAATAGAAAATATTTACTTAAATATTTTCTCCCGAGGTAATCTCGATATATCAGGAAATATTGACTCCCGGTCTATATTTGATGAATAAAGATGTATACGCCCTTCTATGAGGGTCTTATAATAACCGTCTTATAACTGATATATAACTATCTAGCTTATAAGCCAACAATAACATTCAGGGAACAAGTATATCAATTCAACTTGAAAGTAGGCATGCATGCAATGGCATATGTATATCAGCAATCATATATATATATTTATTCAATCACAACAACAGCCTAAAAGAAGGGAATTGAAACTTGCCTGGTAGTCGAGTACGGTAAGGGGTAGTGGTAGCGGGTCCCGGTTCAGCCTGGTGATCTATAAATAGCCAAGGCATTCGGAATTAATCACTTAACATATTAAACGTTAAGTTATACTTAAATCGAAACACGTTCTCGAGTCATCTCGTTATACCCCTTTTAGTGGATTACTTATTATCACTGATCCGACCCGACATTCGTTCGTTAATACGACATGTCACTGCACTTATACTTGGGACACACTTAAGTCATATGAGTTCTAAGGTTGATCGTTACGAACCAATATTTTACTCCGAGTTTTATCGCCCGTTTTCTAAGCGTTTTACCAAAGTTATAAAAGAGTCGTCTTTTAGGGGTTCGTTCTCGTTTAACCTTGACTCGAACATTTTTAATAAATCGAAAAATGCTCTTTTTGACATACGGTTTTCTTTCACACCTTCCTTCTTACCCCTAGTATTTATTTACCAAGATTCGCCATGACGTTACATTGCTTACGAGGGTTCAATTTCAGTTACGAACTTTTGTTTACGGATTCGAACTACTTTTAGTAATTTAGTCATAAATCCTAAACCGTAAGTCCGTTTCACGTGATCTTTATATCAAAACGAAGCTTATAACATAATCTAGCCTTTCATGGCAAAATCCGAGACTGGACAGTGTGTTCATGCTACTGCTAATCACGGTTTCTTAAGGCTAACGACAATCGGGCATTACGACGGCTATGTTTACATGATTTCCAAATTTCAAACCATCCAATAATCATAGTTTCCACTCCAAACAACATTTACATGTTATTCAACCATGAACTAAGACCAAGCAATGTCTTTCCGTTCATCTAAACTAATTTCACATTTAATAAATCCCAATCATAATCTTAAGGTCCTAAACATGCATTAAATCCATATAACTCATCTAAAATACCAAAACTTAAACTAAGAGCTTGGTTTTCAAGAGTGGTATACCTTCCTTGGTGTATGTATGAACTTATCAAGCCTTGTTTAGCCCTTATCTAGCCTTAGTATATCTTGAATAATCAAAAGAAATCAAGAAATAAAAGTTAGTTTATGAAGAACACTATTCATCATCATCTTTGATGATTTATTTGAAAATGATAAAAGATGAATTTGAAGCTGAAATTTCTAGGAGATCATTACCATGATATGTAGTACTTACCATAAAAATTTGAAGAACAAGTGATGGTTGGAAGTTGGACTTCCAATTAGCTAAGAATGGGCAGATTTTTATGAAGAAATGGAGGAAAATGGTGGTGGTTTGTTTTGTTTTGGTGATTTATGGCTAATACATGTATAACCCTTGCATATATAATGGATGCATCTCTTTTAATGTGTTGTTGGCAATCCAATGGTGCCACTTG
The DNA here is from genome assembly GCA_036435485.1 of Saposhnikovia divaricata. Taxonomy (NCBI): domain Eukaryota; kingdom Viridiplantae; phylum Streptophyta; class Magnoliopsida; order Apiales; family Apiaceae; genus Saposhnikovia; species Saposhnikovia divaricata. The sequence goes on from CM071594.1 coordinate 85,497,079, forward strand.
TTGCTTCCTCATTGGGCCAAGTGTTGGCACTACAACAAACAACTCCATTTTTGCAAGAATGCAATTACACCACTCATCTTGTAGTTGACTTATAAGGATGTTACTTGGGTTTCTCCTTTTCCCACCAATTGCACTTGTTTGTCTCTTGGTTATTTATTCGTTCCTTTGTCCGGGTATTACTCAATTTCCTTGCTTGTTCGTTGATCGTTCGAGGGAATAACTCATTCGTTTCTAGTTAGGGTTTTACCGAAAACCTTCTTAATATTTCTAATACTATTCTTCATCTTACTTAATACTTCTCGAATTTAAATTCCTTAATTCCCTTTTATAACTCCTTAAGTCTTGTAGTGTCCAGGGAAATCTCGGAGAAAATAAAAGTGCTCTTTTTCTGAATTCGACGGCTTTTACATACACTTATTTTCTTCCTGGATCACTTATACGAACTCAGAAATCCGTTCCGAATACCGGGTATATCATTATTATAATAATATTCCAAATTCCACCAAAATCACTATTCATCACTTATTTTTATTTAATTCCTATAATTAGGAAAATGAACCTGGTTCACTCTCGAGTGCTTCTTAACCTTTTTACGGAACCGCTGGACTTATAATAGATATTGATTTGGATGACACAAGAATAATCTTACTTGAAGTAATATACTTATATCCTTAGGAGATAGATCATTCTTACCTATGCCGTCAACCAAAAGTATTCTGCATGACATGTAAATAATTGAATTCAAATCCATTCCATTCATTTAATAGACATTCGTTACATCGCAGTAATAACCACTATTCATTCCCATATTATTACATACTAAAAAGTTTTAATTCTATCAAAAATCTGGGTTCTTACAGGTAAAAAATGGGGATGAAGCAGTTCATGCGTTTATATAATTAAGGTGAATAGGGGACAACCCTATACACGTGGCAGTGAATAACTGGAGCGGTAAGTGATGAGGTACACGCGTGGGAGGCGTGTAAACCTTGGAAATGCCCACATTAACTACAGTTTTGGTAGGTGATAAGGGTTGATTCAAATTTTGAATTATCACTCCAAGATATTTACAGCTGAAAGTTATCCTCCCTACAAATTTTTAAATTATGAAAATTTAAAAGAGACGTGATAATGAGAGACAAGTTAGATTCCTTGGGAAGCTAAATGCGGACATTGAGTTGATTTCGAAAGCTACAGTTTGAAGAAGAATATAGCAAGAGAACAGGTTCCTTGTTGGAAAGGAAGCTGGCTAAGGGTGTGTTTGCTGAAAATATTCTATGTTCCGTTTCCTACGCCGAGTTAGCTCCTATAGGCTTGGATATATTTTATTGAAGTAAGTTATTGTAAGAAGAATGATTCAGCATTGAACCCAAGATCAGAGAGCAAGATAGGTTCCTTTCATATTACATGATTTCGAGGAACCGAGGGGTACTTGTTGTGCCCAAAATCACAATGGGCTGAATTCAGGCCCATTAGGCCCTAGGGTTCAATCCATACAAGCAAGAAGATAGATCCAGCACGAGTTACAAAGATCAGGTATGAAGGAATGAGCATCAGACAGAGGAATAACTAAGCAACTATAAATATCAGGAGGTTCCCGAAGGCCTGGAAGCTGATCAGATTATCAAAGGATCAGGTTCCTCCTAGTAGAAGAGTTCGAATTAGCATAGCAACAGCTACAGAGAGCGCCAAGAGAATATGAGGATATCAGAAGAGTTATCCAGCCTAACATGTTTGTTACTTGTGGAGGTACATATACCTAAGATGAGGTTCCTGAGCAACAGGTCCCGAAATAAGGAGGTTCCTGAGAAACAGGCTCCTGAAATATAGGTTCCTGAGCACCACGTTCCTAAGAGTAATCGACAGAAAGTTCTAGAAGTTATCTAGAACGGATAAACGAATTATTATTCGAGTATAATTCTAGGGCGCAGATGATCCTAGAATATCTCTAATTGACAAAAGAATTACAGTAGGGTACGAACTCGAGTTCTACTCTATCTAGCCAACCTGTTCGTGAAAGACTCTAAAGGAACCTGAGTCCAACACGAACTAGACAACCGAATACAGCTATTCCAGTAGAATCAGTTTCGCATTAGAACTATGTGAGCTTGATTCCTATATAAAGGATACGTAGGCACCTTGAGGGGAGGACGAATCAAGCTCTCTAATTTTCTCTAAAGGCACTTGAGATTATTGGAGACACCCTCAAGCTCAGCTCACCCCCACAAACATAACTCAAATTCTCCATTGAACAGTTGATTGTTAGCCTTTACAACTCACCGAAAACCTCACAAAAGTTGTTACGAAATCCACTCATCAACAAAGACCAATAGAATCTTTTACTACTTCATCAGGTAATACTTCTCTCTCTATTTCTTTTACTACTGATAGCATGATTACAGATAGACCTGATACAAGGAATACCTCTATCTATATTACTACAGTCCACTCTTCTCAGCCACCTCTTATTTCTTTACCTTTGTTGAGCCAGAACCTTTCTTGTGAAATTGAGAGTGAACAATCAGAGAAAATGAAGAGTGATGAGAGGCAGTCTCCTGAACTGGCAAAAGGAGAGGTGGAAAAGAGTGAGAAGTTAATTACTTCTAATTCGGTAGCAGTTACTATTGACAGTAACTTAGGTGAAACAGTGAGAAGTGATGAGATCACTTTAAAAGAAAAGAGATTTAGGAACTGTTTATATTCTCGATCTGCCAGTAATTTAAAGCTAAAAGGTGTACTGAAACCTGATGACAACTTGGATGATAACATTCCTGATGCTATTGATAGCTCAGATGATGAAGATGATGATGCTGATGACAATTCTGACAATGCTCAGCTTCGAGCAGTCCTAAAAGCAAGTTTAGGCTCTGCTGATGGATCATCAAGCAAGTTCTTGGAATCTGTTAGCAAAAGTACAGAAAGTACGGTTGCACATAAACACAGCTTAGTTCATTCTGAGACCAGGGGTGAATGATACTCCTAAGTTTTGATGATCACAAACAGCAAGCCATTTGGCTTAATAGATATAAAAAGCATGCCATTTGTATATGCTCTAACTTGGTTTTGCAGGATAATTAGCTTACTGATTGAAAAATCAGTCTATCAAAACAGCAAACCAAATTTGGATCACACACACAATTGGTAAACCAAGTGCATGCAAAGTCAGCTTTCCATTTAGCTTCCTCTTGCTCAAACAGCAAGCTGCATGGAAAATCAGCACGCCAGTTTGACAAACAGCATGTTGACTGTGTCTGCCAGATTTATTGAATCACCCGGTTTTTCAAGGAGTTTTAAATGGAACATTGTTAGGAATATTTGTAAGGGCCCACTGAATATTTTCTAGCATGCCAGTACTCATAGCTCACAAATTTTGGGAGACAAAATTGATTCCTTCACTTAAACTAAGTAAAGTAACATTCTACTTTACTATATTTTAAGCTCCACTCAAACAAGTCACATGGGGATGCTTCCTTCATCATATCAAACATTATTCTTCATACTATACACGCTCCATCTTCTCTCTCAACTGATATTCAAGCTCCTCCAAATCATTCAAAAACATCAACGGATTGATTCTTAGAAAAATCATCAAAAATAGCTACTTTCATAATTTTATCCGTTGGGGCCTTCAAATATTATTTTCAATCTTCTTGTTTACACATATACATATATGAGCTGCTCTTGTTCATAGAGAGACAGGAACTACAAAGTGCAAAAACAAGAAAATTATGAACTACGAAAGCATTTCATTGTTAAATCTTACAAAGCCTTCAAAACCCATATTAACGCATATATATTCAGAGGGTTTATTGGTTGAGGTGTTTTTATTTAAAAACATTGTATTGTTCAGATTGTATTGATTTGTTGCTGTACAAAGTTGGTTTAAGGTTTTGGGTGGGTAGAACTAGGCTAGAGAAGGATACTTAGGAAGTATTTCTTAGAGAGCTAGTTTCAGCACAGCAAACAGCAAGCCATTTGTAAGCAACAAGGGTGTAAGGGAGATATATTGTTGGATCTTGTAATTGGTTTATATTTGATCAATAATATATTCTCTTACCAAGTTGGTAAGGGACCGGGACGTAGACCATAGGGGTTTAGGGGTCGAACCTGGCTAAAAGATCTTGTGTTCTTTAATTTTATGCATTTTAGTTACAAATAGCGTACCATTTGCAAACTGATAAAACACAAACAGCAAGCTGTTTGTAGTAATTTTTAAAACAGTTCATAAAATAGGATTGTTAGCCATAAACACCTATTCACCCCCCATCTAGGTGTTGTTTTCAATTGGAATCAGAGCTTGGTATATTAACATTTCTGTAACAGGAAGGTATCGATCATGGCTAAACATTATCTCGAAGCTAAATCCGATTATAGAGCTCCTCTCCTCACGGGGTCAGAAAATTACAACTGGTGGAATTGTAGAATGGAAACATTCTTGTCCAAAAGGCCATTGGTATTAAGAGTTGTGCAGAAAGGAAATTTTGAGTTCTTGGATGACAACAACAAACCAAAAGATGTTGATGATACTCCCGAAGAGATTATCAAATGTGGTTATAATGGAGAAGCTAGAAATTCTCTAATGAATGCATTAGATCAAGTTGAATATGACAAAGTGTCTTCTCTAAAGACATCAAAAGAAATGTGGGATGCCTTGGAAGCTTATCATGAAGGTTCGACAACTTTGAGAAAAGTGAAACTTAGCAAGCTAATGAATGACTTCGGAAACTTCAAGCTCAAAGATGGTGAATCTATCAAAGAAAGCCAAGCAAGGTTCCAGGTCATTATAAATTCATTAAAGAGACTTGGAAAAGATATTCCACCAGATGAAATTAACATGAAAGTGTTAAGTGCTATACCATTTATTTATGAGGCCAAAGTCACGGCTTTAGAATCATCTTCAAAAATTGACACCATGGACCATCTAGATGTATTTGCTGAGCTAGAACAATTTGAAAACAAGATAAACAGTTCATAAAATAGGATTGTTAGCCATAAACACCTATTCACCCCCCTATAGGTGTTGTTATCAGTGAATACAGCCATACTATTCTTGAACACATTCAAGCTCTGAGAAGATACGAATGGGATACTGAATGGAATAAGCCCACTGCAGTCATAAATTTCAACAATGCACTCTTTCATTCTCAACATATAACTTCTAAGCTCTCTAGTCCTGACTTCAAAGATCATTTGAAGACGACTACTATTCTGGCAAAGGGTTTGAAGGATGAGATTGACTCTATCAAAACTGATAATGCTATAATTCGAGCTGATGTTTATTCTGATTTATGCAAGACTGCTACTAGTGCTCAAGCTAGGAGTATTAGCAAGGACATTCAGACACTTGAGAAGAAGATGGATTCTAGAATGGATGCTTTGGAAGCTAAGATGATAAATGTTGAATCATCTCTCCACCTAATTTTATCTTTGTTGACTGATCCTGATGTCAAAAAGAGGGAGAAGGTAGTCAAAACAAAATTTACACCTGATACAATTGTAAGAAAGGATGATGATACTTCTGGAAATGATGGTGGTGATGCTCAGATACATGGAACAGAAATCTCTGATGCTGTGCTGGTGACAAGGAAAAGTCAATCTGAAACACAAACCAGGCAGTCAACTCATGTTTCTAAATCTGGAAGAATGACAGTGAGGATATCAAACACTTCCAACAATTCCTGAAGGAGATGAAGATTTGTTCATTGAAGATGTAAAAGATGCTCCACATCTCTTCAAGAAAATTACTTCTAAGGAAGGTGTGAGTGTGATCTTGTATCACAATGATATTAAAGTTCAACAATATCATGCTAGGAAGGCAATTGCTTTGACCTCTGAAGAAAATCCTGACATGACTGATGAAGAGATCATAGAGGAACAGAAGAGAAGAGGAAAAAGCCTGTTCAAACAAGTTCAAGACAGACAAGGTCTAGTGGAATTATGATAGAGGAGATAACTGAAGATCCTCAGAAAGTGAAGAAGAAGAAAACTATCCTACTTCTTACAATGACTCCAGATAACAAATTCAATGTACCTGAAGAAGTTGCTGATGAAAGACCACAGTTAGCTAGAAGAGGTAAAGTTGCTGTGAAAGTACAGAATGTTGTTGTTGAACCCACTCAAGCTTCAATTCTTGATTCTGATGAAGCTGAAATCTTGAAAGAACTTGAAGTCATGATTCTTACTGTTGTGGTTGAATTTCATAATGTAGAAGTTGATGAGATGAACTTGAAGATTGATCAAGAAAGATTCAGAAGATTTGAAAAAGAAAGAGAAATCAGGGTAAAAGTAAGATATATTGAAAGGAAAGCAACCAGAGATTACATGAAAAGAGTTTATGAATCTGATAAGTTGATATGGTATGATAGAAATAGACCTGTTCCAGAACATCAACAGAATTATACACCAGTCATAGAAAAGAAAAGCAAGAAATGGAAGAACAGTGATTGCAACTATAATGAACCAGTTGTTTTCAAATCTGTTAGACTAATAACTGGATCTTCATTAGTTGAGTCTGATAAACCTTCACTGATTGCTGAAGTTGAATCTATTGAGTCTGCTAAATCTCCACCACTGTGGACAAGTATGCAATCTGGTTTAAAGGGTTTGGAACCTGGAACAAGAGGAGGTATTGGACTTCATGATGCAGAGGTTGTTTTTACAACGCAAACTGATCAACATATTATAGTGGACAAAATTGGTGATGAGTTAACTGTTGCTCATCTTTGGAAACTTGAAGCTGTTGCTATCATTGCTGACTGTCATGCTGGTGCTAAGAAGATAGAGAAATAGTTTTACTTCATGAAAGACAAGACTGTCAAGAAGATGGCTATTCATGAGCTACTGTGAAAATCTGCAAAAGAACTGAAATGTTCTTTATCTGCTCAAGAGTAAAAGCGTCAATGCTAAAGAAAGAGAAGTCTACAACAATTGGTCTTCTATGATTTACACAACTATAAGGCAGAGATATATGGATGGAGGAACAAGGTATGATGGCAAATATACTCCCATGTATTTAAATACAAGAGGTAAAAAAGTTGAAATAGTGAAAGGTACTGCTGTTAAAGAAGAGTATCTAGGTTTGGAACAATTATCTCTTAATCCAGATGGGGAGGAGTTTGCTTATATACTTCTAGGTGACTTAGATCTTCCTAGAAGCTCAATTCAAAATCTCAGGACAGCTATTTATAAGATTAATGAGGAAGATTAAGAGCTCAACAATCTGAAGAAGAAATTGATTCTAATTCTTGAAAGCAAGGAAGAAGAGTTATTATCTAACTTCTTGAAGACGAATCTATTCTATTAAAGAATTTCTGAAACTGTTCCTGACGAATTCTAGGAGGTATTTTGTTTTGAGTTTTTGACATCACTGAATCAAGGAATTTGTGCTTTATTTCACAAAGTACAAATTGGGGGAGATTGTTAGATATTGATTCAAGTGATGGTCAGGATCTGGACTACTGATCAGATACTGATGCTGACGTCATCAGTAATACGATGTCAGTATTAGGTTGCTATCAGGATTAAAAGCTGATCAGGATTACATAAAGATATAAATCAGTCCAGAGATCAAGGGAGATTGACATATCGGTTCCTGATTTATAGGAACGCAGCTATCAGTCAAGATATGTATTAAGAGTCGTATGTAATTGATTTAGTATATCTTGTAATTGATAGGGTAGCTGTGTGATGTATATAAACACAGTTTAGGTTTTACATTTTAGTAATCACTTACACGAGATATCTTGTAACCTAGCAGCTTTCAAGAACATTAGTATTTCTTGAGAGAGTTTGTAACAGTTTTATATCAGAGTTCATAAAGCTGTTATTTGATTCATACTTGTGTTATCATTTCTGTTTAAGTCGAAAATCTTATACAATTGTATTCAACCCCCCTTCTACAATTGTTCTTTACTGGGTAACAGTTGGTCTCCATAGAACTTAACTCATATTTCATTTTATAAATTTATTAGTTTAAAATCCGTGCGATGCATGGATATTATTTAATATAATTAAAACTTTTTATTTAATTTAAATTAAAAATTTTAAGATATGAATTTTTAGGCTTAAAATTTTAAATAATTTGATTTGATAATTATTATATATATGTTGTCCGTGAAATTTTTCGAAAAGGATGGATTTTACTTTGAAAATATTGGAAAAATAATTCGTTTTAGCTAAAAAAACGTAATCTGTTAGTTATTAGTTATTATAATTTTTTATTTTATTTTACATAAATAAAGCTATCTGAATACGTTTTATTAGAAAAAAAAAGTCAACATATTTTAGCTGAAAAAGGCATTTGGTTAATTATTAGTAATTATAATTATACTTGTAATATTTTATTTTATTAAATAGAATTGCTTATAGTATTTTTAGAAAAGGATAACTTTTAGTTTGATACAATATAAAAGATAATGTATTATACATGAAAAAAGAAAATGATTAGTTATTAAAAAATAGAAAAGCCAACATGTTTTACCTAAAAAAAGAAATTTATTAGTGGAAAAATTTTAGTTAGACAAAATATAAAAGATAATGTATTCTACGTGAAAAAAGAAATTGATTAGTTATTAAAAAATAGAAAAAGTATTATGTTTTACCTGAAAAAAGAAATTTATTAGTTATTAGTAATTATAAGTAATTATGTAAGGATAATTAATTAAAAATAACATGTATCATTAAGTAAGGTAAATGAGTAAAATCAATAGGTACCGTATCGACCAACCAAACTTTTAATGTTTCGGATTTTATATAATAGTATAGATAGATTTATTTATCATTACAAAATTTCAACGGGTGATGGCCCAAAATATTCATATGGGAGCCATGCTGGCCCTTTTTACTGACTGAAAACGCTACACCGTCTACCGTGATATGAGGGGTGTTGCGGAACACCGTGTTCCGTATCATGGGGTGTTGCGGAACACCGTGTTCCGTATCATGAGGTGTTGCGGAACACCATGTTCCGTATCATGCATGGATACGGAACACCGTGTTCCGTATCATGCATAGGAAGATGGTGTTCCGTATCATGCATAATACGGAACACGGTGTTCCGTATTATGCTAACACGGAGGACGATTCTCCGTATCCCGTCGGTATTTCGGGCCATTTTTTTCAAAATCAGTATTTTGGGCAAAAACTTGTGAAAAATAGGCATTTTGGTAATTCTCTCAATTTCAACATTATAATTATTTAGTTTTGCATGATAATTTTTAATTAGGTAAAAACCGTTTAATGGTTTATCGAACCGAAATAAAATCATTCCCGACGATTCAATTACTGTTGATAGGTAGAAACCGAAACGACATCTACGGTTTGATAACGTTTCTTGGTAAAAATCTAGCCATCAGTTATTTAATATCAGATCATTGCTGCTAGCTTCTTATAGTAATATCCGAAATATAATATAATGCATTGATCTGGATTCACTGCAAACTTATTTAAGCCTACTGCCCTATTCAAATTCTCAGTTTACCAGTCTACAGTCCTTTCTGATTTCCTGACCTCCATTGATGCTACTCATCTTGATCATCGAATTCACAAATGCCTTGAAGAAAGCATCTTGTGAGCTACTAAACTTAGACACCAGGCTTTTTGTCTTGGGAAAAGTTAGTAAAGCTTGGTCCGAAGAGAACAGGCTCTTTCCTTGTAGGATTAATTTGTAATATGTGTTGTCAAAAGTTGTTGGTGAAGGATCCATGTTGCTACCAGCATTTTTTGCCCTGTTGTTGATTGGGCAAATGCTCTTTAAGCTCGAGGCTAGGGCTGGATGCATTGAAGGATCAACGTCGCTGGTGGAGCTAAAGTTGTGGATTCTGTTTTCAAATGACGAACAGTGGGAAAAACCTAGAGTGTGACCACCTGCATATAAATCATTAAAATTTATTTAATTTTTCCACACAATTAACCAGAACTTTCTCAAGAGTTGTGAGGCTATAGTATTGAGCCAACAACTAATTGCAATGACTCTGCAACAATGCTATTAACCAGTTTTTTTATCGGCTGGGAATATATGCTAATTATCTGTAATAGGTTATTCATGTTGCAGGCACTGAAACATCATATTACTAGTTTCTTAGGAAATTAAATGAAAACGGGACGGTTGTGTTAGTGTAGGTGGTGCTCTTACCTGAAAGAGCTACAAGGTCTTCCGTAGATAAACCTCTTTGGGAGAAGCTTTGTTGAAGTTGAGAGAAATTGAAAGTTGGACCCGGCAAGCTTCTTGTTTCAGTAGCCTGGGACGTTCTTCCGTCTAATCTACCTTTAGGCACATCCCAAGTTGGTCCTCCAGACTATAAAATGTTAAATAGTCATAAATCATAATTACGTAAGATTTTGAAGCACCCCAAACGTTCTTCGTGAGGATTATTCAACCGATGGTTTAAGTGTATAAGGTGTAAACCTTAATATGAATATAATGAATTAAAAGAGTTGCACTGATCTATTGTTAGACTGAGGTTTACTTACAAGCACAACAACATCCCTTGCGGCCAACGCAAGGATATCTGCACATGAGACAATGCCAGGACACGATGATTCTACTTGCTTTTTAGCGTTTTCAATGACATAAAATGCATGCAAAGAAACATTAGGTGGTCCATCCTTTTCTGCTGTGTTTGACCCTACTGAATCTAACAACACAGAGCCATCACATCCCTACAAGTAGTAGGAGAAAGATTGCATAAGTAAGCTGATCAGTATCAACAAATAATATAATTTAGTAAAACAGAACGACAGAATTTACTCGTATGAAACAATCATGGAAATGCATCCTGAGTAGAGCAGCAGGAACCGTTTTGTCTTTAGCCACTGCACTTGTCATGGCAGCTGTGATGATCGACTCCACATCAGGACATGTTTTGTCATAGTAGTTCAGACTTAATGCATATCCCCTATAGGAGAATGAAAGAATGAGTAGTGAGCATAAAGCTACACGGATCGCTAACAAAAACATTTTTGCGATTTTCTTCTAGTGTGCTCTCTGTAATCTGCGTTATTAGGCGATTTTCTTCTAGTGTGCTCTCTGTAATCTGCGTTATTAGAGCTGATTACTTGCATATTTATAGTGGGAGAGGAGGAAGGGAGGTTGTGGTGAAGTTGTTAAGTATGATTATTGATCATGGAGGAGTAGTGTTTCTGAAGCATCTAATGAAATTCATGTAGCATCTTTGTTCAATTAGCATTATGATTAATCACCAAGACACATAAAAGTGTTGTCTATTCATGCACCATAAAAAGATTTTCGAAGTTGTAAAAGTTTATAAATGACATGAACACCTACTTGTTAGTATATCAGCGTCAGTTCGTTAATGAATTGATGTACCAATATCTATCCTATGTTTAGACTTTACTTTTAATAAAAGTGGTGCAATAATAATGTGTTGAATTAATGTAACAATTGTGATAGTGATAAGAAATTTTACAACTCTTGTTGTGGAACAGAAGGTTGGCGAGCAAAAAGCATATTTACAGTATCCACTATTTCACCAATCTGTTTCTTCAGATGTAGCTAATATCAAAGTTTGTTGATTAGAAATTAGAAAATTAGAAAAGAAAAAAAAAAGCAAAAGATATATGAGGATTAGAAATGTGACGTTTAATTGTGATAATAATCACCAATAATATTTATATTCATTCGGATATAGTGTGCTTTTTTCAAAAATAACCAAGTTGCAATTTTTTTTTTTTTTCAAAAATACGGTTGCAATATTTGCAATTTGCAACCTCGTTTGTAACATGTGCAACTTCATTTGTAATTACAGTATTTTTGAAAATATTTTCAAAAAGTTAGATTTTTTTTTTTTTTGTAATTATCCCTATAGTATAACTCGCTATATGTTCATCAGGCTAATGTCATACCTAAAGTAACTATAAATCTTTCTTATGAATATGAAGAGACAAATATACCGGGAAGATATGCGCATCATGAATGGCTTGTCTGCCTTGGTCGTCTTAATACGCTGCACAGACTTGCTTCTTTTGGTCTTGACATAATGCAACACTGCTTCATGTGTATTCGAGGGCAGGAAGATTTGAATCATTTATTCATTCACTGTGATTACAGTTCATGGGTCATCCAAAGATTGGCCGTTATTGCTGGCACCACTGTCAGGCATCTACTTGGAGTGACTTGTTGATTGCTTGGGGCTCAACCACATACCCAATTCATAGACATCTTTTGCTTCTTATTGCCCAAGTATACTGTTATCATATTTGGAGAGAAAGAAACGCTCGAGCTCATTGCAAAGGCTGTGTCGGTCCTAACAAAGTAATTGATGGTATAATTACGGATGTCAAATCTAGATTACGTAGTTCTACTTGGTTTGTAAATTGTGCTACTAATTCCAATTGGAGTAGATGGCTAGATATTAGCTAGGCTGTTTTTTTTGCTTTCTATTCCCAATCTTTCAGAGATTGATTATAGATAGACCTCCTCTATGATTTGTCATATGGTTTGTCATAGAGCATGGGATACTCCCTTTTCTTTTCTGTTTTATATATACACAGCTTAGCAAAAAAAAAAAAAAAATATACCGGGAAGAGGTGGATTCTCAGTTGTGAGAAGAGGGGGAAAAAAGGCCGACAGCTGTTTCAGAACACAACCATGTAGCAATCAAGACACTAAGAAGAATTAAATTATCATAATCAGCAGGACAAATGCAACTAAATAATCAAGCTCCGATGCATTGCCGACAAATGAGATATTGGTAAGGAGGAAAATCGTGGAAGATGTTTTGCCTCATTGATAAATTATCCAACTATATGATATATGTGAAGACTTTTACTTTCATCTAATACTTAAGCTTTGCTACAGTGATGAGTTATTTGACACTTGACAGGATTGTGCCTCAGTGAAAGTACACTGGCTCATATGAGACTGTCCTACCCTGCCCTGGCATTATTTTCAGTTTCCTATCATTCAATAACATGGTCCAGGTTGGAGCTTCCGTTACCCTTAAGCAAGTTCCGGTGTATATTATCTATGTTTGGAATCAGCATCTTCACCATCTACTAGCAATGTTGATCATGAGTATCTATAAGGTGGTTTGCTTGAATATACTTTGGCAGGCCAAAATATACATAACCTTTAAGTCCAAACATATGAGACATCTAATAATGCAACACCATTGAGACATCTAATCCAATAATCTAATAGTGTAACAAATAAACCTTTATGCGCCCCACACATAAACTATAATCTTGCCTACTTTGCTCATCAGTCCACAACTGCTTCAAATACAGCATCTGGAAGTACAATTCGTGGAACTTCAATATCCACATTGATCCATTTTAGAACTTAAAAAGTTACGCAAATACATTATCAAACTACTGTAACCACTCTAACATACCTTAACAGTCAATCTTTACTAGTCACTTGGGCATATAGAATGCAAGCAGAGCAAGTGCGTAAAGACTGCTTGCTTGCAGATAATTAATCATGAGATATCAGATAACACTAAATATGGACAATGATGATTCAAAATTCAATATATGGTCATCTAAATGGACATCTAATGAAGAATGTTCCTCCCTGACATGTATATTATTGCCCTTAAATTAAACAGACGCTAGAGAAATTAGGAATATATTCTCCTCAACCCACACAAAGATCCTGCATAACAAAAAAGAGACTTATAACCATCCGAAGAACAAACAGTCGTTAATTAGTTATGATGATAGAAGTAGCAAAAGGGAGTTAAGTTAACACTAAATTATCACTTGGACAATAGTACTTTCCGAACCCGGGAGACGGTCTATGAAAATATTACACCAAATAGAGTTCAAAAGTTGTTCCAAAAGTTTCTACCAGCAAAAGCTAGAACCTTTTAAGTATTTCATCAATGAGCTGAACCTATGAGCATTACTAGAGTAATTAGGACTTCAAAGCAACACCTTCAGTTATACCTACAATTCAAATTGGTAACAAGAAAAAGATGTAAGTTCTCAGGAGAGCAACAAACCCAGATGCGTATCTAGGGTATAAACTTAGCATAAAAAACCCAGATGCAATCCATTACAAACTAGAGTGCATGCTTGTAATTGTAATACTTACCAAGTTGTTTTCTTTTAAATGGCAATTAGAATATTTGGTCTTAAAACTGTTAAGCACTTCATATGATTAGCATGAGACTTTGAACAATTAGAATAACACATTAAAGTTATAACAATTATGCAGACAATATAAGTAGAACTAGGAATATGGTCAAAGAGATTGTATCAACTTTCCATACATTCTACCTAAGAAAGTTGCCCAGATTTCTACAATAAAATCAGCATTTGAGTATATCTACAATAAAATCAGCATTTGAGTATATCTACAAAATGATACCATAAAAGGCACAAACATAAGTCCCTTAAAATATTTATTCGTTTTCTTTAAAATAAATAGGACAAGTGACGCTTTCCAGAATATTACCAGTCTACCAAACCAACATTTCTGTCCTCGGTTTTAAAAACTACTTGCTAAACACAATTTAGTACTGCCAGAAGATTACAAATAACTATGAAACATGGTCATGTCAATCTCATTTAAGTAATTTTGATATAAGGATCTCCATATACTGACTCTAATATAACTGCCCACTGTTTACTAATCTGCATATGCTATGAATTCCTTCAACACAATTCTAAAATGTCTAGTCCAAGACACAATTCCCAATAGGGATGTGAGCAATTTTACCAAAATCCATGATGACAAAATCCATCTCTTTTGTGCTTGTTCATTATGATTAACTCTATGTTCCTTTTTTTCCAGTATATGAATTTAACTTTTCCATAGGTACTTACTAAAGTTCAACATCTCCAAAGAGTTACAACAAACTGCGTTGCGGGTATTTGCCTAGAAGCAATCTCCACTCAAGGTTATGAGTAAAAATTTTAAATGTAAAGTACATCATCTAGAGATTCAAAGTTCGATAAATTCTCTCAGCAAAAGCTACAAAGCCTAACACCATTTTAACAAACGAATAAAAAAGATCAAGAAAACTAAAACAATGCAAGTATAACAGATCAATAAAATTAAAGCAGTGCGCATATAACATCTCAAGTATATTAAAACATGGGTCAAGTCATGTCAATCTCAATACACAAAGGACTCGCTGCACTTAAATTGCTATCCTCATTCTTATTTCTTTTAGGTATCTAAAGTCTGTGCACAATCTCAACTTTCGATATATTTTTTCTACTACTCGTCTCGAAATTGATGTTACATTAAAAGAAGCAAAGTAAAGATGTTGATTAGCAAAGTATAAGCTTTTATAGTTGTTAATGGGATAATTATGTGCAAAAGAGAACAGATGATTCATGTGGACCAACAACTACAATGAGTAGATACAATTAATTACACTTACCAGTTACCACCATGAGACTCAGAATTGTTTACTTGCAAATTTGAACAGGGAATTTCCTCCCTCATACATGATCAAACTCTCGGGGAAGGAAGTGTCAACAGTAGCAGGTGCCAAAACAAATTGCGAAACCTCTGGAACCCAGGCTTACCAAATCCATGATCTTTATGAATCATGGTCTTGAGATTACAAGATAGTATGCTTGTAACCTCGACCATCCCCAGCCCATACGACTCAATTACAAGTGTTCCATGTTTTGTTATATTCAAAGGCGGCCCATATTCTTTGAGTACAACTTTAAAACGCAAAGTCCAAGAAACTGCATCATTTTCTTTCCTCATCAACCATATACCATAAGGATACCTGGACGCGCTTTTACTAGAACCTTGTACATCTAAAACACAAAGAGCAAGTGAACCCTCAAACTCCATAAGCTTAAATCGAGTGATCCTTCCTAATGAATCAAAAACATCATTTGGCACCTTAAAATCCCCAAACACCTCCTTCTCGAAATCAAAAGACAACATCATCAGTTTATTCCCATAACACGTCCTGGCTTCCGGAGTCCCAGGCTGTTTCAATTCCAACCAATAATAACTCCCATTCACAAAAGCCCCGTCCTCAATAGCAAGCCTCGGAACCACAACATCCTTCAATTTCCGCCACATATTTTTCCTAAAACTATAAACCTCAACCTTAGGCGCCACATCCCCAAACTGCCTCCGCATGGCATCCTGAACATAAACAACCCGAACGACTTTATAATCATCCGTAGTCTTATCATAACCCATCCCAACCACATAATAGCTCTTCTCCCGCTTATCGAGAAGCTTCCTAAAACAACTCGAAACAAGTACTCTATGTCTCTTAACATAGGGATTCCAAAGATACAAGACTCGAGAAGCGTAATGCATATGCAAATCAGTTAACAAAAGCATTCCATGTACCTCAGTAACTAATTTTAAACTACGACTCCTGGTCTCGAAAGGAATGTCGAAATTTTCGATAAGCGAGGAGGTATCAGCAGAGATTAAGGAGCAGTAGTTTTGGTGGGAGGTAATAGGAGGGATTATAAGCAAAGCATTATCATTACAATGTGAAAGAGAACGAGTAATCTGAGCAGAAATGAAAGAGGGGTTGTTGATAAGAGAGTACCATGCTTTGTTCACTGATGTTGACCTAATTAGGTCTTTGACCGGCAGCCTTGCCAAGATTTCGGAGGTTGTTTCTTGAGGAAGGTCGTTAAACGACGTCGGAAACTCCTTGTTCTTTGATGGCGAAACGATTGACATTTTTGTTTGAATTGAGGAGCAGATGAGTAGAGTGTAGAGTGTAGAGCGTAGAGTGTGTGTGTGTGTGTGTGTGTTTGTGCTGTGTGTATGACTCTAGCCAAGTAAAATTGGGGAGAGTGAGGGAGACGACGACTCGGTTTGATTTGATTTTTGTATGAAATCGAAATTGAGTTTTGAAAATTTTAAAAATAATTTATGTAACTATTTAATCATGCACCTTAAAATAAGTTAAAATGGATAAATAATTTGGGCTAATTATGAAGAATTCTTAATTACAAATGGATCTAGAATGTCATAAATAAAAATTTTGGAAAAAATATAAAAAAAAAAAAATTCATCTTCAATGAAACATTAGTGGTAGCTATAATTTTAGATAGGAACCTCTATGATGAAACTCCACATTATCTATTACTATATTAAAATAAGATATTCCATTTTTAACAACTTAAAATAATAATAAAATATTATTTTTATAATTTAAACAATCATAATAGTCAATTCCGTTGTAGTACAATACCTTATAGATTGAAGCAAATTTTGCATAATCAATATTTTATATCATTTTAGAGCATCTTCAACGGTATTATATACTCCCTGTCCCCCTTGGTTCTTTACCTTGGGGGACGTAATTCTGGCACGGATTTTAAGGTGCATTTTGCGGATGGTTTCATAACTTATTTTTAAAATTTTCTTTTTTTTGTATAAAAATAGAATTGTTTTATTTTTATACAAAAAAAGAATATTTTAAAAATAAGTTATGGAACTATACTTTTTATAAGCCTTAAAATGCGTGTCAAGCAGTGAAAAAAAATGTAAAGAAATGAGAGGGACAGAGGGAGTAAATTGATTATGTTAAGGAACCAATGTCCATTTATGAGTTGAAGAATGTAGGTTAACGAACGCCCATCTTTGGGGTATTAATTTGCCTTCATGTCGATAATAAATTGAAGAGTGGATTACCGGTGTCCATCGTTGGAACATTAATTTGCCTTTGTGTCCATAATAATTTGTGAGAATATTGGAGATCGTAAAAAGTTCAACCTAAAATATCTGCATGTGTGAGCTATAATACCATGTTAAGGAATCAGTTTTGAGATCGTAAAAAATCGAACCTAAAATATCTGCATGTCTGAGCTATAATACCATGTTAAGGAATCAGTTTTGAGATCGTAAAAAATCGAACCTAAAATATCTGCATGTCTGAGCTATAATACCATGTTAAGGAATCAGTTTTGAGATCGTAAAAAATCGAACCTAAAATATCTGCATGTCTGAGCTATAATACCATGTTAAGGAATCAATTTATTCATATATCTAAACAATGAACAAGCAAGGCTTTATATAGCCTCCCAAATCATAAGTTACAATGATATGAAAAGCCAAAAGTTGGAGGAGTTACAAGGATAGTAAAGAGCTAAGGTTGGAGTTACAATTGTGGTTGTAAAGCTAAGAGTCATACAATATTATATAACACTCCCCCTTGAATGACACACACAAACATCATGCCTCATTAAAACCTTACTAGGAAAAATCCTGTGGGAAAAATCCTAGTGAAGGAAAAAGAGTACATGTGTTGTACATATATAATGTAATGTAAAAGAAGTATCATGTCTCCCCCTCATTTCAATATATCTCAATCTTACGCATTCCAATCTTATTTACCAATTTCTCAAAAGTTGATGTAGGAAGTGCTTTTGTGAACAAATCTGCTGGATTCTCTGAAGACCGAATTTGACAGACATCAATTTTTCCCCTTTGCTGAAGCTCATGAGTGAAGAAAAACTTTGGATCAATGTGTTTCGTCCTATCACTTTTAATGTCAGATCTCCAATCTTAACCATATACATAGATGACCATCATCATAGGTTGCTAGAATCACGATACGGTCATAAGAAGTGCCTGCATTTGTTAATTTCATAGCATACCAAAATAATAACATCTTGTTTACACAATATCACGCAAGTATACGTGGTCACAAGTAATATAATTCAAGTTCGTTCCACAGAGATCTGGTTAAGTTTCTATTCAGTTAATGCACCTATTCAACAATGTATGGTTTTAATTCACTTCTAAGACAAATAACAAATTGGGGTTTTGTAAGAACCCCAAATTTTGGATATAATTTGTAAGAACCCAGATTTTTTGTACTAATTAAAACTTTTTATTATGTATTGGAGTATGAATGTATCAATGGGTTAATAGATGGATATTGAATGGATTCGGATTCAATTATGATATGCCATGAAGAATGGTATTGGTTGACAACTTATATAAGAATTGTCTATCTCCTAGGAAATTAAGAGGTGGCAATTCCAATGAAGAAGATTATTCTTATGTCATCCAAATCGATATCTGTTATTAGTCCGGTGGTTCCGTAAAAGGGTTAAGGAATGTTCGAAAGAGAACCGGGACATTTGTATAAACCGAGAGAGTAAGTAAAGAAAAATGGATGAATAGTGTTTTTGGTGAGAATGAGAATATTATGAGACGACACTATATAGAAGTACCCGGAATGGATTTTTGAATTCGTATTAGTGATTCGAGGGGAAAATAAGTGTATGTAAAAGCTGTCGGATTCTGAAAAACAGCATTTTTATTTTCTCCGAGAATTCCCTGGACACTGATAGACTTAAGGATTTAATGAGAGGATTTAAGGAATTTAAATTCGAGAGTTACCAAGAAAGATGGAGAATGGTATTATAAATGTTAAGAAGGTTGTCAGTAAAACCCTAACTAGAAACGAATGAGTTATTCCTCCGAACGATCAATGAATTGAGTAATAAACGGACAAGGAAACAAGCAAGGAATCAAGATATATGCATGTGCTAGTGGATAACATCAAGTAACCAAGCTAGTTACAAGTTAACTAGCATCATTAGAAAACCAACCAAACACTTAGCTTACAACACACACCTTGCCACAAGAATGCAACACTTGTCCACTTGATTAGCTCATCCATGACCAAAGCACTTTATTAAAGTGGCTTTATGCAAGATATTATCAACAATAATTCATTTAGACTAGATGAGATCAAAGACAAGCCAAGCAAACTCCATTCTCTCCATTTCTTCAAAACTGCCCAGCAAGAATAGCCATGAAAGAAAAATTCATATCTCAAAATCTAGAGCTTCTAAAATCACCAAATTTTGACCATAGCCTCTCCACACCATGTGTAAGGTTCGTTCAAAATTTCATGGCCAACAAAGTAGTATAGCCTAGTCAAATCCATGCTCAAAGTTGGGGCAACAAATCTGACCAGTTTCTGTCCAGTGGGAAAAACGGGTTCAAAACCATAGCTACGAAGCTTCAAATTAGATGATATAGGACTCAAAACAAAGCTTATGAAGAGGCCAAGATGTGGTAAAAATTTGAGAGCCAAACTCTTATTTTTCGATTTTCTATGATTTTTACAAAAGTGATGATGAATAGTAACCCTTAGAAACTAACTTTGATTTCTTGTTTTGTTTGGATGATCTAAGCTTTGTTGAGGCTATACAAGGACTATAACAAGCTTAGTAAGGCTAGGACACTCTCCAAGGAAGGTATAATCCTTAAGAACCCTAGATCTTATTTTAAGATTATGTATGTTTTTGGTGGATTTTAGCATAGTTATGACATTAGTGTTATCATGAGCATGATCTTGTAGTTGGTTTGACCATATGATGATTATGATGGTGAAGAGTAATATTCCTGGACTTGTTGAGATGTATAACATGTGTATAAGATGTATGGATGCCCGGTGTGGCTTGGTTGTGTTGAAAACAATTTTGAAAGGTTCGATTTATAGCCGTCGTAATGCCCGATTTTCATTAGACCTTAGTAATTCGTGCATAACAGTTAGGTTAAATTTCTGACCTTAATGGATACATGACCTAACCTTGTAGATCTCGAGTCATAGATCGCTTTGGCGAAAGAATCGAAGCATTCCGACTTACGGTTTAGGAGTTATGGCCGACTTAGTAAAAGTTGTTCGAAACCGTAACTACAAGTTCGTTATTAAAATTGAACCTCGGTAAAATATGAAAGTTTGTGACGAATCATGGTAATTAAATATTAGAGGTCATGAGGAAGATTTGAAAGAAAACCACATGTCATTTGGATCGTTTTTCGATTTTATAAAAATGTTCGAGTCGAGGTTAAATATAAACGAACCCCTAAAATGGATACTTGGTTATAACTTTGGTAAAACACTTAGAAAATGGGCGATAAAACTCGAGGTATAATCTTGGTTCGTAAACGACCGACCTTAGGACTTACCCGGCTTAAGTATATGTCAAGTGTAAGTACAATGACATGTCTTAATAACGAACAAAAGTCGGATCGTATCGGTAATAAAAAGAGTTATACAAAAGGGTGCATAACGAGATAACTTGAAAGCGTGTTTCGACTTAAGTAAAGTTATACGTAACCTTCTAAAGAAGTGTTAGGTGATTAATCTCGAATATTCTGATTGTTTATAGATCACCGAGCTGAACCGGGACACGCTACCTCTACCCACACCCGACTACCAGGCAAGTGTTCAAACCTTTGAACCTGTTGTTGTGATAATATATGTATATGATTTCTGTTTTACATATGCCATCGCATGCATGCCTGTTTCCAATTATATTGTGACTCTGGTTTTTTTTGTGATACTTGTTCCCTGAATTGATATTGGCTTATAGACTAGATACGATTTATCAGTAATAAGCCGGATTGTTTTGGTAAGACCCTTAGCGAAGGGCATATGATATTCATTCTAAATATAGACCGGGAGTCGGTATTTTGAGTTATAGATAGTCGTGGAAACCCGGAGGGATTCCAACGACAGATTATTATTTATCTGAGGAAGGTTATTGTTAAACGTTATTATATTCCATAAAGTATCAATTACTTGGAAATATTTCGAGGAATGTTATTCGAGTATTATCTTAGTCGAGAGATAATAAATGAATGTTAATTTTGAATATTCATTTAGAGTTGATATTTAATGAATATTATTTTGATATTTTTTAGAATGTTATTTATTAAATGAATATTACTTTCGAATATTCATTTAAGGTTTTATGTACGTAATGAATATTATTTTAAAATATTCATTGGAAGTTCTATTTACTTAAGGAATATTATTTCGATTATTCCTTTAAAGTTTTAATTACTAATGAATATTATTTGGATATTCATTTAGAAGATTATTTATTAAATGAATGCTATTTGGATTTTCATTTAAAAGAGTAAATATTAAATGAACATTATTTTTAAATATTCATTTAAGGTTCGACTTATTTATTGAATACTATTTTAAATATTTATTGGAGTTTAATTATTTAATGAATATTATTTCGAATATTCATTTAAGGAGGGATTTATTTATTAAATAATTCCATATATTCATTCGAGGATTACTTACGAGCAATATTATGAGTTAATAATATTCCATAATTATTATTGAGTAAATAAATATTCTTGGAATATTTATTTAATCCTTTTAAAATTCTTTTTAAAATAATTTATATTATTCGGAGATTACCTTCCACCTCCAGATATTATGTAAAATATTTCGGAGTCTTTTTACGACTATTTTATCAAGGAAAGGTTCCCAACTCTTTCTTTTTCATTTAAATCTATCTTAAAAGGATTTAAATGCTTGCTCAAACTTCCATATTATAGGGGAACCTACTTGAGCAATGTTATTTATATTGTTGACTTCCCGGTCATAATTTATCCTCTTCACTCGCAACTTGGTTGCTATGGACTCATTAAGTCTTTGTTTACCTTCTCATCTTTCGAGGGGTAAGATTGTTGGAACAAGTTGATGTTCGTTACCAAGCAATAGCTTGGAAGTTATTGGTGAATTTTCCTTTCCAACTAGATACGACTACTTTGTAGAGTCTTATCAACAAGTATTATACTTGGGGAAAGGGGGACGAACGTTACATTCAGAATTATGAATTCTATTGGAACTAGGAGTCGTGTAAGAGGCCGAGTAGCGCCGGTCCATCCCCTTTGGCCCAACCGTTGGCCTGGGAGAGCTAGTAAGGCGGTAGACAAGTAAAGCCGTCAGTTCTTCCTTCTACCGGTAGTAAATCTAATTTGAGCTGTACGATCTTGACTGATCATCAAGATTGGAACAGCGGGCGCGGTGAATACTCCATCATTGGTTCATCATCCAAACTTATTTATTTCGTGTAACATGATTACTGTTGGCAGAGCTGGAAAAGTGTTCGTAACTGGAATTGCAATATTTTCCTTGCAAGTTCCTCTTTATAATATCTTGCTTATTTTCGACATAGCAGATATTCCCTCATATATTTACATTTTGAGTTACCTTGTAACTTCATCGTTCATATTATACTGGCATCATTTCCGTAAATGCATGGCATATGGTTTGAAAGATACTTTTGAACTGTTATATATTATCGTTCAGTTAAATATTATTGTTGGTGGGCTATTGCTCACCCTTGCTTTATTATTATATCACAACAACAGCTAGACCAGATGACTCGCACAAGGCGCACTAAATGCTGGCGAGGACGATGAGACTACCAGAGCCGAAGAGAAAGCTATTGGTAGGATAGATTTATTCTTTCAGTACCAAGTATATGGTCTAGTATGACTCATGTAAATGGATGGCAAAGAGTATGTATTTATATTAAAATTCTTTTGGGTTGTAAGAACTCATAATATGTTTAATAAAATTTGGTTGTTACTCTGATTTCATCTCTGGGACTATAACGGGTGTGTTTTATGTTATTGTTTTGGGTCACAAGGTTGTAATTTAATATTTATGTTGAACTGTGGATGGGAATTGAGACGGTAACGACCAGATCCCTGACCCCGGATCTAGGGGTGTTACAGAAGTGGTATCAGAGCGTACGTTATAAACCCCAGAGATGAGGCGACGTTAAAACAATAAATTCAATAAGATAACAAGAACTCTTGCCAAGTTCATAGTCGGACTACTTAATGTAGTGATGACCTATAAAACTCTTATGGGAACTATTAAGTATCATGATAGTAACTTAGCTCGATATCCCATCGACAAGTAAGGCAACAGACCTTGAGGCATACGAGCAGCAGCGCGATGATGCTTTATTATATGTTGAAGATCAGCGGGTAAATTCAATAGAATACCCTACTGGAGACCCGGAAGAGGTTCCAGCAGATAAGGAAAATCTTGTTAGGATAAGGAGCTTACCCTCGAAGAATGAGGGCTATAGCCAGAAAGACTGAGATGATTAAGGTATAGAGCTCAGAAAAGTGGGCATAAAGAACTAAGTTATTAGCAAGAGAACTGAAGATTCATGTTGGATTCGTGGCTGGACTACTGGAGGTAGTACCAGCAAGTAAGACGGATTGGAAGAATTACTTGAGATCTTATACGGGAATAGATGAGAATCATTAGAGACTTTCATATTAACGAAAAGAGTGCTAGAAGGATGTATGATTATCAAAGGCATCGATATAAGGCGAGGAGCAGAGTCCCTAGGAATAGTTGAGAAGAGGCAGTAAGTGCCATATCATTTGATAAATGAATAAGTATGAATATTGTCAGTAATAATTCGCCATGAGAATGCAGATGTCATAGGTTGTAATTTATGGAACCAAATTGAGGTTGATGAAGTTGTTTTATTCAAGAAAATGTCCATTTTATGAATGAATCAGTTAGAAAGTGAAAACATTGGGAAGTGACAGCATGATTGGATAAAGTTATATAAGGAAGTAGTAAGCAAGACAATAATCTCAGAACCTACCGGAAGATAAGACCAGTGAGTCAAGACGAACTCGTAATGAGACTATTGTCAGAGACTAAGTATAGGGTTAATTTAACTCAGTGAAATGATGAACCAGAAACGTTAGATGCATGTGACTCAGAGGAATATTAAATTCTTTCTTTTCTTTGAATGGATTATAGTAGTTACCTTAAGTTTACTCCGACGCGGAATTATAACGGATCAAGTAATACGATCAGCAGTTAAAGAGAAAAATGTGAGAAAATCTTCCTGGAGCTAAAAGATGAAATTGGTAATGACCAAGAGTTGGCATTGTTTAATGGAAAAAGGGAGACTTTGTGCTTCCAACGACGCTTCGCATAAAAGATTAGGATGTGTGCTTGCGCAGCACGACAAAGTACTTACGGATGCATTCGGACAGCATGGTTCACCAGGTTCGGATGGCCTTAGTAGTGCCAATTTTTGTGGAACAACCAACTCCGACGGTAATGTTCCTTCTGAGACTGGTAGTCAGGTAGACTGACATTTGGTAATATTGAATATCAGGACGTATAGGTATCAGGACGTTGTGACAAATTTCAGTTTAAAACTGTTAATTCCCTTCTAAGGGATATATATAATTGGTTCCTCTCCAGGGGTTAAATTTCCAACCCGATGACGATTATTTCGTTAATTATGACTGCTTATGGTTCTACCTACTAGGAGGTTCATAGAACTATTCTTCAGGTTTCGAAACTGGTCTCCTTAGTGTTACCAGTCGATGGATAGATTGACCAAAATTTCCCTAATTCTGGGAAGAACTTCAAGGAATTTTGGCAAACCTTGTCTTTCTGATTATCAGAGAACATCATGGAAGAGAGTAGAAACTGGGGAAAACCCCGTGAATTGGATAAGGTAGCCGCTACATGGGTTGGTGGACAGACCCCGATTATCGCGATTGATTGTAGAAATACAATGATGAAGAGAGATTGGACGAAAACAGGAAATGTAAGTAAGAAACCAGCCGGACTGAGAAACTCCGAGATTGACTTAAGTGAAAAGACTGTTATGCCAGGAATGGTAAGCTTGCGTGGCACGTGGTAGTGATAAGAATAGTTGAAAAGATAAAAATAGAGGAAAGGTGACCAGAGACGGTGCCGAGAAGTCGATTAAGTCTTATATGGAGTAAAGTTTTGGAAAGGTAGAAAGGTATCAAAGTAGAAGGCACTATGCCAGCAATTGCTAGAAAAGTAATGCTAAATTAGCCAACCCCTAAAATCATATATAATTTTAGTGTGGCCAGTTGAGGGCAAATCACAAAGGATTATCAAGTGACTAGACCAGCAATGAAAGAACAAAGCAGGGTTGCTTCTAAGAAAGCACCGACTGCAAGGCCTTCTGATATAAAGGAAACATTAATGAGATCGTAGGAATCTTCTGCTGAACAGCCCATGTTTTGATTGGGAATTCACTAGACCTTTTTGGGATGGGGTCACCCGTACTAAAGTGACTGATGTGTATATGGTTGTCCAAGATTACGAATAAAATGGAAGTATAGTGACTTGAGATGTATGATGTTAGGGTATCGTGAATACCATGAATATATTATGACGGAGGAAAGTAAACAATGAAGGTATATGAAGAGAGTATAGAAATGGTCAGAAATTGAACAGTATGCTGTAGGAACTTTCTCTGAGGCAAGTACCTTTGCGAAGAACGATAAGCACTAGGAAATTCACGTTGAACTCGACCAATAT
Organism: Saposhnikovia divaricata; assembly: GCA_036435485.1. NCBI lineage: Eukaryota > Viridiplantae > Streptophyta > Magnoliopsida > Apiales > Apiaceae > Saposhnikovia > Saposhnikovia divaricata. The sequence continues at coordinate 85,523,169 of CM071594.1, forward strand.
CTTTCAGAACATCCTTGCTACCATTAACAAGTTCTGTAAAAGAGCAGATAGACCTACGTTGTCTTTTGGAAGGTCAAATAGGTTGACCACTATCTGAAAGAAGAAATTAGCAGTAAGCTACCGATCGATTATCAAATAAGAATGATTGAAAAGAGACCCTTATTAAGGATACATGATTTGATTGCCAATTATAGGATGCAGGAATTCCTTGGTAGTTGAATTAAGGATAAGATATCCATAAAGTAAGGCAAACCCTGGGGAATGTACAAGGGATGGCACTAACCCTAATAAAGACATTGTGAATTCAGATGATATGAGTTGGATTTGCTAAGGCAACAATGACCTGTACAGATTATTAAAAAGAGTTCTGGAAAGAACAGAGATAGAATTATTAGGGTATTGATCAAAGACGTTTTGATGTACCCTGTACCTAGAAAATACAGGAGGAATGATGAGGACGACCTAAGAAACCTTACAAGGAAAAGCTAATATTCTGAGTTTCCAACTAGAAGTTTGGAAGAGAATGTAAGACACAATAACAATATACCAGATGATGCATGTATGAAACCCTGAGGGAGTATGGATTGAACCTATAAAGGTTGAGATTATCCTAAGATAAGGAAAGAACTAAGAAAAGAAGTATCCTAAGTAGGATTGGGAATAAACGTGATAAAGTTCCCCCGGGTAGTTGGAAGGAATGACTTATGGAAAAAGACTGATAGATATATTTTTCTCCTTCAGCAGAGCTTAAGGGAGAATGCTTTCACCCAACAGTGATGAGAATGAGGTAAAAAAAAAAATTTTGAATTGAAATGTATCCGGAGAACAAGGATTACCAGAAATTACTATTATTAGGAAAGGCCAATGAGGTGGCCGACAGTCTAAGTATAAAGGAATAATTACAAATGTTCATACCGAAGAAACAGAATAATATTTGGAAGGACCTTGAAGGTCATATCGGAATGGAGGAATTTACATTCCTTCTGATGATTGTGCAAGAATCGACGGTAATAGTAGTTTAAGTAAAGATTCGATTCCTGATGGGTCTTAAGCATATTACATACCTTAGAAGGTCCCGTTTTGAGGCAAACCAGGACCATGATACAAAAAAAAATTTGACGAAGTAAACCATTAAGTTTCCAGTCTTTTATGGAAGATGCATGAGTGATAGTTTCATCAACCTGACTTAGCTGCGATGCTTGAAACTCTTCTGCAATTTTATCTACTTCATGTAATATCTACATCAAGTTCAGGAAGTGTTCCTTATGGATAAGGAATAGTGATTACTTTGTCTCCCTAAAGGATTGAAACCCGTACGGTTAGCTATTAAGGCACTACGTAAGCAACAAGCGATGGTGATTCTTCTAAGAAAGTAGATGACAACGTAAAGATAAAGAAAGTGCTGCTATTGATAAGCTAAATGGCATGTTGATGAATGACAAGCAAGTTTGTGTTAGTGTACTTCTGCGCAAACAAGATAGAGAATATGAGGTTGATGATTCATGATGCTAAATGTATTCCCGTGGAAAAAAATTAATGAGACTTAGAGAGAAGGGCAGTTGAGCCCGAGACTTATTAGGCCACCTGAGGGTTTAAAGTGTTCGGAAGGTGGCATTCGAGCCAGTTTTACCCCCAAAGCTTATAGCATGGTAGTAACGTGTTTCTTGTGGCAAAGCTACACCAGTAAAATGCAGATGCTCAACAGATGATAAGAGTGCGAGCAGGTAGGTGTACGACCTGGTCTGACTTACGAAAGACAACCTGTGAAAAACCGCGGGTAGAAAAGAATAAGTGATGAGAAACAAGTTGACAGAAGTAGATTATATTGGATCTAGCTAAAGAAATCGGCCAGATTCATTTCGGAGGTTTTAAATTTGAAATAATGTGATGATTATAGAGTAAATGTGACGGGATACCAATAAGGAGGTGCCAAGTGCAAAAGATGCCTCAATAAAGAGATGAAGGTGGAAGTAAATAACAGAGGTAAATAAATATCAGATAATAAGAAGGATGTGATTGATAAAGAAAAGACTGGGAAAGCATCTATGGAATGTGAAGTAAGGAATGTTATGAATGGATTAATAAATGGGTTTCTGATTAATTATCGGGATGACAACCTGATAGTGTTAATATAATAGATATGAAAAGCTAGTAGCGTGACATGGAATGTCAGTAACAATGATGTCCAGCGAGAAACCTAAGATTTAACCTGAGAGGTTGAAAGATTTTTCCAAAAGTGTTGCTAAGATTGAACCTCTATAGGTCCATAGAATAATGGACAAAACAGCAAGATATGTTGACACGTGAAATTGCGATCAAATGGTATTGGATATAATCATGATTATTTTCTTCTTTGATGAACCTCTATAGTTTAGAGGTAAATTCTGAGTATGATATTTTACAAAAAAAAAAATTTCTATAATCCTTTAGAATTCTTTTCTTTTCTTCTCTCTTATTCATCTTCTTTATGAATTGAGAAGAACAACCCTTTAAGGAGGGGAGGTACTGCTACGTGACTATCTGTCTATGTGATAGAAGTCTAAGTGGAATACCATAACTTGTTTAATTGCTTGTCAAGTACTAAAGGCTGGCCCCCTTCTGTACTAACTATGCAATATAACAAATGTTCAATTGATCAAAGTGATCTCTCAATAAATCTTTCCACTTCTCTATATTGATCGAGATTACGAAGATTAAGGCGATCAGGAAATGCATAGTGCGAATGAGGTTATCTCCGAATTCGCAATGCGATAGTGATACCGATGTCACTGTAGATACCAATAAGGGTGATATTATATGAATGAGCAAGAGCAGAACCAGGATAGTGTGATGTGCAAAAGTAGAAAAGTTGATAAAAAGGAAAAAGAGAGTACTGTAGCACTACGGAGATGTGCTGTAAACGGGTTGAAATGATTAAAGATCAACCGAGGACTGGAAAGCTAGATGACAAACAAGAACCCGATTGTTTCCTACCTGATTCCGGGACGGAATCCTTTTAAGGAGGGGAGACTGTAAGAACCCCAAATTTTGGATATAATTTGTAAGAACCCAGATTTTTGGTACTAATTAAAACTTTTTATTATGTATTGGAGTATGAATGTATCAATGGGTTAATAGATGGATATTGAATGGATTCGGATTCAATTATGATATGCCATGAAGAATGGTATTGGTTGACAACTTATATAAGAATTGTCTATCTCCTAGGAAATTAAGAGGTGGCAATTCCAATGAAGAAGATTATTCTTATGTCATCCAAATCGATATCTGTTATTAGTCCGGTGGTTCCGTAAAAGGGTTAAGGAATGTTCGAAAGAGAACCGGGACATTTGTATAAACCGAGAGAGTAAGTAAAGAAAAATGGATGAATAGTGTTTTTGGTGAGAATGAGAATATTATGAGACGACACTATATAGAAGTACCCGGAATGGATTTTTGAATTCGTATTAGTGATTCGAGGGGAAAATAAGTGTATGTAAAAGCTGTCGGATTCTGAAAAACAGCATTTTTATTTTCTCCGAGAATTCCCTGGACACTGATAGACTTAAGGATTTAATGAGAGGATTTAAGGAATTTAAATTCGAGAGTTACCAAGAAAGATGGAGAATGGTATTATAAATGTTAAGAAGGTTGTCAGTAAAACCCTAACTAGAAACGAATGAGTTATTCCTCCGAACGATCAATGAATTGAGTAATAAACGGACAAGGAAACAAGCAAGGAATCAAGATACATGCATGTGCTAGTGGATAACATCAAGTAACCAAGCTAGTTAAAAGTTAACTAGCATCATTAGAAAACCAACCAAACACTTAGCTTACAACACACACCTTGCCACAAGAATGCAACACTTGTCCACTTGATTAGCTCATCCATGACCAAAGCACTTTATTAAAGTGGCTTTATGCAAGATATTATCAACAATAATTCATTTAGACTAGATGAGATCAAAGACAAGCCAAGCAAACTCCATTCTCTCCATTTCTTCAAAACTGCCCAGCAAGAATAGCCATGAAAGAAAAATTCATATCTCAAAATCTAGAGCTTCTAAAATCACCAAATTTTGACCATAGCCTCTCCACACCATGTGTAAGGTTCGTTCAAAATTTCATGGCCAACAAAGTAGTATAGCCTAGTCAAATCCATGCTCAAAGTTGGGGCAACAAATCTGACCAGTTTCTGTCCAGTGGGAAAAACGGGTTCAAAACCATAGCTACGAAGCTTCAAATTAGATGATATAGGACTCAAAACAAAGCTTATGAAGAGGCCAAGATTTGGTAAAAATTTGAGAGCCAAACTCTTATTTTTCGATTTTCTATGATTTTTACAAAAGTGATGATGAATAGTAACCCTTAGAAACTAACTTTGATTTCTTGTTTTGTTTGGATGATCTAAGCTTTGTTGAGGCTATACAAGGACTATAACAAGCTTAGTAAGGCTAGGACACTCTCCAAGGAAGGTATAATCCTTAAGAACCCTAGATCTTATTTTAAGATTATGTATGTTTTTGGTGGATTTTAGCATAGTTATGACATTAGTGTTATCATGAGCATGATCTTGTAGTTGGTTTGACCATATGATGATTATGATGGTGAAGAGTAATATTCCTGGACTTGTTGAGATGTATAACATGTGTATAAGATGTATGGATGCCCGGTGTGGCTTGGTTGTGTTGAAAACAATTTTGAAAGGTTCGATTTATAGCCGTCGTAATGCCCGATTTTCATTAGACCTTAGTAATTCGTGCATAACAGTTAGGTTAAATTTCTGACCTTAATGGATACATGACCTAACCTTGTAGATCTCGAGTCATAGATCGCTTTGGCGAAAGAATCGAAGCATTCCGACTTACGGTTTAGGAGTTATGGCCGACTTAGTAAAAGTTGTTCGAAACCGTAACTACAAGTTCGTTATTAAAATTGAACCTCGGTAAAATATGAAAGTTTGTGACGAATCATGGTAATTAAATATTAGAGGTCATGAGGAAGATTTGAAAGAAAACCACATGTCATTTGGATCGTTTTTCGATTTTATAAAAATGTTCGAGTCGAGGTTAAATATAAACGAACCCCTAAAATGGATACTTGGTTATAACTTTGGTAAAACACTTAGAAAATGGGCGATAAAACTCGAGGTATAATCTTGGTTCGTAAACGACCGACCTTAGGACTTACCCGGCTTAAGTATATGTCAAGTGTAAGTACAATGACATGTCTTAATAACGAACAAAAGTCGGATCGTATCGGTAATAAAAAGAGTTATACAAAAGGGTGCATAACGAGATAACTTGAAAGCGTGTTTCGACTTAAGTAAAGTTATACGTAACCTTCTAAAGAAGTGTTAGGTGATTAATCTCGAATATTCTGATTGTTTATAGATCACCGAGCTGAACCAGGACACGCTACCTCTACCCACACCCGACTACCAGGCAAGTGTTCAAACCTTTGAACCTGTTGTTGTGATAATATATGTATATGATTTCTGTTTTACATATGCCATCGCATGCATGCCTGTTTCCAATTATATTGTGACTCTGGTTTTTTTTGTGATACTTGTTCCCTGAATTGATATTGGCTTATAGACTAGATACGATTTATCAGTAATAAGCCGGATTGTTTTGGTAAGACCCTTAGCGAAGGGCATATGATATTCATTCTAAATATAGACCGGGAGTCGGTATTTTGAGTTATAGATAGTCGTGGAAACCCGGAGGGATTCCAACGACAGATTATTATTTATCTGAGGAAGGTTATTGTTAAACGTTATTATATTCCATAAAGTATCAATTACTTGGAAATATTTCGAGGAATGTTATTCGAGTATTATCTTAGTCGAGAGATAATAAATGAATGTTAATTTTGAATATTCATTTAGAGTTGATATTTAATGAATATTATTTTGATATTTTTTAGAATGTTATTTATTAAATGAATATTACTTTCGAATATTCATTTAAGGTTTTATGTACGTAATGAATATTATTTTAAAATATTCATTGGAAGTTCTATTTACTTAAGGAATATTATTTCAATTATTCCTTTAAAGTTTTAATTACTAATGAATATTATTTGGATATTCATTTAGAAGATTATTTATTAAATGAATGCTATTTGGATTTTCATTTAAAAGAGTAAATATTAAATGAACATTATTTTCAAATATTCATTTAAGGTTCGACTTATTTATTGAATACTATTTTAAATATTTATTGGAGTTTAATTATTTAATGAATATTATTTCGAATATTCATTTAAGGAGGGATTTATTTATTAAATAATTCCATATATTCATTCGAGGATTACTTACGAGCAATATTATGAGTTAATAATATTCCATAATTATTATTGAGTAAATAAATATTCTTGGAATATTTATTTAATCCTTTTAAAATTCTTTTTAAAATAATTTATATTATTCGGAGATTACCTTCCACCTCCAGATATTATGTAAAATATTTCGGAGTCTTTTTACGACTATTTTATCAAGGAAAGGTTCCCAACTCTTTCTTTTTCATTTAAATCTATCTTAAAAGGATTTAAATGCTTGCTCAAACTTCCATATTATAGGGGAACCTACTTGAGCAATGTTATTTATATTGTTGACTTCCCGGTCATAATTTATCCTCTTCACTCGCAACTTGGTTGCTATGGACTCATTAAGTCTTTGTTTACCTTCTCATCTTTCGAGGGGTAAGATTGTTGGAACAAGTTGATGTTCGTTACCAAGCAATAGCTTGGAAGTTATTGGTGAATTTTCCTTTCCAACTAGATACGACTACTTTGTAGAGTCTTATCAACAAGTATTATACTTGGGGAAAGGGGGACGAACGTTACATTCAGAATTATGAATTCTATTGGAACTAGGAGTCGTGTAAGAGGCCGAGTAGCGCCGGTCCATCCCCTTTGGCCCAACCGTTGGCCTGGGAGAGCTAGTAAGGCGGTAGACAAGTAAAGCCGTCAGTTCTTCCTTCTACCGGTAGTAAATCTAATTTGAGCTGTACGATCTTGACTGATCATCAAGATTGGAACAGCGGGCGCGGTGAATACTCCATCATTGGTTCATCATCCAAACTTATTTATTTCGTGTAACATGATTACTGTTGGCAGAGCTGGAAAAGTGTTCGTAACTGGAATTGCAATATTTTCCTTGCAAGTTCCTCTTTATAATATCTTTCTTATTTTCGACATAGCAGATATTCCCTCATATATTTACATTTTGAGTTACCTTGTAACTTCATCGTTCATATTATACTGGCATCATTTCCGTAAATGCATGGCATATGGTTTGAAAGATACTTTTGAACTGTTATATATTATCGTTCAGTTAAATATTATTGTTGGTGGGCTATTGCTCACCCTTGCTTTATTATTATATCACAACAACAGCTAGACCAGATGACTCGCACAAGGCGCACTAAATGCTGGCGAGGACGATGAGACTACCAGAGCCGAAGAGAAAGCTATTGGTAGGATAGATTTATTCTTTCAGTACCAAGTATATGGTCTAGTATGACTCATGTAAATGGATGGCAAAGAGTATGTATTTATATTAAAATTCTTTTGGGTTGTAAGAACTCATAATATGTTTAATAAAATTTGGTTGTTACTCTGATTTCATCTCTGGGACTATAACGGGTGTGTTTTATGTTATTGTTTTGGGTCACAAGGTTGTAATTTAATATTTATGTTGAACTGTGGATGGGAATTGAGACGGTAACGACCAAATCCCTGACCCCGGATCTAGGGGTGTTACAGGTTTTAATTAACTAAAGTAACTAAGAAGCAAATTAACAAAACTAAGAATTACTTAACTAATGAGAATTAAAATCGAATAACTTATATGAGAATAAACATGGGATCCTAACTTCATTAACTACTTCGCTTAGAGTTGATGCCTTTAATCAATGCATGTGATGGTTATGATATCTGATCAGACAACACGAAACAAGTATAGGCTACTTCTCAGTATACGAATACCAAACTACTCATACATCCACAAAAGAGATAGAAGATGAATAGACACCAATTATGCTTAGACCCTGTATCTCTATAAGATTTGAAAACATAACGGTTGGAGAACAAGTTATCCATATTGATCACATAGGGTAGCATAATATCTCTATTTACGCTACAAATCATGATGTTAAAACATCAACCTATCCTATGCTAGCATGGCAAGTTCTAAATCTCAAGATCCACTCTCGTTTCGCAAGAGATTAACAATTCAATTTAGATGCTAGCTACGCATCTAAAAGCATTAAGATTAACCATACAAGGATATCAAGAATTCATCACACACAAATCTTTAAAGCAATCAAACTACTAAGCTACATAGATAATTCCGTTAGAATCCCATGACAACGATTAGTTCATAATCGAACTGCTCGTCATCATGGGATCTGATGAAACCATGGTGAATAACAAAGTATAAACGAATACAAATAAACTGGAATGAAGAGTTAAGAAAACAAATCCGAAATCCAGAATATCCTAAGAAAAGAACACAAAAGATGAAGTAGATCTTGATCCGTTGCTTGTCACGAGCGTTGAATCTTCCTCTCCTTTTCTCTCTTGCAATTCTATGTTATGCTATGTAATAATAATTAATTTTTTGAATTACATGGGTTGGCTGTGTTTATATAGGCTCTAGATATCTTGCCCAACAAGAAAATACCTAAAAATACAATTAGAATTCGATTTAAGTGCAAGAAACTACCTAAAATACAATTACAACTCGAATTAGGGCAAAACAGGAATTTCCAGCGAATTCTGGCGCAGTCTGCCCCATTCTGGCACTGTCTGCCCAGCTACAAACTGTTTGAGCATTTCTGGCGCAGTCTGCCTGGCCACTTCCTGCCGGATTGAGTTTTTCTGCATTATTTCTTCGTTTGAGCTCCGTTTCTTCCCGTTCCTTTTACAAATGCTTCCGCCATCACTTCTCTTGACTTCAAATCTTCATGAGAGTTAAAGATTGACTCCCTTCTTCATACTTAAGCTCGAATTCCCCTCCAAAATTAACGGAAACATCAACCATAATCGACATTCTTGCAAACCTGCACACTTAAACAAAACACATCAAAACTACAACAAACTTGAGGCCAAGTGAATCAATTTAAGCCGAACTGCAATGATCCAAGTGGATATGAAATCCACTTATCACATCTCCACCATATGTGAATGCATATTCAATTCTTAGACGCAAATTATGATAATCATGTAAACACTTTGCACCAGAAAAATCAATATAGACCTTTTTTCAAATAGGTTAGAGGAGATCAAAAAAATATTTCTCATCAAGATTCTCATGTCTTCATATTCTACTTGCTTTAAACTCCGCTAGTGAATTTATTAATTAATAAATCGAAACATGTATAATTAGCAAGATAAATGAATATCTTACGCATTATGCTATGTGGTACTTCAGGATCAAGAATTGTCTTTTTAAGTGTTCACGTCAGTGACTATCATCTTCCTTTAGGGAAGAAGATGTATGTCAGAATGTATTAACATCTCTTGCATATATATTAAACATAAGTATATGATCATGTATTTATAATCCTTCTGGGATCTTTATCCATTCGACTTTCATAAGTCGCAAGTTATAAGCATTCTCATTAAAATTATATTCATCTCCTCTCAAAAGTAGTTTTCCCTTTCAATATATGCATGGTTTCGGGGAAACTATAAAATAATAATAAACTTCACATCTTACAAACGAAACTCAATAATCCTAATACATTTTGATTATGAGGTGAAACTCATTCGAATGTCAATTAGAAATACATTCTAATTTTCATCCACTCTGGCCAGAGATTTTTATGAGTTATCACCTATCATAAATCATATTATCTTAAAAACATAATTAGAAGATTAAACAATCATTACATTTCACGTACATATTCTTATACCCATACATACCCTTATGTGTACTCCATGAGTTAAGGAATATGCCAAAGTATAAGTTTATAAATATAACAAGAAGTATTTTCGAAATAATTTTATGTTGGACTACTGGTCCAGAACCCTTTACAACTCAATAGGGTTAGTTCTCGAGAACTTAATTTTCTGCTTCTAGCAGTTTTAATCCTTCTGGGATTGAATTTAAATGTTGTCAAGTGGGTCATATAAAATTAAAATCAAATCCTTCGTATATTGCCAAACTATTTGGTAATTATGTAATCATGTCCACCACAAGATGTTATTTCTCTTCATAACCAATTTAAGGTCATTATACAACTGTCTGACCTTTATATTTCGTAAATTTCACTTTCACATAAAATATTCATTCATACCCCCACTGACTTTTTATACATGTGTGAATTGCAGTTTTAAATATTTCTCTATTTTAAGAGATAATGATTTTTTATAGCGCGCTTCTTTCACAACTTCTGGTGTGCGAACTGCAAGTCCAAATAATTTATCTCTTTGTAATAGATTTTGCCTCAATCTTTTATTTATATCTTTGGCAAATTTATTTTCTGATCCTCTTTATCATCCATAACCTCAAGTGTTAAATTTTCATATGAAATATCGTCGACGTTGATTTGAGTATATGGTTCCATTTTATTCTAGACATGACATAATATATTGAGATCTTATAATTTTTAGGTACCTTCATTTTTCTTTCTTTTATCACGTTTACAATCTCTTCTGGAGATCATTCAAAAGTTATCCACTCCTCGATTTAGCCATCATCAATTATTGCTCCTTTTTACTTGTAAGGATAATTTTGTTATGGAACCTACTAGTCTATCACGCTTCAGGCATTCTTTAGACACATAGCATCTTGAGGTTGTCCTTCCGAGACATTTATTTGGAGCATTTGTAGCTGGTATATGTGATATAGCCACTATTTCTAGGCAGCATATATGTCTGACAATAATTGAAACATATGAATGAATTATCTTCTGAACTTCTAGTTCATATTCTTTATTATGAGGATCAACACGAGGCAATGACAATTCATCTTTACTAAATATCACCAGCTATTCATTTCTCCCCCTAATTTTGAGAAAACAAACTCAATAAATTGAGTCATATCCAAATACATATAAATGGCTCCAAATATTTAATGATTGATAACCACTCATTTATAATGTATATCCAACTCCATCTTATTGTTGTGGTGGAACAATTACAACCGACTAAATTTAATTTATTTATATAGGGAGACATTATGATATCTAGATGGCTAGATATGAATCAATATATGCCATAAGATATTAAATAAATTTCAATCTAAAATAATTCTCATTGAACATTTGAGTAGTAGACTCATCAACATCATATAAATGCATATTCTTGATAATATGATTAATTTTTGGCAGTTTTTATAGATACAAGAGAGCCATATGCATGCATCTCTGTTGAAAACTTCTATTACTTTACAGTCTTAATGAATTAGACTTATAAATTGATGCAGTTCAGTCTTTTTCAAGCTTTTAATATGAGTTGGTCGATGTAGTTTCTCAACTCCCTTGCATTGTCTAGGTTTTGGGGTAATTTTAGACGTTCTGCTAAAGAAGAGGATGCATTTTGTAGTCTCTGTGGTACCTGCATGCTACAGCCTTTTAACTAGCGCCTATCGTAGGCATAAAAATGAGTCAAATTACCATCATAATATGAAATAAAAATCCGGAACTATAGAGGAATGCTTACCATTATCTCTTTAGCGCGCTTAATCAATGCAAGAATAATCAACAAATGTGCTTTTACATTTCCGTTCGCTGATTGCCCGCGGTTTTAGGATCTCTTTGGATAAAGCCAAGAAAGCAAGTTATGTTAATGTGACAGTTCCTGCTAATTTTATTATGTACATCTTTTGTCTCCTTTGTTGTTCATTATTGTTACTGGTCATACAGAAATCCTAGATCTTATACATTAGTTGTAATTCATGTCGAACAATTGGCCCTTATCCACCACACTCCATGCTCCCATAGAATGGAGAAAAACCCATGTTTTTATGGTGATCTTGATGCATTTAACTGTACATCAATGTAAGAGTCTAATCACCAGTGAGTATTTGCCAGTCTTTGAGAAAACTAAAAGAAAAAAGGAATGAATAGGCCGAATTAATATGACAGTTTTGTGTCAAATATATCTGACAGAGGCAGGTATGCATTCTTTTTATTCAATCAGAATTTATCTGTACTCTTATTGAATTTTTCATATGGTATCTGTAAGCACCGAACCCAATCATGGCCTCATTTTATTTGTAAATAGCTAATATTAAGCAAGAGTCTCTTTAAGGCTGTTACTATATATGCAGAAATAAGTACCGCTCTGCATTAATAATTTATTTGAAAATTTTGCAGATATGAAGAAACGATTATGGTATATAAATTGAAGTGACATCTTCTTCATCCTTATCCGTGCTTGTTTAATGCTTTTCTAGGGAGAAGTTACTCCTTTCAAGTCGTATTTGCATAGATATCCTACACCTTATTTGGCCTCCAAGAGCAGTAGTCCTCTTTAGTATGCCATCAGACGTACATCTGCTCATATAATCGTCTTATCCAGCTATTCTACATTTGGTAAAATTTCATTTTTTGTGATTTTATTACCTTTATTATTTAAGATTTAAGAATGATTTTTAATTTTATTCATTTGTTACTGTTTTGTAATTATTACCGGTTATGTCAATTAACATTTATGTACATGAAAACAGCCCTGAAGAGAATTTCCATCTTTTACTTGCGAGGCCAAGATAGTAGAGCATGATAGTGTTAAGTGTTGACCTAGAAGAGAGAAAAGAGAAGTTTATAGGAGCAACGAGATCTGATCATCGAAGAGGTTCTTAGTTTTTGTTTTTTCCGAAGGGGATGACTTGGTAGCAGAATGAAGAGCTGATTTGTGTGATATGTAGATATATATTTCATGTGTTAGATTAATCTTAAATAACCACAATTTGGAGGTGCTATAGTTCTTTCTTTCATCATATTGACTAATTTTCATGCATCTTATCTTAATTTAACCAAAATTAAATATGTTTTCCGAAGAATTTTTGTTGGTCGAAGTAGGCCAAAGAGGTTTTTGGTTGAGATAAATCCCTTCTGTATAAGGATTATGGTGGGACTCAAAATTTGTTACAGTATTAATAGAGTTAAAATTAGAAAGGATATAGTTTTTATGTTAACATTTAACTATCTAAAAATAGTTTAGATTAGGACCTAACCAAAGGAACCCCTTTGGTTAGGTTTGTTAGGTTTTTAATACTATTGGGGTTTTAATTTATTTATCAATATATTAAGATATTTTTGAACATGGTTATATTTAGTGACTAATTTAGTTGTTTTTAATTTTTCAGGTTCTTTTGAATTACAGGATCGAAGGCGCTATTAACTAAATGTTTGGGGACACTGTGCGAATCGATCAAGGAGAGGTTAAAGTCCTATAAGTTATTTTATGGAATTTTGATGGTTGGAAAGAAGATATAAGAAGGAAGGAGGACATAGGTGTATGAACCAGTTTTACTGCTAATATTGATGGCGGAAGGGACTCTCTATAGCAACAAGGAGTCACCAATTTTTCCAATCTCTATGTTAACGATGTTTTTTGTAGGGCACTCTTTTTCCCCCCTGAGTTTTTGTCCCATAGGGTTTTGCTCTTGCAGGGTTTTAACGAGGCCTTATTTTGGTGGGTTTTCTATTCAGACATTAAAGTTCCATTGTCTAAGCGTCCGGAAGCAACTTGCGTGCTTTTCGGTTAGATGATAAACTTTCTTGAATGAAAGAAACTCTTTCTCCGGCTATACGGATATTGTACTTTGTTACAATTCATTAATTAAAAAGTTATTTCTGACAAAAAAAAAACACTCAAACTCACAAACTTCAGGTTGTGAGTGTATAATAACTAGGCATGTAACCATATAATTTCATGTAATAATCATATGACATATATCTTAATGGCCCACATTAAGATATATGAAAGATGATAGATTTATAATATATATTTTTTAGGTGATCAATTTTCCTTATAAACAAATATACTTGAGGAGAATCTACCTGTTTTTCAACGAACGTACATATTCTAGTTTACTATAAGATATTTCCATAAAGCTTTATGCGTTATAAAATTAGTGGACGATTTCAAAACATTTCTCCGAACTATTTTTAGTACCTTAAGTTAACTCAAGACTCAAAGGCATATTTTTTCATTCTAGTGTCTCCATGTGGTCGATTAATCATTAACTAAAATGTTTCTATCACTTGGGAGAGTACAATCACATCAATAGAGTTCCCCCTCTTTTTTTCTTCTTGTAATGCTATGATAAAATATATACTCTTCTGGAGCCTTCTATTTAGAAAAATATAATGAGACATCCAATATATATAATACTCTCCCTTTGGATGACTCATATATGATGTATAGTACTGATCGTGGATACTACTTGGGGAAGTTATAAATTTTTATAATAATCAACCACAAGGATCAAGATATCAAACTTATAAATAATAAGTTTAATATTATTTATATGGATTTAACTTTCAGAGATATTATCAAATTAAAATTCAGAAAATTTTATTATCCTTATGAAATATCCTATTAAAAAAAATCTTTCATGGATTCAAATGTGTCATATAGAAAACTTCTGTTCACATTTACAAAACTTCTGGTCATTATTTTGCACACAATTTCTGGTTGTAATTTGCGCAACAGCTGGTTGCCATCAATATCAAGTAATTATAAAAGAACATTGAACTCAAGTTTTGAATAAATTTATCATATAATATTAATTAAAATCAAATTTATAAATTATAACAGAACACTACCATGTATTATATATATCACAAGCAAGACTTCACAAAAATATTTATAATATTAAACTTTCAGTTATTTGAAGCAAGCATAAAATATTCTAATATGTGGATAAGGCGGCAGAGTAGAATTAAAATGCTATGTGCATAGTTCAGTCACAAGATGTCTCATTTTTATATATTTATACTTATTCGGTTCTCAATACCCCCATTTTTTTTGCACAATTTTTAATCATAACCGTCAATTTTCATTGCATCAATGTAGCATAACATCACTTAATATATTTTCACTGCAATCATATCGCAATAGTTATAATATTTTGTGTGAGTTCTACAAAGGCATAATAAGATACACACAAATAGAAGTGCACATCGAAATAATTTAATAGTCATGTTAAAAACACATGTAAACGTGAAAATCTTAACACTACTAACATATCAACATAATTGCATATACCGAGAAGATTAAAACTCAAAACATTTTCTTACTCCAAAAATAACACTATGTACATAAACAAAATCAGATTTGACTGGTCATGAAGATAGACGATTTTTAATAATTAAATGATTATATTTGAAAACATGTAAAACACAAAAGTTGTAAACAATCCAATAATCTTTCCAAAAAGTTAAGGCTTATCAAAAACAAAGATGTAACGGATTCTGAATAAAATAAAACACGAACGCTACAATACAATACAAATCAACTCTCCTGGCCAGATTTCTATTTTAACTATTAGAGATAGAAAACGTGCTATAGGGCAATGAAAGTCATATGATGTAGCCTATTTGTATTTCGAGGATACAACTCAACTTAAACAAGATTGTAATAGTAAATAGTACATATACTGTCACAAGGAATCTCAGATTGTATTATATGTCAGAAGAAAAAGAAGACAAAGTCAATCTACCATTTTGAGGTATACTACACTTGAAGAAGTTCATTCAGTTGATCAAGCATCAGTGGAGTAATCAAGACAGTGGATTCTATTTATAGTGACAAGAGGTTCCTACAGTGGCAGAATACAGATTATAAAGGTTTGAAAAAGAGTGAAGAAAAGGAGACATGAACCACAGTTTTAAATTCAATATATGAAGAATAGTCATTGCGGTTAGTCACTCATGAACCAGATCGGGCATCGAGTGTCAACATTAAACAGTGGTTGTTCGTCATTAACTTCAGTGGTTCAAGCTATCAAGACTGGTATGTGAAAGAATCATTGTGCAAGCAACAAAAGTGCTAAATTAATTAACCACAAGGATTTTACTATTCAGTGGACAGGCTACGAGGAAAAAGAATTATCATAAAGAAATTCTAAGTGATATATTCTTAATGCTGAAACCCCGGTTAGAATTGTTGTATTTTTTGTTAAGCAAAAGGAGTCCGGTTCCAGACCCTCAGGAAACCGCAACTTGGAACTTAAGGTTTTATTTATATTAATAAATATTTTATTTAATTAAAAAATTATATTTATAAATATCTAATAATATTAGATATTTATTTTATAATTTCTGAATTAAATGAATTATTTATTAATTAAAGATTATAAGCTATGCGGATTTAAAAGCATTTCTACGAAGCCCGTACTTATAAAACAAGTAAACAAACAGAATTGTTTGTTTAAATAATTCAAGAGAATTGCTTGTGTCGGTAGAATGAATTGCAAAATGTAAGTCATACCGAAAGTTATATCCAGCAAAAGAAAAAATATGATTATCAAAGGATAGTTATACCGATTGTCATATTCAGTTCAAGAGAGTAGTCATATCAAGATGTTGGATTGGACAGTCATATTATCTCAACTGGATAGTCATATCTCGTTCAAAGAGATAGTTATACCGAAAGTTATATTGGGATGGATTGTCATATCTAGTTCAACAGACTGTCATATCAAGTATTAAGGGTAGTCATACCGAAAGTTATATTGGAAGAGACTGTCATATTACTTGCAGTGGATAGTCATACCGAGAGTCATATCAGTTCAAAGATAGCAAATGATATAAAAGAGAGAAGACCGCAGACAACAAAAAGAAACACAATCTTCACTTCTCTTCATCAGACAGAACCGAGAGAAAAGAGAGAGACCAAGAGAGAAAATAGTCCTGTTCTTCAAATAAATTCTTGTAAATTATTTCCGGATTGTATTGTTAAATCTGAACCACTAGAAATAGTTTACTTGTACTATTGGAACTATCTAGCGGATTAAGATCCCTAGAACTTATCTCTCGAATTGCTTTTTAGCATTCGATCTTTTTATTAAATATAGAAAAGTTCATGTCGAATTTTCTATAGAATTTGTAATAATTAGTTTGGTCATCAAACCTTGTAATTTGTACCTGTGTATTTAGACACACCCCATCAAGTTAATATAAATTTTATATTCAACTTGAAATATCGGTATTCGTTTTATTCCGCATCAATTTGTTCTTGATTTAATATTTTAAGAAAAGAGCAAATTCGATTAAACGACATAGTTTGTATTCAACCCCCCTTCTACAAACTATTTTGGACCTAACAATTGGCATCAGAGCTTTTGATTGACGCACAAATCAAGATCCTTATTTTTGTGATCCTCCAATTGGTTTTCGAGTTTGTTGACCCATACAGAAATTAAATCCGGTATTAGACCAAAAAGTCAACTCCTCTATTTTCGAATTCTTTAACCTTCAAAAATATTCATTTTTTGAGATTTTTGATCTTTAAATAATTTGAACTTATATTCGAATTTTTTAATTCTTGAAATGATTAATTCTTGGAAATTTTGATTTTTAAACAACTTGAGTTTATTTTCAAATTGTTTAATTTTCAAAGCAGAAACATGATAGTTGCAGTTATGAAAAGTTTTATGTGATAAGTAACTATCAAGGTGTGCAACATGGTACAGAATTCTGACAGACAAGGATGAATAAGGATTCATTAAATGAGATGAAACAGAAGCATCAGTGCAGAACTTATCTTGCTGAAGAAAAGAGTTGGGATGGATCAGATGATGATGAGAAGAGCATAATTAATATCTTGCCTTCATAGCAATCTCTGAAGATGATTCACCTCACATGTCTCAGGTATCAATTCTTCGAACTAGTGTAATATGTAATTCTCAGAAATTCAAAGCATGTTAAGATCTTAGTTTTTAATTGTTATATCTTTGGTTAGAAGATCTTATTATGTGTATGAATATTTGTTGAATTTAATTAATTGCAATAGTGAGTTAGAAGTGTTCCTTAGACAATATCTCTCAATTCTTAAATGATATATGTCAAGCATATATGACCTCTGCTTAAGCTAGTTTCAGGATCCCCAGTAGAACAAGATTTGCTTATTCATTCTGAATTGTTTGTTAAGGTTTAAAAAGTTTAAAAGATGGAATAATTACCTAGGGTGTCAGTAGAACATCAAGTCATTTGTAAAACTGACTTAGGTAATAGAGATTATATAATATAATATAACAATAGGAATGGATTGGATATAATTAGTGATTAATTGTTAATTCTTCTATTCCATGCATGTTTAGAAAATTATTGAATATCTGTAAATCTACTTGCTACCTGTTACACAAGTGTACATAGGTTAAAGTAGATAGTACTGAATTTTCTAAAATGCATAACATGCCTAATTTGCATAATTTTTATCTGCAATGTTTTAATGCTGAATGTATGCAATGTATTCTTATTATCATGCCTGCTTATTTCAAATGTCATAAATGCATTTCCTAGTATTTGCATTGATCATAGAAAAAGCATGTTTAAGAATAACAATAAGGTACAAACTGCTAGTCCTCCTTATGTTAGGCAGGAACCATTATTCTCATTGCTCAGTGAATATTTTGTCAATGACATTAAAAAGGAGAAATGGTCAGTCAAAGATAAGAATGAGCATGTTAAGGTTAAAACTGTTGTTAACTCTAATAAAAGAGAAATCTCTAAGCCATCTGGACCCAATTAAACAATTTGGGTACCAAGAACTTTTTATCCATTTGTGAATGTAGGGCTTAACAGGTTAATCGATTATGCATTATTATTGATTTATTCAAAGCATATCATCAAAGAAAGAACCCTGCTATCAAATATGAATGTGAAGACAGGCCAAGTGGTTTATCCCTTGGAGACAACAGCAAGGGTATGACCTAGGGTCAAGGCTATTCAATAGCTAAGGAATGTTGTCAGTAATAAAGCATCTTTTACAAGATGAAGAGCCTACTGTTCGAGGATTAAGGAAAGAGAACTTATCTATAGCTGACATGGAATCTCAGTCAAAGGTGAAGTCAACAAGGTCAAATCTAAAGCTTCATCAGACAAGAGTTCAGCTATGACATAAGGAGCTCTCTCACCTGAATGTCATATCAAGAGATTCTTTCCTGTAAATTGAATCAGTAAAGGAGACTACCTCATCTGGAATTAAAGTAAAATAAAATTATGAGGCATGTCATAAAGGGAAGTCAAAGAAGCATCACACAGAAGTTCTACATCAAAGTAAAATATATTTTAGTAGTGATGACTGATGACTTCTCTCAACAAACAAGTTGTTGTTCAGACAATCTGAAGACAAGACACCACTGATGGTGATTGATCACATTTTAAATCCTGATCCGTAAGAATATAGGAAGACCCCACAAGTATGTAGGAAATTGTTTTGCAATGATAAATGAATGTGAGCATCCTAGTAATCAGCTAATGCTCAAGAGGTTAATTTCCTTGGTTACTCAGTATCAACAGAAGGTGATTGAAAGTCTTAGTGATGTTCAATAACCTCTAGCTCCCAGCTGTCAATGGTGATGGTGATGGTGATTCAGATCCAAGCAATGTCAAACACGGAGAATCTTCATGTAAACCCAGCAGCAGCTTAGGGGGAGCAACAGAAGGATCAACTAGTCAACTCAACACCACACTGAAAGTCAAAGGACACTATGAGAACATGTCTGCCAAGACAAAGATTGTTGACTCAATTAACTCTTTGTTCTAGTTCTTAGTGTTTCTAATGGTGGAAGTAAAAGACTAGCAGAGCTTCAAGTACTAATAATTATTTCTTTAGTTTTCTTTTAGAAGAAACTAAGAAAGCTACAAAAGCTCTAAAAGATTCAGATTGAGTGATTGCAATGCAAGATGATCTCAATCACTACAAAAGGCAGATTGAAGGGAAGCTGGTATCCAGACCAAACAACAAGGATGTATTTGGTATAAGGATAACCAGAAGTTTAACTGGATGTCAAGGCATTGTTATGAGGGACAAGGCCAAACTGGGTGCAAGGTTATAAGCTGATAAGACAGTATATCTAACAAGAAGCACCAGTGACAAGACTTGAGGATATCAGGCACCTGTTGTACATTCATGATCATAATGGACATCTGGACCTACTGAATCTGGATGCTAGAGGAATGTGAACAAGTGCACTCCTAGTTGGTGAGATAATTGAAAATCTCTACAGGTTAGTATGAATTGGTATCATCACTCAAGCAAGCATGGAAGACATGGTATGACACCCTACCTATAATTTAATATTTGGTATCAATCTTTAACAGTTGGTATCTTTTAACAATAGGTGTCACATTTATAGAACTCTCTACATCTTTAGGCATAAACATAAATGACATATATGTGCAATGATATCTTGATTATATTATATGTTGGTCTACTAACTAAAAATTGGTATCAAGATATTTGCTGTTTTGATATTGGTAAAGTTGCAATTCTTTTGAATTACTTCATGCAAGCCAATAGAAGAATCCTTTTAGAAGCTCAAGCAAGCCAAAAGAATAATTCTATTTGGAGCACAAGTAAGCCAAAAGAATGATGACAATAAAAGTAAGTCCAGGATCTTTTGTTTCTGTTTAGAAGATTCTAGACCTGTCAAGACTACATGCCAACACACCACTATAGCTGGCTTTTGACCTATTAGTTTGGACCTAACAAGTTGGTAATCAAAAATCTTAAGATGGACCCAAATCCGAGGAAATGGTACCCTAGAGATATTTGACCCAACAAGTTCAGGATCTACTAATTAGGACCTAATCAGGCTATAGAGGAATCATCAGCTCATTATCTTATGCAATTGCTAATAGATCACTTACACACATATTATGTTCTCAATATGCAAATGTGCAAGGCCCCAAGTGGAACCTAGAGAATCTATTCTTGTAGTTATTACAATTGATTTTCAGATGTCTTAAGTTGGACCCAAATCTGCAGAGTTGGTACCCTAGAGACATCAGTTCTGACATGTTTTGCTGCATAGAGACAGATCAAATGAGATGTACGAAAGTAGGAGAACACAAGGAAACAACTTCATCTCCAACAACTCTGTGGAACGCTCAAGGCTAAGCATCTTGCATAAGGTATCAATTCTTTTGAGAGAGCATGACTTTAGTCAAGAATAACTTGCAGATACGTTTACTAAATCACTTGATGAAATTAAATTTTCAAGATTGGTTTATAAACTTGGGATTTTATTAATGTTATATGATTTGTAAATCCCATCTGTTAAGTAATTCTTAAGTAAGCTCACAAGTATTCAATTGTCTGTATCGAAAGGACTTGTGAACTTATTTACATCCAGACCTCACGCTGAGAATTATCTGTTGAATGATTGCCATGTGTATAATTGTAAGATATTTCAATGATGGTTATTCAAGGATAATTTGAATACTTAAATGCTACAATCAAACTCATAGAGATTTAGTATTTATTTATTTAATTATTTACTTTGATTAATATGAGTTATAGAATCTAAAGCAATTCAGTTTAGTATTTGCTCTGTACCTCATATTTATTAAAATAAATAAACAACATAACTAATTTGGACCTAATCTATATTGGTCTTCAATCAGTTATGAGATGTTAATTTTAGTGAACTTTAATATCCCATTTTCAGGAATTCACTATAATTAATATCATGGCTCTAACAATTGGTTGTATTGAAGTTTTGACTTATATCAGTTAATGATATTTAGTTAGAATTCTATTTACTAACTAATTGTGAGATATATTGGTATGTGTGAAATTACTTAGAACTCCTCTAAGTAATCATTGTTATATCTTTTACAATTCACACATATTACTATGCATAGTATGAAAATTCTCTAAGTAGAACTATGGATATTGAAATATCTAAAGTGACCATTGTTCAGTTACTTGGAATAATTTTTATGCTTATTTGCAAGCTTCTAATCACTTTGATAATAAATGTTATATACTATGGATCAAGGTGTATAGGACTTAGAATATCATTTCTAAGATTGCAGACAAGACAACTTTGGTAATCGAGTCTTATTTATAGAACCAAGGTTGTGTACCAGTAAACAGTTGTTAGGAGTTAACAATTGTTATTATCGAGGAGTTGCCTTGAAGTCATAAGTTTGAAATGTTATATCTTAAGAGCTTGTGTATTTCTTGTCAACTTGTTCCTCGTACTTATGAATATCAGTGAATGATGTTCTTAAGTAGTTAGATACTAATATTCATTCTGTCAATTGGTACTCAATGTAACAATTCAATATTCACTAAATTGAATTTATCTTACAATAGATTGAATTTATCAAACAATTGGTATCATTGAATATTTAGTATTTAGCAGTGATTATTTATATCCTAGTTAAATTATGACGTGAAGCAATTCAATGGTTTATTTTCTCATAATTTAATTTTGGTAAAGTAATCATAAACACAATTACTTGCATTTTAAAGTATTTGATAAATACTAGCAGTTGGTATCAAATAGTAAAATATTTGTTTACTGACAATTGCTAGTTGTTCTGATACTTTATTGCAAATTAATTGTGATGTATATATTATCTCTGATGATATTACTTAGGATTTATTCTGAGTAAATGTGTTGTTAGATATAATTGATGTGATTTAATGTCAGTGTTTAAGTGTTACAGGTAACGAGAGTTTAACTTGTTATTGAAAGCAGTTGTAACAGAGTTTGAGTATACGCTGATTGCTGGAAGCGCAAACGCTGACAGAGGAAAGCGTAAACACTGATAGCTGAATACATGGAAGCGCAAACACTGTTAGCATGGAGAGAACAGAGTTTGCTAAAGTCTGTCTACTGGGAGCGTCTACGAGTCAACAGAGTTTGAAGATTAATTTAATATTAATATGGAAGCGATATCTTTGAAGATTGGATAGCTATCAAAGAGATTGAGTTGACTTAGAAGATGTGTAGCAATCGTAATTGATATCAATTGTATAGCTTAATTTTAGGAGAATCAATTTACGATTGTACGTAGATGTATATCTTATAAATACAGTTAGGTTAACCCTAGAAGGGTATTCATCGTGAACGAATAACATTCTTGTAACCTAAGCAGCTCTCTGTGATACTTTACATCACCGAGAGAGGAATTATTTATTCCAAACAGTTTTAAGAGTTAAAACGTGTGTTCTTGTTACTTATTCATACAGTACTTGAT
This sequence comes from Saposhnikovia divaricata, assembly GCA_036435485.1. NCBI lineage: Eukaryota > Viridiplantae > Streptophyta > Magnoliopsida > Apiales > Apiaceae > Saposhnikovia > Saposhnikovia divaricata. Next base: position 85,546,331 of record CM071594.1, read on the forward strand.
TATATATTGTGTATTCGACCTAACAAGTGGTATCAGAGCCAAATCTGTTACTTTATTACAGTTAAAGATCCAAACGCAATAGTAATCAATGGCAGAGATACCTCCACCATCTGAGAAAGCTCCTACTACTGTTAGTAGGTATGAAACAATTAGGGTTCCTATACTGAGGCCATTAGAGTATGCAATTTGGAAGGTGAAGATGACCATGTTTCTGGAGGCTACAGATCCAGAATATCTGGACAGAATTTATGAAGGTCCTCACAAACCTACAAAGTTATCTACTGCTGCTGCCGGTGAGGAATCAAAAGTTATTCCAAAAGAGAAGAAAGATCTAACTGCTGAGGATCTTTCATCTATTGCAAAGGATGCAAAGGTAAGGCATTTACTTCATAGTGCGTTAGACAATGTTATGTCTAATAAAGTGATAAACTGCACAACTGCAAAGGAGATATGGGATGCACTTGAGGTTAGATGTCAAGGAACTCCTGCAATTAAGAAGAACAGAAGGAACATACTCACTCAGGAGTATGAGCATTTTGAGGCAAAATCTGATGAAACCATGACAGAAACATTTGACAGATTCTGTAAACTGCTCAATGATTTGTCATTGGTGGACAAAGAGTATGATTTAGAAGATTCAAATCTCAAGTTTCTTCTCTCTTTACCTGAAAAGTGGGATGTGAAAACAACCACTATAAGAGATAATTATGAACTTGGTGAAACAGAAATTGATGAAATTTATGGACTACTCAAAACCCATGAATTGGAATTGGAGCAGAGAAACAAAAGATCTAGTAGAAAGTCAAAGTCTGTTGCTCTTAAGGCTGAGGAGAAACCATCAAAGAAGGAAGCATCAAGGAGAAAGGCAAAAGGAAAAGCTTTAGTCATTCATTCAGAGAATGAGTCATCAAACACTGATGTTGACTCAAACACAGATGAATCATCTGATTCTGAAGATGATGAGGAGATGATGCAAATGGCTGCATTGATGGTAAAGACCTTCAAGAAGATGGGATACAAGAACTTCAAAAAGGGAAAGAGATTCTCCAAGGACTACTCAAAGTTTGACAAGAAGAATTTCAAGAAATCTGAAGGAAAGGACTTCAAATCTGGTAAGAAAGATAAGTCTGAGATTCAATGCTACAAGTGCAAGGAGATGGGTCACTATGCTCCTGAGTGCAAGAAGGGTAAAACTGAAAAGGCACTCTACACCAAAGGCAGAGATTGGGCAGACACTTCAGATTCAGATGAGGAAGTCAACTATGCTCTCATGGCTACTACTAAGACTGAAAATGATGATCTCAAGGTACCTCCAACTACCTATGCTTATAACACTGATGATATAACTGAATTGAGAATTTATCTTAAAGCATTGCATATCAGTTATAGGGATCAGACTTTAGAAAATGAGAGGATAAAGTCTGAGTGTTCTCAACTCAAAGAAAGAAATAAACTTGTTGAGGAACAGCTAGAGAACATGAATAAAATTCAAAAAGAGAGAGATGATGCAGTGTTTATTGAACAGGAGTTGCTAGGTAAGTATAAGCAACTAGAATCTGAATTGGAGGATACTAAACACATCATTAAAACATGGACACACTCTGGTAAAGACACTCAAGAAGTGTTTCAGTCAGATACAGTAGGTCTAGGTTACTCTGTAGGAGATGAACTTAGATTTGAAAATCAGGTAAAGGTTAGACCACATTGTTCAACTGAGGGTAATGTCATGGGAACAGGTGGACCTAAGACTGAAGCACAGAAAAAGGCTGTTAAAGAGTCATATGCTAAAACTTTTGTTAAAGTGGCTAACATTGGTTTAATGACAGATAAACAACTCAAGCATAAGCTTAAGGAAATAAAATCTGTCAACAAACAGAGAATGCCTAAGAAAAACAGAAATGCTAAGGTAGGCATAACATCAGGAATAAAGCCAATGCTTGCTTCATTAGCTCCTAGGAAAACATGCTTTAACTGTGGTAGCACTAATCATCTTGCTAATTTCTGCAGTAAGAATAAAAACATTAATTCTTTGCCCTCTAAAACTGCAGTAAAGAGTGATTATGTGAGAACAAGACCACAGACTTTATGCAAACACTGTGGAAGTATTTGGCACTCTATTTACACTTGCAGAGATTATCATGCTATTTACTATAATTACTATGAACCCAAACCAAATTTGAAATGGGTTAAAGTAAACTCTGCAAATGTAAACTCTGAAAAAGTTAGCTTAAACTCTGTTAATGTGAATTCCGCTGCAAAAGCTAACAGAATTAAGAAAGCCAAAGGATCCAAGCAAGTCTGGATCCTTAAAACTAATAATCAGTGATTGTTTGTGATTGCAGGGCACCAGGGTCAGTACCCTAGTCGTGGACAGTGGATGTTCAGGACACATGACTGGAAATAAAGCCCTGCTATCAGAATATGAGAAGAAGGCTGGCCCAGAAGTTTCCTATGGAGATGGCAACATAGGACATACACTGGGATATGGCAATATTAATCTTGGAAATGTCATCATCACAAATGTAGCTCTGGTTCCAGGACTCAAGCATGATTTGCTATCTGTGAGTCAAATCTGTGACAGAGGATATCATGTAGATTTTCAGCCTGAATATTGCCAAGTGATCAGTAAATCTACAGGGAAAGTTGCTCTAGTTGGAAACAGACACAACAACATCTATGAAATAAAATTGTCAACCAACTCAGATGGAAAAGCAGTGTGTCTGTCTACAAGAATGTCCAGTGAAGAGAGTTGGAAATGGCACAAGAAACTCTCTCATTTGAACCTGAACAACATCAATGAACTAATCAAGAATGATCTTGTAAGAGGTCTACCAAAGTCCTTGTTGAATGTAGAAGGACTGTGTGATTCTTGTCAAAAGGCTAAACAGAGAAAAGTCTCCTTCAAAAGCAAATCTGAGTCTTCAATTGTTGATCCTTATCATCTACTACATGTTGATCTTTTTGGTCCAGTGAATGTGATGTCTCTTGGAAAGAAGAAATATGCATTAGTCATTGTTGATGAATATACCAGATTCACATGGGTATATTTTCTTGCAAAGAAGGATGAAACATCATTAACACTGACAGAACATATAATCCAACTGGACAAAGGGTCAGAGCATCAAGTAAAGATAATCAGAAGTGACAATGGAACTGAGTTCAGAAATTCATCTATGGAAGATTTTTGCAAGAGTAAAGGGATCAAGCAAGAGTTTTCTGCACCTGGCACTCCACAACAAAATGGTGTAGTGGAGAGGAAGAACAGAACTTTGATAGAAGCTGCTAGAACCATGCTAGATGAAGCAAAGTTGCCAACTTATTTCTGGGCAGAAGCAGTTCAAACTGCTTGTTTTACTCAAAATGCAACACTGATCAACAAGCATGGTAAAACACCATATGAAATGGTGAAGAAGAAGAAGCCAAATCTAAAATATTTTCATATTTTTGGATGCAAGTGCTTTGTGTTGAAGACTCATCCTGAACAGTTGACCAAATTTGACCTAAAGGCAGATGAAGGAATTTTTGTTGGCTATCCACTGTCAACAAAGGCATTCAGAGTTTATAATCTGAGAACCAGAGTGATCATGGAGTCTATTCATGTGTCATTTGATGACAAGAAAATAACTGGACTTGAAGATGTTAATGAGCATGATCAACTGCACTTTGAAAATGAAGATTTATTAAACTCGGATGATACAGATCTGACAAACACTGTTGAGGTCAATTCTGAACCTCTACTGGTATACACTGAAGAAACTTTTCAATCAGAAACAAGGGAAGAACCAGTTGAGGGGGAGCATGAAGAATCACATCAAATTGATAATTCAAACACTGATAGTGACTCAATTGATAACTCTGAATCAAACACTGTTGATTCAAACTCTGAACATTCAAATTCTGAGCAGTCACATTCAGGGGGAGCATCAGAAAGTGAAGAAAGGCACCAAGAAAATCAGGAGAGCATGGATCAAGGGGGAGGATCACATGATGACAGAAGCAATCTGCCTTCTGCAAGAAAATGGACTAAGTCACATACACCTGATTTAATTATTGGTGATCCAGATGCAAGAGTAAGGACAAGAAGTGCAACAACAAATGAATGTCTGTTTCATGCATTCTTGTCACAAACTGAGCCAAAGAAAGTAGAAGAAGCTCTGAAAGATGCTGACTGGATAACAGCAATGCAAGAAGAGCTAAATGAATTTGAGAGAAATGAGGTGTGGACCCTTGTACCAAGGCCAAAGAACAGATCTATTGTTGGTACTAAATGGGTTTTCAGAAATAAAACTGACAGTGATGGTGTGATCACAAGGAACAAAGCAAGACTGGTAGCTAAAGGCTATTCACAGCAGGAAGGAATAGATTATGATGAGACTTTTGCACCAGTTGCCAGGTTGGAGGCAATAAGGATGTTTCTTGCCTATGCTTCTCACAAGAAATTCAAGGTTTTTCAAATGGATGTGAAAAGTGCCTTTCTGAATGGAAAACTTGAAGAAGAAGTATTTGTTGAACAACCACCTGGTTTTGTAGATCCAAAATATCCAGATCATGTCTACAGGTTAGACAAAGCACTCTATGGACTCAAACAGGCACCTAGGGCATGGTACGAAACACTTGCTAAATTTCTACTAGAAAGTGGGTTTCACAGAGGTACTATTGACAAAACTCTGTTTTACTTTCAATCTGGTAATGACCTGCTCTTAGTTCAGATATATGTAGATGATATCATTTTTGGATCTACTAATGATAAACTCTGTAAGAAATTTGCCAAGCTCATGCAGTCTAGATATCAAATGAGTATGATGGGAGAGTTAAGCTATTTTCTAGGCTTACAGGTGAAGCAAACAGATGATGGAATTTTCATTAATCAAGCAAAATATACCAGAAATCTTCTCAAGAAATTTGGTATGCTTGACTGTTCATCTGCAACAACTCCCATGGCAACTGCAACAAAACTGGACAAAGATACAGGTTCATCAGTGGATATGACAAGTTACAGAGGGATGATTGGTTCTCTACTCTATTTAACAGCTAGTAGACCTGATATCATGTATGCCACCTGTCTGTGTGCAAGGTTTCAGGCAGATCCAAGGGAACCACATTTAACAGCTGTGAAGAGGATTTTCAAATATCTCAAGGGAACTGTAACCTTAGGACTGTGGTACCCAAGAGAATCAGATTTTAAGCTACTTGGTTACTCTGATGCAGATTTTGCTGGCTGTAAGATTGACAGAAAAAGCACAAGTGGAAGTTGTCAATTTCTTGGTGACAGACTAGTGTCTTGGTATAGCAAGAAACAGAAGTCAATATCTACATCTACAGCTGAAGCAGAGTATATTGCTGCTGGTAGCTGTTGTGCACAGATTTTATGGATGAAGAATCAACTACTGGATTATGGGTTGAGGTATAGTAAAATACCTATTTTCTGTGATAATCAAAGTGCTATTGCAATGACAGGTAATCCAGTACAACACTCAATGACCAAGCACATCAGCATAAGGTATCACTTTATCAGAGAGCATGTAGAGGAAGGCAATATTGAGCTTCACTTTGTGCCTACAGATCAACAACTTGCAGATGTTTTCACAAAGCCTCTAAGTGAAGCAACATTTACAAGATTGGTCAATGAACTAGGGATGGTATCTGGTTTTGACTAAACATGTTGGTTAGACTCAAACTCTTTCAAATAAAATGTATTGCTCATATCTCTGTAAATTGCTAAAGTGCTATGTGAACCTTATTAATTAAATTCTGTCAGCATGATTGTTGGTCATACACTGTTAATACGTTTGTTAAACTCTGTGAATTCTGAGTTGATTTTTGTCTGAATGAAATTACCAATGAAGAAAAATGTATAGAGCATGATTTTCAGTGAATCAAGATTCTTTTTGAGTCACTGTAATCTAATCAGAAACTGCACAGTAAGTTAACACAGCATGATACTGTTTCATATTTAGAGCATCTCTTAGTTTATTTGATCCTAAACTCTGAATCTATGAATACTGCATGCATTGCCTCTCATGAATAACTCTGATATTGATGAACTCTAAACTCTGATTAGTGACACTCTGTTTTCAAGTCATACTTAATTCTTGATGATTCTTTGTTTGCACTTGTGAAAATTTTAAAACTTGAGATGTGTCATTGTTTATTTTGGTGAGAAACAGTTCATGTCTGAACCCTGTGAGATTTTGAGCTGAATAAGTGATTGATACATTTTATATCAATCAGACTTTTTTGTTGTGTGATGTTCATCAGTAAGTATGTTGCTCTAGAACTTGCATTAAACCATTTTGGGACTACATGATATATGTGTGCATGAAGATGATAAAGGCATTAGGATTAACAATCTTTCTTCAAACACTGTTCAAAACATCTTTGAACACTGATCATAAACACTGTTCATAAAACACAACCCTTAGTAAACCCCTTTGAGCCAAATTAACTGCTCATTTTTCTTGAATACTGAAGTATTAAGAGCAGTTATATTCGTTTGTTAAATCAAATTCAAGCAGGTGAGTATTTCTTAAGAAAAGATATCTTACTCAGTGTATATATATATAAAAAAAAAAAAAAAATATGTACTAATCATTTGACTGAATATTTTGATCAAATAAATTGTTCAGTTAGAAATTCTCATCTCTTCTCATCTGTTTGATTTCACTCAATTATAACCCTGAACAAAGTCCTTTTGATTTGTGCATAAATATAATCGAAGTGGTGTAGATTTGGTGGACATTCAAGCTTATGGTAGCATCTGCCTTTACTGAATGAATCTGAGAGTAAACACTTCACCTAAACACTTGTGTGATGTGAGAGTTTGTGAGACAATCCTTGACATGTAACTGACTGAATGATGCTTTGATGTTTATCTCCTGTTATTTTTGTCTATAATGACTGTGTGCTTACTTGGATAATCATGAACATAAACTGGAACAGGGATATTCAGATTTCTGTAATTAAGGAACTACAGAGTTTAGCATTCATCATATACTCTGTGTTTAATATGAGAGTTTGTGCATTCAGTGTTTATTGTTTTGATTTATGGATTTTATGAAATATTAGATGCTATAAAAATTGATTTGGTAAACTCTGCTACTCACACACGAAAATCACGACTGTGCATTTTTGAAAGGGTTTTTGTGATAAAGATTGAGTATTGGACCAACACGGATTGATTGTGTTATGTACTCTAAGGTAAATTTTCATTAAGATAATTTGAAAATTTTGGAGTAAATGGAGTAAGTGACAACTGTTACTTGGTGTACTTAGTGGTAACGTGTCTTGATAAACGGAACGACAGCGGTAATAATGGCTTTTACTGCGCATGTATTAAGTGAACTGTTGCATGTGTGACACGTGTCCCACTCAAACACTTTTCACGTGAACAGTTGTGTGTTTTCAAGTAAAATCTTTTGAGTTTAATTTTTAATTAAAACTCAAATTACTTTTTCTCACAATCACTTTTACCCACTCGTATTCACTTTACCAAAACAGAAAACATCCTTGTTCTTCACTTTGGCATTTTCACAAACACCTTTCTTGCAAAACATTTTCACAGTTGATTCTTGCTTATTTCTTGATTCAATGGCAACTAAACCTTTCACTGTCTTTGGTCTACGTTTTGTGCCTAACAATTATGCAGCTTTACTTGAGAACGGCCGGGCTCCAGAGGCGTTCCATCTGATGCAAAATTTTCTTCGAAATTCTGAGATTGGGCAAGCGCTGGTTGAACCGGCTACTCTATCTCCTTCCCAAGTTGTTAGTTTCTGGCAAAATTCAAGATATATAGAAGGAGGAGCGAGTGAAACTCCGTCTATCATCTTCTCTCATGAAGACCAAGAGTGTGTGATTACTCCACAAACTGTTCGTGATGTCATGGATTTCGACACACACACTTCATATGAAGTTGTCTCTGAGGAAAATCTGAGGGAAATGCTAACAGAGATTGGGTACATGGAATCACTTGCCAAGCTGGGCAGTGTGAAGAGACCAAACTTGAGAAAAGAGTGGAATTTTTTCTTTGATTGTATCACCAGGACATTCCAAAAGAAGATCACCAACTGGGATGCTATTCCAATGGACAGTCTGCAAATTGGGTATTCTCTACTCTATGGCAGTAATTTTGATTTTGGTAGATATGTTTTAATGAATTTGGGTGATAAGTTGTCAGAGTCTACTACAGTTTACTTTGCTAGATTTTGTCAACTTCTGTTCAATGCATGTGTTTCTGGGTTAACTATTGATGAAGCTGATGAAATTCAACCTTTTCGAGTCACTAAGAGAATATTCTCTGATATGACTAACAAAGATGTTGGAAAAGACATACCTCCTTTAGTATTGCCACTTGCTTTACAGAACTTTGTCAATCAACCACAAGATTCTTCATCATCAAACCATGACTCACATGAACCACATCAACCAGAACCACAATCTATACCTGAACCTTTATCCACTGATCGTACAGAAAACATTCCATCTCAACCTACTCCATCACCTGAACCGATACCATCAACCACTGATCAACCTATATCACCTCAAACACAAACAGAACCTCAACAACAATCTGACCACATGACTACTGAACCAACAAACCCTGTCACTACCACTCATCCACAATCATCACAAAAGCCAAAAAGGAAGATACATACTGCAATCAACACCAAACATGGTAGAAGATTCAAACAAAGGGCAAATAGACCTTTTAGTGCAGAAGAAGAAGAATTTGTTGTAGTACCTCAAGCTAAGAGGAGAAGGCTTATTTTAACTGATTCTGATGATGAGCATGTTGAAGAGGCTCAAGAGAAAATCTCTTTTAATATTCCTACTGGTGAGCCAGAGGTTATCATAGAATCTATAATACCAGAATCTGAAGTCAAGCTTTCTGAACCAGAAGTTGTTAAGGTTCAAGAAAATGAAGCTGTTAGAGATGTTTTGTCTCCAATGGAAGAGTTTGCTGAAACTCCACTTTCTTTTAATCATGAAGCATCTACTCCACCACTCATGGAGGTTACACTTTCTATTGATACTGGTGTTGCTGATGGGCCTACTGTTGTTCTTGAAGAGACTGTGGTTGCATCACACACTGAGTTGAACTCTGATGCTAATCATGGTTCTGCTCATAATGAGGAGGTTAATAAACCAGAAAAGGTTCTTTCTTCAGAGCAAACTCCAGTTGATAAAGGAAAACAGGTTGCTCAAGAACCTATTTCTACTCAAGAACCTATTGCTTCTGTTGACTCTACTAGTGAGTCAATCAGTAATTCCGTTGAAGCTAAGGGTACAGGAGTTGCACAACCACAAAATCAAACTGATGGTCAGAAAACAGGAGAAAAACCAGATTTTGCTGGCCCTTCTAATAATGAAATTGATGCTGGTTATTTGGCCAAGCAAACTGCTGATTGGTACAAATCAGAGTGTATTTTTCCTCCTGGAAGGGCAGAAAAGTTTCTTGAAATCAATTCTAAGAAGATTAAAAATCCAGAAATTTTCACTTGTTTGCAAGGCACAGTGATTCAAATCAAAACTTTGAATAATAGATTTGATGATACTCAGAAATCTATTGTTGATCTTCGAACAGAAGTTGCTACTCATGAAGAGACAGCTCAACTAGCTAATGCTAAGCTCTTTCAACAATTTGCCAAAGCTCAAGCAAATATAAATGACAGACTGAGCACAGTTGAAAAGAATCAGATTTTACTAAATGAGAAGGTTGATTCAATTGCAAACTCTCTTGAATTAATCACCTCAATTCTGATTCAAGATGATGATGATGATGTCAAAAAGGGGGAGAGAATTGCTAAAACCAAGTGTAAGCAAACTCAAACTCTGCCAAAGAAAGATCATCTTGAGGATGAAGGTACCAATGCTGAGAAGGGCTTAAGAAATGCAAATTCTAGACAAGGACATGGGAGGTCTACAAGGTCAAAGCCTAATTTGGTGATAGATACAAATGCTCAGAGTACTTCTGGTTCAAAGCCAAAGGATTTGTCATTCTCTGACAATCCACAAACAGATGAAGAATTGGCTGTGAAACTATTTCGTGAAGAGAATGCTGAAGCTACACTTGAGGATATTCAAGCTGAAGAAAAGCTGTTGCAGAAAGAGCATTTAAAAGCTCAAAAGTCCAAGAAAGTGAATAAAGTTGTTAAAGCTTCAAAGTCTTCAAGGCATGAAATGAAAGGAATTGAGATCAAAGAGAGATTATCTGATATTCAAGAAGAAGAAGAAGAAGAAGAAGAGGATAAAGGAAAGCTGATTAGAAAGTCTTCTATTGATGCCAAGCTGAAGTTAAAAGGAGTGATGGGTGAAGAGAGCAAGAATAAAATGATAATTACAACCTCTGTTGGTACACATGTTGTACAGAAGAATAAAGACACAACCTCTATTGCTACACAAGTTGTGACTACACCGATACTGTCTTCTCAGTTGAAATCAAGATTTCGAAAAGGTGCTCTTCATGATTCGAGTCTTGCAGCTACAGCTCCAGCTACAGCTTCAATGGATTTTACTGATGGTAGAGCTTTATCTGGTAAAATTGCATATAACAAAGGAGGCATTGGCTCACATAGAGATAAAAGACAGAATGTTGCTCCCAGAGATCCTTCTTCATTGTCTGTTCCAGGTCGTGGTGTCACTCAAGAGAGTTTAGACAGTCTGGAGTCAGTACAGCTTGTTCATCAGAAAAGTTTAGGGAAGGATTTCTTGTTATACTTCATGGCTGATGGAACGGTGTTCAAGATTGCTGAGAATGATATTGATTTAAAATTCTGGGAAGAACTAGAGTATGTTCTGTATATTTTCAGAGTAAGAAATCAAAGAGCTCAATCAGTTGCAAATGTGCTCAGACAAAAGATGATACAGAATCTTGCAAATAGACATATGAAATACAGCAAGTATGTTCCAAAGTATAGAGACTGGAATGGGAATTTGATTGAAATGCAGAAGGGAACTACAAAGCTGAAGACTGATCTTGGGATTACTGTTCTAGATTTTAATGTAAAGTCTGAAGAAATGAAGTTTATCAGATTGGGAAATGAAATGAGAAGAAACAAGATCTATGATCTCAGAGCTGCTATTTTTCAAACTGATGAGAATGATCCAGATTTAAGAGAGATCAAGGTAGCTATGGAGATTGAACTTGAGAATGCTGAGAGGAGATTGTTGATTGATTATCTCAGAACAACTCCAGATCTTGAGGAGGTTAGGTAGACAGAATCTGTAAGTAATTCAAATTTTCTGTAAATTTTGCTAAGTCAAGTTTAAACTCTGATTATATGTTAAACACTGTGTTTTTATTTGTTAGTTTTGACATCATCAATTATTATGAACTTGTACATTTTTCTAATGAACAAGTTGGGGGAGATTGTTAGATATAATTGATGTGATTTAATGTCAGTGTTTAAGTGTTACAGGTAAAGAGAGTTTAACTTGTTATTGAAAGCAGTTGTAACAGAGTTTGAGTATACGCTGATTGCTGGAAGCGCAAACGCTGACAGAGGAAAGCGTAAACACTGATAGCTGAATACATGGAAGCGCAAACACTGTTAGCATGGAGAGAACAGAGTTTGCTAAAGTCTGTCTACTGGGAGCGTCTACGAGTCAACAGAGTTTGAAGATTAATTTAATATTAATATGGAAGCGATATCTTTGAAGATTGGATAGCTATCAAAGAGATTGAGTTGACTTAGAAGACGTGTAGCAATCGTAATTGATATCAATTGTATAGCTTAATTTTAGGAGAATCAATTTACGATTGTACGTAGCTGTATATCTTATAAATACAGTTAGGTTAACCCTAGAAGGGTATTCATCGTGAACGAATAACATTCTTGTAACCTAAGCAGCTCTCTGTGATACTTTACATCACCGAGAGAGGAATTATTTATTCCAAACAGTTTTAAGAGTTAAAACGTGTGTTCTTGTTACTTATTCATACAGTACTTGATTATATATTGTGTATTCGACCTAACATGTGTCTTATCTATAAATCATTAGTGTTAGTATAAATTAAGGTGTTCAACTTTCTAAGTAAGTGAGACTTAAAGTTACATTCGGTCTCCTTTCATATTTTGAAGTGGTGAAGATTTTTCAAAATTAAATTCTCTAATTCTGGTTATACACCACTTTATACATATGATAGTTCTTAGAATATTTTACATCCAACAGTCAATTACTTAGTTTATGTTGTGCTAAGTAATGAAGTGCCAAAGGAGAGACATTGGTTATCTGTACTTATGTACTTGGTAATCTTTGTCACCTAAACGACATCAAGTGCTTGTATAAGTCTTTTCACTAACTTTGTGTTAAAGTTCTCTATACATAATAAGCACTTAAAGAAAATCTTTCTTTCTAAATTACTGCGAAGTCAAGAGTTTGTGTCTTTTAAAATTAAAATGACCTAGTTTTCATTAAAAGACATGATAATACATTGTTTTATGCATAAATATAAACTCTTGCACATTAACAGTTTTTAAAAGAAAAACTCAATTTTTTCTATAGTTGTGATTGCTTATATTGTAAAACTTTTTGAAGTCACAATTGTACATCATTTCTCTCATTAGATATAATGCATATGTTTTCACACAATGTTATGGTACGATGTAAATGCATTATATCTCTATATTGCTCTACTACTATGTGATGCAGGTTCATCTCCTAGTGGAAGTTTTCTCACATGAAAGTCATGAGGTTGTAAAACCAACAACTTCTATCCCGGATTATAAATCCAAATCTAAACACATCCTTACTTACCCCCTGAAGTGGAAGTAACCTATTAGACTAAAGGTCAATAAGGGAGTAAATGTACTTGTTACAGCAAATAAGGATGTGAGGGATAGTAAACCCACAGCTCTACCTCTCAAGGAGAATAGTCTTATACAACTTGAGGTATCTGTAAGCTCGCCTGCATTCTCCCAAAAGGATGCAGAGCTGAAAAATGGCAGTAAAACAGTCTCTGGATTAATTATCTTAAAATGATGAGTCTATTGAAATTCGCTTTTCAGCCAGGGTATCTGTTGGATTATAAGTTGTTCCTCAAAGAACCAAGAGTCTTCACAGACCTCGAGAGAAGGTATTGATCTCAATGCAAAATTCAACAAGATTATTATCTGACTCCCCAGAGGGAACATCTCTGGATCCTGCGGGTATCGGATCCGACATAGGTGCAGAACGGTAACTTGTTAACTATGATTCAGATTTACCTGATGAGTTTAACAAAGTGATGTCTTCATAGACATTAGATGGAAACATGATTTTAATTCTAAGTTTTGATTTCATTGTTTACCTTCTCAGAATTCAAATCTGAAACCCATAAAAAGGGAAAATTTTTATCAACTTGTAGATTATGACTCAGATTCGTCTGACGAGTCTAACGAGGATCGGGGATTTGCGAAATCCCATTGCACCACCAGTGACCTCTCTAGAAGGGGCTATGGTGAATTTTCCTTGCAGGTACACATGGATGTTGGAGCTATGAGAGATAAGAGTGATACACTAGTGAGCATGAGTGTAAACACTTGAGAGTTGAGAGATGAGATCACTCATTTTAAGTGATATGAGTGGAGAGATGAGCTAAACACTTGTGAGGTACACGAAACAGAATCACACACTCATAGTGAGGAAGAAAGATAAACACCAAATCTCATTCCCTATCCCCAAACAAAGTTCAATTACAAGAGTTGGGAGATATAATGAAATTGTCGGAAGATTTGGTTGTCAGGATGATCAATATGAGGCCATTTTAAAATATCTAAAGGCCAAAGTTGATCAGTCTACATACTTCTATTTTGGAAGTCTTCATAAAAATCCTTCAACACAAGCAAAGCTTCTTTACTTTATTCCAGCAGTCAATGTTAGATGTATGAAGAATCTGCTGTACTAAAGGTAAGAAGTGAGTTATAATTGAAAAAATGGTATCATCTAATTTACATTTGGATGTTTGCTATAATTGAATGCTTGGAGGATTACTCAAGTAATGGGGAGAGATATACTGAAGAAGATATACTCAAAGATTGACTTAGTAAGAGATACTCAACTAAGGGGGAGAGTATAAGTACTCAACTAAGGGGGAGGTATAAGCTTACCTTAGTGAGGGGGAGATTTTCTATCTAAGGGGGAGAGATATAAAAAAAAAGATATACCTTAGAATGGGGGAGTATTCACCTTGTCAGGGGGAGATAGATTTATTCGCCTTGTCAGGGGAGATAAGGAGTATTCACCGTTATAAGGAAGAGACATATCACCTTAGGTAATGAGACATAAGGAAAGAGAGAAGTATGAAACGACAAAGAAGAATTCTTCAGTATGTGGTTGACAAGTCATATTCTTTACCACTGTAGAATTCCTAGTATCTGCTGATAATGTTCAATATTAGATGTAAAGGGTTATCAGGCAGGTATGTCAAGAAACGAAGATGAGTTACTTAATGAAGATCTGTTCAGTGTCAGAGGAACAATCATTGAAAGAACCCTAATTTTTGTAATATTTTCTTTTATATAATATAATATGACATTATGAATTTGGAACCTTTTTAGTCATCCATGTTGTTTAATGGAATTGATTATCTGAGAAATTATGTTGTTACATTCACTATGTAAGATAAAGGGAAGGTTGTTGAAGGCAAGAGACTTATTGTTAGTAAGATTTATAAAACTTGGGATTTGAGAGCTATTAGAATACTAAAAGATTTTTAAGGAATTATGACGAGGAGTTATGGATATTCGAGGAATTTACACCATTAAGTACTTAGGGAATTACAAGGGAAATCTCTACGCGACAAAATATTATTACGAGGAGTTAATTAAGATACGATACGAATTAAAGACTAAGTGACAAGCATTGGTGGAAGAATAATGATACAAGGAAAGATATTACATGCAAGTCCCATGCAACTAGGTAGTTAGAAAAGCAAGCTAGTAATGCAAAAACAACTAGAGGAATAGTAACTAGTTATGATGCACTGTCCAAGGAGACAAGGAGGTATGGTTGGCCTAGGGAGCTAGTACTAGGCTTGCAACATGTGATACAATAATACATACACCTAATACATATCACTTCACTTTATTCACCCAACACAAAAAGCAAAACAAAACACTCTCTCTCCCCCCTTGTTCATCCTTGCTCTCGGCCCAAGCTCTAGGGGAGGAAGAAGAAAATTCTTTCTTCAACTTCTCATCACTCATAATTCAAGATAAAATTCCTAGGTCCTCTACACTATATAAGGAAGGTATGCTATGAATTCCAACCCCTTTCATCCACTAGTTTTTGAGTTATAAATTGTTGAAGTTTAGATGAATAGTAACTATGTTTAGTTTTCTTTTAGATCTTGAGTTGTAAGGATTGTAGGGGCTCATCCAAGGTGTTCTTGAGACTTGTAAGGCATACCCAAGGCTCCTAGATACTCAAGAAGGTATAAAACTCTAACTCCTCTTGGCCATGAATTATTTATGGTGTATAATGTTAGATCCATGGATGTTAGTGTGAATCTTGGACATATGAGTTATGGATGATGTAGATCTTGAGTTTAAATGTTGTGGTTGTGATTTTCAAGCTTGTGGTTAGTGTATGTAACTCCATGTATGCTATAGAGTATGATCTTGGTGGTTTAGATGATGGTTGTGATGTTTATATAGGATTCTTGAATGGTTAAGTGCAAAAGCATGCTGTGTAAATTTTCTGGGAACTTGTACTGTCTTGTAGGAGGGTTTTGAACCCCTAAATCTTGTCCCCTGTAGTCCTAATATATATTGTTGGAAAGGTATTTGGATTTAGTTTTCAGAAATATAAGGTTCATGACTAGGTGATGTATAGATTTTGAGTTATGGCCTGAGAAGTGAAATGTGTTTCTGGATTCTGGACTGCACTAAGTGGTCCCCTTGTGAACCTTATTTAAACCCCTAAATATTTATGTAGGGTCATGGAAAAATTAGAGAAGCTAGTAAATGCAGTAGGGAAGGCTACCCAAAAAGAATTGGATTAAAATATGTATTTTTCAATTTTATAAAAATGTTGAAGTAAAATCCGCGCAAGTGAAAAACCACTTAGGAGATTAGTTTAAAGTAGTTTTAAGAGTATTCACTTGAGTTTCGAGTTTGAGGAATAGATTTGAGTCGAATGGGTAAAGAATGTGATAATGTGATCACATGGTCATATAGGAGGGTTAGTGGGTCAAATGGTGGAGTCGCTAAGATGGCCTTGTATTCTTTAAAACATTATGATTAAGTGGTGTTGCTAAGATACTAACGAGCGAATATTGGATATTTATAGATTGTTGCTCCACTCCACGAGCCCAACCACACCAACCTTCCCAAGGCAAGTTTTCCAACCCTAAGTATTTATTTTCAAGATATTATGTTCCTGATTCTACCTATGCAAGTTTACTTTTCAAAACTTACATATACAAGGACTTTCACTGTTGTGTTTGTAGTTTTCAATCATATCAAATGTTTATGTTTATCGAAGTATCGATGAAACTGAGATGTATAAGTACATATATGTTTGCACCCCTTGAACTTAGAATGAAATGTTTTCTTCGGACAACGACTCTAGCAATAGAGGTCGTAGCGGTCCATATATACTGTTGACCGGGGAGCGGTATATTATTATATCGTAATTAAATTGCGAAAACCCGAAGGGTCATTCGGGGAGTATCGTATACTCAAGTAATTATTTTTATATCTTCGTAAATACTCAAAATACCTATCTTGGATTAAAAGCTTATGTAATTAAATAATTATTTTATTAATTATTAATATTAAATCTTAAAATATCATTTATTAATTATTGTTCATTATTTTAAAGACAAAGCTAATCCAAGATACCTTTTGCACTTTCAAACTCGAACTCTTTCGAACTCAAAACATTTTTGAAAACCACCGGTCAGGTTTTGCTTCTTGTACACTTTTCAAGAATTATCGGTCGACTGAGGTCGAACTTCAACTACTCGAATTTTCTATCAAAATGATTTTTGAAAATAAAAGAAAAAGGGGACTCTGGCAGGTGTGGGAATCGTTGACGAATGATTCCCGGGATGTGTAAGCGGCCGTGAGCCAGGCGGTCCATCAATTATTATTCCGGCCCAGGTGTTGCCGAAGGATGATTACGGATGTAGTTTTCATCAAGGGTGATTACGGATGTAGTTTTCACCCGAGGATAGTTACGGATGTAGTTTCTATCCTTCTACCGGTAGAGAAGACCCGCGGATTATTGGACTTGGATGTGGCGACTGATCATCGTCAATCCCTGTCAGGTTTTTATGTTTTCTTCCAGTCCCATCCTCCAATTTGGAAAAAAATTCTCAAACACTGCTTCTTGGGCCTAAGTGCCAAGTTGCCGATAGTGTGGCTTTTGATAAGAAAAATATTGACATCGTGTAGTATCTAGAACTGCAAGATTTTCTATAAAGATTGGCACGGGTTAGTGCACTCTTGCAATTATTTCAAAGAATGAAATGTTTTTGTATGGGAAACCTTCTAAGCTAATGGGAGGAAAGAGGTTTGCAATGATGTATTCCCGGTACAGTATTGAAAGGCAGAGTGTGTAAACTTGTAACACTATAACTAATGTAACTCAAACTAAAGGAAAAGATACTTAACCAGAAGACAATCAAGAACAAGAAGTCACAAGAAATCAACACTAAATGAAGACAAGGTAATTGATACAATTCAACATGTTAACTATGATCAATCCAAGAAGAAATCATTGAGAGAAGTTCAAGTCAAAGTTGTTCATGCCTCAGTGATTTGGAAAGCCAAGAATCAAGATCATAACTATCAGTATCAATAAGACCAATTGATTTCAAGTGAACAAGAAGGAAAGCAAATATTGGAAAGCCACATTTCTAATTGGATATGGTAATTTATTCAAGAAGCAAAAACCCTATCAAGACTAGTCACTTATGAACCAGACCGTTGCATCAAGTGTCAGGACATTGATAGCAAGTTTATGTCAGTAATAAAGATCCATATTCAAGAGCTTGGTGAAGAATAAAGAAGACATGAAGATATCACAAGTTCAAGATGTGCATTGAAGTTTCAAGTTGAAGACCAGAATATTTTCTAAGTACTAAATATTCTAGATGGCCAAGTAGAAGTTTCTAAGTAGAAGTTCTACTTAGAACTTCGAGATGGCTAAGTAGAAATTCTCAAGTAGAAGTTCTACTTAGAGTGCAGCTTCAACATGACACATGGCATCTTCTGATTGGCAGATTTCCAAGCTTTCAAGATAAGGCAAGATTTATGTGGACATCATTGGGCCACGTATATCTTAGTCTTTGAAGTCTACAGGACATAGATTACATGTAGTATAAATAGAAGTACTTGTGTAATGTTTTTAGTTAGTGAGCAATTCTTGAGAAAAACACAAGAGAAAGAGAGAGTGTGCATTCACAGAGCTTAGTATCATTCACTTCTCTCTGAACTTCTGTTATACTTTGTAATGAATGTTGTAGCAACCCTTTCAAGTTATATATAAGACATATATTCCTTGAATCTGTGTGTTCATTTATTGCATCGTATTTATTGCTTCTCATATTCGAAAAGTTGTATTCACCCCCCCCCTCTACAACACATTTGGACCTAACAATTGGTATCAGAGCTATATGTTTAACATACAAAACATAGATCCTTGTGTTGAGTAGAAGAATCGTGAGTTTTCATTTTCTAGATCTACTTTTCATTTTCTTGAAAAGTGTGTTTTAATTCGTTGGTAGTGAAAACTCATCCGAAAAATTATTTAAATACTCCAGGTGTGATTATTTAGCTTGGATGTATTTTAATTAATTTTTGTGAATTAATCTGGGTACTTTCATATTTGGTGTTCTTGAGTGTTCATCATCTGTTCTTATCAAAGAAGACAACCCAACAACTTTTTGATCTCCTTTTCAAACAGAAAAATAGTAAAATAATAAAAAGGTGTTTTTGGACTTTGTGATTTGCATTATTCACGGCCGAAAGTATACAGACATACTCAGTACCTAGCATGTGGGTTAGGTGGGTTAAGTGAGTAAAGCATTCAAAGTCAAAAGGTGTTAAAGAGATAATATTGTTTATTCAATATTAAAGTAATCTACAGAAAAATTATTCTAAGGACAAAAGTTCTACATAAAATTTCTACTTGAGAATTTCTACATAGAATTTCTACTTGAGAATTTCTACATAGAATTTCGACTTGGACAATTTCTACTTGGTGATTTCGACTTGAGCAAAATTTCTACTTAGAGAAATTTCGACTTAGGCAAAAGTTCTACATAAATATTCTACATAGCCTAGTCTTGGGTACTTAGAAACTTTTAGTGACCAGAATTGAGATGGCTCCTAAAAATGCATTCAAGATCCCAATGTTCAACAAAGATCACTATGAAGAATGGGTTTTCAGAATGAGACTATATCTAGAGACTGTTAACCCTGAATATCTGGAAGTCCTTGACAAGGGTAAATTTGTCCCAATGGTGGTTATTCCTTCACATACGGAAGGAGGAGTGGTTATACCACCTCGGTCTGAGCCTAAAAAGGTCTCGGAGTTTTCGGATGCTGATAAGGAACAAATAGCTTGTGATACTACCGTTCGACAAACCTTGATGGAATCTCTTGATCATGAAATGTTTAATATAGTCAAAGGTCTGACTACAGCGAAGAAGATTTGGGACAAGATAGAAGTTGTCATGGAAGGATCTGCAGAGGTCAGAAGCAACAAGACACTCATACTCAAGATGGAGTATGACACCTTTAGAATAAGGAAAGGAGAAGGCATAACAGATGTCTACCTACGATTCAGTCAGTTGGTATTGGATTTGAATCTGAGAGGTGTAACTCTCCCCATGGTTGAGACTAATACGAGATATCTGAGGAACCAGCCAAAAAGCATTGAACATAGGGTCTACGCAATAAGAGAAACCAGAGATTTGCATACAACTTCTCTGGAAGAATATTATGGAATACTAAAGACCTATGAGCTGGAAACACTTCAAGATCAAGCATGGGACAATGATTCAAAGGGAAAAGAAAGTGCATCATGATTAGTTGCTGATGAGGAAGAGTCTAAGAAGGCAATGGTTGCAGCAAAGCCTAAATCATCACTTGCACCACATCAAGTTGATAATGATGACGAGTGCGCATCTGACAGTGATGATGACTACTACACCCAAGAAGAGCTGGACAACATGGACGATAGTGTCGTGGCATACATGGCAAGGAAGTTCAGCAACATGAGATTTAGAAAGAGCAACCGACCACAGAGAAAATCTTCATCTTATTATCGGGCTGCTAGGGGTGGTGGTAGTTCGTCAGGCTACAAAGGAAAAGGCAAGAATACCAGTTACAAATCTCCTTTGGATTTCAAAATGAAGTTCAAATGCTATAATTGTGGTGAAGCTGGACACTTTGCCTCGGACTGCAAAAAGCCTAAACAGACTTATCCAAAAGAGACATTTGAAGCTCTCAAAAGCAACTATGAAGCACTGTTGAAGGAAAGACATGGAAAACGAGCTTTATTGGTGACAGAAGGAAGAGCTTGGGATGATTCAGATGAGGAAGATGTTACTCATGTAGCAAACTTTGCCCTCATGGCTGAGACATCAGAGGAACCAGAGGTACCAGTTCTGACTCTTAAAGTAGAAATGTCTATTGATGATTATAAGGAACAGAACGGGGCTCTTAGTGAAGAGATCTATATGTTGTGCAAAAGCCTAGACTCTTCTCAAAAGGAACAGAAAACACTTGTTGCCAAATGCAGAATGCTTGAGGCAAAAGTGGAAGAGCTAGAGGCTGCTTGCACTGTAGATACTTCCCTAAGGGACTTTATTAAATCTCTAGAACACAAGCTTGTCCTTAAGGAAGAAGTAGAAGCATGTCTTAGGAACAATCTAGCTGAGTTAGAAACAAAATGCGAAGCTTACAAACTAGCTGCTAGTAAAGTGTATGTAGATAATGACACATTTAAGAGGATAACTGGAGTAGGTGTAGGACTTGATTATTCTGACCTTCCTAAGAAAGAAGGAAAGAAACCTATTGACCCTAGTTCCAGTGACCTTAAAAAGGAAACACCTAGAATTCTTAAATCGGCTGTCAAACCTATCTACAAACATCTTGTTCCTAGAATAGAAGAAGAAGAGACTGAATTGATAGCTAGATATGAGATTGAGATGGAAGATCGCCAGAAAGAACAACCTATAACTCCTATTAAACAAGTGAAAATCAATTTCCCTAGAGATGAATCTAGACTAGGATTAGGAGCTAAGGCTGTTAAGCAACAAGGAAAGAGAGAGAAAGGCATAAAAGAGGTTAAGGCTGAACGAATAAAGAAAGCATGTTATCATTGTAAATCTACTGAACATCTTTCTTATGCATGCAAAGCTAACATGAATGTTCTTGCTGCACATGCCATGCCTACCACACATACAATGAATAATCTGCATCAGAATCATGCACAGTGTGGTCAACCTAATTGTATGTCATGCACTTTTAACATCATGCAAACTTTTGTGCATTTAATGAATGCATCTAGCCAGTCATGCTCAAATACTGTTGCTAGTTCAAATATCAAGAAAAAGTATGGGAGAGCCAAGACTGTCAGTCCTCCTAAAGTTAGGAGTGACAAACCTTCTCCTAAGACTGACAAATCTGTCAAGTCTGAGAAAGGAAAGGAGATAGTCGAAAGCTCTAGTAATGTGAAGAAAAGTGCATCTCCTGTTGTTAAATCTGTTGATTCTCGATCTTATCGAAAAGCCGGGCCCAATCAAAGTTGGGTTCCGAAGAATGTCTAACCAATCTGTCATTGCAGGGCGTTAAGCAGAATAGAAATAAAGTCATATGGGTGCTCGACAGTGGAGTATCGAGGCATATGACTGGAAACAAGTCCCTGCTTACAGAGTTGGTTATGAAGGCTGGCCCTTATGTTACCTTTGGAGATGACAGCATAGGTGTGACTAAGGGATATGGCAAACTGAAAACTGGCAATGTCATCATAGAAGATATTTCCTATGTTGAGGGACTGAAGCACAATCTGTTGAGTATCAGTCAATTCTGTGACAAAGGTTACGAAATTGTCTTCAACAATAAAGGTGTATCAATCACTCACATCAAGGAAGGCTCACTAACTTTGAGAGGAGTTCGAAAGGCAGATCTTTTTGTTGCAGATATGGATTCAGCAAATCAGAATGAGGTCACCTGTTTCTACAGCAAAGCCTCGGATGATGAAAGCTGGTTCTGGCACAAAAAGTTATCTCACTTAAACTTCAAAACGATGAATGCTCTCGCGAGGCGAGAATTGGTGAGAGATCTACCTCAAATGGAGTTCGCTCCGAAAGGACTCTGTGAAGCTTGTGAAATGGGAAAGTCGAAGCGAGCATCGCATAAAAGCAAAGAAATTTCTAGTATTACTGAGCCTCTACAACTTCTTCATATGGATTTGTTTGGCCCAGTGAATGTCCTATCTTTGTCTAGGAAAAGATATGCTTTGGTAATCGTGGATGACTTGTCCAAGTATACATGGGTATTGTTCGCAATGATGAAAGACGAAGTACCTTTCTTAATCATTGATCATATCACTCAAATTGAGAATGTTTCAACACTTACTGTGAAGACGATTAGATCAGACAATGGCTCTGAATTCAAAAACGCAGTGCTAAATGACTTCTGTGTATCTAAGGGAATACGTCGTCAGTATTCAGCCCCGAGAACTCCACAGCAAAATGGAGTAGTTGAAAGGAAGAATAGAACTTTGGTTGAAGCAGCAAGAACTTTGTTGTATGATTCAAAACTTCCTTTGTATTTCTGGGCCGAAGCAGTGAGTACCGCTTGTTACACTCAAAATAGAACCTTGATCATAAAAGATAAAGAAAAGACACCATGTGAGCTAATGAACAACAGAAGACCAACAATCAAATACTTTCATGTCTTCGGAGCAAAATGCTATGTGTTTATAGATGATGAAAATCTAGGCAAGTTTGTAGCAAAAGCTCATGAAGGAATCTTTGTTGGTTACTCTACAGACGTGGTGGCAGCTTATAGAGTGTTCTTGGTGAATGATCGAAAAGTGACTGAAAGTTACAACGTCAGATTCGACGATACCAAACTCTCATCAATTTCAAGAGATTCTAGTGAACCTGAGTCCCTAAAATTTCAGAATCTGGACTTAGAAGATCTTGAAGATGAACCTGAGTTGGTTGTTCCATTAAATGTTCCAAGCGTACATGAAGAACTTGAGTCTAGTGAACAAGCTAATTCTACAAGATCAGGAGAGACTTCTTCAGTACCAACCGGCAACAACTCAGGGGGAGTAAATAGCAGCTCAAGGACTACTGTTCAAGGCTCAAGCCGAGTTGACTCTAGTTCTGTAGGAGCTGGCACTAACTCAGGGGGAGTTAGTGAAAATAATCAAAGTAGTCAGCACCCCAACTCAGAAAGTCAAGCTGAATCATCAAGACAATTTCCAGGTGAACGAGTATGGAATAGAGACCATCCGTTTGAGTTAATTATTGGTGATCCAGATGCTGGTGTGACTACTAGAAGAACTGCAAGAGCTGACATGGCTAATATCTCGTTATATTCTGGGTTCTTATCCAAGCTTGAACCTAAAGAAATAGAAGAAGCTCTTGGCGATGCTGATTGGGTAATTGCAATGCAAGAGGAACTCAATCAGTTTGAAAGGCAGAAAGTTTGGAAACTGGTACCCCGACCAAAGAACATATCCGTAATTGGAGCTAGGTGGGTATTCAGAAATAAACTGGATGAAAACGGACTTGTAACACGAAACAAGGCTCGTTTGGTTGCAAAAGGTTATTCTCAGCGAGAAGGAATTGATTATGATGAAACCTATGCACCAGTTGCAAGACTTGAGGCAGTCAGGATGTTCTTGGCATTTGCAGCACATAAGAACTTCAAAGTTTTCCAGATGGACGTGAAAAGTGCCTTCCTGAACGGAGAGTTAGAAGAAGAAGTGTATCTGGAACAGCCGCCTGGCTTCGTTGATCCAGAACATGCAGATTTTGTGTATCTACTCTTCAAATCTGTCTATGGCCTCAGGCAATCCCCAAGGCGATGGTATGAAACCCTATCCTTATTCTTAATTGAAAATGGTTTTGTTAGGGGAGTAATTGATAAAACATTGTTTTATAAAGTTGTGTGAAATGACTTAATACTTGTTCAAGTATATGTGGACGATATTATTTTTGGGTCATCAAATGAGCGCTTGTGCGAGAAATTTGCCAAGCTAATGCAGGAAAAATATGAGATGAGCATGATGGGAGAGCTGTCCTTCTTCCTTGGATTACAGATCAGTCAGAGAAAAGATGGTATCTTTATATGTCAATCCAAGTACGTCAGAGATTTACTCAAGAAGTATAATCTAGAAGATGCATCAGCAGCTAAGACTCCCATGGCAACAGCCACGAAGCTTGATGAAGACAAATCAGGTAAATCAGTTGACATCACAAGCTATCGAGGTATGATTGGCTCACTCCTCTATTTAACTGCAAGTAGACCCGATATAATGTTCGTAACTTGTTTATGTGCAAGGTTCCAAGCGGATCCTAGAGAATCACATCTCGTAGCCGTCAAAAGAATTTTTAGGTATCTTAAGGGCACACCAAATCTAGGGATTTGGTACCCAAGAGATACAGGTTTTAATTTAATTGGCTATTCGGATTCAGACTATGCAGGTTGCAGGATTGATAGGAAAAGCACATCTGGTGCTTGCCAATTTCTTGGCAGAAGATTGGTGTCCTGGCAAAGTAAAAAGCAACATACAGTATCTACTTCTACTGCTGAAGCTAAGTACATTGCTGCTGGAAGCTGTGTAGCTCAAATACTGTGGATGAGGAACCAATTGAAGGATTATGGCATGGAGCACAAGAAAATTCCAATCATGTGTGACAACACAAGTGCCATTGCCATAACCAACAATCCTGTAGATCACTCAAGAACCAAGCATATTGACATCAGGTATCATTTCATAAGAGAACATGTCGAGGAGGGGACTGTGGAGCTACATTTTGTGCCCACAATGCAACAAATTGCAGATATATTCACCAAACCTCTTGATGAAGTAACATTCAATAGGTTGGTTGGTGAATTGGGAATGCTTAACACAAGTTAGTAAAGCCTTCTATCTGTAAAATCCATGTTTATGTTTGTATGTGCAAGCTAATCAATCATTATGTGTTTAGACTTTAAAATGCCTAATTAATGATTGTTATAGTTTGCATATAGTGTGATTTTGCATAAATTCCTTGTGTTTTAAGTGTCTTTTATAGCACAAATCTGTGAATTTATGCTAGTTAGATTGCATGATCATAGGGGGAGTTAAATTCATAATATTCTAAATATTGCATGATTTTTAGATGAATTTATCTATGATTTTCATGTAATTAGAGGCCTTAGAATTAAAAAACTTCAAAATTTCGAGTTAGGTTCTATCTCGAAACTCATCTAGAAATTCGACTTGAATTTCGACTTAATCTGTCAGAGTGAAGTTTTTTTAAAAAAATTCTAAGTCTGGGAAGAATTTCGAGTTGGCTATCTCGAAATTCATCTCGAAATTCGACTTAGAGTTCGAGTTCGAGTTACCAGTGTGCCTAGTGTATCTTCAAAATATCCGAGATAATGTCTATCTCGAACTTTATCTCGAAGTTCGACTTACAAGTTCGACTTAGAGTTCGAGATAGAATTCTCAATTAGTCAAGGGAGATTTTTCGAGTTAACTCCTAACTCGAACCTTATCTCGAATTTCGACATAGAGTTCGAGATAGGTTTCCCTGTTGGTTTTGCTGTAAATTGGCCAAGTGATATTTGTTCGAGTTAACTGCTATCTTGAACTTCATCTCGAAGTTCGACTTGAAGTCGAAGTTCGACTTAGAGTTCGAGATAGAAGTTCGACTTAGATGTCCCCTGTATGGACTTAGTACTTTTCACATTTTTTTTACAGGGACATTTTTGTCATTTCAATCATCTATATATACATCTTTAACCCGATGCATCATTCACTTTACCTAATTCTAATTTTCACAGCAGCCTCTTCACAAAACAAGGCGATTTCATAACTTCATACCATTAATCTGTGTTTTTGTGATTAAACTCATACTAATCACGAATTACTGCCAATTTTTGGACTAATCTTGACTGTGTTATCCTTAATCTTTGTGTTGGTGTGTTTTGTGTTCATCCATATACACGCGCATATACATACACACGAACATATATTGTTTGTGCACTGTTCATAAAACGTGATCTCATATTCACCATTCATAAACACACACGATTTCACTGGTACACACGAATATTCATCTTCTTTGAATATCCAGATTTAGTAATTGGCTTTTGATTGTTCATCCCGTAGTTTAATTTTCTCTAAGGGACTTTTGTTCTTTTTGATAAATTAAAAGGGATACATCATTCAATTCGTAAATTATTTGTTTTTCAAAATTAAAAAAAAAAATTCACATCTTGTAAAGAAAAACATTTAATCAAAATGGCTCACCAATTTTCACTTGCTAAAAACAATTTTTATAATATTTCTACGGAAATTGGTGATCAACTCCCACGGTTTAAGTTTTGGATACGATTTCTCAATTTGTACTCCAAAGCTAGCCATGCTTTTACTGCTAAACCTACACTAGTACATGATGCTTTACAGCAATTATGGACTAGTGCGGTTACTTTTGGGAGCAAATCAACTGTAACACCCCCAGATCCGGGGTCCGGGATCCGGTGGTTACGGTTTCCAATTCTGTCCACAACAATTGAACTTTCCTTAACATAAAGTAAATTACGTCTCTATAACCCAACAAACAATATAAAACACACCCGTTATAGTCCCAGAGATGAAATCAGAGTAACAATCAAATTTTTATTAATCACATTATGAGTTCTTACAATCCAAAATAATTTCAATATAATACATACTCTTTGCCATCCATTTACATAAGTCATACTAGACCATATTCTTGGTACTGAAAGAATAAATATACCCTACCAATAGCTTCTTCTTCTTCAGCTCTGGTAGTCTCATCGTCCTCGCCCGCGTCGAGTGCGCCTTGTGCGAGTCATCTGGTCTAGCTGTTGTTGTGATATAATAATAAAGCAAGGGTGAGCAATAGCCCACCAACAATAATATATAACTGAACGATGATGTATAACAGTTCAAAAGTATCTTTCAAACCATATGCCATGCATTTATGGAAATGATGCCAGTATAATATGAACGATGAAGTGACAAGGTAACTTAAAGTATTTGTTTGTAGAAATATCTGCTACATCAAAGTAAGCGAGATATTCTTATTGTTATTAAGAAGAGGAACTTGCAAGAAAAGGTTGCAATTCCAGTTATGACCCTTTTCCAACTCTGCCAACAGTAATCATGTTGCAGGAAATAAATAAATTTGGATGATGAACCAATGATGGAGTATTCACCGCGCCCGCTGTTCCAATCTTGATGATCAGTCGAGATCGTACAGCTCAATTTAGATTTACTACCGGTAGAAGGAAGAACTGACGGCTTTACTTGTATACCGCCTTACTAGCTCTCCCCGGCCAACGGTTGGGCCAAAGGGGATGGACCGGCGCTACTCGGCCTCTTACACGACTCCTAGTTCAAATAGAATTCATGATTCTGAATGTAACGTTCGTCCCCCTTTCCCCAAGTATAATACTTGTTGATAAGACTCCACAAAGTAGTCGTATCTAGTTGGAAAGGAAAATTTACCATTAACTCCCAAGCTATTACTTGGTAACGGATATCAACTTGTTCCAGTGATCTTACCCCTCGAAAGATGAGAAGGTAAGCAACGACTTAATAAGTCAACAGCACCCGAGTTGCGAGTGAAGGGAATACTTTATGACCGGGAAGTCGACAAGATAAATAACATTTTTCCAAGTAAGGTTCCCTTATTATTAAGGAGATAGACTCAAAGAAGAATGATGTCTGAGAACCTTTCTTGATATAAGATTAATAAAAATATGACTCCGAAATATTTTCTGTAATAATCGAAGAAGATAAACCTTATCGAGGTTATTCTAAGTATGGAATAAATATTCAGAGAATATTTATTGAATTAAAATATTTTACAGATCATTTAGGAATAAGAAAGAATATCTTATATCAGAGTATTTCTCAAAATAATCCCTGAAGAAATATCAGGAGAATATTTATTGAATAAATAAATATTTAAATGAATATTCAAAACAATATTCATTAATTAATAAGACCTGAAAAGAATATTTAAGGTAATATTCATAATTAATTAGGAATTTAAATGAATATTCAAAAGTAATATTCATTTAATGAATAATATCCTAAATGAATATCAAGTAATATTCATTTAGTAATCCAAGCCTTAAGGAATATTCGAGATAATATTCGATAATTAAATCAAGCTTCAGATGAATATTAAAATAATATTCATCAAGTATTTAATATCTTAAATGAATATTCAAAAGTAATATTTATTTAATATAATAATATTCTAAAAGAATATCCAAATAATATTCATTTAGTAGTCTCATCTTTAGAAGAATATTCGAAATAATAATCGATAATCAATTCGACTCTGAATGAATATTGACAAATATTATTCGTCGAATGATTACGTTCAAATAATTAATTGAAGTAAGGATCATTAAATAAATAAGCTCGAACGAATATTCAAATAATATTCGTCGCCCAAATAATAGAAAATATTTACTTAAATATTTTCCTCCGAGGTAATCTCGATATATCAAGGAATATTGACTCCCGGTCTATATTTGATTAATAAGATGTATACGCCCTTCTATGAGGGTCTTACAATAACCGGCTTATAACTGATATATAACTATCTAGCTTATAAGCCAACAATAACATTCAGGGAACAAGTATATCAATTCAACTTGAAAGTAGGCATGCATGCAATGGCATATGTATATCAGCAATCATATATATATATTTATTCAATCACAACAACAGCCTAAAAGAAGGGAATTGAAACTTGCCTGGTAGTCGAGTACGGTAAGGGGTAGTGGTAGCGGGTCCCGGTTCAGCTTGGTGATCTATAAATAGCCAAGGCATTCGGGATTAATCACTTAACATATTAAAAGTTAAGTTATTCTTAAATCGAAACACGTTCTCAAGTTATCTCGTTATACCCCTTTTAGTGGATTACTTATTCTCACTGATCCGACCCGACATTCGTTCGTTAATACGACATGTCACTGCACTTATACTTGGGACATACTTAAGTCATATGAGTTCTAAGGTTGATCGTTACGAACCAATATTATACTCCGAGTTTTATCGCCCGTTTTCTAAGTGTTTTACCGAAGTTATAAAAGAGTCGTCCTTTAGGGGTTCGTTCGCGTTTAACCTCGACTCGAACATTTTTAATAAATCGAAAAATGATCCTTTTGACATACGGTTTTCTTTCACGCCTTCCTTTTTACCTCTAGTATTTATTTACCAAGATTCGCCATGACGTTACATAGTTTACGAGGGTTCAATTACAGTTACAAACTTTCGTTTACGGATTCGAACTACTTTTAGTAATTTGGTCATAAATCCTAAACCGTAAGTCCGTTTCACGTGATCTTTATATCCAAACAAAGCTTAGAACATTACCTATCCTATCATGGCAGATAAGGTCTCTGGACAGTAGGGGTTCGACATGGAAAATGGCATACAAAACATGGTATTGCAAAATCGGGCATTATAACGGCTGTAAATCGAATATCTACCAATTTCGAATCTTCCCATAAACATAGTATTCAACCCAAACAACATATACATGACTTATATACATGAACTGAGGCCAAGCAATGCCTTTCCGTTCATCTAGCTATTTACATCATTAATCCAAAATCCATACATAATCATGCTTATAATCTTAACATAACCATAACTAAGTTATAACTATCATAACATGCTTAAATCTCAAACAAGGGTTAGGGTTTCAAGAGCTTTATACCTTCCTTGGAGTGTGTAAAGACCTTGCTAAGCTTTTCATAGTCCTTGTATACCCATAACCAAGCTTAGATCATCCTAGAAATCAAGAAAATCAAGAGTTGTTCTTGAAAATCACTATTCACCCTAGTCTTTGGTGATTTCTTTGAAAATGGAAACAAGAGAGTTTGGCTTTGAAATTTTTAGGGGATCACTTTTAGGAAATTTAAGACTCACCATAATTTTTACAAGATCAAGAGATGGTGGGAAGAGGGGTTTTGATTTTGGAATTTAGGAG
Source organism: Saposhnikovia divaricata (assembly GCA_036435485.1). Classification (NCBI taxonomy): domain Eukaryota; kingdom Viridiplantae; phylum Streptophyta; class Magnoliopsida; order Apiales; family Apiaceae; genus Saposhnikovia; species Saposhnikovia divaricata. The sequence goes on from CM071594.1 coordinate 85,576,533, forward strand.
GGAGGCCGAATGGAATTTTCAAGGGGGGGGGGAGTTGCTTGGTTTGTTTTGTTTTAATCTCATCCATTCTCATCTATTATCAAGATAATATCTTGTATAAATTCACTTTATTAAAGTGATGAGGTGTTGGATGAGGAATTACCATGAAAATGTGGTGGTTTTAGCCTAACTACATGGTTGCCTTGCTAAGTACTTAGTTGCATTCTCTAGGGTGCTAGTTCCTTGATTCTAGTTTGGTTACTAGATATTTTATACTAGTAGCTTGCACAAGACTCTTGCTTCCTCTGCTTGTTTCTGTGTCCGGTTATTGCCCGTTTCGATTGATCGTTTGTAGGAATATTTCACGGATTTCTAATTAGGGTTTACCGGGAATCCTTTTTAATATTAATACTTTCATTCTCCATCTTTCATTCTAACTTTCCAATTTATATTCCTTAAATCCATTCGTTAAATACTTAAGGCTATCAGTGTCCAGGGAACTCTCGGAGAAAATAAAAGTGCGGTTTTTCAGAATCCGACAGCTTTTACATACACTTATTTTCCCCTGGATCACTAATACGAACTCGGAAATCCGTTCCGAATACTTCTATATAGTGTCGTCTCATATTATTATATACTCCCACCACAACACTATTCATTCTGTATTCTTTACTTGTTCTCTTGGGGTTGTATAATTGTCCGTATTCTCTTTCGATCGTTCCTTAACCTTTTTACGGAACTACTGGATTAATCGTTACCGATCTGGATGAAATATCTTATTCCCTTAGAAGATAGATTATTCTTACCTATGTTGTTACCCTTTAGCATTCTTCAAGACATAGAAATAATAAAGTCGAATTCCATTCATTCTTTCCAAATATCAATTATTACATTGTAGCCATAACCACTCCTCAGTGGTTTCCTACCTTCATTCTTAAATCAAATATAATAACATCCCAAAATATCAAATCCTCAAAGTTAATATCTCAATTCTTGGATTATAATAATATTTAATCCACTGTCCGGTCAAATATTATACCGAAAAGAATTTGGAATTTCTGAATTCCGATCGTCTCTGCATTCACTTATTTCCTCCGCGTATTACTAAAATGACTTCGAAACATCCATATCACGTCCCGTACATAGGGTGGAGTGAAAAGTTTTCCAACTTACAAAATCACTATTCATCCACCAAATTACTATGCACGTACAGGAAACACTATGCACGTACGGGAAATACTATGCACGTACGGGAAATACTATGCACGTATGGGAAACACTATGCACGTATGGGAAACACTATGCACGTACTCATTTCCCTACAAGGATCCATTAGCTCCTTCCTGGATGGTAGATTATTCTTATCTAGGTCCTCAACCATCGAATTACTCTATTCTGACAATATACCAATGTATCAGGATCATTGTCCAAAGCAATATCCATTCATTACAATCATTGTTCTTTGAAACCACCACTCATTAGAGCTGGTGACCTTGTTGTCGGAATCATTGTTCCTCATTTTATCATTACTTAATAAAAAGTTTTAATTACATCCAAAATTTTGGGTTCTTACAGTCTCCCCTCCTTAAAAGGATTCCGTCCCGGAATCAGGTAGGAAGCAAAGAGTCGTTTGCCTGCCGTTCACTCTTTAGCTTCCCGGTCAATTCTTAGTCGTTCTACCCTTCCTCAGCACATCTTCTAGTGCTACAATTCATACTTTATCCTTTTTCCATCAACGTTGCTACTTTTCGTACAACTCACTATCCGGGTTATACTCTTACTCAGTCTTATCCTTATTGATACCTGCAGTAACATTGGTATCACTATCACCCTACGATTCGGAGGTAACCTCGCTCGTACTGTGCATTTCCTGATCGCTTTAATCTTCGCAATCTCGATCAATATAAAGAAGTGGAAAGATTTATTGAGAGATCACTATGATCAATTGAACATTTGTTATATTGCATAGTTAGTACAGAAGGGGGCCAGCCTTTAGTACTTGACAAGCAATTAAACAAGTCATGGCATTCCACTTAGACTTCTATCACATAAACAGATAGTCACGTAGCAGTACCTCCCCTCCTAAAAGGGTTGTTCTTCTCAATTCATAAAGAAGATGAATAAGAGAGAGGAAGAGAAAAGAGTTCTAAAGGATTATAGAAAGCTTTCATGATTGTAGAATATCATACTCAGAATTTTACCTCTGAACTATAGAGGTTCATCAAAGAAGAAATTAATCATAATTATATCCAGTACTATTTGATCGCAATCTCACGTGTCAACATATCTTGTTGCTTTGTCCATTATTCTATGGACAAATACTCTTGTTCAATCTTAGCGATACTCACATTCGGGAAATCCTTCAACCTTTCAGGTTAAATCTTAGATTTCTCACTTGACATCATTATTACTGACATCCCATATCATGTTACTAGCTTTTTCATAACTATAATATTGACACTATCAGGTTGTCATCCTGAGAATTCATTAGAAAACCCATTCAAAACATTCCTTGCTTCTCATTCCATAGTTGTTTCCCCCAGCCTTTTCTTTATCAATCACATCCTACTTATTAGCTGCTTCTTACTCATTTCTATTATTTACTTTCACCTTCACCTCTTTATTGAGACACCTTTTTGCACTTGGTACCTCCTTATCGGTATTCCGTCTCATTTATTCTATAATCATCACGTTATTTCAATTTAAACTTTCCGAAATGAATCTGGCCCGATTCCTTTAACTTAGATTCATATAATCTACTTCTGCCAACCTTGTTTCTCATTACTTGTTCTTTTCTATCCGTGGTTTTCCACAGGTTGTCTTTCGTAAGTCAGACCAGGTCGTATATCTACATGCTCGTACTCCTATTATCTGTTGAACATCTGCATTTTACTAGCGTAGCCTGGCCACATGAAAACCCGTTATGACCGTGCTATAATTTTGGGGGTAAGGCTGGCTCGAATACCGCCGTCCGAACACTTTAAACTCTCAAGTGGCCCAATAAGTTTTGGGCTCAACCGCCCTTCCCTCCAAGTCTCATTAATTCTTTCTACGGGAATACGTTTAGCATCACGAATTATCAACCTCATATTCTCTATCTTGTTTGTGCAGAAGTACACTAACACAAACTTGCTTGTCATTCATCAACATGCCATTTAGCTTATCAATAGCAGCACTTTCTTTATCTTTACGTTGTCATCTCCTTTCTTAGAGGAATCACCATCGCTTGTTGTTTACGTAGTGCGTTAATAGCTAACCCTACGGGTTTCAAATCCCTTAGGGAGACAAAGTAATCATTATTCCTTATCCATAAGGAACACTTCCTGAACTTGATGTAGATATAACATGAAGCAGATAGAATTGCAGAAGAGTTTCAAGCATCGCAACTAGGTCCGGTTGATGAAACTATCACTTATGCATCTTCCATAAAAGACTGGAAACTTAACGGTTTACTTCATCAATTTTGTACCATGGTCCTGGTTTGCCTCAAAACGGGACCTTCTAAGGTACGTAATATGCTTAAGACTCCATCAGGAATCGAAACTTTACTTAAACTATTATTACTGTCAATTCTTGCACAGTTATCAGAAGGAATGTAAATTCCTCCATTCCGATATGACCTTCAAGGTCCTTCCAAATATCATCCTGTTTCTTCGGTATGAACATTTGTAATTATTCCTTTATACTTAGATTGTCGGCCACCTCATTGGCCTTTCTTGATGATAATGATTTCTTGTAACCCATGTTCTCTGGGTACATTCCAACTCAAGTTTTTTCTACCTCATTCCCATCACTGTTGGGTTAAAGCATTCTCCCTTAAGCTCTGCTGAAGGAGAAAATATAACTATCAGTCATTTCCATAAGTCATTGCTTCCACCTACCCGTGTGAACTTTATCACGTTTATTCCCAATCCTACTTAGGATACTTCTTTTCTTAGTTCTTTCTTTATCTTAGGATAATCTCAATCTTTATAGGTTCAACCCATACTTCCTCAGGGTTTCATACATGCCTCATCTGGCATAATTGTTACGATGTCATACATTCCTTACCAAACTTCCATTTTTGAAGTTCGGAATATTACCTTTTTTTTTTTTTTTCCTTGTAGGGTTTCGTAGGCCATCCTTATCATTCCTCCGGTATTTTCTAGGTACCGGGTATATCAAAATGTCATTGATCAATACTCTAATAATTCTATCCATGTTCTTTCCAGAACCCTTTTTAATAATCCTTACCGGTCATTGTTGCCTTAGCAAGTCCAGCTCATATCATCTGAAGTCATAATGTCGTTATTAGGGTTAATGCCACCCCTTGTGCATTCCCTAGGGTTTGTCTTAATTTATGGATATCCTATCCTTAATTCAACTGCCAAGGAATTCTTGTATCTTATAATTGGCAATCAGATCATGTATCCTTAATAAAGGTCTCTTTTCAATCATTCTCATTTGATAATCGATCGGTGGTTTAATGCCACCCTCTTCTTTGAGATAGTTGTCAGCCTATTTGGCCTTCCAAAAAGGCAACGTATGTCAATCTCTTCTCTTACCGAACTTGTTAATGGTAGCAAGGATGTTCTGGAAGATATTGGTCGAGTTCAACGTGAATCTCTTAGTGCTTATCGTTCTTCGCAAAGGTACTTGCCTCAGACAAAATTCCTACAGCATACTGTTCAATTTCTGACCTTTTCTATACCCTCTTCATATACCTTCATTGTTTACTTTCCTCCGTCATAATATATTCATGGTATTCATGATACCCTAACATCATACATCTCAAGTCACTATACTTCCATTTTACTCGAAATCTTGGACAACCATATACACATGAGTCACTTTAGTACGGGTGACCCCATCCCAAAAAGGTCTAGTGAATTCCCAATCAAAACATGGGTTGTTCGGCAGAAGATTCAAACGATCTCATTAATGTTTCCTTTATATCAGAAGCCCTTGCAGTCGGTGCTTTCTTAGAAGCAACCCTGCTTTGTCTTTTCATTGCTGGTCTAGTCACTTTATAATCCGTTGTGACTTGGCCTCAACTGGCCACACATAAAATATATGATTTTAGGGGTTGGCTAATAGCATTACTTTTCTAGCAATTGCCGGCATAGTGCCTTCTTCTTTGATACCTTTCTACCTTTCCAAAACTTTACTCCATATAAGTCTTAATCGGCTACTCGGCACCGTCTCCGGTCACCTTTCCTCCACTTTTATCTTTTCAACTATTCTTATTAATCCTGCGTGCCACACAAGCTTACCATTCCTGGCATAACAGCCTTTTCATTTAAGTCAATCCTGGAATTTCTCAGTCCGGCTGGTTTCTTACTTACATTTCCTATTTTCGTCCAATCTCACTTCATCATTTTATCACTACCGTCGATTGTAATGCTCAGGGTCCGTTTACGAACCCATTTTACAGCATCCTTACCCAAATCACAGGGTTTGCTCCAATTTTTACTCTCTTCCATGACATTCTCTGATAATCAGAAAGACAAGGTTTGCCAAAATTCACCGAATTCCTTTCCAGACTCAGGGAAATTTTGATCAATCTACCCACCTACTGGCAACATTAAGGAGACCAGTTTCGAAACCTGAAGAATAGTTCTATGAACCTCCAAGCAGGTGGGATCATAAGCAGTCATAGCTAACGAAATAATCATCATCGGATTGGAAGTTTACCCACTGGAGAGGAATCAATTATATCCATCCCTTAGAAGGGAATCAATAGTTTCAAACTGAAACCTGTCACAACGTCCTGATATTCAATACTACCGAATGTCGGCCTACCTAACCCTTTATGCGAAGCGTCATTGGAAGCACCAAGTCTCCTTTTTCCATTAAGCAATGCCAGCTCTTGGTCATTACCAATTTCACCTTTTAGCTCCAGGAAGATTTTCTCACATTTTTCTCTTTAACTGCTGATCGTATTACTTGATCTATTATAATTCCATGTCGGAGTAAACTTAAGGTAGCTACTATAATCCATTCAAAGAGAAGAAGGAATTTAATATTCCTCTGAATCATATGCATCTAACGTTTCTGGTTCATCATTTAACTGAGTTGAATTAACTCTATACTCAGTCTCTGGCAGTAGTCTCATTACGAGTTCATCTTGACTCACTAGTCTTATCTTCCGGTAGGTTCTGAGATCATTGTCTTGCTTACTATTTCCTTATATAACTTTACCCAATCATGCTATCACTTCCCAATGTCTTTACTTTCTAAATGATTCATTCATAAAATGAACATTTTCCTTAATAAAACCACCTTATTAACCTCAATTTGGTTCCATAATTTACAACCTACGACACCTGCCTTCCCATGGCGAATTATTACTGACCATATTCATACTAATTCATTTATCAAATGATATGGCACTTACTGCCTCCTTCTCAACTATTCCTAGGGACTCTGCTCCTCGCCCTAAATCGATGTCTTTAATAATCATACATCCCTCTAGCTCTTTCTTTGTTAAGATGAAAATCTCTAAGGATTCTCATCTATTTCCGTATAAGATCTCAAGTAATTCTTCCAATCCTTCATTCTTGCTGGTACTACATCTGGTAGTCCGGCTATGAATTCAACATGCATCTTCAGATCTCTTAATAATATCTCGGTTCTGTATACTCACTTTTCTGAGCACCATATCTTAATCATCACAGTCATTCTGGCTGCGACTCTCATTACCCATGGGTAAGCTCCTTATCCTCACAGGATTTTCCTTATCTGCTGGAATCTCTTCCGGGTCTCCAGTAGGGTACTCCATCGAATTACCCGCTGATCTTCAGCATATAAAGCATCATCGCGCTGTTGCTCGTATGCCTCAAGGTCAGTCGCCTTACTCGTCGATACGATATCGAGCTAAGTTACTATCATTAGGGTTTTATATGTCATCACTACATTAAGTAGTCCGACTATGAACTTTGCAAGAGTTCTTATTATCTTATTGAATTTATTATTTTAACGTCACCTCATCTCTGGGGTTTATAACGTACGCTCTGATACCACTTCTGTAACACCCCCAGATCCGGGGTCCGGGATCCGGTGGTTACGGTTTCCAATTCTGTCCACAACAATTGAACTTTCCTTAACATAAAGTAAATTACGTCTCTATAACCCAACAAACAATATAAAACACACCCGTTATAGTCCCAGAGATGAAATCAGAGTAACAATCAAATTTTTATTAATCACATTATGAGTTCTTACAATCCAAAATAATTTCAATATAATACATACTCTTTGCCATCCATTTACATAAGTCATACTAGACCATATTCTTGGTACTGAAAGAATAAATATACCCTACCAATAGCTTCTTCTTCTTCAGCTCTGGTAGTCTCATCGTCCTCGCCCGCGTCGAGTGCGCCTTGTGCGAGTCATCTGGTCTAGCTGTTGTTGTGATATAATAATAAAGCAAGGGTGAGCAATAGCCCACCAACAATAATATATAACTGAACGATGATGTATAACAGTTCAAAAGTATCTTTCAAACCATATGCCATGCATTTATGGAAATGATGCCAGTATAATATGAACGATGAAGTTACAAGGTAACTTAAAGTATTTGTTTGTAGAAATATCTGCTACATCAAAGTAAGCGAGATATTCTTATTGTTATTAAGAAGAGGAACTTGCAAGAAAAGGTTGCAATTCCAGTTATGACCCTTTTCCAACTCTGCCAACAGTAATCATGTTGCAGGAAATAAATAAATTTGGATGATGAACCAATGATGGAGTATTCACCGCGCCCGCTGTTCCAATCTTGATGATCAGTCGAGATCGTACAGCTCAATTTAGATTTACTACCGGTAGAAGGAAGAACTGACGGCTTTACTTGTATACCGCCTTACTAGCTCTCCCCGGCCAACGGTTGGGCCAAAGGGGATGGACCGGCGCTACTCGGCCTCTTACACGACTCCTAGTTCAAATAGAATTCATGATTCTGAATGTAACGTTCGTCCCCCTTTCCCCAAGTATAATACTTGTTGATAAGACTCCACAAAGTAGTCGTATCTAGTTGGAAAGGAAAATTTACCATTAACTCCCAAGCTATTACTTGGTAACGGATATCAACTTGTTCCAGTGATCTTACCCCTCGAAAGATGAGAAGGTAAGCAACGACTTAATAAGTCAACAGCACCCGAGTTGCGAGTGAAGGGAATACTTTATGACCGGGAAGTCGACAAGATAAATAACATTTTTCCAAGTAAGGTTCCCTTATTATTAAGGAGATAGACTCAAAGAAGAATGATGTCTGAGAACCTTTCTTGATATAAGATTAATAAAAATATGACTCCGAAATATTTTCTGTAATAATCGAAGAAGATAAACCTTATCGAGGTTATTCTAAGTATGGAATAAATATTCAGAGAATATTTATTGAATTAAAATATTTTACAGATCATTTAGGAATAAGAAAGAATATCTTATATCAGAGTATTTCTCAAAATAATCCCTGAAGAAATATCAGGAGAATATTTATTGAATAAATAAATATTTAAATGAATATTCAAAACAATATTCATTAATTAATAAGACCTGAAAAGAATATTTAAGGTAATATTCATAATTAATTAGGAATTTAAATGAATATTCAAAAGTAATATTCATTTAATGAATAATATCCTAAATGAATATCAAGTAATATTCATTTAGTAATCCAAGCCTTAAGGAATATTCGAGATAATATTCGATAATTAAATCAAGCTTCAGATGAATATTAAAATAATATTCATCAAGTATTTAATATCTTAAATGAATATTCAAAAGTAATATTTATTTAATATAATAATATTCTAAAAGAATATCCAAATAATATTCATTTAGTAGTCTCATCTTTAGAAGAATATTCGAAATAATAATCGATAATCAATTCGACTCTGAATGAATATTGACAAATATTATTCGTCGAATGATTACGTTCAAATAATTAATTGAAGTAAGGATCATTAAATAAATAAGCTCGAACGAATATTCAAATAATATTCGTCGCCCAAATAATAGAAAATATTTACTTAAATATTTTCCTCCGAGGTAATCTCGATATATCAAGGAATATTGACTCCCGGTCTATATTTGATTAATAAGATGTATACGCCCTTCTATGAGGGTCTTACAATAACCGGCTTATAACTGATATATAACTATCTAGCTTATAAGCCAACAATAACATTCAGGGAACAAGTATATCAATTCAACTTGAAAGTAGGCATGCATGCAATGGCATATGTATATCAGCAATCATATATATATATTTATTCAATCACAACAACAGCCTAAAAGAAGGGAATTGAAACTTGCCTGGTAGTCGAGTACGGTAAGGGGTAGTGGTAGCGGGTCCCGGTTCAGCTTGGTGATCTATAAATAGCCAAGGCATTCGGGATTAATCACTTAACATATTAAAAGTTAAGTTATTCTTAAATCGAAACACGTTCTCAAGTTATCTCGTTATACCCCTTTTAGTGGATTACTTATTCTCACTGATCCGACCCGACATTCGTTCGTTAATACGACATGTCACTGCACTTATACTTGGGACATACTTAAGTCATATGAGTTCTAAGGTTGATCGTTACGAACCAATATTATACTCCGAGTTTTATCGCCCGTTTTCTAAGTGTTTTACCGAAGTTATAAAAGAGTCGTCCTTTAGGGGTTCGTTGGCGTTTAACCTCGACTCGAACATTTTTAATAAATCGAAAAATGATCCTTTTGACATACGGTTTTCTTTCACGCCTTCCTTTTTACCTCTAGTATTTATTTACCAAGATTTGCCATGACGTTACATAGTTTACGAGGGTTCAATTACAGTTACAAACTTTCGTTTACGGATTCGAACTACTTTTAGTAATTTGGTCATAAATCCTAAACCGTAAGTCCGTTTCACGTGATCTTTATATCCAAACAAAGCTTAGAACATTACCTATCCTATCATGGCAGATAAGGTCTCTGGACAGTAGGGGTTCGACATGGAAAATGGCATACAAAACATGGTATTGCAAAATCGGGCATTATAACGGCTGTAAATCGAATATCTACCAATTTCGAATCTTCCCATAAACATAGTATTCAACCCAAACAACATATACATGACTTATATACATGAACTGAGGCCAAGCAATGCCTTTCCGTTCATCTAGCTATTTACATCATTAATCCAAAATCCATACATAATCATGCTTATAATCTTAACATAACCATAACTAAGTTATAACTATCATAACATGCTTAAATCTCAAACAAGGGTTAGGGTTTCAAGAGCTTTATACCTTCCTTGGAGTGTGTAAAGACCTTGCTAAGCTTTTCATAGTCCTTGTATACCCATAACCAAGCTTAGATCATCCTAGAAATCAAGAAAATCAAGAGTTGTTCTTGAAAATCACTATTCACCCTAGTCTTTGGTGATTTCTTTGAAAATGGAAACAAGAGAGTTTGGCTTTGAAATTTTTAGGGGATCACTTTTAGGAAATTTAAGACTCACCATAATTTTTACAAGATCAAGAGATGGTGGGAAGAGGGGTTTTGATTTTGGAATTTAGGAGGGAGGCCGAATGGAATTTTCAAGGGGGGGGAGTTGCTTGGTTTGTTTTGTTTTAATCTCATCCATTCTCATCTATTATCAAGATAATATCTTGTATAAATTCACTTTATTAAAGTGATGAGGTGTTGGATGAGGAATTACCATGACAAGTGTTGAAAATGTGGTGGTTTTAGCCTAACTACATGGTTGCCTTGCTAAGTACTTAGTTGCATTCTCTAGGGTGCTAGTTCCTTGATTCTAGTTTGGTTACTAGATATTTTATACTAGTAGCTTGCACAAGACTCTTGCTTCCTCTGCTTGTTTCTGTGTCCGGTTATTGCCCGTTTCGATTGATCGTTTGTAGGAATATTTCACGGATTTCTAATTAGGGTTTACCGGGAATCCTTTTTAATATTAATACTTTCATTCTCCATCTTTCATTCTAACTTTCCAATTTATATTCCTTAAATCCATTCGTTAAATACTTAAGGCTATCAGTGTCCAGGGAACTCTCGGAGAAAATAAAAGTGCGGTTTTTCAGAATCCGACAGCTTTTACATACACTTATTTTCCCCTGGATCACTAATACGAACTCGGAAATCCGTTCCGAATACTTCTATATAGTGTCGTCTCATATTATTATATACTCCCACCACAACACTATTCATTCTGTATTCTTTACTTGTTCTCTTGGGGTTGTATAATTGTCCGTATTCTCTTTCGATCGTTCCTTAACCTTTTTACGGAACTACTGGATTAATCGTTACCGATCTGGATGAAATATCTTATTCCCTTAGAAGATAGATTATTCTTACCTATGTTGTTACCCTTTAGCATTCTTCAAGACATAGAAATAATAAAGTCGAATTCCATTCATTCTTTCCAAATATCAATTATTACATTGTAGCCATAACCACTCCTCAGTGGTTTCCTACCTTCATTCTTAAATCAAATATAATAACATCCCAAAATATCAAATCCTCAAAGTTAATATCTCAATTCTTGGATTATAATAATATTTAATCCACTGTCCGGTCAAATATTATACCGAAAAGAATTTGGAATTTCTGAATTCCGATCGTCTCTGCATTCACTTATTTCCTCCGCGTATTACTAAAATGACTTCGAAACATCCATATCACGTCCCGTACATAGGGTGGAGTGAAAAGTTTTCCAACTTACAAAATCACTATTCATCCACCAAATTACTATGCACGTACAGGAAACACTATGCACGTACGGGAAATACTATGCACGTACGGGAAATACTATGCACGTATGGGAAACACTATGCACGTATGGGAAACACTATGCACGTACTCATTTCCCTACAAGGATCCATTAGCTCCTTCCTGGATGGTAGATTATTCTTATCTAGGTCCTCAACCATCGAATTACTCTATTCTGACAATATACCAATGTATCAGGATCATTGTCCAAAGCAATATCCATTCATTACAATCATTGTTCTTTGAAACCACCACTCATTAGAGCTGGTGACCTTGTTGTCGGAATCATTGTTCCTCATTTTATCATTACTTAATAAAAAGTTTTAATTACATCCAAAATTTTGGGTTCTTACATCAACCCCCTTAGGTTTCAGGTTTACCTTAGCGGGTCAGGAATATGAGGTGACTGAAGAGATTGTCAACAGAGTTCTGGGATTCCCAATTAAAGATGCTTATGATCCAGAACCTACAGCTACAGAACGCCTCAGATTCTTTGAAGAAATTGGATGTTATCCTCCGAAAGGCCCAATCACAGGAAATATCCAAAAGCAATTCTTCCTTGTGGAATGGAATTACTTTTTCGAGGCCATCACAAGATGTTTTCGGGCACGCGAAAAAGACTTTCATCAAATTCCAATTCCAATGCAAACCTTTGCAGTTGCCCTAGCAAGAGAACTGGATATAAATTATGGACGCATCGTTCTCTCTGAGATAGTGGCCTCAATGGGATCTCTTGCAAGCAGAGACCTCACTACAGCTGATGTTGTCTGCTGGTTTCCTCGGTTCCTTCAAATGCTCATTAATGACCTAATACCGAAGGATGCTCTTGCTGTTAGACAGAGATTTGCCGGAAGCCCAACATCTGTATCGCTAGGGATGGGCACTAAGTCACTTTCAACCATTGCTAATCAGGATAAACATCAAGGTAAACCGATGTCTATTCCTGAAAATATACAAATGTGGCTTAGATATGATGCAGGAGTTACCAATTTGGAGGCATCATCACAAGTTTCATCACATGCTCAAAATCCATCTGTTCATGCTGAGGCATTTGATGAGATTCCTGATGAGGAAAGCGATGATGCACAAGGTAATCAATCAGGTAATCTCTCCCTGCATACTATTCATTCCTCCTCTTATGTATCTGATTCCGCGACCCAAGAGACTGCTAACCCGCAGGATCTATCCCAGGGTGAGAGCCATATTTCTGACTCTGAGTCTGATACACATTCCTATTCTCTATCACCCTTGTTAACGAAAGTCAGAAAGCCAGCACGTGTATATGTAGAAGATGATGAGGAGAATGTACCCGAAGAGCAGCAACTTATTCGAAAGAAAGCCAAACTTTTCCACGCTGCTACTTCACAACCACAGTCAAACCCTAGCGTGTCACACGCAACCACTCCACCTCACGCGAGTGGTTCACCCCTTGAACAATCTGCACATAGGGATTTTGATTTTGGTGAGGATGATGTACCTCTTGAAGATACTGTTGCTTCAAGAGGACATGAAGTCTTAAGAACTTCAGCCGTACCTTCACCGGTACGTACTGACGCTGCAAAGAGGATCGGTTCTGATGTTGTACAAGAACACTTTGCAGCCTCTCAGCCTGACATTCCAACTCAGGAACAAACAGAATTTGATCCCATAACTGTCAACAACATTTCTTATCAATTTTCTACAGGTACTGCTTCATTTGGATCAATCATTGAAGACATACACGAGCGTGAGACAGGGAGTGTGTGTGAGAGGTTAGGGAGAGAGGGACCTTCATTTTCAAGGCCCGAAACCGAGCGTCAAATACCAACAGAACGAGTATTAGAGCGAGGTCACCTAAACCAAACACCGTCCCTTAACATTGAAAATCTTGATACGCGTATGACTTCTATGGAAAATCAGATGAGGCAGTTCGGACAGACGATGGGGCAGTTTGGGATGAACATTGGAAACAACCAAAGGGCTCTAGACGACTACGCAGCAAGAATGGCAAGTCAAGCTACAGCTTTTGATGATTTGACAAATAAGGTCAATGACTTGGGCCATGCTGGTGGTGTCTTGGGAAGCACTCTCAATGAGAGGATGGGGGCATTGGAATCTACAATGCATACAATGGCTGTGGAGATCAGTAGAATGATGTTCGCAGTCAGGAGTTTTGTGCCCCCGGAGTGTTTCGAGTCGCAACAACCTCCCCCCGATGCTGGTGCAGGTGGTGCAGGTGGTGCTAGTGGAGCGGGAGCCTCTGGTTCTGGTTTTGGAGGTTCCTATGCAGCTGGTGGATCTGAAGACCAAGGTGGAGCTCAGGATAACTCACCTAAGGGGGAGAGTGGAAAGGAGACGAGACAGCAGGCAGTTCACATCGAAGAAATTGAAGAACCCGCTGATCTTGTCAAGGAACCAGAAGTTGAGCCGTCTATTGATGAAGAGGCTCTGAGGATGAGAAAGGGTAAGGCAGTAATGGTTGATGAACCATTTGTTGACCTGAGTCATCAGGAAACAGTACAGGAGGTACTTGACTCAGATTCTGACATGGAAGACGTACCGTTGGCACACGCTATAAAAAGATCTTTGAAGAAACAAGGTGGAGGTGCTGGGATGTCTTCCGGAATACCTGAAGAATTTCCTGTTGATGAGGAAACCCTTAAAGCTCAACAGTTAGCCTTGGAACAAGCTCAGTTCCATAAAATGAAGATGATGCAAGAACATGCTGCGTTCCTAGAAAAGAAGGTGGAGCTACAAGGGAAGCAGTATGATCATGAGCTTGCAAGGCTAGCTGATCCTCAAGTTGATCTGGACAAACGAAGGATAGGGCAGAAATGGGATGAAGCAAGGAAGATAATGATGGGACCCTGTACGAAAGGAGTTCATAACAAGGATGCAGATGATCTGTTCTACAACTTGAATTTGCAGAATCCAATGACTGGGGACTATATAAATGCTTTGAAGAGATTAATTTCTAAAGTCAGGGTTGGATACAATGCAAATCTTAAGGAGTGGCAGGTTATCTTGTCTTTGGTAGAAGGAGTCCCAACATCTTTCCTATACGTGGATGACCAATTCATAATGAGAAGATCTGCGTCAGAGTTGTTCTTGCTAGCGACTAAAATTCAATACTCTCAATCTAAGGAGCTAAGCATTCTGTACAGGGATCAGTTAATGCAGCTAGCAGAGGACAAGGGTCCAGAATTCTCAACATATCCAAATTTTGTCCGGATGGTAGTTGACGGAAAGATGAAGAGGGTTAGCATGGAGGAAAATGATCTAATGGAGCTTTCAGTAGAATCTCTCAAAGCTGTCTGTAGACAAATGATGAGTAAGGGATTCGCTTCTGAGCTTAAAGATAAATCCGTGAAGATCATTGAAAGAGTTATATTCAAGAAGAGCAATGAGGTGTGGAAGTGTGATGTCATTGCTCCAAACCCTCTTGATGACGTGAAGATTGAGCCGGAGCTGATAGAGAAGAAATGGAATATTCTTCAAGCCATGAAGAATGTAGATGAAGCTCTGACTCTTCCTTCTGGAGCACTAGAACAAGGAGAAATAAGGGAGGCTATTGGTGTTCCAGGAAGTGATAGTGTATACTGGATACACGCTTATGTTGAAGATACAGCTGATGCCTTAGTATTCATAGATGCAGACCAGAATCAAACAATCTTGCATATGAGTAGACAATGGCTGCTACGGACTCAAGATGCTGCATTTCTGGAGAGAGTATTGTATGTATTCAAATGGGGCGAAGTGGAAGATAAGTTTGTTGAAGAAAAGCAGAGACTCATGAGTTACCTATCTGAAGTAGTAGTGGAAAAGAAGCGAATGGAGCGAGATGCGGCTAGTGTCCACAATACTAACCGTGTCAAGGGCTACCCCAAGATGATCTATTGTCAGTTTAAAGCTGATAAAACACATTGGAAATCTCAGCTCATCATGAAGAACTTTGAGGATATTCCAAAGATCAGGACTACTCAGGAGGTGGACAAACTCAGAAGGCTTTTCAAACATCCTTATCCAGAGCCCAAGAACCCTCTAGAAATGGAAGCTGTAAGTCTGTTGAATGCTAGGTGGAAGCAGCTTAAAGATCCAGTGTACAAGAAAGAACAGCAGCAGAAGGAGAAGCGCAAAAGGCAGAAAGAAGAGAGAGACCAAGCTGCTGAAGCTAGAAAGAGGAAACGGAATTAGGGTTAAAGGTCAGAGTGGTGTGAACTTGAAGTTGGAAAAACTTCATGTCTTTCGGTTGCTTTAACTCACTTGAGGAAAATTCACCTTAGAGTGAATCCAATAAGGTGATACAAGTTTGACTAAAAGATATGAAATAATCCAGGTGATAGGAATCACTCAAATGATCTTTAATTCGAAGTTCGAATTCTGTTTCTAGTTTAAGTTCTTTGTATTGTTTTCATGTAAATTTCAATTGTAAATTATTCAAGACTGTAATGTTAATTATCTTTTCTCGTCTCATTGTTTAGTTGAGTTATCCTTCATTAATTTGAATGTCATTGTTAGACAATCAAATTGGGGGAGATTGAAAGGCAGAGTGTGTAAACTTGTAACACTATAACTAATGTAACTCAAACTAAAGGAAAAGATACTTAACCAGAAGACAATCAAGAACAAGAAGTCACAAGAAATCAACACTAAATGAAGACAAGGTAATTGATACAATTCAACATGTTAACTATGATCAATCCAAGAAGAAATCATTGAGAGAAGTTCAAGTCAAAGTTGTTCATGCCTCAGTGATTTGGAAAGCCAAGAATCAAGATCATAATCAGTATCAATAAGACCAATTGATTTCAAGTGAACAAGAAGGAAAGCAAATATTGGAAAGCCACATTTCTAATTGGATATGGTAATTTATTCAAGAAGCAAAAACCCTATCAAGAATGATAGCAAGTTTATGTCAGTAATAAAGATCCATATTCAAGAGCTTGGTGAAGAATAAAGAAGACATGAAGATATCACAAGTTCAAGATGTGCATTGAAGTTTCAAGTTGAAGACCAGAATATTTTCTAAGTACTAAATATTCTAGATGGCCAAGTAGAAGTTCTACTTAGAACTTCGAGATGGCTAAGTAGAAATTCTCAAGTAGAAGTTCTACTTAGAGTGCAGCTTCAACATGACACATTGCATCTTCTGATTGGCAGATTTCCAAGCTTTCAAGATAAGGCAAGATTTATGTGGACATCATTGGGCCACGTATATCTTAGTCTTTGAAGTCTACAGGACATAGATTACATGTAGTATAAATAGAAGTACTTGTGTAATGTTTTTAGTTAGTGAGCAATTCTTGAGAAAAACACAAGAGAAAGAGAGAGAGTGCATTCACAGAGCTTAGTATCATTCACTTCTCTCTGAACTTCTGTTATACTTTGTAATGAATGTTGTAGCAACCCTTTCAAGTTATATATAAGACATATATTCCTTGAATCTGTGTGTTCATTTATTGCATCGTATTTATTGCTTCTCATATTCGAAAAGTTGTATTCACCCCCCCCCCTCTACAACACATTTGGACCTAACAAGTATGTTAACTGTAGAGTGTTTTGCCGAAAATGATATACTCATATGTATATATTTTCAAACTTGAGATATATTGAAATGGGAACCTTATAAAGGGTTCATATGTTATTCTTAAAGCTCCTTAGTGAGTATAAATGTTTTATTCAAACTCGGACATATATATTGTCCAATTATGTTTTGAAATCTGAGATATATACCCATACAGTTGAGAATGTTTTCGGAATAAACCACATTATTATTTTTTCAAAATGGTGAACTTGCTGAGCATTATGTAGCACATTCTTGCTTTATGAAAACTTTTCAGAAAGAGAAGAATTTGGTCGGTTAACTCCGCACCAGCAGAAGAGGAGTGGAAGATTTACCCCGGAGATGATTTAGTTCCTGATAAATACTACAGAGTAAGTCTGATAGGTTTTCAACTGTAATAGTAAGACATGTCTTCAGGTATAGTTGTATAATTGGAAGTGCGTATAATTCTGGATTGTACAGATGAATTGTAATTTTTAGTGTTACTTTTGATTATCGTTTCTGAGGCTCTAACTTGTTTGTACGTAAGATTGAGGTCTGGATGGAGGTATTGTTGAGTTGTAAAGTTAATACAGGTATGATATGGTTGGATGGTGATGTGACGACCCGAATCTTGGACCTCAGATTTGGGGGTGTCACAGAAATGGTATCAGAGCGATAAGTTATAGTACTCAGAAACGAGAGTGTTGAGAGTTAAGTCTAAGTAGGAGAATGACATAAGAGATCATAGTAAACTTATTATTGGACTTCCGGAAGAGGTACCGGTGAGTAGAATGGACTGGAGTTTTTACTAGAGGTATTATGCTAGGGTCGATAGAATCCTTAGAGACCTTCAGAATGATGAATAGAGGTTTGAGAGTCGTACATGACCTATCATAGGTAATGAATCAGGAAGCAGAGCGCAATCTCAAGAGCAGCTGAGGTAGAGGCGATATTTCCAATCTGATCGGATGACTAGGCTGGCATAAATTTTGTGGCCCATAGTCCTCCATAGTTTAGGAGGCGGCATTTTAAGAATCAAGAAGTTTAGACTTCCCTACATAATTAAGGGTACTTAGTACTTGGAATAATGAAAGTCTTTTACTTCGGCTATAAGATCCGATTTTCGATAAGTAACGGGTTTACCTGAAAGTTGGTCACTATGTCGTTGTCGATCTCATTACCCTTGATGGCGAATTTTACATGTGTTATATGAGAATGTTATCAAAAAGACGAGCGTGCTAGATAATTCCACACATGATTCGGACGCTAGAGCATGGTAGTTCAACTTAGAGAACAAACAAGTAGAATTAACAAAGGGACTCAAGAGAAGTTGAATATGGTTGCAACGAGCGATACAGTGATCTCAGAGTCTACCAAAAGAAAAGACCAGCGGGTCCAGAGTGGGATCCTTTGATAGAGATGTTATCAGGGACTACGTATATATGACCTCAATATTTTTGGTATATGTTCACATACACACACCCGCCACTGAACCTATGGACTACATTGAGATCCCTGAGAGATCTCTTTGATCTGTTCCCAGGGGGAACTGGCCACTTGTGATTCATGTCGGAAGACATGAAGTAGGACCCTATGGACTTAGCAGGTGTCCCCGGAATGATGTGAAGCTTGGTCTTCAAGATAAAGCACGGAAATGACAGATATATTTGTGAAACCCTAACTCGATAAATGACTTTAAGATGATGATTGAGAGACGCACTAGTTGGTGTCTTGTATTATGAAGACGAAGAGATGGAGTTACCCTCATAATGGCGATAATGTGATGGGCGAATGATTATTAACTTATTTTGGTAACTACCGGCAGGTGCACTACTTCATTTTAAACTGTTCACTAACCCTGTTACCTCGATTAGTTTATATCAGGTAACCCTTCTAGCTTTCTACTTCAAACTTGTGGAATAACAACCAGTGAGATACTTTCCCTAAAGCAGGACTTATCTGAAGTAATTTTATTTGATCCATGAACATTCTATTCAGAAACTCATGATGATCTTGTTCGGCTCAGGCCTATTTACACTTTCTTTCAATTATCCAAGGAAGGTTCAACAAATATTTCCTTAATTAATCGATGAATGTTACTTAACGAATATTGATATTTGATTGCTTCTTTCATACTTGCACTCCTCAGTGGAGCTCATAAATATTTAACAAATTACTGAGGACCTGGATGATCTAATGTCCAGACATCCTTCATGAATTCTTTTCTACTATTCAAGAAGAGATCGTACATCGTACATTGAAATCATAGTAAGGATATCATTTTTATGTTGGTATTCTGAATTTAATTCTATGGTAGGATCTGATAAAGCATGTGTATGGAGGCACCCTTGGGTGGACCGTTTCACTGGTAAGTAATATTTGATGAGAGGTTATCGATTGTTCCGATACCTAGAACATTCTCTTCAGATTTTATAGTTTTCTTTTTCAAACTTAATAACTTCTTAATTCCATTTGTTGTCCGAGTAGCCTAAAGTTTCTTCAGTGGCTACGATGTTAAAATTCCGTTCAAGCCAATTGAAACTGGCTAGTCGATATGTCAATATGAATGACTAGTTGATTGTTCTAACTAGTCAAAATTGTAATGTTGTGAAGAACACCTAGCTAATTGTCCTAGCTGGTGGTGATGTCTCAAACAGGTGAACTAGCAAATTTTGTCTAGCTAGTTGCTAGTGTTTCTTGAAAAGGACTAGTTATTGTTTCACTGGTCCAACTCCCAATTTAATTCATTCCACAATGCATTTTGCATGTGGTAAAGTATGATGATGAAAGTTTTGACAAATAACTTGATTGAGACCTAGTGAGGTCGCCCACTCAACTTGAATTCTACCCATCTTCGTATCAGACTTTATATCACTTGAATATTTTATTCTTTCATTCATACAATGAGAATTCATTTGAAACCACTGATTACTTGAATGATAAACTACTTCATTCTTTAATTGTCATGGAGTAGAATTGCTTTCTATTGGCTGACCTTCATCAATGTGACTTTAGATTTCCTATTAGTATTCATGAGGAAAAGTAACCACCCGATGTAAGAATTGTATGAAGACCGTCTTTATGACTTTTGTATCCAACAATCATTGCCCTCGTGCAACATTCTCTATGATATCATATTACAGAATTATCAGAACCTGAAGGAATAAACCTTGTTGTACTCTTTCTGTCTATCCTTACATCTCCGAAAATCGAGACTCCTAGTATTTGGAACCATCAACATTCTTGGAACATCCAATGTGGAATTCTTATTGAAATTATCTATTGGACTTTGTTATTTTGAAACCATTCCTTACAAAGTGATGACTCTAAGGTGAACGGGAGGTACAATTATGAACCGTTACACCAATATGAGATCAAAAACCAAATGTTGTAATTGTGCAGCCAGAGCGTTATGCCGAGTAATTATTAAAGTAGAAATAACATGTCGGGGCATACCACAAGACCTTTAATATTAGTGTGAGGAAAGTTATAAGAAATGATGAGGTGGTTGGGGGTACGCTTCTACTAACCGTTGTCAGGATGTTATATTAATGAATTCTGGAGTTACCAAGCCTTTTCCTGATCCAGGAAATGCAAATCGATTGCGATGTAAAACATATCCTTAGAGGAAACTAACATGGAAGTGAGATGGACAAGAAAGGAAGAAATATCGTGGCAAGAATGTGAAGCTTTACTTAGCTTAAAGGGATTGATGCACATAGAGACACATAAAGTTTAAAAAGCCCCTAATAGCAAATGGATGCATGGATATATGCCAATGATCCTTCGAGATTACCACCTAATCAAGTTTATTGGGAATCGCAGCAGCATACAGGCCTCAGGCTGATTGGCGCCAGTTGTGAAAGAGGACGAGCGTATGACATCTTACCTATACCATCGAGAACTGAAACCCTTATCGGAAATGGAGGAATTGTTGACTAGTTAAAGTGCGTAGTTGTTTTTCAAAGATAAGGTTAAAGAGAAGGTTTCACCAACTCAAGATCGACCTCTGTACTGTGCCAAAGTTGGCATTTCACATTAATATAAACATTATAAATTCTGGTAGTATCATGTGGATTGACTAGTGAGTCAGAAGCCCTTGTGGGTTAATAAATAAAGTTTTAAGAATGATATGAGAGATTAGTAACAACCTCGTTGTTAGCTATACTTTATAATGAGAAGAGGACTTTGAGAGTCACGATGATGCGTCTTTCAAGAGTTTAAGAGGTGTGCTGATGCAGTAGAAAGGGGATGATAGCCTATACTTCTAAACAACATAAAGGTTACGGGATGGGATATATTAACCGTGAGTCTGGGATTAGTCATGATGGCGTTCACGCATAAAACTGAGACGTTAACTTTATGAGAAAAGTGTGAAAGTTTTCCACAAGTGCCATAAGTATATCTTCATATTAGAACTAAACATAAGAAAGAGAAGGTGACGAAAGGGAGCAGGGAGTATAATGGAGAAATTTGTTATTTCCCAAGAAAGGCCAGTATGGTGGCCGATACCTATAGAGGGGATTATTCAAAATTGGAATTCAGTCAGTATTGACCAAGAAAATAGAGTATATACAATAAAGAATAATGTTAGAGGAAAATGACTAAATTATGGGGAAGGACAAAGATGTATAGAGAATTAAGGGAATGTTTGGCAAACGGATATGAAGAATGGTATTGGCAAACTATTAAGTACAAACGCAGCATGTCAAAAACAAAAGGATAGAGATCTAGTGGATTAATTCCGCCTGTAGAAAATCTTGAATGTGGACAGGATTATAATGAACTTCATGAGGAGGTCGCCGAAGACCGAGCCAAGAAATGGCCCTAGTTGATTTATAATTGCTGGACCAAGTGATTTACCTACGAGAGACTTTCCATTTAGAAGATTATCGATTTATATACGGAAGAGATGGTGGTGCAATATAAAGCTTCTGCAGTGATTACGTCAGATAGAGACTTAAGGTTAAACTTCGAATATTGAAGGTGCTTTCAAGTATAATTAATAAAGAGATTGAGCGTATGTACTAATTTGATACGTGGCTGACGGGCAGGGAAGAAGAATTATCCAGACAATCGAATTTATATTTAGTGACGTGCCTTAGGTTTCACGGGGCAGTCGAGAATAAAAACTTATCCATGAAATGAATGTTGTTATCATGATCGTCACCATGTGAACGTAAGGACGTCTCTTGTAAAGCGTACTACGAAAGAAGAAGTTTCGCTTTTCTTGCGTTACGAAGAAGTCAATGAACGAGGGATATAGTAGCTGAACCGGTTCGACGTATACCGAAGACTATATAGTATCCATAGCAAGTGGTAACGACTAACGGGAGGCAACACATGCGTGCTAACCAAGCCAAGGAAAATGAGGAATACCGTGCGTATTGACGTTGTCTCAGATTATAGAACACGACCACAAAGTATTCACGGCCCAACGATACAAGGACTCAACACGGATACTATGAACAAGGTAGAAGAGGAACGTATAAGTAGTGGGATAGAAATTTTCATTCATAGAACAACCGATAAGGAATACAGGTCGAGGAGAGCATGCGTTGAGAAGCAACATTAAAGCGTTGGTGAGACTGCAATAGCCCTAATTTTCGTGAATATTCGAACCTGGATGAAAATTAATTTTATGGGTGGATGAGAAATTTTTGCAATCACGATATGTACGAATTATTAAATGAAGATTTTGAATTGATATTACGCCTTTACGGTGCAGACGAGTGTATGTAAAAGTCATTAGTTTTTACGAAACCCATTATTTCGAATGGTCAAATTTTATGAGATATCAAAGGAGTATGAGGTGGGAGACTTCGTGATGCTAAAGGTATCCCCCTGAAAAGGATTGATGCGGTTTGGTAAGAAAAGGAAGCTAAGTCCGAGGTTTATAGGACCTTTTGAGATCTTGAGGCGTATTGGGGAGTTAGCCTACGAGTTAGTCTTGCCCCTAAGCTTGCAGAAAATTCGTAATGTGTTTCATGTGTCCATGCTACGACCCAACCACACGGACTTTCGGCATGTGATAGAATACGACCAGATAGACCTACAGCCAGATGTGACTTATGTGGAGAAACCAGTGGAAATCATGGATAGAAAAGAACAAGTGCTGAGGAGCAAGGTTGTCAAACTAGTGAGAGTTTTGTGGAGGAACCAGAACGTCGAGGAATCAACATGGGAACTAGAAAGCACGATGCGTGAAAAGCACCCCCAACTGTTTTCAACCTGATTCCGGGACGGAATCCTTTTAAGGAGGGGAGGCTGTAAGAACCCTAATTTTTGTAATATTTTCTTTTATATAATATCATATGACATTGTGAATTTGGAACCTTTTTAGTCATCCATGTTGTTTAATGGAATTAATTATCTGAGAAATTATGTTGTTACATTCACTATGTAAGATAAAGGGAAGGTTGTTGAAGGCAAGAGACTTATTGTTAGTAAGATTTATAAAACTTTGGATTTGAGAGCTATTAGAATACTAAAAGATTTTTAAGGAATTATGACGAGGAGTTATGGATATTCGAGGAATTTACACCATTAAGTACTTAGGGAATTACAAGGGAAATCTCTACGCGACAAAATATTATTACGAGGAGTTAATTAAGATACGATACGAATTAAAGATTAAGTGACAAGCATTGGTGGAAGAATAATGATACAAGGAAAGATATTACATGCAAGTGTCATGCAACTAGGTAGTTAGAAAAGCAAGCTAGTAATGCAAAAACAACTAGAGTAATAGTAACTAGTTATGATGCATTGTCCAAGGAGACAAGGAGGTATGGTTGGCCTAGGGAGCTAGTACTAGGCTTGCAACATGTGATACAATAATACATACACCTAATACATATCACTTCACTTTATTCACCCAACACAAAAAGCAAAACAAAACACTCTCTCTCCCCCCTTGTTCATCCTTGCTCTCGGCCCAAGCTCTAGGGGAGGAAGAAGAAAATTCTTTCTTCAACTTCTCATCACTCATAATTCAAGATAAAATTCCTAGGTCCTCTACACTATATAAGGAAGGTATGCTATGAATTCCAACCCCTTTCATCCACTAGTTTTTGAGTTATAAATTGTTGAAGTTTAGATGAATAGTAACTATGTTTAGTTTTCTTTTAGATCTTGAGTTGTAAGGATTGTAGGGGCTCGTCCAAGGTGTTCTTGAGACTTGTAAGGCATACCCAAGGCTCCTAGATACTCAAGAAGGTATAAAACTCTAACTCCTCTTGGCCATGAATTATTTATGGTGTATAATGTTAGATCCATGGATGTTAGTGTGAATCTTGGACATATGAGTTATGGATGATGTAGATCTTGAGTTTAAATGTTGTGGTTGTGATTTTCAAGCTTGTGGTTAGTGTATGTAACTCCATGTATGCTATAGAGTATGATCTTGGTGGTTTAGATGATGGTTGTGATGTTTATATAGGATTCTTGAATGGTTAAGTGCAAAAGCATGCTGTGTAAATTTTCTGGGAACTTGTACTGTCTTGTAGGAGGATTTTGAACCCCTAAATCTTGTCCCCTGTAGTCCTAATATATATTGTTGGAAAGGTATTTGGATTTAGTTTCCAGAAATATAAGGTTCATGACTAGGTGATGTATAGATTTTGAGTTATGGCCTGAGAAGTGAAATGTGTTTCTGGATTCCGGACTGCACTAAGTGGTCCCCTTGTGAACCTTGTTTAAACCCCTAAAAATTTATGTAGGGTCATGGAAAAATTAGAGAAGCTAGTAAATGCAGTGGGGAAGGCTACCCAAAAAGAATTTGATTAAAATATGTATTTTTCAATTTTATAAAAATGTTGAAGTAAAATCCGCGCAAGTGAAAAACCACTTAGGAGATTAGTTTAAAGTAGTTTTAAGAGTATTCACTTGAGTTTCGAGTTTGAGGAATAGATTTGAGTCGAATGGGTAAAGAATGTGATAATGTGATGACATGGTCATATAGGAGGGTTAGTGGGTCAAATGGTGGAGTCGCTAAGATGGCCTTGTATTCTTTAAAACATTATGATTAAGTGGTGTTGCTAAGATACTAACGAGCGAATATTGGATATTTATAGATTGTCGCTCCACTCCACGAGCCCAACCACACCAACCTTCCCAAGGCAAGTTTTCCAACCCTAAGTATTTATTTTCAAGATATTATGTTCCTGATTCTACCTATGCAAGTTTACTTTTCAAAACTTACATATACAAGGACTTTCACTATTGTGTTTGTAGTTTTCAATCATATCAAATGTTTATGTTTATCGAAGTATCGATGAAACTGAGATGTATAAGTACATATATGTTTGCACCCCTTGAACTTAGAATGAAATGTTTTCTTCGGACAACGACTCTAGCAATAGAGGTCGTAGTGGTCCGTATATACTGTTGACCGGGGAGCGGTATATTATTATATCGTAATTAAATTGCGAAAACCCGAAGGGTCATTCGGGGAGTATCGTATACTCAAGTAATTATTTTTATATCTTCGTAAATACTCAAAATACCTATCTTGGATTAAAAGCTTATGTAATTAAATAATTATTTTATTAATTATTAATATTAAATCTTAAAATATCATTTATTAATTATTGTTCATTATTTTAAAGACAAAGCTAATCCAAGATACCTTTTGCACTTTCAAACTCGAACTCTTTCGAACTCAAAACATTTTCGAAAACCCCCGGTCAGGTTTTGCTTCTTGTACACTTTTCAAGAATTATCGGTCGACTGAGGTCGAACTTCAACTACTCGAATTTTCTATCAAAATGATTTTTGAAAAGAAAAGAAAAAGGGGACTCTGGCAGGTGTGGGAATCATTGACGAACGATTCCCGGGATGTGTAAGCGGCCGTGAGCCAGGCGGTCCATCAATTATTATTCCGGCCCAGGTGTTGCCGAAGGATGATTACGGATGTAGTTTTCATCGAGGGTGATTACGGATGTAGTTTTCACCCGAGGATAGTTACGGATGTAGTTTCTATCCTTCGACCGGTAGAGAAGACCCGCGGATTATTGGACTTGGATGTGGCGACTGATCATCGTCAATCCCTGTCAGGTTTTTATGTTTTCTTCCAGTCCCATCCTCCACTTTGGAAAAAAATTCTCAAACACTGCTTCTTGGGCCTAAGTGCCAAGTTGCCGATAGTGTGGCTTTTGATAAGAAAAATATTGACATCGTGCAGTATCTAGAACTGCAAGATTTTCTATAAAGATTGGCACGGGTTAGTGCACTCTTGAAATTATTTCAAAGAATGAAATGTTTTTGTATGGGAAACCTTCTAAGCTAATGGAAGGAAAGAGGTTTGCAATGATGTATTCTCGGTACAGTATGTTAACCGTAGAGTGTTTTGCCGAAAATGATATACTCATATGTATATATTTTCAAACTTGAGATATATTGAAATGAGAACCTTATAAAGGGTTCATATGTTATTCTTAAAGCTCTTTAGTGAGTATAAATGTTTTATTCAAACTCGGACATATATATTGTCCAATTATGTTTTGAAATCTGAGATATATACCCATACAGTTGGGAATGTTTTCAGAATAAACCACATTATTATTTTTTCAAAATGGTGAACTTGCTGAGCTTTATGTAGCTCATTCTTGCTTTATAAAAACTTTTCAGAAAGAGAAGAATTTGGTCGGTTAACTCCGCACCAGCAGAAGAGGAGTGGAAGATTTACCCCGGAGATGATTTAGTACTGATAAATACTACAGAGTAAGTCTGATAGGTTTTCAGCTGTAATAGTAAGACATGTCTTCAGGTATAGTTGTATAAGTGGAAGTGCGTATGATTCTGGATTGTACAGATGAATTGTAATATTTAGTGTTACTTTTGATTATCGTTTCTGAGGCTCTAACTTGTTTGTACGTAAGATTGAGGTCTGGATGGATGTATTGTTGAGTTGTAAAGTTAATACAGGTATGATATGGTTGGATGGTGATGTGACGACCCGAATCTTGGACCTCAGATTTGGGGGTGTCACAATCATCTATCATTTCATCTACTGAGATTCTGGAAATGTTATATCTAAACCAGAAATTTTTTTTAATGTATTATTTACTATAGTTCTTTAATGCTTTATCTTCTTCTTGTTTGTAGTTGAGTTATCCTCTAGGTATTTGATTGTTATTGTCTAACAAACAAATAGGGGGAGATTGAAAGGCATATGATGTAGCCTATTTGTATCTCGAGGATACAACTCAACTTAAACAAGATTGTAATAGTAAATAGTACATATACTGTCACAAGGAATCTAAGATTGTATTATCTGTCAGAAGAAAAAGAAGACAAAGTCAATCTACCGTTTTGAGGTATACTACACTTGAAGAAGTTCATTCAGTTGATCAAGCATCAGTGGAGTAATCAAGACAGTGGATTCTATTTATAGTGACAAGAGGTTTCTACAGTGGCAGAATACAGATTATAAAGGTTTGAAAAAGAGTGAAGAAAAGGGAGACATGAACCACAGTTTTAAAGTCAATATATGAAGAATAGTCATTGCGGTTAGTCACTCATGAACCAGACCGTGCATCGAGTGTCAACATTAAACAGTGGTTGTTCGTCATTAACTTCAGTGGTTCAAGCTATCAAGACTGGTATGTGAAAGAATCATTGTGCAAGCAACAGAAGTGCTAAATTAATTAACCACAAGGATTTTACTATTCAGTGGACAGGCTACGAGGAAAAAGAATTATCATAAAGAAATTCTAAGTGATATATTCTTAATGCTGAAATCCCGGTTAGAATTATTGTATTTTTTGTTAAGCAAAAGGAGTCCGGTTCCAGACCCTCAGGAGACCGCAGCTTAGAACTTAAGGTTTTATTTATATTAATAAATATTTTATTTATTTAGAAAATTATATTTATAAATATCTAATAATATTAGATATTTATTTTTATAATTTCTGAATTAAATGAATTATTTATTAATTAAAGATTATAAGCTATGCAGATTTAAAAGCATTTCTACGAAGCCCGTACTTATAAAACAAGTAAACAAACAGAATTGTTTGTTTAAATAATTCAAGAGAATTGCTTGTGTCGGCAGAATGAATTACAAAATGTAAGTCATACCGAAAGTTATATCCAGCAAAAGAAAAAATATGATAATATAACTATCAAAGGATAGTTATACCGATTGTCATATTCAGTTCAAGAGAGTAGTCATATCAAGATGTTGGATTGGACAGTCATATTATCTTGACTGGATAGTCATATCTCGTTCAAAGAGATAGTTATACCGAAAGTTATATTGGGATGGATTGTCATATCTAGTTCAACAGACTGTCATATCAAGTATTAAGGATAGTCATACCGAAAGTTATATTGGAAGAGACTGTCATATTACTTGCAGTGGATAGTCATACCGATAGTCATATCAGTTCAAAGATAGCAAATGATATAAAAGACAGAAGACAGCAGACAACAAAAAAAACACAATCTTCACTTCTCTTCATCAGATAGAGCCGAGAGAAAAGAGAGAGACCAAGAGAGAAAATAGTTCTGTTCTTCAAATAAATTCTTGTAAATTATTTCCGGATTATATTGTTAAATCTGAACCACTAGAAATAGTTTACTTGTACTATTGGAACTATCTAGCGGATTAAGATCCCTAGAACTTATCTCTCGAATTGCTTTTTAGCATTCGATCTTTTTATTACAAATATAGAAAAGTTCATGTCGAATTTTCTATAGAATTTGTAATAATTAGTTTGGTCATCAAACCTTGTAATTTGTACCCGTGTATTTAGACACACCCCATCAAGTTAATATAAATTTTATATTCAACTTGAAATATCGGTATTCGTTTTATTCCGCATCAATTTGTTCTTGATTTAATATTTTAAGAAAAGAGCAAATTCGATTAAACGACATAGTTTGTATTCAACCCCCATTCTACAAACTATTTTGGACCTAACAGGCAATAAATTTAAAGTAAATATAAAGGTCTCAGGAAGATCTTTCCGAATTGATATTATACATGATTTTCTAAAATCATACCAACGAGTTATACATGTGACATAATTTCACAAATTTACATGTAGAATCTCAAAAATACTAAACGACCAAAGTTGTAGAAATTCAAGAGTTTTTTTCGAAATATCTAAAATATATAGATTCCGATGTAAAACGAATTCAATATAATTTTTACGGAAAATGTAAATTAGCGTAACTCATACAAACATATATTTAGAACAATGCAATGAAAAAGAAGAGGACGATAAAGGGGATGCGTACCTTTTAATCTTAAAATAAATATTGACTAATTCTTTTTAGATCTCACTTTAAAATTTGAAATGAGTAAGAAAGAACCTTTAGTCGATGATCATAAGAATAACTTGTGCCTCTTAACGCACTTTAAACAATCAACCACTTCCTCTAGCTAATACGGTTTGGAGCTAAAGTTCCACTGGGATACCAAAACAATCTTTCATGTTTGTAAAAGTTAATCCTCTTCATGGATATGAGGTCCACCATCGTCACGTATTGACGGAGCGAAAGAGCTAGTCGTGCTCAAAACGTGTTGTACAATAATATATATAACAGTGAAGAAAGCTAGATAGAGCTAGATAATAAAGAGAAAGAAGATTATCATTTTATTCATATATCTAAACAATGAACAAGCAAGGCTTTATATAGCCTCCCAAATCATAAGTTACAATGATATGAAAAGCCAAAAGTTGGAGGAGTTACAAGGATAATAAAGAGCTAAGGTTGGAGTTACAATTGTGGTTGTAAAGCTAAGAGTCATACAATATTATATAACAGATATGTTCTTTTCCTTAAAATCACAACAGCTAATGAAGAATAATCCTGCCTGACAAATATTTATTTTCCTTAAATCAAACAAAAGCTGAAAAATAAGGAAAATATTAATCTTAAACGAAACAAACATCCTGCATAACGAAAAAAAATAAAAATTTTACCCATCCGAAGAACACACAATCATTATTTAATTATGATGATAGAAGTAGAAAAAGGGAGAAAAGTTAACACATCTCTTGGAAAATAGTACTTTCTACTAAAAATATTACACCAAATAGAGTTTAATAGTTGCTCCATAAGTTTTTACTTCTCCTTGAAACCATTTCATCTACGAGCTGCACCTATGAGCGGCACCTACCAGAGTAATTAGGACTTCAACGCGACACCATCAGTTAAACCTACAATTGAAAATTGGAAACAAGACAAAAGATGCAAGTTCTCGGAAGAGCAACAAACCAGATGCAATCCATTCACATCTAGAGTATACATGCTTGTAAGAGTAAAACGCACAAAGTTGTTAACTTCTGAATGGCAATGAGAAAATCTATCTATAACCTATACTAAAGTAAAATCTCTTACCCACAAATTCCCTCCAAAAATTCCCTCCTCTCTCTCCTCCCATCTTAACTTCTAGAATTTTCCTTCTCACTCCCCTCATTTCAAATTTCTCACTAAAATTCCCTCCTCTCTCTCATCCCACTTCTATTCATTATTGTTATTTTATTTATAATACATATATATATATATATATATATATATATATATATATATTATGTTTTTCTTCCAAAATTCTTCCATCCCAAATTTATGTTATTGGAAATCCCTTGTCTCTTAATATTTTATTGCTCCATTAAAAATATCATTTTAATTATTATTTTTTCACTTATATTATATTAATAAAATAAAAAGAAGAGAAATTAATATTTCATTCTTAAAATATAAAATTTAATTAAACATAATCTAAAATGGAAATTATGATATACGAGAATAAAAATTATGACTAATTCAAAATTTAATACCTAATCAATTAAATTAAATTTTGTTAGAATGTCGAAAATATGACTAATGCAAATGAAAATTAATTATTATGAATATAATTTGTAGTCATTTAAATTATATTTTCTTCAAAACTAACTAATTTAAATTTCAATGAATAAAAATTATAATTATAATAAATAAAAAATACTTACATGTTAATTATTTTGAATAATATTCGAAAATATATTGTGGGATATTCTAAATGGGTACCATTGTACAATTGGCTTTTCCATTTGGTACCATCCAACATTTTTGACTTCCAAGTGGCACCACTGTACTTTTGGCTTCATCCATTTTATACCATTCTGTCAAGCAAACGTTAGACAGACGTTAGAATATTCATAATGGTACCACTATATAATTGACTTTTTTATACGGTGCCATCCAATATTTTTGACTTCTACATGGTGCCATTTTTCTCTCACTTAGGTCAAATTTTTTTTTTTGAATTTCACAATTTATCTATACATTTTACCCTATAATAAGTCATTGATTCTCTCACTTTTTCTGATCAGCCTCCAAGTCATTAATTAGTCATACATTATATATATATATATATATATATATATATATATATATATATATATATATATATATATATAATGTAAACCCTACGGAAGCTCCTGGACAGATCCGAGCACTCATTATATATGTATTAATTTAATATTTTGAACTATTGATCAAAGTTTATTATGATTGAACAATTGGATCTGAGTCTAATGAATGACTTGATTGCTTATCAGAAATAGTGATATTTAGATAATCAATGACTTATTACAAACAAAGCATATGGATAAGTTGTGAAAATTCCAAGAAAAATTTGATTTTAGTGAGAGAAAAATGGTACTATGTAGAAGTCAAAAATATTGGATGGCACCGTATGAAAAAGTCAATTTAATAGTGGTACCATTAAGAATAATCTAACGTCCGATTAACGTTTGCTTGACAGAATGGTATAAAATGGATGAAGACAAAAGTATAGTGGTGCCACTTGGAAGTTAAAAATGTTGGATGTTACCAAATGGAAAAGCCAAGTGCACAGTGGTACCATTTGGAATATCCCATATATTGTTTACAAACTTATACTAAGCACGACCTAATAGTTTCTTCGCACTTTTCTTTTTCTAATTTTTAGATGTGTCTCCTTTATTGGTCCATCACTTAACTCATATATATTTTCAAATTTTTCCCAATATTTTACACATTCTCTAAATTTTCGTAGCCAACTCAAATGTAAACGAATGAAAACGAAAATTTATCTTTAAAATCGTGCATATGCACGGGTATTATCTAGTTTGGTCTAAAAATGGTTAAGCACTTCATTTGGTCAGCAGGAGAATTTGAACAAATAAAATAACACATACTCCCTCTGTTCCATAATACTTTTCCTGTTTACTTTGGACACGTTTGCCAACACACACTTTTGATCGTTAATATCTTCAATTTCGTATCAGTATGAAATATAAAAACTTCACTATATTAAAGTATTCATAAATACGAATCAAACAAAATCACTCATGACTATATTTTGTCTTATAAATTATGCGTAAATTAGTAGTCAATCGCTTATAATAAACAGTATCCAAAATCAAAACCAGAAAGGTTTTTCGGAACGGAGGGAGTAATAGTTATACCGGTTATGCAGACAGTAGAAGTTAAAAATTAGAATATGGTCAAATAGATGTATCAACTTCCATACGTCCTGCCTAAGAAAGTTGCCCTAAATCCCTGATTACTAAAATAAAAGCAGCATTTAAGTATATCTACAACATGATTCCATGAAAAGGCATAAACATAAGCCCCTTAAGATATTTATTCATTTTCTTTGATATACATGGGACAACTGACAACAGCTTTTCAGAATATTATCATTCAACCAAACCAAGATTTCTGCCCTCGGTTTTAAAAACTACTTGCTAACTACAATCTAGTACTGCCAGAGGTTATGCTTTGAAACACGGTCATGCCAAGCTCATTACAAATAATTTTGATATAAGAATCCCCATATCCCGACCCTAATATAATTGCTCCACTGTTTGTAATCTGCGTAAATTCCTTCAATACAATTCTAAAATGTCTAATCCAAGACACAAAGGACTTCCTAAGTTAAACTGCTATCCTCACTCTTATTTCTTTCGAGTACTTGAATTCTGTGCACAATTTCAACTTAAAAGTATAGATGTTTATTAGCACGGTATGAAGCTTTTATTTTTGTTAGGAGTTTTTCATATATAACATCATATATGTATTTACAATACCTATTTATATGATGTGTTCCCCCAACCCAAATCTCCATATCAAGAATCATATATGTTATCCCAGGTAACTAACTGTACCGGGGAGAAATGCATGAGAGAAATTTCTCCAGTTTTGAGCCTTCTCGCAGAGAGCTAGTCTCTTGGCTCTGTATGAGAAAAGGACAAAAAAAGATGCAAGGTTGTTTATTTAATAGACTAGTAAATCGTGACTCCGTGGATGATATATTTTCTACTATAATATAACAATTTTATAGGTATGTAAAGTTGGTAATGTTTGAATGCAATACCCTGACTCCGATCTATGAAATGTGGCTAACTATTACACAAATCTAAGAGTTTGCCCCTATATGACAAGTAACAACAGGATGTAGAAGTTTATTACTTACTAGTCATGCAAATTGAAAACTCTGTCTTGCTTTTCACAACCTACTCAATAACCACCATTCATTACAAGTGACATGACTTTAAAAGATAAACACAGAAAGAGCGAGAAAGAGATCATACATCATACGATAAGTCATAGTTAGCAGAAAGGAGAGCAATGAATGTTGTACATGATACTAAAATATAGACTTGTCACAGCTCAAACATAATTTCATGAACCAGACTTTTAAGTGTAAAAGAGTACAGATGACGGACCAACAATTATTATAAGAAGATACAGTTAATATCACTTACCAGTTACCACCATGAGACTCAGGCTTGCTCACTTGCGAATTTCAACAAAGACTTTCCTCCCTCATACATGATCAAACTCTCCAGGAAGGAAGTGTCAATAGTAGCAAGAGCCAATACAAATTTCGAAACCTCTGGAACCCCAGGCTTACCAAATCCATGATCTCTAAGAATCATGGTTTTGAGATTACAGGAGAATATTCTTGTAATATCAACCCTCTCGGGGGCAGCTGACTCAATTACAAGTGTTCCATTTTTTGTTATATTCAAAGGCGGCCCACCTTCTTTGAGTATAACTTTAAAACGCAAAGTCCAAGAAACTGCATCATTTTGTTTCCTCATCAACCATATACCACAAGGATGCGTTGATGTCCTTTTGATACAGCGTTGTACATCTATAATACAAAGAGCTAGGGTACCCTCAAACTCCATAAGCTTAAACGGGGTCATTTTTCCTAATGAACTGGGTGTTGAATATTCAAACTCTCTAGAAGAAAACAAGTTCAATGTTCAAACAAGGAGGCTAGTCTTTGTTCCATGTTCAAATATGGTAGGCTTGAAATAAATAATAGTGATGTAAGCAATGATGTTAGCTTGTATTTTGAAATCTATAAATAGACTCATTGTATTGCCATTATAAATATACCAAGAGAAATAAAAGAGAGAAACACAAGAGTTGTTCTCCAGAGAGAAACACAAGAGTTGTTTTCTAGAGAGAAACACAAGAGTTGTTTTCCAACATTTGGTATCAGAGCTTGGTTGTTAAATTCTGAAAATTCGGCAAATTTTCTGGCAAGTTACTATTTCGGCGGCACTGTTCACGCCGTAGAAGATGAAATACTGTTCACGCCGGAGAAGACGAAGTACTGTTCATACATACGGTATTGTTTATACGGAACTGTTCATAAGGAACTGTTCATACGGGACTGTTCATACGGCACTGTTCATACAGACGACACTGTTCACACCGTAGAAGACGAAGTACTGTTCACTGTAGAAATCATGGGAGATTTTATAAACTCTATTCAGAAACTCAACAACAATAATTATGGGTCATGGAGTACCCGTATAAAGTTTTATCTGCTTGGACAGGATTTATGGGATGTTGTAAATGGTAGTGATACAACACCACCAAGGGAGGCTAGAAGTATAGATACAAGTTCCGTCGATTCAACTTCAACACCGGCACGACCAGAGGCTACACCTCA
The DNA here is from genome assembly GCA_036435485.1 of Saposhnikovia divaricata. NCBI lineage: Eukaryota > Viridiplantae > Streptophyta > Magnoliopsida > Apiales > Apiaceae > Saposhnikovia > Saposhnikovia divaricata. The sequence goes on from CM071594.1 coordinate 85,611,734, forward strand.
AAGACCAGTAGCTGACCCTGAGATCTTAAAGAAATGGAAGGTTAAGGCAGGCAAAGCCATGTACGCTTTAACCGTAGCTGTGGAGGATGAATTTCTACAGCGAATCAAAGATGCCCAAACGCCGAAAGATGTGTGGGACATATTAATAGGAGTTTTCGCTAAGAAGAATGACGCAAAATTACAAAGGCTCGAAAATGAGCTTTTGTCCATCTCCCAGCAAATTATGACCGTGAGTCAATATTTCTCAAAGGTAAAATCTCTCTGTGATGAGATTTCTAAACTAGATCCAGAAAATGGTATTACACCAACCAGGATGAAAAGAATTATCATCCATGGACTAAAGCCGGAGTACAAGAGTATTATCACGACAACTCGGGGCTGGGCCACCGAGCCAACTATAGCAGATCTGGAGAATTTGCTAATTAACGAAGAGGAACTAGACAAACCCATGTCTAGTCAACCAACCATCCGTGAAGAGACGGCTCTTTTCACCAACAGGGGAGACGGCCGAGGACGCGGTCCTGGTCGTGATAGAGGTCGAGGACAAGGGTGTGGTGCCGGGAGATTCAATAGTCAAGAAATAGACGTTCGAGGAAATCAATATAGAGGTTTCCAATCAGGGGGAGCTCGAGGAGCTCAAAATAATCATGGTGGTCAGAACCGGTGGCAACAAAAAGATCATCAAAGTGATGAATGTTATAATTGTGGCAAGAAGGGACATTACGCAAGAAATTGCTGGTCTAAGAAAATTGAAGGAAATGTCGCAACATCTTCTAAGAACGAAGACGCTGGAGAAGAAGATTGGAACTTCGACACTTCTTTTTTTGTGGAAAAGAAAGATATTGTTAATGCACGAGGGAAAGGCCCAACAGAAGAACATGCACTTACTGCTGTATGTGAGCAGTCAGTCGACTACAAGAATGATTGGATCGTTGATTCAGGCTGTTCCAATCATATGACCGGAGATGAGTCAAAATTGTCGAGCATAACCAAGTACACAGGAGATCGTGTTATCGTAACAGCATATAACACACATTTGCCAATATCCTATGTTGGCAAGTCGCAGCTATCACAAAAATATGGACATGAAGGTATACAACTCGAAAATGTTTATCATGTCCCAGGGATGAAGAAGAACCTGCTGTCAGTACCCCAACTAACAACTTTAGGTAACTATGTACTATTCGGCCGAAATGATGTGAAGGTGTATAAAGAATTAAAAGTCATAGGTACACCTTTCATAGAAGGACCGAAAATGAAGGCTATCTATGTGATGTCAACTGAAGAGGCCTATGTAGACAAGGCCAGAAAGAGTGACACAGGCGACTTGTGGCATGCACGACTCGGGCATGTCAACTACAACAAATTGAAGATTATGATGCAAAAGTCAATGTTGAAAGGACTCCCACAAATTAAGATCCGCCATGATACTGTATGTGCTGGATGTCAATATGGTAAGGCGCATCAATTGCCGTACAAGGAGTCAAAGTTTAGAGCACAGGAGCCGTTGGAGCTGGTGCATTCAGATGTTCTTGGAAAAATCAAACAACCATCAACTCGTGGTTATCAATATTTATTAACCTTCATTGATGATTTTTCGAGGTATGTGTGGGTATACTTCTTAAAACATAAAGATGAGGTTTTTGAAAAATTCAGGGAATTCAAGGACACATTAAAACGCGAGCTCGGAAGAAAAATCAAGTGCCTTCGCACTGATAATGGAGGAGAATACACTTCAAATGAGTTCAACAACTACCTCAAGAAGTTCAACATCCGGAGACAACTCACTTGTGCAAAAACTCCACAACGGAATGGAGTAGTGTAGAGGAAGAACCGCCATCTAGCAGAGATGTGTAGAAGTCTTCTACATGCCAAGAATGTTGATACAAGGTTTTGGGCAGAATGCATGAAGACGGTGGTCTATATCACTAACAGGTTACCACAACCAAGGTTGTAATTTGTTTCACCATTTCAGAAGGTGCACAATGTAAAACCAACGGTCAATTATTTTCGGATATTTGGTTGTGTATGTTATGTGTTTATTGCAGATGAAGACCGCAGTAAGTTTGATAAGAAAGCTATCCGCTGCATTTTTGTGGGATATGATCAACAGAAGAAAGGTTGGAGATGTTGTGATCCCAATACAAATAAGATATATGTCTCACAAAATGTTGTATTCGATGAGGCATCTTCATGGTGGGCAAATAAAGTGGTGTTACCAGATTCACAGGAGCTGCAAGGAAAGTTACAAATCAAATTGCAGCTAGATTCCTCCCAAAATAATGATGTTATAGAGGAACCAGAATCCCCGACGGATCAATTGGAGGTACGATCCAAGTCAAGAAGCCCTTAGAGAACAGGTGTTCATGAAACACCAGATGAAGTACAGACTAATCAACCGGAAGAGCAACAACAAGAGCCTTCACAACATCAAGTACGAAGGTCTAATAGAGATAGACGGCCAAATCCAAAGTATATAGATGTTGCCTATGCTCAGGTCAAAGAGCCAACTAACTTTGATGAAGCATCAAAGAGTCCAGAGTGGAGAAAGGCCATGGAAGAAGAGATTTTGGCACTTAAACAAAATTAAACATGGAATTTAGTGCCAAAATCTGAAGCTGTTAAACCCATATCTTATAAATGGGTTTACAAGTTAAAGATTCACCCAGATGTTACGATCGAGCGATACAAGGCTCGATTAGTTGCTCGCGGGTTTGCTCAGGAATAAGGCATAGATTATGACGAGACATTTATTCCAGTGGCAAAGATTACTACAGTTCGTGTCTTACTAGCCTTAGCCGCAAGTAAGTTGTTGCGTAAAATACAGATGTGCAAGTGTACACAATCGCAAGCAAGTAATATAGTAATAAATACCAGATATCGTTCCTCAAGGACTGCCTAATTGTATAAATCGCAATTAATATCAAACAATTTGGTTATAGAACACAAGAATTGGGTTTTGTTTTTCTAATTAAACTAATTAATTTATAACTAATTTAACTAACTAATATACTATCAAAGAGAGTTGGATTTAGATACGAGAAGCTAAGTCAAGATAATTACTTCCCCTAATATGTTCATGTCGGTAATAAAGTAGTGTAATACCATAGCAAGTCACAGTCTACTAACCAGAAATTCAACGGTCATAGGTTTCTCTCGAAATCACTATGATATAGATTCTGTAATTAAATTAACATATGTCTATGCGCAATTCAACTTCCAGAATACAATTAAGCATCAATTTCACTCGGCTATGCAAGGTAACAATATATGTCTATACCGTCACAAAATTAATATCAACAGATATAATCATGCACTATTCAAGTTTTGTGTCCATTAACTATAACCCTCTCAGTATTATAATTAACTCAACAATCTACTAGTGTTGGCCAAACAATAACAAATATATAACATAATATCCACTTGAATGAATAAACTGTGAACTGCAAACAATACTTCTTATCAAAACACCAACAATCCCATACTAGAGTTCCATAAAAATCCTAACTCATACAAGTTTAGTTCATAATAAACGCATCAAAATAATCCCAAGTTAACCAACACATGTTCATAAGAAGAGATATAAAAAGATAAGAGAAAACTAAGCCAATTGAATGTCTTCAATGGCTGAATTCCTCGTTGTTGATTGCTTCTTCTCCTCCCTTGTGCGGCTACTCTCTTGCCTCTATTGTATCTCTCTTTCTAGTTAATAGGGCTGATCTATCTAATAATATGTCTAATAAAAGTATTTTTAATTATTACCATAATTACAAGGAATTTTTCCCAATTAGAATTGAATTCCAATAATAGAAATTCGTCACTAACTCTTGGGCTCTGTTTCTGGGCTGATGTAGTTGGAATCTGATATCAAGACCACTTCTAAATGGAAGCCCTTCTCATAAGATTTCCGTGGGCTGTTGAATCGCCTAAAACGGACTTCTGTAACTCCAGATATGGCCCAAACAGTGTAGACTATGCTGCGACCCATAAAATCCGAATTTTAATCAAATTAATCCTCAACTCTTGTTATTTAAGCTCCAAGCCTTCCTTTATTATAACTCCTTAATTCCTACAATAAAACATTAAAATTTATTAGATAAAAATCCAAATCAATGCAAAATAACTTAAATATAGGGACAATATTAATATTAAATGCACGCTTATCACATCCCTACACTTAGCATCTTGCACGTCCTCGGGCAAAAAAGAAAGAATAACTAAATCCTAACTACCTAGTACCACTTCCGTAGGTGATCACGGTTGCATTTGTCATATGCAACAAGCCCTTTAAACCCCAAGGTAGCCCTAGTGGACGAGTAAGGTCTCGTGAGGGTTTGTAGTGAATTTACCCACAAAATTCCTAATTTTTATTCTGACTGCCAAGTCTCAAACATGAAATATATCATAGCACTCCACACATGCAAACTTAATCATGTAATAGCTCTTAGATGTCATATAATGCGATTCCTCAACTTTACGCACCAACACAACTATTCAAGCACGCACACATAGTCTCAAAAGACTAAAATATCAAGAATAACATCAAAGTCTCAATCAACAAGAAAATAGCATGCTTAAGATGGAAAATAACCTCACAAACACTCAAATCACATAAGTGTTTAGGTTCAACTGTATCACTCAAGTTCAATCAAATGCACATGTGCTACCATAAGCTTGCTTGTCCACCAAAATCTCTAGACTTTGTGTTCGTATAAATCAAAAGGTCTTTGTCAAGGGTTGTAACGAGGCTTAGGTGACGGGTAGGATATCAAAGAAATAGGCTAACAAGTGTCTAAACTTGACAACTAATAGAGTATAATGTTCATATATACTTGAAGTACTCAACATGAAACTAACTTGAGATATCATCCCACATACAAATGTAAACTCATAAATTTCACATTGTAAGAACCATTGAACATACAATATCTTTCTTTTTCTTGTTTTTTTCATTTTTTATTCTTTTTTCCATTTGTTTTTTTTTTACTTTTTTTCTCTATTTTTTTTTACTTCCTGCTTCCTCTTTTTTTATTGATTCGAGTGACTTTATTGAAGTGTCACAAAGAAGGAATAGCCAAACCAATTCAATTCCCACCCAAAATTTCACACAATGACAAAGATATCCCCACACTTGATATTTTACCAATCTCATCTATACATCACAATGCTCTACTAGTCAATCAAGACAAGAAGAAATAAATAAGCTCAAGATTAATGTCGTGATATACGAAGAAAAAGGATATAGGCTCAAGGGGGCTCACTAAGGATTATTTTTAAGGGTACTGTTTGGGACAATATGGTTAATCCTAGTGCCTTTATCATTTTTACACAACACACAATATCAATATGCGCACGACCTGGTTTAAAGCAAGTTCTAGAGCAACATGCACAATGACGAATAACTCACCACAAAAAAATAAATTGATAAAAGAAGTATCAATCACAAAATAAGGCTCAAGATCTCACATGGTGATAACATGCCATACTGATAAAAATTGACAGTGACGTACATTCAAGTTTTTAATTTTCGCAAGCACGTACAAGACATCATCATGTATAAGGTATTTTACGCTAAGGAGACAAATACATGACACACAAATAATTAGCCTACATGGTGTGCACTTATCCTTATTAACATGCTATATTGACATGGCAATCAATTTTTTAAGATTTTCTAATTTTTTTTTGTGTTTTTCTATTTTTTTTAACTATCCTAAAAAAATCTAAAAAAAAAAAAATATCTAATGTCCTAAAAAAAACTAAAAAAAATATTATTAATGATACTAATTTTTTATTTTTTTATGATGGAAACCCCTCCCCACACTTAAGCGGTTCATTGTCCTCAATGAATAATATTTATAAAATATACAAACTTAATAAATTAAAAAAAAACATAAGAAAGAAAAAAAAACTAATAAAAATATTTATGTACAAAGAAAAGTTAAGAATTTTTTTTTTTGACAACCAAAGAAAAGTTAAGAATACTCCCCTAGTGTTGCATGAAATGCTCGTTGAAAACTGTTGTTGAAGTCTATGTGTTGTGCTGAAATTTCAGGTCCAAAGTACGTTTATTAAATAAACGAAGCGACACTTCACACATTGGACAAGTTGGTGGAGTGGTTGGTGCATTGTTTTCTATGCAGAAGGTCAGGGGTTCAACTCCCCTCTCAATCATTTCCAAATTATTTTTGTAACAGCAGCTAACAACATCTGATGTGGCTGATGACTGGACACCAAGGTGGCTGCTGATGTGGAGAACACGCAGACAGATGGGCTGATATGGACAGTGACGGATCTGCTGACTTGGCATTTGAGGTGGAAACACTTGTACGTCACATGGCGGCTGACTAACGCTAGCATGGCAGGTGATATGTGGGCTGGATACATTCATGGAAACTGGAAACTGGGCTGGGCTACATAATAGGATGAAATGAATTGGTACTTCAGCTGAGTGTGCATGTAAAATCCCAGAAGAAACTATCGCATGACAGAAAAATTGGCACCGCCAATTTGTAATGCTGCACCGGGGTACATGTATGCAAACACTGATCCGCGCGCGTGAGATGAACTAGAAGCAACAAAAGGTTCTGTACGGGCATCACAAAATCTGTACGCCCGACTTACTTGAGAAAACGAACAGCAAAGCCCACACGGCCAACACAATAGGCGCATGCCCATCAAAAAATTTATGCTATTCAATATTTGCACGCTCCTAATTGCATAACCAACATATTTTTTTGGTCTTCCATATAATTCCTTTCCGCTCTTATTTTTTTCTCTTTTTTTTTCCGCTGAAACACTTCACACAAACTCATCATGGCACCTTGTGGGAGTAAAAAATGTATATATAATAAAAAATATCCAAACTAAAAAAAATACAAAAAAAATAAAAGTTTCATAACCTTACAAAAATCATGGGTTGCCTCCCAAGAAGCGCCTTTCTTTAAAGTCTTTAGCTAGACATGACAATGGGCTTTTTACTTGTTAATTTCACACCGTAGTGTAAAATTTCGCTCTGCATCTCTATATGGCCATTTAATTATCTTTTTCGGGACAACGTCTTTGATGACAAGGTTCAACCTTCTCCGCTGCTCAAAAGAACCTAGCCTGTACATTTGCGAAACTTCCAACAACCATTCTTCCTTATCAGGCGGTAAATCTGCGGAGATAATGATGGACAAAGTCGGATATATAAACTTTCTCTGCTTACCAAAAGAACCTATTGCAGTGTCCACTAGTAAGATTTGCACGTCTACAGAGCGCATACTATCACGAAAATTTGAAATAACCCTTTCAAACTTCTTGTCCAGAGGTAATTCTGCCGAGATGATGATAGAAGATGTAAAAGATAAGCTCGAATAAACCTCTTGAGAATGAGAGGACATTAACTTCAGTTCCAAATCAGGTGGTTCTTTGATGGAGGCTTTTGGAGGGTTGACTTCTGCAAATAACACTTCCAATGACTCAAAACAATGCATACTTTCTGCATCTTGTGAATTAACCTCCAACAAAATTAGATGTTCATCTTCATTGTTTTCAAGTCCAGAATGTAGAATCATGGGCTGCTCCAGTGGATCTTCATACAAATTATGCTCTAGTTTATTAGAAACTAAAACATCCTCTATATAGATTGCTGAAGATTCAGCTACATATCTTTCATGATTAGATGTTGTTTGAGAGACATCCACCTCTATTGTGCTTTTAACTATAATAGGTTCCGACTGCTCCTTCTCATCGTCAAGTCCTTGTTGCTGAGATTCTTGAAAACAAGAATATTTAGAGTCCATTGATGAAGATCCAAGAAAAACTCTTTCATTGATATATGAATAATTGGGAGGTTGCACCACTGGGTGATTGACATCAAAGCAAATAGAATCTGGATTAGAAGAACAATAGTCATAGGTATGAGCACCACAACAATACACACATGACACGTTCTCATCCTTGCTCATTGGTGGTCTTATCAACTTCCTGTTGGGTTTATTCCTTCCCATCTTCAAATCCTCTAGAATCTCTGCATAAAGTCTCTTGACGTAGTCCTTATCATAGACCATATCCATAGCATATGGAGAATACATAACTCTGTTGTCAAACCTGATAAACAACAGAATTATCAACGTGAGCACACCAAAGCAAACCAAACTGCAAGATAATTAAATTTGCAATAAACACTAAAACAATCCCCGGCAGTGGCGCAAAAAACTTGTTGCGTAAAATACAGATGTGCAAGTGTACACAATCGCAAGCAAGTAATATAGTAATAAATACCAGATATCGTTCCTCAAGGACTGCCTAATTGTATAAATCGCAATTAATATCAAACAATTCGGTTATAGAACACAAGAATTGGGCTTTGTTTTTCTAATTAAACTAATTAATTTATAACTAATTTAACTAACTAATATACTATCAAAGAGAGTTTGATTTAGATACGAGAAGCTAAGTCAAGATAATTACTTCCCCCTAATATGTTCATGTCGGTAATAAAGTAGTGTAATACCATAGCAAGTCACAGTCTACTAACCAGAAATTCAACGGTCATAGGTTTCTCTCGAAATCACTATGATATAGATTCTGTAATTAAATTAACATATGTCTATGCGCAATTCAACTTCCAGAATACAATTAAGCATCAATTTCACTCGGCTATGCAAGGTAACAATATATGTCTATACCGTCACAAAATTAATATCAACAGATATAATCATGCACCATTCAAGTTTTGTGTCCATTAACTATAACCCTCTCAGTATTATAATTAACTCAACAATCTACTAGTGTTGGCCAAACAATAACAAATATATAACATAATATCCACTTGAACGAATAAATTGTGAACTGCAAACAATACTTCTTATCAAAACACCAACAATCCCATACTAGAGTTCCATAAAAATCCTAACTCATACAAGTTTAGTTCATAATAAACGCATCAAAATAATCCCAAGTTAACCAACACATGTTCATAAGAAGAGATATAAAAAGATAAGAGAAAACTAAGCCAATTGAATGTCTTCAATGGCTGAATTCCTCGTTGTTGATTGCTTCTTCTCCTCCCTTGTGCGGCTACTCTCTTGCCTCTATCATATCTCTCTTTCTAGGTAATAGGGCTGATCTATCTAATAATATGTCTAATAAAAGTATTTTTAATTATTACCATAGTTACAAGGAATTTTTCCCAATTAGAATTGAATTCCAATAATAGAAATTCGTCACTAACTCTTGGGCTCTGTTTCTGGGCTGATGTAGTTGGAATCTGATATCAAGACCACTTCTAAATGGAAGCCCTTCTCATAATCCTTCCGTGGGCTGTTGAATCGCCTAAAACGGACTTCTGTAACTCCAGATATGGTCCAAACAGTGTAGACTACGCTGCGACCCATAAAATCCGAATTTTAATCAAATTAATCCCCAACTCTTGTTATTTTAGCTCCAAGCCTTCCTTTATTATAACTCCTTAATTCCTACAATAAAACATTAAAATTTATTAGATAAAAATCCAAATCAATGCAAAATAACTTAAATAGAGGGACAATATTAATATTAAATGCACGTTTATCATAAGTCATAGAAATTATGGCAGATGGATGTGAAGAATGCTTTTCTACATGGAGAACTTGATCGTGACATTTATATTGATCAACCCCAAGGATTTGTGAATCATGAAAAGCCAAAATACGTGTGCAAGTTGAAGAAGGCATTATATGGCTTGAAGCAGGCACCCAGAGCATGGTACGGGAAGATTGCTGAGTTCCTAGTACAAAGTGATTATCATGTTGCCCCAGCAGATTCGAGCTTGTTCATAAAATCTCAAGGGGGAAAATTATTAATTGTCCTTGTATATGTAGATGATTTAATCATCACAGGAGATGACAAAGATGAGATTCAACGAACAAAGAAAAACTTATCAGTTCGATTTCAAATGAAGGAGCTTGGTGAGTTGAAGCACTTCCTAGGATTGGAAGTTGAAAGAACGGAAGCTGGTATATTTCTTGGTCAACAAAAATATGCAAGAGATATTATTCAAAAGTATGGGCTAGCTGAATGCAAGCCGATCTCTACCCCAATGGAGCCTAACTTAAAGTTGCGTGCCTACGATGGAAAGGACTTGAAGGATACAAAAATGTATAGGCAAATAGTAGGTAGTCTTATCTACCTAACTCTTTCTAGACCAGACATAGTTTTCGCAGTAGGTGTTGTTAGCAGGTTCATGCAAAACCCAAGGAAGACACACCTTGAAGCAGTTAAAAGAATCTTGAGATATGTTAAAGGTACAATTGATTGGGTACTCTTCTACAAGAATGGAGTACAAAGCAAGGTCAGCGGCTACTGTGATGCTGATTATGCAGGAGACCATGACACCAGGAGATCAGCTACAGGATATGTATTTAATCTTGGATCAGGAGCTATATCATGATGCAGTAAGAGACAACCTACTGTTTCTCTCTCAACCACAGAAGCAGAATATAGAGCATGAGCGATGGCAGCATAAGAGTGTGCATGGTTGACTCAACTCATGAAGGACTTGAACCAATCAACCGAAGATGGAGTTCCATTACACTGTGACAATTTATCAGCAGTTCGTTTGGCCGAGAATCCGGTCTTTCATGCTAGGACCAAACATGTCGAAGTACATTATCATTTCTTACGGGAAAAGGTACTTAAAGGAGATATTGACATGAAGGAAGTCAGGACTGAAGATCAGGTTGCTGATATATTTACGAAGAGCTTATCTGAAAATTTATGAGTTTCGGAAATCACTCGGAATGGAAAGTCGAGTTTGAGGGGGAGTGTTGAATATTCAAACTCTCTAGAAGAAAACAAGTTCAATGTTCAAACAAGGAGGCTAGTCTTTGTTCCATGTTCAAATATGGTAGGCTTGAAATAAATAATAGTGATGTAAGCAATGATGTTAGCTTGTATTTTGAAGTCTATAAATAAGCTCATTGTATTGCCATTATAAATATACCAAGAGAAATAAAAGAGAGAAACACAAGAGTTGTTTTCTAGAGAGAAACACAAGAGTTGTTTTCCAACACTGGGAACATCATTTGGCACCTTAAATTCCCCAAACACCTCATTCTCAAAATCAAACGACAACATCATCAGTTTTTTCCCATAACAAGTCCTGGCTTCCGGAGTCCCAGGCTGTTTTAGTTCCAACCAAAAAATAACTCCCATTCACAAAAGCCCCATCCACGACAGAAAGCCTCGGAACGACAACATCCTTTAACTTGCGCCACTTATTCTTCCTAAAACTATAAATCTCGACCTTAGGAGCCCACTTTCCCAAACTGCCTTCCCTTATCATCCTGAACATAAACAACCCTAACGACTTTATAATCATCCTTAGTCTTATCATAACCCATCCCCACCACATAATAACTGTTCCCCCGATTATCCAGAAGCTTCGGAAAACAAGTGGAAATAAGTACTCTATGCATCTTGATAAAACTAGAATGAATATATGATTTCAGAATGTAGAATCAAGAAAACAATGTAAGAGAAACTAATAAACTCTTGTATTGCTTTGTATTGATGTGTTATGATACATGACTGAAGAACAAATATATAGAGATTACAAACGTGTTTAGAGAGGTAGCTAGCCGACCTTATTGAATGAAACTAGGTAGCTAGCCGACTATTGACTTTAACAAGATGTGTGTTTATATTTACATTTCAACAGCCCCCTCAAACTAAAGATGGTTGAGAAACCAACTTGAGTTTGTGAACATATTTATGAAAACTTCCAGGTGTATGGGATTTTGTGAATATATCTGCAGCATTATCAGCACTAGCAACACCTTGTAAACGAACTATTCCTTTTGCCACTTGTTGACGGGTGAAGTGACAATCGATCTCAATGTGTTTAGTACGTTCATGAAAAACATCATTATGAGCAATGTCAATGGTACTTTTACTGTCACAATAGATAGAAGTGGATGGAGAATGCGTGATACTCATATCTTCAAGTAACCAGGGTAGCCAAATTAGTTCCTGTGTAGTGTCGGCAAGAGGCCAATATTCTGACTCGGCACTTGATCGAGAAGTAAGAGATTGTTTCTTACTGCGCCACGAGATAAGAGAGTCACCAAAAAGAAACAAAATCCAGTAGTAGAACATCTGGTAGTAGGATCACCGCCCCAATCAGCATCTGAGTAGGCATGTAACTCTAGTGGAGAGTCAAAATAATAATGTAATCCATGAAATATTGTGCCTTTGACATAATGAAGTATATGAAGAATAACTGTGAAAAGAGGAGTGCGAGGAGCTGCCATGAACTGACTTACAGTGTGCATGGCATGAGCAATATCTGGATGAGTGACAGTGAGATAAATTAAACTTCCAACCAATTAGCGATACAATGTAGGATTGGAAAGCAGTTCACCGTCTTCTACGTTAAGTTTAACCTCATATTCCAAAGGTGTGGAGGAAATCTTGGTGTCACTGATTCCAGATTTTAAAAAAAGGTCAGATGTATACTTCACTTGTGAAAGTGTGTAGCCACTAGGGATAAAGAAACCTCAACACCCAAGAAGTAGCTCAGTGAACCAAGATCCTTCATCTCAAATTGCTGACTAAGAAATTGTTTGAGTTAAGAAATTCCTTTCATGTCATCTCCAGTAATTATCATATCATCCACATATAGAAAAAGCAAAACAATTCCTCGTTCAGATCTTCGTATAAAAAAGGGCATGATTATATGGACTGGAAGAAAATCCCAACTGCTGAACAATTTTGCTGAATTTTTCAAACCAAGCTCGAGGTGCTTGTTTAAGACCATAAAATGCCTTGTTAAGCTTGAACACTTGATTTGGAGAGTGGGAAAAACCTGGAGGAGGTTTGAGATAAACTTCCTCATGTAGGTCTCCATTGAGAAAGGCGTTCTTGACATCCATTTGCCACATATCCCAGTGTTTTGATGCTCCAACAGCTAATAAACTTCGAACAGATGTTAGACGAGTAACTGGTGCAAAAGTTTCCTCGTAATCAATGCCATACTCTTGAGTAAAGCCTCTAGCAACTAGACGAGTTTTATATCTTTTAATATAGCCATCAGATTTTGTTTTGATTTTATAGATCCATCGACAACTCACTGTTGTTTTACTAGGAGGCAAAGTTACTAAATCCCAAGTGTGAGTTTTGTCTAATGCATGAAGTTCCTCTTCCATTGCTTTCTGCCAAATAGGGTTAACACTCACCTCTCTATATGACTGAGGCTCATGTAATGATTGTATAGCAAAATAAACATGATAATCAGTCAGTCGAATAGAAGGCTTTCGTACCCGAGTAGAGCGATGAGCATGTTCATCTGAAAGAGATGGTGGAGTGGGAGAGATCACTAGAATCCTAAGACTGAACTTCTGTTGGAGGAACATTAGTAGCTGGGGATGGTTGTATGAGCTCAATTGGAGAATCTGTAAAAACTGTGTCAGAAGATGTTGATGAGTCAACATAGTCATCACTGGGATATAGATCAACAAAAAGATCTGTAAAGTGGGAGTTGCTAGAAGAAGTGTCGATTTTAAAATCTAACATAGATGAGAACATTTTGTGTTCCCAAAATGTCACATTACGAGAGACTCGAAGTCGCTGAGAGATAGGATCCCAACAACGGTATCCTTTTTGACCACTACCATACCCAATAAAACAACAAAGACGAGCACGAGGTTCTAGTTTTGTTCTTTCATGTGGAGGAAGAAGAACAAAACATGTTGAAACGAAAACCTTAAGGGTATCATATGAAGGTAGTTCTGCATACAGTTTTTCATATGGAGACACATTATCTATGACTGGAGAAGGAATCATGTTTATTATATGAACAGCAGATAATGCAGCTTCCCCCCAAAAAGAATTTTGGACAAGAAGAAGAAATGAGAAGAGCTCGAATTGTATCAAGAATTTGTCTATGTTTACGTTCAGCACGACCATTTTGTTGTGATGTGTATGGACAAGAACTTTTTGCAAGAGTACCATAATATGTCAAAAAATTTGTAAGTTCTGATTCTTTGTATTCTTTGGCATTATCGGCACGAAAAAGTTTAATTTTCTTGTTAAATTGAGTATCAATCATTTTGGTAAATTTTTTATAAGTTTCTCCTAATTCAGATCGATTTTTCAAAATGTATATCCAAGTGTATCGAGAAAAATCATCAACAAATATCACATAATATCTAGACCCCCCATAGTCGGAGTTGGAGATGGACCCCAAATATCAGAGTGTGTAAGATCGAAAGTAGCTAATGATTTGTCATAATTGATAGGAAATGGAAGTACATGTTGTTTTGCCAGTTTACATGATACACAATCAATAGTGTCTGAGTTAACACTACCTAGATGACCACTAGAAATTAGACTACGTAAACGAGAAGGTGAAGGATGACCTAACCGGTAATGCCATATGCTAGTTGTGGATGAAACAGAACCAACTAGATTAGTGGATGATATTGGTGTAGGAAGATGAAGGGAAGTGAGCTCAAACAACCTTCCGCATCTACGTCCTGTCCCAAGAGTTTGTCCTGTCTGAGGATCCTGTACATGACAACCAGAAGAGGTAAACATAATGTTAAGACCAAGATCACATAGTTGGCCAATGGAAACAATATTAAGTGAAAGATTAGGAACAAAGTATGTGTTAGGAAAAGAAAGATCTTCTGTGGATACAGTTCCAATGTGTGCCACTTTCATTGTAGAGCCATCAACAGTTTGAATATTTGGAAGGCATAAACTTTGTGTTTTTGTGGTAAATATGGATGGATCATTTGTCATGTGATTGCAACATGCAGAATGAAAATACCAAGAAGTACCTGAAGTGACAGAGAATACAGTGGACGGAGAGCTGACTTTAAGTAAAACCTGTCGAAGCAAGACTTCAAGATCGCTTATAGTTTCTGATGTAGATTCAGAAGTTGCAGCAACAGAAGACTGAGTGAACTTGTTCGGAAGGAAGGATGACTTTTTCTTGCAAAACTGGATTGAATAATGACCCTTTTGATGGAAATGTTGGCATGTATGATTGCGAAACGCTATGCAATCCTTAGTTACATGTCCACTTTGATGACAAAACCTACAAAATGGCTTGTTAGAAGTAGGTATCGAAGGTACCGCTAGGACAATAGTTGTCGTGGGGGTAGCTTTGCCAATGCTGAGTCGAGTCTCCTCAGAAATAAGTTCAGTTAAAGCACTCTCCAAAAAGGGCAGCGGAACACGATGAAGAAGAGCAGCTCTAACTAGTTCATAGTCCTGAGTGAGAGCCATTAGAAACTGGATGAGCCGTTGTTGGTCACGATATGTGTGATAAAGAGTGGCATCCTCTGTTTCTTTCCACTTTGGTTTAGACAAAGTCAGCTGATCCCAAAGTAATTGTATTTGAGATAGAAAATCAGCTATAGATTGACCAGGTGCTTGTTTTTGTTTGCTCAGAGAACTCATGATCTGATATTAATGAGCAAGATCAGATGTAGTGTACCGAGATGCCAATAAATCCCATATTTCCTTTGTAGTCTCAAAATTCCCGAACTGAAGATTAATCTTAGAAACTGAAGAGTTTCTAAAAAATGTGATAGCTTGATGATTTTTGACATCCCACTCTTCAATGCGATCTTTAAACTTTGACTCAGCTTCCTCCTTCTCCTTTGTTGGAATTGTAATATCACCACTTATATAACGCCAGATTCTTTTACCTTTAAGAAAACTACGCATAGCTTGAGACCAAGCCAAGTAGTTGGAGCCATTCAAAATTGTTTGAATTGGCGAACTACTTTCTTTTTCCATGGTAGAAATTGGGTTCAAGTAAAAGATGTAAATTGTGGGTTTAATTTGTTAGAATCTGAAACTTTAAGGACTGGACTGTGTATATTTTAAAAATCAAGGCTCTGTTTAGAAGACAAGTAAAAACTGGGGTACTGAAGTGTAATACAGCCAAAATATTTTAATGGGCGTGTATGAGTTTGGGCCAAATAAATAAATTGTTGGCCCGACCAAATAAATAAAATGTTGGCCCAAATAAAGAAACAAATGGGCTGATAGGCAAAACAGATTTAGCCCAACGTTGTATACTTGTTTATGTGTTGTATCGTATGTGTGTATCAATCACACCTTAAACAACAAATATATCTCTCGTCTCTCTGAGAGATATACAGAAATGTTAAGGCGGGGTTGAAGAAGATGGTTCGGTTGCAGCGATGGTCGGAATGGTGGAACGAAGCAATGGTGAGAGTCTTTGGTCGGAGTGGTGGTTGTGGGTTGGTGGATGGGAAAGGGAGAGGAGATGTTGGTAGAGTTTGGTGGTGAAGAAGAAGGCGCGGTGGAATGAACGGCGCCGGAGGAATGGTGAGGCAGGAGGAGGGACAGTGGGATGCGCCAACTGTTCGTTTTAATGAATGAAAGAGTTTGTCACCGGAAACGATGGCTTTGGCCGGAAAAGACGGAGGTAAGGAGCTTAAAGCTTTGATACCATGATAAAACTAGAATGAATATATGATTTCAGAATGTAGAATCAAGAAAACAATGTAAGAGAAACTAATAAACTCTTGTATTACTTTGTATTGATGTGTTATGATACATGACTGAAGAACAAATATATAGAGATTACAAACGTGTTTAGAGAGGTAGCTAGCCGACCTTATTAAATGAAACTAGGTAGCTAGCCGACTATTGACTTTAACAAGATGTGTGTTTACATTTAAATTTCAACACCTCTTAACATAGGATTCCAAAGATACAAGTCTCTAGAAGCGTAATGCATATGCAAATCAGTTAACAAAAGCATTCCATGTATCTCAGTAATTAATTTCAAACTACGACTCCTAGTCTCGAAAGGAATGTCGAAATTTTTGATAACCGAGGTGGTATCAGTAGAGATTAAAGAGCAGTAGTTTTATTGAGATGTAACATGAGTGATTATAAGAAAAGCATTTTCATCATAGTGCGAAAGAGAACGACGAATTTGTTGAGAAATGAAAGAGGGGTTGTTGATAAAAGAGTACCATGTTTTGTTGATTGATATTGACCTGATTAGGTCTTTGACCGGGAGTCTTGCGAAGATTTCGGAGGCTGTTTCTTGAGGGAGGTCGTTAAACAACGTCGGAATATCCTTGTTGGTTGATGGAGATACAACAGACATTTTTGTTTGAAATCAGGGAATAGATGAGTAGAGAAGTAGAGTGTGTGTATGTTACTGCTGTGTGAAATTAGGTGAGATTTAAATTAGAGTAAAGTGCACTTTGTGTACCTAAACTTTGGCGAAGACACCACTTTGCATACCAAGGTTTCAAATCTGCCACGGGCAATACTGAACAAATGATTTACTTACACTTAGTGCACTACCGTCTATTTGTGCCTAACGTCGTTACAAAGTCAGGGATAAAACAGTCTTTTTATTAGCTTTTCTTGTTTTAACTTTTCCAGAATACACTTTCTCTCTCTCTCGATACACACAAACTTATATATATATAAGGATCTTCAAAATCATAGATAATATACGTACCGTATGTACGTCCTTTATTTGAATTACAAAATTTTATTGTCGGTGAAAATAGATAATACGAGAAAGATGAATAGAGGAGGGGCTGTGAGTGTTGTTGGAGGTGATGAACAGAGGAGGGGTTGTGAGTGTTGTTGGTCGAAGGGAGAGGGAATGGTGGAAAGGAGAGGGCAGTGGTTAAGGGAATGGATGGAGAATGGAGATGAGGGGAGAATGGCGGAGATACGGTTGAGAATGGACGAGGTGGGAATTGGTGGTGAATTGAAGGTGGAGAAGGAGGTGAACGGAAGGCGGAGATGGTGTGGTCGAGGACGGAATACTTACTGTTAACTACGTTGAATACTTATTAATTAAATTTTGTGCATACTTACTGTTATGTGTTGGGCAAAACAATGTTACTCCTAACAGAAAGTATAGCTTAGCTGCATATGCCATTGGAAAACAGAGGAACTAATATTAGTTGTTTCAAATCAAAAATATTAATGAATGAGGGGCTGGGTAGTGGAAGTGGGTTGTGGGCAGAGGAGATGGAGAATGGTAGCTGTTTGGAGAGAGTGGAGGCTAGGTGGGTTGGAGCAAGGGGTGAACGGAGGATTCCGACAGTGAAGACGAACGGAGTGGTGGGTTTTCAGGCACGGTGGAGAAGCGGTTTTGGTGGAGTGGTGGTAAACGGAGTTGGACAGAGGAGGAGGGGGAACACGGTGGATGAGCGTTGGAGAAGAAGAAGAGTTGGAAGGCTGTGGTCGGTGTACTAGGTGGGTGGGTGGTTGTGAGTTTGAATTAAATGTGGGTGGGTGTTGGTGATGATTGGCAGCAGGGATGAACGGAGGTAATGGGTGGAAAAGACTATTTTACCCCTGGGCATTTGACAGCGTTAGTGGGAAATAGACGGCAGTACACTAACTGTAAGTAATTAGTTTGTTCAGTATTGCCCGTGACAGATTTGAAACCTTGGTATGCGAAGTGGTGTGTTCGCCAAAGTTCAGGTACACAAAGTGCACTTTACTCTTTAAATTATTCAATTGTACTAGGATATCATGGAACGACGTCGTTAGTTGTATATGTGTTCGTCTTATTTCTGTAGACTGTAAATTCCTTCTTTTTTTTTTGCTATGTAAATTCCATTTCTATTGGTCACAGGAAGAACAATATAGCAAAATAGTTGATAAAAAAGATTAAAAGAAAATTACTCATTATTTGATGGGAATTTTTGAAAATACTCAACTTATGAATTAAAAAAAAATTACACTTCTTCAGATTAAAATTCATGGGATTTAATGCTAACTTATGTGAGTGAAATAAGACTCCCTCCGTCCCAGTGATTTCTACCCAAATCACCTGGGCACAGAGGACAAGGCAGCATTAAAAAAATTATATAAGCAAGCTAAGTACTCCATTTAAATATAGAAAGGTACAGCTGATTAGAAAAAGGGGGAACTGATTACTTAATCTACCGCCTAAATACAATCAACAGATCCCTCCCTTTTACAAATAAATACACTTTACACATACTACTAGATGTCTGGACTACTTTACAAACACTTTACAAAAATTTCTTTATACTGACTACTACTCCTACTTTCTTCAGAATACAACAAAAATGGCTCCTGACTTCATGCTTCTAGATTTAAACGAAAACCCATTTCCAGATTTGAATGAAGTTCCAGCCACCCCAACCACCACTATTACGGGTCCTGCAAAAGGAAAGCGATTGACGAAATTAGTAAAAGAACAGATTGTTCGTATTCTAATTATAAATTACAACAATAACAAGCTTGAGAGATGAATTATCAACCAAATTGCCTCTAAGTATGAAGTCAACAGGAAAGTAATTTCGAATATATGGAAAGTAACTCTACAAGCAATCAAAGATGATGACCATCCTGATGTGCAGAGAAAGTACAGAGGTCATAAAAGGAGTAAAGATTTTGACTTGGAAAAGGTAAGTTCAATTCCATTACACTTACGAACCAATATTCGGACACTTTATTGTCAACTAAATGCACCTAAATCCACTGTCCATAGAGCTATTCAAAGGGGGAAAATTAGGGCACATTCAAATGCCTTGAAACCTTATTTAACATCTCAAAATATGGAAGTAAGGGTGAGGTTTGTTTTATACCATATCGAAAGCTCTACACTCCATACAAACCCAACATACGTAGACATGTATTGTATGGTTCACATAGACGAGAAGTGGTTTTATATGACAAGAGCAACACAAAAATACTACTTATTGCCAAGTGAACCGGAACCCCATAGAACTAGCAAATCCAAGAGATTTATAACAAAAGTTATGTTTATGAGTGCGGTTGCAAGGCCTAGGTATGACAAAGATGGTGTTTGTATATTTGATGGAAAAATAGGAATCTTTCCTTTCACTATTGAGGAGCCGGCGGCTAGAGCAAGTAAAAATAGAGCAAAGGGGTGTCATAGAAGTGAAACCCATAGAAAGCATCACCAAGATTGTGATCAAGCAATGTTTAATCGAAAAGATTATTCCGGCTATGAAAGCTAAATGGCCATCCGACTTTAACAAACATATAGTCATCCAACAAGATAATGCTAGACCTCATATAAGTGACAATGACCAAGATTTTATCAAGGTTGCACAAGATGGTTAATTTTACATTACATTAGCTAATCAACCACCTAATAGTCCGGATCTCAATATCAATGATTTGGGTTTTTTTAGAATAATACAAGGACTACAACACTCGAATTTCAACTTCTTTGCTCTTGAATCGCTTAACTTTTGCTGGAATTCTTGCTTTCTCACCTTACTAGCGTGTCATCGACAACTTCAAATCTATCTAGATAATCTTCGATTATAGTTTCGGTAATGGAGGCTAGTAAGGAAGGAGAAGATATAGTTTCGGTAGTTTCAGAATCAGAACTATATGATGGGGCTGAATCATGTATCAACTGAGATTCCATTACAATGTTCAATTGATAGTAAAGACGGAGATGCAACGAAATTGGAAAAAAGTAAATTAGGGTTCTTGGGGATGGGGATGAGTGAGATGAGAGACGAGTGAGATAGAGATAGGTTGGGTAAAGTGGGTGGGAAATATTATCGGAAGTCAAACATGTGATTACTTAAGTTAATATGT
This sequence comes from Saposhnikovia divaricata, assembly GCA_036435485.1. Taxonomy (NCBI): domain Eukaryota; kingdom Viridiplantae; phylum Streptophyta; class Magnoliopsida; order Apiales; family Apiaceae; genus Saposhnikovia; species Saposhnikovia divaricata. The sequence goes on from CM071594.1 coordinate 85,632,332, forward strand.
GATTAATTAAGTTAATAAAGTGTGATTATGTGAGTTAATAAAGTAGATATACTTATTTTTATAATAATATAAATTTACTATTTCTGGAATGGGTAGTAATGATGGGACATCCCAAAATAGTAAATGGGTAGAAATGAATGGGACAGAGGGAGTAGGTAACTTTTCGATAGTAATATGGGACCCGCGTGTATTCATATGCACCTACAAATTAAAATCAACCATGTGTTATGTCATGTCATTCAAGAATTTTTTTGGAAAAATATTCGGGGTACTTAACACTATACTCACGTCAGATTTTTGTTTCATTTAAGTTTTCAAATTTACTAGGTTAAACTCGTGCAATGCACGGATTTTCTTTAATATTATATAATTTTTTCAATAATTTGAATGAATTTTTTATGATATGAATTTTGTAACTTAAATTTTTAAATGATATGATTTGATAATAATTAAATATATATATATATATATATATATTGGCCATATAATTTCTAAAAAAGAAAATATTTAGTTATAAGATATAGATAAGATGGTACGGTTTAGCTAAAAAGGTAATCAGACCATTACTAATTATTATAGTATTATTTTATTGAATACAATTATCCGTGATACTATTGGAAAAAAAGAGATTTTTGTAAGAGAAAATATCAAAGGTAACGTGTTTTAGCGGAAAATGCAATTTGTTAGTTATTAGTAATCATAATAATATTATTTTATTATATTAAATATAATTGCTCATAGTATTTTTAGAATATAAAATATAACGTGCTTTAAATAAAAATGAAATTGATTAGTTATTAAAAAATAGTAAATGTAACATCTTTATATACCAATAATAAATCTTTAGGTAAGGCTAATAAGTAAGAAAAGAAAGTTTGAAAATGAGATATTTTAGTTAGAAGATTTAGAAAAAATGTTATGTTTTAGCTAAAAAAGGTTATCAATTAGTTATTAGTAATTATAATTTTATTAGTTTATTTCATAAAATAGAATGACCCATGATATTTTTGGAATGGAGTGGTTCTAGTCAGAAAAATTAAAAAAGATAATGTGTTTCAACTAAAAAATGTAATTGGTTAGTTATTAAGAACTATAATATTGTTATTTTATTTTATAAAATAGAACTACATGTTTTCACCAATAATAAATATTTAAGTAAGGTAATCAATTAGTTATTACTATTATAATTTTATTAATTTATTTCATTAAATAGAACGATCCATAATATTTTTGGAAAGGAGAGGTTCTAGTCAGAAAAATTAGAAAGGATAATGTGTTTTAGCTAAAAAAGTTAATTGGTTAGTTATTAGGAACTATAATATCATTATTTTTTATTTATAAAATAGAATTACATGTTTTCACCAATATTAAATTTTTAAGTAAGGATAATTAAATAAAAAAATTAGGTTTGAAAATAAGATATTATAGTTAGAAAATATAGAAAGGATATTACCTTTTAGCTGTAAAAGGTAATTAGTTAGTTATAACTAATTATAATAATATTAATTTATTTCATTAATTAGAATGATCATATTTTTGGAAAAAATATATTTTAGTTAGAAAAGTTAGAAAAGATAAATGTGAAAAAGGTAATTGATTAGTTATTATTTAGGACAAATTAGAAATTTTAGTTAGAAAACATATTACCATTTAAATGGAAAAGGTAATTAGTAAGTTATTAGTAATTATAATATTATTAGTTTATTTCATTAATTAGAACGATCATATTTTTGAAAAAAATCAAATTTGAAAATGAGATATTCTAGTTAGAAAATATAGAAACGATATTATCTTTTAGCTTAAAAATGTAATCAGTTAGTTATTAGTAGTTATAATGGGGATGTTTGGCTCACCTTTTTTTAAGGACTTATGGACTTATTTTCGGGTAAAAATTTTATATTTTGATAATTTTTTGTTATACAAGCATTTAATATATGTTTGAAATTCAATAAGTTGCAAAAATAAGTTGGAAAATAAGTTGGAAAGTTAGGAATCTCTAACTTTGTCTTAAAATAAGTTGACTTATTCTTGAAAAAATTCCCCCAAACACCCCAATATTATTAGTTTATTTCATTACAAAAGGTAACATTGAAAAAGCTAATGGTTAGTTATTATTTAGAAAAGAATGATATATTTTAGTTAGAAAAATATAGAAAAGATTCTACCTTTTAGCTGAAAAGGTAATCAGTTAGTTATTAGCTAGTAATTATAATATTATTATTTTATTTTATTAATTAGAACGATCATATTTTTAAAAAGAAGAGATTTTAGTTATAAAAGTTAGAAAAGTTAATAGCGGGAAAAGGTAATTGGTTAGTTATTATGCATAATATTTTGAGAAAAGATTGTATTTTTTTTATAATTAAGTAAAATAATTAAGGATACTAAAGTAAAACAATTAAATAAAGTAAGTACCGTACCGTACCAAAACTTTTAATGTTTGGTCTTTTATACTATAGTATAGAGTTAGAAAAGTTAATAGCTGAAAAAGTTAATTGGTTAGTTATTATGCATAATATTTTGAAAAAAGATTGTGTTTTTTTATAATTAAGTAAAATAATTAAGGATACTAAAATAAAACAATTAAATAAGATAAGTATTGTATCAAAACTTTTAATGTTTCGTTTTTTATAATATAGTATAGATAGTATTGAAATGTTTGACAAATGAAATTAACACTCGCTACAATTAAGAGTGCTCAAAAGTTTGACAAAATTCATTAACACAGATTATATTTCATATATAATTAGCAGAAATGAGATTTTGTGGTACGATCGACAGGTTTCGTAAAGCAAAAAATAATTACCAGTGTTTAAAACATGAAAATTAGATTTCTTAAGGAGTTGGCAACTTTCTTGAATTTTTAAATTCAAAACGATTTGTTAAAAAGTTCATCTTTTTGAAAGAAAGACCATTTTATCAGAAGGACCAAATGTTACCGTTGAAATTAAATGATCCAAAATGTCATAACTTAATATTATAACCCCAAATATCACAATAAAACATCACTGTGTTTAGCATTTTCAATTTATATTAGTTCATGCTAAAACAATTACAATTTACATTGCTGTTCGAAGAGATGGTCTTGCAGCGAAGGTGGCTCGAGCGAGAGGCAACTGAGAAAGACTGAGAGAGAGAGGGAGAGATAGATACAGATAGAGTGGTAACAACACTTGAACTAATGTTTTGGTTCGTTAAACACATAAGTTAATGTGGTGTTTGAATAGAAACAACACTTAAAGCTATAGACAAAGACAATGAACACAACTTAAACCAGCATCTTGCAACCCTGAACACAACTGAAACCAACGTTTTGCCTTTAACAAAACATTATCTTGCGTTTTGCTTCAAGAAACACTAATTAATGTCACGTTTTCGTTTCATTCTAAATGGAAACAAGACAATAAACATAAGTTAAAGTAGCGTTTTGTGAACCTGCGTTTTGATCGAGAAACACTACTTCATCAAGCGTTTTCGAGTCATAAAGCTCTGCAAACAGGTCAATAAATCCTAGAACACCATATCAACTAGCGTTTTGGTCAAAACAAACCTTCATCTTGCGTTTTCATATGAGCCAGATGAGCTACTAGCGTTTTAACACAAGATAAATTGGCATTTACAGCTACGGACAAGGTTTAAACTTGCGTTTTCTCTAAAACAAAACATCAACTAGCATTTTTAGAAAGCACTAGATAAATGAACCAACAAAAACTAGGCTTTAACTAGCGTTGCAGGCTTCAGGGAAACACATGTTTAAGTTGCGTTAAACATCACTTCAATTAGCCAAACACCTTTTAAGTAGCGTTTAGGTTTCTAATTTAAAAAAAAATAAATTGAAAATGGTTGGAAGTTGGAACGCTAGGCAACTTAGCGTTTGGTGTGAAGTCATGTGCTAACCCTGCAAATGTGCTTTTATCCGGCATTTTACTGTGATATTTGGTGTCATAATTTCAGGTTGTGATATTTGGGACATTTTATCTTAATATTGTGATATAAGGGGCCAACAACACCATTTTACGGTGACGGTAAGGTTAACGGAAAGACACCAGGACTGATGTTTCATATAATATTATCATACATATATCTTGAACATGACTACTGTTGAATGTTGATATAGATACCCTTTCGTCTCTAATTCTTTGCCAGAGCTTGCACAATATTTCAGCAAATAAGTATCTGCTTCTCCTGTTATCATTTCTTTCCAATCTGTCAAATAAACAATGCAAGCAAAGCTTACACAGAACGAGCTAAGAGAGATGGCAACAAAATCTTCTGCTCTATGTGCCCGTCTCAAGAATTCTACTCATGCATAGTCATTTGTATATGACACACACACACACATTCATATGTTTAATGGACAAAAGGCACACAATAATGTGAAATTTTTGAGTTTCTTGACCAATTAAAGTTATCACAAAATCATTTATTTTAGTATAGCATCTGGAGGTTGCAGCATGCAAACTAGTATTGCTTCCCCATTAGTCACCCCAGAACAAGTTCAGAATCACTAATTATAACCACTCAGACGTACCCGTAACAGTGTCTATAGTATATAGTACTAATTTGAATCAGTTTGAATGGACCTCAGTATTGCAGTTAATGTCAACATCCGAATGCACAACTTTAAGTGGAACAAATGCAATTCAGAAAAACATAATGACATCCAGATTAGTTACCAACGATTTACTTCTCCATAAATTGTTCATGAAACTAAGAAGACCCAAATTTATATAACGATTATAGCCATCAAAAGAACACATAATAATAATGAGGGTTAAATGGCGTTTTGGTCACTCAACTGACTGGAAACTTGCAATTGGGTCATCAAACTCAAAAAGTTTTCAGTCACATCATTGTACTCTTAAAAATTTTCACTCAAGTCATTGGCCATTACAATATGTTAAAAATTAGATGGAAAACTGACTAAGTTTGGTGAGTTGGCTTGAATAAATCCACTGTGGCATGTACAGTCAGCTAAAGCGGCATTTTTCGTCACTCAACTAATGTGCAGTCAGCTGAGTTTCTAGTAAGTTCGGTCATCAAAACGCTACTTCAGCTGACTGTACATGCCACAATGGATTTATTCAAGCTAACTCACAAAACTTAGTCAACTTTCCGTCAAATTTTTAACGGAGTGTAACGGCTAGTGACCTGAATGAAAATTTTTAAGAGTAAAATGATGTGATTGAAAACTTTTTAAGTTTGATGACCCGATTGCAAGTTTCCTGTCAGTTGAGTGACCAAAATGCCAATTAACCCATAATAATGATGACAGAAGTAGCAAAAGACAATGAAGTTAACACCATCTATTATCTGCTAAATATAAGTTCTTCCTAAGCTCTAACCATGTTTGCCTACCAAACTATTACACATAGGAGTTCAAAAGTTTTCCTTAGATTTTCTTCTAGCAAAAGCTGTCAGCCTACCACCTTTAAACAACTTCATAAGTATGATGCACACCTACTAGATTTATCAGGACTTTCAACGCAAAATCATCGATCATACCTGCAATTGCCAACGGGTTTCAAGAAAAGAAAAACAAGTCCTGCTACTTTTCATGTGAAGAAAAATTTATTGGCAGCATGTGAAGTATGTCATGGGGATGCAAAAAAAGAGAAAACAACTAAATGAGTTAATTAAGTTCAAACTTAAGTAGCCTTCATATAATTAGCTAATTTTGCTTTTTCCCATGGTGATAAAAATATAGTCCTAGTAATTGTAATGGGATAAAAATGTGATCAAGTTGAAATTATCCTACTTCTTTAGTTGAAACTAGCAAAGAAAACTATGGAGGATCTAAATGATGGGGAACACGTGTAGAAATTACAGGAAACTTACATATGTATCATTAAATAGGTCAATATTTAAACAAATAAATATTATTTGATGTATTTAATTGAAATTCCTCCTTTGTATTTTGGTCCTGCACCACTAAATATGTTAATAAAATCCAAGTATCAACAACTGTTATTTGAAGGAAAATGGCAATGAATGTTTGTGCCACTAAAAATCCAGACATTTTATCCACAACTAAACTATATGAAATACATCTTTGCCATTTAAATGGCCACATATATAAAAATTTATAGTACGAATAAATATTAGTATAATACTTGCAAGTAAATTTTAACGAGACACTCAATGGTAAAAATTTATATATAGATGAATGTATATAAATATATTCATAGTACGAATAAAATTTATAGATGAATTTTATTATAAATATATTTGTAATAAAATTCATCTACAATCCAGATTGTTCAACAAATTCTAAAAAAAATTTAAACCCAGATGTTGTTACATGCCATATTTTGGTATGTGGACATTTCCAGGCAGGAAACGTTTAAGCATCTCCTCATGTAGCTCACTAATGTTTCAAACAGATTGTTGCCTAGAAGTCAATGTAAGAGTGGTCAAGTTGATGAGGCACTGATTGTTACACAGGGCACATACTGTTGTTCTAACACCAGATCGTATGATGATATGATCTATGTTATTTTAATTTATGGTTTGTGCAAGCAAGTTGAAGTTTGAAGGGCTAATTCAGCTGTACGCGGAGTTGTGCATAGAACTTTCTCAAAATTCCTTCACAGAGATAGCTGTTCTCAGGGCTCTTCGTGAGAAAAGTGCTACAACAGATGTAGGTTGTTTCGGGATATGCTAGTAAATTACGACTCTGTAGATCAGATTATTCACTTCACAAAATTCATCTAAAATTAAAACTTTACTCGGCAAAGAAAAATTAAGAGTTACTATGTTACTTTTCTCGATATAATTCTTAAAACTTGTGCAAGAAAGAAAATGTTCAACTAAAGTAAGAACATTTTGTTGATAGTAGATGGTGCATATAGAAGATAGGAGCAAACTAAACAAGATATATATCAGCTATCCGAATGTACATATTAAATTTCACTACTACTGCATCGAGGAGGTTGTTCAATTAAAAATTAATATATAAATTACATCTGGAATTTATAAGTTTTGTCAATTCTCACAGCATATGCTACGAAGTATGACATCTTTTACTCAAACACATATAACAGATCAAAAAAATTATAGCAACATTAGCAAAAGGATTATCAAAACCGGTGAATTTAGTGTATCTGCTACAAACTTGGTGACAAAGGCCTCCAATGAAAAACTTCAACTAAGAATTAAACCACATAGGACAATCAAGAACAGATTTCCACTTATATATCATCAGCCAAACTAATTGACAACTCTGTCTTGCTATTCACAATCTATCTATAACCACAATTCAGTGTACATACACACAGAAAGAGGGAAAGATTATGAATCACTACATTTGTTTATAACTAAGCTGGATTAATAGTTAGTAGAAAAGAGAACAAATAATTTTGAACATGAATCATGAAAGTGCTATCATCAACTAGACTTCTAAGTGCAAAATAGTGAAGACTGAAGATTATATAAATAACCAATGATTACCATAAGCAGATAGAGATTTATGTCACTTAGCAGCAGAAGAGTCACGATCAGTCACTTGGCATATTTCAACAGAAACTTTCCTCCCTCGTACATGATCAAACTCTTCGGGAAAGAAGTGTCAACAGTAGAAGGAGCAAAACCAGAGCGCAAAACCTGTGGACCCCGCACTTACCAAATCCATGATCTTTATAAATCATGGTCTTAAGATCACAGGAGACTATACTCGTAACTTGATGATTGGCCGAGCGATATGACTCAATTATCAGTGTCGCATTCTTTGTAATATTCAAAGGTAATCCAGCTTCTTTAAGTACAGATCTAAAACGTACAGTCCAAGAGACTACACCATTTGCTTGTCTCATCAACCATAGACAATAAGGATACCTGTCTGCTGCTTTATCATCGTTCTGTACGTCTGAAATACAAAGAGCAAGTCAAATCTCATAAGCATACATGGGTAAGTTAATCGAAAAACGCTAGCTTCATCTGGCACTTTCAGTTCCCCAAACACCTCACTATGAAAATCAAAAGACAGTATCCTGAGTTCTTTACACTTCAAAGCAAATTTTTCGGTTCCGGGCTTTATCCATTCCAACCAGTAAAAACTACCATTAACATAAGTCCCATTTTGGAAAGCAACCATCGGAACTACAGCATCCTTTAAAATCCTCCACGTATTCTCCCTAAAACTATAAACCTCAACCTTAGGAATCATCTCACCAAACTGACGAAGATAAAGAATCCTAACAACTTTGTAATCATTTCTAAGCTTGTCAAAACCCATCCCAGCTACATAATAATTATTGATCCAGTTCTTGAAAACCTTGGACTGACAAGGAACAAGAACTCTACATCTCTTAACATAGGGATTCCAAAGATACAAGTCTCTAGAAGCATAATCCATATGTAAATCAGTCAACAAAAGCATTCCATGTACCTGAGCATTTAATCTCAAACTACGAGTCTTGGTCTGGAAAGGAATGACGAATTTTTCGATAAGTGAGGAAGTATCAGCAGATATTAAGGAACAATAGTTCTGGTGAAAGGTAAAACTAGGGATAATAAGAATAGCATTATCATTACAATGAGAAATACAACGAAAGATTGTAGAGAAATGAAAGAGGGGTTGTTAATAAGAGAGTACCATGTTTTGTTCACTGATGTTGACCTAATTAGGTCTTTGACCGGGAGGTTGTTTCTTGAGGGAGGTCGTTAAACGACGTCGGAATGTCCTTGTTGTTTGATGGCGATACAATAGACATTTTTGTTTGAAATTCAGGGAACAGATGAGTAGAGAAGTAGAGTGTGTGTATGTTTGTGCTGTGTGTAATAATATGACTCGAACGTCACGCTTAATATTTTCTTAATGTAAACAGAACTTTAATTATTACAGAAATATTTATTTAATTTTAAGTTTGATTTTGTTATTACGATATTTACTCTGGTTGGGTCCTTTAGGGACAAACCCTACCAAAAATTCGAACACAAAAAGGATTTACTGCAGGTCTTATAAATATCTTCTTCTTGCCAACACCTAAACACACCCAAAGCTTGAAGGCTACCAAGCGCTGATTAACCCACCTCAGGTATAATATATCATTCTTTTCATCTCTCTTTATTTCAAAACTGTTTGATAAATTGATTTAACCAAATATATTGTGACATACTACTGTTTTTACTCATCAGGGTAACTGTTGTTTGTTCATGTATTAAACCTTAGTCTTTCTTTTTCATTACGGTGTCTTTTAACTGTTTGATAATTACGCATAAACCAAATACTATATTAAAGTGGAGCATGTTATACTCGATATTCACGAAACTAAAGGGTTCATAATATTAATTGATTAATGTTTTGGTGTTGAAAGAATTCATATGTTATGGCTTGATTTTGACAGGGATGAGCAGAGTGCAAGATACAATGGCGCTTAAGCGAAAAAGGGGGGAACAAAGTTTACTCACTCAGTCTCTAGGAGAAGCTGATCTTAATGTACTAAATATTATTAAGGGTAGAGAGTCTCGTGGAATCTCGAATGGAGAATTAAAAAAAGTTAGCATGCTACCGACTACTCAGTTTAATAAAACGATCAAGACACTCGTTGCTCGTCAATTGATTAAAGAGGTTCCGAATATTAAAAGTAGTTGGGGGAAGCATTACATGGCTGCAGAGTTTGAACCGTCAGCAGAACTTACAGGCGGGTATTGGTATGCCGATGGGAAGCTTGACCAAGAGTTAATTAATTCTTTTAAGGAAATTTGCTTTCAGATTTTACAACAAAAGCTAAAGGTTGCTACTGCTGAAGGAGTGCATAGTTTTTTCGTTAAGAAAAAATTGTACAACGGAGAGGTTAGCAGGGAGAAAATTGCAGAGATTTTGAGGTCAATGGTTCTGGACAACGAGATTGTGGAGGTGAAAAGCACTGGCTTGGAAGAATATCATTCTATTCCTGTCGGAGAAGTTTGTTATAGATGTGCAAGAGGTGTAGGGCTCATAGAAGCTTCGAAAACTGGCGCAATGATTTCTATCCCGTGTGGAGTTTGTCCTAATATCAGTTTATGCACGCCTGAAGGGGTCATCTCGCCAACCAATTGTGTCTACTATACCAAATGGTTAGACTTCTGATAGATGCATGTAGAGTTGTTTAACAGATTCACTTGTTACAAATTAACTGCAAAATACAGTATGACTCATATAAATCAAAATTTTCCGATCGAAATCTAATTTTTATTCCTCGATATGATTATAGTTTAGTATTTTAAAATTTCTGGTCTGATTTATTAAAAGCTTGATATTCAATCCTAAACCCTTTAGTCAGTGATGATGATAATACAGTAATAATTTTGCAAGATGAATAATATGTAGAAACTCTCTTCTCTTGAACTTCTGCAACTGGGTGCAGACCAAACCTTGCACAGCATGCTTGTTTTGCGTAGCTTTAGAAGATGCATCTTGTGATCACTGATCAATTTAATTAGTCCCAAAGGTGCTTGAAGCTCAATAATAATCTCTGCCTCCCTCCCCCCCCCCCCCCTTCCTTTTTTCCTCTGCAAGGTTTGGTAATAGGACACTATTGTTAAGGAAGTTGAATGCGTCCCTGAGACTGGAAAATTTAAAAGGGAAAAGGCATCAGGTTCCTAGATCAACAAAACATCAGGGTTACAGGACGCCTTTAGCTTATTAGTTTATTGGACAGGGTGACATCCTTCTTCTGTTCAAAACTTTGTAAGAGTTATATCAAATAAAATTTATGGATTGTAAGTTAATAACTAGTAAGACGTGAGGAGAGAGTTGTAAGATAGCATGTAAGTGACTGTAATGGAAACTAAGAACTAATGTAACTGGTATTGTTTTTACACAGAACTGAGAAAGACAGACAATGGTGTTCGAATGATTTGCAGTTACACAATCTGTTTTTCTTGATGTTTAACCAATGATACAAGGAGCCTACTTATACTAAAACTGGAGCATCCATTTGATTGCTACTTAATCCAGTTGATGCTACTTAATGTACAGCACGTTAGAGCATGTGCTTGACATTACATAGAATAAATCTGCAGACATGTAAAGGTGCTGGAACATGTGATGGCGTGCTGGAAACTTGAGTGACCATCATATGAAGAGCATGGGCATGACAGAGATGACAGAGAGAACGTGCAAGCCAGGGAGGAGGAGTGACCATGATCGTTCTGAGATTGAATATCAATACAAAACCAAAGTTACCATCATATGAAGAGCATGGGCATGACAGAGATGACAGAGAGAACGTGCAAGCCAGGGAGGAGGAGTGACCATGATCGTTCTGAGATTGAATATCAATACAAAACCAAAGTACCCTACATGTGCCTTAGGTCATGTGCTTGACAATACCACTGCTGCATCCTTATAACTTCCATCCTTATCACTCCCAACTGTGGATGTCATAACAGACGTTTTAATATCCTCCCTCAAACTTTGTCGGGGCTGGAGACATAGTTTGTTTCGAAGGTAATGGAATGTGGCCTTACAGAGCGACTTGGTGAAAATGTCCGCTATCTGTAGCGAAGAAGGAACATGTCGAGTAATAAGGAGTTGCATTGATACTCGCTCTCGAACGAAGTGGTAGTCCAACTCTATGTGCTTGCTTCGAGCATGGAAAACGGGGTTAATAGTCATGTATAAAGCACTTAGATTGTCACAAAAGAGTGTTGGTGGTTGTGGTTGAGCGATGTGTAGATCGCGTAAGAGGAATGTTAGCCAAGTTAACTCAGCAGCCGTGTTGGCCATGGCCCGGTATTCAGCTTCTGTGCTAGAACGAGAGACAGTATGTTGTTTTTTGGCACACCAGGAGATTATATTGCGTCCGAGGAATGTGCAAAAACCAGTTGTGGATCGTCGTGTGAGTGGACAACCTGCCCAATCTGCATCAGAAAAGCCACAAAGATCGAGAGTAGTATCTCCTGTAAGATATAAACCAAGGTGAATTGTACTTTCGACATATCGTAAAATACGATGAACCATTTTCATGTGAGCATGGGTTGGTTATTGCATGAACTGGGAGACGAAGTTCACTGAAAAGGAAATGTCAGGCCTGGTCAGTGTAAGGTATTGTAGAGCACCAACAATGCTACGAAACAAGGTAGGATCAGAATGGAGTGGAGACTGAACATTGTGATCTTTATTGTGAGGTTCCATAGGTGTATGCATCGGTTTGCAATGAAGCATTTGTGTCCTTTCGAGGATGGAGTACGCGTAATGTGTTTGAGAGAGATGTAATGAACGATTTTTTTGATGAATCTCAATCCCCAGAAAATGATGGATAGGACCAAGATCCTTCATGGCAAACTCAGAGTGCAGAAGTTGAATAAAACGTTCCATTAGTTGCTGACTTGAACCTGTCAAGAGTATGTCGTCAACATAAAGTAGTAGAACCAAGGTGCCAAGGGATGAATGGAGAATGAAGAGTGATGGATCTGCTAGGCTACATGAAAAACCGTATGTAAGTAAAAAGGAACTAAAACGATCAAACCAAGCCCGTGAAGATTGTTTAAGCCCATAGATCGCTTTAATTAACTTGCAAACATACGAAGGGTACAAGGGATCAGTCATACCTGGTGGTTGTTCCATGTAAATATCTTCACTAATAAATCCATGAAGAAAAGCGTTTTTAACGTCAAGTTGACGGACTTCCCAGTGTTTAACTAGTGCGACACTAAGGACTAATCGAATGGTACCTGGTTTGATGACAGGAGAGAAGGTTTCAGTGTAGTCTATACCATTAACTTGGTGATAACCTTTAGCGACTAGTCGAGCCTTTAGTCGATCAATAGTACCACTGGCATTCAATTTAGGCTTAAAAAACCCATTTGGAGCCAACAATGTTCATGTGACTTTCACGAGGAACTAACGTCCAGGTGTTATTCTCCTTTAAAGCATTGAGTTCCTCTATCATAGCTTGTTTCCAACCAGCATGTTGAAGAGCCGCCTTAACACTGCGTGGCTCTTGGGGAATGGTGGTGCGATCAAGAACGAGTGCATAACGTGGGTTTGGTTTAATGATGCCGTGTTGCGATCGTGTAGTCATGGAATGAGAAGGTGGAATGTCCTGTTGAGAGGCAGAGAGAAACTCAGAATGTGAAGGAGATGCAGTGACAGAATTGCTACCTGTGTCATGAGTGTAGTCTGGTGCACTCGATGAGGATGTGGACATTATGTCGTCCATATTATTCGAATTGCTGGACTGATGAGCAGAACTTGGTGGAGCAGTTTCATCTACTGGATCGTTGAGAGTGGCTGGTATGATAACATTTTGGGGTGGAGAATGTTCAGTCATATCAGCATCTGTGGGTAAGATTGGAGCAGTATCTGCACAACTAGGAGCAGAATTGTCAGAGTAGGATGAAATATCGAACAAAGTACTCACAGTGGAATGGGGAGATGAGACATTATCACCTTGCTTGCAAAGAAAATTAGTCTCATCAAACAGTACATGCCTGGATATAAACATTCTATTTCATTTTAGATCAAAACAGCGATAGCCTTTATGTTGGTTACTGTACCCAACAAATATGCAAGGTATCGATTTAGGATCGAACTTGTTCTTTTTTATATCCCATGTATAAGGATAACATCTGGAACCAAACACACGTAAACAAGAATAATCTGGATGACAATCAAATAGTCTAAAATATGGAGTGTCAAAGTTTAGTGAGGAGGATGGTAATCGATTCATTAAAAAACTGGCAGTGGTGAAGGCTTCCACCCACAGAAACTTTGGAACATTGCTGTGAAAAATCATTGTCATTCCTAACTCTCGAATAGTGCGATGTCGACGTTCCACAATCCCCATTTGTTCAGGGGTATGGGGACATGAGAATTGATGTGTGATTCCTTGTTTATGAAAATGATCTTTGAGTTTATTGTTAGCAAATTCACCCCCTCCGTCACTGTGGAAAACTTTGATATTTTTGTTAAATTACCTCTGAACATAACTCTCAAAAGCTAAATAAACATCAAAGAATTCAGATTTAGATCGAAGTGGTATAATCCAGATATAATGAGAAAAATCATCGACAAAACATGCATAAAACCGAAATTTGCCAAGAGACAAAACTGGAGCTGGTCCCCAAAGATCGCAATTGATTTTTTCAAATATGTCTGTGCTACTGGAACTGGATAAATGAAAAGGAAGTTTACTAAACTTTCCTACTTGACAACTCTCACAAAGATCATGACTGTTTTTATTTGAGGAAATATCAATCAATTTCTTGAATGCAAAAGCTTAACAGTAGAGATTTGTGGATGTCCAAGACGTTGATGCCATAGCTCTTCAGACACAACCTTTTGTCGATTAGAGAAATGAGCTTCATTTTTCTTGGACAGCACATAAAGGTCTCCTTTACGTTGTCCTTCAAGAAGAATTCTGCCTGTTGCTTGGTCCTTAACATGAAAAGAGTCATTAGTGAAGTTACAACTTAATGGATATTGGCTAGTGAGCTGACTGATTGAAAGTAAATTTTTTGTTAATTCAGGAACTAAGAGAACATCGCGCAACAATAATTTATTCTTACCATCAGATATAACTGTATCGCCCATTGCATCAATTGCTAGTGACGATCCATCACCAATAAAAACAGAATCAAAACCTTTATATTGGTGAATGTTGGAGAGTATACCTGGATTAGAGGTCATGTGATTTGAAGCTCCAGTGTCCGTAGTCCATTCAGTGTCTGCGACGGAAGTGTCTAGGGTGAGTGCTGCAAGAGCTTGGGGAAAATCGTCGTTAGTAGATGAACCTGGTAAACTCCAACAGATCTTTGCAACATGTCCTTGTCTCTCACATAGCTGACACATTTCATTCTTATACATCTCTCGTTCTGCAGCAGTCATCCTTCGTTTTCCAGGTGGTGGAGGTCTAGAGGGGCGACCGTTGTGATTAAAAGATGCTTGTGCATGGTTGAATGGGGGCTGTGGTGAACCAGAGGATGTGCCAGACGGTCCTGAAAAATGAAGGTTTTTGTTTGTAGCATTGAATCCTCTTCCTTTTGAAGAAAAATGAGGGTTTGGTGAGTTGTAGTTGGCTTGGTGTTTTTGGTTTCGCTGACCGTAGAATGCATATGATGGAGAGTTCGATGTCTCACTCCATATGCTTCGTTGCTCAAAACCTTGCAGAAGGGAAACGACCTCGGAGTATGATGGCATTGGTGGCTTGAGCATCGTGGTTGTAAAAGATTCATATTTGGGACCAAGGTTTGCAAGTAGAGAATAGAATTTGGATTTGTCAGGAAGAGGCTGGCCTATGGCTGCTAGGCTGTCACAAATGCTTTTAAAAGACCTCAAGTACTCAGACAGTGATTGCCCAGTTTCCTTTCTGTGGTAGGTGAGTTGTTGGCGAAGGGTGAACTCGCGTTCTTGGGAATTCTGGGCATAGGCTGACTCCAGTGCATCCCATACCGATTGAGATGATTCAAGCCCGATGACAAGGCCTAAGGTTTCTTCTGTTAGTGTTCCGATGATCCATCCACGAAGAAGACGATCTTGCTTTCTCCATTTGAAGAAGTTATCAGATAGTATTTTTGATGTTTGAGTTGTTGTGGCAACTGTGGTTGCTGTGTCTGTTGTGCCTGATGTGGCTGTAATGATTGTGTACATGTCGGGCTTTTGTGTCTCACCAGTGAGAAGCCCAACCATATCTTGACTCTCTGCTAGGGCGAGCATCTGTTCTCGCCAGAGGGGATAATTGAGGGGTGTGAGCTTTAGGGTGACAAAGTTGGCAACATTAAGAGAAATCGTGGAGGCCATTGATTGTGGTATGCTTTCTCTCTTCTCACACTGGCTTTGATACCAAAATAAAATTTATGGATTGTAAGTTAATAACTAGTAAGACGTGAGGAGAGAGTTGTAAGATAGCATGTAAGTGACTGTAATGGAAACTAAGAACTAATGTAACTGGTATTGTTTTTACACAGAACTGAGAAAGACAGACAATGGTGTTCGAATGATTTGCAGTTACACAATCTGTTTTTCTTGATGTTTAACCAATGATACAAGGAGCCTACTTATACTAAAACTGGAGCATCCATTTGATTGCTACTTAATCCAGTTGATGCTACTTAATGTACAGCACGTTAGAGCATGTGCTTGACATTACATAGAATAAATCTGCAGACATGTGAAGGTGCTGGAACATGTGATGGCGTGCTGGAAACTTGAGTGACCATCATATGAAGAGCATGGGCATGACAGAGATGACAGAGAGAACGTGCAAGCCAGGGAGGAGGAGTGACCATGATCGTTCTGAGATTGAATATCAATACAAAACCAAAGTGACCATCATATGAAGAGCATGGGCATGACAGAGATGACAGAGAGAACGTGCAAGCCAGGGAGGAGGAGTGACCATGATCGTTCTGAGATTGAATATCAATACAAAACCAAAGTACCCTACATGTGCCTTAGGTCATGTGCTTGACAATACCACAGCTGCATCCTTATAACTTCCATCCTTATCACTCCCAACTGTGGATGTCATAACAGACGTTTTAATAATATCTTTCGAGACATGACATTTTATTATCTGACACATGATTTGCTCATATTGCCGAATTTAAAAGCTAGTTGATGGCAGTTGACATTTTAGACCCACACAACTGAGCTTTCAGATGTTAACATTCTTTCAGATCTGAAAAATTGTTAGTGAACCAATATTTCCTTCCCTTAGATTTTCAAATCACAGTATTAAAAGAAGAAGATAAGTTAATAATTAGATCAATGCTAATAATAATGGATAAATAAACAAGTTCAATTCAAACAACGATCAGTATGAGTGTATGATCACTTTGCTTTATCCTGGCCAGCCGTTATAATTATGCAAATACACACCCTCCCTATGAAGGTTCATAGTCATATTATAACTACAGAATTCTTTTTGTGAAATCGATTTGTCTAGATTTCTTTGTTCGAATCGATTTATTGAGAGATATTTCACAGCCTCCAGAGGTCAACTGCGTTTGGGGGGACGGGGGTAATAGTTTTGAATTTCTGAGGTCATGTGAAATGTGTATAGATGTATCTTGAGTTATATGGAATGAAATCTCTTTTCTTATATTATGCAAAAAAATGGATTACAATTTGCTATGAGGAGGTATGTATTATTGGGGTTTTGGATATATCTGAGTCAACAGAAAAATGACCTTTTGCCTTGCAGATTCATGCTTGGCACTTCTCCGAGAAGCAGGGAAAAAAATGTAACTGCATTAATATCTATTAGTGTCTTGAGACTCCTGCTGCTATTGTAAATAATAAGTGATCATTCTGCAGAATGCACAAAGAAGCAACCAAGCAATATTCACAACTGTTGTTCCAGCTCATCTATGATTTATACCAGCTCAGCCTATTTCTATTTGCTCACGGAGTTAAATCGTGAGTCTCTCACACGCATTACAGTTTTCTGTGACAACAAATCAGCGTTATATATAGCTTCTAATCCTGTATTTCATTGCCAAACATATCGAAATCGAATGTCATCTGATTCAACATAAATTACAGCAAGGATTGACTACTACTCTAACACATACCTATTTAATCAGCCTGCAGACCTCTCACTAAAGCTTTGCCTCTTCAATGCAACTGCAGTACTTTCTCTCAAGTCGAGAGTATGTTATTTGTTTCATCCTCCTAATGTGTGGGCAATGTCAGCAACAAAACCAAAAGATCTGCAGTAAAAACCAATTATGTTCAACTAAAAGAACAAAACAAAGTGAAACTGTGAAAGGATGGTATGTTGGTAACTCTTATTAAGGAACATAATATATCTTTTTTGTTCATGTTTTAACCATCAACTAAACAATTTATCTAAGAAAAAACAGATGAAATTACTCATCTAAATAGATAAAGAATCAAACTCAGTTTGCATGACACACTCACGCACATATATGCCAACATAATTCATATGATTAATTTGTATATATATAGTATGTATACTTTTATAAATATTAACATTGAAAAGTTGTTTGTCATTATTTGTTTCTTTTTTAATTTTTGGGAGCTTGAAATATTAGAGTAAACTATGTTAATTTTTTTTCGGAAACATAGAATTTTTATGTTTAGTTGCATATTGAAAACTCCAAAATATTATGCATAATATTTTGTGCATAATACAAATAATACAAATCAGGTTAAGACAAAAAAATAATTCAAATCAGGTAGGTGCATAAATTCTGTTATTACAAAAAAATCATTCAATAACAATATTGAAATTCAATATAAATTTCAGAATTTTTCTCATATAAATTAGACACACATATGGCATTTTTCTTTTATCTTGTGTGCCCGTCTTAAAGTCTATTGCTTTATTCATTTTTTGGTCAAAGTTTTTTAGATATATTTTTTTATTAATACTAAATTAAAAAAACACAATAATTTAAGTATAATAAGAAAAATCAACAGCAAGAGCTGGAACATGAGAAAAGTTAGCAAAAGCCACTATGATAGTAATGTAAAACCCAAGAAGTGTTGGAATATGGATTCGATTATAATTTGAATTCATTGATTCGGTAAAATTAATTCCGTTTTTATTACGGATTTTTTGCCACCGCCTTAACATAATTAATTAACACGGTTAATTAATTAAGGAAATTGCCACCGATTTAATTGATTAGCACGGCTAATTAATTAAGGCAATTGTGTTAAGGAAATTGCCACCGATTTAATTGATTAGCGCGGCTAATTAATTAAGTCAATTGTGTAGCGCACAAGTCTTCTCTTCCTATAAATACTCATCTAGAGCATTAGGATTAAACACTCGAAAACACACATCCTCCTCTTATATACAGCCTCTTCTCTTCCTCTGGTGATAGTTCTTGCTCGTCTCAAGCTCGCTGAGAGTGACGCTCTTTTGTAGCCTTACTGCAATCCGTTTTATCCTGGGAGGCGATTCGCTCACACATACGGTGGGGGGCTAATACGCTTTAAGGAGACAGTCACGCACTGGACTCGGGTTTTTCGTTCCTTGTCTCCTCTTTTAATTATACATATAACTGTTACTCACACACGCACAAATATTATACTGTTTGTATTTATCGCAGATTGTCCAACAATCTTAAAGCGTATTATATTATATCTGTGATCTGTACTACGTAATTATTTATTTGTTTGAGTGATAGATTCTTAAAGCAGTATCTCTTTTTATTCGGTGATTTGTACAATTTAATCGTTTATTTATTGTATATGCGCCATGTTCCATGTCAATTTTTGGTATCATATACATGTCGACTATGCGGTCAATGGTGGTTATTTTGTTAACCAATTGTGGACTTATATTCTTGGCTATATTATTGAAAGTTAGACATGCCAAGATGGCTTGATAAGTACCGAGTATTCATGATAATTAATTAATGTAATTTTTGGAGTTTTTTGTCTAAAAGCATGCACATAACTTCGGTGGTGTATTAGATTATGCTTAACAATGTTGTTGTGATTTAATATAGTCATGTCCAGGAAAGACAATATTTAATTGTCTAAATTTTCATAATCATGAATTATACATGTATGCTTATATGCTAATATGTATTTTATTTATTTGCGAGTCCATTCTTAAAGATGTACTCGAAATTATATGATTCATTCTGTGGGAATTAGAGTTGCCCGAAGTACTGCAAAATATGGAGTTCACTTATTTTGTTATCGTTCTTGTTTCTGTCAAAAGCATGATCACTTGTGATATTTTAATCTATTATTTGATATGTGATCATGATTATTATACTCCCTGCTAGTTAAGATGCACATCTATTAGGGGTATTGGTTTTCGTGTCCTAATGCAAATATTTTATGCATGTTCGTGATTAATAATTAATTGATTTAATTAATTGTATTCATTTGATTACTACTCCCTCCGTCACAAAATGTTTTTCTCGTTTTGACTTTTGGTACTGTTCATTCTAA
The DNA here is from genome assembly GCA_036435485.1 of Saposhnikovia divaricata. Taxonomy (NCBI): domain Eukaryota; kingdom Viridiplantae; phylum Streptophyta; class Magnoliopsida; order Apiales; family Apiaceae; genus Saposhnikovia; species Saposhnikovia divaricata. Next base: position 85,652,196 of record CM071594.1, read on the forward strand.
GCAATTGACTACTAATTTACGTCTACTTTATAAGACGAAATATAGTCATGAGTGATCTTGTTGGATTCGTATTTGTGAGTACTTTAATATAGTAAAGTTTTTATATTTAAAACTAATACAAAATTGAAGATATTAACGATTAAAAGTGTGCGTTGGCAAACGTGATAATGATGAATGGGAAAAGTTTTTTGGGACAGAGGGAGTAGTGTAATTAATCGGACACAATTCTTGTGAAAGATATGTTCATGAGTGCAACATTTTGTGCATCAGATTGGTAATTAATTGTAATTACATTTATGTGCTCGATATTTGATTCTCAGATAGCTGAACTTCTGTGAAATCATAGTTCTCCGGGAAAATTAGAATTATATGAACTTTGTTAATTATTAATTAACTATTTGTTAATTGGTTGTCAGGGAAGTTGATCGAAATTAAAATTATTCGTTTATTTTCGAGACGTTAAAAACCTAACGAGCCTTGTATCGATGGAGTACGGGTTCAAGGTCGGCATGGGATTTATATTTTTCCGATTGAATTTGTTCTTTCGGTTAAATTATATATTCTCTTGTTGGTGTCAGTCTGCTGCGGCAGTGACACACGAGCCTATTATGGTGATCCATGTGATACCTAATACTATGAATATTGATGTCAGCTCTGTATGCTGAAAATTCGGAGAAATCCGAGATGTTGTTAACCCTAACGCATCAGTTGATCAAGGATCACGGAATGTCGGTTATTGGAGGTTTATATCCCTCAATGGGGTACCAGTTCGTCTGGTTATGCCATAAATTTCGGTTCTCTTTTGAACCATGCTGAAATTTTTGGAGAAAATTCAATAATTGAATTTTAGTGATAAGAATGTAAAAGTTCTTTAATTTGATGCTAAAACCAGTGAGGTTTTAAATGATGTGAAACCTGCTCTAGTGAGAGGTGGTAACAAGTTGTGTAATTACTTTATAGTAATACATTGATTATGTATACTCGTTAAAGAGTAAAAATGAAGCTAAATAGAGAAATTAACGCTCTATTAGCTCAAGATAGATAACCAACTTAATACGAAATTAAGAGGGTAAGGAATGACTTTGATACTGAATAACCACTAGGTGATGTTTGTTCACAATGTGGATATATTCATGAGGTTACTGCACATTACTCGCATTAATCAAATGGAGTAGCTGCAGGCTGAGTTGCACTCTAATGGAGATGCAAAAGCGATGCTGATCAGTTCAGACTATCACTGAATATGAGGATGTTAGTTGTGTAGAGACTAATTATTTTTTAAACAAGACAAGATACCATGAAAGGAAATAATTGAATTTCCTGATATTACAGGAATGTAGTGAAACATTCTTAGAAATATTAAAAATGTGGGGGTATCTTAAAGAGAAAATAAGATAATTTTCTATGAATGAACTCTAGAATGTAACGAAGCATTTCTAGAAATAATTGAATTGTGGGGGTATCTTGGAGATATCTTGATATTGATACCTATAAAGGTTAAAAGTGATCCAAAATAATCTATGTATTTTGGATGGATATAGACAACGATTGTGTCTAATGATATCCTATACATGAATCTAAATAATGAGATTCTAATTTGTATGCAATTACGGAATCTGGAAATGCTTATTTATTAAGCTAAGTTGTTCCATATAGATCCGTAAGTGATCCAAATGAACTCCCAAGTTATTGGATTAATGTAAGAATGAACCTAAACAGAGCAAAAAGGCATAGGATAAGAAATTTGATAGTCCCGAATGTCTTAACGATTTGCTTAGTGGTGAACCTCAAAGCTTGGAAAAGCTACGCGTTCCTCTAATAATTCTTTGATGAAAGAAGATATTAAAAGGGAAATTGCCCAAAGTTAAGAAGTCAACGAGTTAAGATTTTCTAACATGTGTGCTAGAAAATGGACTATAGCGTTATATGAACTCTCTATATCCCTTGTGGGGGAAAAGGTGTTAAGGAATAGAGAGAGTGGTTCTATTAAGTAGAATCATGTTTGAAATTATATGGATCTTCTTGCGAGATAGATGCCATTAGGACCCAAATGGATTTTTCAAATTGAAAAATAGATACATGGGTAAAGAAAAAGTGTAAGGTCAGACTGATAATTACAAATTACAGTTAAAGTGAAGACCTGATATATTTTGAGATAGTATTTCTCGATTTACGAGAATGAGGTTCATTAAGATGATACTTAAAATTATCGTGTTGCGAAATTGAGAAGTATATCTAATGAACATTGAGATAGTCTTTCTAAATATAGATTTAATAGAAATCGACGTGAGATAATCTGAGGGTTTGTTGCTAAGGCAAGTGTAGAAAGACTATGACCAGGTGAAACATTTTGTGAATCAAAATAGACATCAAACAGTGGCATATAAAATTTGATATTGCTATGATAAGCAATGGCTTCAAAATTAATGACTCAGTTTTTCATTTTGAGGACGCTCAAACGTGAAAACTGTATAATGCGTATTGCTAGTTTAGGGACGCTTAAACTTGGTAATAAGGTGAATTGAAATTGCTAATTTTTGGGACGCTAAAAATTGGTAATGTCAATATAACGAATTGAAGCCTCAACTAATAATTGGTAAAATGATTACCAAAATGTGGAATATGCCAATGTTGAGATGCTAAAGTGATAGACAATCAATGGATTGACACGTCGGTTTGCATTACTTACGAATGAAATGGTGGTCATATGTAATTGCACGCGAGTGATCTGATCATTACTAAAAGCAATGAAGAGATGATCATCTCTAGCAATTTGGATGGGGCTTAAAGTTTTGATTTTGGAGATTAAAATCTTAATAACTTTGAAAGTTTTAGAGGATACATGTCACACGTTGGTGATGTGAATCTTGAAGAGATCAACGTAACTTAATCTAGTATAGCTAGAATGAATATATATGATGTATCTATCCAAGTATAGATGAACAAGGATCTCTCAAGAATGATTGAAAGTCTGTTGTACATTTAAATTGTACAAAACTAGACATAGGCTACACAGTGGATAGACTGAGTAGATGCACGAGTCAAATCGAAATTGGTCTCTTGAAAGTGATTACAATGAGACTAAGGTGTTTGAGATGTACTCGTGAGTTTGGGCTGCATTGCAAACAATATCTAATTGTACTATGTGGATATAGTATGGATGTTAGATGTTTGACTTTAAGAGCATAAAAGTCATTAGTGAATATATTGTTCACATCAACGAAAGCAGCTATGTCATGGAAATCCTAAATACGTAGCTCGATTCATGATGGAATACGAGTCTATTGTATACGATATATGTATGTAAGTGGTTGAATTAGTAGTCACTTTGTAATGGATATTCCTAAATGACAAGAAAATGTGTCTTTAATATGCATATTTTATGTGAATAATTTGCAAATTGGGAGATCACTTTGTTGTGTATGCAATGGTATGTCTCGCCTCTATGACGAGGACATAATACCATTAATTAACTACTCTCAACGAGAATTATCGGGATTGACTTGTAAAGTCAAATGATAATGTTGTGGATCCACTAACCAGATGGTTAAACTTAGATAATCTGGTTAAACCAAGAGAATCTGGTTATACTGAGAGTTAGTTGTAAGATCATCGAGAGGGATGGGCCTTAAGCCTATTGCTTAACGGCATCATGGTGGACACCCAACCATTGCTGACTGGAGGTCCCAAGAACTTGGTTCAATGGGCCAACTAAATCATGATGACCAAATCACTGTGGGGTAACCCCTGACCTATTCCTATGATGAAGAAACAGTGAGACCCGTATGGTACGAGGTTAAGCTTTATGCTTTTAATGATCTTTGACGAATACATGGAATTCAAGTTTGATTGCATGAAATTCGGTTGAGTAAACGCGGGTTACTCTATAAGATAAAGATCACCTATGTGGGAGAGAAGTGGGGCCGCTTCAAAGGAGAATTGCGAGGCACAATTCTTTAGAAACTCCTGCAGAACCAGGACGATGTTCCATGGCCAAAATGGACATAATCATGAGAGCTGAACGAGTCAGAAAGGATATAGTGATAAGTATATCATCGCTTACACAAACGGTCGAACAGTTCAAAGAGCAAACCTCCACTGTCTACCAGTAAGGTCGGTATGCTTACTCAAGTGAAGGTTCAAGGAGCAAACCTCTACCTATCGTATGCTATATCTGATCGAAGAATCTATCACCAAATCAAATTCTGTGTCTGTCTGGTGTGTGCTATTACGATATCAATCTCATCCATGTGGGGGATTGTTGGAATATGGATTCGATTATAATTTGAATTCATTGATTCAGTAAAATCAATTCTGTTTTTACTACGGATTTTTTGCCACCGCCTTAACATAATTAATTAACACGGTTAATTAATTAAGGAAATTGCCACCGATTTAATTGATTAACACGGCTAATTAATTAAGGCAATTGTGTTAAGGAAATTGCCACCGATTTAATTGATTAGCGCGGCTAATTAATTAAGCCAATTGTGTAGCGCACAAGTCTTCTCATCCTATAAATACTCATTTAGAGCATTAGGATTAAACACTCGAAAACACACATCCTCCTCTTATATACAGCCTCTTCTCTTCATCTGGTGATAGTTTTGCTCGTCTCAAGCTCGCTGAGAGTGACGCTCTTCTGTAACCTTACTGCAATCCGTTTTATCCTGAGAGGCGATTCGCTCACACATACGGTGGGGGCTAATACGCTTTAAGGAGACAGTCACGCACTGGACTCGGGTTTTTCGTTCCTTGTCTCCTCTTTTAATTATACATATAACTGTTACTCACACACGCACAAATATTATACTGTTTGTATTTATCGCAGATTGTCCAACAAGAAGTTTCAACAAATTCATCACTAGTGACAACCAAACACCAGAATGTTAGATTCTAAACTGATCAGCTTCATTGAAGTGAGTGAAGAGCGAAAATTTTACGGTTGTATTTAAGGCCAATACTTTGCGGCCATGGCCTAAATCACTGTTCCATGCTGGTTATTTTAGCAAACCTTTGTTTCTTTCTGTTTCTTCAGTTTTTTTTCCCTTCTGATGTATGAAAATCTACTCGTGTAAGAGTCAGCAAATTAAAACATGTTATGTGGCGTCAAGAACTGTACGTTACTTATAGCACCGGAGAGATTGAGCCCGTTAATAGCCAGGGTGTTGATCTAACTTTTCACTATCCTCTGACGAAAAATTGAATTTCGACAGAAATGTGGTTTGGTTTGTGATGCAGCAGTTAGAAATGTTCCTTTAATTTTGTATGGGATCATGATACAAATACTTGTACAAAAATAGATGGGGCTCTTAAGTATTATGTACATGTCTGGGAAATTTATTGTCTCTGCAGTACAAGTATCTAATTTATGTACGGTGTTATTTTAGGACCTCCGTTAAAAGTCAACTAGAGTTAACGGCGCTGCAAGTTATTTTGTGTTTAGTGATTGAATCGCAATAAAATATTAGTGTACTGACCCAATTGTAAGCTTTTTGAGTTCGATTACCCAACTGCAAGTTGAGCACGGGTTCAGTTATGAAATAGCCAATTAACCCATATTTTTAGGACGGTGTTATTAGCACATATACAACTTTGTTAACAAAACGTTGGTCATCAAAACTCAAAAGCCAGCAATCTCCACTGCAGCGATATTTTTTAACACGACATTCTCTGGTTATGCCACCGAAGCCATAATGGACGGGGTATATAATTATATATATGCACAAACAGCAGAAGATACTGAACTCAACATATTTAGAAGACCGGAAATAGAAATGAAAGCAAGATTACTTGTGTGCTCTTGTGTCTGCTAATAATAAGGAAGACTTGGTCTTTGGTTATTTCTCCACTCATTATTTGTCCCTTGTATGGAGGATTTCCTTTCACTATTTTGTCATTTCCATTTTTTTCGGTTCTTCATCATAAAAACTCTAATTATATCTTGCTTCATTTTATTCATTCGTTCTTTTTTCTGGCTTGCTCAATCTACTTCTTCTTTGTATAATATGAAAAGCATGTTTTTTCTCTCAGTTTTATAAGGAAAGAGAACGAACATTAACAAACACTGTATGCATGATGGTTAAATTAGTAACTGACATGAAGATGCTAGACAAAAATTGCTGCAACTGAATAATTTTGATAATATCATCGTAACCATCTAAAAAGACAATGCCGATCCCTGGTGATTCTGGCTCTCGTGTTAAATTTGCTCGAAGAACTTCGAGCGGACGTTATGTTAGTCTCTCAAGAGAAGATCTGGACATGTCCGGAGAATTAAACAATGATTACATGAATTATACTGTACACATTCCTCCTACACCAGACAATCAACCTATGGATTCAAATGTGGCTACAAAGGCTGAAGAACAATATGTATCTAATTCGCTCTTCACCGGAGGATTTAATAGTGTCACACGGGCACATCTTATGGATAAAGTGATCGACTCAGATGTGAATCATCCTCAGATGGCTGGATCCAGGGGTTCATCTTGCTCCATGCCAGCTTGTGATGGAAAAATTATGAAAGATGAGAGGGGAAAAGACGTAACACCTTGCGATTGTAGGTAGGTACATATAGACCTCACACCTGCTATAAATTATTAAGTCGCTAAACTAAAACTCATAATTAGTATGTTTCTATTCCAATTCTTGTTTAAAGTATTGGTATATACCATGTATCTTACTTTGTAGTTAATGATATTAAATTTGAAATTTACATGTAATGCATGCTCCAGGTTCAAGATTTGTAGAGATTGTTTCTTAGATGCACAGAAAGATACAGGTCTGTGTCCAGGCTGCAAGGAACCGTACAAAACAGATGATTATGATGATGATGGAGACTATTCTAGTGGAGCACTATCCCTTCCAGGACCAGACAGAAAAAGAGATAATAAAAATATGTCGATGATGAAAAGGAACCAAACTGGAGAATTTGATCACAACAAATGGTTATTTGAAACTCAAGGAACATATGGCTATGGCAATGCCTATTGGCCTCCTGATGATGCGTCTGGTAATGATGGAAATGAAGGATTTCAAGGCGGCATGGTTGAAACTTCTGATAAACCTTGGAGGCCCCTTAGCCGAGAACTGCCTATCCCAAATAGCATAATTAGTCCTTATAGGTTATTGATTGCTGTTCGGTTTGTAATAATGATCTTTTTCTTGATTTGGAGATTACAACATCCGAATCAGGATGCTCTATGGCTTTGGTTCATGTCTGTTGTTTGTGAGCTATGGTTTTTTTTCTCCTGGATTCTGGATCAAGTTCCAAAACTCAGACCAATTAACCGCTCCATTGATCTTGATCTTCTGTATGACAAATTTGATATGCCTTCGCCTTCTAATCCAACTGGACGCTCTGACCTCCCTGGCGTTGACTTCTTTGTTTCCACAGCCGATCCTGAAAAAGAGCCTCCACTTACTACAGCCAACACAATTTTGTCTATTCTAGCTGTAGAATATCCAGTGGAGAAGATTGCTTGTTATGTTTCCGATGATGGAGGTGCTCTGCTTACTTTTGAGGCAATGGCTGAGGCATGTAGCTTTGCTGACTTGTGGGTGCCATTTTGTAGGAAACATGACATTGAACCTCGTAATCCAGACTCATATTTCAGCTTAAAAGGGGACCCTACTAAAAATAAGAGAAGATCAGACTTTGTGAAAGATAGGCGAAGAGTGAAAAGGGAGTATGATGAGTTCAAGGTAAGGATAAACGGTCTTCCTGATTCCATTAGGAGAAGATCAGAGGCGTTCAATGCCAGGGAGGAAATGAAAGTGATCAAGCAGAAGAGGGAGAGTGGTGCAGATCCATTAGAGCCAATCAAGGTAAAAAAAGCAACCTGGATGGCTGACGGAACTCATTGGCCTGGAACATGGGCTTCCCCTTCAGCCGAGCATGCAAAAGGTGATCATGCAGGGATCCTACAGGTTATGCTAAAGCCTCCTAGTAGTGACGTACTATTGGGGGAGTCTGATGACAATGTCCTTGACTTCTCGGATGTAGATACAAGGCTTCCAATGTTTGTGTACGTATCTCGTGAGAAACGACCTGGCTACGACCATAACAAGAAAGCTGGAGCAATGAATTGCCTAGTGAGAGCATCAGCAATACTTTCAAATGGACCCTTTATGCTCAACCTTGATTGTGATCATTACGTTTACAACTGCAAAGCTGTTCGTGAAGGTATGTGTTTCATGATGGATAGAGGCGGGGAGAACATCTGTTACATACAGTTCCCACAGAGGTTTGAAGGGATTGATCCTTCAGATCGGTATGCTAATCATAATACTGTATTCTTTGATGGCAATATGCGTGCACTTGACGGTGTCCAGGGGCCAGTATATGTCGGGACAGGAACAATGTTTAGGAGATTTGCTTTGTATGGATTTGATCCCCCAGATCCTGACAAGTTACTCCATAAAGAGACAGATGCAACAGCACCGGAGACACAACCATTGAATCCTAGTGATTTTGACCCTGACCTTGATCCGAATCTATTACCCAAGCGTTTTGGGAATTCTACAATGCTTGTTGATTCTATTCCAGTAGCAGAGTTCCATGCTCGACCTATTGCCGATCATCCTGCAGTAAAGTATGGGCGTCCTCCAGGTGCTCTAAGGCCCCCACGGGAACCACTTGATGCCACCGCTGTTGCTGAAGCAGTTTCTGTCATCTCTTGTTGGTAATCTATATTGATTATACATTTCATTAACCGAATCTTCTTCAATTAACTCACTTACATATAAGTTTTCCAGTTGGCTATGGAATACAAGCGTATGTGCTGTGTTCATCCTGTAATCTTTAACAAAACTTGCTTATCATAATTGCGAATAGGTACGAAGACAAGACCGAATGGGGAGACAGGGTGGGTTGGATTTATGGATCTGTGACGGAAGATGTGCTGTCAGGGTACCGCATGCATAATCGTGGATGGCGCTCTGTTTACTGCATCACAGATCGTGATGCCTTTCGTGGATCCGCTCCCATAAATCTCACTGATAGGCTACACCAAGTGCTTCGTTGGGCTACAGGATCGGTAGAAATCTTCTTCTCAAGAAACAATGCATTTTTCGCCTCTAAACGCCTCAAATTTCTTCAACGTCTGTCCTACCTAAATGTTGCAATCTATCCATTCACCTCCGGATTTCTAGTTGTCTACTGTTTTCTACCTGCACTCTCCCTATTCTCAGGACAGTTCATTGTTCAGAATGTCAATGTTGCTTTCCTGTCATATCTCTTAGTAGTTACCATATGCTTAATATCCCTTGCCCTCTTGGAAGTAAAATGGTCAGGAGTTGGACTAGAAGAGTGGTGGAGAAACGAGCAATTTTGGCTCATTTCCGGGACCAGCTCTCACTTGTACGCGGTAGTACAAGGTCTTCTTAAAGTCGTTGCTGGGATTGAAATCTCATTCACCCTCACTGCCAAGTCCGCATCAGAAGATGATGATGATTTGTACGCAGATCTCTACATAGTAAAATGGTCTTCCCTCATGATTCCACCCATTGTTATTGCGATGGTTAACATAATCGCCATTGTTGTTGCACTAATCAGAACAATTTATAGTTCTGTCCCTTCATGGAGCAAGTTCATCGGTGGCGCTTTCTTTAGTTTCTGGGTGCTTGCTCATTTATATCCTTTCGCCAAAGGTTTAATGGGAAGGAGAGGAAAGACACCTACCATTGTCTTTGTTTGGTCTGGTTTAATTGCGATCACATTGTCTTTACTTTGGGTTGCCATTAACCCTGATGCTGGTCCATCTACGCAAGGGGGTGGAGGCAGTGGTTTTCAGTTCCCATAGGAAAATCAAGTGTTTATTTATTCTGTTAATTAAGCATACAGTATTCTGATCATGTAATCTACACATAGTGCTGAACTTACATTTAGATTTAGTTGATGTATATTAAGTTATTGACGCCTATCTAGTTAGCATCTTGTTCATGAATGGGATACTATTGATGTCAACTGTGTGATTACAATTTACATCCACCACCCCACCATATACAGGACAAAAGAAGGAAGAACCGGAAAGATGCCTTGATAAATGTACTTTTCCGTACGCAAATTTTCAGAATTATCGATTTATGTAACTCATGTCCGAGTCCGAGCAACATAAGCTTTCCGAAATCAGTTCATTACCCAGCAAGTAGTACTCACGATACTCCGACTACCTTCTGAAAGAGTCGAATTAGATGTCCAGTACACAGACATATAGAATACTTTAGCGGACTTTAAAAAAATGCACCTACAACTTTTGTGTGATCAAGTTGTACAGTACAGAAAAATGCCCATCTGTTTTTTTTTTCTTTTTCCGATATGACTTATAAGCTAATAAGCACAATTAGTTCGGTAATAAATTTCAGGCGAGTGAAAATCAAAAAGGATAAAAGATAAAGTTCTAAGTTCTTAAGAAGTGCCCATCTGATAAGTTGAATGTTAGTTGTTGATTCCACGGTGAGTAATGTTAATGAGTTTCAATGCAGTGATACTTTCTCTTCAAGTAATCACAATGATTTTTCATTTTCCTTTCATCAACCACAAAATTATTACGAGTCTTCTTTAAGGTCTTTCCCGTGACCAAATTTTTAAGGTTTTTCCGGTGACCAAATTTTTTCTCAATTGTGTTGCTTAAGAGTTAAGACTACTACCTACTTTCCGTCCAACTTTTCTATATTTTCAATTTCGAAGTTGCGTAAAATTAAAAAATCATGTGTAATTTTTATACTAGCCTATAACCCGTGTGATGCACGGCATTCTTAAAATTAAATAATTTTTTTATTTATATTTAAATAATTATTTATCTTATATATATTACTTAATATAATACTGGCATAATATATTTATTAAATAATAATCGTTTAATTATATGATATATTATTCGAATTATAATTATATTTTGTCATAATACAATAAATATAAATGAAAGTATCGTATATACTTACATTGAAATTTTTGTTAATGTTTTCATATTTAAATTATGATTCCATAATAATGCATAATGTAATACTCAGTATTTGTTTAAAATAAAATTTAATATTAATTTGTAATTGTGTGAAATTTTTATTGTTTATTATATAGTTTTAGTTTGTTTTCACTTCGTTGATTTATAATTTGTTGTAAATTTGTTAATAAATATGTGATATTAAAATTATTAAAAATAATTTTGAAAATATTTGGTTTCAAAGTAATTAAAAGAGTCTAAAAAAGTTGGGTGTAGCTGAAGAATTTTAACTCAAATATAACCAAAAGAGTATGTAACCGAATATTAATTGGAGTGTATTAAAAGAGTTTGTTATTAAGTTAAATATGTGGTTTATCTTTTGTAAAATTACGTTTTATATGTATTTTAATTTATAATAGTATAGTATAGATTATCATATTCAAATAATGATTCCGTAATAATGCATAATGTAATACTCCGTATTTGTTAATTTGTAAATGTCTTCGTATTTTTATTGTTTTTTTGACGAAATGCATGAGGATATATTCATAAATCAAACCAATAAAACATAAAACAGTGGGACAAACCCCCGACTGTCGATACGACGAGGTTGAAAAACAAATAAATTGTTTTCTCATCGTTTAACAAATTGAACTTAAAAGTTCTTAAATCTAAAAATGAATTCGAAGACATCCAAAATGATCCAAACTGTGCCAACATCCCTGAGAGCAGCGGTGTTACAATTGACCACGTCACGTAAGATCCGTTGATACCCCAGTGTTCAGAAGCCTCAGTTGGAATTCCACTCCAGCTATCTACATGCCGGATACCAGCTATAGACATGCCGAAAATAGGAACCTCCCAAGGATGGGTAATACCCCAGCTATCTACATGCCGGTTAACAGCTATAGACATGCCGAAAGTAAAAACCCCCAATAGATGATGAACAATCTTTAGTTGTGAGTGGTGAGCTTTTGCAATAATCGTCAGCTTCCCAACTTTGATGCGGACATTCCAGATCCCCCAAAGCATCATCAAAGTCATTCTTAGCAGATCTAACCGACCAAACAAACCAAACATGCTCTCACAGGGAGAGAAAAACGAGCTCTCACAAGGAGGGAAGAACAAGCTCCCACAAGAGGAGAGAAAAACCCAAAAAAACACTCGCAATCCTCACCAAAGGAGGATTATCATTGAAAGGAATCGAAAATTAGACAGGAAAAGGCCTCCGGCCGGTGGATAAACCACCGCCGGAGGAGAGGAGCTCACGGAGAAGAGACAAGCAGAAGCAGAGAGAGGAGAAAGTTTCTTTCGGTGGAAAGTTCACAGCTCACATGGGATGAGCATCGTATTTTATTATATAGTTTTAGTTTGTTTTCACTTTGTTGATTTATAATTTGTTATAAATTTGTTAATAAATATGTGATATAAAAATTATTTTAAATGAATTTGAAAATATTTGGTTTTCAAGTAATTGAAAGAGTCTAAAAAAGTTGGGTGTAGCTGAAGAATTTAATACAAATATAACCAAAAGAGTATGTAACTAAATATTAATTGGAGTGTAATTAAAAGAGTTTGTTATTGAGTTAAATCTGTGGTTTATCTTTTGTAAAATTACATTTTATTTGTATTTCAATTTTTTTTTTTCATTTTTGGAAGATGTTAGCAAAAGTTTTGGGAATGTGGACCGACCAACCAACCAATTATACCATGTATGGCTTATAATAGTATAGTATAGATTATCATATTCAAATAATGATTCCATAATAATGCATAATGTAATACTCCGTATTTGTCTAAAATAGAATTTAATATTAATTTGTAATTTTCTCCGTATTTTTATTGTTTATTATATAGTTTTAGTTTATTTTCACTTTGTTGATTTATAATTTGTTGTAAATTTGTTAATAAATATGTGATATAAAAATTATTATAAATGATTTTGAAAATATTTGGTTTTCAAGTAATTGAAAGAGTTTAAAAAAGTTGGGTGCAACTGAAGAATTTTAACTCAAATATAACCAAAAGAGTATGTAACTAAATATTAATTGGAGTGTAATTAAAAGAGTTTGTTATTAAGTTAAATATGTGGTTTTTCTTTTGTAAAATTACATTTGTAATTGTGTGAATTTTTTATTGTTTATTATATAGTTTTAGTTTGTTTTCACTTCGTTGATTTATAATTTGTTGTAAATTTGTTAATAAATATGTAATATTAAAATTATTAAAAAAAATTTGAAAAAAATTGGTTTCCAAGTAATTAAAAGGGTCTAAAAAAGTTGGGTGTAGCTGAAGATTTTTAACTCAAATATAACCAAAAGAGTATGTAATTGAATATTTATTGGAGTGTATTAAAAGAGTTTGTTATTAAGTTAAATATGTGGTTTATCTTTTGTAAAATTACATTTTATATGTATTTTAATTTATTTTTTCATTTTTGGAAGGTGTTAGCAAAATTTTTGGTAAGGTGTTAACCGACCGACCAACCAACCAATTATATCCTATTTCGCTTATAATAATATAGTATAGACTAGTTGTGTCCAAAAATTATTATGGGCTAAATTTAGTCTCGTTAAACTATAGGATCCAATCCATAAACAGCGTATGAGTTGGATGATAAATTTAGAACAAGAAATAAAGACTAGATATGAAGAAATGAGCACTAGCTGAGAAGACAATCAAGAGATTATAATTATAAAGAGGTTCCTCATGAACCGGTAGCTGAGCAGATTATTAATGGATCAAATTCCACCCTAAAGTGTTCGTCAGCCAACAGTAATGGAAGCAGCAAAGAGCATATGGGAATCACAGAGCCTAGCAACAACAATAGAAACAACAAACAGTATATGGGAATCACAGAAAGGCTCCCAAGACTAACATATTTGTTATTTATGTAGGTACAATTTCCTACAATGAGGTTCTTGAGAGACAGGTTCATTAGGTTCTTGAGAACTAGGTTATGTGACATAGGTTCCTAAGAGTTAGATTTCTGAGCATATACAATAGAAAGATCTAGAAACCAGCCAGAAGAAAGGTAAACTTATTATTGGATAGTACTTCTAGAACGCAATTGATCCTAGATTATCTCTAATGGATAGATAAATAGTAGGGTACGAACTCGAATTTTACCCTACTTAGACCACCTGTTCGTAGTTGGCTCTGAAAGGAAAAAGAGACCTACTCAAGCAAGAACCTCGACATACAATTGATCAAGTAGAATCAGCATAGATTTAGAACTAAATGAGCATATACTTAGACGAACTACGTGAGATTGATCCCTATATAAAGAGTACGCAGGCAACTTGAAAGGGAACCGAGACTTTTGCATTCTAGCCATCTCTAAAATAATTAGAGATGTTGGAAGCACTCTCAAGCACAACTCATCCCACACGAACAACAGTTATTCTTAATCTCTATAAAATAGTTGATCATTAACCTTTATAACTTATCGTAAACCTCTCAAAAGTTGTTACGAAATCCACTCATCAACAGTAGCTTAGCTTATGACTGATTTCTTTTGATATTTTATAAATTTTATTTTACATTATAAATATGTTTTTAAATAAATAATTATTTTAATTTTTGTTTAATAAAATTTAATATAAATTTCACAAATTACGAAATATACCACGTTTTCGCTTATTATATTATAATATAGATAGATAAGAATTTTAATTTTATTTTATTAACAAATGTAAGATTGGAGTGATACTTTTTGATATATATATATATATATATATATATATATATATATTAATGATTGCAAAATTATGTTTTAAAGTAAAAGTAACCTTTTTTATTTAAAAAAAACGTGTTTTAATTATAAAAGATATACTAATGTTTGGAAGATACTATACAATTGTTGTTTTTAGAAATTTATAAAAGTCAACATCTTTTAATTACGGTAACGTATTTTTATGAAAAGGTGATCGACTAGTGAACATTAATTATATTATTTTATTATTTATTAATTTTGATAAATAATCAAAAATTGAAAACCAAAACTTTCGATTTAAATATAATAGTATAGATATTTACAAAGTTGTCCAAATTCATTATTTTAAGAAATGAATAATACAGGGTATATTGAATTTAATTTATATTTAAAAAAATTCTTTACAAATTAATTATATTTCAATTTTCAAAGATTATGTTTGATTCACCAACACAGTTTCATAAATCATGCAAAAATTTCTAACAAATCTTATAAGCTCTTATAAATATATTCCTCGGTTTCAATAATAAAAAAAAGATAAAATCCTTCATAATCCACCTTATTACAAAATCCAAAAAAATAAAAAATCAACTGACATTCCACATATTTTTGTAATACTACATAAAATCTTAATCAAAAAACTCTAATTTTTCAAGGAAAATCTAAATTTTTAAGTAGATATCTTCAATTTCTTAAGAATACTAATTTTAAATTATTAAATATCATAAAACTATAATGCATTTTGTTAACGGAGGAATTTGGGAAAACAAATTCGGGGAGGGTTGCTGGAATTGTGGTGGTGGTTGATGACGGTGAACGGCGTAGGACGTTTAGGGTTTTTGATTTTGGGAATGGCTGAGATTGTATGATGAGATTATTGCAATTTAGATCGAATATTAAATTCTCTCTTTTTCTCAAGGGTTTGCATCGTACCATACAATGTGCCTACGTACCCTATTTATAGGGATCAAACCAAACGTAGTTCTTGGGGAGCAAGTAATCGTAATGGGTTAGGTTTCCTTGTTTAGGAAGCCCATTGGATTAGGACCACCGCCTTTGACAATATAGTAATGGACCTTTAGCCCAACTATTTTCTCGAAGTGTGACGGTTAAACTATTGACCCGGAATTATCGAAGTCAACGCCCACTTTGATGAAACAATTAACTACAGGGCAATCTCAAGATTGCCAAAGGGGCGATGCCCTTCATCTTCATGTAGGGCGAGATCCCTAGTCTCAAAAGAGGTCAGGCTCTTTCCCTAATTTGTTATATTCAAGGACCCATATTGTGGTTCATAGCTCACAATACTTTTTATATAGATTTTGTTAGGGGAAATTCCCCTTTTCAGTTTTTAAGAGGGCGAAGTCTCTTTCCAGGGCGAGACCTTCAACTTAATCTCCTCTATAATCCTGATAGCGATCCCCTCCATAAGTAGGCGAGATCTCCCGGGAATATCCAATTTCATGGTCCATTGCCCAATGGACGTGTTTTGACCTATGAATCGGGTCATTCCTTGACCTAATGAAGGGTGACGTCTCCCAAAATGGAAAAGGCTATTTTTTGGCATAACAACTACCCCCAGTTTCTTGCAATAATTATTTATAAAAGAAATTATTTCCTCAAAAATTCTCAATTAATAAAGAAGGCGAGTTATTTATTATATCATAGAAGGCAAATTTGTGCTTTTGTGAATTCCCGCAAAAAATCTTCCCGCCAAACTGTCACGCCTCGATTGCTGCTCCTCTTTCCACTCATACACTGCCATGTCTCTCATTTTTTCTCTCTCTTTAACTAGTATATAAATCCCCCACTTCCACCTTCATTTTATCTTCCCTTTCAAGAATCCTCATGAAGTGCTGTTAAAGTTCTCCTCCAAATCAGGCGAGTTTATTCTGTGTTGCAAGCGAGGTCTTCAATTTCTTGGGCGATCCTCTTTGATTCTAAAGGCGATTCCTTTTTCAAAAGGTACACTCTTTTCTCCCTTATCATCTTTATTGTTGATTTATTACTTTTCCGTTGATAGATATAAATCTCTAGAATATTAATTCCTTCTATGATAGACAACGTTATCTCGTTAGTGTCTTTTAGGAACATTTGTTAATTAAGAGGGCGAGGACATTACCTTTTAGTCATCTTATTGCTAGATTTCTTTTTACTCTTATCTATGTACATACTTTAACTCCGTTGTTGCCCAGTAATTAACAATTGTAGAAGGGGGGTTGAATACAATTGTATAAGATTTTCGACTTAAACAGAAATAATAACACAAGTATGAATATATAACAGCTTTATTAACTCTGATATAAAACTGTTACAAACTCCCTCAAGAAATTCTTATGTTCTTGAGAGCTGCTAGGTTACAAGATACACTACGCCATAGATGGCTTTCTACAACACTTAGGGGGGGTGTTACCTTCTCGGGTGTTACCTTAGCTATGAAATTTTGGACCTACTTCAACACTCTAGTTTTGGTGTTACCATATCCTTAAAGGTGTGTTACCTTAGCTGTGGAAGGTGTTAAACTTAGTAACACCATGGGCTGTGTTACCTTAGAGTATAATTAACATATTTTTGAATTTTATTTATAATTAACGATTTAATAATTATTAAAATTTAAAATTCAATAATTTTAATCAAGTCATTGAATTTATTACTATAAAAATAATATTCTATAATTATTGAGTAGAATATGTTTAAATTATTATTCTATAATTGAAATATTACACTTTATTTTCATACAATTTTTACAAGAAAAATAATTATTTTTTTAATATTAGAAAGAAAAAGTAACAAAAATTGGGAAAACAACGTGGCTGGTGGCTGGCGGGCTTTCATCAAAAGGTTAAAAAGGAAAGCGGGCTTTCATCAAAAAATTAAAAAGGAAAGCGGGCTTTAATTTTGGTTAAGTCGGGAGAATTGGGGAAAATCAGCAATTAGGTCACATACTCACCTCTCTCTCTCACTCACCGCTCTCTCTCGAACCTCACTCACACAGCTCTCTGCCTCTCTCTCGCAGTCAAATTTCACACTCAAGCTCGCTCACGCTCACTGAAGCTCACTCTCAATCTCGCTAACGCTCACTCAAGCTCTGCCTCACTTGCGGATTAGGATTAGGGTTGGATTAAGGGTTAATTGGACTCAATCAGCCTCTCTCACTTGCAATTAAGGTATAAATCTCTGTTTTTATCCTTCGATCTGTAAATATAAATGTGTTAATGCTTCGATTTGTATATATATATGTGTTGCATGCTTCGATTTTGACCTCTCTCTCTCTCCATCTCTCTCTCTCACCCTTCTCTCTCGGTCTCTCTCCATCTCTCTCTCTCTCTCTCTCTCCCCCTCTCTCTCTCTCTCTCCCTCTCCCTCTCTCTCCCTCTCCCTCTCTATCCATCTCTCTTTCTATCTCCCATGAGAGGAGAAGGGGTCATTTTTGTGATAAATTGAATCTGTAATAATCTGAATTATATGCCTAAAGTCAATGTGTTTCTCGAATTTATGATATATTATTAAAATCTGCGATAATTTGAATTTATGCGTTAGATTGTGTGATAATATCTGTATTGTATGGTATGCATAAAATCTGCGATAATTTGGATTTATGTGTGTTTGCTGATGTGCTCTGTTTGCTACTGCCATGTTATGCCTCAGACTTCATTTTCATCTTTGAATAAACACTAAAGCTTCCCCAACTGACTTAGAACTAAGTGGGTATATATATATATATATATATTACAATTATTGCTTGGGTGTTTTAACTCATGTATATATATTCCACTTATTTGTATAGGTAGTTTAGGTCTTGAAAGGTAGCTGTTTGCTTAGGTTAGTGTAGTTAATATAAGTGTGCTTGATATTAATGTAGTGATGGACGACGAAGGAAACTCATGGATAACACTTCCAAAGTTTAGTGATGGTTACCTTAGCGGAATAAAAGATTTTATTCGGAATGCAGTTTCTAGATTTTCCGTAGGTGATGAAATAACATGTCCCTGCAAGAAATGTAAAAACGACAAGTGGTTTCATCAAGATACAATATACGACCATCTCATATACAATGGTCCATCTCCATTGTATATGGAATGGATGTGTGAGGTTTCTCGACTAAACTATGAGGTAGATATGGATTGTGATGCTAATATAGGTTTTGGAGATAATCTAGACAACATGTTTCATCGTACTCATGGTATGCAAAACGGTGAAGATGAGGACACGACAGATGCCCAGGACGATAAATTTCATCGCCATGTTGAAGATGGAAAGCAACCGCTATATCCAGGCTGTTCAAAATATTCGCGATTAAGTTTTATCCTTAGGCTTTATTCTTTAAAATGTCAACATGGAATTACGGAGGCTGCATTCGGGGATTTACTGGAGTTGATGAGAGATGCTTTTCCACAGGCCCACATTCCTTTATCTTTCAATGCCGCAAAGAATATCATTAAAGATTTAGGTCTTAGTTACGAAAAAATACACGCATGTCCAAACGATTGCATGTTGTACTGGGCAGAAAATAAAGATAAATACACGCATGGACAGGGAACATGACTTTTAGGTCTTGGTACTCGCAGTTGAGAAGGATGTATGATTTTCATAGCAGAAGCGTATATGCCATAAAAAAAGGAACAGAATTATATATACCTCTTATTTACTAAAACATGACGCAACCAATATTTTCTAAGCGCCTAGACAGTCTCTTAAAATCTCAGTCTAAAAGACTAGTTATATAATTATATCTTAATCTTTAAGACAAGTCCAAAGGTACTATTAGTAAATGATATTATTGACCTTGATTTTGCATTTCTGAAGCCTTTTGTACTGCTCAATTGGAATCTAAGCTGTATTACAACCCAATTAAGCTGGCTTGTAGTTGTACCGACTCGGTCCTACAAGTGGCGGCTATGCTTTGCTGGGTCTTGGCTCTAGAAAACCAGTCACAGTTAAGAATGTTGTTATTACTATATACTATTTAGGATGCTTTTTCATTTATGCAATATGTTTTGTTAGATACAAAATTTTATAAAAATTGTACCAATATATATATATTAGAAAATCTGTAATATGTAGATTTAGGTTATTTGTTGGTAAATCAAATGCATACTAGAAAATTTTATAAAAATTGTACCAATATATATATTAGAAAATCTGTAATATGTAGATTCAGGTTATATATTAGAAAATCTGTAATCTGTGTGCAAGAACCCAAATCCATACTGTTAAATAATTTTGAAATATATTATGTTGATCTGCATATTGAGTTTAATATTATGTAGATTCAGGTTATATATTATGTTTTGTTGATTTTTTGCTAGAAAAAAAAGAACCCAGCACTTGAGTTAACTGATGCCGTAGTTTTTTCTAAAACTCGAAAGCGCAAGCCTGGACATAAATACCAGGCTAATCCTGAAGTAATGAACTTCAGAATTGTAACTAACTGTATTTTTTTGTCAATCCCTTAAATCCATATTTTACTTTATTCTGTCAATTAATTATTTCCATGTACAATGTTGTTTTGTTTTGTAGGAAACGATTAAGAACAGACTCGAGTCATCCGAAGGAGTTGATGGTATTGAGGAGCTAATTTCTGGTGGAAAATCTCATGGTCCTGGTTGGCTTCTTGGCAGACATGACTCGAGGGTCATCAAAACTTCTTCCCAGACTCCAGCTCCAACAGATTCGTACATAGAAGAGTTGACTAATAAGATACGACAGAACCTTGTTGACGACATGGAAGTGAAACTACAAAGGAAGGTCAATGAAGAAGTGGATGCCAAGGTCAATCAGAAGGTCCAGGACAACTTGGCATTTGCCCTCAAAAAATTGGCTGAAGCAAACCCAGGACTGCAGATTAATTTTGGGTGAACTTTGTGGCACAATTTCTAGTGACACAGTGGGAGATGGTACTCCCGTGACCGACGGTCCTAGCTCATAGAAATCCACGTAATATAACCTTTTGAACTAGTGTCTTGACATTTCCCTTGTGTTTAATATTTTATTCTACTGCACTTTAATGTTGTAATCTTGGTGTTGGCGGATTTGATCGGATTATGTAGTTTGGTGTTGGAGGATTTGATCGGATTATGTAGTTTGGTTATTTTCTGATGGGAAATTGGGATTATGTACCATGTGACTTGGTTGGTTTGTTTTTCTAATGGGAAATGCAATATTTATGCTTTACATTTTTATTATGTTGAACTCAGGGTGTTACCTTAGGTATTGTTATATGTTACCTTAGGTATTGTTTTTCTACAAGCTGCTGCACAGTTTATGGGCCCACATGTGGGCCCCACCAAAGTGGATCCCGTATGTGGGCCCCACCAAAATGGACCCCCATGTGGCGCCCACTTTCGTGGGGCCCACATGTGGGACCCACATAATTAATTAATAATTTTGCAAAATTATAACATCTGAGGTAACATAGATTTGGTGTTGCTATAGAATTGCTTAGTGTGTTACCTTATAGGTCTAAGGTAACGAATTTCCCTATGTTAGCTTATGTGTGTCGCTGTGGTACCTTAGACCCCAAAGGTTACATAGAACAAAACTATCCCAGCTAAGGTGTTACCTTAGCCTTTTTTTGGCCTTTGGTAACGTTTTTTAGGGTCTAAGGTAACACAGTCGTGGTGTTACCGTAGGCTGTTTATGGCGTAGTGATAATTCGTGTAAGCGATTACTCGTAAGTAAAACCTAAACTATGTTTATATACAGTACACAGATACACTATCAATTACAAGATATATCAAATCAATTACACACGTTTCTTAATACATATCTTGAATGATAGCTGCATTCCTATAAATCAGGAACCGACATGTCAATCTTCCTAGATTCCTGGACTAATGTATATCCTCATGAAATCCTGATCAGCTTCCAATCCTGATGACAACACAATCCTGACGGTGCAATACTGATGACGTCAGCATCAGTATCTGATCAGTAGTCGAGATCCTGATCATCACTTGAATCAACATCTAACAATCTCCCCCAATTTGTACTTTGTGAAATAAAGCACAAATTCCTTGATTCAGTGATGTCAAAAACTCAAAACAAAATATTACAAGAAATCCTCAGGCTTAGTCTCAGAAATTCTCACAAAGAAATTACTCATCTGCAAGAAATTTGATAATAACTCCTCTTCTTTATCACAAAGAATTTGAATTAACCTTTTCTTCAGATTTCTGAGTTCTTCATCACCTTTACCAACCTGATAGATTCCAGCTCTAAGATTCTGAATTGAGCTTCTTGGTAAATCTAACTCTCCCAATAGTAAGTATGCAAGATCTCTTCCACCAGGATTCAGAGATAATTGTTCTTGATAAAATATCACTTCTTTAACAGCTGAACCCTTTTGCATTTCAACTTCTTGTCCTTCTGTATTCAAGTACATGGGAGTGTAATTACCATCATACCTTGATCCTCCTTCTAAATATGTGGACTTGATTGTTCTGAAGATCATGGTACACCAGTTATTGTAAACACTGGCTTCATTATCAGGGATCTGTCTATTTTCAAGCAAATAGAGAACATATTTTAACTCTTTTGTTGATTTGCACAACACCTCATGAATAGACAGCTTCTTGACACTTTTGTCTTTCATGAAATACAGCAATTTCTCTATCTTCTTTGAGTCCACATTGCAAGCAACAATAGCAACAGATTCCAGTTCCCAAAGATCATCAACAGTTAGTTCATCACCAATCTTCTTAACAAGAAAATGTTGATCTGTTTGAGATATAAAAACAACTTCTGCATTACAAAATCCAATACCTCCTCTTGTTCCAGGTTCTAAACCCCTCAAACTATATTGCATACTCATCCACAATGGCAGAGATTCAGCAGATTCAACTTTAACAACCAATGAAGATTCATCAGACAGTGAAGGTCCAGTAATTACTCCAACAGATTTGAAAACAACCGGTTTTCTATAGTTGCTTACTCTATTCTTCCAATTCTTGCTTTTCTTCCCTATTACTGGTGTATTATCCTGTTGATGTTCTGGAACAAGTCTATTTCTGTCATACCATAATTGTTTATCAGACTCAAAAATTCTTCTCACATACTCATCTGTTGCATCCTTAATAGATTCAGAGTCAGAAGCAATAATTTGAGTCATTCCAGCAATGTTATCCTTAACTTCTTCAACAACTTTCTTCCTTCTAACCAAAGGAGTTTCTTCTTCAACTGTAACAGATTCAGCAAATACATTAGATGATGGAGTGTTCTCAAGAAATAGTGGAGCTTTCTTCTTTGTGTTCTCAGTAACTTCTTCTATTTTGATTCCACTAGATCTTGTCTGAACTGGTTTTCTTCCTCTTCATTTGTTTCTATTTCCTCTGCATCTTCCTCTTCTAGCAGTAGGAGCTTCTTTTTATCTAGCAATCTCCTCAAGAATCCTGTTTTGTTCTTCTAAGATCTCATCAGTAGTCATATTTGGATTTTCTTCAGAAGTTAAAGCAAGTGCCTTCTCAGCATGATACTGATGAACCTTAACACTAGTGTGATATACAATTTCACTATCACCTGTCCCGGTAGTAATCTTCTCAAAAAGATGAGGAGCATCTTCTACATTAGTAATTAGCAAATCTTCATCACCTTCAAGAATTGTAGGAAGTGTTTGCCTTTGACTTTGACCAGGTGACAAAAATTGTTCTTGTTCTTCAGTCAGGATTTTAGATTGCTCCATTGTTCTTACTATTTTCTTCCCAGATTCAGAAACATGAGTTGACCGCTTGGTTTGAGTTTGTGACTGACTTCTCCTTGTTACCAAAGCAGCATCAGAGGTTCCTGGTACATGTGACTGAGCACCACCATCATTTCTAGAAGTATCATCATCCTTTCTTACAACTAGATCAGGTGTGCATTTTGTTTTGACTACCTTCTCCCCCTTTTTGACATCAGTAGCCTCATCAGGATCAGTCAATAAAGACAAGATAAGTTGTAGAGAATCTTCAATATTTGCCATTCTGGAGGACATAGTGACAACCTTATCTTCCAAGGTATCCATCCTTGTGGTGAAGGCAGTGCTTAAACGTTGAAGCTGTTTAGCAGTGGCAATTTCAGAATAATCCTTAATAAACCGAGAATGAAATTTTTCATTATCACTCTTGACAGAATGAATTTCATCCTTCAGCCCTTTTGCCAGAATAGTTGTTGTCTTCATATGAGCTTTGAGATTAGGATCAGAAATCTTAGTAGCAATATGCCCTGAGTGAAAAAGTGCATTATTGAAATTTATATCAGCAGAAGACTGATTCCACTCAGTATACCATTCAGATCTTCTAGAAGCTTGAATATGTTCAGGAATAAGATTGCTGTAATCTCCTATGATCTCAACTGGAACAGCGGTAGATTTACCTATAGACTCCATAAAGTGATTGGATGATCCATAAGTAGAGCCTAGACTTGTTTTCATGACAGCTTTAAGCTGAGATGCTTCAGTATCATAATCAGCATCATCATCATCATCATCATCATCATCATCATCTGAGCTATCTTTAGCCTCAGGAATTTTATCATCCACATTGTCTTCAGGATTCATAACTCCTTTCATTTTTAAATCAACAGCAGATGCGACTGTTGTATCCTGAAAACCTGCATTCAAAGTAGAAACAATTCCTAAATCTCTCTATTTTTGTAAAGTGATCTCATCACTTCTCACAACATTACCTAAGTTACTTTCAATAGTAACTACTACCTTACCAAAAGTTTGAAACTTCTCACTCTTTTCTACCTCTCCTTTTGCCAGTTCAGGAGGCTGCCTCTCTTCACTCTTCTTTTTCTCTAAATGTTCACTCTCTTTCTCACAAGAAAGGTTCTGGCTCAACAAATGCAAAGAAATAAGAGGTGGCTAAGAGGAGTGGACTGAAGTCATACAGATAGAGGTACCCCTTGTCTCAGGTCTATCTGTAATCATACTATCAGTAAGAGAAGCAGAAATAGAAGTATTACCTGATAAAGTTGAGATAGATTCCATTGGT
The DNA here is from genome assembly GCA_036435485.1 of Saposhnikovia divaricata. NCBI lineage: Eukaryota > Viridiplantae > Streptophyta > Magnoliopsida > Apiales > Apiaceae > Saposhnikovia > Saposhnikovia divaricata. The sequence continues at coordinate 85,676,831 of CM071594.1, forward strand.
CTTGAAGAAAGTGGTTCAATGAGCAGTGGAATATCTGGATCAGAAATACTTTCATCAAGATGAACATCTGCAACTGGAGAATGACTTGCATCAGTATTTACTACCAATGGTTCTTGTGTAGTCTGAGGTTGTGAAGCTGCTTTAACACTTTGAGTCAAAGGTTCTTGTGTGCTTCCCTCAAATGCAGTGTTAGAAATCTCCTGTGCTGATGTGAGCTTGCCTGCATCTTCACTTTGAGAAGATGGTTCTTGTGGGGCAGGAATGTTCTTGTCTTCACTTTCCCTTTGAGAAAGTGGTTCTTGTGGGACCATTCCTTCAGAAATGTCTACACCCACACTTTGAGTGAGTGGTTCTTGTGTGACTGGATCTTCAATACCTTCTGAACTCCTTTGAAGTTCAGGTTCTTGTGGGCTTGATCCTTTTAGAGGTGAAGTGATCCTCTGTTTCTTCAGTCTGCTAAAAACCTTTGCTTCAGCTTGTCTCTTAATCTGAAGAGGTGTTGGTTTATGACCAAGCTGAGCAGCAATAGCATTTACTTCATCCACAGACATCTCAATTATTCTTCTCTTAGGAGATGTAGGTGCTGGAGAATCAGAAATTTCAACAGTCTTCACAGGTGATGTATCAGGAGTAGAGAGATCAGGAATGACAGATGTGTCAAGAACTGATGACTCATCAAGATCAATATCATCATTAAGCTTTTGCATATCTTCAGGAATAGAATACTGACTCTTGTTGACTATTCTTCTTCTCTTCTTTTGCTTTATTGGCTTAACCAATTCAGCAACAACAGGAGCAGCAATTTCCTTTTTCTTCATGATTATAGAGATGGTCTTGTCATCATCACTATCAGAATCAGAGACCTGTTGCAAAAGCTTCCTCTTTTCACCTGTTTCTTTAAATGCTCCAGCCTTCATCATAGATTCATCAACCTGAACTTCTTGTTTACCTCCTTGTGACTTCTTTTTAGTGAGGGTTGAAGTGGAGAAATCCTTTGATCCTGATTGTCTGCCAGACACATCAGATCTAGCTGATTTCTTTTCTTTTACAACTGATGTCTTTTGAGAGACATCAGAGGTGGTTGACTGTTTAGGTAACTATTTCTGATGTGTGCTTGTGTCAGGAACAGAATGTGTTTGTTCTCCTAAAAATCAAAAACCCTTCACACAACACACCGTTAAACAATGTCAAACGTTACCATCAAGGAAAAAAATCTCCATCTCGTAGAAAACAGAGATATCTTCAGTTATACTCGTGAAGAGTTTGATGCCTTTGACTGGGAAAGGCGGCTTGAAACTCTGTGGCAGCAGATGGATGCCAGTCTTGAAGAAATCGAGAGAGAAAAGCCTGCAAGAGTGATCAACATCGATGCTGCTCTTCAAGCAACATTAACATGGATTTCCTCTAAGGCATCCTCATCCAACACCACCAACCATTGTTAATGAATATGTCAGCAAAAATAACCATATCCCTTCAACTTCCACCCAAACAAAGTGGCAAAGATGGGATCTGGGATGGCTGCTAACAATGGAGTGGTTTGGACTTCACTTTTTTTTATTTTCCTATTGAATAGATTAGTAGATAGAGAGAACAAAAAGATGTAATACTTGCATGTAATCTCTTTCTTATTATCAATGAAAAATCCTGTTTCTCTAATCTTATTCAATGTGTTCTGCAAATTTTATGTTTATGAATTGTTCTTCAAAGAATTAAATCAAAGAAAATGAAAACTAATTAAAGTAATCATGTAAGTAACAAATTCATCAACAATAACCACAGTAAAATCAGGAACAGAACAATTAGGGATTACTTGTAGTATACATATTGTACTGATAACCAAACCATTGCATCAGGATCTGATGTTTGACTGACGTCAGGATTAACTTTTCGTCAGTATTCGACATGCATCAGGATCTGACACTCATCAGTATTTGGTCTCCCCTTGTTCTCAGAAACTTTCATAGTTTTCCATTCCTAATTCATTCACAAATTTTGTAAAAGTAGCTTCAGGTAGTGGCTTGGTGAATATATCAGCTAGCTGTTGATCAGTGGGAACAAAGTGGAGTTCGATTGTCCCTTCCAGTACTTGTTTTCTTATGAAATGATATCTGATACTGATATGCTTAGTAAGAGAATGCTGAACTTGATTTCCTGTCATAGCAATAGCACTCTGGTTATCATAATAAATAGGTATTTTTGAATATGACAAACCATAGTCCATTAGCCGATTCCTCATCCACATGATCTGAGCACAACAGCTTCCTGCAGTTATGTACTCAGCTTCTGCAGTTGACGTGGATATAGACTTTTGCTTTTTACTAAACCAAGAAACTAGTCTTCCTCCAAGAAACTGACAACTGCCTGAAGTACTTTTCCTGTCTATTTTGCATCCTGCAAAATCAGCATCTGAGTAACCACATAGATTAAAGTCAGACTCTCTAGCATACCAAAGGCCAAGTGATGGAGTGCCTTTCAAGTATCTGAAAATCCTTTTAACAGCAATGAGATGTGGTTCTCTGGGGTTCGCCTGAAATCTTGCACATAGACAGGTTGCATACATGATATCTGGTCTGTTAGCTGTTAGATAAAAAAGTGAGCCTATCATACCTCTGTAGTTAGTTACATCTACCTCAATACCTTGATCAGGATCAAGCTTTGTAGCTGTAGCTATGGGAGTTGTAGTAGTAGAACTGTCTTGCATATTAAACTTCTTCAATAGATTCTTTTTGTACTTTGACTGATTGATAAAATCCCATCATCAATCTGTTTAACTTGTAGACCTAAGAAATAGCTCATTTCTCCCATCATGCTCATTTGATATCTAGACTGCATCAGTTTTGAAAATTTCTCACACAATTTGGGGTTAGTTGACCCAAAAATGATATCATCAATATAAATCTGAACTAACAGCAAGTCCTTCCTATGATTCAAATAAAACAAGGTTTTATCAATTGTACCTCTTTTGAAACCACTTTCCAGTAAGAATTGAGTTAGTGTTTCATACCAGGCTCTTGGAGCTTGCTTTAGTCCATAAAGTGCTTTATCCAATCTATAGACATGATCTGGATACTTAGGATCAATGAAACCAGGAGGTTGTTCAACATATACCTCCTCTTCCAATTCTCCATTCAGAAAAGCACTTTTAACATCCATCTGGAAAACTTTGAATTGCTTATGGGCTGCATATGCTAGAAAAATTCTGATGGCTTCTAGCCTTGCAACAGGAGCAAAAGTTTCATCATAGTCTATTCCTTCCTGTTGAGAGTACCCCTTTGCAACTAGTCTTGCTTTATTTCTGACAATAGTGCCATCTGAATCTGTCTTGTTTCTGAACACCCACTTTGTACCAACAATTGATCTACCTTTTGGTCTTGGTACTAGTTTCCAAACTTCATTTCTTTTAAATTCATTCAGTTCTTCTTGCATTGCTGTAACCCAATCAGCATCCTTGAGTGCATCCTCAACCTTTTTAGGCTTCCCCTTTGACAGAAAATTATTATAGAGACATTCATTTTGTGTTGCACTTCTGGTTTTCACACCTGCATCAGGATTCCCAATAATTAAATCAGGAGTATGGCTTTTGGTCCATTTCCTTGCTGATGGTAAATCATTTCTTGAGTTGGATGCTCCCCCTTGATTGGTGTTATCTTCAAAAGAACTAGAGTTATTAGAAGCTCCCCCTGAGATAGTGTTATCTCCTCCTGAAGTGCTGTCAGGATTATCAGTTGAATCTGTTTCTGATGATTCTCCTCCTGATGTTTGAGTTGTTTCAGTACTGATGGTATTTTGCTGTTGCTCCCCCTCAACATTTGCATTATTTGAATCATCATCAGTAACTATTGTTTCATCAGGCATTGGTCGATCATCAGGATCTGATGGAGTATCAGTATCTGACATTACTTCATTAGAATTCTTGGTAGCTTCATTCGCAAAGATCAAACTGTCATGCGAGTCTTCAGCAATTCCTGTTATCTTCTTATCATCAAAAGAAACATTGATAGACTCAATGACTGTCCTTGTTCTTAGATTATATACTTTAAAGGCTCTTGAAGTTGGATAACCAACAAAAATGCCCTCATCAGCTTTGGTTTCAAATTTTCCTAGCTGTTCAGGATGAGGTCTAAGAACAAAGCATTTGCAACCAAACACATGTAGATGTTTCAGACTCGGCTTCTTCTCTTTAATCATTTGATAAGGAGTGACACCATGTCTGTTGATTAGAGTAATGTTCTGAGTGTAGCACGCTGTGTTGACTGCTTCTGCCCAGAAATATGTATGTAGTTTTGCTTCCTCCAACATTGTTCTGCCAGCTTCAATAAGAGTTCTGTTCTTTCTTTCAACAACTCCATTTTGCTAGGGTGTGACAGGAGCAGAGAATTGTTGAACTATTCCTTTGTATTTGCAGAACTCTTCCATTACTGAATTCTTGAATTCAGTTCCATTATCACTTCTTAGAATCTTGACTTTGTACTTTGTGCCAGTTTCGATGAGTCTTACATGGTCCAAAAGTATCTCTGCAGTTTCATCTTTTCTATGCAGAAAATACACCCAGGTAAATCTAGTATATTCATCAACAATGACTAGAGTATACCTTTTCTTACTGATGGACATAACGTTGACTGGTCCAAACAAGTCAAGATGTAACATGTGATATGGTTCATCAATTGAGGATACAGATTTACTCTTGAATGATGTCCTTCTCTATTTAGCCTTCTGACAAGCATCACAGAGTCCATCAGGAGTATATAACGCCTTTGGTAATCCTCTACCAAATCTTTCTTAACCAACTCATTGATATTGTTGAAGTTGAGATGAGAAAGCTTCTTGTCCCAATTCCAACTTTCATCTACTGTTGCTTTACTGATGAGACATGTTGAGGGACCATCAGTATTGGTGTAGACATTGGCTTCATAAATGTTACCACGTCTTTGACCAGTCAAGACAATCCTTCCAGATGTTTTACTGATCACTTCAAACTGAGTATCATTGAAGTCGACATGATAACCTCTGTCTGTGATTTGACTCACACTAAGCAGATTGTGTTTGAGTCCGTTCACCAGAGCTACTTTTTCAATGATGACATTTCCAATGATTATATTGCCATATCCCAAAGTTTGTCCAATGTTGCCATCTCCATAAGACAATGTTGGGCCAGCTTTCTCCTCAAATTCTGATAGCAAGGTTTTGTTTCCCGTCATGTGCACAGAGCATCCACTATCCACGACTAACACATTTTTCTTTTTACCCTGCAATCAGAAGCACAAAGAGCTCAGTTAGAATTTTTAAGAACCCACACTTGTTGGGTTCTTTTTGCATGCAATTTAACACTATTAGCAGCAGAAGTCTTTTTAACAAAAACAGTTCTGTCAGATTTAAATCCATCAGAATTTGCTTTGTCATTATCAGAATTAATAGATGCATGCTTAGTATTCAGACTCTTTGTTCTACCAGAATTTGCACTTTTATTAAATTTTGGCAAAGGATCATAATAGTTGTAGTACAAACTATGGTATTCTTCACATGTATAGATAGAATGCCCTTTACTGCCACAGTGAAAACAAGGATTGTGTGGTTTATAAAACACTGATCTATTCCTAATGTCAGACTTAGGAAGTACAGTAGCCTTCTTTTTACTCTTCCTGCAATCAATAGCAAGATGATTAGAGTTACCACAATTAAATCATGTTTTCCTTGGTGCATTTGGAATATACTTATAATTATTCTCTTTGTTTATTCCAATTTTACCATTTCTATTCCTCTTAGCAGTAGTGGTTTTCTCTCTATCTGTCGCTTCACAGATTCTGTCTCTGAGTTGTTTCTTAGACAAAAGACCAATATTTTTGAAAGATTTAGAATTAGAATTTTGTGTAGAAGTAGATCCATTTTCTAAAGTAGAGTTAGGATTTTCTGGATACACATACTTGACAGGTTTTAATTTGGTCTTTGTTCTATCCATTACATGTCTATAGGTTTTTGGATTTGTTGACTCATTCACAACAACTCTTCCTGATTTAGTTGTTTCAGCAGTAACAACTTTAACTTTATTTTTCTTTTTGTCCTCTAGTTTATAACCTAGACCTTCTTTCCAGTTCTTATCTGTGATAAGATCGTGTGTTTTCTTTCCAGAGTGTGTCCAGGTTCTGAGTTTCTCAGTAGCTTCATTAAGTTCCTTTTCAAGTGCAGTACATTTAAACTCCATTTCTAGCTTCATGTGCTTAGCCTTATCACATTCATTTTGTACTTCTTCCATGAAGAGTAACTCAGCTTCTAGATGATCATTTCTTTTAGTCAATTCTGACATCTCAGATATTATTCTAGCATTTTCAAGAGGTTGACTTTTAAAGCTAATATGCAGAGACTTTAAGAAAGATCTTAACTCAGAGACATTATCAGTGTCAAAATCAAAAACAACTTCAGGTACCTTATTTTCAGGAGCAGCAATCTCATCCACATTTTCCATTAGTGCATAGTTCACTTTTTCTTCTTCAGAGTCTGAGGAAGAGTCCATCCAATCCTTGCTAGATGAGATTAGAGCTTTGGTTTTGGCCTTTTTGCATTCAGTTGCAAAGTGACCCATTCCATCACAATTGTAGCATTTGACTTTTGACTTGTCAAACTTGCTGCCTTTGCTTTCATTCTTCTTGTACCTGTTCTTGTTAGTATTGACAGGTTTCTTCTGAAAGTTGCCTTATCTCCTAGCCTTTCTGAACTTCATCTTCTTGAAACCCTTGACTATCATAGCAACCATTTCCATCATATCAGAATCAGTAGAATCATCATCAGTATCAGTATCAGGATTTGCATCAGGATCTGATGATGAGTCATCAGTATTGGACTCAACGACTCTACTTCTCCTTCTTGAAACCTCCACGCTTTTTCCTTTTGATTTTGATTCAGCATTCAAAGCAACAGCCTTTGCTTTGTTGGTCTTCTTATTCTTCCTCTGTTGAACCTCAAGATCATGGGTTTTTAGCATCCCATAGACTTCATTAAGAGATACAGTATTAAGATCATACTGATGCTTAATGATAGAGGTTTGAGTATCCCACTCCTCAGGCAGAGCTCTAAGAAACTTGGTATTTGAGTCTTCTGGATCATACTCTTTACCCACCAGAGATAGATTATTCAATAGTGTCAGAAATCTATCATACAGATCAGTGAGACTCTCATCAGATTTTGCATCAAACTGCTCATACTCTTGAATCAACAGAGCCCTTCTGTTTCTTTTGATAGATTCAGTACCCTGGCATTGTGTCTCCAAAGTTTCCCAGATTTCCTTAGCATTTTTACATGCTATCACTCTATTTGACATGACAGCATCAAGACTATTATGAAGAATGTTCTTCACCTTTGCATCTCTGAGTACTTCAGCCTTTTCCTCAGGAGTCCATTCAGCCTTTGTCTTCTGAACATAGTGCTCAGGTATAGTATCTGTTCTAGCAACCAGTCTCTTAGGGATATATGGTTTATCATATATTCGATCGAGATAGTTAGGATCAGTTGCCTCCAGATACATCAACATCTTTACCCTCCATGTGGGGTATTCAGCCTTTTTGAGAACAGGTATTTTAATACTTTCATACTTGCTTATCGACATGTTAAGATCGATACTGATTGTAGTAAATCAGTTTGCTCTGATACCAATTGTTGCCCAGTAATTAACAATTGTAGAAGGGGGGTTGAATACAATTGTATAAGATTTTCGACTTAAACAGAAATAATAACAAAAGTATGATTATATAACAGCTTTATTAACTCTGATATAAAACTGTTACAAACTCTCTCAAGAAATTCTTATGTTCTTGAGAGCTTCTAGGTTAAAAGATAATTCGTGTAAGCGATTACTCGTAAGTAAAACCTAAACTATGTTTATATACAGTACGCAGATACACTATCAATTACAAGATATATCAAATCAATTACACACGTTTCTTAATACATATCTTGAATGATAGTTGCATTCCTATAAATCAGGTACCGACATGTCAATCTTCCTAGATTCCTGGATTGATGTATATCCTCATGAAATCCTGATCAGCTTCCAATCTTGATGACAACACAATCCTGACGGTGCAATACTGATGACATCAGCATCAGTATCTGATCAGTAGTCCAGATCCTGATCATCACTTGAATCAACATCTAACATCCGTCCTCGCCCTCACTTTCATATGTCGAGAGAGAGCTCGCCGTCCGTTGATAGGGTGATGTCGCCCTCACCTTCCAAATCCTCCCCCAGGGAGGAGGTTAATAAATACCTTGACCCCGGATGGTTAAGGGCTCATAAGAGAAATGTTAACACCCTAAATTTTGCCACCAACCCAAATAATGTAATATCTTTGTCAGACAGTATTCAACTAGGCAACACCGAAGATGTCGCTAGTACATATCTCACCCAGGACCTTGGTGAAAATGCAGAGGACGAGGAGGATCTCCATTATTTATTCGCTGACCTAGACCCAAATCAACCTGGACCTTCTAGATTGGGTAAAGGCTAGGTAAAGATCTTGCAAGATATAAAGCTATGTTAAAGAAAAACTCTAAATTACCTAACTCTGGCGAAGAGGACGAAGTTGGGGATGAAGATGAGGACGAGAACGATACTCTTGGAATAAGTTCAGATGTAGAGGGCGAGGACGAGGAAGAGGTTTTGTCTGTCTCGCCTGTTCGCTATGCCATGGAATTACCTTCTCCCTCACATAACCCATATATAGAACCTGTCCGTTCCTGTGATGTCGATTTGGATTTTGAAGATGATGTTCCTGCTTCTGATAGGGCGAAACATAGATTAGATCAGAATGTTATATCTTGTGTTGGCCTCGCCTCTAAAATTTCCTCCGAAGAGATCATGTTTCTGATAGAATATTACAACTTGGAAGGGAAGTGGTTGAGGCCCCGCTCCTTTATGAGAATGCACATTTTCAATGTAGCTGGGATCCCAACTCCTAGGATGGTGTTAACTAATAAATTGGTGGAGCTAGGATTTGGTTCGCCCAAGCATGACTTCTTACGTCAGATCATTATCTACTACAACATCGCCCCTGTTCAGTTGTCACCAAGCAGCTATAGGGCAGCCATTGGCCTGTACATGATGTATAGAAATAAGGGATACGATGCCCCCACTATGCCAGAGTTGAGTCACTTTCTATCTTTAAGGCGATGTGGGAAGATATAGGATTTTATTATCTCGCCTACTGGGCAACTCACAATAGAAAAGGATTTTTTACTGGGAATCCCAGTAACATGAAGATCTGGAAAGAGGAGTTCTTTTATTTCTATGACGTTCCAAGAATAAGAACCCAATTTAATCTCCATCCATGTAAGTATCTCGTCCCCTTCTTTTGAAGCTCGCCTTTTTGTCTGTTTAATCTCACACTTTCTTCATATTCTTTTACTATTGTTTAGATAAACCATCCCAGACTAAATTAGAAGGCGAGGCTGCAGCTAGAGCTTTGGCTATTTCGAAATTGCCTAAGCCAGAAAAAGATCTTGATCTTTTAGTAACTCCTGAAAACCTTCACACCTATGGATTTTAAAAGAGGAACCAAGAGGGGTACCCGTAGGAAACAAATTGAAGTACTTTCTGGTAAAGGTAATTCGCCCTTTACATGACCGTCGCCCTCTTCTTTACTGATGCTTTTACTTTATCCGTACTTTTATATCTCGTCTGTTACTATCATCGGAAATTTTACATATTTATAACATGTTATTAACTCGTCCTCTTTTATCCTTTTCAAGCCAAATGTCGAGACTCCCCTTCGGGAAAAATCCTTTTGATGATGTGGAGCCAACCCCTTCCGTTGCGGCTAACATATCTCGCCCCACACCATCTACTGTTGTGAATCAATCTCGCCCAATTCCTCCCCCTACCAATGTGGGCGAGAAACAAGATAAAAATAGGAAACGGGACGATCCTGTCAAAAACTTGCAAAACAAGAAACACAAGGGAATTGTAGCTGAGGAATCGCCCTCTGACTCAGTGGTCTCAACATTTGGGTCAATTGCTGCAGAGAACTTTACCGATCAAGATGCAAAGATTCTAAAGAATTGCACTAACGAAGAAGCCGAATTCAAATTTAAGGTAGGACTAGGGGATGCCTTTTATCATGGTTTAAAGGTTCTCGCCCAAAAGAATGCTACCATCAAAGTTCAGGATAAAACATTAAAAAACTCAGAACTGAATCATCGTCCTTCCACTCCAAACTGGGCGAAGCTCAAAAGAAACTTGACATTGAAATTAAGGCGAGGAAGGACGATGTTGAAAAGCTTCAGTCGGCATTTGATAAGCTAAAGATTGATTCTGAGAATACAACCAAGTTGCTGGAGGACGAGAATGCCAAACTAAGGGGCGAGAATGAACTGCTTTCTACCGGAATGAGAAAAGGTCAGAGCGAGGCATATAGCGCTGGATTCTTGGATTACCTGCACAACTTTCTGGCGGGCGACCCCAACTATGATTGGTCCATAAACTTTGCCCCTTCCACTCCCGGCTATATGCTCAAGTTTCAGGGCGACAATGCTTGTGACGCCCCCAATTCTGAGGTCAAAGATTCAGGTCGTCACGCCACCATTTAACCATATCATACCTGTATTAACCTTACAACTCAACAATACATCCATTCATACCTCAATCTTACACACAATCAAGTTAGAGTCTCAGAAACGATAATCAAAAGTGCCACTAAATATTACAATTCATTTGTACAAACCAGAGTCTTACGCAATTTCACTTATACAATTACACTTGAAAACAAGTCTTACTATTCCAGTTGAAAACCTATCAAACTCACTCTGCAGTATTTATCAGGAACTAAATCATCTCTGGGGTAAATCTTCTACTCTTCTTCTGCTGTCGCGGAGTTAACCGACCAAATTCTTCTCTTTCTGAAAAGTTTTTATAAAGCAAGAATGAGCTACATAATGCTCAGCAAGTTCACCATTTTGTAAAATAGTAATGTGGTTCATTTCGAAAGCGTTCCCAACTATATGGGCATATATCTCAGATTTCAAAACATAATTGGACAATAAATATGTCTGAGTTTGAATAAAACATCTATACTCACTAGGGAGCTTTAAGAATAACATATGAACCCTTTATAAGGTTCCCATTTCAATATATCTCAAGTTTGAAAATATATACATATGAGTATATCATTTTCGGCAAAACACTCTACGATCATCATATTGTACAGGGAATATATCATTTCAAACCTCTTTCCTTCCTTAGCTTAGAAGGATTCTCATACAAAAACATTTCATTCGTTGAAACAATTGTAAGAGTGCACTAACACGTGCCAATCTTTATAGAAAATCTTGCAGTTCTAGATACTGCACGATGTCAATATTTCCTCATAAAAAACAACACTATCAGCAACTTGGAACTTAGGCCCAAGAAGTAGTGTTTGAGTATTTTTCCAAAGTGGAGGATGGGACTTAAAGAAAACATAAAAACCTGACAAGGATTGACGATGATCAGTCGCCACATCCAAGTCCAATAATCCGCGGGTCTTCTCTACCGGTAGAAGGATAGAAACTACATCCGTAACTATCCCTCGAGTGAAAACTACATCCGTAATCACCCTCGATGAAAACTACATCCGTAATCATCCTTCGGCAACACCTGGGCCGGAATAATAAGTGATGGACCGCCTGGCTCACGGCCGCTTACACATCCCGGGAATCGTTCGTCAACGGTTCCCACACCTGCCAGAGTCCCTTTTTCTTTTCTTTTAAAACTTGATTTTGATTGAAAACAGAGTAATTGAGGTCCGACATCAGTCGACCGATGATTCTTGAAATCATACAAGAAACAGAATCTGACCAGGGGTTTTCGAAAATGTTTTGAGTTCGAAAGAGTTCGAGTTTGAAGTATTTAAAAAGTATCTTGGATTAACTTTGTCTTTAAATAATAAACAGTAATTAATAAATAATATTTTAAGATTTAATATTAATAATTAATAAAATAATTATTTGGTAAAATAAACTCTTAATCCAAGATAGGGTTTCGAGTATTTACGAAGATATAACGATAGTTATTCGAATATACGATACCACCCGAATGACCCTTCGGGTTTTCGCACTATAGATACGATATAATAATATACCGCTCCCCGGTCAATAGTATATACGGACCGCTACGACCTCTATTGCTAGAGTCGTTGTCCGAAGAAAACATTTCAATCTAAGTTCAAGGGGTAAAAGTATACATATACTTGTTCAATCTCAATTGCATCGATACTTCGATAAACATGGCATTTGATATCATTTGAAAACTACAAACACAACAGTAAAAATCCTTGTATATGGATAAGTTTTGAAAAGTAAACTTGCCTTGGTTTGGTTGGGGTGGTCGAGCGTGCGAATTCGAACGATCTATACATAAACAATAATCGTTCGTTAGTACCTTGACAATTTCTCTCTAATTACGGGGTTTTAAGGGGGTACGAAATTAACTTAACGACTTCGTCTTATGACTCCCTAGCCCCACTATAGGTCCATGACAGCACTCGTTTACGCTCGTCACTTACTTGACTTAATTTAGTTACCACGTTCGAACCATAACCACTAACCCTAGAGTAATGTTCCACTAATCGACCTTTTTCCATTGCGCGAATTTTACTCTAGCATTTTTATAAAATCCAAATATTCATATTTTAATCCAATTCCTTTTGGGTGGTCTTCACCACTGCATTACTTACATTCTCAAATTTTTCCACGACCCCAAATATATTTTAAGGTGTTTAAACAAGGTTCACAAGGGGGTTACTTAATGCAGTCCATAGTCCAGAAACAAAATTCACTCCTCCGGTCATAACTAAAAATCCACACATCACATGGCTATGAATCTTACTTTTCCAGAAACTACATTCAATTATCTTTCCAACAATATAAGGTAGGACATCAGGGGACATCATTTGGGTATTCAAAATCGTGCTACAACACAGGTCAAAGTTCCTGGACAGATTCAGCAAGCTCAAATCACTTACATCAACCATTTTTCATACTTCCATAATATAAACACCACTTAAAACACTTAGGTCATGACTCACAACACTCATGGAGATATATATCTTAACCATAATCATAAAAATCACAATCTCAACATTAAACTCAAGATCCATACTATCCATCACATATACATTCAAGATTAACCCTAAAATACATGGATCTACTACCATAATATATGAACAACACTTATCCAAGGGTGGTTTGAGATTTCATACCTTCTTAAGCTCCTAGAGACCTGGTACAAACTTTACACAACTTAAAAACACCTTAGATGGCCTCCTACAACACTCACAATGCAAGATCTAAAAGAAAACAAACTTATGTTAACACTTTTCTCACTTTCAACAAATCATAACTCCAAAACTAATGGATGGAAGGCTTTGAAATTTTTACCATACCTCTAATATGATCTAAGGAAGCCTTAGGAAGGATGTAAATGAAGAAAACTTGGGGAGAAAAATCTCTCCCTCTCTCCCTATGCAGTTCGGCTGAATGGTATACAAGGGGGGGGGAGTGTTTTTGGTTTTTGTTTTGTTTGAAATGGTAACAATAATTTGCTAGCATGCTAAGTATTGTTGTTAACAAGGAGTAGTCCCATGTGCCAAGCTATAGCCTAGGTTGCTTCCCATGCCCTAGTGTCCCCCTAGGTGCATCATCCAACATGCTAGTTCCTTGTCTTTTCTAACTAGCTAATTACATGGCATTTGCATTTAATTTCTTTCGTTGTAATATTATTCTCCCACCGATACTTGTTAGTTAATCCTTATTTCGTATCGTAACTTAATTATTCTCTCGTAATAATATTTCGTTACGTAGAGATTTCCCCCTATAATTCCTTAAGTACTTGTTGCGTAAATTCCTCGAATGTCCATAATACCTCGTCATAATTCTTAATAAATCCTTTAATATTCTAACCATTCTCAAATTCCAAATTCATAAATATTACTAACAGTAGGACTCTTGCCTTCGCGATCTCTCTGAATATCTTACATCATAAATGCAACAACGCAGTTTCTCAGACAATCATTTCTATAAATCAACAGGGATGACTAGAAAGGTTCCATAACGACAATGTCGCAAGATATTAAGTAAAAGGAAATATTACCGAAAATTAGGGTTCTTACAGCCTCCCCTCCTTAAAAGGATTCCGTCCCGGAATCAGGTTGAAAACAGTTGGGGGTGCTTTTCACGCATTGCGCTCTCTAGTTCCCATGTTGATTCTTCGACATTCTGATTTCTCCACAAGACTCTCACTAATTTGACAACCTTGTTCCTCAGCACCTGTTCTTTTCTATCCATGATCTCTACGGGTTGCTCTACATATGTCAAGTCTGGTTGCAAATCCACTTGATCATGTTCTATCACATGTCGGAAGTCGGTATGGTAGGGTCGTAGCATGGACACATGGAACACGTTGTGTACTTGCTGTAAGCTCGGGGGTAAAGCCAATTCATAGGCTAACTTCCCAACTCGTTTCAAGATCTCAAAAGGTCCAATAAATCTCGGGCTTAGTTTTCCCTTCTTACCAAATCTCATCAATCCTTTCCACGGTGATACTTTCAACATAACAAACTCTCCTACTTCATATTCTTTGTCCTTGTGGGTTTGGTCCGCATACTTCTTCTGTCTGTCTTGGGCTGCTACCAGCCGTCCTCTTATGAGCTCGATAGTTGCTCTTGTCTGTTGGACCAGTTCAGGCCCTAAAATCTTTCGCTCTCCAACTTCTTCCCAACACAAGGGAGACCGACATCTTCGTCCGTATAAAGCTTCATATGGGGGCATGCCTATACTCGCATGGTAACTGTTGTTGTAGGAAAATTCGATCAACGGCAAGTGGTCATCCCAACTTCCCTTAAAATCGATGGCGCATACCCTCAACATGTCCTCGATGGTCTGGATGGTCCTTTCACTCTGTCCGTCTGTTTGGGGATGGTATGCAGTACTCATGTTTAACTTAGTCCCCACACAATCCTGAAAACTTCTCCAGAATCTGGAGTTGAATCTCGGGTCTCTATCTGATACAATGCTCACAGGAACCCCATGCCTTACCACGATCTCCTTAGATATCTCATAAAATTTGACCATTCAAAATAATGGGTCTCATAAAAAAAAACTAATGACCTTTACATACACTCGTCTGTACCGTAAAGACGTAATATCAATTCGAAATCTTCATTTAGTAATTCGTACATAACGTGATTGCAAAAATCTCTCATCCACCCATAAAATTACTATTCGTCCAGGTTTCGAATATTCCCGAAAGTTAGGGTTAACGCAGTCTCCTCTCCTTAAAGGATTCTATCTTAAGAACCTAGGGAAAATAGTTGTGGATACAATTCCAACTTTACCCCTTCCAACTCTCAGGTTGACACTTCAACCTTTTTGTTCTCTCACCTTGGTCTCACCATCGTTTTAATGTTGTTTCTCAATGCACGCTCTCCTCGACCTGTATTCCTTATCGGTTGTTCTATGAATGCAAATTTCTACCCCACTACTTATACGTTTCTCTTCTACCTTGTTCATAGTATCCGTGTTGAGTCCGTGTATCGTTGGCCCGTGAATACTTTGTGGTCGTGTTTTAGAAACGTCAATACGCACGGTATTCCTCATATTCCTTCGCTTGATTAGCAGGCATGTGTTGCCTCTCGCCAGCCGTTACCACTTGCTATGGATACTGTATAGTCTTCGGTATACGTCGAACCAGTTCAGCTACTATATCCCTCGTTCATTGACTTCTTCGTAACGCAAGAAAAGCGAAACTTCTTCTTTCGCAGTACGCTTTACAAGAGACGTCCTTACGTTCGCGTGGTGATAAACGGAAAGTATCTCATAGGTAAATCGCTTGGTCCAGCATTTATAAATCAACTAGGGCCATCTCTTGGCTCGGTCTTCGGCGACCTACTCATGAAATTCATTATAATTCTTTCCACGTTCAAGATTTCCTACGGGCGGAATCGATCCACTAGATCTCCATCATTTTGTTGTTGACATGTCGCGTTTGTACTTATTAGTTTGCCAATACCATTCTTCATTTCAGTTTACCAAACATTCCTTTAATTCTCTGTACATCTTTGTCCTTCCCATAATTTGGTCATTTTTCTCTAACATTATTCTTTATTGTATATACTCTATTTTCTTGGTCAATACTGACTGAATTCCAATTTCGAATAATCCCTTCTATAGGTATCGGCCACCACACTGGCCTTTCCTGGGAAATAACAAATTTCTATATTATACTCCCCGTTCTTTTTCGTCAGCTTCTCTTTCTTATGTTCAGTCCTAATATGAAGATATACTTATGGCACTTGTGGAAAACTTTCACACTTTTTTCATAAGGTTAACGTCTCAGTTTCAGTTTTTTTTTTTTTTATGCGTGAACGCCATCATGACTAATCCCAGACTCACGGTTAGTGCTATCTCATAACCTTTATGTTGTTTAGAAGTATAGGCTATCATCCTTTTTCTACTGCATCAGCACACCTCTTAAACTCTCGAAAGACGCATCTTCGTGACTCTCAAAGTCCTCTTTTTATCATCAAGCATAGCTAACAACGAGGTTGTTGCTAATATCTCATTTCATCCCAAAACTTTGTTCATTAATCCATAAAGGCTTCTGACTCATTAGTCCATTCAGACAATACTATCACAATTTTATAATGTTTATATTATTGTGAAATGCCAACTTTGGCACAGTACAGAGGTTGATCTTGGGTTGGTAAAACCTTCCCTTCAACCTTATCTTTGAAAAACAACTACTCATTTCAACTAGTCAACAATTCCTCCACTTCCGATAAGGGTATCAGTTCTCGATGGTTTATGTAAGATGTCATACGCTCGTCCCCCTTCACAACTGGCGCCAATCAGCCTGAGGCCTGCATGCGGCTGCGATTCCCAATAAGCTTGATTAGGTGGTAATCTCGAAGGATCATTGGCATATCTCCATGCATCCATTTGTTATTAGGGGCCTGTTAAACTATATGTCTCTCTATGTGCATCAATCCCTTTAAGCTAAGTAAAGCTTCACATTCTTGCCACGATATTTCTTCCTTTCTCGTCCATCTCACTTCCATGTTAGTTTCCTCCAAGGATATGTTTTACATCGCAATCGATTTGCATTTCTTGGATCAGGAAAGGCTTGGTAACTCCAGAATTCATTAATATAACATCCTGACAACGGTTGGTAGGAGCGTGCTCCCAACCACCTCATCATTTCTTATAACTTTCCCCACACCAATATTAAAGGTCTTGTGGTATGCCCTGACATGTTATCTCTACTTCAATAATTACTCGGCACAACGCTCTGGCTGCACAATTACAACATTTGGTTTTTTTTTCTTTTTTTTCTCATATTGGTGTAACGATTCACAATTGTACCTCCCGTTCACCTTAGAGTAATCACTTCAAAATGAATGGTTTCAAAATAACAAGGTCCAATAGATAATCTCAATAAGAGTTCCACATTGGATGTTCCAAGAATGTTGATGGTTCCAAATACTAGGAGTCTCGATTTTCGGAGATGTAAGGATGGACAGAAAGAGTACAACAAGGTTTATTCCTTCAGGTCCTGATAATTCTGTAATAGGATATCATAGAGAATGTTGCGCGAGGGCAATGATTGTTGGATACAAAAGTCATAAAGACTGTCTTTATACAATTCTTACATCGGGTATATACTTTTCCTCCTGAATAATAAGAGGAAATCTAAAGTCGCATTGGTGAAGGTCAGCCAATAGAGAGCAATTCTACTCCATGACAATTAAAGAATGAAGTAGTTTGTCATTCAAGTAATCAATGGTTTTAAATGAATTCTCATTGTATGAATGAAAGAATAAAATATTAAAGTGATATAAAGTCTGATACGAAGATGAGTAAGAGTTCGAGTCGAGTGGGCGACCTCACTAGGTCTCAATCAAGTTATTCGTCAAAACCTTCATCATCATACTTTACCACATGCAAAAATGCATTGCGGAATGAATTAAATTGGGAGTTGGACCAGTGGAACAATAACTAGTCCTTTTCAAGAAACACTAGCAACTAGCTAGACAAAATTTGCTAATTCACCTGTTTGAGACATCACCACTAGCTAGGACAATTAGCTAGGTGTTCTTCACAGCATTACAATTTTGACTAGTTAGAACAATCAACTAGTCATTCATATTGACATATCAACTAGCCAGTTTCAATTGGCTAGAACGGAATTTCAACATCGTAGCCATTGAAGAAACTTTAGGCTTCTCGGACAACGAATGAAAATAAGAAGTTATTAAGTTTGAAAAAAAGAAAACTATAAAATCTGAATAGAATGTTCTAGGTATCGGAACAATCGATAACCTCTCATCAAATATTACTTATCAGTGAAACGGTCCACCCAAGGGCGCCTCCGTACACATGCTTTATCAGATCCGACAATATGATTAAATTCGGAATACCAATATCAAATTGATATCCTTACTATGATTTCAATGTACGATGTACAATCTCATCTTGAATAGAAGAAAAGAATTCATGAGGGATGTCTGGACATTAGATCATCCCTGTCCTCAGTAATTTGTTGAATATTTATGAGCTCAACTGAAGAATGCAAGTATGAAAGAAGCAATCAAATATCAATATTCGTTAAGTAGTATTCGTCAATTAATTAAGGAAATATTTGTGGAACATTCCTTGGATAATTGAAAGAGAGTGTAAATAGTCCTGAGCAGAAATAATTATAAACTTCAAATAGAATGCTCGGGCTCAATTAAGATGCCTTGGATGAGTCCCGGTTTAGAGAAAGTATATCACTGGTGGTTATTCCACAAGTTTGAAGTAGAAAGCCAGGAGGGTTACCTGATATAAGCTAATCGAGGTAACACGGTTAGTGAACGGCTTAAAATGAAGTAGTGCACCAGCCAGTAGTTATCAAAATAAGTTAATAATCATCCGTGCATCTCATTATCACCACTATGAGGGTAACTCCCTCTCTTCGTCTTCGTAATACAAGACACCAACTAGTGCGTCTCTCAATCATCATCTTAAAGTCATTTATCGAGTTAGGGTTTCACCAATATATTTGTCATTTCCGTGCTTTATCTTAAAGACCAAGCTTCACATCATTCCGGGGACACCTGCTAAGTTTATGGGGTCCTACTTCATGCCTTCCGTCATGAATCACAAGTGGCCAGTTCCCCCTGGGAACAGATCAAAGAGATCTCTCAGGGATCTCAGTGCAGTCCATAGGTTCAGTGGCGGGTGTGTGTATGTGAACATATACCAAAAATATTGAGGTCTACAATACGTATATACATAGTCCATGCTAACATCTCTATCAAAGGATCCCACTCTAGACCCGCTGGTCTTTCTTTTGGTAGGCTCTGAGATCACTGTATCGCTCGTTGCGACCATGCTCAACTTCTCTCGAGTCCCTTTGTTAATTCAACTTGTTTGTTCTCTAAGTTGAACTACCATGTTCTAGCGTCTGAATCATGCGTGGCATTATCTAGCACGCTCGTCTTATGATAACATCCTCGTATAACACATGTAAAATTCGCCATCAAGGGTAAAGGAATCCACAACGACATAGTGACCAACCTTCAGGTAAACCCGTTACTTATCGAGAATCGGGTCTTATAACCAAAGTAAAAGACTTTCATTACTCCAAGTACTAAGTACCCTTAATTACATAGGGAAGTCCAAACTTCTTGATTCTTAAAATGCCGCCTCCTAACTCTGGAGGACTATGGGCCATAGAATCTATGTCAGTCTAGCCATCCGATCATATTGGCAATATCGCCTCTACATCAGCTGCTCTTGAGATTTCGCTCTGCTTCCTATATCATTACCAATGATAGGTCATGTACGACTCTCAAACCTCTATTCATCATTCTGAAGGTCTCTACGGATTCTATCGACCCTAGTATAATACCTCCAGTAACACTCCAGTCCATTCTACTCACCGGTACCTCTTCCGGTAGTCCAATCATAAGTTTACTACGATCTCTTATGTCATTCTCCTACTTAGACTTAACTCTCAACACTCTCGTTTCTGAGTATTGTAACTTATTGCTCTGATACCATTTCTGTGACGCCCCCAATTCTGAGGTCAAAGATTCAGGTCGTCACGCCACCATTTAACCATATCATACCTGTATTAACCTTACAACTCAACAATACATCCATTCATACCTCAATCTTACACACAATCAAGTTAGAGTCTCAGAAACGATAATCAAAAGTGCCACTAAATATTACAATTCATTTGTACAAACCAGAGTCTTACGCAATTTCACTTATACAATTACACTTGAAAACAAGTCTTACTATTCCAGTTGAAAACCTATCAGACTCACTCTGCAGTATTTATCAGGAACTAAATCATCTCTGGGGTAAATCTTCTACTCCTCTTCTGCTGTCACGGAGTTAACCGACCAAATTCTTCTCTTTCTGAAAAGTTTTTATAAAGCAAGAATGAGCTACATAATGCTCAGCAAGTTCACCATTTTGTAAAATAATAATGTGGTTCATTTCGAAAGCGTTCCCAACTATATGGGCATATATCTCAGATTTCAAAACATAATTGGACAATAAATATGTCCGAGTTTGAATAAAACATCTATACTCACTAGGGAGCTTTAAGAATAACATATGAACCCTTTATAAGGTTCCCATTTCAATATATCTCAAGTTTGAAAATATATACATATGAGTATATCATTTTCGGCAAAACACTCTACGATCATCATATTGTACAGGGAATATATCATTTCAAACCTCTTTCCTTCCTTAGCTTAGAAGGATTCTCATACAAAAACATTTCATTCGTTGAAACAATTGTAAGAGTGCACTAACACGTGCCAATCAATTTCAAAAAAAAAAACACGTGCCAATCTTTATAGAAAATCTTGCAGTTCTAGATACTGCACGATGTCAATATTTCCTCATCAAAAACAACACTATCAGCAACTTGGAACTTAGGCCCAAGAAGTAGTGTTTGAGTATTTTTCCAAAGTGGAGGATGGGACTTAAAGAAAACATAAAAACCTGACAAGGATTGACGATGATCAGTCGCCA
Source organism: Saposhnikovia divaricata (assembly GCA_036435485.1). Lineage (NCBI taxonomy): Eukaryota > Viridiplantae > Streptophyta > Magnoliopsida > Apiales > Apiaceae > Saposhnikovia > Saposhnikovia divaricata. The sequence goes on from CM071594.1 coordinate 85,697,888, forward strand.
CATCCAAGTCCAATAATCCGCGGGTCTTCTCTACCGGTAGAAGGATAGAAACTACATCCGTAACTATCCCTCGAGTGAAAACTACATCCGTAATCACCCTCGATGAAAACTACATCCGTAATCATCCTTCGGCAACACCTGGGCCGGAATAATAAGTGATGGACCGCCTGGCTCACGGCCGCTTACACATCCCGGGAATCGTTCGTCAACGGTTCCCACACCTGCCAGAGTCCCTTTTTCTTTTCTTTTAAAACTTGATTTTGATTGAAAACAGAGTAATTGAGGTCCGACATCAGTCGACCGATGATTCTTGAAATCATACAAGAAACAGAATCTGACCAGGGGTTTTCGAAAATGTTTTGAGTTCGAAAGAGTTCGAGTTTGAAGTATTTAAAAAGTATCTTGGATTAACTTTGTCTTTAAATAATAAACAGTAATTAATAAATAATATTTTAAGATTCAATATTAATAATTAATAAAATAATTATTCGGTAAAATAAACTCTTAATCCAAGATAGGGTTTCGAGTATTTACGAAGATATAACGATAGTTATTCGAATATACGATACCACCCGAATGACCCTTCGGGTTTTCGCACTATAGATACGATATAATAATATACCGCTCCCCGGTCAATAGTATATACGGACCGCTACGACCTCTATTGCTAGAGTCGTTGTCCGAAGAAAACATTTCAATCTAAGTTCAAGGGGTAAAAGTATACATATACTTGTTCAATCTCAATTGCATCGATACTTCGATAAACATGGCATTTGATATCATTTGAAAACTACAAACACAACAGTAAAAATCCTTGTATATGGATAAGTTTTGAAAAGTAAACTTGCCTTGGTTTGGTTGGGGTGGTCGAGCGTGCGAATTCGAACGATCTATACATAAACAATAATCGTTCGTTAGTACCTTGACAATTTCTCTCTAATTACGGGGTTTTAAGGGGGTACGAAATTAACTTAACGACTTCGTCTTATGACTCCCTAGCCCCACTATAGGTCCATGACAGCACTCGTTTACGCTCGTCACTTACTTGACTTAATTTAGTTACCACGTTCGAACCATAACCACTAACCCTAGAATAATGTTCCACTAATCGACCTTTTTCCATTGCGCGAATTTTACTCTAGCATTTTTATAAAATCCAAAAATTCATATTTTAATCCAATTCCTTTTGGGTGGTCTTCACCACTGCATTACTTACATTATAAAATTTTTCCACGACCCCAAATATATTTTAAGGTGTTTAAACAAGGTTCACAAGGGGGTTACTTAATGCAGTCCATAGTCCAGAAACAAAATTCACTCCTCCGGCCATAACGAAAAATCCACACATCACATGGCTATTAATCTTACTTTTCCAGAAACTACATTCAATTATCTTTCCAACAATATAAGGTAGGACATCAGGGGACATCATTTGGGTATTCAAAATCGTGCTACAACACAGGTCAAAGTTCCTGGACAGATTCAGCAAGCTCAAATCACTTACATCAACCATTTTTCATACTTCCATAACATAAACACCACTTAAAACACTTAGGTCATGACTCATAACACTCATGGAGATATATATCTTAACCATAATCATAAAAATCACAATCTCAACATTAAACTCAAGATCCATACTATCCATCACATATACATTCAAGATAAGCCCTAAAATACATAGATCTACTACCATAATATATGAACAACACTTATCCAAGGGTGGTTTGAGATTTCATACCTTCTTGAGCTCCTAGAGACCTGGTACAAACTTTACACAACTTAAAAACACCTTAGATGGCCTCCTACAACACTCACAATGCAAGATCTAAAAGAAAACAAACTTATGTTAACACTTTTCTCACTTTCAACAAATCATAACTCCAAAACTAATGGATGGAAGGCTTTGAAATTTTTACCATACCTCTAATATGATCCAAGGAAGCCTTAGGAAGGATGTAAATGAAGAAAACTTGGGGAGAAAAATCTCTCCCTCTCTCCCTATGCAGTTCGGCTGAATGGTATACAAGGGGGGGGGAGTGTTTTTGGTTTTTGTTTTGTTTGAAATGGTAACAATAATTTGCTAGCATGCTAAGTATTGTTGTTAACAAGGAGTAGTCCCATGTGCCAAGCTATAGCCTAGGTTGCTTCCCATGCCCTAGTGTCCCCCTAGGTGCATCATCCAACATGCTAGTTCCTTGTCTTTTCTAACTAGCTAATTACATGGCATTTGCATTTAATTTCTTTCGTTGTAATATTATTCTCCCACCGATACTTGTTAGTTAATCCTTATTTCGTATCGTAACTTAATTATTCTCTCATAATAATATTTCGTTACGTAGAGATTTCCCCCTATAATTCCTTAAGTACTTGTTGCGTAAATTCCTCGAATGTCCATAATACCTCGTCATAATTCTTAATAAATCCTTTAATATTCTAACCATTCTCAAATTCCAAATTCATAAATATTACTAACAGTAGGACTCTTGCCTTCGCGATCTCTCTGAATATCTTACATCATAAATGCAACAACGCAGTTTCTCAGACAATCATTTCTATAAATCAACAGGGATGACTAGAAAGGTTCCATAACGACAATGTCGCAAGATATTAAGTAAAAGGAAATATTACCGAAAATTAGGGTTCTTACAATGCTGATCTTATTGCTGCTGCCAAGGAAGAGCTTCGATTGAAGATTGAAGCAGAGAAGAAAGCCCTAGCTGAAGAGGAGCCAAGAAAGAAGGAGATGGCTGAGGGCAATAATGCTGGAATAGTCTCGCCTTCTGATGTCGCAGCCCATTGACTATATGAACGTTTTGTAATCGCAAACACTATAGGAGTGCGGGCCCTCCTATAATGGCCTCGCCATCTATAACTATTTTAACTTTTTGGAGTGCGCGCCCTCCTGGTAATGGCATCACCTTTGTATTAACTTGATTTATCTCTGCTGCATATTTATAATCTCTACTTCTACTTTAAGTATCTCTTTTACAACAATCTCGTCCATCTTTCAACAGATCTCGTCCCTCTGTGGGAACCTCGCCCAAAAACACATTAAGATATATTCAAAATGAATCTTAGTAAATATCTTCCAGTCGAAGAAGGTCATATCTACCATGTCTCCTCGAGGGTATCCCCCTCCAAGGGGGTCATTTTCCTCAGAATCTTATAAATTTAGGATACCCTCCTCCAAGGAGGTCGCTCCCCATTTCAGAAATACCCTCCTCACAGGAGGTGGATTTTCCGAAGCTTGAACCTTGATGAGGCATCGGAAGTACGGACATCCTCCCCGAAAGTATGATTTTTGCAAGAATTTAGAAATTTGGGATACCTCCTCAAATGAGATCGTTCCCCATTTCAGAAATACCCTCCTCATAGGAGGTGGATTTTCCGAAGCTCGAACCTTGATAAGGCACCGGAAGTATGGACATCCCCCCGGAAGTACGGTTTTTCAAGGATTTAATAATTTGGGATACTCTCATCAAAGGTGGTCGCTCCCCATTTTAGAAATACCCTCCTCACATGAGGTGGATTTTCCGAAGATCACTTCATTTTTAATAAGACTCTCCTTAAAAGAGATCATCTTTTCACATATTCCACGAAGACCCTCCTTAGAAGAGATCATCTATCACAGGAATTCAACTAAAATAGAGGAAAAAACAAGCATGTTTTATTCATAAATATATAAATCCTGGCTAAGGAAGAGAACATGCACTACCCCCCTAGACTTTCATGAGAATAATAATTAAAGGAAAGTATGACAAAAGTAGAAAATACATTAATGATAGTATTTCTTCAAGTGTTCTATGTTCCAAGCGCGTGGGATATGCTTTCCTTCCATATCATTCAAATAATAAGTTCCTTCCCACAAAACTGCTCTAACCCTGTAGGGTCCTTCCCAGTTAGCATCAAACACTCCATGATTCTGGACTTTCGTGTTAGGCATCACTCGTCGGAGAACATAATCGTCCACCTTCAGAGGTCTCGCCCTCACCTTTGAATTGTAAAACCTTGCCACCCTTTGCTGATAAGATACCAACCTTATCTGAGAAGATGTCCGGAATTCCTCCACCATATCCAAGTAAAGACGGTGGTTAACCTCATTCACCTCCGGCTGATAGTTATCTCTTCTAAAAGATCCTGCCCCCAACTCCACCAGAACCATAGCCTCACAGCCATATGTCAAAGAGAAAGGGGTTTCCCCTATGGTAGTCTTGGGTGTTATGTTATAGCTCCATAAGACATTAGGTAACTCTTCCGGCCAATTCCCCTTACTATCGTCTAATTTCGCCTTGAGCGTATGCTTGATTATCTTATTCACTGCCTCAATCTGGCCATTAGTCTGAGGATGACTAACAGCAAAGAAACTTTTCTAAATTTCCAAATTATCGCACAACTCCCTCATCTCCTTACTGTCAAATTGCTTCCCGTTGTCAGATATCAACTTGTATGGTATCCCAAAGCGACAAATGATAGATCGATACATAAAGTCTACTAACTTCTTTGTTGTAATCGAAGCTAAAGGTTCCGCCTCCGTGATAAGTGCATATTTTTGCATATTTTTATTAGCTATTTATTGCTTGAACTCGTATTTTAATAATTTATTTTGTTGCATTTCAGGAAATTCGTAAATAAATAAAGAAATGGCAAAATAAAGAAATAAAGAGCAAGGAAGGGAAAAAGAGGAAGAAAAAGGACTTAAATGAAAAGAGGAAAAAGAATTAGGAGCTTGGTGGAAAAGGAATCTTGGAGGACATGTGGAAGGTGGAGATCATCCCAACACATTACATAAGTGTATGGTCAAGATCAACTCTTCAAAGCTTTAGGGGGAAGGAAACAAATAGATGGCTAGGATTTCACCACCACACACCATAAATGTATGGTGGGGATTTACCCAACACCCCCCTTAACCCTAATTCCTATCCTATAAATACCCCCTCATCCCCCTTGTATTTAGTAACTTAGATTTTAGGGTAGTTTTTATTTTCTTGTTTTTCTTTAGTTTTAAATCTTGTAAACACTCCTATATTAATTAATGCAATTTTATTTTCTTTACTTCTCGTCTTTCTCTTTCGTTATTGTTGCCTTGTTTCGTTATTTTCGTAAATCCGTTGCTAACCACTTGGGATTGAAAGTAACGAAACTTTAATTTCTTGCTCTTAGTTAATAATTTTAATTATGCCCCTTTAAAAATTCATTTTATTGTGGGCCATTTAATTTTTAAATCATCGTCTTAGTGTAATTTTAATTTCGTAGTTAATTACTTTGTCTCGTTTTTAATTTTCAAAAATAAAAAAATCACAAAAATAATAGTTTTAAAATTTTCAATACAATTTTACTCGTTTTAGTTGTCAAAATCCGAAACTTGTTTCCTCTGTTTTCAGTGTTTGTTTTTGCTAAGTAGAAGCCCATAATTTTCTGCTCTGTTTCACTTTGTTCTTCTTTTCACAACCTTTCTCCCCTGTATTTTCTTTGTGCTCGATTCTTTCCCTTAATTCAGTTCCCGCGAACCTAAAACCATTTCCCCCCTTTCTTTCTTTTCTTCTTCTTGCCCTTTCAATCACAAAATACACAAAAAACCCCTCTCTCCATTCTTGATCTTAAATATGGCCATTTTATTTTTCTTTTTTATACGAATTATTAGACTCCCAATCCCCTCTCTGTGCTGATCTTAGTCGTCGCTTTTTATTTTTCTAATTCTAGAATCGAGTAGTGCAGAGTCAACTGTTAGAGTCGTGGCTGTGGGTTGCTGTTGAATTGACCGCTTTACTGTGTTTTCTCCCTTTGTTTGCTCGAGTATTCCATTGCATTTTGCTGAGATACTTAGTCGTTCTTGTTAAGTTGTTACCGAGTATTTGCGAGTCTTGTTTTCGGTTAGTTTAAGTTGATGTGTCCTGCTTGTGTTAAGTCTGTTCTGCGAGTTATCTGGTTTCTGGGTTTTGATAGTTGCTGCATTTCGTTATATTCATGAAGTCATTTTTAATCAACTATGTTGTCTCCCGAGTTGACTTTAGTTCGTCTTTCTGCGAATTCGAGTCTACTAATTTGTGTTATCTGGTTTCGGTTGTCTTTCTGCGAATTTGGCTTAATTTGTTTTCTGAGTTCGAGTATTGCTTTCTTCTAGCTGTTTTATTCAATGTCGAGTCCAGTTCCTGTTAGCATATTCTAGTCCCTGTTTTGTTGCCATTTTCTGTTTTTTTTTCGATTGAATCTTTTACCAAGTAAATTGTGTGGTCGAGTATTGTGTTTTTGCTGAGTTTTCAGAATTTGAGATTGCATTGTCCACAAAGTTTTGTTCTCGAGTATGCTATCTTTTATTGAGTTGTATTACTGAGTCTTGAGATGTGTTCTGATGCCAAGTCCTGTCGAATTTACGCTGCATTTTTAATTTCTTTTTCGTTTTGAGAGTTGGCTGCGTATGTTTAGTTTTGGTTTGCTGGTGATGCTGCTAGTCGAGTCTGTGTCATGAGTTTCCTGCTTAATCATTAGAGTCGACTTGGTTGTTATATCTGTCTAGTTGTTATATGTTTAGTTTTGGTTTTTTTTAGACTGTTCTGCGAGTTGACTCACCTGCTGCTGTTTTGTTTGGTTTTTGCTGTTTTGTTTTTGTTTGCTTTGGTTTTTGTTTAAGTTGCGGTTTGTTTCGAGTCAGCCGAGTCAGTTTACCGAGTCATGCTATCTTATTTTATTGAGTCATAGTAGAAAGTCATTCTGGTTAGTTTAAAATTTAATTTTTATTCTTTTCATCTTTAATTAGTTAGTTTAAAATTAGAATAAATTTAATTTTCTCTAAAATAGTTTCAATTTAAATTTTCTTTTCGTAATGAAATAGTATAAAATCAAAATTCTCAAAAATCCAAATCGTTCTAATTCGATTAAATTAAAAATTAAGGATCGCGAAAATATTAGTCTCTGTGGAACGAATCTAAATTTACTAAAACGAGATTGTGCACTTGCAATCATTTTAAATAATTATTTTTAGCTTTTAAAATAATTATTTTAATTATTTAAATAATTATTTTTTTCGAAGAATAAAAATGATTATTTAAAATAATCATTTTAAATAATCATTTTAAATAATTACTTTGAATAATCATTTTAAATAATCATTTTAAATGATTATTTTAAATAATCATTTTTATTCTTCGAAAAAAAATGCAAACAAGAAAAAGGGTGAGAAAAGAGCTAATCCGAAAAATTAAAAAACTAAGGTGCGAAAAATAATTAGTCCCCGGCAACGGCGCCAAAACTTGATGTGCTAAAAATAATTATTTAAAATGATTGCAAGTGCACAATCTCGTTTTAGTAAATTTAGATTCGTTCCGCAGAGACTAATATTTTCGCGATCCTTAATTTTTAATTTAATCGAATTAGAACGATTTGGATTTTTGAGAATTTTGAATTTATACTATTTCATTACGAAAAGAAAATTTAAATTGAAACTATTTAAAAGAAAATTAAATTTATTCTAATTTTAAACTAACTAATTAAAGATGAAAATAATAAAAATTAAATTTTAAACTAACCAGAATGACTTTCTACTATGACTCAATAAAACAAGATAGCATGACTCGGTAAACTGACTCGGCTGACTCGAAACAAACCGCAACTTAAACAAAAACCAAAGCAAACAAAAACAAAACAGCAAAAACCAAACAAAACAGCAACAGGTGAGTCAACTCGCAGAACAGTCTAAAAAAAACCAAAACTAAACATATAACAACCAGACAGATATAACAACCAAGTCGACTCTAATGATTAAGCAGGAAACTCATGACACAGACTCGACTACCAGCATCACCAGCAAACCAAAACTAAACATACGCAGCCAACTCTCAAAACGTAAAAGAAATTAAAAATGCAGCATGTTAGAAATAATTGATGTGAATATGAATCGGTGTTTAAGTGTTACAGTGAAAAATCAAAGTTTAGCTGGGAGCAATCAGAGTATAGTTAAACGCTGACAGTTGGAAGCTCGACAGAGTTTGTTAAACTCTGTCTGGAGGAAGCTTCTACTGGTCAACAGTGTTTGAAGAATTATTGAAGAATTATTATGGAAGCAAAATCTTTGAAGATTGGATAGCTGTCAAAGAGATTGAGTTGACTAAGGAGACGTGTAGCAATCGTAATTGATATCAATTTTATAGCTAATTTATAGGAGTATCAATTATCGATTGTATAGCAGTTGTATATCTTATAAATACAGTTAGGTTAACCATAGAAGGGTATCGATCGTGTAACGCAATATTATTCATTGTAACCTAAGCAGCTCTCTGTGCTATTTTACATCACTGAGAGAGGAGTTATTAATTCCAAACAGTTTTTAATTGTTTAAACGTGTGTTTTAATTGTTAATCTCTCATACAATCTTGATTATAATTGTGTATTCGGCCCAACAATTGTTATCAGAGCCAATATGTTACTCTATACAGTTTAAGATCCACACACACAGCTATAATCAATGGCAGAGATACCTCCTCCAACAGGTTCAAGTTCTGAGAAGGCTCAACCTACTACTGTGAGTCGTTATGAGACAATCAGGGTTCCTATTCTCAGGCCAGCAGAGTATTCAATCTGGAAGGTGAAGATGACCATTTTTCTGGAGGCTACAGATCCAAAATATCTTGACAGAATTTATGAAGGTCCTCATAAACCTACAAAGCTATCTGTTGCTACTGCTGGTCAAGAAGCTAAAACACTTCCAAAGGAGAAAAAAGATCTGACTCCTGAAGATCTTTCATCTATTGCTAAGGATGCAAAAGTTAGGCATCTACTTCATAGTGCTTTAGACAATGTTATGTCTAATAAAGTGATTAACTGCACTACTGCCAAAGAAATCTGGGATGCCCTTGAGGTTAGATGTCAAGGAACTGCTGCTATCAAGAAGAATAGAAGGAACATACTCACACAGGAGTATGAGCACTTTGAGGCTAAATCTGAAGAAACCATGACAGAAACATTTGATAGATTCTGTAAGCTGCTCAATGATTTGTCATTCGTTAATAAAGAGTATGATCTAGAAGACTCAAATCTCAAATTTCTTCTTGCCTTACCTGAAAAGTGGATGTGAAGACACCACCATAAGAGATAACTGTGATCTTGCTGATAATGAGATTGATGAAATCTATGGGCTGCTCAAAACTCATGAATTGGAATTGGAGCAGAGAAACAGGAGATCAAGTAAAAAGACAAAGTCTGTTGCTCTTAATGTTGAAGAAAAACCCTTGAAGAAGGAAACATCAAGGAAGAAAGCTAGGGGAAAAGCCCTGGTCATACATTCTGAAAGTGAGTCATCAAACTCTGATGTTGATTCAAACACTGATGAATCATCTGACTCTGAGGATGTTGAAGAAGAAATGTTGCAAATGGCTGCTTTGATGGTGAAGACCTTCAAGAAGATGGGTTTAAAGAACTTCAAGAAGGGAAAAAGGTTTTCTAAGAAAGATTCAAATTCTGACAGAAAGAGTTTCAAAAAGTCTGAGAGAAAGGATACCAAGTCTGGGAAGAAAGACAAGTCTGAGATTCAATGCTACAAGTGTAAGGAGATGGGTCACTATGCTCCTGAGTGCAAGAAGGGTAAAACTGAAAAAGCACTCTTCACAAAAGGCAGAGACTGGGCAGACACTTCAGACTCAGATGAGAATGTTAACTATGCTCTCATGGCTATTAATGAGAATGAATCTGAAGATTCTGAAAACAAGGTACCTCTAACTACCTATGCTTATAATACTGATGATATAACTGAATTGAGAATCTATCTTAAGGCTTTGCATATCAGTTATAGGGATCAGACTTTAGAGAATGAGAGAATCAAATCTGAGAATTCTGAACTTAAAGTGAGAAATAAAATTGTTGAATAGAAACTTGAAAACATGAAACAAGTTCAGAAAGAAAGTGTTGATGTTGTTTATCTAGAACAGGATTTGCTAGGAAGATATAAGCAACTAGAATATGAATTGGAGAAGGCAAATCACATAATTAAAACATGGACTCATTCTGGAAAAGACACTCAAGAGGTTTTTCAGTCAGACACAGTTGGTTTAGGTTACTGTGAGGGAGATGAACTTAGGTTTCAAAACAAAGTCAAAATTAGAAGACATCTTCCATCTACAAAATTTGTTCATGGAATAAATGAACCTAAGTCTGAAGCTAAAAAAGGAGCTGTTAAGAAAGAACCAGTAAAAACTAGTGTTAAACAGGTTAATATTGGTTCAATGACAGATAAACAACTCAAGCATAAGTTTAAGGAGTTAAAATCTGTTAAGAAAACAGAAAGTGTCTAGGAAGAATAGAAATGGTAAAGTAGGCATTACTCAAGGTAATTATCCAATGCTTGCTATTTTACTCCAAGAAAGACATGTCATAAATGTGGTAGCACTAACCATCTTGCTAGATTCTGCAGGAAGAATAAAAACATTAATTCTTTACCTTCCAAGTCTGAAGTAAAGAAAGATTATGTTAGAACTAGACCACAGACTTTATGCAAACATTGTGGAAGTACTTGGCATTCTATTTATACTTGCAGGGATTATCATGCTATTTATCATAATTGCTATGAACTTAATCCCAATTTGAAATGGGTTAAGGTTAATTTTGCAAGTGTAAACTCTGAAAATGTTAGCTTAAACTCTGATAATGTAAATTCCGCTGCTAAAGCTAACAAAGTTAAGAAAGCCAAAGGATCCAAGCAAGTCTGGATCCTTAAATCTGACCTTCAGTGATTGTTTAGGATTGCAGGGCATCAGGGAGAGTACCCTAGTCGTGGACAGTGGGTGTTCAGGACACATGACTGGAAATAAAGCCCTGCTATCAGAGTATGTGGAAAAGGATGGCCCAAAAGTTTCCTATGGAGATGGCAACATAGGACGTACTCTGGGATATGGCAATATCAATCTTGGAAGTGTCATCATCATAAATGTAGCTCTGGTTCCAGGACTCAAGCATGATCTGCTATCTGTGAGTCAAATCTGTGATAGAGGATATCATGTAGATTTTCAGCCTGAATACTGTGAAATCATCAGTAAATCTACAGGGAAAGTTGTTCTAGTTGGACACAGGCGCAATAATATCTATAAAGCAAGTTTGTTGACAAACTTTGATGGAAAATCTGTGTGTCTGTCCACAAGAATGTCTAGTGAAGAGAGTTGGAAGTGGCATAAGAAACTCTCTCATCTGAATCTGAACAACATTAATGAGGTGATAAGAAAGGATCTTGTGAGAGGACTTCCAAAGTCTTTATTAAATGTTGATGGCCTGTGTGATTCCTGTCAAAAGGCCAAATAAAGGAAGTCATCTTTCAAGAGCAAGTCTGAATCTTCAATTGTTGATCCTTATCATCTTCTACATGTTGATCTCTTTGGACCAGTGAATGTCTTGTCAATTGGAAGAAAAAAATATGCTCTAGTCATTGTTGATGAACACACCAGATACACTTGGGTGTATTTTCTAGCAAAGAAGGATGAAATTGCATTAACTCTGATGGAGCATGTAAAGCTGCTGGACAAAGGATCAAAACACAAAGTCAAAATAATCAGGAGTGATAATGGAACTGAATTCAGGAATGCAACAATGGAAGAATTCTTCAAGAACAGAGGAGTGAAGCAAGAGTTTTCTACACCTGGTACACCGCAGCAAAATGGTGTAGTTGAGAGGAAGAACAGAATCTTGATAGAAGCTGCTAGAACTATGCTTGATGAAACAAAATTGCCAACCTATTTCTGGGCAGAAGCAGTTCAAACATCCAGCTTTACTCAAAATGCCACATTGAACAACAAGCATGGAAAAACACCATATGAGATGGTGAGGGAAAAGAAGCCAAACCTGAAATATTTTCATATTTTTGGGTGCAAATGCTTTGTGTTGAAAACTCATCCTGAACAGTTGACCAAATTTGAGTTAAAAGCTGATGAATGAATTTTTGTTAGCTATCCACTGTCAACTAAGGCATTCAGAGTTTATAATCTGAGAACCAAGGTGATCATGGAGTCAATTCATGTGTCATTTGATGATAAGAAAATAATTGGACTTGAAGATGTAGATGAACATGATCAACTGCACTTTGAAAATGAAGAATTAACCTCTGATGAAGTAAACTCTGATGAAACTGATCTGACAAACTCTGTTGAAGCATACTCTGAACCTCTACAAGTAAACATTCAAGAAACTTCTCATCCAGAACAAAGGGGGAACCAGTTGAGGGGGAGCATGATCAAAATGATGACTCAAATTCTGATAGTCAGTCAACTTAAAAATCTGGATCAAACTCTGATGACTCAAACTCTAAAAGTGCAAAATCTGACAGTTCAAACTCTGAGCAGTCAAATTAAGGGGGAGGCTCAGAAAATGAAGAAAGACAACAAGAAAATCAGGAGAACATGGATCAAGGGGGAGGATCACATACTGACAGAAGCCATTTACCTTCTGCTAGGAAATGGACAAAATCTCATACACCTGATTTAATTATTGGAGATCCAGATGCAAGAGTAAAGACAAGGAGTGCTACAATAAATGAATGTCTGTTTCATGCATTCTTGTCTAAGAATGAACCAAATAAGGTAGAAGAAGCTCTTTAAGATGCTGACTGGATAACAGCAATGCAGGAGGAGTTAAATGAATTCGAAAGAAATGAAGTATGGACCCTTGTACCTAGACCAAAGAATAGATCTGTTTTTGGTACTAGATGGGTTTACAGAAACAAAACTGACAGTGAGGGAGTTGTTACAATAAACAAGGCTAGACTCGTTGCAAAAGGCTATTCACAGCAGGAATAGACTATGATGAAACTTTTGCTCCAGTTGCAAGATTGGAGGCAATAAGAATTTTTCTGGCATATGCCTCTCACAAGAAACTCAAGGTATTTCAGATGGATGTGAAAAGTGCTTTTCTGAATGGGAAGCTTGAAGAAGAAGTGTTTGTTGAACAACCACCAGGTTTTGTGGACCCAAAATATCCAGACTATGTCTACAGGTTGGATAAGGCACTCTATGGACTTAAGCAGGCACCAAGAGCATGGTATGAAACTCTGGCTCAATTTCTTTTAGAAAGTGGGTTCGACAGAGGTGCAATTGATAAAACACTGTTGTACTTTAACTATGGTGATGATTTGCTTTTAGTTCAGATATATGTTGATGACATAATTTTTGGGTCTACTAATGATAAACTCTGTAAAAAGTTTGCCAAGCTCATGTAGTCCAGGTATCAAATGAGCATGATGGGAGAGCTTAGTTATTTTCTAGTCCTACAGGTGAAGCAAACAAATGATGGGATTTTCATAAATCAAGGAAAATATACCAGAAATCTTCTCAAGAAATTTGGTATGCATGACTGCTCATCTGCATCAACTCCCATGGCAACAGCAACAAAGTTGGATAAAGACACAGGAGCTCCAATAGATATGACAAACTACAGAGGCATGATAGGGTCTCTTCTTTATCTAACAGCTAGCAGACCTGATATCATGCATGCAACTTGTCTCTGTGCAAGGTTTCAGGCAGACCCTAGAGAACCACATCTAACAGCTGTGAAGAGGATTTTTAAGTATCTTAAGGGGACCATAACCTTAGATCTGTGGTATCCTAGAGAATCAGATTTCAAGCTACTTGGTTACTCTGATGCAGACTTTGTAGGCTGTAAGATAGACAGAAAAGAACCAGTGGAAGTTGTCAATTTCTGGGTGATAGACTTGTTTCTTGGTACAGCAAGAAACAGAAATCAATTTCTACATCTACAGCTGAAGCAGAGTATATTGCTGCTGGTAGCTGTTGTGCACAGATTCTGTGGATGAAGAATCAATTGCTGGATTATGGATTGAGTTACAGTAAAATACCTATTTACTGTGATAATCAAAGTGCTATTGCTATGACAGGTAATCCAGTACAGCATTCAATGACCAAGCACATCAGCATAAGGTACCACTTAATCAGAGAACATGTAGAGGAAGGGAATATTGAGCTTCATTTTGTGTCTACAGAACAGCTTGCAGACATCTTCACCAAGCCATTGAGTGAAGCTATATTTACAAGGCTAGTAAATGAACTAGGAATGGTCTCTGGTTTTGACTAGAGATATTGGTTAGACTCAAAATTTTACTTATGTAATGTGTTGCTCATAATTATGTGGTATGTTAATTGTTATGTGAACTCTGTTGTTAAACTCTGCTTTGCAAACTCTGTTCATTTAATGTTAAACTCTGTTAGCATGCTCTGTAGGTCATACACTGTTGACATGTTGGATAAACTCTGAGACACTCTGATATTATTATTGTCTGAATGTAAACACCGATGAAGAAATATGTATGAAGCATGATTCTCAGTAAATAATCATGAATCCTTCTAAGTTATTTGTGATCTAATCTTAGACTGTGCAGAAAATTAACAAAGCATGATACTGTTTCATATTTATAGCATCTCTTAGTTTATTTATCCTAAACTCTAAGTTTGTAAATACTGTGTGCATTGCCTCTCATGAATAACTTCTGTTGTCGATGAGCTCTAAACTCTGTTAATTATACACTGTTAATTTAAATTCTATTATTAGACTACCCCAAAGAAAATGTATATAGGTTGCTAAAACTCCTTTGAGATTATGTTGGTGTCTAGGACGACCCAGGAACTTGCTGGTATATAGTAAGGGCTAAAATTCTCTAATTTTTGGTGACTAGTCAAAGACTAGGAAGACCCAGGAACTTATCAAGATGATAAGGGCTAAAATTATAGGATTTTTGGTGACTAGTTCCAACCTCTGATTACTGGAGAAACAAACAAAAAAAAAATTAGAAGGGGGGTATAAATTAATTAAATGTTACTGTATATAAATCGTTTACTACAGAGTTTAGCACTCATCATACATTCAGTGCTTACTATGAGAGTTTGTGTATCAAGTGTTTACTGATTTACTTTATGGATTTTATGAAAAATTAGATGCTCTAAAAATTGAATTGGTAAACTCTGCTATACACACACATATATTTACACCAGTGCAGTTTTTGAAAGGATTATGGTAATGAAGTTGGAGAATTGACAAACGCTGACGAATTTTGTCTAATACTCTGAGGTATATTTTCTTTCAGATAATTTATATACTTGGGGTAAAAAGAATTTTTGAAAAATGAAATTAATTATTGCCAACTGTTAATGAGTGTTGGAGTGTTAAAGTGTGTTGGTAATGGGAGAGAGAAAGTAGCAGTAATTATTGCCACAATTACTGAACGTGCAAAGTCTTTTCATTGCATGTGTGCCACGTGTCCCACTTACACATTAAAGAAGGAATTGGTTGAGTATATTAATGTTAAAACGATTGGGTTTTACTTTTTCATTACAACTCTAATCATTTTTACATACACGGTTATTTTCTCTGCACACAACCCACTTACAGCCACTTGTTATTTCACTTGCACATTTTCACAAACACCTTTGCTACATATCTTTTTCACTGATATTTTCTTCTCACATCGATTCTAATGGCCACCAAAGCTTTTACTGCTCAAGGGTTATTGTTTGTTCTTAATAATTATGCAGCCCCATTGAACAATGCAAACGTTCCAGAGGCATTTCATTTGATTCAAAACTTTTTGCGAGATTCAGAGATTGGTACAGCTTTAGTCGAACCACCATTTCTTTCTGCCACGCAGATTGCTACTTTCTGGAAAAACTCTACGTATGCCGATGGAGGAGAGAATGGGACTCCTTCAATCATCTTCATATATGAGGAGACAGAGTATGTGATTACTTCTACAATAGTCAGAGACACTATGGGTTTTGATACACACACTTCATACATTGTTGCTGGTGAGAATCAATTGAAAGAGATGTTGCAGCAACCTAGTTGTTCAGACTCTCTAGCAAGACTTGGTAATGTAAAAAGGCCAATGCTAAGGAAGGAGTGGAGTTTCTTCTTCGATTGCATCACTAGGGCCTTTGGAAAGAAAGTCACAAACTGGGATGCTATTCCTACTGACAGTCTTCAAATTGGGTATTCTTTTCTTTATGGAAGTAATTTCGATTTTGGTAGACTTGTTTTAATGAATATAGGTGACAGATTGTCAGAGTCTAGTACTGTCTACTTTGCTAAATTTTGTCAATTGTTATTCACTGCTTGTGTTCCTGGTGTTGAGATTACTGAGGAGGACACCATACTAGCTTTTAAGGTTAATAAGAGAATATTCTCTGATTTGACCAACAAAGATGCTAGCAAGGAGCAATTACCTGACTTGGTTTTGCCACTTGCTCTACAAAATTTTCTACATCAACCCCAAGAACCACAGCCTGAATCACAATAGCATGAACCTATAAACACTGAACCCATACAACCACCTGAAAACACTCAACCTCAAACTCTAAACACTGAAACTCAAACTCAACCACAAACCCAACCTCAACCTGAACAACAACCACCACCTACCCAGGCCAAATCAAAATGTGGAGGTAGAACAAAACACACAGCAGAGAATACAAAACATAGATCTGCTATAGCTAAAAAGGAATCTGTTAAAGCTAAGAAGGAGTCTGTCAGGCCTAAAAGGGCTAGAAAGGAAAGAGCAAACAGACCTCCATCACCTTCTGTTCTAGATGATTCTACTGAAGAAGAAGAGACAGTTGAGGTGCCTCAAGCTAAAAGAAGAAGATTGATTCTTGATGAGTCTGATGAGGAGATGAACTTTGAAGCTCCAGAGGTGATTTCCAAGGAAATACCTACTGTTGAGGTACATACTGCAGAAGAAGCTGTCAATACAACTAAAAATGTACAAATGGATGAGGCAAATAGAGATGGTTTTGCTGCTATAGATGATTTTGTTGAAACATTCATACCATTCTCTGATCATATTAATGTTCCTATCTCACCTGTCATTGCAAATTCTGAAGAAACTGGTGCAGCTGATCAGCCTACTGTAGTACTTGATGAAACAGTAGCATCACACACTGAGCTATTCTCTGATGCTCACCAGGTTTCTGAGAAAGGTGAAGAAGTTGAGAAATCAACCAAGGCTGTACTTTCTGAGCTTATGGATGCAAAGTCTGTTGATAAGACTGTTGAAACTAGAGAGCAACCTGCAGAGAATGTTGTTGATAAAACTGCAGAGAATGTTGTAGAGACTGTTGCTAAAACTGTTGAAGCTGCAGTGCATATTGATCCAGTTGGAGATGCAGATGTTGATGCTGATACTGAAGATGAAGGAAGTGCAGAGTCAAACTCTTCTCAGAGTATACCAGTACAAACTGATGCTAAGCACACACCTTTTTCTCAACCTTCACATCAACATGAAATTGAAGCAGAACATTTTGCCAAGAATTCAAGGGATTGGTATAAAGCAGATTGCATTTTTCCTACTGAAAGAGCAGCTAAATTTGTTCATCAATCTACCAACAAGATTTCAAATAATGATATTCTCTCAAGTCTGCAAGCAACTATTGTTCAAATCAAGACTCTGAATGAAAGGTTTGATGAGTCTCAAAAGGCAATTAATGAACAGAGAGCTGATGTTGTTACTCGAGATATGACCATGCAGAGGGATAATCAAACAAAGTTTAAGACCATTTCTAAAGCTCAAGAAACTCTGTTTCATAGGCTAGGTCAAGTTGAACAGAATCAGACTGTCTTGTCTGGAAAGATTGATTCTATTGCTAACTCCTTTGAGCTGATTACATCTATATTGATTCCTGATGATGTCAAAAAGGGGGAGAGAGTTGCTAAGTCTAAATGCAGGCAATCTCAAACTCTGACTAAGAGGGATGATACTGAAGATGGAGGAGCAGGAGCAAATGACAAAGGGAAGAGATTAAGAGCTGATCTAAATCAAAGTCTGATGGAAAAAGCTCCTAGGCCTGTTCTTAAAGGCATTGTTATCAAGGAAAATGTTGGTGCTGATCAAAGGTCACAAATGTCTAAGAAACCAACAGAAGCAGAAGCTAAATTGAAGCTGAAAGGCATTGTTGAAGAAGGAGAGGGTTCAAAGAAAGTGAATACAACCTCTGTTGCTACACAAGTTGTACAGAAACCTTTATCTACCCAGATGCAAATGGTTTTTGGAAAACCAACACTTCATGATCCAACTCTGATGATTGGATACTACTGATTTTCTACATGGTAGAGCTTTAACAGGTAAGCAAGGTCGAGATAAATCTAGATTGGGCTCTCATAGAGAAATCAGAATGAATACTGGTCCACGAGATCCTTCATCACTGGTTGTTCCAGGTCTTGGTGTTACTTAGGAGAGTTTAGACAGACTGGAATCAGTACAGTTGATTCATCAAAGAAGTTTGAACAAAGATTTTCTACTGTATTTCATGGAAGATGGTACTGTGTACAAAATTGGTGAGTATGATCTTAATTTAAAGCTATGGGAGGAATTAGAATATGTTCTATATATCTTTAAAGTGAAAAATCAAAGGACTCAACAAGCTGCAAATGTGCTAAGAAAGAAGATGCTACATAATTTGGCAGTTAGAGGTATGAAATACAACAGTCAATATGTCCCAAAGTATAGAGATTATCATGGGAATATTGTTGAGATGAAGAAGGATAGTGCTAAACTGAAGACAGACCTGGGTATAATAGTTCTTGATTTTAACTTAGAGTCAGAGAAAGCACAGTTCACCAGACTGGGGAATGAAATGAGAAGAAACAAAATCTATTCTCTGAGATCTGCTATCTACCAAACTGGTGAAGATGATCCTAAGCTGAAAGAGATCAAGGAAGTTATGCAGACAGAACTTGAAAATGCAGAAAGAAGATTACTTATAGACTATCTCAGATCAACACCAGATGTTGAGGAAATTAAGGATTAAAGCTCTGTAAGAATTTTCTTGTTTTCTGTAGATTTTGTTAAGTAGAAGTTTAAACTCTGTTAGTATATTAAACACTGTATTTGTTTATTTGTTTTGACATCATCAATTATTGTAAACTTGTGCATTTTTGCTAATGAACAAGTTGGGGGAGATTGTTAGAAATAATTGATGTGAATATTAATCATTGTTTAAGTGTTACAGTGAAAAATTAGAGTTTAGCTGGGAGCAGTCAGAGTTTAGTTAAACGCTGAAAGTTGGAAGCTCGATAGAGTTTGTTAAACTCTGTCTGGAGGAAGCGTCTACTGGTCAACAGTGTTTGAAGAATTTTTGAAGAATTATTATAGAAGCAATATTTTTGAAGATTGGATAGCTGTCAAAGAGATTGAGTTGACTAAGGAGACGTGTAGCAATCGTAATTGATATCAATTGTATAGTTAATTTATAGGAGTATCAATTATCGATTGTATAGCAGCTGTATATCTTATAAATACAATTAGGTTAACCCTAGAAGGGTATCGATCGTGTAACGCAATATTATTCATTGTAACCTAAGCAGCTCTCTGTGATATTTTACATCACTGAGAGAGGAGTTATTAATTCCAAACAGTTTTTAATTGTTTAAATGTGTGTTTTAATTGTTAATCTCTCATACAATCTTGATTATAATTGTGTATTCGGCCTAACACAGCATAAATTCGACGGCATCAGAACACATCTCAAGATTCAGTAATACAACTTAATAAAAGATAGCATATTCGAGAACAAAACTTTGTGAACAACGCAATCTCAAATTCTGAAAACTCGGCAAAAACGCAATACTCGGCCATACAATTTACTTGGTAAAAGATTCAATCGGAAAAAAAAAACAGAAAATGGCAACAAAACAGGGACTATAATATGCTAACAGGAACGGGACTCGACATTGAATAAAACAGCTAGAAGAAAGCATTACTCGAACTCAGAAAACAAACTAACCCAAATTCGCAGAAAGACAACCGAAACCAGATAACACAAATTAGTAGACTCGAATTCGCAGAAAGACGAACTAAACTTCAAGTCAACTCGGTAGACAACACAGTTGATTAAAAATGACTTCATGAATATAACGAAATGCAGAAACTATCAAAACCCAGAAACCAGATAACTCACAGAACAGACTTACCATAAGTAGGACACATCAACTCAAAATAACAGAAAACAAGACTCGCAAATACTCGGTAACAACTTAACAAGAACGACTAAGCATCTCAGCAAAACGCAATGGAATACTCGAGCAAATAAATGGAGAAAACACAGTAAAGCGGTCAATTCAACAGCAACCCACAGCCACAACTCTAACAGTTGACTCTGCACTACTCGATTCTAGAATTAGAAAATAAAAAGCGATGACTAAGATCAGCACAGAGAGGGGATTGGGAGTCTAATAATTCATATAAGAAAGAAAAATAAAAAGGCCGTGTTTGAGATCAAGAATGGAGAGAGGGGTTTTTTGTGTATTTTGTGATTGAAAGGGCTAGAAGAAGAAAAGAAAGAGAGGGGGAAATGGTTTTGGGTTCGCAGGGAACTGAATTAGGGGAAAGAATCGAGCACAAAGAAAATATAGGGGAGAAAGGTTGCGAAAAGAAGAACAAAGTGAAACAGAGCAGAAAATTATGGGCTTCTACTTAGCAAAAACAAACACTGAAAATAGGGGAAACAAGCTTCGAATTTTGACAACTAAAACGAGTAAAATTGTATTGAAAATTTTAAAACTATTATTTTTGTGATTTTTTTATTTTTGAAAATTAAAAACGAGACAAAGTAATTAACTACGAAATTAAAATTACACTAAGACGATGATTTAAAACTCCGCCCACTTAGTAAAATAATCCACCGCCACAACAGCGTATTTCACTCCTCCTTTTCCCTTAGGAAGCTCCCCTATCAAGTCAATCCCCCACATGGCAAAGGGCCAAGGACTAGTCAATGAAGTAAGAGGAGCTGCAGGGCTGTTGACATAGTTAGCATACCTTTGGCATTTATCGCAGGATTTAGCAAAAACCATTGAGTCCTCCCGAAGAGTAGGCCAGTAATACCCTTGACGTAGTATTTTCTACGCAAGTGAACCACCCCCCGAGTGATTTCTACAGATTCCCTCATGAACTTCCCTTAAAACATAATTACATTCTTCTCCATCTATGCACTTCAATAATGGATGATTAAAACCTCGTCTGTAAAGAGAGCCTCCAAAATCTACATAACGAGCTGCCTTATATTTGAGCTTTCTGGCCTCAACTCTATCCTCCGGTAGAATTCTCTCTTTCAAGTACCTCCAGATTGGAGTCATCCAAGTATCTAACATAGGACCATCAACCTGCATCAATTCCATCTCGGGAACACTAGGCTGCTTTTGGATTTCCAAGGGAATGACCCCTAAAAGGGTAGCCTCCTTCTGAGATCCCAACTTAGCCAATGCATCGGCTTCCGCATTACTGTCTCTAGGAAGTTGCTCCAACCTTGCCTCCCGGAACAAACCCATCAATCTCTGTGTGCACTTCATGTATAACTCAGTTCAAGGTCCACGAGCTTGGAACCCCCCATTAACCTGATAAACAACCAACATAGAATCGCTCATGATGTTTATATTCTCCACCTTCATCTCGAGAGCGAGCATCAAACCCAAAATCAAGGCCTCATACTCAGCATCATTATTTGTAGCATGAAAAGCAAAGTGAATTGCGCTTCTCAAATGATGTCCCTCTGGACTGATCAATACAATCCCCGCACCTGAACCTTCATTATTTGATGCGCCATCCACATATAAAGTCCACCAGGGTGCTGGATTAGAGTGTTCCTGAACTAACGTCGACAGAGGAGTAGGTATAATAGCCAAGGCATCGCCCTCTTGTTCCAGAGGGAATTCCAAAATAAAATCAGCAAGAGCCTGCCCCTTTATAGCACTTCTTGGTTTATACTCCACATCAAATTGCCCTAATTCCAATGCCCATTTCAAAATTCACCCAGAAGTCTCTCGTTTGTGCAATATCTGCCTTAAAGGATACGCTGTTCAAACCTCCACCCTATGTGCTTGAAAGTAAGGTCGCAACTTCCTGGAAGCCAAGATCAGAGCATATACTAACTTCTCCATGTTTGAATACCTCGTCTCCGCATCCAACAATCTCATGCTGACATAATATACTGGGTACTGGATGTCACCCTCTTCTCGCACAAGAGCCCCACTAAAAGAATACTCCAAAACAGCAAGATATAGAATAAGAATCTCACCCTCATGAGGCTTACGCAGAAGTGGGGGAGATCCCAAATGATTCTTCAACGCCTGAAAAGCATCCTCGCACTATGGCATCCACTCAAACTTTTTCCCAACTCCTTTGATAACTTTGAAAAATTCCTTGCACTTATTAGAAGACTTGGACACAAAGCGGTTCAAGGCAGTAACTCTCCCAGTCAGACTTTGCACCTCCTTCACTGTCCATGGAGATCTCATATCAAGAAGAGCCTGTATCTTTGCGGGATTCGCCTCTATCCCCCTATGATTTACCATGAAACCCAAGAACTTTCCGGACTCCACCCCGAATACACACTTTTGAGGATTGAGCTTCATACGGAATTTCCTTAGAACTTCGAACATCTCATCCAAGTGTTGGATATGGTCCCTTGCTTCCTTAGACTTCACCAGCATGTCGTCCACGTAAACTTCCATGCTTTTCCCGATCTGATCCTTAAACATCATATTTACTAACCTCTGATAGGTCGCCCCTGCATTGACCAATCCAAAATGCATCCCAATATAACAATACAACCCCCGATCAGTGATGAAGGAGGTGTTTTCATGATCAGGACCATACATTGGAATTTGATTATATCCTGAATAGGCGTCCATGAAGCTAAAAAGGGCATGCCCAGCAGTAGCATCCACCAACTGATCGATCCTAGGTAAGGGAAAGTTATCCTTCTTACAAGCCTTGTTCAAGTCGGTAAAATCAACACAAACCCTCCATTTCCTATTGGACTTCTTCACTAAGACTGGATTCGCAAGCCAATTTGGATAAAAGGACTCCTTAACCAACCCAACATTCAACAGTCGATCAACCTCCTCTTTCAAAGCAATAGCTCGTTAGCCACTAACCGCCCGTCGTTTTTGTCGAACCCCCTTCCTGGAAGGTTCTATGTTGAGACGATGACACATTACTTCAGGATCTATCCCCACCATGTCCGCATGACTCCAAGCAAATACATCCAAATTACCCATCAAGAAAGTAACCAGCCTGGCCCTCAAGCTTGGCTCTAATCTCACCCCAATCTGTAACACCTTAGACGAATCTGTTTCATCCACAAGAATTGACACAGTATCTTCTGCCGGTCCATTTTTTTATTTGGCTCAAGCAATCGAGGATCCAAGTCAAACTTAACTTCCTTCATTCCACTGGACTCGCCCACTTCCTGTATAGAAACGACCTCGCCCTTAGACTGCTGAGGCTCCCTCTTACTTGTCGTTAAATCATCTAGACACTCGACCATGGGCACATCTTCTTAATCCATCACAAATTTTCCCTTTTTTCCCTAAGATTTCTTTTCTCCTCTTCCTCATCAGTGACATCTTCGAAGATCCCTTCCTCGAACTGGTTTTGATTGACTTTGATACCTTCCTCAAAAAAATCTCACCCTCAGAAGGATCTGTGATGTCTTCTATAATGACTTCCACGGTGTCACCCAGAGAGGGAGGTGCTTATAACAGAAAGAGTAGAGTACCCTATTTAGCTAACGCCTCATAACTTGCTAAGGCCTCATCGTCAGGGAATTCAACTTTATATACCATATTAGTAACTGCCTTTGCCGATGATTTAGGTCCAAAAGATTTCAAGGTTTCTTGAGCACCTTCCTCTTTGAAGTCCAGCATCTCCTCTCCTTATTTACCTTTCGAGGAAGACTTCATCATTTTTTTTGTAACAATCCCTAGAATCATAATGACACCCCTTCACACATCCAATCCCCATGGGAGTAGGGAACTTCATTGCCAGATGGTAAATCGATGTCACCACCCTCATTTCCTTTTAAACCGGTCTTCCAAGCAGAGCGTTGTAACATGTAGGTTGATCAACCACTAGAAACTCGAACACTTGAGTAGCAGAGTAAGGATCTTCACCTAAGGTGAGAGGCAATTTCACTATGCCTTTGACATGAACAGAATCTCCTGTGAAGCCGTAAATGTGGGTTGTTCCTTGAGTCATCTCTTTATCCAGAAGTCCCATCTTCTTATAGGTCCCGTAGTAGAGGATGTTTACTGAACTCCCATTATCCATGAATACCCGATGAACACTTCTTGAACCAATCTTCACATTAACAACCAAGGCGTCACTGTGCGGATGATGGACCCATCTTGCATCTTCCTCCAAAAAAATTATCTATGTGTCCTCCCATTTGAACAGCTTAGGAGGTCTCTCTGATAGATGATTGACGTTTGTTAGTGGGGGATTCTTCGCTTCCCGAGCATACCTCCATAGCATTCCTTCCATTCCCACCGATATGAGGTAAACCAAATATCGTATGAATACTTGCCTCTTTCACAAATGCTATCTTCCCCAGCTGATCCGGCCTATCTCTACCTTTCGGATCTTCCTTTTTACTTTCCTCCCTGGGAGGAGCGTCCCGCTTAATTTTCCACACCTCCTTTACCACCCATTCAATCAACTTCCCATTCCTAATCAGCAACTCAATCTCCTCTTTCCAACTGCCGACATTGATAAGTATCATGGCCATTGGATTCATGATAGGCACAATATCTCTTTTTGTCCCTTTGTGCATTTTTTGAGAGTGGCACAAGCGGCCTATACAATCCATCCTTCTTTGTAAGCTCGAAAATATGATCAATAGATGCCACCAAAGGAGTGAAAATATTAGTTTAGAATAACCCTGATCTTTCTGAGAATAAAGAGGCGATGGTGGATACCGTGGCAATGGGCTAGGTGATCTTGACCGGTCTGACCTCCAAGTGTCAACAATATTGACATCTCCTCTACCATTCTTCCTTCCATCCCCCTTCGGACTTGGAAACCTGTCCTTGCGCTTGCCCCTGCGACTAGTTTCGGGATAATCACTCCTCTTCAGAGCTTCTTCCTCCCTCTTAAAGGGTTCAGCCTGTGCATAGAGGTCTGCGAGGGTAGGAGGTTCTTTTCGTTGGAGCTCTTTCCAGAAATCCGAATTCACTCTTACCCCGGCTATGAGGAAATTCTTGATAGTTTCATCTGAAGCCCCTCGAACGGTAGGTACCTCCGCATTGAACCGTCTAAAATAGGATTGGAGAGTTTCCCCTTCCCTTTGCTTTATATTGGCTAAGGTTGTGACTGGAGGGGCGTAAACGATAGACGATTGAAATTGAATCAAAAACATTCTACGCACTTGATCCCAAGAAGTAATAGAGGCTGGTCCCAACTCCTGAAACCATTGATGAGCATTCCCCTGCAAAGTTGAAGCTAGGAGTCTGCACTTTGTCAAGTCTTCCACTTGGTAGAGTTCCATCTCTGTATTGAACCTCGCAATATATTTAGCTGGATCAGAGCTTCCTGTAAATCTGACATCTCCCACCCCTCAAAAGAACAGAGGAAGTGGTGCTTCTCGTACAGCCAGTGAAAAGGGTGACGGAGCTGGTTCAAACATAGCACCTGTTTGTCCCTCTGATTGTGGCAACAACCTGCGCAAAGCATTTAGGTCTAAATCTTCAAACCCGGGAACCCTACGGGGTGCTTCGTAAAGTGCTTCCCGTCGCTGTTGATTCATCAGTTCCTCAAATCGATATCGATCCCCAACAGTGGGGTTCTCCAGATGAGGCAAATTATGTCCGCGAGAGACCATCAAATCCCTTTCCAGATTGGACTCTAAGGGTCCCCTCTAACTCCTTTTTGCCCGGTTAAGAAGGTCGGCGTAAGATCTCCTCTCCCCATAACCTAGACTGTAATGGTTCGGAGTTCTCACCTAGGGATTCGAGTTACCTGTTTGTACCATTGGGAGAGGAATCACATTAGAGTCTCCCAAAATCTCACCCTCATGATTGAAGCGGCGCCTTCCATTAAACCTTTCTTGTTCCAACATTCTTTGGCCGCCATCCCAAGTTCCTTCCACTTGGAAATCTCGCCCCCTTCAATCCTTTCATTTTGTGGCCGTACATGACTCTAGTATCAGGTGTAAGAACCCCAAATTTTGGATATAATTAAAACTTTTATTAAGTAATGATAAAATGAGGAACAATGATTCCGACAACAAGGTCACCAGCTCTAATGAATGGTGGTTTCAAAGAACACTGATTGTAATGAATGGATATTGCTTTGGACAATGATCCTGATGCATTGGTATATTGTCAGAATAGAGTAATTCGAGGGTTGAGGACCTAGATAAGAATAATCTACCATCCAGAAAGGAGCTAATGGATCCTTGAAGGGAAATGAGTACGTGCATAGTATTTCCCGTACGTGCATAGTATTTCCCGTACGTGCATAGTATTTCCCGTACGTGCATAGTGTTTCCCGTACGTGCATAGTGTTTTCTGTACGTGCATAGTAATTTGGTGGATGAATAGTGATTTTGTAAGTTGGAAAACTTTTCACTCCACCCTATGTACGGGAAGTGATATGGATGTTTCGAAGTCATATTAGTAATACGCGGAGGAAATAAGTGAATGCAGAGACGATCGGAATTCAGAAATTCCAAAATTCTTTTCGGTATAATATTTGACCAGACAGTGGATTAAATATTATTATAATCCAAGAATTGAGATATTAACTTTGAGGATTTGATATTTTGGGATGTTATTATATTTGATTTAAGAATGAAGGTAGGAAACCACTGAGGAGTGGTTATGGCTACAATGTAATAATTGATATTTGGAAAGAATGAATGGAATTCGACTTTATTATTTCTATGTCTTGAAGAATGCTAAAGGGTAACAACATAGGTAAGAATAATCTATCTTCTAAGGGAATAAGATATGGCAATTTCAAGCAGGAAAATATTCTCATGTCATCCAGATCGGTAACGATTAATCCAGTAGTTCCGTAAAAAGGATAAGGAACGATCGAAAGAGAATACGGACAATTGTACCACCCTAAGAGAACAAGTAAAGAATACAGAATGAATAGTGTTTTGGTGGGAGTATATAATAATATGAGACGACACTATATAGAAGCATTCAGAACGGATTTCCGAGTTCGTATTAGTGATCCAGGGGGAAAATAAGTGTATGTAAAAGCTGTCGGATTCTGAAAAACCGCACTTTTATTTTCTCCTAGAGTTCCCTGGACACTGATAGCCTTAAGTATTTAATGAATGGATTTAAGGAATATAAATTGGAAAGTTAGAATGAAAGATGGAGAATGAAAGTATTAATATTAAAAAGGATTCCCGGTAAACCCTAATTAGAAATCCGTGAAATATTCCTACGAACAATCGATCGAAACGGGCAATAACCGGACAAGGAATCAAGCAGGGAAGCAAGATGCATGCAGGTGAAAGAGGATAAGACCAAGTGACCAAGCTAGTTACAATGCTAACTAGTAACATTAGAGATCAAGCTACTTAGTAAGCCTTAATACCTCATCAAGACCACAAGATCTTAACACATGGCTCAAGTGATGCATGCAATGACATAGCCACTTTATTAAAGCCACTTTATACAAGATATTTTCTAAACCAAGCAATAATTCACACAAAATAGATGAGAGCAAAGTGAAGCAAGCCAAACAACTCCATTCTCCCATTTTTTTCTTCCATTCGGCTTTAAGGAAATTCAAAAACAAAAGTCCACCTTCCACTCCTTGTTTGATCTTGTAATTTTTAAGGTGAGTTCTATATTTCAAGAAACTAATCTCCTAGAAATTTCAAGTCCAAAATCCTTTGTTTCCATTTTCAAATAAATCATTTACAAGGAGGGTGAATAGTGTTCTTCAAGAACTAATGTTGGTTTTCTTTGATTTTTATGGTTGATTTAGCTAGCTTAAGGCCACCCAAGGATCATACAAAGCTTAGTGAGGCTAGAACACACTCCAAGGAAGGTATAAAGCTCTCGAAACCCTAACCCTTGTTTGAGATTTAAGCATGTTTATGATAGTTATAACTTAGTTATGGTTATGTTAAGATTATAAGCATGATTATGTATGGATTTTGGATTAATGATGTAAATAGCTAGATGAACGGAAAGGCATTGCTTGGCCTCAGTTCATGTATATAAGTCATGTATATGTTGTTTGGGTTGGATACTATGTTTATGGGAAGATTCGAAATTGGTAGATATTCGATTTACAGCCGTTATAATGCCCAATTTTGCAATACCATGTTTTGTATACAATTTTCCATGTCGAACCCCTACTGTCCAGAGACCTTATCTGCCATTATAGGATAGGTAATGTTCTAAGCTTCGTTTTGATATAAAGATCACGTGAAACGGACTTACGGTTTAGGATTTATGACCAAATTACTAAAAGTAGTTCGAATCCGTAAACGAAAGTTCGTAACTGTAATTGAACCCTCGTAAACTATGTAACGTCATGGCGAATCTTGGTAAATAAATACTAGAGGTAAAAAGGAAGGCGTGAAAGAAAACCGTAAGTCAAAAGGATCATTTTTCGATTTATTAAAAATGTTCGAGTCGAGGTTAAACGCGAACGAACCCCTAAAAACCCGCTTTGTTATAACCTTGGTAAAACGCTTAGAAAACGAACGATAAAACTCGGAGTATAGTATTGGTTCGTAACGATCAACTTTAGAACTCATATGACTTAAGTATGTCCCAAGTATAAGCACAATGACATGTCGTATTAACGAAAGAATGTCGGGTCGGATCAGTGATAAAAGTGATCCACTAAAAGGGGTATAACGAGATAACTCGAGAACGTGTTTCGAATTAAGTATAACTTAACTTTTAATATGTTAAGTGATTAATCCCGAATGCCTTGGCTATTTATAGATCACCAAGCTGAACCGGGACCCGCTACCACTACCCCTTACCGTACTCGACTACTAGGCAAGTTTCAATTCCCTTCTTTTAGGCTGTTGTTGTGATTGAATAAATATATATATATATATATGATTGCTGATATACATATGCCATTGCATGCATGCCTACTTTCAAGTTGAATTGATATACTTGTTCCCTGAATGTTATTGTTGGCTTATAAGCTAGATAGTTATATATCAGTTATAAGCCGGTTATTGTAAGACCCTCATAGAAGGGCGTATACATCTTATTAATCAAAAATATACCGGGAGTCAATATTCCTTGATATATCGAGATTACCTCGGAGGAAAATATTTAAGTAAATATTTTCTATTATTTGGGCGACGAATATTATTTGAATATTCGTTCGAGACTAATTATTTTAACGATCCTTACTTCAAATAATTATTTGAACGTAACTATTCAACGAATAATATTTCTCAATATTCATTCAGAGCCGAATTGATTATCGATTATTATTTCGAATATTCTTCTAAAGATGAGACTACTAAATGAATATTATTTGGATATTCTTTAAGAATATTATTTTATTAAATTAATATTACTTTTGAATATTCATTTAAGATATTGAATACTTGATGAATATTATTTTAATATTCATCTGAAGCTTGATTTAATTATCGAATATTATCTCGAATATTCCTTAAGGCTTGGATTACTAAATGAATATTACTTGATATTCATTTAGGATATTATTCATTAAATAAATATTACTTTTGAATATTCATTTAAATTCCTAATTAATTATGAATATTACCTTAAATATTCTTTTCGGGTCTTATTAATTAATGAATATTGTTTTGAGTATTCATTTAAATATGTATTTATTCAATAAATATTCTCCTGATATTTCTTCAGGGATTAATTTGAGAAATACTCTGATTAAAGATATTCTTTCATATTCCCAAATATTCTTTAAATATTTTAACTCAATAAATATTCTCTGAATATTTATTCCATACTTATAATAATCTCGATAAGGTTTATCTTCCTCGATTATTACAGAAAATATCTCGGAGTCATATTATTATTAATCTTATATCAAGAAAGGTTCTCAGACATCATTCTTCTTTGAGTCTATCTCCTTAATAATAAGGGAACCTTACTTGGAAAATGTTATTTATCTTGTCGACTTCCCGGTCATAAAGTATTCCCTTCACCCGCAACTCGGGTGCTGTTGACTTATTAAGTCGTTGCTTACCTTCTCATCTTTCGAGGGGTAAGATTACTGGAACAAGTTGATATCCGTTACCAAGTAATAGCTTGGGAGTTATTGGTAAATTTTCCTTTCCAACTAGATACGACTACTTTGTGGAGTCTTATCAACAAGTATTATACTTGGGGAAAGGGGGACGAACGTTACATTCAGAATCATGAATTCTATTTGAACTAGGAGTCGTGTAAGAGGCCGAGTAGCGCCGGTCCATCCCCTTTGGCCCAACCGTTGGCCGGGGAGAGCTAGTAAGGCGGTATACAAGTAAAGCCGTCAGTTCTTCCTTCTACCGGTAGTAAATCTAAATTGAGCTGTACGATCTCGACTGATCATCAAGATTGGAACAGCGGGCGCGGTGAATACTCCATCATTGGTTCATCATCCAAATTTATTTATTTCCTGCAACATGATTACTGTTGGCAGAGTTGGAAAAGGGTCATAACTGGAATTGCAACCTTTTCTTGCAAACTCCTCTTCTTAATAACAATAAGAATATCTCGCTTACTTTGATGTAGCAGATATTTCTACAAACAAATACTTTAAGTTACCTTGTAACTTCATCGTTCATATTATACTGGCATCATTTCCGTAAATGCATGGCATATGGTTTGAAAGATACTTTTGAACTGTTATACATTATCGTTCAGTTATATATTATTGTTGGTGGGCTATTGCTCACCCTTGCTTTATTATTATATCACAACAACAGCTAGACCAGATGACTCGCACAAGGCGCATTCGACGCGGGCGAGGACGATGAGACTACCAGAGTTGAAGAAGAAGCTATTGGTAGGGTATATTTATTCTTTCAGTAGCAAGAATATGGTCTAGTATGACTTATGTAAATGGATGGCAAAGAGTATGTATTTATATTGAAATTCTTTTGGATTGTTAAAACTCATAATGTGATTAATAAAAATTTGATTGTTACTCTGATTTCATCTCTGGGACTATAACGGGTGTGTTTTATATTGTTGGGTTGGGTTATAGAGACGTAATTTATTTTATGTTAAGGAAAGTTCAATTGTTGTGGATAGAATTAGAAACCGTAACCACCGGATCCCGGACCCCGGATCTGGGGGTGTTACATCAGGGGACCTCTCTGTGTGGGGGAAACTCAACATATGGCTCTCCATAAGTCAAAACCCTAGGAGTGATAGCTTGGAACCTCTTATCTGCCCTGGTCTCCCCAATAATCTGAACATCTCTTTCAAAAGGGATCTCCCTATGTGAATTACGCCGGTGGTTCATAGCAGATTCCCTATCAACACGCTGATCTTCACCTGATGTTTGATAGCTTCTTCCTCGGTCATGGCGAGTCACCATCAGATTCTCTCTCCCTTCATCCTGCGGGCGACGTCCATCATGATTCAGACGAGATCCTTCAAGAAACTGCCTCTCCCTCTCCATCGCATCCATCCTTGCCCCCATCCATGTAATCGTGTTACCCATATAAGTGATCTGGTTCAAAATCTCGGCATTACTCATTAGAACTGGGGGATCTCCTCCTATATGTGGAATCGACCGTCTGTCAGGCATCCTGGGTGTTACAGATCTTCGATGTAAACCCCCCGGGAGTGAAAGATCAAGGTTTCTCAATGCAGAGTTCCTTGTGGTAGAGTTCTTTGGTAGTGGCGGGGGCAGATTCTTTCTGGTCCTAGTCTCCTCCACATGACGATCATCAACACGTTCTTGGTTTGATTGCGACATCCTTCCTCCTGAAATGTCAAAAAGGCCCTTCTTCTAGCGCCACTTGTTAACGGAGGAATTTGGGAAAACAAATTCGGGGAGGGTTGCTGGAATTGTGGTGGTGGTTGATGACGGTGAACGGCGTAGGACGTTTAAGGTTTTTGAATTTGGGAATGGCTGAGATTGTATGATGAGATTATTGCAATTTATATCGAATATTGAATTCTCTCTTTTTGCAAGGGTTTGCATCGTACCATACAATGTGCCTACGTACCCT
Source organism: Saposhnikovia divaricata (assembly GCA_036435485.1). Classification (NCBI taxonomy): domain Eukaryota; kingdom Viridiplantae; phylum Streptophyta; class Magnoliopsida; order Apiales; family Apiaceae; genus Saposhnikovia; species Saposhnikovia divaricata. Next base: position 85,729,852 of record CM071594.1, read on the forward strand.
ATTTATAGGGATCAAGCCAAACGTAGTTCTTGGGGAGCAAGTAATCGTAATGGGCTAGGTTTCGTTGTTTAGGAAGCCCATTAGATTAGGGCCACCACCTTTGACAATATCGTAATGGACCTTTAGCCCAACTATTTTCTCGAAGTGTGACGGTTAAACTATTGACCCGAAATTATCAGAGTCAACGCCCATCTTGAGCCACATAGATGAAACAGTTAATTACAGGGCAATCTCAAGATTGCCAAGGGGCGACGCCCTTTATCTTCATGTAGGGTGAGATCCCTAGTCTCAACAGAGGTCAGGCTCTTTCCCTAATTTGTTATATTCAAAGACCCATATTGTGGTCCATAGCTCACAATACTTTTTATATATATTTTGTTAGGGGAAATTCCCCTTTTCAGTTTTTAAGAGGGCGAAGTCCCTTTCCAGGGCGAGACCTTCAACCTAATCTCCTCTCTAATCCTGATAGCGATCCCCTCCACAAGTAGGCGAGATCTCCTGGGAATATCCAATTTCATGGTCCATTGGGCCAAGCCCAATGGACGTGTTTTGACCTATGAATCGGGTCATTCCTTGACCTAATGAAGGGTGGCGTCTCCCAAAATGGAAAAGGCTATTTTTTGGCATAACACATTTAATTAATATTTGAAATACAAAAAAGATCTATTTTTTTATTTTTTTTTGATAATCCGATATCTGGCTAAGTTTCGCGCACCTCGACTAATTCGAGGAACTGCTAGCACACTCATACCCTCGACTAATTCGGGCATTACAGTCCAGTGATTTTCGCGCCTCCCATGAATCGAACCTATGACCTTGGGATGATAAATTCCTAAAATTACTGTCCAACCAACTAGGACACTTGTTATGGGTAAAAAAAGGCCTTTTAAATTTATTGCCGAATTTTTGTGTTACTATTGTGGAATAAAAACTAGGTTATTAAATTGTGGCTAGGGTTTGATTGTGTTTAATACTAATGTGCGTGAGCTTCGTGCTTTTAATGGCTGTTCTTGTGCTCGTGGCTGAATCTGCCTTCACAAGATGCCTACGTACTCTGATGAATATCAAAGATCAAGCCAAAAAACGTAGTTCTAGGGTGAGGGGTCTGACCCTTTATATAGGCTGAGAAGCCTCAGAATTATAGTAGGGTTAGGTGACTTAGTGGGAAAGTCAGCCTTGAGGAAGGTTCTAGACTCCTTCCTTGTAGGAGTCTGTTTCCTTGTATGACTATGTGGCTACTCCTTGGAGAGATAATATCCTTGTTTGACTTGTATTTCTCAGCTGTTAATTATCCCTCAATATTAATTACGAAATTAATATATAATTAGGGTTTTTGGGCCATCTAGCGGGCCCCACGCTTGGACCATATTGGGTCTAATTAATGCCACATTTAATGTGTCTTTAGGGCTTACTTTTAGCCCATATCATTTGCCCCCCAACTTCTAGGAAAATTGATTATGTTTTCTTTAAAGTTTTAATGGTCCTTTCTGAGACTTGGGTCAGGGTTTACAGTTGTACACTAGTGTTTCACGAGTATTGTAACACCCCCAGATCCGGGGTCCGGGATCCGGTGGTTACGGTTCCAATTCTGTCCACAACAATTGAACTTTCCTTAACATAAAATAAATTACGTCTCTATAACCCAACACAACAATATAAAACACACCCGTTATAATCCCAGAGATGAAATCAGAGTAACAATCAAATTTTTTATTAATCACATTATGAGTTCTTACAATCCAAAAGAATTTCATTATAAATACATACTCTTTGCCATCCATTTACATAAGTCATACTAGACCATATTCTTGGTAGTGAAAGAATAAATATACCCTACCAATAGCTTCTTCTTCAGCTCTGGTAGTCTCATCGTCCTCGCCCGCGTCGAGTGCGCCTTGTGCGAGTCATCTGGTCTAGCTGTTGTTGTGATATAATAATAAAGCAAGGGTGAGCAATAGCCCACCAACAATAATATATAACTGAACGATAATGTATAACAGTTCAAAAGTATCTTTCAAACCATATGCCATGCATTTACGGAAATGATGCCAGTATAATATGAACGATGAAGTTACAAGGTAACTTAAAGTATTTGTTTGTAGAAATATCTGCTACATCAAAGTAAGCGAGATATTCTTATTGTTATTAAGAAGAGGAACTTGCAAGAAAAGGTTGCAATTCCAGTTATGATCCTTTTCCAACTCTGCCAACAGTAATCATGTTGCAGGAAATAAATAAATTTGGATGATGAACCAATGATGGAGTATTCACCGCGCCCGCTGTTCCAATCTTGATGATCAGTCGAGATCGTACAGCTCAATTTAGATTTACTACCGGTAGAAGGAAGAACTGACGGCTTTACTTGTATACCGCCTTACTAACGGATATCAACTTGTTCCAGTAATCTTACCCCTCGAAAGATGAGAAGGTAAGCAACGACTTAATAAGCCAACAGCACCCGAGTTGCAAGTGAAGGGAAAACTTTATGACCGGGAAGTCGACAAGATAAATAACATTTTCCAAGTAAGGTTCCCTTATTATTAAGGGGATAGACTCAAAGAAGAATGATATCTGAGAACCTTTCTTGATATAAGATTAATAATAATATGACTCCGAAATATTTTCTGTAATAATCGAAGAAGATAAACCTTATCGAGGTTATTCTAAGTATGGAATAAATATTCAAAGAATATTTATTGAGTTAAAATATTTAAGGAATATTTGGGAATATGAAAGAATATTTTTAATCAGAGTATTTCTCAAAATAATCCCTGAAGAAATATCAGGAGAATATTTATTGCATAATTAAATAATCAAATGAATATTCAAAGTAATATTCATTACTTAATAAGTCCTGAAAGGAATATTTAAAATATTTAAAATAATATTCGGTGATTAAATAGAACCCTGATGAATATTCAAAATAATATTCATAATTAATTAGGAATTTAAATGAATATTGATAAAGTAATATTCATTTAATGAATAATATTCTAAATGAATATCAAGTAATATTCATTTAGTAATCCAAGCTTTAAGGAATATTCGAGATAATATTCGATAATTAAATCAAGCTTCAGATGAATATTAAGATAATATTCATCAAGTATTTAATATCTTAAATGAATATTCAAAAGTAATATTTATTTAATAAAATAATATTCTAAATGAATGTCCACATAATATTCATTTAGTAATCTCATCTTTAGAAGAGTATTCGAAATAATAATCGATAATCAATTCGACTCTGAATGAATATTGACAAATATTATTCGCCGAATGATCACGTTCAAATAATTATTTGAAGTAAGGATCATTAAAATAAATAATCTCGAACGAATATTCAAATAATATTCGTCGCCTGAATAATAGAAAATATTTACTTAAATATTATCCTCCGAGGTAATCTCGATATATCAAGGAATATTGACTCCCGGTCTATTTTTGATTAATAAGATGTATACGCCCTTCTATGAGGGTCTTACAATAACCGGCTTATAACTGATATATAACTATCTAGCTTATAAGCCAACAATAACATTCAGGGAACAAGTATATCAATTCAACATGAAAGTAGGCATGCATGCAATGGCATATGTATATCAGCAATCATATATATATATTTATTCAATCACAACAACAGCCTAAAAGAAGGGAATTGAAACTTGCCTGGTAGTCGAGTACGGTAAGGGGTAGTGGTAGCGGGTCCCGGTTCAGCTTGGTGATCTATAAATAGCCAAAGCATTCGGGATTAATCACTTAACATATTAAAAGTTAAGTTATAATTAATTCGAAACACGTTCTCGAGTTATCTCGTTATACCCCTTTTAGTGGATTACTTTTATCACTGATCCGACCCGACATTCGTTCATTAATACGACATGTCATTGTACTTATACTTGGGACATACTTAAGTCATATGAGTTCTAAAGTCGATCGTTACGAACCAATACTATACTCCGAGTTTTATCGCCCGTTTTCTAAGTGTTTTACCGAAGTTATAAAAGAGTCGTCTTTTAGGGGTTCGTTCGCGTTTAACCTCGACTCGAACATTTTTAATAAATCGAAAAATGATCCTTTTGACATACGGTTTTCTTTCACACCTTCCTTTTTACCTCTAGTATTTATTTACCAAGATTCGCCATGACGTTACATAGTTTACGAGGGTTCAATTACAGTTACGAACTTTCGTTTACGGATTCGAACTACTTTTAGTAATTTGGTCATAAATCCTAAACCGTAAGTCCGTTTCACGTGATCTTTATATCAAAACGAAGCTTAGAACATTACCTATCCTATCATGGCAGATAACGTCTCTGGACAGTAGGGGTTCGACATGGAAAATGGCATACAAAACATGGTATTGTAAAATCGGGCATTATAACGGCTGTAAATCGAATATCTACCAATTTCGAATCTTCCCATAAACATAGTATCCAATCCAAACAACATATACATGACTTATATACATGAACTGAGGCCAAGCAATGCCTTTCCGTTCATCTAGCTATTTACATCATTAATCCAAAATCCATACATAATCATGCTTATAATCTTAACATAACCATAACTAAGTTATAACTATCATAAACATGCTTAAACCTCAAACAAGGGTTAGGGTTTCAAGAGCTTTATACCTTCCTTGGAGTGTGTAAAGACCTTGCTAAGCTTTGCATAGTCCTTGTATACCCATAACCAAGCTTAGATCATCCTAGAAATCAAGAAAATCAAGAGTTGTTCTTGAAAATCACTATTCACCCTAGTCTTTGATGATTTCTTTGAAAATGGAAACAAGAGAGTTTGGCTTTGAAATTTTTAGGGGATCACTTTTAGGAAATGTAAGACTCACCATAATTTTTACAAGATCAAGAGATGGTGGGAAGAGGGGTTTTGATTTTGGAATTAAGAGCATAAGCCGAATGGTATTTTTTTCAAGAGAATGGTGGAGTTGTTTTGTGTTTTTGCTTGGCTAACCTCTTGCTCCCATCTTGAATTATTGAGATATTATCTCATAAAGTAGCTTTATTAAAGCTAGTATGTCATGCATGAGGTAATTTCAAGAGACAAGTGTTGGTTTTTAGTGGATGGATGATGGAATGAACTAAGTACTTGGTTTTGATTCTAAGTGTGCTAGTTGCTTAAGTAACTACTTGGTTGCTAGATATTTTCTACTAGCACATGCATGCATCTTGATTCCCGGCTTGTTTCTGTGTCCGGTTATTGGCCGTTTCGATTGATCGTTCGTAGGAATATTTCACGGATTTCTAATTAGGGTTTACCGGGAATCCTTTTTAATATTAATACTTTCATTCTCCATCTTTCATTCTAACTTTCCAATTTATATTCTTTAAATCCATTCGTTAAATACTTAAGGCTATCAGTGTCCAGGGAACTCTCGGAGAAAATAAAAGTGCGGTTTTTCAGAATCCGATAGCTTTTACATACACTTATTTTCCCCCTGGATCACTAATACGAACTCGGAAATCCGTTCCGAATGCTTCTATATAGTGTCGTCTCATATTATTATATACTCCCACCAAAACACTATTCATTCTGTATTCTTTACTTGTTCTCTTAGGGTGGTACAATTGTCTGTATTCTCTTTCGATCGTTCCTTATCCTTTTTACGGAACTACTGGATTAATCGTTACCGATCTGGATGACATGAGAATATTCTCCTGCTTGAAAGTGCCATATCTTATTCCCTTAGAAGATAGATTATTCTTACCTATGTTGTTACCCTTTAGCATTCTTCAAGACATAGAAATAATAAAGTCGAATTCCATTCATTCTTTCCAAATATCAATTATTACCTTGTAGCCATAACCACTCCTCAGTGGTTTCCTACCTTCATTCTTAAATCAAATATAATAACATCCCAAAATATCAAATCCTCAAAGTTAATATCTCAATTCTTGGATTATAATAATATTTAATCCACTGTCCGGTCAAATATTATACCGAAAAAGAATTTGGAATTTCTGAATTCCGATCGTCTCTGCATTCACTTATTTCCTCCGCGTATTACTAATATGACTTCGAAACATCCATATCACGTCCCGTACATAGGGTGGCGTGAAAAGTTTTCCAACTTACAAAATCACTATTCATCCACCAAATTACTATGCACGTACAGTAAACACTATGCACGTACGGGAAACACTATGCACGTACGGGAAATACTATGCACGTATGGGAAACACTATGCACGTACTCATTTCCCTTCAAGGATCCATTAGCTCCTTCCTGGATGGTAGATTATTCTTATCTAGGTCCTCAACCATCGAATTACTCTATTCTGACAATATACCAATGCATCAGGATCATTGTCCCAAGCAATATCCATTCATTACAATCATTGTTCTTTGAAACCACCATTCATTAGAGCTGGTGACCTTGTTGTCGGAATCATTGTTCTTCATTTTATCATTACTTAATAAAAAGTTTTAATTATATCCAAAATTTGGGGTTCTTACAAGTATCGTTTTAATGTAAAGTGTGGAGCGACCTACACATTGACGACGATTTGCCTTATTCGAGGCTAAACAATTATTTTCAAGTAACTTCTGTTACTGAATTTTTGCCCATTCAATATGAAGGAATCATCCATAGTACTTCCCGTATCGTATATATATTTTAGAGTAGTATAGTACCCACAAGTATTTTTCTTATCAAAATTCCATGTCCACGAAGATTTGTTGTCCCAAAAATCAATGTTTCAAAACAAATTTCGACCAGAACTGAAATTTTTCGACCAGAAATTCAACCAAAATTCTGGTCGAAATAAGGGCCTCAGAAAATCTTGATCGAAGGGATTTTCGACCAGGATTCCTGGTCGTTTCGACCAGGATTCTGGTCGAAGTATGTGTTCAGTTCTCTACTCGAAGACTTTTTCGACCAGGATTCCTGATCATTTCGACCAGGATTCTGGTCGAATTAAGTGTCAAAATATATCTTGGTCGACAGCCTTTTCGACCAGGATTCCTAGTCATTTCGTCCAGGATTCTGGTCGAATTAAGTGTCAAAATATATCTTGGTCGATAGCCTTTTCGACCAGGATTCCTAGTCATTTCGACCAGGATTCTGGTCGAATTAAGTGTCAAAATATATCTTGGTCGACAGCCTTTTCGACCAAGATTCCTAGTCATTTCGACCAGGATTCTGGTCGAATTAAGCGTCAACATTTCTTCTTGTCGAACACATTTTCGATCATGATTCTTGGTCATTTCGACCAGAATCTTGATCGAAATAAGGTCCTCAGAATTTTTGGTCTTTTCTTGACGGGCCTTTCTACTTTTGGGCCTTCGAGGCTTTACATGTTTTTCCTGGAGTGTATTTTTATAAAAATACCTTCTTTCTCTATGGATGGGCTTTACCTCATGGCTATAATGGGCCTGTCCAGGCTATTCTCAGTTCAAATTCCAAATCCTTTTTTTATTTTTTTATTTTTTTATAAACGTTAGAAATATCTTTGATATATCTTCAAAATATCTTTGATATTTCTTCAAAATATCTTTGATATTTTTTTCAAGATATTTTTCTAAGAACGTTCCAGAATTGGGCCTTAATTTGGGCCGGTTTTGTGGACCTTTAGTAGGTCAATTTTGAAATTCTGACCGGTCACTGTAGGTTTTCTGACCGTTTGAAAGTATTCTAACCGGTTGTTCGTTCCTATATAAGAGTGAGAGTTGAGAATTCATTTTTCACACTCTCACTTCTCACTTCACATTTTCACCTCTAAGCTCTCAACTTTTAGCTAAGAAGCCTCTCTCAAATTCCGTTTGGAGTTTTTTCTTAGCTAATTCCGGCCTTCTTATCCGATCGTCTTCTTCGTTTTAAGTCGAGAATCTCAAGTTGTCATCAATAGCGGACAAAGCTCAAGCTCGCCTTATGAAAATGAACTCAGCCTCTTCCAAAGGTACTATCCAAATTCGTTCTCCTTACACATCTCTTTTAGATATGTTAAATGAACGAGCAGACGACTATCCCTCCTTAGCCGAGTTAGATGCGTATGATTGTTGTAATACATATCACGATACTGACGAAATTATTAGATATAACAAGTTATATAAAATTAGAAAACCTTATAAACTCGTCCCAGCTGGGCCAGGTGACAGGCCTTGTCATTGGAGGCCCAATGCTTTGTGTGTCTATAGGGAGTGTTTAATAGCGGGACTCCGTTTCCCTTTTCATGAGTTCATCCCCCGCCTTTTAGCTGACATTCAGTGCAGCCCTTGTCAACTACCCCCAAACGCATGGAGAATAATCCTGTGTTTTATGGTTTTGTGCCTAAGGCAAAACCTTCCTTTATCTGTTGCCCTTTTTCGTAAAATTTTCCAAATTTACAACAGCCCTACTTTATATTATGGCTGGGTATATATCAAACTTCATCCCAAAGTCCCCCTATCTTTAATGGTAAATCAGTACCAAACAACAACCCGGCTGGAAGAAAGAGTTTGCTTATCTTGAGTGGGAGGGTGGTGACTGGGGTACCCTCTTTAGAAAAACCTTTTTGAAGGTTTCAGATGGGAATGCTAAGGGGATCACCCTTAGTACCGAGGATCAAGCTGCTTTTGACACCTTAACCAAAGGCGATGGTATGTCTATAACCTGCCAAAGCCTCATAAATGAAGAATCTCTGAGGGCAGTAGGCCTCTCACAAGTTTCTGAACGGGGTAACTTTCTTTCCTGCCTTTGTTTTTTCCTATTTTCATGCTTGACTTATTCAATTGTGTTTCCATTTATGTCATTTCAGTTGCAAAGATTCTTGTGGAAGCTTCCCCTGATCCAGATAACGAAACTTCCAGGATGGCCCGGGCAAAGAGGAATGCCGATCCTCGAGAGAAAGGAACTGAGCCCGCGTTCTTACGTGCTCATAATGTCCAAAAAGTGGACCTTAGATTTGGTTATATAGCCGACTTGAAGGGGAGCTCCCAAGTAAACGTCCAATCTGCTATTTTTAGGCCCTCCTGGGGCTTCAGGAAGCGGGACTCTGTCGTGGGATCGACCAAGCATGCTATGGACTGGTCATTGAATTCTATCACCCCTCCAGACTACAAAGATTTAGTCATGAACAGAGGTATTGGGGAGTCAGAAGCACTTGGCTCTCAAGCTCTAGCTGTTGTAAGTTTCAAACTTTATTTTTCCAAAACTTTCATATTCTTTGCTTTATTCTTGTGTTACCACTCTGTTGTTTTTGTATAGGCTAACGTCCTTTTCCAGAGCTTACTCCACCAAGCCAAGGCTTGGAAGGAAAAGGCCAAAGGATTTGAGACTGAGTCCTAGAAGAGGAGTCTACACATCAATCAACTAGAGGAGCAGCTGAAAAAGAAGGGGGAAGAGTTGGTTGGTGCTCAGGAAGAGTTGGTGGCATTGAAGGATGACAAGGAAAAGCTGATTGATGACTACTTGGATTTGGATGAGTATAAGAGTCTTATGGATCAGCATGATGAGATGCTTTTTCCTAGCCAGTTTACTGAGGGGTGGAACATGGCTCTTGAGGCTGTTCTGAGGAGCCATCCTGGTTTATTCCAGCTTTCGGACTTTGTAAGCCCTCATCTTCCTACCACATTATTAGTTAATGAGCCTGGTTCCAGTGAAGAGTTATTTGGGGAGGATGATGCCTTGGTCAAGGAGCATGCTACTACTTCAGTCTTGGATCCTAAACTTCCTCTAGTTTGGTCCAGTCCTGCTAATTCTGCTGCGGATGGATCCACTACAGCCACCAGCTCCGAGGATGATTCTCATGCTAAGGAGGGTCCTAAGGCCTCTTAAGCTTTATTTATTTATCTTTCACTTATCAGAACTCTTGGTTTTTGCAATTTAACTCAATAGCCTTCGAGCTTTTATTTATGTAACCTTTTAACTTAACTATTTATGCAGTTAGTTTCTGTTGTGTTCATTTTCTCGTCTTTTCTTATAGTTTGTTAAGCTTTAGAATTTTTCGGGTACTTGGCCCCTTGGCTGGTATTAAACTCACAAGCTAGTTCAACATTTGTCGTTCGTGTTAATATTAACAAGAGAAGTGACTCAGAAGAAAAGCCAAACAAACTTTATTAAGCAACCGAAAAATGTTGATAAAATGGGTTCAACCCTTACATAGATAATATGTCTCCTACTCGGGGCATAAGGCCCTGAAATGGTTTCATTGAACCTTTATTTCTACTTCTCCTATTAAATAGATAAAAAGCTAAGTCCTTACAAGGATAGCTTAAACATAATAAATCTTCAGGTTAAAAGCATGCCAGGTACGTGGCACCTCGTTTCCTTCCAATGTCTCTAACTTGTAGGATCCTCGCCCCAGTGTCTTCTTGACTCGATAAGGCCCTTCCCAATTGGGGGCTAGCTTTCCCTTCTGACCAACTCCAGAGGCCTCTATTTTCCTTAGAGCCAAATCGCCTTGTCGAAAGAACCTCTCTTTAACCCTTTGGTTGTAATGGAAAGATGCTCGCTTCTGATGTTCTGCATTCCTGGCATTTTGCTTCATCCCTGACCTCGTCAATCAGATCAAGGGCTAGTCTCATGCCTTCTTCGTTAGTCTCCGGTTCATATGCCTCAACTCAGGGTGATCCATGCATAATTTCGAGGGGCACAACTGTCTCGGCTCCATAAGCCAACAGAAACGGGGTTGCTTCAGTTGTCACTTTACAAGTGGTGCGGTATGCCCAAAGTATAGGTAGCAACTTATCCACCCAAGTGTTCATTGAATGTTCGACCCTCTTCTTCAGTCCGTCAAGGATAATCCTGTTAGCTACCTCTTCCTGACCATTAGCTTGTGGATGAGCCACTGAAGTAAAACGAAGATCAATTGCGTTCTCTTCACAATACTTTCTAAACTCTTCATTGTTGAACTGTGTTCCATTATTCGTCACAAGTATCTGTCGGATTCCATATCTGCAAATTACGTTCTCCCAAAAGAACTGGGCAACTTGTTTGGTGGTTATCTTGGCTAAAGGTTTAGCCTCAATCCACTTGGTGAAGTAGTCAATGGCCACTATCAAGAACTTCTTCTGTGCCGAGGCTACAGGGAAAGGGCCAAGTATATTCATTCCCCACATTGCAAATGGGATAGGGGAATTAACTGATGTCAGCATCTCAGGAGGCTGCCTTACAATTGGGGCATGCTTCTGGCATCTATCGCACCTCTTAATATAGTTTTGTGCATCGGTCAACATTTTTGGCCAATAGAATCCCAAATGAGTTATCTTGTGAGCTAAGGCTCTGCCCCCAAGTGCTGTCCACAGATTCCTTCATGAACTTCCTCCAAAGCTTCCCTTGCCTCTAGAGGCCTCAAATACTTCAAATATGGGATGACAAAAGACCTCTTGTAAAGGATGCCTTCAATTAAGGTATACCTCAATGCTCTCACTGACCGCTTCCGTGCCTCCAAGGTATTTCTAGGAAGCCATCCGGTTTCCAGATGGGCTTTAATAGGATCCATCCAACAGCTACCTACATCTATCGGAGCCACCAACTTTGAGTTGACGGTTGGGGCTTTTAAGACCTGGAAGTAAACACTTCCTAAATAATTCTCTATCTCAGAAGAAGCGAACTTAGACAGAGCATCAGCATTAACGTTCTCTTCTCTCGGAATGTGCTCAACATAGCACTCCTCAAACTGGGTCATAACAGCCTTCATAACTCTCAGATATTTTGCCATAGTTTCATCCTTAGCTTCAAACTCACCATTCACTTGCGATACCACTAGTCTTGAATCCCCACAAACTTTGAGATTCTTGACCCTCATTATTCTGGCCAAGCCTAACCCGGCTATCAAGGCTTCATACTCAGCCTCATTGTTAGTTGTTGGAAAGTCCAATTTCAAAGCATACTCGATTGTGAAACCATCGGGGTTTTGCAAGACTAAACCTGCACCACTAGATTTTGTTTTTGATGCTCCATCAAAATAGAGCACCCAATACTCCTTCAGGTCAGGTACAAGTTCCTCATCCTTATCCTCTTTCCCAGGGGTAGTTACCATCTCCTTCCCCCTGACTTCTTGGTTGTTAATGGTACATTCAACCACGAAGTCAGCCAATGCCTGAGCGTTAATGGTTGTTCGAGGTTTATACGTGATGTCAAATTCTCCAAGTTCAATTGCCCACTTGATTAGCCTTCCACTAGCCTTTGGGCTATACAATATGTTCCTCAACTATTGGTCCGTCAGGACTTCAATTTTATGTGCCTGGAAGTACGGCCGTAGCTTCCGCGAGGCTGTTATCAATGCCAAGGCAAACTTCTCAATGGGAGAGTAATTCAAATCAGCCCCGTGCAACACCTTGCTCACATAATAGATAGGTTTCTGGACCTTTTTCTCTTCTCGAATGAGAACGGCACTCAACGCTTGCTCAGATAGTGCCAGATATAGATAAAGAGTCTCACCGGGACTAGGTTTGGCCAACAACGGGGCTTCAGCCATGTAATTCTTCAGTTGTTCAAAGGCCTCCTGGCTCTCAGGGGTCCACTCAAAGTTCTTCACTTTCTTTAATGCCTGAAAGAATGGCAAACATTTGTCTTCAGACTTAGAGATAAATCTTCCCAGTGCTGCAACTCGGCCGGTTAACTTCTATACATCTCTTACAGAACGGGGTAGTTCCATGTCCATGATTGCTTTGATCTTATCAGGGTTGGCCTCTATGCCTCTTTTCGAAACCATCAACCCCAAGAATTTTCCTGATCCAACTCCAAAAGCACACTTGGCTGGATTTAGCATCATCTTGTGGTGCCTCAGCACTTCGAATGCCTCTCTGAGGTGTTTAATATGGTCTGCCTTGAACAGGCTCTTGACTAACATGTCATCAACATAGACCTCCATGGTTTTTGAAAGGCAGAGTGTGTAAACTTGTAACACTATAACTAATGTAACTCAACTAAAGGAAAAGATACTTAACCAGAAGACAATCAAGAACAAGAAGTCACAAGAAATCAACACTAAATGAAGACAAGGTAATTGATGCAATTCAACATGTTAACTATGATCAAGCCAAGAAGAAATCATTGAGAGAAGTTCAAGTCAAAGTTGTTCATGCCTCAGTGATTTGAAAAGCCAAGAATCAAGATCCTAACTATCAGTATCAATAAGTCCAATTGATTCCAAGTGAACAAGAAGGAAAGCAAATATTGGAAAGCCACAGTACTAATTGGATATGGTAATTTATTCAAGAAGCAAAAACACTATCAAGACTAGTCACTTATGAACCAGACCAGTGCATCAAGTGTCAGGATATTGATAGCAAGTTTATGTCAGTAATAAAGATCCATATTCAAGAGCTTGGTGAAGAATAAAGAAGACATAAAGATATCACAAGTTCAAGATGTGCATTGAAGTTTCAAGTTGAAGACCAGAATATTTTCTAAGTACTAAATATTCTAGATGACCAAGTAGAAGTTTCTAAGTAGAAGTTCTACTTAGAAATTCGAGATGGCTAAGTAGAAATTCTCAAGTAGAAGTTCTACTTAGAGTGCAGCTTCAACATGACACATGGCATCTTCTGATTGGCAGATTTCCAAGCTATCAAGATAAGGCAAGATTTATGTGGACATCAGGACATACTCAGTACCTAGCACGTGGGTTAGGTGGGTTAGGTGAGTAAAGCATCAAAAGTCAAAAGGTGTTAAAGAGATAATATTGTTTATTCAATATTAAAGTAATCTGCAGAAAATTTATTCTAAGGACAAAAGTTCTACATAGAATTTCTACTTGAGATTTTCTACATAGAATTTCGACTTGGACAATTTCTACTTGGTGAAGTTCGACTTGAGCAAAATTTCTACTTAGAGAAATTTCGGCTTAGGCAAAAGTTCTACATATATATTCTACATAGCCTAGTCTTGGGTACTTAGAAACTTTTAGTGACCAGAATTGAAATGGCTCCTAAAAATGCATTCAAGATCCCAATGTTCAACCGAGATCACTATGAAGAATGGGTTTTCAGAATGAGACTCTATTTAGAGACTGTTAACCCTGAATATCTGGAAGTCCTTGACAAGGGTAAATTTGTTCCAATGGTGGTTATTCCTGCGCATACGGAAGGAGGGGTGGTTATAGCACCTCGGTCTGAGCCCAAAAAGGCAGCGGACTTTTCGGATGCTGACAAGGAGCAAATAGCTTGTGATACTGCCGTACGACAAACCTTGATGGAATCTCTTGATCATGAAATGTTCAACATAGTCAAAGGTCTGACTACAGCAAAGAAGATTTGGGACAAGATAGAAGTTGTCATGGAAGGATCTGCAGAGGTTAGAAGCAACAAGACGCTCATACTCAAGATGGAGTATGACACCTTTAGAATACGAAAAGGAGAAGGCATAACAGACATCTATCTACGATTCAGTCAGTTGGTATTGGATTTGAATCTGAGAGGTGTAACTCTCCCCATGGTTGAGACTAATACGAGATATCTGAGGAACCAGCCAAAGAGCATTGAACATAGGGTCTACGCAATAAGAGAAACCAGAGATTTGCATACAACTTCTCTGGAAGAATATTATGGAATATTAAAGACCTATGAGCTGGAAACACTTCAAGATCAAGCATGGGACAATGATTCAAAAGGAAAAGAAATTGCATCAGGATTAGTTGCTGATGAGGAAGAGTCTAAGAAGGCAATGGTTGCAGCAAAGCCTAAATCATCACTTGCACCACATCAAGTTGATAATGATGACGAGTGCACATCTAACAGTGATGATGACTACTACACCCGGGAAGAGCTGGACAACATGGACGATAGTGTCGTGGCATACATGGCAAGGAAGTTCAGCAACATGAGATTCAGAAAGAGCAACCGACCACAGAGAAATTCTTCATCTTTCTATCGGGCTGCTAGGGGTGGTGGTAGTTCGTCAGGCTACCAAGGTAAAGGCAAGAATACCAGCTACAAATCTCCTTTGGATTTCAAAATGAAGTTCAAATGCTATAACTGTGGTGAAGCTGGACATTTTGCCTCGGACTGCAAAAAGCCTAAACAGACTTATCCAAAAGAGACATATGAAGCCCTCAAAAGCAAGTATGAATCGCTGGTAAAGGAAAGACATGGAAAACGAGCTTTATTGGTGACAGAAGGAAGAACTTGGGATGATTCAGATGAGGAAGATGTTACTCATGTAGCAAACTTTGCCCTCATGACTGAGACATCAGAGGAACCAGAGGTACCAGTTCTAACCCTTAAAGTAGAAATGTCCATTGATGATTATAAGGAACAGAACGGGGCTCTTAGTGAAGAGATCTATATGTTGTGCAAAAGCCTAGACTCTTCTCAAAAGGAACAGAAAACACTTGTTGCCAAAAGTAGAATGCTTGAGGCAAAAGTGGAAGAGTTAGAGGCTGCTTGCACTGTAGATACTTCCCTAAGAGACTTTATTAAATCTCTGGAACACAAGCTCGTCCTTAAGGAAGAAGTAGAAGCATGTCTTAGGAACAAACTAGCTGAGTTAAAAACTAAATGCGAAGCTTACAAACTAGCAGCTAGTAAAGTGTATGTAGATAATGACACATTTAAGAAGATAACTGGAGTAGGTATAGGACTTGATTATTCTGACCTTCCTAAGAAAGAAGGAAAGAGACCTATTGACCCTATTTCCAGTGACCTTAAAAAGGAAACACCTAGCATTCTTAAATCAGCTGTCAAACCTATCTACAAACATCTTGTTCCTAGAATAGAAGAAGAAAAGACTGAATTAATAGCTAGATATGAGATTGAGATGGAAGATCGCCAGAAAGCACAACCTATAACTCCTATCAAACAAGTTAAAATCAATTTCCCTAGAGATGAATCTAGACTAGGATTAGGATCTAAGGTTGTTAAACAACAAGGCAAGAAGGAAAAAGGCATAAAAGAGGTTAAGGCTGAACGAATAAAGAAAGCATGTTATCACTGTAAATCTACTGAACATCTTTCTTATGCATGTAAAGCTAACATAAATGTTCCTGCTACATATGCCATGCCTACCACACATACAATGAATAATCTGCATCAGAATCATGCACAGTGTGGTCAACCTAATTGTATGCCATGCACTTTTAACATCATGCAAACTTTTGTGCATTTAATGAATGCATCTAGCCAGTCATGCTCAAATACTGTTGCTAGTTCAAACATCAAGAAAAAGCATGTGAGAGCCAAGACTGTCAGTCCTTCTAAAGTTAGGAGTGACAAACCTTCTCCTAAGACTGACAAATCTGTCAAGTCTGAGAAAGGAAAGGAGATAGTCGAAAGCTCTAGTAATGTTAAGAAAAGTGCATCTCCTGTTGTTAAATCTGTTGATTCTCGATCCTATCGAAAAGCCGGGCCCAATCAAAGTTGGGTTCTGAAGAATGTCTAACCAATTTGTCATTGCAGGGCATTAAGCAGAATAGAAATAAAGTTATATGGGTGTTAGACAGTGGAGCATCGAGGCATATGACTGGAAACAAGTCCCTGCTTACAGAGTTGGTTATGAAGGCTGGCCCTTATGTTACCTTTGGAGATGACAGCATAGGTGTGACAAAGGGATATGGCAAACTGAAGACTGGTAATGTCATCATTGAAGATATTTCCTATGTTGAGTGACTGAAGCACAATCTGTTGAGTATCAGTAAATTCTGTGACAAAGGTTACGAAATTGTCTTCAACAAGAAAGGTGTATCAATCACTCACATCAAGGAAGGCTCATTAGATTTGAGAGGGGTTCGAAAGGCAGATCTTTTTGTTGCAGACATGGATTCAGCAAATCAGAATGAGGTCACCTGTTTCTACAGCAAAGCCTCGGATGATGAAAGCTGGTTATGGCACAAAAAGCTATCTCACTTAAACTTCAAAACGATGAATTCTCTCGCGAGGCGAGAATTGGTGAGAGATCTACCTCAAATGGAGTTCACTCCGAAAGGACTCTGTGAAGCTTGTGAAATGGGAAAGTCGAAACGAGCATCGCATAAAAGCAAAGAAATTTCTAGTATTACTGAGCCTCTGCAACTTCTTCATATGGATTTGTTTGGCCCAGTGAATGTCCTATCTTTGTCTAGGAAAAGATATGCATTGGTAATCGTGGATGACTTCTCCAAGTATACATGGGTATTGTTCGCAATGACGAAAGACAAAGTACCTTTCTTAATCATTGATCACATCACTCAAATTGAGAATGTTTCAACACTTACTGTGAAGACGATTAGATCAGACAATGGCACTGAATTCAAAAATGCAGTGCTGAATGACTTCTGTGTATCTAAAGGAATACGTCATCAGTATTCAGCCCCGAGAACTCCACAGCAAAATGGAGTAGTTGAAAGGAAGAATAGAACTTTGGTTGAAGCAGCAAGAACTTTGTTGTATGATTCAAAACTTCCTTTGTACTTCTGGGCCGAAGCAGTGAGTACTGCTTGTTACACTCAAAATAGAACCTTGATTATAAAAGATAAAGAAAAGACACCATGTGAATTAATGAACAACAGAAGACCAATAATCAAATACTTTCATGTCTTTGGAGCAAAATGCTATGTACTTATAGATGATGAAAATCTAGGCAAGTTTGCAGCAAAAGCTCGTGAAGGAATCTTTGTTGGTTATTCCACAGATGTGGTGGCAGCTTATAGAGTGTTCTTAGTGAATGATCGAAAAGTGACTGAAAGCTACAACGTCAGATTCGACGATACCAAACTCCCATCAATTTCTAGAGATTCTAGTGAACCTGAGTCCCTAAAATTTCAGAATCTGGACTTAGATGAACTTGAAGATGAACCTGAGTTAGTTGTCCCATTAAATATTCCAAGTGTACGTGAAGAACCTGAGTCTAGTGAACAATCTAATTCTACAAGATCAGAAGAGACTTCTTCAGTACGAACTGGCAATAACTCAGGGGGAGTAAATAGCAGCTCAAGGACAACTGTTCAAGGCTCGAGACGAGTTGACAGTAGTTCTGTAGGAGCTGGCACTAACTCAGGGGGAGTTAGTGAGAATAATCAAAGTAGTCAGCACCATAACTCAGAAAGTCAAGCTGAATCATCAAGACAATTTCCAGGAGAACGGGTGTGGAATAGAGATCATCCGTTTGAATTAATTATTGGTGATCCAGATGCTGGTGTGACTACTAGAAGAACTGCAAGAGCTGACCTGGCTAATATTTCCTTATATTCTGGGTTCTTATCCAAGCTTGAACCTAAAGAAATAGAAGAAGCTCTTGGTGATGCTGATTGGGTGATTGCAATGCAAGAGGAACTCAATCAGTTTGAAAGGCAGAAAGTTTGGAAACTGGTACCCCGACCAAAGAACATATCAGTAATTGGAGCTAGGTGGGTATTCAGAAATAAACTGGATGAAAACGGACTTGTAACACGAAACAAGGCTCGTTTGGTTGCAAAAGGTTATTCTCAGCGAGAAGGAATTGATTATGATGAAACCTATGCACCGGTTGCAAGACTTGAGGCAGTCAGGATGTTCTTGGCATTTGTAGCACATAAGAACTTCAAGGTTTTCCAGATGGATGTGAAAAGTGCCTTCCTGAACGGAGAGTTAGAAGAAGAAGTGTATCTGGAACAGCCGCCTGGTTTCATTGATCCAGAACATGTAGATTTTGTGTATCTTCTCTTCAAATCTGTCTATGGCCTCAGGCAATCCCCAAGGCGATGGTATGAAACCCTATCCTTATTCTTAATTGAAAATGGTTTTACTAGGGGAGTAATTGATAAAACATTGTTCTATAAAAATGTAAGAAATGACTTAATACTTGTTCAAGTCTATGTGGACGATATTATTTTTGGGTCATCAAATGAGCGCTTGTGCAAGAAATTTGCCAAGCTAATGCAGGAAAAATATGAGATGAGCATGATGGGAGAGCTGTCCTTCTTCCTTGGATTACAGATCAGTCAGAGAAAAGATGGTATCTTTATCTGTCAATCCAAGTACGTCAGAGATTTACTCAAAAAGTACAATCTAGAATATGCATCAGCAGCTAAGACTCCCATGGCAACAGCCACGAAGCTTGATGAAGACAAATCAGGTAAACCAGTTGACATCACAAGCTATCGAGGTATGATTGGCTCACTCCTCTATTTAACTGCAAGTAGACCCGATATAATGTTCGCAACTTGTTTATGTGCAAGGTTCCAAGCGGATCCTAGAGAATCACATCTCATAGCCGTCAAGAGAATTTTTAGGTATCTCAAGGGCACACCAAATCTAGGGATTTGGTACCCAAGAGATACAGGTTTTAATCTAATTGGCTATTCAGATTCAGACTATGCAGGTTGCAGGATTGATAGGAAAAGCACATCTGGTGCTTGTCAATTTCTTGGCAGAATATTGGTGTCCTGGCAAAGTAAAAAGCAACATACAGTATCTACTTCTACTGCTGAAGCTGAGTACATTGCTGCTGGAAGCTGTGTAGCTCAAATACTGTGGATGAGGAACCAATTGAAGGATTATGGCATGGAGCACAAGAAAATTCCAATTATGTGTGACAACACAAGTGCCATTGCCATAACCAACAATCCTGTAGATCACTCAAGAACCAAGCACATCGACATCAGGTATCACTTCATAAGAGAACATGTCGAGGAGGGGACTGTGGAGCTACATTTTGTGCCCACAATGCAACAAATTGTAGATATATTCACCAAACCTCTTGATTAAGTAACATTCAATAGATTGGTTGGTGAATTGGGAATGCTTAACACAAGTTAGTAAAGCCTTCTATCTGTAAAATCCAGATTTATGTTTGTTTGTGCAAGCTACTCAATCATTATGTGCTTAGACTTTAAAATTCCTAATTAATGATTGTTATAGGTTGCATATGTCATTTTACATGAATTCATTGTGTTTTAAGTGTCTTTAATAGCACAAATCTTTGAATTTATGCTTGTTAGATTGCATGATCATAGGGGGAGTTAAATTCATAATATTCTGAATTTTACATGATTTTTAGATGAATTTACCTATGATTTTCATGTAATTAGAGGCCTTAGAATTGAATATCATCAAAATTTCGAGTTAGTGTCTATCTCGAAACTCATCTAGAAATTCGACTTGAATTTCGACTTAAGCTGTCAGAGTGAAGTTTTGAAAGTTCTAAGTCTGGGAAGAATTTCGAGTTGTCTATCTCGAAATTCATCTCGAAATTCGACTTTGAGTTCGAGTTCGAGTTACCAGTGTGCCTAGTTCTATCTTCAAAATATTCGAGATAAAGTCTATCTCGAAGGTTGAGATGAGGTTTCCATTAAGGGAATATTTTGAAAAGAACTGAGAATTAACTTCGAGTTAGTCTATCTCGAAACTCAACTCGAATTTCGACTTGATGTTCGAGATAGATTTCTCAGTTGCTTAAGGGGATTTTTTCGAGTTACACTCCTAACTCGAAACATATCTTGAATTACCATGTAGTTTTTGCTTCAAGGGGATATTTTGGAAAGAATTGAGAATAACTTCGAGTTAGTCTCTATCTCGAACATCAAGTCGAAATTTCGAGATAGAGTTAAACTTCTAACTCGAAACGTATCTCGAATTTCCCTGTTTCTTTTACTAGAGGGGAATTTTCCAAGTTTACTACAAGTCAATCAAGTTCGAGATAGGATTTCCCTGTAGTCTTTGCTGTAAAATTGGTTAAAGTGCTTATTTGTGCTTATTTGTTCGAGTTAACATCTATCTCGAACTTCATCTCGAAGTTTGACTTGATGTTCGAGATAGAGTTCGACTTAGGTGTTCCCTGTATGGACTTAGTAATTTTCACTCTTTTTAACAGGGACATTTTTGTCATTTCACAATCATCTATATATACATCTCTAACTCGATGCATCATTCACTTTACCTAATTTCATTTTTACAGCAGCCATTTCACAAAAACAAGGCGATTTCACAAATTACATACCATTAATCCGTGTTTTTGTGATTAAACTCATACTAATCACGAATTACTGCCAATTTGTTGACTACTATTGTCTGTGTTATCCTTAATCGTTGTGGTGGTGTGTTTAGTGACCATTCATACACGCGCATATACATACACACGAACATAAATTGTTTGTGTAACTGTTCATAAAACACGATTTCATATTCTCTATCTAAACACACACGATTTCACTGGTATACACACGAATATTCATCTTCATTGAATATTCAGATTTAGTATTGGCTATTGATTGAATCCCGTAGTTTAATTTCTCAAAGGGACTTTTGTTGTTCTTGTTAAGTTAAAAGGGATACAATCTTTAATTCGTAAATTACTTGTTTTTCAAAATTAAAAAAAAAATTCACATCTTTTAAAGAAAAACATTTAATTAAAATGGCTCACCAATTTTCACTTGCTAAAAACAATTTTTATAATATTTCTACGGAAATTGGTGATCAACTCCCGCGGTTTAAGTTTTGGGTACGATTTCTTAATTTGTACTCCAAGGCTAGCCATGCTTTTACTGCTAAACCTACACTAGTACATGATGCTTTACAGCAATTATGGACTAGTGCGGTTACTTTTGGGAGCAAAACAACCCCCTTCGGTTTCAGGTTTACTGATGTGGCAGAAATGATACAATTAAAATCGCAAGCGCACGATCATCGTTTTAGTATTTTAAGATTCGATCCACAGGGAATAATTTTTATTTCGCAATCCTTAACTTTTAATTTAGGCGAATCAGAAAGATTTTGTGATTTGGATTTTTCATTTTACTATTTAATTTCTAAAACTATTTAGAAGAAAATTAACTCTATTCCAATTTTAAACTAATTAAAAATGAAAAGATCAAAAATTAATTTATTCTAAGAATTGGATTTTGGAAGATTTGGATTTTACATTATTTAATTCCTATTTCTGAAATATCTAATTTATTCTAAAACTGAAGATTATTCTAAAATTCGTTAATTCGAAATAAAACTAAATTCTATTCTGATGAAATTTTACTATTTAATAATTAAAAGAAAATTATTCTATAAAATTTTATTTATTTATTTATTTATTTATTTATTTTATTTAATTAAAAACAAAAAGAACCAAAAACTAAACTATGCTAAAAGAAAATCTAAATTTTGAATTAAAACAAAAATTAACCCAGCAAAAACTCGAACCAATCGCAGCAGAAATTCATATTCAAAATGCAGACACAACCAAATTTTATGAAAGATTCGAACAAACTAAAACTCGCAAGAACACAATTCTAACAGCTACTAAACCGAGTCAATTGACACACCCAGAAACAACAACACAACGAACTCAGCTCGGAAACTCGCAGACCAACTCAGAAACCGGACTTAAATAACTCAGTAAAACAAATGCAACTCGGGGACGGATCTCGGCTAAGTTAACAGCTGAACAAACGAATTGACAAAGAAATAAACGTTGCAGACTAAGTAGTAAATCACTAACTCGGACAGGACACAGACTCTAAACTCAGAAACATCTCAACTAAGTTAACACTAATTCATAATTCGTATTAACATACACAACTCGGCAACAGCAGCTCAATTCGCAGACTCGAAAAGTATCAAATGAAACACTGTCAAAAAAAAACTCGAAAAGCAGCATCAACCACAAACTGGCAAACAACTAATTACAACATTGTTCGAACAAAACAATAACAAAACTCGGCTACTCAGTACACGAAAACTGAACTGTACTCAAACTGAACTAGGACACAAACTGAACTCAGAACTGCAGCCACGAACAACAAATGGAGAAAATCAAACCAAGAAAAAAAACCGAACTGTAATCAAAGAATTCGACAGCCAATTACAAAAAAAACGAAGGAGAAGAACACAGGCAGCGATTTGGAAATCTTCAACACAAACTCATACTCGGAATTTACAACAAAGATGTGACTCCTATTGACTCAGACTGAACTCGGGAAATTCGAATCAAATCAACATAACTTAATCAACATACTCGCGGAAAAGAACACCACTAACATAAATTACACGAACCAAAATTACAAAACTCAAGCTATTCAATAACACAACTCAATCAGACCCAGCAATTGACAATGAACAAAAACTAAAGAACTCAGACAGCAACACTCGAAGTGGATACTTTATTTATTGAAAGGTGAGGTAAACGATTCGAACACTGCAAACACCAAGTAAAAAAAAAAACAGCAATTAAAAACCATTCGACTAATTCTAATAGCCACTAAACTGAGAAATGGAGGGAAGGCAGGGAAAATCAAAGGAGAACAGGGATGGTATTTGTTTGAGATTCGAAGATGGGAGAGGGAAAGAACAGGGGGATGGAGGCTGGGTTTTTGAAGGGGAGACAAAGGTTGGGGATTTTAATCGAAGGAGAAGACAGGTGAGAGATTTGTTGGGGTGGAATGAATTGGCAAGGAGGAGGAATGAAAGAGTTTGGGCTGGGTTATTGTTGAATTGGGTTTGAAGAAAAAACAATAAGGTGAAATTTGTGAATTAAGAAGAAGAAGAAAGGGGGTGGTGTTTGGAAAAGAATTCAAAGCAGGGGAAGGAGAGAACTGAAGAAACAAGGAGGGTGCTTGTGTTTGCAAGAAAAGTAGTGAACTGGAAAACAAAAGAAAACCAAACCAAAAATAGAACTAAGCTGGGTTTTGCTTCGATTTAAACAAATAAATGCTGAAAATTTATTTACTAAAAATTAAAACGTTTACAAGAATTATAAAAATTACAACTACTAATTTTGGGAGTGTTCTACTACTAATCCTAATCCTAAGTCTAAGTGATTTTACAAGAGAGAAAAATGAATCTATTTATAGGAAATAGATTGAGATTGTGGTTGGTGTGGATTAATCCTCACCATTCATTTGTTTGGTGGGATTAAATCCTAGCCCTTCATGTTTATTTATTTTTTTATTTATTCTTTTTTTTCTTTTTAGTTTTTAAATAAAAATTCAGCTTTTGCACCAAACTCCCTCTTCTTTCCTTTTCTTCTATTTTGGTCCTTCTTCTTCTTCTTTTTCTCTTTTTTGACCTTTATTTCTTTATTTTGCAATTTCTTCATCTTTTCTTGAATTTCCTGAAATACAACAAAATAATTTATTAAAATACGAATTCAAACAATAAATAGGTAATAAAAATATGCAAAAATATGCACTTATCATTTACCTTAGCGGGTCAAGAATTTGAGGTGACTGAAGAAATTGTCAACAGGGTTCTGGGATTCCCGATCAAAGATGCTTATGATCCAGAACCTACAGCGGAACAACGCCTCACATTCTTTGAAGAAATAGGATGTTATCCTCCGACTGGCCGGATCACTGGAAACATCCAAAAACAATTCTTCCATGTGGAATGGAATTATTTTTTCGAGGCCATCACAAGATGTTTTCGGGCACGCGAAAAAGATTTTCATCAAATTCCAATTCCAATGCAAACCTTTGCAGTTGCCCTAGCAAGAGAACTGGATATAAATTATGGACGCATAGTTCTCTCTGAGATAGTGGCTACAATGGGATCTCCTGCAAGCAGAGACCTCACTACAACTGATGTTGTCTACTGGTTTCCTCGGTTCCTACAAATGCTGATTAATGATTTAATACCGAAGGATGCTCTTGATGTTAGACAGGGATTTGCCAGAAGCCCAACATCTGCACCGCTAGGGATGGGCACTAAGTCACTTTCAACCATTGCTAATCAGGATAAACATCAAGGTAAACCGATGTCAATTCCTGAAAACATTCAAATGTGGCTTACATATGATGCAGGAGTTACCAATTTGGAGGAATCATCGCAAGTTTCTTCATATGCTCATAATCCATTTGCTCATGCTGAGGCATTTGATGGGATTCCTGATGAGCAAAGCGATGAGGCACAAGGTAATGAATCAGGTAATCTCTCCCTGCATACTATTCATTCCTCCTCCTATGTATCTGATTCCGAGACCCAAGAGACTGCTAACCCGCAGAATCTATCCCAGGGTGAGAGCTATATTTCTGAGCCTGATACACATTCTTATTCTCTTTCACCCCTGTTAACGGAAGTCAGAAAGCCAGCACATGTATATGTAGGGGATGATGAGGAGAGTGACCCTGAAGTGCAGCATCTTATTCGAAAGAAAGCCAAAATTTCTCATGCTACTACTTCAAAACCCCAGTCAAACCCTAGTGTGTCACACGCAACCACTCCACCTCACGAGAGTGGTTCTCCCCTTAAACAATCTGCACATAGGGATTTTGGTGAGGATTATGTACCTTTTGAAGATCCTGTTGCTTCAAAAGGACTTGGAGTTTTAACAACTTCAGTCGTACCTTCACCGGTACGTACTGATGCTGCAAAGAGGATCGGTTCTGATGTCATACAAGAACACTTTGCAGCCCCTCAGCCTGAGATTCCAACTCAGGAAAGAACAGACATAGATCCCATAACTGCCAATTATATTGCTTATCCAATTTCTGCAGGTACTGCTTCATACTTTGGATCAATCATTGAAGACATACACGAGCGTGAGACAGGGAGTGTGTGTGAGAGGTTAGGGAGAGAGGGACCTTCATTTTTAAGGCCCGAAACCGAGCGCCAAATACTAACAGAACGAGTATTAGAGCGAGGTCACCTAAACCAAACACCGTCCCTTAATATTGAAAATCTTGATACACGTATGACTTCTATGGAAAATCAGATGAGGCAGTTCGGGCAGACGATGGGGCAGTTCAAGATTATCATTGGAAACAATCAAAGGGCTCTTGATGACTACGCAGCACGAATGGCAAGTCAAGCTACAGCTTTTGATGCTTTGACAAACAAGGTCAATGACTTGGGTCATGCTGGTGGTGTCTTGGGAAGCACTCTGAATGAAAGGATGGGGGCAATGGAGTCTACAATTCATACAATGGCTGTGGAGATCAGTAGAATGATGTTCGCAGTCAGGAGTTTTGTGCCCCCGGAGTGTTTCGAGTCGCAACAACCTCCCCCCGATGCTGGTGCAGGTGGTGCTAGTGGAGCGGGAGCCTCTGGTTCTGGTTTTGGAGGTTCTTATGCAGCTGGTGGCTCTGAAGACCAAGGTGGAGCTCAGGATAACTCACCTAAGGGGGAGAGTGGAAAGGAGACGAGACAGCAGGCAGTTCACATCGAAGAAATTGAAGAACCCGCTGATCTTGTCAAGGAAACAGAAATTGAGCCTGCTATTGATGAAGAGGCTCTGAGGAGGAGAAAGGGTAAGGCAATGATGGTTGATGAACCATTCGTTGACCTGAGTCATCAGGAAACACTACAGGAGGTACTTGACTCAGATTCTGATATGGAAGACGTACCTTTGGCACATGCTATAAAGAGATCTTTGAAGGAACAAGGTGGAGGTGCTGGGATGTCTTCCGGAATGCTTGAAGAAATTCCTATTGATGAGGAAACCCTTAAAGCTCAACAGTTAGCCTTGGAACAAGCTCAGTTCCATAAAATGAAGATGATGCAAGAACGTGCTGCATTCCTAGAAAAGAAAGTGGAGCTCCAAGGGAAGCAATATGATCATGAGCTTGCAAGGCTAGCTGATCCTCAAGTTGATCTCGACAAGAGAAGGATAGGACAGAAGTGGGATGAAGCAAGGAAGATATTGATGGGATCCTGTGCGAAAGGAGTTCATAACAAGGAGGCAGATGATCTGTTCTACAACTTGAATTTGCAGAATCCACTGACTGTGGACTATATAAGTGCTTTGAAGAGATTAATTTCTAAAGTCAGGGTTGGATACAATGCAACACTTAAGGAGTGGCAGGTTATTTTGTCTTTGGTAGAAGGAGTCCCAACATCTTTCCTATATGTGGATGACCAATTCATAACGAGAAGATCTGCGTCAGAGTTGTTCTTGCTAGCAACAAAAATTCAATACTCTCAATCTGAGGAGCTAAGCATTCTGTATAGGGATCAGTTAATGCAGCTAGCAGAGGACAAGGGTCCAGAATTCTCAGCATATCTAAATTTTGTCCGGATGGTAGTTGACGGGAAGATGAAGAGGGTTAGCATGGAGGAAAATGACTTAATGGAGCTTTCAGTGGAATCTCTCAAAGCTGTCTGTAGACAAATGATGAGTAAGGGATTCGCTTCTGAGCTTAAAGAAAAATCCGTGAAGATCATTGAAAGAGTCATATTCAAGAAGAGCAATGAGGTGTGGAAGTGTGATATCATTGCTCCAAACCCTCTAGATAACGTGAAGATTGAGCCGGAGCTGATGGAGAAGAAATGGAATATTCTTCAAGCAATGAAGAATGTAGATGAAGCTCTGACTCTTCCTTCTGGAGCACTGGAACAAGGAGAGATAAGGGAGGCAATTGGTGTGCCAGGAAGTGATAGTGTATACTGGATACACGCTTATGTTGAAGATACAGCTGATGCCTTAGTATTCATAGATGCAGACCAGAATCAAACAATCTTGCATATGAGTTGAAAATGGCTGCTACAGACTCAAGATGCTGCATTTCTGGAAAGAGTTTTATATGTATTCAAATGGGGCGAAGTGGAAGATAAGCATGTGGAAGAAAAGCAGAGACTCATGAGTTACCTGTCTGAGGTAGTGGTGGAAAAGAAGCGGATGGAGCGAGACGCGGCTAGTGTCCACAATACTAACCGTGTCAAGGGCTACCCCAAGATGATCTATTGTCAGTTTAAAGCTGATAAAACACATTGGAAACCTCAGCTCATAATGAAGAACTTTGAGGACATTCCAAAGATCAGGACTACTCAGGAGGTGGACAAACTCAGAAGGCTTTTCAAACATCCTCATCCAGAGCCCAAGAATCCTCTAGAAATGGAAGCTGTAAGTCTGTTGAATGCTAGGTGGAAGCAGCTTCATGATCCAGTGTACAAGAAAGAACAACAGCAGAAGGAGAAGCGCAGAAGGCAGAAAGAAGAGAAAGACCAAGCTGCTGAAGCTAGAAAGAGGAAATGGAATTAGGGTTAAAGGTCAGAGTGGTGTGAACTTGAAGTTGGAAAAACTTCATGTCTTTCGGTTGCTTTAACTCACTTGAGGAAAATTCACCTTAGAGTGAATCCAATAAGGTGATATAAGTTTGACTAAAAGGTATGAAATAATCCAGGTGATAGGAATCACTCAAATGATCTTTAATTCGAAGTTCGAATTCTGTTTCTAGTTTAAGTTCTTTGTATTGTTTTCAAGTACTTTTCAATTGTATATTATTCAAGACTGTAATGTTAATTATCTTTTCTCGTCTCATTGTTTAGTTGAGTTATCCTTCATTAATTTGAATGTCATTGTTAGACATTCAAATAGGGGGAGACTGAAAGGCAGAGTGTGTAAACTTGTAACACTATAACTAATGTAACTCAACTAAAGGAAAAGATACTTAACCAGAAGACAATCAAGAACAAGAAGTCACAAGAAATCAACACTAAATGAAGACAAGGTAATTGATACAATTCAACATGTTAACTATGATCAAGCCAAGAAGAAATCATTGAGAGAAGTTCAAGTCAAAGTTGTTCATGCCTCAGTGATTTGAAAAGCCAAGAATCAAGATCATAACTATCAGTATCAATAAGTCCAATTGATTCCAAGTGAACAAGAAGGAAAGCAAATATTGTAAAGCCACAGTACTAATTGGATATGGTAATTTATTCAAGAAGCAAAAACACTATCAAGACTAGTCACTTATGAACCAGACCAGTGCATCAAGTGTCAGGACATTGATAGCAAGTTTATGTCAGTAATAAAGATCCATATTCAAGAGCTTGGTGAAGAATAAAGAAGACATAAAGATATCACAAGTTCATGATGTGCATTGAAGTTTCAAGTTGAAGACCAGAATATTTTCTAAGTACTAAATATTCTAGATGACCAAGTAGAAGTTTCTAAGTAGAAGTTCTACTTAGAAATTTGAGATGGCTAAGTAGAAATTCTCAAGTAGAAGTTCTACTTAGAGTGTAGCTTCAACATGACACATGGCATCTTCTGATTGGCAGATTTCCAAGCTTTCAAGATAAGGCAAGATTTATGTGGACATCATTGGGCCACGTATATCTTAGTCTTTGAAGACTACAGGACATAGATTACATGTAGTATAAATAGAAGTACTTGTGTAATGTTTTAGTTAGAGAGCAATTCTTGAGAGAAACACAAGAAAAAGAGAGAGAGTGCATTCACAGAGCTTAGTATCATTCACTTCTCTCTGAACTTCTGTTATACTTTGTAATGAATGTTGTAGCAACCATTTCAAGTTATATATAAGACATATATTCCTTGAATCTGTGTGTTCGTTTATTGCATCGTATTTATTGCTTCTCATATTCGAAAAGTTGTATTCACCCCCCCTCTACAACACATTTGGACCTAACAGTTTTCCAATCAGATGGGCGAATATCTTATTCACCAGTCATTGATAGGTAGCTCCTGCATTCTTTAGACCAAAAGCCATAACAAGGTAGCAGAAAACACCAAAGTCAGTTATGAAGAATACCTTTGGGATGTCATCCTTGTGCATCTTAATCTGATTGTAGCCGCTGAACCCATCCATGAAGCTTAATATCTCATGTCCAGCTGTGGCATCTATTAACATGTCTATCCTCGGCAAGGGAAAACAATCCTTCGAACATGCATCATTCAAATCAGTGAAGTCTATACACATCCTCCACTTCCCATTTGCTTTCTTGACCATCACAGGGTTAGCCAACCATTCGGGAAACTGAATTTCTTCCACGAATCCAGCTTCTAAGAGCTTATCAACTTCTTGCTTAATTGCCTCTTGCCTTTCAGGAGCAAAGTTCCTCTTCTTCTGTTGTATTGTCTTCCGGTTAGGGTCGACATTCAATCTGTGAGTTATAAGTTGGGGATCAATCCCTGGCATATCAGCCGCTGTCCAAGCAAACACATCACTGTTTTCTTGTAAGAATGTTATCAATTTGCCCTTCAAGGGTTCCTTCAGAGAAGCTCCTACATAAGTAACTTTTCCAGGGTCGCCCAACTCTAGAGGTATGGGAACCAAGTCCTCTGCTGGCCTTCCTCGGTGTTCATCATCACCGCGGACATCCATGTCTTCAATCGGGAGTACCTGCCCCCGGCTCCATCAGCTCTCAAAGCAGCCACATAGCAACTTCTGGCCATTTTCTGATCTCCTTTCTGTTCTCCAACACCACTCCTGGTTGGAAATTTGACCTTCATGTGATAGGTAGAGGCAACAGCCTTGAACGCATGAAGTCCGGTCCTCCCCAAGATTACGTTGTACGTCGAGGTAGCCTTAATCACCAGAAAATTCAGCATCTGAGTGGCTTCCTTAGGTTCTTGCCCGATTGTCACGGGCAGCTGAATAGTCCCATCAACCTTGGACTCAACTCCGTTAAATCCGTAGATAGGCATGTTGGTCGGGGTCAATTGAGAGTCAGTGTACCCCATTTTTACAAAAGCGTCATGAAACAAGATATCAACAGAAGCTCCATTGTCTATCAGGACCCGCTTTACTTCTGAGTTTCCAATTACAGGAGTTATGACCAACGGGTCGTCATGGTGGAACTTCACCCCTTCAAGGTCCGAATCATCAAAACCAATTACTATCTCGGTCTTAGCACGTTTCGGGGCCTCTCCTACAATGTGCATCACTTATCTGGCATAGGCCTTTCGAGAGTTTCGGGTTGTGCCGGTCGCTGTCGGGCCACCCCAAATAATATTGATAACTGGCCCTCGGGGCTGTGGGTTACGATCACGATCGTTATCCCTCCTATCATTGTCTCTCCTATCATAATCCCTTTTCTGGGTTCCACGATCTTCACCCTTGGTGAACTTGTTTAACTTTCCCTTCGGAATCAAAAATTCAATCTCGTCCTTTAACTGTCTACAGCCATCTGTATCATGTCCCACATCCCTATGGAACCTACAATACAGATCCTTGTTTCTCTTTTCGGGGTCACCCCTGAGTGGCTTCGGCCACCGAAAGTCTTTATCCTTCTCAATATCTAACAAAATCTGACTCCTATGAGTGTTCAGCCTTGCATAATCAGAAAATCTCGGCCCCAAACCCTTCTTCGGTGGTGACTCGGAGTACTTGCTAGCCCGGGGATACTTGTCCCTAGCGTCGTACTCTTGCTCTTACTTTCGTTTCTTTGAGTCGTTGGAACCCTTGCCATTGCCTCCTGCGGTTTCCTTCTTCATGCTGTCCTCAGCCTTGATATACTTATCGGCCCTTCGTTGGAGCTCGGCCTTGTTTTCAGGAGGATGTTTTGCCAAAGAAGAGGTCATTGGTTCCGTGTTCCAGGGCTACCATGGCCACCTTATTTTCCAAATCAGTAATATTCAACGTCTCTTCGGTGAATTGCTTGAGATAATCCCTCAAATTCTCATTCTTCCCCTGCACCACATACATGAGGGATGCAGAACTTTTTTCATGAATTCTCCCACTAATGAATTGGGTAATAAAGGCAGCGCTCAACTCCTTAAAAGAGCCAATCGATTTTGCAGGTAGGCGGCTATACCACCTTAAAGCCATGCCCGACAGGGTTTGAGGGAATGCCCTACACTTTAAGGCGTCACTCGCAGGCTGCAGCAGCAATGCGTTTGAGAATGTCCTGACATGGTTTGCGGGATCGCCCGTTCCATCATAGGCCTTAATAGTCGGCATCTTGAACTTCCTTGAGATATGGGAATTCATCACCTCCTCAGAAAACGGAGGTGTGGGATCATCAGGATCCCCAAATGGCATTAGATCTTTGGGGTTGCTTCTGGGGGTCTCCACCCTTGTCAATTTTTCAGTTCGGGCATCGGCCCTTCTCTGCCTCCTTGAAGGCCTCTCCAGATTTATAATGGGAATCCTCTCTGTAGTTGGAGGAGACTGAGTTTGATTCAATCTATTTTGTTCTCTCGCATATCGTCCTTCAACTTTAAGATCTCAGCCTCATAAGTCTTGATCCTCTCAGCAGTTGTCAAGGGGGGTCCATCATGGATCCTTCGTGTCCTCCTTAGAGGTTCTTTGCTAGCACGTCGCCTCCTCGGGGCTTCATCTCGATCATCGTCCTCAGATGATGATGAATCATCAGTATAGGGACCAGAGTAGTCATCATACTCTCGATCTCGGATCTGTAAGGCATGACCGCTTGGTCCAGGTTCCCTTTGTCGAGGGGGATAATTAGGCAGCCCATACATCGGGTTGGTATTCAAGGGGAGATCCGTAGTGTGGATCTGTACCCCCGGGGGTAGCGTACGATCAACGTTACCAAGAGGAGAAACCACCATTTGAAGAGGGTTAGTTTCTTGGCTTTGATGGACGACCACCGGTAGAGTTCCCTCAACATGGGGAGTCGTCCCTGAGGGTTGAGAGAGTAGAGGTTGAATGATCACCCCTGTTGATGGGGGTAATTGTCCTTCTTCAGTAGTGATAAGCGGATCAGAAGTGGCAGGTGGAGTAGAGCTAAGGGGTATGGCCTCAGTCGAGGTTGATGTTGTTCTTCGTGTTTGAACCATGGTTGATGTTGTAGTCCCACAGACGGCGCCAAATGTTGTGGAATAAAAACTAGGTTATTAAATTGCGGCTAGGGTTTGATTGTGTTTAATACTAAGGTGCGTGAGCTTCGTGCTTTTAATGGCTGCTCTTGTGCTCGTGGCTGAATCTGCCTTCACAAGATGCCTACGTACTTGATGAATATCAAAGATCAAGCCAAAAAACGTAGTTATAGGGTGAGGGGTCTGGCCCTTTATATAGGCTTAGAAGCCTCAGAATTATAGTATGGTTAGGTGACTTAGTGGGCAAGTCAGCCTTGAGGAAGGTTCTAGACTCCTTCCTTGTAGGAGTCTATTTCCTTGTATGACTATGTGCCTTGGAGGCTACTCCTTGGAGAGATAATATCCTTATTTGACTTGTATTTCCCAGCTGTTAATTATCCCTTATTATTAATTACGAAATTAATATCTAATTAGGGTTTTTGGGTCATCTAGCGAGCCCCACACTTGGACCATATTGGGTCTAATTAATGTCACATTTAATGTGTCTTTAGGACTTACTTTTAGCCCATATCAATTACCGAACCAAAATCAAGCTGGACCGGGCATACCAATTGAGCCCGATCACGGTTAGAATATAAGGCCGTGTTTGGTGAAGTGATAAATAAGGAGTATATGAGAAGGGGGCTTGAAAATGTGACCCTACAAGATTCACGACAACAACATTAGAACTGAAACATACATTAAGGTTAAAGAATGTGAATCTGGTAGATATAAACGAGAAGGGTCACCAAAAAAGTACACACACAGTGGCCCACACACATATATACATTTATATATGTATTATTGTTTTAGCTTGCGTAAACAAAGATAAACCCTTGTTTCTGCAAAAAATTTAGAAGAAAAAAGAACCAAATTGATAGATACAGATATAGATACAAGAAATGGTGATGGGGGGAGGTGGGTTTGCAAATGGAGGAGGAGGAGGTGAAATGTGGAAGGCTCATACAGCATTGACTTTAGTACAAGTATTGAGTGGTGGATATCATGTTATTACTAAAGTAGCTCTAAATGTTGGTGTTAATCAGCTTGTTTTTTGTCTTCTTAGAGATCTTATTGCCCTTTCTATTCTTGCTCCTGTTGCTTATTTTCGAGAAAAGTATGTTCTTCAACACCCCTTCTCTCGTTTTGTGTTTTAATTTGTGTGAATCGGTTTTGTTTATGTTAATTTATCTACATTTCGATATTTTGTTTGATGGGTGAATGGTGATTGCTTGTTTATTCATGTATGGATGCGGGTGTAGTTAATTATTGGTGATTGTTATGGTGAATTACTTCATTTTTAAGGTACATTGAATTGTATTGGATTTTTGGTAGAGTTGCAAGTTTTTTTTGGTTTTGAAGGTTTGGTTAAGTGGTGAAATATGAGATAGGGATGCACTTGGTACTATTTCGAAATCGCAGATTCACGCATAATAAGAATAGCAGCATGAAATAAATGGGAAAAGTAAACCCTTCATCTCTACTGAGTGGATTGGGGATTGATTAATTTTAAAGAAACAAGGAAACTCGAAGATAATTAGATGACCTGTCCAACAGACAGCTAAATATTAATGATTTTCTTCACAGCCGAGTTGTTATTACAAGTTGTAGGAGTGGCTAAACTAAGGAATCAGGTTGGTAGTGTGGGAGAAAAATTGAAGGCTTTTGTGCTTTAGTTGTCAGTGGTGAATGTCCTTTTTATTAAACTTGTATGCATAATAAAGTAATTGTCAGAAGTTGTGCTTAAGGAAATTCTTGCATTAGCTCTTTGAGGACTTTGAATTATTTCTCTATCCTTTGTTAGTAGCATCAAGCCCAAAACTGTATTCGAGTCTGATAACATGAAGTACTTATCTCAAGTTAGA
Organism: Saposhnikovia divaricata; assembly: GCA_036435485.1. Taxonomy (NCBI): domain Eukaryota; kingdom Viridiplantae; phylum Streptophyta; class Magnoliopsida; order Apiales; family Apiaceae; genus Saposhnikovia; species Saposhnikovia divaricata. The sequence continues at coordinate 85,764,042 of CM071594.1, forward strand.
ATTAATTGTTACAACATATTTCTATACCTCACTCCTTTGTTGTCTTGTTACATAGAAATGTGGTGGTAGAAGGTTATGTATATTTATCAACTGTATCAGTCTTATTGATCATCTATTAAGCTATAATAGTAGTGTTATTAGGTGTTCTAACTGGAAAAAGATTCAATTAATAAAGAATGAATTTGTAAAGCTTTGTGCTGCTGTCCAACCTGAAAAGTTTTTGTACATATGTATTAACATTTGATGCAGATATAACAGACGACATGGTACTTACATCCAGTTACTGATGGTATTTGTTGTGAATGTACTTGTTTCCAGTGGATCTTGATAGGTAAAGATAAAGTTGGCCAAACATAGGGAATATAACATAATCAAATAAAGTAAAATTAGTTGTAATGCAAAACAAAAGTTGAAGAAATGTAGGCTATATGTTACAATATATGTTTGACACTGATCCCTCAACACAGAATTTACCTTGCTTCGTAGATTGCCTAAGCTACCAACTAAACACTTACTGACGTTTCTCCATCTTTCTTTTTGCAGAAGAATCAGACCACCTATGACTAGGCGCTTCCTCTTGTCATTCCTCTTTCTTGGGTTTTCTGGGTATGTTTATGTGATAATTTTATATTGAGCATCACATATATTTCCACAGGTTTGTAAGTCAGTATATGATATTTTGTTAATTAGTGTTTTTCATCTCTTTCTTATTTCGTTATGTAGGATATTTTCGAACCAGCTTTTGTTTCTTATTGGTCTTGGCTACACAAATCCAACCTATGCTGCGGCCATACAACCCACCATTCCAGTCTTCACATTTATATTAGCTGTTATCATGGGGTCAGATCAATCGATTTGTCTACTTTCTGCATGTGCATATTTCTTTATACGCAGCTGTATATTTTAAGTGCATATAGTATATACTCTATATATATGCCTGCTTATCATCAGTGGCTTACTTAAGTGTTGTTCATGCAGTACAGAAACAGTTAATTTGCTCAGAACTGAAGGTCAACTAAAGGTTGGAGGTACACTTGTTTGTGTTTTTGGTGCAAGTTTAATGGTTATGTTCCGTGGACCCGCGGTTTTTGGTTACCAAGATACAGACTTCATGGCAGTAAGTGAAATAAGTGCTAGAGGCCAACCAGAGCCTGCTGGATGGTTTGTGTATAGCCTTTCCACCTTTGGGCTGGATGCTTGGCACCTTGGTGTCTTGTGCTTGATAGGGAATTGTATGTGCATGGCCTCATATCTAGCCACTCAGGTATGTTTAATGAGCCATGTTTTTTGACCAGATTTCAAGATGTAGCTTTTCATTTATAATTCTGATGTTTTTTTAAATATCCCTCACATAGTTGTCATTATATTTATGATTCATATAATTTCCTGGTTGCACTTCATTTTGTATGTTGGTCACATGTATAATTCCTTATTTTTTAAATGATGTATGATTTACTTGATAAATGCTAGTACATTGTATTTTTATTGCATATCCATATGTGGATTGAACTAATATTGGCTGGTGCAAAATAATTTCAGGCCCCATTATTAGCCAAATATCCTGCAAGTATATCCGTGACAGCGTATGCTTACTCTTTCGGCGTGTTTTTTATGGTAGTGACAGCGTTCTTTATGACCAATCGTTCAACAGATTGGAATTTGACGCAGTCAGAGATTTTTGCAGTTTGTTATGCTGTAAGTTTCCTTTCTTAGTTTTTGATTCGCATTTGGGTGGATGTGTTATACATCATGCTTTAGATTCCTTTCTTTATATTATTACTCCTGGATTGGCACGTTGTGTGATGGAATATCTGAATATTTGTTTGGGGACTCACCTAATTGTTTCACGCTTGAAACCAGAATATTAAATGGCAGAGTTTTTCAACCAGATAATACTAAATTTAGCTAAAAGCATTGTCACTAAACTAAATTATGAACCATCTATTTGCGTGATTCCACTTCCTATAGGTATATCAACTTTTGTAAAGGTTGATTTTTTAAGGAGGTGACCAATATATACATAATTACATATATATTGTTATAGGTTGTTATTGGCATCAACGATTTACCCTCACTTCATTACAATTCATAACTATATCACAAACTCTAAAATTTGTTTTTAGCCGTGAATAGATGGATGCTTCAAGTATTTTACTATTATGATTGATAGCAAGACCTGAAATAATTTAGTATAGCACAGGTTATGTGATTCTCAGTTTATCTCTTCGTGTCCTGTGTCCTTTTCATTTATATAGGTTTGCAATGTTTATGGCTAAGGCAGGGAAACTAGTGTTTTTGAATGAACACGACGTTATGGGTTACGCTATTTCTGCCCTTTATAGCTATGAAGCATTATTATCGATAGGGTCTGAACCCTAACGAGATAAGACGAATCTCCTTGTATTATGTATATTGATGATGGGTAAATACAAAAAATTATATGCTTAAGCACCCTACCCCTGCTAAGGTCAAAACTCAAACTCTTATTACCAAGAGGGGAGGTGCATCTATCTGCCTGGCTCCTTGTAGTTATTGTAAAATGCGAACACATCATTGTCCTTGCACATTTACTTTGATCTTATCACACATTAGTAATGATTTTTGTCATCCATTTGAATGTAAGGTTAACAATTTTTAAAAACTGAAGATCTCTTGGTCTATGGAATAATCATCGAATATTAGTTACAGGTTATAAAGTTTGGAGACTAATTTGAAGGGAAACACTCAAAGAGCTATTCAAACTATGGAAAGAAGTGATAGAACTTTAATAGTTAGGTGTTCCCGCTTTGTTTCAATTCAGTTCTGGATGATGGTTTGTAGAGGGGTTACATCGGGAGAAAGAAATTAATGGTATCTTGATGCAATGTTGGCTTGGTAGCGTAATGAGTTGTTTACTGTTGATTGTTTGGAGAACAGTCGCAACTTGCTTACTAGTGGACACATTTGACCAATGGTGATATAAATTTCAGGGAATTGTTGCATCTGCCCTCAACTACGGACTCTTGACGTGGTGCAATAAGATTGTGGGACCATCTTTAGTTGCATTATATTTTCCACTTCAACCTGCTGCATCTGCATTTCTTTCAAGGATATTCCTCGGAAGCCCTATTTATTTGGGAAGGTTAGCCCTAATTCATAGTGCATTGCGACAATTTTTATGTACCTGTGTTTACTTTCCTTTGTTAAGTCTGCTTTCTTACATGTTTACTGTTTTTTCTGAAGTCCTACATGCAAATTGTACTTTCGTGGAGACTAAGCAATAAGCTATGTGTTTTACATGTTGAAACAGCATTCTAGGTGGATTTTCAATTGTTGCTGGCCTTTATCTGGTTACTTTGGTGTCCTATCGCGAAAAACAGGCAGCATCGGGCATTATTCCTCATGTTTCTCGGCCATCGGATCCTCATATTCCCATGGTGTCTTCTATTGGAAAGATTCCTTACCAACTGGGCCATATATTCTCGGGACCACCCAATTCAGTACCAAAGATCATGGATTGAAAATTATCAGGGGTATGTAATCTAAGTTTTTGTATCAAAATGTACACTCCCGATATCAATATCATTAGCAGAGCTATCTGTTCCTGAACTTGATTAATTGATTACAACTTCCCCCCGCCCCCCCCCCCCCCCCCCCCCCCCCCCCGCAAAAAAGTTTATTTCTAAGAACATTAGACAAATGGTTAAAAGAAAAAGATGTCATAATTTACAGAGAAAACAAATCTGTCCCATGCACTTACATACAAATATTCAATCTACTAAAAGAACTGGCTAGACATCAAGGTTTTTTTTTTTTTTTCATGGTTTAAATCTTGATCGTTTGTTTTGTATACGAATTAGTACTATATAAGAGTGTGTCTCACTCTCTTTTTCGTTGCAATAAATTGCATAAATATAAATACTCGCGCATTCTTATATCTCGAAATCTCAACCTTTCGTTATCGAATCATATTTACTAGGGGACATTTGGTTGATATATGCTCAAACTCTCCAAGAGGAATATCTTGGCTTGCAAGACTAATAATGAATATTAGGGCTGGAAAACGGATAATACGGATACGGATACAGTTATATCCGTATCCGGATCCGTTTTTTACAACCGTATCCGTATCCGAATCCGGGAATATCCGAAAAAACTTTATCCGGATCCGAATTCGGCAAATATTATCCGGATACGGATAATATCCGGATCCGAATCTGTTTTGCAAAAAAAGAATTATTTTTTTGTGAAATTTGCATTATTATAAAAAAATAGGCATATTTTGCAAAAAAAAACAAAAACAAAAAAACATGCATATTAAAGAGATATTCGGTTCTAATTTACAAATTACAAAAAATCATATACATTATCCAAATTTACATATGCAAGTTTATATCAAAATAACTTCATTACACATCACTGTCTCTAAATAACTTGCAAATTCATCAAAAATAAGTGGGCCTATAACTATAAGTGTGTGTATAAAAATATATAAATGGGCTTATAACTATAAATGGGTTTAAAATATATAATTATATATTATATATATTAAAAATATATTATATATAATTACTTTCGGATACGGATGCGCCTATATCCATATCCGTATCCTAAACTCTCGGATTCAGATACGGATAATATCCGGTTGACTCCGAATACGGATAATATCCGCTTTTTTCCGGATACGAATATAGATATTTCGGACGGATATCGGATTTTTCGGATTTTTTTTCCAACCCTACTGAAGGGACCTCAAATAAGTGGTTCAAAACTTACATTCCATCCGAATTATTTGGTTTCACAAAAGAGATGGGGTCCAAAACTTTTATCTCATCCAATTCATGTACAATCACGTTTAATTCTTTGACAAATGATCTGTGAAACTGATGTAGCTTCCTGAGTTATCCAAGTCTTGATGCTCCACACAAAATCACACCCAGTTACAAATAATTCACCAGATTATTTTCTGTGGTCCTGATTCACAGCAAAGACATCACCATTGCATTAATTTTAGGAAACAAAATAATATCAGTGTCCATTTCAGAAAATGGAATGATTGTTTATTACTATTTGGATAGGAAATATACACCATCCATCTGGATGTGAAGAAAACCTGAGATGATTTAATCTCTCCATGTGAATGGTAACTTTTTAACTCTTCTACTGTCTCCATGTTTAGGTATTTAATCTGCAGGCCAAACAATTTACTTGACATTTCTAACCAAATGTCATGACATAATGCTTTTATTTAAACTTCATTTTTCATGATTGTGATATTCGCTACTTCAGGCTTTATAGGCTGCTTTTCGGTATTGAAATTTCTAATTCGATTTTTTAATTCAATATTCGATTTTAATTGAAATAATTAATTCGGTTCGATAAATAATATTTTAATTCATGATTCGATTATTGATTCGATAATCAAATCCAGAGCGCATCCGAAGGATAGCAGTTGCGGGTTCCCATGTTAAAAAAAAAATTATAATTAGATTGGACTACCGAAGAATCGAATACTTCACCTCATCTAAATGAAGACATTTATGAACCGAATCATATATTCTTTTAAATAATATATTAGCTTGTCAAAGCACACCATGTACGCATCGATTTGTTTGGAGCACGCAAGAATGCTACTTTCTCAATTTCAACCAATTGTTTACGTTTCTAATAGTGTTCGACACATATTTTAAGATGTATATAAAGTATAGTTGTATAACTTATTCTTAAATTTTTCTTTTTTTGAATAAAAATATAAATATTCTACTTTTATTCAAAATCATAAAATTGTAAAAATAAGTTACGGAACTATATTTTATATTCACCTTAAAATGCATGTCAAACATTCTTTTAAAAATGTAAACAAATAGATGGGATGGAAGAAGTACTAATTTTACTTATTTTGCTTGAGACACAGGCAAATGAGGCAAATTTGTGAAAGCTTTAAGACGGGACCATTTATTAGGTGTGACTGACTTATGCCGAATATTAGGAAATCATTCAAATCACATTGGATTATTTTGGTCCGAATATGTGAATGATCAACGTAGTGTCGTTCTATTAATTTGGCAAAAGCTACCAAGATCACTTGTTAAACAATAAAAATATTTCAGTTAAACTCTTTTAATATCTCTAAAGTTGGAATACAAGGTCTTTTTATACATATTTAAAGGGGTTAAGGAGCGAAAAAACCCCTGTGATATAGTGTAAGAGTAAATAAGTCCTTAAGATTTAAAATGGTTCAAATAATTCCCTGTAATTTAAATTTAAGGATCAACAAGATCCATGTGAATAATTTTTCTTAACTATGGTTAGAAAATATATTTAAAATTAAAATACTTAAAACTGAATATTACATTAAAAATTTTGTTAAACAATTAAAATTGTAAATATTGTGATTTCCATGTTTTTATTAATTTAGAAAACTTGTAATGAAACATCTATTATCTTTATTGATAATATTAATCAGAACATGATAATTTCAATTTCGATTTTTATAATTTGAAATGAAATATCAAGTTTTCTCTCACTTTAAATTATTTTTAAATTGTAAAAATCGAAGTGAAATTATCTTTTTCTAGATTAATATTATTAAGAGTATAATACATGTTCTGTAGCTCACAAAAGTAAACTTTAAATTTTTGTTGGATTAAAATAAATTAAAAAAATTTGTAACCAAATAAATTAAAATTTTAATACTAAAATTTAATAAAAAGTATTTATAAGTTAATAATTAAAATTAAAATATAATATGAATAACTAATAAAATCTACATAAAAAATTCCTTACATTACACGAGTTATAAGATAGCCATTATAATATCATCAATAAACAAATTAATAATATGTGAAATCACAATATTTACAATATAAATTTTTTTATATATAAAACTTTTAATGTAACATTAAGTTTTAAGTATTTTAAATTTAAATTTATTTTCTAACCATATATAGTTAAGAAAAATTATTCATAAGGGTCTCGTTGAACCTTAAATTCAAATTATAATGGACCTTTTTAAATCTTAAGGGCTTATTTGCTCCTACAACTAGGTCACGCGATTTTTTTTCTCCTTAACCCTATTTAAAGAGAGCTGCAATTAACCTTTATTAAACATGTGTTGTTTTGTATGTACTTAATTAGATTAGTTAGATAGCAAGGGATATCAAATCAAATCAAAGATATGAAAAATTAGGTACTGTAGATGTACATCGCTATCACTATGAACGATGCCCACACATGTGTGACTTTTACATCATCTGGCCATTTGAGACGCTGTGATAGTGCGATATTTCCCTTTATGTGTGTGGGCATGGTTTCTTGAGTTGTTAATTCCTTACCATTAAAGCATTGTCCAAAATTATCACAGGCAACGCAATGCATGTTGGCGTACGATACTTATCATGTTCGGAGAAGTTGGCGAGAACATTGAGAATAATTGTTTTATATGTTTTTCTCTTTTTCAACTTACGACGTATTTTTTCTTAAAAACTCGATCCATATATTTGATATATTAATCATATAAAATTTGTACATGTATAAATTATTGGATTACACCCTGCGCGCCCCTAGTTCTTCAGGTACAGTACTGCGTACACATCCTAACATTCTGTATATAATTATTTCATCTATTTTATGCACCTTTATGCTATAGTACTTTGTTGAGTTCACTTTGCTTCACAAAAAGCCCGTGAAACCCGTAGGGTACTCGCCGGGGCAACTTCACGGCAGCTACAATTTCAAGATCTGGAGACTTTGCATCCATCACTATAAATCTTGATTCCCCGGTGTTCTCGTCATGAACGTATGATACAATATAGCCGTCGTCCTCCTCTGCCTCCGGATTCTCGGGATCCTTTGCAACAAAAAAGGGTTCACCTCCAAAACATTTTGGCCCGAACATTCGACTAGCAACTATGCAATCTCGTCTGTCCTTATCCGACACTGTAACGTCTAGTTTTACCACCCCGCTAATCTTTGGCATAGGATCTCCGATTGCAGCATAAACATACCTACAAAGGAAAAAAACACATACAAATTTTTAAGTCTATTTTGAGCTTATATATACTACTGTCCTAATTTACAAGGGTAGATCATATAATACTATTGACCAACTTTTGAAGGGTAAAAACATGGTAAATGGTATATACGCACGTCTTACTCCTACTTCAACGATAATAAAATTGTGACAAATAAATTTATCAAGAATGTGTACTACACACCTGTTGGTTTGGCCGACATAGGAAGGATTAACAACAGCAAAATCCAAATTCCGGGAAGAAAGTGGAAACCGAGAAACAATCCCCGTCTTTAAATCAATCTTCACCTTCTCCACCACCGCATGAATCAAATCCAGCCTCTCCATCGTATGTTCCACCGACATTATATTTGGCGCAAGCATCACCACTGTATCTCCACCATCTTCATCCCATGCATTTATCGCATGCATTATATTGAACCCCGGTACTTCAAACCACTTCATTTCCGACTCATCTTTAGCATACCTCGGAATTATTCCAATCCGCGGGACCTTCTCCGGATTCGCACCCACAGGTGGTCCACCATTAAAAATCATATCAACCGGATTGTTCATGCCTAATTGAATTTCCGTGAAAATCGCGTATTTTTGTGTAATTGCAAAATCATGCAAAAATGATGGTGTCTGCATGGAAAATATGGGAACATCTTGAGATTTTTTTCCTTCCGAATCAAATCGAAAGAATGTTACGTATGGAGGCATTGGCCCGTACCGGAAGGCAAAAGCCTCCCCTGTCTTCGGATCAATTTTAGGGTGAGCAGTCATGCTCATGTTAAGCTTTCCAGCAAAATCATGACGGCCTAATGTCGTGATCTCACCATCATCCCAGATTTTAATGGCGTACGGAAGATCAGATTCTCCGAGAGCGAAAAGACGGTTACCAAAGAATGCTAAGCTAGTATTTGCATTGCCAATTCCATTGGTAGGGTTAAATTGTCCTGTGACCATTCTCGCGGCCGTGACAGCCCCACGGGCCGCCGCGGCGGTGAGACCGTTAAAACCGGAGAACACATTCGGGATCACTTGTGATCCGCTTGCCTGTTCAACCGTGAACTTGTAGGTCTTTACATAACGGCTACAAAGAGTGGCGCGTCCGTTAGATATTTTAAGCGCGTGGAGCATGCCATCGCCGTCGAAAAGGTGGTATGGTCCACGTGGCAGAAACTGCGGATTCGGGCCATTTCTAATGTAAGCGCCGTCGAGGCATGGTGGTAGGACACCGTGAATGACTTTGCATTCCGTCGGTGGAAGCTCATCCACGGGTGCGAAGTTTTCGGAGAGTGTAAACTTGGGGTCCACGGAAGGTTTACTAGGTGGGTCTATGTAAGTGTTAACAATGTTGTCTAATGCACTAAAAAGGGTCGCCGGAAAAGTTAGTTGCGGCGGCGGTGGTGACCGTCTTGGTGGTGGGGATGATTTTCTTGGAGTGGTTGCTTTAGTGTTTTGTTTATAATTTGGAGGGTTAGTAGAGGTGGTTGGTGGTCTTTCTTCAATTCTCACGGCGGAGATGCGGTGGTGTAAATGGGATGGTGGTGTTGGCAGTGGTGGCTTTGGAGCAAGAATGTAAGTTGAAGAGAGAAAAGTGGATGAGAATGCATCCATTTTTCTTGTGAGTTTTTTAACAAGCTACTGTTATCTACAAATTGGCACTTGGAAGTGTGGATATATATGGGTGAAAGAGTAAGTTAAGTGTCAGATTCTTGAAAGATGTATGTATGTTTGTGAATTGCTTGAATCTAGATTTTTGTAACCTCTCTACATCTCATGTGATAGATTTTTTTATTTTGTATACATAATTTAGAGTAGTGCTAGGGTATTAAATTGAATTAAAAAATAGTTATAAAATAACGTAATAGTAATAATGTGATATAATGAAATATTTTTATTAGAAAAAATTAGTGTTAATGTACGTGAATTTATTACATTTGAATAAATAATTATCAAATAAAATCTAACACGTGATGTTTTGTACCCATTTTTGTATCCATGTTTGTACGTTTAATATTTTTCTATAATTTATCAACTTTAATTTATTTTATAAGTAACTTATGTTAGCTCATTTGTGTTTTAAAAAATTACGGAATAAGTACGTGTATTACGGTGTATATATATGTGCTATTATTGGATAAAATATGTAGTAGCATATAAACTACATGCAACTTTTCTGATTAATTATCTTGAAATGTTTGAGGTGATTAAGGAACGAAACAATGAAATTTTGATCACTAGTTTTGAATAATTACGCAAGAGTAGTAGAGGTCATTAATCAATAATAAACTCTCCAAAAAGATGTTTCATTTAAAATGATAGGTTTAATTGTAAATTCCAGATTAATTCCCTGTAAGGTAATTAATCGATTCGATTTTTGAAATTCGATTAATGCTGTGAATTTATTTAAAATGATAGGTTTAATTGTAAATTAGACTAATATATTAAATATTATTATAATATCTAATTAATACTCCGATTAATCCTTTCGATTAATCCCCGATTACCCCATTAATCTTAAATTGGCACCTTAATCAATTTATACCGATTATCAATTTTTACAACAGTAATTGAGACTCGTAATTATTGAGTGCTGAGATATATTTAGGGCTGTAAATGAACCGATACACTCGCGAACGGCTCGGTGTTCGGTTCAAAAAAAACTCGGTTCGGGTTCGGTTCGATTCACAAACGAGTCGATCTTGAACATGATTTTAAGGATCGATTTATAAATGAGCTGAACTTGATCATGGTAAAGTTCGACTCGATAGCTCGCGAACAAGATCGATTGACGTGCTCGTGAACATGGTTCGTGAACATAGGTCATGAACGTGTTCATGAATAAATTCGATAATTGAGCTCGTTAACATGCTCGGTATACGAGTTCATTAGCGATTCATAAACAAATTTGATAAATAATCTCGTATATATAATATATGTTTAATTAGAATATATTCTCGAAACTCTTATTAATTGTACACCATTAATTAGAATATCTATATGTTATGCTAGGTATTATAATTATTTATTTTATAATTTTTAATAATAATAATAATAATAATGATAATAATAATAATAATAATAATAATAATAATAATAATAATAATAATAATAATAATAATAATAATAATAATAATAATAACAACAACAACAACAACAACAACAACAACAATAACAACTCAATCTTGCAATTAGTATAACTAGTTTATATTTTTCAAAATATGTTATCAAATTAAATATTACATTATTTTAAGTGCAAAATTTTAATATTAAATATTAGTGATGTATAAATTTATTTATAATACTTAAATATATAAAAAGGTATTAATATATCTTAATGATTGTATAAAATTTAAAATTAAAATAACTTGCTATACATGCAAATATGTAATTCAAAGACCAAAATGAGTTATTTTAACAGAACAATTATATTAATAATTGTTTTTCTATAAATTTGTATTTCAAATTTATAAAATATCAGGAGATAATATAGTAAATGTATAATCTATGTCAAAATTAACATATAAGATTGTAGTTTCCATGTAAGAAGACTAATATTTTTGTATGACTATGATATTTTATAGATTTTATGTAAAAAAACTAGTCAGCTTTTAAATAGATTACAAGTTTCTCGTGAAATATTTATAAGAATATGTTTCTCAAATATTTAAGATTTATTCTTTAGTACAATTTCGTGAACGAGCTCATGAACAAGGTTAATGAGTTGTTCAAAGTAAAAGTTCGTGAGCAAGCTCATGAGACATTCATGAGTTGTTTGTGAACCGTTCGCGAACAACATTTTTTCTTAACGAACCGAGCTCAAACACACTTTTTAGCTCGATTCAAGTTCGAGTTCGAGTTCGAATTCGATAATTTCTTAACAAACGATACATGAACATTCTAAAGTTCGGCTCGACTCAGCTCATTCACACCCCTAGATATATTTGTGGCCAGTGGGACACTAGAATTTACTCGTTTATTGTGGGGCTTATTGCGGCTCCATGCACTTGCAAGCAAAGACATGCATGATGGGGATAGCGTAGGGTCTCTGAGGCACAAATTGAACTTGGGAAATCATTCATCTTCTGAAACTTATTTCGAGGGTGTTTGGCTGGGGCTTAAAGTCCCCGGCTTAAAGCAATTTTTAATTTTAAGTTGTCTGTTTGGCTAATAAGTTAGAAAATGATTTAAATTAAAAAAAAATAGTTTAAATTAGAAGTTAGTATGAGATACTTTTCTGAATGACTTATTTTATTTTGATAATTTTATTTGATAAAAATTAATATCATCATTGAAATTAATAATTTATCAAATTTATTTTTATTTTTACATTTTTAAGAATTCATAAGTTACCTATTATAAAAAAATTACCCAAACAGATATTAGCTTAAAATTTTTCCTTTTCACTTATTACGTTAAGCAACTTTAAATCATAAATAATAATTTTAAGCTAATCCAAACGGCATGTTCATCACCCAGACTGCTCACTCCTTGATGTGATATTACATAATTGTGTGTTATTACACTGTATTCTGTTTGTAATTAGAAGAATGTATATAATTAGTTATGAAAAAATGGTATTTCTAGAGTACTTTTTCATTTACAAAGTTATTTATCGCATATTATATTACACTATGTAATATTTTGTGAATGCATGGAATATGTGTTATAAATATGGTTCTGAAAATTGAAAAACGATTCAAGAAATAATATATATTTCCTTTATTTATGCGGATATGTGTCTCTGAAATTGAGAGGATGTGATAATTCATGAACGATTGCAGATTCCTTGTAACTTGTAAGCAACACCTGATGAGGACATGTATCAGATAAGATGCCTCATAATTTTATTTGTGAAACTACTATCAAAAAAAGATCTGAATGTCGACAATAATTTGATAGCCATGTAAAATAACTTCAGTATCTCTGGTTCCAAAAATACTCTGCTCCTTGTTACCACACTATTATCATCTAGTCGCTCATTATCCATTATTATATTGCCTACATCAGTTTTAAGTATCTTTGTTATTTCTATAAATCAAGTGTTTCAAGTCTTGGACATTTTGATAGACATTTTGATAACTTCTTATCAAGCTCTGTACTCTGAGAGCCAAAGATTGATAGAGGAAGATTGAACCAGTATTAAAATAAGATGGTGTTTCGTTGGAATGAATGAAGTAAAAATAAGCAGAATCATAAAAAAATGATGCCAGATAAGAGGAAGTTCTGTAAGAAGAATGAGTGGATAAATTTTTTCGATGAGATTTGGATAAAAAATGTGTATGATTGGAAAATGATATTTTTTTTCAAATTAGGAAATTTGAGATTTGTTATTTTTTTTTGAATAATTTTGTTTATATGTCTTAAAAATGAGTATTTATTTTAATAAATTTTTGAGTAGAGCAAAAATTGAATCCAAAATCTTGAAATGATAAAATATAAATTTTTTGTAAGATCCCGGATTATTTTAGGATTTATTATTATTATTTTATTTAATTATGTTAATTAGTATTTAAAGGATGGAATTGGATTTGAGAATATCGTTGTGGAGTTCAACGATATTTAGTATCGAGTTTATATGAGTATATATGGATTTATGTGTGCCAATGTGTGCCCCAATATTTTTATTTGTATTTTAGTGATTTAAAAATATTTAAAACAAGTATTATTGATCTTCAAAAATCTTTATTTATTTATCGGAGTTGGATAAAATCATGAAATCTTTTGTAATATTATCTTTATATATTTATTGAGTTTTTAAAAGTGTTGGGTGGATTATTTTGGGTGTTAAAGTATTTTAAAATGATTTTAAGAGTTTTATGGTATTTAAAGGGTCAAAACTTTGAAAATTCATATTTAATTCATTTTTGATCCGAAAAATATTTCGAAAATATGTGGGAGTTCATAATTTTATATTCTCTATTTTAAAAATGAAAAGTGTAATTTTCCGGAAGTTTTATTTAATTGTGATTTTTTTTAGTCGTTTATTAGTTATAATTGGGGCCGGGATGAATTATTAGAGGTAGTATAAGTAGATTGGGCCTAAGCCCATTAGAAAAAAAAAAAAGAGACAGTCGAGGGTTCTAGAGAAAACGGGAGAGAAGAAAAGAAAAAGAGAAGAAGAGGGGTAGAGAAGAAGAGAGATTGGGGATTGAATTGAGATATGTATATGTGTGTATATGTATGTATATTCGTGTGTGAGTGTATACCCTTGTGGTGTGTGTAAAATCGCGTATGTATGTGTGTATACGAGCGGGGTTATGCGTGTATGTTGAGGGGAGGCAACGGTTTTGAGCAGGAGAAGAGGCGGAGGCGCGGTGTCGGGCTCCGGCAAGGGGCGGCGCAGCTGTTTCGACTGAAGTAAGAGCCACCACCGATGGTGGTGGTGGCGGCGCGCGTACAGTAGCGAAGAGAGAGACCAGGAGAGAGAGAGAGAGAGAGAGAGAGAGAGAGAGAGAGAGAGAGAGAGAGAGAGAGAGAGAGAGAGAGAGAGAGAGAGAGAGAGAGATGAAGGAGGGAGAGATTTTCCGGGAAGGGGGAAGTGGTGGAGATTGGTTCCGGTGGCTTGAATTGCGGGTCGGAATCGGAAGAGGTATAAATTTTATACCTTATTTATTTATTTACTTCGTTTCATTTTTCCGATGTAAATTTTTAATTCCTCATTTAGATAAATTATTGTGATTGTAGTAATTTAATTGTGATATAATTATGTAGTTGATGTAATTTAATTAGTTTAAATTGCAATATCATTGTTGTATTTTCCATGATTAATTTGGAGAATAAAATTATTTAGTATCGAGGTGGTTAATTATCATTGTGGCATGTATTTCGAGTTGGAAATATGTTTTGATGATTATTGGTGGTTAAGTATTATGAGTTCGATTAAGTATTCGGATGTAGTAATTATTAATTTTCGAATTGTTAATTGTTAATTGTTATTGCCGTATATAATGTGTTTAGAGTTTATTTGAGTTGCTAGTCGTAATTGTTTATTTGCTAAGTGCTTATTTGTTAAATTCTTGGTGCTGGATTATATGTGATTATTTGAGTGTCGATAGTAGTAAATAGTACTTGGGATTAAATGATTCACTAAGTGATGTATTGTTGTATAAAACTGTATATTTGTATAAATGTTCAGTAGTGGTTTCTGAAAAGTACCACTGGCCCTAGAGGCTGTGTGGTGGTTTTAATTTAGTTTTCAAATGTAATTTATAGTAAAGTTAAGTTATCAATTTACTTTTCTTATGTGTTTAGTTGCCGCATGTTCGGGCGGGTACTTTTCATTATTTGTTTAATTTATGTTGCTGTCATAGAAACAGCTTGTTATTTCCTTGGATTGGTTGAATTGAAAAGCAGGGATGAATTGTATTTGAGGGGCTGTGCCCATAGTCCGATAAACGAATAGGTCATGCCGAAATTTTCTAAAAATCCCCTGCGTTTTAAAGTTATTTAAATTATTTGATTTAAAGATTTAAAGGCATATATGTGTATAAGTGTTTAAGTACATATGTGATGATTAATGAGGTGTGTATATATATATTTATGTATGTATTGCTTTGTGAGTTATAAGTAATTAGTTATCGATTGGATTGTTTATGTACTAAATAGTACTTTACTATTATTTCAAGTATGATTAGGGATTCGATATAGAGCCAGTGCATGTTGACGGTTTATTGAAGAAGATGTATGCGTGATCGAATAAAGACCGAGATTAAGTATCGAATCGACGCGTGGAAACGAGGCAAGTGTACTAACCCTCGCTTATCGTTCAAGCGAGATAAATATGTTACTATTCAGTATAAGTATCCCTTCAAATTCTTATTGCTTTTGTCATTTTCCTTCAGATTATTGTTAAGGAAATGTTTTATTCAAGTATTATGTTTATATAGTATCTCAAAGTTTTATTGCTAGTATTATCCTTTCTTAAGTATTGTCAGTAATATTCTGTTAAAGCTTTTGCTAGTATTGCTTCCTAAAATGGTTTAATAAATTAAAGATGTTTTTAAAATTTCCTTATACTGGGCTGGTCTTTTGCCAGTGAGTATAAAGGACTGAAAAGTGAAATGTTTTAAAGTATTAATAAGATGGTTTATAAGTTGGATAAGCGTAAGAGGCTAGGGTGGTCCTAGTCCAGCACTTTTGTTAAGCGTAAGAGGCTAGGGTGGTCCTAGTCCAGCACCTTTGTTTAGCGTAAGAGGCTAGGGTGGTCCTAGTCCAGCATTAAAGGCCAATGTGTTGCCTAATTGAGAACCTAATTTCAAAGAAAGGAAGACTTTACGTGGCTGATCACCCGTATTGTCCGTAATCAGAAGAATAATAAAATCAATTTAAATGTTTCAAAAAGTTTTACGGAAAGTATGTTTTATTTGTGGAATAGTTTTAAAGAGATGAATGTTTGATGTTTTATTGATGGAATAGTTTTAATGAGAGGAATGTTTTGATAAGATATACCTGTTTTACTGTAAATGATTATCGGTATAGAAATTGTGTATTTCAGATTTAATTGTTGTCTATATGATAAAAGTTGAAACCTCAGTAAAATAATGAGATTAAGGATAGATAGAAGTTTTTCAGTTATTCCCTTCGCAAGTAACATTGTACGTGAAAGTGGAGTAAGAATGATTGGAAAAATTCTTGATATTCTTTCTCTCAAAGTTTTATCTGGGGCAGAGATGGTTAGTAGTAAATAAAAGAGTGTTATGTTAGAATATTAAAGGGGGGGTGTTTATGTTATGTAAAGGGTATGAGTAACGACGATAGATAATGTTATTTTATAGAGTAGTTGTATATTCTTGTTGACTGTTATAAAATAATTCACGGTTATTACGGTCACCGTGGCATGTGTTGCGCAGTGATAGTGAGAACCGAGAATGATTTGAGATCTTCTTAGTAATTCAAACTCATGATTGTCAGGCCGGTTAGGCAGCTAGGTATGCAAATGCTTAGCGACATGAATGAGATTTGAGTAACTGAGAATTTCTTGGAGATTTCGTTAAAGTGTTAGATAAAGTATTTTTTTTGCAAGTATTAAAAGTATTGAATCTAGTATTACGACCCTTCTCAGTTATTAATCTTGATTTCGAGTTATAAATGTTTTAAATGATATTAATCTTCTGTTATAGTTAAGAATCCAGATTTCAAGTATAGTATTGATTATAATTTAGTGAGCATTCCTTCGCTTATATTTATTGCTACTATTTCTTGAATTGCGATTATTTCATTCTTATTTCATCCAGTACAGTTCTATATATATAACTTGCTGAGCATTCTTTGGCTCACACTTGTTTTTTTTTAAAAAAATCTAACCTTTCAGTAAACTAGTTGGCGAGGCTTAGCATGTGCAGTTCAGAAAGTGGAAAGAAGAAGCAGGATGCTGTTGTGAAGCTGACGTGGATCAGGGTATTTAGATTTAAAGTTGAATTATTGTATGTAAATTATAGTTTTAGTAGTTATAGTATGTATTTGAGTAGTTGGCCTGGTATACTTCTATTCGAAGTTATACCAGTGATTTAAGTTTGTATAAGTTTTGTAAATAGATTTGTATTTAAGTTGGTTTGGGTTTTCTTGTTTCTAGAACTGTAACCTAAGATCCTGAGTTGGGAGTTGGGGTCAAAGAGCTTTTGATTGAGTTTTAATTTTTATTTCAGTTTTATTTTGATTTTCAGATTTTTAGTTTAGTATCCAGCAGGTTTATGTTGTATTTACGAATACATCATGGCCAATTTTTGTTAGAATTATTGAGTTTGTTAGCGTGACGCCCAAATCTACTGACCCCGGATTTGGGGGCGTTACAAGTTGGTATCAGAGCGTAGGTTATAGTAAACTAGAAACGAGAGTGTGTAGGAGTGTGTATAGTTAAGTAAGGAACGTCAGAGTTCATATAGGACTCGTGTTGGACTATTGGATATAGTACCAGTTAGTGAGTTAAGATGTGAGTGGTGGCAGATAGTTGAGCGGAGTTGGGTAGAAACCCTTGAGGCTGTAGGTAGTGGAACCTTCAGAGTCTAGTGCGAGTGACGACAACGTATAGAATAGATAACTTTAGGACGTGTAGCAGAAGAGTCTAGATCGAATGATGAGTCAGCGAAGGAGTCGACAAAGAATATGTACGTGGAGACCCTGGCAATACCTTTCTTCTTGAGAAATATTCCTTTGTTGAGTTATTTTGACAATTGTCTTTCCCCCGAATTTGGGATTCCAGTTATGACAGAGGTTGTTTTGATGCCTATTTCCTTTATTTCTAAAACCCTGTCAAGTGATATTTGAGTATTTAATTTTCTTCATCAGTGAATGATTCTATTATTGATAAATCATTATTTCTTAGTATTCTGCAAATCATTCTTTCGTGATTATCCTTTTCTTCTAAAGTAGTACCCGTGGAATCCGTTTAGTTGTAATCCAGGGGTATGTCTGAGAATTTCTCATCAATTGATTGTTAATTCGATGTTCGAATCTTTTTGTGTTTCTTTACTCCAACTGAGGTGAACAACCCTATTTATAGGGGACACAAGGACTGTTTGTCTGTGTGATAGCAGTCTGATGGGACGCCATCACTTGTGTGTTGTGAAGTACAAGAAGGTTAATTACCTTTAGTCATGTCTTGAATAAGGCACGCAACAAGGTTCATTTGATCATGTTGATCACTCAGTAATCTCTCATTTCAAAGAATATTTGTTTGAAAACTCATTGATTCTACAATTGTGAAACCTTTGCTACGATGTGAAATCGTTCTCTTCAAATATCATGAATCATAATATCTCGAGTAGTCTTGAATGTATGCCAATCGAGTTTAGAATGCCGGTAGCGCGTGGCGATTAGAGTTGTTCTATATAGAGAGGTCAGTAGAGATCCCAGTATAGTAAATAAGTATCCAGAGTGCAGATTAGTAGAGTTGCAGATGCAACCCGAGTTGGTAGAGTAAATCCCAGTAACCCTTCATTACCTGATTCCGAGGACGGAATCCTTTTAAGGTGGGTAGAATGTAAGATCCCGGATTATTTTAGGATTTATTATTATTATTTTATTTAATTATGTTAATTAGTATTTAAAGGATGGAATTGGATTTGAGAATATCGTTGTGGAGTTCAACGATATTTAGTATCGAGTTTATATGAGTATATATGGATTTATGTGTGCCAATGTGTGCCCCAATATTTTTATTTGTATTTTAGTGATTTAAAAATATTTAAAACAAGTATTATTGATCTTCAAAAATCTTTATTTATTTATCGGAGTTGGATAAAATCATGAAATCTTTTGTAATATTATCTTTATATATTTATTGAGTTTTTAAAAGTGTTGGGTGGATTATTTTGGGTGTTTAAGTATTTTAAAATGATTTTAAGAGTTTTATGGTATTTAAAGGATCAAAACTTTGAAAATTCATATTTAATTCATTTTTGATCCGAAAAATATTTCGAAAATATGTGGGAGTTCATAATTTTATATTCTCTATTTTAAAAATGAAAAGTGTAATTTTCCGGAAGTTTTATTTAATTGTGATTTTTTTTAGTCGTTTATTAGTTATAATTGGGGCCGGGATGAATTATTAGAGGTAGTATAAGTAGATTGGGCCTAAGCCCATTAGAAAAAAAAAAAAAGAGACAGTCGAGGGTTCTAGAGAAAACGGGAGAGAAGAAAAGAAAGAGAGAAGAAGAGGGGTAGAGAAGAAGAGAGATTGGGGATTGAATTGAGATATGTATATGTGTGTATATGTATGTATATTCGTGTGTGAGTGTATACCCTTGTGGTGTGTGTAAAATCGCGTATGTATGTGTGTATACGAGCGGGGTTATGCGTGTATGTTGAGGGGAGGCAACGGTTTTGAGCAGGAGAAGAGGCGGAGGCGCGGTGTCGGGCTCCGGCAAGGGGCGGCGCAGCTGTTTCGACTGAAGTAAGAGCCACCACCGATGGTGGTGGTGGCGGCGCGCGTACAGTAGCGAAGAGAGAGACCAGGAGAGAGAGAGAGAGAGAGAGAGAGAGAGAGAGAGAGAGAGAGAGAGAGAGAGAGAGAGAGAGAGAGAGAGATGAAGGAGGGAGAGATTTTCCGGGAAGGGGGAAGTGGTGGAGATTGGTTCCGGTGGCTTGAATTGCGGGTCGGAATCGGAAGAGGTATAAATTTTATACCTTATTTATTTATTTACTTCGTTTTATTTTTCCGATGTAAATTTTTAATTCCTCATTTAGATAAATTATTGTGATTGTAGTAATTTAATTGTGATATAATTATGTAGTTGATGTAATTTAATTAGTTTAAATTGCAATATCATTGTTGTATTTTCCATGATTAATTTGGAGAATAAAATTATTTAGTATCGAGGTGGTTAATTATAATTGTGGCATGTATTTCGAGTTGGAAATATGTTTTGATGATTATTGGTGGTTAAGTATTATGAGTTCGATTAAGTATTCGGATGTAGTAATTATTAATTTTCGAATTGTTAATTGTTAATTGTTATTGCCGTATATAATGTGTTTAGAGTTTATTTGAGTTGCTAGTCGTAATTGTTTATTTGCTAAGTGCTTATTTGTTAAATTCTTGGTGCTGGATTATATGTGATTATTTGAGTGTCGATAGTAGTAAATAGTACTTGGGATTAAATGATTCACTAAGTGATGTATTGTTGTATAAAACTGTATATTTGTATAAATGTTCAGTAGTGGTTTCTGAAAAGTACCACTGGCCCTAGAGGCTGTGTGGTGGTTTTAATTTAGTTTTCAAATGTAATTTATAGTAAAGTTAAGTTATCAATTTACTTTTCTTATGTGTTTAGTTGCCGCATGTTCGGGCGGGTACTTTTCATTATTTGTTTAATTTATGTTGCTGTCATAGAAACAGCTTGTTATTTCCTTGGATTGGTTGAATTGAAAAGCAGGGATGAATTGTATTTGAGGGGCTGTGCCCATAGTCCGATAAACGAATAGGTCATGCCGAAATTTTCTAAAAATCCCCTGCGTTTTAAAGTTATTTAAATTATTTGATTTAAAGATTTAAAGGCATATATGTGTATAAGTGTTTAAGTACATATGTGATGATTAATGAGGTGTGTATATATATATTTATGTATGTATTGCTTTGTGAGTTATAAGTAATTAGTTATCGATTGGATTGTTTATGTACTAAATAGTACTTTACTATTATTTCAAGTATGATTAGGGATTCGATATAGAGCCAGTGCATGTTGACGGTTTATTGAAGAAGATGTATGCGTGATCGAATAAAGACCGAGATTAAGTATCGAATCGACGCGTGGAAACGAGGCAAGTGTACTAACCCTCGCTTATCGTTCAAGCGAGATAAATATGTTACTATTCAGTATAAGTATCCCTTCAAATTCTTATTGCTTTTGTCATTTTCCTTCAGATTATTGTTAAGGAAATGTTTTATTCAAGTATTATGTTTATATAGTATCTCAAAGTTTTATTGCTAGTATTATCCTTTCTTAAGTATTGTCAGTAATATTCTGTTAAAGCTTTTGCTAGTATTGCTTCCTAAAATGGTTTAATAAATTAAAGATGTTTTTAAAATTTCCTTATACTGGGCTGGTCTTTTGCCAGTGAGTATAAAGGACTGAAAAGTGAAATGTTTTAAAGTATTAATAAGATGGTTTATAAGTTGGATAAGCGTAAGAGGCTAGGGTGGTCCTAGTCCAGCACTTTTGTTAAGCGTAAGAGGCTAGGGTGGTCCTAGTCCAGCACCTTTGTTTAGCGTAAGAGGCTAGGGTGGTCCTAGTCCAGCATTAAAGGCCAATGTGTTGCCTAATTGAGAACCTAATTTCAAAGAAAGGAAGACTTTACGTGGCTGATCACCCGTATTGTCCGTAATCAGAAGAATAATAAAATCAATTTAAATGTTTCAAAAAGTTTTACGGAAAGTATGTTTTATTTGTGGAATAGTTTTAAAGAGATGAATGTTTGATGTTTTATTGATGGAATAGTTTTAATGAGAGGAATGTTTTGATAAGATATACCTATTTTACTGTAAATGATTATCGGTATAGAAATTGTGTATTTCAGATTTAATTGTTGTCTATATGATAAAAGTTGAAACCTCAGTAAAATAATGAGATTAAGGATAGATAGAAGTTTTTCAGTTATTCCCTTCGCAAGTAACATTGTACGTGAAAGTGGAGTAAGAATGATTGGAAAAATTCTTGATATTCTTTCTCTCAAAGTTTTATCTGGGGCAGAGATGGTTAGTAGTAAATAAAAGAGTGTTATGTTAGAATATTAAAGGGGGGGTGTTTATGTTATGTAAAGGGTATGAGTAACGACGATAGATAATGTTATTTTATAGAGTAGTTGTATATTCTTGTTGACTGTTATAAAATAATTCACGGTTATTACGGTCACCGTGGCATGTGTTGCGCAGTGATAGTGAGAACCGAGAATGATTTGAGATCTTCTTAGTAATTCAAACTCATGATTGTCAGGCCGGTTAGGCAGCTAGGTATGCAAATGCTTAGCGACATGAATGAGATTTGAGTAACTGAGAATTTCTTGGAGATTTCGTTAAAGTGTTAGATAAAGTATTTTTTTTGCAAGTATTAAAAGTATTGAATCTAGTATTACGACCCTTCTCAGTTATTAATCTTGATTTCGAGTTATAAATGTTTTAAATGATATTAATCTTCTGTTATAGTTAAGAATCCAGATTTCAAGTATAGTATTGATTATAATTTAGTGAGCATTCCTTCGCTTATATTTATTGCTACTATTTCTTGAATTGCGATTATTTCATTCTTATTTCATCCAGTACAGTTCTATATATATAACTTGCTGAGCATTCTTTGGCTCACACTTGTTTTTTTTTAAAAAAATCTAACCTTTCAGTAAACTAGTTGGCGAGGCTTAGCATGTGCAGTTCAGAAAGTGGAAAGAAGAAGCAGGATGCTGTTGTGAAGCTGACGTGGATCAGGGTATTTAGATTTAAAGTTGAATTATTGTATGTAAATTATAGTTTTAGTAGTTATAGTATGTATTTGAGTAGTTGGCCTGGTATACTTCTATTCGAAGTTATACCAGTGATTTAAGTTTGTATAAGTTTTGTAAATAGATTTGTATTTAAGTTGGTTTGGGTTTTCTTGTTTCTAGAACTGTAACCTAAGATCCTGAGTTGGGAGTTGGGGTCAAAGAGCTTTTGATTGAGTTTTAATTTTTATTTCAGTTTTATTTTGATTTTCAGATTTTTAGTTTAGTATCCAGCAGGTTTATGTTGTATTTACGAATACATCATGGCCAATTTTTGTTAGAATTATTGAGTTTGTTAGCGTGACGCCCAAATCTACTGACCCCGGATTTGGGGGCGTTACAAGTTGGTATCAGAGCGTAGGTTATAGTAAACTAGAAACGAGAGTGTGTAGGAGTGTGTATAGTTAAGTAAGGAACGTCAGAGTTCATATAGGACTCGTGTTGGACTATTGGATATAGTACCAGTTAGTGAGTTAAGATGTGAGTGGTGGCAGATAGTTGAGCGGAGTTGGGTAGAAACCCTTGAGGCTGTAGGTAGTGGAACCTTCAGAGTCTAGTGCGAGTGACGACAACGTATAGAATAGATAACTTTAGGACGTGTAGCAGAAGAGTCTAGATCGAATGATGAGTCAGCGAAGGAGTCGACAAAGAAGATGTACGTGGAGACCCTGGCAATACCTTTCTTCTTGAGAAATATTCCTTTGTTGAGTTATTTTGACAATTGTCTTTCCCCCGAATTTGGGATTCCAGTTATGACAGAGGTTGTTTTGATGCCTATTTCCTTTATTTCTAAAACCCTGTCAAGTGATATTTGAGTATTTAATTTTCTTCATCAGTGAATGATTCTATTATTGATAAATCATTATTTCTTAGTATTCTGCAAATCATTCTTTCGTGATTATCCTTTTCTTCTAAAGTAGTACCCATGGAATCCGTTTAGTTGTAATCCAGGGGTATGTCTGAGAATTTCTCATCAATTGATTGTTAATTCGATGTTCGAATCTTTTTGTGTTTCTTTACTCCAACTGAGGTGAACAACCCTATTTATAGGGGACACAAGGACTGTTTGTCTGTGTGATAGCAGTCTGATGGGACGCCATCACTTGTGTGTGGTGAAGTACAAGAAGGTTAATTACCTTTAGTCATGTCTTGAATAAGGCACGCAACAAGGTTCATTTGATCATGTTGATCACTCAGTAATCTCTCATTTCAAAGAATATTTGTTTGAAAACTCATTGATTCTACAATTGTGAAACCTTTGCTACGATGTGAAATCGTTCTCTTCAAATATCATGAATCATAATATCTCGAGTAGTCTTGAATGTATGCCAATCGAGTTTAGAATGCCAGTAGCGCGTGGCGATTAGAGTTGTTCTATATAGAGAGGTCAGTAGAGATCCCAGTATAGTAAATAAGTATCCAGAGTGCAGATTAGTAGAGTTGCAGATGCAACCCGAGTTGGTAGAGTAAATCCCAGTAACCCTTCATTACCTGATTCCGAGGACGGAATCCTTTTAAGGTGGGTAGAATGTAAGATCCCGGATTATTTTAGGATTTATTATTATTATTTTATTTAATTATGTTAATTAGTATTTAAAGGATGGAATTGGATTTGAGAATATCGTTGTGGAGTTCAACGATATTTAGTATCGAGTTTATATGAGTATATATGGATTTATGTGTGCCAATGTGTGGCCCAATATTTTTATTTGTATTTTAGTGATTTAAAAATATTTAAAACAAGTATTATTGATCTTCAAAAATCTTTATTTATTTATCGGAGTTGGATAAAATCATGAAATCTTTTGTAATATTATCTTTATATATTTATTGAGTTTTTAAAAGTGTTGGGTGGATTATTTTGGGTGTTTAAGTATTTTAAAATGATTTTAAGAGTTTTATGGTATTTAAAGGATCAAAACTTTGAAAATTCATATTTAATTCATTTTTTATCCGAAAAATATTTCGAAAATATGTGGGAGTTCATAATTTTATATTCTCTATTTTAAAAATGAAAAGTGTAATTTTCCGAAAGTTTTATTTAATTGTGATTTTTTTTAGTCGTTTATTAGTTATAATTGGGGCCGGGATGAATTATTAGAGGTAGTATAAGTAGATTGGGCCTAAGCCCATTAGAAAAAAAAAAAAGAGACAGTCGAGGGTTCTAGAGAAAACGGGAGAGAAGAAAAGAAAGAGAGAAGAAGAGGGGTAGAGAAGTCGAGGGTTCAGCCAAAACAAGTTACCTTTTCTATTTTTTCTAACTAAAATCTCTCTTTTTCCAATTATATCATGGACGGTTACCATTTTCAGCCAATACACGTTACATTTTTTTTTTCTTTTACTAAAACCTCTATTTTTCCAATTATATCACGGGATCTATTTAATAAAAATAAAATAATAATATTATAATACTAATAATTAACCGATTACCTTTTTCAACTAAAACCTATCATCTTTTCTATATTTTCTAACTAAAATCCCTGTTTTTTCTAAAATATCACAGATAGCATTTTGTATAATTATTATCAAATCATCTCATATAAAAATTTAAGCTTCCAGAATTTATGTTTTAAAAAAATTAATTTAAACTAATAGGAAATTTTTATATAATATTAAAAAAAATCCATGCATCGCACGGATTTTAAGCTAGTATCTTATAAATATTGTTCATAAACTAAATATCTTATAAATATTGTTCATAAACTTGAAACTTGTGTTCACGGTTCACAAACATCTCATTTTTTATTTTCCTAAAAAATTATAATGCATTAAAATTAAAATCTAAATACCTTAAATTAAAAAGAAATATACTACATGAAATCACTCACTTAAATAATATTGAGTTATATTTTATAATGTAACATATGCTATAATTTAATTATTTGTAATAAAAATAATGTAAAAATAACAAAAAATAATGAATAGACAAAAAAATTAAAAAATTAATTCACAAAAAATTACTTATACAACTTTTCACTAATTATCATGAATTGGCTAATTTTTTATAATTATAATTAAATATATTTACGAGCATATCTATCGAGTTTGTGCATAAATTATAAATATTCATAAATTTATTCAAGAATTTAGTTTACGAACTATATTAATTTAGATTAACGAAATTAGTCACTAACTAGTTAATCGAACATGAACTTTCAACAATGTACTTAAGTTCATCTTATTTACAAGATAAAATTCAAATTGTTTTCAAATTTAACATTCAATCGTTAAATCATTAATCGACATACAAACACATGCGATTGAGATTTCAATTTTCATTAATAAATCTTATTAACGATAAATCAAATGTGCCATACGTGTTTCATTTTCTATTGATATCACTTATTTTTATTCCTATTTAATTTCATGCTTAGAGCATCTCCAATGGCGTTAGCTAAAAATAATTGGCTAAATTACATAAAAATATTGATTATGTAAAATTTGTCGAACCTGTAAGCACTAGTAAAGAAATGACCTATAGCGTCGCACTTATAGCGTCGGTTGTTTGCATAAACCGACGCTATAGGGCTCGATTAAACCTATTGCGTCGGTTGTTTGTAAAAACCGACGCCTTTTGGCTTCTGCATGGACCTATAGCGTCGGTTGTTTACTTTAACCGACGCTATAGGTTTAGCTTATATCGTCGCCACTTAAAATGCCGACGCTAAAAAGTATTTTTGCGTTGGTTATAGAAGAACAGACGCTATAGGTACAGCTTATAGCGTCGCCCTTTTCGGAACCGACGCTATAGAGTGAACTTATAGCGTCCCTAATTAAACGCCGACGCTATAGATACGCTGTAGGTGTGACTAGAGCGTCGCCCCAGAAAACGTCGACGCTTTAGGTTTGACTTAGAGCGTCGCCTCTAGGAACGACGACACTATAGGTACGTAACAATTTTTTTAATATTTCGCAAATATTATAATATTTTAAATTAGATAAATTATATAAATAAAATTTTCTTTTAAAAAATAAGAAAATGAATAATATTATAGAAGTAAGTTTTGTAAAATAATATTTTTATCGAAAATAAAATGAAAAATATGTTTAACAAATTCTTAAATTAACAAATTACAAATAGCTAGTGATTTAATTATATTTGTGTTATGTAAGCACTTTATATTAATTTGAATATATTTAAAAATATTATATTATTTATTTGAATTTGTTAATTATTGACGGATCTTTGTCGATTAAAATCGCAATTTGTTAAAAACAATTTTTGACCCAATTTTAATTAGCAAAATCGAATCGATTATTATTACCATTTAGTAGTTAATATTAATTAATTTTTACTTTTAGAATATAATAAATAAATAATATTATTTTTTGTATCATATAATTATACTGTATTATTATAATTAATGGAATTAATCGACTAAATATGGATAAATCGAATAAATTAAATAATAATTTTTTATAAAAAAATTTCACTTTAAAATTTTTTAATTAAATAATACTTACAGAGTACTGAACCCGGTCCTTTGCTTTTCATTACTCTTCCCCCCTTCTCAACCATCTTAATTTTGCCCCTTTTATTGTTAGAGCCCTAATTTCTCACTCCCTCTCCAAATCTCCATCTCCAAAATCTCCATCTCCATCTCCCAATTGCTTTTATTGTTCCTTTTATTGTTCAAAAGATTGTTAGTAGAGGAATTGAAAAGGACAGAGGAAGACGAGTACATTAGTTGAAGATTTAAACGAGTACATCTCCATTTCTTCTGGTATGCTCTCTCTCTCTCTCTGCTTTGTTCTTCAGCAACTATGCTTTGTTCTTGAGAGCTTTAGGATTTGTTAACGCTTCTTGTCCTCTACCAGTACACATCTTATATCCACTGTCTGCCTAAGCAAGAAAACGGACAGAGGAAGGGAATTGAAAAGAAGACCAAGATAGAGGAAGACCAGTACTCATTCTCTCTGCTGGTATGCTCTCTCTTTCTCTCCCCCCCCTCTCCCTCTCCCTCTCCCTCTCCTCTCTCTCTCTCTCTCTCTCTCTCTCAAGTATACAGAGACACACAAATTTCGATTTATTCTGTTCAGATTTTAGTTAAGCTGGTTGCACATAATCAGTGTTTCGTGGTAAATAAAATTCCTATGTTTGCTGCAGTAATTGGTTGCAAGCACATTGAGTGGCATGTCCTTTATATTGAAACTCGTGATTATTTATATGGAAGAGAATTAATTATTTAGTGCAAATCTTAGGAGAATAATTTGTTTTTACTTTGTAAATTTGTATCTACTTGTTCTGTTAAAGTTTCTTAGTGTAACTTAGTTAATGTGTGCCAATGATAAAACTTATTTGATACTAAGTAGACTCTCTGGTATAGAATGAAGAGAATCCACATTTAGAAAACAAATGCATCGGCAGGGAAGTTGTAGTGTCGCGGAGTAAAATTCTAGCATATTTTACTGCATCGATGTTTAAGCACAACCTAGGTGGACGAATTTTGAGTTCCAAAGTTCTTGTGGAACCAAATAGTTATTCATTTTTGGGACAAACTACGTTGGACTTGTCGTAGGTTGTGAATGTATGCAATACAAAAAAGACTTGTTGAATGTGCTATTGAAAGTTTTATGTTGGGCAATGAGGTTTCTAGGTATATGGGCTCAACATGCCAATGTTCTAAGTTTTCTTTTTTGTCGATGTTTAAGCTTGAAGATTTATTACCATGAGGTATGAAATAAGCATCCAAGGGGAATAATGTTCTTCATTTTTGTACACTGCCTTTGAAGCTTTGTCTGATTTTGTCTTTACAATTGCAGACTGTAGCAAGGAAAATGAACTGGAGCAGCTCAGTGCCTCAGTTAATTTCATAGTAGAACTTTGTGACACTGTTTCCTCTGTCCAGGTGTGTGAGTTACTGTCTTACCTATGTTTCTGTTTTTTAAAAACATAATTACATGTAAGCTTGTGTAAATATTTTTACTATTTTTGTTTGTGTTTGAACTCTCTTGCAGGTAGGCGATACTAGATATCTGAGCTGGTTGCACCAGGCTGTAGACTTCGTTCTGGGTAACTAAAAATCTTGAATTGTGTGTCCCCTCTCTCTCTCTCTCTCTCTCGCTCTCTCTCTCTCTCTCTCTCTCTCTCTCTCTCTCTCTCTCTCTCTCTCTCTCTCTCTCTCTCTCTCTCTCTCTCTCGCTCTCAAGTATACAGAGACACAAAAATTTCGATTTATTCTGTTCAGATTTTAGTTTATTTGGTTACCACCAGAATGGTGGTGGTGGGTTCGCTTCTGGTGGTATTCTAATTAATCTATAAACTCAGATTATACTGCTACAGAGCTATATAGTGCATAATTAATTTAACATAAGATTAACATACCCTCGTGAGTTATTAGCAAGGGCTAATACAACAAACATCTATAAACTACATAAGAACTCAAGAAAAAAAATCAGATCAGGGGACATGTATACATAATGAAAGATTGAATATCTGACCATTCTTAGCTCATTTTAGAATCAAATTTAAGTCCCTATAAGAGCATTTTCATGTCTGCTGTTAGGTGTAAATACATAAACATAGTGTCAAAGTGATCTTTAATGTTTAATTTGATAAATTAGTACATAAAGTTGCAAACTTTATAATGAATGAGGTTGAATTATAGTCACCCGAATTATAAATTTTGAATCTTTAGCTTCTGGGGATCTGTTAAATGTTTATGTTAGTTGGTTTGTGTAATTTTGTTGATTCAGTTATGATGAAATGGAAGTTTGTAAATAAGCAAACATGGATGCTACTGACCTGAATTATAAATAAGCAAACATTACATATTAACATGTATATTTTTAAAATGCTGCCTAGCCTTTAATAACATAATAGCTACTGACTTCTTATTCAATATATTCTATAGATATATAACATGGACCGCCTTACATGGATGTATAAAATATCACGGACATCCCATGAGTATATCAGCCATGTTAATGACTTTATTAAATTTGCAGAGAAAAATCTGAAGAGGACTGAACATGGAAAAGAAAGGATGACATGTCCATGTCGCGATTGTTATAATTTAGAAAAGTATTCTGATGTCGATACAGCGCGTGGACATTTATTTCGACGTGGTTTCATGGATAATTATACCAAGTGGATCTGGCATGGTGAGGGAATACACTCTCACCAATAAAGAAGAAGAAGATGACGAGGAAAATGATAGACTTGATGAGATGATCCAAGATGTTGAAGAAATTTTGATGCACCAACCGAAAATTCTTGAGAACTTGGTCCACGATTCTAAAAAACTTCTATATCATGGTTGCAACGATCAGTTTACTAGGTTATCAACAACCTTGAAGTTGTGTAAGATCAAATTAAAGAGTGGGTGGAGTGACAAGAGTTTCACAGAATTGTTGAAACTTGTATCAGACATACTTCCTTTGAATAATGAGCTTCCAACTTCCACCTACGAGGCAAAGAAGATATTTTGTCCCATGGGTATGAATGTAAAGAAGATACATGCTTGTCCATATGATTGTGTGTTGTTTCGCAATGAGTATGAACATCTACACACATGTCCAAAATGCGGAGCCTCTAGGTATAAGCGGGTGGAAAATAACTCTTCAAGTGGTGATAAGAAAAGGCCTCCTGCCAAGGTGTTGCGGTATTTACCCATAATAGAACGATTCAAACGTCTCTTTGCAAATATCAAGGATGCAAGGCTTATGAGGTGGCATGTGGAAGGGAGAAAATCAGATGGGATGCTCAGACACCCTGCTGACTCTCCACAGTGGAGAACCATTGATAGAAAGTTCCCGGATTTTGGTGGAGAAGTAAGAAACCCGCGGCTTGGACTTTGCGCGGATGGCATGAATCCGTATAGCACTCTCAGCTCTTCACATAGCACTTGGCCGGTTCTTCTGACGATTTATAACTTGCCTCCTTGGTTATGCATGAAGCGCAAGTATATCATGTTGACATTGTTAATTCCCGGTCCCAAAGAACCTGGAAATAACATAGATGTTTATCTTCAGCCACTTATTGAAGATCTATTGCTATTATGGAATCAAGGTGAGAGGATATACGATGCATACAACCAAACAAATTTCACTTTACGTGCCATGATTTTTTTCACTATAAGCGATTTTCCTGGCTATGGAAACCTTTCGGGGTACACTATCAAAGGAGCTAAAGCTTGTCCGATTTGTGAAGATGCTACGATTGACCTTCGTTTAAAACATTGCAAAAAAAAATGTATATATGGGTCATCGTACATTTCTTCACCCTAATCACCCTTATCGTAAGAGGAAAAGAGATTTCGACGGGACTATCGAGACTCGAGTGGCTCGTTTGCCTTTGACCGGGAAGGAGGTTTTTGAAAGAGTTAAAGATATTAATGTTGTACTTGGAAAGTTGTATAAAAAGCCAACTCCGAACAGTCTTTGGAAGAAGAGATCTATATTTTGGGATCTTCCATACTGGGAACACTTGCAAGTTAGACATTGTCTTGATTTTATGCATATCGAAAAAAATGTCTGTGAAAGCATTATTGGGACACTTTTGGATATTCCGGGCAAGACAAAGGATGGGATGAATGCAAGATTAGACCTGGAAGAGATGGGTATACGGGCAGAGTTAGCGCCTCAACAATCTGGTAAACGTGCATATCTACCTCCGGCTTGTTTTACTTTGTCCAGAAAAGAGAAAATCAGCTTTTGTGAGTGTTTATCTAGTGTGAAAGTTCCAACTGGATATTCCTCAAACCCAAAAAACATTGTCTCAATGAAAGATTTGAAGCTGGTAGGGATGAAGTCACATGATTGCCACGTGTTAATGCAACATCTACTGCCGGTTGCAATTCGAGGCATATTGCCAAAGGATGTGAGATTGGTTATCACCAAACTGTGTTTCTTCTTTAATGCTATATGCAGTAAGGTGATTGATCCCATGACACTGGACAAATTACAAGCTGATATTATTGTGACACTTTGTGAATTTGAAATGTATTTTTTTCATCCATTCTTTGACATTATGATGCATTTAGTGATTCACCTAGTTAGAGAGATTAAAATTTGTGGTCCCTTATATGTGCGGCAAAAGTATCCTTTTGAGAGATTCTTGTGCATCTTAAAAGCATATGTGAGAAATCGACGTCTACCTGAAGCCAGCATAGTTGAAGGGTATTCGGTTGAAGAGACTATTGAATTTTGCACAGACTATTTAGCATCTTCCGATCCAGTTGGAATTCCAAGATCTCATCACGAAGGAAGACTTGAAGGTCAAGGTACATTGGGACATAAAATGATCTCTCCTAGTGCTGGAATATGTGAAAGTGCCCATCTATTTGTATTGCAACACATGACGGAAGTTAATCCTTACTTGCAAGAACACATAGGCCAGATTCGACAAATGCATCCCTCTAAGAGTGGCAAGTGGGTAACAACTGAACACAATCGCTCGTTTGTTAATTGGTTTAACGACCGAGTAATGTCTCAATATTCGGAAAGTCCTACCACCGTTTCTAATACACTAAAATGGTTGGCATATGGCCCAGACATGCCAGTGACATCTTATAAAGGATATGATGTTAATGGGTATACTTTTTATACACAATGTCAAGATGACAAGAGCACCGTGCAAAATAGCGGGGTATGTGTAGAAGCTTCTTCAACAGAATTTGATAGAGGCAATTCCATGACATCACGGGATGTTAAAAAGTCATATTATGGGCTGATTGAAGAAATTTGGGAGCTCGACTACAAAGATTTTAAAGTTGTTCCCTTCAAATGTAAATGGTTCGATGTCAGGCGTGGTGTTCGAGTGGATGAGTCAGGTTTCACTTTGGTTGACTTTACACGGTTTGGTCACGAAGATGACCCATTCATTTTTGCTACACAAGTTAAACAGGTTTTCTATATTCGAGACCCTGCTGATTCTAGGTGGTCCATTGTTCTTCAAAGCAAGCGACGGATTCTTGGAATTGATAATGTTGAAGACGAGGAAGAGTATAATCAATTTGATGAGAATCCCCATTTCTCAATTGGTCTACCTACGTTGAGGGATGACAACATAGATATAAATTATGCACGTAGTGACCATCAAGAAGGGCTATGGATTGATCGTCAAGTCTGATTTGTAGGCTTCTTACTAACAAAAAGGTAATTATCATATCTAAATCTAAACTATGTGGAAGATACAATAACTTATCATATTAAGTTATTAGTGTATAAATTAAATAAACAATAACTAGTTATTACTGTTAATGTTTGTTTGTCAATGACTGTATATATCGAAGCCAGAGGCCCTGAGAGTACAGTGACATAAATATATAATACAGTATCAAGGGGCTGCGAAAACACCTGATTGATATCTTCCCTTCTACCGTCAATACATATCCAAAAATGTGGGATACATAGAGCCCTTACCCAACTACTATGACATTAAAGGAGCTGTTAATTGTGTACATAAATTATATACAGATACACATGTATTTCATACACCCACGTCACACAAACATTGCAAAATCAATAAATACCTTGTGTTGCAAGAGAGTAAAATAGGGAATAAAGATTTTAAAAAACCGGTGAACAAACAGGTCATGTAAGGGGTCGGTCGATATTCAGTTCTACTACCAGCTTGGGGAATAACAATACTAAAGTCTCACTGATAACATCTTAAACTAACTAGCACAATGCTAAAGCAAGGTTTAAGGTGGGAATATATAAAAATTGACACCAGCTGCAGAAGCAATGTACGTATTCACACTTTTTCTTCGCAAATAGGGCAAAACAAAACATGAGAATGTGCTTCAAAGTTGAAATACCTATTTTTTGTATTTGACTTTTTCGGGGGTTGTGGGAGAGTGGGGGGAGTCAACTACAAGAAATTTAAATACTCACACACGCGCGCTTTCATTCAGGCCCGAACTCTCAATCTCTAGTAACTAAGAGAAGAGGGGTATCCACTAGCCTAAAATACCTTTGCTCGAATGTATTTATCCTTCAGTTGAATTCCATCTTCAGGATTTGGTTTTTTTAGTGGTACGGCAGCATTTGAGTCATTTGTTCTGCATTAAATTTTATTTTCCTGATGTTAGGGAGAATAATACCTACAAATTCTATATAAACTATAAATACAAACACTGGTATATGTAAACAGATTGAAAGCTTTAAATAGTAGAAGATTACACATGCAAAAAAGATAAAATTTTGGAAGAATCTCTGTTTTTCTAAAGTTTTGGAATAGATAAATAGATAAAATTTAGGAAACACTTCAACTACAGAAAAGATAGCAACATGTTCACAATACATAGAAAGTTCAATGACATGGTGAATGTCAAGTTTATGATAAGCTAACCTGTATTCCTGAAGAAGACCTTCCCAGATAGAGTTACAAAAAGCGTTGCCCAGAGTGCGAAATAAATCCAACATTGTAGGTTCCCAAACCTTGACATCTAGATTGATGGACCTGACCTTGTGACGTTGTGACAGGTATATTTTTTGACATTTAAATTGAAGTGTTGAAGTTATTTTTCTCATATATTTGCAATATATCATGTGGCTAATCGTGTTTGATCAGGATCCCCCCTTGGAGAGCAGTCCAGAAAAGGGTACTAGGATGCCTAAAATACTTGAAAGCAAAGGTTCGGTGACTCCCGTCAATAAAACACAACCACTGACAAGGGATGGTGATGATAAATAGTTAACTGAGCATTGCCAATCTTTACGTTTCTTGGTTAAAAAGAGGACCTCTGCTAAAAAAGATGTGTTATTCAAGTTAGAAGAAAGTGGACAACACACCATATATGTATCCCCTGTTGATATTGATGAATTTTTAACATTTAGTTGTTTAAACATGCCTGTTGTGGAAATTTTTATCAAGTAAGACAAGTCTTTTTTGCTCAATTAACTTTAAAATCATTCGAGTACATATACACGTGTTTATTGTGACAAGTTACTTTAATTTGTAGGTATCTTGGGACACCATGCAGTGATTTGCATTCATGTTGCCATCTAGATTGGCAATACCGAATAACGGTGACTATGAACGTAGCCAGGAAGCATGTGATTACATCACAACAACTTTGGTTGCCAATAAAGAGAGGCATTTCATTCTAGCACCTTACGTCCAAGAGTAAGAACGAATTAAAATTAAATTGTACATACTATATACATGTGCATATTTTAATGTATGTATGTATGTGTGTATTATTGTAGCAACCACTGGATATTGCTCCTTTTCAGTCTCAAAGAAAGTGTTATTTATATATTTGATTCGTTGAAAAGAGAAAGGAATATACGCTTGAAGACACCTGTGCAAAAGTAAGTTAAATATATGAATTTACATTTAATATAGTCCACCTTTGTCGGAGATGTGAATTGTGACGTATACATATTTCACAGCGCATTTAAGTTATACACAGTAGAAGGTGGATTGAGGAATAATAGAAAAGAATTTCTCATTATTCACAACGAGGTTCAGGTATAACCTACTTGAACTATACATTTAAATTCGTCCATTGATTTATTTTTGTACTTAATAAAAATTGTTGGCTTCTTCGTAGTGTCCTCAACAACGTGGTGGAACGGAATGTGGTTTTTTTGTTATGAAGTACATGCATGACATAATCATGCATTATAAAAAAAATGGACATAAATTGGAAAGTGGTAAGAGACAAAATTTGTTAGCATTGTTTTACAAATATCGGACTAAAAATTGTCTAAAAATATGCAATCTTCTATATTTTGAAGGTTCTTGCTTCAAGACGCTATAAAAAAAAGGAAATGACTGACGTACGTGAGCTCTGGGCAAAATATTTTATCCAAGAATGTCTTTAATCAGGTACTAATAATGTCCCTATGTCCCTGTATCAATTATCTAAACTTATAATTTTACAAGCCGCAACAAAGAACCCTGAAATATACATATATACATGTATGAGCGTAAGCAACAGAAAAAAATAGCATGATATGCTCTGCAACTTGCCATGTACGAGTAATTTAACATTTATCTTACAAGTAAATTCATACTCCTATAAGATTAATTATCAAGCGACACACTCTGTACACTCTCTACAACCCCTAGTATAGGGCCTAGGAGCTTCAGTCTTCAGATACATGTCTCTTAACCAGGGACACATATCTAGATTCTTGAGCAGTAGTCGTTAGCAGCTACTGCTATGGTACAGTTTTTGTCATGGATAAATTTGGCAGAGAGGTGTAGATAGACGTGTAGTATAGTTAAAATCTCTTTGAAATAATATTACTATACAGACTATCCAGTAGTAGTAAATACGGATTGTTGTGTAATGTATATATGTCGTTTTAAGTGTTATTTGTGGTCGTAAGTAGATCTTATACTTAAGCACTAGATTGCGTGTGCCAGAAAGA
This sequence comes from Saposhnikovia divaricata, assembly GCA_036435485.1. Taxonomy (NCBI): domain Eukaryota; kingdom Viridiplantae; phylum Streptophyta; class Magnoliopsida; order Apiales; family Apiaceae; genus Saposhnikovia; species Saposhnikovia divaricata. The sequence goes on from CM071594.1 coordinate 85,800,340, forward strand.
CGATCAACTTTCCCAAAATCTAAGAATTTAAATAGATCTTGTACATACTACTTTTTCCCTAGTTTCTGAAGCCAAGTTAATAATTATACAACTAAGTAAGGACCAAATAAACCTTAAACTTCTCAATGACAAAAGGGGAACAGAACAGAAAAAAGGGCCAAAAAGAAAAGCCAGTTACAGCAAAGCCTGTTTATCATCTAAATAACCAAAAAGCCTGCATCATCACGCGCATCAATGTAGCCCCTTATTCTTTGTAATAAGCACAACTTGGTATGGTTTAGAAGACAAACATACCTTGTATTTATAAATCTTATTCAAGGGCTTTAATAGTGTTTTAATATCTTAAGTACCCTAGTTAGTAAATAAGAATAGGATGCTTAAATGTAATATTAGACTCTTGAAACGAGGGCTTTAGGACAGATTCTCCAATTTACATGTTTTCTCCCAATATCGAAAAGAAAAGGCTCGGTGTTTTGGTGCAATAGTGTGCTCTTATTTACGAGGTTTCGGAGTCAAACTTCTCTGGACAACATCTTATAAAATAAACTAGATCACGAATTCTGACACTTAATTAAAAAATCAGAGTAAAAATTAAAGGGAAATTATCTTATTCTCATATTCTGGGGTAGGTAGGCCAAAGGCTCCAATGTTTGTCTTTTGTAAAGTTCACTATATTTTGTTGATAATTACTGCAATTCCCAAAACACAGTCATGCAATTTAAGATGATAGTGGAAGTGTGGAACCCTGTTGGTCTACGACTACAGGAGGGACCTCGAAATAGAAAGCTGGAGTATATATTTTGTTAATAACTTTGCCAGGCACATGCACATGTGGTAAGTGGGCACTCAGTTGCTAGGAACTATGAAGGGCTAAAATAGGAAACTCAAGTCTTGGCAGATATTTGTATAATTAATCTGGTTAAATGATGCAATTATTGTTGTTTCCTGAACCTTTTCATAAATAGGAATTGTACAAGCAAGCTTATTGAGCTGATTCATATATCTGAACAATTTTGCAGGAGCGGAGAAAGTCGGGAAAGTCACATGCAATTGACCAGTTGGTACTGAGAATTGGTCAAGCGTAGAATCTGCATTAATGAGAATCATAGAATCTGCAATAATGATCAGTTCGGAGAAACATGGACAAGTTCAAGGGCTACGAACATGGGCAGCAGCGCTGTGGTGGTTGCAAAATCAAGAATGTAAGACACATTGCCTATCTAAGGATGGTGGAAAAAACAGCTTTGGAAAAATTATTTAATGGTTTTGCAATTTGTAATAATGTGTTTCAATAGGTAAACAATGGTTATTGTGTAGTTTTTATGGTCCACAAATTGTTACGTACAAGCAAAGTTGTATTGTTACTACCATAACTCTCTAAAGCTTTGTCAAAGAAAAATGTAATTCAGTTTATAAATCTTGCAATTTGGTTTATATATTGTACAATAGAATAGCATTGAGTATCCCAATGTTCTCTTTGTAATGGTGAAATTCCAATTTTGAAATTATTTTTTTAAAAAAAAATTGACCTATAGCGTCGGTCATTTGAAAGGGCGACGCTATAGGTTTTTTTTTAAAAAAAAAGATTAACCTATATCGTCGGTCATTTGAAAGGGCGACGCTATAAGCTATACCTATAACGTCGGCATTTTAAGGGGCGACGCTATAAGCTATACCTATAGCGTCGGCATTTTAAAGGTGCGACGCTATAAGATATACCTATAGCGTCGGCATTTTAAAGGGCGACGCTGTAAGCTATACCTATAGCGTCGGTCATTTAAAGGGCGACGCTGTAAGCTATACCTATAGCGTCGGTCATTTAAATGACCGACGCCTAAAGTAGAATTTAGCGTCGCCATTATAATCGAGGATATAGGCCTATACCTATAGCGTCCCCTGCATATACTACGCCAAACAACCGACGCTATAGGTCTATATAGGCGACGCTATAGGTCCAGTCTGTAGTAGTGAAGAAATTGTGTTCCGATGGTATTGGCTATAATGATTGACTATATTTTAAAAATGGTATTTTATTAATGTTTCAAGTTGTTATTAATGGAATATATAATTTTAATATAGAAATAAGTGATGTGGCAATTCACTACAGGTCTCTAGAGGTTCGACAAATATAGCCAACATCAAGAGATTATCTATAATTATAGAAGTCCATTGGAATGCAAATTTTTTTACACATTCTTTATAATTTTTGTTTATAGTAATTAATTTAAAATTTTACCTAAGAGGTCTCTCCTATTGGAGATGCTCTTAAGGAGTTCGCTATTAATGGGTTCACTAAACGAAAATCAGAACCTAAAAATGTAAGCATTCTTATTTTTATATTTAGCTCATCTATTAATATTTGAATAACAACTCTTGGTATATTAAATGAAAACCGTATTATATTAATCTTAAGAAGAACAAATCACATTTGCATTTTTTAGAATCGCATGTCACTTCCACTGTCACGTGAAATTTTATTAGTTTACAAATAAAATTTAGGAATAGTTAAACAAATTGGTGATTTCGAATGTTAAGAAAATCTAATTGGAGACGCCTGAAAACGGACCGGATGAAACCCGAGCACTAAACATGGTTGTTGGTCAAATTAATCTCGAATTAAGAGCAAGATTGGATAGCTTAATTGATTAAGGATATATCATTGTCGATCCAGGTTATGATATCGATTATCCGTTCATTTTCGAAAATTTTTAGAATATATATTAATTTGTAAGCTTACAAATACTTTAAGAGTAATGCTAGGTATCCTAAATTGGTACCCAAAAATTACTCCCAAATGATGTGGCAAAACTTACATGACAAAGTGAAAATTTTTGATTGGGTGGTTGGTGAGGGGCCCATCATTATTATAATCAATTGAATTACTAGACTTGGAATTTGAGAATTTTTTTGGAAACTAATTTGGGGTACCTAACATTTTCCATATTTTATTACTTTATTTATAAAAAAACTCTAATTAATTATTGGTGACTTGCCTAATTTTCCATATTTTATTACTCCATCCGTCTCAAAAAACTCTTCCCATTTTAAAAAACACGTTTGCCAACGCACACTTTTGATCGTTAATATCTTGAATTTTGTATTAGTACTAAATATAAAAACTTCACTGTATTAAAGTACTCATAAATACGAATCCAACAAGATCACTCATGACTATATTTGATCTTATAGATTATGCGTAAATTAGTAATTTGTCTCATGTTATGAACAGGACCGACATCGTAAATGGGAAGATTAATTTGAGACAGAGGGAGTACTTTATATATAAAAAAAAAACTCGAATTAATTATTGGTGACTTGCCTAATTAAGTCTTGCTACTTACTTTCGTTGAATGTTAAAACACCACGTGTCCGGTACGGACATACACACACTCTTCATGACATGTAATCTGTCTGTTCTCTTTGCCCCCAAAACCCCTAAAACCCCAACCAAACAAAATTCTCAAAAGCTGTATCGCCGCCTAACAACAACATGGGTACGACATCGTTTAATGATCTTCCTCAAGACACAGCAGTGGGCATTCTCTTAAGACTTCCAGTAAAAGACCTAATCAGATCAAGCTCAGTGAACAAAACATGGTACTCTCTTATCAACAACCCCTCTTTCATTTCTGCTCAGATTTCTCGTTGTATTTCTCATTGTGATGATAATGCTGTACTTATTATACCTCCTGTTACATCTCAACAAAACTACTGTTCCTTAATCTCTGCTGATACTTCCTCCCTTATCGAAAAATTCGATATCCCCTTTGAGACCAAGACTCGTAGTTTGAAATTAGTTGCTGAAATTGATGGGCTGCTTTTGTTAACTGATCTTCAATCGCCTTATACTTCCAGAGAGTTGTATTTGTGGAATCCTTATGTTAAGAGACATAGAGTTCTTGTTTCGAGTTGTATGCTGCTTGGAAAGGTGGCTCCTAAGGTTGAGGTTTATAGTTTGAGGAATCATACATGGAGGAAGATAAAAGATGCTGTTGTTCCGTTACTTGCTATTGATAGCGGTACTTATGTTGATGGTAGTTTCTACTGGGTGGAGTTCAAAGACTATGAGGATTCCCGTATATCTAAGAGTAAAGAATTTAGGATACTGTCTTTTGATTTTGTTAATGGCGTGTTTGGTCAAGTGAAAGTACCAGTTGATGTTCTTGATAGTTCAGGACAGGTGGGAGGACCGTATAAGCTTATGAAGTTTGAGGGTTCGCTCGCCTTTTGTGTATTAGTGGGAGACGGCAATCCTTATTGTTTATGGTTAATGAGGCATGAAAATGGTGTATTCTCTTGGACTTTGCGTTTTAAGGCTGTACTTAAAGTCCTTGGGTGGCCCTTGAATATTACAAATAGTGAAAGACTGATTATAGAGAAATGTTCTTTCACAGGTGTCGGTGTTACAAACTTAGTCTCGTGTAATCTCAAAAGCAGGGATTGTAAAGATCTTGGATTTGGGATGCGTAATCTGAGGGCTTTCAATTATGTTCTTCCAGCCTCTACCGTAGACACTTCCTTCCCAGAGAGCTTGATCATGTATGAGGGAAAGCTGCTGTCGAAACATGCAAACTGAAGAATCCGGAATCTTCTGGTGGTAAGTGATATAACCTTTATCCACTTACAACAATCATTGATCCATATCGATATTTTGTACTATTCTGCACATAGATGTTTGTTTGACAATGCTAAAAAATATGCTTAGGCTCTGAGAAGTCTGTATTTTGGTATCTGGTACCACATTCTTTGCTATCCTCCTTCTGATAGCTATTACTCTAGCTCAGTCAGTAACATATATTGTGATGTATAATATCTCCCTTGCTTTTTCTGTGTTGATCTTTGAAATTTATCTCACTCGTCCTGAATCGTGGTTGTTGAGCAGTTTGTGAAGAAAGCCAGGATTGTCAATAAGTTTGACTGGTTATAACTCCAATCCTTAACGCTTCTATTTAATATGTTTAGCTGCCTTTGTCAATTGACACTTACCAGGCTATTCATAAGTCCAATCCTTGCCCGCCACTAAATTAAACATAATATCTTTACATGGGTTTCTTGTTTAATTAGATAGGCGCCCAAGCGTGACTCAGTGAAATATATATTGTACAGTGCTTTGGTCAATTAGATGGAAGCTGAATCATGATACGTTCTCAATTAGATCTATTTTGTTTACTTTATCTTACATGTGTGCTATCTACTAATAACTAATCAATTAAATATTCTCTCCTTCTCTAATTATTTTTTTTCTTGGAATATCAAAAAACATTTACCAAAAAAGGGACAGAGGGTAAATCTCTTTGGGCAAGCACAAAAGAGATGAGATCTGTCTTCGTGAATAGGTTCAACCGACAATCTATTGACGAAGTAAATATATTGTTTGAATTTCTTTTGAATCTTCATATTTGTTAATTATGGTTTCATTACCCAATCAGTAATGCACTGTTTGGGAAAGTTGTCTGATAAACTTCACAGTGGTCTAAGAAAATTTGCTCACATGTCTCTAATGGCTAGCTTTGACTTGGACTAGACGTTTTAGAGTTGTAATCAAGGAACTTAGATAGCCTATGCAGATTACAAATAGTGTAGCAGTTATAGTGGAGTTGGGTAAGGAAGTCTATATATCAGGCTCTTTGGGTCATGAGATTGACATGACTTCAACAGTTCAACCATGCTTTAAAATCATTTTTAACCTATAGCAGTACTGAATTTTAATCAGTGGTGGATACATAAATTCTTGAACAGGGGTTCCATGCATACAATTATATTTTATTTTTGTATAAATGCCTTGAATTTAGAAAAAACGATTCAGTGGGTAATAATTTGTATACCGATTCTCTAACATATTCAGTCATAAAATTATCTGTTTACATTGGAATTTAAGTGCAAGCAACTATACATTTCTTTTTCTTTTTTAAGTTAAGAAGTTTTTTTCTCAATTGGTCTATCGGCTTTCTTTGTTACAAAAAGGTTGCATTGCATGTGGGTTTCGGTGGAAGCTAAGGGCTGCTTAGATCTGTAAATTTGTTTATTACACTGCAAAATGATACTGAAAAGTTTTTGGCAAGGTTCCAGTTTACTTAGAGGTAAGCTATTAACACTTCTACAAAAAGAAGTTCTAAACACCAAAATCCCCCCATCTTTTCTTTACACCCCACGCCGATTATGGTTAGCAAGACAGGACAGAGTTGGTGATTTGGTTGACTGATAATATATACTGAGAAACTGTTTTTGTCCTATATAAAAAGAAAATGATTCTTGTAGGGAATTGTATTACGTGTCTTCTTAAAATCGTTTTTCCAGATATTTTCTAATGCTGCTTTAATACTAGAAATATGGGCAACCCTTTTAAGTGTGGCATGTGCTGAGACAAACATATAGAATTTTTGAGTTATTAGACGGTGTAAATTCTGAGTTGTATAATTTTTCAGGTTTAGGTAGAACGTATTGATACGTTCTCCGTTCTCTTTGACCATAGTCTTGTTTTCTACCTCTGTTACACCACATAATTCTTATAACCATTTTCTATCTGTTGAAATCCTCTTGCTAATCAATTCAAGTGTTGAACAGTTCTTAAACAGTTAAACCAATTTTTCTCTTATTGTCAAGTGCCAACCAATATATGACAAGCATATATGAATGTACTTTGATGGATTGCATCTGCTTTGTTGCTCTCTTGAGAACTTACAGTTTTTGTCTTGTTTGCCATTCACAACTGCAGGTATAATCGATGATTTTGCTCTGGAACTCCTGATAACTCCATTGGGTGCACAACTTATACACTACTATGACGTTGTTAGCTGTTGCTAGTAGATTTTCTATGGAATTACTTTTGAACTCCTGATGGTGTAATTTGAATCATTACTATAATGTGTGTTCTTTGGATTGTTATAATTATCTATTGTTGGATATTCAGGTGCTTGTTTGGTCCATAAAAGTAAATTTCCCTAATTCTTTAGTGTTCGTTTAATTTAAGGGAAATAATTTTTTTTAAGACAGGGAAATTCTTTAGAAAACATTTTACTATAGAGGATGAGCCCTAGAATAAGAAAATTATATAAGAGTTTATATGTAAGTTCTGTATACAATCCCATCACAGCTGCTTGCCTTGTTTTTCCTGCCTTGTATTTGGGGATTGGTATTGGTACTTCATGGTATCTAGGAACTGTTTTGTTGTTTCTAAGCTGTAGCAGGAAATTTTCCCTTTGTGAAGAAGAGACTTGTATATTAGTATGTAATCATATGAAATTAACTTTAAATAACAGTTTCATGTGACTATATTTGTACAACTAACAACAATCAAATTGATCCAACTGAAGTCCTACAATTGAAAGTGAAGAGGAAGGCTATGCAAGTACTCAAAATTTACCTTATTTCCTCCAATTCATGTATCACATATCTTTTACTTTCACATACACTTTCTAACAAACCTAATCAGCTAAAATAAATCAAACAAATCAAAACCAAATAGAAGAAATTTACATAATCCCGCAATAATGATTAGAATTCCAATCTGATCATATAAGGAGATGATACTTTGTCTTGTACTTGAAGGTGAACACTGGAACTCAAAAGAGAAAGAGGCCTTGTCTTCAAGAGGCTTGAAATATACTTCTCCATACGCAAATTTGAACTCGTGGTTGCTCCATTCCTGTATACAAACAGCAACGTAAGCAAAATTTATACACCTCTGTAACACCACTGCAAAAAAATTTACTAATAGACTAGTGTCGTTCATTACTACAAACTTACCGCAAGTTGTTCTCCAATTGTTACAACAATAGTGTCTGGACCTGTGTAGAAGGAGGAGGAGGAGGGACTCTGTTCTGTGTGATAGCAAAATTCGGCTTCTTCCACCGGGACGTGGAGGCTTAGAGCATGTTTACAATGTTTCTGTTGAGGTTCGTTATTATTTACTGATGAATTTACCCTGGGAAATGGATGATTATGTCTGCATAAACTTATTGTTGATTCACTTGCTTCAATTTTGTGTTTGTATTGTTGTTTACTAGCATGACGTAAGAATATCTGACCCAGTTCCTCTGCTATTGATTCAAGTTTGCCAGCAACATTTTCCATTTTTTCACTGCCATGGTACATTCGAAATGCAAACACACTTAGAAATAACAAGAAAATTGGAGCAATAAAGGTCATGTTACACTACAAACCGCCCGAATTAACTACAAATCATAGTAGTGCAAATCACCAGTGTGTAATAGTTTGTATTGTGACATTGTTCCCGTACCTTAATCTCCCATATTTACGTGTGTATCCGAGAACTTGCAAGGACGGACACCACACAAACTCTTCACGATGGTCATCAACACGGTGCAAGAACACAGACGATGATTCAAAAACACAATCTGCTTCCGCCAATGTAGATTCAAAATCCTCAGCCAAAATTCCGTAATTACTAATCCTAAACACTCCGAAGTCCGAGGCAGATCTCAAAAGACATCCAATAGAATATGCGTCACGGGATAAAATTAGATCGTAATCGATGCCAGCCATAGATAAACAATGGATGTCTTCGGGCACGAGCTTTTCATCGATAAATGCATTGCCTGGAATTTCGGTGAACGAATCACTGTCATTTATAACACCTGATGTTGATCTACTGGCTATGAGGGGGGATGGTGGAGGTGGTGCCGGACAAAATCGACTCTTGAAGCGTAAATGAGCCATGTGTAAATTTGATCAGACTTGTTGTGTTGTGTTTATTTTGTGCAGGGCGATCATGATTACATTTTTTCTTACGCTATGCATGGCGATGCTGTAGGTAGTAGCTGACTTTGTATATTAACTATATAATAATCACATTTAAGATTAATTTTTTAGCATGAATGGTTAATCACTTGACTTTTCTATTTATGTACCGTAATTACTAATTGTTGTGCCCAAAATTTGTAATGGGCTTAGTTTTGGGCCCATGGATGTTGGGGGCCTGGCAGGGTGTATAAGGTAGAAACGGGTTTGCAGGAAGAATGGAGGTGTACCTCTAGAGGGAAGCTCTGGAGGTGGAGGTTCGCTTTTGAGGGAAGCTGTGCAGGTTCAGGTGTACTTACAGGCTCAAGATCGAATGGATAAGGATTACCTTCTAGGTTTTAGGAGACGTAAATTGAGTCCTTTTAACAGTTTATTTCATGGAGATACACGTTTCTAAATATGATAATTATTATATATTTGTGATATATATGGAGTTATTGTAGGATTGGACTTTGAGAGTCCTACTTCGAACAGGACTCTACTAAGGGGCTAGCTGATTAAGGGATAAGGCATATTACTACACAAATACTTCGAGATTAACATGGATGGAAGGATGGAACTCTATCAATTTCGTGGCTTAATGGACAAGGAAAGGATTCCTAACCTAAAAGAACTACATTAGGGCTTGATTCCTATAAATAGGATATGTAGGCAATTAGCAAGGGGTTCGGTTTTTTACTTTCTGAATACACAAGGCACGTGTACCCTAAGTAATACATTCCTGGACATACTTGGCCGGATTTTTGCCATTATTGTCCGGTGAACTTGCTAATTCAGCCCAAAAAACACTAAATACCATTATTAGGTTCAGCTGCCCTGTTTTAGTACAGCCGTTCGGTTTGTTAATTATCCGAAAATCAAGGATAATTCCTGTTATTCCGGTCAGGCTTTCTCGGGGTGTCGTATGAATTTTTTGCACAACATTTTTGGCGCTAGAAGGAGAGGCGCTTTCTCTCTTGAATCAATGTCGGAAAATTCCGAACCTGTTCGAACGCCGAGCGGCGAGGATGGTAGGCATAAGGCCAATCCTGATGGTGAAGTAACTGCTAAGGATATCCTCAACCATCTTCAAGCTATGGATGGTAGGATCGACCAGTTGGAAAGGAAATCGTCGCGGAAAAAGAAAGGACAAAGAAAGCATAGGTCCTTGGAAAGGCGTTTTAGACGTCGTGAAGTGACACCAAGAAATTTGGATTTTGGGAGTGAAGAAGAGCCTGAACAAGAGACTCGAAAAAATAATTTCTCTGATGTTGAAATGGATCGAGAAAATGTGGATCGGAAGGAAGGTCCTGTGGACTCCCCAACTAGGAGTGTGAGCGTATTTGATCGAGTCGGGAAGAAGCTCAATAGTAAAGATTTACGGCATGTGTTGGATGGAACGAAGGAGAAGGTGGATGGAAATGACAACCTTGACAAGTCTCAGTCGAGGGGTTCTAAGAGCTATAGGAAGGAAAAATCTAGAGAGGAAGAGCGGGCTCATGACAGGAGGTCTAGGTCCACCAAGCTCCAATTAGCTGTCGGGAGTGAAGGCAGCTCCAGCTCCCGAGACAGTTCAGCTCACAAACAGAATGGAGACTCGAATGAAGACACAGATGAGAGTGAGGAATACCTCTCAAACGGAGAGGATGCAAATTATAAGGTGGCTGATTTGAGGAAAGCTCTGGAAAAAATTAAAGCTGAGAAGAGGTCGACATCAGGGCTAGCTGTAGCTTCACCTTTCACTAAAAAGGTCCGGGATTCACCCCTTCCACCTAGGTACAGGGGGGTAGGAGATTTGAAGTTTGATGGCACCACAGACCCAGTGGAATATCTCAGCCGTTTTAGTACTGAGATGGAGGTGTACCAAGTCAGGGATCGCACAAAATACCGGCTGTTGGCAGCTACACTAAGGGATAATGCTCATCAGTGGTTCAAGAGGCTGCCATCTAATTCAATTCGCTCCCGGAGGCAAATGAGTGAACTTTTTGTGACTCAATTTCGGGCTACTGTGGCATTTGCACCTCCTGCTAACACTTTGGCAAATATCAAGCAAAGGGAGAAGGAAACTCTCAGAGAGTATTTTAAGCATTTTAACGCAGAGGTGCCCAAAGTGAGGAAGGCTACAGATGAAACCTATAAGAATTTTCTGATAGCTGGGATATGGCCTGGAAGTGATTTCTGGAAGGAGCTTCAAAAGGAGGAACCTGTCACGCTGGCTGATTTTTATGCACGAGCTGAAGCTCATAAAGTAGTTGAGGAATCTATGGCTAAATTGAGGAAAGATAACAACCCAACTGGTTGGAATGGGAGAAAAAGAAGCAGGTCCTATAGTCCTAGGAGAAGAAATGTGGATAGGCGTGCTTCCTATCATGGAGCTTTAGCTTCCACTGAAAGGGAAGCTGGTCGCAAGGAAAGGACAGCACCTCTAACTGTGAATGCAACTGGTTCAAGGAGGTCTGTGGAATACAAGCCCCCACCCTTGAAGAATTATAATAAATATTCAGAGTAGAGCTGTTAACGAACCGAGCCGAGCCGAGCTTTGAGCTTAACGAGCCGAGCTTTACCTTTTTTATTAACGAACCGAGCCGAGCCGAGCTTTATTATCGCACAAAATATTTGTTCAAGCTAGCGTTCGTTAAGAAATCGAGCCGCACACGAGCCGTTATCGAGCAGCTAGTTTCCATTTTTAAAAAAATATTTTTCGACGATCCAACCATACGGATGTCAAGATATATCTAATTTAGTGATATTCCCAAATTTTCAAAAAATAAAAAATTAATTTGGTTGGAGATCTTAGTAGATCACTACTAATTTTACTAGTACTGGTAACTAGTGCTTTGTCACGAATTGTTGTTTCTATTTTTTAAAAAATATTTTTCGACGATCCAACCGTACGGATGTCAAGACATATCTAATTTAGTGATATTCCCAAATTTTCAAAAAATAAAAAATTAATTTGGTTGGAGATCTTAGTAGATCACCACTAATTTTACTAGTACTAGTAACTAGTGCTTTGTCACGAATTGTTGTTTCTATTTTTTAAAAAATATTTTTCGACGATCCAACCGTACGGATGTCAAGATATATCTAATTTAGTGATATTCCCAAATTTTCAAAAAATAAAAAATTAATTTGGTTGGAGATCTTAGTAGATCACCACTAATTTTACTAGTACTAGTAACTAGTGCTTTGTCACGAATTGTTGTTTCTATTTTTTAAAAAATATTTTTCGACGATCCAACCGTACGGATGTCAAGATATATCTAATTTAGTGATATTCCCAAATTTTCAAAAAATAAAAAATTAATTTGGTTGAAGATAAAAAAATAAAAAGTAAAAATTTTGATTTTTTTTCGAGCTTTTAACGAGCCGAACAAAATCGAGCCGAGCTCGAGCCGAGCTCGAGTCGCACATGTTAAAAGCTCGGCTCGATCTCGTTAGCTTAACGAGCTTTTTTTTGTGTTCGAGCTCGAGCTCGAGCTCTTAACGAACCGAGCCGAATCGAGCCCTTAACGAGCCGAGCTCGAGCTTGCTCACGAACAGCTAGTTTCGTTAACAGCTCTAATTCAGAGTATACCCCATTGGCGGCACCTCTCGAACACGTGTTTGAGGTTGGGGACAAAGCTGGAGTGTTCAGGAAGCCGACCCGCATCGGCCCACCTGGGAGGAGGGACCTAGGAACATACTGTGCATTTCATGATGCAAACGGACACGAGACGGCCGACTGTCGTCACTTGAAGGATCATGTTGAGGATTTAATTAGGAAGGGATACCTTACAGAGTTTGTGGCGCAAGAGGCGAAAAAGTATAAAGATGAGAAAGAGAGAAATTAGGCAGAAAAAATGGTACCTGATCGTACAGCAAGGGCGAATAGTATCCGTACCATAATAGGAGGTCCATACATTGGAGGCACAAGCAGGAACTCCATGAAAAATTTTGCTCGGGAGGCTAAAGGAGCTCCCCTTACTAATGTCTTCCATCTGGCTGAAAGGCCCCCAAAGCTGTTTAAGGGGGAAGCTGCAGACATCACTTTTACCGAAGAAGATGCAAAGCATGTGCATCACCCACATAATGATGCTCTGGTGGTCATGTTCTCCATTGGGGGAATGAATGTGCATTGAATTTTAGTGGACAATGGAAGCTCCTGTAACATAATAGCTTACGATACCTACCAAAAAATGGGTCTCCTGGATAAAGAAATGTTTCCTTCTTACAACGATTTATATGGATTTACTGGAGGTCCAGTTCAGATTGTGGGACGTGTGAAACTCCCAATCAGGATGGGGAGTGAACCTTATGTGGCAACCCAGGTTGCAGATTTTATGGTTGTGAACGAAGACATATCATATAATGCTATCATGGGCAGGCCTTTCTTGAAGGAGATGCGTGTGGTGACTTCCATTTACCATCTCTCAATGAAATTTCCAACTCTTAATGGGATTGGGTGCCTACGAGGATGTCAGTCAGATTCACGGGAATGTTACGGTAAGGCCTTGCGTACTGCTGAGCAAGCTTCAAAACACTTGCTGTTGGTAGATGGCGGAACAACTGACAACTGTTACCGCTATCTTGGACTTCCAAATACTTCGGCTGAAGAGTCCTCTCAAAGGAAAGGAGGGGTATGTGAGAGAGAATCATGCAATACAATTATGATTGTGCAACATCCAGATGAAGACCCTTACGTGGATGTAGCTTCGCTTTTGGGGGAAGGTACTGGAAGGGAGGTGCTTATGCTGGAGGCACCTCAACTGAAAAATGGAAACGGTAATGATGATTTTGTTGAAGGCATCGTAGAAGAAGTCAATGACAGTGACTTCGATGAGGTGGAAATCTTAGAGCAATCGCAGAAAGAGATACCTGAATCTGCCCAGGTGGATGATAAAGGGAACCTGGTGGAAATTGATTTGGATCCTCGGATGCCCGAATCCAGAGAAAAAGCTGGTGCTGCAGGAGACACTGTATCTTTTATGGTAGATGACACTGATTCTAGTAAGGAGCTGAAAGTTGGAAAACAGCTGGATCCGAATATGAGGGAAGCTCTGGTGAGCTTCCTTAGAAAGAATGTGGACGTGTTTGCTTGGGATCATTCAGACATGATTGGGATAGACCCAAAGGTAATGTGTCATCGTCTTAATATTGATCCAGAAGCGAAAACGGTAAGGCAGAAAAGAAGGGCTATAGGTGGTGAAAGAGCTTCCGCTTTGAGAGAAGAGGTGGACAAATTATTGGCAGCTGGTCTGGTGAGGGAGTCTTTTTACCCCATGTGGTTGGCAAATCCGGTGCTGGTCAAAAAGCCCAATGGACAATGGCGTACTTGTGTGGATTTTACAGACTTGAATACAGCGTGCCCAAAGGATAGCTTCCCGCTTCCTCGTATTGACCAGCTGGTGGATGCAACTGCTGGGCATGCCCTGCTGAGCTTTATGGACGCATATTCAGGATATAATCAGATTCCTATGTATGGCCCAGACCAAGAACATACTTCCTTTATAACAGATAGGGGGTTGTATTGCTACATTTGGATGCCTTTTGGTTTAATCAATGCGGGAGCTACGTATCGGCGTTTAGTAAACATGATGCTCAAGGATCAAATTGGGAAAACAATGGAAGTATATGTTGATGATATGTTGGTAAAGTCAAAAAAGGCAGTTGATCATGTTTCGCATTTGGCAGAAATGTTTGACATCTTGAGGAAATATAGAATGAAGCTCAATCCTCAGAAATGTGTATTTGGGGTAGAATCTGGGAAGTTTCTCAGGTTCATGGTTAATCACCGGGGTATTGAGGCTAACCCTGCAAAGATTAAAGCTTTGTTGGAAATGAGGTCACCTAGGAGCGTGAAGGAGGTTCAGTCATTAATAGGGAGGGTTGCATCTCTGAACAGGTTCGTCTCAAAATCTTCAGACAGGTGTAAGGAATTCTTTTCAGCAATTAAGAAAGGAAAGAATTTTGAGTGGACAACTGAATGTGAAGCTGCTTTTGAGAAGCTAAAGGAACAGCTGGGTAGTCCCCCGCTCCTCTCTAAACCAGTTGATGGTGAGGCCCTGATACTCTACCTAGCAGTTTCTGAGTATTCTATTAGTGCGGTATTGGTTCGAGAGGAGGGGAAGGTGCAGTTTCCAGTGTATTATGTAAGCAAGAGATTGCTGGATGCAGAAACCCGGTACACTAACATGGAAAAGCTAGATTATGCATTGATTATTGCTTCAAGGAAGCTTCGACCTTACTTTCAGTCTCACAAGGTTGAGGTACGGACTTCTTTCCCGCTAAGGCAGGTGTTACATAAACCAGAAGCTTCTGGAAGGTTGATGAAGTGGGCTATTGAATTAGGACAGTTTGATGTTGAATACAAGCCGAGGTCTGCAATAAAAGGGCAAACGTTGGCTGATTTTCTGTTGGAATTTCCTCCATCCTTCGAGGTAAGTGGAAACGAATGTATACCTGCTGTTGAGTTACCTGCTGGTGAGCCACCTTCTGGTGAGCTAGCTGTTGGAGGGCTACCTGTTGCAAAGGTCCCTGTGGAAAATTGTGCTCCGTGGTGGACTTTGTATGTGGATGGGGCAGTTAACTCTAATGGAGCAGGAGCTGGCATAGTGCTAGTAAGCCCCGAAGGACACAAGTTGCAGAGCGCTATTCATTTTTCATTCTACGCAACTAACAATGACGCGGAGTACGAAGCTCTGATTGCTGGTTTGAAGCTAGCTTTAGAAATGAAGGTGGAAAATTTGACCGTCTTTAGTGATTCAATGTTGGTGGTTTGGCATATTAAAGGAGGGTTTCAGGCTCGAGGCCCTCGTACTGATTTGTACATGAGGTATGCACAGGAATTGGTGAAGAGATTCAGGGAGGTGAATCTAGAACAGATTCCTAGGTCGGAGAATGCGAATGCAGATGCGCTGGCTAAGCTAGGCTCTCAAAGGGAAGCTACTTTGTTAGGAGTCATTCCCCTTGAAGTTCAGCGTCAACCGAGTATTTCAAAAATTGAGATTTTGAATGTGGAAACTACAATGGAGGATCACTGGATGGTTCCAATTGTGGAGTACGTCACTAAGGGAGTTTTGCCAGAAGATAAGGACGAAGCTCGGAAATTAAAATATAAAGCTGCAAAGTATGTGATCTATGAAGGAATTTTGTATAAGAGGGGTTTTAATAAGCCTTTGCTAAGGTGTGTTTCTGGAGATTAATGTGAGTATATTATGAGGGAGATCCATGAGGGGATTTGTGGTAACCACTCTGGGGGAACCTCATTGGCACACAAAATACTTCGTCAAGGGTATTATTGGCCGACTTTGCAAAGAGATGCTCACAAGTACACTCGAGCATGTGATCGCTGTCAGAGGTTCGCGAAATTGGGTGTCAATCCAGCTGTACCCCTTAAACCCCTCACCAGTCCTTGGCCTTTTGCGGTTTGGGGTATAGATCTAATTGGGGAGCTTCCCAAGGGCAAAGGCGGAGTAAAATACGCAGTTGTTGCAGTGGATTACTTTACAAAGTGGGCTGAAGCGGAACCTTTGGCTACAATAACTGCTGCAAAATTGAAGGAATTTGTGTTTCGAGCTATAGTTTGTAGGTATGGAGTACCTCATAAGCTCATCTCAGACAATGGGAAGCAGTTTGACAGCAAGGAGATGCGGGGTTTGTGTGAGGACCTTGGAATTCAGAAGGGGTTTTCAGCTGTTTGTCACCCCCAAAGCAATGGTCAAACGGAGGCTGTGAACAAGATAATAAAACACACTCTAAAAGCCAAGCTAGAGGAGCGAAAGGGAAGCTGGCCGGAGGAGCTTCCAATGGTGTTATGGTCTTATAATACCACTCCAAGAAGTACAACAGGTGAATCTCCATTCACTTTGGCATATGGGTGTGAGGCAATGGTGCCTGTTGAGGTAGGAGCCAGCTCATTCAGGAGGGAAAATTATAATCCGGAGGATAATGAGGTGAATCATCGCTTGTACCTGGATCTTGTTGAAGAGGTGCGCATGAATTCACAACTGAAGCTGGCTGCATACCAGCAGCGTACACGGAAATATTTTGATAAGAAGGTACGAGCTCTCCCATTGAAGGTGGGTGATTTGGTTTTAAGGAGGGTGCTACCCAACATGAGGGTACCTGGTCATGGTGCGTTTGGAGCCAATTGGGAAGGACCTTACCTTATAAAGACGGTCCATTGGGAAGGTACTTATCACTTGACAGATTTGGATGGGAAGCTGATCCCTAGGGCATGGAATGCCGAACATTTGAGGAAATACCAGTAGGTGTTTTTTTCAGGTAACGCTTTTAAGTAGACCTCTTTCAGGTATAGGATCAATAAAGGTAGTTTACTAGTTATAGCTGTCGTCTTTAGGACAAGTAAATGATTTGATTATATCTTGCTATGCTCGGGGGGTAGTGCATGTACACCTCACCGATAAGAATATCATGAATTCTGCTTCCATGAGGCCAATAAATTTGTTGCTTTCTTTTATATATAACATGTTTTGCTTCTGAATTATGTTTTGTTCTTTATATGCTTTATGGAATGAGTATGGAACCATATGCGTAAATAGGTGGTTTTAAGTTCTCCATCATAGTTGGTAATATGATTAAAGAACTTGGGGGGTAGTAGGTTATACCACCTCCCCTTTGAAAAATTTCCTGAATGTAGGAAGTCAAAAAATTGGAATAAAATATATATATATATATATATATATGGATTTTGGAATGGATTATGGTACATGAAGAACCTCATGGAAAGAGGTTCGCAAAATTGGTCCACCTATGAGGAGGTTCCAATATGGAAGCTGTTTTGGAAATATACTATCAGGTTCATGTGAATCCCAGGGAATCTTGGCGCATGAAGAGCCAAAGGATAAAAAAAAAATGTATCATGTAGGAGCCAGAATTCAGGCTACATGAAATGGAATAACTTACATAAAAATTGGCAATAAGCTTCAGCTGGTTAAAAAAGCGAAGCTCACATATGAGGCGCATTGTGTTCATATTTCTGGAAAAAGGTTTTATGGATTCTTTTTACAAAATAAAACAAAGTCATATGGGAACCGAGGCATTGGCCATATGATCACTCTCTATGCGGATAGGCAAGGTGCGAGCAAATGGGAAGCTCTACCTTACTTTGGAATTTTACACATATATCTTGATAATCATTCATAAGGGTCTTATGACGAATTAAACAGGATACTTCATACGTGGAAAAAAGGATTGGCTGGATAATGAATATGACCAGCAAACGTATTAAATCATGTTAAGGGAAGCTTCATGATATACGTATTAGGTGGATTTCGGAAACAGGGATCACCTCGTATGGTTTTAAACAATTCAATACACCTGGGTTATTCTCTTTAACTCTAAATGGAAACAATTACTTAACAGGAAATGTTAAGATAGGCATTTATATTGGCATACGTTCGTGATGAGTTTGACATTTTTATGAAACTCATTTGGTTACGAGTGAAAGGTTTGCATCCTGGTTTAGGTATGCGCCTTATCACTGGAATGTTTATACTCCGCATGGCAACTTCATATGGACAACATGGTAATGTACGAAAAAACAAGATGCATAATTAAGGGAAACAAAAGTTATGGAATACAACTTGTGAGGCAATACGAGGAGCCCACGACCTCATAGAAATTCAAAGTTAATAGCCACCAAGGCCATGCAAAATAATTTAAAAGTTTAAACCCACGCAGGGGTAGGAAAGGTTTTTAATTTCAAGGAGTTAAGGAGTAGGGGTGTCAGGAGATACCTCAGCCCTTGGAGTAGGAGGAACAGGGATAGCTGTGTTAGAGGCATCTGCTTTAGCTTCAGCTGGATCTTCCGAGGGAACCTCCACCTCTTTCTCCCTATCAGCTGGATCAACGGAGTCCACCTTAGCTGCAGCAGCTTCCTTCTTCTTAATGTCCTCCACAGCTTTCACGGCATCTTCGCCAAGCTGGGACAAGTCTAAATCATGGAACCGGAGGTAGGTGGATTCAATATAGTCATTGATGGCCGCATTATAGCCAATACCATAGGCTTCCTTTCTCTTCTCCTTTTGAACAGACCTTTCCTCAGCTAGCTTGACATTCATAGCTTCCACTTTTAGCTCTAGCTCATGAATTTGCTTGGCATGGGAAGAAACCAACTCCTCTTTCTCTGCATCAAGACCAGCAACTGAATTGGCCAGCTGGTCACGTTCCTTTATCAATTTGGTTTCAGCAGACTTGAGCTTCCTATTGGCATCCATATACTTCTTCCTCTCATCATCCTTGGCTTTGATGGATTGTTTAAGCTGTTTCACCTCTTCAGCAAGTTTTTGGTCACCTCGAGCTGTCTCCACAATCTTCTCACCATGCTTGAGATAATGAAACAAACTCTGGGCATTGGCATGAAGGGCAGCTCGTGCACCCTCAGCTAGTGACATTTTGTCCCAAGCAGCTATGGCCTCTTCAGGAATCTGGTTTCCTGCCATCTCAAAGAAATACTGCATATGAGGACCATAATTTCCAGGGTCCAAGGAAGGAGATATCTTAGCTTTTTTAGCAGAGCGAGAAGCAGAGGCAGAAGCTCGAGGTGGTTCAGGGAGAGGAGGTGGTAACTTTCTTTTTGAAGAGGTGGATGATTTTTCCAAAGTAGGAGATGGAACTTTGATCTTTGAAATAGGAGTAGCTGCAATAGGGGTGACCTTGTCATCTTCGTCATCAGTAAACATCTCTTCATACTTGGTTGTTTTCTTGATAAAAGAGGGAATTCCTGAAGCCATTTCTGCAAAGATTAAACAATATGGAAGCTGGTGAGCAAGTTATCAATCAAAAATACTTAAAACTATCGTAAGTATATGCCTATATTATTGATGAGCATGGTGTAAGGAAGGAAAATAATTTCAGCTGGTTGGAATAGGGGTACCTCTCCCAGGAATGAAATTACAACTCATGAGGTTGTCACGAGTTAGCAAACTAAGGCCGTTCCCTAGCCCAGCTGACAAACTCAGTGCCTCTACAGCACGCTCTAAGGTTCGACCTCTTAAAGACGATTTTGCAGGTATTTTCACAGAAAGATTAAAATCAATTCTTAATTGAGGGCAGTCATAACAGTAAAGGAACTGTTTGAGCCAGCCACTCATCCCTCTCTTACAACTTCTAAAACACTGGCCTTCATGGACACTCCAGGCGGATAGATAAAAGAAACCTGAGTTCTTGCCAGTTTGTTTTAGCTGGTAAAAATATCCCAGCTCTCGAGCAGAAAGAGTCTTATTGAATCTGGTATGGTAAAGGATATACATACACATTTCCATGTGATATGAGTTGATGGTGAGTTGGATAGGAGCTAAATCAAAAAATTCAAGAACCTCTTGGATAAAGGGGTGTAAAGGCAGAGATAACCCCAATCTAAAAAATTGGGCTGACAAAACAGCTTTAGGTAGAAGCTGGCCAGGTTCAAACATATCAAATTTGTGACATCTCTCTTCGGGAGAGGGAATGACTAAAGAGCAACCTATGTGGTGTGATTGTGTCAACTTCTTTAATAAGGGAGCAGTCATTGAGGTACTCAAATTTTCACAGGACAGGGTGGCAGAAGGTCTTGCCAAGGTATTGTTTTCTAATTCGCCTGTTAAAGAGTCAGTTTTAGGAGGAGCTGTGGAGGTAGTACGTGAGGGGGTAGCTTTTATAGAGGAAGCTTCGTCAGTAGTAAGAAGAAGGTTTGGCGTTGTTGATTCTAGTGACATGTGTTCATTTGATGAGGATACAAGGATAGCTGTTCGAGTGTCTCTGGTATTGTGAGTAAAAAGATTGGTTCTTAAGGAACGGGTTTGTACAGGTTCAGTCACTTTGATATTTGAACGGGTCCTGGTGCTTATAGAGGAAGATGGATTAACTTTAGAAGCTGGGGTGGTAAAGGGAAGTTGGTTGGTGCTTGGGAGTTCTGGGGAGTGGGCAATCTCCTCAGAGGTAGAGTGTTGGGAGCTAGCCGCAACTGATCCACCAGACATCTGCACAAAGTGAAGCAGGATGAGTAGGTGACCAGTGAGTCCTCCCAAGTGAAATGTCTTAGTAGACGTGTGTGAATAAACACATACAAACGGCCAGGAGCGAATGAAAGGCCAGGTTCGCCTAAACAGCTAGTTAGGCACAGGTACGCCTATCAAGGAATCTTGACTACTCTTCTTAGATTGGGTATTCATATATGATGCATACATTACTTGTACAAGTTTAATTTAAAGACAATGGTTGGTACATGCATTATAACAATAAACAATAACTGGTTTCTGGAAAAAGCGGATTACACATGGATTTTTACAAAAGCATGTAACACTAATGGGTTTTCAAATAAAGATCAGTACGAATTGGATTCTAGGGTTTTGGTTTCAAGAAATATCGAGGTTACGGAAGGAGGATACTCGGTCTAATAACGATTTAGAAGACAAACAACATAACAGGCCAATTCATGTGATAAAGATAAAGGTGTGTGTGTCTAAAAGTGCGTATACGAACTCAAATCAGTGCTAATTACAAGCATGCAATCAAGAAAACAGTAGTAAATCAATTCAGTGAAAGGTGCAAAAGGGATCATACCTTGATGATAGTTGGAAGGATTAGAGTGCCTGGAGTCGGAGAGTATCGCCGGGATGGTTCGCCGGAGTAGAGCTTCTCTTTGGGAGATGAACCGGTGGAAGAAGAAGAGAATGTGTGTTTGTGATAAAAGAAAAAGAAAAGGGGATGGACTGGTGTAGATATATATATAAAAAGAAAAGGGTTTTGTGGTGTGTAGAAATAAATAATATATTAGTAAGAATTATGATAGCCTTGGGAGATGGAACGGTGAGAAGCTGTGTTAGTGTATAACGCGGTTTTCCAAGGGGGAGAATGAGAGTCCCGGTACGATTTAAACTGGAAAGTTGTTTTTCCAAAATTAATTCCTGGGTATTTATTCAAAATATTAAAAGATTTGTTTTTTTGGAGAGAACTATTGAGAAGAAAATATTTCCTGGAAGGGGTTTAAATTAGATGAACCTGTGTTCGGAAAATTTGTTCAAATTTTCTTTGAATCCTTTAATGGTGGAAACGGTTTAAGTTTTAATTTAAAGAGAATCATGAGATTTTTGGAAAGGTTTTTTACTGGTTTAATTATGGAAAGGTTATTGTGAAATATATGGGATGTTAGGAGGATATGCTGGAGCTGGACATAAAAAGTGAAGCTGAACCTAATGACTGATGGCAAGGTTCCTTGTGTATTTTATAGCTACAAGGAACCGGGGGGTAGTTGTTGTGCCCAAAATTTGTAATGGGCTTAGTTTTGGGCCTATGGATGTTGGGGGCCTGGCAAGGTGTCTATAAGGTAGGAACGGGTTTGCAGGAAGAATGGAGGTGTACCTCTAGAGGGAAGCTCTGGAGGTGGAGGTTCGCTTTTGAGGGAAGCTGTGCAGGTTCAGGTGTACTTACAGGCTCCACCTCTGCAGGATCGAATGGATAAGGATTACCTCCTAGGTTTTAGGAGGCGTAAATTGAGTCCTTTTAACAGTTTATTTCATGGAGATACACGTTTCTAAATATGATAATTATTATATATTTGTGATATATATGGAGTTATTGTAGGATTGGACTTTGAGATTCCTACTTCGAACAGGACTCTACTAAGGGGCTAGCTGATTAAGGGATAAGGCATATTCCTACACAAATACTTCGAGATTAACATGGATGGAAGGATGGAACTCTATCAATTTCGTGGCTTAATGGACAAGGAAAGGATTCCTAACCTAAAAGAACTACATTAGGGTTTGATTCCTATAAATAAGATATGTAGGCAATTAGCAAGGGATTCGGTTTTTTACTTTCTGAATACACAAGGCACGTGTACCCTAAGTAATACATTCCTGGACATACTTGGCCGGATTTTTGCCATTATTGTCCGGTGAACTTGCTAATTCAGCCCAAAAAACACTAAATACCATTATTAGGTTCAGCTGCCCTCTTTTAGTACAGCTGTTCGGTTTGTTAATTATCCGAAAATCAAGGATAATTCCTGTTATTCCGGTGAGGCTTTGTCTGGGTGTCGTGTGAATTTTTTGCACAACAGTAATAATGTACTTGTTTCCTAAGTTTGTTGATAAATTGAGGGGGGTGAATTTAAAGAATGATCAATTGTTGAAACTTATCAAAGTTGTTGATAAATAAAGTAATCATTTTAATTTTCTCTATTATAGGTGGATTGATTATGAACTTGGCACACTTTCTTTCTTTTGATAATAGGAACTTGGCACTTTTTGCCAATTGAGTGAGTGAATTTAAAAAAAAATGATGAATTGGGTGTTGAAACTTATCAAAATTAGTGGTATTGAAGTTTAAAGATTTTCATGTGATATATTGATGTAAAATTTTTATCAATCAAATTAGTTTACAAATTCTTTATGTCTTACTTAGCAATAATGAAATAAAATATCAGGTATACTTAGAGGATAGTAAAGATAATACAACATTTACATCTAAAACGTATTCAAAACATAAAAAATAATAATTAATAACTATTTGATGTTATACGAAAATACTACATTCGAAATTTTGGATGCAATAAAGAAGATTATGGATGAATTTTATATAAATTCAAATTTTAAGAATGTAAGAATCATATTTTACAAAAAATGTAATATATATGTAGGCCTTTGCTCCATACAGAACACTCTTATATAACAAACAACAAAGAACACTCTAGATCTATTAGATCCTTTGGCCCCGCCAGGGGCACCCAATACAAAAAGTTATTATTTTTTTACCCTCTATCAAGTCTGCAAAAAATAAAATAAAAAATAAATAAAAAAAATAAAAATTACTGTTCACGTGATGACGTCATCACGTGAACAGTAATTTTTATTTTTTTTTATTTTTTTTATTTTTTGCTGGATGGTTGGAGCCTAAAAAAATAAGAACTTTTTGTATTGGGTGGCCCCGCCAGGGGCAATGGATCTATGAGATATGAGGTGTTCTTTATTGTTTGTTATATAAGGTGTTTGCTATGGTGTGCAACTCTATATATGTATATATATATATATATATAGGGTCTTGCTCAAATGAGAACCTTCACTTGAGATGAGATATGAGATCTAATCCTAGCCACACATATTTTATATCTAAATTAAATCCTAACCGTACAATTAATATTTTATTTTTTATTTTTTTATTATTCATCTAATCCACCATCATCTTCTTTATACTCCGATCAACAACTCCAGTCACCATCTCCAGCGACCAATTTCGGCCAAGTCAGAAAATCACCACCGATAAACAGAAAATCACCGCACTTCCACCACCTCCAGCCACCATGCCGCCGCCGCCACCACCACCAACAAAAATCACCGACTCTAAACAAAAATCACCGCACTTCGGCACCTCCGACCACCAAATTGTTCCACCACCAACAAAAATCACCACCGGTGTACGAAAATCACCGCGACCAAACCACCACAAACCACCACCACCTCCGCCCATCACCAACAAATCACCACCGGAACCCAAAAATCACCACAAATAAAACCATAACACAACAGAATCACCTCAAACGACTTCTTCCAAATTCAAAAATCACAACCTTTTAACATCACTGATCCCCACCAATGGAGGCTGTGACCACCACAATCACCAAACCACAATTATCTACACACCTTTAAATATGAATTTTCATCATCACGCCTCTTCTTTTAATTCACATAATTAAATTAAACAAACTAAAGTAAACTAACTGATTAAAATATAGCAGGTTCGATTCTCCGGTACCGGTGACATCATCTCCACAAAAAGAGAATGCGAGAAATCACCACAAAAAGAGGATGTGGTCGGAGGCGGGTTGGGGTAGTGGCGGCGGGTGGTGGCAATTTCGTATTTGATGAATGGTGTGAACAGAGGTGAATGAGAGCTTTAATTTGGTGGTTAAATGTCGTGATTTGGTCTTCAAATTCCGGCGAACTGGTGGCGTTAACAATGAGAAAGAGAGATAGTGATGGGGAGAGGGGAGAGACACAGGGACTGGGGGCGGTGTTTTGTGCGTGAGATAGAAGGGTGTTTAATTTGTGTGGTCAAGATTTAAAGTTGGTTAAAAATTGTGTGGTTAAGATTAGATCTTAGATCTCACAATAATAAGGGGTTCTCACCTGAGCAAAACCCTATATATATATATATTTTTTATGATTATAAAGTAAATATGAATTTATAATATAATTAGAACCATCAATTTATTTAGAATTTTATGAAACAAATATTGTGTTATTATTTTATCAAAATTGATCATCCTGTCCACCAAAAAAATTTATCGTAGTCAGTTTGAATCAAGGACTCGTCAAAAAAAAAAAAAAAAAAGTTTGAATCAAGGCTTCACAAAAGAAGTTTGACTAATTCTGCTGATAAATTTCGTTCGAATCAGACCTTTTTATCACTACACAGTACACACCCAAACCACAAACACTTGTTCTCTCTCTGGTCTCTCTGCTTTCTCTGTTATCATCAATACCCTAAAAACCCAATTTAACAAAATGTCAATAACTGCGTTGCTTTCCAACAAAAGATGGAGCTCAACGACATCGTTTAATGATCTTCCTCAAGAAACAGCAGCGGAGATTCTACTAAGACTGCCAGTGAAAGACCTAATCAGATCAACATCAGTCAACAAAACATGGTACTCTCTCATCAACAACCCCTCTTTCATTTATGCTCAAATTAATCAAATTAATCATTCTATTTCGCAATGCGATCAAAATGCTGTGCTTATAATCCCTCCTATTACCTCCCACCAAAACTACTGCTCCTTAATCTCTGCTGATACCTCCTCCCTTAACGAAAAATTCGACATTCCTTTCGAGACCAGGAGTCGTAGTTTGAGATTAATTGCTCAGGTACATGGAATGCTTTTGTTAACTGATTTGCACATAGGTTATTCTTGTTGAGACTTGTATCTTTGGAATCCCTATGTTAAAACACATAGAGTGCTTGTTTCCACTTGTTTTAAGAAGCACTTGGATGATCGGAAGGGCAGTTATTATTTTGCGGGTATGGGTTTTGATAAGGTCATGAATGATTACAAAATTGTTAGGATTGTTTATGTTAAGGATGAAAAGTCAAAGCTTTTCGGTGAGGTAGCTCCAAAGGTTGAGATTTTTAGTTTGAGGACGAATACGTGGAGGAAATTAGAGAACCCCGGAGTTCCAAGACTTGTTCATGAAGATGGGATTTATGTCAATGGTTGTTATTACTGGTTGGAAATAGGACAACCTGGAATTAAGGAGGCCCGAACTTGTCAGGCTAATAAACTGGTGATAATGTCTTTTGATTTTCATACTGAGCTGTTTGGGGAATTCAAAGTGCCACATGATGTTCCACATGTTCTGGAAGAACTTTCCCCAAAAAAGCTTATGCAGTTCGAGGATTCACTTGCTCTTTGTGTTGTAGGCAAACCGCTACTTGATAGGGTAAACAATGTTCCTTATTGTATATGGTTAATGAGACAAGAAAATGGTGTAGTCACTTGGACTCTGCGTTTTAGAGCTCTACTTAAAGGGTTGTTTGGGTATCCTTTAGACATCACAAAGAATGGAACACTAATAATAGAGGCATTTCGTGAGGAAAGCACAAGGATAGTCTCCTATAATTTCAAGAGAATGATTTTTAAAGATCTCGGGTTTGGTATGCATGGGGGTCCAGAGGTTCCACTAGCTGTTTGTGCTCCTTCCACTGTTGACACTTCGTTCCCAGAGAGTTTAATCATGTATGAGGGAGGAAGTCGCTTTTAAATTATGCCAAGTGAGCAATTTCTAGTCATCTGCTGGCAAGTGATATAAATTAATATCTACTTGCTAAAAGAACTGGTTTGTATCAACAGTCTTTACTGCTCTGCACGTAGAAGTATGGTTGAGTATGGAAAGGAAAATAATCATGTTTAGTCCATATTTGGTTTCGTTGTTTTTTGCTGTCCTTTCTTCTAACGATTGATATCTCCCTCCTCTTTCTGTGTCTATCTTTTAAAGTCATGTCACTTGTTTGTACTGAACTGTGGGTGTTGAGTAGTTTGTGAAGAAACAGGACAGAGCTGTCCATCGAGGTCTTTGTTATTACTCCTATAAGATTTTAATAGATACAAGATAGTGGATATAGTACACTTACTCGTCTTGGTAATTTTTTGCAGCTAAACTTGCTAATGTTGCTTTGAACTCTTACATAGACTGCGGAGCTACAAACCTTATGAAACGTTACTGAGCTGCATTCACCAAGATAACATGTCTTCATGCTGCTTTTGACCTTTATCAGCCTTCCACATACCCTAAATATTGTATTTCACATTGTCTAGGTTTTCAACTTTCTGTAGCATTTGTTGAACAATCTCCTTGGGTGTAGAATCAGAACCTTTAATCACAAACATATGATAATAGTGAAACTTGGAATTTCACCTGAATTGGCAAGACATTGAATGAACAGACAATATGAACCATAAGACTATAAGAGAGGGTTTTCCTACATAGGGTGTAGTAATCTGAGCATGACCGGCTTGTACTCTATACACAATAGATTTGGCAACAAATGACAATGTCACGCGTGGAAGTATTATTATATACATATGGTTTTTTTTGTGTCTGTTACTTGGGTGGTGCGCTAATATATGATTATATGTAAATATGATGTTGGGTGTGACAAAATCCATTAACAGAACTTAAAAACTTCAAAGATTATACTTTGCTGATTGACATCAATACGTTGCTTCTCTTTTTCAAAAGTATTTACTTACCTCTGATTTTGCATACAAATTTAGGGAAAAAATATTCAAAGTTGAGATTGCACACCGAAATTACACAGCGGAATGGTAAGAATTTGGGGTAGCAGTTCTGTATTGAAGTTGGGGTATGTTGGTGTCATGAGATTGGCATGACTAGACATATATTTTAAAGTTATGTATAACTTTTTGGCAGCACTTACGATAGTAATTAAGTAGTTGGTAAAACAATGAACTTGTAATATTCTGGAAAGCTACTGTTACTTATCCTATATATCAAAGAATGAAATTATATCATAAAGGACTTGTGTTTATGTCTCTCCATGGAACCGTTTTGTAGATATGCCTGAATGCCGCTTAAGTGTAGAAGCGTGGGCAACTTTGTTTGGTGTTGTATGCCGAGAGAAACATATAGAACCCTTGTGTTTTAGACTGTGTAATGTCTTTAGTAGACCTTGTATTTTAGACGGTGTAATTTCTTTAGTAGAGGAAATGTTCAAGTTTAGGTAGAACGTATGAAAAGTTAATGCAATCTCTTTAAGACCATATTCTTGATTCCTACTTCTACTGCCCGCATAATGAGTATAAATTATTACTATTTTGGGTCAATCTAATGTCGGAATTCTCTTGCTGATGATTTAATTACTGAATAGTTTTTAGACCAATTGTTGTGTAATTGCCAACCAAAATTTAACTTCGTAAGTTACACTCCTGTAAGCATGTACGATTGGATGTGGATGGATAGCGTCTGGTTTATTGATATCTCAAGAAGGCGAGAACTAACATTTTTTGTCTTGTTACCCATTTGCTATGCAAGGTATGGTTGATTTTTTGATGATGTTGCTTTGGGGGTCCTGATAACTTTAGTTGGTGCAACATGTAGATGAAGTTGTTTATATTTGCTAGCTTTTGGTACACTAGTAAGATCTGACAAAAACTTTTGAACTTTATTTGGTGTAAGAATTCCTAATTCCATAGATAGACATGTCCAAGTTTAGGAAAATGTCTCAACTTGACTCTCTTTTGCTACTTCTGTTATCAAAAAATATATTTTTTTTTTGTCTTGTTAGAAAAAAATATATTTCTATTTTTTTAGTGTTTGTAATGTATTTTTTAGGGAGGAAAGTTCTCAATGAATTGCTGTGATTTTACTATTATGATAGTAATAATTTAAAGAGGCTGATAATTTTCGTTGTTGATGTACACGGTTGGAATTAAGTAGTTTCGTCGCTATTTTATATATGCTTTGAAGTTGTTTGTCCAATGAAGTATATGATTTGTCATTGCCAATGTATTATCATTAAACGAAGGAAAAAATGACAAGATGTCTTGGCGTCTTAGCCTGCTAAGATAGAAATGAATTTATTGTTCTTTGATAACTCATGTTAGTTATCTGAACACTCTTTAGGCAATTACCCTGCCTGCATGCAATTGCTCAAGTTACATTGAGAGATTGACTCAAGGTCATGTATGAGAGGTTACATGATGAGGTTGCTGGGATAGGATATATTGATATATGATTTGATTCTGCAGTGTCAAGCATATGAATGACTTACCATTTAATTGACTTGCCTTTGCATGTAGAGTAATAGTGTTAATCTCGTGATTAGTATGATAAACGTGACAGAAAACTAGTCTGAGTGCAAGAGAGAGAGGATGCATTGCCTAATTGCTTTCAGCGGTTGTGGAAGAAAATGTCAAGCTATTCTGCATTTGTGTTGGTGGTTGGAATGATGAGGAAAGCACTCCTATGCAGCTATTCTGCATTTGTGTTGGTGGTGGAATGATGAGGAAAGCACTCCAATTCTGCAGAGTGCAGTCTGCAGGCGCCGTAGACTATATTCAAGTAAGTAATGGAAGCTCTAAACCGAAACATGTAACAGAAGTATAAGAAACTGAATGGATGTCTTGGGGCTCAGTTTTTCAGCTGATAAATGCGTTTTGCTGGAATATTGGTGAACGAATCACTGTCATCTCTAACACCTGATGTTGATCTGCTGGCTATGGCTGGACAAAATCGACTCTTGAAGCGAATATGAGCCATGTGTAATTTTGATTAGACTTGTTGTGTTGTGTTTCTGTTGTGCATTCTATTTAACGCTATGCATGGCGATGCTGTAGGTTAGCAGCTGACTTGTATATTTTATGATTAAACTTGTTAATTAGTACAGATGGTAATCACACATCCAGGATTTCAAATTACAAAATTGTCATCTTCATTTTTAAGAAAATATATTACTATAATTTTAGATAATTTTTAAGAATGGCCTCAAAAACGATTCTCTCATTATTGTTGTATTTTCCCGCTCTTATATGATCGCAAATGGCAATTGGGGATTTATTTGACTTTTTGTCAACAATAAATTATTCTTAAGTAATTGGATGATAAAATTAACGATTTTACCATTTAATTAAATCTATAAATATGTAAATATTTTGAAATTAGACCACAACAATTTATGTTCAAAATTAAATTGTTGACCATTCTAAACCCGACGATGATCTTTACGCTGATTACTAAAAAATATATTTAGTTGGGTTCTAATTTTTCATTACTAAACCTTCCAAACAAAATGTTTTCTGAAGTTTACACTTATAAAAATGTAATTAAATCTATACAAGTGAATCAATATATGCCATTCTATCCGGGATACCTGGGTATAGAAACTCGAACACAGCATATATTCGAGTATCCAATTTGAAAATTTGAAAATTCTGAATTTTTGACGCACAACACACCATTATCATATTTGACCAGAAAATAACAATCAAACTCAAATTTATTATTTTTGTAAAAAATTTTGTAAATTAGACATCTTTTCAACTTTTATCATATTCTTATTTTTGTTTTTTGGTTCTCATATATTTTGAACTATAAATTTGATTTAATCTAAAAATTTTGACAAGAAATAAATGTAACTAGCGTAAAAGCCCGTGCAAAGCACGGGCACTGAACTAATTTCTCGTCCAAAATTAATTGTATATATATTCAAATAATATTTTAACTAAAAATATAATAAACGATAAAATTTCAATTAATCTAATATTTTAATATTTATTTTGTAATTTTACATACCATTTTTTAATTATATATTTTTAATTATTTTTTAACTCAATTTTAAAATTTTATAAATATTTCAATTGATGTTAAATATGATAAAACGACTTTAATGACCCATGTGTTGTGGAATAAAAAGTAGGGTTTAAAAAGTGCGGCTAGGGTTCGTGAGCTTCGTGCTTTAATGGCTGCACGTGTGTTACCGTGACCTAATTCAGGTCTTCACAAGATGCCTACGTATCTCAATGTCGAGAATCAAGCCAAAAAACGTAGTTCTGAGATGAGTGGTATGACCCTTTATATAGGCTGTAGGAGCCTCAGAATCGTAGTAGGGTTTGGAGACTTGGTGGACAAGTCACCGTTATTGAGGAAGGTTCTGACTCCTTCCTTATAGGAATTAGTTTCCTTGTTGGATTAGGTGCCTTGGAGGCTACACAATATCTCTGGGATATTCCAGAACGTTCCTGGTTTCTAGAACGTTCCTGTTTTGTGGATCAGGCCCGTGTTATAAACAAGCTTGTACCTGGCGTCCCCGGTTTGGGCTGTTCTTTTGGGCTTAACCACTAACCACGAATTTAATGCCCAGCTAGGGTTTTGGGCCTCATTTATGAGCGAATAAATACTATAAATTAATTATGTCTTAGGGATTATTTTTCACCCATATCATTTGCCCCCCAACTTCTAGGAAAACTTGATTTCGTAGAAGTTTAAGGTCACACCGGCCCTACCAGGGTATCGTCTTGCAGTGAAGTGTGGAGCGACCTACACATTCACAATGACTAAAATTCTCTCCTAAGTTAATACTTAAGAAAGTTAAACGTTCCTTGGCCTCTCGAACCTTTTTCTTAAGATTTCTGGGCCTTTCGGGAATAGGATTAGTGTCGTTTCGAGCTCATAGACACTAATCCAAGTGCATTTCGTGCATAGGATCCTTTATCATAGATTCACTAATGATTTATTTCCCTCAACTTATCTAAGTTAGGGTTAATATCAGGCGGTCATTGCTCATAAGCCCTAATAAGGGCTAATTTTTGAGCAAAAGATACTAATTCGGCCCTAATCGGGGCTAAGTAACCCTAAACGGGGCTATAAAGGCCTTAATCGAGGCTAAATAACTCGTCCTTGATGTATTTATTACTAGGATATTCATTCTTAACCTTAAGATAGGTTAATACTCGAGTGGAAATCCTTAAACGTCGCTAAACGAGGTTAATCACCCCCTAATTGTGATTAGTGAAATCCTAACCTCAAATTTTGAAGTCAAGCTCATATTGTAGAGATTTTTATAATCTCCTGGACGGAAAAAGAATCACGTGAAAATACCCATTTTTGAGCGTTCTAGAGCCAAACGAAATCAGCTAGGGGTCTAGGTGTTCGAAACACCTGGACCCATTTTTCCCCCAAGGTGGCCTGGTCGGCCAACCCTGGTCGGCCATTTGGCCAAGGGTGGCTGGAACCCACCCAAGACTATAGAGAATTTAATGAGCTTCGCGTGGACAGTAAGATCGTCCAAATCCAATATCCGGAGCTCGAGATATGGCCCAAATAGCGTGGATAGCCCGGAGGTGTTTTCAAACCCTCCTTAAGAGTTTTGTAGTAACTTGTTCTCAAAAAAATCACCTTGATTGCTTGAAACTTCATGTTCTTAAACCCTCAATCTTTCAATCATGTTCGAATCATGGATTCGTAGCCGATATTGGTTGGCTGAGGGGTGTTTCGAACACGTCAAGGGTTTCTGGTTTTCAAACCATACCTGATTTTTCAACACCCCTAACACTTCTAACCTCAAATTTTGAAGTTGATCTTATATGATAGGGATTCTTATAATCTCCTGGTTGGAGAAAGAATCAAGTGAATATACCCATTTTTGAGTTGTCTAGGCAAGAAATACGGTCCCCTGGAAGGTGTTTGAAACACCTTCAGGGTCTTTCAACACCCTCACGGTTTCTGAACACCCCTGGCATTTCTAAACTCAAATTTGAAGTTGAGCTTATATGATGGGGATTCTTATAATCTCCTGGTATGAAGAAGAATCACATGAAAATATGCATTTTTGAACGTTTTGGAAGCGAAATACCTCATTCTAAGCTGGTTTTCAAACCAGGCCTTGTTCGTAACAAGGTCATTTTTTCAACTTCAAGGAAACACTTGGCCACCTACATAGGCTTGTAGAGGACCTTGCAAGGTTCTTCAATCTCAAATTTGAGCTCAAACGGAGCATTTTTGAGCGTTCTGGAGGGTCTTGAAATCACCTAGGGGATTCAGGCCTTCACAAGACCTGACCAAGGTGTTCTAGTCGGCCAACCCTGGTGGCCATTCGGCCATGGGGACCTGGTCGGCCACCCCTTGTCGGCTGGGCCCCATGAATTTTTTTTTGAATGTTTCAAACATCTTCAAGGTCTTTCAACACCCTCACGGCTTCTGAACACCCTCCAGGTTTTGAACACCCCTGACATTTCTAAACCCAAATTTTGAAGTTGAGCACATATGATAGAGATTCTTATAATCCCCTGGTATGAGCAAGAATCACATGAAAATATGCATTTTTGAACGTTTTAGGGGCGAAATACCTTATTCTGAGCTGGTTTTCAAACCAGACCTTGTTTCAAACACCCTCCTTTTTTCAACTTCTTGAAACCACTGAGATACCTACCTAGGCTTGTAGAGGACCTTGAGAGGTTTCCAAATCCCAAATTTGAGCTCAAACGGAGCATTTTTTAGCGTTCTGGAGGGTCATGAAACCACCTAGGGGGTTCAGGTCTTCACAACACCTGACCAAGCTGTTCTAGTCGTCCCACCCTGGTCGGCCATTCGGCCATGGGGACCTGGTCGGCCACCCCTGGTCGGCTGGGCCCCAAAATGTTTTTTTTGAATTTTGGTCAAATTTTGACTAGTTGACTTTGACCGTTGACTTTGACTTTTGACTTTGACTTTGACCAAAATCAAAACTTGTTTCAAACTCCCCTCCTTGTTTCTAGAGTGAGTTTACAACACCTTGGTTGATTTTGTGATCCTTAATCACAAACAACCTTCTTCTTAGTTTTAAGGACCTTTGGGTTTTAACTTGTTCTTGAACTCTTAGTTTCAAATAACCTTGGATTCAACTATGACCTTTGGTTTCCAAACACCCTTCCATCCTCATAATAGGATGTATAATTTGTAATGAAGTATCTTTGGACTTGCCCCCCTTATCCTTAAATAAGGAGGTCTTGCTTTTTAGTTGCATATTCAAGGAATTCCCTTGTTTTCAACACCCGACTTCAAGTCTAGGATATTTTGGTTGGGTTTTGATCCCTGATTTTGACTCAAGGACCTTAAATCTCCTACCTTGTTTGTAGGACCTTGCTTTGGTTTGAATTTAACCAATGGTTCCTGATTCAAGTTGTTGAATTCAAACAACAAGCTTGATTTGAGGCGGACAGCCTTGTTGGCCATCAAGGCTTAAATTTTGTATTAGGATTTGAAATTCAAAACTTTAAGTATGGAAATACAAAGGACCTCATATAGAGAGACCTTCGATCAATGCATATCTCAATGCTCTCACTAACAGTTTTCGTGCCTCCAAGGCATTATCAGGGAGCCAACCAGTCTCAGGATGATATTTGATGGGGATCTATCTAGCAACTTCCAATGTCGATGGGTACCAACAACTTGTGCTCTATAGTGGGGGTCTCCAAGACCTGATAGTAAACACTCCTAGCGCAATTCTCGATTTTAGACGAGCCGAACTTAGATAAGGCATCGGCCGTTATACCAGGAAGCATTCCTCGAATCATACCAACTGTGATTTTACAATCCTCAAGTATTTCACCATCGTTTTATCTTTGGCTTCAAAATCTTCATTCACTTATCTCCGTTCACTTGGGCTATCACCAGCCTTGAGTCTCCACAGACTTTAAGATTTTTGGCCCTCATGGCTATAGTCGAGCCTAGTCCGGCTATCAAGTCTTTATACCCTGCTTCGTTATTAGTCGTTGAAAACTTCAACCTCAAGGCATATTCAATCGTGTGTTCCACTTTTTTTTGTTTTTGATAACCCATCAAAATAGGGCACCCAATATTCCTTCTAAACTTCATCCTTCTCTCCCTCTTGGGGTGTCTCATCTTGCCCTTGCTGGGGTGTCATCAAAATAGGGCACCCAATATTCCTTCTAAACTTCATCATTCTCTCCCTCTTGAGGTGTCTCATCTTGCCCTTGCTGGGGTGTTGTGCCTTCCTGCCCCCCTGACTTCTTGGTTGTCAGTTGTACATTCAACCACGAAGTCAGCGAGTGCCTATGCCTTGACGTCCATTCGAGGCTTGTACGTAATATCAAACTCCCCAAGTTCGATCGCCCAATTAATTAGCCTTCCCTTGGCCTTCGGGCTTTGCAATATGCTTCTTAACTACTGGTCCGTCAGGACTTCAATTTTGTGTGCTTGGAAGTATGGTGTATCTTCCTTGGGCCTGTTACCAGTGCCAAAGCAAAATTTTCAATGGGAGAGTAATTCAACTCAGCTCCGTGCAACATCTTGCTCACGTAGTAGATAGGCTTTTGAACCTTGTTTTCCTCTCGAATGAGAATGACATTCAGTGCTTGTTCGGATATCGCTAGATATAAATATAAGGTCTCTCCGGGACTAGGTTTGGCCAACAACGGGGCTTTAGCCATGTACTTTTTCAACTGTTCAAAGGCCTCTTGGCTTTATGAAGTCCATTCAAAAATTCTCACCTTCTTCAAAGCCTGAAAGAAAGGCAAGCACTTGTTTCCAGACTTGGAGATGAATCTACCTAAGGCTGTAATTCTTCCAGTCAATTTCTGTACGTCCTTTATGGAACGTGGTGATTCCATATCTCGGATTGCCTTGAT
Organism: Saposhnikovia divaricata; assembly: GCA_036435485.1. Lineage (NCBI taxonomy): Eukaryota > Viridiplantae > Streptophyta > Magnoliopsida > Apiales > Apiaceae > Saposhnikovia > Saposhnikovia divaricata. The sequence continues at coordinate 85,835,705 of CM071594.1, forward strand.
CTTATTAGGGTTGGCTTCTGTGCCTCGCTTTGAAACCATCAGACCCAAAAAATTTCCAGATCTCACGCCGAAGGCATACTTGGCTGGATTCAACATCATCTTGTGGTGCCTCAGCACTTCAAATGCCTCTCTGAGGTTCTTAATATGGCATGCCTTGATTAGGCTCCTGACTAACATGTCATCCCCGTAGACCTCTTTGGTCTTCCCGGTCAAGGGTGCAAAAATCTTGCTTGTTTATTAGCCTATGGTAAGTGGCTCTTGCAGACTCCTCATCTTGGGTTGACATCAACCTAGAGTTTTTAAAACAACCTTCCTTGGCTCGATTGGCCATAATGGCTTCAATGTTTGTCTTGGTTCTTAGGGCTTCTCTAGCGGCCTCTCGGCTGGCATGTGCTTGGCCTTAGGGATGTTCGAGTGTTGAACGTCGATGCTCGAATGTCGATGTTCGAATGTCGAAAGTTGATGTTCGAAATTAAGGGTTTTCAACCTCAAGGAAGTTCTTTAAACTCGAACCTTGAAGTTTTGATGAAAGAGTGCATATTGGACTACCTTCACATGGTTTCAAGCCAAGTTTTGGGTGTTTTAAACCACCAAAACATCAGAGCCTCTGGTCATCTCCTTAAGGTCGGCTGAAGGCCTCCTTGGCTTCTGGTCGATCCCATGAGGTCTTGAACCTTCCCTATGACGTTTTCAATCTCCATTTCAGGGTTAATATTCAAGTGTTCAACGCTGGTGTTAGATGTTCAATGTTGGCATTATGGATCGAGAATCCAAAATATCAGATTGGTTTTCAAGTTTTGACTTGAAGCTTCAACCTTTGGATCTTGATTGGAGGTTCATGACCCCCTCAAGTTTGACCTTCTTGGCCTTCATGGCTAATATCTCGTGTTTCTCCACCTAGAATTCGAGGTTGATATTCACATGTTCAACGTTGGTGTTCATATGTCGACTACCAAGTATTCACGACCTTTCTTTTGGATTGATGTCAAACTAAAGTTCTCTAGGATCCCTTACTTGACTTCATGTCTTTCATGGCTTGTCTCAAACCTTTGTTCTGATTTCAGGGTTTTCAAACCTATCTTTGCTTCTCCTTTTTCTTGATTCAGGTTCAAGGATTTAAGGTTGATCCTCGATTTAGATTTCGAGAAATACAACCCCGTGGGCTTCTTACCTTTTAAACTTCCGAGATGAAAACTTGCTTGGACTTCTTAATCCTTGTTCAAGGATATTCTTATATCTCTTGACCTTAGGACTATAATTCAAGGTTCTTTATTTGTTTCATCCTTGTATCTTCACTCCAGGTACTTAAAAAATATTGAAGAGTAGCTAGTTCTTAGCCTCCACAGCCTTACATGGCTTTAATTGCCAGATGTGGCTTTTTAATCATCTTGTCTTTTATCCAGGGTCCTTCAAGGACTTAAACTCTTATTTGGTTGTATTATAACCTAACTCTCGACCCTTTAGGGTTTTTATTTATGGTTTGTTTGTTTCCATTCGTGTATTCTTTTATTTTCGGTACTTGGTCATCTTTGACTTACACACATCAGGTGCTTGGCACATAAATAAAATCACAGAATAGAGAATGAAAAACAAACTTGCATTAATAACTTGAAATGGGTTCAACCCTTACATAGAGTACTACTGTCCTACTTGGATCAACATGCTCTGCAATGGTTTCATCGAACCTTATTTCTACTTCTACTAGATAAATATGAAGTTAAGTCCTATTAAGATAGTTTGAACCCATCGGGGCTCTTGCAAGACTAGGCCTGCATCGCTTGATTTTGTTTTTGATGCTCCATCAAAATAGAGCACCCATTACTCCTTCCTATCTCCTCATTCTTATTCTGAAGTTCACTTCCTTCTTGGGGTACTATCTCCTGCCCCCCGACTTCTTGGTTGCCAATGGTACATTCAACCACGAAGTCAGTTGATGCCATAGCCTTAATGGCTGTTCGAGGCTCTTGTGTGATGTCCTCTGCCGACCTTTCTAGGTCTTCCTTATCACTGTGGACATCCACGTCTTCAATCGGAAGGACCTGCCCCCCGACTCCATCAGGCCTTAACGCAGCTACATAGCAGCTCCTAGAAATTTTCTGATCACCTTTTTGTTCTCCTACACCATTCCTGGTTGGAAACTTGATCTTCATGTGATAGGTTGAGGCCACAGCCTTAAAAGCGTGAAGTCCAGTCCTCCCAAGGATGACATTGTAAGTAGAAGATGCTTTGATAACCAAAAAGTTCAGCATCTGCGTGGCCTCCATTGGCTTCTGTCCAATCGTGATGGGTAACTGAATAGTTCCCTCAATTTTGGATTCTACTCCATTGAATCCATATATAGGCATGTTATTGGGGGTCAACTGAGAATCATTGTACCCCATCTTCACAAACGCATCATGAAACAGAATGTTGACGGAAGCTCCATTGTCTATCAAGACTCGCTTCACCTCTGAGTTTCCAATCATAGGAGTTATGACCAGTGGGTCATCGTGGGGGAACTTCACCCCTTCAACGTCTGAATCATCAAATTCAATTGTTACTTCGGTTCTTGCACGCTTTGGTGCCTCTCCGACAATATGCATCACCTCTCGGGCATAAGCCTTCCGAGAGTTCTTTGTTGTCCCGGCCGCGGTCGGGCCTCCTGAGATCATGTTGATTACTGGCCCTCGGGGTTGTGGGTTGCGATCTTGATCATCGTCGCTCCTATCATACTCTCTTCTCTGATTACCACGATCTTCACCCTTAGTGAAGTGACTCAGTTTCCCTCTACGGATCAAAAACTCGATCTCATCTTTGAGTTGCTTACAATCATCAGTGTCATGCCCCACATCTCTGTGGAATCTGCAATACTGATTCTTGTTTCTCTTTGCGGGATCACCCCTGAGTGGCTTCGGCCATCGGAAATCCTTATCCTTCTCAATGTCCAACAAGATTCGACTCCTAGGAGTATTCAACCTTGCATACTCAGTGAACCTTGGTTCTTAGAGGCAGAGTCGGAGTCCTCGCTAGTTCGGGGATATTTGTCCCTAGCATCGTACTCTTGCTCTTGCTTCCGCTTTCGGGAACTTCCGTTTCCTCCATTCGTTGTAGGGGCTTCTGCCTTCCTCATGCTCTCTTCTGCTTTTATGTATTTACTCGCCCTTCTTTGAAGCTCAGTCATGCTCTCAGGGGGATGTTTTGCCAACGACATCTGAAAGTAGGTGTTCGTTGTTCCATTCTCCAGGGCTATCATAGCTACCTTGTTCTCCAGGTCTGGGACATTCAATGTCTCCTTGGTGAAACGCTTGAGATAATCCCTCACCCTTGTTTCACTTGCATGAGAGATGCAGAGCTTTTTTCATGGACTTTTCCACTAACAAACTGATTGATGAAAGCAGTGCTCAACTCCTTGAAGGAGCCAATTGAGTTTGCGGGCAACCGGCTATACCATCTTTGAGCCATGCCTGCCAGGGTTTGAGGGAACGCCCTACACTTAAGAGCGTCGTTGGCGGGTTGTAACAATAGCGCGTTTGAAAACGTCCTGACATGATTCGAGGGATCACCCGTTCCATCGTATGATTTTATCGTGGGCATCTTAAATTTTCGGGAAACATGAGCGTTCATCACCTCCTCAGTGAACGGGGGTGTGGGATCGTCAGGATCTCCAAGTGGCATCAGGTCTTTGGGATCACCTCTGGGGGTTTCCACCCTTGTAACTCCTCCAGTTGGGGCATCAGCCCTTCTTTGTCTCCTTGAAGATCTTTCCAAATCAATAAAGGGAATCTCCCTCGAAGTTGGAGGGGGCCTATTCTGATTCTGCCTTGCTTTCTCCCTGGCTATATCGTCCTTCAGCCTTTGGATCTCAGCCTCATGGGCCTTGATTCTCTCAGCGACTGTTTGAGGAGGTCCATCATTGATTCTTCGAGTCCTTCCCATAGGCTCCTTGCTTGCACGTCGCCTCCTCGGGGCTTCATCACGATCATCGTCCTTAGACGAGGAATCATCAGTGTAAGGTTCGGAGTAATCATAATACCCTTGCTCAGGAGGGGCTAAACCCCTAACATAGGGAGGCTGATACGACTCAGGTATCTGTAGAGCATGACCACTTGGTCCAGGATCCCTGCAATTTGGAGGGTAGTTAGGCAATCCGTATAACGGATCGGTGCTCACGGGGAGTGTAGTGGTGGAGATCTGAACTCTTGAGAGTGGGGGACGGCTATTTAATGGTGAGACCACCATCTGAAGCTGATTGGTCTCACGTCCTGGATGGACGTCCACTGGTAAGGTTCTCTCAACATGGGGATTCGTCCCTATGGGTTGAGAAACTTGAAGCTGAGTGGTTGTCTCTGTTAATGGGGGTACATACCCTTGCTCCGTAACAACAGGTGGAGCACTGGAGATGGCTGGTGGATCAGAAGTTACAGGAACGTTCTCGGATGTCGTTCTTCGTGTGTTAACCATGGTTGATGTTGTCGTCCCACAGACGGCGCCAGATGTTATGGAATAAAAAGTAGGATTTAAAAGTGCGACTAGGGTTCGTGAGCTTCGTGCTTTAATGGCTGCACTTGTGTTACCGTGACCTAATTCGGGTCTTCACAAGATGCCTACGTATCTCAATGTCGAGAATCAAGCCAAAAAGCGTAGTTCTGAGATGAGGGGTCTGACCCTTTATATAGGCTGTAGGAGCCTCAGAATCGTAGTAGGGTTTGGAGACTTGGTGGACAAGTCACCGTTATTGAGGAAGGTTCTGACTCCTTCCTTATAGGAATTAGTTTCCTTGTTGGATTAGGTGCCTTGGAGGCTACACAATATCCCTAGGATATTCCAGAACGTTCCTGGTTTCTAGAACGTTCCTGTTTTGTGGATTAGGCCCGTGTTATAAACAATCTTGTACCGGGCATCCCCGGTTTGGGCTGTTCTTTTGGGCTTAACCACTAACCACGAATTTAATGCCCAGCTAGGGTTTTGGGCCTCATTTATGAGCCAATAAATACTATATTAATTATGTCTTTAGGGATTATTTTTCACCCATATCACCATGCATATATATAAAATTTTCAAACAAATTTTTAATTTTATCATATACTCATCTAAGTACTCAGTCATTATATATTATATTGATCAATTTGTCATATTATATAGAAATCCATATAAACCATACTTTATAATCGAGTTATAGTCTAACTGATCATTATAAATACTTATTGTAGTTTCGTAATATTTACGATTTGAAAATTTTATATCTTTTTTGATTTTATTTTATTTTTATTTTTTTTGAAACCCAAACCAGAATTTTATAAAAATAAGTCGATCTCCGCCAAGGCCAAAATGCCTTGAGGAAAGTTACCAAGATAAATACATTCATCACTAGATGTTGGCGATGGAGTTCTAGCCATCAAATGAGCAACACTGTTTCCCCCCCTTCTAACATGAGAAAACGAGAATGAATCAAAACTAGAGCTTATGGCAAGCATATCTTCGACTATTAGATCTTCTGGAGTTAATCCCAACTTTCGAGAGTTGAACCGCCTTACTATCTCTAAGGCATCCGACTCCAACTGAATGTTTCGGAACCCGAGTCTTCTCGCTATGACCAACCCAAACCTTGCTGCTGCTCTCTCTGCCACTTTAGCATCCCAGTTTGAACTCCGTCTCAACACTGCTGCAACCACTACTTGTCCAGTGCTATCCCTCCCAATGGCTCCAAGCCCAATCAGCCCACCACCTAATATAGCAGCATCGGTGTTAGATTTGATAATATTTGGCGGAGGTTTCTGCCAGGAAGACACCAGGTTGCTACTAGTCCTTCCATGCCCAGGGAACACTCGACTAGCATACTCCACGAAGTCCCCCACCATTCGAGCAAACCCAGTTGAAACAGCTGCAATATTAGGGTTCCCATTTCCAATAACTTTCTCATTTCTGCTAAACCAAACTGCCCAGATAATTGCTAGGACCTCTCTTGCTTCTGCTTTGCTAAACTTCTGGAATATCCATTCAATGAATGACTTGAAGCTCGTCATTGGTGCATCAATAAGAATAGAGGCAAACCTGCTCTTTTCCCAGAAACCTGTCAGCCATTGGCATTGAACTAAAGCATGCATGATTGATTCGTCTTCCTTCTTACAGATTGAAAATATTTTGTCAGGGAGAATGTGGCGATGTCCTAGTCTTTCACGAACCGCTAAAGCTCCTGAAGACGCTCGCCATAAAAATTGATTCAACTTAGGGGGGCACTCCATATTCCAGATTCTACTCCATATTTCTGAGGCAATAGGTCCATGTGTCTCCTCCCAGCTCGCTAAATGACCAAGGCGTCTTATCCAATAGGCAGATTTCACACTATAAGCGCCTTCTTTTTCTGGATACCAGTAGACTGAATCCCCTGGCAATCTAATACTTAAAGGGATTCGTTTGACTCTTGCTGCATCACCTGGACATAACACCCTACTAACAGTCTCATCATTCCACGAACTGCTGGCCTCGTCAATGAGCTCAGCCACTTTCATATAAGGGTTTGGGGTGTGGTTTATTTCTGGGGAAACTAACAGCTTCCTCCCTGGAATCCAATGGGCTGACCAGACTGGAATTTGATGCCCATTAACAACTCTCCACCTAAGCCCTTCAATAAGCAGCGATTTAGCACTCCAAATGCTCCTCCAAGAGTAACTTGGATTGTGGCCCAAATACGAATCTAGAAAAGACCCATTTTTATAATATTTTGCTTTAAGAACACGGCCAACTAGGGAGCTGTTGTCATTGATTAGTCTCCACCCTTGCTTAGCAAGCATTGCTAGATTGAATGTTTTTATATCTCTGAAGCCCATACCACCCATATTTTTGGGGAGACACAAAGATTCCCTGCATCTTTTTTGATTTTATTTAATGTTAATTATGTTAACTTTTTATATATAACATAGATCAATTTTTCAATTATTTTTAGAGTTCTTATCTTTTTAACATAACTAGTGTAATAGCCCGTGCAAGGCACAAGCCTGTATATAGACACCAGTAGTACTGTTGTAATGAAGTTTGCAGAAAGTGGGTTAGTAACGTGCTGATTGTGAGGTCGGGAGTAATCGTAATTATTAGAGTGTTAGATTAGTGGAGTCCCCGACCCTTACGAAATATTTGTATTAGGTACAAAGGAGCTTAGCTGGCGAATGGGTATGTACTTTGCATCAGAAATGTGGGTGCATGTAGAATTTAGAGTTGTTCATATTGAATAGTAACGAACCTTGTAACTTATCAGACCGTGGCTGTGTTTGAACCATGGGGGTTACATCGCCTGCACCTTACAATTTATAACTGTATTTCAGAGTTAGCTTTGTTTGTAGGATAACAAAGGGTTTAACTTGTTAATGAAAAGTTTGCGTTCCAAAAGGCTTGGGGCTTGATTTTGATGCAACTAGTTGGTTTGGGTATACATTTTTAGTAGCAGTGTAAATTATCACAAAGAATGTATCTATACAAGTCAAAAGTGTGACATTTTAGTTAAGTAACGTATATTGAAATGATAATCGTGTAAACCTTTCTTTTTTAATAATTAAAAGATAAAAGCAATTAGTTGTTGTTTTTTAGAGTTGGTTTTATACCTTGGATCATTTTATTTTAGTTACGCATTGTTATTCTAAATTTGTGTAATTTTTTATTTTTTCTATTACACCAATTGTAACTCTCAATTACACTCGCTCTTATGACCAGCATTCCGTCCTCTAATTGACTATACAGTTGAGGAAATAAATATCCCTCATTTGTTCAAAAAGGAAGCAGAACCAACTAACAAACTATCATGTATAAATTACTAAAGAAATAGAAAAATTTTATTTGTGTTTATGGTAAGTTGAAGCGAGTAAGACTATACAAGTAGTCAGAACACCTGTACTCTCAGAAGTAACAACTAAGGAATCTTGTTTGACAAGATTGTAGAAGCACTACAATAGTTGGGAACTGTTCACAGTAATTAGTAATGACCTTAGTCGACTAAAACTTTGTTCAAATAAAGTGTTTCTGATGATAGCATATTGCTGAGCTAGTACGGCCCTGCGAAAGGCATAGCAAACCCAAATCATATTATCACCAATACATAATGTACACAGTAGATATAGGCAAATATAAATTACTCAAAATATGAATAAGTTATTCTGTGAGTGTATTATCTCACATTTTAATCGATCTAAATATGAAGTAATCCTAATATTTGATATATAATTTATGATCCTACTTTTGAAGAAAGTTCTTTTTAACTTGACTATTTGATTTATTTAATTTATTTTTTTGTACTATCTATTATTTTCCAAAATCTTATCTTTTATTTATAAATGTATAATCCGATAATTATCATAGATGTCAAGTAAACATGTTATCAATTCATGTTATATGACATTGATTATTGTCTAATTTTAAACTAATTTTAACTCTGAATTTATTAATTTTTTTTAAAAAAATAAATAAATAAATAGGTAAATTATTTGTAATACGTTATTTATGTCATATAAATTTATACACCATGTTTTATGTATTAAATACAATTCAAATCAAGTATAAGAAAGAAAACACTATTATATAAAGATATAAAATATATATTTTAGTTAACATTATACGTAAGAAATATTTATTTAAGTAAAAGAAAGATAAATGTACATCACACATGATACTGTTATCAAAATTTGATATAAAAAATCTATAAAATTGGTTGTATACATAATCATATATGATTTTTTTGATAATGAGAATACATAATTTTATAAACAATATAAGTTATCATTAACATATTTACTCAAAAGTAAATTAATAGGAAAAAAAGAAAAAGGGAGAGAACAGGCTTATGTAATATGTTTTTTAGTTCAAACTCAAAAACTTATGTAGCTCAATGGTTATAAGGACGAGTTTATTTGGAGAGGATATGGGTTCAATGCGTTGAAAGTCTAAATAGTTGGTTGACCAAAATTCCCTAATATAACTCATATATTTAAATTTTTATATACCTAAAACTAATTTGATGCAATTATTAATTATGTATGATTTGATAACTAAAATTTACATATTTATTAAAATCAAATTTTATTTCAAGAATTTAATATCTACATGAATACACATGTAAATAAATTTTTTTTTTATTAACACAACAAACTAATGTCTTGCTCTTAAATTTATCTAACTAAAGTATTGCTCTTTTGCAAGTTCTCTGTCTTGTTTATAACAAGTTTTATTTCATAATTCATGTTCATTATCTTGAGTACAGTGTGAAACGATTATGGTGAGTAATCTCAAAGAAATGTATGCGAATCTGGTATTGGAAGATGAGGAGGAGGATGGAGTATTCATTGCTAATGAGGAGATAACGGTAAAAGAACAGTCATTTGTGCTAATTGGTCGTTTCTTAACGGAGAAAAACATCAATTTTAGTGCAATGCAGAATGTGATGGCATCCTTATGGAGACCAAAAGAAGGTGTGGAAATACATGAGTTGGGAGAGCAGCGATTCTCTTTTGTGTTTTTTCATAAATTGGATCTACAGAAGGTGATTGAAGGTGGACCTTGAATGTTTGAACAGAGCTTGTTGTTATATCATATTTTAGGAGAGAATGAAGATCCACATACAGTTCCGTTGAATAATATGGATATATGGATGCAAGTTTATGATGTGCCAAAGGGGTTAATATCTGAGAATCTGTTACAAAACATTGGCAATTTTGTAGGTAAGTTTGTCAAATCAGATTCTAATAATATTAATGGAGTATGGAAGATGTTCTTGCGTATTCGAGTCACGTTGAATGTGGAGAAACCTATTAAGCGGAGGATGAAATTAAAAAGAGAAAGTGGAGAGTGTAACTTGGTGAATTTCAAGTATGAAAGATTAAGTTTGTTTTGCTTTGTCTGTGGAGTTTTGGGACATTCGGAGAGAGATTGTTCAGTGGTGTATGCACATCCAGATAAAGTTATAGAGAAGGCATATGGGACTTGGCTCAGAGCACCGATGAAGGGAGGAAAACAGCAAAATTTATGGGCTAAATGGTTGAGAAATGCGGCGGGAACGGGCAATTGGGATGATCGGAAAATAGAATCAACAATCGTACAGGCGGAGAACAGGGTGGTTGCGAATTTCATGGAGATAGATGGGAGGGTTAGCGAAATTGTTGGAGAGACTGGGGGGATTCGTTTGGATAACAGAAAATTGAATGGGCTGGAAAATAGCACGACAAATCAGGAGCAGGATACTGGGAAGGAAAATGAATTTGAAATTGATACAGTAATTTTGGAAAGTAAAAGAAAAAGAGTGGAAGGCGGGAAACAAATAATAGTAGATGGGCGGGATACTACAAATGACTCAACAATTTTAGTTGGGCCAAAAAACGTGCAAGAGGCGGGTCCTGTGAATCAGGCCAGCCTTCAACAATGAGTCTGTTAGCATGGAATTGCCGTAGGCTGGGTAATCCACGAGCACTTTGTTTCTTGAAAGAAATTACCCAACAGCTTAAACCTAGTATTATTTTTTTGTCTGAAACATTATCAAAGTTAAATAAAGTAGAAGAAATATGTAAAAGTTTGCATTTTGCGGGATGGTGGGGAATAGAAGCTCAAGGACACAGTGGTGGTTTGGCGTTGCTATGGAAGAATGAGGATGGGTGTAAGGTTTTAGATGGCAGTAAACACTACATTGATTTCTAGGTGGAAAACAGTCAGGTTGGAAGATGGAGATACACGGGATTTTACGGGTGTCCTGAAAGGGAGAGAAGGAGGGATTCGTGGGCTATTCTTCGGGATTTAGCTGGTAGATCAACGCTTCCATGGTGCGTTGTAGGTGACTTCAATGACATGTTGTTTGCAGATGAGAAAAAAGGAGGTCGGCCGCATCCAAGAAGTTTATTAGTAGGTTTTGGAGATACGATTGCTGCATGTGGTTTGACAGACTTGGGATTCAAGGGGGAAAAGTTTACGTGGGAAAAGTCTCGAGGAAATCATGGTTGGGTTCAGGAAAGGCTAGATCGAGGTCTCGCCAATAATTCATGGAGAAATCTGTTTCCTATGGCGGAAGTCCAAGTCTTAGAAGTGGCCACATCTGACCACTTACCGTTGTTTTTAAATTTGAAGAAGCAGGTGTTTGAGGTTAAGGCGAGGAGATTTAGATTTGAAAATATTTGGATTAAAGAGAAAGAATGCAGGGAGATTGTAAAGCAGAGTTGGCAGGGGGATGAAAATCGAGATTTGATGACAAAAATTATTAGCTGTTGTAATAATTTACAAGAGTGGGGGGGAGGTGCAAGTAGAGAATACAAGCAAGAAATAAGTAAATGTCGTTAAAAATTGCGAAGGTTGAGATCAAGGAGAGATGGGCATGGTATTCATATGTATAATGAGGTTCGATGGGAGTATATGAGGTTGTTAGAGAAGCAAGAAACGTATTGGAAACAAAGGGCCAAGCAATTCTGGTTACAAGGTGGAGATAAGAATACACGGTTCTTTCATAATTATGCTTCTGGGAGAAAAAGGATGAATGCTTTGCAACGTATTAAAAATGATGAGGGAGAGTGGAAAGAAACGAATGAGGAGATATAGGAGGTTATTGAAAAATATTACAATGATCTATTCACAGCAAGGACGATGGATGGAAGGATTAGTGACAGGGAGATGGTAAAAACTGTATCTTCAAGAGAAAATGAAGATTTATTAGCAGAAATCACATCTGAGGAAGTGAAGGAAGCAGCCTTTTCTATGCACCGTGACAAGGCACCAGGGCCAGACGGTCTAAACCCAGGTTTTTTTCAAGTATATTGGAACATTGTTGGTACTGATGTGGTCTTATTTTGTCAAAAGTTTTTGCAAACAGGTGAGCTACCTAATGAGATTAGTCATGCTGTGGTACGATTGATTCCTAAGACAAAAGTTCCACAAAATATGACTGATCTGCGTCCTATTTCTCTCTGTAACGTGTTAGTCAGAATATTGTCAAGGGTAATGGTGAATAGATTGAAGCCATGTTTAGGTTCTGTGATATCTGAGGTGCAGAGTGCGTTTGTGGAAGGGAGATTGTTAACTGATAATGCAATGATTGCATTTGAAGTGAATCATTACATGAGAAGACGAACACAAGGGAATAGGGGATTAGCAGGATTGAAAATCGATATCTCAAAGGCATACGATAGACTGGAGTGGGGATTTATTAGAAATATGATGATGAGATTTGGATTTCATGAGGTGTGGATTGACAGAATCATGACCTTTATTTCGACGGTTTCTTATGGTTTTCTGCATAATGGGATGGAGATAGGAAGAGTGATTCCAACCCGTGGTGTACGATAGGGGGACCCAATTTCTCCCTACATTTACATCATATATGCAGAGGGTTTAAGCGCTATGTTGAGAAGTAATGTTGAAGATGGGCTTATTCATGGATATACAGTGGCTCGGGGTGCACCAAACATCTCTCACTTATTCTTTGCGGACGACTGTTACCTATTCTTCAAGGCTACGGAGATGGAATCAGATAATATGAAGCGAATATTGAACAGATATGAGTCGATCTCAGGACAGCAAATCAACTTTGGGAAGTCTACTGTTGTGTTCCCTCCTAACACGAAGGTGGAGGATAGAACAAAAGTTTGTGATAAGTTGGGAGTGACTGAAATTGATAAACCGGGGAATTACTTGGGAATGCCCATGGTAATTAGTCGAAATCGAGTTGCAACCTTCTCATTCTTACTTGATCGATTAGACCGGAAACTGCAAGCATGGGGAAACAAGACATTGTCAAAAGCTGGGAAGGTATTGTTATTAAAAACATTAGCCCAGACAGTTCCAAACTTTTGGATGAGTCTGATGTTAATTCCATTAGAAGTTTGTGATGGGATTGAGAAAAAATTTAATGCTTTTTGGTGGGGGAAGAACAGTTCAAATGGAGGAATAAGATGGATCTCATGGGATAAGCTGTGCCAAGTAAAGGAGGCTGGAGGTCTTGGGTTTAAGAAGCTGAGGGAATTTAATATCGCAATGTTGGCAAAGCAAGCATGGCGTTTAGTTAATAACTGCAATCCTGTAGTTACAGCTTTAATGAAGGCCAGATATTACCCACACTCTGATTTTTTGAATGCTGAAATTGGAAGTAACCCGAGTTATATTTGACGGAGTATCCTTGAGGCTCAGGATGTGGTACGATAGGGAATGAGAAAAAAAATAGGAGATAGAAAGAGTACGTTGATATGGCAAGACCCATGGTTGCCCTGTGCTCAAAATGGCTCTATAACAACTGAACGGTATCCACAGTTAGAACATACCACAGTTGCTCAGTTGATGGATGATGATCAGATGGGTTGGGAAGAAGAGATTCTAGAGGACTTATTCAATGAAAGGGATAAGAGTCTGATGAAACAAGTTCGTATCCCTATTCGAAAACGGGATGATTCTTGGTACTGGTTGTTTGATGACACAGGTAGGTTCACCGTACGGAGTTGCTATCGTAAAATTAAAGGAGAGAGTGATTGTCCTGATAGAAGATTTTGGAATAAAGTCTGGGGACTTAAGCTTCCAGGAAAGGTAGTTAATTTTGTTTGGCGAATGTGTAGAGATGTACTGCCAAAAGCTGCTAATTTGATCACTAAACATGTCAATGTTGTGGATAAATGTGCTTGGTGTCATAATCATGTTGAGGACAGTTTACACGTACTGTTTCAGTGCGATTTTGCTGTTCAAGTTTGGAATTCTGTAGGTATGCTTAGTCTGATTTCAGTGATGCCTGGCGATACGGTTTTACAAGTGACTAAAAGAGTTCTGAGCAATGGTAGTAAGGAACAGGGAGCTATGTTTGGTATGATATGCTGGGCTTTATGGTACAGACGGAATAAATGGATATGGGAGAGGGTGACAATGTTTGTTTTTGGGGTGAAATCTATAGCGTTAAATATGAGGTCTGATTGGAGTAAGGCCAGGGAGGTTGATGATCAGAGGGAGACACAGAATTGCAGAATCATTAAGTTTGAAGGAAGCTTTGTCATGGACGAAGGAATGGAGATCGAGTAGGTGTGTTTTTGAGACGGATGCCAAAATTCTAGTGGATGCAATCAACGCAGAAAAGGATAAACAAGGGTGTTCGACATTTGATACAATCGTTGATGATTGTAGGGAGTTGATTAAACACTTTGAGGAAGTTTTAATTATGTTTGTTCCTAGATCAGTGAATAGTGTTGCCCATTTGTTAGCAAAGGGTGCTTATTCTATGTCTGATTTACAAGAGTGGCTTATTACCGCTCCTGATTTTATTATGTGTAACCTTGCTTTGGAAGCACTTTGATTAATGCAAGTACGTTTTATTTCAAAAAAAAATCTCTTTTTTTGTATTCGATTACAGTTTGTATAATCTAAAATTTTATTTTTATATCAATTATCTAAAAAGGCAAATAGAATTATAGAGTATACTCATTCGATTAGAATATTTTTATGTAATTTTATCTATTTATCCATTATTTAAAAATAATATAAATCAATATTTTATTTACTCAAAAATAAAAATAAAAGAGAAATATACAAGAAGAGAAGATGTGGTTTATCTTATAGGATTTTTAAACAAAGTTCAGAATTGAGTGTAGCAAAGTTGGTTATGACATGAGTTTGATATAAAAAGGTCGGTGGTTCAAATCCCAATAAAAACATAAATTCAATACTTTCTACATAATTATTATAAGATGACATTTTGTAATTTTAGAAAATATAAGGGTAAAATCGTAATTTCACAATCATTAAATTGGCAAACTTTACCTTTGTGTATAAGTTTAATATATTGTAATAGAATAGAATATAATAATTAACAAAATAATTTATATATATTCAATTGAAAAAAATACAAGTATCATAAAAATTTATAAAGATGATTGAATAAATGATTATAAATAAAATTACGATAACCGAAAAAACGGAGTTATATAAATATATTAAGCCAACATTTTATTGTACTAAAAAAGTCAAGAGTTAAAATAACTGATATGGGCTGAAAATAAGCCCTAAAGACACATTTAATGTGGCATTAACTAGGCCGAGAATAGTCCAAACGTGGGGCCCACCAGCTGGGCCCAAAACCCTAAATATAATATTAATTTCGTAATTAATATTAAGGGTAATAAACAGCTCAGCAAATAAGAGTTGGATAAGGATAATATCCCTTTCAAACTTATCCAATAAGGCATCCAATTCAATATGGAAACTGATTCCTACAAGGAATAGATCTAGAACATTCCTCAAAGACTTGCCCATCAAGTCTCCAAATCCTACCATAATTCTAAGGCTTCTCAGCCTATATAAAGGGCCTGACCCCTCATTCTCAGAACTACGTTTTATTGGCTTGATTCTCTAATTTACAGAGATACGTAGGCATTCTGTGAGGACCGGTTAAGTCTCGAACGCAGAAGCAGCCATTAAAGCACGAAGCTCACGAACCCTAGCGTTAAATATACAAACCCTAGCCGCAATATTTTCAACCTAGTTTTTATTCCACAACATTTGGCGCCGTCTGTGGGAAGAAGACATCAACCATGGTTACCACTCGAAGAACAACACCGGTCTCAACCGAGGCTACCTCTGGAACCATCGTTCCACCAATCGCTGCTCCTCCTGTTGGTACAGGGCCAGGGTCTATACCCCCATTGACGGAAACAAACCCTCGTAGTCAGGCCTCTCAACCACAAGGGACGGATCCCCCCGCTGAAAGATCTCAACCTGTAATCGTCCCTCTAGGACAGGAGACTAACCCGCTCCAGATGGTGGTCTCTCCTCTCCCTCTGAGTAGCCGCCCGCCGCTTCACAGTCTCTCCACTTCTTCGCTCCCTGTCAACACCAACCCAATGTATGGGCTGCCTAATTACCCCCAAGATCCAAGGGATCCAGGACCAAGCGGTCATGCTCGGTTGATCCATGGGCAACAACAATCCCCTTATCTTAGAGGCCCGGCTCCTCCTGAACCAGGATACTATGATTATTCTGGTCCTTATACCGGAGATTCGTCATCTGAAGACGATGATCGAGACGAAGCCCCAAGGAGGCGACGCGCTAGTAAGGAGCCTCTGAGGAGGAATCCATCAAACCGAGATGGTCCTTTAACAATCGCAGAGAAAATTAAGGCTTATGAAGCCGAGATTCAGAAGCTGAAGGATGACCAAGCAAGGGAACTAGAGAGACAGAACCCTAATCAGACTCGACCTCCTCCGACTTCAGGAGGGATTCCCTTCATAGATCTGGAGAGGTCTTCAAGGAGACACCGAAGGGCTGAAGCCCCAACCAGAGGAACTACCAGGGTGGAACTCCCCAAGAATAATCCTAGAGATTTGATGCTACAAGGAGATCTGGATGATCCGACCCCTCCATTCACTGAGGAGGTGATGAATGCACATATCTCCCGAAAGTTTAAGATGCCCACGATCAAAGCTTACGATGGAACGGGGGATCCCGCAACTCATGTGAGAACGTTTACAAGCGCCTTGTTACTGCAGCCTGCTAACGATGCCCTTAAGTGTAGGGCGTTCCCCCAAACCCTGTCGGGCATGGCGCAACGTTGGTATAGTCGTTTACCTCCAAACTCGAGTAGCTCTTTCAAGGAGTTGAGTACCGCTTTTGTCAGTCAATTCATTAGCGGAAGAATTCACGAGAAAAGCTCCGCATCCCTTATGTATGTAACACAGGGAAAGAATGAGAACTTAAGAGATTACATCAAGCGATTCACTAAGGAAACCCTGAATATCACCGATTTGGAAAATAAGGTGGCCATGGTAGCCTTGCAGCATGGAACCACGGATCTCTTTTTTAAGAGGTCTTTGGCAAAACACCCCCCTGAAAGCATGGATGAACTTCAACGAAGGGCGGACAAGTATATAAAAGCTGAGGACAGCATCAAGAAAGAAGCCACGTTGGGCAATGGAGGGAACAAGCGGAAGCAAGAACAAGAGTACGATGCTAGGGACAAGTATCCCCGAGCTAGCAGAGACTCTGAATCTGCTCCAAAAAAGAACTCGGGTCCAAGGTTTTCCGAGTATGCCAGACTTAATGCTCCAAGAAGCCAGATCCTATTGGACATTGAAAAGGAAAAGGACTTCCGATGGCCGAAGCCACTTAGAGGAGACCCAGCTAAGCGAAATAAGGAGCAATACTGCAGGTTCCACAAAGATGTGGGACATGACACCGACGATTGTAGGCAACTCAAGGATGAGATTGAGTTCTTAATACGAAGAGGAAAACTAAGTCAGTTCACCAAGGGTGATGACCGTGGGAACCAGAGAAGGGACAATGACAGAAGGGACAATGAAAGGAGAGATAATAATAGGAGGGATGACAACCATGATCGCAATCCACAGCCCCGAAGGGCAATTATCAATATGATCTGGGGAGGCCCGACAGCAGCTGGCACGACTAAGAATTCTCGAAAGGCTTATGCTAGAGAAGTAATGCACATTGTGGGAGAAGCCCCGAAGCGTGCTAAAACCGAGATGGTAATTGGTTTCGATGATTCAGACTTGGAAGGGGTGAAATTCCCCCATGACGACCCGCTGGTCATAACTCCCGTGATTGGAAACTCAGAAGTAAAACGAGTCTTGATAGACAATGGGGCTTCTGTGGATATTTTATTTTATGATGCATTTGTAAAGATGGGTTACAACGACTCTCAACTGACCCCTACAAACATGCCTATATACGGGTTTAACGGAGTGGAGTCCAACGTTGAAGGGACTATTCAGCTACCCGTGACTATTGGGCAGGAGCCTAAAGAGGCGACTCAGATGTTGAATTTCTTGGTGATCAAGGCAGCATCAACATACAACGCAATCCTTGGAAGGACTGGACTTCATGCGTTTAAGGCTGTGGCCTCTTCCTATCATATGAAAATTAAGTTTCCGACACGGAATGGTGTCGGAGAACAAAAGGGTGATCAGAAGATGGCAAGAAGTTGCTATGTGGCCGCACTGAGGGCCGATGGAGTCGGGGGGCAGGTCCTTCCGATTGAAGACATGGATGTCCGCGATGATGAAGAGCATAGAGGAAAGCCAGCAGAGGATTTGATTCCCGTACCTCTAGAACCTAATGATCCTGAAAAAGTTACTTATGTTGGAGCATCTCTGAAAGAACCCCTGAAGGGCAAGTTAATAAAATTCTTACAGAAGAATAGCGACGTGTTCGCTTGGACAGCAGCTGATATGCCAGGGATTGACCCCCAACTCATAACTCATAGGTTAAATGTTGATCCCAAAAGGAAGACAATAAAGCAGAAGAAGAGAAACTTTGCTCCGGAGAGGCAAGAGGCCATTAGGCAAGAAGTGAATAAGCTCTTGGAAGCTGGTTTTATTGAAGAGATCCAGTTTCCTGAATGGTTAGCGAACCCAGCCATGGTCAAGAAAGCAAATGGGAAGTGGAGAATGTGTATAGACTTCACTGACCTGAATGATGCATGCCCAAAAGATTGTTTTCCCCTGCCGAGGATTGATATGTTGATAGATGCTACAGCTGGACATGAGATGTTAAGCTTCATGGATGGATTCAGCGGCTATAATCAGATTAAGATGCACAAGGATGACATACCTAAGGTATCTTTCATAACTGACTTTGGTGTCTTCTGTTATCTTGTCATGGCTTTTGGTCTAAAGAATGCAGGAGCTACTTACCAACGATTGGTGAATAAGATATTCGCCCATCTGATTGGAAAAACCATGGAGGTATATGTTGATGACATGTTAGTCAAGAGCCTACTTAAGGCTGATCATATCAAGCACCTCGGAGAGGCATTTGAAGTGCTGAGGCACCATAAGATGATGTTGAATCCCGCCAAGTGTGCTTTTGGCGTTGGATCTGGGAAGTTTTTAGGGCTGATGGTTTCAAAAAGAGGCATTGAGGCCAATCCTGACAAGATCAAGGCGATTTTAGACATGGAGCCACCACGCTCTATAAGAGATGTGCAGAGGTTGACAGGTCGAGTTGCAGCCTTAGGAAGATTCATCTCCAAGTCTGGAGACAAATGCTTGCCTTTCTTCCAAGCGTTAAAAAAGGTGAAAAATTTTGAGTGGACACCTGAAAGCCAAGAGGCCTTTGAGCAACTGAAGAAGTACATGGTTGAAGCCCCGTTGTTGACTAAACCAAGTCCTGGGGAGATTCTTAGTTTATACCTGGCGGTATCCGAACAAGCCCTGAGTGCTGTCCTTATTCGGGAAGAAGAGAAGGTCCAGAAACCTATCTACTATGTGAGCAAAGTGTTGCATGGGGCTGAGTTGAATTACTCACCCATAGAAAAGTTTGCTTTGGCATTAGTAACTGCCTCAAGAAAGCTGCGGCCTTACTTTCAGGCACATAAGATTCAAGTTCTGACAAACCAGCAATTGAGGAACATATTGCATAGCCCTAAGGCCAGTGGAAGGCTAATCAAATGGGCGATTGAGTTAGGAGAGTTTGACATCACATACAAGCCTCGGACAGCTATCAAAGCTCAGGCATTAGCTGACTTCGTGGTTGAATGTACTATTAACAACCAAGAAGTCGGGGGGCAAGAGATAATGACTACCCCTGGGCAAGAGGAAAAAGAAGAGAAACTTACACCCGATCTGAAGGAATATTGGGTGCTCTATTTTGATGGAGCATCAAAAACAAAATCTAGTGGTGCAGGTTTGGTTTTGCAAAGCCCCGATGGGTTCACAGTTGAGTACGCTTTAAAGTTGGATTTCCCTACTACCAACAACGAGGCGGAGTATGAGGCATTGATAGCTGGTTTAGGCTTGGCCAGAATCATGAGGGTCAAGAATCTCAAAGGTTGTGGAGATTCAAGGCTTGTGGTAGCACAAGTGAATGGTGAATTCGAGGCTAAGGATGAGACTATGGCAAAATACTTGAGAGTAGTAAAGGCTGTTATGTCCCAGTTTGAGGAGTGCTATGTTGAGCACATTCCAAGAGAGGAAAACATTAAGGCCGATGCCCTATCTAAATTTGCTTCTTCCGAGATAGAAAATTATGCTGGGAGTGTCTATTTTCAGGTCTTGAAGGCCCCGACCGTTAATTCAAAGTTATTGGCACCAATCGATATAGGAGGCTCTTGGATAGACCCTATCAAGGCACACCTTGAGACCGGATGGCTCCCAGACAATGCCTTGGAGGCACGAAAACTTTCAGTAAGAGCATTGAGATACACTTTGATTGAAGGCATTTTGTATAAGAGGTCGTTTGTCATCCCATACTTAAAATGTTTAAGGCCTCAAGAGGCAAGAGAAGCATTGGAAGAAGTTCATGAAGGGATCTGTGGGCAACACTTGGGGGGCAGAGCCCTAGCTCACAAGATAATTCGTTTAGGGTTTTATTGGCCGGAGATGTTGGCTGATGCACAAAACTATGTCAAGAGATGTGAGAGATGCCAGAAGCATGCCCCAATTGTGAGGCAACCGCCTGAGATGTTGACCTCGATTAACTCTCCCATTCCATTTGCAATGTGGGGGATGGATATACTTGGACCCTTTCCCATGGCTTCAGCACAGAGGAAATTCCTAATAGTGGCAATTGATTACTTCACTAAGTGGATTGAGGCTAAACCCCTGGCCAAGATAACCACCAAGCAAGTTTCCCAGTTCTTTTGGGAGAACATCATCTGCAGATACGGAATCCCACGAATCCTTGTGACAGACAATGGGACACAATTCAATAATGAGGAGTTTAAGAAGTATTGTGAAGAGAATGCGATTGAGCTCCGTTTTACCTCGGTGGCACACCCTCAAGCCAATGGGCAAGCTGAGGTAGCTAATCGAATCATCCTTGATGGACTGAAAAAGAGGGTCGAACGCTCTAGGAATACTTGGGTAGATGAATTGTTGCCCATACTTTGGGCATATCGTACCACTTGTAAGGTAACGACTGGAGCAACCCCGTTTTTGCTGGCTTATGGAGCCGAGGCAGTTGTGCCTTTAGAGATCATGCAAGCATCACCTCGAGTTGAGGCATATGAGCCAGAAACTAATGACGAAGGAATGAGACTTGCCCTTGACTTAATTGATGAGGTTAGAGATGGAGCTAATGCGAAGAATGCTGAATATCAGAAGAGAGCATCTTTTCACTACAACCAGAGAGTTAAAGAAAGATTCTTTCGATAGGGTGACATGGTTTTAAGGAAGATTGAAGCCTCAGGAGTTGGCCAGAAAGGAAAGTTAGCACCCAACTGGGAAGGACCATATCTAGTCAGAAAGGTGTTAGGGCAAGGATCCTACAAGTTAGAAACCTTGGACGGGGTTGAGGTGCCCCGAACTTGGCATGCTGTGAACCTCAAAGTTTATTACATCTAAGTTCTTTTGACAAAGGCTTGGGCTTTTATCTATTTATTAGGAATAAGGTTCGAATGAAACCATTTTAGAGCATGTTGCTCCCAGTAGAAGATAGAATATTTATGTAAGGGTTGAACCCATTCTATTGATATCCATTGACAGCATAATGGAATTTATATTGTTTTCTCTATGAGTCATTTCTCTTTGTTAAAATAAACACGAAAGGCAAACGTTGAACTAGCTTGTGAGTTTAGTACCAGCCAGGAGGCCAAGTACTGGAGAAATTCTAAAGTTTAACGAACTATAAGCAAAAAATGAGAACATGGAAACAAAAGGAACTACTACATAAATAAGTTAAGTCATAAGCCCCGAAGGGCAAAAGTTCATAATAAATAAAGACAAACAGGAATAAGCCACGCAGGGCCATCTACTCATCTAAGTCCTCAATAACAGCATCTCCCTGGGTAGAAGAAGGATCTGCTGTCTCTACCCCAGGAGAAGAAGGTGGATCCTGAGTGGGCTGAGAGTCCCCATCCACTGCTGTCTCTGTAGCAATCTCCAAAGTATCTGTCAATCCAGGGATAGCAGGTACCGGGAACTTCTCCAGGGATACCCCCTCGATCTTCCCACTCAGCTCCTCTATGATCCCCTCCCAACACTCCTTGAAGGTGCCAGGAAAGTTTGCATCATACTCGGCATTCAGGACATCTTGAAAGTCCTTAGAAGCCTTGTAATCAGCAATGATGTGTTCCCTGTTCTGCTGCACCTCCAGCTGAAGCTTCCTGTTCTTCTCCTTCTCAGCAGCCAGCTCCTTCTCCACCTCCCTAAAACGAGCAAAGTTTGCCTCGGAGGCATCAAAGTATTTGTCTCTATCCCTCTCAGCAATGGTCTTTTCAGCACGCACCTCCTTCAGGTTATGAACAGCGGCCTGAAGGTAGGCGTTCATCTGCAAAGGAAACAAGTAAATAAGGGAAAAGTAAATGCAATTAAATTAAAGAAGTTGAATAAGAAATTACCGAAGCAACAGCTTGAGCCCCGAGAAGCTCAATCTGTAAGTCATCAGAGGACTCCACAATGTGGACCCTGTCTCGTGGAGTAACCACGCTCCTGGACCACTCAGCTGCAGCCCTGGAATCACCTACAGCCGTGTCCCTATTGCATAAACCCCATCCCACTGTAAAGGGAGTGAGGTCTTCCTCAATAGGAACTGGCTTTTCTTGAAGAAAACCAGGAACACGCTCCACCGCGGGAGTAGCCTCATCTGTCCTGGCCCTTTTGGCCCTAGGGTTCTCTGTTACCACCCTAGCAGTGGCAGCAGTCTCCCTCTGCTTAAAAATTGCTCCCAGAGCAGTTTTGGCTGCAAAATGATTACAAGAAAGTTAGAAAATTATATCTAGCATAAAATGTTAACAAAGCAAGAGGTGAGAATTACCCTCAGGGCCCAAATCGCTTAGCCCGTGGGCCTGCAACGAATTTTCAGAAATCAAATTTGCACATTGATGCAAATTATCCGATGTTAACAAAGTTATGGCGGCCTCTTCTTCCACGCCCAATTTTAAACTCCTAACAGGCCCATCAACGGCTCTGCAGAAGTTGGGCCGAAAATAGTTGTCCCAGTCATCCCCATCCAAAAAGATATAAAACCATTCCCTTTTCCAATTAGGAAGGGAATCAGGAGCGGAATCCGAAACAAAACAAGAACGGGCCAAGGAACGGTGTTGGATTTTGACCCAGCCCGAATTGTCAGAAGAATTGACAAATTTGAATAGATATCGAAAAACAGAGATACTGGGCTCAAGCCCATGTTTCTTACATTGGACCAAGAAACAGTAGATAAAACGCCATGCATTTGGCATAAGTTGGGTTGGACAAACCCGGGCTTCGGCCAAAAGACGGTAAACAAAAGGAGGAGGAGGAAGGCGAAAACCAGCATAAAAAGTTTCTTTATAAATCCTAATGGCCCCAGGCTTTGGGTGACAAGCCCTTTCGTTTGAGGCCGGAACAACGGCCCTATAAGGCCCATTAATATGAAAAAGTTGGGCTAGAATGTCTACCCTATGTTGTTTGTATTTCGATTTATATTCATAAGCATCTAAATGAAGCATATTTGGAAAAGCTTGACCAAACTCATTTAAAAGATCTCTAAGGGAAAAAACACTGGCATGGACAAGAGATGTTTTAGGGTTCTTACCCCTTGAAAGCCGTGGAGCGGTGGTAGAAGTGTTAGCAAGTTGTGACTGGCCTGAAGAGCTAGAGTCCTCCATTGATATGCTTCCCTTGAAGGCTTGAAACCCAGAAATATTGAAAAAAGAGGTTGAAGAAGATGAAGATTCAACGATCTTCAAACAGAAACTGGAAAATAGGGCGGAGGAAAGACGCCGGAAATCGCCTCACGACAGAACCCTAGCAGAGCTTTTTTGAAAAGTATTTGTGACAAGGGAGAGATAATTTTTGCTGAATAGTGAAATGAGAAATGAGGGATGCACACTACTCTTTTATAGAGTTCACGGTTGGTCACTCAACCGGTTATAACCAGTAAATGGGCTGTCAACAGGTGACTGGGCCTTTGAATAGGCGGGAAGCCCATGAAATTCAAATTTTGAAATAATTCTAGAATGTTCTACGACATTTTTAGAAAATAAGATAAAATCCCGTTAGAATTTAAAGGCAGGAGGCCCAATTAAAAGGCTATACCCACGCCTAGGAGACCAAACCTCCTAGGCGTGCCTAAGGAAGGTGTCTCCTTGGCGGGGGTACCCACGCCTAGCTCGACTTTCCTTAAAGAAGGCTATACCCACGCCCAGGAGACCAAACCTCCTAGGCGTGCCTAAGGAAGGTGTCTCCTTGGCGGGGGTACCCACGCCTAGCTCGACTTTCCTTAAAGAAGGCTATACCCACGCCCAGGAGACCAAACCCCCTAGGCGTGCCTAAGGAGGGTGTCTCCTAGGCGGGGGTACCCACGCCCAGGAAGCATTTCCAGGGACAAAGATCACCCACGCCCAGGAGACCAAACCCCCTAGGCGTGCCTAAGGAGGGTGTCTCCTAGGCGGGGGTACCCACGCCCAGGAAGCATTTCCAGGGAGAAAGATCACCCACGCCCAGGAGACCAAACCCCCTAGGCGCGCCTAAGGAGGGTGTCTCCTAGGCGGGGGTACCCACGCCTAGGAAGCATTTCCAGGGAGAAAGATCACCCACGCCCAGGAGACCAAACCCCCTAGGCGTGCCTAAGGAGAGTGTCTCCTAGGCGGGGGTACCCACGCCCAGGAGGCATTTCTTGCCAGGATGACTTTTTTAAAGTTAATCCTTTAAAAATTTTAAAATAATGTTGGGAAATTGAAAAATAATTCCCAAAAAATAATAAAAATACCTGTTGGTATATAAAAATTCCTAAATTATTAGGAAAAATTACGAAAAATACCTGTTGGTATATAAAAATTCCTAAATTATTAGGAAAAATTACGAAAAATACCTGTTGGTATATAAAAAATTCCTAAAATACTAGGAAAAGTACAGAAAAATACGGGGAAAATTATAGAAATATTTTTCTTGACAAGTTGAGCAATAATTTATGCTAATAATGCATAAAAACTCTATGAAAGTGCCGAAATTGCTAAAAGCAAGCACAAATTAAAGCCTCGAATAAGGCAAATCGTCGTAAATGTGTAGGTCGCTCCACACTTTACAATCAAGACGATACTCGTGAAACACTAGTGTAAACCAAAACTCCCATATAAGGGTAGGAAAATTAAGAAGTCCCAGGTAAGGGATAAAAACGACCCCGAGTCTCGATTAAGGCAAATATAACTTCTACGAAAACCTGATCAGTTTTCCTAAGAAGTTGGGGGGCAAATGATATGGGCTGAAAATAAGCCCTAAAGACACATTTAATGTGGCATTAACTAGGCCGAGAATAGTCCAAACGTGGGGCCCACCAGCTGGGCCCAAAACCCTAAATATAATATTAATTTCGTAATTAATATTAAGGGTAATAAACAGCTCAGCAAATAAGAGTTGGATAAGGATAATATCCCTTTCAAACTTATCCAATAAGGCATCCAATTCAATATGGAAACTGATTCCTACAAGGAATAGATCTAGAACATTCCTCAAAGACTTGCCCATCAAGTCTCCAAATCCTACCATAATTCTAAGGCTTCTCAGCCTATATAAAGGGCCTGACCCCTCATTCTCAGAACTACGTTTTATTGGCTTGATTCTCTAATTTACAGAGATACGTAGGCATTCTGTGAGGACCGGTTAAGTCTCGAACGCAGAAGCAGCCATTAAAGCACGAAGCTCACGAACCCTAGCGTTAAATATACAAACCCTAGCCGCAATATTTTCAACCTAGTTTTTATTCCACAACAATAACATAACTTAAGATAAGAGGAGAATATGTGGCATATCTGATAAAATTTTGAAAGTAAACTCAAAATGCAATGTAGCACAGTGGTTATGCCATTAAATTTGTTCGAAGGGGTTAGAGGTTCGATTCTCAATAAATATAGAAAAGCACATTTTTAGCATAAATTATAAAAGGGTGGCATTTTTGAAATTTTGTAATATGTAGGGGTAAAACTGTAACTTCACGGCCATTTTTTTGGCACTTTTTGCCCTTGTATTCTCCTTTAATATATAGTAATAGAAAGTTAATGTCTAAGTATCCCGACAAATCTGATCACCCAAACAGATGAATAAGAATAACATAATTTTTCTTACAACAAAAAGAATCGAATTTCATTAAATACTTAAATCATTCAACAATACATGATGCAAATCGGAGTGGACATCCCCACTCTCTAAATACAATCAGCAATTATCTCGCCAAATAGTGAACTATTCTATTTGCGGACCATTTGACAAATCTAAACATTACATTTTTGTTACTTAAACTTGCAAACAGATTTCGACATTCCTTAATCACCCTCCCTAAGTATGAGAAACAAACGAATGAGCTACGGATAGCTTAAACTACCTGCAAAACAACATTGCAATATTCTTTCTCCTTTACCCAGTTCAAGGCCTTTCTGATTTCAATGGCTTCAGCTAAATCTGGATTAGGTTGTCCTCTCATACACCTTGATCTTGCTTCAACTAGTCCTCCTTTATGATTTTGAAGCACAAATGCATGATTGTATTAATTTGTCTCCTAAAAAATGGTCGCATCAGTATTAACCTTAACTCTGTTAAACATGGGAGGATTCCAGTGTTCATCACTATCTTCATGAGTCATGTAACTCATAAAACAATCAAAGATTTTGTCATGAACACTCGTACACAGGTGGTTAAGGACCAAGTATGCTGATTCCACCACCTCAGAAGACTCCAAACTTTGTTGATTCTGAACTAATTCGTTTCGACTTTTACATAACATCCAACAAAACCATTACGATGATATGTGTTACGCCATATTTTCGGTTGCCTCTAATGTCTCCCAAATTTCCAAATACGAATCTAATAATAATTAACTTAATTGCCAAGTTAATTATTTTCTCTCTCTGAAACGAGGAATTATCTCCAATTTATGGTAGAAAATATCTCTACACGATATCCTTCAAATAAGGAAGGTATCCCAACGCGAATATAATTCAAAGAGATAAAATCTACTAATTCCTAAAATACATCCCTTAACAATCATAGGGATTAAAAACCAATCCTTTTAACAGAATTGCGTTGGCTTGATCTCTATAAATATAGAGTACGCAAGCATCTTGAAAAAGGATCCGACACATCAAACAAGTCGAGACACCTCTCAAGTCCAGCCCCAAACATCCAAAATCCCAAATCCCCCTATTTTCATGATTTCATTATTCCAGCAACCTCCGAAATTTGTTATCACCAAATTCCTGGCGCTAAAAGGAGGGGATATATTTTTGATTGTGGAGGACAATCAATTCATACGCATGGGGGGTTATTATGGATCTGGAGCTGCTGTAATGGAGGAGCTAAACGATGAAGACGGTGGCTCTATTCTGAAATAAGATAAGTTTTCTTATGATTTTGTCCATACAAATCTGTTATCTTATAAAATTCGTAGTAAATTCATTGCCTGTTGGATTTTGATGATTTTTAATGATTCGAAAAGCTTGTTAAATTACCTATAACTTTCGTTCTTTGAGTTTTCTCAGATTATATATCGATCTATTCTCGAAATCATAAAAAACAATCATATCTCGTTTTTCAGCATCAAGAAATCAAACAGCAGACGTTTTCTTTGATTCCCAATTCGTTATAAGTCCGTTTTTTATGAGCCATATATTTCCGGAAAGATATTTTCGTTATCTACAACTTTAGTGTTTTGTATTTTTCAAGAAAAAATCGTTTAGATGGTCAAAAACGTCAAAAACAGATCTGGGTAGGATTTGAATTGAGAAGATTTTCAAGATTTTAGGTGTAATCTTCGTTATACATGATTTTGGAAGGCTCTTAATTGAAGATTTTATTATTTTAGAAGGTCCTCCTTTGCAGGGTTAATATTTTGGAAGACTCTTAATTGAAGATTTTATTATTTTAGAAGGTCCTCCTTTGCCGGGGTAATATTTTGGAAGACTCTTAATTGAAGATTTTATTATTTTAGAAGGTCCTCCTTTGCAGGGGGTAATATTTTGGAAAGCTCTTGTTCGAAGAGTTAATTATTTTGGAAGGCCCTCCTTTGTATGAGTAATATTTTGGAAGACTTTTATTCGAAGAGTTGATTTTTTTTGAAAGACCCTTCAAGTGTTGCTGAAATCTTTTTTGGATGAATCTTGGGATATTGATATGACTTTGGGAAGATGACCTCCTCTAAGGAGGGTCTCCCTTATTTTTTTGTGTTAGACGACCTCTTCTAAGGAGGGTCTTTGTGATTTATTTAAAAGATGATCTCCTCTAAGGAGAGTCTTAGTGAAAAAGAAACGAACTTCGGAAAATCCACCTCCTGTGAGGAGGGTATTTCTGGAATGGGGAGCGATCTCCTTTGAGGAGGGTATCCCAAATTTTTAAATCCTTGCAAAAACCGCACTTTCGGGGGGGATGTCCGTACTTCCGGCGCCGCATCAAGGTACGAGCTTCGGAAAATCCATCTCCTGTGATGAGGGATATTTCTGGAATGGGGAACGATCTCCTTTGAGGAGGGTATCCCAAATTTTTAAATCCTTGCAAAAACCGCACTTCCGGGGGGGATGTTCGTACTTCCGGCACCTCATCATGGTACGAGCTTTAGGAATATTACCTCCCGTGAGGAGGGTATTCTCTGGAAGCATTTATGGAAATTCTGGTGGATATGACCTTCTTTGAGGAGGATATTTTCCGGAATGCGTTATGGAAACTCTAGAATACGTCCTTCTTTGAGGAGGGTATTTCTTGGAGTGCTTAATAGAGGATATTTCACTGAATATTTGCTTTTCAGGGTATTGCTCCGAAAGTTTTGCACGACTCTTCGAATAATGCTTGGATGGCTCTCCAGGATACGTTCTCTCACACCTATAAAATTTATTTTTTACATCTCGCATATTGTCTCGTTTACATCTACATGCATATTACGAGCACCTTGGTGCTCCATATTTTTTACTAATCTTCCTCTCCTAGCTGTTTCAGTGACTCGGGAAATTTGGAAGATCGAAGCATGCTTAGTTCTCTACTGCAGCAAGCTACAATGAAGAACTGGGGGGTAGTTGTTACGCCATATTTTCGGTTGCCTCTAATATCTCCCAAATTTCCAAATACGAATCTAATAATAATTAACTTAATCGCCAAGTTAATTATTTCCTCTCTCTGAAACGAGGAATTATCTCCAATTTATGGTAGAAAAAATATCTCTACACGATATCCTTCAAATCAGGAAGGTATCCCAACGCGAATATAATTCAAAGAGATAAAATCTACTAATTCCTAAAATACATCCCTTAACAATCATAGGGATTAAAAACCAATCCTTTTAACAGAACTGTGTTGGCTTGATCTCTATAAATATAGAGTACGCAGGCATCTTGAAAAAGGATCCGACACATCTAACAAGTCGAGACACCTCTCAAGTCCAGCCCCAAACATCCAAAATCCCAAATCCCCCTATTTTCATGATTTCGTTATTCCAGCAACCTCCAAAATTTGTTATCACCAAATTCCTCCGTTAACAATATGAATCTCCTCATTTTGTCGCTGCTGGAATACTAACTGGAGCCACTCGAAAAAGGTATTAAACTCTCCATTTACATATAGGATGTTAAGCCTTGCCTAGCTAGAAGCAGCATAAGAACGTAGAACCAGAGTATGTAATATTGTCTCAAAGGAATTATTACATGTAGGGCATAGATCGTTCACCTGTACTCTTCTCATACGGAGCAAATCTTTAGTTGGAAAACAGTTCGTAGATGCACGCCATAGAAAGTTCTTGACTTTAGGTGGGATTTTCAGGTTCTATAACTTTCGCCAAAAGCCTGAATTTGCCTCTGTACTACTATCATTTTTGCTCTCCTGCAAAAGCAAATAAGCACTTTTCATCGAAAAATTACCAAGCTTTTCACACCTCCAATGCCATGAGTTATTTACTTCACTATTCAGAGGAATAGTTAAAATTATATTGGCATCCTTGTTCTCAAAAACTGATTGAGATTCAAAAATGTTGCGCCAAATATAACTAGGATTGCCTCCAATTTTAGCATTGAGAAAGGATCCCTGAGATAATATCGAGCTTTATACACTTTACTCACCAATCTATCTGGATACTTAAGAAACCTCCACCCTTGATTATCTAGTAAAACAAGTTTAAAATCACGAACGTTTCTAAAACCCATACCATCGGATGATTTCTTTTTGCTCATGTTACTCCAGCTCAACCAATAAATACATCTATCTTTCTTAAAGCTTGTTCTCCACCAGAATTTACACATCAACTTCTCGAGATCCTGAGACACAATTCTAACGGTAATAAAAACACGCATAATTTGGCAACGTTTGAGCCACTGTCTTCACAACACTTCTTTTCCACCTTTTGATAAGGCCTTCTTGTCTCATCCTTGTATTCGATCCTGTATCTTCTCTTTTAGAAAGCCAAAAATCAATGACTTATTTCTTCCAATTGTATTAGGGAGACCTAAGTACAGACTATGATCGTTTATGATCGTTTGCTTCCTGAAATCTAAGCTTTTGACACAATTCACGTTTCAAAGAATTTGTTACATTCTTACTGAAGAACACCGATGACTTATCAACATTTATATGTTGCCCTGACGCTTTCTCAAATTTTTTTAACATTTGTAAGATGTGATCCGCACTCTCCATACTGGTCTTACAAAATATATGGGAATAGTCTGCGAAAAACATGTGTGATATGGATGGAGCAGAACGTGCCACTTTAATACCTTTGATCATCTTTCTTCTCTCATAGTCATTCTCATAGTCATGAAGTAAAGTTGTGAGCCCCTCAATGCATATAAAAAACAGATAAGAAGAGAGGGGGTCTCCCTGTCTGAGACCCTTGCTAGAATGATAGACCCAAAGTTTGTTCTTGCGTGAGAGATCTGGTAACTCACAGACAAAATGCAACTCATGAACAAATAAACCATGTTGTGATCAAAACCCATCTTCGTTAAAACGGCTTCTAAAAACTCCCATTCAACACGATCATATGCCTTTTATGTAATATCCTTCCCCCTTAGTCTTTTTCTTCATATAAATCATGACTTTAAAAGCTACCATTTTGTTGTTCGTTATTAATCATCCAGGGATGAATGCGCTATGCGTGTCAGATATGATTAAATCAATAACTTGCTTTAGTATGTTGGCTAAAACTTTAGATATGATCTTGTATACTACATTGCAGAGAGATATAGAACGAAGATCTGTCATGAGCATAAGATTCTGCTTCTTAGGAATAAGAGCAATATTTTTCTTAACTAATCATCAAGATTTCCAGTTGGGAAGAATCGCCTCACAAATCACAATCCACACTACATCTGTCTTGACAATATTCCAACACTTCTGATAAAATTCCGGGCTCATACCAGGGCCAGAGATTTGTCAGAATGCATGTTAAACAAAGCTGTTTTGATCTTCTTCTCTCCAACCTCAGCTAACAACATTGCATTTTGATCCGATGTCACCTTGTTTGTTAGACAATTATTAACACTCTCCTATTCCGTATCAGTGGCTGAGAACAACTGTGTAAAATAATCTATCATCGTTTTTTCCAGCCCTTAACCGCACTCCACTTTGCAACCATTGTTGTCCTGCAACGAATTGATTTGATTCGCTTTTCTCCTATTCTTAGTTGCAGCTTGAAAATAATTACTATTTTGATCTCCTTCACGTAACCACAGCTGTTTAGATCTTTACCTTCAAAATACCTCCTATTAAGCATATGTTTCTTGATAAATTCTTTTTCTCCTCTTGGACTACTTTAATCGAATCTGGATCCCTTCTTCCTTTAAGAGCTTTCAAATTTTTCTCACTTCAATTTATACATCTTTTGAAGTTGCCTGTAACTTTTTGACCCCGAGCTGACAACACCTCAGAACATTGAGAAAGTTTATCGTAAAAAGAATGACTATAATTGTTACTCCACACATTTTCAACAAACTAATAGCACATGGGCTCCCTTAACCAGGCGTTCTCAAACTGAAAAGTTTTTGTACAATTAATCGGAACAACTATCTGAGATTCCAGTCAAATCGTGCAGTGATCAGAAGTTGAGACTTCCAAACATGTGAGTTTAGCATCTTTAAACAGATTAAGAAAGTCTGGAGACACAACTGCTCCATCAAGACGCACTTCAATGCAATTATCTGAGCCAAAACCACGTTCCCAGGTATACTGATAGCCACATAAGCTCATGTCTATTAAATCACAGTCATTTAACACCTCTTGGAAGCCTTGCAATAAATGTTGAGGGTAAGGACTTCCACCTCTTTTGTCACTCTGTGATAAAACATTGTTTATATCGCCAATCAAACACCGCGGAAGAGTGTTGTTGCTTGTTAGAATCCTTATTAAATCCCAAGTTTCTTTACGTTTTGATCTATATGGTTCTCCGTAAATGCTAGTTAACCTGTATCTATGACCTTCTTTTGTTGACACATGCACATTTATGTGATTTTTATTAAAAGAGCTCAACAAAACTTCCTCTTTATTTCGCAATAATAGTGTCACACCACCACTATGACCTTGTGACTCTACCACAATCATTCCTTCAAAACCTAATGAAGTCTTAACCTTCTCGATTGTATCTTTTTGCAAATAATTTCACATAAGAAAACATAGTTGGGTTTCTTCTGGAGCACAATCTCCTTAAGGAATTGTAAATTCCATGGGATCCCAAACCCATGACAATTCCAGCTGATAATACTCATAATACTAGGCGAGCAGTACTCCCTTGAGTACTCGCCTCTTTCCCATTTCTTGAGATTGTGTTATTATTTTGGCCTATCTGTTCTATATTCGTATTTACTTCTTCATCTGATTTTATCATTACTTCGGTGTTAAGGACCCATTGATTCATTTGGGCCCAAGTCTCCATAAGTTCTACATTTTTTCGTCGCTATGATAGTAACTTCTTTCCTTACTTTAGTTGGCGAAATTGTTATGTTGAATTGTGTGAATTCCTTATCCCTGGTATCCCGCTTTTTTGAACATTTTGAAATTCATTCCCTCCAGCATTTCTTCCCTGACTAACTCCTCCCTGATTCGGTTGAGGAAAATTTGGATCTTGATTACGACCACCTTCCCTGAGCTTGATACAATCACACCATGTCAATAGACAAGACTATGAAAAAAATGGAAAACTTTAGTGTAACTAAATAGGAATAACATTAATTATCATTCAAAGAATATTAAACAAAGTAGTAACATACTTGTTTGGAATTTTGGGACTTCCGTTTTCCTTTATTTGTTCAGAAATCAGTAGCCAGCGGAGAAGGTACACATTTTAGCATATTGCAAAACGAGGGACCATATCAATACAACCGGACACAAAGTCACAAACACCTGTTTTCTGTTTTCTTTGTAACTAAAACCCTAATTGAACAAAAATGTCAAAAACTGTATCGCCTTCCAACAGTAAAGGGATTTCAACGACATCGTTTAATGATCTTCCTCAAGAAACAACATTGGAGATTCTCTTAAAACTGCGAGTCAAAGACCTAATAAGATCAAAATCAGTCAACAAAACATGGTACTCTCTTCTCAACAACCCCTCTTTCATTTCTCAACAAATTCATCGTTGCATTTCTCATTGTGATGATAATGCTGTGCTTATTATCCCTCCTATTACCTCCCACCAAAATTACTGCTCCTTAATCTCTGCTGATACCTCCTCGGTTTTCGAAAAATTCGACATTCCTTTCGAGACCAGGAGTTGTAGTTTGAAATTAGTTACTCATATACATGGAATGCTTTTGTTAACTGATTTGCACATAGGTTATTCTTGTCGAGACTTGTATCTTTGGAATACCTATGTTAAAACACATAGAGTGCTTGTTTCCACTTGTTTTAAGAAGCGTTTGGATGATCGGAAGGGCAGTTATTAACAGACCAAGCTAAGCATGACAGCCTAGTATCCACTTTCAGCACAATGTTACCACCATGTTTACACCACCATGTTACTATCATTATACCTCCACCACATTCAGTTTCAGTGTGCATCATGTGGCCAGTTTCCTTCATGTGCTAGCCTAGCTGTTAACACATCACAATGTCAAGTTTAGATCAAGATCAAGCTGTTCAATTCATGTATAAATAGACCTGCAATGTATCATGTAATATTATCAAGCAACATCATTTTCTTGATCATATTTAACACGTTCTATTATGGTATCAAAGCAATCATCTGCTTCACAGCAATCAGATCCATCAACCGAAGGCATGTCTCAGCCAGAACTCAGTGTTATCTCTGGCAAAGAAATCATTCAGGTTAATGCACCAACGCATTTTCCTACGAAACTAACACATTCAAATTTTCCTGTCTGGAAAACTCAAGTGTATTCAACACTCATTGGCCTAGGATTACTCCATTACATTGATGGAAGCCTCATTATTCCTGACAAAGTGCAGACGGATTCAACGCCAAATCCAGATTTTGGCATCTGGAATCGACAAGACAAAATCATCCTGAGTGCAATGCTCGGAAGCTGTCATGAAACTATACAACCACTCATCTCCACATCTTCTTCAGCAACAGAAATGTGGAACAGGTTATCAACTCTATTTGCAAATCGATCACGATCTCGAATTATGTCTCTCAAGAGTCATCTCATGAACAATCCATGTAATTCAAGATCAATAGCAGAATATCTTCAAGACATTCGAAGCACTGCTGATGATATAGCCATTGTTGGTCATCCAGTATCCAACGATGATTTAATTCTTCTAACTCTCACAGGGCTCAGTGATGAATATCAAGACATAAGGGCTGCAATCAAGGTTCGAGAATCACCAATGACTTTTGATGAATTACATGAGCAACTTGTAGATCATGAACGTAGTTTGAAACAAAAGAGACTTGAACAAATAGTTGTTACAGCAAATTATACTCACAAATCAGCTCAGACACAGCGAAGCTTTGGGCAATCACAAACCAGGAATCGAGGTGCCTATCATAATAACTCATCCTTCAATCGTTCATCTTTCCAAAATCACCACACTGCTCCTGGTCGACAATTTTACAATGCTGGTGGACCTCGATCAAATGCATACTGTCAGTACTGCCAAAGACCAGGTCATTTCACTAAGGCATGTAGACATTTGGCACGTTTTCTAAAAGAAAATGAGATCAATTCGTCAGCAGGATCTTCATCTGTTTCTACTTTCACACAAACTGCCAATGTAACCTTAGTCAACCGAGCACCACCTCAACAATGGCTTTTTGACACCGGTGCTTCTCATCATATTACCAATGATCCAAACACTTTTACAACAGTTGCAGATTATGGTGGACCTGAAGAAATTGTAATTGGCAATGGAACAGGTTTGCAGATCACACACACAGGCACATCGAAACTACATTCTTCTGACTCAACATTAAATTTGTCAGATGTGCTTTGTGTTCCATCATTAAATCAAAAATTAATTTCTGTGGCTAAACTCTGTCAAACTAATCAAGTTTCTGTGAAATTTTTCCCATTTCAGTTCCTGGTCAAGGATCTCACTACGGGGGCGGTACTGCTTCGAGAGGAGAAAAAAAATGATCTGTACTATGCACCATGTCCTATTCGATCACCAAAAATTCATGTTACTCAACAATCTAACATTGAATCCTGGCATCATTGTTTAGGACATCCAGTTGCCAACATTTTACGGTCTGCTTTACATTCAAATAAACTTGTGTCAAAGTTTCCATCTGATTTTCAGTTCAAGTGTGATTCTTGTTTTTGTAATAAAAGCCATAAGTTTCCATTTGGCTGTTCTTCCATGAGAAGTTCTAAACCTCTGGAATTATTGTACTCGGATGTCTGGGGTCCAACTACTATTTCAATTGATCATTTTCGTTACTATCTCATCTTTGTGGATCATTTTACTCGTTACATTTGGTTTTATCCACTCAAACAAAAATCTGATGTTAAACAAGTATTTAGCCAGTTTAAAACAACTGTGGAAAAATTCTTTCAACAACATATTATTTCCCTTTATTCTGATAATGGAGGTGAGTTTCTTGCCTTAAAATCAATTTTTCAAGAACATGGCATCTCTCACTTCACGACTCCTCCACATACACCTGAACATAATGGTTTTGCAGAAAGAAGACACATGCATATTGTTGAAACTGGGCTTACTTTGTTACATCATGCCTCACTTCCTTTAAAATTTTGGTCATATGCATTTTCAACAGCTGTTTATCTCATAAATCGCATGCCAAATAAAAACTTGGATTTTCACACACCTTATGAACTATTATTCAGACACATGCCAAATTATCACAGACTCAAAGTCTTTGGTTGCTTATGCTATCCATGGATCAGGCCATATACTCCATCAAAACTACATCCACGATCCGTTCCTTGCATCTTTTTGGGATACTCAACCTCTCAATCTGCATATAAGTGTCTAGATGTCTCTACAAATCGAGTATATATTTCGAGACATGTGCGTTTTGTTGAGAATCAGTTTCCATTCAAGGATCGTTTGCAACTCCCCTCTCAGCAGCCCACTAGTGTTGATCCCTTAGCGGGTATTTCTCAGAACTTAAATTCTGACTATAACTCTTATCCATCGTTTGTTGGTTCTGTGTATACTCCCTCTCCAATATTGACCAACACTGACAACACATTATCTCCTTTGATCACAGACGAAAACTCTACCTCATTATCTTCACTTGTGTCAACTTCTATTCAGCATTCAACATCACCATCACCATTTTTTGATTCCAACAATTCTCCTGATACAGCAATTCCTCAGCGTCCCTTGAGAAAACGACAGCCAAATCCAAAATACTACAACAGTTCCTTTGTCAATCATACCACAGTTCATCCATTACCCCTGTTACTTGAGCCTTCATCTGTCACTCAAGCTCTCAAAAGCTCTCAGTGGTGTGATGCAATGTCCACTGAATTTGATGCTCTTATGCAGAATGGTACATGGGATTTAGTTCCCAGAAACTCTCAAAATGTTATAACATGTAGGTGGATTTTTCGTGTCAAACGAAACCCTGATGGCTCTATTCTCAAATACAAAGCTCGTCTTGTTGCACGAGGATTTCAGCAACGTCTTGGAGTTGATTTTTCTGAGACTTTCAGTCCAGTCACTAAGCCTGTCACCATTCGTATTGTGCTAACTCTTGCTTTGACACAGGGCTGGTCATTACGACAGCTGGATATTAACAATGCCTTCTTAAATGGTGTTCTAGAAGAAGAGGTATACATGCTCCAACCCCCTGGTTTTGTGCATCCATGTCATCCAGATTACATATGTCATCTGCGTAAGGCTATCTATGGCCTCAAACAGGCACCACGTGCGTGGTACAAAGCACTTAAGCAATTCTTACTTCAATATGGGTTCAAAAATTCATTAGCAGATAGTTCCCTTTTCATTTTTAAAAAATCTGGTGTGATTATGATTTTCTTGGTTTATGTTGATGATATAGTGCTTACAGGAAATTGTAATGCTTCCTTAGAAAGGTTTGTTTATCAGCTTGACACAACTTTCTCTCTCAAGGATCTTGGCGAATTACATCACTTTCTTGGTGTAGAGGTCATTTCAACTACAAATGGAATTTTTCTATCCCAAGCCAAGCACATTTCTGATCTTCTTTCCAAACGTAACATGGATGGTGCAAAGGACAATGCTACGCCCATGTGTTCTACATTATATCTCACACTTGATGATGGCAGTAAAAAAATTGATCCTACACCATATCGTCAACTAGTTGGAGGACTACAATATTTGTGCATTTCTCGTCCTGATATTAGTTATGCTGTAAATCGTTTATCTCAATTCATGCATGCTCCATCAGAACAACATTGGACAGCTCTGAAGAGAGTTCTACGATATCTCAAGGGTACTATCTCTCATGGTTTGTTGCTGCAAAAGAAATCAAATTTTCGTCTCTCTGCTTTCAGTGACTCAGATTGGGGTGGTGATCGTGACACTGGACGCTCCACCACTGGTTACATTATCTACCTAGGCAGTAATCCTATTTCATGGAAATGTTCCAAACAAAAATCTGTTTCTCGATCTTCGTATGAAGCTGAATATAAGGCTGTGGCAAATGCAGCTGCAGAAGTTTCCTGGATTAAGAATCTGTTATATGAACTTCAAATTCCTGTTTCTTCCACACCTACTATCTACTGTGACAACACGGGGGTACAATACCTCAGTTCTAATCCCGTATTTCATACACGAATGAAGCAGATATCTTTGGATTTTCACTTTGTTCGTGAAATGGTAGCTAATGGCCAACTGAAAGTGTGTCATGTTCATACAAAAGATCAGTGGGCTGATGCTCTCACTAAACCTCTTTCACGACAAAGTTTTCTTCTTATTCGTTCCAAGTTAGGAGTTGCCGATGGCTCCTCCATCTTGCGGGGGCGTAACAGACCAAGCTAAGCATGACAGCCTAGTATCCACTTTCAGCACCATGTTACCACCATGTTTACACCACCACGTTACTATCATTATACCTCCACCACATTCAGTTTTAGTGTGCATCATGTGGCCAGTTTCCTTCATGTGCTAGCCTAGCTGTTAACACATCACAATGTCAAGTTTAGATCAAGATCAAGCTGTTCAATTCATGTATAAATAGACCTGCAATGTATCATGTAATATTATCAAGCAACATCATTTTCTTGATCATATTTAACACGTTCTATTAGTTATTATTTTGCTGGTATGGGTTTTGATAAGGTCATGAATGATTACAAAATTGTTAGGATTGTTTATGTTAAGGATGATAATCGGAAGCAATTTGGTAAGGTAGCTCCTAAGGTTGAGATTTTTAGTTTGAGGAGGAATACGTGGAGGAAATTAGAGAACCCCAGAGTTCCCGAGGCTTGTTCATGAAGATGGGATTTATGTCAATGGTTGCTATTACTGGTTGGAATTAAAAGAAGATAGAACTGAGGAGGCCCGAAATTGTTGTGGTAATAAATTGGTGATAATGTCTTTTGATTTTCATACTGAGCTGTTTGGGGAATTTAAAGTGCCACATGATGTTCCCCATATTCTGGGACGACTTGCCCCATATAAGCTTATGCAGTTTGAGGATTCACTTGCTCTTTGCGTTTTAGGTGAACCGCTACGTGATAAAGGGGTAAACGATTTTCCTTATTGTGTATGGTTAATGAGACAAGAAAATGGTGTAGTCACTTGGACTTTGCGTTTTAGAGCTCTAATTAAAGAGTCTGGGTATCCTTTAGACATCACAAAGAATGGAACACTAATATTAGAGGCATTTCGCTCATATAACCTTGATGTCACGAGGATAGTCTCCTATAATATTAAGAGAAGGATTCGTAAAGATCTCGGGTTTGGTAAGCATGGGGGTCTAGAGGTTCCTCGAGCTGTTCGTACTCCTTCTACTGTTGACACTTTGTTTCCAGAGAGTTTAATTATGTATGAGGGAGGAAAGTCACTGTTAAATTATGCCAAGTGAGCAATTTCAGGTCTTTTGCTGGTAAGTGATATAAATCGATATCTACTTATTATGAGCAAGTTTTTATTTACAATCCTTACTGCTCTGCACATAGAAGTATGGTTGATAATAGAAAGGAAACTAGTCATGTTTAGTCTATATTCTGGTATCATTATACCACATTTTTTGCTGTCCTTTCTGCTAACAGTTGATATCTCCCTCCTCTTTCCGTGTTTATCATTTAAAGTCATGTCACTTGTACTGAATTAGTGGTTGTATAGTTTGTGAAAAAACTAGACAGAGCTGTCCATCGAGGTCTTTGTTATTATAAGATTTTAGTAGATACTAGATATAGTACGTTTACTCATCTTGGTAATCCTTTTACATCTAAACTTGAGAATGTTGCTTTAAACTCTTACATAGCCTGCAGCGCAACAAACCTTATAAAACATTACTGAGCTGCATTCCCATTGATAACATGTTACATGTCTTCATGCTGCTTTTGACCCTTATCAACCTTACTACCTGGCAATGCCCACATACCCAAAATATTGTATTTGACATTGTCTAGGTTTCCAACTTTCTGTAGCATTTGTTGAACAATCTACCTGGGTGCAGAATCAGAACCATTATTCACAAACATATGATAATAGTGTAACTTGGAATTTCACCAGAATTGGCAAGACGTTGAATGGACAGACAATATGAACCATTTGAGAGGGTTGTATTACATAAGGGTGTAGTAATCTCCTAGTGGCAATTGTTGACCCCCACCCCGCTCATGACAGGGTCATGGATTCTAATCCTAATCCCCCTCCGTATACTTAAAAGCTAAAAAGGCAGGATACGGACATGGTGTGCTAATATATGCATAGATGATGTTGTATGTGACACAATCCATTAACAGAACTTAGAAACTTCAAGGATTATTATTTGTTGATTGACAATAATACTTTGCTTCTCTTTTTCAGAAGTATTTATACTTACCACCAATTTTGTAAACAAATTTAAAGGGAAAAGATATTCAAAGTTTAGATTGTGCACCGAAATTGCACACCAGAATGGTAAGAATAAGGGGAAGCTGTTCTGTAGTGGAGTTGGGGTATGTTGAATATGTTTAGACCTTTGTCATGAGATTGATATTTTAAAGTAATGTACAACCATTTGGCAGTACATATAATCACAAGTATTAGGTAAATTAACAGACTTGTAATATTCTGGGAAGCTATCGTTACTAGTCCTATAAATCAAAGAAAAAGAAATAATGTTATAAAGGACTTGTGTTTATATATATTCATCGAACCATTTTGTAGATATACCTAATGCCGCTTTCTTGTAGAACTGGGCAACTTTGTTTGGTATGGCATGCCGAGAGGAACATATAACATGAGAAAAGTTAATACAATCTCTTTGAGATCATATTCTTGATTTCTAATTCTATTTGCCCGCATAATGAGTATAATTATTACTATTCTGTGTCATTGTAATTGTCGAAATTCTCTTGCTATTGAGTTGAATTGTTGAACAGTTTTTAGACCAATTGTTGTGAAATTGCCAACAGAAATTTAACTTTGTGAGTTACACTCCGGTAAGCATGTACGATTGGATGTAGATGGATAGCATCTGATATATTGATTTATCGAGAGCTAACATTTTTTGTCTTGTTACCCTATTGCTATTGCAGGTATGATTGATTTTTCATGATGTTGCTTTGAAGGTCCTGATAACTTTAGTTGGTGCAACATGTAGATGAAGTTGCTTAAATTTGCCAAGTCTTGGTACAATAATAGAAATTCGAGGAACAATTTTTGAACTTCATTTGGTGTAAGAATTCCTAATTCCACAGATAGACATGTCCAAGTTCAGGAAATTGTCTCCATTGACTCTCTACTTCTATTATCAGAATAATTTTTTTCTTTTTGGCTTGTTAGAAAAAAAATCTATTTTTACTTTTTTATTGTTGTTTTTTTTTTTTGACAAAATGCAGAGAATTATATTACTGGATCAAACCAACTCAAAATAAAACAGCGGGACAAACCCCCGACTGTCGATACAACCAGGTTGAAAAACAAATAAATTGTTTCCTGATCGTTTAACACAATGAACTTAAAAGTTCTTGAAACTAAAAATGAATTCGAAGACCTCCTAGGTGATCCAAACTGCGTCAACATCCCTGGAAGCAGCGGTATCACAATTGACCGCATCACATAAGAACCATTGATACCCCAGTGTTCAAAAGCCTCAATTGCATAAACTGAGGTTAGAGGAACGACACTCCAACTATCTACATGCCGGATACCAGCTATAGGCATGCCGAACATGGGAACCCTCAAAGGTGAGCAATACCCCAGCTATCTACATGCCGGATACCAACTATAGACAAGCCGAAAGTTAAACCCCAGCTATCTACATGCCGGATACCAACTATAGACATGCCGAAAGTTAAAACCCCAAAATAAGATGAACAATCTTTGGTTGTGAGTGGTGAGCTCTTGCAATAATCGTCACTGTCCCAGCTTCGATAAAATGACAAAAGGAAAAATGACAAGATGTCTTAGCGTCTTAGCCTGCTAAGATAAAAATGAGTTTATTGTTATTTGATAACTCATTTTTAATTATCTGAACACTCTTTACGCAATTACTGTGCCTGCATACAATTGCTCAAGTTACATGTAGAGATTCACTTAAGGTCATGGATAAGAGGTTACATGATGAGGTTGCTATGATAGGATATTTTGACATATGATTTGATTCGGCAGTATCCATACATGCTAGAGCGTATGAATGAATTACCATTAGTTGGCATGCCTTTGCATATAGTTGCTGCATTGGCAGGAAATATTAATTTTGCAAGTGAAACTAGCCTTAAACCATCTTAACAGTTCTAGCCCATCCACATTGTTTTGCAGAGTAACAATGTTAATCTTGTGATTAGTATGCAATGTTGCCGGCTCGCTTGCATTTCTGGTATATCAGTGAGTTCAAGTTTCTTTTATGGTACATTTCGTTCAAGTTTTTCAGTTCTGGTATAGCTGAGAAAAAGTAATGGAAATCGCCACTTGAAGTGGCGTTCACGAGATTGTTGTAATTATGTTACTGTTGACGGGACCTCACATCTTTTCACAGACTAACATCCTTGTTTCAATTCGACAAGAAATTTGATTCATCTTTCTACAGCGCTTTTTAAGGACTGGCAAGATTCTTGTTGTTTTTTTCCTGTGCACTCACGGGAAGCTTAAAACAACAATGGTAAAATCGTATCCCACTTGAAATAAGAAGATGTGACAAGGCATTTGTTATCGTTACAGAACTTTTCAGTATTTGTTGCAGATTACTGTACATGCACGAGATTCTTCACTATGTGAGTAGAAGATGTGGGTGCAATGCCTACAAATTTAAATTATTTGTTCCTGTGATTTGTCGGTGGTAGCTAAAATAATGCAAGTGGTGGATAATAATCAAATTTAATATGAATTGACATTTTTTTTCCCACTTCGATTATTATCCACCACTTGCATTATTTTAGCTACCACCGACAAATCACAGGAACAAATAATTTAAATTTGTAGGCATTGCACCCACATCTTCTACTCACATAGTGAAGAATCTCGTGCATGTACAGTAATCTGCAACAAATACTGAAAAGTTCTGTAACGATAACAAATGCCTTGTCACATCTTCTTATTTCAAGTGGGATACGATTTTACCATTGTTGTTTTAAGCTTCCCGTGAGTGCACAGGAAAAAAACAACAAGAATCTTGCCAGTCCTTAAAAAGCGCTGTAAAAAGATGAATAAAATTTCTTGTCGAATTGAAAACAAGGATGCTAGTCTGTAAAAAGATGTGAGGTCCCGTCAACAGTAACATAATTACAACAATCTCGTGAACGCACATGAAAAACAACACACGAATCTTTGCAGTATTGCCAAAGCACTATAATAAGTTGTACAATACTCTGAAACAAAGCTGAAAATTTATGTGAAATTCAAAAATTGCCCAGAGTCAGTATAAAGTGGTGTAGTCCCGTCAACAGTAACATATATTTAATTATTTGCAGCTGTTGATGTGTATTATTGACGAAGACATCTACAAATTTCTCTATAAATAGGTTCTTCTTTGTTATTCATAATCACAACTTATTTCTTTCTAAATAACATAAATTTTGATCCAATTATTTTTTTTCAAGGCACTTGCATCAAATGGATAGGAGGAAGGGGAAGGGGAAAGTGTCAGAAACAAGTTTCTATGACGACATGGATAACAAGAAAGAAGCCGAGGCACAAAAGAGGAGGGCTGCGTGGCTCAAGCATTGTGAAGAAGACCACTTCATCAGAAAGATGAAAAATTTTAAGAGCAGGGAGGAGAGAAAGGGAAAAGACTGGGTCAAAACTAAGGAGGAGAACTATGACTTCTACTTGTACAATGATGAAATTGCGAATGAGTTCTGTGATGGTGCAGCAAAGCTAAATGAAGATTTTAAAGATGGGAAGATCTCGGGAGAGGAATGGAACCATTTGATGCGTGGCCTGCGTGCTCAAACTCACCAAAAACGGGATGACATGTTTGCAGCTGAGGAGGCGGAAATGGCAAAGTATGTTCAAGAATATGAAGCAAGGGAACGTAATTTTCCTCCAGAAAATTGAGAAATGTAGCAAAGATAATTAGGCAGTTGGCCTAATTCAAATTTAATAACTTGTTGTTGATTTTATCTATGCTTTTAAATTTCTATGTTTGCATTTTAATTTTAGTGTGCTTCATCTCTTGTACTTTGTTTGCTTCATTTGAATAAAAATTTTCTGTCAAAATTTGAAAATTTTTGTCATTTTCGGGCCATAAAAAAACATAGTTACACATATGATATATTAATTTTTTTGGGCTTACACCAAAGTAGAACATCAATACTTCAATACGGAACAAAAAAAACGCAAGAAAAACATGTACAAATGTGTTTTTTATGGCCCTAAACATGACTTGACGAAGGAATTGTTAAGAAACGTATGTGGAGTTAACATATTCGGATCAAAAAATAACATAGCTAGACATAATAATTTTTGGAGATTTTCGTATTGTATCAAAGTAGGAAGTAAATTCTTTAATATATATT
This sequence comes from Saposhnikovia divaricata, assembly GCA_036435485.1. Taxonomy (NCBI): domain Eukaryota; kingdom Viridiplantae; phylum Streptophyta; class Magnoliopsida; order Apiales; family Apiaceae; genus Saposhnikovia; species Saposhnikovia divaricata. Next base: position 85,880,088 of record CM071594.1, read on the forward strand.
GGAGAAAACAAAAAAAATTTATTTACAAGTACATCTTCAAAGTCATGTAAAATGAATACAAGAAAACTATATTTTCTAGCAAAAAAAATGCTAACTACCGGAAGAAAAAAAAATGGGGGCAATGGAAATCGCCACTTGAAGTGGCGTTTTCTATTGAAATGAATTTCAACAGAAAACGCCACTTCAAGTGGCGATTTCCATTACCTTTTCTCAGCTATACCAGAAATGAAAAACTTGAACGAAATGTACCATAAAAGAAAATTGAACTCAGTGATATACCAGAAATGCAAGCGAGCCCAATGTTGCCTAATTGCGGTGTGCGGTTGTAGAAGAAAATGTTGAGCCCTTCTGTATTTGTGTTGGGGGTGGACTGATGAGGAAGGCAATACCGTTCTGCAGTATACTGCAGTCTGCAGGCACCATTCTAGCAAGTTAATGATCATGTAATAACTTAATCTAATAAAAGAAACGAGTAAAACATTAACATAAATTTGTTCAATGAATTATGCATACCAAGCTATGACACCCTTCCAACATAATCTAGCTGCAACCTCACATTATTATTATTTCACCTTCAATGCTGCAACTATAACTGCAGCATTGTCGTCGATTTGTACAATACTGTCTCGTTCTATGTCTTAGTCTTACTTACTATAGCCGGTAGTGGTAATATCATCTATATTCATATTAGATTTTTTTTAATTTAATCTAATTTAAGTGAGTATGAATATCAAATAATAGTGAATTAATTAAAAGTATTAACAAACAATTTCTAAATATTTTAATATAAAATAAATATAAACTACATTCGAAAATCATTTTTAATATTTTAATATGAAAATTAAATTATGGATGTGTGATTAAAAATTTATTGCATTTTCTTCATATTATATAAAAAAATACGATTTTAATTATTATTTTTTTTTGCAAAGATACGTTATTTTGATTAATTTTGTGCAATAGTACACTTTGTAATTCTCTTTTTACAAAAAATGCACTTTAAAATCGAATACAACTAAAATCAAATTTGAATATAATAAAAGATAACCGTATCATTCTTCAGGAGAAATAAAGTTAAAACAAAAAAAGAAGCTATTCACATTTAGTTATTTTAGTTACAAACTTAATTTTACAAATACTTTTGAAAAATAATAAATTTATTTAGAAAAAAATAATATTTTAAATAATTATTTTTTACCGTGGGGTTGGAACTTGGAATAAAACAAAAATTGGAAGGTCCATCTAAACAATGCAAAAGAAACATACGATACTTTTAATTCTTTCTCTCACATTTATTTAAAAGTTTATTGCACTTTCCATTCCATATATTTAAAAAAATTATGTTTAATTATTTATATTTTTTTAGTGCTAGTTGAGTAACATCACTTCTTTTTCAATTTTACTTTATACCCTTTTACGTTATTTAGCTAAAAATAGATTGGCATTTTCGTAAGAGGAAACTGGGCCTGAGGACAACCTCAGGAATCTCCCCTAAGATTATAAGAAATATTACCAATAAACTAAGGGTTCCGCAGGGGCATTTTTGTAAATATTAAATTTTTATCAATAATTTACACAAATACCCTTAAATTTGTATTAATTTTTTTTAACCTCAGGTTCTAACCTGAGGTCATCCTCAGGCACATGAAACCCTTTTCGTAACTACATTATATAACTTTTGATTTAACATTAAAAAATTGAATATAATTTGATTTAACTACCTAAAATATTATTATTCTCGAATATTAATACGTTGTGCTATATTTATTTAAAATAAATATAATATAAGAATTTTAATATCATATTCTAACCTTATGACTATAAATTTTATTTTATTTTAAATTTTTGAATAAAATAATTTTAAATTGCATAATATTATTTCTAAGAAAAAATTAATTTACAATTACATTATCGGATTATTCAATTAAATTAAATATTGCCTAAATACGTTGTGAAATCAATTTTATTTTTTATGCAAAATGAATATATTTATAATTAAATTATTAAAATACCCCTTATACGGCATTTTGATAAAATCGTGGTCAGAGGGATGTAAACTCAAAGAGAAATCTATTATACTGGTGCATATATATAGATTAAATTTTTTGGATAAATTAATATATAATTACGTCAATATATGAATAATAATCGTATAGAAATATCCATAAAATTCGAGAATCGGAACTAATCGATTGGGTTCACGATTAGGGATTAGGTGTGAGAATAACAAGAATAATAAACATATGTATTTTAGTATTATAATAGTATTTAATATATTAGTCTTATTTGTAATAAAATATACTATTTAAAAGTTCACAGCGAGTAATCAGATTTAAATTCTCAATTCTGAATAAAGTGAATTTAAATTCACAGCTGAAAATATTAAATTAGATAACTATCTTAGTAGATGTTATAAATATTAGACATATCATGTTGAAAATGAAACTCTCGAGAATAGAGTTTGTTAAGCTATATTTAGGCAACACTGCTACAAATTGAAAGTTGTTCACAACCACAAAGTCGAGCTACTAAAATCCAAAATACATTGCAATATTGCACATTTTATTTAATATTTCACATTTATACCTTCCAATTTTCTATGATTTCACTCTAAATCCCCCTAAAGTCAAATGCAAACGTTAGTTAATCTTCACATTGTACAGAATCGAAACTGTGACATCTCAGTTCTAAATACAATAAAATTTAAATTTCTAACTAAAATCATTGAACTAGATGATTAATTGATCGGATATTAGAATTTTTTGGACAAAAACTTTTAGAAAGTGAGAGCACTTGAAAAAAGAGTAAGTTAATCTATATTTAGGTAACATTGCAACAAATTTAAGAATATTCATAATCACAATTATTAAAAATCAAAATCTTGCAATAAAACTAAAATATCCCCGTGCAAAGCACGGGCTAGTAACTATTAACATATCAACTTAACACCTATTGGTATCTAGTCATCGGCATACCTAATATGTATTTCGATGGATTTTGATCGATGATCCATAAATATACACGTATCAACCAATTTGTCACTACTGATATCGGTTGATATCTGTTACAGAGTAGAGATGACTTACATTAACTTCGATCCTATTAAAAAATACATCATAAGATATTTACATTCTATTTCTATGCAAATTCTGTTAATGTGTTCGCATAATTATATATTAACTTTGTACTTCTCAGTCTCCTGCTTCGGCACGAATTGAACCAATTTTCATTTTTCTTTCTTATTAAAAAAATAACTTAATATACCATATTTTACACTTCACGCACATGTATTTAACATGTACAATCCAAAGTATTGCTACTTCGAAAAATCACACTTAGGGTGTGTTCACTTGGAAAGAATGGAATGAGGTAGGAATGGAATGAAAATTGTAAACAAAATTTATGAAGAAAATGGGATGTTGGGGGAAATAATGAACAAATATGAGGGAGAAGAAGTTTTTTATGATGAAGATTGCAAGGAAAATGATGAAGATTGGGAATGGGGCATTCCTTCCAAAACATGTGGGTTAGAATTCTAGTTCAAATTAGTTGGAGAGGAATGAAGCAAGGAATGAAATTTATAAACATTTTCCCCAATCTCCCCCAAATAATAGTATAAATTTCATTCCATTCTCCACTCATTCCATTCAATCCAAGTGAACATAACCTTAGAATTAGAATATAAGTGGTCTGCCACAAAAAAAAAAAAAAAAAAAAAAATCACACTTAATGTCAATGATGTGGTTACAAACAGTAATAAAAACTGTATTTAAACAATTACAGAAACAGAGACACCACAAGTCACAACTCACAAAACAACACAACACGACACGGACACAAACACTTGTCTGTTTACATTTGTCCAAAAACCCTAATTGAACAAAATTGCATCGCACAAAATGAGCACGACATCGTTCGACGATCTTCCTGAAGGAATTACAGTCCAGATTCTCTTAAAATTGCGAGTAAAAGACCTAATAAGATCAACATCAGTCAACAAAGCATGGTACTCTCTTATCAACAACCCCTCTTTCATTTCTTCTCAAATTCGTAATGCTATTTCATCTTGTAATGATAATGCTATGCTTATTATCCCTCCTGTTACATCCCAGTGTAACTTTTGTTCCTTAATTTCTGCTGATACCTCCTCGCTTATCGAAAAATTCGACATCCCCTTTGAAACTAAGACTCAAAGTTTGAAATTTCTTACCGACATAAATGGATTACTTCTGTTGACTGATTTGCATACGGAATACGGTTCAAGAGAGTTGTATCTTTGGAATCCATATGTTAGGAGACACAGAGTTCTTGCTTCCAGTTGTTTCAGGAAGCTTTTGGATGACCCCAGTAAGAGTTTTGGTGTTACTGGGATGGGTTTTGATAAAGCCACCGATGATTATAAAGTTGTTAGGATTGTTTATGTTAGGGATGACAAGATGAAGTGGTTTGGTGAGATGGCCCCTAAGGTTGAGATTTATAGTTTTAGGAAGAATACCTGGAGGAAATTAAAAGACCCTGGAGTTCGGAGGCTTGTTTATGACCATGGTGCATTTGTCAATGGTTGCTATTACTGGTTGGAACTTAACCAACGCGGAACTGACAGAGCCCATGGTTGTTATGGTAATAAAATGAGGATAATGTCTTTTGATTTTCATGCTGAGCTGTTTGGGGAATTAAAGGTGCCGGATGATGTTCCTCATCATTTGGGAAGATGCCCACATAAGCTTATGCAGTTCGAAGGTTCACTTGCTCTTTGTGTTATAGACCCACCAGACCGTGATAAAGGGGACGCCCGTTTTCCTTTTTGTATATGGTTGATGGGACAAGAAAATGGTGTAGTCACTTGGACTCTGCGTTTTAGACCTCTACTTAAATACTTTGGGGCTCCTTTAGGGATTACAAAGAATGGAACGCTAATAATAGAGTCCTTTCGCACCAACAAATATGATGAAACATGCATAATCTCTTGCAATCTCAAGAGCATGACTTATAAAGTTCATGGATTTAGCTTAACTAGGCAACCAATTTTACAATCTGTTCTTGATGTTTCAACTGTTGACTCTTCGTTCCCAGAGAGTTTAATCATGTACGGTGGAGGAAAATCGCTGTTGAAATATGCCAAGTAAGCAATTGCGAGTCTTCTTCTGGTAAGTGATGTATATCTATAACTACTTGGTCTAAACATTGGTCTTTATTGATTATTTGTATTTGCAAATATAAATCTAGTTGATGTCAGCAGGGAAATAAATCATGTTTAGTCTGTATTATGGTATCATGTACAAGATTATTTGCTGTACTTTCTATTCCCTAATACTCTAGCTCAGTAAATAACTTATGATATCTCCCTCCTCTTTCTGTATTTTTTCTTATAAAATCATGTCAATTTTTTGAACTGTGGTTACTGAGTAGTTCGTGAAAAGCAAGGCAGAGTTGACAATTGAGGTCTTTGTTATCATAAAATTGTAATAGATACTAGATACAGTGCCTACACTCATCTGGTAAATTTATAACGTTGCTTTAAACTTGTTGAACTCTTATATGTGGTTGTTTATATGGTGTCACGTTTAAATGATGTCATGCTTAGTAGCATATGCTGATAAAATATATTGAACTTTGAAACTCCAAATGTAATTTCTTTTCTGTTTAGATCAACTGACTTACTCGAGGGCAAAAAATTGCCAGGCCGATACCCTCAATTTGTTGTGATTTCTTTACGAGTAGAGATCGGAAATTTGATGTGTATGTACAGGAAGCAGATATACTTTGTTTAGTTAACTCTTATATTTAGGGTTGAGCATTTTTCCCCTGAAACCACCCGAATTGAACGAACCAAACCGAAATTTTTGTTTTTTTTTATCGGTTTGGTTTGGATTTGCTGTACTTTCTGTTTAATACTCTAGCTCAGTTATTAACTTATGATATCTCCCTCCTCTTTTTGTGTTTATCTTATAAAATCATGTCAATTGTGTGAACTGTGGTTATTGAATAGTTTGTGAAAAGCATGGCAGAGTTGTCAATCAAGGCCTTTGTCATCATAAAATTGGAGTAGATACAGTAACTACACTCATCTGGGTAATCGTTTTACTGTTAAATTTCTAACATTGCTTCAAACTTGTTGAACTCTTATATGTGGTTGTTTAAATGATGTTACGCTTAGTAGTATATACTGAGAAAATATATAGAACTTTGAAACTCCAGATGTATTTTCTTTTCTGTTTTGATCAACTGACTAACTCGAGGGCAAAAAATTGCCAGGCCGACACCCTCAATTTGTTGTGATTTCTTTATGAGTAGAGATGCGGAAATTTGATGTGTATGTACAGGAAGCAGATATACTTTGTTTAATTAACTCTTATATTTAGGGTTGAGCTTTTTTTTTTTTCCCGAAACCACTCGAATCGAGCGAACCAAACCGATTTTTTGGTTTTTTATTGGCTTGGTTTGGATTTGGTTTACATTATACAAAAACCGAATAATTTTGGTTCGGATTCCGTTTCACCAAAAAACGGACTGAATAAACCGAAATAAGGGACAGAGAGTAAATCTTTAAGGACACGTGAAAAAGAATTGAATTTTCTCAAGTAAGCATCTTGTTTGAACTTTGAAGTCCCTTGTGAATCTTTATGTATAAGGACCTGGTTTTGTTTTCCAATCAATAATGAACTTGTCTTATATATCAAATCAAATGAGCATATTTTTTAAGGACTTATGTATGTCTCTTAAATGCCGCGTTTATTCTAGTAATCTGGACAATGTTGTTAGGTGTAGCACATTGAGAGGAAAGTATAGAAATTTGAACTATAGACGGTGTGATTTCTTTAGTTGAGGAAATGTTTAATTTCAGGTAGAACCTACTTGGAAGTTTTTTTTAGGGAGAACCTATATGAAGTTAATGTGATCTCTTTGACCATTTTTTTGTTTTTTTACTTCAAATGCTGCATAATCAGTACAACTATTTTTAGTTCTAATTGTCGGAATTCTTGCTAATCAAGTGAATTGCTGAATGGTGTTTAGACCAGTTGTTTCTAATTGCCAACTAAACTTTAACAACTTTATAAGTTTTACACTTATAAGCATGCACAACTGTATGTGGATGGATTGCATCTGGTTCTTTGCTCTCCCGAGAACTTATGTTTTGTCATCCATTTGCAATTGCAGGTATAACTGATGATGTGGCTTCGGAAGTCCTGAGAACTGTAGTAGGTGCAGCATATAGATGTAGTTATCTAGCTTTTGGCTAAAAAAATTTAAAGAATAATTTTTGAATTGGTGTGATAATTTTGTTGTCAGACATGTCTCAGGTTCCAAGTTTAGGAAGTTGTCTTAACTCTACTCTGTTGTGCTACTTCTATCATCATGTTCAGGATGTTTATTTGTATTTGAATCATTTGATTGGTTCAAGGAAAAGAAGAGGAGGATATATTCTTAACGAAATACATGATTGTAAATATAGCCTATTTATATGACCACCACGATAACTTTTCCTAATTAAATAAATTAAATTAAATATGTGCCATAAAATTTTAAGTGTGATGTTTTTTTTTTTTCCTAATTGGAATGGAACCAAAATATATAAAATTGGGAGATCATCTCAAAAGAAAGGGTTTTTTCTCAAAAATATTCAAGTTAGCAAATTTTTTTTCAAAAATACGTTGCAATTGAGGTTGCAACCCCATATAAAATATAATTGCTTGCAACCTGCTTTGCAATCACATATGTAATTTATTTTTATCATATCTTTATAAAAATGTTTAAAAATACGAGTATTTTTGATATTTTTTCTCAAAAGGAAACAAGCGGATGCTTAATTTATTTTTCTTTTTCGATGACATTTTATTTATTTTCGACAAACTCAAAAACAAATCCACAGAGCACGAGACAACACTACACTAGTCACTAGACAACAATACACAAACACTTCCTCTCTGTTGTCTTCTGTCCAAAAACCCTAATCCAACAAAATTGTATCGCAAAAAATGAGCACGACGTCGTTCGACGATCTTCCCGAAGGAGCCACATCGGAGATTCTCTTAAAATTGGGACTAAAAGACCTAATCAGATCAACATCAGTGAACAAAACATGGTACTCTCTTATCTACAACCCCTCTTTCATTTCTCATCAAATCTCTCGCTCTATTTCTCGTTCTCATGGTAATGCTATCCTTATTATCCCTCCTTTTACCTCCAACCAAAACTATTGTTCCTTAATTTCTGCTGATACCTCCTCGCTTATCGAAAAATTCGATATCCCCTTTGAGACCAAGACTCGTACTTTGAACCCACTTCCTGGCATAAATGGACTACTTCTGTTGACTGATTTGCATACTGAACACTCTTCGAAAGAGTTGTTGTATCTTTGGAATCCTCATGATAAGAGTCTTCATCTGGTAAGTGATATAAATCTATGACTGCTTGGTATAAACATTGGCCTATGTAGATTATCTCTATTTGCAAATATAAATCTAGTTGATGTCAGCTAGGAAAATAAACTTTTTTAGTATGTATTTGGTATCATGACAACATTATTTGTTGTACTTTCTGTTAACTAGTACTTTTGCTCTGTTAATAACATATGATATATCTTGTATTCTTGTGTTATCTCCCTCCTCTTTTTGTTGTTTATCTTATGAGGTCATGTCAGTTCTAATGGTTACTGTCAATTGAGGTCAAAACCATAGAATGACTGATGATTATCAAGTGCTTTCTCCTCTTCTAATGCCAAACCTCCATCTTCTTCATCTTCTAGGGAGATGCTATTCATTCATGGCATGAATTAGACTGCTAGTCGCTAGAGGAGTCCATAATGCGAATGATGTTGATAAATTCAAATGACAAAAACTTACACGTTAGACAAGAGACAATCGCACCATGTCAATAGACAAGATTATGAAAAAAAATGGAAAACTCACCTCACCATGACTATGAAAAAAATGGAAAATTTGTGTAACTAACAGGAATAACATAAATTATCATTCAAAGAATATTAAACATAAGAGTAACATACTTGTTTCGAATTTTGGGACTTCCATTTTCCTTTATTTGTTCAGAAATCAGTAGCCGGCGGAGAAGGTACACATTTTAACATATTGCAAAAGCGAGGGACCATATCAATACAACCAGACACAAACACCTGTTTTCCGTTTTCTTTGTTACTAAAACCCTAATTGAACAAAAATGTCAAAAACTGTATCGCCTTCCAACAGCAAAGGGATTTCAACGACATCGTTTAATGATCTTCCTCAAGAAACAACAGTGGAGATTCTCTTAAGACTGGGAGTGAAAGACCTAATCAGATCAACATCAGTGAACAAAACATGGTACTCTCTTATCAACAACCCCTCTTTCATTTCTGCTCAGATTTCTCGTTCTCTTTCACATTGTAATGATAATGCTTTGCTTATTATCCCTCCTATTACCTCCCACCAAAACTACTGCTCCTTAATCTCTGCTGATACCTCCTCCCTTATCCAAAAATTCGATATCCCCTTTGAGACCAAGACTCGTAGTTTGAAATTAGTTACTCAGATACATTGAATGCTTTTGTTAACTGATTTGCACATAGGTTATTCTTGTCGAGACTTGTATCTTTGGAATCCCTATGTTAAAACACATAGAGTGCTTGTTTCCACTTGTTTTAAGAAGCGTTTGGATGATCGGAAGGGCAGTTATTATTTTGCTGGTATGGGTTTTGATAAGGTCATGAATGATTACAAAATTGTTAGGATTGTTTATGTTAAGGATGATAATCGGAAGCAATTTGGTAAGGTAGCTCCTAAGGTTGAGATTTTTAGTTTGAGGAGGAATACGTGGAGGAAATTAGAGAACCCCAGAGTTCCGAGGCTTGTTCATGAAGATGGGATTTATGTCAATGGTTGCTATTACTGGTTGGAATTAAAAGAAGATAGAACTGAGGAGGCCCGAAATTGTTGTGGTAATAAATTGGTGATAATGTCTTTTGATTTTCATACTGAGCTGTTTGGGGAATTTAAAGTGCCACATGATGTTCCCCATATTCTGGGACGACTTACCCCATATAAGCTTATGCAGTTTGAGGATTCACTTGCTCTTTGCGTTTTAGGTGAACCGCTACGTGATAAAGGGGTAAACGATTTTCCTTATTGTGTATGGTTAATGAGACAAGAAAATGGTGTAGTCACTTGGACTTTGCGTTTTAGAGCTCTAATTAAAGAGTCTGGGTATCCTTTAGACATCACAAAGAATGGAACACTAATATTAGAGGCATTTCGCTCATATAACCTTGATGTCACGAGGATAGTCTCCTATAATATTAAGAGAAGGATTCGTAAAGATCTCGGGTTTGGTAAGCATGGGGGTCTAGAGGTTCCTCGAGCTGTTCGTACTCCTTCTACTGTTGACACTTTGTTTCCAGAGAGTTTAATTATGTATGAGGGAGGAAAGTCACTGTTAAATTATGCCAAGTGAGCAATTTCAGGTCTTTTGCTGGTAAGTGATATAAATCGATATCTACTTATTATGAGCAATTTTTTATTTACAATCCTTAGTGCTCTGCACATAGAAGTATGGTTGATAATAGAAAGGAAAGTAGTCATGTTTAGTCTATATTCTGGTATCATTATACCACATTTGTTGCTGTCCTTTCTGCTAACAGTTGATATCTCCCTCCTCTTTCCGTGTTTATCATTTAGAGTCATGTCACCTGTACTGAATTAGTGGTTGTATAGTTTGTGAAAAAACTAGACAGAGCTGTCCATCGAGGTCTTTGTTATTATAAGATTTTAGTAGATACTAGATATAGTACGTTTACTATTACTCATCTTGGTAATCCTTTTACATCTAAACTTGAGAATGTTGCTTTAAACTCTTACATAGCCTGCAGCGCAACAAACCTTATAAAACATTACTGAGCTGCATTCCCTTTGATAACATGTTACATGTCTTCATGCTGCTTTTGGCCCTTATCAACCTTACTACCTGGCAATGCCCACATACCCAAAATATTGTATTTGACATTGTCTAGGTTTCCAACTTTCTGTAGCATTTGTTGAACAATCTACCTGGGTGCAGAATCAGAACCATTATTCACAAACATATGATAATAGGGTAACTTGGAATTTCACCTGAATTGGCAAGACGTTGAATGGACAGACAATATGAACCATTTGAGAGGGTTGTATTACATAAGGGTGTAGTAATCTCCTAGTGGCAATTGTTGACCCCCACCCCGCTCATGACAGGGTCATGGATTCTAATCCTAATCCCCCTCCGTATACTTAAAAGCTAAAAAGGCAGGATACGGACATGGTGTGCTAATATATGCATAGATGATGTTGTATGTGACACAATCCATTAACAGAACTTAGAAACTTCAAGGATTATAATTTGTTGATTGACAATAATACTTTGCTTCTCTTTTTCAGAAGTATTTATACTTACCACCAATTTTGTAAACAAATTTAAAGGGAAAAGATATTCAAAGTTTAGATTGTGCACCGAAATTGCACACCAGAATGGTAAGAATAAGGGGAAGCTGTTCTGTAGTGGAGTTGGGGTATGTTGAATATGTTTAGACCTTTGTCATGAGATTGATATTTTAAAGTAATGTACAACCATTTGGCAGTACATATAATCACAAGTATTAGGTAAATTAACAGACTTGTAATATTCTGGGAAGCTATCGTTACTAGTCCTATAAATCAAAGAAAAAGAAATAATGTTATAAAGGACTTGTGTTTATATATATTCATCGAACCATTTTGTAGATATACCTAATGCCGCTTTCTTGTAGAACTGGGCAACTTTGTTTGGTATGGCATGCCGAGAGGAACATATAACATGAGAAAAGTTAATACAATCTCTTTGAGATCATATTCTTGATTTCTAATTCTATTTGCCCGCATAATGAGTATAATTATTACTATTCTGTGTCATTGTAATTGTCGAAATTCTCTTGCTATTGAGTTGAATTGTTGAACAGTTTTTAGACCAATTGTTGTGAAATTGCCAACAGAAATTTAACTTTGTGAGTTACACTCCGGTAAGCATGTACGATTGGATGTAGATGGATAGCATCTGATATATTGATTTATCGAGAGCTAACATTTTTTGTCTTGTTACCCTATTGCTATTGCAGGTATGATTGATTTTTCATGATGTTGCTTTGAAGGTCCTGATAACTTTAGTTGGTGCAACATGTAGATGAAGTTGCTTAAATTTGCCAAGTCTTGGTACAATAATAGAAATTCGAGGAACAATTTTTTAACTTCATTTGGTGTAAGAATTCCTAATTCCACAGATAGACATGTCCAAGTTCAGGAAATTGTCTCCATTGACTCTCTACTTCTATTATCAGAATAATTTTTTTCTTTTTGGCTTGTTAGAAAAAAAATCTATTTTTACTTTTTTATTGTTGTTTTTTTTTTGACAAAATGCAGAGAATTATATTACTGGATCAAACCAACTCAAAATAAAACAGCGGGACAAACCCCCGACTGTCGATACAACCAGGTTGAAAAACAAATAAATTGTTTCCTGATCGTTTAACACAATGAACTTAAAAGTTCTTGAAACTAAAAACGAATTCGAAGACCTCCTAGGTGATCCAAACTGCGTCAACATCTCTGGAAGCAGCGGTATCACAATTGACCGCATCACATAAGAACCATTGATACCCCAGTGTTCAAAAGCCTCAATTGCATAAACTGAGGTTAGAGGAACGACACTCCAACTATCTACATGCCGGATACCAGCTATAGGCATGCCGAACATGGGAACCCTCAAAGGTGAGCAATACCCCAGCTATCTACATGCCGGATACCAACTATAGACAAGCCGAAAGTTAAACCCCAGCTATCTACATGCCGGATACCAACTATAGACATGCCGAAAGTTAAAACCCCAAAATAAGATGAACAATCTTTGGTTGTGAGTGGTGAGCTCTTGCAATAATCGTCACTGTCCCAGCTTCGATAAAATGACAAAAGGAAAAATGACAAGATGTCTTAGCGTCTTAGCCTGCTAAGATAAAAATGAGTTTATTGTTATTTGATAACTCATTTTTAATTATCTGAACACTCTTTACGCAATTACTGTGCCTGCATACAATTGCTCAAGTTACATGTAGAGATTCACTTAAGGTCATGGATAAGAGGTTACATGATGAGGTTGCTATGATAGGATATTTTGACATATGATTTGATTCGGCAGTATCCATACATGCTAGAGCGTATGAATGAATTACCATTAGTTGGCATGCCTTTGCATATAGTTGCTGCATTGGCAGGAAATATTAATTTTGCAAGTGAAACTAGCCTTAAACCATCTTAACAGTTCTAGCCCATCCACATTGTTTTGCAGAGTAACAATGTTAATCTTGTGATTAGTATGCAATGTTGCCGGCTCGCTTGCATTTCTGGTATATCAGTGAGTTCAAGTTTCTTTTATGGTACATTTCGTTCAAGTTTTTCAGTTCTGGTATAGCTGAGAAAAAGTAATGGAAATCGCCACTTGAAGTGGCGTTCACGAGATTGTTGTAATTATGTTACTGTTGACGGGACCTCACATCTTTTCACAGACTAGCATCCTTGTTTTCAATTCGACAAGAAATTTGATTCATCTTTCTACAGCGCTTTTTAAGGACTGGCAAGATTCTTGTTTTTTTCCTGTGCACTCACGGGAAGCTTAAAATAACAATGGTAAAATCGTATCCCACTTGAAATAAGAAGATGTGACAAGGCATTTGTTATCGTTACAGAACTTTTCAGTATTTGTTGCAGATTACTGTACATGCACGAGATTCTTCACTATGTGAGTAGAAGATGTGGGTGCAATGCCTACAAATTTAAATTATTTGTTCCTGTGATTTGTCGGTGGTAGCTAAAATAATGCAAGTGGTGGATAATAATCAAATTTAATATGAATTGACATTTTTTTTCCCACTTCGATTATTATCCACCACTTGCATTATTTTAGCTACCACCGACAAATCACAGGAACAAATAATTTAAATTTGTAGGCATTGCACCCACATCTTCTACTCACATAGTGAAGAATCTCGTGCATGTACAGTAATCTGCAACAAATACTGAAAAGTTCTGTAACGATAACAAATGCCTTGTCACATCTTCTTATTTCAAGTGGGATACGATTTTACCATTGTTGTTTTAAGCTTCCCGTGAGTGCACAGGAAAAAAACAACAAGAATCTTGCCAGTCCTTAAAAAGCGCTGTAAAAAGATGAATAAAATTTCTTGTCGAATTGAAAACAAGGATGCTAGTCTGTAAAAAGATGTGAGGTCCCGTCAACAGTAACATAATTACAACAATCTCGTGAACGCACATGAAAAACAACACACGAATCTTTGCAGTATTGCCAAAGCACTATAATAAGTTGTACAATACTCTGAAACAAAGCTGAAAATTTATGTGAAATTCAAAAATTGCCCAGAGTCAGTATAAAGTGGTGTAGTCCCGTCAACAGTAACATATATTTAATTATTTACAGCTGTTGATGTGTATTATTGACGAAGACATCTACAAATTTCTCTATAAATAGGTTCTTCTTTGTTATTCATAATCACAACTTATTTCTTTCTAAATAACATAAATTTTGATCCAATTATTTTTTTTCAAGGCACTTGCATCAAATGGATAGGAGGAAGGGGAAGGGGAAAGTGTCAGAAACAAGTTTCTATGACGACATGGATAACAAGAAAGAAGCCGAGGCACAAAAGAGGAGGGCTGCGTGGCTCAAGCATTGTGAAGAAGACCACTTCATCAGAAAGATGAAAAATTTTAAGAGCAGGGAGGAGAGAAAGGGAAAAGACTGGGTCAAAACTAAGGAGGAGAACTATGACTTCTACTTGTACAATGATGAAATTGCGAATGAGTTCTGTGATGGTGCAGCAAAGCTAAATGAAGATTTTAAAGATGGGAAGATCTCGGGAGAGGAATGGAACCATTTGATGCGTGGCCTGCGTGCTCAAACTCACCAAAAACGGGATGACATGTTTGCAGCTGAGGAGGCGGAAATGGCAAAGTATGTTCAAGAATATGAAGCAAGGGAACGTAATTTTCCTCCAGAAAATTGAGAAATGTAGCAAAGATAATTAGGCAGTTGGCCTAATTCAAATTTAATAACTTGTTGTTGATTTTATCTATGCTTTTAAATTTCTATGTTTGCATTTTAATTTTAGTGTGCTTCATCTCTTGTACTTTGTTTGCTTCATTTGAATAAAAATTTTCTGTCAAAATTTGGAAATTTTTGTCATTTTCGGGCCATAAAAAAACATAGTTACACATATGATATATTAATTTTTTTGGGCTTACACCAAAGTAGAACATCAATACTTCAATACGGAACAAAAAAAACGCAAGAAAAACATGTACAAATGTGTTTTTTATGGCCCTAAACATGACTTGACGAAGGAATTGTTAAGAAACGTATGTGGAGTTAACATATTCGGATCAAAAAATAACATAGCTAGACATAATAATTTTTGGAGATTTTCGTATTGTATCAAAGTAGGAAGTAAATTCTTTAATATATATTGGAGAAAACAAAAAAAATTTATTTACAAGTACATCTTCAAAGTCATGTAAAATGAATACAAGAAAACTATATTTTCTAGCAAAAAAAATGCTAACTGCCGGAAGAAAAAAAAATGGGGGCGATGGAAATCGCCACTTGAAGTGGCGTTTTCTATTGAAATGAATTTCAACAGAAAACGCCACTTCAAGTGGCGATTTCCATTACCATTTCTCAGCTATACCAGAAATGAAAAACTTGAACGAAATGTACCATAAAAGAAAATTGAACTCAGTGATATACCAGAAATGCAAGCGAGCCCAATATTGCCTAATTGCGGTGTGCGGTTGTAGAAGAAAATGTTGAGCCCTTCTGTATTTGTGTTGGGGGTGGACTGATGAGGAAGGCAATACCGTTCTGCAGTATACTGCAGTCTGCAGGCACCATTCTAGCAAGTTAATGATCATGTAATAACTTAATCTAATAAAAGAAACGAGTAAAACATTAACATAAATTTGTTCAATGAATTATGCATACCAAGCTATGACACCCTTCCAACATAATCTAGCTGCAACCTCACATTATTATTATTTCACCTTCAATGCTGCAACTATAACTGCAGCATTGTCGTCGATTTGTACAATACTGTCTCGTTCTATGTCTTAGTCTTACTTACTATAGCCGGTAGTGGTAATATCATCTATATTCATATTAGATTTTTTTAATTTAATCTAATTTAAGTGAGTATGAATATCAAATAATAGTGAATTAATTAAAAGTATTAACAAACAATTTCTAAATATTTTAATATAAAATAAATATAAACTACATTCGAAAATCATTTTTAATATTTTAATATGAAAATTAAATTATGGATGTGTGATTAAAAATTTATTGCATTTTCTTCATATTATATAAAAAAATACGATTTTAATTATTATTTTTTTTTGCAAAGATACGTTATTTTGATTAATTTTGTGCAATAGTACACTTTGTAATTCTCTTTTTACAAAAAATGCACTTTAAAATCGAATACAACTAAAATCAAATTTGAATATAATAAAAGATAACCGTATCATTCTTCAGGAGAAATAAAGTTAAAACAAAAAAGAAGCTATTCACATTTAGTTATTTTAGTTACAAACTTAATTTTACAAATACTTTTGAAAAATAATAAATTTATTTAGAAAAAAATAATATTTTAAATAATTATTTTTTACCGTGGGGTTGGAACTTGGAATAAAACAAAAATTGGAAGGTCCATCTAAACAATGCAAAAGAAACATACGATACTTTTAATTCTTTCTCTCACATTTATTTAAAAGTTTATTGCACTTTCCATTCCATATATTTAAAAAAATTATGTTTAATTATTTATATTTTTTTAGTGCTAGTTGAGTAACATCACTTCTTTTTCAATTTTACTTTATACCCTTTTACGTTATTTAGCTAAAAATAGATTGGCATTTTCGTAAGAGGAAACTGGGCCTGAGGACAACCTCAGGAATCTCCCCTAAGATTATAAGAAATATTACCAATAAACTAAGGGTTCCGTAGGGGCATTTTTGTAAATATTAAAATTTTATCAGTAATTTACACAAATACCCTTAAATTTTTATTAATTTGTTTTAACCTCAGGTTCTAACCTGAGGTCATCCTCAGGCACATGAAACCCTTTTCGTAACTACATTATATAACTTTTGATTTAACATTAAAAAATTGAATATAATTTGATTTAACTACCTAAAATATTATTATTCTCGAATATTAATACGTTGTGCTATATTTATTTAAAATAAATATAATATAAGAATTTTAATATCATATTCTAACCTTATGACTATAAATTTTATTTTATTTTAAATTTTTGAATAAAATAATTTTAAATTGCATAATATTATTTCTAAGAAAAAATTAATTTACAATTACATTATCGGATTATTCAATTAAATTAAATATTGCCTAAATACGTTGTGAAATCAATTTTATTTTTTATGCAAAATGAATATATTTATAATTAAATTATTAAAATACCCCTTATACGGCATTTTGATAAAATCGTGGTCAGAGGGATGTAAACTCAAAGAGAAATCTATTATACTGGTGCATATATATAGATTAAATTTTTTGGATAAATTAATATATAATTACGTCAATATATGAATAATAATCGTATAGAAATATCCATAAAATTCGAGAATCGGAACTAATCGATTGGGTTCACGATTAGGGATTAGGTGTGAGAATAACAAGAATAATAAACATATGTATTTTAGTATTATAATAGTATTTAATATATTAGTCTTATTTGTAATAAAATATACTATTTAAAAGTTCACAGCGAGTAATCAGATTTAAATTCTCAATTCTGAATAAAGTGAATTTAAATTCACAGCTGAAAATATAAATTAGATAACTATCTTAGTAGATGTTATAAATATTAGACATATCATGTTGAAAATGAAACTCTCGAGAATAGAGTTTGTTAAGCTATATTTAGGCAACACTGCTACAAATTGAAAGTTGTTCACAACCACAAAGTCGAGCTACTAAAATCCAAAATACATTGCAATATTGCAAATTTTATTTAATATTTCACATTTATACCTTCCAATTTTCTATGATTTCACTCTAAATCCCCCTAAAGTCAAATGCAAACGTTAGTTAATCTTCACATTGTACAGAATCGAAACTGTGACATCTCAGTTCTAAATATAATAAAATTTAAATTTCTAACTAAAATCATTGAACTAGATGATTAATTGATCGGATATTAGAATTTTTTGGACAAAAACTTTTAGAAAGTGAGAGCACTTGAAAAAAGAGTAAGTTAATCTATATTTAGGTAACATTGCAACAAATTTAAGAATATTCATAATCACAATTATTAAAAATCAAAATCTTGCAATAAAACTAAAATATCCCCGTGCAAAGCACGGGCTAGTAACTATTAACATATCAACTTAACACCTATTGGTATCTAGTCATCGGCATACCTAATATGTATTTCGATGGATTTTGATCGATGATCCATAAATATACACGTATCAACCAATTTGTCACTACTGATATCGGTTGATATCTGTTACAGAGTAGAGATGACTTACATTAACTTCGATCCTATTAAAAAATACATCATAAGATATTTACATTCTATTTCTATGCAAATTCTGTTAATGTGTTCGCATAATTATATATTAACTTTGTACTTCTCAGTCTCCTGCTTCGGCACGAATTGAACCAATTTTCATTTTTCTTTCTTATTAAAAAAATAACTTAATATACCATATTTTACACTTCACGCACATGTATTTAACATGTACAATCCAAAGTATTGCTACTTCGAAAAATCACACTTAGGGTGTGTTCACTTGGAAAGAATGGAATGAGGTAGGAATGGAATGAAAATTGTAAACAAAATTTATGAAGAAAATGGGATGTTGGGGGAAATAATGAACAAATATGAGGGAGAAGAAGTTTTTTATGATGAAGATTGCAAGGAAAATGATGAAGATTGGGAATGGGGCATTCCTTCCAAAACATGTGGGTTAGAATTCTAGTTCAAATTAGTTGGAGAGGAATGAAGCAAGGAATGAAATTTATAAACATTTTCCCCAATCTCCCCCAAATAATAGTATAAATTTCATTCCATTCTCCACTCATTCCATTCAATCCAAGTGAACATAACCTTAGAATTAGAATTAGAATATAAGTGGTCTGCCACAAAAAAAAAATCACACTTAATGTCAATGATGTGGTTACAAACAGTAATAAAAACTGTATTTAAACAATTACAGAAACAGAGACACCACAAGTCACAACTCACAAAACAACACAACACGACACGGACACAAACACTTGTCTGTTTACATTTGTCCAAAAACCCTAATTGAACAAAATTGCATCGCACAAAATGAGCACGACATCGTTCGACGATCTTCCTGAAGGAATTACAGTCCAGATTCTCTTAAAATTGCGAGTAAAAGACCTAATAAGATCAACATCAGTCAACAAAGCATGGTACTCTCTTATCAACAACCCCTCTTTCATTTCTTCTCAAATTCGTAATGCTATTTCATCTTGTAATGATAATGCTATGCTTATTATCCCTCCTGTTACATCCCAGTGTAACTTTTGTTCCTTAATTTCTGCTGATACCTCCTCGCTTATCGAAAAATTCGACATCCCCTTTGAAACTAAGACTCAAAGTTTGAAATTTCTTACCGACATAAATGGATTACTTCTGTTGACTGATTTGCATACGGAATACGGTTCAAGAGAGTTGTATCTTTGGAATCCATATGTTAGGAGACACAGAGTTCTTGCTTCCAGTTGTTTCAGGAAGCTTTTGGATGACCCCAGTAAGAGTTTTCGCGTTACTGGGATGGGTTTTGATAAAGCGACCGATGATTATAAAGTTGTTAGGATTGTTTATGTTAAAGATGACAAGATGAAGTGGTTTGGTGAGATGGCCCCTAAGGTTGAGATTTATAGTTTTAGGAAGAATACCTGGAGGAAATTAAAAGACCCTGGAGTTCGGAGGCTTGTTTATGACCATGGTGCATTTGTCAATGGTTGCTATTACTGGTTGGAACTTAAACAACGCGGAACTGACAGAGCCCATGGTTATGGTAATAAAATGAGGATAATGTCTTTTGATTTTCATACTGAGCTGTTTGGGGAATTAAAAGTGCCGGATGATGTTCCTCATCATTTGGGTAGATGCCCACATAAGCTTATGCAGTTCGAAGGTTCACTTGCTCTTTGTGTTATAGACCCACCGGACCGTGATAAAGGGGACGCCCGTTTTCCTTTTTGTATATGGTTGATGGGACAAGAAAATGGTGTAGTCACTTGGACTCTGCGTTTTAGACCTCTACTTAAATACTTTGGGGCTCCTTTAGGGATTACAAAGAATGGAACGCTAATAATAGAGTCCTTTCGCACCAACAAATATGATGAAACATGCATAATCTCTTGCAATCTCAAGAGCATGACTTATAAAGTTCATGGATTTAGCTTAACTAGGCAACCAATTTTACAATCTGTTCTTGATGTTTCAACTGTTGACTCTTCGTTCCCAGAGAGTTTAATCATGTACGGTGGAGGAAAATCGCTGTTGAAATATGCTAAGTAAGCAATTGCGAGTCTTCTTCTGGTAAGTGATGTATATCTATAAGTACTTGGTCTAAACATTGGTCTTTATTGATTATTTGTATTTGCAAATATAAATCTAGTTGATGTCAGCAGGGAAATAAATCATGTTTAGTCTGTATTATGGTATCATGTACAACATTATTTGCTGTACTTTCTATTCCCTAATACTCTAGCTCAGTAAATAACTTATGATATCTCCCTCCTCTTTCTGTATTTTTTCTTATAAAATCATGTCAATTTTTTGAACTGTGGTTACTGAGTAGTTCGTGAAAAGCAAGGCAGAGTTGACAATTGAGGTCTTTGTTATCATAAAATTGTAATAGATACTAGATACAGTGCCTACACTCATCTGGTAAATTTATAACGTTGCTTTAAACTTGTTGAACTCTTATATGTGGTTGTTTATATGGTGTCACGTTTAAATGATGTCACGCTTAGTAGCATATGCTGATAAAATATATTGAACTTTGAAACTCCAAATGTAATTTCTTTTCTGTTTAGATCAACTGACTTACTCGAGGGCAAAAAATTGCCAGGCCGATACCCTCAATTTGTTGTGATTTCTTTATGAGTAGAGATCGGAAATTTGATGTGTATGTACAGGAAGAAGATATACTTTGTTTAGTTAACTCTTATATTTAGGGTTGAGCATTTTTCCCCTGAAACCACCCGAATTGAACGAACCAAACCGAAATTTTTGTTTTTTTTATCGGTTTGGTTTGGATTTGCTGTACTTTCTGTTTAATACTCTAGCTCAGTTATTAACTTATGATATCTCCCTCCTCTTTTTGTGTTTATCTTATAAAATCATGTCAATTGTGTGAACTGTGGTTATTGAATAGTTTGTGAAAAGCATGGCAGAGTTGTCAATCAAGGCCTTTGTCATCATAAAATTGGAGTAGATACCGTAACTACACTCATCTGGGTAATCGTTTTACTGTTAAATTTCTAACATTGCTTCAAACTTGTTGAACTCTTATATGTGGTTGTTTAAATGATGTTACGCTTAGTAGTATATACTGAGAAAATATATAGAACTTTGAAACTCCAGATGTATTTTCTTTTCTGTTTCGATCAACTGACTAACTCGAGGGCAAAAAATTGCCAGGCCGACACCCTCAATTTGTTGTGATTTCTTTATGAGTAGAGATGCGGAAATTTGATGTGTATGTACAGGAAGCAGATATACTTTGTTTAATTAACTCTTATATTTAGGGTTGAGCTTTTTTTTTTTTCCCGAAAGCACTCGAATCGAGCGAACCAAACCGATTTTTTGGTTTTTTATTGGCTTGGTTTGGATTTGGTTTACATTATACAAAAACCGAATAATTTTGGTTCGGATTCCGTTTCACCAAAAAACGGACTGAATAAACCGAAATAAGGGACAGAGAGTAAATCTTTAAGGACACGTGAAAAAGAATTGAATTTTCTCAAGTAAGCATCTTGTTTGAACTTTGAAGTCCCTTGTGAATCTTTATGTATAAGGACCTGGTTTTGTTTTCCAATCAATAATGAACTTGTCTTATATATCAAATCAAATGAGCATATTTTTTAAGGACTTATGTATGTCTCTTAAATGCCGCGTTTATTCTAGTAATCTGGACAATGTTGTTAGGTGTAGCACATTGAGAGGAAAGTATAGAAATTTGAACTATAGACGGTGTGATTTCTTTAGTTGAGGAAATGTTTAATTTCAGGTAGAACCTACTTGGAAGTTTTTTTTAGGGAGAACCTATATGAAGTTAATGTGATCTCTTTGACCATTTTTTTGTTTTTTTACTTCAAATGCTGCATAATCAGTACAACTATTTTTAGTTCTAATTGTCGGAATTCTTGCTAATCAAGTGAATTGCTGAATGGTGTTTAGACCAGTTGTTTCTAATTGCCAACTAAACTTTAACAACTTTATAAGTTTTACACTTATAAGCATGCACAACTGTATGTGGATGGATTGCATCTGGTTCTTTGCTCTCCCGAGAACTTATGTTTTGTCATCCATTTGCAATTGCAGGTATAACTGATGATGTGGCTTCGGAAGTCCTGAGAACTGTAGTAGGTGCAGCATATAGATGTAGTTATCTAGCTTTTGGCTAAAAAAATTTAAAGAATAATTTTTGAATTGGTGTGATAATTTTGTTGTCAGACATGTCTCAGGTTCCAAGTTTAGGAAGTTGTCTTAACTCTACTCTGTTGTGCTACTTCTATCATCATGTTCAGGATGTTTATTTGTATTTGAATCATTTGATTGGTTCAAGGAAAAGAAGAGGAGGATATATTCTTAACGAAATACATGATTGTAAATATAGCCTATTTATATGACCACCACGATAACTTTTCCTAATTAAATAAATTAAATTAAATATGTGCCATAAAATTTTAAGTGTGATGTTTTTTTTTTTTCCTAATTGGAATGGAACCAAAATATATAAAATTGGGAGATCATCTCAAAAGAAAGGGTTTTTTCTCAAAAATATTCAAGTTAGCAAATTTTTTTTCAAAAATACGTTGCAATTGAGGTTGCAACCCCATATAAAATATAATTGCTTGCAACCTGCTTTGCAATCACATATGTAATTTATTTTTATCATATCTTTATAAAAATGTTTAAAAATACGAGTATTTTTGATATTTTTTCTCAAAAGGAAACAAGCGGATGCTTAATTTATTTTTCTTTTTCGATGACATTTTATTTATTTTCGACAAACTCAAAAACAAATCCACAGAGCACGAGACAACACTACACTAGTCACTAGACAACAATACACAAACACTTCCTCTCTGTTGTCTTCTGTCCAAAAACCCTAATCCAACAAAATTGTATCGCAAAAAATGAGCACGACGTCGTTCGACGATCTTCCCGAAGGAGCCACATCGGAGATTCTCTTAAAATTGGGACTAAAAGACCTAATCAGATCAACATCAGTGAACAAAACATGGTACTCTCTTATCTACAACCCCTCTTTCATTTCTCATCAAATCTCTCGCTCTATTTCTCGTTCTCATGGTAATGCTATCCTTATTATCCCTCCTTTTACCTCCAACCAAAACTATTGTTCCTTAATTTCTGCTGATACCTCCTCGCTTATCGAAAAATTCGATATCCCCTTTGAGACCAAGACTCGTACTTTGAACCCACTTCCTGGCATAAATGGACTACTTCTGTTGACTGATTTGCATACTGAACACTCTTCGAAAGAGTTGTTGTATCTTTGGAATCCTCATGATAAGAGTCTTCATCTGGTAAGTGATATAAATCTATGACTGCTTGGTATAAACATTGGCCTATGTAGATTATCTCTATTTGCAAATATAAATCTAGTTGATGTCAGCTAGGAAAATAAACTTTTTTAGTATGTATTTGGTATCATGACAACATTATTTGTTGTACTTTCTGTTAACTAGTACTTTTGCTCTGTTAATAACATATGATATATCTTGTATTCTTGTGTTATCTCCCTCCTCTTTTTGTTGTTTATCTTATGAGGTCATGTCAGTTCTAATGGTTACTGTCAATTGAGGTCAAAACCATAGAATGACTGATGATTATCAAGTGCTTTCTCCTCTTCTAATGCCAAACCTCCATCTTCTTCATCTTCTAGGGAGATGCTATTCATTCATGGCATGAATTAGACTGCTAGTCGCTAGAGGAGTCCATAATGCGAATGATGTTGATAAATTCAAATGACAAAAACTTACACGTTAGACAAGAGACAATCGCACCATGTCAATAGACAAGATTATGAAAAAAAATGGAAAACTCACCTCACCATGACTATGAAAAAAATGGAAAATTTGTGTAACTAACAGGAATAACATAAATTATCATTCAAAGAATATTAAACATAAGAGTAACATACTTGTTTCGAATTTTGGGACTTCCATTTTCCTTTATTTGTTCAGAAATCAGTAGCCGGCGGAGAAGGTACACATTTTAACATATTGCAAAAGCGAGGGACCATATCAATACAACCAGACACAAACACCTGTTTTCCGTTTTCTTTGTTACTAAAACCCTAATTGAACAAAAATGTCAAAAACTGTATCGCCTTCCAACAGCAAAGGGATTTCAACGACATCGTTTAATGATCTTCCTCAAGAAACAACAGTGGAGATTCTCTTAAGACTGGGAGTGAAAGACCTAATCAGATCAACATCAGTGAACAAAACATGGTACTCTCTTATCAACAACCCCTCTTTCATTTCTGCTCAGATTTCTCGTTCTCTTTCACATTGTAATGATAATGCTTTGCTTATTATCCCTCCTATTACCTCCCACCAAAACTACTGCTCCTTAATCTCTGCTGATACCTCCTCCCTTATCCAAAAATTCGATATCCCCTTTGAGACCAAGACTCGTAGTTTGAAATTAGTTACTCAGATACATTGAATGCTTTTGTTAACTGATTTGCACATAGGTTATTCTTGTCGAGACTTGTATCTTTGGAATCCCTATGTTAAAACACATAGAGTGCTTGTTTCCACTTGTTTTAAGAAGCGTTTGGATGATCGGAAGGGCAGTTATTATTTTGCTGGTATGGGTTTTGATAAGGTCATGAATGATTACAAAATTGTTAGGATTGTTTATGTTAAGGATGATAATCGGAAGCAATTTGGTAAGGTAGCTCCTAAGGTTGAGATTTTTAGTTTGAGGAGGAATACGTGGAGGAAATTAGAGAACCCCAGAGTTCCGAGGCTTGTTCATGAAGATGGGATTTATGTCAATGGTTGCTATTACTGGTTGGAATTAAAAGAAGATAGAACTGAGGAGGCCCGAAATTGTTGTGGTAATAAATTGGTGATAATGTCTTTTGATTTTCATACTGAGCTGTTTGGGGAATTTAAAGTGCCACATGATGTTCCCCATATTCTGGGACGACTTACCCCATATAAGCTTATGCAGTTTGAGGATTCACTTGCTCTTTGCGTTTTAGGTGAACCGCTACGTGATAAAGGGGTAAACGATTTTCCTTATTGTGTATGGTTAATGAGACAAGAAAATGGTGTAGTCACTTGGACTTTGCGTTTTAGAGCTCTAATTAAAGAGTCTGGGTATCCTTTAGACATCACAAAGAATGGAACACTAATATTAGAGGCATTTCGCTCATATAACCTTGATGTCACGAGGATAGTCTCCTATAATATTAAGAGAAGGATTCGTAAAGATCTCGGGTTTGGTAAGCATGGGGGTCTAGAGGTTCCTCGAGCTGTTCGTACTCCTTCTACTGTTGACACTTTGTTTCCAGAGAGTTTAATTATGTATGAGGGAGGAAAGTCACTGTTAAATTATGCCAAGTGAGCAATTTCAGGTCTTTTGCTGGTAAGTGATATAAATCGATATCTACTTATTATGAGCAAGTTTTTATTTACAATCCTTAGTGCTCTGCACATAGAAGTATGGTTGATAATAGAAAGGAAAGTAGTCATGTTTAGTCTATATTCTGGTATCATTATACCACATTTGTTGCTGTCCTTTCTGCTAACAGTTGATATCTCCCTCCTCTTTCCGTGTTTATCATTTAGAGTCATGTCACCTGTACTGAATTAGTGGTTGTATAGTTTGTGAAAAAACTAGACAGAGCTGTCCATCGAGGTCTTTGTTATTATAAGATTTTAGTAGATACTAGATATAGTACGTTTACTATTACTCATCTTGGTAATCCTTTTACATCTAAACTTGAGAATGTTGCTTTAAACTCTTACATAGCCTGCAGCGCAACAAACCTTATAAAACATTACTGAGCTGCATTCCCTTTGATAACATGTTACATGTCTTCATGCTGCTTTTGGCCCTTATCAACCTTACTACCTGGCAATGCCCACATACCCAAAATATTGTATTTGACATTGTCTAGGTTTCCAACTTTCTGTAGCATTTGTTGAACAATCTACCTGGGTGCAGAATCAGAACCATTATTCACAAACATATGATAATAGGGTAACTTGGAATTTCACCTGAATTGGCAAGACGTTGAATGGACAGACAATATGAACCATTTGAGAGGGTTGTATTACATAAGGGTGTAGTAATCTCCTAGTGGCAATTGTTGACCCCCACCCCGCTCATGACAGGGTCATGGATTCTAATCCTAATCCCCCTCCGTATACTTAAAAGCTAAAAAGGCAGGATACGGACATGGTGTGCTAATATATGCATAGATGATGTTGTATGTGACACAATCCATTAACAGAACTTAGAAACTTCAAGGATTATAATTTGTTGATTGACAATAATACTTTGCTTCTCTTTTTCAGAAGTATTTATACTTACCACCAATTTTGTAAACAAATTTAAAGGGAAAAGATATTCAAAGTTTAGATTGTGCACCGAAATTGCACACCAGAATGGTAAGAATAAGGGGAAGCTGTTCTGTAGTGGAGTTGGGGTATGTTGAATATGTTTAGACCTTTGTCATGAGATTGATATTTTAAAGTAATGTACAACCATTTGGCAGTACATATAATCACAAGTATTAGGTAAATTAACAGACTTGTAATATTCTGGGAAGCTATCGTTACTAGTCCTATAAATCAAAGAAAAAGAAATAATGTTATAAAGGACTTGTGTTTATATATATTCATCGAACCATTTTGTAGATATACCTAATGCCGCTTTCTTGTAGAACTGGGCAACTTTGTTTGGTATGGCATGCCGAGAGGAACATATAACATGAGAAAAGTTAATACAATCTCTTTGAGATCATATTCTTGATTTCTAATTCTATTTGCCCGCATAATGAGTATAATTATTACTATTCTGTGTCATTGTAATTGTCGAAATTCTCTTGCTATTGAGTTGAATTGCTGAACAGTTTTTAGACCAATTGTTGTGAAATTGCCAACAGAAATTTAACTTTGTGAGTTACACTCCTGTAAGCATGTACGATTGGATGTAGATGGATAGCATCTGATATATTGATTTATCGAGAGCTAACATTTTTTGTCTTGTTACCCCATTGCTATTGCAGGTATGATTGATTTTTCATGATGTTGCTTTGAAGGTCCTGATAACTTTAGTTGGTGCAACATGTAGATGAAGTTGCTTAAATTTGCCAAGTCTTGGTACAATAATAGAAATTTGAGGAACAATTTTTGAACTTCATTTGGTGTAAGAATTCCTAATTCCACAGATAGACATGTCCAACTTCAGGAAATTGTCTCCATTGACTCTCTACTTCTATTATCAGAATAAATTTTTTTCTTTTTGGCTTCTTAGAAAAAAAATCTATTTTTACTTTTTTATTGTTTGTTTAATTTAAGGAAAATATTATATTTTTTAGGTAAAAAATTTCTTACTGAGTGATTTTGCTATTTTTAAACTTTTTAATGTGAATATATGATAACAATTTAAAGAGGCTGATGATTTTCGTTGCTGATATACATGGTTTGAGTTAAGTAGTTGCGAACTTATACATGCTTTGAAGTAGTTTGTCCAAGGAAGTATATGAAAAGGGAAAATGACAAGATATATGTCTTAGCGTCTTAGCCTGCTAAGATAAAAATGAATTTATTGTTATTTGATAACTCATTTTTAATTATCTGAACACTCTTTACGCAATTACTGTGCATGCATACAATTGCTCAAGTTACATGTAGAGATTCACTTAAGGTCGTGGATAAGAGGTTACGTGATGAGGTTGCTATGATAGGATATTTTGACATATGTTTTGATTCGGCAGTATCCATACATGCTAGAGCGTATGAATGAATACCATTAGTTGGCATGCCTTTGCATATAGCTGCATTGGCAGGAAATATTAATTTTGCAAGTGAAACTAGCCTTAAACCATCTTAACAGTTCTAGCCCATCCACATTGTTTTGCAGAGTAACAATGTTAATCTTGTGATTAGTATGATCGACGACATTGCAACGTTGCCTAATTGCGGTGTGCGGTTGTAGAAGAAAATGTTGAGCCCTTCTGTATTTGTGTTGGGGGTGGACTGATGAGGAAGGCAATACCGTTCTGCAGTATACTGCAGTCTGCAGGCACCATTCTAGCAAGTTAATGATCATGTAATAACTTAATCTAATAAAAGAAACGAGTAAAACATTAACATAAATTTGTTCAATGAATTATGCATACCAAGCTATGACTGACACCCTTCCAACATAATCTAGCTGCAACCTCACATTATTATTATTATTATTATTATTATTATTTCATCTTCAATGCTGCAACTATCACTGCAGCAATGTCGTATGAATATCAAATAATAGTGAATTAATTAAAAGTATTAACAAACAATTTCTAAATATTTTAATATAAAATAAATATAAACTACATTCGAAAATCATTTTTAATATTTTAATATGAAAATAAAATTATGGATGTGTGATTAAAAATTTATTGCATTTTCTTCATTTTATATAAAAAATACGATTTTAATTTATTTTTTTTGCAAATATACGTTATTTTGATTAATTTTGTGCAAAAGTACACTTTGTAATTCTCTTTTTACAAAAAATACACTTTAAAATCGAATACAACTAAAATCAAATTTTAATATAATAAAAGATAACCATATCATTCTTCAGGAGAAAAAAAGTTAAAACAAAAAAGAAGCTATTTTCATTTAGTTATTTTAGTTACAAACTTAATTTTACAAATACTTTTGAAAAACAATAAATTTATTTAGAAAAAAAAATAATATTTTAAGTAATTATTTTTTACCGTGGGGTTGGAACTTGGAATAAAACAAAAATTGGAAGGTCCATCCAAACAATGCAAAAGAAACATACGATACTTTTAATTTTTTCTCTCACATTTATTTAAAAGTTTATTGCACTTTGCATTCCATATATTTAAAAAAATTATGTTTAATTATTTATATTTTTTTAGTGCTAGTTGAGTAACATCACTTCTTTTTCAGTTTTACTTTATACCCTTTTACGTTATTTAGCTAAAAATAGATTGGCATTTTCGTAAAAGGAAATTGGGCCAAAGGGCAACCTCAGGAATCTTCCCTAAGGTTATAAGAAATATTACCAATAAACTAAGGGCTCCGCAGGGCCATTTTTGTAAATATTAAATTTTTTATCAGTAATTTACACAAATACCCTTAAATTTGTATTGATTTGTTTTAACCTTAGGGTTCTAACCTGAGATCATCCTCCGGCACATGAAACCCTTTTCGTAATTACATTATATAACTTTTGATTTAACATTAAAAAATTGAATATAATTTGATTTAACTACCTAAAATATTATTATTCTCGAATATTAATACGTTGTGCTATATTTATTTAAAATAAATATAATATAAGAATTTTAATATCATATTCTAACCTTATGACTATAAATTTTATTTTATTTTAAATTTTTGAATAAAATAATCTTAAATTGCATAATATTATTTCTAAGAAAAAAATTAATTTACAATTGCATCATCGCATTATTCAATTAAATTAAATAGTGCCTAAATACGTTGTGAAATCAATTTTATTTTTTATTCAAAATGAATATATTTATAATTAAATTACTAAAATACCCCTTATACGGCATTTTGATAAAATCGTGGTCAGAGGGATGTAAACTCAAAGAGAAATCTATTATACTGGTGCATATATATAGATTAGAATTTTTGAATAAATTAATATATAATTACGTCAATATATGAATAATAATCGTATAGAAATACCTATAACATTCGAGAATCGGAACTAATCTATTGAGTTCACGATTAGGGATTAAGTGTGAGAATAACAAGAATAATAAACATATGTATTTTAGTATTATAATAGTATTTAATATATTAGTTTTATTTGTAATAAAATATACTATTTAAAAGTTCACAGCGAGTAATCAGATTTAAATTCTCAATTCTGAATAAAGTGAATTTAAATTCACAGCTGAAAATATTAAATTAGATGACTATATTAGTAGATATTATAAATATTAGACATGTCATGTTGAAAATGAAACTCTCGAGAATAGAGTTTGTTAAGCTATATTTAGGCAACACTACTATAAATTGAAAGTTGTTCACAACCACAAAGTCGAGCTACTAAAATCCAAAATATTGCATTATTCCACATTTTATTTAATATTTCACATTTATACCTTCCAATTTTCTATGATTTCACTCTAAATCCCCCTAAAGTCAAATGCAAACGTTAGTTAATCTTCACATTGTACAGAATCGAAACTGTGACATCTCAGTTCTAAATATAATAAAATTTAAATTTCTAACTAAAATCATTGAACTAGATGATTAATTGATCGGATATTAGAATTTTTTGGACACAAACTGTTAGAAAGTGAGAGCACTTGAAAAAAGAGTAAGTTAATTTATATTTAGGTAACATTGCAACAAATTTAAGAATATTCATAATCACAATTATTAAAAACCAAAATCTTGTAATAAAAGTTTTGAACATGAATACTGAATACATGATTCATGTTTTCATGTACATGCTCTACAAAACTAGTTAACTAGATATATCTTGACATCCGTACGGTTGGATCGTCAATAAATATTTTTTAAAATATAGAAACAACATTTCGTGACAAAGCACTAGTTACTAGTACTAGTTAGAATAGTAGTGATCTACTAAGATCTTGAACCAAATTATTTTTTTTGTTTTTTGAAAATTTGGGAATATCACTAAATTAGATATATCTTGACATCCGTACGGTTGGATCGTCGATATATATTTTTTAAAAAATATAAACAATAATCCGTGACAAAACACTAGTTACCAGTACTAGTCAAAATAATATTGATCTACTAAGATCTTGAACCAAATTAATTTTTTCTTTTTTGAAAATTTGGGAATATCACTAAATTAGATATATCATGACATTCGTAAGGTTGGATCGGCGATAAATATTTTTTAAAAAATAAAAACAACAATCCGTGACAAAACACTAGTTACTAGTACTAGTTAGAATAGTAGTGATCTACTAAAATCTTGAACCAAATTAATTTTTTGTTTTTTGAAAATTTGAGAATATCACTAAATTAGATATATCTTGACATCCGTACGGTTGGATCGTCGATATATATTTTTTAAAAAATATAAACAATAATCCGTGACAAAACACTAGTTACCAGTACTAGTCAAAATAATATTGATCTACTAAGATCTTGAACCAAATTAATTTTTTCTTTTTTGAAAATTTGGGAATATCATTAAATTAGATATATCATGACATTCGTAAGGTTGGATCGGCGATAAATATTTTTTTAAAAATAAAAACAACAATCGGTGACAAAGCACTAGGTACTAGTACTAGTTAGAATAATATTGATCTACTAAGATCTCCAACAAAATTAATTGTTCGCAAACAGCTCGAGCTCGGATCGAGCTCGGCTCGAGGCTGTTCGTGAACAACTCGAGTTCGGCTCGGTTCGATCAAAACTCGGCTCGGTTCGTTAAGAAATCAACTCGGTTCGTTAAGATCAAAGCTCGACTCGGTTCGTTAAGAATAAAGCTCGGCTCGATTCGGTCAAAACTCGGCTCGACTCGGTTCGTTTGCAGCCCTAAATAAAACTAAATTATCCCTGTGCAAAGCACGGGCTAGTAACTATTAACATATCAACTTAACACCTATTGGTATCTAGTCGTCGTCATACCTAATATGTATTTCGATAGATTTTGATCGGTGATCTATAGATATACACGTATCAACCAATTTGTCACTGTTGATATCGGTTGATATCTGTTACAGAGTAGAGATGACTTACATTAACTTCGATCCTATTAAAAAAATACATCATAAGATATTTACATTCTATTTCCATGCAAATTCTGTTAATGTGCTCGCATCATTATATTAACTTTGTACTTCTCAGTCTCCCGCTTGGGCACGAACTGAACCAATTTTCATTTTTCTTTCTTATTGAAAAAATAACTTAATATACCATATTTTACACTTCACGCACATGTATTTAACATGTACAATCCAAAGTATTGCTACTTCGAAAAATCACACTTAGAATTAGAATATAAGTGGTCTGCCACCAAAAAAAAAATCACACTTAATGTCAAAGATGTTGTTACAAACAGTAATAAAAACTGTATTTAAACAACTACAAAAACAGACACCCCACAAGTCACAACTCACAACACGACACGACACGGACACAAACACTTGTCTGTTTACATTTGTCCAAAAACCCTAATTGAACAAAATTGCATCGCACAAAATGAGCACGACATCGTTCGACGATCTTCCTGAAGGAATTACAGTCCAGATTCTCTTAAAATTGCGAGTAAAAGACCTAATAAGATCAACATCAGTCAACAAAGCATGGTACTCTCTTATCAACAACCCCTCTTTCATTTCTTCTCAAATTCGTAATGCTATTTCATCTTGTAATGATAATGCTATGCTTATTATCCCTCCTGTTACATCCCAGTGTAACTTTTGTTCCTTAATTTCTGCTGATACCTCCTCGCTTATCGAAAAATTCGACATCCCCTTTGAAACTAAGACTCAAAGTTTGAAATTTCTTACCGACATAAATGGATTACTTCTGTTGACTGATTTGCATACGGAATACGGTTCAAGAGAGTTGTATCTTTGGAATCCATATGTTAGGAGACACAGAGTTCTTGCTTCCAGTTGTTTCAGGAAGCTTTTGGATGACCCCAGTAAGAGTTTTGGTGTTACTGGGATGGGTTTTGATAAAGCCACCGATGATTATAAAGTTGTTAGGATTGTTTATGTTAGGGATGACAAGATGAAGTGGTTTGGTGAGATGGCCCCTAAGGTTGAGATTTATAGTTTTAGGAAGAATACCTGGAGGAAATTAAAAGACCCTGGAGTTCGGAGGCTTGTTTATGACCATGGTGCATTTGTCAATGGTTGCTATTACTGGTTGGAACTTAACCAACGCGGAACTGACAGAGCCCATGGTTGTTATGGTAATAAAATGAGGATAATGTCTTTTGATTTTCATGCTGAGCTGTTTGGGGAATTAAAGGTGCCGGATGATGTTCCTCATCATTTGGGAAGATGCCCACATAAGCTTATGCAGTTCGAAGGTTCACTTGCTCTTTGTGTTATAGACCCACCAGACCGTGATAAAGGGGACGCCCGTTTTCCTTTTTGTATATGGTTGATGGGACAAGAAAATGGTGTAGTCACTTGGACTCTGCGTTTTAGACCTCTACTTAAATACTTTGGGGCTCCTTTAGGGATTACAAAGAATGGAACGCTAATAATAGAGTCCTTTCGCACCAACAAATATGATGAAACATGCATAATCTCTTGCAATCTCAAGAGCATGACTTATAAAGTTCATGGATTTAGCTTAACTAGGCAACCAATTTTACAATCTGTTCTTGATGTTTCAACTGTTGACTCTTCGTTCCCAGAGAGTTTAATCATGTACGGTGGAGGAAAATCGCTGTTGAAATATGCCAAGTAAGCAATTGCGAGTCTTCTTCTGGTAAGTGATGTATATCTATAACTACTTGGTCTAAACATTGGTCTTTATTGATTATTTGTATTTGCAAATATAAATCTAGTTGATGTCAGCAGGGAAATAAATCATGTTTAGTCTGTATTATGGTATCATGTACAAGATTATTTGCTGTACTTTCTATTCCCTAATACTCTAGCTCAGTAAATAACTTATGATATCTCCCTCCTCTTTCTGTATTTTTTCTTATAAAATCATGTCAATTTTTTGAACTGTGGTTACTGAGTAGTTCGTGAAAAGCAAGGCAGAGTTGACAATTGAGGTCTTTGTTATCATAAAATTGTAATAGATACTAGATACAGTGCCTACACTCATCTGGTAAATTTATAACGTTGCTTTAAACTTGTTGAACTCTTATATGTGGTTGTTTATATGGTGTCACGTTTAAATGATGTCATGCTTAGTAGCATATGCTGATAAAATATATTGAACTTTGAAACTCCAAATGTAATTTCTTTTCTGTTTAGATCAACTGACTTACTCGAGGGCAAAAAATTGCCAGGCCGATACCCTCAATTTGTTGTGATTTCTTTACGAGTAGAGATCGGAAATTTGATGTGTATGTACAGGAAGCAGATATACTTTGTTTAGTTAACTCTTATATTTAGGGTTGAGCATTTTTCCCCTGAAACCACCCGAATTGAACGAACCAAACCGAAATTTTTGTTTTTTTTTATCGGTTTGGTTTGGATTTGCTGTACTTTCTGTTTAATACTCTAGCTCAGTTATTAACTTATGATATCTCCCTCCTCTTTTTGTGTTTATCTTATAAAATCATGTCAATTGTGTGAACTGTGGTTATTGAATAGTTTGTGAAAAGCATGGCAGAGTTGTCAATCAAGGCCTTTGTCATCATAAAATTGGAGTAGATACAGTAACTACACTCATCTGGGTAATCGTTTTACTGTTAAATTTCTAACATTGCTTCAAACTTGTTGAACTCTTATATGTGGTTGTTTAAATGATGTTACGCTTAGTAGTATATACTGAGAAAATATATAGAACTTTGAAACTCCAGATGTATTTTCTTTTCTGTTTTGATCAACTGACTAACTCGAGGGCAAAAAATTGCCAGGCCGACACCCTCAATTTGTTGTGATTTCTTTATGAGTAGAGATGCGGAAATTTGATGTGTATGTACAGGAAGCAGATATACTTTGTTTAATTAACTCTTATATTTAGGGTTGAGCTTTTTTTTTTTTTCCGAAACCACTCGAATCGAGCGAACCAAACCGATTTTTTGGTTTTTTATTGGCTTGGTTTGGATTTGGTTTACATTATACAAAAACCGAATAATTTTGGTTCGGATTCCGTTTCACCAAAAAACGGACTGAATAAACCGAAATAAGGGACAGAGAGTAAATCTTTAAGGACACGTGAAAAAGAATTGAATTTTCTCAAGTAAGCATCTTGTTTGAACTTTGAAGTCCCTTGTGAATCTTTATGTATAAGGACCTGGTTTTGTTTTCCAATCAATAATGAACTTGTCTTATATATCAAATCAAATGAGCATATTTTTTAAGGACTTATGTATGTCTCTTAAATGCCGCGTTTATTCTAGTAATCTGGACAATGTTGTTAGGTGTAGCACATTGAGAGGAAAGTATAGAAATTTGAACTATAGACGGTGTGATTTCTTTAGTTGAGGAAATGTTTAATTTCAGGTAGAACCTACTTGGAAGTTTTTTTTAGGGAGAACCTATATGAAGTTAATGTGATCTCTTTGACCATTTTTTTGTTTTTTTACTTCAAATGCTGCATAATCAGTACAACTATTTTTAGTTCTAATTGTCGGAATTCTTGCTAATCAAGTGAATTGCTGAATGGTGTTTAGACCAGTTGTTTCTAATTGCCAACTAAACTTTAACAACTTTATAAGTTTTACACTTATAAGCATGCACAACTGTATGTGGATGGATTGCATCTGGTTCTTTGCTCTCCCGAGAACTTATGTTTTGTCATCCATTTGCAATTGCAGGTATAACTGATGATGTGGCTTCGGAAGTCCTGAGAACTGTAGTAGGTGCAGCATATAGATGTAGTTATCTAGCTTTTGGCTAAAAAAATTTAAAGAATAATTTTTGAATTGGTGTGATAATTTTGTTGTCAGACATGTCTCAGGTTCCAAGTTTAGGAAGTTGTCTTAACTCTACTCTGTTGTGCTACTTCTATCATCATGTTCAGGATGTTTATTTGTATTTGAATCATTTGATTGGTTCAAGGAAAAGAAGAGGAGGATATATTCTTAACGAAATACATGATTGTAAATATAGCCTATTTATATGACCACCACGATAACTTTTCCTAATTAAATAAATTAAATTAAATATGTGCCATAAAATTTTAAGTGTGATGTTTTTTTTTTTTTCCTAATTGGAATGGAACCAAAATATATAAAATTGGGAGATCATCTCAAAAGAAAGGGTTTTTTCTCAAAAATATTCAAGTTAGCAAATTTTTTTTCAAAAATACGTTGCAATTGAGGTTGCAACCCCATATAAAATATAATTGCTTGCAACCTGCTTTGCAATCACATATGTAATTTATTTTTATCATATCTTTATAAAAATGTTTAAAAATAGAGAAAATGACCAAAATAATCATTTTTTGAGACAAAGTTGCCCAAAATACTGATTTCCAAATATTTGGCCCTAAATACAGACTGGTCACGGAGGCTCGTCTTCCGTATCTTCAGGTAACACGGAACACTGTGTTCCGTGTCTCCATCCAGTTTATTTCCCCCAAACCCGTAACTCAATTAGGTTTCAAACGTTTATAATACCAACTTCTGTGGTTTTCTCATAGATGTCTTGTTTTCCCACCTGACTATTTCGTTAATCGCTGTGCCTGTTATTTAGGTTGAAGCTGAAGAACTGCCAGAGGTTTCAGAGGCATATTCTGTTTCTGCTGTGCCATATTTTGTCTTCTTTAAGGTAACTACTTATATTCTTAGTTTTAATCTGTTTTCTGATTATAACTTATAACTACTTCAAGTCTTTCTTTACATCTCTATTTATTATGCAGATCCTAACTCATCATCATTGTTAGTTTTGATCTTGTTGTTTATCTTAGCTAAGAAAAAATTGTGGTTTCTCTTGTGATTTCTGTTAAAATTATCATAGTTTAGGTTGGTATATTTTGGCGAGTAACAATGTTTGCAAAATGCGGTGATTTCATTTGGCTTTTACATGGGGAAACTTGAGATTTTTACAATTTTAGCTCAAAAACTTGCTACTGTAACTTATATTTGGATTTTAGGAGCTGTAGGAATTGAAGAAGTTTTCTTGTTGGCGAGTAACAATGTTTGTGAAATGCAGTGATTTCATTTGGCTTTTACATGGGGAAACTTGAGATTTTTACTATTTAGCTCAAAAATTTGCCACTGTAGCTTATATCTAGATTTTAGGAGCTGTAGGAATTGAAGAAGTTTCCTCGTTGGCGATAATGTCTGCAAAATGCAGTGATTTCATATGGTTTTTACATGGGGAAACTTGAGATTCCTACAATTTTAGCTCAAAAACTTGCGACTGTAGCTTATATTTAGATTTTAGGAGCTGTAGGAATTGAAGAACTTTCCTCGTTGATATCAAGTTACAATGCACACTGGTCTGGCTCATTTTGAAATTAATTAACATTCTTCCGAGTTTTCTGATGCTTAACTTTTCTTTCATGAGAGGACTTTGTGATATTGTGCCTGTAGTTTACTCGACTTCTTGGTGTGCTCCATCCTATAGTATAGTAATGCAGAGTGATTTTCACTTGGAAACACATCTCATTATCTTTTATTTTAATTATGTTACAGTTAGTGCTATAAATGCACTGTATGTTGACTCTTAGCAATTAAATGACAATGAATATTTAGCCAAAACGTATGAATGACAGTGACACTATTTTGTCTTTGTCAAATCTCAGTTCTTTAGTACATTGTAAAGTCTGATGTAGGAAGACATGGAAGAGAAGCTGTTCTTGAACCAATGGGACAGGCAATACATAATTTTCATTTTCATTAACATTAAGAATCCTTTGGAAGGAAAGAGCCGGAGTGATTTTGACAGATTTTGATTAATGAAATGAAAATTGCAGACAATTATAATCAACGTAACTGTACACTCCTCATTTTATCTTAGTTTAATACAATATCGTTTATAGCTGATAGCGTTTATACATACTTACTGTTTCCTGTGAAGACTTATAATAATGTGTGTGTTTTTTTTTTCATTTTCAGATTATGGCGCAACATAATGATAAATTGTCTATGGACCCTCGCCCTCGGGATCCTTCTGTCTTGCATTTACAGGGTACTCATAGGTCAGAGGCTGTGTGGGAGGCTGGTGGTGGTGACAATATGAAATCCCGAGTTCGCAATCCTAACAATTTCAGCCTCCCTTCTTTACATCCGAGGATGGTTCCCCTTCTTGAGGCTTTGAAATTTGATGGAGTTTCTAGGTTGGCAAGCATACAGATAGATTGGGGTTTGATCACTGCTCTTATAGAGAGATGGAGACCCGAGACCCATACTTTTCACTTTCCAGTCGGGGAGTGCATGATATCATTACAGGATGTGTCTGTTCTTCTTGGGTTGTGTATTGATGGGCCTGCAGTTACTGGTTTTACTGCGGTTACAGGTGGATGGGACAGTTATGTTGGAGATGTCTTTGGTGTACGGCCGGGGGAGAAGGGTGAGAAGGGTAAGAAGATTAAGAAGGGTGAGAGTTCTGCATTGGATGATGATAATAGATTTGGATTGATTGGTGGTAGATTGAAGTGTACTTGGTTGAATTCTGTTTTTGGTTCCCTTCGAGATGATGCTTCTGATGTTGAGCTTACACGTTATACACAGTCCTACGTGTTGCAGTTGATTGGTGGGATCTTATTGACCGATCATTCTGGGGGTCAGGTTCATTGTATGTACCTTCCTCTTCTCTTGGATTTTGCGAAATGTGGGAAACTATCTTGGGGTTCTGCTGTTCTTGCATACCTTTACATGGAATTATGCAAGGCGTCTCGTAAAGATACAGAGGAGGCAGCCGGATGTCTTTTATTATTGCAGTTGTGGGCTTGGAGTAGACTACCTTCTTTGGCTCCTGTTCCTCGTGATCCAGTTTTAGATCACTCACGTATTTGGGGTGATCGTCCAGGGCCACATGGTTTGAGGTAAAAAATGTTCAATTTTACCACATTTATTGACATATTGAATGATATTTTCGGCATTCAAACTATATAGTTGTTTATTAATTCCTTTGAATCAATTCTAATGCCCTTTTTATGTTTTCATGTATTATATAGGTGGTGTGCTCATCTTTCCTTCCTTGACAGTGGTTCACATTCAGTTTCCACCTACCGAGTTCAGTTAGATGTTCTTGCTGATTCTCACTTTTTATGGCAGCCATACACCGATGAGATTCTTGCCGAACTATCGGAGCAGTGTAGAGAAGGCAAAGATATTTGGTGTTACAAGGGGCCTCTTATATGTTTTTGTTTCGTGGAGCCACATCAGCCCGACAGATGCCTGCGCCAGTTTGGGATTATACAGGATATACCATCTTCTCCTAGTTATTGTCCTGAACTTCATAAGATTAACTTGAAGGGTAAGGCAGACTTGGACTGGACTTGGATGCATCGTGATCATGTAGCTCTTTGGGATGATAGGAAGAATAATGTTTTTGCTGGAGATGTCGGTGTGGGTGTATCTGAGCGTTACCCCAAGTGGTATTCATCTATTACTCATCGGTATCTGACTCGCATTGGTGGTGGCCATTCTTATACGGTAATCACAAATAAGCTCATCCTTACTTGTTTTGATATATACTTGTACTTGTAATTATAATTATATTTGTTTTGCCATGTATTACTCTATTTGTGCAATGTATTGATACAAATTGTTTTGTTTATGCAGTTGGATTTATTGGATCACCTAGATTTATTACACAAGGAAGCGAGATTTGGAGACTTACCAGCTATTACGGCTCATGCTAGACAGGTGCTGCAAGAGAAGTTTGCATCCGGATACTTTCAAGATTTCCCTGTTGAAGACCGGCGTGCCAAGGAAGTTGAGTTGAAACAAAAGAGAAAACGAGGTGGCCGCGGGGTCAAAGCTCCACGCTTGCTAGGACCACGGATTGGTGTTGATTTAGATGATGATGCCGAAGGTGGCGAGAGGCCTAGTGATGAACCACCACTGTCATATCCAACATTCCACCTATTCACACAATCTCCAAACACGTTTCCTGATTATGTAGCAAGACAACAACAGCCACCACAACCGGATCAGCAGCAGCCACTAGAGCAGGAAGATCAGCAGCACCAGGTTTGACATACTTATTTGCAAGTAATTATGTACATATCTTGAATTTACTAGTGTTGTGTCACCGTAACAATGATATATCGATCTAAATATGTACATATCTTGAATTTCACATGAACAGGTCCCACCTGTAGATCATGAGCATCCTATGCAGTTACGAGCTCGTAAGAAAGTTACCGATCAGCAGTATACGAGGAAAACTTGGTGAGTTTTTTTAAATCTTTTATTTGCATTATTTCGAGCATCAATTCCTTTATTTGTTTGTGGTTTTGAGTCTTTATTTTGTTTAGGCAGAAGAAATAAATTGATGGCAATCTTATGAGTTTTGCATGACAATTAAATAGGTGAGTTATCTTGCGTTAATAAATTATACGGTTGTAGTAGATAAGTTATTTTCGTATAATACGGCCCCGCCAGGGGCACTAATATCAATGAATTTCTGATATATATGCAGGCACATGGAGATGTCATTTCTGTAGGCGTCCTTTATTTCAATGCTCAACGTGAAGGGGTCCTTCATTTTGATTAGTGTTAAGGCAGTTCAATTATGTAAAAGAACTTTTATGTAGAAGAATTTTTATGTAGAAGAATTTGTAATAATAGTTTACAATATTTGAAATTTTTATGGGTCTTTCATTTCAATATTTGTAATTTTTTGTTGTTGTGCATTATGAGAGTTTTTTTCCCTGTGGAATTTTACAGTTGGTGTGATTTGGGTGTGAGTACAGGTAGTGAGTACAGTTGACAATTTGCCATCTCATTCTGGCCTGTGTCACGGTGATCTATCCACCGTATCAGACGATATCACGGTTATACGTGTGCCGTATTAGAGTCTGTCACGGTTATGACTGTTCCGTATTACAGGTGACACGGAGTACACTGTTCCGTGTTACAGGTGACACGGAGTACGGTGTTCCGTGTTACAGGTGACACGGAGTACAATGTTCCGTGTTAAAAGGAATCCTGAATTTCCTTACATGTGCAGTAATCAATAAGAATATAAGCAGGACACATCCAGAAATTTAATAACAATAACAACAAGCAAAAACAATAACAATTTAACTAAGTTTTAGATCCAGAAAACAAATAACAATATGTTTACAACCATCATACTCATTACAAATCTAATGCGTCAATAATGGATTAATACATTCAAATAACACATGAAATCAATCTACGGAGCACTAGAAGAAGCTCCTTTGCCTTTTGATCCTTGATAATCCATTGCGTTCTTATATCTTGTGGACTTTCGTCGACCAACTTTTTTTGGAATATCATCAACATCAAAGATCACTGTTGGAAACCCAAGTAATGGAGGCCATTCTTTCTTGCTTGGTATTGGCTCAAAGTGACCCTCATAGACTATTTTTGCTTTCTCTAGCTTATACCACTCACTTACAAGGCTTGTGTGGGCCAATCCTACACTAGCACAAGCAGCAAGAACATGTGAACATGGAATGTGATACGTTTGCCACTTGTTACATGTGCAAATCTGTTCCCGTACACGAACAACATGTTTATTCCCCCCCTTCTGACCATGCTTCTTTGTTATCACCTCAAACACCCAATTGTAGCGGTCAACACTTGTCACCTGATGTCCACTTGCGCGTTCTTTCCATTTGTTCAAAATTTTATTGGCATGCTTGGTAAACTCGTTACCATCAACAGCTTGCTTTTTTATCTCTGCACGACGTTGCTCAAAGTAGCTAACCACCTTATAATATAAGGCCTTCACCATTGCTGTGACCGGGAGTTTTCTTGAGCTTTTGATGGCATTGTTCCAACTCTCGGCCATATTTGTTGTCATTATACCAAATCTCTTGCCTCCATCACAAGCTAAAGATGTTTGTTGGGGGTTTATCTCACTAAACCACTCATCAGCTCCAGGAATAGCTCCCAACAAAGCCTTCCAATGCAAATTGAATTTGGACTCTGTCAATTGGCTACACATTGCAACCACTCTTTCCTTCGATTTAGCCTTCTTGAATTGACTAGCAAAATTCGCAGCTAGGTGTCTAACACAAAACCGGTGATAGCCGTATGGTTCACACCACCCGATGTCAGGATTTTTCATAGCAGACATGATTCCTGCATGTCTATCAGAAATCACACAAACTCCCATTCGCTGCAAGGCAACCATCTTTCTCAATCTCTCCATGAACCATGTCCAGCTTGCTATATTTTCTGCTTCAACAATTGCAAATGCTACTGGAAGAAGGTGGTTGAAGCCATCAACTGCTGTGGCAGTGAGTAATACTCCTCCGTACTTTCCATACAAATGTGTTCCATCAATCTGAAGTACTGGAATGCAATGTACAAAGGCATCTACGCAAGGCTTGAATGTCCAAAAGACTCGCTTGAATCTTACCACCTATTTTCAAATTACACAATATTAAAACGACATAAGTTACATAATTGAAATCTTTTTTTAGGCCCCGCTAGGGGCACTAATCAATGCATGTCGAAATATATTACAGTTTCAACAATTTGCATACCTGAGGTAAAGGCCCTCCTAGATCATGCTCTTTGAAATACCAGCTGACTGCACCAATGCCCATACTTTGTAGCACACTCATCAATAGTGACAGCTCCTGGTATGATTGCTCCCAAGAACCATAAATCTTCATAGTTGCAATTTTTTTCCCGTCTCTAACCTTTTTCCTTGTTGGTACATACCCAACTTCCTTCGTAATTGCAGCAACTAACACCTTCTCTGAGACATTAGGATCCGCAGCTAATAGGTCAATGATGATATCTGCAATGTGTGAAGCATCCAAATTGGGATGATCTTGTGAGATAGAATGATTGATACATGTATGCGGACCCTTAATCTCCATGATTTCAAAAAAGTTATGTGACTTTCTCTTTCTCGCCCTCAATTTCCACTCACAACCTTCAGTATTTTGTTGGCAAACCACATCCCAAGTCAATGGATCAGATTTCAACACCTTTATCATTTGATGATT
This sequence comes from Saposhnikovia divaricata, assembly GCA_036435485.1. NCBI lineage: Eukaryota > Viridiplantae > Streptophyta > Magnoliopsida > Apiales > Apiaceae > Saposhnikovia > Saposhnikovia divaricata. Next base: position 85,923,447 of record CM071594.1, read on the forward strand.
GGAAATATGAACCTTCTTTACTAAATTTATCAACTGCTCTTTCGACTCAAACAACATTCCTTTAGCTAGCTCTGCCGGATTATGAAGTTCAGTAGCTTTTTGCATACCATACTCTAAATCTGAAGCAATCATTGAAGAGCCGTCGAAAGACCTATAGTAAGGTATATCATCATCCGTTAACTCGGTGTTTCCTCTTGACCCCCTTGAACTAGTGCTAGAAACACAATCAACACCCCATTGAACACTTTTTGTTCCTCTCGACCCTTCACTACTAGCACCACCCATGAACCAAGTCCTACTTGAACTACCACTCGAAATACAATCAATACCGCCTTGGAAACTTTTTGAACCATGATTGCTTGAGGTATTTTCACCAACATTCGAGTATCTAAACATATCACCTGAACTTATGCTCATAGCAATTGGGACTTTTTCAATGTAAAGTTCCACACGAGGTTTACTTTCGGAATCATCCACCGATTCAAACATATACTCAACGTCATCATCATCAACAATCAAAACAACACCATACTTATTTGTACTAGGATTCTTAAACCTACGAAAAATCTTTAACTTCAACGATTCTGGATTTATAGCTAGCTTTCGATACAAAACATTCAGAATTTCTACATATTTCAAATTAAAGTGCAATTTGACAAAAGCAATCACATCTCTATCATATGTACTTCCAATTGCAGCATCATATATAATATTCCCATCAACATATAACCATCCCCAAACATAATCTGAAGCCATTAAACTAGGGTTTCAAAAAGGGAACATTACCTTGATATTTGGGAGAGATTTGATTGGCAATTGGCAGTGGCTGCTCGGGTCTGTGGGTTAGTATACATATACCATACACGCTAGACGTAACACCGTGTATACACCTATCACGGAGTACGGTTTACCGTGTTAGTCCTAATACGCTATCCAGTCATCCGTGTCAGGCGCTATTGCGGATTTCCAAGCTCCGTGTCAGGATCTATTACGGATTACAGTATTCCGTATTACTCTTAATACGTAGAAAAGCTTTGGAATTGCTTTGGAATTGCATTACAAAACACTAGTTCAATATAATACACATAAATTCAATAAAGGGCAAATTGTATTGATTCTCTTTGATCAATTTGAACAATATGATTTTCATACCTATTACAAAAATATTGAACTGCCCTAATTACATTGTTAATTGAAATTACACCCAATTGCTCTAGATAATTCATTACATGAAATTTAAATCTACAAATAAAACCTTCTGTTGATGGCGTCAACGTCGTCCAGATTGTGAATGTTAACCAACATTTATGTATTGAAAGTTGTCTTCTAAGATTATTGTTGAAACGTATTTGGATTTTAATAATATCCAAATTTTGAAGATATGGCCGCTGTAGATGTTCCAAGACGACAAAGTATAGAGGGTTTGGAACCGTCTCTACGTAAGTTCCAGTGATGCACTGTATATACGTCAATTCCTCCCCAGTTCTTTCATCCATTTTGAGTACCTGAAGCCAACTGTTTTGAATGATTGGACTAAAGATAGAACTTTGAAGCCTGGATATAAAACTAAGTGTATCACGGTGGACAGTCTTCCGTATCCAATGTTGTCACGGCTCACGGTCCTCCGTATTACGCTAATACGGAGGACGGTACTCCGTATTAGCGTAATACGGTGGACGAAACTCCGTGACCAGTCTGTATTTAGGGCCAAATATTTGGAAATCAGTATTTTGGGCAAACAGTATTTAATTTTGATTATTTTGGGCCTTCACCCTTAAAAATACGAGTATTTTTGATATTTTTTCTCAAAAGGAAACAAGCGGATGCTTAATTTATTTTTCTTTTTCGATGACATTTTATTTATTTTCGACAAACTCAAAAACAAATCCACAGAGCACGAGACAACACTACACTAGTCACTAGACAACAATACACAAACACTTCCTCTCTGTTGTCTTCTGTCCAAAAACCCTAATCCAACAAAATTGTATCGCAAAAAATGAGCACGACGTCGTTCGACGATCTTCCCGAAGGAGCCACATCGGAGATTCTCTTAAAATTGGGACTAAAAGACCTAATCAGATCAACATCAGTGAACAAAACATGGTACTCTCTTATCTACAACCCCTCTTTCATTTCTCATCAAATCTCTCGCTCTATTTCTCGTTCTCATGGTAATGCTATCCTTATTATCCCTCCTTTTACCTCCAACCAAAACTATTGTTCCTTAATTTCTGCTGATACCTCCTCGCTTATCGAAAAATTCGATATCCCCTTTGAGACCAAGACTCGTACTTTGAACCCACTTCCTGGCATAAATGGACTACTTCTGTTGACTGATTTGCATACTGAACACTCTTCGAAAGAGTTGTTGTATCTTTGGAATCCTCATGATAAGAGTCTTCATCTGGTAAGTGATATAAATCTATGACTGCTTGGTATAAACATTGGCCTATGTAGATTATCTCTATTTGCAAATATAAATCTAGTTGATGTCAGCTAGGAAAATAAACTTTTTTAGTATGTATTTGGTATCATGACAACATTATTTGTTGTACTTTCTGTTAACTAGTACTTTTGCTCTGTTAATAACATATGATATATCTTGTATTCTTGTGTTATCTCCCTCCTCTTTTTGTTGTTTATCTTATGAGGTCATGTCAGTTCTAATGGTTACTGTCAATTGAGGTCAAAACCATAGAATGACTGATGATTATCAAGTGCTTTCTCCTCTTCTAATGCCAAACCTCCATCTTCTTCATCTTCTAGGGAGATGCTATTCATTCATGGCATGAATTAGACTGCTAGTCGCTAGAGGAGTCCATAATGCGAATGATGTTGATAAATTCAAATGACAAAAACTTACACGTTAGACAAGAGACAATCGCACCATGTCAATAGACAAGATTATGAAAAAAAATGGAAAACTCACCTCACCATGACTATGAAAAAAATGTAATTTTTTTCAAAAGAAAGGGTTTTCTTCAAAAATATTCAAGTTAGCAGAATTTTTTTTCAAAAATACGTTGCAATTGAGGTTGCAACCCCATACAAAATGTAATTGCTTGCGATGTGCTTTGCAATCACATATGTAATTTATTTTTATCATATTTTTTGTAAAATATTTGAAAATACGAGTATTTTTGATATTTTTTCTCAAAAGGAAACAAGCGGATGATTAATTTATTTTCAAATTCTATGACATTTTATTTATTTTTGACAAACAGTGAACTCAAAAACAATCCACAGAGCACGAGACAACACTACACTAGTCACTAGACAACAATACACAAACACTTCCTCTCTGTTGTCTTCTGTCCAAAAGCCCTAATCCAACAAAATTGTATCGCACAAAATGAGCACGACGTCGTTCGACGATCTTCCCGAAGGAGCAACAGCGGAGATTCTCTTAAAATTGGGAGTAAAAGACCTAATCAGATCAACATCAGTGAACAAAGCATGGTACTCTCTTATCAACAACCCCTCTTTCATTTCTCATCAAATTCGTAATGCTATTTCACATTGTGATGATAATGCTATGCTTATTATACCTCCTATTACGTCCCACCAAAACTATTGTTCCTTAATTTCTGCTGATACCTCCTCGCTTATCGAAAAATTCGATATCCCCTTTGAGACCAAGACTCGTACTTTAAAACTACTTGCTGACATAAATGGACTACTTCTGTTGACTGATTTGCATACTGAACACTCTTCGAAAGAGTTGTATCTTTGGAATCCTTATGTTAAGAAACACAGGCATCTTGCTTCCAGTTGTTTTAGGAAGCTTTTGGATGACCGGAAGAGGAGTCTTGGTGTTGTCGGGATGGGTTTTGATAAAGCAACCGATGATTACAAAATTGTTAGGATTGTTTATATTGGGGATGATAATAGGAAGTTGTTTGGTGAGGTGGCCCCTAAGGTTGAGATTTATAGTTTGAGGAAGAATACCTGGAGGAAATTAAAAGACCCTGGAGTTCGGAAACTCGTGTATGACCATGGTGTTTATGTCGATGGTTGCTATTACTGGTTGCAACTGAACCAACACGGAACTGACAGAGCCCAGGGTTGTTATGGTAATCAATTGAGGATAATGTCTTTTGATTTTCATACTGAGCTTTTTGGGGAATTTAAGGTGCCGGATGATGTTCCTCATCATTTGGGAAGATGCCCGTATAGGCTTATGCAAATTGAGGAGTCGCTTGCTCTTTGTGCTTTAGACGCACCACACCGTGATAAAGGGGACACCCGTTTCCCTCATTATATATGGTTGATGAGACAAGAAAATGGTGTAGTCACTTGGACTCTGCGTTGTAGGCCTCTGCTTAAATACTTTGGAGATATTTTAGGTATTACAAAGAATGAAACACTGATAATAGAGTCATTTCGCACCAACGAACTTAAAGCAACATGCATAGTTACTTGTAATCTCAAAAGCATGATTCATAGAGTTCATGGATTTGGCGTAGCTAGGAATCCAGCTTCACGGTCTTTTTTTGATGATGTTTCTACTGTTGATGCTTCCTTTCCAGAGAGTTTAATCTTGTACGAGGGAGGAAAGTCATTGTAGAAACATGCAAAGTAAGCAATTGTGAGTCTTTTCGCTTCCTTTCCAGAGAGTTTAATCTTGTACGAGGGAGGAAAGTCATTGTAGAAACATGCAAAGTAAGCAATTGTGAGTCTTTTCTGGTAAGTGATATAAATCTATAACTGCTTAGTATAAACATTGGTCTATATACATTATCTGTATTTGCAAATATAAATATAGTTGATGTCAGCAAGGAAAATAAACTTGTTTAGTATGTATTTGGTATGATGACAACATTATTTGTTGTACTTTCTGTTAACTAGTACTTTTTCTCAGTTAATAACATATGATATATCTTTTATTCTTGTGTTATCTCCCTCCTCTTTTTGTTGTTTATCTTATGAGGTCATGTCAGTTCTAATGGTTACTGTCAATTGAGGTCTTTGTCATTATAAAATTTTTTTAGATGATGTCGCACGTAGTAGCATATGCTGAGAGAATATATAGAGCTTCTAAACTCCAGATGTAGTTTCTTTTCTGTTTTTGTGTTTTTAGATCAACTGACGACCTCGAGGGCGAAGTAATGCTAGGCCAGTACCCTCAATTTGTTGTGATTTCTTTTTGAGTAGAGATGCTGAAATTTGATGTGTATTTACGGGAAGCTGTTATACTTTGTTTAGTTTATTCTTGTATTCTATGGGGGCATTATTTACCAACCAACTGAACATTCTTACTTTGGTTGAACATTGTTGGTGTTTGTTAGGGATTAGCTTCAAAGTTTAAATTATATACTGAAAAAAGAGACAGAGAGTAAATCATTAATGACGCGTGAAAAAGAATTGAATTTTCTGAAGTATCTTGTTTGAAGTCCCTTGCGAATCTTTATGTATAAGGACTGTGGTTTTGTCTTCCAATCAATAATGAACTTGTCTTATGTATCATACATGAGATTTTTTTAAGTACCTATTCATGTCTCTTAAATGCCGCTTTTATTCTAGAAATTTAGGCAACTTTGTTAGGTGTAGGGCACAGGGAGGAACATATAGAACCTTTAAACTTTAGATGGTGTGATTTCTTTAGTAGGAGAAATGTTCAAGTTCAGGTAGAACCTTGGAGAAGTTGATTTAAACTCTTTGACCAAATTCTTATTTTGTACTTCTAATGCTGCATAATTATTATAACTATTGTTTGCTGTTTAAATTATTGGAATTCTCTTGCGAATCAATTGAATTGCTGAATGTTGAATAGCTTGGACCAATTATTTTCTAATTGCCAACTGATATTTAAGAACTTTCTAAGTTTTACTCTTATAATCATGTACGATTGTATGTGGATGGACTGCATCTGGTTCATTGCTCTCCAGATAACTTATGTCATATTATTCATTTGCAATGGCAGGTATAATTGATGATGTGGCTTCAGAAGTCCCGAGAACTGTAGTACGCGCAGCATATAGATGAAGTTGTTTAAAGGTTCTAGCTTTTGGGAATAGAAATTTAATGAGTAACTTTGAACTTCGTTTGGTTAATACTTGTTAAAAGACATGTTCCAAGTTTAGGAAGTTGTGTTAAGTTTAATGTATTTTGCTACTTTCATCATCAGAATTTGCCTAGTATTATATGTTCTTTGGATGGTCATAATTTATTTTTTCCTTGCTAAATTTGCAATTCTCTTCTTCTTCATCTTCTTGATGTTCAGGATTGTTTGTATTTGTTTGGTTCAAGACTTCAAGGAAAATGATAGGAGGATACTTTTCAGGGAGGAAAATTTTTGATGAATCATGATTTCAAGGAAATGTAATACGATGACCAGAATTTTTTTTTAAAAATTTTCGAGTAAAAATCAATTCTGATAATTTTGTATGACAGCCAAATAAAGAAAATGAATTTTTTGTCTTGTAATCATTGTTCAAGGTCATATTGTTTCATGAATTTTTTTTTTTTTTCCCCTTTTTTCCACTTGAAAGTCTTGCAAAATGAAAATCAAAGTCTGTTGGAGCATCTAAATTCTAGGTAATCTTGCTTTTACTATTTTTAGACTCTCTCTATTTGTTTTTTCTTTTCTATTTAAATACATCAATGTAGTATTCGTAAGAGGTTTGATAATGTTTGTTGTTAAAGCCATTCTGGTCTCCGTTGGTTTACTCTTAAAAAAGTTACTTCCTCCGTCCCAAGGAGTTGTTTACATTTGCTTTTTGCACGGAAACCAAGATAGTGGGTGTAATATTGTTAAAATAAGTGAGTTAGTAGATGTAATAGTGATTTTATTGTTAAAATAAGTGAGTTAGTGAGTGTAATAGTGTAAAGCGTTGAAAAAGTGGAGTGAAGTAGTGGATGTAATAAAGTATTTTATTATTAAAAGTTACTATTTTAGGAAACGTAAAGAATTGGTTGAGACGTCCCAAAAAGGAAAAGTGGAGTGAAGTAGTGAATGTAATAAAGTATTTTATTGTTAAAAGTTACTATTTTAGGAAACGTAAAGAATTGGTTGAGACGTCCCAAAAAGGAAAGTGTAAAGAAATGGATGGGATAGATGAAGTACTTGACAAGAGCATTTTCGATGGGTTGGTTAAAGTAGTTGGTTAGAGCATCTCCAACCACTCTCAAACTGTTAGCTATAACTGACGTGGCATGAGAGTTTTGCTACTGAGATAGAAAAGTGACTCTTCCAACGCACATCTGTAACTAAAAATTATTATACATAACCTCACCTCCTTCTCCATATTTATCAAACCCTTACAGATCTGTAAGACCCTCCATGTCATCTCCCTCCTTTTCCCATCTCTCCTCCCGCCAAATCTTCCACCCTAAATTATATTTTCCTCTATTTCCTCCCAATTCTATATATCTTTCTTACTACCATTTTGATAATAACATATTGTTTTTCAAATATAGCCAACGGTTATGCCTAACGCCATTGGAGCAAAACGTCTTTCTGGTTATCTATAATTTAGCCAACCAATATTTTACTATATTTTAGCCAACCACTTTACATAATGTGGTTGAAGATGCTCTTACAGTGGTATAAATAAATGATCAGTCAAAATTTGTTCAATTGTAAAGTGTTGTATTCTCAATCGTAAGGTGTTGTATTCAAATGCTATAGATTATAATGATTGACTATATTTTAAAAATAATAATTTTTTATTATTTAGAATTGTTAAAATAGAAAATATTATTTTAATATAATGATAGATGATGTGTAATTTTGCTACAGTTTAAACATATATAACCAATATGATGAGTTTGACTAAAATTATAGATAAGGGTTTGGTCCCGTTGAAGTAATCAATATTTTACATAGTATTTATAAATTTTACTCTCGCCTTTTTGCTCGTTGAATATATTTTTTGTTGACTAAATTACAATTATAATCCTTTGGTTCAGACCAAAGTCTGTTTGGTACCATTAGTTTGCATAATTGCAGTTTGCATCCTTAATAATGTTTGAACGGTAAAATTGCACATCTTTCGTGTATTTTTACCAAATTATCCCTGATAATTTTGTAAATTCAGAATACTTAATTATATTTTGATCCCTAAAGTATGAAATGTTGCATACATGAATCCCTAAACAAACTTTTTCGAATTTTCATAAATATTTTTGAATTTTTCCTAAATTTTTTGGAATTTTTCCGTGCATCGTTTGGAAAAATTCGAAAAAATTTAGGAAAATTTCGAAAAAATTTAGGAAAAATTCGAAAATATTTATGAAAATTCGAATTTTTTTGTTCCAAGAGCTTATGTATGCAACATTTTATATTTTAGGGATCAAAATGTAATTAAGTATTCTGAATTTACCAAATTATTCCTAAATTTTTAGTAAAAATACAGGAAAGGGGTGTACAATTTGCACCTTCCAAGTATTCTTAACGAAAGATTAGTGGCTAGCCAAGCCAGAAAAAAAAGAATAGATATAAATGAGTTAAAAAAAATGACTTTGTTTAAAGTATGACCTGATTTCAACATGTATGATAGAATAAAAGCAATTTATACTTCTCTCCAGTCTCAATAAATCTATTAAGTAATATGTAATATAAATTTTTAACTAAAGGCTTGTGTGCTCTAAGTTTTCATATTTACAAGTGAATTAAAATAGAATATTATATAATTCATAGATACATGTGTATAAAAATTAATGAAACAACAATGAAGTTCAATACTATTTTTTATAAACTCTTTTTCGTTCCTAATTAATTATCCATCTTGATTTTTAGCGATCAAACTAACTAATTTATATTAAAGATTAAAAATTATCATTTTATCATTTTGAAAAACCGGAAATTACATTTTTAAAATAGATTATATGTACCCTTAATGATTATTTTTTTTTCACAATCATATATTATAATCATATAAATTTAATCAAATTTTGATAAATTTGATCATCAAAGAATTTGTTCGAAAAAGTCCAGCCGAACAACTAATTATGAATGAATAGAATCTATCTAGATTATATTACTCATTAAAGTTAAATATAAAAAATTTGTGACTGATGTACTGATGTTGCATGAAGAAAATCACTATCTGTTTCATGATTTTGTTATTGACTTAATTCACATTTGGCTGGCTTTGCAGCGAAAAAGCTTTTGAAGGTAATGATGTTGCAGTATCATCAGAAACCAATTGTATAGAGGATTTTAAAGTTTCGATCAAAGAAACTTTATTGAGAATATGCAAAGTAGTAAAAAAATACCCACTCCGCATACTCCAGGCCTAGCAATTTTCTGGTGACCACTTCAAGTATATTTCGTACAGCTTCCTACACCAATCTACATTAATTGTTACCAAGCCAAGGCTCAATTTCAATGTACACAACTACACATCTTAAAAATCTTGTCTTCAGAGGCCTCCCAATTTCTTCTCCAACTTTAATCCAAGCACCCGTGAGATTTAATTGCATTACCTTAAACTGAGCAACCATCAACCACATTTTTGTCAAGGAAAACTCTTTCTGGGGAATCAACTTGAGACACTCCTCATACACATGTCTGGTTCGCTCGATGTCCTGTGCATAAAGTTCCGCGTACAACGCATAATTTATCCAGATGTATATCTACAAAGCTGCAAACTTTCCATACAAATCATCAGCATTTCCCGTATTGTATGGTCATCGTCGCCATCAGCCAACTTATCAGCCACCCTCTTATAACAATTTCTTGTCCTACCAATCTCCTCGTTCTTCATGTCAAACTTGGCAAATCAAATCCAAGATCCAACTTTCGGTCGACACATAACAAACCTTTCAAAAACATCCCCAGCACGCTTAACATTATTGTACCTCAACTCAAACTTAACATACAAAAGCAAAGCATTGTCATCAGGCTCCCAACTCATCCAACTCTCAAAAATTCCTCTGGCACCACCCACATCCCCCAACATCTCATCCATACTTGTACCACAAATCAACCTAGGCAACAACAAATTCGCTCTATCCTAGACGTTTCAAGCAATGGTAATACACTTAATCATCATCTTGAAATCAGCATTCTTTAACCATAAGGTATGATCTCTATAATCCTTCTGTGAAGCTTCCCTATAATATATAGAAAGTTATGCCAGCTATAGTTGATGTTCAACGCTTTGTAAGTGTGATAACGACTAATGTTGTAGGTGGCATTCCAGACCACACGTCACTCTGATAATCACAGACAATCATATTGCAGAGGTTTTTAGAGTAATCACAGCAGGTAAAATAGACCCTGAAATCCAATTGCAAAGTAGCTACCACAGAAATGCACACAACTAACCAAACCACTGCAACACCTTAACCAATGTCAAACATCATACATATAGATAATGAGACCTGCAAAAAACAGGTGAAAAAACAAAGACATCAATGATGGCAAAACAGCTTACAACTTCCAGAAGTTACCAAAATGCCCACTAACACCCAAAATTAATAGGAGAATATAACCTCACTCCCAAATTAACCAGTCATAACAGAGTAATGAAAATAACATGCATCGAACATAAGAACTACAATAGTAATGAGATAACATGTATAGATCTTAGGTAGCATGAACAAGTCTCACGGAATGGGAAAAAGGCAATATTAAGCAAATTCAGCCACAAACATGATAAGAAAGAAAAATCATTAAATTTGGAAGCAAAAAATAGGTGGCAAGCTTATCCTAGTTGGTTGGCCAGCTTCAGAGAAGCAGCTCATAAGACAAATGACACAATGAAGCACACTTAGACATATTTTGGTGCTACATAATTGACTTCAAGGCACTCAGCACAACTATACCTTACTTGGTGAAAGAAATCTTTCCTGTCAACTCTAGCTCACCCAGAAACAAGCACAAAATCAGACAGACTTACCTCTGCTAACTACGTTATATATAGAATGGAAGCTAGAAAGATACTAGGTATAGTTGCCTCTACCAGAGAAGGTTGTTTCATGCTAGGCGTCCACACCCACAACACCCGAGTCGCGTTCCTGGCACACTTGCTATATCTATATCCATTAATGCTTCATCCCACTTGATCCTACTAACTATACCCGATAAAAAGCTGTTCTATAACAAGTCATGACAACAAGAAAGCAAGAAAAGGATAGCGATTGGTTTGAGAGCAGAAACAGATGTACCCTACTTAATTACATTCATCATCTAGTGATTCCCTAGGTTACCGAACAGATGGGAAGGAATGATATTACAAAGACGGTTGCTATAAGCAATCCACATGCTTCAGTATTTTTTGTATAACAATTTATTTATGCTTCTGTTAGAATATAATATAAGATCCATATAAGGCCTCCCTCTAACACCTTAAGGTTTTAGATGAGTTGGTTACTTAACATAAATAACCTTAAGTAACCAACTCATCTAAAACCTTAAGGTGTTAGAGGGAGGTCTTATATGGATCTTATATTATATTCTAACAGCTTCCCTTCCATTTTTTAATGACATTGAAAAACCATAAACAACATCTTTCTTTGTTGATGCTTAATTGAATTAGTATTTCTATGTACAAGAGAATAAATAACTTAGTGTTTGAAAAAGAATCATATCTCATCGAAATGCAAGATGTTACCTTGGAAGATGTAGATGAAGACTTGCTAGAAGGAAAACTAAGAGGAGTAAGCCAAGGCTGCTAGTCGAGAACCAAAAAAACAGTCCAACTCATTTCCTGATGCAGCCCAAAATTATTTTAGGTACAAGGAGTGAGCAGAGCCAAACACTGAGAAGTGAAAATCTACAATTATACCATTCACACCCTTTCCTAAGAGTTCACAATTACAACAAAATATAAAGTCATTTACAGTTTTTTCTGTGTTCTATATATATTCCTTAAACATATAAGATAACGGCAGCTGGCGCACATTTTTATTAATGAGAAATGAGAATAAAAGGGTATCCCTTGTCCTATTGTATTTTTTTTCAACATAAAAAGATAACGATTATATATAATATTCAAATTCATTTGATACCATGGAAATATGAACAACTATTTTTATGATGAGGAAAAAAGAGACCAACTTATAAGGATGGCAATACCAAAAAGAGCACACAGAGGTACAAACATATGCATTCACTAGATATCATAGCAATATGAACAATCATTTTGGGTTAAGAAAATAAAGGACCAACTCATATTTAGCAATGCTACCAAGCAAACACAAAGGTACAATGCACAAACATAGAAATAGAGACAATATACACTCTTTTTCTAGTTCCCATCATTCCCACAATTCTCACTCTTGGTGACTTCCAGTCTTCTGCTTCGTCCACCTGTATGCAGCTTCCAAAATCTTCATATCCGTGGCCTGTATTTCTTCAGGGAAGGAGTAGTCAATGTACTCCTCATAACCAGCAGGACAACCATCATCAGGATCAAAGAGCCTTCTTTTCTTGAGCTTTTTTGGCATCTTTACAAGCACCAAATTTTCATCCCCATGTTCGCCAAAACTGCTCTCCAGGTTTAACCATTCTTTCAACAACATGGCTCTTTCCTCTTTAAGGTCAGGAGTAGATTCTGAAGTAGTTAAGGGTGCTCTCGAAAACTCTTCTAGCATTCTGGAGGCACTGAATAGTGAATACGAAGAGATTCCTGCTCTTCTGACTTAGCAGATGCCTCAAATTTCGCAAAGCTTATCCACACCTTCAAGTGTTTTGTGCGTTCCAGAAGCCTCTCGTAAAGCCGTATAGTATTTTCGAATTCACCTTCCGATATCTCAAAGTCAATGAATGCCTTCCATAGAAGTTCTGGCATATCCAGTGCAGATTGAGCGATTGCCAGCTCAAAAATTGATCTCAAGCCAAGCCATAGCCTTTAAGACATGGTACAACTTCAAACGCCACCAGAATTATATGCAACATAAGTTTTTAACAAGGTTGAGTAAATTCAGCATCATCAGCATGTCTATCAGAATGACTTCTGTATAGCTAGAATCCTAAGTAAGAATCAAGCCAAACATGTTAAGTCCATCTAAGACGGAAAATCAGATTTACGTATTAAAGAAATGACTTGTTTTGTTTTTGAATTTTAAAACATTGTAGGGAAGAGTAGCAGATTGAGGTGGTTTAATTAGCTAGATCCAAGAATCAACAGAAAGGCATTGAATGAGGAAGAAGAAAGACTCGCAGCTGCACACAGAATATATGGCAACAAATGAGCTATGATTGCAAATATTTTTGCAGGAAGAACTGATAATTTGGGGGCGTTTGGATTGCAAATGTGAATGTGTCGGCAATGGAAATCGAGAGAAAGAGAATGTGAATGATTTTATCATAACTGTTTGGACTGTGCTGGGTACGAGATCACCAAATCAAGTTGTCTGGAACAGTGGGAATGATAATCAGATTGATTTTTTAATAAAAATAAAAAAAATCATTTCAGAGATTGAAAACTGAATTCAAAATTGAGATTAGTACAAATATATAAATAAAAATTGTAAATTGATTTTTTAATCAAAAATAGAAGAAAAATTCAATATATGCTCTCAAAACTCAAAAGCTAATAATAGCATTTTAGTTGCAAACACAGAAGTAAAAAAAATCCAAACCATATACATCTAACAGGAAGGAACTGCTTGGCAATACAACTAGACAAATAATCTGCTTTTCTGAGATCACCTTTGAAGTACTAGTAGCAGCAGCAACAAACATAAGTAGCATCATTTGAAAGGAGCCAAACCATAGCCTGTAAGATATGCTACAACTTCGAACGCCATCAGAAGCAACATGAGATTTAAACAAGGTTCAGTAAATTCAGCATCATCAGCATGTGTATCAAAATGACTTATGTATAACTAGGATCCTTAGTAAGAATCAAGCCAAACATATTAAAACGGAAAAGTCAGACTTATGTATAAGATAAATGACTTGTTTGGTTTTTGAATTTTAAAAATTGTAAGGAAGATTTGCAGATTGAGGTTGTTTAACCAGCTAGATCCAATAATCAACAGAAAGGCATTTAACGAGGAGGAAGAAGAAAGACACGTAGCTGCACACAGAATATACGGCAACAAATGGGCTATGAATGCAAAGATTTTTCCAGGAAGAACTAATAATACACAGAATATACTGGCATGAAATTAAGGCCAGATTACAAAGAGAGCAAAGCTCTATTCACAGGAGATAATCACCGCACCTATTCATACCAATTAACATGATCAACTATTTGCATAAAATAATATTTAAATTCATTCGATATCATGGAAATATGACCAACTATTTTTATGTTGAGAAAAAAAGGTACCAACTTCAATATATCGCAATACTAAAAAGAGCACACATAGGTACAATCATATGGATTCACTAGATAACGTCGAAATATGAACAATCATTTTATGTTAACATAAAAAAGGGACCAATTTAAATTTATAACAATGCTAATAAGAGTTCAAAATGTACAAGGCAGAAATGTACAAATAGAGAGAAAATACACTCTTTTTCTCGCTTGGTAGTTCCCATCATTCACACAATTCTCAGTCCTGGTGACTGCAGGTCTTTTGCTTCTTCCACCTGTAAGCACTTTCCAAAATCTTCATATTCCAGGCCTGTGTTTCTTCAGGGAAGGAGTAGTCAATGTACTCCTCATAACCAGCAGGACGACCATCATCAGGATCAGTAAGCCTTCTTTTCTTGAGTTTTTTCGGCATCTTTACAAGCACCGAATTTTCATCCCCAAGTTCGCCAAAACTGCTCTCCAGGTTTAACCATTCTTTCAACAACATGGCTCTTTCCTCTTTAAGGTCAGGAGTAGATTCTCTGAAGTAGTTAAGGGCGCTCTCGAAAACTCTTCTAGCATTCTGGAGGCACTGAATACGAAGAGATTCCTGTTCTTCTGACTTAGCAGATGCCTCAAATTTCGCAAAGCTTATCCACACCTTCAAGTGTTTTGTGCGTTCCAGAAGCCTCTCGTAAAGCCGTCTAGTATTTTCAAATTCACCTTCCGATATCTCAAAGTCAATGTATGCCTTCCATAGAAGTTCTGGCCTATCCAGTGCAGATTGAGCGATTGCCAGCTCAAAAATTGATCTCGCTCTGTCTTTTTCGCTCAAAGACTTCTCCAACTCAGCATACATACTCCAAGCATAGCAATTTTCTGGCGACCACTCCAAGTATTTTTCGTACAGCTTCCTACAGCGATCAATGTTACCAAGTTGAAGCTCAATTTCAATATACTTCTTAAATATCTTATCTTTAGGAGCCTTCCCAATTGCTTGTCCAAGTATCCTCCGAGCACCCGTGAGATTCAATTGCCTAATCTCAAACTGAGCAGCCATCAACCAGATTTTTGCAAAGGAAAACTTTTTGTGGGGAATCAACTTGAGACACTCCTCATACACATTTCTGGTTCGCTCGATGTCCTGTGCATCAAGTTCCTCGTACAGCGCATAATTTATCCAGATGTATATATAAACCTGCCAATATCGCTTCTCTTGTGCTGGAGGAATGTTAGCAATTGCTCTTTCATAAACCTCCCTTATCCTCTCCTTGTTACCGACACTTTCCTCCAATCTAATGCAGTCAAACCAAGAATGATAGCTTAAAGGATTCTTCCGTACTTGATCCTCATACTCGAATCTTCTCTTCCCTACAATGGCCTCCTCAATTCCTTCCCTGTCACCATACTGCTTTTCGAAAGCGACAAACTTCCTATACAAATCACCAGCCCTTCCCTTTGGTACATGGTCAAGAGCATACTTATAAATAAACCTCGCCCTCTCTATCTCCTTGCACTTCTCCTCAAACTCCGCAAAGGCAACAAACAAGCCCTCACTATCCTCGTCATCATCAGCAAACTTGTCCACCGCCCTCTCATAACAATTCCTTGCCCTACCAATCTCCCCATTCTTCATCTCAAACTTGGCAAATCGAATCCAAGCTCCAACTTTCGGTCGACACATAACAAACCTTTCAAAAACATCCCTAGCATGCACGACTTCATTGTACCTCAACTCAAACTTGACATACGAAAGCCAAGCACAGTCATCAGGCTCCCAACTGATCCACCTCTCAAAAATTCCTCTAGCGCAACCCACATTCCCCAGTGTCTCTTCCATATGAACATACTTATACCACAACTGATCAACCCGAGGTAACAACAAAGTCGCTCTATCCCACACATTCCTCGCACTATTAATACGCTTATTCTTCATCTCAAATTCCGCATACTTCAACCATAAGGTATGATTCCTATGATCAACGTCTACCGCTCGCTCCCAAACAGAGCGAGCACGAGCAACATCGTTCTAGCAATACTTTGTTTTGGGGTTTTGGTCAAAGCAGTTACCTGAAGCTCACGAGCTTCACGAATAATCTGCTCGGCAGTAGGTTGAATTTGAGCCGGATTTTTATTCCTCACCCTGATTGCGCGCGGTAATGCCATTATCCACACTAAAACAAGAAGAAGAAGATAATATAATAGGACTTGAAAGAATGAATTGAATTGAATTTGTGATAAAATAGAATGAATGACTACGGAGTTCTCTACTCAAGGGTTTATATAGGAATCCAATGCAAGCAGTTCCGATTTTATTTAGGTTTACCAAACTCAATCGAATTTGCACAGATTCCAATTCATAACGGAATTGGAATCTTTATAAAAGATGAAGGAGTAACTACTAAGATAGTCGTTGTACTTTATTAAATTATAAAAACAGTAGAATTCCGATAGTTATCCAAATTAATTATAGGGAATTTAACAAATATAATATATTTTTAATTAGTTATTGTAAAAATACCATTTTTGCAATTAAATTGCATTTTTACTATCTTTTCAAAAACAAAATCAATTTATTGCAAAAATACGTTACCACTCTTGTCTCTCTCATCAAACCCGTTACTAGCTAAACCCATTACTCCACCTACTCTCATTACACACTCTCTCTCTCTCTCTCTCTCTCTCTCTCTCTCTCTCTCTCTCTCTCTCTCTCGATCTATCTCGTTCAAATCAACCGCCATTACAACATTCTCTCTTCAAGCTCTGTTTTGTATATCATCTCCCAAGTTGATTCATAAAGCATCTTCGATTTTGTAAGTGGTTTTTGTTAGTTTTTAAAAAAAATTATAAATCCCAGATCTTCATTGTTCGTTTCTATGTATGTACAATTTAGGCTTAGTTATGCAATGTTATGTTTTATGTAGATTTTTTGCTAAATGTAAGTACACGCATGTGTATTTCTATGAAATTATTATGTGTGGGCTTAGTTGTTTGTTCTATAAATTCATGTTTGCAGAAAATATGGTGCACACAAGGTTTTCCTCCCCCTCTGCTGATTATTCTACTGCTTCAGCATCTCATTCGAGGTTGAAATCTAAAAAAATGAAAGTACAAAATACGAAGGCCAAACAAAAATTGAAGAAGATGACATTGGCTTTTGGTGATTGTTTTGGTCCTCCTCCTCATGTTGATTTTCCCTCTTTTGTGTGATTTCTTGCTTAATATTTCAATTGAAACTATTTTTGCTAAGGTTATCTATAAAAGAGTTGTAGAATTCATACTATGTTTAATTTTAATGTTTATTGAACTTTGCATTTTAATTGCATAAGTTGTTAGTTTTTGTTGTTGGTATATTCTGAATTGAACTGAGCTTTCCTGTTTTACATTGTCCATAAATTGAGTTGCTAGAGTTATGAGTAATGTACTCTTTAGTTAAATTTTTATTTTATGCTTTAGAGTTGGAGTTGCTGATTGATTGTAGTAGTGTGGTTGTGACATAGTGCTTGTGTTGTCATTTTGTCATTGCAGTGATATATGCTTTAGTAATTATATATAGTAGGCTGTAGTTTTTGAATAAGTTTTAATATTTAGTTAGGTGTCATTGCAAGTAAAACATAGCATGTATCTGTATCATTGGACCAGCCCCTTAAAAGTATTTGTATTATGTTTGTTCATTTTACAGGGTTCGACATATGAGATAACAAAAGAAAAACACAAGGGTGCAAAAATATGTACCATTAATAAATACGAGCCGATCACAGAGTTGAGAACCTTGCTTTCTGAAGAGCAGCTTGCCGACTTTAGGAAATCATGCTTTGGTCATTTCTTGGATCTTCCAAACTTCAAGATTCAACACCAGCTTATCCATAATCTCCTTCTTCGTCAACTGAAGCAACCAAATATAAATGAAATATGGATTGGTGTTGCTGGTGTCAAGCTCAAGTTTGGTATAGAGGAATTTGCTGCTATAACTGGACTTCTATGTTTGGGCAATGCTAACAAAATGCAGTGTTCAAATCTACAAAACAATTTCATTAGCACGTATTATGAGGGTTGTAAAGCAATATGCAAAAGCTCTGTGAAGACTACTTTTCTCTCTAAAGAATGGAAGAATGATGTTGATGCTGTAAAGATAGCGAAGCTTTATTTTTTGCATAATTTTCTTCTTACATCCAACACTGATGCTCAAATCCCTAAAGGTGATCTTGACTTGTTGGATAGTAATAAGTTTGATAAGTTTCCTTGGGGTAAGGAGGTTTTCAGAGTTACTTTGGATTCATTAAAAAGTGGTGCAAAGACAAGCTCGGTAGATAATTACTATAGGCTTTGTGGTTTCCCATATGCTTTTCAAGTGTGGTTTTATGTGTGCTGCCCTTATCTAAATGGGAAGTACTGTGCCCGAAATGGGGATTCTATTCCGCGTATTCTGAAGTGGATCACTGATTATTGTGGAACTTTCAAAGAATTCTATACAACCCTGTCTATTGATTCGAAAGAGGTATGTATATGTATTCAATATTTGGTTCCTTTTTATACATTTGTCACTGCCATTATATGTTATTTTTTTGTTGATTGCGTAGTTGCAAGTTAGAGATATGACTGCAACTGCCAAGGAGATTGAGGAGTTGCACTTGGATGAATTGGGTGTGAAAATTAGTGATGGTAAGCTAATCGACAATGAAGCTTCAGTAACTGTGAGTGATGATGATTTTGAGGAACCTACTCCACGAACAAAAAAGGCTGTTTCTACAAGTTTTAAGTCTGTTTCCACTTCGTTATATCCTTCATTCAAAAAATTAAAAATCCAAATGAAGAAAGTGGAAGCAAACCAGCCAAAACTCGTTTCCGAGGTTGAAGAATTGCAATGCATTTTAAAAGAACAACGTTCGTACTTTGATTCAAAGTTGGAAAAGCTACGTGATTTAATTTTGAATAAGGTATAATAGTTTAATTTAGTATGTATCTTAAACTTGACTTCAACTGGTGCAATAAGTATTTAATCCTACATTATTTATTTTTCCTCTTAATTGGCTTGAGATGAACACTCATGCTTTTCTATATTATTTGCAGGTTGGTGATGGTCATGATGCTCATGATACACCATACTTTGATGAGAATAATGATGGTTACGTCCCTGAAAGAAATCCTTGCAATGAGGTGAGGGAATTATATTGCTGTATTATGTAGAAGGGCCCTGCAGGGGCAAAAATATATATAATACTATTATGCCTGAAATATATTTTAGGTTTTATTGATTGTCTATGTTACGTAGAAGGGCCCCGTAGGGGCCCAAATATGTACACTGCTTTTTCATGTTTTTTTTTGCTAGCAGTTGCAGATAAATAACTAGCTTTAATTATTTATGCAAAATAGGTCTCAAATGTAGAAGTTTTAGTGGCACCTGTTGGACAAGGTCAAATGGTTTGTACAGATGAAATCCATGATGATGCAAATGATGGATTCATTCCGGCTGATGACTATTCTCCAACAACAATGACTAAATTGGAATATGTTTGTAAAGATGTTTAGGATAATTTTAATAAAAGGACGGTTAAAGGGGTATTTTTTGTATCATTCCTTTTTTTTTACCAAAATTATCTACCATTCTATATTGTCATATATATCGTATAGTACACAATTTTTACAGGTTGAACAGGCTGTGCAAGTTGTTGAAGCTACGACAACTACAAATGTGCATGTTATTGGTAAGGAGAAAGTGGTTGGCGCCGATATTGCTCAAAGTAATTTGGTTTCAGACGTTGTAAAAGAATTTGACCAAGCTTTATATAATGTTCGAGAAGTTGCGGAAGCTATGAATGAAGCTGAACCCATTGCAGAAAGTGGTGAAGACTTTGTGATATAGGTTGCTCATGAAGTTGGTAAGATTCATGGTGATATGATACAGTGGATGATGTGGAGAAAGTATTTGCAAAATCAATGGATGATATGAAAGCCACTCCAGCTGTACCAAAGAGAGCAATTAAACTTCCTGCTTATTTACAATCTCCATTCCTGCAACACTATGGTTCAAGCTCAAAATCAAATTTGGAGGCTCAGAAGTTAAAAGCTTGAAAAGTATCTACCCATTGGACGACAATATCGGTCAGTTGCCTGATATGGAATTAATGGTTGATTACTACAGTTGGCTTGAAAAAGGGCTCGTAATGAACAAGAACAAGTGAACATTATGGTTTCGTTTATTTGCTTTGGTAACTTATTTAGATATTTATGAGCAACTTATCTATTCTTTCTTCTTCTCAGGAAAAAAATTTACATAAAGAAAGAGAACACCATAAATCCTCCATTAAAGTTGGCATCATATGCAATTAGTGAGAAAACATGGTTTCACAGCTTGGAGTATGGTAGCACTCCTCTGTTGGAGTTGGTAAGTTTTATTGTCGTGCTTATTTTTTTCTTCTTATTTTTCTTCTTTTTTTTTGCTTTAACTAGTTAATTTTGTTTTGTACCTTACTATTAATTGGTTGCATTATCAGAAGTTGATTTTTTTCCATATTTAGTTTATGTAAAATTGTTAATATAAATTTTCTATTTTAATTTAATTTTGCAGCACATAGATGTGTTTTTTTATTATCTGAGGAAGATGTTGAAACAAAATCCAGTTTGTTCTATCAGTTTTACTACCACTGATTGCACATTCCAAAGTAACCTTGTGATCATGCTTGGTCAGCTTACTGAAGTTGACTATATTCAAACTGAATTGAGAGCAAAACGAAGCATTTTAGATGTAATAAAAGGAAATGCCCTTGCTTTTAACACTCCTTGGTGGATGGTTGATTATGTCCAGTTGCCAGTATGGTTGACTGAGCAAAAGCACTGGCTTCTGGGTATTCTGAATTTCAACGAAAGGCAGATTGTTGTATGTAATACACTATCTGGTACAGGCAATTATGAGATGATTAAGGATGCATTTCTCCCGTTTTCGAATCTGCTCCCGTTCTATTTGTAGCTCACTGATTTTTACTCGAGGGCTGACATCAATTTCATGTCAAATGCTTATTCAGAAAAGTCAAAAGATGCTCATATTACAACTATTTTGAAAAACAAATATCCTCGTGGAACATCTATGTAAGTGTTTATGTAATATATAATATAGTTTAATCAGTTTATATGGCGCTCTTATTCATGTTCTTCATTTTACTTTTTTTTGCAGTGACAGTGCAATATATATGATGTCATTTGCTCAGTATTTTGTTATGCAAAAAGAAATTTCCAAAGAAACATTTGATGTTTCTGATCATAGGTCAAGCATTTCTTTTTCATTGTATTCATACGCAATGGCAAAGGAGATATATGGATATGTTACGAGCCTGAGTATCTTGATGATGGTGAAGAACATGGATACATGGTAGGCATGCTTTCACCAAAAAGGACCAGGGGTACAAAGGTCCAGACAAAGAAAAGAAAGGCAACAGAGCATCCTCCAAAATTCCAAAAGGAAAAGAAGAAAATTGTCTAAGTAGAATGTTGGAATGAACTTTTGTTGATATTCAAATTCTTGTTCTCTAGTATTTGGTTAAACTTTGGTTAAATATTCTCATATTAGTAATGTTTGTGGAGGTCAAAGTAATGTAAAACGACAAATTTTAGTTTCACTTCTTGTTGATGTATCGAATACAGTTATCAATCGTAAACATATTAGTACTTACATTGTTTAAGTCTTTTG
Source organism: Saposhnikovia divaricata (assembly GCA_036435485.1). Classification (NCBI taxonomy): domain Eukaryota; kingdom Viridiplantae; phylum Streptophyta; class Magnoliopsida; order Apiales; family Apiaceae; genus Saposhnikovia; species Saposhnikovia divaricata. The sequence continues at coordinate 85,945,332 of CM071594.1, forward strand.
TTTTATTTGTATTTAATTATAACTTTGTTTCAACTTAGACAAACCTACTCTGTTTTGAAAGCAGGGTAATCATATTTAAGTGTACCTCTTATAATACCGTAGCTCTATTAGTTTTGGAAATATACCTCTTAAGTATACCCCTTATGATATCCTATTATTACTAAAATTTACACATATGTTAACATATTCTATCAATTCTAACCAATATGTACCTCTATAATGTTGATTTAACGGTTGAATGTGGTTACATTTTGGTTAAAATTAGTTGCATAGTTGGTAGAACATGGTTGAATGTTTATTGGTAATGGTTGAAAGTGGTTGCATTTAGTTGCATGTAGTTAAAAGTAGTTGTTTATGTAGTTGCATGTTTAGTTCTCTGGGGTTTTACTCTGCCTATGACTTTAGGTTTTGGGGTTTTACTTTAGCGTATGTGTTTTGAGTTTAGAATTTGTGTTTTGACTTTAGGGTTTTAGAAGCATACGGAATGGTTTAACGTTGTTGCAAATATAATATTAGGGTTTAGTTGCAAGGGTTGAAATTGGTTGCATTTAGTTGCATGTGGTTAAAAGTAGTTGCATAGCTAGTTGCAAGTTAGCTTTGGGTTTTGACTTTAGTATTTGGGGTTTGACTTTAGTGTTTAGGGTTTGAGGTTTGATTTAGTATTTAGGGTTTAAGGTTTTAAGATCACTGTTAAGTTTTAGTAGGGTTCAACATTCCCATTTGGGTTTTAGAAGCGTACGGAATGACGAATAAATGGACTTGCATTTAGTTGCATTTGATTAAACATAGTTGCATATGTGGTTTAGTATTCTGACTTTATCATTGATGGTTGAAGCTAGTTACATATTTAGTTAAAACTAGTTGCATCTTTGGTGGAAAATAGTTGAATCTAGTTGCATATTCAGTTTTCGAGTTTAAACTTTAGTTTTTTATCTTCGTTATTCTGGGTTTAGATTTGAGAGTTACAACTAGTTGTATTTTGGGTAGAAAATGGTTGCCAATTCAATTGTTTGGGTGTTTGTGATAAAGGATTTACGTTCAAGGGTTAAATCTAGTTGCATGTTTGGTTGACACTAGTTAGGTTTGTATTTACATTTATATTTAAAAAGTTAAAACAAGTCGCATGTTAAGCTAAATTTTATCACGTGTATTTATGGAAAAAAAACCCTAAATAAAACTTTCAAAAACAATATATATATATATATATTAAAAATTATATCCGAAACCAATATCATATACACGAAACTCCAAATTATGGCAAATGTTCTTATAAAAACAACTAAGCATCCATCCGTGGATTTCTACAAGTCCTCATGTTATGTCCATTTTGGTTGCATTTACTACATTTTATTAGTTTCAATGTCTTTGCATTTCTCTCCCAAAAGGCTTCGCATCTTCTTTTTTTTGGTCTACCAACTCGAATTCTTCCTTCTTGTGGATGTACTATCAATGTTTTGACAGTTTCAGGTACTTCCTAGGTGTCTTTGTTCCCAACTGGATAGAAAATTTCTTTATAAGCCGCAAGCATTGTTTCTTTCTTGTAATAAGGCGAACAATAGTCATATGGATCGAGGTTAGATTTCTGAAAAACAGCAATAGCATGGGCACATGGAATTTGATCCATTTGGAACCTGCAAATTTTAAAAATCATGAACACAACATATTAAATACAGTACCATGGACATAGATAGATGCATAAAAATAAGTAGTTGCACAAACCTTTTGCATGTGCAACTTCTCGCACTGAGATCAACTACATTCTTTCTGTCACCAGTAAGGACTTCAAATAAAATGTGATTTGTTGGGTGCACCTATTAATTTGTTTCCTGGTTAGACAAGCAAATGCAAAAAATTATAAAGGAAAGTCACATATAAAAGCCTGAAGAATTTACAGTTAAATCCACAGACAACATGAAAGTAAAAGTGTTCTAAACCAATCATGTATGATGAGTTAGGAAAAACTTTTATGTAATCTACTTAATTTCATTTACATTAATAAAATACTTGTTTGTTTTTATTACGGGCTTTATTTATTTAAAGTGTTTAAATTAGATGTACCATAGTTTTGAGTACAGCTTTTAGAATTATGATGAGATTGTAATAATGAGATCTAAAAGATGATAACTCTAAACTTAAATTGTTCCTGATCGTAGGATAACTAATTGGTAGTTAGTTAATCCGTAAAGATCGGTACATACTATGCTTTCTTCAACATGAAGGATGTCTGTTCTCATAGGCATTTGTATGGTGACACTAAAGCTAGTATGTAGGTGCTTATTATAGAATAAGTTCACTAAACATGACTCGAATAGTTGAACAGCTAATGGAGTTCACTCACGTGTCAGTAGTTGTTCATATAGTGATGGTTGTACAAGTGTCCTTAGACTTGAGATAATCATAGTCATCTTGTGTACATTGAACTATGCTTTGGTTTAGTTCTTAGTCTCTAGGAACAACTATTAGGGCTCTTCTGGGCATAGGAATTTGTACACGAAGATAGTGATTGATCAATAAAGGATCTACCCCTTCCAGTGAAGAAAGAGAATGTCCTATGTTATTCCACTAATGCTAGTTCAGGAATCTCTGGCCAGAGTAAATGAAATTAGAAAGGAGTTTCTAATTTGCATTAAAAGGAACTAAGCATAATGAATAGAAAATCATATGATTAAATTAGATAGGCTTGACACAAGTTCTGTGCCTTGTATTTAATCGGGACATTGTAGGGCAGAAGGAATTAGTTGTACGGGAACCATTCACTGACTAGGTACTATATAACGACTTAGAAAATTTCGAATTATTTATTTTATATAAAATATATATTATATTATGTGAATATTGTTGGAAAGGTGGAATGTATGTGAAATTGTGTTTATGTGATTATATGATGATTTGGGTAAGTTGTGAAGGTCGGTGTATTTTTATTTGTATTTTAGAGGATTTAAATATATTTAAATCATGCATTTTTGATCCTCTGTCAATTTTATAAAATTATCGGAGGAATTAAAAATTATGAAATCTCTTAAAATATTATCTTTATATATTTATTGAGTTATTAAAATTGTTGGGTGGATTAACGTGGGTGTTTTAGTATTTTAAAATGATTTTTAGAGTTTTATTGCATTTAAAGGATCAAAACTTGTAAAATCCATATTTAATTCATTTTTGATCCGAAAAATATTTTAAAAATATGTGTGTGCTCGTAATTTTATACTCTTTATTTTTAAAAATGAAAAGTTTAAATTTCTGAGTTTTCCATTTAATTTCGATTTATAAAAGCTGTTCATTAGTTTTAAAAATGAAGTGGTGTTTTATTTGGGCCCGGGAGGTATTGTTAGTATTATAATTGTATTGGGCCAAACCCAATAACACACTCACACAACACTCAGCAGATGAAAATAGTAGGGAGAGATAAAAGAGGATTTGGGGGAAAAGAGAAGAAAGAAATTAGGGTTTGGGGGATAAATTGAATTGGGGGGTTTTTATATTATTGAATCAATTAGTGTTATATATATGTATATGTGTTATATAAGTGTGTATATATGTGTGTGTGCTGCTAGGGGGACGAGATTGTGCAATGAAGGGGGAAGGGAAAGCAGGTCGCGGGGGAAAAAAAGACGAGGGGTCGGCGGCGCCGCCGTGTGGGTGGCCGGTGGTGGCTGCCACGCGATGGTGGGGCGCGAGGGAAGGCAGCAGTGATGGCAGAGGTGGTAGGGAGAAGAGAGAGAGAGAGAGAGAGAGAGAGAGAGAGAGAGAGAGAGAGAGAGAGAGAGAGAGGGGGAGATTTTGGAGGTGGGAATCAAAAAGGAAACCTGGCCAAGGACAGAGCGCGGGTAATCTGAAAAATGAACAGAAGGACGAGTATCAAAGCTGATGGGTGAATAGACGTGGAGATTGATGAGTTACGAAGTAGGAAATGGAAGTAGGGCCAAATAGAAGGCTAACAACTACAGGCTGTCATGAAACTGAGTTGGGGATCAAGGTGAAAATCAGGAATTTCGTAAATCGAGGCAAGTGTTATTGCTATTCACTTATTGTTCAAGTGATGCAATTTAGTTTATTTATCGTATGAAATGATTTGGTCAAGTATAGTTGAAAGATGACATATAAAGTTCTTCAAATTATCGTGATGCTATTTACTTTCCCTACCCATAATTCACATGTCGGTTTTACAAAGAATCTTGTAAATAACCCTTTTCACATTTTGACATTGGAATGCCATTACTTCTATTTTCGTCAAATACTCTTAAGAAATTTTCTAAACAAGGAAATCCAAGTTTTCTTAACTTTTATGAAAACCTGTTAGCAAAATTCCCGATCTAGCATATTTTAACCAATGGATTCCCATTTAGACAATCTTTTCTCTAAGCTGATCTGAACCTTTCCATATTGAAACTGATTTGCAATTATTTGTTCTAAGCTAGTTTATCCGCTTATGGAAGCTAAAACTCTTCAGTGTGTATAAGTTTTATTAAATGCTCAATACTTGACCATATCATTGCTTTAGTCTAGAATTTCAATTGTTGAAAATCTTATTGCAATTTATACCCTTATTCTTGCTAAAATGAAATTTCTCTTTAGATAAATTGCTGATGTTTTAATTCTAATTTTTCGTATCGATCTGTTGATGCATATTCGAATTAACGTTCTTTATAATCCCCACCTTATGTGGTATCGAACTTGTCGATATCAGTTGAGAATCTTGGTTGTGCGTTTATTCCCTGTGTTGTATCGAACTTGTCGATACTAGACGATGATGTCGTTTCTTATCAACTCCTAATCTTGAGATGTTGTTCTGGACGTGAGTTTCCAGTTGTTCGGTTGTCAAAGGTTGTCAATTGTTCCGACACCTAATGCGTTTGACTTAAAATTGGAAACGTTTTTTTTAAAAATAGATGTCCCTTCGGGGAGACCATATTATGGTCAACAGATGTCCCTTCGGGGAGACCAGATTAATGCTCAGAAATTAAGGCCAATGTGTGCCATGGATCCAATTAAGGACATTGCTGTGTGCATTTGTCCGGGGTTAGTGCGTGACTGATTAGCAACCTAACATTAATGTTTTTTTAAAATAAATAAAAATTCCAATTCTAATTATTACTCTGAGATTGAGATGTTCAGTTCTTGACTCCTTGGAAGTCTGTTTTAATAATACTTTGATATCGGAACTCTTATCAGTTCTAGTTTCTGATGCACCTTATCAATGGTGAATTGTTGGCCCTCGTGGCAATCTAAAAGTTAATATAACTGATTCTTTCATAGAATGAAACGAAACCCCTTTGTTTATCAGAATTGTCATCGTTATTGAAATTGTTATCACTATTGCACTTGCTGAGCATTGTTGGCTCACTCTTGTTTGTTTGTTTTCTTCAGCTAATAGAGAAGGTTAGTGAACCTAGTAATGGTCATTGGTGTTGCTTTCCAGCAGCGAGAGGAGACGATCGGGTTGCGGATTCTCATTGGTTAGCGGTTGTGAATTCTTCAAGGTTGGATATTTAGTTAGACAGTGATTCTATTTATTCATAGAATTGTATAACATTTTATTCTGAGGATGGATTGTAATAGTAATTTTACAGTTGTTTCATACCATAACCTGTACATGATTTTGGTTAAGGGGTTTTATTATTATATGTTGTTTATATCCAGGATTGTATAATGTTGTTAGTGGCTAGTGGCCCCATATCTGTACCCCAGATTTTGGGATGCTACAAGTTGGTATCAGAGCTACAGGTTATGGTCACTGAAACAGATTAGAAGGGTTAGGGAATGTGTATAAGATAGACGTCAGGTAGAACGGTTTAGAATAAGGATTGTGTTAGAATACTTCGGCAAGTATTGCGGCGTTATATGGTCTTTCGGCATATCGTGCGGATAGAGGATCGAATCGTTAGAAGGTTTGGCTAGGAGCAAGACAGGAAACCCGAAGCAGCATAACCTAAGCAGCATATCGTGCGGATAGAGGATCGAATCGTTAGAACGTCATATTGAGATTTTCGCGTATATTTTAGAACCTTTCTACAATATTAGAGATGATGTGAATGTTACGGAGAGAATACGAGAAGGTTATGAATGCGAAGTGGGAAGTGATTATTAGCAAGGATTGGAAGTTAAGCGTAGTTGTGCACTCCTGATCATTGATTCGTTCAAATTCATTGCCTGAAGAAATTTTCTATGCTTCTTTTGAATTATCGTGAATTAATTCCCGGTTGTTATCGTTGCTGAGGCATTCGTTGCGCAGACGGTCCAAAATCGAGAATGAATTGAGATCTTCTTATTTATTCAACTCATTATTGTCAGTCCGGTTTGGCAGCTAAGTATGTTAGTGCTTAGTCGACAAAAGTGAGGTTATGAATAATTAGGAATTTCTTGAATGTTTGATTGATTAATAATTGATGCATCCATTGAAAAGCTTGCTATCTATTAATTGATGATGAGTCTTATGTATATCAGATTTATTCGAAATTCAATCCCATTCTTTCAGAAATATCTATACTTTCTAAGGGCACTTAGTCCAACTTTACGAGAATTTTTTTTGAAACTGTTGAATCCTTTCCATTTTCATGAATACTTATCTTCTCTATTCCAGCTGAGATGAACAACCTATGCAGATAGGGGATTCAGGGACATCTTATCTTTGTGATAGAAGTCCAGTGGGATGCCACTGATTGTGTTTGTCATGAAAGTACTAAAGACTGGCCATCTTTATGTACTATGGTGGTTGACCAAGTGACAAATGCAACCTGAAAATAGTTCAAAGATCATATTGATCTCTCGGTTAAATTCCTTTATAAAAGAATTTATAAAACAAATTCAGTCTATATTCATATTGATGCCCATTCATTTTATTGACTCCCTTTGTCAGAAATTCAATGTTTTCAAAAATTCCTAATGATAAAGAAATGCGAAGATGGGCGTGACGACGTCTTAAAGGATAGAACTATAACTGCATGGACGAGAAATTGGTTATGCAAGTTAAGAATTTGGTGATTAAGACAAATATGTTATGTCAAATTGGAATAAGTACTGGTTCGAGGAATCATGAACAAGAAATGAGGCTAATGAGAGCTGAATCAAGGAGAAAGAATAGTAAATGAGAGCCCATGATTGTAAATGTTGTTAAAGGGCGAAAAGAGAATGGAAATGGAGATGTTGGATATAAGAGTGCAATGCTGAAGTAAGATTATTTGTAAACATCTTTTGTATGGTAGAGGTAGTAAACAGAATGTCATAAAATTTTGAATGTTTTGAATCCGTCGTTAGATATAAGATTTTAGAATCAAGAAGGATGACTTATATAAAGCAGAGCAAAGTGGAATGAAAAGGTTTGTAAGAGTTAACAAGAAGAACCAAGAGTGAATGAGGGGTAAGATGATTATGTGGAGTAAATAACTTATGCAAGCCAGTGTAGAAAGTCATGATTATCAAGGATGGAGGAAAGTTGACCAAGATGAAATAAAATGACAAGAGGAGAAAGAAGGGGAAACCAAGAGGTTTCAAGAAGCGATTAAACAGAAAACATATAAATTAGTTAAGGGAAGAATGTGGAATCCCGAAGATTTGAAGTTAGAAGAGTGGACACAGTAGTTGCCTATAGAATGAGAATCAGTAGAAATTAACGAGATCCCATGATCAGAAAATAAGATTTCGGGAGTAGAATCCCTAGAGATTTTATCAAGATAAATATGGGAAGTTGTGGCTGTAACCAGAAGGGTAGTGTGGTAACAAGAAGCAGAGTCAGAAGTTAAAGCTATGTGTTATGAGCTTGAAAAGATGAGAATTTTTACCAAAAATAGTATCATATCAATCTTAGTGGAAGTATGAGGAGAGTAATAAGACTGTTATGATCATCAAGAATCTAGAAATTCAAAATGGTTATGAAGGAGGTTAATAAGAAGTGGATTGTGATGACTATAAAGAAAAAGAGTTAAAAATAACTCAGGATTAGATTTATTTCAAAACAACGAAATGTGAGTAAATTGTGAGGACCAGAGAAGAAAAAAAGAGAGGGAGATTTTGATTTTTGAGAAAGATAAAGGCGGTGTTTTGAGGTCGGAAACAGACATTGAGGTCTCAACGAATAAACAAATCAAGAAGTTGTAATATCAAGGGAATGAAATTGTTTTGTATAAGGAGATTTTAGAAAGGAGACAATTAAATCAAAGCATATTCCAATGAATAATATTTCAAACGACATTCAGACGAAGACTTTAACTATGTCCATAGATCACATATCAAGATATTAGAAGACTGGTGAAGCATATTCAAGTCGATCGAGAATGACCTTAAAAGGTTCCAAGAAAAGGGAGAAAATTGGCACAAGGATCTTAAGGTGAATTTCGAAAGTCATGATTTTGTGGTTAATGTGAGCAGTGTTAAATGTTAAAGTTGTAACGCGTAGAGTTAAATTCGAGGACTCATCAAATATGCAGAGTTATGATTCAAAAGTTAATTTCAGAGGATGCGGGATAGTGTGTTGCGAATAAGATATATATATGATTTAAGAAAAATGGTCATCAGTTCAAAATGGCTACATGGTAAAACAATGAGATGAAGGATGGATAGAAGTTTCCGATTATTCCCTTCTCAAGTAACATTGCAGGTGAAAGAGGAGTAAGACTAATTGAGGATTTCTTGATATTCTTTTTCTCAAAATTTTATCTGAGGAAGGTTCGTCTTAGGAGATGTAAATAAGTGGTGATGCATGTTAAGGGGAAGATTCATGTTGATAAAAGCGGAAGTTTGTTGGAAATTGTTGAAGAATTGTTTCATGATTAGTATCAAGTGAAGTTGTGACCTCGGGAGAATTGTTAATAAATTGGTTAACTTAATTTTGTTCTTGTATTGAGTGAAGTCACAGTCAAGGTGACAAGTATATTAGCTATCAAAAGCTGCAAATAATCGAGGATATGTTTTACAAAGACTTAGCAAACCAGAATACTTTTTATGAGAGTGAGAATTGAGTTGTTAGTTGTATTATGTTTGAAGTGTATCTAATGACGTATGTGTTTGATTGTGGTATTCGATTGCAAGGATGCGACTGAGAATAGACGATATGAGGTTAAGTTTTCAGATCGGGTACTCGGTAGAATAATGGGACTAAAGATAGATAGAAATTTTTGAATTATTCCCTTCTCGAGCGGCATAGTACGTGAAAAGTGGAGTAGAAGCGATCGGAGGATTTCTTGAGATTCCTTTTGATAAGTGGATTTTATATCCACTTGGAGCATTCCATATCGGCTTAAATTGATTCACTTGGTCTCAAGTTTGTTGTATTTTTGATGTGTTTTGTGTAGATGTGCAGGATTGTAATTATCGGTTGGGATGTGCGTTCTTCGTTGATCTTGGAGTTTAAATTGAGTTTAGAATGAAGAATGGAGTTGATTCCTGTGATAGTATGAAGATTTTAAGTCTATGGAATGGAAGAACGGCAATTTACGCAAAAGGAATGAGACGAAACGGAGCGAAAACGAAGAAGCGAGCAACAAAACACCCCGGCAGAATGGACTTGAGGCCGCGACCTCAGATCCCAGGATGCGGCCTCGGGAGTAATCTGCCAGCTCGAAAAATACTCCTAAAAAGTCTAGAAATTCTTTTCTGTTTCGAATTAAATTGTATTTTTATGCTATTTCTTGTTGGAAAAGACTTCTAGGGCCTATTTAAACACATTATATCATTGTAAAATCATATCATTACATAGAATTACATATCACAGCATAGATTGCAAGGGAGAGAGTGGAAAAGAATTCAACGCTCGTGACAAGCACGAATCTAGATTTACTTCATCTTTTATATACGTTGAACATAGATTTGTTTTCTCAACTCTTCGCTTTATTAATATTATTGTTCTTTTCTTTTATATCTTGTTAATTATCATGTTTTCATCAAATCCCATGACGATGAACGGTTCAATTATGAGCTAATCGTTGTCATGGGATTCTAACGGATTTATTTATGGAACTTAGTATGTTGATGCTTTAAAGATCTGTGTGTGGTGTATAATTGATATCCTCGTATGGTTATGCTTAATTGATAGATGCGTCGCGAACATCTAATTTGTTAATCTCTTGTGAAGTGAAAGTGGATCTTGAGATTTAGAACTTGCCATGCTAGCATAGGTTCATAATTGTTTATCAATATGATTCGTGGTGTGAGATGAAAATACTTATACTACCCTATGTGATCTTAATGGATAACCTGTTCTTCAACCGTTATGTTTTCAAATTCTATAGACATATAGGGTCTAAGCATAATTGGTGTCTATTCATCTTCTTTCTCTTTTGTGGAAGTATGTTTAGTTTGGTATGCGTATGCTGACAGGTAGCGTATACTTGTTTCGTGTTATCCGATCAGATATCAAAACCATTGCACATAGTGATTAAAGGCGTCAGATCTGAGTGAAGTATTTAATGAAGTTAGGATCCCATGTTTATTCTCTTATAAGTAATTCGATTTCAATTCTCATTAGTTAATTTAATTGTTAGTTTAATATTTTGCTTTCAGTTTAATTTAGATAATCAAAAACCCCAATTTGTTATTTATCTTAGCAGTGAATTAAAATCATACATTGTTGAATAGGTGCATTAACTGAAAAGAATTAACCAGATCTCAGTGGAACGAACTTTAATTGTATTACTTGTGACCACGTGCACTTGCGTGATTTTGTGTTGACAAGTTTTTGTACCGATGCTTGTCCTCAAGCATAAACAACTACACTAACTAACTAGTACCACTTCCGTAGGTGATCACGGTTGCATTTGGCATATGCAACAAGCCCTTTAAACCCCTAGGCAGCCCTAGTGGACGAGTAAGGTCTCGTGAGGGCCTATAGCGAATGTACCCACAAAATCCATCTAACCTAATGCAATAACAATGCAATGCATGAATGCAACTAATATGAAAATGCAGTAATCCCCTTCAAACTAACCAAAACCAACTAGCAAGCAAATATCTCAAAGAATGCAACTAAATCCAAATAGAGCTCGACTAAGTTCCCGTATACTAAAAATACATGAACAGAAACGTGCGTGTGTGCAATGCTCATCAGAAATACTCCCAACACTAGATCAAGATCATACATGCTCTTCGTCAAGACAATCACAGGTTTATAAATAGAATAGACTGTAGACACTTCATAACCTTGAAACACCTCCATCCTTATCCAAGGTAGACAAGAATCCATGCTTAATTACTAACAACTACGACACATAATAATATATACAAGCATGCTTATTTAACCGTGCAATGGATGAGACCCCAAAAGGCTTGTACAATAATACCCATGTAGCGAGCGTTAGGATAGTGGATCCCAGACCATAAAAGCCTTAGGTGACTAGGCACAAAGTCCCCGCGAACTTAATAGCTCAAGTATCAAAGAGCTCACCCTGGTTAATTTTGCATATAAACAATTGAAACTTTTGACTTTTTTTTCTTCTTTTTTGTTTTTTTTTCTGTTTTTGTTTTTTTCTTTCATATATGCCATCTGGAATGAGAATTCTCAATTCCAACCCTAGACTACTCATATAAATATGAGACGGCTACTAGCCATTTGACATCTAACAATTATTTACAATTAAGCATGAAATCTCTGTTTTCCCCCAAACTTAGACTTAAGTGCTCCTACGCTATCAAGGGAATAACGAAAATTCTAAATATAAACAAGTGATTAAATCTCTAAACATCCAAACAAGCATGACCCTAACCTAGCCCAAAAGCACCCAATGAGACTGTGTAATTAGTTTCGTTTTTGACACACACAAGTCAATTTCATAGAAACTATAAGTCAACCCTCTATTCATCATTACCACACTCAATTAGACACATACCTACAAATCAGAATTAGTTCGTTCTAAGGGATCATGAAATATGCATGCCATGAAAATGCAACTAAAATGAACTCACATGGTATACAAAAACAAAATAACAGAATGTCCTAAATGAAACAAACATAATTAATACAAACATATATGCATGAATTACTACTATTATGCAAACATGATATCTATATGAACACAATGACTCACAATCACAAATAACTACATATACACTACTTATCCCCCAAACCACCCCCAAACTTAAAAGATTCAATGTCCACATTGAATTGAAGGTAATACGAAGGATAGTAGAAAACATACCTAATTGTTGAAACACGTGGGTTACCTCCCACGAAGTGCTTGTTTAACGTCAATAGCTTGACGTTGCTTCCTCAACTCATGGTGGTTTTAAAAGAACAACTGAACCGTCCTCAATAGAAAGACCATTCATACGAATGTTAACATCTTGTTTGTTTGCTTTCCACAAATATCTTTCGTCAGACTTCAACCTGATTTTACTACCCAACAGCCTAATCTTCTTCTTTTTGTTCTTCACACATCTAAGGTGCTTCTCTGACTCGAACGGTTGAACAAAACTTTCTTCTTCCTTATCATCGGTTTTCCACCTTCGCAACACGTTATCATGCCCCTCTTCAAAAATCACTAGCTCATTATTCAAAAGGACATACCTCAAATGTGGTGGAAGTTTCCCAAGCTTTACATTCGAGAGATCTCGAATTGAAGAACTGTCAATGAAATCACTGATGTGATGCTTTAGCACGTGTGTGTCCGACTTTTCACTCAATAACTGATCAAACTTCTTTCTCTAACCCGTATCAACTAATTCCACACTGCAACACTCTTCCTCCTCTGTCGAAAATTTCATGGCCTTGAAGACATTAAAGGTGACATTCTGATCTTGCACCCTCATTGTAAGCTCTCCTTTTTGCACATCGATCAAAGTACGACCCGTAGCTAAAAACGGCCTTCCCAAGATTATAGGAATCTTCTTGACTTCTTCAAAATCTAGAATCACAAAATCGGCAGGAAATATGAGCTTATCAACTTTCACTAAGACATCCTCTACTATACCTCTAGGATATGTGATAGATCGATCAGCCAACTGCAAAGAGATGTTAGTTGGCTTTGGCTCTGGTAGACCAAGTTGCTTGAAAACAGATAAAGGCATGAGATTGATGCTAGCTCCCAAGTCACACAAGCACTTACTTAAGAAAGGTTGCCAATAGTGCACGGGATGGTGAAACTTCCCGGATCTTTAAGTTTGGGTGGTAACTTCTGCTGCAGAACTGCACTACACTCCTCCGTTAAGGCCACTGTTTCAAAATCTTCCAACCTTCTCTTTCGTGACAAAATATCCTTCATGAACTTTGCATATCTCGGCATCTGCTCCAATGCTTCAACAAAAGGAATGTTAATGCACAATTTCTTGAAGACATCCATAAACTTCTGAAACTGTTTCTCTTGACTTTTCTGCAAGCGTCCAGGATATGGAGGAGGAGGATAGATCTGATTATTCTTTATAGACTGCTCTGGAGTAGAATTTTCAACAGACTTCTTGCTCTTTTCCACTTCATCATCTAGCTGATCAGCCACCAAATTAGATTTTGCAATTTCTGGAACTGCAGATTTTTCAACCTGCTGATTCTGAACATCTTCATCTTCCTTAGCTACTGATTTAGGATCCCTCGTGACTTTTCCAGATCTCAAAGTAACTACATTGACCTGTTCTTTGCTTTCCCTTCTGCCTGGATTAACCTCTGTATCACTAGGAAGAGTTCCTTGTGGCCTATTAAGTAAAGCACTTGCAAGCTGTCCCATCTGGTTCTCCAAGGTCTTTTGAGAAACTGACAGGCTTTTAATCATCATCCTCAACTCATCCATTTCTGATTTTTCATTAGAAGATTGCCCCACATGAGCATATGGCTGTTGCTGCTGAAATCCCGGAGGTTGATATGGTGGCCTTGGAGCATATGGCTGTTGATAGCCCTGATTGAATGGCTTCGCTTGCTGTCCCTGAAATTGTTGCTGATAAGGTTGTTGAGCACCTTGATTATTGCTCCAGCTGAAATTGGGATGATTCCTGTTATTCGAATGATAGTTGGCTGGAACTGGTGCAGCAGGTCTCTGAAAGTTACTCACGAACTGTGCTGATTCAGGAGAAATAGCACACTGATTTATCTCATGTGCGCCCGCACATAGCTCACAAACACTAGCAACCTGCTGAATTGCACAATTCGCAAGAGAATCCACTTTCATAGTGAGAGCCTTCAACTGAGCTGCAATGGCTGTAGATGCATCAACTTCAAGAACACCCGCTACTTTTCCTTGAGAAAGCCTCTGGGTTGGATTTTGATATTCATTAGCAGCCATCGTCTCAATAAGATCATAAGCCTCCTCATAGCTCTTAGCCCACAGAGCTCCACCTGATGCTGCATCTAGCAAAGGTCTAGACTGTGCTCCCAACCCATTGTAAAAACTATTGATAACCATCCAGTCAGGCATCCCATGATGTGGACACCTACGAAACATCTCCTTATAAAGTTCCCATGCTTCACACAAAGATTCTCCAGATTGCTGCTGAAATTGAGTTAGCTGGTTCCTTATTACTGCAGTTTTCGCCATAGGGAAGAATTTAGTAAGAAACTTCTGAGCAAGATCCTTCCATGTAGTAATGGAACCAGCTGGTAAAGAGTGTAACCAGCCCTTAGCCTTATCCCTCAGAGAGAATGGGAAAAGCCTCAATTTGATCGCATCATCCGGCACACCATTAAACTTGAAAGTGTCGCAGATCTCAATGAAGTCCCTGATATGCATGTTAGGATCCTCTGTAGGAGCACCCCCAAAATGAACTGAGTTCTGCACCATCTGAATCGTGCCCGGCTTGATTTCGAAAGTATTAGCTGCAATAGCTGGCCTGACAATGCTAGACTGAATGTCATTGATCTTAGGCTAAGAATAATCCTTCAAAGCCTTAGCTGTTGCTGGTAAATCTGCCATCTCTTTTGTTGCTGCAAGTTCTTCTTCTGCCAGTTTATGAGTTTGAAAACGTGTTCGCATACACGTTCAAGTACCTGAAACACCAGGAAACAACAAACTAAGTAAGAAAATCCGAGTAAGTGAACGCTAACGACCACTGATGGCAAACACATAAACTAAAAACAAAACACCGATGATCCCCGGCAGCGGCGCCAAAAACTTGTTAACACAAAATCACGCAAGTGCACGTGGTCACAAGTAATACAATTAAAGTTCATTCCACTGAGATCTGGTTAAGTTCTTTTCAGTTAATGCACCTATTCAACAATGTATGATTTTAATTCACTGCTAAGATAAATAACAAATTGGGGTTTTTGATTATCTAAATTAAACTAAAAGCAAAATATTAAACTAACAATTAAATTAACTAATGAGAATTGAAATCGAATTACTTATAAGAGAATAAACATTGGATCCTAACTTTATTAAATACTTTACTTAGATCTGAAGCCTTTAATCACTATGTGCAATGGTTTTGATATCTGATCGGATAACACGAAACAAGTATATGCTACCTATCAGTATACACATACCAAACTAAACATACATCCACAAAAGAGATAGAAGATGAATAGACACCAATTATGCTTAGACCCTATATGTCTATAGAATTTGAAAACATAACGGTTGAAGAACAGGTTATCCATTAAGATCACATAGGGTAGTATAAGTATTTTCATCTCACACCACGAATCATATTGATAAACAATTATGAACCTATGCTAGCATGACAAGTTCTAAATCTCAAGATCCACTTTCACTTCACAAGAGATTAACAAATTAGATGTTCGCGACGCATCTATCAATTAAGCATAACCATACGAGGATATCAATTATACACCACACGCAGATCTTTAAAGCATCAAGATAATAAGTTCCATAAATAAATCCGTTAGAATCCCATGACAACGATTAGCTCATAATTGAACCGTTCATCGTCATGGGATTTGATGAAAACATGATAATTAACAAGATATAAAAGAAAAGAACAATAATATTAATAAAGCGAAGAGTTGAGAAAACAAATCTATGTTCAACTTATACAAAAGATGAAGTAGATCTAGATCCGTGCTTGTCACGAGCGTTGAATCCTTTTCCACTCTCTCCCTTGCAATCTATACTATGATATGTAATTCTATGTAATGATATGATTTTACAATGATATAATGTGTTTAAATAGGCCCTAGAAGTCTTGTCCAACAAGAAATAGCCTAAAAATACAATTTAATTCGAAACAGAAAAGAATTTATAGACTTTTTAGGAGTATTTTTCGAGCTGGCAGATTACTGCCGAGGCCGCATCCTGGGATCTGAGGCCGCGGCCTCAAGTCCATTCTGCCGGGGTGTTTTGTTGCTCGTTTCTTCGTTTTCGCTCCGTTTCATCTCATTCCTTTTGCGTAAATTGCCGTTCTTCCATTCCATAGACTTAAAATCTTCATAATATCACAGGAATCAACTCCATTCTTCATTCCAAACTCAATTTAAACTCCAAGATCAACGAAGAACGCACATCCCAACCGATAATTACAATCCTGCACATCTACACAAAACACATCACCTTTCTCGAAGTTCTATCTGAAATCGTAGGGTTATGAGAAAGCGTGGGAGTTGTACCAAGTGTAGGTTGTTGTGAATCAAGGCAAATGAAGCGGTTGCATTATTTTGAAGGATTGGCGTGATAACATAAGTTTTGACGCGGGGTATAGTTCGTTATACGGAAAGGTCATACCGATTTCTGGAGAAAAGATATTCGCCTAATTGTGATAAACGTTAGAGTTAATAAGACTCGGAAATCAAAGTTTAAGGTTATTTCGGAAATTGAGGGCTCATGGAATGAGCTTATAAAGGTATAAGTTAGTATGGGGGAAATCCTAAAGTTGAAAGATACAACCTCGAAAGTGAAAATAAGATGTTGAGAAGATCAGAACTGTTATTTGGGTCCTTAGGATTAATTCTGAGGACAGAATCCTATTAAGGGGGGAAGGATATAACGACTTAGAAAATTTCGAATTTCGAATTATTTATTTTATATAAATTATATATTATATTATGTGAATATTGTTGGAAAGGTGGAATGTATGTGAAATTGTGTTTATGTGATTATATGATGATTTGGGTAAGCTGTGAAGGTTGGTGTATTTTTATTTGTATTTTAGAGGATTTAAATATATTTAAATCATGCATTTTTAATCCTCTGTCAATTTTATAAAATTATCGGAGGAATTAAAAATCATGAAATTTCTTGAAATATTATCTTTATATATTTATTGAGTTTTTAAAATTGTTGGGTGGATTAACGTGGGTGTTTTAGTATTTTAAAATGATTTTTAGAGTTTTATTGCATTTAAAGGATTATAACTTGTAAAATCCATATTTAATTCATTTTTGATCCAAAAAATATTTTAAAAATATGTGTGTGCTCGTAATTTTATACTCTTTATTTTTAAAAATGAAAAGTTTAATTTTCTGAGTTTTCCATTTAATTTCGATTTATAAAAGCTGTTCATTAGTTTTAAAAATGAAGTGGTGTTTTATTTGGGTCCGGGAGGTATTGTTAGTATTATAATTGTATTGGGCCAATCCCAATAACACACTCACACAACACTCAGCAGATGAAAACAACGGGGAGAGATAAAAGAGGATTTGGGGGAAAAGAGAAGAAAGAAATTAGGGTTTGGGGGATAAATTGAATTGGGGGTTTTTAGATTATTGAATCAATTAGTGTTATATATATGTGTTATATATGTGTGTATATATGTGTGTGTGCTGCTAGGGGGACGAGATTATGCAATGAAGGGGGAAGGGAAAGCAGGTCGCGGGGGGAAAAAAGACGAGGGGTCGGCGGCGCCGCCGTGTGGGTGGCTGGTGGTGGCTGCAACGCGGTGGTGGGGCGCGAGGGAAGGCAGAAGTGATGGAAGAGGTGGTAGGGAGAAGAGAGAGAGAGAGAGAGAGAGAGAGAGAGAGAGAGAGGGGAGGAGGGGGGAGAGAGATTTTGGAGGTGGGAATCAAAAAAGAAACCTGGACAAGGACAGAGCGCGGGTAATCTGAAAAATGAACAGAAGGACGAGTATCAAAGCCGATGGGTGAATAGACGTGGAGATTGATGAGTTACGAAGTAAGGAAATGGAAGTAGGGCCAAATAGAAGGCTATCAACTATAGACTGTCATGAAACTGAGTTGGGGATCAAGGTGAAAATCATGAATTTCGTAAATCGAGGCAAGTGTTATTGCTATTCACTTATTGTTCAAGTGATGCAATTTAGTTTATTTATCGTATGAAATGATTTGGTCAAGTATAGTTGAAAGATGACATATAAACTTCTTCAAATTAGCGTGATGCTGTTTACTTTCCCTACCCATAATTCACATGTTGGTTTTACAAAGAATCTTGTAAATAACCCTTTTCATATTTTGACAATGGAATGCCATTACTTCTATTTTCGTCAAATACTCTTAAGAAATTTTCTAAACAAGAAAATCAAAGTTTTCTTAACTTTTATGAAAACCTGTTATCAAAACTCTTCAGTGTGTATAAGTTTTATTAAATGCTCAATACTTGACCATATCTGTAAGAACCCCAAATTTTGGATATAATTAAAACTTTTATTAAGTAATGATAAAATGAGGAACAATGATTCCAACAACAAGGTCACCAGCTCTAATGAATGGTGGTTTCAAAGAACAATGATTGTAATGAATGGATATTGCTTTGGACAATGATCCTGATGCATTGGTATATTGTCAGAATAGAGTAATTCGATGGTTGAGGACCTAGATAAGAATAATCTACCATCCAGGAAGGAGCTAATGGATCCTTGAAGAGAAATGAATACGTGCATAGTATTTCCCATACGTGCATAGTATTTCCCGTACGTGCATAGTATTTCCCGTACGTGCATAGTGTTTCCTGTACGTGCATAGTAATTTGGTGGATGAATAGTGACTTTGTAAGTTGGAAAACTTTTCACGCCACCCTATGTACGGGACGTGTTATGGATGTTTCGAAGTCATATTAGTAATACGCGGAGGAAATAAGTGAATGCAGAGACGATCGGAATTCAGAAATTCCAAATTCTTTTTCGGTACAATATTTGACCGAACCGTAAAGAGCCTATCAATACGATCAAGACAAGAGTATTATAATGTTAAGGATTCAAGGATTTTATTTATTAAGTATGATTTGAGGATTTAGAATGAAAACCTTTGAGTTAGAATAACAAGTGTTCTAGAAATCGCTAGAACTTTATAACAAGATTAAGCGATCAAGCAAACGCGAAAGAAATTACGGATTAAATACGTAACGAGATAAAAAAAAACCCTACTTGATCAGCTGGGGTTATATATAAGAATATTTGGTGGAAATGAAATGAAGAAAAGAAATGAGAAAGGAAGTAATGAGGTGGATGGACAAGAAGAAAACAACAAGGCTTCACATCATCAATTTTTCTAACACACCATAAACCTTTGACACTTGTATTAAGAGGAGTATTAGCAGCTATACCCACTTATACATATCACAAATATCATTTGACAACTAGCCAAGCAAACACCACCTCTCCCCCATTTTTCCAGCAGTTGCATTTTCCAGGGCAGGGGTCTTTGCCATTTTTTTTCACCTAGATCTACTCATCTAAAAATCATGAAAAAATTCATGGAGCTTCTACACATCAAGGTGAAGTTGGGGATTTAATTTCATAATTTTTGAAGATCGTTTGGATGGGTAAATAAATTCGAGAAGTTCACTGTTTTTCCCCCAAAACCAAGGCACTTCGAATTTTGGAGTTTTAAGATTTCAAAATCCACCTTCCAACCATTGTTTGATCTCCAAATTTTTATGGTGAGTCCTATATTTCATAAAAATGATCTCCTAGAAATCTTAGCTTCAAACTCCATGTTTTCCATTTTCAAATAAATCCTCAAAGATGAGGGTGAATAGTGTTTTCAAGAAACTAACTTTGATTTCTTGGTTTCTTTGGATGATTTAAGCTTTGTTAAAGCCATACAAGGACTATATAAGGGTTATTATAGCTTGTACACTCTCCAAGGAAGGTATAATTCTTAAGAACCCAAGATCTTACTTTGAGTTTTATATATGTTCTTGATGGTTTTAGATTAGTTAAGATTATGGTGTTGTTATATGCATAAAAGCATGATTATGTAGTTAGTAGTGATGATTTAAGAGTTTTGATGATTATGATGGTTAATTGAAACCTTCTTGGACTGGTTAAGATGAAAACCATGTATAGTATGCCCGGTGTGGCTTGGATTGATTGTTATGAATTTTAGAACGTTCGATTTATAGCCGTCGTAATGCCGAATTTTCGTTAGACTATTAAACACCGAGCATCACAGTAGCTATAACTCACTGTACAGCTTCATTTTCTGCCATGATAGGATATATTATGTTTCAAGCTTCGTTTTGATATAAAGATCGCATGAAACGGACTTACGGTTTAGGATTTATGACCAAATTACTAAAAGTAGTTCGAATCCGTAAACGAAAGTTCGTAACTGTAATTGAACCCTCGTAAACTATGTAACGTCATGGCGAATCTTGGTAAATAAATACTAGAGGTAAAAAGGAAGGCGTGAAAGAAAACCGTATGTCAAAAAGATCATTTTTTCGATTTATTAAAAATGTTCGAGTCGAGGTTAAACGCGAACGAACCCCTAAAAGACGACTCTTTTATAACTTCGGTAAAACACTTAGAAAACGGGCGATAAAACTCGGAGTATAATATTGGTTCGTAACGATCAACCTTAGAACTCATATGACTTAAGTATGTCCCAAGTATAAATGCAATGACATGTCGTATTAACGAACGAATGTCGGGTCGGATCAGTGATAAAAGTAATCCACAAAAAGGGGTATAACGAGATAACCCGAGAACGTGTTTCGAATTAAGTATAACTTAACTTTTAATATGTTAAGTGATTAATCCCGAATGCCTTGGCTATTTATAGATCACCAAGCTGAACCGGGACCCGCTACCACTACCCCTTACCGTACTCGACTACCAGGCAAGTTTCAATTCCCTTCTTTTAGGCTGTTGTTGTGATTGAATAAATATATATATATATATATATATGCTGATATACATATGCCATTGCATGCATGCCTACTTTCAAGTTGAAGTGATATACTTGTTCCCTGAATGTTATTGTTGGCTTATAAGCTAGATAGTTATATATCAGTTATAAGCCGATTATTGTAAGACCCTCATAGAAGGGCGTATACATCTTATTAATCAAAAATAGACCGGGAGTCAATATTCCTTGATATATCGAGATTACCTCGGAGGAAAATATTTAAGTAAATATTTTCTATTATTTGGGCGACGAATATTATTTGAATATTCGTTCGAGACTAATTATTTTAACGATCCTTACTTCAAATAATTATTTGAACGTAATCATTCGACGAATAATATTCGTCAATATTCATTCGGAGTCGAATTGATTATCGATTATTATTTCGAATACTCTTCTAAAGATGAGACTACTAAATGAATATTATGTGGACATTCATTTAGAATATTATTTCATTAAATAAATATTACTTTTGAAAATTCATTTAAGGTATTAAGTACTTGATGAATATTATCTTCAATATTCATCTGAAGCTTGATTTACTTATCGAATATTATATCGAATATTCCTTTAAAGCTTGGATTACTAAATGAATATTACTTGATATTCATTTAGGATATTATTTATTAAATGAATATTACTTTATTGATATTCATTTAAATTCCTAATTAATTATGAATATTATTTTGAATATTCATCCAGGGTTCTATTTAATCATCGAATATTATTTTAAATATTTTAAATATTCCTTTCAGGTCTTATTGATTAATGAATATTATTTGGAATATTCATTTGAATATTTAATTATGCGATAAATATTCTCTCGATATTTCTTCAAGAATTATTTGAAAAATACTCTGATTAAAGATATTCTTTCATATTCCTGAATATTCTTTAAATATTTTTAATTCAATAAATATTCTCTGAATATTTATTCCATACTTAGAATAACCTCAATAAGGTTTATCTTCTTCGATTATTACGAAAAATATTTCGGAGTCATATTATTATTAATCCTATATCAAGGAAGGTTCTCAGACATCATTCTTATTTGAGTCTACCTCCTTAATAATAAGGGAACCTTACTTGGAAAATGTTATTTATCTTGTCGACTTCCCGGTCATAAAGTATTCCCTTCACTCGCAACTCGGGTGCTGTTGACTTATTAAGTCGTTGCTTACTTTCTCATCTTTCGAGGGGTAAGATCACTGGAACAAGTTGATATCCGTTACCAAGTAATAGCATGGGAGTTATTGGTAAATTTTCCTTTCCAACTAGATACGACTACCTTGTGGAGTCTTATCAACAAGTATTATACTTGGGGAAAGGGGGACGAACGTTATATTCAGAATCATGAACTCTATTTGAACTAGGAGTCGTGTAAGAGGCCGAGTAGCGCCGGTCCATCCCCTTGGCCCAACCGTTGGCCGGGGAGAGCTAGCATGGCGGTATACAAGTAAAGCCGTCAGTTCTTCCTTCTACCGGTAGTAAATCTAAATTGAGCTGTACGATCTCGACTGATCATCAAGATTGGAACAGCGGGCGCGGTGAATACTCCATCATTGGTTCATCATCCAAATTTATTTATTTCCTGCAACATGATTACTGTTGGCAGAGTTGGAAAAGGGTCATAACTGGAATTGCAACCTTTTCTTGCAAGTTCCTCTTCTTAATAACAATAAGAATATCTCGCTTACTTTGATGTAGCAGATATTTCTACAAACAAATACTTTAAGTTACCTTGTAACTTCATCGTTCATATTATACTGGCATCATTTCCGTAAAGGCATGGCATATGGTTTGAAAGATACTTTTGAACTGTTATACATTATCGTTCAGTCATATATTATTGTTGGTGGGCTATTGCTCACCCTTGCTTTATTATTATATCACAACAACAGCTAGACCAGATGACTCGCACAAGGCGCACTCGACGCGGGCGAGGACGATGAGACTACCAGAGCTGAAGAAGAAGCTATTGGTAGGGTATATTTATTCTTTCAGTACCAAGAATATGGTCTAGTATGCCTTATGTAAATGGATGGCAAAGAGTATGTATTTATATTGAAATTCTTTTGGATTGTAAGAACTCATAATGTGATTAATAAAAATTTGAGTGTTACTCTGATTTCATCTCTGGGACTATAACGGGTGTGTTTTATATTATTGTGTTGGGTTATAGAGACGTAATTTATTTTATGTTAAGGAAAGTTCAAGTGTTGTGGACAGAATTGGAAACCGTAACCACCGGATCCCGGACCCCGGATCTGGGGGTGTTACAGAAGTGGTATCAGAGCGTACGTTATAAACCCCAGAGATGAGGTGACGTTAAAACAATAAATTCAATAAGATAATAAGAACTCTTGCCAAGTTCATAGTCGGACTACTTAATGTAGTGATGACATATAAAACCCTTATGGGAACTCGTAAGTATAATGATAGTAACTTAGCTCGATATCGTATCGACGAGTAAGGTGACTGACCTTGAGGCATACGAGCAACAGCGCGATGATGCTTTATATGCTGAAGATCAGCGGGTAATTCGATGGAGTACCCTACTGGAGACCCGGAAGAGGTTCCAGCAGATAAGGAAAATCCTGTTAGGATGAGGAGCTTACCCATGGGTAATGAGGGTCGCAGCCAGAATGACTGTGATGATTAAGATATGGTGCTCAGAAAAGTGAGTATAAAGAACTGATATATTATTAAGAGATCTGAAGATGCATGTTGAATTCATAGCCGGACTACCAGACGTAGTACCAGCAAGAAAGAAGGATTGGAAGAATTACTTGAGATCTTATACGGAAATAGATGAGAATCCTTAGAGATTTTCATCTTAACAAAGAAAGAGCTAGAGGGATGTATGATTATCAAAGACAGTGATATAGGGCGAGGAGTAGAGTCCCTAGGAATAGTTGAGAAGGAGGCAGTAAGTGCCATATCATTTGATAAATGAATTAGTATGAATATGGTCAGTAATAATTCGCCATGAGAAGGCAGGTGTCGTAGGTTGTAAATTATGGAACCAAATTGAGGTTAATAAGGTGGTTTTATTAAGGAAAATGTTCATTTTATGAATGAATCATTTAGAAAGTAAAGACATTGGGAAGTAATAGAATGATTGGGTAAAAGTTATATAAGGAAGTAGTAAGCAAGACAATGATCTCAGAACCTACCGGAAGATAAGACCAGTGAGTCAAGATGAACTCGTAATGAGACTACTGCCAGAGACTGAGTATAGAGTTAATTCAACTCAGTTAAATGATGAACCAGAAACGTTAGATGCATGTGATTCAGAGGAATATTAAATTCCTTCTTCTCTTTGAATGGATTATAGTAGTTACCTTAAGTTTACTCCGACACGGAATTATAATAGATCAAGTAATACGATCAGCAGTTAAAGAGAAAAATATGAGAAAATCTTCCTGGAGCTAAAAGGTGAAATTGGTAATGACCAAGAGCTGGCATTGCTTAATGGAAAAAGGAGACTTTGTGCTTCCAATGACGCTTCGCATAAAGGGTTAGGTAGACCGACATTTGGTAGTATTGAATATCAGGACGTTGTGACAGGTTTCAGTTTGAAATTATTGATTCCCTTCTAAGGGATGGATATAATTGATTCCTCTCCAGTGGGTAAACTTCCAATCCGATGATGATTATTTCGTTAACTATGACTGCTTATGATTCCACCTGCTTGGAGGTTCATAGAACTATTCTTCAGGTTTCGAAACTGGTCTCCTTGATGTTACCAGTAGGTGGGTAGATTGATCAAAATTTCCCTGAGTCTGGAAAGGAATTCGGTGAATTTTGGCAAACCTTGTCTTTCTGATAATCAGAGAATGTCATGGAAGAGAGTAGAAACTGGAGCAAACCCTGTGATTTGGGTAAGGTTGCTATAAAATGGGTTAGTAAACGGACCCTGAGCATTACAATCGACGGTAGTGATAATATGATGAAGTGAGATTGGACGAAAACAGGAAATGTAAGTAAGAAACTAGCCGGACGGAGAAACTCCGGGATTGACTTAAGTGAAAAGGCTGTTATGCCAGGAATGGTAAGCTTGCGTGGCACGCGGGATTGATAAGAATAGTTGAAAAGATAAAAGTGGAGGAAAGGTGACCGGAGACGGTGCCGAGTAGTCGATTAAGACTTATATGGAGTAAAGTTTTGGAAAGGTAGAAAGGTATCAAAGAAGAAGGCACTATGCCGGCAATTGCTAGAAAAGTAATGCTATTAGCCAACCCCTAAAATCATATATTTTTATTTTAGTGTGGCCAGTTGAGGCCAAGTCACAACGGACTATAAAGTGACTAGACCAGCAATGAAAAGACAAAGCAGGGTTGCTTCTAAGTAAGCACCGACTGCAAGGGCTTCTGATATAAAGGAAATATTAATGAGATTGTAGGAGTCTTCTACTAAACCCTTTGCAACCCATGTTTTGATGGGGAATTTACTAGACCTTTTTGGGATGGGGTAACCCGTACTAAAGTGACTCATGTGTATATGGTTGTCCAAGATTTTGAGTAAAATGGGAGTATAGTGACTTGAGATGCATGATGTTAGGGTATCATGAATACCATGAACATATTACGACTAAGGGAAGTAAACAACGAAGGTTTATGAAGAGAGTATAGAAATGGTCAGAGATGGATCTGTATGCTGTAGAAATTTTGTCTAAGGCAAGTACATTTGAGAAGAACGATAAGTACTAATAGATTCACGTTGAACTCGACCAATATTTTCCAAAACATCCTTGCTGCCATTACCAAGTTCTGTAAGAGAGGAGATAGGCATACGTTGCCTTTTTGGAAGGCCAAATAGGCTGACAACTATCTGAAAGAAGAGGGTGGCATTAAGCCACCGATCGATTATCAAATGAGAATGATTGAAAAGAGACCTTTATTAAGGATACATGATCTGATTGCCAATTATAAGATGCAAGAATTCATTGACAGTTGAATTAAGGATAGGATATCAATGAATTAAGACAAACCCTGGGGAATGCACAAGGGGTGGCATTAACCCTAATAACGACATTATGACTTCAGATGATATGAGCTGGACTTGCTAAGGCAACAATGACCGGTAAGGATTATTAGAAAAAAAAAAAGAGTTCTGGAAAGAACATAGATAGAATTATTAGAGTATTGATCAATGACATTTTGATATACCCTGTACCCAGAAAATACAGGAGGAAGGATGAGGATGACCTATGAAACCTTACAAGGAAAAAGGTAATATTCCGAACTTCAAAATGGAAGTTTGGTAAGGAATGTATGACATAGTAACAGTAATGCCAGATGAGGCATGTATGAGACCATGAGGAAGTATGGATTGAACCTATAAAGGTTGAGATTATCCTAAGATAAGGAAAGAACTAAGAAGAGAAGTATCCTAAGTAGGATGGGGAATAAACGTGATAAAGTTCCCACGAGTAGGTGGAAGCAATGACTTATGGAGAAAGACTGTTAAATATATTTTTCTTCATCAGCAGAGCTTAAGGGAGAATGCTTTCACCCAAAAATGATGGGAATGAGGTAGAAATGTTTGAATTGGAATATATCCAAGGAACAAGGATTACCAGAAATTATTATTATCAGGAAAGGCCAATGAGGTGGCCGACAGTTTAAGTATAAAGGAATAATTATAAATGTTCATACCGAAGAAACAAAATGATATTTGGAAAGACCTTGAAGGTCATATTGGAGTGGAGGAAGTTACATTCCTTTTGATGATTGTGCAAGAATCGAAGGTAATAATAGTTTAAGTAAAGATTCGATTCCTGATGGAGTCTTAAGCATATTACGTACCTTAGAAGGTCCCGTTTTGAGGCAAACCAGGACCATGGTACAAAATTGATGAAGTAAACCGTTAAGTTTCCAGTCTTTTATGGAAGATGCATAAGTGATAGTTTCATCAACCGGACCTAGCTGCGATACTTGAAACTCTTCTGCAATTCTATCTACTTCATGTTATATCTACATCAAGTTCAGGAAGTGTTTCGTATGGATAAGGAATAGTGATCACTTTGTCTCCCTAAGGGATTTGAAACCCGTAGGGTTAGCTATTAATGCACTACGTAAACAACAAGCGATGGTGATTCTTCTAAGAAAGTAGATGACAATGTAAAGATAAAGACAGTGCTTCCATTGATTAACTAAATGGCATGTTGATGAATGACAAACAAGTTTATGTTAGTGTACTTCTGCGCAAACAAGATAGAGAATATGAGGTTGATGATTCATGATGTTAAAGATATTCCCATGGAAAGAATTAATGAGATTTGGAGGGAAGGGCGGTTGAGCCCGAGACTTATTGGGCCACCTGAGAGTTTAAAATGTTCGGACGGTGGTATTCGAGCCAGCCTTACCCCCAAAATTATAGCACGGTCATAACGGGTTTTCATGTGGCCAGGCTACGCCAGTAAAATGCAAATGTTCAACAGATGATAGGAGTACAAGAATGTAGATATACGACCTGGTCCGACTTACGAAAGACAACCTGTGGAAAACCATGGATAGAAAAGAACAAGTAATGAGAAACAAGGTTGGCAGAAGTAGATTATATGAATCTAAGTTAAAGGAATCGGGCCAGATTCATTTCGGAAAGTTTAAATTGAAATAACGTGATGATTATAGAGTAAATGAGACGGAATACCGATAAGGAGGTACCAAGTGCAAAAAGGTGTCTCAATAAAGAGGTGAAGGTGAAAGTAAATAACAGAAGTAAATAAGAATCAGATAATAAGAAGGATGTGATTGATAAAGAAAAGGCTGGGGAAGCAACTATGGAATGAGAAGCAAGGAGTGTTATGAATGGGTTTTCTAATGAATTCTCAGGATGACAACCTGATAGTGTCAATACTATAGTTATGAAAAAGCTAGTAACATGATATGGGATGTCAGTAATAATGATGCCAAGTGAGAAACCTAAGATTTAACCTGAAAGGTTGAAGGATTTCCCGAATGTGAGTATCGGTAAGATTGAACAAGAGTATTTGTCCATAGAATAATGGACAAAGCAGCAAGATATGTTGACACGTGAGATTGCGATCAAATAGTATTGGATATAATTATGATTAATTTCTTCTTTGATAAACCTCTATAGTTCAGAGGTAAATTCTGAGTATGATATTCTACAATCATGAAAGCTTTCTATAATCCTTTAGAACTCTTTTCTCTTCTTCTCTCTTATTCATCTTCTTTATGAATTGAGAAGAACAACCCTTTTTGGAGGGGAGGTACTGCTACGTGACTATCTGTCTATGTGATAGAAGTCTAAGTGGAATGCTATGACTTGTTTAATTGCTTGTCAAGTACTAAAGGCTGGCCCCCTTCTGTACTAACTATGCAATATAACAAATGTTCAATTGATCATAGTGATCTCTCAACAAATCTTTCCACTTCTCTATATTGATCTAGATTGCGAAGATTAAAGCGATCAGGAAATGCACAGTACGAGCGAGGTTACCTCCGAATCGTAGGGTGATAGTGATACCAATGTTACTGCAGGTATCAATAAGGATAAGACTGAGTAAAAGTATAACCCGGATAGTGAGTTGTACGAAAAGTAGCAACGTTGATGGAAAAAGGATAAAGTATGAATTGTAGCACTAGAAGATGTGCTGAGGAAGGGTAGAACGAATAAGAATTGACCGGGAAGCTAAAGAGTGAACGACAGGCAAACGACTCTTTGCTTCCTACCTGATTCCGGGACGGAATCCTTTTAAGGAGGGGAGACTGTAAGAACCCCAAATTTTGGATATAATTAAAACTTTTATTAAGTAATGATAAAATGAGGAACAATGATTCCAACAACAAGGTCACCAGCTCTAATGAATGGTGGTTTCAAAGAACAATGATTGTAATGAATGGATATTGCTTTGGACAATGATCCTGATGCATTGGTATATTGTCAGAATAGAGTAATTCGATGGTTGAGGACCTAGATAAGAATAATCTACCATCCAGGAAGGAGCTAATGGATCCTTGAAGAGAAATGAATACGTGCATAGTATTTCCCATACGTGCATAGTATTTCCCGTACGTGCATAGTATTTTCCGTACGTGCATAGTGTTTCCTGTACGTGCATAGTAATTTGGTGGATGAATAGTGACTTTGTAAGTTGGAAAACTTTTCACGCCACCCTATGTACGGGACGTGTTATGGATGTTTCGAAGTCATATTAGTAATACGCGGAGGAAATAAGTGAATGCAGAGACGATCGGAATTCAGAAATTCCAAATTCTTTTTCGGTACAATATTTGACCGAACCGTAAAGAGCCTATCAATACGATCAAGACAAGAGTATTATAATGTTAAGGATTCAAGGATTTTATTTATTAAGTATGATTTGAGGATTTAGAATGAAAACCTTTGAGTTAGAATAACAAGTGTTCTAGAAATCGCTAGAACTTTATAACAAGATTAAGCGATCAAGCAAACGCGAAAGAAATTACGGATTAAATACGTAACGAGATAAAAAAAAAACCCTACTTGATCAGCTGGGGTTATATATAAGAATATTTGGTGGAAATGAAATGAAGAAAAGAAATGAGAAAGGAAGTAATGAGGTGGATGGACAAGAAGAAAACAACAAGGCTTCACATCATCAATTTTTCTAACACACCATAAACCTTTGACACTTGTATTAAGAGGAGTATTAGCAGCTATACCCACTTATACATATCACAAATATCATTTGACAACTAGCCAAGCAAACACCACCTCTCCCCCATTTTTCCAGCAGTTGCATTTTCCAGGGCAGGGGTCTTTGCCATTTTTTTTCACCTAGATCTACTCATCTAAAAATCATGAAAAAATTCATGGAGCTTCTACACATCAAGGTGAAGTTGGGGATTTAATTTCATAATTTTTGAAGATCGTTTGGATGGGTAAATAAATTCGAGAAGTTCACTGTTTTTCCCCCAAAACCAAGGCACTTCGAATTTTGGAGTTTTAAGATTTCAAAATCCACCTTCCAACCATTGTTTGATCTCCAAATTTTTATGGTGAGTCCTATATTTCATAAAAATGATCTCCTAGAAATCTTAGCTTCAAACTCCATGTTTTCCATTTTCAAATAAATCCTCAAAGATGAGGGTGAATAGTGTTTTCAAGAAACTAACTTTGATTTCTTGGTTTCTTTGGATGATTTAAGCTTTGTTAAAGCCATACAAGGACTATATAAGGGTTATTATAGCTTGTACACTCTCCAAGGAAGGTATAATTCTTAAGAACCCAAGATCTTACTTTGAGTTTTATATATGTTCTTGATGGTTTTAGATTAGTTAAGATTATGGTGTTGTTATATGCATAAAAGCATGATTATGTAGTTAGTAGTGATGATTTAAGAGTTTTGATGATTATGATGGTTAATTGAAACCTTCTTGGACTGGTTAAGATGAAAACCATGTATAGTATGCCCGGTGTGGCTTGGATTGATTGTTATGAATTTTAGAACGTTCGATTTATAGCCGTCGTAATGCCGAATTTTCGTTAGACTATTAAACACCGAGCATCACAGTAGCTATAACTCACTGTACAGCTTCATTTTCTGCCATGATAGGATATATTATGTTTCAAGCTTCGTTTTGATATAAAGATCGCATGAAACGGACTTACGGTTTAGGATTTATGACCAAATTACTAAAAGTAGTTCGAATCCGTAAACGAAAGTTCGTAACTGTAATTGAACCCTCGTAAACTATGTAACGTCATGGCGAATCTTGGTAAATAAATACTAGAGGTAAAAAGGAAGGCGTGAAAGAAAACCGTATGTCAAAAAGATCATTTTTTCGATTTATTAAAAATGTTCGAGTCGAGGTTAAACGCGAACGAACCCCTAAAAGACGACTCTTTTATAACTTCGGTAAAACACTTAGAAAACGGGCGATAAAACTCGGAGTATAATATTGGTTCGTAACGATCAACCTTAGAACTCATATGACTTAAGTATGTCCCAAGTATAAATGCAATGACATGTCGTATTAACGAACGAATGTCGGGTCGGATCAGTGATAAAAGTAATCCACAAAAAGGGGTATAACGAGATAACTCGAGAACGTGTTTCGAATTAAGTATAACTTAACTTTTAATATGTTAAGTGATTAATCCCGAATGCCTTGGCTATTTATAGATCACCAAGCTGAACCGGGACCCGCTACCACTACCCCTTACCGTACTCGACTACCAGGCAAGTTTCAATTCCCTTCTTTTAGGCTGTTGTTGTGATTGAATAAATATATATATATATATATATGCTGATATACATATGCCATTGCATGCATGCCTACTTTCAAGTTGAAGTGATATACTTGTTCCCTGAATGTTATTGTTGGCTTATAAGCTAGATAGTTATATATCAGTTATAAGCCGATTATTGTAAGACCCTCATAGAAGGGCGTATACATCTTATTAATCAAAAATAGACCGGGAGTCAATATTCCTTGATATATCGAGATTACCTCGGAGGAAAATATTTAAGTAAATATTTTCTATTATTTGGGCGACGAATATTATTTGAATATTCGTTCGAGACTAATTATTTTAACGATCCTTACTTCAAATAATTATTTGAACGTAATCATTCGACGAATAATATTCGTCAATATTCATTCGGAGTCGAATTGATTATCGATTATTATTTCGAATACTCTTCTAAAGATGAGACTACTAAATGAATATTATGTGGACATTCATTTAGAATATTATTTCATTAAATAAATATTACTTTTGAAAATTCATTTAAGGTATTAAGTACTTGATGAATATTATCTTCAATATTCATCTGAAGCTTGATTTACTTATCGAATATTATATCGAATATTCCTTTAAAGCTTGGATTACTAAATGAATATTACTTGATATTCATTTAGGATATTATTTATTAAATGAATATTACTTTATTGATATTCATTTAAATTCCTAATTAATTATGAATATTATTTTGAATATTCATCCAGGGTTCTATTTAATCATCGAATATTATTTTAAATATTTTAAATATTCCTTTCAGGTCTTATTGATTAATGAATATTATTTGGAATATTCATTTGAATATTTAATTATGCGATAAATATTCTCTCGATATTTCTTCAAGAATTATTTGAAAAATACTCTGATTAAAGATATTCTTTCATATTCCTGAATATTCTTTAAATATTTTTAATTCAATAAATATTCTCTGAATATTTATTCCATACTTAGAATAACCTCAATAAGGTTTATCTTCTTCGATTATTACGAAAAATATTTCGGAGTCATATTATTATTAATCCTATATCAAGGAAGGTTCTCAGACATCATTCTTATTTGAGTCTACCTCCTTAATAATAAGGGAACCTTACTTGGAAAATGTTATTTATCTTGTCGACTTCCCGGTCATAAAGTATTCCCTTCACTCGCAACTCGGGTGCTGTTGACTTATTAAGTCGTTGCTTACTTTCTCATCTTTCGAGGGGTAAGATCACTGGAACAAGTTGATATCCGTTACCAAGTAATAGCATGGGAGTTATTGGTAAATTTTCCTTTCCAACTAGATACGACTACCTTGTGGAGTCTTATCAACAAGTATTATACTTGGGGAAAGGGGGACGAACGTTATATTCAGAATCATGAACTCTATTTGAACTAGGAGTCGTGTAAGAGGCCGAGTAGCGCCGGTCCATCCCCTTGGCCCAACCGTTGGCCGGGGAGAGCTAGCATGGCGGTATACAAGTAAAGCCGTCAGTTCTTCCTTCTACCGGTAGTAAATCTAAATTGAGCTGTACGATCTCGACTGATCATCAAGATTGGAACAGCGGGCGCGGTGAATACTCCATCATTGGTTCATCATCCAAATTTATTTATTTCCTGCAACATGATTACTGTTGGCAGAGTTGGAAAAGGGTCATAACTGGAATTGCAACCTTTTCTTGCAAGTTCCTCTTCTTAATAACAATAAGAATATCTCGCTTACTTTGATGTAGCAGATATTTCTACAAACAAATACTTTAAGTTACCTTGTAACTTCATCGTTCATATTATACTGGCATCATTTCCGTAAAGGCATGGCATATGGTTTGAAAGATACTTTTGAACTGTTATACATTATCGTTCAGTCATATATTATTGTTGGTGGGCTATTGCTCACCCTTGCTTTATTATTATATCACAACAACAGCTAGACCAGATGACTCGCACAAGGCGCACTCGACGCGGGCGAGGACGATGAGACTACCAGAGCTGAAGAAGAAGCTATTGGTAGGGTATATTTATTCTTTCAGTACCAAGAATATGGTCTAGTATGCCTTATGTAAATGGATGGCAAAGAGTATGTATTTATATTGAAATTCTTTTGGATTGTAAGAACTCATAATGTGATTAATAAAAATTTGAGTGTTACTCTGATTTCATCTCTGGGACTATAACGGGTGTGTTTTATATTATTGTGTTGGGTTATAGAGACGTAATTTATTTTATGTTAAGGAAAGTTCAAGTGTTGTGGACAGAATTGGAAACCGTAACCACCGGATCCCGGACCCCGGATCTGGGGGTGTTACAGAAGTGGTATCAGAGCGTACGTTATAAACCCCAGAGATGAGGTGACGTTAAAACAATAAATTCAATAAGATAATAAGAACTCTTGCCAAGTTCATAGTCGGACTACTTAATGTAGTGATGACATATAAAACCCTTATGGGAACTCGTAAGTATAATGATAGTAACTTAGCTCGATATCGTATCGACGAGTAAGGTGACTGACCTTGAGGCATACGAGCAACAGCGCGATGATGCTTTATATGCTGAAGATCAGCGGGTAATTCGATGGAGTACCCTACTGGAGACCCGGAAGAGGTTCCAGCAGATAAGGAAAATCCTGTTAGGATGAGGAGCTTACCCATGGGTAATGAGGGTCGCAGCCAGAATGACTGTGATGATTAAGATATGGTGCTCAGAAAAGTGAGTATAAAGAACTGATATATTATTAAGAGATCTGAAGATGCATGTTGAATTCATAGCCGGACTACCAGACGTAGTACCAGCAAGAAAGAAGGATTGGAAGAATTACTTGAGATCTTATACGGAAATAGATGAGAATCCTTAGAGATTTTCATCTTAACAAAGAAAGAGCTAGAGGGATGTATGATTATCAAAGACAGTGATATAGGGCGAGGAGTAGAGTCCCTAGGAATAGTTGAGAAGGAGGCAGTAAGTGCCATATCATTTGATAAATGAATTAGTATGAATATGGTCAGTAATAATTCGCCATGAGAAGGCAGGTGTCGTAGGTTGTAAATTATGGAACCAAATTGAGGTTAATAAGGTGGTTTTATTAAGGAAAATGTTCATTTTATGAATGAATCATTTAGAAAGTAAAGACATTGGGAAGTAATAGAATGATTGGGTAAAAGTTATATAAGGAAGTAGTAAGCAAGACAATGATCTCAGAACCTACCGGAAGATAAGACCAGTGAGTCAAGATGAACTCGTAATGAGACTACTGCCAGAGACTGAGTATAGAGTTAATTCAACTCAGTTAAATGATGAACCAGAAACGTTAGATGCATGTGATTCAGAGGAATATTAAATTCCTTCTTCTCTTTGAATGGATTATAGTAGTTACCTTAAGTTTACTCCGACACGGAATTATAATAGATCAAGTAATACGATCAGCAGTTAAAGAGAAAAATATGAGAAAATCTTCCTGGAGCTAAAAGGTGAAATTGGTAATGACCAAGAGCTGGCATTGCTTAATGGAAAAAGGAGACTTTGTGCTTCCAATGACGCTTCGCATAAAGGGTTAGGTAGACCGACATTTGGTAGTATTGAATATCAGGACGTTGTGACAGGTTTCAGTTTGAAATTATTGATTCCCTTCTAAGGGATGGATATAATTGATTCCTCTCCAGTGGGTAAACTTCCAATCCGATGATGATTATTTCGTTAACTATGACTGCTTATGATTCCACCTGCTTGGAGGTTCATAGAACTATTCTTCAGGTTTCGAAACTGGTCTCCTTGATGTTACCAGTAGGTGGGTAGATTGATCAAAATTTCCCTGAGTCTGGAAAGGAATTCGGTGAATTTTGGCAAACCTTGTCTTTCTGATAATCAGAGAATGTCATGGAAGAGAGTAGAAACTGGAGCAAACCCTGTGATTTGGGTAAGGTTGCTATAAAATGGGTTAGTAAACGGACCCTGAGCATTACAATCGACGGTAGTGATAATATGATGAAGTGAGATTGGACGAAAACAGGAAATGTAAGTAAGAAACTAGCCGGACGGAGAAACTCCGGGATTGACTTAAGTGAAAAGGCTGTTATGCCAGGAATGGTAAGCTTGCGTGGCACGCGGGATTGATAAGAATAGTTGAAAAGATAAAAGTGGAGGAAAGGTGATCGGAGACGGTGCCGAGTAGTCGATTAAGACTTATATGGAGTAAAGTTTTGGAAAGGTAGAAAGGTATCAAAGAAGAAGGCACTATGCCGGCAATTGCTAGAAAAGTAATGCTATTAGCCAACCCCTAAAATCATATATTTTTATTTTAGTGTGGCCAGTTGAGGCCAAGTCACAACGGACTATAAAGTGACTAGACCAGCAATGAAAAGACAAAGCAGGGTTGCTTCTAAGTAAGCACCGACTGCAAGGGCTTCTGATATAAAGGAAATATTAATGAGATTGTAGGAGTCTTCTACTAAACCCTTTGCAACCCATGTTTTGATGGGGAATTTACTAGACCTTTTTGGGATGGGGTAACCCGTACTAAAGTGACTCATGTGTATATGGTTGTCCAAGATTTTGAGTAAAATGGGAGTATAGTGACTTGAGATGCATGATGTTAGGGTATCATGAATACCATGAACATATTACGACTAAGGGAAGTAAACAACGAAGGTTTATGAAGAGAGTATAGAAATGGTCAGAGATGGATCTGTATGCTGTAGAAATTTTGTCTAAGGCAAGTACATTTGAGAAGAACGATAAGTACTAATAGATTCACGTTGAACTCGACCAATATTTTCCAAAACATCCTTGCTGCCATTACCAAGTTCTGTAAGAGAGGAGATAGGCATACGTTGCCTTTTTGGAAGGCCAAATAGGCTGACAACTATCTGAAAGAAGAGGGTGGCATTAAGCCACCGATCGATTATCAAATGAGAATGATTGAAAAGAGACCTTTATTAAGGATACATGATCTGATTGCCAATTATAAGATGCAAGAATTCATTGACAGTTGAATTAAGGATAGGATATCAATGAATTAAGACAAACCCTGGGGAATGCACAAGGGGTGGCATTAACCCTAATAACGACATTATGACTTCAGATGATATGAGCTGGACTTGCTAAGGCAACAATGACCGGTAAGGATTATTAGAAAAAAAAAAAGAGTTCTGGAAAGAACATAGATAGAATTATTAGAGTATTGATCAATGACATTTTGATATACCCTGTACCCAGAAAATACAGGAGGAAGGATGAGGATGACCTATGAAACCTTACAAGGAAAAAGGTAATATTCCGAACTTCAAAATGGAAGTTTGGTAAGGAATGTATGACATAGTAACAGTAATGCCAGATGAGGCATGTATGAGACCATGAGGAAGTATGGATTGAACCTATAAAGGTTGAGATTATCCTAAGATAAGGAAAGAACTAAGAAGAGAAGTATCCTAAGTAGGATGGGGAATAAACGTGATAAAGTTCCCACGAGTAGGTGGAAGCAATGACTTATGGAGAAAGACTGTTAAATATATTTTTCTTCATCAGCAGAGCTTAAGGGAGAATGCTTTCACCCAAAAATGATGGGAATGAGGTAGAAATGTTTGAATTGGAATATATCCAAGGAACAAGGATTACCAGAAATTATTATTATCAGGAAAGGCCAATGAGGTGGCCGACAGTTTAAGTATAAAGGAATAATTATAAATGTTCATACCGAAGAAACAAAATGATATTTGGAAAGACCTTGAAGGTCATATTGGAGTGGAGGAAGTTACATTCCTTTTGATGATTGTGCAAGAATCGAAGGTAATAATAGTTTAAGTAAAGATTCGATTCCTGATGGAGTCTTAAGCATATTACGTACCTTAGAAGGTCCCGTTTTGAGGCAAACCAGGACCATGGTACAAAATTGATGAAGTAAACCGTTAAGTTTCCAGTCTTTTATGGAAGATGCATAAGTGATAGTTTCATCAACCGGACCTAGCTGCGATACTTGAAACTCTTCTGCAATTCTATCTACTTCATGTTATATCTACATCAAGTTCAGGAAGTGTTTCGTATGGATAAGGAATAGTGATCACTTTGTCTCCCTAAGGGATTTGAAACCCGTAGGGTTAGCTATTAATGCACTACGTAAACAACAAGCGATGGTGATTCTTCTAAGAAAGTAGATGACAATGTAAAGATAAAGACAGTGCTTCCATTGATTAACTAAATGGCATGTTGATGAATGACAAACAAGTTTATGTTAGTGTACTTCTGCGCAAACAAGATAGAGAATATGAGGTTGATGATTCATGATGTTAAAGATATTCCCATGGAAAGAATTAATGAGATTTGGAGGGAAGGGCGGTTGAGCCCGAGACTTATTGGGCCACCTGAGAGTTTAAAATGTTCGGACGGTGGTATTCGAGCCAGCCTTACCCCCAAAATTATAGCACGGTCATAACGGGTTTTCATGTGGCCAGGCTATGCCAGTAAAATGCAAATGTTCAACAGATGATAGGAGTACAAGAATGTAGATATACGACCTGGTCCGACTTACGAAAGACAACCTGTGGAAAACCATGGATAGAAAAGAACAAGTAATGAGAAACAAGGTTGGCAGAAGTAGATTATATGAATCTAAGTTAAAGGAATCGGGCCAGATTCATTTCGGAAAGTTTAAATTGAAATAACGTGATGATTATAGAGTAAATGAGACGGAATACCGATAAGGAGGTACCAAGTGCAAAAAGGTGTCTCAATAAAGAGGTGAAGGTGAAAGTAAATAACAGAAGTAAATAAGAATCAGATAATAAGAAGGATGTGATTGATAAAGAAAAGGCTGGGGAAGCAACTATGGAATGAGAAGCAAGGAGTGTTATGAATGGGTTTTCTAATGAATTCTCAGGATGACAACCTGATAGTGTCAATACTATAGTTATGAAAAAGCTAGTAACATGATATGGGATGTCAGTAATAATGATGCCAAGTGAGAAACCTAAGATTTAACCTGAAAGGTTGAAGGATTTCCCGAATGTGAGTATCGGTAAGATTGAACAAGAGTATTTGTCCATAGAATAATGGACAAAGCAGCAAGATATGTTGACACGTGAGATTGCGATCAAATAGTATTGGATATAATTATGATTAATTTCTTCTTTGATAAACCTCTATAGTTCAGAGGTAAATTCTGAGTATGATATTCTACAATCATGAAAGCTTTCTATAATCCTTTAGAACTCTTTTCTCTTCTTCTCTCTTATTCATCTTCTTTATGAATTGAGAAGAACAACCCTTTTTGGAGGGGAGGTACTGCTACGTGACTATCTGTCTATGTGATAGAAGTCTAAGTGGAATGCTATGACTTGTTTAATTGCTTGTCAAGTACTAAAGGCTGGCCCCCTTCTGTACTAACTATGCAATATAACAAATGTTCAATTGATCATAGTGATCTCTCAACAAATCTTTCCACTTCTCTATATTGATCTAGATTGCGAAGATTAAAGCGATCAGGAAATGCACAGTACGAGCGAGGTTACCTCCGAATCGTAGGGTGATAGTGATACCAATGTTACTGCAGGTATCAATAAGGATAAGACTGAGTAAAAGTATAACCCGGATAGTGAGTTGTACGAAAAGTAGCAACGTTGATGGAAAAAGGATAAAGTATGAATTGTAGCACTAGAAGATGTGCTGAGGAAGGGTAGAACGAATAAGAATTGACCGGGAAGCTAAAGAGTGAACGACAGGCAAACGACTCTTTGCTTCCTACCTGATTCCGGGACGGAATCCTTTTAAGGAGGGGAGACTGTAAGAACCCCAAATTTTGGATATAATTAAAACTTTTATTAAGTAATGATAAAATGAGGAACAATGATTCCAACAACAAGGTCACCAGCTCTAATGAATGGTGGTTTCAAAGAACAATGATTGTAATGAATGGATATTGCTTTGGACAATGATCCTGATGCATTGGTATATTGTCAGAATAAAGTAATTCGATGGTTGAGGACCTAGATAAGAATAATCTACCATCCAGGAAGGAGCTAATGGATCCTTGAAGAGAAATGAATACGTGCATAGTATTTCCCATACGTGCATAGTATTTCCCGTACGTGCATAGTATTTTCCGTACGTGCATAGTGTTTCCTGTACGTGCATAGTAATTTGGTGGATGAATAGTGACTTTGTAAGTTGGAAAACTTTTCACGCCACCCTATGTACGGGACGTGTTATGGATGTTTCGAAGTCATATTAGTAATACGCGGAGGAAATAAGTGATTGCAGAGACGATCGGAATTCAGAAATTCCAAATTCTTTTTCGGTACAATATTTGACCGAACCGTAAAGAGCCTATCAATACGATCAAGACAAGAGTATTATAATGTTAAGGATTCAAGGATTTTATTTATTAAGTATGATTTGAGGATTTAGAATGAAAACCTTTGAGTTAGAATAACAAGTGTTCTAGAAATCGCTAGAACTTTATAACAAGATTAAGCGATCAAGCAAACGCGAAAGAAATTACGGATTAAATACGTAACGAGATAAAAAAAAACCCTACTTGATCAGCTGGGGTTATATATAAGAATATTTGGTGGAAATGAAATGAAGAAAAGAAATGAGAAAGGAAGTAATGAGGTGGATGGACAAGAAGAAAACAACAAGGCTTCACATCATCAATTTTTCTAACACACCATAAACCTTTGACACTTGTATTAAGAGGAGTATTAGCAGCTATACCCACTTATACATATCACAAATATCATTTGACAACTAGCCAAGCAAACACCACCTCTCCCCCATTTTTCCAGCAGTTGCATTTTCCAGGGCAGGGGTCTTTGCCATTTTTTTTCACCTAGATCTACTCATCTAAAAATCATGAAAAAATTCATGGAGCTTCTACACATCAAGGTGAAGTTGGGGATTTAATTTCATAATTTTTGAAGATCGTTTGGATGGGTAAATAAATTCGAGAAGTTCACTGTTTTTCCCCCAAAACCAAGGCACTTCGAATTTTGGAGTTTTAAGATTTCAAAATCCACCTTCCAACCATTGTTTGATCTCCAAATTTTTATGGTGAGTCCTATATTTCATAAAAATGATCTCCTAGAAATCTTAGCTTCAAAATCCATGTTTTCCATTTTCAAATAAATCCTCAAAGATGAGGGTGAATAGTGTTTTCAAGAAACTAACTTTGATTTCTTGGTTTCTTTGGATGATTTAAGCTTTGTTAAAGCCATACAAGGACTATATAAGGGTTATTATAGCTTGTACACTCTCCAAGGAAGGTATAATTCTTAAGAACCCAAGATCTTACTTTGAGTTTTATATATGTTCTTGATGGTTTTAGATTAGTTAAGATTATGGTGTTGTTATATGCATAAAAGCATGATTATGTAGTTAGTAGTGATGATTTAAGAGTTTTGATGATTATGATGGTTAATTGAAACCTTCTTGGACTGGTTAAGATGAAAACCATGTATAGTATGCCCGGTGTGGCTTGGATTGATTGTTATGAATTTTAGAACGTTCGATTTATAGCCGTCGTAATGCCGAATTTTCGTTAGACTATTAAACACCGAGCATCACAGTAGCTATAACTCACTGTACAGCTTCATTTTCTGCCATGATAGGATAGATTATGTTTCAAGCTTCGTTTTGATATAAAGATCGCATGAAACGGACTTACGGTTTAGGATTTATGACCAAATTACTAAAAGTAGTTCGAATCCGTAAACGAAAGTTCGTAACTGTAATTGAACCCTCGTAAACTATGTAACGTCATGGCGAATCTTGGTAAATAAATACTAGAGGTAAAAAGGAAGGCGTGAAAGAAAACCGTATGTCAAAAAGATCATTTTTTCGATTTATTAAAAATGTTCGAGTCGAGGTTAAACGCGAACGAACCCCTAAAAAACGACTCTTTTATAACTTCGGTAAAACACTTAGAAAACGGGCGATAAAACTCGGAGTATAATATTGGTTCGTAACGATCAACCTTAGAACTCATATGACTTAAGTATGTCCCAAGTATAAATGCAATGACATGTCGTATTAACGAACGAATGTCGGGTCGGATCAGTGATAAAAGTAATCCACAAAAAGGGGTATAACGAGATAACTCGAGAACGTGTTTCGAATTAAGTATAACTTAACTTTTAATATGTTAAGTGATTAATCCCGAATGCCTTGGCTATTTATAGATCACCAAGCTGAACCGGGACCCGCTACCACTACCCCTTACCGTACTCGACTACCAGGCAAGTTTCAATTCCCTTCTTTTAGGCTGTTGTTGTGATTGAATAAATATATATATATATATATGCTGATATACATATGCCATTGCATGCATGCCTACTTTCAAGTTGAAGTGATATACTTGTTCCCTGAATGTTATTGTTGGCTTATAAGCTAGATAGTTATATATCAGTTATAAGCCGATTATTGTAAGACCCTCATAGAAGGGCGTATACATCTTATTAATCAA
The DNA here is from genome assembly GCA_036435485.1 of Saposhnikovia divaricata. Classification (NCBI taxonomy): domain Eukaryota; kingdom Viridiplantae; phylum Streptophyta; class Magnoliopsida; order Apiales; family Apiaceae; genus Saposhnikovia; species Saposhnikovia divaricata. The sequence goes on from CM071594.1 coordinate 85,986,968, forward strand.
AAATAGACCGGGAGTCAATATTCCTTGATATATCGAGATTACCTCGGAGGAAAATATTTAAGTAAATATTTTCTATTATTTGGGCGACGAATATTATTTGAATATTCGTTCGAGACTAATTATTTTAACGATCCTTACTTCAAATAATTATTTGAACGTAATCATTCGACGAATAATATTCGTCAATATTCATTCGGAGTCGAATTGATTATCGATTATTATTTCGAATACTCTTCTAAAGATGAGACTACTAAATGAATATTATGTGGACATTCATTTAGAATATTATTTCATTAAATAAATATTACTTTTGAAAATTCATTTAAGGTATTAAGTACTTGATGAATATTATCTTCAATATTCATCTGAAGCTTGATTTACTTATCGAATATTATATCGAATATTCCTTTAAAGCTTGGATTACTAAATGAATATTACTTGATATTCATTTAGGATATTATTTATTAAATGAATATTACTTTATTGATATTCATTTAAATTCCTAATTAATTATGAATATTATTTTGAATATTCATCCAGGGTTCTATTTAATCATCGAATATTATTCTAAATATTTTAAATATTCCTTTCAGGTCTTATTGATTAATGAATATTATTTGGAATATTCATTTGAATATTTAATTATGCGATAAATATTCTCTCGATATTTCTTCAAGAATTATTTGAAAAATACTCTGATTAAAGATATTCTTTCATATTCCTGAATATTCTTTAAATATTTTTAATTCAATAAATATTCTCTGAATATTTATTCCATACTTAGAATAACCTCAATAAGGTTTATCTTCTTCGATTATTACGAAAAATATTTCGGAGTCATATTATTATTAATCCTATATCAAGGAAGGTTCTCAGACATCATTCTTATTTGAGTCTACCTCCTTAATAATAAGGGAACCTTACTTGGAAAATGTTATTTATCTTGTCGACTTCCCGGTCATAAAGTATTCCCTTCACTCGCAACTCGGGTGCTGTTGACTTATTAAGTCGTTGCTTACTTTCTCATCTTTCGAGGGGTAAGATCACTGGAACAAGTTGATATCCGTTACCAAGTAATAGCTTGGGAGTTATTGGTAAATTTTCCTTTCCAACTAGATACGACTACCTTGTGGAGTCTTATCAACAAGTATTATACTTGGGGAAAGGGGGACGAACGTTATATTCAGAATCATGAACTCTATTTGAACTAGGAGTCGTGTAAGAGGCCGAGTAGCGCCGGTCCATCCCCTTGGCCCAACCGTTGGCCGGGGAGAGCTAGCATGGCGGTATACAAGTAAAGCCGTCAGTTCTTCCTTCTACCGGTAGTAAATCTAAATTGAGCTGTACGATCTCGACTGATCATCAAGATTGGAACAGCGGGCGCGGTGAATACTCCATCATTGGTTCATCATCCAAATTTATTTATTTCCTGCAACATGATTACTGTTGGCAGAGTTGGAAAAGGGTCATAACTGGAATTGCAACCTTTTCTTGCAAGTTCCTCTTCTTAATAACAATAAGAATATCTCGCTTACTTTGATGTAGCAGATATTTCTACAAACAAATACTTTAAGTTACCTTGTAACTTCATCGTTCATATTATACTGGCATCATTTCCGTAAAGGCATGGCATATGGTTTGAAAGATACTTTTGAACTGTTATACATTATCGTTCAGTCATATATTATTGTTGGTGGGCTATTGCTCACCCTTGCTTTATTATTATATCACAACAACAGCTAGACCAGATGACTCGCACAAGGCGCACTCGACGCGGGCGAGGACGATGAGACTACCAGAGCTGAAGAAGAAGCTATTGGTAGGGTATATTTATTCTTTCAGTACCAAGAATATGGTCTAGTATGCCTTATGTAAATGGATGGCAAAGAGTATGTATTTATATTGAAATTCTTTTGGATTGTAAGAACTCATAATGTGATTAATAAAAATTTGAGTGTTACTCTGATTTCATCTCTGGGACTATAACGGGTGTGTTTTATATTATTGTGTTGGGTTATAGAGACGTAATTTATTTTATGTTAAGGAAAGTTCAAGTGTTGTGGACAGAATTGGAAACCGTAACCACCGGATCCCGGACCCCGGATCTGGGGGTGTTACAATATCATTGCTTTAGTCTAGAATTTCAATTGCTGAAAATCTTATTGCAATTTATACCCTTATTCTTGCTCAAATGAAATTTCTCTTTAGATAAGTTGCTGATGTTTTAATTCTAATTTTTCGTATTGATCTGTTGATGCCTATTCGAATTGACGTTCTTTATTATCCCCACCTTATGTGGTACCGAACTTGTCGATATCAGTTGAGAATCTTGGTTGTGCGTTTATTCCCTGTGTTGTATCGAACTTGTCGATACTAGACGATGATGTCGTTTCTTATCAACTCCTAATCTTGAGATGTTGTTCTGGACGTGAGTTTCCAGTTGTTCGGTTGTCAAAGATTGTCGATTGTTCCGACACCTAATGCGTTTGACTTAGAATTGGAAACGTTTTTTTTAAAAAAATAGATGTCCCTTCGGGGAGACCATATTATGGTCAACAGATGTCCCTTCGGGGAGACAAGATTAATGGTCAGAAGTTAAGGCCAATATGTGCCATGGATCCAATTAAGGACATTGCTGTGTGCGTTTATCCGGGGTTAGTGCGTGACTGATCAGCAGCCTAACCTTAATGTTTTTTTTTAAAAATAAATAAAAATTCCAATTCTAATTATTACTCTGAGATTGAGATGTTTAGTTCTTGACTCCTTGGAAGTCTGTTTTAATAATACTTTGATATCGGAACTCTTATCAGTTCTAGTTTCTGATGCACCTTATTAATGGTGAATTGTTGGCCCTCGTGGCAATCTAAAAGTTAATATAACTGATTTTTTCATAGAATGAAACGAAACCCCTTTGTTTATCAGAATTGTCATCGTTATTGAAATTATTATCACTATTGCACTTGCTGAGCATTGTTGGCTCACTCTTGCTTGTTTGTTTTCTTCAACTAATAGAGAAGGTTAGTGAACCTAGTAATGGTCATTGGTGTTGCTTTCCAGCAGCGAGAGGAGACGATCGGGTTGCGGATTCTCATTTGTTAGCGGTTAGGAATTCGTCAAGGTTGGATATTCATTTAGACAGTGATTCTATTTATTCATAGAATTGTATAACATTTTATTCTGAGGATGGATTGTAATAGTAATTTTACAGTTGTTTCATACCATAACCTGTACATGATCTTGGTTAAGGGGTTTTATTATTATATGTTTTTTATATCCAGGATTGTATAATGTTGTTAGTGGCTAGTGGCCCCATATCTGTACCCCGGATTTTGGGATGCTACAAGTTGGTATCAGAGCTACAGGTTATGATCACTGAAACAGATTAGGAGGGTTAGGGAATGTGTATAAGATAAACGTCAGGTAGAACGGTTTAGAATAAGGATTGTGTTAGAATACTTCGGCAAGTATTGCGGCGTTATATGGTCTTTCGGCATATCGTGCGGATAGAGGATCGAATCATTAGAAGGTTTGGCTAGGAGCAAGATAGCAAACCTGAAGCGGCATAACCTAAGCGGGCAGCTGGAGCTACCAGTCTGGAGGACGTCATATTGAGATTTTTGCCTATATTTTAGAACCTTTCTCCGATATTAGAGATGATGTGAATGTTACGGAAAGAGTACGAGAAGGTTATGAATGCGAAGTGGGAAGTGATTTTTAGCAAAGATTGGAAGTTAAGCGTAGTTGTGCACTCCTAATCATTGATTCGTTCAAATTCATTGCCTGAAGAAATTTTCTATGCTTCTTTTGAATTATCGTGAATTAATTCCCGGTTGTTATCGTTGCTGAGGCATTCGTTGCGCAGACGGTCCAAAATCGAGAATGAATTGAGATCTTCTTATTTATTCAACTCATTATTGTCAGGCCGATTTGGCAGCTAAGTATGTTAGTGCTTAGTCGACAAAGTGAGGTTATGAATAATTAGGAATTTCTTGAATGTTTGCTTGATTAATAATTGATGCATCCATTGAAAAGCTTGCTATCTATTAATTGATGATGAGTCTTATGTATATCAGATTTATTCGAAATTCAATCCCATTCTTTTAGAAATATCTATACTTTCTGAGGGCACTTGGTCCAACTTTACGAGAAATTTTTTTGAAACTATTGAATCCTTTCCATTTTCATGAATACTTATCTTCTCTATTCCAGCTGAGATGAACAACCTATGCAGATAGGGGATTCAGGGACATCTTATCTTTCTGATAGAAGTCCAGTGGGATGCCACTGATTGTGTTTGTCATGCAAGTACTAAAGGCTGGCCATCTTTATGTACTGTGGTGGTTGACCAAGTGACAAATGCAACCTGAAAATAGTTCAAAGATCATATTGATCTCTCGGTATATATATGAATCATATGTATATATATGCGATATATATGCTTAAATTTGTGTTTTATGCTTCCGTACATGCAAATAAATCATTCAATGGTATCAGAGCATAGGTTGTATGCATCTAGATTCGTGGAAAAAATTTCAGAATTTTGAGTCTTGTATGAATTTATTATGGTTTTTACAAGTTTATTTTGATTTAATTATGAATTAATTCAAAATAAATTTTTCTGTGATATTTTCCTGTTGATCTGGGTTCTATAATTGTTGTAGATCGTTTATGTATTTTTTTTCATAATTTTCTGATGAGTAGATTAATTATTATGAATTTTGAAAGTTGTTTCAATTAAATTCGTAATATTAAAATAGCATCTGATGAATTATGAGTGTAAATATTTGATTGGTTGCACGGAAATAATTGACTGATTGATTATGACATCGTACTATTGGAAATAATTGGTTGATTATTTGTATTGCTGTTGCATATTTTCGGCTGTTGTTGATTAATTCTGTATTAAGTTTTAAAGGATGAATGAATTGTTCTGTACTGAATTGCTGTTATGACTTATGTGACTGAATTGATAGATGTGTCGGCGGCTGAGAGTAAACAGAGAAAAGGACCGCGTGAATGAAATCAGCGCGTGAAGGTCACGCGCCAGCTTCCCACGCGCCGCGCGTGTGTGACACGCGCCGAGGCCGTCGGTTGGTCAACGGTTAACGTCAACATGACGTCAACCAGGGCTGGGGGCTTGTAATGCATCCGTTGAATGCGTTATAGCCTGTAACGCATTTCTGACATGCGTTACAGCCTGTAACGCGTTTCTGAATTGCGTTACAGGTCAGTTATGGTGAATGTTTGCTTCTTTTGCTTTTTCTGAGAGCTTGGAGACTCCGTTTTGGGCGTGCAAGATATCGTTGGATTCGTTTTTCCGAGATGGATCTAATGGTGTGGTCAAATATTTTTATAAAAATAATTTTGAATCATTTATTGCTTCAAAAGTGTTTTAAAGCATGCTTTTAATTGTTTAATTGATTATTAATGCAATTTATGATATATAGAGATGTACATAATTGAGCTACATGTTATAACATGCCTACCTTTATGTTCCTTTACGTTTATATATGTGATATATACCTAAGTTTACCAGGCAATGATAGATTTAGGTGAACTTAAATCAACATAAGGCGTAGTTTAGATGATTTAGGATTTGTGAAATTGTTTCACAAATTTAATATTAATATTATGAATACAATCATGAGATTCTTGTGTTTTTGAAACACGTAATTAAATATGAATTTTCAATATTGAGAGAAAGGATGATTCTGTCAAAAACAGATTACGATCTGTAAGAAAGGGGTTTAAGTGACGCCTCTTGACAATGCTCCCCCCGATCTGGGAATCTTCCAATTATCGATTATTGATTTGAAATATTTAATTTAAAAGGAAGAATCTCTTTATAATATGATTATGATTGTAACATAATATAATCCCTCTAAAATTAAATAATATCAAGTAATTGGCCAATGACACAACGGGCTTGTGTCGGTCATAACCTTCCAACATGGTAGAAAGTAGTTCTTATTTTGAGTCATTGTCGTTTCGTGCTACAGCCGAGGGCTTTGATTTCAAAATAAAAAAATACTTTCTATTACATAGAGATGTGTACAATAAATTGGAATCTAATGGCCATTACGTGCTACAGCCATGGGCTACTGGAATTCTAATTTAATTATACAAGATGTTGGGTTTAACTTGACTTAGAATATTGAGTGAGTCGTGCCACAGCCGATACTCAATAATTCAAGAGGCTAAAAGATTTTCAGGAATAACATGAGATGTAGTTGATAAGAGTTGTCTGCCTATGGAACATTGCATTGCGTTTCGTGCCATAGCCGAGGTGATGTAATAGAAAGTAGGATCCTTATTCTCACTTGCATTATGAATGCTAGTTATACATATAGAGGGTTGTATAACTTAAATAAAATAGTGGGAGCTGCCAATGAATAAAGACCCGATTCATTTGGTGGAATAATAATGAAATTAATTATATGATTATGTTGTTATGTGTTTACATTTCAGATACTATATATATCATGTCTTCTGCACTATCACTCTGTAGCATTCTTGATGCTAACAAGTTGACTGGTCCCAACTTTGCTGATTGGCTTCGAAACTTGAGAATTGTTCTCAAGTCATAGAAGTTGGATTATGTGCTAGACTCACTATTACCTAAAACCCCTGCTGAAGATGCACCATGTGATGAGCATCATGTCTATCGCGCATGGATGGATGAGGAAAATGTTGCCCAATGTGTCACATTGGCATCTATGAACCCTGAGCTTCAGAGGCAACATGAGAAAATGGATGCTTACACTATACTTGTACATCTATAAGAGTTGTATGATATAGAGGGGGATGACAACTCGATATGAGATATCAAAAGAGTTATTCCGTTGTAATATGGCAGAGGGGACATCTGTGAATGACCATGTGCTCAAGATGATCAATTTGATTGAACGTTTGGGGCAACTTGGTTTTGTCATGGATGGGGAGCTATGCCAAGACTTGGTCTTGCAATCGCTTCCAGATTCATTCTCGCAGTTTGTTGTGAACTTTCACATGAATAAGATGAATGTTAGCTTGGCTGAACTTCATAACATGTTGAAAACTGCTGAGTCGAACTTTCTTTCGAAGAAGAGTTCTGTTCTTCTTATTGGTGAAGGCTATACTTCCAAGAAAAGGAAGAAGACCTTTCCCAAGAAGAAGAAGAGTGGTGAGAAGCCCTGCGAAGGCTAAAGAAGACCCCAAGAGCAAAGCTGTTTGCTTCCACTGTAACAAGGTGGGTCACTGGAAGAGGAACTGCAAGGCTTACCTTGCAGAGATGAATAAGAAGAAGGCTAGTGAGACTACCGCTTCTGTTTCAGGTATGTTCATGATCGAAGTGAATTTGTCACTAAGTCAAAATTCTACTGGGGTATTAGATACCTCCTGTGGTTCTCATATTTGCAATTCGTTGCAGGGACTAGGGGGAAGTAGGACTCTTGATGAAGATGAAGTGATTATACGAATGGGCAATGGAGCAAGAGTTGCAGCCATAGCTGTAGGATCATTTAGTTTACATATGCCTACGGTCAAGACTATTGTTTTGAATAATTGTTATTACGTTCCCTCAATTGTGAGGAATATTGTTTCTATTCCTATGTTGGATTTGGATGGTTTTTCATTTATTATTAAGAATAATGAATGTTCTATTCTAAGAGATAGTGCTCTTTATGGTTGTGGTACTTTAAATAATGGTTTGTATGTATGTGACTTAGCTAATAATTTACTTGCGATTGAACAAACTAATAAAAGAAAAAGAGATGATGAAAATCCTACTTATTTATGGCAATGTAGGCTAAGTCATATTAATGAGAAAAGATTACGTTCATTGCATAAGGATGGGTTACTTGAACCTTTTGATTTTGAATCATATCCGGTATGCGAATCTTGTCTCATGGGTAAGATGACCAAATCTCCATTTACTGGACATGGAGAGAGAGTTGCAGAGGTGTTAGGGTTGGTACACACAGATGTATGTGGACCAATGTCAACACAAGCCATGGGAGGATTTTCGTACTTCATTACTTTCATGGATGATCGATCCAGATTTGGACATGTGTATTTAATGAAATACAAGTCCGAAGCTTTTCAAAAGTTCAAAGAGTATAGAAATGAAGTAGAAAAACAAACCAAAAAGAGTATTAAGTTCTTCGATCAGATCGAGGAGGTGAATACTTAAGTGGGGAGTTTTTGGATTATCTCAAAGATAATGGTATACTATCTCAATGGACACCTCCAACAACTCCACAATTGAATGGAGTGTCTGAAAGGAGGAACCGAACTTTGTTGGACATGGTTCGGTCCATGATGAGCTACACCGATCTTCCAGTATACCTTTGGGGTTATGCCTTACAAATTTCAGCATGTTTAACGAACAAGGTACCTTCCAAATCTGTTCCTACAATCCCATATAAGATATGGAAAGAAAAGAAACCAAGTCTTAAACATGTTAAGATTTGGGGATGTCCAGCTTATGTCAAGAAGCTTGAACCTGAAAAGCTGGAATCTAGATCCGTAAAATGTAGGTTTGTGGGATATCCTAAGGAAACTTTGGGATATTACTTTTACACCGATCAAAGGGTGTTTGTTTCTATACATGCGACCTTCTTGGAGAAACAGTTTATCCTTGAAGGGAACAGTGGGAACAAAATTGAACTTGATGAAGTTAAAGAAGCACAAACTACTACGGTTCAAGAGGAAGTACCTGTTCAGAAAGAACAACCTTCTGTAGAACAGCCTGTGCGTAGGTCAAATAGAGTGTCTCGCCAACCTGAGAGGTATTATGGCCTCGTCATTGAAAATGACAATGAGTTGGCACTCGTTGATGATGAAGATCCTATGACCTACAACGAGGCTATGAGTTGTGAAGACTCAGAGAAATGGCAGAGTGCCATGAAATCCGAAATGGAATCTTTGTATACCAACCAAGTGTGGACTCTGGTTGAAGCACCTAAAGGTGTAAAGCCTATTGAGTGTAAGTGGGTATATAAAAGAAAGATTTGAGCAGGTGGCCAGGTGGAGACCTATAAGGCCAGACTTGTGGCAAAAGGATTCAAACAAAGACAAGGGATTGACTTTGATGAAACTTTTTCACCTGTAGCCTTGCTTAAATCCATTCGGATTTTGCTTGCTATTGCGGCTTACTATGACTACGAGATCTGGAAAATGGACGTGAAGACGGCCTTCCTCAATGGGAAACTTGAAGATGATGCGTATATGACACAACGAGAAGGTTTCGTTTCTAAAAGAAAGGAACATCTAGTTTGTAAACTGCATCGATCCATTTATGGATTGAGGCAAGCTTCTCGTACATGGAACTTCCGTTTTGATGAGATAATCAAAGAGTTTGATTTTATCAAAAACATGGATGAACCATGCATCTACAAGAAGGCTAGTGGGAGCGCGGTGGCATTTTTTATTTTGTATGTGGATGACATACTTCTTTTAGGAAATGATATACCGTTGCTACAATCAGTCAAGTTGTGGCTATCTAAGAACTTCACTATGAAGGATTTGGGAGATGCTTCCTACATTCTTGGAATGAAGATCTATAGAGATAGATCAAAGAGAATGTTAGGCCTGACTCAAAGTATATACATCAAAAAATTGCTAAAGAGGTTTAGCATGAAAAATTCCAAAAGAGGTCTCATTCCGATGAGCCATTGAGTTTCTCTTTCCAAGAAAATGTCTCCACAGACATCTGAGGAGAGAGAGCGTATGAGTAAGATTCCTTATGCTTCTGCAATAGGATTTTTCATGCACACGATGTTATGTACTCGGCCTGATGTTGCTCACTCACTTAGTGTGACAAGCAGATTTCAGTCCAATCCTGATGAAGAAATATGGAAAGCAGTGAAGAACATTCTTAAGTACTTGAGAAGGAATAATGATATTTTTCTTGTTTATGGTGGGTCTGAGTTGAAAATAGAAGGTTATACCGACTCTAGTTTTCAATCTGAAAGTGATGATAGTAAATCCATGTCAGGTGTAACACCCCTAGATCTGGGGTCAGTGATCCAGGTTGCTACGCCGGTCTAGATTCCAATTTTACCAATTAACATTCCCATTTATTAATCATTTTACCTATCATACACATTCTAGGTTGGCAATGACCCCTAAAACAATAACATCCATCACAAGTTATAGGCTCAGAGCGAAAGCAAAATGATACTTAGGGTGTTCATACAATCCAGAAAATTAAATTATTACAGACCCAAATATTTTGTTTAGAGAAGTCTTAAGATCCATAAAAGTTGCTACTTGAGGTGATGGTAGAGGCGGGATAGTTTCCTATTTCTCAAAAGCTTACACAAGTCATACTTGTATAAAAACCTAACCAGTCTGAGCTGGTAGCCTATCCTACTAAGCCCTCTCACCTGAGGTAGACGGGGTCCGAACAACCTACGGAACAGCTGCGCGTTTCCCACGCGCTTCCTGGCAATCTGATGGGTCCTTGCCATGCTTACCTGTTGTTGTTTGTGATATATATAGAAAAACAAGTGTGAACATAATTTCCCAGCAAGATAATAATAGTACTGTAAAGATACTTTCTTCATTTCATTTGAAAATGGGATGATATCGTAACATTCCTCTTTTAATAACAATAGTTATTACAACAATCAGTTTTCAAATCAAGAGCGTTCTGGTTTACAAAATCTTTTCTGGATGAGTTCAACACTGACAACACTATCGGTACAGTGTTGCAGCACAATTCCAATTGGAAAGAGGGGACTATACTGGAGCACCACGATACAAGGTGATCAGCCATTGTATCGCATAAAACAATACTTCGCTACTAGTAGACGGGTGACGTACCTACTAAGGAGGTCGTGGCCCGACCATCTGTGGGTCTTATGATGGACTCGCCTACCTGCGAGCCTCTTACACTTGTACATATATCTTGATGGGCTCGCCTACTGGCGGGCCTCTTACACTTCGATATATGTATAACTGGATGGACCTGCCTACCTGCAAGCCTCTTACACCTAAACACTCTCCAGTCCCAGAGTTGTTAAACCAGCTTTGAAATCTTTTTCAAATCGTCACTTCCGAAAGAAATCATGGAAGCATATTCATTTCACAAGTTGACCCTCGTCAACTGATTCTCTCTACTCAGGGAATTCTTTTCAAATCAGTGTGGGAGTTATTCGGAGTTTTTCTTAAAAACTGTTAAACCTGACCCTCCTTGATGAGGCAGGGTCACTATAATGATCACGCTTCAGTTTGTAGCAAAGGGAGAAAATATTTTTAAGTACTCCCAAAACTTTGGGTTCTCAAGTTTTGATAAGTTCGCAAACCGTTGGGGTGGTATTTACGAAGTATAGTTAATTGTAAAAATATTTGAGAACCCCTGAATATTTTGCTGAAGGCCAAAAATATTTAAAATAATTTTTAAAGGACTTAAATAATTTTTTTTTAAAAAGGCCAAATAGATTTTAAATAACTTTAGAATATTTAAATCATTTTTAAATATTAAAAATAAATTCATAATTAATTATTAATTAAATAAATCATTACCTAAATAAATAAATAAATAAATAATCATTAATTAAATAATTAATCAATTAATCTTAAATGAATATTTAAATTAATATTCATTTAAATAATAAATATTTAAACCATATTTATTAAGTAATTCAGAATAAATAATTCCGATATTTATAAATTTTAAATTCAGAATTTATTTGATTATCGAAAATATCCTACTCCGAGGTTACCGGGTTTTACATAAAATACTCCGACTCCCGAATTATACCAAAAGTACAATCGCTCTACCTGACCCTTAACCAACACCATATGTATATACATAAAAGCCTTTGGGGTGCACATATATACATGTAAACATTTCAAGTACTCTCAGAAAATCATGCATGCATTTATAAGTTTTCTCGCAAGATACATATATAAAACAGTGCATGCATTTATATCACAACAACAACAGTTTTGAGCATACTTAAAGTTTGAATATAGAATACTTGCCTGGCTGAGTCGGTGAGGTGAATGCGTACGTGCAAGGGTGATGATCTATAATCAACAAGGAAACGCTAGGGTTAGTTTCGTGTTCGAACCATTTAACCTACGTTCCTATAATAGATTAATTCCCTTAGAGGGTTATTTGTATATACGTGGTAATTATATACTCATGGTATCGTTCCTTGTCCTAATTAAAATTACCAATTTTATTCGGGTCAAGTTTTGGTTTCGTTTGATTTTCTTTCCCTCGCCCCCTAAAAGTGTTATTCAATCGCGAAACTTTCGCTCGAACATTTTTTTTATAAAATCGACAAATAATTCTTTTTAGCCATTCTTTTTCTCATGCTTTTTCCACTAAATAACAGTCCATATGCAAATTTTTCATAACTCAAGGGTTCTCATTAGGTCCTTAACCAAATCCTTAAACAATGCTCTTTTCTGCTGGTAGTTCTACTGCGCAGTTTGGACTTCAAGATTTTTATAAAATTGGAAAATTTGAGTTTTGCCTTAATTCTTTTTAGACAGGCCTCTCTACTGCAAGAACTAACTGTGATAAAATTTTCATAATTCTTCTCATTTTACAAGTGGTCCGAATATCACTTCAAAGTCTGTGGTTGTGCGCGATTCTTTCATTTTAACCGGTTTTTCAATAAATCGAGCGTAATTCCTAAACCGTAAATCAATTTTAGGTGATTCAAAATCTCACACAAACTACAAGATCATATCTTCATGTTTTTAATCAGTTGGTTTCAAAAACAACATCTCAAAAATTCGGTGTTTTCTGCACAAACTATCCTAACAAAATCTCGGCATTATAACGGCTATATAACGATCATTCCAAATTTTTATATATACCAAATTCATCATCAATGCAACCAAGCCATCACAACATCAATATATTATCATCATAAGTCTCAAATCTCAGTGGCATATCCATTTTACCAAGGATTAGTATTTTTCACAAAATCAAAGATTAAACCACTTAAAGTCTCCAAAATCACCTCATTCATATACATCTTTGTAAAATCTTTAAAAATCCAATATGACTGTAAGAACCCCGATTTTTGGTAGGAATTAAAACTTTTATTATGGGATGAATATGGATTCAAATACTTATGTGTCATGAAGAATGCTATTGGTTGACAATCTAGATAAGAATTATCTATCTCCTAGAAAGTTAAGATTTGATAATTCCAAGGGGGAAGGTTATTTTTATGTCATCCAAATCAATATCTGTTATTGGTCCAATGGTTCCGTAAAAAGGTTAAGGAACGATCGAAAGAGATCAGGGACAATTGTACAACCCTAAGAGGATGAGTAAAGAAAATAGATGAATAGTGATTTTGGTGGACATAGGAATATTATTAGACGACGCGATATATAAGTATCAGGAACGAAATTCTGAGTCCGTATTATTGATCCAAGGGGAAAAAGAGTGTATGTAAAAGCTGTCAGATTCTGAAAAATAGCACTTTTATTTTCTCCGAGAATTTCCTGGACACTGAAACACTTAAGGATTTATTAAATAGATTTAAGGAATTTAAATTCAAGATTTATAAAGGAAGATTGAGAATGTTAGTATAAATATTAAGAAGGTTTTCGGTAAAACCCAAACTAGAAATCCTCGAGATCTTCCTACGAACGATCAATCAAATGGAGCAATAACCGGAAAAAAAAAAAAAAGCAAGCAGGGAGCTAAGATACATGCATGTGCTAGTGGATAAGAGCAAGTAACCAAGTAGTTACATGAGCAACTAGCATACTTAGCAACAAACCAAGTACTTAGCTTCTTGTTATCATCCAACCACACAAAATCAACACTTGTCCACTTGAATTGCATCATGGATGACCACACTACTTTATTAAAGTAGCTTTATGAAAGATATTATCCAAGACATCACAATAATTCATTCTCACACAAGCCAAGCAAGAGAAAAGCAAGCAAAACAAAAACTCTCTCAAACTGCCTAGCAGGAACACCTCAAAGAAGAAAATTCATATCTCCATTTCTATCCATGATAAAATCACCAAATTTTAACCAACGCCTCTCCACTCCATGGGAAATATTCGCTCCAAATTTCATAGCAATCCAAGTAGTATAGCCTAGTCAAATCACCTCCCCAAGCTGAAGAAGCAAACTGTCCTGATGCTTGACAGTTTCTGGAATGATTTTAAAACGGCCATATCTCCTTCGTTTCTCAATGAAATTTGGTGTTCTTTAGCTTGTTGGAAAGCTGGTTAGATGCTCTACAACACTCCTTTAGGAGCCTCATCCAAGAAAGCATGGTAAGGGCCTCGTGTTTGCAGATCTTTGAACTGATGAATAGTAATTTTTAAGAACTAACTTTAGTTTTATTGTTTCTTTGGATGATCCAAGCTTGTTTAAGGTGTTCTAAGGGCTATACAAGGTTTTATAAGACTAGTACATACTCCAAGGATGGTATATCTCACCTAAACCCTAGATCTTACTTTGAGTTTTATGAAGTTTTGATGAGGTCTTAAGTGGGTTGCAAGATGAGTTCTTGATTGTTGTGTTAATAGTTGTTTAAGACTTGATTTGTTATGTTTATGTTGTGTGGTGGTCATGAGACCTTACCACTGGCCTTAGAGCCTCTTGAAAGTAGTAAATGATGTTGTTAAGCCATGAGTTGCTTTGATGATGTGCTTGAGGCATGTACGAATTCGGATCGTTCGAGTTATAGCCGTCGTAATGCCCGATTTTCGATAATCTTAAAGAATTCGTGCATCACAGTAGGTTTAATTGTCTTAACTGGTTATGAACATGACATGTCCTCGTAGATCTCGAGTCATAGATCGTTTTGGCGAAAGAATCGAAACATTCCGGCTTACGGTTTAGGAGTTATGGTCAAATTACGAAAATTGGTTCGAAACCGTAAGTAGAAGTTCGTAACTTCAATTGAACCCTCGTAAAGCATGTTACTCAGTGGCGAATCTTGGTAAATAAATACTAGAGGTCATAGGGAAGGTATGAGAGAAAACCACATGTCAAACGGATCGTTTTCCGATTTTATAAAAATGTTTTAATCAAGGTTAAACGCAGACGAACCCCTTAAAAGTATAACTTTGGTTATAACTTAGAAAACGAACGATAAAACTCGAGGTATAATCTCGGTTCATAATCGATCAACTTTAGAACTTATACGACTTAAGTATATACCAAGTGTGGGTATGATGACATGTCTTAATAGCGAACAAATGTCGGATCGTATCGGTGATAAAAAGAGTTACGCTAAAAGGTGTATAACGAGATAATTCGAAAACGTGTTTCGACTTAAGTGAAGTTTATACTTAGACTTTTAAAAGGTGTTAAGTGGTTAATCTCGAATGTTCTGATTGTTTTTAGATCATCGAGCAGACCCAGGACACGCTATCTCCACCCACACCCGATTACCAGGCAAGTGTTCAAAACTTTTAACCTGTTGTTGTGATAATATATATATGTGATTGCAATTTTACATATGCCATAGCATGCATGCCTATTGTCAAATTATATTATGATACCTGTTCCCTGAATTGATATGGGCTTATAGACTAGATACGAATTATCAGTTATAAGCCGGATTCTTTTGGTAGGACCCTTAGCGAAGGGCATATGATATTCATTCCTAAATATAGACCGGGAGTCGGTATTTTGAGATATAGATAGTCGTGGAAACCCGGAGGGATCCCAACGACAGATTATTATTTATCTGAGGAATGTTATTATTAAACGTTATTTATAATTCCATAAAGTATCAATTACTTGGAAATATTTCGAGGAATGTTATTCGAGTATTATCTCAGTCGAGAGATATTAAATGAATGTTAGTTTCGAATATTCATTTGGAGTTGATTATTTAATGAATATTATTTTGATATTCATTAGAATGTTATTTATTAAATGAATATTACTTTTGAATATTCATTTAAGGTTTTATGTACTTGATAAATATTATTTTAAAATATTCATTGGAAGTTCTATTTACTTAAGGAATATTATTTCGATTATTCCTTTAAAGTTTTGATTACTAAATGAATATTATTTGGATATTCATTTAGAAGATTATTTATTAAATGAATATTATTTTCAAATATTCATTTAAGGTTTGACTTATTTATTGAATATTATTTTAAATATTTATTGGAGTTTAATTATTTAATGAATATTATTTCGAATATTCATTTAAGGATGGATTTATTTAGTAAATAATTCCATATATTCATTCGAGGATTACTTACGAGCAATACTATGATTTAATAATATTCCATAATTATTATTGAGTTAATAAATATTCTTGGAATATTTATTTAATTCTTTTAAATTCTTTTTAAAATGATTTAAATTATTCGGAGATTATCTTTCACCTCCAGATATTATGTAAAATATTTCAGAGTCTTCATTTAAATCTATCTTAAAAGGATTTAAATGCTCGCTCAAACTTCAATATTATAGGGGAACCTACTTGAGCAATGTTATTTATCTTGTTGACTTCCCGGTCATAAATCTTGTAAAACTATTCGTTTCACTCGCAACTTGGTTGCTGTTGGAATCTTTGAGTAACCTTCTCATCATTCTATTGAAACAAGATGGTATCCTCTAACAAGCAGCAGCTTGAGAGATATGTTGTTGAATTTTCCTTTCCAACTAGATACGACTACTTTGTGGAGTCTTATCAACAAGTATCATACTTGGGGAAAGGGGGACGAACTTTACGTTCAGAGTCAAGAACTTCTTTTCGAACTTGGAGTCGTGTAAAAGGCCGAGTAGCGCCGGTCCATCCCAATTGGCCCAACCATTGGCCGGGGAGATCTAACAGGGCGGTAGACAAGTAAATCCATCAGCTCTTCCTTCTACCGGTAGTAAATCTAAATTGAGCTGTACAATCTGTGACTGATCATCGTAAGGATTGGAACAGTGGGCGCGGTGAATACTCCAGCAAAAGTTTATCATTTAAATTCATTTATTTTCTGCAACATTATCATTGTTGGCAGTATTGGAAAGTATTTATAATTTGAATTGCAATATTTTCCTGCAAGTTCCTCTTCTATGATAAATGATAATATCTTGATTATCTTCGACATAGCAGATATTCCCCCCTATATTTGCATTTTGAGTTACCTTGTAACGTCATCGTTCATATTATACTGGCATCATTTCCGTAAATGCATGGCATATGGTTTGAAAGAAACTTTTGAACTGTTATATATTATCGTTCAGTTATACATTATTGTTGGTGGGCTATTGCTCACCCTTGCTTTATTATTATATCACAAAAACAGCTAGACCAGATGACTCGCATAAGACGCACTCGATGCTGGCGAGGACGATGAGACTACCAGAGCCGAAGAGAAAGCTATTGGTGGGATATATTCATTCTTTCAGTACCAAGTATATGGGCTGGTATGACTTATGAAAATGGATGGCAAAGAGTATGTATTCACATTGTAATTCTTTTTTATTGTAAGAACTCCAAATGTGATTAATAAAATTTGATGGTTAATCTGATTTCATCTCTGGGACTATAACGGGTGTGTTTTATATTGTTGTGTCGGGTCATAAAGATGTAATTTATTTTATATTGAAGTAAGTTCAAGTATTGTGGACAGAAATGGAGATCGTAACGACCGGATCCCGGACCCTGGATCTGGGGGTGTTACAATGACAAAGTTTGGTTGAGTGGTGATTACCTCTTTGAAGCTTGGGAAGTCTAGATGAAGCTTGAAACACCACAAACTAACCTTGGTTGCCCTTGATTTACCTTAATCTCCAAGATCAAACAAAGTTCTAACATAAGCTTACTATTCAACAAGCAACTTTTGGAATTTTTCTACCTTACTTACACTCAATAAAAAATCATAAAATTCAGTACGTACCTTGTATATATATTGAGAAAGCCTAGGATTTAATTTGAGGATGTATGGACAAGGATAAATGGGTGAAAGAATTTTTCTCTTCCCCTTGCACACTGCTGTTAGCCGAGAGCTGCTAGGAGAGAAAGTGAGAGAGTTTTGTGATTTTTTTTTCTTCAATGATGCTTCTCATATAATTATGCTCGGTTATTGTAAAAGCCTATAGTTGCTTGGTCAAATTTCCAAATTAAATAATGCATGGTGCTCCTTGAATCAAGCTAATCTTGTTGGCTAAGTGTGTAGCTAATTTTCTAACTTCTAATCGAGTGCTAACCACTTAGTTGGTTTCCTAATTATTTGTTTACTTCACTTTTTCCACCACCTTGCATGAACTTAGCTAGTGGTTGCATGGCACTTGATACTTAATTTATTTTCCAATTTTATTCCATAATTTCCATGCATACTAGTTATAATTCCATAAAATGTTTTGTTGTGTATATAAAATCCTTCAAGTATTCCTTCTTCCACTAATTCTCATCCTAGCACTTATTCCATATAATTCCTTTGCTTATGGCCTCCTTTGATTGTATCACGGTTTTCGTATTTACCGCTTTCTCGAAAAATCATAAGTTATTGTTGGAGCGGGATTTTCCGAAATCCGACAGTTTTTCCATACACTCATTTCACCTATAGAATCTTAATATGAAATCAAAATTCCCAAGTTTCCATTATATAATCATGGGTGGATTTGTTTTTCTTACATACAAGGATTACTATTCATCCAGGTCTTTTCTACAATAGTACAAAAATCAGGGTTATTACATCAGGGTATGTATTTACTCTGAATGGTGGAGCTATAAGTTGAAAAAGTTCCAAACAGCCCACAACGGCTGACTCCACAGCGGAAGCAGAGTAAATAGTTGCGAGTGAGGCTGCAAAAGAAGCTGTTTGGATGAAGAAATTTTTTTGAGTTGGGAGTTGTTCATAGCATAAAGGATCACATAGAGTTGTACTGTGACTACAATGCGGTAATAGCACAAGCTAAGGAACCAAGATCTCACAAGAGTTTCAAGCATGTCCTGCGGCGCTTTCATCTAATTAGGGAGATTGTTGAAAGAGGAGATGTAAAAGTGAAGAGGGTTGACACAAATAACAACATAGCAGACCCGTTAACAAAGCCATTATCTCAAAATCACTTTGATCATCATAAAGAGAAGATGGGTATTAGATACTAGAGTGATTGGATTTAGTACAAGTGGGAGATTGAAAGTGAAAGTGTCCTAAACCAATCATGTATGATGAGTTAGGAAAAACTTTTATGTAATCTACTTAATTTCATTTACATTAATAAAAGACTTGTTTGTTTTTATTACGGGTTTTACCTATTTAAAGTGTTTAAATTAGGTGTACCATAGTTTTGAGTAAAGCTTTTAAAATTATGATGAGATTGTAATAATGAGATCTAAAAGATGATAACTCTAAACTTAAATTGTTCCTGATCGTAGGATAACTAATTGGTAGTTAGTTAATCCGTAAAGATCGGTACATACTATGCTTGCTTCAACATGAAGGATGTCTGTTCTCATAGGCATTTGTGTGGTGACACTAAAACTAGTATG
Organism: Saposhnikovia divaricata; assembly: GCA_036435485.1. Taxonomy (NCBI): domain Eukaryota; kingdom Viridiplantae; phylum Streptophyta; class Magnoliopsida; order Apiales; family Apiaceae; genus Saposhnikovia; species Saposhnikovia divaricata. Next base: position 86,006,401 of record CM071594.1, read on the forward strand.
TAGGTGCTTATTATAGAATAAGTTCACTAAACATGACTCGAATAGTTGAACAACTAATGGAGTTCACTCACGTGTCAGTAGTTGTGCATATAGTGATGGTTGTACAAGTGTCCTTAGACTTGAGATAATCATAGTCATCTTGTGTACATTGAACTATGCTTTGGTTTAGTTCTTAGTCGCTAGGGACAATTATTAGGGCTCTTCTGGGCATAGGAATTTGTACACGAAGATAGTGATTGGTCAATAAAGGATCTGCCCCTTCCAGTGAAGGAAGAGAATGTCCTATGTTATTCCACTAATGCTAGTTCAGGAATCTCTGGCCAGAGTGAATGAAATTAGAAAGGAGTTTCTAATTTGCATTAAAAGGAACTAAGCATAATGAATAGGAAATCATATGATTAAATTAAATAGGCTTGACACAAGTTCTGTGCCTTGTATTTAATCAGGACATTGTAGAGCAGAAGGAATTAATTGTACGGGAACCATTCACTGATTAGGTTCTAGGTATTCTAAGCAGTGAATTCATATTATCCGAATAGTCACGATATGCTGTGAAGTATCCCTCATGATGTAGAATAAATATGATTAATTAATTAATTAATTATATTAATTAATCATATTTAATGAATTAGAAGAATTCATATAAATAATAATAAAATAGTTTTATTATTATTTATTTCTACTACCAGCTTAATATTGAACCTACAGGATCACACAATAAAAGAGACTGATTTATTGATGGAGTAACTAATTAATAATGGCTATTAATTATTTATTTGTGAAATAAATAATTTATTAGACATTTTATAATTGATTAAATAAGATTTAATTGATTATAAATTAATTAATAAGAGTTCTTAATATTATTAATTAAAGATTTAATTTAAGAAATTAAATCAAGAGAGAGAATTATTTTCTAAAGAGTTTAGAAAAAGAATTAATGATTAAAAGAGAATTATTCAAAGTGTAAGCATTTGCAGCAGAGAAGAATGCATCTTTAATCTTCTTCGAATTCTTCTTAAACTTACTTTTTAGGTTGCCAATAAGATGAAAGATGCAAAAAACATTCGTTACTTCTGGGTAAACTATATTCACTCCTTTGATAATGCTTTCATGTCGATCTGAGACTATAACCATGTCTTCCCTTCCACCATAAGCTTTCTTGAACTTTTCAAAAAACCACTCCCATGACAGATCATTCTCCGAATCAACTACACCAAATGCTAGTGGGAATATTTTTCCACCCGCGTCTTGAGTTGCTGCAACCAACAGTATACCTCTGTATGCTGATTTCAGAAACGTTCTATCAGCAACTACAACAGGTAGGCAATAACTCCACCCTTTGATTGACGAATTCAATTCAACGAACACATATAGGAAACAATTATTCGTAGTTATTTGCAGTTCTACTATAGATCCCGCATTTTTAGTGTACAACATATACAAATAAGTATATAGCTCAGCAAAAGATTCAGTAGAATCCCCTCTCACAATTTCTAGAGCCTTTTCTTTTGATCTCCAAGCTTTGTTGTACTTCACATCCACATTATGATCGTGCTTCATATCTCTTATTAAATCTGCATCACTATATCTTATTTTGATATTTGTGAACTTGTGTTCGATAACATCTGCTATAACACTTGTTGTTGCTTGGCGTTTATCTTTAAACCTTATCTCAAGAGAACAAGTATGAGAGCTGGAGAACTTCCGAATAATAAACTGATCTGTTTTCCCGTTCCTGGATGCTCGCAGTAACCACTCGCAATTCTCGTCAAGGCATTTAACAAAGTACTCATTTTTGGAAGACTTTTTCACTTTATATTGAAAATTGTTCTTAATTGCATAGAGACTGAGAACCATCTGCAATGTTTCTTTATCTCTGTATATTTGAAACAACGATAACTCTTGATTCTACTTGTTGTTGATTATCGCTTCTTTTCTAATATCTATTATTTCTTCATCAATAGTTGCATCAGGTGACATGTCCATCATTTGTCGACTCAACTATTCAACATAATCAACATAATCTTCCACCACTTCTTTGCTCACTTCATCACTGTTGTAATGACAGATATTACATGACATCCCTTCCGTATTTGCAACTTCAAAATCAACATCGCTAGCTGTTAAACCATTCTGATTTGAAAATGAAGTTAGTTGCATGGTTCTATTTTCTATTGTGAGACACAGAGGATATATCGTGAAGTATGCCTCCTTTTACTTGAGTTCAATATAAAATTTTACGTGCTGGTCATCAACTATTTTAAAAGGCGGATATCCATCCTTCACTTGATATTCTATTTTCACAGAGGTTAATTCTGGTTACATCTTCAATTCATTACATATCATTGACACCAAGTTGCTATAGCTACAATTGTTTGGCATGAGAAACCCAAAAACTTCAAAATCTATATATCGTAAACTTTCATCCCAGTGCCCACTGTGTTGTACTATAACAGGGATATTCTCCAAAATATTATCCATTCCTATAAAAAATTATAACAATGAAAAACATTTAGTAAACTAACACAAGCATTTGACAAAATTCAAAAATATATTTAGTGGAATAGGCCCCGTAGGGGCACCAATGTAAATTACAGGATTCAACTATCTCAAAATTAGGTTACAACTGCTGGAAATAAGGTTGCAACTGCCGCAACTCATAGAAATGAAAAAAATCAAAAAATGAAAAACTTTAATTCAATAAAGCATAAATTGTATTGATTCTTTTTGTTCAATTTTTACAATATGTGTTGCATATCTAGAATAAAAATTTTGAACTGCCCTAATTACATTGTTAATTGAAATCACTCCCAATCGATCTAGATAATCCATTACATGAAATCTAAATCTATACCTAAAACCCTCAGCCGATGGTGTCAAAGTCATCCAGAAGTAAAATTTATCCAGCATTTGTGGATTTTTAGGGAACTTCGGATGTTCTTGTTAAAACGAATCTGGATTTCTATAATATCTAGATTCATGTTAAATGGTCTTTGTAGATGCCTTACTACCGTGAAATATATAGGGTTTGAAATTTCCCAAATGAGTATTCCACTAATCCACTAAAAGGGAGTCAATTCTTCCCCGGTTCTTTCATCCATTGCTTCAAAGAGCCCTGCAATGTATAACGAGTTTTATATACCGATTCACTAATGATCCTCAACTTGCGTGTCACCGATTTCACAATGGTAATGTGTGTGCAGGGGCCTCTTCTATATAATATCACCTTATTTGCAACTAAAAGGAACTAGATGATGAGATTGTAGACAAGCAAAAATTGAATTTTTTTGAAGATGAGGAGCGAATCTACAACTATTTTAACGACCTAAACAACCCAGTTTCCAGTTTTTAGGTAAGACCTAAGCAAAAATATGGCCACAGAGCAACTCAAATCAAGTCCTGATTCACCAATACAAAATCAACTAAATTCAACTCTTAATAAAACACAGATATGCGATGAATTCGTTCGACAAAAACTATTGCACTAGTTATATAAAAAATGCAAAAATCTGACCACGGAGCAACTCAAAGCAAGTCATGATTCACCAATACAAAATCAACTAAATTCAACTCTTAGTAAAACATAGCTATGTGATGAATATGTTCGACGAAAGCTAATGCACTACTTTCATAAAAAATGTAAAAATCTGCCCAAGGAGCAAATCGAAACAACTCATGTTTCACCAATACAAAATCAACTAAATTCAACTCTTAGTAAAACACGGCTATGTGATGAATTCGTTCGACAAAAGCTAATGCACTATCATAAAAAATGCAAAAATCTGCCCACGGATCAAATCGAAACAACTCATGTTTCACCAATACAAAATCAACTAAATTTAACTCTTACTAAAATACTGCTATGTGATGAATTTGTTCGACAAAAGCTACTGCACTACTTTCATAAAAAATGGAGAAAACTGGCCAAAGAGCAAATCGAATCAACTCATGATTCACCAATACAAAATCAACTAAATTCAACTCTTAGTAAAACATATATATGTGATGAATTCGTTCGACAAAAGCTACTACACTAATTCCATACGCTACTGATATCAAATCATCACTAACAAATTCAATCGCAAACATGTTCGTGTAGATCGAAAATCAAACAAAAATCAAAGTCGTTAATTACAACTATTGTATGAACAACATATATCAATTACATGTTACGATGTATATCATACCATGTTAATGATGCTTTCGATCGAGGTGATACGATTCCGAGCTTGAAGGAGAAGAACAGTGAAAGAGGGAAGCAACTACTTTCAACTAAATTTCAAATAATAAAATAAAAACGTATTTTTACAATTAATATCCAGGGTATAGTAAAATTGCAATTAATAAAGTAAATGTAACATCCCTGTCCCAATATATATGTTTAATTAAACTAAATGAACGGTAACTCAGGGGATGAATAGTGATTTTGGTATGAATATTATTTGAGATTATGATAGAGGATATTATATGAGAGACTTTAGTCTTCTACGACATTTGAGGATTAGACTCCTAAGTATTTATTAAGGAATTTAGAACATTTTATAGTAGGTAGTGGAACTTCTGAGATTTATAGAAAATCAACCGTAAGTCAGAAAATGCAAACGAATACTTGATATAAAGGTATGATCGAGTTCATATTGAAGAGATATTTAAAATTCATAAGAAAAGTATTAGTAAGTGAGTTGGCTTATTCAAGAAGTATTAGTAAGGCTTATAAGGGAAGCTTTCCATTACTTCTAAGCTAAGCTAAGGGATAGTAGAGTAATTAGACATTTCCATTAGTAACTAACACTAGATATTATCACAAAGCAAGCTCACTCTCTCCATTAAACAAAATCTTCTGAATGGCCCCTCACCATAAAAAAGCTTGATAAAAAGATTTCTATCTCCAATCTACTTCATAAATCACAAGATAAATATATAGTATATATAATACATCTACAAACACTTTAGTAGGCTGGTATAAGAAGAATAAGGGCTAGAACAAGGAGAAATCTAAGGGTTCAAGGAGGTTATTTCAAGGAAATCAACAACTTTGCAAGGGGTATAATCCTAAACATGAATCTTTCTATTTCAATGATTTTTATAATGTTTTGTAGTTGTTTTTATACATATATTATTCTGTGTTTATGATGTATACATAGAGGTTAGTATATGATGATGGTTAGCAACATGATTAAGAGGATTAAGAGTGATATTATATGATAATGAATGGGTTGGATTAGTATTCCAGATTTTGGACAGGTTCTGCCACTATTTTGAATGAATAGTTTGGATGATTTATGGTCATGTTTTGACAGTGGGTATGTGGGGGAAATGTTCTAGTCGGAGTATAGTTTGCGTAGCCACAAACGGTGAGTCGATTGGATTAGCGAGCTAGGAGATATGGTCATTTTAGTATAGGTTGTCCATAACCTACGAATTTGGAAAACACTGAACTTTGGAAGAATGTTTCACCTAGTTAAACTCTTTAATTCGAACTGAAAATTTTATGTAAGTCTATAAATGATTAAGGAAGAAGGTTGGAGAGTTTGGTGATTTATAAACCATTTTTGGATTTTTTGATTTATTAAAAATGTTAGAGTAAATGGTTTGCATTAGAAGATGATTTCCAGTTTTTCTGAGACTGACCTAGTTTAGACTATATGTTCGGCTGGTACATGGCTATATCTAGGCAGTGTATTTACTGGGTCTATAACCTAATTTGAGTCTAGTTTACACCCTCGAAAGAATCGAGTCGTTTCATTTAGCGAGTAAGGAGTTATGATCATTTTAGTGAAATAAGCGCATAAGGTGCAAATTGTTTAAACATGGGACTTTAGGGAATTGTTTCGCCTAGCTAACAACCTGTGTTCAAATCAAAAATTTGAGGAATAATAGAAAAATGAGGATAGAAGATCTTAGAGGTGGAATCAGGTTAAAATGATAATTCTATGATTTATAGTGAGTTTTTTAGTATGGCTGTCACAGATAGGAAATGCCCTGTTTTGACCTTGCTGAGACAGATTTTTGTGTCAACTTTGAGAGAGCATTTGACCTAGCTATACTAATCCTTTTAATCTGAAAATTTGAGGATAGAAAGATCTTATGTTAGAGATTAAAATGGAAAAGGTTTCGTGTGAAAATGTTAAGTTTTGGAATTATGAAAAATGTCGGAACATAGAGGTTTAATAAGGATTTCTTAAGAAATGAAATTGAGGAACTATTTTGAGATGAGATTTCGGACAAGTTAGGAACCCTATTCCGGATAAGTTAAAAAATGAAAGTTGTAGATCTAGGTGTGAACTATGTTCATATCAAATATGATAATTATCGGACAATTAATGATCTTGAAAGTGAATAAGCCGCAGAGAGAAAGATTAACATAATTCCTTAATAAACATATTTTCTTAAATAAAATATATGCATCATATATAAAGCAAATTATGGATTGTGGTAACTAATTACAATTTATATGTATCTAGATTCTCATAAAGAGGTTCAGTACCAAAACCAAGGTAGTGCAAGCTAAGGTAAACATTAATCTATGTTTACTTTACATTTTACTATGTATTATATGTGAAAGGTGATAATTGCTATGTGAATAGATTATCTGAAGTATAATCCTATGTGATGTATGAAATATGTGAATACATGGTGATAGGGTTATGAATATAAATTTTGTTATATTGTGATAAACGTGGATTGCATGATAGGATACTATGCATGTAAGTGAATACATGGAAGGAAGTAAGACTTGGGATTTAGGTGGTATATGGTGCATATAGATTCACATATATAAAGACGTTGTGACTGTCAATTACTTTAGGGAATTATTGGCCTAGCTAGCCGGGAAAAAAGAAATATAGGGATCCTGGGAAATAAAGTCGACTATAAATAACAAGAGCCCTTGGGACCGGGAAAATAATGTAAGTCCTCGAGACTATAAACATGGGATCCCGGGAAAAGCTAAAGTTAAATTGATCAGTCAAAACAAAGAAGTAAACTAAGTAAAGGTAAGTCAAGTCACATGTATGGGTTGCATACATTCATTCTTAGTATGATTGCTTGATGAGTTGATGCATTATATGATGATTTAACGAGCATGTATTGGGATTTACTTGTTAAATGTGAATATCTGTTAAATGATAGAGATTATTGTTTCACTGAGCTTGAGACTTATAAAACTCGCTAAACATGTTTCGGGGTTTCTGTATAACCGAAGTTGTTAGATCTAAAGTTGAAGGTATCCTAGCAGGTTTTTAAGGATCGACTTGTAATTATTTCAGACTCTAGTTTTATCAGCATCCTATTATTATCGATAGCTATGTTTAAATCTTTTGGGGACAATATTTTGTAATATTTCGGATAATATTCATATTGTATAATTATGACCAAGGTTTCGGTATTTCTGCTTTGTAATAAGAACTCTGGTTTGTAATATATTTTTATTCGAGACATTTTATCTTTAATTGGTTACTAAGATTATATTATGGTGATTATTCGATATTAAGTTATTAATTAATGGGGAGGACCCGACAGTAAAATTGCAATTAAAAAAAAGCAGTAAAAGTAAAAATGCAAATTTTTACTTTTTCTAATATATTTATGAAAAAAGCTCTTAATTATACTAGTTTATAACCCGTGCAACGCACGGTTCTTTTTCTAATATTTATTGTATTATCTTTTATTATGTATTTGTTTTTAGTTTACATATCAAATTGTTGTTATGAAACTGATATATATATATATATATATATATATATATATATATATATAAAAGATTTTACATGTTCAATTTATTATGTGTTTTATCTTGAATTCTTAAAACTTGATTTGGATGATTTTATAGCCTACATGAAATTAACAAAATAATCTTTAAACCAACAAACAAAAGAGAGATGAAATTGACGATTTTTTATATTGAAAAATCTATTATATTTAGGAAATCTACTTATATTTTGTTTTTATTATCAAAATAACATTCTTATTATTTGAAGATAGTTGTACTAACAAACAAATACAGTTGTAATAATAAGTGTAGAAGGGATTTTTTCCAAAACTTTGGTAGTTGGTAGTCTGGTCCTCAATACGATAAAATAAATAAGAACCGTTAGATCTAAAAATAAATAGATAAAAAACGTTGGATCTAGCATAAAAAATATTTAATATTTTAACATGTAAACTAAAATGTGTATTTATATTGAAATACGAAAAAGTGTTTTTCAATGATTTAAATCATATATAATTAGGTTTTCTATATTTAATAAGATTATTAATGTAATATCCCATAATTTCATAGATAAAATTATATCATTTTATTAACCAAATTTGTCATTATATTAAATTACTTTTTTTGTTATTATTTTTTTTAATCGTAAAATTATGATTTATTTTATGTGGCAAATAATTCACTTTATATGATTGACTTTAGTTAAGATAAGGTTTCGGTTACATAGGATATATATTATTAAAGAAGATTAGCATTGCTATTGAGTTACGTCACTTAGATAGGGCTCCAGTCCTACTACTATATATCAACGAGAGACACCTAAATTTTACTGCACGAGATCTTTTTAGAACTACAATTTGACAGGTATGGTTCTTAATAAGTTGGTGCTATTTTTTATTTCATATCTGAAAGGCATATGATGTAGCCTATTTGTATTTCGAGGATACAACTCAACTTAAACAAGATTGTAATAGTAAATAGTATATAGACTGTCACAAGGAATCTCAGATAGTATTATCTGTCAGAAGAAAAAGATCAAGGTCAATCTACAGACTTGAAGAATTACTACATTGAAAGAAGTTCAGACATCTGATCAAGCCTCAGTAAAGTATTCGTTAAAGAAGTGGATTCATTTAAAGTGACAGATATTTCAACAGTGACAGAGACAGTACAGAAGAATTAATAGAGAGAGAAGAAAAAGAAAAGAAAAGGAACCAGATTTTAAAGTCAATATATGAAGAACAGTCATTGCGGTTAGTCACTCATGAACCAGACAGTACATCGAGTGTCAACATTAAATAGTGGTTGTTTATCATTAACTTCAGTGGTTCAAGCTGTCAAGACTGGTATGTTAAGAAAAGAAAGGAACCAATTCATAGAGTCAAAAATAAAGAAAAGCCGTTGGAGATAGTCGCTCATGAACCAGACCGTGCATCGAGCGTCAACAAAAATTCGGTGGTAATTCTTTATTACTTTCCGTGGTTCACAGTGAAGTATGGACTATTAAAGGATTTATATTAATTCTACTTTAATTGATTAAATCAAATAATTAATTTAAATAAATAAATTAATTCTATCAGAATTAATATATTTGTTAAAGTAATTATTAGATTAATTAAATCAGAATTAATATGAAAAAGAAATAGTTATTTAAATGATTTTTATAAATCATTTGATTAATTATAAGTTGAAAAATATGATAATATAACTATCAAATGATAGTTATACCGATAGTCATATTCAGTTCAAAGTGTGACAGTTATATTTAGTTCAAAGTGTGACAGTCATATTTAGTTCAAAGTGTGACAGTCATATTTAGTTCAAAGTGTGACAGTCATATTTAGTTCAAAGTGTGACAGTCATATTTAGTTCAAAGTGTGACAGTCATATTCAGTTCAAAAGAAGACAGTCATATTCAGTTCAAAAGAAGACAGTCATATTCAGTTCAAAAGAAGACAGGCATATTCAGTTCAAAAGAAGACAGTCATATTCAGTTCAAAAGGTGACAGTCATATTCAGTTCAAACTGGATAGTCATATTTCATTCAAGAGGACAGTTATACCGATTGTTATATTGGACTGGATAGTTATACCGAAAGTTATATTGGACTGGATAGTCATACCGAAATTTATATTTAAAGAGACAGTCATATTACATTCATTCGATAGTCATACCGAATGTCATATTAGTGTTAACTGATTGTTATATCAGTTAAAACAAAGCAATATGACTATGGCTGTGTTATATAAAGCAGCAGAATGCAGAAGAACAAAAATCAGTCGAGCAAAACACAGAAAATACACACAGCAGCTCTTATATCTCTCTCAAGCTCAAGAACACTTACAAATTAAATTCTGTAAATTCAAGTTCATCTCAGTTCTAATATCCTATCCATTGGAACTTGTTTACTTGTGATTCTTGTACTACTAGCGAATTAAGTTTCCTAGTTCACAAATTGATATCTTGATTTTTATTAACTAAATTAGCAAAGTTCATGTTGAATTTTCTAATTAGTTATTAATTACTTGATAATCGTTTGGACTGATTTTGTAACACCCATCAAGTTAATATATTGTTATATTCAACTTGAAATTTGTGTTATATTATTCCGCACAAAATATTCGTTTAACTGAAAATTGTTTAACGAATAAATTTCGAGAAAATTGTATAGATTGTATTCAACCCCCCCTTCTACAATCTTATCGGACCTAACAATTGGTATCGGAGCCTATTGATTGATACACAAATCAAGATCCAATTTTTACTCAATCAAAAATCAAGCTCGAATTTTTAACTCTCTTAAAAATTCATCATGTCAGCCAAAGGCAATGTTAAAATTCCTATCTTTAATAAAGATAACTATGACATGTGGAAAAACAAAATGGAGTTATTTCTTGATGTAGCAAATCCAAGATTTTTGTGGGTTTTGAAAAATGGACCAGTAATTCCAATCCAACATGATACTGAAACTGTTACAAATGGAATTGTAACAATACCTACAAAATCCTATCCAAAGGACCCTAAGAACTTTACCTCTGAAGAAAAAGAGGAAGCTGGATTGGATAAAAATTTGAGACTCATTCTATTTGATTCCCTAGATGCTGTAATGTATAGCCATGTAAGGAATTGTAAAACTACTAAGCACATTTGGGAAACTATTGGGATCATTAATGAAGGGACTGATGAAGTCAAGGAAAATAGACTTCAAATTTTGACCTCTGAATATGAACACTTTAGAGCTGGCCCTAATGAAGGCATTCAGGAAGTGTTCGAAAGGTATAACAAAATAATCAACAACTTGCAAGTTTATGGCAAGCAATATACTCAGAAGGAGATCAACATGAAGTTTTTACTGACTATGCCTACTCACTTAGAGCATAGAATCACCGCCGTCAGAGAATCTAGAGATTTAACTCAGATTGCTCTTGAAAGGCTGTTTGGTGTTCTGAAAACATATGAATTAGAACAAGTACAGCAAAAGGAATTCTATGGCAAAGGCAGAATGGCAAATTCTTCTACAGCTCTAGTGGTTGAGGTTCCTAAGGAAGTGGAAGCTAAAGTTGTTCAACCTAACAGCTTCAACAAGGAACAAACTGAAGTGGAACATGGCCAAACACCAGCTACTCAGGATGGTGGAGAATTTTACTCACATGAAGAGCTGGATCAATTGGAAGATGAATCTATGGCGATGATGGTGAGACAATTCAGTAACTTCAGATTCAGAAGAAATCCAAAGTTCAGGTTTAAGTCAAATAACAGATTTCAGAGAGGAGGTTCTTCATCCTCTAGTAACATGGGAGGTTATAAAACTGGAACTGTTGACAGAAGCAAGATTCGTTGCTTCAACTGCAATGAGTTGGGACACTTTGCTACTGAGTGTCAGAAACCCAAGCAAGCACAGAAGAAAGATTATGCTTCTGAATAGAATAAGAGTGGAAGAGCTTATGTAGCTGCTGGTAAAAGCTGGGATGACATAGATAGCGAAGATGAAGAATATGGAAACTTTGCGCTGGTGGCAAATGCTGAATCATCAACTTATTACACCACACCGGTAACTCTTACTGATGCTGAGTTAATTCATAGTTTACGTAATTGCTTGAATAATGCACAAAAAGGGTACGAGAGAATAAGTCTTGTTAACACTAACCTTGAAAATGAAATGTTAGATTTAAAAAAGGTGCAAATTAATCAAGATAAGAATATAGAAGAAATAGCTCGACTTAATTACAGAGATAAGTCATTAGGAGAATACATGGTAAAACAAGTTGATAGGATTGCTGATCAAGATATCAGGATTAAAGAACTGGAAACACAGATTAGAGCTTGTTATAATACTGTTAAAGTTTCTAAAGAGTTCTTCAACAAACAAGCAGTAGAACGAACTATAGGAATAGGATTTGATTACAATCAAGCTGTTGGTTCTTTGAGTAATCATTCTCCTAATCCTATTTCAGCTAAAGAAAGAGGTATACAACATATTCTCAAGAATGTTGAAAAACCAATGTTTACAAAATCTGATGATGGCCCACCAGATATTCTTTCTATGGTTATCCAAGAAGAAATGAGAAATGAGGATAGTGCAAATGGCACAGTCCTTGTTAAGGATAAAACTGTTAAGAACACTAATGCAAAGAATGTTTCATCCAAGAAAAATGTCACAGTCTTTGTTAAGGCTAAATCAGTTGAGGACACTAATACAACGAATGTTTCATCCAAGAAAGATGTACCTAAAGTACCAGTCAAAGTTGTTGAGTCAGCTAGTTCTTCTAAGACTGGATTAGGTAGTAATAAGTTGAAACAGAAAAATACCATGTCTACCATTGATTCTAATCATAAAGCATGTGGTGTTATCAATTGAATGTCTTGTGCTTTTAACAGTATGCGTGCTTATTTTAATGGTAATTATGCATGTGTTAAACAGAATGCTCCTCGACAGCACATGAACAGGAACAATAATGTTCGATCAAAGACTGCTTTTCCTCCTCAAGTTAGGAGAGAGATATTTGCACCTAAGACTAAACAAAAGGTTACCAAGAATGTTTACAAAGTCAAATGTCCAGTCAATGATATTGTTATTAAACAAACATGGATACCTAAACTGAAACAAAAGATTGTCAAATCTGTTTATAGTGTAAAATGTTTGCTGACTAATGGTGTTAAGATTAAGAATGTTGTTTTGCCTGACAAAGGCCAATACTTCAAGTATTCCGGACCCAATCAAATTTGGGTCCCAAAAAAGGTTTAACCGTTTTGGCATTGCAGGGTGTGTAACAGGTACATCGTGTTATGTGGATTCTGGACAGTGGATGTTCAAGGCATATGACCGAAGATAGAGCCCTGCTATCAAAAGTGGTGACAGTATCTGGCCAAGTGGTTTATCCCTTGGAGACAACAGCAAGGGTATGACCTAGGGTCAAGGCTATTCAATAGCTAAGGAATGTTGTCAGTAATAAATCATCTTTTACAAGATGAAGAGCCTACTGTTCGAGGATTAAGGAAAGAGAACTTATCTGTAGCTGACATGGAATCTCAGTCAAAGGTGAAGTCAACAAGGTCAAATCTAAAGCTTCATCAGACATGAGTTCAGCTATGACATAAGGAGCTCTCTCACCTGAATGTCATATCAAGAGATTCTTTCCTGGAAATCGAATCAGTAAAGGAGACTACCTCATCTGGAATTAAAGTAAAATGAAATTATGAGGCATGTCATAAAGAGAAGTCAAAGAAGCATCACACAGAAGTTCTACATCAATGAAAGTCTTAGTGATGTTCAACGACTTCTAGCTCCCAGCTGTCAATGGTAATGATGATTCAGATCCAAGCAATGTCAACATTGAGAATCTTCATATAAACCCATCAACAGCTTAGGGAGAGCAAAAGAAGGATCATCTAGTCAACTCAACACCACACTGAAAGTCAAAGGACACTATGAGAACATGTCTGCCAAGACAAAGAGTGTTGACTCAATTAATTCTTTGTCCTAGTTCTTAGTGTTTCTAATGGTGGAAGTAAAAGACTAGCAGAGCTTCAAGTACTAATGATTATTTCTTTAGTTTTCTTTTAGAAGAAACTAAGAAAGCTACAAAAGCTCTGAAAGATTCAGATTGAGTGATTGCAATGCAAGATGATCTCAATCACTACAAAAGGCAGATTGAAGGAAAGCTGGTATCCAGACCAAACAACAAGGCTGTATTTGGTATAAGGATAACCAGAAGTTTAACTGGATGTCAAGGCATTGTTATGAGGGACAAAGCCAAACTGGATGCTAGGTTACAATTTGATCAAATAGTATATTTGACATGAAGCACCAGTGACAAGACTTGAGGATATCAGGCACCTGCTGCACATTCAAGATTATAATGGACATCTAGACCTACTGAATCTGGATGCTAGAGGAATGTGAACAAGTGCACTCCTGGTTGGTGAGATAATTGAAGATCTCTACAGGTTAGCATAAACTGGTATCATCACTCAAGCAAGCATGGAAGACATGGTATGACACCCTAACTATAATTTAATATTCGGTATCAATCTTTAACAGTTGGTATCTTTTAATAATTGGTGTCATATTCATAGAACTCTCTACATATTTAGGCACAAACATAAATGATATATATGTGCAATGATATCTTGATTATATTATATGTTGGTCTACTAGCTATAAATTGGTATCAAGATATTTGCTGTTTTGATGTTAGTAAAGTTGCAATTCTTTTGATTTACTTCAGTAAGCCAAAAGAATGATGACAATAAAAATAAGTCAAGGATCTTTTGTTTCTATTCAGAAGATTCTAGACCTGTCAAGACTATATGCCAACACCTCACTATAGCTGGCTTTTGACCTGTTAGTTTGGATCTAACAAGTTGGTAATCAAAAATCTTAAGATGGATCCGGATCTGAGGAAATGGTACTCTAGAGATATTTGACCCAACAAGTTCAGGATCTACTAATTAGGACTTAATCAGGCTATAGAGGAATCATCAGCTCATTATCTTATTCAATTGTTAATAGATCACTTACACACATATTTTATTCTCAATTATGCAAATGTGCATGGTCCCAAGTGGATTCTTGAGAATCTATTCTTGTAGTTATTACACTTGATTTTCAGATGTCTTAAGTTGGACTCAAATCTACGGAGATAGTACCCTAGAGACATCAGTTCTGACATGTTTTGCTACATAGAGACAGATCAAATGAGTTGTACGAAAGCAGGAGAACACAAGGAATCAATTTCATCTCCAACAACTCTGTGAAACACTCAAGGACTAAGCAACTTGCATAAGGTATCAATTCTTTTGAGAGCATGTCTTTAGTTAAGAATAACTTGCAGACACATTTGCTAAATCACTTGATGAAATTAATTTTTCAAGATTGGCTTGTAAACTTGGGATTTTATTAATGCTATATGATTGTAAATCCCATCTGTTAAATAATTCTTAAATAAGCTCACAAGTATTCAATTGTCTATATTGAAAGGACATGTGAACTTATTTACATCCAGACCTCACACTGAAAATTATCTGTTGAATGATTGCCACGTGTATAATTGCAATATATTTTAGTGGTGATTATTTAAGGATAATTTAAATACTTAAATGCTAAAATCTAACTCATAGAGATTTAGTATTTAATTATTTATTTTGATTTATATGGGTTACGGAATTGAAGCAATTCAATTTAGTATTTGCTCTGTACCTTATATTTATTAAAATAAATAAACAACATAACTAATTTGGACCTAATCTGTATTGGTTTTCAATTAGTTGTGAGATGTTAATTCTATTGAATTTTATCAATGCTCCACTTTCAGAAATTCACTATAATTAACATCATGGTTCTAACAATTGGTTGTATTGAAATTTTGACTTATATCAGTTAATGATATTTAGTTAGAATTCTATTTACTAACTAATTGTGAGATATATTGGTATGTGTGAAATTACTTAGAACTCCTCTAAGTAATCATTGTTATATCTTTTACAATTCACTCATATTATTATACATGGTATAAAAATTCTCTAAGTAGAACTATGGATATTGAAATATCTAAAGTTACCATAGTTCAATTACTTTGAATAATTTTTATGCTTATTTGCAAGCTTCAAATCACTTTGATAATAAATGTTTTATACTATGAATCAAGGTGTATTGGACTTAGAAAATTATTTCTAAGATTGCAGACAAGTCAGTCTTGGTAATCAAGTTTTATTTTTAGAACCAAGATTGTCTACAAACAAACAGTTGTTAGGAGTTAACAATTGTTGTTATCGAGGAGTTGCCTTGAAGTCATAAGTTTAAAATGTTAATGATGATAATTATCCAAGTGATAGTGGTAGAAACAATTTTGTTAATTGGCAATACCAATGTCACTGAAAAATAATCATCAAGTCATTCTCGCAATAACTCGAGGGAAGTAAACAAAGGATTCACTAGTCAAACACAACATCACAATGAAGAACAAGGTGATTCATCAAGATCCAACTTTCTCAGACAGTGTGTTTGGAATAGAGCTGATCATTGGTGATCCAGATGTTGTAGTAAGAACTAAAAGGGCTTCTCAGAATCAAGGTATAGAATCTAAGGAATCTGAGAAAGCACTTGCGAATCTGGAACAACAAGAAACGTGGAAGTTGGTGTCAAGCTTTGAGCGCCAAGTAACTGGTATGACATTCTTTTCGAATTTGTCATCTTTCTAAAAAGAATTGTCATAATCATTCTAATGCGTTAATCCATGTTTCTTTATTTTAGAATAATAATTTTCTCTAAAAATATTTTTCTCTAATTCTCTAGTTAGAATTTTTGAGGAAGCTATTTTTGTTGAAAATTTTATTATTTTAAAATAGCTGCCATATTTATGATAGTTTATTAAATCATACTTTCTCTCTAAATAATTTTCTAGTAGAAAGTTGTTTTGTCAGAAAATATATGGATTTGCTAACCTATTATAAATACTCTTGTATATACTTAATGTTTTTGTACATGTATTGTAATTTTTTAAATGTTAATCTTATTTAACATGTTTTGTAGTGTTTGTCTTTTTATTTTAGTCGTATGTTCGTTTATAGTTTAAGCTATGTAAATTATTACTTATGTATAGTTTTTTTTTTATTCGAATTTTTCTTTTCTTATAGTTTTTATTTAATATTATTATTATGTATATTATTTCTTATTTTTGAATATTATTTTTCATGTGTATATAAATAATTTGTATAGTTTTTACAGTTTAGTCACTATACTTTCAAAACTTACAAACAGGTCCCTGTACTTGGTTCTTTTGTTGTTCTTCTTCTTAACACACACAAAACCTGCAGTTTAAGTATAAATCTTTGTTTTGTGATTGCTGTTAACAGATCTTCGTGTTAAGGACTTAACAATTGATCAATGTTGGTATCAAATTTGTTTGTGTCTATACAATTGGTTAGGAACTAATGTTTGATTTTCAGGATCTAACAATTGGAAGACAAGACCTATCAAGTGCTAACAATTTCTAATAGTTGATATCTATCATGCAGGACCTAAAACATGATAAAATAGTTTTGTTTGTATTGGTTTAAACATTAACATGCATTGATTCGATTAATATTTATTAATTGGATTTTTGCCTATGTTCTTGTTTTGTAAAACCGGCTCAAGATCTATATCTTCCTAAATTCAAAATATCTTTCTACAGCTGTGATTGCTTACATTGTAAACCTTTTGAAATCACAACTGTACATCATTTCACTTAAGATAAATGCAATATTTTCTCAGAAAACTTTTCAATGTTAAAAATGCATTCTGTCTCTATATTGCTCATATTCTGTGATGCAGGTTCATCTACATGAAATTCTGTATTCTCACATGTTTAGTCATAAGGTTGTAAACCCAACAACTTTTGTCCCAGACTACAGTCAAACTCAAACACATTCTATTTTACCCCCTAAATGGAAGTAACCTATCAGACTAGAGGTCACCAGGGAGTAACTGCACTTGATGCAGAAAACAAGGATGTGTGGGATATTCAGTTGGAGAGTCACTACCTTATACACTATCCAAAATATTTCATATGCACAAAGTGAGATTGCACACACCAAGGATGAATTGACGGAAACCTGTAATCCAACCATTTTACGGTTAGGATTATAAGTTAAAGGTTCTTTAATGAATCAAGAGTCTTCACAGACCTCGAGAGAAGGTATTGATCTCAAATGCAAAATTCAACAAGATCATTATCTAACTCCCCAGAGGGAACATCTCTGGATCCTACGGGTAACGGATCCGACATAGGTGCGGATCGGCAACTTGTGAACTATGATTCAGATTTTACCTGATGAGTTTAACAAGGTGATGTCTTCACAGACATTAGAAGGGAATCTTGATCTCAATGCTAAATTTATAGATCATTGTTTACCTTCTCAGAATTCAAATCTGAAAACCCTAAAAAGGGAAATTAGCAACTTGTAGATTATGACTCAGATTCGTCTAACGAGTCCAACGAGGATTTGGGATTTGCGAACTCCCATTGCACCACCACTGACCTCTCTAGAAGGGGCTATGGTGATTTTTCCTTGCAGGTACACTAAAGGATGTTGGAGCAATGAGTGAAACACTAGTGAGCAAGAGTGTAAACACAGAGAGAAGTGAGACACTCCACACAAATGAGTGGAGAGAAGAGTGAAACACTTGTGAGGTACACTAAACACTATCACACACTCACAGTGAGGAAGAAAATGAAACTTCCTTTCTAACAAAGCTTTATCAATTGATTTCAATGTACTTAAACGATTGGTATGAATTGGTAACAATTTGGTATCAACTACTTTCTCAATTAGTTGAATGGAGGATTCCTCAACTAAGGGGGAGAGATATATTGAAAAAGATATACTCAACTAAGGGGGAGAAGTATTGGGGTACAAGTAAAAGAAGAGTGAGTTAGAAAGGGGGAGCATTAAAGACTGTGCTTAGGATGAGAAGCAAGTCTAGTTTCTAAGGGGGTCTAGTTTCTAAGGGGGAGCCTTAGATGATGAAGCAAAAGAACTTTCAATTTTTTATGAAAGTGGAGATATAAGGAGAATTACATCACAATACTATTCTATTAGTCTTTCAATGTACTATGTATAAAGGCTAAGTGGAAGTAGTAAATTCACCAGAAGTTATAGAAATGGTATTGATTCGCCATTGTCTATATAGTAGGAACAGCTATTTTTCTTTAGTGAGAAAAGCTGTGTCAGAAATGGGAAGTGATTGTAAATCAAGAACTGCTGATAATCACCAATGTAAGATGTGAAGAATTATCACGCAGAGATATGAAGAATCAGAAATGAAGATGAGTTATCTATTGAAGATCAATTCAGTGCTAGAGGAACAATCATCTATCATTTCATCAACTGAAGATTCTGGAATTGTTAAATCTAAACCAGAGAAATTTTTTTTTGTATTATTTACTTAGTTCTTAAAATTTTTATCTTTTTCTTGTTTAAAGTGAGTTAGTTGAGTTATCCTCTAGGTATTTGCTTGTTATTGTCTAACAAACAAATAGGGGGAGATTGAAAGGCATATGATGTAGCCTATTTGTATTTCTAGGATACAACTCAACTTAAACAAGATTGTAATAGTAAATAGTATATAGACTGTCACAAGGAATCTCAGATAGTATTATCTGTCAGAAGAAAAAGATCAAGGTCAATCTACAGACTTGAAGAATTACTACATTGAAAGAAGTTCAGACATCTGATCAAGCCTCAGTGAAGTATTCGTTAAAGAAGTGGATTCATTTAAAGTGACAGATATTTCAACAGTGACAGAGACAGTACAGAAGAATTAATAGAGAGAGAAGAAAAAGAAAAGAAAAGGAACCAGATTTTAAAGTCAATATATGAAGAACAATCATTGCGGTTAGTCACTCATGAACCAGACAGTACATCGAGTGTCAACATTAAACAGTGGTTGTTTATCATTAACTTCAGTGGTTCAAGCTGCCAAGACTGGTATGCTAAGAAAAGAAAGGAACCAATTCATAGAGTCAGAAATAAAGAAAAGCCGTTGGAGTTAGTCGCTCATGAACCAGACCGTGCATCGAGCGTCAACAAAAATTCGGTGGTAATTCTTTATTACTTTCCGTGGTTCACAATTAAGTATGGACTATTAAAGGATTTATATTAATTCTACTTTAATTGATTAAATCAAATAATTAAATTAAATAAATAAATTAATTCTATCAGAATTAATATATTTGTTAAAGTAATTATTAGATTAATTAAATCAGAATTAATATGAAAAAGAAATAGTTATTTAAATGATTTTTATAAATCATTTGATTAATTATAAGCTGAAAAATATGATAATATAACTATCAAATGATAGTTATACCGATAGTCATATTCTGTTCAAAGTGTGACAGTTATATTTAGTTCAAAGTGTGACAGTCATATTTAGTTCAAAGTGTGACAGTCATATTTAGTTCAAAGTGTGACAGTCATATTTAGTTCAAAGTGTGACAGTCATATTCAGTTCAAAAGAAGACAGTCATATTCAGTTCAAAAGAAGACAGTCATATTCAGTTCAAAAGAAGACAGTCATATTCAGTTCAAAAGGTGACAGTCATATTCAGTTCAAACTGGATAGTCATATTTCATTCAAGAGGACAGTTATACCGATTGTTATATTAGACTGGATAGTTATACCGAAAGTTATATTGGACTGGATAGTCATACCGAAAGTTATATTTAAAGAGACACTCATATTACATTCATTCGATAGTCATACCGAATGTCATATTAGTGTTAACTGATTGTTATATCAGTTAAAACAAAGCAATATGACTATGGCTGTGTTATATAAAGCAGCAGAATGCAGAAGAACAAAAATCAGTCGAGCAAAACACAGAAAATACACACAGCAGCTCTTATATCTCTCTCAAGCTCAAGAACACTTACAAATTAAATTCTGTAAATTCAAGTTCATCTCAGTTGTAATATCCAATCCATTGGAACTTGTTTACTTGTGATTCTTGTACTACTAGCGAATTAAGTTTCCTAGTTCACAAGTTGATATCTTGATTTTTATTAACTAAATTAGCAAAGTTCATGTTGAATTTTCTAATTAGTTATTAATTACTTGATAATCGTTTGGACTGATTTTGTAACACCCATCAAGTTAATATATTGTTATATTCAACTTGAAATTTGTGTTATATTATTCCGCACAAAATATTCGTTTAAGTGAAAATTTTTTAACGAATAAATTTCGAGAAAATTGTATAGACTGTATTCAACCCCCCTTCTACAATCTTATCGGACCTAACAATATCATTTATTGTTAGAGTATTGATAGCATGACTTCATAAATTTTGTGCACCTGGCCGGTTTTGTTTTACATGTCCAGGAATACCATTTTCTTTTACTTATAAAAAGAGAAAAATTATTTACTTGGTTTATTATTCGATAATGTTATTGTAAAGCCAAGATCCAAGTATAGAGTCATATGCTGGCTTAATTAAATGTACGATATGTTTAACTTGGTTATAATTAATATGTTTTTTATAAAATTAATAGACATGTTTAATGATTTGTTTTCATGTACATAATTACGGAATGTTATTGTCTTGTTTTAATTTTTCCTTATAGTACAAATATTTTAATAATATTTGTTTATTGATTTTGCCATGGTAGATTGTACATTTTTTTATGTGCTAATCATATAAGTAAATTTTGGTAATTTCATTAAAACTTCCGATTGTATTGTATTATTAGATTGTTGATTTTTGAATCATTAAAAGGTGAAGTGGTGTACTGGTGGTACATGTAAATATGCAGCACTTTTGATTATTATATTAATATAATGTATATACAAGGTTACTGTGATGTGCCGAGTGTATTACTAATGATAACTAGAAAAATGTTTTGGTCATGGGCTATGTGCATCATGATGAGTTCATGCGTGTACTATATTGTTATATTTGAGTTAACATTTAATCGGCATAGATTTTGTATGCACTTAAGTGTGAGAGTAATCCGTGATTTGATATTTTGTGTAGGCTTAACTTGTATCATATTATTGGTATTTGGCACGTGTAAGGTAAGTTAACTTTCCGTGCTCTCCGGTATATTTTTAAAATGTTTTAATATTTGAACTATTTTTTGTTTTATATTTATAATATTTTTGTTACGAAAATTTGGATCAAGTATGAATTTTTAGATATAAGAATCCCCAGCTAGCTATGACTTATGAACCCGTTAGTAATTGCGTATAGTTCCGGAACTAGCCTATGATACCTTACTAGGGCGTGCTTTTTATGATGCCTTCGGGAGTGCACACTTTATGATACCTTAGTAAGGGGTGCATTATTGACACCTATGAACCTATGATACTGTCACCAGGTATTTGTGACCTTAGCGAACTGTGGAATTTATTATACATTTTTTAGTTTTGATTTTGGAACTGTGATTTACGAACTATGAAATTGTGAACTTTGATTTATGAAAATTTGTAAAATATTTTGTGAAAGTTACTTGATCCACTGGTTAGTCCAGTTAGTTTTTTTTGCTGGGCTATGTAGCTCATTATTTGTGAATTTTCAGCTACTAGCTGCGAGTATGGCATTTGGATTGGATTATTGTCGAACAAGTATCACTTAATAATGTTCTAGTTTTTAGCTGTTTAGATTCGAGGAGCTGCGTCTCAATGGATTTCATTTTACATTGGGTTATTTTATTTAGTTTCATTTCTGGATTTATAGAATATATTATGATATATTGGGATTTCATTATATGAGTTTACGGAATTTAAATTTTGTTATGATTATTCAATCGAATGTTAATAGTCCGAAAAGTCGGGCTGTTACAGTTGGTATCAAAGTAGACTTCTCTTCGGAATGTATTAGGTATGGGACTTGTACATTTCCTAGGGAGCGTTTTACAGTCCTGTAGACTTCCGCTTAGGATTGACCCGTAGGGTAGTGAATTAAAATTTTGGGATGATGTACTCGCTAATGTGAATTTTGACATGTGTGACTTTTTGTGTTATTTGATTTAGTGTGCTATGTGATCGTTATTTGTGCATCTAAAAGTCTTATTTTATTTATGAAGGGAAGTAAGGAAACATGAGCACTCGAGGCCGAGGTAACGGAAGCAACAACCACCACAACAACAACGGCAACAACAATGATGGGGGTAATATGTTTACCCTGCTAGCGCAAACCATAGCTACACTCGTTGGGAACCAGCAACCGGCTCAACGGAGCATTTTATCGGAGTTCAAGCGGTTAAATCCTCCTACTTATGATGGTGCAACGGATCCAGCTGTTGTCGAAAAATGGACAAAAGAAATGGAAAAGGTGTTTGAGCTGATGGGAAGTAATGATGCACAGAAAGTGACTTTAGCTGTGTATCATTTGCAGGGTAGTGCTTATGACTGGTGGTTGTTGGAGCAGAGAAGAAACGAAGGAAATCCTGACCCTATGACCTTGGAAAGATTCAAGACGACAATGACTGACAAGTACTTTCCAAGAACTGTACGTTTACAAAAGGAAAGAGATTTTATTCGGCTTGAGCAGGGAGATCAAACTATAGCAGAGTACGAAGCGGAGTTTGCTAAGCTCTCTAAATATGCTCCTACTTTGGTTGCAGATGAAGCTAGTCGAGCAAGAAGACTAGAAGAAGGACTTAGGGCTGACATCAGGCACACGGTAGCAAATTTTGAGCAAAATACATATGAGCAAGTGATTAATAAGGCTCTCGTGGTTGAAAGGGGTTTGATGGATGCAAAGAAGAAAAAAGATGAAGATGGTAAGAAGAGGAACGAGCCTGCCAGTGGATTCATTGATAATGGGACAGCAAAGAAGTTCGGCAATCGAGGATTTGGTGGAAATGCAAATAAGGGAGCTCAAGGGAACAAACTTCAGAGTTCTAGGTGCGGTCGTAATCATTTAGATAGAGACTGTCGATGGAACACGGGTGCTTGTTTTAGCTTGCAGTGAGATGGGACATAGGGTTGCAGAATGTCCAAAACGCTATCCAACCAAAGACAAAAATAATGATGCAAGTAAAGGCACTTTGGCAACTCTTCTTGGACCTACCTACAGACGAGTGTATCAACACCGACCGAAACAGGATTAAGGTATGATTTTACTTGCTAAGTCAGTTTAATTGAAAAGAATGTGTTATTTATGAACTTGTTGCATTTACGTGTATTTTTATCTTATATGAAATTTGAGGACAAATTTTTTTTTTAAGGTGGGTAGAATGTAATATCCCATAATTTCATAGGTAAAATTATATCATTTTATTAACCAAATTTGTCATTATACTAAATTACATTTTTTTTTTGTTATTATTTTTTTTTAATCGTAAAATTATGATTTATTTTATGTGTCAAATAATTCACTTTATATGATTGACTTTACTTAAGATAAGGTTTCGGTTACATGGGATATATATTATTAAAGAAGATTAGCATTGTTATTAAGTTACGTAACTTAGATAGGGCTCCAGTCCTACTCCTATATATCAACGAGAGACACCTAAATTTTACTGCACGGGATCTTTTTAGAACTACAATTTGGCAGGTATGGTTGTTAATAAGTAGATGCTATTTTTTATTTCATATCATTTATTGTTAGAGTATTGATAGCATGACTTCATAAATTTTGTGCACCTGGCCGGTTTTGTTTTACATGTCCAGGAATACCATTTTCTTTTACTTATAAAAAGAGAAAAAATTATTTACTTGGTTTATTATTCGATAATGTTATTGTAAAGCCAATATCCAAGTATAGAGTCATGTGCTGGCTTAATTAAATGTACGATATGTTTAACTTGGTTATAATTAATATGTTTTTATAAAATTAATAGACATGTTTAATGATTTGTTTTCATGTACATAATTACGGAATGTTATTGTCTTGTTTTAATTTTTCCTTATAGTACAAATATTTTAATAATATTTGTTTATTGATTTTGCCATGGTAGATTGTACATTTTTTTTATGTGCTAATCATATAAGTCAATTTTGGTATTTTCACTAAAACTTCTGATTGTACTGTGTATTATTAGATTGTTGATTTTTGAATCATTAAAAGGTGAAGTCGTGTACTGGTGGTACATGTAAACATGCAGCACTTTTGATTATTATATTAATATAATGTATATACAAGGTTAATGTG
Source organism: Saposhnikovia divaricata (assembly GCA_036435485.1). Classification (NCBI taxonomy): domain Eukaryota; kingdom Viridiplantae; phylum Streptophyta; class Magnoliopsida; order Apiales; family Apiaceae; genus Saposhnikovia; species Saposhnikovia divaricata. The sequence goes on from CM071594.1 coordinate 86,031,259, forward strand.
ATGTGCCGAGTGTATTAATAATGATAAATAGAAAAATGTTTTGGTCAGGAGCTATGTGCATCATGATGAGTTCATGCGTGTACTATATTGTTATATTTGAGTTAACATTTAATTGGCATAGATTTTGCATGCTCTTAAGACCCATTTAGTATATACATTTTACACGTTTTCTTCCTTCTGTAGAATGTGAGAGTAATCCGTGATTTGATATTTTGTGTAGGCTTAACTTATATCATATTATTGGTATTTGGCACGTGTAAGGTAAGTTAACTTTTGGTGCTTTCCGGTATATTTTTAAAATGTTTTAATATTTGAATTGTTTTTTGTTTTATATTTATAATATTTTTATTACGAAAATTTGGATCAAGTATGAATTTTTAGATATAAGAATTCCCAGCTAGCTATGACTTATGAACCCGTTAGTAATTGCGTATAGTTCCGGAACTAGCCTATGATACCTTACTAGGGCGTGCTTTTTATGATGCCTTCGGGAGTGCACACTTTATGATACCTTAATAAGGGGCGCATTATTGACACCTATGAACCTATGATACTGTGTCACCAGGTATTTGTGACCTTAGCGAACTGTGGAATTTATTATACGTTTTTGAGTTTTGATTTTAGAACTGTGATTTACGAACTATGAAATTGTGAACTTTGATTAATGAAAATTTGTAATATTTTGTGAAAGTTACTTAATCCACTGGTTAGTCTGGTTAGTTTTCTTGTTGGGCTATGTAGCTCATTATTTGTGAATTTTCAGGTACTAGCTGCGAGTATGACATTTGTATTGGATTAGAGTCGAACAAGTATCACTTAATAATATTCTAGTTTTTAGCTGTTTAGATTTGAGGAGCTGCGTCTCAATGGATTTGATTTTACATTGGGTTATTTTATTTAGTTTCATTTCTGGATTTATAGAATATATTATGATATTTTGGGATTTTATTATATGAGTTTACGGAATTTAAATTTTGTTATGATTATTTAATCGAATGTTAATAGTCCGAAAAGTCGGGCTGTTACAATTAATGTATGTATTCTACTCTAAATAGGATTAATGTAAAAATTCATAATTATATTTTCTCTTGAGATTCTGACTGCTTTCATTTGGATGCTAATTGTTAAATCATCAATAAATTAAAGATAATTTTATGAGCTTCGCGTGGACTGTAAAATGGCTGTTACAATTAATGTATGTATTCTACTCTAAATAGGATTAATGTAAAAATTCATAATTATATTTTCTCTTGAGATTCTGACTGCTTTCATTTGGATGCTAATTGTTAAATCATCAATAAATTAAAGATAATTTTATGAGCTTCGCATGGACTGTAAAATCATCCAAATCTGATTTTTATATCTCGAGAGAGAGCCTAAATAGTAAATATGAACCTTTTTTAATACTAAAAAAATAAAATAAAATCCAGTTCTAATACAATTTTTTATATCCTTCAGATTATAACTTCTTTTTAAAATTCAGTTCTAATACAATCATTTTAATTATATCCTTTTTAGATTATAATATTTTTTTTAATATGATATAATCTTGATCGTCTATTTTTAAAAATATTATATTCGACGGTTGAGATTATTTTGGCGGTACAGTGACCGAACCAAAATTATGGATAAAATCCCTCTTACGTTTATTATATATAAGGATATAATTTGGTATCAAAGTACCATCAAAACGTGATTTTACACATTAATAAAATTTATTTTATTAATTATATATTTAAGATCATTTTAAGAAATATCAAGAAAATATAACATGATTTTGATAAATATATTATTTGTGTACTCAACATGTTTATAATAAAAATATTGTAACTGCAATAGTAATTCAACAATTTATATATTTTATTAAATAATTATATATAATTCTAAATCAAACTTTATAAAAAAATTAATAAAATAATATCAAATTATAATAATTTATGCAAAAGTACAATTAATATTTAAATATTTATTTATATTATAATACTAGTAAACGGGAAGCGTTTAATTTTTTTTATTAAGTTTCTTTTTTGCATTAAATATTATTTTAATAATATCTTAATTAATCATCAATTACACTGTTAAAAATATATAAATTTATTTTATTTTATTTATATAAAAATTAGAAAACTTTATTTGAACAATATATTTATTATTTCAATATAAACCATTAATTATATATATAATTAAGATAATTTTGAGGTAAATTAAAGATTTAAAATTGTTTACATTACATCATTTCTATTCCGTATTCAAGATTGATGTAATTTCTTTTCAAAGTTTTTAGTTGAAGAAAAGAAAAGAAGATAAGAGAAGAACATTGTTGTATTTCTACACCACTAACTTTAGAATCTCTTTCCTCCTCGCACATCTTTCTATTCAACAAACAAGCCCTCAGTATCCCGGCCTTTCCTCCGACGGTGCTTCTTGTTATTCCCAGATTACACACTTGTATAATTGTAGAAGGGGGGGTTGAATACAATTCTTGATATTTATAAATTTCTGATAAGAACTCCAGAAATCTATACTTAGATAATTGCTTGTAAAAGATAAATGCACAAACACATAAAAATCAGGTGGTTAAATGCACCACCTGAAGCTTTTATTCGAAGAAAACTCTGTGATACAAAAGTACACAGCTTCTATTTTTACAACTCTTTGCTCTCTAAGAATATTCAATAGAAACCCTAAGCAAGATGTATCTGTTTTCTTAACTTACAAAGAGTTGCTACACTTGGTTATAAATCCCAAGTTTTACAAGTACTACTGGAATAAGATAATACTAATCTAATTCTAGTTGACTTGCTACTACACTCCAAATACACATGTAGCCGAAAGGTTGTCCTTGTGTTCAGACATGTCTCCTGCACCTTTCTTGTATTCATAGTGTAAATAGAATGCTTCTTTCTTCTGTGTTTCCAAAGTATGGCTGCCATACTGCTTTTTGTATCTACTATCAACCCATGTGATCTGTCAGTCAAACATGTCCTTATCAACTGCTAATCCCCAGCTAGTCATAGAAGACAGTGTCAATGATTATCCGTTGATGTTGTACACTGACATCCGTTGATGATGTATTGAGCGGTATCCGTTGATCTTGAGACTTGAGCTGTATCCGTTGATAGAGTGGATTTGAGTTGTATCCGTTGATAGAGTTTTGTCTTCATCTGTTGATACACTTTCACTTAGACAGAATTACATAGCATAGCTTATTTACAATTGGCTACCCTATTCTGTCTATCCGTTGATAGTCAACATGACTGTGGATAAAAACCCTATCAACTGATAACATAGAGATACTTGCAGTATGCTACAAAACCTCATCCGTTGATGAGCTACCTGTCAACGGATAGAGTTATAAATCCTCATCCGTTGACAGCTACAAAACCTTATACAATTTGATTAATTGTGAAGTTATCATCAAGTACAAAATATTCCTAACAATCTCCCCCAATTTATACTTGATGGCAATAAAGCATAAATTCAGGACCTTGATGATAACAAAACATTCCTAAAGATATATAAAGAACAATGCATAAATTGTATTAAGCTACAAAAATTAAAAACTGAAAGTTTGAGAAATTTACAGAGAAGTGCTCCTCTAGACTGAGCAGATTAAGACTGTTTCTTTCCTCTTGTTGGCATCACCCTTGATTTTCCTTCTTTGGCAGAGTTGGACTCAATCTGTATTTGGAGTTGCCTATAGAAGGCATCTTCTTCATCTACCTTTGGATTTAGCTTTTGTTGTAACCATCTCAGGTATTGAGAACTAGCCTTTGGTAGTTGGTCTTCTAACCTGAAGAATCTCCTGTTACCATCTTCATCCCTGAACTCCATCATCCAGAAGGGTTGAAGGTGGATTTTCTGTCCATTGTATGGGATCTTCATTTTCCTTGGTAGACTTGATGGTGAGTTCCATTCCCTCCTTATTTGTTCTATTCTGTCCATTATCTCCCCTTTTGCTATCTTGGAGAACCCTGTGTATCTCTTGATTGCAGAGAACACTTTGGTTAAGGTATGATAATTTTCTCCAAGAACCCTTTGTAGTGGCCATGTCCTTTCCATTCCTCCCTTGTATACAAAGACCAATCTTTCAGGCAAATGTCTATATTTGTCAATTCCTCTTACTTCTGACAATTCATCCAGATAAAGATTCATGCCAGAGTATTCTTCAATATCTACCTGATAGATAAAATCATCCTTGTTTTCCAAGATTGGCTGCCTGACAATAGCAGGTACCCTAGCAACTTGAATTGGTTCCTTTGAAGGTTGCTTCCTTGGTTTCCTTTTCTTCTGTATAGGCTTCTGTTGAGGCTTCAGCAAGAATGAAGGAACCTCAATGGAGTCAAGATTCATTGGTTCCTCTTTAGGTACTATAGGCTCACCATGGAAATTCACAGCTGGGTTGAATACTTTTACATCAATAGGTTGTGATGAACCAACTGTCTCCTTGTTTTCAATTTCTGGAGAGACAGGCCTCCTTGCCTTTGATTTTATTCTCTTAGATTTGGATTTGGGGGCTGATTTCCCTTTCTTTTTGAATTTGGGGACTTCCTCGGGTTCCCTCAATTCATCCTCTACCTCATTCAATAACTCTTGAGCCAGCCTTGCTTGCTTCTCATCTGAGTTTTCATATTGATATTCAGTGCTTGGTTGAGATTCTCTTAGCAGCCTTGAAGTCTCTTCTCTCTTGGCTTCAACAAATCTAGGATGGCTGTTGGATATGTTTAGAACTTTTCCATTCCTTATGATTACAGCCATCCATTCTCTTACACAACTGTTAGTCTTCTCCTTGAATTCCTTGATTTGCTTACCCATCAGCTTCCCTTCATCATCCTTGGGAAATGGAAAGTCCAGTTGTAACTTGTTCTTCCCATTTGCTTTTGGTGGTGAGTAGGGTCTTGTTTTGATGTAGGGTTCAAATTCTTTAACATGAGAAGACTCAGCATCATAGAATGTAGGAGCCACAATTGCTGGAGTGAGCACCTTCAGAATTGTTGTAGATATTGTTGGAGCTGAGGTTTGGCTAGAGAACAGAGTTGATGCAATAGATTGATTGATCAATCTTTCTGTCCTCATTATCCTTTCATAGTTTTCCTCTTTCATCTTTTGTAGAGCTTCAATTTTGGCTAGCTTTTCCTCTTCTGTCAAGTTTGAGAAATCAAACTCTTCAGATAGAGCTACTTGTTCAGGTTTGGAATTGCTGGGGGAGGCTGTGACAATGAAGTCCTGTGGATTGACCACTATGGTAAGCTGCTGCTCCCCCTCACTTGCTGCTTCCCTTCTTTCAGAAATTAAGATTTGACTTGTAGTTGCCACAGCCTCTTCCACTTTCTCCCCCTTTTTGTTAGCTTCAAGGGTTTGACTAGAAGTTGGGGCTGCAACTAACTTTTCTAACAGTTGGGTTTGCAGTTTCTGATGTTGAAGAAATTGCTCCATCTGGGATTCCATCTTTTCCACTCTTGAGTTGAGTAGTTGCACAGACTCAGCCAGGTTGTCTTCTTTGATGAACCTTTGTTGCAACACCCTCTGAGTGGCTGTATGAGCTAGTTGCTCTAGCTTGGAATCCACAGAGATCTTCACATCCTTGATTTCTTGTTTGACCTCCTCTAAGTTGGATCTCTGAATCACCATTTGCATCTTTTGTAACTTAAGGGAGTCAATTGCCTGTTGAAGAACAACCTTTCTCTGTGGATCTGCTTCTGGGTGCTCAGCCAGGGCAGATTTATATTGCCTTATGATTTCCATATCAAGTTAATGATAGGTGTAGTTGTGAGCAAATGTAAAATCATGAATACTGCTACCACCTTCATCTTCAGAGCTCTGGCTATCTTCATCTTCAGAATTGTCAAATTCTTCACTCTCAGCAGTGGTTGGCAGAGCTGCTATAGATTCCTTAGCTCTAAGTAGAGACTGTGAGGTGTGCACTAGGTGCATTGCCTCCTCTGCTTCCACATTGCCCTGTTGTGCTAGAATTTGATAGGCAGGAACAGGGTGAGTAAAGGTTTCAGCATCCAAAGAAATGGAGTCAATCATGGACTGATATTCTCTTTGATATTCCATTTCCTTGGCTGCATCCTCAACCTCCATTGACTCACTAGCAATGGCTGCTTCTTCCATCCTTATTTCTCCTGTAGTCCCTCATCTCTCTTTTCTTGCATCAAGGGCTCCCCTTGGCTCACACCTCTCACACCCTCACCTTCACCTACTAAAGTGGAACTCTCAAACTCTCCTTTTGCCTGACCGGAAGAAATGGCCAGCCTCTCATTATTTACCTCTCCTTTTGCCTGCTCACAAGGCAGCCTCTCACTCCCTTCCCTCAATCCTAAAAGTGTTTCAACTACTGAGAACTCCTCCACACTTGACACAGGAATGTCAGATATAGCAGTGGTAGAGTGAGTTATCAACGGATAAGGAATATCCGTTGATGGAGTAGTTATAGCTGTCAACGGATGGCTAGATAGAGGTGCATCCGTTGACGGAGAAACACTTGTCAACGGATGAAGGATATCCGTTGAGGAAGGAATAATTTTATCCGTTGAAGAGAAAACCAACACTGAATCTGTGGAGATTGATTTTAAGTTCGAGGCCACAGTCTGTGTTGAGAATTCTGGAAGGGAAGATTGATGGTCCAACAAATCATCTAAAAGATGATGACCACCAATTGCAGAGTGGGGCTTCTCCAAGAATCTTAAAGATGGAGAATCAGGAATTGATGTAGATATCATATCCACATCCAGAGATGGAGTTGGTGATGGTGGATTGTAATGTGTGTCGATTTGAAGATTAAGATCAAGGGGCTGTGACTCCACATTTATTGAAGCCACATCAAACTGAGTTTGGGAAGGTACAGTTTCCTGTACTGTGTGTGCACCCTGTGATTCCCCTGTGGTTTTAGATTTCACTCTTCTTCCATAGGTTTTTGAGATTGGGCTATATGTGTCTCTAACCCTCTTGTGCAGTGTTCCTTGTGGGGAACTTGATTCAGCAGTCACACTCTGTTGAGAGAGTGTAACTAGAATTTGGCCTGTAGTTACATTAGCAGCCTTTTGAGAGACTGAAATGGTGGTTGCACTCATCTCTCCTTCCTTATCTTTAGGGCTTCTTTGATGTTCACCCTGTCCCTCACCACTCACTACCACCTTCACACTCCCCTCAAGAGTTTTGGTAGGTTTTACAACAGGTGTCTTTTGAGAGACACTTGAGGTTTGCTTTTTAGACTGTGATTTTGGAACTCTGGATTTGGTCACTTTGGTAGGAGCCTGTTTGGTCACAACTACAAACTCCATTGTGACACTAGAAGGCAAAGAAATTTGGGGGTTGGAGATAGGGGTTTCAGAGTTAGAAATAGTTACCTGAACAATTGGTAGATATACCAATTGTACTCCTGCATTGAGCTGTATCCGTTGATATTGAGACTTGAGTTGTATCCGTTGATAGAGTGGATTTGAGTTGTATCCGTTGATAGAGTTTTGTCTTCATCTGTTGATACACTTTCACTTAGACAGAATTACATAGCATAGCTTATTTACAATTGGCTACCCTATTCTGCCTATCCATTGATGGTCAACATGACTGTGGATAAAAACACTATCAATTGATAACATAGAGATACTGCAGTATGCTACAAAACCTCATCCGTTGATGAGCTACCTGTCAACGGATAGAGTTATAAATCCTCATCCGTTGACAGCTACAAAACCTTATACAATTTGATTGATTGTGAAGTTATCATCAAATACAACATATTCCTAACAATCTCCCCCAATTTATACTTGATGGCAATAAAGCATAAATTCAGGACCTTGATGATAACAAAACATTCCTAAAGATATATATAGAACAATGCAAAAATTGTATTAAGCTACAAAAATTAAAAACTGAAAGTTTGAGAAATTTACAGAGAAGTGCTCCTCTAGACTGAGCAGATTAAGACTGTTTCTTTTCTCTTGTTGGCATCACCCTTGATTTTCCTTCTTTGGCAGAGTTGGACTCAATTTGCATTTGGAGTTGCATATAGAAGGCATCTTCTTCATCAACCTTTGGATTTAGCTTTTGTTGTAACCATCTCAGGTATTGAGAACTAGCCTTTGATAGTTGGTCTTCTAACCTGAAGAATCTCCTGTTACCATCTTCATCCCTGAACTCCATCATCCAGAAGGGTTGAAGGTGGATTTTCTGTCCATTGTATGGGATCTTCATCTTCCTTGGTAGACTTGATGGTGAGTTCCATTCTCTCCTTATCTGTTCTATTCTGTCCAGTATCTCCCCTTTTGCTATCTTGGAGAACCATGTGTATCTCTTGATTGCAGAGAACACTTTGGTTAAGGTCAGATAGTTTTCTCCAAGAACCCTCTGTAGTGGCCATGTCCTTTCCTTTCCTCCCTTGTATACAAAGACCAATCTCTCAGGCAAATGTTTATATTTGTCAATTCCTCTTACTTCTGACAATTCATCCAGATACAGATTCATGCCAGAGTATTCTTCAATATCTGCCTGATAGATAAAATCATCCTTGTTTTCCAAGATTGGCTGCTTGACAATAGCAGGTACCCTAGCAACTTGAATTTGTTCCTTTGAAGGTTGCTTCCTTGGTATCCTTTTCTTCTGTATAGGCTTCTGTTGAGGTTTCAGCAAGAATGAAGGAGCCTCAATGGAGTCAAGATTCATTGGTTCCTCTTTAGGTACTATAGGATCACCATGGAAATTCACAGCTGGGTTGAATATTTTTACAGAAATAGGTTGTGATGAGCCAACTATTTCCTTGCTTTCAATTTCTGGAGAGACAGGCCTCCTTTCCTTTGATTTCACTCTCCTTTTAGGTTTGGATTTGGGGACTGATTTCACTTTCCTTTTAGGTTTGGATTTGGGGACTTCCTCAGGTTCCCTCATTTCATCCTCTACCTCATCCATTCACTCCTGAGCTAGCCTGGCTTGCTTCTCATCTGAGTTTTCATATTGATTTTCTTCACTTGGATGAGCTTCCCTTAGAAGTTTGGAGGTCTCCTCTCTTTTTGCTTCAACAAATTTAGGATGGCTGTTGGATATATTTAACACTTTTCCATTCCTTATTATTACAACCATCCAATCTCTTACACTCTTATTTGTCTTTTCCTTGAATTCTTTGATTGTCTTTCCCATTAGCTTCTCATCATCATCCTTGGGAAATGGAAAGTCCAATTGGAACTTGTTCTTCCCATTTGCCTTTGGTGGATAGTAGGCTCTGGTTTTTATGTATGGTTCAAATTCTTTGACATAAGATGGTTCAGCATCATAGAATGTAGGAGCCACAATCTCTGGAGTGAGCACCTTTAGAATTGTAGTTGATATTGTTGGAGCTGAGGACTGAGTAGAGAACAGAGTTGATACAATTGATTCATTGATCATCCTCTCTGTTCTCATCATTCTTTCATTTGCCTCCTTGTTGATTTTTTCTAATTCTTTAATTCTGGCTTGCCTCTCATCTTCTGAGATTTTTGATAAGTCAGGAACTGGAAGAACAGCCTTTTGTTTCTTCGCAAGGGAAGCCTCTATAGTAAAGTCTTTTGGATTGACCACTATCATTGGGTGTTGCTCCCCCTCAATTTGTGCTATCTTGCTACTGGAAGCTGGAATTTGACTAGAAGTAGCTGCAACCTCTTCTACCTTTTTCTCCCCCTTTTTGTTAGCATCAAGGGCTGGAGGTGAGGCTGCAAGCAGCCTTGCCATTAGCTCAGTCTGTTTGGCTTGATTGGCAGTGAGTGTCTGCATTTGAGATTCCATACTATCCACTCTGGAGGAGAGATGCTGAACAGATTTGGTCAGGCTATCTTCCTTCAATAATTTGCTAGTCAGCACCTTCTGAGTGGTAGTAGGGGCTAGTGCCTCAATCCTGGCATCTAGTTCCACTTTCATTTCTCTAATTGCAGTTTGGACCTCCTCCTGTTGTGTTCTTTGAATGACCATGTGCATTTTTTGAAGTTTCAGGGAGTCCATTATTTGCTGAAGGACAGCCTTTCTCTGTGGATCTGCATTTTGTTGCTCAGCCCTAGCAGATTGATATTGCTTCATAATCTCCACATTGAAGTCACCAGCCACAGTGGCAGTAGAAAATAGCCATTCTGGAGTATCTGCCACATTGACTTCTTCATCATTTGCTGTGCTGTCACTGTCATCACTACCAAACTCTTCAATGTCAGCATCTGAAGGCAGAGTTGTCAAAGCTTCCTTTGCTCTTTGTAGAGATTGTGAGGTGTGCACTAGGTGCATTGCCTCCTCTGCCTCCACATTGCCCTGTTGTGCCATGACTTGATAGGCAGAAACAGGATGAGTAAAGGTTTCAGGATCCAAAGAGATGGAGTCAATGATTGACTGATATTCTTGTCTAAATTCCATCTCTTTAGAAGCTTCATTAACCTCCATTAACTCACTTGCAATGGCTGGATCTTCCTACCTTATTTCTCCTGTAGTCCCTTCTCTCCACTCATCTCTCTTTTCTTGCATCAGGGGCTCCCCCTGGCTCACACCTCTCACACCCTCACCTTCACCTACTAAGGTGGAACTCTCTTGCTCTCCTTTTGCCTGACCTGAAGAAATGGTCAGCCTCTCATTATTTGCCTCTCCTTTTGCCTGCTCACAAGGCAGCCTCTCACTCCTTTCCCTCAATCCTAAAAGTGTTTCAACTACTGAGAACTCCTCCACACTTGACACAGGATAAGGGATATTCGTTGATGGAGTAGTTATAGCTGTCAATGGATGGCTAGACATAGGCGCATCCGTTGATGGAGAAACACTTGTCAACGGATGAAGGATATCCGTTGTTGAAGGAATGATAATATCCGTTGAAGTGAAAACCAACACTGAATTTGTGGAGATTGATTTTAAAGATGAGGCCACAGATGTTGTTGTGAATTCAGGAATGGAAGGTTGATGGCCCAACAAATCATCTAAAAGATGATGACCACCAATTGCAGAGTGGGGCTTCTCCAAGAATCTTAAAGATGGAGAATCAGGAATTGATGTAGATATCATATCCACATCCAGAGATGGAGTTGGTGATGGTGGATTGTAATGTGTATCGATTTGAAGGTTAAGATCAAGGGGCTGTGACTCCACATTTATTGAAGTCACATCAAACTGAATTTGAGAAGGTACAGTTTGCTGTACTGTGTGTGCAACCTGTGCTTCCCCTATGGTTATAGATTTTACTCTTCTTTCATAGGTTTTTGAGAGAGGGCTAGTGTCCCTTACCCTTTTGTGCAGAGTTGCTGTAGAACTAGTAGTCACACCCTGTTGAGAGGATGTAACTTGGGCTTGGCTATTTGGTGCACTTTCCTCACCTACCTTACTCTTAGGGCTTGCACCCTGTCCCTCACCACTCACTACCTCCTTCACACTCCCCTCAAGAGTTGTGGTAGTTTTTGCAATAGGTGCTTTTTGAGAAACACCTGAGGTTTGTCTCTTAGATTTTGGTTTGGAAACTTTTGTTTTAGTCACTTGGGTAGGAGCCTGTTTGGTCACTACTACAGACTCCATTGTGACTAAGGAAGGCAAAGAAATTTGGGGGTTAGAGATAGGAGTTTCAAGGTTAGAAAGAGTTACCTGAACAATTGGTAGATATACCAATTGTACTTCTGCATTGGAGTTCATTCGAATTAAATCACTTAAGACTCTCTTCTCCTGAACAAAACATTGGAACTTGCTATCCGGGTTAGCAATGGATAGCTTATTCTCAGATACATGCAGTGCTAAGAGCATTAAAAATCTAGCAAAGTAGATATTCTTGCTCCTAGTTTCCTTTTTACCCAACTTTGCAGCTATCTCATACATAACTAATGTGCCAAAATTATAGAATTTATCATTTAAGAGCATACACATCATAGTTAGCATGGACTGGGTAACAGCATCAAAATTACTAATTTTTCCTGAAAAAGTTTTAATGAAGGCATCACAGAAATAGCTCCATTCTTTAACCATTCCTTTCCTAACAATTTTCCCTAAGTTTTCAGTACTAAGGGCATAATTAATAGAATTAAGCATGGCAACAATTTCAGCATCAGTGGGTACTTTCAGACAGTTATTCTCAGGCAATTTTAAACAAGCAGTTATTACATCAGAATTAACCACATAGTTTTTACCCTTTAAAGAAAAAGCAATTGTACCGTCTGTGCCATTGTACTCAGCAGATGTCCACATTTCTTCAATTACCTCGTGGATTAAGGGAGTGGTGGCAGTCATAGCATATGACAGTTTGCATTTCTTCACGAAACTCATCAAAGTGTGGTAAGCTTCTGGAGCATTCACTGTGTCAACAAAGGCCGCGAAATTGTTCTTCTCATAGGTAAACCCAGTGGAGGACATCATCTTAACAATGGGCGCCATTGATTGGACTTTGGTTACAGAGAGTTTTAGAGAAGAAGATGCAGTTAACTTTTGATATGCTTGAAAATGAATAAAAGTGAGATGTGAGAGTACAAGTCAGCCTTTTATATTTTTCAAGAATTAAAAATGAAATAATTAAAAGTAATTACTCCATTGGTCAAAAGTAACTCTCAGATAATAAATAAAAAGAGAATAAGTATAGTCATGATTAGATATACACGGTTACCAACGGTTATATAAAAAATGTATATCAACGGATATAGAATGAACGGTTGAGATACAGTTTATCCGTTGATGACGTGGATAGCCTGTTACCCGTTGACATGCGAAAATCTAGTAATGTGTTTATACTATCAACGGATAAAAGGATATCCGTTGATAAGCTAATTTTGCCTTAGACAAAATTTCTGCAGAAAATTTTTCTGAAAGTTTTAACTTTCAAGTAAATCAAAACACATTTCTAGCTTCAAAGCAGTGAAATCAAATATCACTAGGAATTATGACAAGTTAAGCATACCTAGCTCACCTACCAATCTTGTGAATGTGGATTCATCAAGAGGCTTGGTGAAGATATCTGCAAGCTGCATTTCACTTGGCACAAAGTGCATTTCTACTGTACCATTCATCACATGTTCTCTAATGAAGTGGTATTTGATGTCAATGTGTTTGGTTCTCGAATGTTGCACTGGATTCCCTGTGATGGCAATAGCACTTGTGTTGTCAAAGAAAATTGGAATCTTCTCAATTTTTAGACCATAGTCAATGAGTTGGTTTCTCATCCATAGAATCTGTGCACAACAGCTTCCAGCAGCAATTTACTCAGCTTCAGCTGTAGAAGTGGAGACTGAGTTTTGTTTCTTACTGAACCATGAAACAAGCCTGTTTCCTAGAAATTGACAGGAACCTGTAGTACTTTTCCTATCAACTCTGCAACCTACATAATCTGCATCTGAATAGCCAGTTAGATCAAAACCAGATTCTCTTGGGTACCAAATGCCAAGGTTTGGTGTTCCCTTGAGATACCTGAAAATTCTTTTAATAGCTATTAAGTGAGACTCTCTAGGGTCAGCTTGAAATCTAGCACAAAGACAAGTAGAAAACATTATATCAAGTCTACTAGCTGTTAGGTATAGAAGTGAACCTACCATGCCTCTATAGCTTGAGATGTCCACAGACTTTTCCTTAGTATTCAACTCAAGCTTAGTTGCAGTGGCCATAGGTGTTTTAGCAGATGTACAATCCATTAAGTCAAATTTCTTTAAGAGATCATAAATATATTTTGTTTGACTTATGAAAATGCCCTCATTAACTTGCTTTACTTGTAGGCCAAGAAAGTAAGTTAATTCACCCATCATGCTCATTTCATACCTACTTTGCATAAGTTTGGCAAACTTTTTGCAAAGCTTCTCATCTGTAGACCCAAAAATAATATCATCTACATAGATTTGAACAAGTATTGAAGAGCCATTAATATCCCTATGAAATAAGGTTTTATCTACTGTACCTCTAGTGAAGTGGTTCTCCAAAAGAAATTGAGATAAAGTGTCATACCAGGCTCTTGGTGCTTGCTTCAAACCATAAAGTGCTTTCATGAGAAGATATACATATCCTGGAAATTCTGGATCCTCAAAGCCAGGAGGTTGATGGACATAGACCTCTTCTTCCAGTTCCCCATTTAGAAAGGCACTTTTGACATCCATCTGATAGACTTTGAAATTGACATGTGCTGCATAGGCTAGAAAGATTCTTATTGCCTCAAGTCTTGCCACTGGAGCAAAAGTTTCATCAAAATCTATTCCTTCTTCTTGAGAGTAGCCCTTTGCCACTAATCTAGCTTTATTCCTCACAATTATGCCATTTTCATCTGTCTTATTCTTGAGAACCCATTTAGTACCTATGACACTTCTATCATCAGGTTTGGGCACAAGTTTCCATACTTTATTTCTTTCAAATTGGTTTAGCTCTTCTTGCATTGCTAACACCCAATCTGGATCTAGAAGGGCATCTTCCACTTTCTTAGGTTCCTCTTGAGACAGGAAGCTACTGTATAGACATTCTTCTTGAGTGGCCCTTCTAGTTTGGACTCTTGAATTTGATTCACCAATGATTAACTCAAATGGATGATTTATAGTCCATTTTCTTACAGGTGGAAGGTTTGATCTTGATGAGGTTGCTTCATTTCCATGATCATGTTGATTTAGCATTGAATTTTGACCTTGAGAAACTCCCCCTGAGTTTGTTGTCCTTGCTGAATTATGAAGTTGACTGTCAATGGATGCATCATTTTGCCTGTCGACGGATGCTTGAGAATATCTGTTAACGGATGCATCTCTAATAGTGTCAACGGATGTTGCAGAATGACTGTCAACGGATGTTGTAGAGTGACTATCAACGGATGCTTCATTTTCAGTGTAAGCATCACTTCTAGTTGGTATAACAGCTCTAGGTGGATCTCTGTGGTCATGATCTTCATTTTCCTCATCATCATCATAGTACATTCTTCCTTCACCTTCATTCTCAAATTCCAACTTTTCATGGTAACCTTCATCATTTAGGCCTAGAATCTTTTGATCATCAAACACAACATGTACAGATTCCATAACAATGTTGGTTCTTAGATTGTAGACCTTGTAGGCTTTCCCTGCTGCATATCCAACGAAAATAGCTTCATCTGCCTTTGCTTCAAATTTGCCCAAGTTATCTCCATGATTCCTTAGCACAAAACACTTACATCCAAAGACATGTAGGAAAGCTAAAGTTGGTTTCTTGTTGGTTAATAACTGATAAGGAGTCATTCCTCTAGCTTGATTGACCAAGGAAATATTCTGAGTAAAGCATGCAGTGTTGACAGCTTCAGCCCAGAAATATGTTGGTAACCTTGATTCACTTAACATTGTTCTAGCTGCTTCAATGAGAGTTCTGTTTTTCCTTTCAACAACCCCATTTTGTTGAGGTGTTCTGGCAGCAGAAAACTCATGGACAATTCCATTCTCTTCACAGAAAATCTTCACTGTGGAATTCTTGAATTCAGTACCATTGTCACTCCTGATTCTTTGTACTCTGTCTTCAGAACCATTGTTTAGCATTCTGAGGTGATTGATGATGATTTCACTTGCACAATCCTTGGAGTGCAGGAAGAAGGTCCATGTGAACTTAGAAAAATCATCTACAATCACCAGACAGTATTTCTTCTTTGAAATAGACATGACATTTACTGGACCAAATAAATCCATATGCAGCAATTGAAGAGGCTTAACAATGGATGACTCTGTCTTGCTTTTGAAAGATGATTTCTTTTGTTTCCCTAATTGGCAGGCATCACACAGCCCATCTCTGACAAACTCCAATTGAGGGATTCCTCTAGCAAGATCCTTTCTTACCAAATCATTCATAACTTTAAAATTCAAATGTGACAGCTTCTTATGCCATAGCCAACTCTCATCCTTACTTGCTTTGCTGAAGAGACAAGTAATGGATTCTGAGCATGCTGAATTGAAGTCAGCTATGTAAACATTTCCTTTTCTAAAGCCTGTCAATACCACATTGTTGTCTTCCTTGGCAGAAACAACACAGGCTTCTTTTGTGAACTTTACTTCATAGTCTTTGTCACAAATCTGACTGATACTCAGCAAGTTGTGCTTCAAACCTTCAACTAAAGCCACTTCTTCAATGATGACATTGTCTTTTGAAATCAGGCCATATCCCTTAGTATATCCTTTGCTGTCATCTCCAAAGGTAATTCTAGGGCCAGCTCCTTCCTTGAACTCTGTGAGCAGGGTTGAATCTCCTGTCATGTGCCTAGAGCATCCACTGTCTAGGTACCATAGATTCCTTCTGTTTCCCTGCACATATTTCAAAAAACAAATCAAGTTGATTTTGGTACCCAAGCTTCCTTGGGTCCTTTCTTGTTAGCCTTTGACTTTGTACTCTTAGCATTCTTCAACTTAGGTGTAGATGCTTGAGTGATGGGGTTTGACAAATGCTCATTAGCATGAATATTGGATGCATGCATGTGTGGAAAATTGCCATACATATTATTCATGTTAGGTATGTTCCATGACATTTGTGGCACATTCATAGATTGAAAGTACGGATTAGACATATATGGCATGTTCACATATGGATTTGAAAAACTAGCATTTTGATAGAAACCAGGCATTGCAGGCATACATGGCATTGGTTGAGGTACATGAACAGGAGCCTTGTTGACAATCTTGCAATTAGAAGATAGATGATTGACACTATTACAATTACTACAAGTTTTCCTAGGAGCAAACTTGTCAGGAGAGTAATTGTTTTTCTTGTTGATGCCTATCTTACCATTTCTGTTCTTTTTCTTTTTGCCCTCAATTTCTACCTTTTCATTGTCTGATTTACCAACAGCCTTTTTGTTGTGTAAATCACCTGTCTTAGCCTTCCCACTGGATTTGGTTTTGCGGCACTCACCACTAACAAAATTCTTGTTTACTGGACCATACTTGATATCCAGTTTCCTAAGTTCCTTCTTACTAACAGACTTTTTGTTAGTCGACGGATACCTCTCATCCGTTGACGGTTCATCTGTCAACGGATGATCACTATCCGTTGTTTCACAAATAGTCTCTAGATCCTCAAGGCCAGGTTCTAGCTCCTTTTTCTTTTGAGTCCAGGTATCCTTCACAAATGATTCTATTCCCTGAACTTCTATTATGTTTTGAGAAATATTCCTACAACTTTGAAATTTAGCAATTATCCCTTGTTCTTTTTCAAGCTGGTCTTTAAAAATCAGTTCTCTTTTTAACACAGCTTCAAGTTCACTTTTAGCATTATTGCAATCAACTCTCATTTTCTCAAATTCTAGAAATTGAGTTTCTAGAGCAGCATTTCTATCACTTAAAAAAAGATTATACTCTTTAATTCTATTGTTCTCTTTAGTAAGTGATTTAAGAGTAACACTTAAGTGATATAGTTCAGTAGACATTTCATCTATAACACTATTGCATTCCTCTTTGGTGAGCTCAGAGAGATTAGTAGAAAATACCTGATTGCTAGCTGAACTTGCTTCCTGCTCTCCAGAATCAGCCATTAAAGCAAGGTTGACTAACTCAACATCATCATCAGAATGATTGTCATCAACAGCCCAGTCATACTCTTGGGTCAAGAATGCCTTTCCTTTCTGCCTGAGAAGATCAAAATATTTCTTCTTATAGTCAACAGCCTCAGTTGGCTTTCCCTTGTTCTCAGATCTAGGTTTCCTGCATTCACTTATCATATGACCAGCAATTCCACAATTGTAGCATTTAATTTTGGATTTATCCACATAGTTGCTTGTGGAAAAATCCTTGTTAAATGGCTTGGGCACCCCAGAGTTTCTCTTGATTTTCAGCTTAGAGAATCTCCTAGATAGAAAAGCTAAGTGCTCATCTATCTCATCCAATTCATCCTGCTGAAGAGCATTCAATTCCTCATACACCTTTTCCTTGCTCCTGCTTGATTCTGCTCTACCTTTACAAACCTCCCTGTTTGGTGTAGAACTAGCAGTTTCTGTCCTTTCCTCCTTTTGCTCCAAGTTGGCAACAAGTGCAACTGACCCACTTTTCTTTTGAGACTTCTCAATCTCTTCATCCTGCTCCATTTCCAGCTCATAGGTCTTTAAAGTTCCATAGAGCCTTTCAAGAGTAAATGTCTTGTACTCTTGAGTATTTCTTAGAGAAACAGTCATTGGCTTCCATTCCTTGGGCAGTGATCTCAGAAATTTGAGATTAGAATCTTTAACTTGATAGATTCTTCCATACAGTTTTAAACCATTTAGTAGCTTTTGAAATCTACTAAATGTATCATTCAATGTTTCTCCACTCTTAAAGTGAAAATGTTCATACTGTTGGATTAGTAGTTGCATCTTGTTTTCCCTTACCTGTTCTGTTCCTTCACACAGGGTTTGAACAATGTCCCATACTTCCTTGGCGGTAGTACAGTTAATAACATTATCAACCATGTCTGTTTCTAGACCATTGAACAGAATATTCATGGCCTTTTTGTCTTTGTGGACTTCTGCAATATCTTCAAGACTCCACTCAGAAACAGGTTTGGGAATGAGAGTGTCAGGCACATCATCAGCCAGGCCAACTCTTGTTGCTGTCTTCATTGGAACGTGAGGACCCTTGTCAATGCAATCCACAAAACCCTCATCAATAGACGAGAGATGTAGACGCATTTTTACTTTCCAGTGAAAGTAATTTTCTCTATCAAGAACTGGAATCTTTACTCCATAATCCTTCTTAGACATGTTGGAAGTGTGTTGATCTTTAAACTTCAAATATGTTAGAAGCTTGCTCTGATACCAATTGTTATTCCCATATTACACACTTGTATAATTGTAGAAGGGGGGGTTGAATACAATTCTTGATATTTATAAATTTCTGATAAGAACTCCAGAAATCTATACTTAGATAATTTCTTGTAAAAGATAAATGCACAAACACATAAAAATCAGGTGGTTAAATGCACCACCTGAAGCTTTTATTCGAAGAAAACTCTGTGATACAAAAGTACACAGCTTCTGTTTTTACAACTCTTTGCTCTCTAAGAATATTCAATAGAAACCCTAAGCAAGATGTATCTGTTTTCTTAACTTACAAAGAGTTGCTACACTTGGTTATAAATCCCAAGTTTTACAAGTACTACTGGAATAAGATAATACTAATCTAATTCTAGTTGACTTGCTACTACACTCCAAATACACATGTAGCCGAAAGGTTGTCCTTGTGTTCAGACATGTCTCCTGCACCTTTCTTGTATTCATAGTGTAAATAGAATGCTTCTTTCTTCTGTGTTTCCAAAGTATGGCTGCCATACTGCTTTTTGTATCTACTATCAACCCATGTGATCTGTCAGTCAAACATGTCCTTATCAACTGCTAATCCCCAGCTAGTCATAGAAGACAGTGTCAATGATTATCCGTTGATGTTGTACACTGACATCCGTTGATGATGTATTGAGCGGTATCCGTTGATCTTGAGACTTGAGCTGTATCCGTTGATAGAGTGGATTTGAGTTGTATCCGTTGATAGAGTTTTGTCTTCATCTGTTGATACACTTTCACTTAGACAGAATTACATAGCATAGCTTATTTACAATTGGCTACCCTATTCTGTCTATCCGTTGATAGTCAACATGACTGTGGATAAAAACCCTATCAATTGATAACATAGAGATACTTGCAGTATGCTACAAAACCTCATCCGTTGATGAGCTACCTGTCAACGGATAGAGTTATAAATCCTCATCCGTTGACAGCTACAAAACCTTATACAATTTGATTAATTGTGAAGTTATCATCAAGTACAACATATTCCTAACACTTCTCCACCGACCGGAGGTCTTATCATATTTATAATCCTTATATCTATTACTTGACCCTATTTTCGGAGTTTTTTTTATTTCGTTTTCTTTGATTCATTCGGTTCCGATTTTGGTTCGATGTTCTTGGCATGGTTTAAAGTTTGGTAACTTGTTGTTTCGAGGACGGATCGATTTCTCTTGTTTGTGGTTTAGTTAATTAGATCTATAATTTAGTTTAAAGTTATATTAGTTTTGTTCATGTGTAATATAGTTTTTCGGTTTTGATACTCCCTATCTTTCTTGGATCTCGGTTTATCCAACAACATATTCGATTGAAATCGATTCACTGCTAGAGATTCCTCCCTATAGCAATGGTGATATTTTGTCCCTTTCGACTATTTATTAGATATTTTGATGTTCATCTGCGCCTTGAGAGTTTTGTATAATTACTTTTCCTTTGATGTAATCTCTAAAATATGATTTTTTTTCCTTCTTTTGTAGGATGGAAAAATTATGTCCTTGTTATTTTACCGCCAAGCGAGAAGTGCTTCTATGAATGTAAAGGGATTGGTTTTCCCAACCTTTTGTTGTCAAAAAAAAAAAGAAATAATTTCTTTTCAGATGATTGTAGGACAAGCGATTTTAGATTCTCAAGCAATCATTTTTATAAGTGATTGTTGGAATCGTTACAAGTTATGAATATATATAGGCCATTAAGTCAACATCTAGAATTTGTATACAAATAATACTGACAAGTTTTTACTTTTGCAAACAACAAATTCAAATACTTTATCCAACACAACTGATCAACCCTAGGCAACAACAAAGTCACTCTATCCAACACATTCCTCGCACTACTAATACACTCATTCTTCATCTCAAAATCAGCATACTTCAACCATAAGGTATGATTTCTATAATCAATGTCTACCGCTCGCTCCCAAACAGAGCAAGCCCGAGTATAACATCGGCCTACCAATTAGGATACTTAATGAAAATCGAAACATTGTTATTCTGTCATCGAATAAGATCTTCGAATTCTTTGCATTTTTGTAAATGATAATCAGAGAGTTCGATCGAATTAGTAATACTTTGTTTAGGGCTTTTGGTCAAAGCAGACGCTCTCGAGCTTCACGAAGAATCTGCTCGGCAGTAAGTTGAATTTGAGCCGGATTTTTATTCATCACCCTAATTACGCGCGGTAATACCATTATCCACACTAAAGAAGAAGAAGATAATATAATAGGGCTTGAAAGAATGAATTTGTGATAAAATAGAATGAATGACTACAAGAGTTTGGTATTCAAGGGTTTATATAAGAATCCAATCCAAGAAGTTCCGATTTTATTTAGGTTTTCGAAACTCAATCGAATTTGCACAAATTCCAATTCATAACGAAATTTGTAATCTTTTTAAAAGATGAAGGAGTAACTAGTAAGATAGACACATAGTCGTTGTACTTTATTATATTATAAAAACTGTAGAATTTCGATAGTTATTAAAATAATTATTAATTAAATTTGGTATCAAAATACCATCGGAACAAGATTTCACTCACTAATAAAATTTATTTTATTAAAATTTATTTATAATAAAAATATTGTAATTGCAATAGTATTTCAACTCTTTATTTATTTTACTAAATAATTGTATATAATTCTAGATAAAATCAAATTTTATAAAAAAATTATAAAATAATATCAAATTATAATAATTTTATGTATTTAAATGTCTATATATTATAATATCAGTAGACGGGAAGCGTTTAAATTTTGTTATTAAGTTTTTTGTTTGCATTAAATATTATTTTAATAATATCTTAATTAGTCATTAATGACACTATTAAATTTATTTTATTTTATTTATATAAAAATTAGTAAACTTTATTTAAGCAATATATTTGTTATTTCAATATAATCCATTAATTATATATATAATTAAGATAATTTTTAGGTAAATTAAAGACTTAAAATTGTTTACATTGCGACATTTTCTATTCCAAATTTAAGATTGATATAATTTCTTTTCAATGATTGTAAGACAAATAATTTTAAATTCTCAAGAAATGATTTTTATAAGTGACTGTTGGAATCGTTACAAGTTTTGAAAATATATAGGTCATTCAGTCAACTTCTAGAATTTGGATACAAATAATATTGAAAGGTTTTTACTTTTACACAAAACAAATTTAAATATTTTATCGACCGACTAAATCCATAAAAAAATTGTACACGACTGTTTATTATATGTCAAAATAAATTAATATTCTAATTAAATAAATTATCACACTATTAACGATTATGTATGTTATGAGAGGAGTGTCGACTTAAAAAAATTTTATTTAATTATTTTAATATTTATAATTTTTATTAAAAATATTACGTTTGTATGTAATTGCTATTTTTCATATTTATGATATTTTTGAAATCTTCAAAATTCTAAACATATAATAAGAGTATTATTCCAAGTAATTATTCATAAAAATTGTTTTACATAATTTTTTCCAAAAAATTCTTAAAATGCCTATCAATTTTTTAAATAATAAAAACTAATTTATTCATTTTTAATATTTAAAATCAAAAATTTATTACTCACGCGAAGTCGTTAAATTTCCAAGTTGAATTAATTTGTAAAGTGTGTCTAGATTATGGATGTTATCGTTAATTCATTGCTTTTAGTTTTTATACCTCGCAAATGGAGATTTCTATTGTTCTTGTCTTGCTGAACATATCACAACTTCATAAGACAGTAGACACAAGTACACAACGAATCACGAACCATCAGTTCACCATTCACTCTTCCTTGCTGCCGTTATCACATTTGTCACAATTACTTTTCATATTTTTTTTATATAAGCCATATATTATATTGATTGGAAAAAAATATGATATTGAGAGTCACCTCATATAGGAATGAGGACCTTACATGCATACAAAGGGGACGACTACTGAACCTTACTACAACCATAACCAGCCCATGCTCATACTACAACCACAAAATCAGCATGCACGGACTAACATCTTAGTACCACTACGTACATAAAACTAACTGATAACAAGCAAGCAAAATAAGAAGACCCACAATTGGAAAGTGACTGGAGGATGCCGTTTGATTGTCTAGTCTATCGATTGCATTGGTGTGTCTCCCACGAACTCCAGCTGATCTGCATAGAATACCACCCCTCCATGAAAGAAATCTTCCTCAAAAGCATCACTTTGTTGAAGCGCATCTGCGTTTAACGCCAAGTCTAGGCTAATCACTGATGGCGCATTAAGCTGACCCAAACCTAGATCCCCTATCTGGTCCGAGAGATTGGTCACTACGTCGAAGTTAACCGGATCGGGCGCCTCTGTGGGTAGATAGACATCTTGAAAGTCAGGGTGATCAATCCCTAGGCCCATATCCCAATTAAGCATTTCTTCAACTCCTCCGACTAGCCTATCAAACGTGTAGATTCTGTTAGTTGCTTCTAGACCAAGGCGAGCCAAGAACCTTGCCACTTTGTTACGAGAAGGGTACACATATGCTATCCTGCACTTCCAACATTTGTCTTTCGACTTGATATCAATCTGAGAGGCCAAATCATACACTGAAGCAGGGGCTCCAGTTTGGAAGTTTTTCATGACCATATATGCCTTGTGGTTGTCCGTTTCCAGCTGTATATCCCTAAAACCCTCTTCAAAAGCACGGTTGAGTGCTACAAG
Organism: Saposhnikovia divaricata; assembly: GCA_036435485.1. NCBI lineage: Eukaryota > Viridiplantae > Streptophyta > Magnoliopsida > Apiales > Apiaceae > Saposhnikovia > Saposhnikovia divaricata. Next base: position 86,054,640 of record CM071594.1, read on the forward strand.
AACTACCCACAGTTGATTACCAAGCGGAGTTAGGAAGGGAATAGTTCCAACCGTGAGCAGTTCGAGATTACCATTGCAGTCTCTGTAGATGGCTCCTATGCCCGTGTCATTACCACTTGGCCTAATCATATTATTGTATGTGCCATGCACATTAATTTTCAGAGTGTTAGTAGGGGGTGGAACCCAGTGAAACGCCATGAGAAAAGAAAGTAGAATATAGTGGGGAGGATGATGATGAGGGAAGTGAGGAAGTGAGTAAGGAGGAGATACTGGTAAGATAGCTAGAAAGGAGAGTATAAATAGGCGAATATTTTCCCCTGACTTAAATGCCTATAGCCCTAATACTCACCAACCTTTGTGACGTGTATGTATGAATAATAAGTACCCCGCCCTGCATTTGAAATGTTAAGCACGTAATCTGTATGTAAGCTAGGAGACATAGGCCATATATTTATCACTCTATCTTTGCATCTAACAAATATGCTCCCACTTATAGCTGCGAAATGATGATTCCAACTTAATTCTCTGCTTCTTTCCTAATTAACTGAAGTGATTGAAAAACCACTCCGAGTTAGATCTTCTAGAAGCTTTAATCCTTGTCACATCCATCCTGCTACTATATTAATACGCCGGGCTCCTTCTCTTGCTAATCTGTCAGCTTCCGAGTTAAATCCTCTCCTAAAATGAGCCAACTTGAGATTTTTGAATGAACAAATAGACTGATGAAGAGATATGTTCGCTCCTGGGTTTAATGCGGAGCGGCTGTAAGAGTTATTCAACTGGGAAGAGTCAAATGCCAATAAGAGGGATATATCTTTTTTGTTTTTCAGAATTAAACTCTCTATCATAAATTGTAATGCCTGCTCCTCTGAAAAATAAGGGCTACTACTGAGGCATGGGCCAGAGAAGATAAAAATCACTTGGGCTTTGTTATCCATGATGAATCCTCCTATCCCAGATTTAATATTGCCATTTGCATCTTGACTTCATGCACCATCTATACAGCCGACATGATTGTTTATTTCAAACCATTTATTGAGAATGGACTTAAGCCCATCATGCCTAGCTCTTTTGTAACCCTGCAATGGATCTGTATACCATAGAGTCTTCCACTTTTCTGAAATTAGATCATTTGCAGTGCTCCAGTCCCATGCTATCGACTTTATCATTCTATACAGGGATAAGTCATCTCTATAGGTGAAGGAGAAAACTCTTTCGTTACGAGCTAGCCATATGGACCACACTGTTGCACTGATACACGCTAGTTTTCCTTACGCTTCAGTGTCCTTTGAACATAGTAGGATAACCTGTTTAAGTTAGATGGTAGTGGCCTATTAAGTTCCCACCACTCACGAAAAAATTTCCAGCATTTTTTTGCTAAATCACACTCCCAGATCAGATGGTTGATATCTTCAATCTCTTTATGACACCACGCGCACAAAGCATCATAATGTATTCCTCTTGAAAATAATAGACTCCTCGTTAGGATAATTTCATGTATTGCCTGCCATAGGAACAACTTTGCCTTTGGGGGGATTGTTGCTTTCCACACTATGTTCCATATAGGCTCCTGCAATCCCGATGTTTGCAGTAAATTGTAACCCTCTGTTGAAGAATATGCAGCATTATTCGCCTTCCATTCAATAACATCTTCTCTATTTTTGAGAGTCATATTACGAATGTTAGTCCCCAACTCTTCAAGATTGTTAATCTCCCAACCTCTCAAATTTGTTCTCCAAAAGTTGAGATCACCTCTTCTGATTGACTGCCACTGTTGCGTCACCTCTAGTATTGTCATTTCTTTGAAACGGCAAAGATCGAATAGTCTATTACAGGACTGAAATAGAGGTGTTGAAGATTTCCAAGAATCCGACCAAAATCTAATTTTATCACCTCTTCCTAGGATCCATTGAAAATCCTCTGATGTGAATAACTTCAGATTTTCATGAGATTTCACTACTATACTCTGGACCATAGGAGAGCTCAGTTTTTTCCTACCTCTTGGGTTCGAAAAGAAATGTTCTCCATATTTTGCTCTGAGAATTTGATGCCATAACTTCGATTTCTCTGTCCTCGCTTTCCACCACCATTTAGCTAATAAAGATGCATTCTTCCAAGCTAAGACTTGAACTCCCAGGCCACCCCTAAGCTTGGGCCTGCAAATGACCTCCCAACGCACCAGATGAAGTTTTCTTGACAAAACCTCTTTATAACCTATTTCGCCCCAGAAAAATCTTCTCTTCCACTTTTCCAATTCTTGTTGCACCCCTACTGGGAGTTTAAATAAATTTATCCAATAAACTGGGGTCGAGTTCAAGAGTGCTTGTATTAGAACCAACCTCCCCGCTTTTGAAAGAGTTGAACACCTCCATGCAGAAAATTTGGTTTTCACTTTTCTCAAAAGTGGTCTCCAGAAACTTTTTTTTTTATGGAGGTTCCCAGTTGTGCACCCAGGTAATTCAATGGGAATGAACTCAATTTGCATCCTAGAATTTGAGCCCATTGAGTTGCCACGAAATCATATTTTGCGGATGTAAAGAGAAAACTTTTATCAAAGTTAACTTTTAGGCCCGAAAGAACTTGAAAGATAAGAAGGATAACTTTGATCCCTACTATTGCCTCAACCTTATTTTGCAAGAAGAAGATTGTGTCATCTGCAAACTGCAGATGTGAGACCTTAAGATTTGATGCTAAGCTGATTCCACTCAAAATTCCCATCTGTTTCGCTTTTTCCACTAAAATATGGAGGAATTCTGTCACCTGTATAAACAACAATGGTGATACCGGATCGCCCTGTCGAAGCCCTCTACCCATCTTAAATTCTCTTGATGGACTCCCATTGATAAGAACTGACATTTTAACCGTTGAAATGATAGCTTCGATCCAGGCCCTCCATTTTGTTCCAAAACCTTGTAGCTTTAGACAAGAAGATAAAAATTCCCAGTTGATTGAGTCGAAAGCTTTTTCAAAATCCACCTTAAGAATAACTCCATCTACCAAATTGTTCTGGATGCTATGAACTACTTCCCCTGCAATTAAAATACATTCAGAGATATTTCGGTTTTTGATGAATGCAAATTGAATCTCCGAGATTATGGATGAAATAACCCTCCTGAGTCTATTTGCTAATAACTTGAGTAGGATTTTCATCGTGGTGTTAATCAAGCTTATCGGACGAAACTCCTGTACAAGGAAAGGAGAAGCGGTTTTTGGGATAAGTGAGATAAAAGAGGAGTTGATGCCCTGAGGTAGTTTGTTTTCTATCTAAAATGTTTGCATGAAATTGATGATGTCTTCTTTCAGATAAACCCAAAATTGCTTAATATAGAATGCATTAAATCCATCTGGGCCTGGGGCTTTGTTAGGGTGTATGTCTTTCAATGCGTCTAATATTTCATTCTCTGTGAATCTTGCCTCCAATTCTTGTGAGTCTATGGTAGATATTGCTTTAACCTCCAACTCAGAAACTTGTAAGCATTGTGACGATGGAATTCTTCTGAATCTCTCCCCAAAGTGATTTGTAAAAATATTTTTTATTTCTCCAGGCGAGGTTATCCATGACCTATTATAGCTTATTCCTTGAATGTTATTCCTCCATCTTTTTGCTTTGATTGCCGCATGAAAGAATGTTGTATTAGCATCACCCTTCTTTGCCCATAACAATCTCGATTTCTACCTTAGGATTGATTCTTGTTCCTCATACGCCTTTCTTAACTTTTTTTGGATATCAGTTGCCTGTGCAGAATCCCCTGTGTTGTCTGCTCTTAAGAGTTCATCCTCCATCACTCTGATGTGCTTGCTCTGTTTGTCATTAATCTCCGAGTTCAACTTTTGAAACACCAATCGTATTTCTTTCAGTTTCTTTTGTATTGGTATGTTTGAGAACTGCAGGTTTTGTAATTCTTGCTGCACCATGAGCTTGCATTGAGTATCTGAAAACCACGAGTCAAAACTCTAACCGGATTGGGTCCCCAGTCTGACTTGGAATAATCCAAAAAGAGAGGAGAATGATCAGAATTTTTCCTCGATAGACCCTTGACTCTCCACTGTAAACTATCTGGCCAATGCGAGTTCAGAAGAATTCTGTCTAGTCTGCTACTTTTACCATTGGATGAAAACCAAGTGAACTCTTGGTTTTGTATCTTCAAATCCCAAACATTGTTGGAATTTAGGAACGGGAGAAAAGCACACTGTCTTTTGTTCTAAATGTACAATTCCTTGATTCACTAGCATTCCTTGTACAATTGAAATCTCCAGCTATGCACAGCGGTTCCATGTTGCATGTTATGATGAATTGTTGTAAGTTTTCCCAAAGTGTCTTTTTTGCCATGCTATTTTGTGGACCATAAATATTGATGCAGTTTACAAACACTCTATGGGATTCCTGTCTGAACTTTACCTCCCACCTTACCCATTGTATATTCTGTGTTAATACAGATTCTAACAACGAGAGCTTGTGTTTGTCCTAGGAAATGAGAAAACCTCCTGATTGTCCAATCGAAGGTGATACAAACCATTCATGGGACTCATCCCATATTGTATCTTTCATATTGTCTGAAAGGAATTGACATTTAGTTTCTTGAATCATAATCACCCAAGGATCTACTTCTCTTATTGTTTTCCTTAGATTTTTTCTAGCCAAACTACTATTAATCCCCCTAATGTTCCAAGTTAACAGCGAAAATTTGTCAATGCTCATCATAGAAAGAACTACTGTGATGGACTTCCTCTCTTAGTGCCTTCCTTATGGTTGCAATCGAATCTGCTGCATCTTGTTCCAGCGTTAGGCCCATTAGAAGACTGGTCTCATAAATTTGATTTGCCAGTTGTTGATCCGGAACTGCTGATAAGCAATCTGCATTTGAATTTGAATTTTTTTCATTCTTATTAGCTTTTTTCCCACCTCTACATTTGTTTTTCTTGGACTGCCCTTTCTTGGTTTTCAAGACAAAATCAAAGAAATTGTTGATTCTTGCCACGCTTCGCCATATAATTTTTTTTAAAATTTTAAATAAAGATCATTTAGAAAAAAAAATGACAAAAGTCGACTAGGTCGCGCTTCGCCATATAATTTTTTTTTTAATTTTAAATAAAGATCATTTAGAAAAAAAAATGACAAAAATATTTTTATAATATCAATATAAATTGGTGAACAAAATATTGTATAAATTAAATATACATAGATAATAAGATAAAGTATTCATATATTTTTCTATACTGATTTTATCATACGAATTCTTAGGCCGACACCTGTTGTATATATTATAAAAATACTAAGCGTACACAATAATAAAAATTTAAATACAAAAATGATCTTTGACTTTGAATTACCGATTTTGCCACACAATTCTTTTTTAAAATTTTAAATATATATAAAATATCAATATAAATTGGTTAACACAATATTGTATAAATTAAATATACATAAGTAATAAGATAAATTATTCATATATTTTTTTATACCGATTTTGTCACATAATTTTTTAGGCCGACACCCGTTTGTATATATTATAAAAATACTAATCATACACAATAATAAAAATTTAAATACTAAAATGCTTTTTTACTGTGTTTTATCGATTTTGCCTCACAATTTTTATGCCGACGCCCGTTGTATATATTTTAAAAATACTAAGTATATACAATAATAAAAATTAAAATATTAAAATCATTTTTTACTTTAATTTCGGTTTAAAAAACATAAAAAGCTATAAGAGAATCAATGTAATTAGAATTTGATCTTTATTTAACAATGCTTCTATCACCAAAACTCTTTCCACAAACATATACATATAAATCAAATTTATGATCAAAATAGATAAAGAAACGAAGAGTGGTTAAAAGAAAAGACAAAAAGCAAACATAAAATTTTACAGATATCAATTGATCATGATCACCTGGCACGATCTCTCTTCTCTTTCTACGTGAAGGAGGATATGGTGAAAACTATATAGTTCAAACATAAAATTCTAATGCATAAATAAAATTATATAAGTACTTTCTTACAGAAATTCAAACCAAAACTTTTGTCATAACAATCTATACTATATTATAAAAGACGAAACATTAAAAGTTTTGGTACAGTACGGTACAATACAGTACTTACCTTATTTAATTATATACTATATTATAAAAGATGAAACATTAAAAGTTTTGGTACGGTACGGTATAGTACAGTATTTACCTTATTTAATTATTTTACTTTATTATTAAAAAACAAAACAAAATCGTTTCTTAAAATATTACGCGTAGCTCTTCCAACACTTCTCCTAAATAATAAATAACCAATTACCTTTTTTATCTATTAATTTTTCTAACTTTTCTAACTAAAATCTCTCATTTCCAAAAATATGATCGTTCTAATTAATGAAAATAACAAATAATATTATAATTACTAATAAATAACTGCTTACCTTTTGCAGCTAAAAGGAAATATATTTTTATATTTTTTAACTAAAATATCTCATTTTCTCCTAAATAATAACTAACCAATTAACTTTTTTAGCTATTACCTTTTCTAACTTTTCTAATTAAAATTTCTTCTTTTCAAATATATGGTCGTTCTAATTAATGAAATAAACTAATAATATTATAATTACTAATTAAAACACCTAAAATATTGTATCTTCCAATCATTAATACCTCTTTCCTAATTAAAACACGTTATCTTTTAATTTAAAATATAATCTTGCAATCATTAATATATAGCCAAAAATATCACAACACATCTTTCAATCACTTATAAACTATATTTCCAATCACTAACAAACTATCGAACAAAAATTCCTATACAACGAATAACAACCATAGATTTTTAGTAATAAATAAAAACATTTGGATCTAATGCTTAAATATTTTATCTATACTGTTATATTAAAGCTGAAATATTGAAAGTTTGTCGGTTTGGTTATTCTAATTATTAAATTAAATAATAACATAATATAATTAATGGTAATTAGCCGATTGCCTTTTTCACATTTAATTTTAATTGAAGATATTACCTTTTATAAACACCTAAAATTAAAATATCAATCGTACCATATCTTTCATTAATATTTTTTTCTAATTAAAACACGTTACCTTTTTTATTTAAAACTAATCTTACGATCATTAATATATACCCGAAAATATCATACCATATTTTCCAATTATTAATAAAATATATTAAAAATCCGTGTACTTTATTTATAATAAGAAAACATTAGTATAATTCGTAAACAAGAGTATATTAAATTATATTAAATTAAAATTCAAAAATTATTAAAGATAATGATTATATAAAAACATAATTGTAATTTAATTTAAAAGAAGTTTACTTTTAATTGAATATATTACCATTTATACACACCTATAATATAAGTTTTAAAGCGTGCATACCATTAATTAAATTTATATATATTATTTAAATTAAAATTAAAATAATTATTAAAAGTAACAATTATATAAAAATATAATTTTAACATAAAATAAATTTATTTGGATGTATAATTTGTAGTTTGGTTAACCCCTATTTTTGTTTATCCTATCATTTTTTGTTATCACTCATCCACAGCCGTTAGATTTTCAACTCAAATAGATCATGATCGTTAAATACAATAATACTAGAAATTGTTATATACAGAGATCTAAGGTTCGATTTCTGCCAACAACCTATTAATTTATATTTAATACTAAAAAATATTATATACAAAGATGTAAGGTTCAAATTCTTTCAATAACATATTAAAATTAATATTTACAATATTACACTAAACTATAAATAAATTAAAAACAATTAAAAGTAACCCGTGTTTTGCGCGGGCTATAAGCTAGTATATAAAAAAAATTGACGTCGTAAATTCTTAACTTGTAGTGCATAGTAGGACTTGAGGAAACTCGTGAATCAGAATTGATAGGTGCACATCATCATCATGCATCCAGCTTCTTTTTTTGATAGTACAAATATCATCAAATTACATCCATTTTCTTTGTACTGTGACAAAACTCAATCGTCTATTCTTGCATCTTACAAAAAACAGAACAGTCAAAATGAAGACTAATTGTTTATGTTCAAGAAGATACAGATATTCTAAAAGCAAACATAAATATAAAGATATAAAGAGAACTAATATTTTTGGACTATAGAAATTTGTTTATAAATCGAGTAAATATGATTACAAACATGGTGATAAGATTTGATTATTAGAATTAATGATTGTATATATATAAGAATATAATTTTTTTTCTATTTTGAATATATAATATAAGAATATATTTTTTTTTACTATTTCGAATATATAATTTTTTCTTCCCAACAAATTCGAAAACCTTTTCAATTTCGAATATGTAATTTGAATTCTTCTTACCTACAAATTTGAGAACCTTTTCTATTTCAAAGATGTTTATGTTAACGTTTATATTAATGTTAAAAAAGGAAGTTTTGATTTTTCCCTACAAATTCGAGAACCTTTTCTATAGATAAATATGAATCGAGCGATTCTAGAGCTCCACCAAACTCCTGGGGAATTTCCTTTATATATATATATATATATATATATATATATATATATAATAGATAGATTATGTAATTGGAAATAATAAAAATTTTATATTATTAAAAAATACATTAATCTATTCTAAAATCTAAAGTGATAATTTCAATTTTATAAAACAATAATTGAATAAACGGGCGTGGATGGAATACTAAACGGATGAGCAAATTAATTGCTTAATTAACTTGGTTAACTTTCCCATTCCTACTACTGTGTAGTGTGTCCTCTCATCTTTGCTCAGAAAACCCTAATCAAACACAAATGTCAATTACTGTATCGCCATCCAACAGTAACACCAATATGGGCACGACGTCGTTCAATGATCTATCAGCGGCCGAGATTCTACTAAGACTCCCCGTCAAAGACCTAATAAGATCAACATCAGTGAACAAAACATGGTACTCTCTTATTAACAACCCCTCTTTCATTTCTCTACAAATCTCTCGTTGTATTTCCTCTTGTGATCACAATGCTGTGCTTATTATCCCTCCTGTTACGTCTCTCCAAAACTACTGCTCCTTAATCTCTGCCGATACTTCCTCCGTTATCGAAAAATTTGAAATTCCCTTTGAGACCAAGACTCGTAGTTTGAGATTAGTTACTGAGATACATGGAATGCTCTTGTTAACTGATTTGCATACTGAGTTTTCTTCTAGAGAGTTGTATCTTTGGAATCCCTATGTTAAGAGACATAGAAAACTTGTTACCACTTTTTTTAAGAAGCGTTTGGCTGACCGGGATGAGAATTATTATCTTGTCGCGATGGGTTTTGATAAAGAAAATGATGATTACAAAGTTATTAGGATTGTTTATGTTAAGGATGATAAGGGGAAGCTGTTTGGTGAGGTTGCTCCTAAGGCTGAGATTTATAGTTTCAGGAAGAATACGTGGAGGAAGATGAAAAGCCCTAGAGTTCCAAGACTTGTTCATGAACATGGGATTTATGTCGGTGGTTGTTATTATTGGTTGGAACTGAAACAGCCGGGAACGGAGGAAGCCCGTACTTGTTATGGTAATAAACTCCGGATAATGTCTTTTGACTTTCATACTGAGCTGTTTGGGGAATTCAAAGTGCCACATGATGTTCCCAATGATTTGGGAACAATTTCCCCACATAAGCTTATGCAGTTTGAGGATTCACTTGCGTTTTGTGTTGTAGACACGCCGATCCATGATAAAGGGGATACACCGATCCGTAGTAAAGCGGACCTCAGTTTTCCTCATCGTCTATGGTTGATGAGACAAGAAAATGGTGCAGTTACTTGGACTCTGCGTTTTAGAGCTGCCCTTAAAGACTGTGGGTATCCTCTTGGCATTACAAAAAAGGGAACACTATTGATAGAGTCAATTCAATCAAGCGACCTTGATGTAACAAACATAGTCTCCTACAATCTCAATAGCATGACTCGTAAAGATCATGGATTTGGTAAGGCTAGGGGTCCAGAAACTTCAGAGTATGTTCTTGAACCTTCTACTATTGCCACTTCATTCCCAGAGAGTTTAGTCATGTACGATGGAGGAAAATCGCTGTTGAAGTATGCGAAGTAAGCAATTGTGAGTCTTCTTCTGGTAGCTGATATAAATCTATATCTACTTGGTAAAACATCGGTATATTTAGATAATTTGTAATTGCAAATAGAAATCTAGTTGATGTCAGCAAGGAAAACTATCGTGTTTACTGTATATTTTGGCTTCATGTACGACATATCTTGATGTCCTTGATGCAAGCTAATACCCTAGTTCAGTTATTGACATATCGTATGATGTTCTCCTAATTCTGTGTTTATCTTTTAAAGTCATGTCAATTGTTTTGAATTGTGGTTACTGATAAATTCGTGAAAAGCAAGACAGAATTTAATCGAGGTCTTTGTCACTATTAAATTGTAGTAGATACAATCTTACAGTAACTTCACTCATCTTGCTAATTGTTTCACAGGTAAACTTGGTAATGTTGCTTTAAACTTCGTGATTTCTTTTATGTTGTTTTAATGTTGACACGTAGCATATGCTGAGAGAATATAGAACTTTTAAACTGCAGGTGTAATTTCTTTAAATATTTTTGAACTTGTAATACTCTTACGAGTAGAGTTCCTAAAATTTAATCTGTCCATACGAGAAGAAGATTGTACTTTGTTTAGTTTGCTCTTATCTTCTATGTGTACCATCTACTAAAAAATTGAATATTCTTACTTTGGTTGGACTTTTTTTTGGTTTTGTTTTGGACAAGCTTTAATAAATCAGATTGTTTCAGGAAAACTGATATTTTTTTACTTTTTACTTGAAAGTTTTGTGCAGACTGAACAGTAAAGTTTGTTGGAGCATTTAGGTGATTTTGCTTGTCAATATATTACCATAAAATAAAAAGAAAAATAGGCAATATTTCTTGCCGCCTCATGTATCATCATAGGATTTACATTCGCTCTGTTATACAGAAGGAATTTCATGTCACTTTATATTATAGTTTACTCATATTCATTCTGAAACTGAAATTCCTATATCACGGTTGTGCGAATGTTGTAAGTTACTTGCTTCATTGGTGTTCATCGTTTCATTATGTCTCAGGCTTTGGTCATTGCAGGATTGTACTAACATGAATACAATTTAATAAAAATCTTTCTCGCACAGAGAAAGATTCTAATATAAAACTTTCTGGCAGTATACATGTTTTTTGTGTTGCACCAGAGTGATGCAGTCACATGTTAATTGTTTAGATAGGAGCGACCGATGGAAAATGGATGGTAAATCAACTTAAGTTTCTGAAAAAAAAAAAAGAAAGAAAACTTGAAGATGACCTATTGAATTTGAAGATATCATGAATGTTGATAAAACAGGCAAGGAGATACGATCTTTGCTATGTACTGGTATGAAGCAGTTACTCTGTTACTTCTGAATTGCGCGATAAATGTCGTCATCAACTATTGCAGAACAGAGGGAGTAATTTTTGCTAAGAAACTAGATAGTTTGCTGCTCATCTTGAATCCTCCCACACTTTTAACATCAGTCCAGAATTTAACACACAAATGCAGACCGAGTTCCTTGTAGGAGCTCTTAAGATTCACAAGACTCCATTAAAACTACTGATATAAACAACATGTTTACATGATGATAACGAAGAAGAAGATGTATTTTATTAATTGAAAATGAAAAGGTACATACTAATCCACTCGCTAAGGCTTATATACAGAGACAAAATAACAGAATTCTGTTATGATAAGTACAAGCTCTTATGTAAGGAAAACTTGAAAAGATAAGTAGTCATTTGTGTGGTTGATAAACAATGTGAATGATATAGTCGTAATAGTCCCCCTCACATTGAATGTGGTTGACGAACATTCAATCTGGAAAGTAAGTTCCAATGAGCTTGACGACCGAGACCCTTGGTGAAAATATCAGCAAGTTGGACAGAGCTAGAGAGATAACGAGGTTGGATCAAATTAGATTGATCTTGTTCCCGAACAAAATGGCAATCAAGGGCGAAATGCTTAGTTTTGGGGTGAAAAACAGGGTCAGCAGCAATATCCAATGCTGCCTGATTGTCACTATGAACAAGAACAGGAAGAGATTGAGGAGTCTGTAAAAGATAAGTAGTCATTTGTGTGGTTGATAAGCAATGTGAATGATGTAGTCGTAATAGGAGCAAAGTGATTACACTTTAAGAAGAGTGGTTTTAGGGGTGTCAATTTCCGACCCAACCGGAAACCCGACACGAACCCAACACAAGAAAATACGAATTTGGGTCAATGAATATTCAACCCGAAACAACCAGGTACAATCATACACGAATCCGAAATTCGAAAATGACCCGAAAATTAATAAACCCTCTATTTATAACCCTGCTTTTGAAATACTTTATGTTTTTTTTTTGTCAAAAAAATACTTTATGATTAAAATAACTAAATTTAAGTAAAATATAACTTTCACTTGCAATGATAGAGACTCGCTAGTTGGTTTATAATTATTTAATAGTTTAACAATATTTTCTATATGCCATGCCCCTTTTTACATCTCACAAAGTGGGTCCAGTATATATTATACATTTGAATTGTAACCTTCACGTGTAATGAAAGAGAAATGAACAGTTTTTTCTTAAAATTTCTATACAAAAAAATCGGTCTATATAAATCGGGATATATGGAGTAAATAATATAAAAATATATTTTCAATTACTCTAAAAAAGAGTTGAGGTGGTGAAATCCGAAATGACCCGAAAACCGACACGAATCCGGCAGGTACGGGTTAGGGTTAGGAAAAAATCAACCCGAAACAACTAGGTATAATCTGACCCGACACGAATCCGACCCAAACCCCGAAATTGACACCCTTAAGTGGTTTTAAATATTTCATAAATTAAAACTTGATGTATTACTCAGTTGAAAATAAAATCCAGAAAATATCAATAATTTCTATAATTGAATTATATAATTATTTTCTACACAAAAATAAGATAATAATAAAAGTATAAGTAGACAACGGTCTAGTGATTATCTTATTATCTACGGACATTGTTGTGTTTTCTTTGCTCCTAAAACCCCAAAACCCTAATCAAACACAAATGTCATTAACTGTATCCCCGGCCAAGAACAAAATGAGCACGACGTCGTTCAACGATCTTCCCCAAGAAACAACAGTAGAGATTCTACTAAGACTGCCAGTGAAAGACCTGATCAGGTCAACATCAGTTAACAAAAAATGGTACTCTCTTATCAACAACCCCTCTTTCATTTCCTCTCAAATTCGTAATGCTATTTCGTGTTGTGATCCTAATGCTCTGCTTATAGTCCCTACTAATTTGTCTCACCAAAACTACTGCTCCTTAATCTCTGTTGATACTTCCTCCCTTATCGAAAAAATTGACATTCCTTTCGAAACCAAGACTCGTAGTTTAAAATTAGTTACCCAGGTACATGGACTTCTTTTGCTAACTGATTTGCATATGATATATGCTTATAGAGAGTTGTATTTGTGGAATCCATATGTTAAGAGACATAGAGTTCTAGTTTCCACTTGTTTCAAGAAACCTTTGGATGCCATATATACGACTTTTTGTGTAGCTGGGATGGGCTTCGATAAAGGGACTAATGATTACAAAATTGTTAGGATCTTTTATGTTGCGGATGACAAGAGGAAGCGGTTTGGCGATGTGGCTCCAAAGGTTGAGATTTATAGTTTGAGAAAGAATACCTGGAGGAAGATGAAAGATACTAGAGTTCCGAGAATTGTTTACGAACGTGGGGTTTATGTTGATGGTTGTTATTACTGGTTGGAAAGGAATGAATCTAGAATTGAGGTAGCCAATAATAGTTATGGTAATGAGCTGAGTATAATGTCTTTTGATTTTCAAAATGAGCTGTTTGGGGAATTCAAAGTCCCGCATGACGTTCCCCGTGATTTGGGAAGATGTTCCCCCCATATGCTTATGCAGTTTGAGGATTCACTTGCTCTTTGTGTTTTAGACGATCCCCTCCATGGTGAAGGGGACTCCCGTTTTCCTTATTGTATATGGTTGATGAGACAAAAAAATGGTGTGGTCAATTGGGTTCTGCGTTTTAGAGCTCTACTTGAAGTGTTTGGGACTCCTTTAGACATTACAAAGAATGAAGCACTAATATTAGAGGCAATTCGCTCGAGGGACCTTGATGTAACCAGCATAATCTCCTGTGATCTCAAGAGCATGATTCATAAAGATCATGGATTTGGTAAGGATTGGGATCCTGAGGTTTCTTCTATATATGATCTTGATCCTTCTACTGTTGACACTTCGTTCCCAGAGAGTTTAATCATGTACGAGGGAGGAAAATTGCTGTTGAAATATACAAAGTGAGCAATTGTGGGTCTTCTGCTGGTAAGGTACTTAAATCTATATCTATTTATTAATTCGTTGATCCTTACCAGTAATCTGTACTACTTTGCACATAGAAGTCTGGTTGATGATAGGCAGGAAAATGATCACGTTCAGTCTATATTTTGGTATCGTTGTACAATATTTTTTGATGTCCTTTATCTCCCTCCTCTTTCCATGTTTATCTTTTGAAGTCATGGCACTTGTACTGAACTTTGGTTGTCGAGTAGTTTGTGAAAAAACAAGGCAGGCTTGTCCATCAAGGTCTTTGTGATCATAAGTTTGTAATAGATAGTATCTATAGTACGTTCACTCGTCTTGGTAATCCTTTTACAGATAAACTTGCTTGCTAATGTTGCTTTAAACTTGTTGATCTCTTAGATTTGGTTATTTAAATGGTGTGAAACTTAGTAGCACATGCTGTTTTTCAGTTGAACTAACAACCGGGGGAGATATTGCTAGGCCAATACCTGCAGTTTGTTGTACTATCTTTATGACTAGAGATGCTTAATGATTCTTACAGAAAGCTGAAATACTTTGTTTGGTTTACTTTTATCTTCTATGTGCACCATCCACTAATGAATTGAATATTCTTACTTTAGTTGAACATTTTTTTGAACAAACTTTAAATTATATACTGAAAAAAGTGAAGCAAGAGTAAATCTTCTCTCCGAGGTGAATATCTTGTTTGAAGTGCCTTGTTTATCTCTATATGTAAGGACTGTGGTTTTGCTTTTCAATCAATAATGAACTGTTGGGGGTTGCCTGATAAAGTTCATAGTGGTCTAGGTCAATATGCTCACATTACTCTTATGTATAGCGGTAACATGGACTAGAAATACTAGGTTTGTGATGAAGAAACTAAGATAGCAAATGCAAATTATACCACTGGAGAAGTGCAGTCCTGGATATGGAATTTGAACCCGGCCACCCGGATGTGGAATTTGAACCCGGCCACTCTTAAGTCTTACCTAGACTGCTGAGCAACAAACTGTATAAAATATTACGGAGCTGCATTCCCTGAGATAACAGAACTTAAAATACTTTGCTGATTGATATCAAAACTTTTGCTTCTTTTTTTCAGAAGTATTTACTAGCCAACAATATTGTGTATATGTTTTTAGAAAAAAAATATATATATAAAAAATTGTGCACCAAAATTACATACCGGAGATATAAGAATGAGGGGAGCAGTTCTGTAGTGGAGTCAGGTTATGTAGAATATGTTTAGATTCTTTGTGTCATGAGATTGACATGACTTGACATATACTCTAAAGTTATTATGACTTTGGCATTACTTTAAGTAGCAAGTGCTTTGTAAACCACAGGCCTTATTATTTTCTGAAAGTTATTGTTATTTGTCCAATATATATCAGAAAAAATGAAATGATATTATAAAGGACTTGTGTTTATGTCTTCTCATGTAGTCGTTTTGCAGAAACTTAAATGCCGCTTTTCTTGTGGAAATGTGGGAAACCTTGTCTGGTGTGGTTTGCCGAGAGACATATAGAACCTCTGAACTTGAGACAGTTTAATTTTAGTAGATTTTTTTTTTTTCAATTTTAGGTAGAACGTATGGAAAGTTGATACAATCCCTTTGACCATATTCTTTATTCCTACTTCTATTGCCTGTATAATTAGCATAACTACTCTATTACCCATTTGCAGTTGCAGGTGTAACTGATAATATTGCTTGTTACCCATTTGCAGTTGCAGGTGTAACTGATAATATTCTGATAACTCCTGTAGGTGCTGACATATATATGAAGTTGCTCAAAGGTGCTTAGATTTTACTCAAGTCCCGATAGTGTATTTTTTAAGTAGACAGACATGTGAAATGTCCCTAGTTAATTAGAAGGTACTTGTTTCTCACAGATGATCTATTGTGTTAGTTTTAATGTCTTTAGAAGGTACTTGTGTCTAGCAGATCTCACAGATAATTTACTGTGTTAACTTTAATGCCTTTTGAAGGTACTTCTGTCTAGCGGATGATTTCCAGTGTCAATTTAAATATCTTTTGCTACTTCTATCGTCATATGTACTATTTGTTCTTAGGATGGTTATTAAGTTTCTTTTCTTTTATTTGATTTTTGGTTTGAGAAACATATTTTCCTTAGTTTTCAGTGTTTGTGTAAAGTAGGAGAAATATATTTTTCCTGGAGGAGAAGTCTTAATGAAATGTCATGATTTTAAAGAAAGTAAATCATCCTATTTAGATGGCCAAAACATGTGTCAGATTCCAAAATTTTCCTCCACTGAACATTCATGATAATATTAGGTGTGTGTTTGTGTGATATACATATTGCTATCTATGCATGGTTAGAATTAATGAGTGGAGCACATACATGGGCATAAAAGATTTTGATTTTTATTCAGTGCTACATGATTGGAAATTATGATATGTTTAAACTTCTAAAGTACATTTAGGCAGCCAATGTCACTATAGTACATAGATACTAATGATTTACATTGCTATTAGATTGTGAAGATGTCGATTCCACAGATTGACATATGCACAGGTAATTCAAATGGCTTGAGAGCTCTAGGCTGGAAGTCTAAACAATGAAAGCAAAAACAACGTCTCTCTGAATTATAAGTTGTTTTTCGAAAATCAATAATACATGATAAATTTAAGTCATTGGCGAGATGGTTTTAATTTTGCAATTAAGTTTTTGGATCAAAGAAGACTGCTAAAATAATATACAGAGCATAAAACTAATAGATTTAAGGACATTTACCAAAAATACTGGATTTATAATTTCTATTTGCAAAAATACCATCTTCTTTAGTTAATTACATATTTACTATCTTATACTTTTTTAATTGCAATTTTACTAAATTAAGTTTCAAAATTCCAAAAATACTACAAATTAGGGCAACCCTTCCCCCCCCTGACCAGCCTGCCTTCTTCTTTCGACACTTTTTTTTTAAGGTGGGATGATTTGGTGGATTTGGGTTGCAAGGCCCCGTCAGGGGCCATATTCAACTTAATGTAACTGAATGCAATCAAATGCAATTTTTTTTTAAGGTGTGATGATTTTGGTGGATTTTGGTTGCAAGGCCCCGCCAGAGTCCATATTCAACTTAATGTTACTGAATGCAACCAAATGTAACTTTTTTTTATAAGGTGGAATGATTTTGGTGGATTTGGGTTGCAAACCCCGCCAGAGGCCATATTCAACTTAATGCAACTGAATGCAACCAAATGCAACTTCATTTTTTTATGGTGGGATGAGTTTGGTGGATTTGGGTTGCAAGGCCCCGCCAGGGGCCATATTCAACTGAATGCAACCAAATGCAACTTTTTTTTTATTATTATTTTTAAGTTGGGATGATTTTGGTGGATTTGGATTGCAAGGTCCCGCCAGGGGCCATATCAACTTAATGTAACCATATGCAACTTTTTTTTTTAATGGAGGTGATTTTGGTGGATTTGGGTTGCAAGGCCCCGTTAGGGGCCATATTCAACTGAATGCAACTGAATGCAACCACATGCAATTTTTTTTTAAAAAAAAAGTTGGGGTGATTTTGATGGATTTGGGTTGCAAGACCCCGCCAGGGGCCATATTCAACTGAATGCAACTGAAAAACTAAAGTTGCATTCAGTTGCATAAGAAAGTTTCATTTTTCATTGTCATTTTCGACCACACACACACACACAGATATATATATATATATATATATATATATATATATATATAAAGTGGTCGAAAATGACAACTGAAAAATGGAACTTACAATAAGAAATTTAGTTGAATGTGGTTGCATTCAGTTGAATAAGGCCCCTGCGGGGCCATACAACTTAAATCCACCAAAATCACCCACATTAAAAAAAAGTTACGTAAGGTTGCATTCAGTTGAATGTGGTTGTATTCAGTTGAATATGTCCATACGGGGCCATGCAACCCAAATCCACCAAAAGCACCCCACCTTAAAAAAAAAAAAAATTGCATGTGATTGCATTCAGTTACATGTGATTGCATTCAGTTGAACAAAAATTTACTTTTTTTATATATTTATCAAAAAATCTCTAAATTTAATGTTTTCCGGGGAAAATGTTACCAAAATGGCATACAATTTTTCTTGCCGGAGTGAATCGATAGCACACAAGTCTGTGGATATTTCCTAACATGTGACCAAAATGCAGGGTAAATCCATAAATCTATCTATAGTATCTGTACTATTACTAGCTTATCCCTAGTGTATTTTAAAATTATTTTTTTGGTTAAATATTTTTCCAAAATATTTTGATTTCCTTTTTTTTTTTTGAGCGCAAATTTTGATTTGCTTATTAAAGTATAATATAGTATAGAGTCGGGTTCACTTAAAATCACTTTATTTTAAAATCTTATAATTATTATAAAAAATTATTTTGCAAAATATAATATTTGGTAAGCAACTCCAATGCTCTTCCCTTTCCTTAACCCTAAAATAGGGATTATTAAAAATATAGGTAATGAAAATTATGTTTCACTCCAATCATATACCCTATATTCATACCCTATATTTTAAAAGTAATTTTTAGTGTGGTTTTTTTAAATTTAAATTTTGAACATTCTTATAAATTAACCAATGAGGTGGAGAATATATGAGGTGGAGGATATAGGGGATCTAATTTTGATCCCTCAAATAAGGGGTTATATTTTCTCTCCCCTAAAAAATAAAGGGGATGAGGGGTAGGGTTGGAGCTTTATTTTTAAACTAAAATCCCTATATTTGTCCACCTAGGCACATTATAGGTAAGGAACATGTATGGTTGGAGTTGCTCTGTAAGAGTAAAATTAAAGTTGTGTCATGTTTAAAATAATTTTAAAAAATTATATAATTTAGGAAAATATATTGTGTGTTGCATAAATACACTATACTCTATATTTTATAAATAAATATTGGATGCTACACTAAAATTAAATATAATATGTATCGACAAAGAATATATATTATCATTGATTAAACAAAATTTATTAGTCCCAATTCTTCCGAGGTTCAAATTTGAACTAACCATATGTATAATATTATAAACGTATAATTTCAATATGTTATCAGTGAGATTCTAACCAGAAACCATTTTACGGGATGATCTTAATACAAAATTTTATTAAATTATTTAATATTAATTTATGTTGTTAGAGGGTTCTGAACTTGAGACTATTGAATAGAATAATTTTAATATTAAATCTAATCCTTTACACCAACTTGATTTGAAATATTTTACGATTGTGATTGAAAGGTATAACTGAAAATGAGTTGTGAACCAAATTATAAATTATACTCACATTTCCATATATAATTTAGTATAGGTACTTTTTAAATAATTTTTTATGAGTATTGAACCTCGACTTTTGACAATACTTTTATATCCGTTTTTATATAAATATTTAACTACTTATGCTTTATTTCCTCCGGTCCCATATAATAGTTTTCTTAACTTTTTAGTACACATGTTTAGGACTGAAAAACACATAGATATAGTCCGTATCAAATTTTTGATTTTACATCAAATAAAAATTTGAATTCTAAACTTTTATTTTGATATAAATATCGTTAACTTTTGTTAAATATAATTATGTATTTTTTAATCCTAGACACGCATATTAAAAGATAATGGATCTATTATTTAGGATCGTAGGGAGTAATATTTATTTATTTTTCAAATTTATATATTTTCTTATTTATATTTTCTAATTTTGATAAAAGAATTTATATAAATATAATTATATTTATATTTATTTGGTGTTATTTGCTTTTTATTTTTTTAACATGTAAATTTATAATTACTAATATTTGTTATATATTTTTGGTATATTCAAATTTAAGTTAATAACATATATAGTTAATACTTTGTTTAGAGTTAATATTATAAATCTTAGTTTTATTTAGATAAAACGGAGATGAAGTTATTCTAAACTTTAGTACCAAAAAAATGATTATGGTGTTAAAATAATTTCATCTATCTATCTATATTATTATATTAAAGCCGAAATATTGAAAGTTTTGGTTTTTGGTTTGGTTATCCTATTTATTAAAATAAATAATAATATAATATAATTAATGGTAATTAACCAATTATTTTTTTCATATTTACTTTTAATTGAATATATTATCTTTTATAAACACCTAAAAAATTAATCGTATCATATCTTGCAATCATTAATATTTTATTTCTAATTAAAACATGTTACCATTTTGATTTAATACTAATCTTATAATCAATAATATATACCCGAAAGTATAACACCATATATTTAATTACTAATAAATTATATTAAAAATCCGTAAAAATTGTTTATAATAGAGAAACATTAGTATAATCCGTAAACATGAGTATATTAAATTAAAATTAAAAAAAATATTAAAAATAATTATTATATAAAAACATAATTTTAATATTAAATAAATTTTATAACATAATAAAAGAAACTCGTGCATTGAAAGTTTGTCGGTTCGATTTTCAGCACGGTCATCCTAATTATTAAAATAAATAGTAAAATAATATAATTAGTGATAATTAACCTATTGTCTTTTTTAATTAAAAGAGGTTTACTTTTAATTGATTGTTGATATTACCTTTTATAAACACCTAAAATATTGTATCTTCCAATCAATAATATTTCTTTCTAAATAAAACACGTTAACTTTTAATTTAAAATATAATCTTACAATGATTAATATATACCCAAAAATATAATACTATATCGTCTAATCACTAACAAAATATAATAGAAATCTGTATAGAACGAATAATGACCGTTAGATTTTTAGTAAAAAATCAGAACCGTTAGATCTAATGATTAGAAAAATTATATGTTTAAATTAATTTACTAAAATTTCAATATTCGAATTCTGTCAATGACATTATTTTTAAAAATTTATAATATAAGTTTTAAATCACATAATTTTGCCATTAATAATAAATATCCAAATATATTACACCATTTTGCTGTTAGATTTTTTGTAAATAATAAAAACCGTTAGATGTAATTATAAGGTATATTTTATGATTAAAGTACTTTACTAAAAAAATTTAACATAATAAAAGAAACCCGTGCATCGCACGGGTTATAAGCTAGTACTATTATTAAATCCAAAACATTGAAATTTTGTCGGTTTGGTTTTGGTATGGTTATCCTAATTATTAAAATAAATAATAAAATATTATAATTAATGGTAATTAGTCAATTGACTTTTCTAATTAAAACATGTTTAATTTTAATTGAAAATATTATCTTTTATAAGCACGCAAAAACATCAATTGTACCATATATTTCAAACATTAATACTTTTTTTCTAATTAAAACACGTTATCTCTTAATTTAAAACATAATTTTACAATCTTTAATATATATTCAAAAATATCACACTATATTTTTTTTTTCTTTTTTTTTTTGTGTCAAGAGAATCTATATTCATCACACTATATCTTTGAATGATTAATAACATATATTAAAAATTCATATTTATACTATTATATTAAAGCCGAAACATTGAAAGTTTTGGTTTTCGGTTTGGTTATCCTAAGTTTTGGTTTTCGGTTTGGTTATCCTAATTATTAAAATAAATAATTAAATTACAAAAACAACTCAAAAAGCTAATAAATAATGTTAACGTAATTATATTCTAATTAAAATTCCTTCATCCACTTCTACTTGGACTCTTTTTTCTGCTCCAACAACTCAATTATTCATTTTTTCTAAAGATTTTACTTTTAATTAAACACTTTACCATTTAATTTAAAACTAATATTACAATAATTAATATATATTCAAAATATCACACCATATCTCCCGTAATTATTTTTAGCAGTAATTTTTATAATTAAAACATGGAGTGCTTTTTAATTTAAAATTAATCTTGCGATCACTAATATACACCCAAAAATATCTCACCGTACACTAATATACATCCAAAAATATCTCACCGTATATACAAATCATTATTTTTATTAAGAAATAACAATCGTTAGATCTAATAATAAGATATATTAAATGATTAAATTAATTTACTAAAAATTCAAAGTTCGAACCCGTCAACGACATTTTTAATTTAGAATTTTACAAAATAAAATTTAAACCATGCATTTCATTATATAAATTTATATTAAATTAAAATTAAAAAATTATTAAAAATAAGGATTATATAAAAACATAATTATAATGTTAAATAAATTTTATAACCTATCAAAAAAACCCGTGCTTCGCACGGGTTATAAGCTAGTAAGTTTATAATAAGTAAACATGAGTCTTATGGTTTTAATTAAATAACTTATTAATTTTTTTAAATTAAAACATATTTTTTTATTAATTTTTTTAACTTTTGCTTTAATATCTCTTTAAATATGCATGCCAAATATTATACGGGTTTTGGCCCAGTAGAAAAATTGCTTTAAAAGCAGCCCACGCCCCACAGGTCAACCTATCAAAAAAGTATAGCGTTGATGTTTCTCTTTCTTGCGGGCCGAGTCCACATTTGTTTTTATTTTTTCATATAAACCTTACTGTAGCTTTCGGCCGAGTCTACTTTTTTATATATAAACTAGTTTAAAAGCCCGTGCAAGCCTCTTAATAAATCATTAAATTAAATTTTCTATTAGTTATATTATATATTTTAATTAATTTTATTATTTGTTTCTAAAAAATTTAGTTTTAAACTCATTTATACATTTTGATAAAAATATTTATTGACCGATATAAATTCCTTATTGAGTATATACAAATAAATATAATATTTAAAAGATAATTAATAAATTACATGTATATTATGAACTTATATATTTTAATTTTAATTTTAATTTTAATTTATGACTAAATTATATTCGTTCATAACAATTTAATGTATTTATTGTAAAAAGTTCTATTTTATAAATCTTTTAATTTTTTACACAAATTTACTACTCCAATCTAATTTCTTATTCTTAAATATATTTTTTTCAAACCCATCTATTTAATTGTATATATTATAATTGATTGATTATTATATTTTGTATAATTACATATTACGATCTGATGTTAATATTTTCTTTTTCTCGCAACCGCAAATTTTTGCGGGTACCCACGACCTATCGTGAATAGCCACTTTTACTCATACTTGCAATCTATAAATGTGATTATATATCATGAGATTACTGGTTCGATATCCAACAATGACATAAATTCATTATTATCTTTTATAGTATTAATATTGCAATTAATTATAACTCAATTGCATATTTTATTTAAATATTTAACATATTTCAAATCTAAATTTGTTATATATTATTTTGTTTTTTTTTATTTTTTTTTAAAAATTTTTACTAACAAAAATTTTGAATTCAACTTTATGAACTTCATTTCTCACATTTAAAAAATTATTAATAAATAACTCACATATGATGGTGTGACAAAGAAACTCATATATAATGCATTTATAACATGAAAAGTAAATATATGACAAAGTGGGTGATGGTTTGTGTCTTAAGATTTTTAAAAGGAAGATAAAAATCTAAGTAGATCAAGTGGTCATAACAATAAATTATGTATTATGAGGTTGCTGGTTCGATACCCAATGAAAACAAAAAATAAACTTTTTTTAGCAAAACTTTCTAAATAGCGGGTTGTGTTCTCCTACTATATATAGTAATAGATAGATACTAGCCTATAACCCGTGCAAAACACGGGCTATCATATTTTATTATTATTAATTAATATATTAATTATTTGATTTAATATAAAATTTTAATTTATTTTAATTTATTTTATTTTTAATTTTAAATTTACATATATTCCATACTTAATTTCATGACATAAATAACTATCATTATTTTAACGTTATTTTTAAAATTTATTGTTAAATATTTAAATAATTCAATAGATATTTTTAAAATTTATTTAGTGTAACCTAATATCGTTGAAGAAAGAATTGTAGCAAGAAGTGCGTGTAGGCGATGATTCTAATCGGAATATAATTGAAAACGTTTATAATTCTATAAGACATGTAGGCTTTTTATTTTTAAAAAATTATATATAATTTAATTGAATTTGAAAATTTTAAAACATATTTTTATTTTTATTTTTTTTGTGACTGTTCTTTGGTTAGTTGGTTAACACCTTCCAAAATACAAAAAACAAATCAAAATGTATTTAATTTTAATTAAAAAAATAAATCACATATTTTACATACTATTTCGATTATAATTCCACTTATATAAATACATACTTTATCAGTTATACTTTAATTGAAATTCAACTACATACTCTTTCAATTATATTTTTAATATAATTTTTTTAGCTTGTTATTTATAGGAAAGTTTAAAAAAAAAATTTGGAAGGCAGTACATACACTATCGGTCATACTTTAACTGAAATTCAATTACATAATCTTTCAATTATATTTTTAATATAAACTTTTAACTTTTTATTTTTATAAAGGTGTTAACAATTTTTTTGAAAGATGTTAACCAACCAACTAACCAAATACACATAATTATATATCTCATATATATTACTTAATATAATATTGGCATAATATATATATATATATATATATATATATATATATATATATATATATATATATATATATATATATATATTATTAAATAACAATTGTATAATTATATGATATATTGTTCGAATTATGACTATATTTTGTCATAATACTATAAAGATAAATGGATGTATATACTTAGATTCAAATTTTTGTTGATATTATCATATTCAAATTATTATTCCATAATAATCCCTAATGTAATATTGTCTAAAATAGAATTTAATATTAATTTGTAATTGTGTGAAATTTTTATTGTTTATTATATAATTTTAGTTTGTTTTCACTTTGTTGATTTATAATTTATTGTAAATTTGTTAATAAATATATGATATAAAATTATTTAAATTGATTTTGAAAATATTTGATTTCTAAGTAATTGAAAGAGTCTAAAAAAGTTGGGTAACTAATAGATTATGTAATTGAATATTAATTGGAGTGTAATTAAAAGAGTTTGTTATTAAGTAAATTAAAATTTTATATGCATTTTAATTTATATTTACTTTTTGGAAGGTACAGTATTAACAAACGTTTTTGGGAAGATGTTAACCAACCAACCAATAAATATAAATGGACTTATTTACTTACATTCAAATTTTTGTTGATATTATCATATTCAAGTTATGATTCCATAATAATCCCTAATGTAATATTTGTCTAAAAATTTAATATTAATTTGTAATTGTGTGAAATTTTTATTGTTTATTATATAGTTTTAGTTTATTTTCACTTTTTTGATTTATAATTTGTTGTAAATTTGTTAATAAATTTATGATATTAAAATTATTTAAATTGATTTTGAAAATATTTGATTTCTAAGTAATTGAAAGAGTCTAAAAAAGTTGGTTACTAAAAGAGTATGTAATTGAATATTAATTGGAGTGTAATTAAAAGAGTTTGTTTTTAAGTAAAATAAAATTTTATATGCATTTTAATTTATTTTTTCATTTTTGAAAGTTATTAACAAACCTTTTTGGAAGGTGCGAACCAACCAACTAACTAACCAGTTATACCCTGTTTCGCTTACAATAATAGTATAGTATAGATAGAGAGTAGGGAGCCTAAGATACATCTCAGGTAAATGTAAGTTCCCTGAAATACATAGATTTTATATGTAAATATGGATGAGCATTTTTGTAAAATCAAGATTTGTTTAAAATTTTATTAATTAGCCATGCGAGCCCAATGAATTTTAAAGAGGATCTCAGGAAACTTTCCTCAGTATAATCTCAGGGTCCTTTTTCTCATAAATATAAGAGAAAAGTTCTATGGAGTACTCATTTAATTGGAGTACATATACGTTCTGCATTCAAAATATTTTAAAATTTATTATTTTGCAAACCTTGTTATATGAATATCATAATTTTATTGATAATCTTGAAAATCATGTATGTTTTGAAATATGTTCATCTTGAAAATCCTTTATGTTTTGCAATCAGAACATATATGTTTTGCAACCCAAACGTGTTTCGCAGAACAATTTGTTTTGCAATATTTTGTTAGCAAAACATACAAAATTTTTACGGTTTTTGATGAAATAGTGATATTCATGTAATAAGCTTTGCAAAATAATAAAGTTTGCAAAATTTTGAATGCAAAATGTATATGTACTCCAAGTACTCCAATTAAATGAGTATTCCATATAATTTACTCATAAATTATAATATTATCTTTATTATGTACTTGGTGGGAATCGATCCCTTGACCTACAGTCGTACTATCTTATTATCCCTTTTATTCTTACTCGTTTATAACCCGTGCGATACACGGTTTTTTTTTAACTTTTTTATTTAATAAATTAATTTTTGTGTGTTCTATATTGAAAATTGCTATTTTTATGTATTGCGTCATCGAAATTATTTCATTACATTTGAGAGTCATTTTTTAAATAGTTTACAACACGATTTTAAATTTTATAAATAATATTTTACAAAGATAAATCCTTGAATAATTATATTTTCTTATCAATGTTAAGTTAAGGATTTCAAATTTTGTAAAAATCATTGCAATGTTAAACCAATATAAGTAATCAATTTTCTTTAAAATTTTCTTTTCATTATTTTCTTTACATCTTTTTTTTCTCCTTTGGCTCCATTCTTCTTCTGTAGCTTCCACATATCGTTCACGACTTCTCTTGTTACGTTCAATTTTTTGTTTTTCATTTGTAATTAATGATCTTGTATGTATAGATTTCTGCTTTATAGAATAATGTAATTATAATTCTATCTATGATTGTTTTGGGATTTTTTTCCAATTCATTCTAGAGATCTTTTTTTTTTTGTTTATTTATAATTGATTTTAGTTGTTTATACATATTTCACGGTAGTAGCTATACGTGGTTAGAGTTGAATATCAATATTAAGATATTAATAATTCTATATGAATTTAATTTGGATCTAATCTACGTACAACGTTGTTCTGTTTTGTTGTCTGAATCTGTATCTGTATGCATCAATGCTGATGGACACATAACAACTATCTATTTTTGACTAACAAACCAAAGGGTTTTTTTAATATCTATTAAATATATTACTTTTTAATATTTATATGTTATTACATATCAAATTGTTGTTAAAAATTTGATATATATTAGGTTTTACACGTTCAATCATGATTATATCATTTTCATATTATAATTTTCTTTTTAAAATTCAATTCCAATACAACCTTTTTTAATTATATCCTTTTTAGATTATAATTTTTTTTTATAATTAAAATTTTCATTAAGGTTGGTAATACTTCTAGGGAAACCTAGAAGCCCAGCCGACCCAAGTGATGGGAGAGTACATCGAAACAGAGAAACATCAAAAGATGGTCCACATGGAGCCTGTAAATAGCTACTACTAGGAAAAGAGACAAAGAAAGATAGCATGCAAACAACAAAAGGCATGCTGGACTAGTAACCTACTAAACATCGCCACCATTGACTGAGATTTGATCTGGCACAGCTTCCTGGACCCGATCCTGTGCTTCTCCAGCTGGGTTGTATCCCAAAACGTGTCCTTGCGCATCAATTGGAATAAGGGATACTAACAGCTGTGGTATTGGAGGCCCAAACCCCATATCAAGATCCAACTTTTCCTGAAGCCGACCAAACCGCACAGTGGTTGTGTACATAGCATCCCAGTGGTTAAGGCCAACCAATGCAAGGTAGTGTGCCACACGGTTTGCAGATTCAGATATGTATATGACTACATTAGCCCACTCCGGGTTGTGGCTAAGAAGTTTGTTGATTTGCTCCATTATCCATGCGCAAGTCCTATCGCCTCTACCATCTTTACGAGTAAGCTCGAAGAAAGGGTTGTAATTGTCCGTCTCCAACGTAACAATTTCACAGTTTGAAAGTCTGGCTTGGTTGAGGCCCATATGGAGAGCCCACAGCTGGGTGGCAAGTGGAGAAAGTCCTCACATTGTGCCTGTGAGTGCTTGCACCATACGCCCTGTATGGTCCCTAATGACGATCCCTACGCCATTGTTGTCCCCGTTGTACTGTCGAGATGAGTGTAGAACATGCACATTAACCTTAAACTGACATCTGAGTGGTGCTTGCCATGTGTAATAAGCCATATCTGTGTTGTGATATCTGAGGAGTATTGTGTGTATGTGGGAGAGTTGAGGGTTGTTATGTAGTAGAAATAGGGGAGTGAAATCTTGGGGACACTAGCAGTTACCAGGGGAGAAAAAAGAAAACTGTACTACCTATAGGATTGTCGACTTATCAGTACAAAAGTGTAATAGTAGGGGAGTGGGTGACATGTACTGTGCATAGGGGGATGGCAACATAAGTGAGGTGAGGGGAAAGAGATGTGACCAGTTGTAAAAAGTGGAACCTTGAGCTGTGTGTAAATTGAGGGCTGTGTATTATGTTATAAAGCCTAGGTTATGTAAGTCCTGCTAAATGAACCAGCCCAGTAGTGTGTTGGGCCTTTGTGCACCCTATTTGGCAAGGAAATCGGCCCCCAAATTGTAGTTTCTACCCACATGCTCTATACCAGTGGACTTGTATTTATCAAAGTCCACTCTCTCTGTAAGTTGTATGTAGTCTACGAGCCCTGCTTTAAACTTGTTAATATTTGTCCATAAAACGTATGAATCTATGGAAATAGTCACATTCTTGTCATTTGTAATTTTCTCTACTAATTGCTGTAGTAGGTAGATTAGAAAGAGTGTTTCTGTTTGTAAAGGGTTTGTTACTGCAATTAGGCCACTAAATAAAAAATTTATATCCCCATGTTTATTTTCCATGTATTCTCCTATACCAGCTCTTATAACCCCGTTTGTGATCCTCCATGCCCCATATGTGAAACCAAAGTAATCTCGCGTATCACGGAGATTCTGAATAAAGTGTATGTATTGAGTGTTAGCCGTATTCATTGGATTCTCGAACCATTCGACTTGAATGTTTTTTTGTAATATTCCACTGCTAGTGCACCATTGGTGTGACCGAAACCTGATCAGGTATTGTATCTACGATTGACTACTGGGAGTATTGTTAAAAATGATCTCATTACGGTTGAGCCATAGAGTCCATAGTGTAGCAACAACCGTAGTTTGCCAATGTTCTTTGAACCTAGTTGCAGTAGCAGCTGTGAATATCTTATATAACCAGTCATAACTGTTAATTTCTAAGTCAATTTTCATCCACCATATATCTACTTGTTCCCAGCATATTCAAGCAATGTTGCAGTCCTTAAAGATGTGTTGTATGTCTTCTCTATATGAATTGCAGACGATACATAGGTCAGATAATGATGTGTTATGTATCCTATTTTTAAAAAAAACCCTGGTTGGTAGTATGTTATTTACCATCTTCCATAAAAACACCTTAATCTTAGGGGGAACTTTAATGCTCCATATGAATGCCCATCTTGTGGTTGTACTGGGAACGTCATTGAGGACTTTATAAATATCTGTTGTCTTGTATGTCTCATTTGTGTCATTCCATAATAGCTTATCTTCATGCTGGTTAGGAGAGTATGCTTGTAATATATTATAGATATCCGTAGCCTCCATTTTTTCACAGTGTCTGAGAGGTCTTGTCCATAACTCCTGTGGACAATGCTTAACTTGTTCCCAAATTTTGATTAAGTCCTTGATGTATGAAAGGCATATGATGTAGCCTATTTGTATTTCGAGGATACAACTCAACTTGAACAAGATTGTAATAGTAAATAGTATATAGACTGTCACAAGGAATCTCAGATTGTATTATCTGTCAGAAGAAAAAGATCAAGGTCAATCTACAGACTTGAGGAATTACTACATTGAAAGAAGTTCAGACATCTGATCAAGCCTCAGTGATGTATTCGTTAAAGAAGTGGATTCATTTAAAGTGACAGAGATTTCGACAGTGACAGAGACAGTACAGAGAAATATCAAGAGAGAAAAGAAAAGAAAAGGAACCAGATTTTAAAGTCAATATATGAAGAACAGTCATTGCGGTTAGTCACTCATGAACCAGACAGTACATCGAGTGTCAACATTAAACAGTGGTTGTTTATCATTAACTTCAGTGGTTCAAGCTGTCAAGACTGGTATGTTGAGAGAAGAATTAAACCACAGCTTAGAGTCTAAAATAAAGAAAAGCCGTTGGAGTTAGTCGCTCATGAACCAGACCGTGCATCGAGCGTCAACAAACAATTCAGTGGTAACTCTTTATTACTTTCAGTGGTTCTCGAAAAAGAATTGGTTAGCAAGTGATTTATATTAATTCTCATTTAATTAATATAATTATGTAATTTATTTAATTAATAAATTAATTCATTCTGAATTAATTTATTTATTAAATTAATTATCATATTAATTAACTTTGAATTAATGTATTAATCTTATTTGATTTAATTATAAATTTAATTAATTAATCATTACTTTTCTAAATGATTAATTGATTAAGTAAAATAATTAAATTAAATATAAAAAGAAATTGGACTGCTTGATTATTCTGTTGGGCCAAGTGAAAAAGAAAGTATGTGGATCACAACTGAGAGTCAAATTGAAGAACAGATATTGGAGTTAGTCGTTCATGAACCAAACAGTAAATCGAACGTCAACAATTATCCAGTGGAAGTTTCTCAAAGTTTACAGTGATTCACAAGGAGTAAGTCAATTATTAATTAACTATATTATTAATTTAATTAAACAAATTAATTCAATTCGAATTAATTTATTTAATTAATTAATTAAGTTAATTAATCTCTGATTTATTCAATCAGTAATAATATATGGATTATACTATTTCGGAGAATTTTGGTTATACTATTTCTGAATTTCAGTTGAACTATTTCTGGAAATTCAGTTATACTATTTCTGAATTAAGTGGTATACTATTTCTGGAATAATATAGATACTATTACTGCATTAGTAATAGTATACTATACTATCCCCGAATTTATACTATTACCGAAGTTATATTATTTCTGGAATTAATAGTATATTATTTCTGAAGTATTATAGATATTATTACTGATCAAGTAATAATATACTATACTATTACCGAAATATTTAAACTATACTATTACTACCAGTTATACTATTACCGAAATATTTATACTATTACCTAAGTTTTTAAGTAAACTATTTCTAGGTAAATGTATATTATTTCTAAGTAAATCCATACTATTTTAAGGGAATGAGTTCTACTATCCCTAGGCTGCTATACTATCACCGTGCCAGTTATACTATCAGCGTGGCATCTATACTATCACCGTGTCAATGTGAAGCAGTTGGACAGAAGCAATTGTTTTGTTTTTGTATAAAAACAAACACACGAACAGAAGAACAGAACAAGAACCAGGAGAAGAAAAAAAAGAGAACCAAGAACATTAAACACTCTCATCTTCTACACACAAGTGCTCAAGCTTTAATTCACACAATAAATTCAGTTCAAGCCTATTGTAATATCTGATCCGCTGGAACTTGTTTATTGATTACTCTTGTACTACTAGCGAATTAAGTTTCCTAGTTCATATCTTGATATCTTGATTTTAATTAGCAAAATTAGAAAAGTTCATGTCGAATTTTCTAATTAGTTATTAATCTCTTGATATTAATTTGTAACACCCATTAAGTTAATATATTGTTATATTCAACTTGAAATTTGTTTCAATTTATTCCGCTCAAATTTGTTTAAAATAAAATATTATTTGAAGAACAAATTTCGATAAATTGGTATAGATTGTATTCAACCCCCCCTTCTACAATCTTATCGGACCTAACAATTGGTATCAGAGCCAGGTTGATTGATACACAAATCAAGATCCTATTTTTATTCAGTCAAAAATCCATTTCGAATTTTTAACTCTCTTAAAAATTCATCATGTCTTCAAAAATTGGAACTGTTAAGATACCCATATTTGACAAGGAGAATTATGAACTATGGAAAAAGAAAATGATCCTTTTTCTACAAGTGGCCAATCCTAAATATTTAGGAATATTGAAAAACGGGCCAATAGTTCCTATGATTACTGAAGAGGAAATAATCGTGGAAGGAGTTGTTGTAGTTCCTGCAAGGATATATCCAAAGGACATTAGTGTTTATACAAATGATGACAAAGTGGATATTGCCCTTGATCTTAATGTACAATTAATTTTGATGGAATCCCTAGATGCGATCATGTGCAACCATGTTATTAACTGTAAAGATGCCAAGCATATCTGGGACACCATTATAACAATAAACGAGGGAACTAAGAAAGTCAGGGAAAATAGATTGGAAGCTAAGATTGTTCAATCTTACAGCTCTGAAAAAGAAGTGATTGTCGCAGAGTATGGGAAGACAGCTACAAGTCAGGGTTGTAGAGAATTTTATTCGTCAGAGGAGCTGGAGCAGTTGGAGGATCAATCAATGGCACTGGTTGTAAGACAGTTTAATCATTTCAGATTTAGAAGAAATCCTAATTTCAGACTCAGGTCTACTGAGAACAGATTCCAGCAAGGAGGTTTATCCTCAAGTGGCACAAGGGTTGGCTACAAGACTGGAATGGTAGACAAAAGCAAGATCAGGTGCTTCAACTGTAATGAAATGGGACATTTTGCAACTGAGTGTCATCGACCTGAACAAGATGCAAGGAGAGAGTATGCATCTGGTAAGAAGAACACAGACACGGCCTATGTGGTACAAGGCAAAAGCTGGGATGACACAGACAGTGAAGATGAAGAAGTTGGAAACTTTGCACTGGTGGCAAATGGTGAATCATCAACTTATTACACCACACCGGTAATTCTTGCTGATGCTGAGTTAATTGATAGTTTACGTAGTTCCTTGAATAAGGCAGAAAGAGGGTACGAGAGAATAAGTCTTGTTAACACTAACCTTGAAAATGAAATGTTAGATTTAAAAAAGGTGCAGGTTAATCAAGATAAGAATATAGAAGAAATAGCTCGACTTAACTACAGAGAAAAGGGTCTAGGAGAATACATGGTAAAACAAGTTGATAAGATTGCTGAACAAGAAACAAAGATTAGAGAACTTGAAACACAGGTTAGAGCTTGTTATAATACTGTTAAAGTTTCTAAAGAGTTCTTCAATAAACAAGCAGTAGAACAAACTATAGGAATAGGGTTTGATTACAGTCAAGCTGTTGGTTCTTTGAGTAATCATTCTCCTAATTCTATCTCAGCTAAAGAAAGAGGTATACCACATATTCTCAAGAATGTTGAAAAACCAATGTTTACAAAATCTGATGCTGGCCCACCAAATATTCTTTCTATGGTTATACAAGAAGAAATGAGAAATGAGGACAGTGCAAATGGCACAGTCTTTGTTAAGGATAAATGTGTTAAGAATAAATCTGTTAAGAACGATAATTCAAAGAATGGTTCATCCAAGAAAGATGTCACAATCTTTGTTAAGGCTAAATCTGTTGAGGACACTAATCCAGAAAATGTTTCATTCAAGAAGGATGTACCTAAAGTGCCAGTCAAGGTTGTTGAAACAACTAGTTCTTCTAAGACTGGATTAGGCGGTAATAAGTCGAAGCAGAACAATAACATGTCTAACATGAGTAACATGCCTATCATTGATTCTAATCATAAAGCATGTGGTGTTGTCAATTGTATGTCTTGTGCTTTTAATGTTATGACTGCTTACTTTAATGGTAATCATGCATGCGATAATAAGACTGCTCCTCGACAACATATGAATAGGAATAATGTTAGATCAAAGACTGCTAGTCCTCCTCATGTTAGGAGAGAGACATTTGTACCAAAGCCTAAACAAAGTTTTACTAAGGCTGTTTACAAGGTCAAATGTCCAGTCAGTGAAACAAATGTTATTGCTGCTAAAAAGACATGGATACCCAAGATGAAATCAAAGATTGTCAAAGCTGTTTATAGGGTTAAATGTCCAGTCCCCTTGAAAAATGTTGTTATGAAGATTAAGAATGTTGTTTTGCCTGACAAAGGCCAATACTTCAAGTATTCCGGACCCAATCAAATTTGGGTCCCAAAAAGGGTTTAACTGTTTTGGTATTGCAGGGTGTGTAACAGGTACATCGTGTTATGTGGATTCTGGACAGTGGATGTTCAAGGCATATGACCGAAGATAGAGCCCTGCTATCAAGATCAAGAGTGGTGACGGTATCTGGCCAAGTGGTTTATCCCTTGGAGACAACAGCAAGGGTATGACCTAGGGTCAAGGCTATTCAATAGTCAAGAAATGTTGTCAGTAATAAAGCATCTTTTACAAGATGAAGAGCCTACTGTTCAAGGATTAAGGGAAGAGAACTTATCTGTAGCTGACATGGAATCTCAGTCAAAGGTGAAGTCAACAAGGTCAAATCTAAAGCTTCATCAGACAGGAGTTCAGCTATGACATAAGGAGCTCTTTCATCTGAATGTAATATCAAGAGATTCTTTCCTGAAAATCGAATCAGCAAAGGAGACTGCCTCATCTGAAAGTAAAGTAAAATGAAATTACGAGGCATGTCAAAAAGGGAAGTCAAAACGAATCACACAGAAGTTCTACATCAAATAAAAATATACTTAAGTGGTGATGACTGATGACTTCTCTCCACAAACAAGTTGTTGTTCAGACAATCTGAAGACAAGACACCACTGATGGTGATTGATCACATCTTAAACCCTGATCCGTAAGAATTTTAGGAAGACCCGATAAGTATGAAGGAAATTGTTTTGCAATTTTAAATGGAAGTGAGCATCCTAGCAATCAGCTAATGCTCAAGAGGATAATTTCTTTTGTTACTCAATGGAGTCAACAACCTACAGGGTGATTGTTATTAATCAACAGAATGTGATTGAAAGTCTTAGTGATGTTCATCGACTTCTAGCTCCCAGCTGTCAATGGTAATGATGATTCAGATCCAAGCAATGTCAATATTGAGAATCTTCATGTAAACCCAGCAACAGCTTAGGGGGAGCAAAAGAAGGATCATCTAGTCAACTCAACACCACACTGAAAGTCAAAGGACACTATGAGAACATGTCTGCCAAGACAAAGAGTGTTGACTCAATTAACTCTTTGTTCTAGTTCTTAGGGTTTCTAATGGTGGAAGTAAAAGACTAGCAGAGCTTCAAATACTAATGATTATTTCTTTAGTTTTCTTTTAGAAGAAACTGAGAAAGCTATAAAAGCTCTGAAAGATTCAGATTGAGTGATTGCAATGCAAGATGATCTCAATCAGTATAAAAGGCAGATTGAAGGGAAGCTGGTATCTAGACCAAACAACAAGGCTGTATTTGGTACAAGGATAACCAGAAGTCTACCTGGATGATGTCAAGGCATTGTTATGAGGGACAAAGCCAAACTGGATGCTAGGTTACAATTTGATCAAACAGTATATTTGACAAGAAGCACCAGTGACAAGACTTGAGGATATCAGGCACCTGCTACACATTCAAGATTATAATGGACATCTAGACCTACTGAATCTGGATGCTAGAGGAATGTGAACAAGTGCACTCCTGGTTGGTGAGATAATTGAAAATCTCTACAGGTTAGTATAAACTGGTATCATCACTCAAGCAAGCATGGAAGACATGGTATGACACCCTAACTATAATTTAATATTTGATATCAATCTTTAACAGTTGGTATCTTTTAACAATTGGTGTTATATTTATAGAACTCTTTACATCATTAGGCACAAACATTATTAACATATATGTGCAATGATATCTTGATTATATTATATGTTGGTCTACTAGCTATAAATTGATATTAAGATATTTGCTGTTTTGATGTTGGTAAAGTTGCAGTTCTTTTGATTTACTTCAGTAAGCCAAAAGAATGATGACAATAAAAATAAGTCAAGGATCTTTTGATTCTATTTAGAAGATTCTAGACCTGTCAAGACTACATACCAACAAAACACTATAACTGGCTTTTGACCTATTAGCTTGGACCTAACAAGTTGGCAATCAAAAATCTTTAGATGGACCCAGATCTTAGGAAATGGTACTCTAGAGATATTTGACCCAACAAGTTCAGGATCTACTAATTAGGACCTAATCAGGCTATAGAGGAATCATCAGCTCATTATCTTATTCAATTGCTAATAGATTACTTACACACATATTTTATTCTCAATTATGCAAATGTGCATGGTCCCAAGTGGATTCTTGAGAATCTATTCTTGTAGTTATTACACATGATTTTCAGATGTCTTAAGTTGGACCCAAATCTAAGGAGATGGTACCCTAGAGACATCAGTTCTGACATGTTTTGCTACATAGAGACAGATCAAATGAGTTGTACGAAAGCAGGAGAACACAAGGAATCAATTTCATCTCCAACAACTCTGTGGAACACTCAAGGACTAAGCAAATTGCATAAGGTATCAATTCTTTTGAGAGCATGTCTTTAGTTAAAGAATAACTTGCAGACACGTTTGCTAAATCACTTGATGAAATTAATTTTTCAAGATTGGCTTGTAAACTTGGGATTTTATTAATGCTATATGATTGTAAATCCCATCTGTTAAATAATTCTTAAATAAGCTCACAAGTATTCAGTTGTCTATATTGAAAGGACATGTGAACTTATTTACATCCAGACCTCACACTGAAAATTATCTGTTGAATGATTGCCATGTGTATAATTGCAATATATTTTAGTGGTGATTATTTAAGGATAATTTAAATACTTAAATGCTAAAATCTAACTCATAGAGATTTAGTATTTAATTATTTATTTTGATTTATATGGGTTACGGACTTGAAGCAATTCAATTTAGTATTTGCTCTGTACCTTATATTTATTAAAATAAATAAACAACATAACTAATTTGGACCTAATCTATATTGGTCTTCAATTAGTTGTGAGATGTTAATTCTAGTGAATTTTATCAATGCTCCATTTTCAGAAATTCACTATAATTAATATTATGGTTCTAACAATTGGTTGTATTGAAATTTTGACTTATATCAGTTAATGATATTTAGTTAGAATTCTATTTACTAACTAATTGTGAGATATATTGGTATGTGTGAAATTACTTAGAACTCCTCTAAGTAATCATTGTTATATCTTTTACAATTCACTCATATTATTATACATGGTATAAAAATTCTCTAAGTAGAACTATGGATATTGAAATATCTAAAGTTACCATAGTTCAATTACTTTGAATTATCTTTATGCTTATTTGCAAGATTCTAATCACTTTGATAATAAAGGTTTTATACTATGGATCAAGGTGTATTGGACTTAGAAAATTATTTCTAAGATTGCAGACAAGTCAATCTTGGTAATCGAGTTTTATTTTTAGAACCAAGATTGTCTACAAACAAACAGTTGTTAGGAGTTAACAATTGTTGTTATCGAGGAGTTGCCTTAAAGTCATAAGTTTGAAATGTTAATGATGATAATTATCCAAGTGATAGTGGTAGAAAAAATTTTGTTATTGGCAATACCAATGTCACTGGAAAATAATCATCAAGTCATTCTCGCAATAACTCGAGGAAAGTAAACAAAGAATTCACTAGTCAAACACAACATCACAATGAAGAACAAGGTGATTCATCAAGATCCAACTTTCTCAGACAGTGTGTTTGGAATAGAGCTGATCATTGGTGATCCAGATGTTGTAGTAAGAACTAAAAAGGCTTCTCAGAATCAAGGTATAGAATCTAAGGAATATGAGAAAGCACTTGAGAATCTGGAACAACAAGAAACGTGGAAGTTGGTGCCAAGGTTTGAGCACTAAGTAACTGGTATGACATTCTTTTCGAATTCTATCTTGTCATCTTTCTATAAGAATTGTCATAATCATTCTAATGTTTTAATCCATGTTTCTTTATTTTAGAATAATAATTTTCACTAAAAATATTTTTCTCTAATTCTCTAGTTAGAATTTTTGAGGAAGCTATTTTTGTTGAAAATTTAATTATTTTAAAATAGCTGCCATATTTATGATAGTTTATTAAGTCATATTTTCTCTCTAAATAATTTTCTAGAAGAAAGTTGTTTTGTCAGAAAATATATGGATTTGCTAACCTATTATAAATACTCTTGTATATACTTAATGTTGTTGTACATGTATTGTAATTTTGAAATGTTAATCTTATTTAACATGTTTTGTAGTGTTTGTCTTTTTATTTTAGTCTTATGTCTGTTTATAGGTTAAGCTATGTAAATTATTACTTATGTATAGTTTTATTTATTTATTTATTTTATTATTCGAATTTTTCTTTTCTTATAGTTTTTATTTAATATTATTATTGTGTATATTATTTCTTATTTTTGAATATTATTTTTCATGTGTATATAAATAGTTTGTATAGTTTTTACAGTTTAGTCACTATACTTTCAAAACTTACAAACAGGTCCCTGTACTTGGTTCTTTTGTTGTTCTTCTTATTAACACACACAAAATATGCAGTTTGAGTATAAATCTTTGTTTTGTGATTGCTGTTAACAGATCTTCGTGTTAAGGACTTAACAATTGACCGATGTTGGTATCAAATTGGTATGTGTCTATACAATTGGTTAGGAACTAATGTTTGATTTTCAGGATCTAACAATTGAAAGACAAGACCTATCAAGTGCTAACAATTTCTAATAGTTGATATCTATCATGCAGGACCTAAAACATGATAAAATAGTTTTGTTTGTATTGGTTTAAACATTAACATACATTGATTTGATTACTATTTATTAATTGGATTTTTGCCTATGTTCTTGTTTTGTAAAACCGGCTCAAGATCTTTATCTTCCTAACTCAAAATCTCT
This sequence comes from Saposhnikovia divaricata, assembly GCA_036435485.1. NCBI lineage: Eukaryota > Viridiplantae > Streptophyta > Magnoliopsida > Apiales > Apiaceae > Saposhnikovia > Saposhnikovia divaricata. The sequence continues at coordinate 86,093,716 of CM071594.1, forward strand.
TTCTACAGCTGTGATTGCTTATATTGTAAACATTTTGAAATCACAACTGTACATCATTTCACTTAAGATAAATGGAATGTTTTCTCAGAAAACTTTTCAATGTTAAAAATGCATTCTATCTCTATATTGCTCATATTCTGTGATGCAGGTTCATCTACATGAAATTCTGTATTCTCACATGTTTAGTCATAAGGTTGTAAACCCAACAACTTTTATCCCAGACTACAGTCAAACTCAAACACATTCTATTTTACCCCCTAAATAGAAGTAACCTATCAGACTAGAGGTCACCAGGGAGTAACTGCACTTGATGCAGAAAACAAGGATGTGTGGGATATTCAGTTGGAGAGTCACTACCTTATACACTATCCAAAATATTTCATATGCACAAAGTGAGATTGCACACACCAAGGATGAATTGACGGAAACCTGTAATCCAACCATTTTACGGTTAGGATTATAAGTTAAAGGTTCTTTAATGAATCAAGAGTCTTCACAGACCTCGAGAGAAGGTATTGATCTCAAATGCAAAATTCAACAAGATCATTATCTAACTCCCCAAATGGAACATATCTGGATCCTACGGGTAACGAGTCCGACATAGGTGCGGATCGGCAACTTGTGAACTATGATTCAGATTTTACCTGATGAGTTTAACAAGGTGATGTCTTCACAGACATTAGAAGGGAATCTTGATCTCAATGCTAAATTTATAGATCATTGTTTACCTTCTCAGAATTCAAATCTGAAAACCCTAAAAAGGGAAATTAGCAACTTGTAGATTATGACTCAGATTCGTCTGACGAGTCCAACGAGGATTTGGGATTTGCGAACTCCCATTGCACCACCACTGACCTCTCTAGAAGGGGCTATGGTGATTTTTCCTTGCAGGTACACTAAAGGATGTTGGAGCAATGAGTGAAACACTAGTGAGCAAGAGTGTAAACACAGAGAGAAGTGAGACACTCAACACAAATGAGTGGAGAGAAGAGTGAAACACTTGTGAGGTACACTAAACACTATCACACACTCACAGTGAGGAAGAAAATGAAACTTCCTTTCTAACAAAGCTTTATCAATTGATTTCAATGTACTCTAACGATTGGTAACAATTTGGTATCAACTACTTTGTCAATTAGTTGAATGGAGGATTCCTCAACTAAGGGGGAGAGATATATTGAAAAAGATATATTCAAGCTTAAAGCTTACCTTAGTAGGATATACTCAACTAAGGGGGAGAAGTATTGGGGTACAAGTAAAAGAAGAGTGAGTTAGAAAGGGGGAGCAGTAAAGACTGTGCTTAGGATGAGAAGCAAGTCAAGTTACTAAGGGGGAGATTTAGATGGAGAAGTAAAGGACTTTCATTTGTCATGAAAGTGGAGATATAAGGAGAATTACATCACAATACTATTCTATTAGTCTTTCAATGTACTATGTATAAAGGCTAAGTGGAAGAGTAGTAAATTCACCAGAAGTTATAGAAATGGTATTGATTCACCATTGTCTATATAGTAGGAACAGTTGTTTTTCTTTAGTGAGAAAAGCTGTGTCAGAAATGGGAAGTGGTTGTAAATCAAGAACTGCTGATAATCACCAATGTGAGATGTGAAGGATTATCAGGCAGAGATATGAAGAATCAGAAATGAAGATTAGTTATCTATTGAAGATCAGTTCAGTGCTAGAGGAACAATCATCTATCATTTCATCAACTGAAGATTCTGGAATTGTTAAATCTAAACCAGAGAAATTTTTTTTGTATTATTTACTAAGCTTTGAAGTGCTTTATCTTTTTCTTGTTTAAGTGAGTTAGTTGAGTTATCCTCTAGGTATTTGCTTGTTATTGTCTAACAAACAAATAGGGGGAGATTGAAAGGCATATGATGTAGCCTATTTGTATTTCGAGGATACAACTCAACTTGAACAAGATTGTAATAGTAAATAGTATATAGACTGTCACAAGGAATCTCAGATTGTATTATCTGTCAGAAGAAAAAGATCAAGGTCAATCTACAGACTTGAGGAATTACTACATTGAAAGAAGTTCAGACATCTGATCAAGCCTCAGTGATGTATTCGTTAAAGAAGTGGATTCATTTAAAGTGACAGAGATTTCGACAGTGACAGAGACAGTACAGAGAAATATCAAGAGAGAAAAGAAAAGAAAAGGAACCAGATTTTAAAGTCAATATATGAAGAACAGTCATTGCGGTTAGTCACTCATGAACCAGACAGTACATCGAGTGTCAACATTAAACAGTGGTTGTTTATCATTAACTTCAGTGGTTCAAGCTGTCAAGACTGGTATGTTGAGAGAAGAATTAAACCACAGCTTATAGTCTAAAATAAAGAAAAGCCGTTGGAGTTAGTCGCTCATGAACCAGACCGTGCATCGAGCGTCAACAAACAATTCAGTGGTAACTCTTTATTACTTTCAGTGGTTCTCGAAAAAGAATTGGTTATCAAGTGATTTATATTAATTCTCATTTAATTAATATAATTATGTAATTTATTTAATTAATAAATTAATTCATTCTGAATTAATTTATTTATTAAATTAATTATCATATTAATTAACTTTGAATTAATGTATTAATCTTATTTGATTTAATTATAAATTTAATTAATTAATCATTACTTTTCTAAATAATTAATTGATTAAGTAAAATAATTAAATTAAATATAAAAAGAAATTGGACTGCTTGATTATTCTGTTGGGCCAAGTGAAAAAGAAAGTATGTGGATCACAACTGAGAGTCAAATTGAAGAACAGATATTGGAGTTAGTCGTTCATGAACCAGACAGTACATCGAACGTCAACAATTATCCAGTGGAAGTTTCTCAAAGTTTACAGTGATTCACAAGGAGTAAGTCAATTATTAATTAACTATATTATTAATTTAATTAAACAAATTAATTCAATTCGAATTAATTTATTTAATTAATTAATTAAGTTAATTAATCTCTGATTTATTCAATCAGTAATAATATATGGATTATACTATTTCGGAGAATTTTGGTTATACTATTTCTGAATTTCAGTTGAACTATTTCTGGAAATTCAGTTATACTATTTCTGAATTAAGTGGTATACTATTTCTGGAATAATATAGATACTATTACTGCATTAGTAATAGTATACTATACTATCCCCGAATTTATACTATTACCGAAGTTATATTATTTCTGGAATTAATAGTATATTATTTCTGAAGTATTATAGATATTATTACTGATCAAGTAATAATATACTATACTATTACCGAAATATTTAAACTACACTATTACTACCAGTTATACTATTACCGAAATATTTATACTATTACCTAAGTTTTTAAGTAAACTATTTCTAGGTAAATGTATATTATTTCTAAGTAAATCCATACTATTTTAAGGGAATGAGTTCTACTATCCCTAGGCTGCTATACTATCACCGTGCCAGTTATACTATCAGCGTGGCATCTATACTATCACCGTGTCAATGTGAAGCAGTTGGACAGAAGCAATTGTTTTGTTTTTGTATAAAAACAAACACACGAACAGAAGAACAGAACAAGAACCAGGAGAAGAAAAAAAAGAGAACCAAGAACATTAAACACTCTCATCTTCTACACACAAGTGCTCAAGCTTTAATTCACACAATAAATTCAGTTCAAGCCTATTGTAATATCTGATCCGCTGGAACTTGTTTATTGATTACTCTTGTACTACTAGCGAATTAAGTTTCCTAGTTCATATCTTGATATCTTGATTTTAATTAGCAAAATTAGAAAAGTTCATGTCGAATTTTCTAATTAGTTATTAATCTCTTGATATTAATTTGTAACACCCATCAAGTTAATATATTGTTATATTCAACTTGAAATTTGTTTCAATTTATTCCGCTCAAATTTGTTTAAAATAAAATATTATTTGAAGAACAAATTTCGATAAATTGGTATAGATTGTATTCAACCCCCCCTTCTACAATCTTATCGGACCTAACAATGTATATGTTTTTAAACTGTGTAATGCGGTAGTGCCTTGAATACACCATCTTCAAAGGATCATTACTGAGCCATATGTCTTCCCAGAAATGCGTCATGTTCGATTTGTTAGACTTCCACTTATAGTTAGTAGAGTGGAAAAGCTTGGAAGTACCCTCATGATTGTGTAGGTGATGGATGTTTTGGATGAATGTTGACTTATTTTGAGTTAATGTTCTTTGTATCCACGTATCAGGCTCATCCTCATACTTTGTTTTGAATAGCTTAATCCAAGGTTCGTTACTATTTTCTTTAATTCTCCACCAGTTTCCCGAGCATCACCAAATTCCTATGTTCCAAATTTGTGATACCAAGCCCTCCATTCCTCTTGCTTGATATTGCGTGTTTCCAATTTGTAAGACGAAGTTTATCATTTCCCAAAAAGAAATTCCTCCTTGTGATATCGATTTTCTCTTTGACTTTGGTTGGCATTCTGAGAAAATTGAACCAGTATATGGGTAAACTGTCCAATGTAGCTTTCATAAGTACAAGTTTCCCAGCCATGTTTAGGTTTGATGAAGCCCATGTACTGAGGTTGTTATTGAATTTATGTATTAATGGATCCCAAACTGCTATGTTCTTCTGTGGCATACCTAGAGGAATTCCTAGGTACTTTAGAGGCCAAGTTCCCACTTTGCATCCTAAGGTATTAGCCCATCCTTCCATTTGTCGTTGTGGATAGTTGATTCCAAGGAGTTCACTCTTTCTGAAATTGACCTTGAGTCCTGTGTTAAATATAATTGATATGGTTAATATCAATGTTTAAGTTTTACAGGGAAAAATAGAGTTTAAATAGGAAGCCGTCAGAGTTTAGTTAAACTCTGACGGTTAGAAGCTGAACAGAGTTTGTTATACGCTGACAGTTGGAAGCTCGACAGAGTTTGTTAAACTCTGTTTGGAGGAAGTGTCTACTTGTCAACAGTGTTTGAAGAATTATTGAAGATAATTATGGAAGCAATATCTTTGAAGATTGGATAGTTGTCAAAGAGATTGAGTTGACTAAGGAGACGAGTAGCAATCGTAATTGATATCAATTGTATAGCTAATTTATAGGAGTATCAATTATCGATTATATAGCAGCTGTATATTTTATAAATACAGTTAGGTTAACCCTAGAAGGGTATCGATCGTGTAATACAATATCTTTCATTGTAACCTAAGCAGCTCTCTATGATAATTTACATCACTGAGAGAGAAGTTAATTCAAACAGTTTTTAAAGTTTTTAAGGAACTTATTGTTATTCTCTCATACTTAGTTGATTATAAGTGTGTATTCGGCCTAACAATTGGTATCAGAGCTTGATCTGTTAATTTAATACAGTTTAAGATCCACACACACACACAACTATAATCAATGGCATAAATTCCTCCTTCTACATCAGGCTCTAGTGCTGAGAAGGCTCAACCTGCAACTGTGAGTCGATATGAAACAATCAGGGTTCCTATTCTTAAGCCAGCAGAATTGATGAGGAATAGAAGTGGAAGTAAAATAGAGTTATTATATACTTTATTCCTATCTAGTATTCAGAAAATATATTATATGTATTAGTTTAACGAATTCTATTTATTTAGTTTATTAACAATAAGTCCAACTGTTTATGGACTTTATTGATAAAGTAGATATTTGGCTTGCAAGTTTTTACCTTTCACTTGAAAGGGTTTTTCTTGTTTTAAGCGCTTAGGATTTTATATTTCTTCCCAAATTTTTTTTTTAAAATAAATAAATTATATTTATGACATCATCATGGCGTGGGTTCTCATGGTTCTCATAATAAGAGGGTTCTCATTGGAGCTCGACTCTATATATATATATATAGGGAGCTGCTCTAATGAGACCCTATAATAATGAGAACTAAGACCTCGGTGGCAGTTTTGTAATTAAATTGAACTGGATGGATAGTTATAAATTAAACTTTATAAAAAAAGCGGCCGAAGGCATCATAGATTCACGCTCAACTGAACAATTCCCCCTTCTTGGCTCTTGCATCCATAACCCCTAATCACTATTCAAAACTTCTAAATAAACTCCATTAACTGTAAGGAACCACCGATTCGAAGCTATTTATTATGTGATTATCATCATAACACACGATATCTTCTCCCAAATTTGGATTGCAGGTATTCGTAGGATGTTAATCACCAAAAACTCATGTATTTTCAATATCTTTTATCACTATTATCACTGAATCGTTAACATTATCAACTATATCAATACGAGATTCAAACAATTTGTGCTAGAATTGATGATACATACACGGTTTCCATATAGATTCTAGGGTTTTTGGATTGAAATTCACCACATTCTAAGTTCGTGGATTCAAATATGCATGAATTTTGGAAAAAAAATATATGTTTCTCATACAAATCTTTTTAAAGTGATTTAGTTCAGATAATATTGAAATAGTTTAAATAATCAACGTATTTGTTCATGGAAGATGTAACGGTAGGCTTGTGTTTAATAAATATTTTTGGTTTGAGTTGCTTTTAAAGTTAAGTAAATTGTTTAAATAACACGCTACTCTTCCCTTTATGATATTTTTTAGGTGATTTAGTAGTAAAAAAGGTTATTTGTTTTTTTGGTAATTTTTTGTTAAAAATGGTGATTTACCTTCATAGGGATATAGAATTTTTAATAATATGGTACTTTGCCCTTATGATAATTGTTTTAGTAAATTAGTTGCAAATAAGGTGATTTTTTTTAATAATTAGATTAATTTGCTAAGGAAATTGTAATTGTGAACTTGTAACACTTTTGTTTATTGTTTTAATAAAATGGTGATTTACCATTGTAGTGATAGATATCTTGAGATAGTGTGGTACTTCACCCTTATAAAAGAAAATATCATCAATTTATTGAGTTGTCATATTTATTAATTCCAACTAATTCACATATATTGCATTATCGTTCGATTTTAGTTTTTTAATAGAAGTTTATATTAGAAGCTAGAACTTAAGGTACTACTTTACAGTGAGATGGTACTTTGAATTATTGAGCTTGTTAAAGCACGGAGTAGATCTAAACGTTCTTGTTTTGTAATTTTCTGGTTTAAGAAGAGTTTAGTTTTCTTTTTTATGGGCAGTAATAGTGATATGGTCCCAAGTATTTATGTGTTTTTTTGTGTTCTTGCTATATATATCAGGCCCTGCATTTTTATTTTACAGGCATTTTTATTTTACAGGATTTTACTGTGGAATTATGTTGACTTGGTCGTATTGTATGGCTAGAATTCACAGAAGTACAAGTTCGGAAGGTTAACACCAGATTCACAATTTTAAAACTTCCTAAAATTCTTAGTTTGCTAGTATTTTTTTTGTCCAGAGCTGTGCTACTTTATAAGCACTGTGACTCTCGTGTTCATGCTTCCAAGTGATAGTCTGGAAAAATTTTATTGCATTAATATGCTTTGTCATGTTTCTACAGAATGGATATTGTGTAGGTGTGATGAGTTTTTGCAGAGAAGTTTTTCAAATGATAGTTACATTTTGCTAATTGCTTGAGTGCCAAAGTTGTGCTTTGGTTGTAATTGTATTTAGTTAAGAGATAGTATTTAGTTAAGAGATGATTCGCTTTATAGAATCTTTCCATTTGATAAGCAATACTAGTTTTTTGGTTTATGTACTTGGCGCTCCGATATGTCTAGTCAAAATCTAAGCTTATCTGAAAATAAATATGGGGGTGCTATTAGAAGATTCTATAAACCAAAAAACTAGTATTGCTTATCAAATGGAAAGATTCTATAAAGCGAATCATCTCTTAACTAAATACTATCTCTTAACTAAATACAATTACAACCAAAGCACAACTTTGGCACTCAAGCAATTAGCAAAATGTAACTATCATTTGAAAAACTTCTCTGCAAAAACTTATCACACCTACACAATATCCATTCTGTAGAAACATGACAAAGCATATTAATGCAATAAAATTTTTCCAGACTATCACTTGGAAGCATGAACATGAGAGTCACAGTGCTTATAAAGTAGCACAGCTCTGGACAAAAAAAATACTAGCAAACTAAGAATTTTAGGAAGTTTTAAAATTGTGAATCTGGTGTTAACCTTCCGAACTTGTACCTCTGTGAATTCTAGCCATACAATACGACCAAGTCAACATAATTCCAAAGTAAAATCCTGTAAAATAAAAATGCCTGTAAAATAAAAATGCAGGGCCTGATATATATAGCAAGAACACAAAAAAACACATAAATACTTGGGACCATATCACTATTACTGCCCAAAAAAAAGAAAACTAAACTCTTCTTAAACCCGAAAATTACAAAACAAGAACGTTTAGATCTACTCCGTGCTTTAACAAGCTCACTAATTCAAAGTACCATCTCACTGTAAAGTAGTACCTTAAGTTCTAGCTTCTAATATAAACTTCTATTAAAAAACTAAAATCGAACGATAATGCAATATATGTGAATTAGTTGGAATTAATAAATATGACAACTCAATAAATTGATGATATTTTCTTTTATAAGGCTGAAGTACCACACTATCTCAAGATATCTATCACTACAATGGTAAATCACCATTTTATTAAAACAATAAACAAAAGTGTTACAAGTTCACAATTACAATTTCCTTAGCAAATTAATTGAATTATTAAAAAAAATCACCTTATTTGCAACTAATTTACTAAAAAAATTATCATAAGGGCAAAGTACCATATTATTAAAAACTAGCATTTTACCCGTGCTATGCACCGAAAGCACATGTATTATTTTTTTAAAATGATTATATATATAGGCAAATGATCAAATACAAACCACTCTTAAAATGACAACTACAAACCAACACTAAATAAATAATAGGGTGAAGGACCAAAATGGACCAAAATGAAAAGGGATGGCCCTAAAAGCCCCATAGATACGTTATTTCGTGTAGCATAACTGGGTGATACGGCGTTTCGTGTAGCACAACAGGGTGATACGGCGTTTCGTGTAGCAAAACAGGGGAGATGTGCTGTTTGGTGTAGCACATCCTTGGCAGATGTGCTACACGAAACGCCACATCCTTTGTAGATGTGCTGTTTGGTGTAGCACAACAGGGGAGATGTGCTGTTTGGTGTAGCACATCCTCTACAGATGTGCTACACGAAACACCGTATCCTTTGTTAATTTTTTCAGCTAATATGCTACACGAAACTCAGTATCCACGGGGCAGGTGAGGGCCAAAGATCTGTGGATGGTCCATTTTGTTAATTATCTCTAAATTATATTTCATTTATTTTAAGGGCTCCGCTAGGGGCACCTTCACAAAAAATGAATTAAATTCTTGGCTCCATTCAACCAAAAATTTTTTTTTAAAAAAAAACACTGTTCACGTGATGACGCCTGCCACGTCATCACGTGAACAGTGCTTTTTTTTTTTTTGCTGAATGGAGCCAAAAATTTTATACATTTTTTGTATTGGGTTACCCCTAGTTTGGTCAATAGATTAGCTTGAATGTTGGATTGAAATATGGTTTTTAGGTTTGTATTTTAAGGAGGTTTGTATTGGAGTAGCCCCCTATATATATATATATACATATACATATATATATATATATATATATATATTCTGAATTTTTGTCCACATATAATCATGATTGTTTATCCTTTCTCAGCCTGTTTATCACAAAAAGCCTTTTTTATCACAACAAACACATATTACTGGAAAATGATTTTGACACCATATGCCTAGTTGCTACATCATTTTTGTTATTAGGGTGCTCATACAACATTACATGTGAAAGAGAAATAGTAATTTTAAAGTATACATACACCTACAAAGGGAAACACTCAGACCACAAAGCTTACGAAATAGTCTAACATTCTTACTAACTCCAAAGTCCAAGGTATCTAAAAAAAGATGTAATATAGATCCTCAGTGCTAGAACCAAATTTTGATTACACCAACCACCTCTACCATGCCAAAATGCAATTCGATTGGCACAAATTTAAATGATCTCTCTGATTATTAAGCAGCAGCAGTACTAATGTTCTTTGGTGGAATGCTAGATGATCCTTCACCATGGACATATTGTTGTTGGTACCTGATTCAAAAACAAACCATAAGACATATTTAGTAGTAAATATATACAATTACCGTAAAGTTATTCACTCTTTCTAGATTAAAGTTTTACATTTTACGGCATCAAAACATTAATTTGGTTATCCGTTATCCGTTCTTGTTTTAAGATGAGTTCTCATATGAGCCGGACCCTTTATAGTTTATATATTAGAAAAATAGAGAGATGAATACCCTATTTGCAAGAAAGGAGGTTCATGGTCACAGAGCATGGGATTTGTGTGAGAAGATGAATATGCATGGTGCTGATACATAGGTAAACCACCCCATGGGCATGGAACACCCTTATACTCTTGTACTCCTGACTCTTGTTGCATTTTTCAGACCACATACACACAATTAAAAAAGTAACTTATTGTGAGTAAAAATAGCAAATACACTACACACAGGTCTACATATATGTTATACATTTATAGGGATAATGAGTACCAAAGACAATTCAAAAGAAACCTTGATTTTCAACTGTTTGTTGACATCTCCAAGATAACGTTCCTGCCAATGCAAAGAGTAAAATAGAATTTGGCTATATTTTTATTGCACAATATGAATGATTGAAATGATAGAAAATTAGAAGTGATACGATTAATTAATGCTAGCTAGCTCTCCCAAAACCCAGTACTTTCAAACTTATGACTGAAGAAAAAATAAAGTCTCTGCAAGCTAAACCCTAGCTACGAACTTAATATTAGGTGAGAGAAGTACTAACTAATCTGACCAACCCCTTATTCTTTTGATCTACTTATATTTGAATGGTCTTTGAACAATTTTGATGTTTGGTCAGGTTTTTCACCTTTTGTATTATTAAACAAAAATTGGTACCTGTCATAATTTTGCAATTGTCACTTGTTGGATTTATCTGCACCTTCCTAGGACGACCTGTTAATACCATGTAGATTTTTATTATTCTTTAGCCTTCACTATCTTTACAAAAATTAAATATCACTGACAATTTGTCTCGGGAGATTTATAATAGAAAGTTTTTTTTTTAAAAAAAAGTAATCATGTATAGAAAGTAGATTTTAAATTATACCAACAGGTCTCTTTTTTGGAATTGATATATGTTGAGATGATGCGTTTGAAGCCCGAACACCTTCATCCTTTCTTTGTAGATCCCCTGTTTAAAAATGAGTTTAAAAAAACTTTGTAAAATAATGTAAAAATTAAAATTCGGCAGTTTTTAATATTTTGTCATTGTACGAAATAGGATTTAAATGAACATTCCTAGAATCTTTTGTCCATATAATGCAGAATTTATTATTTTGTAGCATATATAATTAGACATTTCATTATGTAAGATTTATAATATATGAAACATATTTTAATTTATACCAACAGGCTTCTCTTGTGCTAGTGACTTGTGTTGAGATGTTGAATTTGATGACCTGACAACTTCTTCTTTTCTTGGTCGACCTGTTAAAAAAAATTGACAATTAAAAACATGAGATATGAAAATTAATTAAAACATAAAATATTTAAGATATAATTTATGATAGCATTAACTAACCTCTTTTTCTTTTCTTTGTAGAATGGGGATGTGCTGCTGAGAATGGGAACTCTCCATGATTCAAGTTTCTACCCCTGCTACCCACCTGTTGTGGAATAAAAACTAGGTTGCGAATCTGTATTTAATGCTAGGGTTGGTAAGCTTCGAGCTTTAATGGCTGTTTCCGTGTTCGAGACTAATCGGTCCTCACAGAGGGCCTACATATCTCGTATTGAGAATCAAGCCAAAAACGTAGTTCTGAGAATGAGGGGTCAGGCCCTTATATAGGTTGAGAAGCCTTAGAATCGTAGTAGGGTTAGGTGACTTGGTGGGCAAGTCACCGCCTAGAAGAAGGTTCAAGATCCTAGTATGTTGGAGTCAGTTTCTATGTTGAAATATGTATCTTGGTGGCTAAGTCAGGCAAGAGTAGTATCCTTGTTTGACTCTTATTTGCTGAGCTGTTTATCACCCATAATATTAATTACGAAATTAATATTATAAATAGGGTTTGGGCCCATCTGGTGGGCCCCACGTTTGGACCATTTGAGGTCTAATTAATGCCACATTAAATGTGTCTTTAGGGCTTACTTTTAGCCCATATCATTTGCCCCCCAACTTCTAGGAAAACTGATCAGGTTTTCCTTGAAGTTATAACGGCCTTATCCGAGACTTGGGTCAGGGTTCATTGCTCTTACGAGAGTATTTTCAACAATATCATCTTAATGTAAAACGTGGAGCGACCGACGCATTTACGATGATGTGGAACGACATTAAACGGTGTTAAACTGCCTTAAACGACGTTTAAACGGTGTTAAACGACGTTAAACGGCATAAAACGGTGCTAAACGGCACTAAACGACACTAAACGGTGTTAAATAGCCTTAAACGACGTTTAAACGGTGTTAAACGACGTTAAACGGTGCTAAACGGCACTAAACGACACTAAACGGTTTTAAACAGCCTTAAACGACGTTTAAACGGTGTTAAACGACGTTAAACGGCATAAAATGGTGCTAAACGGCACTAAACGGTGTTAAACAGCCTTAAACGACGTTTAAACGGTGTTAAACGACGTTAAACGACATAAAACGATGCTAAACGGCACTAACCAACACTAAACGGTGTTAAACAGCCTTAAACGACGTTTAAACGGTGTTAAACGACGTTAAACGACATAAAACGGCGCTAAACGGCAATAAACGACACTAAACGGTGTTAAACAGCCTTAAACGACGTTTAAACGGAGTTAAGCGACTTTAAACGGCATAAAACGGTGCTAAACGGCACTAAACGACACTAAACGGTGTTAAACAGCCTTAAACGACGTTTAAACGACGTTAAACGGCATAAAACGGTGCTAAACGGCACTAAACAACACTAAACGGTGTTAAACAGCCTTAAACGACGTTTAAACGGTGTTAAACGACGTTAAACGGCATAAAACGGCACTAACGACACTAATCGGCGCTAAGCGGTGCTAATCGGCACTAATCTGTGCTTATTGGCACTAATCTGTGCTAATCGGCACTAATCTGTGCTTAAACGGCACTAAACGGCGCTAATCGGCACTAAACGGTGCTAATCGGCACTAAACGGTGCTTAAGCGTCCGTGATCTTAAGGATCGAGAATCTTGATCTTGATCTTAAATCATGGATCTAGGATCTAAAATCATCCGTGATCCTAAGGATCAAGAATCTTGATCTCGATCTCAAAACATCGAAAATCCGAGATTTGCTGAAAAAGTCGGGTTCTAGGACCACAAACTACCCGTGATCGGCCGGATCAATGGGTAGCTCGTGGTCGGCTACACGGTGATCGGTCGAAGGATCCAAAAACGTCGTGGTCGGTCGGCTTGTGGTCGGCTGGCGTCCCTCGGGCACGGTGGTCGGCCACCTCGTGGTCTTAAGGATCAAGAATCTTGATCTTGATCTCAAGTCATCCGTCATCTTAAGGATCACGAATCTTGATCTTAATCTCAAGTCATCCATCATATTAAGGATCAAGAATCTTGATCTCAAGTCATCCGTCATCTTAAGGATCAAGAATCTTGATCTTGATCTCAACTCATCTGTCATCTTAAGGATCAAGAATCTTGATCTTGATCTCAAGTCATCCGTCATCTTAAAAAGTCCCGTGGTCGGCCAATCGGTGGTCGGCCAAAGCCCCTTGAATCATGGTGGTCGGCCAGCTGGTGGTTTGCTAGGAAACCCGGACCCGAAACCATTCGTGGTCTTTAACAAGAATCATGGATCTAGGGTCTAAAATCATCCGTGATCATGAGGATCAAGGATCTTGATCTTGATCTCAAATTTTTATTTTGGTCATTCGTTACTTCTAGGATCAAGGATCTTGATCTTGATCTCAAACTATTATCATGGACCCAGGATCTAAAATCGTCCGTGATTCTGAAATTTTGGATCTCGGACCTAAAATCATCCGTGGTCTTAGAAAGTCTCGTGGTCGGCCAATCGGTGGTCGGCCGAAGCCCCTTGAATCATGGTGGTCGGCCACTTCGTGGTTGGCTAGGAAACCCGGACCTGAAAACCATCCGTGGTCTTGAGGATCAAGAATCTTGATCTCGATCTCAAATTATTATCATGGACCTAAAATCATCCGTGTTCAAACGGCGCTAACCGGCACTAACAGCACTAAATGGTGCTAACGGCACTAAACAGCGCTGAAAGACACTAAACGGTGCTAGTCGACGCTAACGGCACTAAACGGTGCTAAATTTTAATTTCGGCTTCGTTCGAGCCTTGGCTCAAGATTGAAAATAAGTCTTGGTATGTTGATGGAGGTGTTTGCTATGCCTTGAAGGGTTTCGTGAACCTTGAACTCAAACGACTTGTTTATTAATCTTCATGACCTTCCGGGCTTTAACTTGTTTGCTGAATCCTTGGTCTTGAGGTTATCATCAACCCTTGACTCTCATCCTTGTAATGAAGTTCTTTAGTTCTTACCTCATCCTTGTTTCTCATGGAGGAGGTCTTCCTCCTCGGTTGATCATTCAGGTAGTTCACTTGCTTCTTAGCGCTTGACCTTAGGCCTGGTATGCCTTTGTTGGTTTTCAACCCTTTAGCTTGATTCTAGGTTTCCAACCTTCTTCTTATGCTCATATAACCTTTCTTAGGTCTCAACTTGATTGACGACTCTTGATTCGAGTCCATAAACTCAAACGACAAGCTCGATTGGAGGTAGACAGCCTTGTTGGCCATCAAGGCTTAAATTTTGTGTCGGGATTTGAGATTCAAGATTTTAAGTATGGAATGACAAAGGACCTCTATCTCATAAGAGGCGAACTTAGATAGGGCATCAGCCTTAACGTTCTCTTCTCTCGGAATGTGCTCCTCATAGCGTTCATCATATTGAGTCATAACAGCCTTCACGACTCTCAAATACTTTGTCATATTTTCATCATTAGCTTCAAATTCACCATTCACTTTCAAAAACTTTGAGGTTCTTGACCCTCAGTATTCTGGCCAAGCCCAATCTGGCTATCAAGGCTTCATATTCAGCTTCATTTTTTGTAGTAGGAAAATCCAACTTCAAAGCATACTCAACTGTGAGTCCATCGGGGCTTTGCAAAACCAAACGTGCACCACTTGACTTTGTTTTTGATGCTCCATCAAAATAGAGCACCCAATATTCCTTCTTATCAGGTACAAGCTCTTCATATTTATCCTCACTTCCAGGGGTGGTTACTATCTCCTGCCCCCCGACTTCTTGGTTGTCATGGTACATTCAACCACGAAGTCAGCCAATGCTCAAGCCTTGATGGTTGTCCGAGGTTTATATGTGATGTCAAATTTTCCAAGTTCGATCGTCCACTTGGCTAGCCTTCCACTGGCCTTCGAGCTGTGCAAACTATTTCTCAATTGCTGGTCCGTCAGGACTTCAATCTTGTGTGACTGAAAGTATGGTCGTAGCTTCCTCGAAGCTATTTTCAATGCCAATGCAAACTTCTCAATGAGAGAGTAATTTAACTCAGCCCCGTGCAACACCTTGCTCACGTAATAGATGGGTTTTTGAACATTGTTCTCCTCCCGTATGAGGATGTCACTCAGTGCTTGTTCAGATACCGCCAAATATAAATAAAGAATCTTCCCAGGACTAGGTTTGGCCAATAACGGGGCTTTTGCCATGTACTTCTTCAGCTGCTCGAAGGCCTCTTTGCTCTCCGTAGTCCACTCAAAATTTTTCACCTTCTTTAATGTCTGAAAGAAAGGCAAGCACTCGTCACCAGACTTGGAGATGAATCTCCCTAGGGCCGCAACTCGGCCAGTTAGCTTCTGTACATCTCGTATAGAGCGGGGTGGCTCCATGTCCAAGATCGCTTTGATCTTATCGGGGTTGGCTTCTAATCCTCTCTTTGAAACCATTAGACCCAAAACACTTTCCTGATCCCACGCCAAAAGCACACTTGGCTGGATTCAACATCATCTTATGGTGCCTCAGCACTTCGAATGCCTCTCTGAGGTGCTTAATGTGGTCTGCCGTGAATAGGCTCTTGACTAACATGTCATCAATATAGACCTCCATGGTTTTCCCAATCAAATGGGCGCATATCTTATTCACCAGTCGTTTGTAAGTAGCTCCTGCATTCTTTAGACCAAAAGCCATAACAAGATGACCGAAAGCACCAAAGTCAGTTATGAAAGATACCTTTAGGATGTCATCCTTGTGCATCTTAATCTGATTGTAGCCACAGAACCCGTCCATGAAGCTCAACATCTCCTGTCCAGCTGTGGCATCTATCAACGTATCAATCTTTGGCAGAGGAAAATAATCCCTCGGACATGCGTCATTTAAGTCAGTGAAGTCTATACACATCCTACACTTCCCATTCGCCTTTTTGACCATCACAGGGTTAGTCAACCATTCGGGGAACTGAATTTCCTCAATAAAACCATCTTATAAGAGTTTGTCAACCTCTTGCTTGATGGCCTCTTGCCTTTCAGGAGCAAAAGTCTTTTTCTCTATTTTATTGTCTTTCGCTAAGGATCGAGATTCAACCTATGAGTTATAAGTTGGGGATCAATCCCTGGCATATCAGCTGCTGTCCGAGCAAACACATTACTATTCTCTTGCAAGAATGCTATCAACTTGCCCTTCAAGGGTTCCTTTAGAGAAGCTCCTATATAAGTAACTTTCTCAGCTCGATTGGCCGTCATGGCTCCAATGTTTGTCTTGGTCTTGGACTTCTCAGGCGGCCTCTCGGCTGGCATGCGTTCGCCCTTGAGTGTTGAACGTCAATGTTCGAAGGTTGAACGTCAAGGTTTGAAATCAAGGGTTTTCAATCTCAAGGGTGTTTTAAATCACTAAAATATCTATCAGAGCTGCCGGTTCAAGGCCAGGGGGTCTTTGATCAGCCCCACGAGGTCTTTATCCTTCCTAGGAGGTTTTCAATCTTCATTTCAGGGTTAATATTCAAGTGTTGAACGCTGGTGTTCAGATATTCAACGTCGGCGTTCTGGATCAAGAATCCAAAATTACATGTTGGTTTTCAAGTTTCAACCTTTGGATCTTAATTGGAGGTTCATGACCCCCTCAATTTTGGCCTTCATAACTAATCTTGGCCTTCATGGCTAATCTTGGCCTTCATGGCTAATAATTTGTGTTTCTCAACCTAGGATTCGGGGTTGATTCCTCGATTTAGATTTTGATAAATGCAATCCCATGGGCTTCTTGCCTTTTAAACTTCTAAGACGAGAACTTGCTTGAACTTCTTAATCCTTGTTCAAGGACCCTTAATAATGCAATGTTCTCTGTTAGTCTTCATCCTTGGATTCTCAACCCAAGTACTTAAGAAATATTGAAGAGTAGTCAGTCCTTAACATCCTCGGCCTTGCATGGCTTTGATTGTTGCGTGTGGATTTCATCTGCTTGTCTTTTATCCAGGGTCCTTCACGGACTTAAACTTTTACTTGGTCTTGCTGTAACCTAACTCTTGACCCTTCGGGGTATGCATTTGTTTGTTTTCCATCCGTGTATTTTTTATTTTCGGTACTCGGTCATCCTTGACTTGCACTCATCAGGTGCTTGGCACATAAATAAAATCACACAATCAATGAATGGAAATCAAACTTGCATTAATAACTTGAAATGGGTTCAACCCTTACATAGAGTACTACTATCGTACTCGGTGCAACATGCTCTGCAATGGTTTCAGTGAACCTTATTTCTTCTTCTACTAGATAAATATGAAGCTAAGTCCTACTAGGATAACTTGAGCCCATCGGGGCTTTGCAAGATTAGGCTGGCACCACTTGATTCTATTTTTGATACTTCACCAAAATAGAGCACCCACCACTCCTTATGGTCTCCTCCTTCTAAGTTCTCTGCTAGCACGTCGCCTCCTCGGGGCTTCATCACGATCATCCTCATCAGACGATGAATCATCAGTATAGGGGTCGGAGTAGTCAGAGTACTCCCGATCTCGGATCTGCAAGGCTTGGCCACTTGGTCCAGGACCTTGAGTAATTGGTTTGGTATTCATGGGGAGATCCGTAGTGTGGATCTGTACCCCCGGTGGTAACGGGCGATTGGGATCAACCAGAGGAGAAACCATCATCTGAAGAGAGCTGGTTTCTTGGCTTGGGTGGACGACCATGGGTAACGTTCTCTCAGCATGGGGATTCGTCCCTGGAGGTTGAGAAACTTGAGTTTGAGTGATCGCCCCTGTTGTTGGGGGTACTTGCTCAGTGGCAGGCGGAGCAGAGCTTAGAGGCAAGGCCTTAGTAGAGGTTGGTGGTGTTCTTCGTGTAGTCACCATGGTTGATGTTGTCTTCCCACAGACGGCGCCAAATGTTGTGGAATAAAAACTAGGTTACGAATCTGTATTTAATGCTAGGGTTGGTAAGCTTCGAGCTTTAATGGCTGTTTCTGTGTTCGAGACTAATCGGTCCTCACAGAGTGCCTACGTATCTCGTGTTGAGAATCAAGCCAAAAACGTAGTTCTGAGAATGAGGGGTCAGGCCCTTATATAGGCTGAGAAGCCTTAGAATCGTAGTAGGGTTAGGTGACTTGATGGGCAAGTCACCGCCTAGAAGAAGGTTCCAGATCCTAGTATGTAGGAGTCAGTTTCTATGTTGAAATATGTATCTTGGTGGCTAAGTCAGGCAAGAGTAGTATCCTTGTTTGACTCTTATTTGCTGAGCTGTTTATCACCCATAATATTAATTACGAAATTAATATTATAAATAGGGTTTGGGCCCATCTGGTGGGCCCCACGTTTGGACCATTTGAGGTCTAATTAATGCCACATTAAATGTGTCTTTAGGGCTTACTTTTAGCCCATGTCACCACCAAATGTTTTTCTACCCCTGCTACCCACCAAATGTAAAAACTAATTAAAAAAATATATATATACACAAAAATAATTATTTTAAAACTTTAAACACAATACTTTTGGTTCGCAGTACCATTAAAAAATTATTAAATAAATAAATATTAAAGTTAATTTTTTGAGTGTAAATTAGAAGTATTTGAGTTTATTTTGTAGTTTTTTTTTTTTTTTTTTTTTTGTCTTTTCTTCCCTAGAGTAACTAATCATGTGACATTGACAAACTAAATACACTAATAAGGTTTATTTTTATTAAACTAAAAGTAGTTTATAACCTAATAAATGAGATATCTAACCTAATAATATGTATGCCACCTAAGGAGAGCAAATTTAAGTAGATTCATTTCCAATATTATCGAGAATTCTAAAAGTATATTGTTCTTCAAATGCTCTCACTTCTAAATATTTATAGCCCGGTTATTCAAGATCATCTGTTAAAAGTTATAAGCATTAAACAGTAGAAGAAAAGATGGTTGGTAATATGTAAAATAGTTACTACCACCATCTTGCAGTACAGTTTTGGTCTTGGTAACCGCTTCACACCCTTGACCACATTTGACTATATTACTAAATTCATGTAAACTGATTTTCTAGCCTTCACTTTATTGCTTTCAGAAATTATTACTACTGTGACTTTGGTAGAGAAGGCGAGCATTTTGCAGTGGTGAGTGCTGTTAACAGGGGAAATGTACTATGTCTGGTCTCAGTATCATGTCAATAATCTGCAAATTTGTTATCCATAGCGCCACTGTACTTTAAATTGTAGTTGATCCCAGTAAATGATCAGCAAGAGGATTGAACAGTATTGAAGTACCTGCAAGTTGAGATTACTGTTTGGGACTTGGCAATATATTCTCAAGAAAATGAATCGAAATTTGTTATATGATGTAGGTATTTATTTCTGGAGCAGCTGCTCCATAGTCTAAATGGGAAGACAATGGTGTGAAGCTTCGATCAGCAGCTGTATCACTATCTATTTTGTAATCATATATGAAAATTTATATAACAGACTTGCTAAATGGACGATTAGCATTTGAAAGTTGGGGATATTGCGGAAATGTTAGAGGCAATAGAATGCAAGAAATCAGGAACTTTTACGGTTTATAATGGCTGTCATCATCTTCATTGATTTTTTAAGGTTCGAATTTTTAAGATGATAATCCCAACCAAACCAAACCAAACCAAACATACCCAGTATATCCCCCACTTTTTATGGTGGGGAGGCTGTTTCCGTGAAGACCCTCGGCTATGTGCACGACATATACGGTGAGTGATATATACAGAGAAATCTAAAAGAAATGCGACAAAGTTCACAGCAATACCTGAGCCCATGGCTTTCTCTACACGGGACTTACCTACCAAGCCCCTAGATACCACCAAGCGAAGCTCCCTACACCTGCACAACCGGGAAACATATGATAATATACATGAAAAATGAAAATGGAAAAAGAAATCGGAAAACGCCGAACTCCTACGATAAGGCCATCCGAGACAACCCAACTCTGAGGTTCTCTACTATAGCGCCGTCCCCTAGAAGAGAGTCCACCACCCTGATCTGACGCCTCCACGAACACCTGTCAGCGGTCAAGGTCTCACTTAGATTCATAGCCTTCAAATCCAACCTCAGCTGCTCTTCCCATGACCTCCTCGGTCTGCCTCTCCTCCTTACCCCAACAACCGAAAGACTCTCGACCCTTCTCACTGGGGCTTCCGGCCGCCTCCTACGGACGTGACCGAACCACCTCAACCTCCCTTCCCTAACTTACGCAGAAAGTGGCGCCACTTCGAGTTCGGTCCTAAACACCCTATTAGGGATTCTATCTAGCAACGTGCGGCCACACGACCACCGCAACATCCTCATTTCTGCTGCTTCCAACTTGCTTTCGTGGGTCTTCTTCGCTGCCCAGCACTCAGAACCATATAACAATGCAGGCCGGATTGCCGCTCTATAGAATCTCACTTTCAACTTTAAAGGAACCTTCAGAGTATATCCACCCCTGAAAGGAATATCTTCGTCTCGATATTCACTACTTCCTTTCTATAGATCGTTTGATGGGGCATCAATGGTAGCTTCATATATTGCTTCAAACATAAAATCAACATCATCATCATCATCATACATTGGTGCTAGTTCAAACTAGTCAGTTACAGGATTTAAAAATCTGCGTTGTATATTCAACTTATACACAGCTGAATCCAACCACAACTTTGCATATAGCAAATTCAACAAATCTTGATATTTCAAACTAAAATCTAATTTCACTAATCTGGTCATTTTTCTATCATATTTAACACCTTCTACAGCATCATTAATAATATTTCCATCAGAGTATATCCACCCATAGATGAAGTTCGATTCGGAAGCCATTATCAGTAATTAAGCTATAGTGTAGAGTAGAATACCTTATACAGAAGCAGTAACATCACAACAACCCTCCGATACACTCCCCCTTAGCGATTCTCCACAGTGTAGGACAAGCATATCAGAGCAAATAAGACTTTATTGGATTTGATTTTATTTTTTATGCTGTAACATTATAGATAAAATAGGCAGGATACACCATTTGAATTTGCGTAATCCCTAACTATACTCCATTGGTTATGTGTATACCAGGGAACACCATAACCCCAAATGCGTATTGAGATATTATGAATTTTGCAACTCTCAGGATACCCCATACACAGTTGCGTATACTCCCGTAATACTTCACTGGCATTTGCGTATCCACCCTATTCGATTTATTCAGCTTTATTGTTTGAGCTATACCCCAACGAAATATGCGTATCCACGATACTCTATCTTCTATTGTGTATTCTTTCGTGATACCTTCTTACCAGTTGCGTATCCACCCTCACATAATGCAATTTACCTTTTGAGATTTATTCATATAACAATACCCTCATAGGAATTGCGTATCCAGTTAATACCCTAACCCCAATTGCGTGTCCAGTACAACTTTTAAGAATCCTATATTCTACCATGATACCTTTCCATATTACAGTAATGCTTAATGCTTAACTTTCCATATTACAGCAATCCATAATGCGTATGCTGCAATACCCACATCTCACTTGTGTAATCGTATAATTTTAAAAAAAAAATTAGTGAAGGATACGCATATGCGAAATGCGTATCCGGGGATATCCATTTCGCAAATGCGTATTCCATCGGCTATTTTTGCGCAACTTTTCAGAACAGGTTATTTTGGTTACTTTGGCTCTAAAAACAGGTTATTTTTGTCCTTCACCCTAAATATGAAGGGTGGCGAAAATCATCTTATATCGAGAGAGTAACTATCCTAAAATATATTTATTTATTTTTTTGTCTGAAATATAATTATAAATTTTAGTTAAGAAATTTAAGATGAAATTACACAATTTTTTTTTGGAAAATCATAAAAATTTAGTGGAATAATTCAAATCAATTCTATCATAAAATCAAATTTATCCAAAATGATTCTACTTTAGAATCAAATTCAAATGAAGTTTTTTGTTCAAATTTTATGTGTTAAATCTTTTAAAAAGTTTATATGTTATTAGCATTCTACATTAGAATCAAATTTTATATTTTTTAAAATTTTATTTGTAATTTATTGATGAAATTTTATAGTGAAATTAATGGTTCTCTTCGACACACTATATATAAAAAAGTTGTTTATCAAACAATGGCCTAAATATCAAGTCCATCTTTCAAATTTATAAGAATATACTTATTTTTGTAATAATATTCTTTTAATCTTGTCAAGTACAAAATTATTTTCAAAAATTCATAACTAAACCACTTCAATATTATTCATGATTAATAGAGATATTATAATATTAATAATATTCACAAAAAATTAAGCAATTTTGTTCATGGAATTCGTTAACTAATAATTTTTTAATACGAAAATAGTTATACTGTCTAAATCTATCTATACTATTAATATAAAAACCGAAACATTAAAAGTTTGGTTGGTCGGTACGGTACCTGTTGATTTTACTTATTTACCCTTACTTAATGGTATATGTTATTTTTAATTAATTATCCTTACATAATTACTTATAGTTACTAATAACTAATAAAAAAAAATTCAGGTAAAACGTGTTACCTTTTCTATTTTTCAATAACTAATCAATTTCCCCTTTCACGTAAAATACATTATCTTTCATATTTTATCTAACTAAAATTTTTCCACTAATAAATTTCTTTTTTTGTACGATATCTATACTATTAAAACACCTAAAATAAATAATAACATAATATAATTAATGGTAATTAGTCAAATGCTTTTTTCACATTTACTTTTAGTTGAAGATATTATATTTTATAAACACCAAAAAAACATCAATCATATCATATATTCTAATCATATCATATCTAGCAATAATTAATATATACCCAAAAATATCACACCATATCTTCTAATCACTAACAAAATCTATACTATATTATAAAAGACGAAACATTGAAAGTTTTGGTACGGTACGGTACAGTACTTACCTTATTTAATTGTTTTACTTTATTACCCTTAATTGTCATAACTCTTCCCAACACTTGTCGTCTTACCTTAAATAATAAATAACCAATTACCGTTATTACCTTTTCTAACTTTTCTAACTAAAATTTATTTTTTTCTATACTATATTATAAAATACAAAACATCGAAAGTTTTGGTACAGTACGGTACAGTACTTACCTTATTTAATTGTTTTACTTTATTACCCTTAATTGTCACAACTCTTCCCAACACTTGCCGTCTTATCTTAAATAATAAATAACCAATTACCGCTATTACCTATTCTAACTTTTCTAATTAAAATTTATTTTTTCCAAAAATATAAATAATATAATAATTACTAATAACTAACACATGTAAAAGGTAATATCTTTCAAAAATATGATCGTTCTAATTAATGAAAAAGATTAATAATATTATAATTACTAATAACTAACTGATTAACTTTCCAACTAAAATATAATATATTTTCTATACTCCTAAATAATAACTAACCAATTATCTTTTTCATCTATTACCTTTTCTAGCTTTTCTAACTAAAATCCATTCTTTCCAAAAATATGATCATTCTAATTAATGAAATAAACTAATAATAATATAATTACTAATAACTAACTAATTATCTTTTCCAGCTAAAAGGTAATATATTTTCTATCTCTTCTAACTAAAATATCTCATTTTCTCCTAAATAATAACTAATCAATTACCTTTTCTAACTTTTCTGACTAAAATATCTTATTTGCAAAAATATGGTTGTTTAAATTAATGAAATAAACTAATGATATTATAAATACTAATAACTAATTGATTAACTTTTCCAACTAAAAGGTATTATCCTTTTTATATTTTCTAACAAAAATATCTCATTTTGAAACTTTATTTTTTTACTTAATTATCATTACTTAAATATTTATTATTGGTAGAAACATGTATTTCTGTTTTACCTAAACAATAACTAATCAATTAACTTTTCTAACTTTTATGACTAAAATCTCTTATTTGCAAAAATATGATCGTCCTAATTAATGAAATAAACTAATGATATTATAATTACTAATAACTATTAACTAATTGATTAACTTTTCCAACTAAAAGGTAATATCTTTTTTATATTTTATAATAAAAATATCTCATTTTCAAATTTTATTTTTTTACTTAATTATCATTACTTAAATATTAATTATTGGTAGAAACATGTATTTCTATTTTATAAAATCAAATAATGGTGTTATAGTTTCTAATAACTAACAAATTACCTTTTTCACCTAAAATACATTATTTTTTCCTTTCTGACAAAAACCTCTCATTTTCAAAAATATCACGGTCATTCTATTAATGAAATAAACTAATAAAATTATAATTACTAATAACTAATTGTTTACTTTTTTCAGGTAAAATATAATATCTTTACAATATTTTCTAGCTTAAATTTCTTATTTTCAAACTTTATTTTTTTACTTAATTATCCATATTTAAATATTTATTATTGGTAAAAATATGTTACATTTTTTATTTTTAAATAACTAATTGATTTCATTTTTATATTCTAAAAATACTACGGGCAACTAAATTTAATAGAATAAAATATTAATATTATGATTACTAATAAGTAATAACTAACAAATTACATTTCAGCTAAAACAAGTTACCTTTTATATTTTCTCTTTCTAAAACCTGTTCTTTTCCAATAATATCATAGATAATTGTATTCAATAAAATAATACCATAATAATTAATAATTGATTGATTACCTTTTTCAGATAAAATGTAACATCTTATATGACCAATATATATATATATATATATATATATATATATATATATATATATATATATATATATAGGGTTTTGCTCAAATGAGAACCCCATCTTATTGTGAGAACTGAGATCTAATCTCAGCCCTACATTTTTTATACCTATATACACACGCACGCACGTACACAAACAGACACCTCACGCCTGCCCCCCTCAGCCCCAAAATCATTTCCTTCAACAACTCCACTCCCTCTGCCTCGTTCCCCCACCCACCACCGTCATCGCCGCCGCCCATTCTCACACATAAATACACGCACGATATACATATACATACACCTCTCGTGTCTATCCATCCATTTCCGGCGAGCACAAACTGTGAAGAACACAGATCTTGCATCGATTTCCGATTTCCGGTGATTACTAACACTGGTAGCGATTTCTGGTGAGTACTAATACCACCAGCCACCACCATTGATTCATCCACGTCACTCATCACTTCTCTTCCGCAAATTCCCAATCATCGAAGAATACTTCGATTGAATTATAAGATCCAGAAATAGAAATATATGAGAGATATGATCGGAGTAAACGATAATCAGAGATTGTCGCCGGCGATTAGGTGTTTTGTAAATGTAATTATGTAAGTAGTATATTTGATTCAAATTACCGCCGGCGATTAGATGTTTTGTGGTGATTTTCGAACAGTTTTTGAATCCATATTCAAACTCCGGCGACCACCTGATCTGAACTTTAATTTGAGCAGTGGTGACGGTGGTGATTAATGGTGGCAGCAGTGAAGTGGGTGTTAGAATATGGTGATGTTGTTTTTGGTAGTGGTATTTGTCATGGCAGTGTGATGATGGTGGAGACGTGCTGGTGAAGGTGGTGATAAGCGGTGGCGTGGCGGTGGTTTTATGGTGATTTTCGGACTGTAATTGGTGATTTGTTGGTGGTGTAGTGATCTTGTTAATGGCGGTTTTTCATTTTTTGGTGGTGATTTTTCGTTTTCCGGTGGTGATTTTTTATTTCCAGGTGGTCGGAGTGGTGATTTTTGTGTTTCCGGTGGTGATTTTCTGGTTTAGCGGTAGTGATTTTATGTTTGCCGGTGGTGATTTTCTGGTGGTCGTCGGAGGTGGTGGTGGTCGCCGGTGGTGGTTGCCGGTGGTGGTGGATGGTTGAATTAGAATGAAGATGATGAAATCCCAAAAATAAAATATTAAAATATAAAATGAATGGTAAGGGATTAATATAATGTATTTAAATGAGTGGTTAGGATTAGATCTCATATCTCACCATAATTGTGGGTTCTCACCTGAGCAAGACCCTATATATATATATATATATATATATATATATATATATATATATATATATATATATATATATATATATATATATATATATTATCAACTCATATCATTTAAATTTCACTTACAAAATTCATATCATCAAAAAATTATTCAATTAATTGAAAAAATCATATAATATTAAAAAAATCAGTGCATCGCACGGGTTTTAAGCTAGTATAACATAAATCCGTATACTACGAATAATGACCATTAGATTTTTAGTAAAAAATCAGAATCGTTAGATCTAATGATTAAATATATTATATGATTAAATTAATTTACTAAAATTTCAAGATTCGAATTCTATCAATGACATATTTATTTTAAAATTTTATAATATAAGTTTTAAACCATGCATATCATTAATTAAATTTATAATAAATTATTAATATTAAAATTAAAATAAAATATTGTAAATAATGATTACATAAAAAAATTTATAACATAAAATAAATTTATTACAAATCAAAATAAATTCGTGCATCGCATGGGTTATAAGCTAGTATTATTAAAGCAAAAATATTAAAAGTTTGGATGGTCGTCGATCGGGCGGTAAGGTACATGTTCTTTTTACTTTATTACCCTTACTTAATTATTTATAATTATTATTTAATTACCCTTAGTTAATTATTTATATGTATTATTGTAATAATTAACCAATTTTCTTTTTAAAATAAAACGTGTTACCTTTTCTATTTTTTTGGTAACTAATCAATTTATTTTTTCTAGTAAAACGCATACAGTTTATATTTTATCTGACCTAAAATTTATCTTTCCTAAAAATAATACGGACAATTCTATTTAATAAAATAAAATAATAAAATATAACCTAATGGGCTATACCCATAACTGTCCATCAAAGTTATGGGATTGGGTACTTAAGTCACTATATATCTAAATAAAAATATATTGGATGTAATAATTAAATATATATTAAGTGTTATTTATACAGTTAATTATTAATTAGATTCAAGTCTTATTTAGATGATTAATAATAATACCCGATGGGACAAAAGTAATTGATTGGATCCCGTCGAATCCAACATTCTCCCACTTGGTCGAGGATTAATACATCATCAACATACACATAACAAGACTTTATTATTGAGCTTTACATCCCATAAGACAAGCTAAATCTTACATCATATAAGAATAGAATTAAAGGTAGTATCATACTCATTCACAAATATGAAACCGTCCACTAGTTACAATCCAAATGCAAGTATAAAACTTAACTGAGATATTAGCTTAAAGTCATGAACAACATAATATATCATAAGTAATTGTAAATCAATATGTCCATGAGATCCTTACATAAGTGTTTATTCCATACACTTCGAATGTGCACAAAATAGAAGTAACAAACCAAATACTTTGTCCAAAAACCATACATAAGGCGATCACAATACAAGAGACTTACATAAAATCCATGAATCAATGAGAAAGATCATCGACCAAACCCATGCTAGAAACATGTTTTCGAAAGAGATTGGATGGTAAACATTTTGTCAATGGATCCGCCAGCATAACAACTATACTAATTTGCTCAATAGACACTTGTTATTTTTGAACTCTTTCTCGCACTACAAGATACTTTCTGTCTATGTGTTTTGTCGCATCACTTATCTCGTAGTTTTAGAGAAAGAAACGGCAACATCATTATCGCAAAAGATTTTCAACAGTTTAGAAATAGTGTCAACTATTTTCAGATATGTGACAAAATTCCTCAACCATAGAGATTTCTTTGTCGCCTTATAGCAAGCCAGAAATGCAACTTCTGTGTAGCGACTTCTTAGCATTTTTCCATGATATAACTCCTCTAGAAAGCATAAAAATGTAACCTAAAGTGAATTTTAACTCATCTTTACACTCATCATAATCGGAATCTGAATAACCAATGATTTCAAGGTTATCCGTCTTTCGATATGTGAGCATAAAATCTTTTGTACCTTACAAATATCACATGAATTTTTTAACAGCCTTCTAATGATCTGCACCTGAATTTATTTGGTATCGCTATAGCATTCCAACAATATATGCTATGTCTGGATGAGTGCACACCCAAGTATACATAAGACTCTTAATTGTCGAAGCATAAGGAATATGCTCCATTTGATCCAATTCTTGCTAATTTTTAGGACATTGATTCAAACTAAATTTGTCATCCTTGACAACAAGAGCAACGCTTGGAGAACAATTTTGCATGTTAAAACATTTGAGAATTTATAAATATAAGCTCTTTGCTATTAGAAGAGCAACGCTTTTCTAATACTTTTGAACAAATAATCGTCTAGCTTTCTACTACAAATTTAATCTAACAACTAAAAAAGTATTTTTCACTTTTTTGTTTATTTTTGTCCCGAAAATTCAATATCTTAACTTAGTTCTTTTTAGTTAGATATTAAATTTATATTTTTAATTATATATTGTACTTTCATATTTATAAACGATAGTATTTACGAACATTTAGTAATTGTAATATTTTTTTCATGCAAATGACTAAAATTTAGTTATTTTGACAATACAAATTTTTGTTGTTTGGAATTGTTTAGCAACACAAATTTGAATATCTTATTTTTCGGGTAGATAAAATAAAAAAATGAAGGAATAGATTGAGTAATTACAAATTCCAAAAAAACTATTTGTTTTTATCTTTAGTGAGGAATAAACCTATGGAACCTAATACTGTAGTACTATATTTAATGAGATACGTCGCAGCCATCAAAATAGATTAAATCTAATGGCTAAGCAGTTGTGTATAAATTTGTGTCAAAGATGAGGTGCCATAGAACGACCCCCTTGTACATAAAGATATAATGTGAATTTGTAACAAATGATTGTGATATTAACATACAATTTGGCACATAGATGCTCACTTCAGCCTTTGGTGTTATAGGGATTCAGGTCATTAGAGTAAAATCTTTGAAAGTCCAACTCAAGAGAAAACTATTCAAGTGAAAACTATGAATCACAAAATAAAAAATGTACAGTTATATTCAATTTTCATTAATATTAAAACAAAATCGAAGAAGAATGCAAATAATTCGACCAAAATGCTCACCAAACAATTTTGAAGAATATATTGAAATAGTTGTAATATTACCACACACTTGCGAGTATTGGAAAATCTCCTAACTCAATAGAACCTTTAGTTTAATCATAAATGTTTACGCTTCCTATACGAGAAAAAAATTCATTTTTTCATCCTGTTTGAGGCAGGTTACAAGGTACGACATCTTCGTTCCTGTCAGTGAAGGAGAAAATGATAAACATAAATCAAAAAACTAAATGAGTGTTGCAACAATTATATTACTCGGCATGGCAATTACACGTTCAATCCATACTAAATACATAAGGGGTAAAACACAAGTAGATTTGAAATAATAGATATCTAACCCCTTTAAATTTGATCTGTTTGCAACCCTTTCATTCCAGCAATAAGTCTCATTCGATTTATGTGGAACAACCATTCAGAACTGTTGATCGAAAAGAGTAAGTGTCGAGAAATAAAAGCATTGCTCAGATATTGTTGATTATGACGAGACCCGGAATGCATAATCCAAAAGTGTTGATTGTATTCAACATATATAATAAATTTGAATTCATCGAACAAAACATGATCAGAATCACATAATTTTGTATTGCAAAATTAAAATTATGGTGTAGACAACAAAAAATAAATTTGTCACATAATATACCAATAAATGAGAAAAAACAAACAATAACTTTCTTCTCGTCAAACGTCTCCTTACCCCTTAATCAAAAAATCCTACTTATTATTCATCGATTTAGGGTCTATCATCGACTATTTGGTTGATGATAAACCTCATTTTCCTTTTTTTTTTCTTAGTTTTAATCTTGTTTAATCTTATTATAATTTCAAATAATAAATCAAAGTCTTTCTCTATTAAGGTACCACATCTCTTTATATAGAACAGTACAAGCATAATAATTTGACCAACAATAAAATCCTAACTTATACCAGACCTCTGTCGACTTGAATTACCCACATGACAACCATGGAGACGAGATCAAAGATACTAGAAAGAGCTTATTGAATTCATGCACTCAAAGAGACTCGTTTTTAAGTATGGAATATGTGAATGCAAAAGGGACAATTTCTCCAAAATTATATTGGCTCTAGTAGAATCTGAATCTACATTAGGGTTTAAGATTTCATGTTCTAAAACTATAAATTGCTTAACACATTTAGACATGGATTTCCCCTATCTTGAAAATCAACCATAATATTTTGTTATAATTACTATACACCTATTTAAGATAGAAGTTTATAATCACCTTTGACCTCATTTTGTCTGTCTTTGATTTTATTTTCATTTGTCTAGTTATTTCTTCATTTTCTTTTATATAAGTTCTTGTTACGTATCAGCTTGTAGAGTGCTTGTATGCACTATGTAGGCAGTTGGTAGGCAACCTTTCATTAGTTTCTATTTTAGCATCTAATTCAACTTTAACAGTAATAGTATAGACTAGTATAGAATAAAGAAAAGTGTTTTACTTTTAGAACCATTTGAAAATGTAATACAAAAACAACCAACTACAACCCACCACGTTGTACTAGGATTACTTATGGATTATAACCAAAAAATTCAACAAATACCCTATAAAAAGTATGTTAAGACAAGAACAACAGTTGCAAAGTGCCTAAAGGTTCAAACTATAATGCAAATTAAACAAGGAAGACGCAAGTACCAGATGGGATTGTGGCACTGAGTCGGAGACACTACACAAATCGACTTCCAGCTTTAACCCGATTCTGGGAGGGGATCACACTCATCATCTAACCTGGAGGTCTAAAACAAGTTAAAGATTCAAGATAAAATTAATATATTAAACAAAGTTAGATGAATACTATCATAAATGCAAAAAGATAATGCGGTCTTCTCTTTCACACAATAGTAACATCCTTATAAATAACATTTATTCATCTAGTATCCTAAAATAATAATAAATATACTTCTGATATGAAAAAGATATAAGTAGCATGTGGGAAAAAGTGGATATCATTTACCTAAGGTATTTTCTTGAGATTTTCATCAAGTATTGGCCAACAAGGACATAATTTTTTACTAACCTTGAATGCATTAATTTACATTTCGATATCTGAAGTTCTAAACATTATTGATAAATTAGGGGTCATGATATATATTCATAATACATCACCAAAATATATATATATATATGACATATTTGAAACTATTTTTGGAAGAATTATCAAGATAGATCGAAGCAATAAAGATAATAAATATGTTAATAACAAAAAACATGCTCTAAAGATATAATGTACAAATTGTATAGCTTTCCACGTGGACTCGGACAAACATTTCTTTGAAGTACTAGAGATAACATTAGCACCTAGCAACACTTTCACACAAGCAAGTGCAAACTTTGCCAAAAAATTAGTATTATATCCTTTTTCCTACCTTAACAATCCTTCCTTCGGCAACTTCCATCAACTCTATAAATAACGCGTCCTCGCAGAAATCATTCTAGTTAGGATACTAAATACATTCATTAAATGATATTAACAAGTAAATGAAGACCGTTCTTCCACAAGTAAACGTCACAAAGTCCTCATTGAACATATTCATTAAAGACGTTGTTAATAATTAAAATATTATACAAATTTGAGGAAATAAAAATCCGAAATACAAAGATAGCAAGATGCACTAACATTTGAAAATAGAATATGATCCAATAACTCTGATACGAAAGTATGACATGTGACATCCTAAGGAGTACCATTTTATATGACAATGTAGAATACACTTAGGTAATTAAGCATAAGAACTTTTACAACTACTTTACACTGACCTTCTTTACCAAAACGAAAAGTCGTGAGTTCATCGTGAAGAGCTGTACCAATCACACTGTACAAACATATTAGAATAATGATCAAATATTGATACCACCGCTACGAAAAAAATATGATTTTAATGTTCAAACGTGGAAGGGACTAGTGGTCGTTTAAGTTGTTTGTTTATGCAAATGTTAATGAATAAACTTTGTTTCAAATAAACTCCAAGCATGTTAACTAAATAATCATTAAGAGTTATAAAGGCACTCATGCTAACATCTCATATCAACAATTGTCTTGATAATATTAACTCCAAAAATCCAGGTTTCAATAATTAGAATTAATGCCAAATCTTCAACAAAACTAACAATATAGATTGTTCACAACTATGAAAAGAAAATTAATATCGTTCTTGAAAAATTTGATGGATGAATTATGTATTTTTATTGAACTAACCTGTATCAAATCTAGCTTAGAGAATAATCAAATCCAGACCAAATTTCTTGGCCACGGGAATCAGTATATGGTCTGATCATACTGCATAATACTCATCATCTAGACGTTTAGCTTTATTACATGGAACATTTTTATTATATCTTTTTCCGAGTCCTTCTCCAATCTTTTCATGAGAGCCATCTTCAGAATCTGGATAAAACCCAGCTCCACACTTGGTAAAAGGATAGGTAATCACGGTAACCAATAGTATATTTAACAACGATTGAGCTAGAAGAATTTAAGATAGGGTGTATAATAATTCAAAAGATTAAGATTATTTATAAAATTTGAAAATTTTAATAATAAAATATAGAAAAAGAACAATCATAACAATCTATGCAAGTGTGCACAAGTCTAGCATTAAAAATGGTCCATAAAAGTTGAAATAAAAAAGGAACATGAACGTTGATATAATATACATGTTGGTAACACATTTTGCATGGGTAATACGTTTCGAAATTATCTCTTGTGTAATCAAGAGATATTAAAAATTTACTATAATACAATCAAATTATTGTGGGGTACCGGTGTACGAAGAAAAATAACACACGACGATCCTCATAAAATATTTTTTAGGTCTCATTCCCATGGATATCCCAATTAACAATTAGGATTTTATTAATTTTCAACTCTGACTGCAAGATCAAATAAATATATAGTTTAATAGTAACACACGAGAACTGCAAAATCATATTCATCTCCCTAATGAAAATAGAGTAAGAAAGTGACTCACTCTTTTGTCCAACAAATACCGTGTTACAATTCTAACATTGTTTAAAAGACAAAAGCCCATCGACTGATCTTCTTCAGCATGATGCCTAGGAGGTCTAACGACTGCGAAGACAAAGAGTAACCATAATGACAAATTTGGCTACAACATATGCAGATTCCAACGAACCTTCGTTGAAACAGACATCAAATTCTTTAGCAATATTCTTGTGTTGGACAGACAATTTTTTACAGGTGGTATTCTTAATCAAATCATTTGGTCCTTATGAACCAAAGCTACATGCTCATCCTTTGTTTTTTCAACGTACAGAATAACACATTTGAAATGGAGTATAAAACAACATTACAAATAATTTTGTTCACCTCAAATTAAAGACAAATCACAAAGGAAATACAATAAGAAAACTAACACAAGTGTAGACTTAAACTTACAAACTCATAATTATTCATTTGAAAAAGGAACCTCCTTCCTACTTTGTAAAATTCCACTTAATTATATGTAATAAAACGTAGTTACACCACACATTATCAATCGTCATTATCCTAAAGCCCACCACCTCTCCAATGGCCTATGTCCAAGCCCTTGACCTAGTTTTCATGGACGAAGTTCAATTCCCCCGACCCAATGCATATGTGTGATATCCTTTCGGGAAGTTCAATCGTCTCAAAGGGCCTGAGCTTATCGATATTCTTAGAGATTACACTCAGGGTCGGTTTAATCACACATATCGGGTCCAACCCCTCGACTTTACCAACTTCATCATGTATGCTCTTCATACTCACTATGGTGTTAGTTTTGCTCAGTTCTGGACCAAGAAGGTTTTTTTCTTTCATCATTTCTTAGCCCATCCTCAAAAGCGTAACTTAGATTTGACTCAGAGAACCGATGACCCATCTGTAAAATGGAGTATTTGGAAGAAATTTGGCCATGTTGCCTCGATTAAGGATGATGGAGTGATAGTTGGTTCGAGAACAACTTATAAATTGTATGAGAAAACTGTTAATAGGCCAACAGGAAAAGCCGGATACAAATTGGAGGCGTTTCTGTTGGTACATTCGGCTTATTATGAACCAGAATTAACTGATACCAAGGTTTGTTCACTTCTTAATAAATTTTAGATTTTATGATTATTGTTCTGATTATTATTATTTTTTGCAGAAATCTCATTGGGCAATATTCCCTCCGTTCCTTTATGTTAGACGTTTTTGACCTACTTTGAATTCCTTTTTAATATTCGTTTTTTATTTTCAATACACAACAACCATTACTTTTAATCACCTACTTATTTATTTATCTCGTTTTCATGCTCTCTTATTTACTGTCATCTATTCCACTCACCTAACACTTAACGTGAGTATTTCTTTCATCTTCTCCTTCACACTCTATATAAAGAACACTGTATGTATATTTTTTTCACTACCATACATATTCTTGAAGCTCATTTTATTTACTTCAAATTTTTACTTTTTTTTGAAGATGGAGAAAAGTGACCTAACACCTAACGTGAGTATTTGTTCCTCTTCACCTTCACCATATGTATATATATATATATATATATATATATATATATATATATATATAAAGAAGATTGTATGTATGTTTTTTTTTCATTTTCATACATATTCTTGAAACTCATTTCATTTATTCTAACTTTTTTTTTTTGAAGATGGAGACAAAAGGAGAAGCCAAAGATGAAGGTAAAAGCATAAAAAATCTGGAAAAAGATGTGAAAGAAGAAATCAAAAATGATTTTGATTTGAATGAACTTCCTGAAGATGAAAGAGAAGTTTCTAGCCATCGGGTTGTGTTTATGATGTGGAAAATCTTTTTTCCTAAATTATTATGTTGTTTGAGAAGTGAACATAACTAGTTTGTGATTATAATCACAATAAGTTATGATTTGTAATGGAAATGGAATGTTTTATGTTTAGTGGATGTTTTTTAAAAAAAAATAATCTTTCTTTTAGTTTATGTTGAAAATATTACATTTTTTTTCTTTAACTTGCTAATGATGATGACAAAGACATGCAAACCCTAACCTTGACCCTGACTAGCTGTATGCTACGGGAGTTTGCAAACACGTTTAACAAAATTATAATAAAACAAGTGTTAAATCAATTTTTTTTTAAAAATTAATCCAAAATCAAAATTTTAAACATTATATACATGATCACTATATATAGACAATTAACAAAATTATAATAAAACAAGTGTTAAACCAAAATGTTTTTAAAATTTAACAATAATTTTTTTGTTACTTGATAACGTGTATTTTATACATGTTTTGTCTTTCATTCTCTTGCATT
This sequence comes from Saposhnikovia divaricata, assembly GCA_036435485.1. Classification (NCBI taxonomy): domain Eukaryota; kingdom Viridiplantae; phylum Streptophyta; class Magnoliopsida; order Apiales; family Apiaceae; genus Saposhnikovia; species Saposhnikovia divaricata. The sequence continues at coordinate 86,129,591 of CM071594.1, forward strand.
TTTGTTAGTTCCGAATGTGGTTTTATTGATATTAATTATATTTTCATCTTTCAGTGCCTCATGCTTAGTTGTTGAAAAGATGGCTTATTTTGGCCTTGAAAGCAGAGATTATTCAAGAGGGATCGAAGTTAGAAGATGCAATCTCGCGATACCGGGAGGTTTTTAATGTATTATCTTGAAGATTTATCTCGTACGATCGTTCCGCAGGCCGTTCGCTAGGCCGTTCAAAGAATTTAAAAAGAGCAGTCTCTTGTACGGGTTGCTGTACGACCGTTCATCAAGCCGTTCAGAGCATGCTGGAATTTTTTTGGAAGCAATTGTCTATCTTGCCCTCTTGTCTAGTTGATGTATTAATAGAGTAGAAGTGAACCAAGCAAGCATCTAACATCTTCATCTTCATTTTACCTCTTCAAGAACACAATTAGGGTTAGTATGAAGTAGAGAGGAGACATTATAAATTACTTATTTACTTGTAATCTAGCATTGATTATGAGTAACTAACTCCATTTATTTCGCTCAAGGAGGAATTCTTGTACTAAACCCATTTCAATTTAAGTAAAATTTATTTAACTCTATCTTGAATGCTTGTGATGTATTGCTTATGATTTTGCTTGGAGATTTGTAAGTTGCTTCACCTTACTCTTCTTGTATCTTCAATTGCTAATTGTTTGTTCTAATACGTAATCGTTAGTTCATTCATTATAGTAGCACAAGATTTAGTGTACCTAAATCCACAAAATTCAAGTGCAAATACCTAGGTTGAACTTCTCATCCTTGGGTTTGTCCTAGTCTCTCTTTGTTTAATTCCTTGACTTGGTTAAATTGATAGTGCTTCATTATTGGTTGCTAATGTCAAGAGAGCTAATTTATGTGCTTCACTAAATTAGTGTTTTTAGAAGAGAAATAAGTAATTGTGTGCTTCACCAATTATATTGGTTAGGTAGAGTTGGATATATTTTGCTTGTTTATTGGGTTGAAGTGCTTGAGTTTCCATTATCCTTGGGTCAAATATCTCTATATCTTGCTTATTCACCCATTGCGTTGTTGCATGTGTTGGTAAATTTGGATGATTGCCATTAACATAGTTATATTTCTATAGCAATTTATTTCTTGTATGCAAGGTGTTTGATAAAACACCACAACCAACTAAAAACCCCCCATTTTCCTCACTTCTAGATTGTAAGAAATAATCTACTTGAAATCAATATTGATAGTCCTTCCCTGTGAACGAACTTACGAAAAATACTACCTTCATTACTCATAGAATCTTCTGCCTTTAAAATTTTGATTTTTAAATTAATATCTAGAAAAAGATTTAAATTAAAAAACACATAGAATTAAATTAAACTTACAAAAACACATAGATTTAAATTAAAAACAAATAAAATTAAATTAAACTTACAAAAACACATAGATTTATAGGTATTAGTTAAACGAATTCTATTTATTTAGTTTATTAACAATAAGTCCAACTGTTTATGGACTTTATTGATAAAGTAGATATTTAGAATTCGTTTAACTAATACCTATAATATATTTTCTGAATACTAGATAGGAATAAAGTATATAATAACTCTATTTTACTTCCACTTCTATTCCTCATCAAGAATACTCAACCTGGAAGGTGAAAATGGCTATGTTTCTGGAAGCTACAGATCCAGAATATCTTGACAGAATTTATGAAGGCCCTCATAAGCGTACAAAATTATCTGTTGTTGCTGCTGGACAGGAAGCTAAATCTATTCCAAAGGAGAAGAAAGATTTGACTCCTGAGGATATTTCATCCATTGGAAAGGATGCAAAGGTTAGACATCTCCTTCATAGTTCTTTGGATAATGTTATGTCTAACAAAGTGATCAATTGTAAAACTGCAAAAGAGATTTGGGATGCTCTAGAGGTTAGATGTCAGGGAACTGCTGCAATTAAGAAGAATAGAAGGAACATACTCACACAGGAGTATGAACACTTTGAGGCTAAATCTGAAGAATCAATGACAGAAACCTTTGACAGATTCTGTAAGTTACTTAATGATCTATCACTGGTTAATAAAGAATATGATCTAGAAGATTCAAATCTCAAGTTTCTTCTTTCTCTACCTGAAAAGTGGGATGTTAAGACAACCACTATTAGAGACAACTATGATCTGGCTGATACTGATATTGATGAGATCTATGGGCTGCTCAAAACCCATGAACTAGAAATGGAACAGAGAAGCAGAAGATCAGGTAGAAAGTCAAAATCTGTTGCTCTAAGAGTTGAAGAAAGACCCTCAAAGAAGGAAGCATCAAGGAAGAAGGCAAAAGGAAAAGCCTTGGTCATTCATTCTGAAAGTGAGTCATCAAACTCTGATGTTGACTCAAATGCAAATGAATCATCTGATTCTGAAGATGATGTAGAAATGATGGAAATGGCTGCTTTGATGGTAAAGACTTTCAAGAAGATGGGTTTCAAGAACTTCAAGAAAGGAAAGAGATTCTCCAAGAATGATTCAAAGTTTGACAGGAAGAATTTCAGAAAATCTGAGAGAAAGGATACCAAATCTGGGAAAAGAGACAAGTCTGAGATTCAATGCTACAAGTGTAAGGAGATGGGTCATTATGCTCCTGAGTGCAAGAAGGGTAAAACTGAGAAGGCACTCTTCACTAAAGGCAGAGATTGGGCAGACACCTCTGACTCAGATGAGGATGTAAACTATGCTCTCATGGCTACTACTATTGATGAAGCTGTAGATTCTGAAAACAAGGTACCTCTAACTACCTATGCTTATAACATTGATGATATAACTGAATTAAGAAAATATCTTAAGTCTTTGCATATCAGTTATAGGGATCAGACTTTAGAGAATGAGAGAATCAAAACTGAGAATTCTGAACTCAAAGAAAGAAATAAGGTTGTAGAAGAGAAACTTGTTAAGATGCAGCAAGTTCAAAAGGAGAGAGATGATGCTGTCTATCTTGAACAAGAGTTGTTAAGTCAGTATAAACAACTAGAATCTGAGTTGGAAAAGGCAAATCACGTTATTAAAACTTGGACTCACTCAGGAAAAGACACTCAAGAAGTTTTTCAATCTGACACTGTAGGTCTAGGTTATTCTGAGAAAGATGAACTTAGATTTCAGAATACAGTCAAGATTAGACCACCTCTTCCACGTAAGAAATTTGGAACATTTGTTAATGGAATAAATGAACCTAGATTTGAAGGTGAAAAAGAAGCTGTTAAGAAAGAACCAATAAAAACTAGTGTTAAACAGGTTAATATTGGTTTAATGACAGATAAACAACTTAAGCATTAGCTTAAGGAGTTAAAATCTGTTAAGAAACAGAAAGTGTCTAGAAAGAACAGAAATGGTAAAGTAGGCATTACTCAAGGCAATTATCCAATGCTTGCTACTTTAGCTCCAAGAAAGACATGTCATAACTGTGGTAGTACTAACCATCTTGCTAGTTTTTGCAGGAAGAACAAAGACATTAATTCTTTACCTTCCAAGTCTGAAGTAAAGAAAGATAATGTTAGAACTAAGCCACAGACTTTATGCAAACACTGTGGAAGCACTTGGCATTCTATTTATACTTGCAGAAATTATCATGCTATTTATCATAATTACTATGAACTGAAACCTAATCTGAAATGGGTTAGAGTTAATTCTGCAAGTGTAAACTCTGATAAAGTTAGCATAAACTCTGATAATGAAAATTCCGCTGCTAAAGCTAACAGAATTAAGAAAGCCAAAGGATCCAAGCAAGTCTGGATCCTTAGATCTAATCCTCAGTAATTGTTTGTGATTGCAGGGCATCAGGGAAAGCATCCTAGTAGTGGACAGTGGATGTTCAGGACACATGACTGGAAATAAAGCCCTGCTATCAGAGTATGTGGAGAAGGCTGGCCCAAAAGTTTCCTATGGAGATGGCAACACAGGACATACTATGGGATATGGCAATATTAATCTTGGAAGTGTCATCATCACAAATGTAGCTCTGGTTCCAGGACTCAAGCATGATCTGTTATCTGTGACAGAGGTTTTCATGTAGATTTTCAACCTGAATACTGTGAAGTTATCAGCAAAACTACATGGAAAGTTGTTTTAGTTGGACAAAGGCACAACAATATCTATGAAGCAAGCTTGTTGACAAACTCTGATGGAAAAACAATGTGCCTGTCAACAAGAATGTCCAATGAAGAGAGTTGGAAGTGGCATAAAAAACTCTCTCATTTGAATCTGAACAACATCAATGAGCTGATAAGAAAGGATCTTGTTAGAGGACTTCCAAAGTCCTTGTTAAATGTTGATGGTCTGTGCGATTCATGTCAGAAGGCCAAACAGAGGAAGACCTCTTTCAAGAGCAAGTCTGAATCTTCAATTGTTGATCCATATCATCTGTTACATGTTGATCTTTTTGGACCAGTAAATGTCTTGTCAATTGGAAGAAAGAAATATGCTCTAGTTATTGTTGATGAATATACCAGATACACTTGGGTGTATTTTCTAGCAAAGAAGGATGAAACTGCATTAACTCTGATGGAGCATGTAAAGCTACTGGACAAAGGATCAAAACACAAAGTCAAAATAATCAGAAGTGATAATGGAACTGAATTTAGAAATACAACAATGGAAGAATTCTGCAAGAATAGAGGTGTGAAGCAAGAATTTTCTGCACCTGGTACACCACAGCAAAATGGTGTAGTTGAGAGGAAGAACAGAACCTTGATAGAAGCTGCCAGAACTATGCTTGATGAAGCAAAATTGCCAACCTATTTCTGGGCAGAAGCAGTTCAAACTGCTTGTTTTACTCAAAATGCAACACTGATCAACAAGCATGGAAAAACACCATATGAGATGGTGAGGGAAAAGAAGCCAAACCTGAAATATTTTTATATTTTTGGGTGCAAATGCTTTGTGTTGAAAACTCATCCTGAACAGTTGACCAAATTTGAGTTGAAAGCAGATGAAGGAATTTTTGTTGGCCATCCAGTGTCAACCAAGGCATTCAGAGTTTATAATCTGAGAACAAGGGTGATTATGGAATCTATTCATGTGTCATTTGATGACAGGAAAATCACTGGACTTGAAGATGTTGATGAACATGATCAGTTGCATTTCGAAAATGAAGATCTAATCTCTGATGAAATAAACTCTGATGACACTAGTTCAACAAACTCTGTTGATGCAAACTTTGAACCTCTACTGGCACACACAGAAGAAATAGTACAGTCTGAACAAAGAGGAGAATCAGTTGAGGGGGAGCATGATCATAGTGATGACTCAAATTCTGATAGTGAGTCAACTGAAAATTCTGGATCAAATTCAAACTCTGATAACTCAAACTCTGAAAGTCCAAATTCTGACAGTTCAAACTTTGAGAGATCAAATTCAGGGGAAGCCTCAGAGAATGAAGAAAGGCATCAAGATAATCAGGAGAACATTGATCAAGGGGGAGGATCAACTGTTGACAGAAGTCATTTACCTACAGCTAGGAAATAGACAAAATCACATACACCTGATTTAATCATTGGAGATCCAGATGCAAAAGTTAGGACAAGAAGTGCTACAACAAATGAATGTCTGTTCCATGCATTTCTATCCAAATCTGAACCAAAGAAAGTGGAAGAAGCTCTTCAAGATGCTGACTGGATAACAGCAATGCAGGAGGAGTTAAATGAATTTGAGAGAAATGAAGTATGGACCCTTGTACCTAGACCAAAGAATAGATCTGTTGTTGGTACTAGATGGGTTTTCAGAAACAAAACTGACAGTGATGGGGTTGTTACAAGAAACAAGGCCAGACTTGTGGCCAAAGGCTATTCACAGCAAGAAGGCATAGACTATGATGAAACTTTTGCTCCAGTTGCAAGGTTGGAGGCAATAAGAATCTTCCTAGCATATGCTTCTCACAAGAAATTCAAGGTTTTTCAGATGGATGTGAAAAGTGCTTTTCTGAATGGAAAACTTGAAGAAGAAGTGTTTGTTGAACAACCACCAGGATTTGTAGATCCCAAGTATCCAGATTATGTCTACAGGCTTGACAAGGCACTCTATGGACTTAAACAGGCACCAAGAGCATGGTATGAAACTCTGGCTCAATTTCTTTTAGAAAGTGGGTTCCACAGAGGTACAATTGATAAAACCTTGTTCTATTTCAATCTTGGTAGTGATCTGTTATTAGTTCAAATATATGTAGATGACATAATCTTTGGATCTACTAATGATAAACTCTGTAAGAAGTTTGCCAAGCTCATGTAGTCTAGGTATCAAATGAGCATGATGGGAGAGCTCAGTTATTTTCTAGGGTTACAGGTGAAGCAAACAGATGATGGAATTTTTATCAATCAAGCAAAATATACCAGAAATCTTCTAAAGAAATTTGGCATGCTTGACTGCTCATCTGCAACAACTCCTATGGCAACAACAACAAAGTTGGATAGAGACACAGGTTCACCAGTGGATATGACAAACTATAGAGGAATGATTGGGTCACTTCTTTATCTAACAGCTAGCAGACCTGACATCATGTATGCAACATGTCTTTGTGCAAGATTTCAGGCAGATCCAAGAGAACCACATCTAACAGTTGTGAAGAGAATCTTCAAATATCTTAAGGGAACCATAACTTTAGGTTTGTGGTATCCAAGAGAATCAGACTTCAAGCTTCTTGGTTACTCTGATTCAGACTTTGTAGGTTGTAAGATAGACAGAAAAAGTACTAGTGGAAGTTGTCCATTTCTTGGTGATAGAATTGTTTCTTGGTACAGCAAGAAACAGAAATCAATCTCTACATCTACAGCTGAAGCAGAGTATATTGTTGCTGGTAGCTGTTGTGCACAGATTCTATGGATGAAGAATCAATTACTGGATTATGGATTGAGGTACAGTAAAATACCTATTTACAGTGATAATCAAAGTGCTATTGCTATGACAGGTAATCCGGTACAACATTCAATGACCAAGCACATCAGCATAAGGTACCATTTTATCAGAGAACATGTAGAAGAAGGGAATATTGAGCTTCATTTTGTGTCCACAGAACAACAGCTTGCAGATATCTTCACCAAGCCATTGAGTGAAGCTGTATTTACAAGGCTGGTAAATGAACTAGGAATGGTCTCTAGTTTTGACTAGAGATATTGGTTAGACTCAAAACTCTACTTATGTACTGTGTTGCTCATATTTCTGTGGTATGTTAAACTCTGATATGCAAACTCTGCTCAATAACTGTTAAACTCTTTTAGCATGCTTTTTAAGTCATACTCTGTTAACTGTTGAATAAACTCTGAGAAACTCTGATAATGTTTCTTTCTGAACATAAACACCGATGAACATACATGTATGAAACATTATTCTCAGTAATTAGTCATGAATCTTTTTAAGTTATCTGTGATCTAATCTTAAACTGTGCAGAAAGTTAACACAACATGACACTGTTCTATATTTATAGCATCTCTTACTTTATTTATCCAAAACTCTGAGTCTGTAAATACTGTGTGCATTGCCTCTCATAAATAATTTCTGATGTTGATGAGCTCTAAACTCTGTTAGTTATACACTGTTAAATTAGATTCTGTTATTAGAATAACCCCAAAGCTAAAATATATAGATTTTTAGAACTCCTTTGAGATCATGTTTGTAACTAGGACGATCCAGGAACTTACTGGTATATAGTAAGAGCTAAAATTCTCTAATTTTTGGTGACTAGTCGAAAGCTAGGAAGATCCAAGAACTTATCAATTTGATAAGGGCTAAAATTATAGGATTTTTGGTGACTAGTTTCAACCTCTGATTACTGGAGAAAACCAAAAAAAATTAAAATTGGGGGTTATAGATTAATTATTACTGTATATAAACTGTTTACTACAGAGTTTAGCATTCATCATATATTCAGTGTTTACTATGAGAGTTTGTGCATCCAGTGCTTACTGATTTATTTTATGGATTTTATGAAATACTAGATGCTCTAAATACTGATCTAGTAAACTCGGCTCTACATACACGTATATTCACAACTGTGCAGTATTTGAAAGGATAACAGTAATTAAGTTGGACAATTGATAAACACTGTTGGATTTTGTTGAGTACTCTAAGGTAATATTTTATTTCAGACAAAAAATATACTTGGAGTACACAAAGAGTTTTTGACATTTGCATGTAATATGTGCCAGTTGTTTAATTGTGTTAGACAGTTAAAGCTTATTGGAAATAAGAGAGAGAACAGCAGTAATAATAGGCATTATTACTGCGCGTGTAAATAACTGTTCCACTGTTTATGTGACACGTGTCCCACTCACACACTTAACAAGAAATTGGTTGCGTGTTTAATGTCTAAAACGATTGGGTTTTGATTTTCAATTACAGATCTAATCATAATCATTTCATTATTCACTTTTTCATCTTTACAACCACGAACACACAACATCACACACAATTTCTCTGTTACTTTCACTTAAGCATTTTCACAAACACTTTTCCATACACTCTTTTCTCTATTATACTGTTCTAATGGCAACCAAGAACTTTGTGGCTCAGGGATTAAATTTTGTTACAAACAACTATGCTGCAATCCTAGACACTGCTAAAGCCCCAGAATCATTTCATCTGATTCAAAACTTCTTAAGAGACTCTGAAATTGGTATGGCTCTTGTCCAACCAGAGAAATTCTCGGCCACACAAATCTCAACCTTCTGGAGAAACTCGGTTTATGATGATGGTGGAGAGAATGGGACTCCATCATTTGTGTTTACCTATGAAGATCAAGAGTTTGTCATAACTCCTGCAACTGTTCATGAGGTTTTGGACTTTGACACTCACACTTCATACTCTGTGGCTGTTGAGGGTCAATTAAAAGAAATGTTACAGCAAATAAGGTTTTCTGCTCCTTTGGACAAGATTGGGAATGTCAAAAGACCAGGGCTCAGGAAGGAGTGGAGCTTCTTCTTTGACTGCATTACTCGAGCCTTTGGCAAGAAGGTCACCAACTGGGATGCAATTCCTGGTGAAAGTCTTCAAATCGGGTATTCTCTTCTTAATGGGAGTAACTTTGATTTTGGTCGTCTTGTACTTATGAATTTAGGTGAAAAACTTGCAGAGTCTAATACAACTGTTTATTTCTCTCGTTTCTATCAATGTTTATTCTCTGCTTGTTTACCTAATTTGACAATTGCTGATGAGGATGTTATACAACCTTTCCAATGTCATAAGAGAATGTTTTCTGATTTGACAAATAAGGATGCTAACAAAGAGCAAGTACCAGAGTTTATCTATCCTCTTGCCCTCAGAAACTTTCTTAACCAACCACAAGAAAAACAAGAACCACAACACGAACCAATCATTGAACCTCCACAGTCACCACCTCAACCCATAAACACTGAACCATCTCAACCCACAAACACTGACCCACCTCATACCATAAACACTGAACCAATCACTAAACCTACATCTCCACCCACAATTACTACTACTTCACAACCACAATCTTCATCACACCCTCAACCTCAACCACAATCAAAACCAAAGAAGCCAAAGAAAAGCAAGGCTATAAGGCCATCAAGAAAACAGAGGATGGCTGAAGCTTCTAAGCCAAAGAAGGTTAGAAAGGAAAGGGCTAACAAACCTAAGTCTCCTTCTATACTTGATGATTCTGTCTCAGAAGAAGAGAGAGCAGAAGTGAATCCTCCAGCTAAGAGAAGGAGATTAATTATTGAAGAATCTGATGAAGATGTGAATGTTGAAGCTCCAGAGGATATTTCTAAGGAAATACCTGCTGTTGAGATAGAAAGAGATGGAAATGATGATGCTCAAATGGATGAAATTCTTGAACCATTGTTCCCATTCTCTGAGAACATGGACATTCCAATCTCTTCACCTGCTGTATTCTCTGAGGCCACTGATGCAGTAAATCAAACCACCTTGGTACATGAAGAAACAGTGGCTTCTCATACTGAGTTAATTTCTGATGCTCATCAATCTGTTGAACAGGGTGAGGAAATTGATCAATCACCTAAGGAGATAAACTCTGAGCCTATTGTGCAACCTGCAGAGGATATTGTAAAGCCTGTTGTAGAGAACGTTGAACCTACTGCTGAAATTGTTGCAGAGGATGTTGTTGAGACTGTTGAAACTGTTGATGCATCTATTCCAATTCCTGACTCCACTCATCATGTCGAAACTGAGATTGAAGATGAAACTGAAGGGAATACTGAGTCAAGCTCTTCTCAGAGTTTACCAATCCAGACTGATGCTATGGTTAAGGATTTTGCTGGTCCTTCAAATCAAGCAGATGCTGAAGAAGAACACTATGAACAATTTTCAAATGACTGGTACAAGGACACTTGTATCTTTCCTGTTGCAAGAGCAGCTGAATTTGTCAAGAGAACCTCCAGAACAATTACAAATCCAGAGATTCTATCTTGTCTCAAGGCTATAGTTGTACAAGTGAAGACTCTCAATTCTAGGTTTGATCTGTGTCAAAAGGCAATCTTTGATGTTCGAGGTGATGTTGTTAGAGGAGATGATATGATTAAACTTGACAACAAGAACAAATTTCACTATCTTTCTCAGAATCAAGAAACTTTGTCTCACAGGCTGACCAAAGTTGAAGAAAATCAAAATGCTATGTCCTTAAAGATTGATTCTATTGCTACCTCCCTGGAGCTAATCACATCTATTCTTATGCCTGATGATGTCAAAAAGGGGGAGAGAGTTGCTAAAGACAAATGCAAGCAATCTCAAACTCTGATCAGAAAGGATAATGCTGGAGATGGAGGAGCAAGTAATAAAGGCATGGGCAAAACTGAAGAACTTCAAACTCTGAAAACTAGCAAGTCTACTAAATCACAGTTTGCTGGGATAAACACTGATACTCAAGGTACTTCAAAGACAAAGAGTTTGGTATTCTCTTCTAATCCACAGACTGATGAGGAGTTGGCTGCTAAGTTGTTCAATGAAGAAAATGAGGAAGAAGCTACAATTGAAGATATTAAAGCTGAAGAAAAGAGTTTACAAGAAGAACATCTCAAAGCTTTAAATTCTGGAAAATTAAAGAAAGGAAAAGCTCCTAGGCCTGTTCTTAAAGGCATTGTGATCAAGGAAAATGTTGTTGCTGGTCAAAGATCACAGTTATCAAAGAAATCAACAGTAGCAGAAGCTAAACTCAAGCTGAAAGGCATTGAAGGAGAAATTTCATAGAAGAAAGTTACAACCTCTGTTTCTACACAAGTTGTACAGAAGAAAGAAAACACAACCTCTGTTGCTACACAAGTTGTGTCTAGACCTTTATCTTCTCAGTTGCAATCAATTTTTGGTAAAGGAACACTTCATGATCCAAATCTATTATCTGGAGTTTCTATGGATTTTTCTGATGGAAGAGCTTTGTCTGGTAAGGTTGGAAACAATAAAGGTGGTCTAGGCTCACACAAAGACAAAAGGCAATATACTGGTCCCGGAGATCCTTCTTCACTGGCTGTTCCAGGTCGTGGTGTCACTCAAGAGAGTTTGGACAGACTGGAATCAGTACAGTTAGTTTATCAGAAGAGTTTAAAGAAGGATTTTCTCTTGTACTTTATGGCTGATGGGACAGTATTTAGAATTGGTGAGAATGATATTGGCTTGAAATATTGGGAAGAATTAGAATATGTTCTATATCTTTTCAAGGTGAATAGTCAAAGGACTCAATCAGTTGCAAATGTGCTTAGACAGAAAATGCTTCAGAATTTAGCAATTAGAGGGATGAAGTGCAATAGCAGATATGTTCCTAAGTACAGAGACTGGAATGGAAATCTTATTAAAATGAAGAAGGGTACTGCAAAATTAAAGACTGATTTGGGAATCACAGTACTTGACTTCAATTCACAGTCAGAAGAAGTCAAATTTATTAGGCTGGGAAATGAGATGAGGAGAAACAAAATCTATGATCTTAGATCTGCTATTTATCAGACAGATGAGAGTGATCCTCAGCTAAGAGAGATTAAAGAAGCTATGAAGATTGAGCTTAAAAATGCAAAGAGAAGATTACTTATAGATTATCTCAGAACAACACCAGATCTTGAGGAGATTAGAGATTAAAGTCTGTAAGAATTTTCTTGTTATCTGTAGATTTTTGTTAAGTCAAGTTTAAACTCTGTTTATTTTAATAAACACTGTGTTTGTATGAAATTGTTTTGACATCATCAATTATTGTTAACTTGTGCATTTTTACTAATGAACAAGTTGGGGGAGATTGTTAAATATAATTGATATGGTTAATATCAGTGTTTAAGTTTTGCAGGGAAAAACAGAGTTTAAATAGGAAGCAGTCAGGGTTTAGTTAAACTCTGACGGTTAGAAGCTGAACAGAGTTTGTTATACGCTGACAGTTGGAAGCTCGACAGAGTTTGTTAAACTCTGTCTGGAGGAAGTGTCTACTTGTCAACAATGTTTGAAGAATTATTGAAGATAATTATGGAAGCAATATCATTGAAGATTGGATAGTTGTCAAAGAGATTGAGTTGACTAAGGAGACGAGTAGCAATCGTAATTGATATCAATTGTATAGCTAATTTATGGGAATATCAATTATCGATTGTATAGCAGCTGTATATTTTATAAATATAGTTAGGTTAACCCTAGAAGGGTATCGATCGTGTAATACAATATCTTTCAGTATAACCTAAGCAGCTCTCTGTGATAATTTACATCACTGAGAGAGAAGTTAATTCAAACAGTTTTTAAAGTTTTTAAAGAATTTATTGTTATTCTCTCATACTTAGTTGATTATAAGTGTATATTCGGCCTAACATCCTGAAAGTAATTGGAAGGCCAGTAGAGTTCTCTTAATGCTGGCAATGGACGTATTGTCACCGTTTATGAAAATGAGAGTGTCATCTGCAAATTGTAAGTGGGTGTAAGTGTTCGATCCTATTTTGATTCCCTCAAATTTCTTTTGATTGTGTGCCACCATGATCATGTGATGTAGAACTTGTCGCACAATATTGAAAAGAAGGGGTGACATGGGATCCCCTTATCTAAGTCCCCTAGATGGTGTGAACTCCCTGGTGGGAGAGCCATTAACAAGCACTGCAATTTTGGTTGTGTTAAATATCGAAGTTATCCATCTTATCCATCTAGACCCAAAATTCGTTGTTGAGAGAGCTTCGAAAAGAAAGTCCCAGTTAACCGTATCGAACGCCTTTTCAAAATCGAGTTTGAGTATGACCCCTTTAGTCTCCTTTTGCTTCAAAGAGTGTATGATTTCCGATGTTAGTATAATCCCATCCGAGATGCTACGATCTTTCAAGAACCCAGACTGCTCTTCCGAGATGATGAGGGGAAGGGATATTTTTAGTCTATTAGCCAATATTTTGAGGATCAGTTTCATCGTACTATTGATTAGGCTAATCGGCCTGAAATCCGATGGAGAGTTTTGGTGAGTTTTTTTGGGTATCAGTGCGATTAAAGAGGAATTGAGTCCAGTAGGTAGCTCCCCCGTGTGATGGAATCTCTTGATCGTCTCCATAAAACTAGGTTGAATACGGTCCCAGCAGTGCTTTAAGCAGGCAGCATTAAGACCATCCGGGCCCGAAGATTTATTAGGATTTTTGTCTTGGAGTGCCATCCTAACTTCTTCGATCATGAAAGGTCGTTTCAGAGTTTTTGTCATCATATCTGGAATTTTGTTAAGCATCAACCTTCCTAATCTGAATGTTGTATCATTGTTCTCTTTGCTGAAGAAAGTACTAAAGTGTTTTTAGAAAATGTCTTTAATACTATGTGGGTTTGTGACCCAGGTCTGATCGAGCCTAAGCCCAATAATAGTGTTTCTCTGCCTCCTCCTACTAATCACTTGGTGAAAGTAACGTGAGTTCTTGTCCCCATATGCTTCCCAGTTAATCCTCGATTTTTGCCATAGCATTTGGTCTTTATGGTAGTATAGTGATTTCAGGTCTTCTTCAATGATCTTTGCTGTATTGCTACCCAAGTTGTCATGCTTCTCCAGTTCTGCTTCTTTACTTTGTATAGTTGTATCCAAATTGCCTAGAATATTCTTGTTCCACCATTTCCCTATGTTACGTATCTCCCTTATCACTTTGAGGATGCTCTTGTTGCCTATCTCATCCCTAGTGCTAATGTTACTAAGCATATGGTTGAGTGATGGGTCAGCTAGCCATGAGTTAAACTATTTGAAAGGTTTGGCCCCCAATCAATGGTGTTCATCCCTATCCATAGTGGGCGATGGTCCGAGTTTTTCCTGTTAAGTGTTTGCACAGTCCAAGTATGATTATGGAGCCACATCCTATTTACCAATACCCAGTCAAGTTTGCTTTTCTTCCGTGCTGGTCCAAACCACGTGAAGTGTGGTTGTTTCGTAGGTAAGCTAATGAGCCCACTGTTGTGTATGAAATCATTAAATATATTCGTGTCAAGTGTGCTATGAAGACAGTTGTGTCTATCACTTGCACTTCTGACACTGTTAAAGTCCCCCATAATGATTACTGCAATGTCACCTAGATCGATGACGATATTGTTTAGCTGATCCCAAATGACAGATTTCTCCGAGGTGGATTGTGGTGCATAGACGTTGATGCAGATAAATGGGAAATTGGTGAGAACTGTAGTGTTATGGAAGAGTATCCAGTTGTTAGTTATTATGTGTTTGATGTGTGAAAATAGCTGTTTATCCCATGATGTGAGTATGCCTGAGAGGCCAATGGATGGGGTTTCAAGCCAGCCGTGTGTTTTCTCGTCCCAGATAGAGTTCTTGGTGATTGTGTCCCAATTCTTGCACTTTGTTTCTTGAATGCAGAGGAAATTTACTTTGTATGCCAGGATGTGGGATTTTATATTCCTCCTTTTGATTGTGTTGTTGCATCCTCGAACATTCCACGATAAACCAGAAAAACACTTTATTAAAACATAGGAAGTTGTATATATGATGACTAAATTATAGCGTTGAGATGATGCGCTGCAGTGTATGTTTGGTGTCTTTTTTTGTTGTCAGACCCATGTCTAGCGCATCTTGAAGTATAAAGTGTGCTAACTTCTGCTTATCTCCTATTTTGTCAAAGAGGACTATTTGCTTGCAGTTATTGACTGTAGAATGGCCTGAATTTGTCTCCATTACGTCCTGTAGTTGTGCCTCGTCAGATATGGATGATGTCCTTATAGACTTTTTCTTGGCCATGCGTTTTGTCTTCATTTTGATTTTGTTAGGAGTTTGATATTTACGTGGGCGCCCACGTCCTCTCCTTATGTGCATTCCAAATAAGCCCTTACACAATCCCAATTATATGTTTTTATGTATAGGTTGACGTGAATCCACCATGTGTAGTGCTTCTACAGAGTAATCTACTGTGGAGTTTGTGAGGGAGTCTGTGTGGCTAATAGAGTCCGACTCCCTGTATTGTTTAAAGAGATGTGTGTTTTTTAAGTGGTTTGTGAGCAATGGTTGGTCACCCAATTGTGGTTGTTTTCCTTGTTGTAATGTCCAGCCTATGCTTGATTCACCTGCATGTGCCACTTTGCAAGGGCTGTCGTTGGTTATGTCTCTAGTTCCCAAGACATGCCCCTCTTCCCTTGCCTCGTACATATTATTCCATTTCTTGTCCGTGTGCACCCCCGATAGTGGGACATCGTGTCCATCATTTGTGATGTTGGTAGGGATTTGTGTACCTCCAGTCTCTACTTATGTTGTATGCTCATTGAGTGCATCAAAGCAATTGACTAAAGGATTCTCCTGTGACGTGTTGCCCCCTCCCTCTTCTGTTGTTTTATCCTCTAATTGTATATCACCTTTCATGCGTGGCTGTAGTATTGGTTGATATGCTTTTGTTAGAGAAGATACTGTATAGAGCTCCCCTAAATGTATCTTGTACTGTCTACCCTCAATATTTGCTACCATGTTGTGTAAGATTGGTTGTGGGTGTATCATCTCTATTTGTACCGTAGGTGAGGTGTAGTCATCGTTTGATAGATGTGAAGGGGAGAAATCGGTGTTAGTGCCCCACCTTCCAACCAATTTCTTGATGTTCTGTACTGTCCAAGTGTGAATTGGTAGGCCTAGAATGGAAAATCTAGCATTCCTTGTGGTCATTAAGTCCCCTGGATCTGTGTATTTGACCTCAGAGAAGATTCTGCACAGGGTTAGATGGTCGACACTGTCAAAAGCTTCTTTGTTCAAGAATAGCAAGAGAAATTTACAATTTGAGATGGCTTTGACTTGAATGAATGTGATGCCCAGTAGCAGCAATTTCTCATATATGTTATCTACATAATCACCCGTGGGTGTCGTGCCAATAAGACTGATATTTATGGAGCTTTGCAGCTCTGTATCTGGTAGTAGAGTGACAGTCTCAAGATTTGTTTCATTCCTGGCTGCTCCTGTGTCCAAATGATGAGGTCTTACTTTGGGGGATGAACGAGTACTATCCGATGGTTTGTTATGTTTGTTATCTATCACTAAATCTGGTGTATAGCCTTTAGTGTTCCCCGGCGGTCCCCTATTTGCAACCGCTACCCCAAGTAGTCTTCCAAAGAGCTTGGTGTTCTGTATGGATTTGATTGCATATTCAATCATGATCGAATCCTTAATAGTAGGAAAGCATATTTATTGTTATTTCTGTCCCTTTTTGTTGGGGTGAAAATGGCCTTGAAGAACGCATATCCTTTAATTGCTTCCCAGATTTCTGATACCGTAGCCCTAGTTGAGAGATTCCCCAAGAACAGGTATTTGGGATTCCTGTTAATTGGTTTTCTCTTGGTGACCATGGTCCAGTGTTCCTCTTTGTCTCTGTCTTGTTCTGGTATACTGTCCCCATGTGCAGTAGCTTCTTCGAGATATGTTTTCTTACCATAATCATAGTGTGTGGATTTGACCGTGATGTTTCCCTGAGTGGTGATTGTGCTTCTTTTACTGTGGTATGCTCCGCTCCTCGCTCTTCCGGCGTCGATGGCCGATTTGTGCCGTTGAGATCTGGAATTCAAATTTGAAATTTGAGAGAACTGCTGCTCCGCTCCTCGAGACATTTGCCTGTGCTTAATATGATATAATCTTGATCGTCTATTTTTAAAAAAATTAGATTCGATGGTTGAGATTATTTTGGTAGTACAGTGACCAAACCATAGTGACCAAACCAAAATTATGGATAAGATCCCTCTTACGCTTATTATATATGAGGATATAATTAGCTTATAACCCGTGCAACGCACGGCTCCTTTTCTAATATCTATAATTATATTAATTTTTTTAATATTTATTTGTTATTATTTTACATATCAATTTTTTGTTAAAAAAATTTTATATATAAGATTTTACACGTTCAATTTATTACGTGTTTTTTCTTGAATTATTAAAACTTGAATTGGGCGATTTTACAGCCCACGTGAAATTAACAAAATAATCATTAATTTAGTGATGATTTAACAATTCTTTTCCAATTAAAACTACCAAGAAGCAAAAGAGGGAAGAAATTGACGATTTTTACGTTGAAAACACTATTCGATTTAGGATATATACTTATATTTCATTTTGATTATCAAAATAACCTTTTTATTATTTGAAGATAGTTCTACTAACAACCAAATATAGTTTTAATAATAAGTGTAAGAGTGATTTTGTTTAAAATTTTAGTAATCGATAGTCTGTTCTTCAGTACGACAAAATAAACAAAAACTGTTCGATCTTAAAATAAATAGATGGAAAATGTTGGATCTAGCATAACAAATATTTTAACTTTTAACATGTAAACTAAAAAGTCTATTTATATTGAAATACGAAAAAGTGGATGTCAATGATTTAAATCATATATAATTAAGTTTTTTTACATTGAATAAGATTATCAATGTATGTCTTCTACACTGAATATGTAAAAATTCGTAATTATATTTTATCTTAAGATTGTCATTGTTTACATTTGGATAATAATAATTAAATCATCACTAAATTAAAGAAAATTTATGAGCTTCACGTGGACTGTAAAATCATCCAAATTTGATTTCTAGATCTCGAGATAGATCCCAAATAGTAAATATGAACTTTTTTTAATATTAATAAAAAAAATTCAATTATGATACAACTTTTTCTAATTATATCATTTTCAGATTATAATTTTCTTCTTAAGATTAATTCTAATACAACCTTTTTTAATTATGATTTTTTTTAATATTATATAGTCTTGATCGTCTATTTTCAAAATTATAAGATTCGACGGTTGAGATTATTTTGGCGGTACAGTGACTAAAATTTTGGATAATATACCTCTTACTCTCATTATAATCCGTGCAATGCACGGCTCATTTTCTAATATCTATAATTATATTAATTTTTTAATATTTTTATGTTATTAATTTACATATCAAATTGTTGTTAAAAAATTGATATATATATATATATATATATATATATATATATATATATATATATATATATATATATATATTTACTAGCGTTCTACCCGTGCTACGCACCGACCGATAAATTATATTAATTAAATAATATAAATATATTATTTTCATGTAAATAAAATTAGATTCGAAATGGTGCTTAGAAAAAATTAACCACGACCATACAAATATTTTCAATGTATTAATATAAAAAATATTTTAAGGATCCGATATTTTAAGGATCGGAATATGGTTGAAAAAATTGTTAACATGGTACTTAGAAATATTCTCTAATAAAGAAAGAAATAAATGAAAGCTAAATTTTTTAAAAAGACCAATAAAGAAGGGTTTGAACTTTTTAACGGGGGTTGTATTTGTTTTGATGATTGGTTCATAATATTAATATTAATTCAATTGGTATGAATTCACCGATAAGTAATTTTTATACTTAAGTTAATTAACATTTAAATAAAATTATATTATTTTTTCAAAATAATAATTAGAATAATATATTTATATATTTAATTAATATAATTTATCGGTCGTTGCATAGCACGGATAGAATGATAGTTATTATATAAACTAGATTATAGCCCGTGCAAAGTACGGGTTATTTTTATTTTTTTTAAATTTGTTTATAGCCCGTGCAAAGCACGGGTTATTTTTATTTTTTTTGTATCGGTCGTTGTGTTTTTACTGTATTTAGCCAAACCCAAAATAAAATGGGAAAATACGAGACAGTGCCCGTATATATAAATCAGGGTAGGGTTAAATTTAACAATTAATTAAAAATAATGTTAAATTAATGATATTTATTTATGTCATGAAATTAAGTATGGAACATATGTAAATTTAAATGTAATAATATAATTTATTAAAATAAATTAAAATTTCATATTAAATCAAATAATTAATATATTAATTCATAATAATTAAGAATATATGATTGCTAGTGCTTGGGACGGGTTATAGACTAGTATTCTTTGAAACATAAAAACGATATGAAATCTTAATAATTTGTTCCAATTAAAATTCGAAAAACTGTTGTATTAAATTTGAGCTGGATTATTGAATCAAGTTTGAAGTACTCGATTTTAATTAAAACAATCATAAACTCGATTTTAACTAGAATTTGAACTCGATGAACTGTTTTACTTTTAGAAAATAACTAGTCGATAAAGCCGTGCTTTGCGGCGGCGTTACAATATTTGTTTTAAAATTCAATACATTTACGTTATAATATAATATTAAAATTAAAATTTAATAATTTAATAATTAAATAATCTTCTCTAATGAATCGATTTCTTGTTAAACACGATTATTTCGATTGAACCGTTCTCTCATTATAACCGAAATCCCAATTTTAACATATATTATAAAGACTTATATAATAATTTTTATCCATAAAATCGAACCGTAAAAAAAAATTATGACATCAATATCACATTCTAATAGCTAATACAATATTTTCTAGTAAGCTATCTTCCCGTTAAATACATTTCGAACAGCTCTTATTTGGAACCGAAATTCTAAGTTCATTATATAAAGAGAGTTAATTCTAATTTTTATATTCTTTAAACTTTCTAATATTTATGGAGTTTTAAAAGATGAAAATATATCTTATATTTTCTGTATATTATAGATATTCCTGTATTTATTTACAGCTTCCGCATGGTAATGTCTTTCTGTTATGTTAACATATCAAAAAAAATACGAAGACTTTTCGTTACGGGAATAATATTAAATTTAAGGATATATTTTTCTAATGCAAGTATAATTAACCCGTATAAAAAAATTTAATATAAAGGATTTCTGGAAAAAAGATATATAATTTTAAAAAAATTGTATAAGACGTCTCTACCGCCCTCATATTATACTTCCAATAAAACATTTTATGTAATATATTTCTTATATATTCAAACATCTTTTATACGGTCTTCTTTAATGAACCGCTTTCTCGTCAAACACGGTTATTACTATTGATCTGCTCTCTCGTTAAGACCAAAAACTTTACTTTTACATATATCATTTGTATGATAATGTTTATCCATAAAAATCAAATCCTAAAAAAAAAATTTATAACATCAATATGATACTTTAATAGCTAAAACAATCTTTTATAGTGAGCCGTCTTCCCGTTAAACACACGTTTCGAGCCGCTCTCGTTTGGGATCGAAATTCCATCTTCATTACATAATATTGATGATACTTATTTTATGTTAGTCACAGAGGCATGCCTGAATACATCTAATAACAAGCCTAAGTATGTGTGTAATGCTATGCATTACCTACATGACCTCTTAACTGAGGGAACCTCTAGTTGTAGAGTTTCTATTTGTTCCGTACTTGTAATAGGCATCAAATTCTAGTTGTGTTACTGTACTTATAAAGTCAAGAATAATGCTTGAAAGAAGTTCCAAGGTTCATGCCTCAAGCAAGGAGATAAAGACTGCCAAATAATCACAGTTGGGATTTGAAGAAATGAAGAATTTGCCTAAGTACCAATTCGAGAAGTACATTTGTCTATTCGAGAAGTCTAGCATTCGAGAAGTCAGAGATTCGATATCTCAGAAGACACTATTCGATATCTCTGAATACACTGTTCGATATCTCATTCGATATCTCAGAGATTCGATATGTCTATTACTCTATTCGAGAACTCATGGAGTCAACAAGTCAAAGCATCATTCGAGTTCTCTAAGAGTCAACAAGTCAATGATCTATTCGATATCTCAAGGACTAAAGAAGCTATTCGACATCTCAGGGATTCGATATGTCAAAATGCTCTATTCGATATCTCAAGGAGTCCCAGAGAAAAGAGCTATTCGAGAAGTAATTTGATATGTCAATATAACACTATTCGAGAACTCAGAGTTATTGATTAAGTCAATTCGAGTTCTCGAATTAATCACTTAACCATTTCTCGAATACATTCTTGGAGACAAAATACTGAAGAATTGTACAAGTCAGAAAACTGCAACAAGCCAAGACGCTTTATTTGACTATGTACTATAAAGCAGATTGGAAAGCCTACAAAGAAGCTTGGAGAGATAAGACAAAGAGACAAGGAGCTAAAGAAGTGGATCTAAACAGGCTTTGCAAAGTCAAATCTGTAGCCGTTTGGACTCTTACTCAAATAAGATAGACAAACTGGAAAGTACTTTGTTTACCTACCTTATTTGTAGTAAGAAGGTGTATCCATGTCTATAAGGATACAGCCTCACTTCCTTAGCTGTAAGAGATAAGTTTTTCAATATACATCTCAAGAAATATCTCTCTAAGAAAAACGAAGCTGAGGATACTACCATTTGTATTCACAGATTGTAGCAAAATCTTTATCTAATAAAATATTAGATTAAAGTGATATTGTGTTGTGTTTGTTTTTGTTATCTGTACTTACATATCTCACACATTCAACACATATCTTGCTGCAAAGATTCAAGAACAAAGAAAAGTTCAAGAATCCATTCACCCCCCCCCCTCTGTATTCTTTTACCGTATTCAATACTCAACAAGTGGTATCAGAGCAGGCTGTTTAATCTAAACAGAAAACGATCATGAGTTCGAATACACCAAAGACTACAAGTACGGTGAAGGTCCCTAAGTTCGACAAAGAGAATTACAACCTCTGGAAAATAAAAATGCTTTTGTTCATCAAAGCTGCCAATCCTCTCTACCCTGACATCCTCAAAAATGGTCCATTTGTACCACAACAAGAAATTGCTGAATCTACCGTGGGCACAATAGTCATTCCTAGATCATATGTTGCAAAAGAGCCATCCAAATGGACGGACTCAGAGAAGGAAAAGGTTGCCCTAGACAGTCATCTCATGTTGCTGATCATAGACTCCATGGATATGTCGATGTTTGCTAATATAGCATCATGCACATCAGCCAAGGACATGTGGAACCACATCGAGGTGTTATGTGAAGGGACAGAGGAGGTAAGAGAAAATAGGAAACAGATACTGGTCACACAGTATGAAGCTTTCATGGCACAGTCCAAAGAAAGTATTACTGATATGTTTGAGAGATTTCACAAACTGGTGACTGAGCTTCAAATGAATGGGAAGGTTTACAGCACTAATGAATTAAACATGAAGTTTCTACTATCTGCACCAAACCATCTAGAGCAAAGGGTCATATCTCTGAGAGAAAGAGATTTGAACAAAGTCACATATGATGTGCTCTATGGGGTTTTAAAAACTCATGAGCTTGAGTTGCTTCAGAAGAGGGCTATCCAAGCCAACCAAGGCAGAATGATAAACACATCCTGTGCCTTGATTGTCAACAAATCCGTTCAAGACCTGGAGGCATCTACAAGTCAACTGAGAATAGAAGAGATAGTAGATGATGAAGAGACTGAAGAAGAAGTGACTGAACCTGTTGATGAAAAGGAAGAAGATGAGTTCTATACTCTTGAAGAGTTGGATGCCATGGAAAACACTTCATATACGTTTATGGCTAGAAAATTTCCAAACATCAGATTTAAGAGGAATCAGCCCTTCAAGTCTAGATCTCAAAATCATTCATTCAACAAGAGCAAGGCACCTGTGAAAGCAAACAAAAACAAATTCAAAACCAGCTATGTGGATAGGTCATCTGTGAGATGTTATAGATGCAATGACCTAGGGCATTTTGCCAGTGAATGCAAGAAGCCTAAGAAGAAGGATAAGGAGTTTCTTGAGCTTGAAGCTACGTATGAGGCTCTGCTAAAGAAGCATGCACCAGGTAAGGCCTACATAGCTGAAGGGAAGTGTTGGGATGATTCTGATAGTGATGGAGAAGAACAAGAATTCTGCAACTATGCCTTGATGGCCAACTCCAAGGAAGAACCATCTGAATCAGACTCTCAGGTACCATCCCTCACTACTATAGACATGTCTGTTTCTGAATACAAATCTATAGTTGAACAACTATCTGTTGAGATGTTTAATATTCATACTAGTATGACTGCTGCTAATGAAGAGATTGCTAAACTGTCTACTAGGAATGAACTGTTAAACAAAAGAAATGAGGAACTAGAACTAACTGCTATGCAAATAGAAAACCTTAAACAAGAAATCGAATATCTAAAGAATAAGGTTCTATGTGCTAGTCAAGTTGAGAAAGCTCTTAGGGATGAACTAGCTGAAAATGAATTTAAATTGAAAACATTCAAGAATTCCTCTAGTCTATTGCAGTCCTACCATGAGAAAAATCTAGCTAGACCTAAGGCTGCTATTGGACTTGATTATGACACTCTCAAGCAGAGGAAAGGCTATGCAGTCATTGAAGATGACATTGTTGTTCAAGAGGAAGTGCCTCAGGTTTTGAAAAAGGATGAGACCCCAATATTTAAAACACCAACACTTGAGATTGATGAGGATGCCTTACTCATTAAGCAAATGCTGGATGATAAAGATAAGGCACAATCAAATGAACAACAAGCATCCTCTAAGAGTGAGAATGTCAAAACCAAAGCCAAGGAATCAGTAGGAGGTAAACCTGGACTTGAGAAATTTGTGAAGTTTGTTTCAGCTGGGAATAATGAGGTTGAGAAGAAAGTGGCTAAAAAGAAACAAAACAGGAATGGCAAATTAGGGATTAACAAGGACAACAATTATGCTTATGTGCCAAATGCCCCTAGGAAAGTTTGTCAAAATTGTTTTAGCACTAATCATTTAACCCATGCATGCAAGAAACCATCTGGTAGTGTTGCTAAACCATTCTATGATTGCTCTGTGCCTTTAAGACATAGAGACTCTCCTTTCAGTGATAAATTTGATTGTATGCCATGTAACATGAATGTAATGACAAGTTGCTTTAATTTGAGAAGACAATTCATGGAAGGTTGTATCAGTCACAATGTTCACACACACTACACAAGAACAAAGTCTTTAAGTCCTAAAGTTAGGAAGGTGCCTCTGTCACCTAAGTCTAAGAACCCTGATTCTAAGACTTCTAACAGTGACAAGAAGACTAACATCAAGAAAATTGATAAGCATGCTGTTTATGATAAAACTGTTGCTAAGCCACATGGACCCAAACTTGTTTGGGTACCAAAGGAGAAGTAATACCTTTGTGTTTGCAGGGCAAAGAAAGTAAAAGAAAGGTCATGTGGATTTTGGACAGTGGATACTCAAACCATATGACTGGTGATATGGCCCTGCTATCACAGTATGAGGAGAAGGCTGGCCCAATGGTTGCTTTTGGAGATGACAGCATTGGCAACACACTGGGATATGGCAAGTTGGAAATTGGAAATGTCATCATTGAAAATGTAGCACTGGTCAAGGGACTCAAGCACAATCTACTGAGTGTTGGTCAATTTACTGATAGAGGCTTCAAAGTGAATTTTGACAAAGATGAATGTTTGATCACCCACAAAAAGACTGGTGACTTTGCTCTATCTGGAGTAAGGAAAGGAAGCCTGTTTGTAGCCAATATGAACTCTGCAAACAAGGACAAAATCTGTTGCTTTTACTCAAAAGCATCAAATGAAGATAGTTGGTTGTGGCATAAGAAGCTATCACACTTGAACTTCAAAGGCATTAATTCTCTAATCAAAAGAGAGTTAGTAAGAGGCATGCCCACACTTGAATTCTGTCAAGAAGGAGTGTGTGAGGCTTGTCAAAAGGGAAAAATGAAAAGATCAAGCCACAAGTCAAAGACAATGACATCAATAACCAAGCCCCTACAACTAATTCATATGGACTTGTTTGGGACTGTCAATATTATGTCACTAGGAAGGAAAAAGTATGCTCTGGTAATGGTTGATGATTTCATAAGGTATACATGGGTAGAATTTCTGGCATCAAAAGATGAGGCTCCCCAAGTAATCATTGAGCATATAAAGAAAATTGACAAGGAAGCAAAGGCCAACAATGCAAGTGTGATTGCATTAAGAAGTGATAATGGAACAAAGTTCAGAAATGCCATGCTTGAAGCATTCTGCAAAGAAAATGGTATTTCTCAACAATTCTCAGCTCCAAGGACTCCACAACAAAATGGAGTTGTTGAAAGAAAGAATGGAACTCTGATTGAGGCTGCTAGAACAATGTTACTTGATGCAAAGATGCCTACATGTTTTTGGGCTGAGGCTGTGAGCACTGCATGCTATATCCAAAACAGAACCCTCATCAACAAAAACACTGGAAAGACACCTTACAACTTGATGACTGGAAAGAAGCCCACCCTAAAGTATGTTCATACTTTTGGAAGCAAATGCTTTGTGTTAAAAGACAACTCAGAATATGTTGGAAAGTTTGATGCAAAAGCATTTGAAGGAATTTTTCTTGGCTACTCTATGGAAAGAATTGCATACAAAGTTTATGTCATCACTCAAAAGAAAGTTATGGAAAGCACATATGTGACATTTGATGACAACAAACTACCTGGATTAGAAGAAGCCAATGATGAAGATAAAGATCCTTTGAAGTTTGACAATCTAGATGATTCTGATGAGGAGATTGAAACTGAATTTGAGCCCACAATTCAACAAAATCAAGTGAATGAAGAACCTGTGTCAACCAACAATGAAGAATCAAGCATCCAAGACACACCTGTGATTAGTGGAAACTTCACAGGGGGAAGAAATGTAAATAATCATGATCTGGATGATGAAGCAACATCAAGGCTGAGAAATCAACTTGAACATACAAGGAAATGGGATAGATCACATACTGCAGATCAGATAATTGGAGATCCAAATACAGGAGTGAGAACAAGGAGAGCAACTCTAAATGAATGTCTCTATGGTTGCTTTCTATCCCAAGTTGAGCCTAAGAAACTTGAAGATGCATTGTTGGATCCTGACTGGATAATTGCTATGCAAGAGGAGCTAAACCAATTTGAAAGAAGCAAAGTATGGGAACTTGTGCCTGCACCAAAGGGTAGAACCATTGTTGGAACAAAATGGGTTCTAAGGAATAAGATGGATGAAAATGGTGTAGTCATAAGAAACAAAGCAAGGTTGGTTGCAAAAGGATACTCTCAACAGGAGGGCATTGACTATGATGAGACTTTTGCCCCTGTTGCCAGACTAGAGGCCATCATAATTTTCTTGGCATTTGCTGCACATTCTAATTTCAAGGTCTATCAAATGGATGTCAAGAGTGCATTTCTGAATGGGGAGTTGGAAGAAGAAGTATATGTGCAACAGCCACCTGGCTTTGAGGATCCACAATTCCCTCACTTTGTCTACAGATTGCTTAAAGCATTGTATGGACTTAAGCAAGCTCCTAGGGCATGGTATGACACATTGTCACAATTTCTACTTGAGAATCAATTCACTAGAGGCACACTAGACAAGACACTGTTTTACAAGAAACATGGTGATGATATTATCTTAGTTCAAATCTATGTGGATGATATTATATTTGGCTCTACAAATGAGAAGCTGTGTGAGAAATTCTCTAAGCTCATGCAGAGTAGATATGAGATGAGTATGATGGGAGAATTAACATTCTTTCTTGGGTTGCAAGTGAGTCAAAGGAAGGATGGCATTTTTATAAGTCAAACCAAATACATCAAGGATCTATTGAAGAAATTTGACTTAGAAGAATGCTCACCTGCAAAGACACCCATGGCCACTGCTACCAAGTTAGATGAAGATAGTAAGGGCAAGAAGGTAGATATCTCAATCTACAGAGGCATGGTTGGTTCTCTACTCTACCTCACTGCTAGTAGGCCAGACATCATGTTTGCAACATGCTTGTGTGCAAGGTTTCAATCAAATCCAAAGGAATCACATATGATAGCAATAAAGAGGATTTTCAGATATCTGAAGGGCACACCAAACTTGGGGTTATGGTATCCTAAGGTCACAGGGTTCAATCTGGTTGGTTATTCTGATGCTGATTATGCTGGATGCAGAGTGGATAGGAAAAGCACCTCAGGTAGCTGCCAGTTTCTTGGACAGAGGTTAGTCTCTTGGTACAGCAAGAAACAACAATCTGTGTCAACTTCCACAGCTGAAGCTGAGTACATCGCTGCTGGAAGTTGCTGTGTTCAAGTGCTTTGGATCAGAAACCAACTTAGAGATTATGGACTTGTGTTGGAAAGAATTCCAATCATGTGTGACAACACAAGTGCAATCTCTATAGTTTCCAATCCTGTCAATCATTCTAGGACAAAGCACATTGACATCAGATATCACTTCATAAAGGAGCATGCAACTAATGGAACCATTGAGTTACATTATGTTCCCACAGAGAAACAACTAGCTGACATATTCACTAAGCCATTAGATGAAGCCACCTTCACAAGGTTGGTTAGTGAGATTGGAATGCTGAATTCTTCAAATTCTGGCTGAGTGAATATATCAACTAGATTGTTGCAGCAGTAAATACTTACTTTATCAAATGCTCACTATTTTTAAAGTAAGTATTGGCTGGATTTTGATTTATAAATATTCCACAATGCTGCATATGTTGAAAATCATACATCTTTAGCTTGAAATTTCTGTGAAATTTTGAGAGAATCACTATTTAATTTAGTAGAATATTCCTTAGTGAATATTTTTGGTAAATTTTAAAAGATAGTTAAAATTGAATTTTATGAGTTATAACGCCTTAGAAATTTCAGAATATTTAATTACTAAAAGTTATATATTTTATATTAAATATAACTTATGTGGTGTGTGAAATTGGTTGAGGAAGTATTATATTGTGGAATAATGTTTGGAGGTTTGGTTGATGTTTTATATATGTTATGTAAGCCCGACTGTTTGTAATTATATTTTTGGGATTTATTTCCTAATTAATATCGTTATATTTACTTCCTGAGAATTTTATAAAATCATCGGAATTAGTAAAAAAATTATGAAATCTTTTGTTTTATTAATTTTATTAGTTTAATTGAGTTTTAAAAATGTTGTATGGAATTGTTTTGATTTTTAACGATTTTAAAATGATTTTATGAATTCTGTTTCATTTTACGGATTTAATCTTGTAAAATCCGTATTTAATTCGTTTTTAACCCTAAAAATATTTTAAAAATATGAGGGTGATCGTAATTTTACATTCTTCATTTTTAAATTTTAAAATTTAATGTCCTACCCATTTTTATAATTGATGTCGATTTTAGGAAAAGTTTTATTTATTTTTTTCAGAACTGTATAATCATTAAATCACTTTATTCCCCATTTCTTTTCCCCAAATCCTTTATAATCCCAATCCCTAATTACATTTTCTAAAACAAGAGCATCGACAATCTCTGCTCTCTCTGGAAGTCTCTAGCAGCCATTCCTAATTCCTCCCCTATCCGCTCTCAATCTCTCCCACAAAATCTCTCAATCTCGACTTCTTCCTCCTTAATTCCGTTCTTGTTGGCCTGGTAAGCCTTGATTATGGCTGTTGATTCCCTTCCATCCAGTTCGCCTGTACCTGTGTGTTTGGTTAATGCGTGTGTACGCAGTTTATGTGTATGTATTGATGTGGTGGGAGTTTGTGAGATTCTTTTCTTGTTGCTGTTGTAGCCTAATCGCAGGTCCCCTGTTCTCACTGCGATTGTGGTTGTGTATGTGACTGCGTGGGTGAGTGTGTGTGTGGGTTAAAGGTTGAGCCAAAGAAAAATTGTGGCTTCTTGTGATTGTGGCTTGAATGTCGATTTCAGTACTAACTCCCCCTCCCCTGTTCTTGTCCTTCTCGGCTGTGTGTTGGTAAACCGTTTGTGTGTGGACAAATGATTATGGTCGAATATTGGAAGTGTAAATTGTTGAGTTGTGTTGCTGGTAGTGTATTTACGCGTGTGTAAGCATTTAAAGTATTGGTTCGGATTGGGGAATGTGGTTATTGAATTCGAATATTGATGATTGTAGCCATGATTATTCCATTGTTATCTGTGGAATTACAACAATTATTATAATTAATTTCATGCGAAATTTTGAGTTGGAGGCCCAAATTAGGGAACCCTCAAAATTTTGCCCTATCGACGGTGATATTAAATAAATTGAGTCGATAGCAATTGGCGATGATGATTATTTTCTGAGCCAAAAATATTTAATATTTAATATTTATTATTTACCTAATAAATTGTAATTTTATTATCGAGTTGTTATTAATTGCTTAAATTGTATTAGATTATGAATCAGTGAGTTGGAATGTGACTTGGGATTGGATAATAAATGTGGATTCGATTGGCAATTGATATTTGTGTTGGTTGTGTCGGCTGTATCCCGACTGGCAGTCCCCCGTATAAAGGGGATGCCGTCAAAATTTTTCTAAAATATATTAAAATCATTTCTTGGTAGCGAGTATGCATAATTATATAATTTATACGAGTTGTGAGTCGGGCTTCATATTTTAAAATCTATGTAGTATGTGTCAATGTGATTATATGATTAAATAAACATAAATTAGGGAACTATTCGCAGGGGTAGACTAAGTGGAATGTTTACGTTGTTTAGTGATTTGAGCAGGATTCTAAAATAGTGTTATATTGTGTGTAGATTCCGTGGATAAAGGGAAGGCTAAAGCTGAGGACGTAAAGACACTTCGGATACTATGATTTTCTAGCTAAGGCAAGTAAATTGCTTCAATTATCTGTTAAATGTGTTATGATTATAAAAACCTGACTCATATGCTTATTCAAATTACTCTTGCTATAATTGTTCCGTTAATTTCTCGAATTTTCGAATACTTAATTGTTATACCCCAAAATTGATTCCACTGAGTTGTTGATGCTATTAATGAATTGATTTACATCCATATTCCTTGCAAGTATATTATTCCACTTCTCTTTTAAGTAAACCACTTCACTTATATTTCCAGCGAATTATGACTATCATAACTTGATTCTTATGCATTCGATTTATCCTTGATATAACTGCTCTGATAATTTCCATTAATTTTGAATATTCAATTGTTATACCCCAAGTTGATTATATCGTTTTCGTTGATCCTTTTAGTAGCTTGACTTAAATCAATACCCCTTTTTGCCATATCGAACTTGTCGATATTTAATTCAGATATTACTCGACCTTATTCTACTTGGTGAGATTTGAGATGTTGACCTGGAACGAAAGTGTCCAGAGTGTTTGGCAGTTGAGGTGGTCGATTGTTCCGACACCTGATGTTTAGTTAGGATTGGACTGTTAGTTTTTTTTAAAAATGTGGACCGTAAGGGTCGGACCAGATTCGTGGTCAGAAATTATTAAGGCCAATGTGTGCCGTGGATCCATTAAGGACATTGCTGTGTGCGTTTGTCCGGGGTTAGTGCGTGTCTGATCAGCAGCCTAACCTTATAATTGTTTTTATTTATAAAATGCATGATAGTCCAATCCTCTTCTATTTTATGACTCGGACAAAAGATGAACCTTTAGTTGAGCTTATATAATGTTGATTGTTAATTCTTGACAATCTTGCAGATATTTCAGTTGTTGATGTTTTAACTACATATATATATACTTGCTGAGCATTTTGGCTCACTTGCTTGCTAATTCTGTTTCCTCAGCTAAGCCTGAAGATGTCTAGAAGAAGTGGCCCGTCTGGTTGGGGTAGTCACCGAGGCAGTCAGAGGGTCGAGGTGGTTGGATGGGTAGTGAACATATATCTTTGTTTATATTATGTCTGTATTTGTAGGCAGATTATCATATTTAATGGGTTGTATATTAATTGATTCAGTTCTGGGTTGTAATAGCTATTGGTAGTTGTTTCATACAGTGACCTGTGTGCGGTCTGGGTTGGTATGGTTTTATTTTCTTATGGTTTAGTATAACTTGTGCATGTGGACTGTTTTAGCTATGATTAGTTGTTTGAGCAGGTGGTTAGTTCGGTTTATGATTACATCATGCCGAAATTTCTAAAATTTCTTCTATATTAATGTTTAATGGAGTATAAAAGTTTATATTTTTATCGTTGGCAAGTGAGGGTGTTACAAGTTGGTATCAGAGCCACAGGTCACAGTCACTGAAACAATTAGGTGGGGAGTCGGGGTAGAGTTATGAGAAAGGTTAGGATTGTTTCGTGAGAGATAGGAAGTCTAATTATATATATATATGTATACTTCAGGCACCTGCTTCTGGTTCCGATTCAGACCCGGACGAGGATCCGGAAGGAGGGGCTTCTGTACCGCAGCAGATTTCCCCAGGGGCTATGCAGCCATTCGTAGGATCGCAGGGCTCGGTGAATGGGCCAGCTTATCAGTACACTCCTCAGCCTGTTCCATACCATGTGTACGAGCGAGTGGCCAGAGAGAGGGACTATCTCTTAGGGCAGATGGCAGAGTTGAGGGCTATGAGGGCTGGGGAGGAGGACCGGGCTAGAGATCGAGATAGAGCGGTAGCTGAGCTGGAGGATGTTCGGAGGCGAGTACGAGCTCTTAGACGTGTTGTCATTAGGCGGGGACGGATTAGATCCCGAGATGAGCCGGCATTCGTGACACAGCAGGTGACTTTAGGTCTGGTGACGGCAGAACTGGAGAGCATTCTGGGATCAGCTTGGCGGGGAGAGTCGGATGACGATGATGACCAGTGATGATTAGGGTAGTGTGATGATATGGTATTTAGAGGCATGTTATGGTAGTAGTAGTACGTCAGGATTTGCAGTGCGACCAGTTTTGTTGTATATATCTGTTGTACTGTGACTAGATGTTAGCAGTCTCCTCTTTTAGTATTATGTTGTACCCTTATCGAAGCGTTGTTCTTACGCTTGTATCAGATCTATCTATATATATCATTATCACTTTTGCAGAACTGTGTTAAATTTCCTTACACTGTCATTTACTTAAGCATTTTATTTACTGCTCGTTTCATATTTACTTTCAGCACCATTTCCTTCTAGCATTGTTTTTACTTTCGATACTATGTTTGACCTTAGCGTTATGACTATTGTTTCTTTATGGTACCTACTGAACGTTTGTGAATACCTTGTGTAACCTTGGATTGATATCCTATTGCACCCTGTGAATCAGTTGTTGACCGGAATTTTGGTTGGAGACCTTGAATTACTTTTCAGCAATATATGCATTGTTTGTTTAAGTTGGATCATTTTGAGCTATTATTTTCTGAACTTGAATTTAATATAATTGTTCATTGATTTCAGAAATATGCCTCCAAGAAAGAAGAAACAAAATACCCGAACCACCGATCAGGGTGAACAAGCTAATCCACCTCCTGTTGGTCAGATGGACCCTGCCTTAGCACAAATATTACAAACTCTTGTTCAGCAGACTGCTACTCTAGCACAGCAACAGTAGCAATTACAGCAGCAGTTGTTGGCTCAGCAGCAACAACAGCAACAGCAGCAGCAGCAGCCACCTGTTCCTCCGGTGGTTACTTTTAAGTCTTTCCA
Organism: Saposhnikovia divaricata; assembly: GCA_036435485.1. NCBI lineage: Eukaryota > Viridiplantae > Streptophyta > Magnoliopsida > Apiales > Apiaceae > Saposhnikovia > Saposhnikovia divaricata. The sequence goes on from CM071594.1 coordinate 86,162,204, forward strand.
GGCAGTTAAACCTCCCGAGTTTAAAGGAACGGCGGACCCGGTGGAGGCGAGATCTTGGTTAAAAGAGATGGAAAAAGCTATTGCACTGGTGGGGGTCCCAGCAGATAAACAAACTGAATATGTAAGTTATTTCTTGAAGAATGAAGCCACTTATTGGTGGGAGTCGGTGAAGATGTTGGAAGCTACTGAGGTGATTCCTTGGGAAAGATTTACAGAGCTATTTTTGGAAAAGTATTTCCCCGACTATATGAAAGACCAGATGGAGATGAAGTTTTTGGAGTTGAAACAGGGGAAAATGTCGGTGACAGAATATGAAACCAAGTTTACTGAACTAGCTAGGTTTGCTCCGGCCTATGTGGACACGGAGAGGAAGAAGGCAAAGAGGTTTCAACAAGGATTGAAACCATGGATTCGTACTAAACTAGCAGTTTTGGAGCTGGAGACTTATGCAGCGGTGGTGCAGAAGGCCATGATAGCTGAAGGAGAAAGCGAATTATACTTCAAGGAAAAAGAAGGAAAGAAGAGAAAGGCTGGGTCAATGGGGGAACGACAAGAGCAAGGCAGTTCTCAGAATGTGCCAAATAAAAAGCCAGGATTCCAGCCAGGAAAGTATGGGAACCATAAGAAGCCGGGATCAGGGAATGGGGGCCAAGGAAATAGAATTCAAGATGCGAGTCAGTGGAAATTGGTTAGGCCACCCTTGGCAGAGTGCAAGACTTGTGGGAAGAGGCATCCGGGGGTGTGTACAAAGTTGGAGGTGACGTGTTTCAAATGTAATCAAAAAGGTCATTATGCTCGGGAATGCAAGGCAGGAATTGTGTGTCACCGTTGTGGGAAGCCAGGGCATATAATGAGAGACTGTAAAGTATCTGTAGTGAAACCTCCAGTTCTGGCTAATCCAATACTGCAAGCAATCGAAGCACCCCCAACAGCAAGTGTCAGACCAGTGGCGAGGACTTTCAACATGACTCTGAACGAAGCTATTAAGAATTCGGATGTGGTAGCAGGTACGCTCCCTGTAAATTCTGTTCAAGCTAAAGTGTTAATTGATTCCGGGGCTACGAAGTCCTTTATATCTAGAGAATTTGTTCAAAGGTTAAATTGTGAGATTTGCATGTTGCATGAAGCTATGGTTATAGAAATAGCTAATTCAGAACGAATTCCGGTTACTCAAGTGTGTCCTCGTTGCAAGATTGATATTTCAGGGCACTGTTTTTACGCTAATTTGATACCCTTTCAGTTAGGTGAATTTTATGTTATCTTAGGAATGGATTGGTTAACAGAGAATAATGCCCAAATTGATTGTAAGAATAAAAAGGTGATCCTTAGACCCTCCGATAATGTAGAAGTTATCTTTAGGGGTCAGAGGCAGACTAGGAGATTTTTATCGATCATTCAAACAAAGAGGTTGTTGAGGCAAGGATGCGAGGGCTATATGGCTTATGTCATGGATACTAGTCAAGAGGTGCCTAAGATAGAGGAAATTCCAGTGGTGAATGAATTTCTTGACGTTTTTCCGGATGAACTTCCCGGGTTACCTCCGGATAGAGAAATAGAATTTACTATCGATTTAGCCCCAGGAACTGAACCTGTGTCAAAGACTCCCTATCGAATGGCACCTGTAGAGATGAAGGAATTGGCAGTTCAATTGCAAGATCTTCTGGAGAAAGGTATTATTAGGCCTAGTGTATCGTCGTGGGGAGCTCCGGTATTATTTGTAAAGAAGAAGGATGGAAGTATGAGACTATGTATCGATTATCGGGAACTAAATAAGTTGACCATTAAGAATAAATACCCTTTGCCAAGAATTGACGATTTATTTGATCAATTAAAAGGAGCAACTTGTTTCTCGAAGATTGATTTGCGGTCAGGATATTTTCAATTAAAGATTAGACCAGAAGACGTTCCAAAAACAGCGTTTTGGACTAGGTATGGGCACTACGAGTTCTTAGTGATGGCCTTTGGGCTAACTAATGCACCAGCAGCGTTCATGGACCTAATGAATAGAGTCTTCAAGAAATATTTGGATAAGTTTGTGATTGTGTTTATAGACGATATTTTGATATACTCGAAGACCGAAGAAGAGCATGCAGGGCATTTGAGAATAGCCTTAGAAACGTTGAGGAAAGAGAAATTGTATGCGAAATTTTCCAAATGTGAGTTTTGGTTGAAAGAAGTGCAGTTTTTAGGGCATGTCATCAGCAGTGAAGGGATTAAGGTGGATCCTACTAAAATTGAAGCTGTGATGAATTGGGACAGACCTAAAACACCCACAGAAGTTCGAAGTTTCTTAGGATTGGCGGGATATTATCGAAGATTTGTTCAAGACTTTGCGAAGATAGCCACCCCACTAACAAGTTGACAAGGAAGAATGAAAAGTTTGTGTGGAATGAGAAGTGTGAAGAAAGTTTCCAGGAATTGAAGAAGAGATTGGTGACTGCACCTGTATTGACACTTCCAGATGAAAAGGGAAATTTTGTGATCTACAGTGATGCATCTCACAAAGGTTTGGGATGTGTACTAATGCAGCATGGTAAGGAAATTGCTTATGCTTCGAGACAATTTAAACCTCACGAGCAGAAATATCCTACTCATGACTTAGAATTAGCCGCGATTGTTTTCGCCTTGAAGATTTGGAGACATTATCTGTATGGGGAAAAGTGTGAAATTTATACGGACCACAAGAGTTTAAAGTATATTTTCACCCAGAAGGAGTTAAATATGAGACAGAGAAGATGGTTGGAATTACTCAAGGATTATGATTGTACCATCAACTATCATCCTGGGAAGGCGAACGTGGTGGCGGATGCTTTAAGCAGGAAGGAGAAAATCAATATGTTGACAATGCCTGAGGAATTATACAAAGAGTTTGAAAGATTGGAGATAGAGGTGTGTATGCCTGCAAGTAGTACGGATACGGTGTACACTATGACGTTTCAGCCAGAATTGTTAGAAAAGATTCGCAGACGCCAGGAGGAAGTCATGAGCGGAGATGTGAACAAGTTAACGGGTGAGGAAATATGCACGCAGGTAGATGACAAGGGGATATTGAGATTTTCTTCACGTATTTGGATACCCAATGTGACAGAGTTGAAGAATGAGATCCTACAGGAAGCCCACAGTTCGAAATATTCGATTCATCCAGGAAGTACAAAAATGTATCGAGACTTGAAAAGAAACTTCTGGTGGCCGGATATGAAGAGAGATATTGCTGAATGGGTGAGTAAGTGTTTGACCTGTCAAAAAGTAAAAGCAGAACATCAAAGGCCAAGTGGGATGCTACAACCATTAGAGATTCCCGAGTGGAAATGGGAACATATTGCAATGGACTTTGTGGTTGGATTGCCAAGGACGAGAGCTAATCATGATGCTATCTGGGTAATTGTTGATCGCTTAACGAAATCTGCACACTTTCTCCCAATAAATGAGAGGTTTTCATTAGACAAATTAGTTCATCTATACATAAAAGAAATTGTGGTGCGACATGGAGTTCCAGTATCAATAGTCTCAGATCGAGATCCAAGATTTAATTCGAGATTCTGGAGGAGTTTTCAAGAATGTTTGGGCACCGAATTAAAAATGAGTACTGCATACCATCCTCAGACTGACGGTCAGAGTGAAAGAACGATCCAAACAATTGAAGACATGCTCCGAGTTTATGCATTGGATTTTGCAGGAAGTTGGGATGAACACTTGCCGTTAGTGGAATTTTCATACAACAATAGCTTTCATGCTAGCATCGGTATGCCACCGTATGAAGCGTTATATGGACGAAAGTGTCGATCTCCAGTTTACTGGGAAGAAGTGGGCGAGCGAAAGATACTCGGACCTGAGTTAGTGTAGCAAACCAAGGAAGTAGTTCAACTTATTCAGAAACGGTTAGTGACGGCTCAGAATCGACAGAAAAAGTATGCTGATTTGGCCAGAAAGAATATGGAATTCGAAGAAGGAGAGCAAGTACTATTAAAAGTATCTCCGTGGAAAGGGTTGGTAAGATTTGGCAAGAAAGGAAAATTAAGTCCAAGATTTGTTGGGCCTTTCGAGGTATTGAAGAAAGTCGGGAAAGTCGCCTACGAGTTAGCTTTACCGCCTCATATGCAACATATCCATAACGTGTTCCATGTATCCATGCTTAAGAAGTACCATCTGGATTCTAAACGTGTCATTGAATATGAGCCGATAGAGATTCAGCCAGATTTATCTTATGTGGAGCAGCCTATCAAAATATTATATCGAAAAGAAAAGGTTTTGAGGAATAAAACAATTCCTATAGTGAGAGTTTTGTGGAGAAACCCCAAGGTGGAAGAATCAACTTGGGAGTTGGAAAGTGATATGCTGGAGAAGTATCCTCAATTATTCTCTTAGGTGAGATTCTGGGGACAGAATCCTTTTAAGGGGGGAAGGTTATAACGCCTTAGAAATTTCAGAATATTTAATTACTAAAAGTTATCTATTTTATATTAAATATAACTTATGTGGTGTGTGAAATTGGTTGAGGAAGTATTATATTGTGGAATAATGTTTGGAGGTTTGGTTGATGTTTTATATATATTATGTAAGCCCGACTGTTTGTAATTATATTTTTGGGATTTATTTCCTAATTAATATCGTTATATTTACTTCCTGAGAATTTTATAAAATCATCGGAATTAGTAAAAAATTATGAAATCTTTTGTTTTATTAATTTTATTAGTTTAATTGAGTTTTAAAAATGTTGTATGGAATTGTTTTGATTTTTAACGATTTTAAAATGATTTTATGAATTCTGTTTCATTTTACGGATTTAATCTTGTAAAAACTGTATTTAATTCGTTTTTAACCCTAAAAATATTTTAAAAATATGAGGGTGATCGTAATTTTACATTCTTCATTTTTAAATTTTAAAATTTAATGTCCTACCCATTTTTATAATTGATGTCGATTTTAGGAAAAGTTTTATTTATTTTTTTCAGAACTGTATAATCATTAAATCACTTTATTCCCCATTTCTTTTCCCCAAATCCTTTATAATCCCAATCCCTAATTACATTTTCTAAAACAAGAGCATCGACAACTGCTCTCTCTGGAAGTCTCTAGCAGCCATTCCTAATTCCTCCCCTATCCGCTCTCAATCTCTCCCACAAAATCTCTCAATCTCGACTTCTTCCTCCTTAATTCCGTTCTTGTTGGCCTGGTAAGCCTTGATTATGGCTGTTGATTCCCTTCCATCCAGTTCGCCTGTACCTGTGTGTGTGGTTAATGCGTGTGTACGCAGTTTATGTGTATGTATTGATGTGGTGGGAGTTTGTGAGATTCTTTTCTTGTTGCTGTTGTAGCCTAATCGCAGGTCCCCTGTTCTCACTGCGATTGTGGTTGTGTGTGTGGGTATGTGACTGCGTGGGTGAGTGTGTGTATGGGTTAAAGGTTGAGCCAAAGAAAAATTGTGGCTTCTTGTGATTGTGGCTTGAATGTCGATTTCAGTACTAACTCCCCCTCCCCTGTTCTTGTCCTTCTCGGCTGTGTGTTGGTAAACCGTTTGTGTGTGGCCAAATGATTATGGTCGAATATTGGAAGTGTAAATTGTTGAGTTGTGTTGCTGGTAGTGTATTTACGCGTGTGTAAGCATTTAAAGTATTGGTTCGGATTGGGGAATGTGGTTATTGAATTCGAATATTGATGATTGTAGCCATGATTATTCGATTGTTATCTGTGGAATTACAACAATTATTATAATTAATTTCGTGCGAAATTTTGAGTTGGAGGCCCAAATTAGGGAACCCTCAAAATTTTGCCCTATCGACGGTGATATTAAATAAATTGAGTCGATAGCAATTGGCGTTGATGATTATTTTCTTAGCCAAAAATATTTAATATTTATTATTTACCTAATAAATTGTAATTTTATTATCGAGTTGTTATTAATTGCTTAAATTGTATTAGATTATGAATCAGTGAGTTGGAATGTGACTTGGGATTGGATAATAAATGTGGATTCGATTGGCAATTGATATTTGTGTTGGTTGTGTCGGCTGTATCCCGACTGGCAGTCCCCCGTATAAAGGGGATGCCGTCAAAATTTTTCTAAAATATATTAAAATCATTTCTTGGTAGCGAGTATGCATAATTATATAATTTATACGAGTTGTGAGTCGGGCTTCATATTTTAAAATCTATGTAGTATGTGTCAATGTGATTATATGATTAAATAAACATAAATTAGGGAACTATTCGCAGGGGTAGACTAAGTGGAATGTTTACGTTGTTTAGTGAATTGAGCAGGATTCTAAAATAGTGTTATATTGTGTTTAGATTCCGTGGATAAAGGGAAGGCTAAAGCTGAGGACGTAAAGACACTTCGGATACTGTGATTTTCTAGCTAAGGCAAGTAAATTGCTTCAATTATCTGTTAAATGTGTTATGATTATAAAAACCTGACTCATATGCTTATTCAAATTACTCTTGCTATAATTGTTCCGTTAATTTCTCGAATTTTCGAATACTTAATTGTTATACCCCAAAATTGATTCCACTGAGTTGTTGATGCTATTAATGAATTGATTTACATCCATATTCCTTGCAAGTATATTATTCCACTTCTCTTTTAAGTAAACCACTTCACTTATATTTCCAGCGAATTATGACTATCATAACTTGATTCTTATGCATTCGATTTATCCTTGATATAACTGCTCTGATAATTTCCATTAATTTTGAATATTCAATTGTTATACCCCAAGTTGATTATATCGTTTTCGTTGATCCTTTTAGTAGCTTGACTTAAATCAATACCCCTTTTTGCCATATCGAACTTGTCGATATTTAATTCAGATATTACTCGACCTTATTCTACTTGGTGAGATTTGAGATGTTGACCTGGAACGAAAGTGTCCAGAGTGTTTGGCAGTTGAGGTGGTCGATTGTTCCGACACCTGATGTTTAGTTAGGATTGGACTGTTAGTTTTTTTTAAAAATGTGGACCGTAAGGGTCGGACCAGATTCGTGGTCAGAAATTATTAAGGCCAATGTGTGCCGTGGATCCATTAAGGACATTGCTGTGTGCGTTTGTCCGGGGTTAGTGCGTGACTGATCAGCAGCCTTGATAAGTGGATTTTATATCCACTTATTATGCGCTAAATGGACCTAAATTGGTGGTTTATCCTTAAGTATGTTGTATCTTTTAATTAGTTTTATGTTGTTTCAAGTCTTTGTGGTGCAGAACTCACAGCTTCAGGTATCCTGGCAATAAAAGGTTAAAAGACGGTGGATTTATGGCTCAGATGGATTGGCTACGAGGAAAAAGAATTATCATAAAGATTTCTGAGTGATATATTCTTAAAGCAGGAATCCCGGTTGGAATTATTATATTTTTTTCTAAGCAAAAGGAGTCCGGTTTTAGAGCCTCAAGAGACCGTAACTTGCATCTGGACGAGCAATGAAGAAATAAGAATTATCACAAAAAAATGGAAAGTGATATTTTCTTAAAGCTGGAACCCCGGTTGGAATTGATATATTTTCTGTTAAGCAAAAGGAGTCCGGTTCCAGACGACCAGAGACCGCAGCTTAGACAATAAAGATTTATTTATATTATTAAATAATTTTATTAATTTAGAAAATTATATTTATAAATATCTAATAATATTAGATATTTATTTTTATAATTTCTGGATTAAAATAATTATTTATTAATTAAAGATTATAAGCTGTGCGGGTTAAAAAGCATTTCTACGGAGCTGATATTAAAAGTCAATTACCACCAGTTGCGGAAGAGAATTCCAAATTGGCTTTGCAAATTGTCAGGAGAGTTGTTAGAAATTAGGCAGGACTTTTAACACAGCTGACTTCTAAAATGGGTTAGGTGTGTTAACATTGTACTATAAATATGTGTATTTGCATAAGTTGAGAACACACCCCGGAGAACTAATTTGTTCAGTTTATTCTCTCCATTTTCATCACATTTTCTCTTGTAATTTCAGTTTCATTTTATACATTTTAAATTTCTGCAAACAGTGCATTTTTATACAATTTAAATTTCTGTAATATTATTATATTTTAAACACTTTGAATTTCTGTAATTTAATTTTATTTTATACACTTAAAAATTTCTAAAAAATTATTAATAGATTTAATTTAAGAATTAAGGGAATTATTAGTGGGTCTCTTTTTATTTGTTGGAAGGAACGAACTAATCAGCAACAGGGGGGACTTGAATTCTGTCAACATTCTGTGGCTTTACAGGAGGTAAAGTTAATTTACTTAACTTGTTTTTGTTTACTTTAATTCATGCACAGCAGGTACTTCTTTTACTTTACATTTCATTTCCGTTGTTTTTTTTTATAGTTTATATAATGCTTTTAGTTAAATTACATTTTGTCCGTATTGTTGTTTTAATCGGTGTCTCTTGTTTTTAATTAATTGTAAAAACTGAATTTTCGAAAGCTATATTAATTCTAATTATTTTTATTTTTAATCTTGTAATTTTATATTTAATTTATAAAATTTTCTACCATGATTTTAATTAATTTCATAAAGGTGCCTAGTTTAATTATGAACTAAACACTTTCATGGGGTTCTAATGTAGTGAATTGTTAATGCTCATGTTAATTTGATAGATAATTTTTGTTTACAATTTCTATATAAGATTGCCTTGCATGGTTGTATTAATTAAATATAAGTGAATAGCTAACATTTATTTTGCCAAATCTCTAATGATTGCGAAAGTGGATTTAGAGATTTAGGGCTTGCCATGCTAGCATAGGTATGTCGGCTTCTCCGCATTTTGGAGTATAGATTCGAACGAACATTATTCCCCTATGTAGTTAATTGCGGAACTTGTGATTAAATCGATTGTATCACCCATTCACATAGACATATAGTGTTTTGGATATAATTGATGCCCTTATAACTTCTATCTCTTTTGTGGATGTTTATTTGGAATGGTGTGAGTTAATTGAAAGATGGCTCATATTAGTGTCGTGTTCCCGCTAGTTTTCTTAACAATTGTAACACATTAATTCTTGATAATTAATAGAGCTAAAACATTCATGAAATTAGGACCCCATGCCTCTCTCATATTATTTTAAACAAATTAGCCGTTACTTCATTAGTTAATTGTTATCTGCAAATAAACCATTTTAGTTCGTTCATACTTCTATAATTAACCAACATTGTTGAATAGACACATTTACTTAAATAACCGAGTCTTCGTGGGAACGATCCTTATTTCCCTATATTGCTTTTTGACTGCGTATACTTGCGTAGAGAAAATAGCGAACAAGTTTTTGGCGCCGCTGCCGGGGACTCGGTATTATTTTTGTTTATGTGTTTTACTACAAGAGAAGTTAATTTGTTTGACTTGAACATTTTATCTTATATTTTTGTGAAGTGATTATTTGTGTCCAGATACTTGGATTTTTATGCTAACACGTTCTAAAGCATTAAAAGCCAAACAAGTACTTGAACTAGCAAAGACTCACAAGATGAACGGAGAAGGCGAAGTAGTTGCACCTACAGCAGCAAGGGCTTTAATGGACTACTCGCAACCAAAGATCGATGATATTCAGTCAAGTATCATTCGTCCAGCAATTGCAGCTCCTACATTCGAAATTAAATCCAGCACTATTCAGATGGTGCAGAATCAAGTACAGTACGGAGGAACTGCAACGGAAGATCCTAACTTACACATCAGGAACTTCATAGAAATATGCGACACATTCAGATTCAACAATGTGTCAGATGATGCTGTGAAGTTGAGACTCTTCCCGTTTTCCTTAAGAGACAAGGCTAAGGGTTGGTTACACTCTCTGCCACCGGGATCTATCACCACTTGGGCTGATCTAGCTCAAAAGTTTCTTAGCAAATTCTTCCCCATGGCAAAGACTGCAGCTATAAGGAATGCTATCACGCAATTTTCTCAACAGTCTGGTGAATCCTTATGTGAAGCGTGGGAAAGATACAAGGAGATGCTTCGGCAATGCCCACATCATGGCATGCCAAATTGGATGATCATAAATTGTTTCTATAATGGGCTAGGAATGCAATCAAGGCCAATGGTAGATGCAGCTTCAGGGGGAGCATTATGGGCTAAAAGTTACGAGGAGGCCTACGATCTGATCGAGATGATGGCAGCTAATGAATATCAAAACCCAACTCAGAGAATGCCACAACAAAAGGTAGCAGGTATTTTTAATGTTGACAAAGCCACTTCCTTAGCAGCTCAGCTAGAGGCTTTGAACTTGAAGGTAGACTCTTTGACAGCGCAAGGATTTCGTCAAGTTGCTAGTGTTTGTGAGTTGTGTGCGGGCGCACATGAATCAAACCAATGTGCCATCTCAAACGAGTCAGTTCAATTCGTAAGCAATTTCCAAAGACAGCAACAGCCAGCTCCAAATTCCTACCATCCGAACAACCGAAATCATCCAAATTTCAGTTGGAGCAATAATCAAGGAGGAGCACAACAATCACATCAGCCCTACCAACAATCTAATCATCAGCCATTTGGAGCTAAGCAGTATAATCCATCTGGATTCCAGCAGCAACAGGGGCAACATTTTCAACAACCATATGCTCCTAGACAATTTCAGCCTCCAGGATTTCAACAACAACAATCTTATGGAAATTCTGGACAATCGTCGAATGAAAAGACTGAATTGGAGGAGTTGAGGTTGGGCCAAAAAAGCCAAGCGGCTTCCATTAAAAATCTGGAAACTCAATTGAGTCAACTCGCTAGTTTCATGATGAACCGACCACAAGGAACACTCCCCAGTGACACTGAACTTAATCCTGGGAGAAAGGATAATCACGAGCACATCAAAGCAATTACCCTCAGATCAGGGAGAATCACGGAGGATGCTGAGCTAAAAGATACAGAAAAAATTCTGCCAGACAAAGGAACAGAAAAAGCAGATTTGGGAGACACAAAGGACATGGGCAATATATCAGAATCAAAGGAGGAGAGTAAAGAAAATATGCCAACTCCTAAACAAGCTGTCCTCGAGCAAAAAGAAGTAAAAGAGCAAGTCTACCCACCTCCACCATTTCCTCGACGAGTGCAAAAACAGAAATTAGACAAGCAGTTTGGCAAATTTCTTGAAGTCTTTAAAAAATTACATATCAACATTCCATTTGCTGAAGCTCTCGAACAAATGCCAAGCTATGCCAAATTCATGAAAGGCATTCTCTCGAGGAAATTAAACCTTGAAGACTTAGAGACCGTTGCTTTGACGGAAGAATGTAGTGCGGTATTGCAGCAAAAGTTGCCGCCTAAGCTGAAAGATCCAGGGAGTTTTACAATACCATGCACCATTGGGAGATTGTCTTTCGACAAATGTTTATGTGATCTGGGAGCAAGTATCAATCTTATGCCATACTCGGTTTTCTTGCAGCTTGGTCTTCCTGAACCAAAACCGACAAGTATGTCCCTTCAGTTGGCTGATCGATCTATCACCTATCCTAGGGGAGTTGTTGAAGATGTGTTGGTGAAAGTAGACAAACTCATCTTTCCTGCTGATTTTGTCATTCTTGATTTCGAAGAGGACAAGAAGATTCCTATCATTCTTGGTAGGCCATTTTTAGCAACAGGACAAACATTGATTGATGTCCAAAAGGGGGAACTGACGATGAAGGTGCACGATCAAATTGTCACCTTCAATGTTTTCACAGCTATGAAATTTCCAACAGAAGAAGAGCAGTGTCTGAAGATAGACTTGATTGAGTCTACGGTGCAAGAAAAGTTAGGGCACACGCTCATGAATGATACTTTGGAAAAGGCCCTCAGTGGGGAGTATTCATTAGATGAAGATGACATTGATGAACAATTGCAATATCTGGATGCTTTACCGTGGCAAAGAAAATTTGAAAGACCAGTTGAATCATTGGGACTGCCAGAATTAAAAGGACCACATCAGCAATTAAAGCCGTCTATCGAAGAAGCTCCAACTCTAGAGCTCAAGCCACTACCGGATCACTTACGGTATGCTTCCCTTGGTGAAAAATCCACTTTACCTGTGATTATTGCCGCTAACCTTTCAGACTCCGAGGAAGACAAGCTCTTGAGAGTTCTTCGAGAATTCAAATCAGCCATTGGTTGGTCTGTTGCGGATCTAAAAGGAATCAGTCCCGCATATTGTCAACATAAAATTCCATTGGAAGAAGGGAGTAAACCAACAGTAGAACACCAAAGGCGGTTAAATCCTATCATGAAAGAAGTGGTAAAGAAAGAAATTCTCAAGTGGCTAGATGCTGGTATCATCTATCCCATTTCAGACAGTTCATGGGTGAGTCCAGTGCAATGTGTGCCTAAGAAAGGAGGCATGACAGTAGTTGCCAATGAAAAGAACGAGCTCATTCCGACTCGTACAGTTACAGGGTGGAGAATTTGCATGGACTACAGAAAGCTGAACAAAGCTACAAGAAAGGATCACTTTCCCCTTCCATTCATTGATCAAATGCTAGACAGGTTGGCTGGGCATGAATTCTATTGCTTGCTGGATGGTTATTCAGGATATAATCAGATTGGTATTACTCCAGAAGATCAGGAGAAGACCACTTTCACATGTCCTTTTGGCACTTTTGCGTTCCGACGCGTTCCTTTCGGACTCTGTGGTGCACCTGCTACTTTTCAGAGGTGTATGATGGCAATTTTTTCGGATATGATTGGAATCAATGTGGAAGTGTTCATGGATGATTTCTCAGTCTTCGGGAAATCATTTGATGAATGCCTAAAAAATCTAGGCATGGTGCTGAAACGATGTGTTGAGACTAATCTAGTACTCAACTGGGAAAAATGTCACTTCATGGTAAAGGAAGGCATCATTCTTGGGCACAAGGTATCTGGTAAGGGGCTGGAAGTGGATAAGGCTAAGTTGGAGACGATTGGAAATCTCCCTCCACCAATTTCAGTTAAAGGAATTCGTAGTTTTCTTGGTCATGCGGGTTTTTATCGGCGATTCATCCAAGATTTTTCGAAAATATCTAAACCTTTGTGCAGTCTGTTGGAAAAGGATATTCCTTTTAAATTTGGTGAAGATTGTTTGGAGGCATTCAAGCTTTTAAAGAAGAAATTGACAACTGCGCCCATTATCACTGCACCTGATTGGAGTGAACCTTTTGAATTAATGTGTGATGCAAGTGACTATGCAGTAGGAGTTGTTCTTGGTCAACGGAAGAATAAGGTGTTTCACGTGATTTACTATGCTAGCAGAACTCTCAATGATGCACAGCTGAATTACACTACTACAGAAAAGGAACTCTTAGCTATTGTATATAGCTTCGAGAAATTCAGATCGTATTTGCTCGGAACTAAGGTAGTGGTGTTTACAGATCATGCAGCCATTCGATACCTAATGTCGAAGAAAGATGCTAAGCCACGGTTGATTCGTTGGATTCTGTTGCTTCAAGAATTCGACTTGGAAATCAAGGATAGAAAGGGTACTGAGAACCAGGTGGCTGATCACTTGTCTCGGTTAGAGGAACACAGTAACTCAGCGGATAAAACTCTCATCAACGAATTTTTTCCTGACGAGCAACTTTTTGGGGTGCAAAATGAAGAACCATGGTTTGCAGACATTGTGAACTATCTTGTAAGCAATATCATCCCCTCGGAATTTTCTTATGCTCAAAGAAAGAAGTTTCTTCATGATGTAAAATGGTACCGATGGGATGAACCCTTCTTATTCAGACAGGGAGCTGATCAGGTGATTCGGAGGTGCATTCCATTTAGTGAGGTTGAAGGTATTTTGCATGACTACCATTCTACCACTTACGGAGGTCATTATGCTGGAGAGAAGACAGCCACTCGAGTACTTCAGGCTGGGTTTTATTGGCCAACACTGTTTAAAGATGCGCATCAGTTTGTGTTGAGATGCGATAGATGTCAAAGAATTGGTAATATCTCTAGGAGGAATGAGATGCCTCTAAATATGCTGTTGGAAGTGGAGATTTTCGATGTGTGGGGGATCGATTTCATGGGTCCTTTTGTTTCTTCATGCAGCAATCAGTACATCTTGCTAGCGGTGGACTATGTTTCTAAATGGGTCGAGGTGAAGGCTTTACCGACCAATGACGCTAAAGTGGTGCTGAATTTTCTAAATAAGCAAGTTTTCACACGTTTCGGAACTCCAAGGGTAATTATCAGTGACGAAGGATCACACTTCTGCAACCGCAAGTTCACAGCATTGATGGCAAGGTACAACATAAATCATCGAATTGCTACGGCCTATCACCCTCAAACGAATGGCCAAGCAGAGGTTTCCAACAGAGAGATAAAACGGATCCTAGAGAAGGTCGTGAATCCTTCAAGGAAGGACTGGTCACTAAAACTTGATGAAGCTGTTTGGGCATATAGAACAGCTTACAAAACACCTTTGGGCACGTCACCTTTTCAGCTAGTATATGGCAAGGCTTGTCATCTGCCTGCCGAACTAGAACACAAAGCTTATTGGGCGCTGAAGAAGTTGAACTTTGACTTAACAGCAGCGGGTGAGAAAAGAATGCTTCAGATTAATGAACTGGATGAGTTTCGGCTACAGGCTTATGAAAATCACAAATTATACAAGGAGAAGGTCAAGAGATGGCATGACAGACGTTTGGTGCAAAAGTCTTTTGTACCAGGACAGCTAGTGTTGCTTTTCAACTCTCGTCTCAGACTTTTTCCAGGGAAACTTAAGTCAAGGTGGTCAGGACCATTCACGGTTAAAACGGTGTTTCCACATGGTGCAGTGGAAATTTTTGATAAAACACCGGAAGCGGCTTTCAAAGTAAATGGACAGAGGTTGAAGCCATATTTTGGTGAACAGGTGAATCGCGAGGCGGAAACCGCGGTTCTTAGCACTACCAATTGAAGTGCGAAGGTGGTCAAGTCTAGCTAAAGACGTTAAAGAAAGGCGCTTCGTGGGAGGCAACCCATGTGTTTCGGTGTTTTCCGGTATGTTCTCTACTATCCCTTGTATTTACTTCCATTCAATGCGGACATTGAATATTATAAGTTTGGGGGTGATTTGAGGATTGGTGGTAGTAGAGTTGTTATTCATGTAGAAATCATATTGCATGTTTAGTAGTAGTTTGCATATGCATATATTTATATATATAAAAAAAATCAAAAATTTTAAAAATCACAAAAATAATTCTAGCCTTGTGAAGATTATTCTATTAATGCACCCATGCATGACAAGAATTTTGTGTTGTTGACGCTTTTGATTGAGAAGTGGTATGCTTTGTTCTTGTGCACACACATACACTAGTAAGTTGAAGCTAGTAGACTTATTGAATGTTGTAAGTAATAAAAAGGACATGAATATGTGCAAGATGATTTGGTTTTCATGCTTTGAGTACAAGAAAGTGTGTTAGAGAGATCTTTTGCTTTGGATTGATTATGCCTTTTCCACCAAGTAAGCTTTTGAGCCTATATGCATATCTTTTGCATTTTATTCGTTTGCTTGAGTGTCCACATGTTGTTAGCATTGCTAGCAGTTGTTTGAGTTCTTTCTTGAAACGCATGACATTATTTGATGATAACATGATAAAGGCATGTAGGATAACCACATATTTCCCATATTACCACACCATGTATACATGATCAATTAGATAACCCGTTGAGCTTAATCCTATTTTTTTCGGTGACACCACATTATTTGCCTAAACCTTTTTCTTGTATTGGCCTTACATTAATTTGAACCTAAATTGTCAAAGGCTAGTAGAGTGCTTGAGAGAGTAATAAGGTGTGCAAAGGGGGGTTTATTGATGGTCATTGTTTTGGGGGAATATTAGGTTGGGTTGTTCACTTGTTAGTCGAAATTTTGTACTAATAAAATGGATCATTGTATTTGTGTCTATTAATCTCTCGAAAAAAATATATATATATATATATAAAAAAAGAAAAAAAAAAGAGAAATATTATATGAGAGCATACTTATGTTTGTGTGACCCTTCTTGTTCGACTAATCAAGTTATTTATTGTAAAAGAATAAAGGAAATTTCAAGTTTGGGGGTGATAAATAGGGAGTTGAATGAATATTGTGTTAGGTACTAGCTTTTGACAATTATCTTTAACCTTCTTTGGCTTTACTTGACATACCTTGTCCCTAGCCCCGTTACAACCCAAATAAAGACCTTTTGATTATCGTCATTGATGTATGTTGTGTTAAAAGTTAGAATGATACCAAATGTCAAGCATGCTTATGATGTTGTTGGAATTGAGTGATACACTTACCCTGGTTCTTGAGTGAATATTCTTTTGTTAGTGAAAGGTGAGTTGTTACTCGTTTTTGCATAAGAGATCCCAAGTGTTGACTCAAACATGTACTCTTGTGGGCTTAGCATGATTACCAACTTATTCTTACACTTGACATGAACTTTTGAGAACTTATGCATGTTCATTGAGTAGACTAAGTGAATACTTGCACCTTCGACACCAAGACATTGCACTATTTACTTTGATTCTAAGTTGATATGGCATGAGAGGATTTGAATGTATGGTGTTGTATTGGTTTAAATCTTTTACATGAGCTAGATGGATTTTGTGGGTACATTCGCTATAGGCCCTCACGAGACCTAACTCGTCCACTAGGGCTGCCTAGGGGTTTAAAGGGCTTTTTGCATATGCCAAATGCAATCGTGATCACCTACGGAAGTGGTACTAGTTAGTTATATATAATTATATTGTTTATGCTTGAGGACAAGCATCAGTTTAAGTTTGAGGGTGTGATAAGTGGATTTTATATCCACTTATTATGCGCTAAATGGACCTAAATTGGTGGTTTATCCTTAAGTATGTTGTATCTTTTAATTAGTTTTATGTTGTTTCAAGTCTTTGTGGTGCAGAACTCACAGCTTCAGGTATCCTGGCAATAAAAGGTTAAAAGACGGTGGATTTATGGCTCAGATGGATTGGCTACGAGGAAAAAGAATTAT
Source organism: Saposhnikovia divaricata (assembly GCA_036435485.1). Lineage (NCBI taxonomy): Eukaryota > Viridiplantae > Streptophyta > Magnoliopsida > Apiales > Apiaceae > Saposhnikovia > Saposhnikovia divaricata. The sequence goes on from CM071594.1 coordinate 86,179,088, forward strand.
CATAAAGATTTCTGAGTGATATATTCTTAAAGCAGGAATCCCGGTTGGAATTATTATATTTTTTTCTAAGCAAAAGGAGTCCGGTTTTAGAGCCTCAAGAGACCGTAACTTGCATCTGGACGAGCAATGAAGAAATAAGAATTATCACAAAAAAATGGAAAGTGATATTTTCTTAAAGCTGGAACCCCGGTTGGAATTGATATATTTTTTGTTAAGCAAAAGGAGTCCGGTTCCAGACGACCAGAGACCGCAGCTTAGACAATAAAGATTTATTTATATTATTAAATAATTTTATTAATTTAGAAAATTATATTTATAAATATCTAATAATATTAGATATTTATTTTTATAATTTCTGGATTAAAATAATTATTTATTAATTAAAGATTATAAGTTGTGCGGGTTAAAAAGCATTTCTACGGAGCTGATATTAAAAGTCAATTACCACCAGTTGCGGAAGAGAATTCCAAATTGGCTTTGCAAATTGTCAGGAGAGTTGTTAGAAATTAGGCAGGACTTTTAACACAGCTGACTTCTAAAATGGGTTAGGTGTGTTAACATTGTACTATAAATATGTGTATTTGCATAAGTTGAGAACACACCCCGGAGAACTAATTTGTTCAGTTTATTCTCTCCATTTTCATCACATTTTCTCTTGTAATTTCAGTTTCATTTTATACATTTTAAATTTCTGCAAACAGTGCATTTTTATACAATTTAAATTTCTGTAATATTATTATATTTTAAACACTTTGAATTTCTGTAATTTAATTTTATTTTATACACTTAAAAATTTCTAAAAAATTATTAATAGATTTAATTTAAGAATTAAGGGAATTATTAGTGGGTCTCTTTTTATTTGTTGGAAGGAACGAACTAATCAGCAACAGGGGGGACTTGAATTCTGTCAACATTCTGTGGCTTTACAGGAGGTAAAGTTAATTTACTTAACTTGTTTTTGTTTACTTTAATTCATGCACAGCAGGTACTTCTTTTACTTTACATTTCATTTCCGTTGTTTTTTTTTATAGTTTATATAATGCTTTTAGTTAAATTACATTTTGTCCGTATTGTTGTTTTAATCGGTGTCTCTTGTTTTTAATTAATTGTAAAAACTGAATTTTCGAAAGCTATATTAATTCTAATTATTTTTATTTTTAATCTTGTAATTTTATATTTAATTTATAAAATTTTCTACCATGATTTTAATTAATTTCATAAAGGTGCCTAGTTTAATTATGAACTAAACACTTTCATGGGGTTCTAATGTAGTGAATTGTTAATGCTCATGTTAATTTGATAGATAATTTTTGTTTACAATTTCTATATAAGATTGCCTTGCATGGTTGTATTAATTAAATATAAGTGAATAGCTAACATTTATTTTGCCAAATCTCTAATGATTGCGAAAGTGGATTTAGAGATTTAGGGCTTGCCATGCTAGCATAGGTATGTCGGCTTCTCCGCATTTTGGAGTATAGATTCGAACGAACATTATTCCCCTATGTAGTTAATTGCGGAACTTGTGATTAAATCGATTGTATCACCCATTCACATAGACATATAGTGTTTTGGATATAATTGATGCCCTTATAACTTCTATCTCTTTTGTGGATGTTTATTTGGAATGGTGTGAGTTAATTGAAAGATGGCTCATATTAGTGTCGTGTTCCCGCTAGCTTTCTTAACAATTGTAACACATTAATTCTTGATAATTAATAGAGCTAAAACATTCATGAAATTAGGACCCCATGCCTCTCTCATATTATTTTAAACAAATTAGCCGTTACTTCATTAGTTAATTGTTATCTGCAAATAAACCATTTTAGTTCGTTCATACTTCTATAATTAACCAACATTGTTGAATAGACACATTTACTTAAATAACCGAGTCTTCGTGGGAACGATCCTTATTTCCCTATATTGCTTTTTGACTGCGTATACTTGCGTAGAGAAAATAGCGAACAAGCCTAACCTTATAATTGTTTTTATTTATAAAATGCATGATAGTCCAATCCTCTTCTATTTTATGACTCGGACAAAAGATGAACCTTTAGTTGAGCTTATATAATGTTGATTGTTAATTCTTGACAATCTTGCAGATATTTCAGTTGTTGATGTTTTAACTACATATATATATACTTGCTGAGCATTTTGGCTCACTTGCTTGCTAATTCTGTTTCCTCAGCTAAGCCTGAAGATGTCTAGAAGAAGTGGCCCGTCTGGTTGGGGTAGTCACCGAGGCAGTCAGAGGGTCGAGGTGGTTGGATGGGTAGTGAACATATATCTTTGTTTATATTATGTCTGTATTTGTAGGCAGATTATCATATTTAATGGGTTGTATATTAATTGATTCAGTTCTGGGTTGTAATAGCTATTGGTAGTTGTTTCATACAGTGACCTGTGTGCGGTCTGGGTTGGTATGGTTTTATTTTCTTATGGTTTAGTATAACTTGTGCATGTGGACTGTTTTAGCTATGATTAGTTGTTTGAGCAGGTGGTTAGTTCGGTTTATGATTACATCATGCCGAAATTTCTAAAATTTCTTCTATATTAATGTTTAATGGAGTATAAAAGTTTATATTTTTATCGTTGGCAAGTGAGGGTGTTACATGAGTGAAAAGTATAGTTCGATAAGTCAGACTTCTCGAATGGTTCATTGTTTTGTCATGGCTCGAGTTCTCGAATAGGCCTATCAAGAACCCTCCTGAGTTCTCTAATAATGCCTTTTGGAGAAATCGAATAGCACACTTTGAGTTCTCAAATAGAGTATTTTAGGTCTCTAATGATGGAGTTCTCGAATACTGTATTTGAGTTATCGAATCTTTTGAAAAGGCTGATTTCTCGCTGACACTTAATCGCTTTTTGGATTTATATTCAAAAATTCATTTCGCTCATAAAAACATATTTTATTTAGCTTAGAATTATTTTCTGAGTTAAATAACTGCCAGCTGTGAGTTACAAACTGCTTGAGATATCGAATAAGCCTTTCTTGACTTATCGAATAGTTGTTTTATACTTCTCGAATGACTGACTTGTCGATACAAAACTTATATCTAATCGACAACTCAAGTCACTCACATATATACAATTCCACAACTGTTCAAATCATTTCAGTCGATTTCTCAGGCAGCCAAAGTTCCAAAACCTCTGTAAACCCTAACCTCAAAAGCTAAATTTCTTCTTCAACCTTCATTCTCTTCTCATCTCTCTGTGTAACAATGGCAAATACCCAACTCACAATTCCTAAACACGCCAATTTCATAGCAATAACCAACGATGTTGAAGCACCCAATGCAAACTTTAAGTGCTTCGTTCGATGGATGGCTGAATCATACATCAAGGATGCACTCTCAGCCAACCCAACTCTGTATCTAGATTTACTAGAACAGTTTTGGAGAACTGCTACTGTGGAGGTCGTTGCCCTAGAGAATTCAATAACTTCATACGTAATCTATTGCAAGATTCAGGACAAGGAAATCACCATCACTACTGAAAATATGAATCAAGCACTGGGGTTACAACAAGGAGTGTATGACAGTCAAGCAACTGATCAGGAATTGGAAGATTTCTTTGATTTTATCAACTACTCAGATAGAATCAAGCTTGGAAATTTGAATAGGAAGTACTTGAGGAAGGAATGGAGCTATGTCTTTGCCACTCTTCTTCAAGTCTTAACAGCAAGGAAGTCCAGCTTTGATCAAATCAGCACACCTGTTCAACAAATAGGATATGCTCTAGCATATGGGAGAAAGATTGATGTTGGTTTGATCATAATGTAAGAATTGTATGGGAGACTTGGTAAGAACTCAGCCAAGAGAGGTAATGAAATTTTCTTCCCTCGCTTTATTCAATCTGTACTTAATTTCATAGATGTTAAATTGATTGAATTGCCTGGGTTAGACAAAAATAGAATAGGCTATCCGAAATCCATGACCAAACTCATTTTTGGTAGCTTGGAGATTAGGAATGATGTGGATGTAAGGCTCAAAATAACTCCCCTTATGGAGAGTTTATTTAGGACTTACCCCCACAACATGCCAATATGTGCCTCAAAATCTGAGTTAGCTAGGCCCAAGCATGTAGAGCAAAATGCTAACCCAGGGCCTGCTAACCAACCCTCTCAGCCAAACACTTTACCAAACACAGAGACAACTGCATCATCCTCTCAAAAGGGTGATGTTAGTAAAAAGAAGAGAAAACAGGTTGCTTCTGAACCTCTAAAAATCTTAACTGAAGCAGCCTTGGCTGTAGAATTAGGCATAGCATGTGAGGAACCTGAGTCACCCTTACTAAGGCCAAAGAAGAAGAAGAAGAAGAAGAAGAAGAAGAAGTCTAAAACCACCTCTTCAGTCACCCAAATGGCTGAAGTTGTAAAATCAGGGGCAAACAGCTCACTAGGTGTATCCTCTCAACAGGGTGCATCTATAGAATCAAGCATTCTCCCCAATGCACCTACTTATACAGAGTCAGCACATGGGAGTGATAAGGCTGGCACAACACTGAGTGGAGAGCACATCACAATTGAAACTCCCTCTATCTCTCAAGGGGAGTTGCCAAAATCTAATCTACAACACACTTCTCTTCCAGAATCTACCACTCATATTTCTTTGGAGCCTGCAACTCAAGCAATTGAGGAGCAAGGCATTGATCATCAAGAATTCTTTTCTCTTGATGAGCCAATGGATTCAAGTGACTTGGTGCATGACACCTTGCTCACCACCCAGGTCCCACATTTAGATGGTCAGGGAATGCATGCTGGGGCATCTCCTAATGACACCATCACAAACACAGAGGATTCACTAGTTTTAACTAGAGACACTGTGCCTGTGTCAACTACTGTTGTAACTCATCCCACTTCTGTGGAGACAACAGTAGCAGAGTCTTTTCATCCAGTTACAGAAGTTGCATCTGTAACTGAGGAGCCTAGCTCTAGCTCTCATTTTTTGTCTAAATGGCTGAAGCCTGTGCAACATGACAGTGCTTCAGGATCAGGGTCTGTTCCACCACAAATGTCCATTGAATCTCTCCAAAGCTATGTTGTGGATCAGATTCCTGAGTTTGTCAAAATAGCCCAGAACCTTGTCACCTGCAACATCTCAAATCCAGATTATGAAGCCATCCTACTATGCCATATGGATGATGTGGAGATGCAGAAGGCCAAGATTATTGATGATGCTGAGAGAGATGGCAATGTAGATGCCTGGATGCAAGGAAAACATGATGTAACTCTCAGTGAAGCACTTCAATATCTTAGAGAGGAATACATCACTTCACTGGGTTCCAATGCAAAATCCCTGTCCCCTAGTGAAGTGTATGAAGCTGTCAATGATTCCTACAAGGGTTTTCTCAAGGCTGCACACTATCTTGGCAAGGGAGTCAAAACTGAAGTCAACAAGGTGAGTGACAAGACAACCACTTCAGTAGAAGAGATCAACAGGGCCTTTGATGCCAAATTTCCTCAACTAGACAGTGTGGTCAAAGATATCAGACACTGCAACACCACCTGCACCAGGATGGATAATAGTCTAGCTCTCCTTAAAGTACAGTCACAGGTCTAAGAAGCAAATTTCAAATTTTATCTGATCAGACTACAGATGCCAATGCCATGCTAAGGACACTCTTTGCAAATCAATATGGAGACAAGCTGGTAACTGAGGTTCCTGTGCATGAGCTGTCTAGATTTGAAGTGCGGAGACTTAAAGAACAATCCCTGTCTGGCTTCAAATCTAATGCATTATTCAATAAGGTAGATGCACTTGAAAAGGAGGTAGCTATTCTCACTCAGTCCAATGCTCATCTTATAGACAAGGTGCAAACTCTAACTGAGCAGTTGAACACTCAAGCCACCACCACAGCTGATGTTCTTCTGCATCAACAATCAATGATGTCTGCAATGATGAAGCACATGGGTCTCCCTCTACCTGAAGAATCTTCAACCCTAAAGGTCAATACTACAGCCTCTGTGCCTGACAACAAGCCTAAGGGGGAGAAGAGGACATAAAGGAACTCAAATACAAATACAGAGGGGGAGAAACCACCAGTAAAGGGCATCAAAATCACTGAAGGTGCTCATTAGAGAACTTCAAAATCTCTAATTCATGTGCCTGGCAAAGGAAAAGACAAAATTGATAACCCTCCTACTTCTCTGCCAGTTGTCACTCTACCAACTGTGCACATCACTACTTCCAGTGGTCAAAAGCAAACTATTACAACCACAGTGGTTGCAGGGAGTATGCCATCTGATAAACCTTCACTCTCCATATCTAAAAGTGCCAAACCTGTAGAAGTGAAGGTGGTCACTGAGGCCAAGCTACAAGAAATTGCAAACTCAAATGTTTATCATGATGATGCATTCTTGGAGTTTCTGAAAGTCTCAAGAGAACAGGCTGGTGACACTCAATTGTATCTAAGGAGCTTGAAGGATCAGATCGATTACTTCACTGTGGTACCTAGAAAAGTTAATAGCTCATGGCTCAAGGAAGTAATGATGGTAGCAAAATCCAGAATCTGGCATCTAACCTACAAAACTCTACATGCCTTGAAACATTCAGAGATAGATGCACTGATAGAGCTCATAGAGAAGAGGAATGTAAATGAAAACAATAAGAGTCTGTATGATGACTTGAGGAATGGCCAACCTTCAAGGCTGCCAGAAGTGATTAAGAAGCCATGGACCATCATCTATCAGTCTGGCACCAGAATTGAAGAGATTAAACAATTGATCATTCCCAATGATCTCACTTCTCGAAATCACAGACTCATTATTGCCATCATTGATCTACTGCAAAAGAAGAAGGGGACAAGCACTACTGAAGAAATAGAGGCACTGCACATTCTCAGATCATACATTGCAACTGGTGTAATTCCAGAAATGGCCAAGCCAAGGAGGAATAAGGATGATGAAGATGAAGACAAGAGTGATGGAAGAAGAAGTCATCACAAGAGTGATAAGGGGGATGAGGATAAGAAGAAGAAGAAAGACAGCAAGGATAAGAAGGATGATGACCAAGGCAAAGTCTATGAGAGGAAGAATGGAAAACAGCAAGCCTTAGGCATTGCTAGCAGTAATCTCACCACAACACAAGACTCTAAGTCTAGGGTGAATGCTGTTAGTAATGACCTACCAAAATCTAATCCCATGGCTTCTGCAACTGTTTTACCACCTTAAGAAGAGAAGAAGATTCAAGTCAAGAAACCATCTGTACATTTCAAAAAGCATACTGCTAATGGAATACTACAATGGTCCACAAACAAAGGTCACATGCTACTGCTAGGCAACCATGTCAAAAGGATCAAATTCAAACAAGCTGCAAGGAAACCAAAGCTATCCAAGTCAAGGACTCTGACAATCTATCCAGGTTTAAAACTCCAACCACTAGATGAAGATTTTGATGAAGACCAACTGCAACTCCTACAAGCTCAAAGAATCTATCATGTTGCCATTGTTGATAACTGCCTTGAGATCAAATATACTGATGGAAGGGAGGAGAAATTCAAACAAGGAGGATGTCAACACTGGGGCAAACTACATGACATAGAAAGAATTATTGCATTGTTGAGCTCAGAAGATAAAGTGGAAAGAGTATGGAAGCTGGAGCTAATTGATTTTGTGAAGATGAAGAGAGATCATAAGGAGAATATCAGAAAAGAGTGTCTTGAGAAATGGCTAGCAAGGGAGAAAGAAATTGAGAGACTGGAAATTGAAGCAGAAAAGCTAAGGGCAAAGGGATTGTGTAGAGTTCAGTTTAACCCCTATGTGGTGAAGTATAGGAGGAGAAATGGGGATCAGGTCCACATCAGAATGAATCTACTCAACCACTATCCTGTATACATTCTGAAACCAGTACTTGAAGATTTCAAAGACTCAATTTTGCTTGAGGAACTGGATGCTATGACAGAAATATTAAAAGCTATGGATGAGCATACAAGGAAGGAGAAAGAAAGAAAACAGAAAGCATATGATGATTTGCAAGCCAAAGCTATGGAAAGGGAAAGAAATGACAATGGCTAGTACTTCATCATAGGCTGTAAGATTACTCACCCTGTAGTTCTATCCACATTGCTAATCAAAATTCATACATGTACTGTCAAGTTTTATCTTTATGTATGTTAGGCTTGTTATCAGACATGAAATTGTGACTAAGGGTCTTACTCACAATTTGGGGGAGATTGTTAGTCACAGAGGCATGCCTGAATACATCTAATAACAAGCCTAAGTATGTGTGTAATGCTATGTATTACCTACATGACCTCTTAACTGAGCGAACCTCTAGTTGTAGAGTTTCTATTTGTTCTGTACTTGTAATAGGCATCAAATTCTAGTTGTGTTACTATACTTATAAAGTCAAGAATAATGCTTGAAAGAAGTTCCAAGGTTCATGCCTCAAGCAAGGAGATAAAGACTGCCAAATAATCACAGTTGGGATTTGAAGAAATGAAGAATTTGACTAAGTACCAATTCGAGAAGTACATTTGTCTATTCGAGAAGTCTAGCATTCGAGAAGTCAGAGATTCGATATCTCAGAAGACACTATTCGATATCTCTGAATACACTGTTCGATATCTCATTCGATATCTCAGAGATTCGATATGTCTATTACTGTAACACCCCCAGATCCGGGGTCCGGGATCCGGTGGTTACGGTTTCCAATTCTGTCCACAACAATTGAAGTTCCCTTAACATAAAATAAATTACGTCTCTATGACCCAACACAACAATATAAAACACACCCGTTATAGTCCCAGAGATGAAATCAGAGTAACAATCAAATTTTTATTAATCACATTATGAGTTCTTACAATCCAAAAGAATTTCAATATAAATACATACTCTTTGCCATCCATTTACATAAGTCATACTAGACTATATTCTTGGTACTGAAAGAATAAATATACCCTACCAATAGCTTCTTCTTCAGCTCTGGTAGTCTCATAGTCCTCGCCTGCGTCGAGTGCGCCTTGTGCGAGTCATCTGGTCTAGCTGTTGTTGTGATATAATAATAAAGCAAGGGTGAGCAATAGCCCACCAACAATAACATATAACTGAACGATAATGTATAACAGTTCAAAAGTATCTTTCAAACCATATGCCATGCATTTACGGAAATGATGCCAGTATAATATGAACGATGAAGTTACAAGGTAACTTAAAGTATTTGTTTGTAGAAATATCTGCTACATCAAAGTAAGCGAGATATTCTTATTGTTATTAAGAAGAGGAACTTGCAAGAAAAGGGTTGCAATTCCAGTTATGACACTATTCCAACTCTGCCAACAGTAATCATGTTGCAGGAAATAAATAAATTTGGATGATGAACCAATGATGGAGTATTCACCGCGCCCGCTGTTCCAATCTTGATGATCAGTCGAGATCGTACAGCTCAATTTAGATTTACTACCGGTAGAAGGAAGAACTGACGGCTTTACTTGTATACCGCCTTACTAGCTCTCCCCGGCCAACGGTTGGGCCAAAGGGGATGGACCGGCGCTACTCGGCCTCTTACACGACTCCTAGTTCAAATAGAACTCATGATTCTGAATGTAACGTTCGTCCCCCTTTCCCCAAGTATAATACTTGTTGATAAGACTCCACAAAGTAGTCGTATCTAGTTGGAAAGGAAAATTTACCAATAACTCCCAAGCTATTACTTGGTAACGGATATCAACTTGTTCCAGTAATCTTACCCCTCGAAAGATGAGAAGGTAAGCAACGACTTAATGAGTCAACAGCACCCGAGTTGCGGGTGAAGGGAGTACTTTATGACCGGGAAGTCGACAAGATAAATAACATTTTCCAAGTAAGGTTCCCTTATTATTAAGGAGATAGACTCAAAGAAGAATGATGTCTGAGAACCTTTCTTGATATAAGAGTAATAATAATATGACTCCGAGATATTTTCTGTAATAATCGAAGAAGATAAACCTTATCGAGATTATTCTGAGTATGGAATAAATATTCAGAGAATATTTATTGAGTTAAAATATTTAAAGAATATTTGGGAATATGAAAGAATATCTTTAATCAGAGTATTTCTCAAAATAATCCCTGAAGAAATATCGGGAGAATATTTATTGAATAAATAAATATTTAAATGAATACTCACAACAATATTCATTAATTAATAAGACCTGAAAAGAATATTTAAGGTAATATTCATAATTAATTAGGAATTTAAATGAATATCCAAAAGTAATATTCATTTAATGAATAATATCCTAAAGGAATATCAAGTAATATCCATTTAGTAATCCAAGCTTTAAGGAATATTCGAGATAATATTCGATAATTAAATCAAGCTTCAGATGAATATTAAAATAATATTCATCAAGTATTTAATATCTTAAATGAATATTCAAAAGTAATATTTATTTAATAAAATAATATTCTAAAAGAATATCCAAATAATATTCATTTAATAGTCTCATCTTTAGAAGAATATTCGAAATAATAGTCGATAATCAATTCGACTCTGAATGAATATTGAGAAATATTATTCGCTGAATAGTTACGTTCAAATAATTATTTGAAGTAAGGATCGTTAAAATAATTAGTCTCGAACGAATATTCAAATAATATTCGTCGCCCAAATAATAGAAAATATTTACTTAAATATTTTCCTCCGAGGTAATCTCGATATATCAAGGAATATTGACTCCCGGTCTATTTTTGATTAATAAGATGTATACGCCCTTCTATGAGGGTCTTACAATAACCGGCTTTTAACTGATATATAACTATCTAGCTTATAAGTCAACAATAACATTCAGGGAACAAGTATATCAATTCAACTTGAAAGTAGGCATGCATGCAATGGCATATGTATATCAGCAATCATATATATATATATATATTTATTCAATCACAACAACAGCCTAAAAGAAGGGAATTGAAACTTGCCTGGTAGTCGAGTACGGTAAGGGGTAGTGGTAGCGGGTCCCGGTTCAGCTTGGTGATCTATAAATAGCCAAGGCATTCGGGATTAATCACTTAACATATTAAAAGTTAAGTTATACTTAATTCGAAACACGTTCTCGAGTTATCTCGTTATACCCCTTTTAGTGGATCACTTTTATCACTGATCCGACCCGACATTCTTTCGTTAATACGACATGTCATTGTACTTATACTTGGGACATACTTAAGTCATATGAGTTCTAAAGTCGATCTTTACGAACCAATACTATACTCCGAGTTTTATCGTTCGTTTTCTAAGCGTTTTACCAAGGTTATAACCAAGCGGGTTTTTAGGGGTTCGTTCGCGTTTAACCTTGACTCGAACATTTTTAATAAATCGAAAAATGATCCTTTTGACATACGGTTTTCTTTCACGCCTTCCTTTTTACCTCTAGTATTTATTTACCAAGATTCGCCATGACGTTACATAGTTTACGAGGGTTCAATTACAGTTACGAACTTTCGTTTACGGATTCGAACTACTTTTAGTAATTTGGTCATAAATCCTAAACCGTAAGTCCGTTTCACGTGATCTTTATATCAAAACGAAGCTTAGAACATTACCTATCCTATCATGGCAGATAAGGTCTCTGGATAGTAGGGGTTCGACATGGAAAATGGCATACAAAACATGGTATTGTAAAATCGGGCATTATAACGGCTATAAATCGAATATCTACCAATTTCGAATCTTCCCATAAACATAGTATCCAACCCAAACATCATATACATGACTAATACACATGAACTGAGGCCAAGCAATGCCTTTCCGTTCATCTAGCTATTTACATCATTAATCCAAAATCCATACATAATCATGCTTATAATCTTAACATAACCATAACTAAGTTATAACTATCATAAACATGCTTAAATCTCAAACAAGGGTTAGGGTTTCAAGAGCTTTATACCTTCCTTAGATAGTGATATATCCTTACTAAGCCTTGTATGGTCCTTAGGAGTGATTATGCTTGCTAGATTAACCATGGAAAATCAAGAAAACAAAGTTAGTACTTGATGAACACTATTCACCCTCCTCTTGTTTGATTTTTTTGAAAATGGAAAAGGATGAGTTTGAAGCTAAGATTTTGAGGAGATAAGTTTTATGAAATGTAAGACTCACCTTAATTATTTCAAGAGCAAACAATGGTGGGAAGGTGGAGTATGGATTTGGAATTTATGTTGAGGCCGAATGGAATGGAAATGGGGGGGAGTGTTCTTGCTCTTTTCTTTGTATTGGTTGATTGTAATAATGTTTAAAGTGATTTTGTGAGATAATATCTCATCCAAGTGGTGCTAGTGGAGTGTGATGCATTGGATGAGGTAATTAGCATGGACAAGTGTTGTGTTTTCCATGGTTGAAAGCTTAACCAGGGGTTTTTGATTTCTAAGTACTAGTTATGCTCCAATTAATCTAGTTACTCTTGCCCACTTGGTTACTAGATATTTATACTAGTAGCTTGCACAAGACTCTTGCTTCCTCTGCTTGTTTCTGTGTCCGGTTATTACCCGTTTCGATTGATCGTTCGTGGGAATATTTCACGGATTTCTAATTAGGGTTTACCGGGAATCCTCTTTAATATTAATACTTTCATTCTCCATCTTTCATTCTAACTTTCCAATTTATATTCCTTAAATCTATTCGTTAAATACTTAAGGTTATCAGTGTCCAGGGAACTCTCGGAGAAAATAAAAGTGCGGTTTTTCAGAATCCGACAGCTTTTACATACATTTATTTTCCCCCTGGATCACTAATACGAACTCGGAAATCCGTTCCGAATGCTTCTATATAGTGTCGTCTCATAATATTATATACTCCCACCAAAACACTATTCATTCTGTATTCTTTACTTGTTCTCTTAGGGTGGTACAATTTTCCGTATTCTCTTTCGATCGTTCCTTATCCTTTTTACAGAACTACTGGATTAATCGTTACCGATCTGGATGACATGAGAATATTCTCCTGCTTGAAATTGCCATATCTTATTCCCTTAGAAGATAGATTATTCTTACCTATGTTGTTACCCTTTAGCATTCTTCAAGACATAGAAATAATAAAGTCGAATTCCAGTCATTCTTTCCAAATATCAATTATTACATTGTCGCCATAACCACTCCTCAGTGGTTTCCTACCTTCATTCTTAAATCAAATATAATAACATCCCAAAATATCAAATCCTCAAAGTTAATATCTCAATTCTTGGATTATAATAATCTTTAATCCACTGTCCGGTCAAATATTATACCGAAAAGAATTTGGAATTTCTGAATTCCGATCGTCTCTGCATTCACTTATTTCCTCCGCGTATTACTAATATGACTTCGAAACATCCATATCACGTCCCGTACATAGGGTGGAGTGAAAAGTTTTCCAACTTACAAAATCACTATTCATCCACCAAATTACTATGCACGTACAGGAAACACTATGCACGTACGGGAAATACTATGCACGTATGGGAAACACTATGCACGTATGGGAAACACTATGTACGTACTCATTTTCCTTCAAGGATCCATTAGCTCCTTCCTGGATGGTAGATTATTCTTATTTAGGTCCTCAACCATCGAATTACTCTATTCTGACAATATACCAATGCATCAGGATCATTGTCCAAAGCAATATCCATTCATTACAATCATTGTTCTTTGAAACCACCATTCATTAGAGCTGGTGACCTTGTTGTCGGAATCATTGTTCCCCATTTTATCATTACTTAATAAAAAGTTTTAATTATATCCAAAATTTGGGGTTCTTACAGTCTCCCTTCCTTAAAAGGATTCCGCCCCGGAATCAGGTAGGAAGCAAAGAGTCGTTTGCCTGCCGTTCACTCTTTAGCTTCCCGGTCAATTCTTAGTCGTTCTACCCTTCCTCAGCACATCTTCTAGTGCTACAATTCATACTTTATCCTTTTTCCATCAACGTTGCTAATTTTCGTACAACTCACTATCCGGGTTATACTCTTACTCAGTCTTATCCTTATTGATACCTGCAGTAACATTGGTATCACTATCACCCTACGATTCGGAGGTAACCTCGCTCGTACTATTCATTTCCTGATCGCTTTAATCTTCGCAATCTCGATCAATATAGAGAAGTGGAAAGATTTATTGAGAGATCACTATGATCAATTGAACAGTTGTTATATTGCCTAGTTAGTACATAAGGGGGCCAGCCTTTAGTACTTGACAAGCAATTAAACAAGTCATGGCATTCCACTTAGACTTCTATCACATAGACAGATAGTCACGTAGCAGTACCTCCCCTCCTAAAAGGGTTGTTCTTCTCAATTCATAAAGAAGATGAATAAGAGAGAAGAAGAGAAAAGAGTTCTAAAGGATTATAGAAAGCTTTCATGATTGTAGAATATCATACTCAGAATTTACCTCTGAACTATAGAGGTTTATCAAAGAAGAAATTAATCATAATTATATCCAATATTATTTGATCGCAATCTCACATGTCAACATATCTTGCTGCTTTGTCCATTATTCTATGGACAAATACTCTTGTTCAATCTTAGCGATACTCATATTCGGGAAATCCTTCAACCTTTCAGGTTAAATCTTAGATTTCTCACTTGACATCATTATTACTGACATCCTATATCATGTTACTAGCTTTTTCATAACTATAATATTGACACTATCAGGTTGTCATCCTGAGAATTCATTAGAAAACCCATTCATAACATTCCTTGCTTCTCATTCAATAGTTGTTTCCCCAGCCTTTTCTTTATCAATCACATCCTTCTTATTGGCTGATTCTTACTCATTTCTATTATTTACTTTCACCTTCACCTCTTTATTGAGACACCTTTTTGCACTTGGTACCTCCTTATCGGTATTCCGTCTCATTTATTCTATAATCATCACGTTATTTCAATTTAAACTTTCCGAAATGAATCTGGCCCGATTCCTTTAACTTAGATTCATATAATCTACTTCTGCCAACCTTGTTTCTCATTACTTGTTCTTTTCTATCCGTGGTTTTCCACAGGTTGTCTTTCGTAAGTCAGACCAGGTCGTATATCTACATGCTCGTACTCCTATCATCTGTTGAACATCTGCATTTTACTGGCGTAGCCTGGCCACATGAAAACCCGTTATGACCGTGCTATAATTTTTGGGGGTAAGGCTGGCTCGAATACCGCCGTCCGAACACTTATAAACTCTCAGGTGGCCCAATAAGTCTCGGGCTCAACCGCCCTTCCCTCCAAGTCTCATTAATTCTTTCTACGGAAATACGTTTAGCATCACGAATTATCAACCTCATATTCTCTATCTTGTTTGTGCAGAAGTACACTAACACAAACTTGCTTGTCATTCATCAACATGCCATTTAGCTTATCAATAGCAGCACTTTCTTTATCTTTACGTTGTCATCTCCTTTCTTAGAAGAATCACCATCGCTTGTTGTTTACGTAGTGCGTTAATAGCTAACCCTACGGGTTTCAAATCCCTTAGGGAGACAAAGTAATCATTATTCCTTATCCATAAGGAACACTTCCTGAACTTGATGTAGATATAACATGAAGCAGATAGAATTGCAGAAGAGTTTCAAGCATCGCAGCTAGGTCCGGTTGATGAAACTATCACTTATACATCTTCCATAAAAGACTGGAAACTTAACGGTTTACTTCATCAATTTTGTACCATGGTCCTGGTTTGCCTCAAAACGGGACCTTCTAAGGTACGTAATATGCTTAAGACTCCATCAGGAATCGAATCTTTACTTAAACTATTATTACTGTCAATTCTTGCACAGTCATCAGAAGGAATGTAAATTCCTCCATTCCGATATGACCTTCAAGGTCCTTCCAAATATCATCCTTTTCTTCGGTATGAACATTTGTAATTATTCCTTTATACTTAGATTGTCGGCCACCTCATTGGCCTTTCTTGATGATAATGATTTCTTGTAACCCATGTTTTCTGGGTACATTCCAACTCAAGTTTTTCTACCTCCTTCCCATCACTGTTGGGTTAAAGCATTCTCCCTTAAGCTCTGCTGAAGGAGAAAATATAACTATCAGTCATTTCCATAAGTCATTGCTTCCACCTACCCGTGGGAACTTTATCACGTTCATTCCCAATCCTACTTAGGATACTTCTTTTCTTAGTTCTTTCTTTATCTTAGGATAATCTCAACCTTTATAGGTTCAACCCATACTTCCCCAGGGTTTCATACATGCCTCATCTGGCATTAATGTTACGATGTCATACATTCCTTACCAAACTTCCGTTTTTTGAAGTTCGGAATATTACCTTTTTCCTTGTAAGGTTTCATAGGCCATCCTTATCATTCCTCCGGTATTTTCTGGGTACCGGGTATATCAAAATGTCATTGATCAATACTTTAATAATTCTATCTATGTTCTTCCCAGAACTCTTTTTAATAATCCTTACCGGTCATTGTTGCCTTAGCAAGTCCAGCTCATATCATCTGAAGTCATAATGTCGTTATTAGGGTTAATGCCACCCCTTGTGCATTCCCCAGGGTTTGTCTTAATTTATGGATATCCTATCCTTAATTCAACTGCCAAGGAATTCTTGCATCTTATAATTGGCAATCAGATCATGTATCCTTAATAAAGGTCTCTTTTCAATCATTCTCATTTGATAATCGATCGGTGGTTTAATGCCACCCGCTTCTTTCAGATAGTTGTCAGCCTATTTGGCCTTCCAAAAAGGCAACGTATGCCTATCTCTTCTCTTACCGAACTTGTTAATGGTAGCAAGGATGTTCTGGAAGATATTGGTCGAGTTCAATGTGAATCTCTTAGTGCTTATCGTTCTTCGCAAAGGTACTTGCCTCAGACAAAATTTCTACAGCATACTGATCCATCTCTGACCATTTCCATACTCTCTTCATAAACCTTCATTGTTTATTTTCCTTAGTCATAATATATTCAGGGTATTTATAATACCCCAACATCAAACGTCTCAAGTCATTATACTTCTATTTTTACTCGTAGTCTTAGATAATCATATATACATGAATCACTTCAGTACGGGTGACCCCATCCCAAAAAGGTCTAGTGAATTCCCAATCAAAACATGGGTTGTTCAGCAGAAGATTCCTACGATCTCATTAATGTTTCCTTTATATCAGAAGCCCTTGCAGTCGGTGCTTTCTTAGAAGCAACCCTGCTTTGTCCTTTCATTGCTGGTCTAGTCACTCGATAATCCTTTGTGACTTGGCCTCAACTGGCCACACTAAAATAAAAATAAAAATATATGATTTTAGGGGTTGGCTAATAGCATTACTTTTCTAGCAATTGCCGGCATAGTGCCTTCTTCTTTGATACCTTTCTACCTTTCCAAAACTTTACTCCATATAAGTCTTAATCGACTACTCGGCACCGTCTCCGGTCACCTTTCCTCCACTTTTATCTTTTCAATTATTCTTATCAATCCTGCGTGCCACACAAGCTTACCATTCTTGGCACAACAGCCTTTTCATTTAAGTCAATCCTGGAATTTCTCAGTCCGGCTAGTTTCTTACTTACATTTCCTATTTTCGTCCAATCTCACTTCATCATTTTATCACTACCGTCGATTGTAATGCTCAGGGTCCGTTTACTAACCCATTTTACAGCATCCTTACCCAAATCACAGGGTTTGCTCCAATTTTTACTCTCTTCCATGACATTCTCTGATAATCAGAAAGACAAGGTTTGCCAAAATTCACCGAATTCCTTTCCAGACTCAGGGAAATTTTGATCAATCTACCCACCTACTGGTAACATTAAGGAGACCAGTTTCGAAACCTGAAGAATTAGTTCTATGAACCTCCAAGCAGGTGGAATCATAAGCAGTCATAGTTAACGAAATAATCATCATCAGATTGGAAGTTTACCCACTGGAGAGGAATCAATTATATCCATCCCTTAGAAGGGAATCAACCGTTTCAAACTGAAACCTGTCACAATATCCTGATACCTATACGTCCTGATATTCAATACTACCAAATGTCGGTCTACCTAACCCTTTATGCGAAGCGTCGTTGGAAGCACAAAGTCTTCTTTTTCCATTAAGCAATTCCAGCTCTTGGTCATTACCAATTTCACCTTTTAGCTCCAGGAAGATTTTCTCACATTTTTCTCTTTAACTGCTGATCGTATTACTTGATCTATTATAATTCCGCATCGGAATAAACTTAAGGTACTACTATAATCCATTCCAAAAGAAGAAGGAATTTAATATTCCTCTGAATCACATGCATCTAACGTTTCTGGTTCATCATTTAACTGAGTTGAATTAACTCTATACTCAGTCTCTGGCAGTAGTCTCATTACGAGTTCATCTTGACTCACTGGTCTTATCTTCCGGTAGGTCCTGAGATCATTGTATCGCTTACTACTTCCTTATATAACTTTATCCAATCATGCTGTCACTTCCCAATGTTTTCACTTTCTAACTGATTCATTCATAAAATGGACATTTTCCTGAATAAAACAATTTCATCAACCTCAATTTGGTTCCATAAATTACAACCTATGACATCTGCCTTCTCATGGCGAATTATTACTGACCATATTCATAATTATTCATTTATCAAATGATATGGCACTTACTGCCTCTTCTCAACTATTCCTAGGGACTCTGCTCCTCGTCCTATATCGCTGTCTTTGATAATCATACATCCCTCTAGCTCTTTCTTTGTTAAGATGAAAATCTCTAAGGATTCTCATATATTTCCGTATAAGATCTCAAGTAATTCTTCCAATCCTTCTTTCTTGCTGGTACCACATCTGGTAGTCCGGCTATGAATTCAACATGCATCTTCAAATCTCTTAATAATATCTCGGTTCTTTATACTCACTTTTCTGAGCACCATATCTTAATCATCACAGTCATTCTGGCTGCGACCCTCATTACCCAAGGGTAAGCTCCTTATCCTAACAGGATCTTCCTTATCTGCTGGAACCTCTTCCGGGTCTCCAGTAGGGTACTCCATTGAATTACCCGCTGATCTTCAGCATATAAAGCATCATCGCGCTGTTGCTCGTATGCCTCAAGGTCTGTCGCCTTACTCGTCGATACGATATCGAGCTAAGTTACTATCATTATACTTACGAGTTCCCATAAGGGTTTTATATGTCATCACTACATTAAGTAGTCCGACTATGAACTTGGCAAGAGTTCTTATTATCTTATTTAATTCATTGTTTTAACGTCACCTCATCTCTGGGGTTTATAACGTACGCTCTGATACCACTTCTGTAACACCCCCAGATCCGGGGTCCGGGATCCGGTGGTTACGGTTTCCAATTCTGTCCACAACAATTGAAGTTCCCTTAACATAAAATAAATTACGTCTCTATGACCCAACACAACAATATAAAACACACCCGTTATAGTCCCAGAGATGAAATCAGAGTAACAATCAAATTTTTATTAATCACATTATGAGTTCTTACAATCCAAAAGAATTTCAATATAAATACATACTCTTTGCCATCCATTTACATAAGTCATACTAGACTATATTCTTGGTACTGAAAGAATAAATATACCCTACCAATAGCTTCTTCTTCAGCTCTGGTAGTCTCATAGTCCTCGCCCGCGTCGAGTGCGCCTTGTGCGAGTCATCTGATCTAGCTGTTGTTGTGATATAATAATAAAGCAAGGGTGAGCAATAGTCCATCAACAATAACATATAACTGAACGATAATGTATAACAGTTCAAAAGTATCTTTCAAACCATATGCCATGCATTTACGGAAATGATGCCAGTATAATATGAACGATGAAGTTACAAGGTAACTTAAAGTATTTGTTTGTAGAAATATCTGCTACATCAAAGTAAGCGAGATATTCTTATTGTTATTAAGAAGAGGAACTTGCAAGAAAAGGGTTGCAATTCCAGTTATGACACTATTCCAACTCTGCCAACAGTAATCATGTTGCAGGAAATAAATAAATTTGGATGATGAACCAATGATGGAGTATTCACCGCGCCCGCTGTTCCAATCTTGATGATCAGTCGAGATCGTACAGCTCAATTTAGATTTACTACCGGTAGAAGGAAGAACTGACGGCTTTACTTGTATACCGCCTTACTAGCTCTCCCCGGCCAACGGTTGGGCCAAAGGGGATGGACCGGCGCTACTCGGCCTCTTACACGACTCCTAGTTCAAATAGAATTCATGATTCTGAATGTAACGTTCGTCCCCCTTTCCCCAAGTATAATACTTGTTGATAAGACTCCACAAAGTAGTCGTATCTAGTTGGAAAGGAAAATTTACCAATAACTCCCAAGCTATTACTTGGTAACGGATATCAACTTGTTCCAGTAATCTTACCCCTCGAAAGATGAGAAGGTAAGCAACGACTTAATGAGTCAACAGCACCCGAGTTGCGGGTGAAGGGAGTACTTTATGACCGGGAAGTCGACAAGATAAATAACATTTTCCAAGTAAGGTTCCCTTATTATTAAGGAGATAGACTCAAAGAAGAATGATGTCTGAGAACCTTTCTTGATATAAGAGTAATAATAATATGACTCCGAGATATTTTCTGTAATAATCGAAGAAGATAAACCTTATCGAGATTATTCTGAGTATGGAATAAATATTCAGAGAATATTTATTGAGTTAAAATATTTAAAGAATATTTGGGAATATGAAAGAATATCTTTAATCAGAGTATTTCTCAAAATAATCCCTGAAGAAATATCGGGAGAATATTTATTGAATAAATAAATATTTAAATGAATACTCACAACAATATTCATTAATTAATAAGACCTGAAAAGAATATTTAAGGTAATATTCATAATTAATTAGGAATTTAAATGAATATCCAAAAGTAATATTCATTTAATGAATAATATCCTAAAGGAATATCAAGTAATATTCATTTAGTAATCCAAGCTTTAAGGAATATTCGAGATAATATTCGATAATTAAATCAAGCTTCAGATGAATATTAAAATAATATTCATCAAGTATTTAATATCTTAAATGAATATTCAAAAGTAATATTTATTTAATAAAATAATATTCTAAACGAATATCCAAATAATATTCATTTAATAGTCTCATCTTTAGAAGAATATTCGAAATAATAGTCGATAATCAATTCGACTCTGAATGAATATTGAGAAATATTATTCGCTGAATAGTTACGTTCAAATAATTATTTGAAGTAAGGATCGTTAAAATAATTAGTCTCGAACGAATATTCAAATAATATTCGTCGCCCAAATAATAGAAAATATTTACTTAAATATTTTCCTCCGAGGTAATCTCGATATATCAAGGAATATTGACTCCCGGTCTATTTTTGATTAATAAGATGTATACGCCCTTCTATGAGGGTCTTACAATAACCGGCTTTTAACTGATATATAACTATCTAGCTTATAAGTCAACAATAACATTCAGGGAACAAGTATATCAATTCAACTTGAAAGTAGGCATGCATGCAATGGCATATGTATATCAGCAATCATATATATATATATATTTATTCAATCACAACAACAGCCTAAAAGAAGGGAATTGAAACTTGCCTGGTAGTCGAGTACGGTAAGGGGTAGTGGTAGCGGGTCCCGGTTCAGCTTGGTGATCTATAAATAGCCAAGGCATTCGGGATTAATCACTTAACATATTAAAAGTTAAGTTATACTTAATTCGAAACACGTTCTCGAGTTATCTCGTTATACCCCTTTTAGTGGATCACTTTTATCACTGATCCGACCCGACATTCTTTCGTTAATACGACATGTCATTGTACTTATACTTGGGACATACTTAAGTCATATGAGTTCTAAAGTCGATCGTTACGAACCAATACTATACTCCGAGTTTTATCGTTCGTTTTCTAAGCGTTTTACCAAGGTTATAACCAAGCGGGTTTTTAGGGGTTCGTTCGCGTTTAACCTTGACTCGAACATTTTTAATAAATCGAAAAATGATCCTTTTGACATACGGTTTTCTTTCACGCCTTCCTTTTTACCTCTAGTATTTATTTACCAAGATTCGCCATGACGTTACATAGTTTACGAGGGTTCAATTACAGTTACGAACTTTCGTTTACGGATTCGAACTACTTTTAGTAATTTGGTCATAAATCCTAAACCGTAAGTCCGTTTCACGTGATCTTTATATCAAAACGAAGCTTAGAACATTACCTATCCTATCATGGCAGATAAGGTCTCTGGATAGTAGGGGTTCGACATGGAAAATGGCATACAAAACATGGTATTGTAAAATCGGGCATTATAACGGCTATAAATCGAATATCTACCAATTTCGAATCTTCCCATAAACATAGTATCCAACCCAAACATCATATACATGACTAATACACATGAACTGAGGCCAAGCACTGCCTTTCCGTTCATCTAGCTATTTACATCATTAATCCAAAATCCATACATAATCATGCTTATAATCTTAACATAACCATAACTAAGTTATAACTATCATAAACATGCTTAAATCTCAAACAAGGGTTAGGGTTTCAAGAGCTTTATACCTTCCTTAGATAGTGATATAGCCTTACTAAGCCTTGTATGGTCCTTAGGAGTGATTATGCTTGCTAGATTAACCATGGAAAATCAAGAAAACAAAGTTAGTACTTGATGAACACTATTCACCCTCCTCTTGTTTGATTTTTTTGAAAATGGAAAAGGATGAGTTTGAAGCTAAGATTTTGAGGAGATAAGTTTTATGAAATGTAAGACTCACCTTAATTATTTCAAGAGCAAAAAATGGTGGGAAGGTGGAGTTTGGATTTGGAATTTATGTTGAGGCCGAATGGAATGGAAATGGGGGGGAGTGTTCTTGCTCTTTTCTTTGTATTGGTTGATTGTAATAATGTTTAAAGTGATTTTGTGAGATAATATCTCATCCAAGTGGTGCTAGTGGAGTGTGATGCATTGGATGAGGTAATTAGCATGGACAAGTGTTGTGTTTTCCATGGTTGAAAGCTTAACCAGTGGTTTTTGATTTCTAAGTACTAGTTATGCTCCAATTAATCTAGTTACTCTTGCCCACTTGGTTACTAGATATTTATACTAGTAGCTTGCACAAGACTCTTGCTTCCTCTGCTTGTTTCTGTGTCCGGTTATTACCCGTTTCGATTGATCGTTCGTGGGAATATTTCACGGATTTCTAATTAGGGTTTACCGGGAATCCTCTTTAATATTAATACTTTCATTCTCCATCTTTCATTCTAACTTTCCAATTTATATTCCTTAAATCTATTCGTTAAATACTTAAGGTTATCAGTGTCCAGGGAACTCTCGGAGAAAATAAAAGTGCGGTTTTTCAGAATCCGACAGCTTTTACATACATTTATTTTCCCCCTGGATCACTAATACGAATTCGGAAATCCGTTCCGAATGCTTCTATATAGTGTCGTCTCATAATATTATATACTCCCACCAAAACACTATTCATTCTGTATTCTTTACTTGTTCTCTTAGGGTGGTACAATTGTCCGTATTCTCTTTCGATCGTTCCTTATCCTTTTTACAGAACTACTGGATTAATCGTTACCGATCTGGATGACATGAGAATATTCTCCTGCTTGAAATTGCCATATCTTATTCCCTTAGAAGATAGATTATTCTTACCTATGTTGTTACCCTTTAGCATTCTTCAAGACATAGAAATAATAAAGTCGAATTCCAGTCATTCTTTCCAAATATCAATTATTACATTGTCGCCATAACCACTCCTCAGTGGTTTCCTACCTTCATTCTTAAATTAAAAATAATAACATCCCAAAATATCAAATCCTCAAAGTTAATATCTCAATTCTTGGATTATAATAATCTTTAATCCACTGTCCGGTCAAATATTATACCGAAAAGAATTTGGAATTTCTGAATTCCGATCGTCTCTGCATTCAGTTATTTCCTCCGCGTATTACTAATATGACTTCGAAACATCCATATCACGTCCCGTACATAGGGTGGAGTGAAAAGTTTTCCAACTTACAAAATCACTATTCATCCACCAAATTACTATGCACGTACAGGAAACACTATGCACGTACGGGAAATACTATGCACGTATGGGAAACACTATGCACGTATGGGAAACACTATGCACGTACTCATTTTCCTTCAAGGATCCATTAGCTCCTTCCTGGATGGTAGATTATTCTTATTTAGGTCCTCAACCATCGAATTACTCTATTCTGACAATATACCAATGCATCAGGATCATTGTCCAAAGCAATATCCATTCATTACAATCATTGTTCTTTGAAACCACCATTCATTAGAGCTGGTGACCTTGTTGTCGGAATCATTGTTCCCCATTTTATCATTACTTAATAAAAAGTTTTAATTATATCCAAAATTTGGGGTTCTTACAATTACTCTATTCGAGAACTCATGGAGTCAACAAGTCAAAGCATCATTCGAGTTCTCTAAGAGTCAACAAGTCAATGATCTATTCGATATCTCAAGGACTAAAGAAGCTATTCGACATCTCAGGGATTCGATATGTCAAAATGCTCTATTCGATATCTCAAGGAGTCCCAGAGAAAAGAGCTATTCGAGAAGTAATTCGATATGTCAATATAACACTATTCGAGAACTCAGAGTTATCGATTAAGTCAATTCGAGTTCTCGAATTAATCACTTAGCCACTTCTCGAATACATTCTTGGAGACAAAATACTGAAGAATTGTACAAGTCAGAAAACTGCAACAAGCCAAGACGATTTATTTGACTATGTACTATAAAGCAGATTGGAAAGCCTACAAAGAAGCTTGGAGAGATAAGACAAAGAGACAAGGAGCTAAAGAAGTGGATCTGAACAGGCTTTGCAAAGTCAAATCTGTAGTCGTTTGGACTCTTACTCAAATAAGATAGACCGACTGGAAAGTACTTTGTTTACCTACCTTATTTGTAGTAAGTAGGTGTATCCATGTCTATAAGGATACAGCCTCACTTCCTTAGCTGTAAGAGATAAGTTTTTCAATATACATCTCAAGAAATATCTCTCTAAGAAAAACGAAGCTGAGAATACTACCATTTGTATTCACAGATTGTAGCAAAATCTTTATCTAATAAAATATTAGATTAAAGTGATATTGTGTTGTGTTTGTTTTTGTTATCTGTACTTACATATCTCACACATTCAACACATATCTTGCTGCAAAGATTCAAGAACAAAGAAAAGTTCAAGAATCCTTTCACCCCCCCTCTGTATTCTTTTACCGTATTCAATACTCAACATTTTACAGAACAACTTTTTTCCTTAAAATCAAAACCTAAGAAATAGAAAAAATTCCAATATATACTTTCTATAGACTTTCTAAAATTTATGGAGTTTTATAAAATGAAAACATATCTTATTTTCTCTTTATATTATAGATGCTCCTGTATTTATTTAGGATTCCTGCATGAGAATGTTCTTTTATTATGTTAACACATCAATTCTTTTCTGTATAAATACGATTACTTTTTTTATGACAATAGTATTGGATTTATAAATAAATTTTCCTAATATAAGTCTAATTAACATATATGAAAAAGTATAATTTAAGAAGATCGTACTTTCTATAAAATATTTAATTATATGCCTGCTCTATATATTCAAAAACCTATTCTACTTCTAATAAAACTTTTATTTATATATTTTTTCTATAAATTCGAATTCTTATTCTCTATAAATTCGAACTCCTATTCTACTTCTAATAGAATTTTTATTTATATATTTTTTCTATAAATTCGAATTCTTATTCTCTATAAATTCGAACTCCTATTCTACTTCCAATAGAACTTTTAATCATATGTCTTATAAATACTTATTCTACTTCTAATAGAACTTCTAATCATATGTCTTCCTTATAAATTCGAACCCTTCTCCTCTATAAATTCGAACACTTATTCTACTTTTAATATGTTAAATGACATTTTTATATTTATTAGTGTTTAAAATTCTAAAATTCTAAAAAATTAGAAAAATAGATTGAAACGATCTTAGAGCGCCACCTAATCTCTAGGATCGAAATTCCAACTTCATTACATATTATTGATGATACTTATCTTACGGAACAACTTTTTCCTTAAAATCAAAACCTAAAAAATAGAGTGAATTCCAATTTATACTTTCTCTAGACTTTATAAAATGAAAACATATCTTATTTTCTCTTTATATTATAGATACTCCTGTATTTATTTAGGATTCCTGCATGAGAATGTTCTTTTATTATGTTAACACATCAATTCTTTTCTATATAAATACGATTACTTTTTTTATGACAATAGTATTGGATTTATAAATAAATTTTCCTAATATAAGTCTAATTAACATATATGAAAAAGTATAATTTAAGAAGATCGTACTTTCTATAAAATATTTAATTATATGCCTGCTCTATATATTCAAAAACCTATTCTACTTCTAATAAAACTTTTATTTATATATTTTTTCTATAAATTCGAATTCTTATTCTCTATAAATTCGAACTCCTATTCTACTTCTAATAGAATTTTTATTTATATATTTTTTCTATAAATTCGAATTCTTATTCTCTATAAATTCGAACTCCTATTCTACTTCCAATAGAACTTTTAATCATATGTCTTATAAATAATTATTCTACTTCTAATAGAACTTCTAATCATATGTCTTCCTTATAAATTCGAACCCTTCTCCTCTATAAATTCGAACACTTATTCTACTTTTAATATGTTAAATGACATTTTTATATTTATTAGTGTTTAAAATTCTAAAATTCTAAAAAATTAGAAAAATAGATTGAAACGATCTTAGAGCGCCACCTAATCTCTAGGATCGAAATTCCAACTTCATTACATATTATTGATGATACTTATCTTACGGAACAACTTTTTCCTTAAAATCAAAACCTAAAAAATAGAGTGAATTCCAATTTATACTTTCTCTAGACTTTCTAAAATTTATGAAATTTTAGAAAATGAAAACATATCTTATTTTCTTTTTATATTATAGATACTCCTGTATTTATTTAGGATTCCTGCATGAGAATGTTCTTTTATTATGTTAACACATCATTTCTTTTCTTTTTAAATACGATGACTTTTTTTTATGACAACGGTATTGAATTTATAAATAAATTTTCCTAATAGAAGTCTAATTAACTTATATAAAAAAGTATAATTTAAAAGATCGTACTTTCTATAAAATATTTAATTATGTCTGCTCTATATATTCAAACACCTATTCTACTTCTAATAGAACTTTTATTTATATGTTTTTTTTTATAAATTCTTATTCTTATTCTTTATATTATTGATGATACTTATCTTACGGAACAACTTTTTCCTTAAAATCAAAACCTAAAAAATAGAGTGAATTCCAATTTATACTTTCTCTAGACTTTCTAAAATTTATGAAATTTTAGAAAATGAAAACATATCTTATTTTCTTTTTATATTATAGATACTCCTGTATTTATTTAGGATTCCTGCATGAGAATGTTCTTTTATTATGTTAACACATCATTTCTTTTCTTTTTAAATACGATGACTTTTTTTTTATGACAACGGTATTGAATTTATAAATAAATTTTCCTAATAGAAGTCTAATTAACTTATATAAAAAAGTATAATTTAAAAGATCGTACTTTCTATAAAATATTTAATTATGTCTGCTCTATATATTCAAACACCTATTCTACTTCTAATAGAACTTTTATTTATATGTTTTTTTTTATAAATTCGAATTCTTATTCTCTATAATTTCGAACTCCTATTCTACTTCAAACACCTATTCTACTTCTAATAGAACTTTTATTTATATGCTTTTAATATAAATTCGAATTCTTATTCTCTATAAATTCGAACTCTCATTCTACTTCCAATAGAACTTTTAATCATATGCCTTATAAATACTTATTCTACTTCCAATAGAACTTCTAATCATATGCCTTCCTTATAAATTCAAACTCTTCTCCTCTATAAATTCGAACACTTATTCTACTTTTAATATATTAAATGATATTTTTATATTTATTTGTGTTTAAAATTCTAAAACTCTTCTCCTCTATAAATTCGAACACTTATTCTACTTTTAATATATTAAATGATATTTTTATATTTATTTGTGTTTAAAATTCTAAAATTCTTAAAAATTAGAAAAATAGATTGAAATGATCTTAGAGCGCCACCTAAGCTCCCACGTATCCTAATTTATATATATATTGATTATGTGTCATTAAAATATTTTTTAAAATTATTAAATTATTAATTTTCACGTAATATTATTGACTTATAATTTAAAATTTATTAAAATGTTCGCTACTACTATTTTAAGGAAAAAATGATCAAAATACCTTATTTTTTTATATTATTTGTCCAAAATACCCATTTTTAGAAACATTAACCAAACCAAAATACTCATTTCAGTCACATACTCCATTTGCAATGGATTATCAGTCTAACCCAATGGAACATCAGGAGTGATCCTCCACTAGGAGTATCGGATGTTCATATGCTCCGCTACAAATGGAGTATCCGGTAATGGAGTATGTCCCCATCACTCTTTTGGAAATGGAGTGTTATATTAATACTCCACTATTGGAGTATCTTGTGGGTATTTAGGATCATATTTACTAAATACAGATTTTGGATATGTTTTTCTTAAAGTTAGGTATTTTGGCATTCACCTATTTTAAACTTAATATAATAGACAAGGATTTTCTAAAATTAAAAATTAAAGTAAATCTACTTTTCTAAAACTTATTGAAAATTTTAGACAACAGTTTTAAGTTTTAAATTAGATAAATTCGGTACATGATCATCAAAATGAAACCTTTTGTTAAATCTATTATCTATATCTATACTAATATATAATAAGCAAATTAGGGTATAAATTGGTTGTTTGGTTCAACCATTTAAAAGAATAGTGACCGTTAAATATTTAGTAAATAGATGATAATCGTTAATTTAATAATAAGGAATATTCTATATTTAAATTCCTGTTCTAAAGATCCAAGGTTCGAATCTCGTCAACAACAAATTTACATTAAGATTTTATATTATTAGTTCTAAACAATACATGTCATTTATTAAATAACTATTGCTATTACTAATAATTTTATTATTTAATATTACAAAATTAAATTATATCCATGATAAATTATTATACTCTACAGTATTTTGTTTAATCATATAATTTTAAAAATATTTAAAAGTAACTCGTGCTTTGCACGGGCTATAAGCTAGTATATATATAATACAACATAGGGGTTTGTATGAGTAATTTAATTCTTTGGACCATTTTATCCTTTTGTTTAGTATATTTTTTAAAGTTCATGAACTTCTTACTCATCATATGTAAATGTCAATATTTGTAATTTATTTTTATTTAAAAATTATTTATTGTGACACAAATGTAAATATTTGCAAATACATATGTTAATAACAAAGAGATCTCTTAGGGATCTCAGTGCAGTCCATAGGTTCAGTGGCGGGTGTGTGTATTTGAACATATATCAAAAATATTGAGGTCTACAATACATATATACGTAGTCCCTGATAACATCTCTATCAAAGGATCCCACTCTAGACCCACTGGTCTTTTCTTTTGGTAGACTCTGAGATCACTGTATCGCTCGTTGCAACCATATTCAACTTCTCTTGAGTCCCTCTGTTAATTCTACTTGTTTGTTCTCTAAGTTGAACTACCATGCTCTAGCGTCCGAATCATGCGTGGAATTATCTAGCACGCTCGTCTTATGATAACATTCTCGTATAACACATGTAAAATTCG
This sequence comes from Saposhnikovia divaricata, assembly GCA_036435485.1. Taxonomy (NCBI): domain Eukaryota; kingdom Viridiplantae; phylum Streptophyta; class Magnoliopsida; order Apiales; family Apiaceae; genus Saposhnikovia; species Saposhnikovia divaricata. The sequence goes on from CM071594.1 coordinate 86,208,776, forward strand.
CCATCAAGGGTAATGAAATCCACAACGACATAGTGACCAACTTTCAGGTAAACCTGTTACTTATCGAAAATCGGATCTTATAGCCAAAGTAAAAGACTTTCATTATTCCAAGTACTAAGTACCCTTAATTATGTAGGGAAGTCTAAACTTCTTGATTCTTAAAATGCCGCCTCCTAAACTGTGGAGGACTATGGGCCACAAAATTTATACCAGCCTAGTCATCCGATCATATTGGCAATATCGCTTCTACCTCAGCTGCTCTTGAGATTTCGCTCTGCTTCCTATATCATTACCAATGATAGGTCATGTACGACTCTCAAACCTCTATTCATCATTCTGAAGGTCTCTAAGGATTCTATCGACCCTAGTATAATGCCTCCAGTCAACACTCCAGTCCATTCTACTCACCGGTACCTCTTCCGGTAGTCCAATAATAAGTTTACTACGATCTCTTATGTCATTCTCCTACTTAGACTTAACTCTCAACACTCTCGTTTCTGAGTACTGTAACTTATCGCTCTGATACCATTTATGTGGCGCCCCCAAATCCGAGGTCAAAGATTCAGGTCGTCACATCACCATCCAACCATATCATACCTGTATTAACTTTACAACTCAACAATACATCCATCCAGACCTCAATCTTACGCATAAACAAGTTAGAGCCTCAGAAACGATAATCAAAAGTAACACTAAATATTACAATTCATCTGTACAATCCAGAATCTTACGCACTTCCACTTATACAACTACACTTGAAGACAAGTCTTACTATTATAGTTGAAAACCTATCAGACTTACTCTGTAGTATTTATCAGGAACTAAATCATCTCCGGGGTAAATCTTCTACTCCTCTTCTGCTGGTGCGGAGTTAATCGGCCAAATTCTTCTCTTTCTGAAAAGTTTTTATAAAGCAAGAATGAGCTACATAATGCTCAGCAAGTTCACCATTTTGAAAAATAATAATGTGGTTTATTTCGAAAACATTCCCAACCGTATGGGTATATATCTCAGATTTCAAAACATAATTGGACAATATATATGTCCGAGTTTGAATAAAAAATTTATACTCACTAAGGAGCTTTAAGAATAACATATGAACCCTTTATAAGGTTCCCATTTCAATATATCTCAAGTTTGGAAATATATATACATATGAGTACATCATTTTCGGCAAAACACTCTACAGTTAACATACTGTACAGGGAATACATCATTGCAAACCTCTTTTCTTCCATTAGCTTAGAAGGTTTCTCATTCAAAAACATTTCATTCTTTGAAATAATTGCAAGAGTGCACTAACACGTGCCAATCTTTATAGAAAATCTTGCAGTTCTAGATACTGCACGATGTCAATATATTTCTTATCAAAAACCCCACTATCGGCAACTTGGCACTTAGGCCCAAGAAGCAGTGTTTGAGTATTTTTCCAAAGTGGAGGATGGGACTGGAAGAAAACATAAAAACCTGACAAGGATTGACGATGATCAGTCGCCACAACCAAGTCCAACAATCCGCAGGTCTTCTCTACCTATAGAAGGATAGAAACTACATCCGTAACTATCCTCGGGTGAAAACTACATCCGTAATCACCCTCGATGAAAACTACATCTGTAATCATCCTTCGGCAACACCTGGGCCGGAATAATAATTGATGGACCGCCTGGTTCACGGCCGCTTACACATCCCGGGAATCGTTCGTCAATGATTCCCACACCTGCCAGAGTCCTTTTTTTTCTTTTCTTTTCAAAAATCATTTTGATAGAAAATTTGAGTAGATGAAGTTCGACCTCAGTCGACCGATAATTCTTGAAATACGTACAAGAAGTAAAACCTGATCGGGGGTTTTCGAAAATGTTTTGGGTTCGAAAGAGTTCGAGTTTGAAAACGCTAAAGGTATCTTGGATTAGTTTTGTCTTTAAAATGATGAACAATAATTAATAAATGATATTTTGAGTTTTAATATAAACAATTAATAAAATAATTATTTAATTAAAATAAGCTTTTAATCCAAGATAGATATTTTTGAGTATTTTTAACAACGTAAAATAATAAATACTAAGTATACGATACTTCCCGAATGACTCTTCGGGTTTTCGTAATTTAATCATGATACAATAATATACCGCTCCCCGGTCAATAGTATATTTGGACCGCTACGACCTCTATTGCTAGAGTCATTGTCCGAAGGAAACACTTTCATTCTAAGTTCAAGGGTGTACAAACACATATGCATAAATCTCAAACTTCATCATAATCTCGTAAAGCATAAGCATATAATACGTTTGGAAGCTACAAACACAACAGTGAAAATCCTTATATATAAGTTTTGAAAAGTAAACTTGCCTTGGTTAGGGTGGGGTGGTCGAGCTTGCGACGTGGAACGAAGATCTATACATAATCAATATTCGTACGTTAGTACCTTAACAACACTACTTAATCGTAAGGTTTTAAAGGATGTTAGACCAACTTAACGACTCCAATTTGTGACAACTAACCCTCCCATATGACCATGTCATCACTTTATCACATTCGTTACCCATTCGACTCGAATCCATTCCTCAAACTTGAAACACAAGTGAGTACTCTTAAAACTACGTTAAACTAACCTCCTAGGTGATTTTTCACTCGCGCGCACTTCGCTTTAACATTTTTATAAAATTGAAAAATACAATTTTACTCCAATTCTTTTTGGACAGCCTTCACAACTGTATAATCTGACTACCCTCAAATTTTCATAACACTAGCATAATTTTAAGGGGTCCTAACTCACTTCACAAGTGGACAACACAGTGCAGTCCGAATTCCAGAACCACACTGCACTAATCCGGCCATAACTCAAAATCTATACATCACCTAGTCATGAACCTTATATTTCTGGAAACTAAATTCAATTATCTTTCCAACCATATAAATTAGGTCCTCGGGTGACAAGATTTAGGGGTTTAAAACCCTCTCACAAGACAGTACATACTCCCAGGATTTAACACAGCACACATCTTTTCTTAAACATTCAAGAACCCACTTTATACATCACATCTACCATCAAAACCACCAAGATTTGTCTCTATAGCATACATTGGGTTATATACACTAAGTACAAGCTTTAAAATCACATCAACAACATATAACCTTAAGATTTTCATCATCCATAACTCCTACAACCAAGATATGCACTAAAACTCTTAGATCTAACATTATAAACCATAAACAATCCATGACTAAGAGTGGTTAGAGTTTTATACCTTCCTTGATGTGTGTAATAGCTTTCTAATCCTTGTATAATCCTTGTATAGCCTTGGGTAAGCTTGAATGATCAAAAGGAATGAAGAAAACAAAGTTAGTAATTCGGAGTTATTAGAACCCGACTGAAAGATCATGGAAAACGAGGCCCTTACCGAGCTTTTCTGATTGAGGCTTCTAAAGGAAAGTTGTAGAGCATCTTAAAAGATTTCCAACAAGCTAAAGAACACCAAATTTCATTGAGTAATGAAGGAGATATGGCCGTTTGAAAATCAGTACATAAGCTGTCTAGGATTCTGGGCAGCTCGGTTCTTCAACTTTGGGAGGAGATTTGACTAGGCTATACTCATCATCTTGACATGAAATTTTGAGCGAAAGTTCTTCATAGTATGAGGGATCTGTGGTAAAAATATGGTGATTTTATCATTGATATAAATTGAGATATGAATTTTCTTCTTGAGAGTGTTTCTGCTAGAAGCTTGGAAAAATGGAGAGAAATGGAGTGTTTTGCTTGCTTCTTGGTTACTTGAAAGGTCAAGTGACAAAATAATGTGATATCTAGATATTATTAGAGATGTATGGCTGATCTTATCACCTTGGGGTTTGTGCAAGGAGTATTGGACAAGCTTGCTAATTGTTTTGTTTCTTGTTTGATGTGTGGTTTGAATTATGGGATGTATTATTGATATGTATTGATATGTATATCATTCACATGTCTCCACCCTAGTCTAGTAGCCTAGGTTCAAGCCATACCTCCTTGTCCCCTAAAGTATGGTGCACATTCTTTACACTATTCATCTAGTTACTTTTTGCTTTTTAGTTTACTCTCCTAATTATCTAGTTACATGATACTTGCATGTAATATCATTCCTTGTATTTTTATTTCTCCACCAATGGTTGTCACTTAATCCTTAATTCCTCAAAATTAATATCTCATTTCTTGAATATAATAATATATAATTCACTGCCCGGTCAAATATTACACCAGAGTACAAATTGGAATTTCTGAATTCCGATCGTCTTTACATACACTTATTTGCTCCGTGAATCACTAATATGACTTCGAAATATCCATACCATGTCTTGTACATAGGGTGGCGTGAAAATTTTCTTGGTCCTCAAAATCACTATTCATCCATAAATTACTATTCACGCATGACCAACAAGATTCACGTATATACTTATTCTTAATAAGAAAAGTTTTAATTCTACCGAAAATCTGGGTTCTTACAGTCTCCTCTCCTTAAAAAGATTCCGTCCCGGAATCAGTTTAGGAATCACTGGGGTTACTCCTTCTTTGTTTCACTCTTTTAACTTCTAGGTGGATTCTTCCACATCTTGATTTTCTCACAATTCCTTATTAGTTTGAAAACCTTATTCCTCAGTACTTGTTCTTTTCTATCCATGATTTCCACGGGTTGCTCCACATAGGTCAAGTCTGGTTGTAGGTCCACTTGGTCGTACTCTATCACATGCCGATAGTCGGCATGGTAGGGTCGTAACATAGACACATGAAACACATTATGAATTTACTGTAAGCTTGGGGCAAGGCTAACTTCCCAATACGCCTCAAAATCTAAAAAGGTCCAATAAACCTCAGACTTAGCTTCCCTTTCTTACCAAACCGCATCAATCCTTTCCAGAGGGATACCTTTAGCATCACGAAGTCTCCCACCTCATACTCCTTTGATATCTCATAAAATTTGACCATTCGAAATAATGGGTTTCAAAAACAATAATGACTTTTACATACACTCGTCTATACCGTAAAGACGTAATATCAATTCGAAATCTTCATTTAATAATTCGTACATATCGTGATTACAAAATTTTCTCATCCACCCATAAAATTACTATTCATCCAGGTTTTGAATATTCACGAAAATTAGGGCTATTGCAGTCATCTCCTTAAAAGGATTCTATCTTAAGAACCTAAGGAAAATAGTTGTGGATACAATTCCAACTTTACCCTTTCCAACTCTCAGGTTGACACTTCAACCCTTTTGTTCTCTCACCTGGGTCTCACCAACGCTTTAATGTTGTTTCTCAACGCATACTCTCCTCGACCTGTATTCCTTATCGGTTGTTCTATGAATGAAAATTTCTATCCCAATACTTATACATTCCTCTACTACCTTGTTCATAGTATCCGTGTTGAGTCCTTCTATCGTTGGCCCGTGAATACTTTGTGGTCAAGTTTTATAATCTAAGGCAACGTCAATACGCATGGTATTCCTCATATTCCTTGGCTTGATTAGCACGCATGTGTTGCCTCCTGTCAGCCATTACCACTTGCTATGGATACTGTATAGTCTTCGGTATACGTCGAACCAGTTCAGCTACTATGTCCCTCGTTCATTGACTTCTTCGTAACGCAAGAAAAGTGAAACTTCTTCTTTCGCAGTACGCTCTACAAGAGACATCCTTACGTTCGCATGGTGACGATCGTGATAAGAACATTCATTTCATGGATAAGTTTTTATTCTCGACCGTACCGTGAAACCTAAGGCACGACACTAAATATAAATTCGATCGTCTGGACAATTCTTCTTCCCTGTCCGTCAGCCACAGATCAAATTAGTACATACGCTCAATCTCTTTGTTAAATATACTTGAAAGCACCTTCAATATTCGAAGTTTAACTTTAAGTCTTTATCTGACGTAATCACTGCAGAAGTTTTATATTGCACCATCATCTCTTCCGTATATAAATCGATAATCTTCTAAATGGAAAGTCTCTCGCAGGTAAATCACTTGGTTCAACAATTATGAATCAACTAGGGCCATCTCTTGGCTCGGTCTTCGACGACCTGCTTATGAAATTCATTATAATTCTGTCCATGTTCAAGAGTTTCTACAGGCGGAATTAATCCACTAGATCTCTATCATTCTACTTTTGACATGTCGCGTTTGTACTTAATAGTTTGCCAATACCATTCTTCATATCCGTTTGCTAAACATTCTCTTAATTCTCTATACATCTTTGTCCTTCCCCATAATTTAGTCACTTTCCTCTAACATTATTCTTTATTTTATATACTCTATTTTCTTGGTCAATACTGACTGAATTCCAATTTCGAATAATCCCTTCTATAGGTATCGGCCACCACACTGGCCTTTCCTGGGAAATAAAAAATTTCTCCATTATACTCCATGCTCCCTTTCGTCACCTTCTCTTTCTTATGTTTAGTTCTAATATGAAGATATACTTATGGCACTTTTGGAAAACTTTCACACTTTTCTCATAAAGTTAACGTCTCAGTTTTATGCGTGAACGCCATCATGACTAATCCCAGACTCATGGTTAGTATATCCTATCCCGTAACCTTTATGTTGTTTAGAAGTATAGGCTATCATCCCCTTTCTACTGCATCAGCACACCTCTTAAACTCTTGAAAGACGCATCATCGTGACTCTCAAAGTCCTCTTTTTATCATCAAGTATAGCTAACAACGAGGTTGTTGCTAATATCTCATTTCATTCCAAAACTTTGTTCATTAATCCATAAAGGCTTCTGACTCATTAGTCCACTCAAATGATACTACCATAATTTTATAACGTTTATATTAGTGTGAAATGCCAACTTTGGCACAGTACAGAGGTCGATCTTGAGTTGGTGAAACCCGCTTTTCAACCTTATCTTTGAAAAACAACTACGCGTTTTAACTGGTCAACAATTCCTACATCTCCAGTTAGGGGTATCGATTCTCGATGGTATATGTAAGATGTCATACGCTCGTCCTCTTTCACAACTGGCGCCAATCAGTCTGAGGCCTGCATGCTGCTGCGATTCCCAATAAACTTGATTAGGTGGTAATCTCGAAGGATCATTGGGATATATCCATGCATCCATTTGCTATTAGGGGCCTTTTAAACTTTATGTCTCTCTATGTGCATCAATCCCTTTAAGCTAAGTAAAGCTTCACATTCTTTCCACGATATTTCTTCCTTTCTTGTCCATCTCACTTCCATGTTTGTTTCCTCTAAGGATATGTCTTACATCGCAATCGATTGGAATTTCTTGGATCAGGAAAAGGCTTGGTAACTCCAGAATTCATTAATATAACATCCTGACAACGGTTGGTAGGAGCGTACTCCCAACCACCTCATCATTTCTTATAACTTTCCTCACATTAATATTAAAGGTCTTGTGGTATGCCCCGACATGTTATTTCTACTTTAATAATTACTCGGCATAACGCACTGGCTGCACAATTACAACATTTGGTTTTTGATCTCATATTGGTGTAACGGTTCATAATTGTATCTCCCGTTCACCTTAGAGTAATCACTTTGAAAGGAATGGTTTCAAAATAACAAGGTCCAATAGATAATTTCAATAAGAATTCCACATTGGAAGTTCCAAGAATGTTGATGGTTCCAAATACTAGGAGTCTCGATTTTCGGAGATGTAAGGATGGACAGAAAGAGTACAACAAGGTTTATTCCTTCAGGTCCTGATAATTCTGTAATATGATATCATAGAGAATGTTGCACGAGGGCAATGATTGTTGGATACAAAAGTCATAAAGATGGTCTTTATACAATTCTTACATCGGGTGGATACTTTTCCTCCTGAATAATAAGAGGAAATCTAAAGTCGCATTGATGAAAATCAGCCAATAGAAAGCAATTCTACTCCATGAAAATTAAAGAATGAAGTAGTTTGTCATTCAAGTAATCAATGGTTTCAAATGAATTCTCATTGTATGAATGAAAGAATAAAATATTCAAGTGATATAAAGTCTGATACGAAGATGGGTAAGAGTTCAAGTCGAGTGGGCGACCTCACTAGGTCTCAATCAAGTTATTCATCGAACTTTCATCATCATGCTTTACCGTAGGCAAAATGCATGGCAGAATTGCTGAATAAATTAAATTGGGAGTTGGACCAGGAAAACAATAACTAGTCCTTTTCAAGAAACACTAGCAACTAGCTAGACAAAATTTGCTAGTCCACCTGTTTGAGACATCACCACTAGCTAGGACAATTAGCTAAATGTTCTTCATAATGACACATTGGTGACTAGTCAGAACAATCAACTAGTCATTCATATTGACATATCAACTAGCCGGTTTCGATTGGCTAGAATGAAATCTCAACATCGTAGCCACTAAAGAAACTTTAGGCTACTCGGACCATGAATTGAAATAAGAGGTTAATAAATTTGAAAAAGGAAAATATATAATTTGAAGGGAATGTTCTAGGTATCGGAACAATCGATAACCTCTCATCAAATATTACTTATCAGTGAAACGGTCCACCCAAGGGTGCCTCCGTACACATGCTTTATCAGATCCTACAATAGAATTAAATTCGAAATACCGATATCAAAATGATATCCTTACTATTATTTCAATGTACGATGTACAATCTCATCTTGAATAGAAGAATATAATTCAAGAGGGATGTCTGGACAATAGATCATCCATGTCCTCAGTAATTTCTTAAATATTTATGAGCTCAACTGAAGAGTGCAAGTATGAAAGAAGCAATCAAATATCAATATTCGTTAATTAATATTCATCGATTAATTAAGGAAATATTTGTTGAACATTCCTTGGATAATTGAAAGAAAGTGTAAATAAGCCTGAGCCGAACAAGATCATCATAAATTTTTGAATAGAATGTTCATGGATCAAATAAAATTACTTCGGATAAGTCCTGCTTTAGGGAAAGTATATTACTGGTTGTTATTCCACAAGTTTGAAGTAGAAAGCTAGAAGGGTTACCTGATATAAACTAATCGAGGTAACATGGTTAGTGAAAAGTTTAAAATGAAGTAGTGCACCAGCCGGTAGTTACCAAAATAAGTTAATAATCATTCATGTATCTCATTATCACCATTATGAGGGTAACTCCATCTCTTTGTCTTCGTAATACAAGACACCAACTAGTGCGTCTCTCAATCATCATCTTAAAGTCATTTATCGAGTTAGGGTTTCACAAATATATCTGTCATTTCCGTGCTTTATCTTGAAGACCAAGATTCACATCATTCCGGGGACACCTGCTAAGTCCATAGGGTCCTACTTCATGCCTTCCGACATGAATCACAAGTGGCCAGTTCCTCCTGGGAACAGATCAAAGAGATCTCCTCAGGGATCTCAGTGCAGTCCATAGGTTCAGTGGCGAGTATGTGTATGTGAACATATATCAAAATTATTGAGGTCTACAATACATATATACGTAGTCCCTGATAACATCTCTATCAAAGGATCCCACTCTAGACCCACTGGTCTTTTCTTTTGGTAGACTCTGATATCACTGTATCGCTCATTGCAACCATATTCAACTTCTCTTGAGTCCCTCTGTTAATTCTACTTGTTTGTTCTCTAAGTTGAACTACCATGCTCTAGCGTCCGAATCATGCGTGGAATTATCTAGCACGCTCGTCTTATGATAACATTCTCGTATAACACATATAAAATTCGCCATCAAGGGTAATGAAATCCACAACGACATAGTGACCAACTTTCAGGTAAACCCGTTACTTATCGAAAATCGGATCTTATAGCCAAAGTAAAAGACTTTCATTATTCCAAGTACTAAGTACCCTTAATTATGTAGGGAAGTCTAAACTTCTTGATTCTTAAAATGCCGCCTCCTAAACTGTGGAGGACTATGGGCCACAAAATTTATACCAGCATAGTCATCCAATCATATTGGCAATATCGCCTCTACCTCAGTTGCTCTTGAGATTTCGCTCTGCTTCCTATATCATTACCAATGATAGGTCATGTACGACTCTCAAACCTCTATTCATCATTCTGAAGGTCTCTAAGGATTCTATCGACCCTAGTATAATGCCTCCAGTCAACACTCCAGTCCATTCTACTCACCGGTACCTCTTCCGGTAGTCCAATAATAAGTTTACTACGATCTCGTATGTCATTCTCCTACTTAGACTTAACTCTCAACACTCTCGTTTCTGAGTACTGTAACTTATCGCTCTGATACCATTTCTGTGGCGCCCCCAAATCCGAGGTCAAAGATTCAGGTCGTCACATCACCATCCAACCATATCATACCTGTATTAACTTTACAACTCAACAATACATCCATCCAGACCTCAATCTTACGCATAAACAAGTTAGAGCCTCAGAAACGATAATCAAAAGTAACACTAAATATTACAATTCATCTGTACAATCCAGAATCTTACGCACTTCCACTTATACAACTACACTTGAAGACAAGTCTTACTATTATAGTTGAAAACCTATCAGACTTACTCTATAGTATTTATCAGGAACTAAATCATCTCCGGGGTAAATCTTCTACTCCTCTTCTGCTGGTGCGGAGTTAATCGGCCAAATTCTTCTCTTTCTGAAAAGTTTTTATAAAGCAAGAATGAGCTACATAATGCTCAGCAAGTTCACCATTTTGAAAAATAATAATGTGGTTTATTTCGAAAACATTCCCAACCGTATGGGTATATATCTCAGATTTCAAAACATAATTGGACAATATATATGTTCGAGTTTGAATAAAACATTTATACTCACTAAGGAGCTTTAAAAATAACATATGAACCTTTTATAAGGTTCCCATTTCAATATATCTCAAGTTTGAAAATATATATACATATGAGTATATCATTTTCGGCAAAACACTCTACGGTTAACATACTGTACAGGGAATACATCATTGCAAACCTCTTTCCTTCCATTAGCTTAGAAGGTTTCTCATTCAAAAACATTTCATTCTTTGAAATAATTGCAAGAGTGCACTAACACGTGCCAATCTTTATAGAAAATATTGCAGTTCTAGATACTGCACGATGTCAATATATTTCTTATCAAAAACCACACTATCGGCAACTTGGCACTTAGGCCCAAGAAGCAGTGTTTGAGTATTTTTCCAAAGTGGAGGATGGGACTGGAAGAAAACATAAAAACCTGACAAGGATTGACGATGATCAGTCGCCACAACCAAGTCCAACAATCCGTGGGTCTTCTCTACCGGTAGAAGGATAGAAACTACATCCGTAACTATCCTCGGGTGAAAACTACATCCGTAATCACCCTCGATGAAAACTACATCCCTAATCATCCTTCGGCAACACCTGGGCCGGAATAATAATTGATGGACCGCCTGGCTCACGACCGCTTACACATCCCGGGAATCGTTTGTCAACGATTCCCACACTTGCCAGAGTCCCTTTTTTTTCTTTTCTTTTCAAAAATCATTTTGATAGAAAATTCGAGTAATTGAAGTTTGACCTTAGTCGACCGATAATTCTTGAAATACGTACAAGAAGTAAAACCTGATCGGGGGTTTTCGAAAATGTTTTGGGTTCGAAAGAGTTCGAGTTTGAAAACGCTAAAGGTATCTTGGATTAGTTTTGTCTTTAAAATGATGAACAATAATTAATAAATGATATTTTGAGTTTTAATATAAACAATTAATAAAATAATTATTTAATTAAAATAAGCTTTTAATCCAAGATAGATATTTTTGAGTATTTTTAACAACGTAAAATAATAAATACTAAGTATACGATACTTCCCGAATGACTCTTCGGGTTTTCATAATTTAATCATGATACAATAATATACCGCTCCCCGATCAATAGTATATTTGGACCGCTACGACCTCTATTTCTAGAGTCGTTGTCCGACACTTTCATTCTAAGTTCAAGGGTGTACAAACACATATGCATAAATCTCAAACTTCAACATAATCTCGTAAAGTATAAGCATATAATACGTTTGGAAGCTACAAACACAACAGTGAAAATCCTTATATATAAGTTTTGAAAAGTAAACTTGCCTTGGTTAGGGTGGGGTGGTCGAGCTTGCGACATGGAACGAAGATCTATACATAATCAATATTCGTACGTTAGTACCTTAACAACACTACTTAATCGTAAGGTTTTAAAGGATGTTAGACCAACTTAACGACTCCAATTTGTGACAACTAACCCTCCCATATGACCATGTCATCACTTTATCACATTCGTTACCCATTCGACTCGAATCCATTCTTCAAACTTGAAACACAAGTGAGTACCCTTAAAACTACGTTAAATTAACCTCCTTGGTGATTTTTCACTCGCGCGCACTTCGCTTTAACATTTTTATAAAATTGAAAATTACAAATTTTACTCCAATTCTTTTTGGACAGCCTTCACAACTGTATAATATGACTACCCTCAAATTTTCATAACACTAGCATAATTTAAGGGGTCCTAACTCAGTTCACAAGTGGACAACAAAGTGCAGTTCGAATTCCAGAACCACACTGCACTAATCCAGCCATAACTCAAAATCTATACATCACCTAGTCATGAACCTTATATTTCTGGAAACTAAAGTCAAATTATCTTTCCAACCATATAAATTAGGTCCTCGGGTGACAAGATTTAGGGGTTCAAAACCCTCTCACAAGACAGTACATACTCCCAGGATTTAACACAGCACACATCTTTTCTTAAACATTCAAGAACCCACTTTATACATCACATCTACCATCAAAACCACCAAGATTTGTCTCTATAGCATACATGGGGTTATATACACTAAGTACAAGCTTTAAAATCACATCAACAACATATAACCTCAAGATTTTCATCATCCATAACTCCTATAACCATGATATGCACTAAAACTCTTAGATCTAACATTATAAACCATAAACAATCCATGACTAAGAGTGGTTAGAGTTTTATACCTTCCTTGATGTGTGTAATAGCTTTCTAATCCTTGTATAATCCTTTTATATCCTTGGGTAAGCTTGAATGATCAAAAGGAATGAAGAAAACAAAGTTAGTAATTCGGAGTTATTAGAACCCGACTGAAAGATCATGGAAAACGAGGCCCTTACCGAGCTTTTCTGATTGAGGCTTCTAAAGGAAAGTTGTGGAGCATCTTAACAGATTTCCAACAAGCTAAAGAACACCAAATTTCATTGAGTAATGAAGGAGATATGGCCGTTTGAAAATCAGTACAGAAGCTGTCTAGGATTCTGGGCAGCTCGGTTCTTCAACTTTGGGAGGAGATTTGACTAGGCTATACTCATCATCTTGACATGAAATTTTGAGAGAATGTTCTTCATAGTATGAGGGAGCTGTGGTTAAAATATGGTGATTTTATCATGGATATAAATGGAGATATGAATTTTCTTCTTGAGAGTGTTTCTGCTAGCAGTTTGGAAAGAATGGAGAGAAATGGAGTGTTTTGCTTGCTTCTTGGTTACTCGAAAGGTCAAGTGACAAAATAATGTGATATATAGATATTATTAGAGATGTATGGCTGATATTATCACCTTGGGGTTTGTGCAAGGAGTATTGGACAAGCTTGCTAATTGTTTTGTTTCTTGTTTGATGTGTGGTTTGAATTATGGGATGTATTATTGATATGTATTGATATGTATATCATTCACATGTCTCCACCCTAGTCTAGTAGCCTAAGTTCAAGCCATACCTCCTTGTCCCCTAAAGTATGTTGCACATTCTTTACACTATTCATCTAGTTACTTTTTGGTTTTTAGTTTACTCTCCTAATTATCTAGTTACATGATACTTGCATGTAATATCCTTCCTTGTATTTTTATTTCTCCACCAATGGTTGTCACTTAATCCTTAATTCCTCAAAATTAATATCTCATTTCTTGAATATAATAATATATAATTCACTGCCCGGTCAAATATTACACTAGAGTACAAATTGGAATTTCTGAATTCCGATCGTCTTTACATACACTTATTTGCTCCGTGAATCACTAATATGACTTCGATATATCCATACCATGTCTTGTACATAGGGTGGCGTGAAAATTTTCTTGGTCCTCAAAATCACTATTCATCCATAAATTACTATTCGCGCATGACAAACACTATTCACGTATATACTTATCCTTAATAAGAAAAGTTTTAATTCTACCGAAAATCTGGGTTCTTACAACGTTAATCAAAGAAAGGAAAGGAAATAATCCTACCCTCCCGCTCTTACTAATTTAAGTGGGGGCAGAAGTACGAATCTAGTTAGCTAAAAAGGGAATGATTAGTATATATCTTTTTGCTGTATTTGTGCTAATTATGGAAGTATCAATAAAGTTATTAATTCTTCTTCATGTTAACAAACTAAAGTACATGTGTAAAACTAATTATCAGGACATCAATATCTCATAATTGTAACTTTCATTATATTCCAGTGAAGCATGTTTAATACAGTCATTTTAGGGATAAGTAGATGGATAGGCTTATGATTTGAAAGATAATTTAGGGCAACACGTCAGTGTAGAATATGAATAGAAGCATTGTTCTGTAATCCTTTGAAAAGTGGTAAAAAAATTGTTTCGTTTATTTTTTATTTTCATATTACATTGTTCTTACTTCTTTTCTTTCTCTTTTATATTATAGGAGGTTTGAAACTATACATAATCTTTGACATATTTTAAGTATTATATTTGTATGGCACAAAAACCTTCAAATGAATACAAGATAATAAATAAATAAATAAAAAGAACTTCCATGTATATTAGTGTAACAAGGGGGTTTACTGAGCAAATTAATTAATGGACAATTTTACCCTTATCCTTACTACATGTTTTTAGGATTATTTTGATCTTTTAACATTTACATATTTAGTACATATTAATGTCTAATATCATTAATGTATAATTATTAATTATACATACATACATACATATATACATACAGACATAGCATACATACATAGATATATATAGATATACATATATTTATGTTGTATAATCTATTAAATTTTCATTAATTTTAATCTATTAATTATTTTATAATTAATATGCATATTTGTACATACATACATATATGACTATATGTATACATATATACATTTATGTGGATATATAATAATATATGATAATATTCACTAACATGTAACATGTCTCATTATACTATTATTTAGATCTATTGTGAATATTTATGAATTGAAAATAATAAAAAAATATCACATGAAAAAAATCTATATAAGGAATATTAAACATGTATGTGCATTGTAATCATCCACACCTTCAATACATCAATGTATATATAACTTTTATCATACTTATTATGTTTACATGAAACAAATATATTCAAATTAATATAAAAAAGGAACCTTCATATGTATATAAATATAATACAAACTTGTATTAATATGAAGAATCGTAAAACTCAGCAATCACATCTTTAATACGCAAACGCATAAAACAGTATAACAAACATCGAATATTAGTAGATAAAATAATTACACTTAAACTAGCCAATACTGGAATATTAGTCCCACAACAGAAAATCAACTATTATATTAACTCATTTATCGCAACTACAGATACATATGATTTAATATAAATTTTAATTTATTTTAATAAATTTTATTAATAAGTTTAAATTTACATATGTTTCATACTTAATTTTATGACATAAATAAATATCAATAATTTAACGTTATTTTTAAATTTATTGTTAGATATCTTAAGAATACAATATATATTTTTAAAAAAATATTTAGTGCAACCTTAAAATCGTAGAAGAAAGAATCGTATAAAGAAGTGTGTGTGGGCGATGATTTTAATCGGGATATATTTGAAAACGTTTATAATTCTATAAATTATAAAACATGTGGTTTTTTATTTTTAATAAATTATATACTCCCTCCGTCTCGTTTATATTGGCCACAATTCCTTTTTTCCATGTCCTAATTGGTCATGTTTCCTTAATGAAACAAATTAAGGGTTAAATATTTTAAGTTTTTCTAAATATGTAAATAACTGAGAGCAAGTTTGGCGGTTTGTAAATAATTGAGAGCAAGTTTGACAGTTTTCACTTGATTGCTCAATACGTGGTATGTGATTGATAACCAATATAAACGAGAATGAGGGAGTAAAATTTATCTGAATTTGGAATTTTTAACATGTTTTTTAAAATTTTTAATAATGAATTTTTGTGCCTTATTAGTAAATTTTGTTGTTTATAATAAATAAATTAATATTTTTAATATAATTTTTTTAACTTGTTATTTTTAGGAAGGTGTTAACAATTTTTTTGGAATGTGTTAACCAACCAACCAACTAAACAAATATATCTTGTTTTGCTTATAATAGTATAGTATAGATTTGTGCCTTATTGGTAAATTTTGTTGTTTATAATAAATAAATTAATATTTTTAATATAATTTTTTTAACTTGTTATTTTTAGGAGGGTGTTAACAATTTTTTTGGAAGGTTCAACCAACCAACTAACCAAATATACCTTGTTTTACTTATAATAGTACATAGTACTAGCCTAAAACCCATGCGATGCACGGATTTTTTTAACATTATATAGAAAAAATTCATTAATTTAAATTAATTTGATAATAGTTATATAAATGTTATCCATGATATTTATGGAAAGGGATGGATTTTAATTTGAAAATATAGAAAAGATGATAGGTTTTAGTTGAAAAGGGTAATCGATTAATTATTAGTAGTTATAAAATTATTACTTCATTTTATTAAATAGAATGCCCGTGATATGATTAGAATAATAGAGGATTTAGTTAGAACAAATTAAAAAGGTAATATGTTCTAGGTAAAAAAGGTAATTGATCAGTTTATGGTAATTATAATTTAATTATGTTATTTTACTAAATACAATTGCTCGTAATGTTTTTAGAAAATGAGAAATTAATACTGTCCATGATATTTCTATTAAAAGAGGGATTTTAGTTAGAAAATATAGAAAAGATGATACGTTTTAGTTGAAAAAGGTAATCGGTTAATTAATAATATTATAATGTTATTAGTTTATATTATTAAATAGAACCGTCCGTGATATAATTGGAATAAGAGAGATTTTAGTTAGAGAAAATAGAAAGGTAACGTGAAGATGACATGATTTATGTGAAAAAAGTAATTGATTACTTTATAGTAATTATAATTTAATTACATTATTTTACTAAATAAAATTGCTCATAGTTTTTAGAAAATGAGAAATTAATGTTGCCCATTATATTTCTAGAAAAAAAGGAAATTTAATTAGAAAAAATATAAAAGATGATATATTTTAGTTGAAAAGGTAATCGGTTAATTATTAGTATTATAATATTATTATTTTATTTTTATTAAATAGAAACGCCCGTGATATAATTGAAAAAAATGAAGTTTTAGTAAGAGAAAAGAAAAAAGGTAACGTGTTTTGGCTAAAAAATGTAATCGTCCATGATATAATTGGAAAAATAAAGATTTTTGTTAGAGAAAAGAGAAAAGGTTGTTTTGACTGAAAAAGGTAATTGATTAGTTAATAGTAATTATAATAGTAATTATGTTATTTTATTAAACAAAATTGCTTGAGTGTTTTTAAAAAGGGGAAATTTTAGTTCGATAAAATGTAAAAGATATTCTAATTTATCTGAAAAAAGAAATTATTTAATTATTGAAAAATAGAAAAGGTAATATGTTTAACCTGAAAAAGGAAATTGATTCATAAAAGAGAAATTTTAGTTAGATAAAATATAAAAGATATTTTATTTTACCTGAAAAAGGAAATTATTTAGTTCTTGAAAAATAAAAAAGATAATATGTTTAACCTGAAAAAGGAAATTGATTAGTTAGTATATATGTAATTGAGAAGGGTAAATAAAAAAATCAACAGTTACCGTACCGACCGACCGACCGACCAACCAACCAAACTTTTAATGTTTCGGCTTTTATATAATAGTATAGATATGTAATATCTGAGAATTTCGTACCCTGTAATTATATTATTTGGTAGTAAAATATTAATATATATATTCTAGTTGACGAGTCGTTATAGGATTACGTGATTGTAGACGCGTGTTATGTTTATAATTGCTAGATGTGTTGATGTGAATTTATATTGAATTTCGAATACCTTTAAAATATGAAAATATGATTTTTAATATGCTTAAATATTCTTGTAAAATTTTTGAAGTTAGTAAAAATCATAAAATCTTTTGTTTTATTATCTTTATGTAATTAGAGACTTTTTAAAAATAAGAGTTTAAATTATTTTTGAATTAAATTATTTTATAATGATTTTTTCATTAATTATTCTTTTAAAATTACCAAAATTTGTAAAATCCAAATCTTTTTATATATTGATCTTAAAAATATTTTAAAAAATACCTTGAGGAAGAAAATTTTGTGTTCTAAATATATGTGCCAATAATTTATTTTTAAAGCCCATATATGTTGTAATTAAATTTTATAAGTCTTTTATTTAATAAAAGTATATTAGTAAATTAGTGTTTTATGTTGTGTGCATATACAAACCCCAACCCCCTTTATTTTTTTTCTTTTGTGCGACAAAACCCCCGTCTCTTTCTCCCCGTGTCTGCATCTCTCCCAATTCTATCTATATTCTCTCATCCTCCATTAGAGCTCAAGATCAATTCAAAGGTAATTTCTTCATCAAACCTCCAAGTAGTAGTGATAAAAATACTCCTCTTGCAATTCTCTACGATCCTATGTCCTTGGATTTCAATTTTTACAACTTTTCAAATTAGGATTTTTCGAAAATTTTGATTTGTATGAGTTATTGTGGGTATTTATGATTGGATAGTAATCCTTGGTAGAGACCCACGAATTTTTGGGCTCTCCGGAGAACCCCAAGCCTCGGCCATGACCGAAAGGGAGCCGAAGGTTTACATGCATGGCTTAATTTGATGATCTTTAATGGTATTCGTGTTATATGTGATTGCATGTAAGTTTTTATAAGTTTTTAAGTTGAGTTTTGTGATGGGTTTAAGTTTTTATGAATTTATAAGGTGTGTTTATGTGTGTATTAGTAATTAATGTTGTTTGAAGGTTTAATTTAAAAAGGGTTTTAAGATTTTTATACTATGTAGTATGTAAATTGATGGGTTAGTGTTAGTAGATTGAAATAAAGGGTTGTGTATCAATATGTGTGTAAGTATGTGTGTGTGTGTGTGTATAGGTAAGTAAGTCATGATTTTGAGTTTTTGTGTGTGATGGTGTTGAGAAGAAGAGGCCGAGGGAGAGAGATTGAGAATGAGAGAGAGACCGAGAGAGAGAGAGAGAGAGAGAGAGAGAGAGAGAGAGAGAGAGAGAGAGAGAGAGAGAGAAGCCGAGATGAAGGAGGAAGAAAGAGAAGAGAGTTGAAGTGGAGATTGTGTACTTGTTTGATGGTTAATATTATGAGAGTATAAGTGCTTAAATGGCTTGATTGTTATTTGAATTTTTACTAAGTCGGAAAGTGTAAATTTAAAAGTACATTTTGGTTATTATAGTGATTTAATTATGTAATTGCTTACTTGTGATTTATAGTTGATTGTTGGTGGAATTATATAGATTGTGATTATAACTTGATTGTTTGAGTCAGTTGAATTCCGGTATGGTATAACGATTATACAAAGGAGATGTTGAAATTTCTAAAGATTTATAAATACGATTTCCAAAACCTTATGGTACATCTCTAATGTCCATCGTGATATAATTATAGTATGATATAATATGCTATGTGGCTATATGTGCTATGTGACCAATGTGATTATGTGGATATAAATACATAAGTATATAAGTATGGTTATATCACCGGGGTATTAGTTTGATAAGTAGTCTTTTGGGTACGTAAACAATGAGGGGAAATTAAGATATTGATTATATTGTTATAGGTCAAAGTAGGAGACCAGGCAAGGAACCTACTGAGGAAGAAAGCTGACTAAGTGCGATCAAGTGTAGTAAGGCAAGTGTTCTACCCTATTTTCATTGTTGACAATACCATGAGTTATTGAGTGGTTAACTTATTGCAAGCTAGTATCATGCTCTTCTGACCCCATCAATTTTGTTAATTTATGTACCTTGTGATCAATTATATAAACCCTTGATCTTAATTTGACTTGTCAACCGATACCAAAATTTGAAACTCATTTACTTAAATAGATTCATAACTACATCCTTTCATTTCAATTATTATGACCATGTTACTTAGAACCATTCCATACCTTTCTTGAATTATTGGACCAACTATATATATACCTTCTTTTGCGATGAACTCTTTGCACCCCAAAACATACATTGACGTGGGATCCCCTTACATTTGTGAACACGTATTTGATATACGGGTTCGGAGCTCTGACGTGGGTTGATCACCCAGCTTAGCTCGTAGCATCTTATCAGATATTCCAATTCTTATTCTTCATATTTTGTTGTTGATTCAGTTTGATAACTCTCATTGTAGAATGTTATACCATGCTTTACATTTTCATTTATTCTGCCAATTATATTATTGGATTATGCACTTGCTGGGCTTTTAGCTAAATTATGTTGTTTTTCCCTAACCTTACAGTTAAAACCGAAGATGGTAAGGACTCTTGAGACAACGCGTAAGTCGACTGGTGTTTCTGGAGCAGCATATAGAAGGCGTTTTGTTCAGGTAGGAGGGAGTGTCGGCCTTAGTGGCATGTGTAATAGCGGAACTTTAGAATTTGGATTGTAATAACTTTTGGAGTTAGAATTATTTTTGGTTTGTAATAATAATGATAATAACTTGTAGTTTATATTGTTCAAACTCTTACCTGTTGGCGATCTAGGCGTGGGATTTGGTAATGTCTATTAATTATATGCATGCTTTTATCATTATCAAGTTAAATATATTCAAGGGATTTGGGGCTGTCACAGTATAGATAGATGTATATTTATACATCCATCCATCCATACATACATACATACATACATCCATACATCTTCCAGTAAAAACTTTCATAAATACAAACTTACAAACTTTTTTTTGTTCAACACATATACAACTTCGGTTCAACATCATTTGTAAAATAATAATTTAGATTTTATTGAATACACATAATTGAAATACGAAACATTTTTATAACATTTTACAATTTATTAAAAACATATTTACAACATTTTTTTACGAAAAATTGATTTTTTTTATAATGGATGTTCAACAAATATATAACTTGAGTTCAACATCATCTGTTTAACAATAGTATGCTTGTGTTGAATCCAAATATATAAAATAATTTTATATTGGTATAATTAAGAAAAGTGTATTAATTAATAATATTTCATATTTCTACATCCTAATTGGGTATTGGTGAACCCCGGAAGGATAGTTTAGAGCTTTGTAATACATGTTTAACAAATTTTGAACTACGGTTCAACACACCTCATATTAAACTAATAAAATTTCATATTACTATACCCTATTTTGGTATTGGTGAACCCCGAAAGGATTTTGAATAATTAAATTATGTGTATTAAATAAAATTTTAATTATTACTTGATAAATGATGTTGAACCAAAGTTATAAATATGTTGAACAAAAATAGTTTGTAAGTTTGTATTTAAGAAAAATTTGTATTTGATCCTGATCTTACATACATATAGACAAATATACATTTATGTAAATATATAATAATATATGATAATATTCGCTAACATATATCACTCTCGTATACTATCATTTAGATCTATTGTTAATATTTACGAATTAAATAAAATTAAAGATACCACATGAAAAAAATCTATATTTTAAACATGCTTGTGCATTGTAACCGCTCATACATTTAATAGAGCAATATATATATATATATATATATATATATATATATATATATATATATATATATATATATATATATATATATATATATATATACTTCCTGTCATACTTTAAGTACAAATATAAGTTCAAATCAAAGCATATAATTTAATTTTCTAGAGAAACATATAAAGTTCATAATTTACCTAATATCGGTTCAGACTAAATTTTTTGATAAATTGTCATCAATCAATATCGAATTTTTATGTATATTACATCAAATGTTCATGTACATAAGTATAATACTTTAACAAAATAAAAATTATTAGTCTCATAACAAACATTTTTCCAATATTACCCATCATATAACTTATTTTCGAATTTAGAACATGCTCGTGCCTTGTACAGGCTAAAGAGCTAGTTGAAGTTAAACTTTCAATATGACTTAAAATAAAAGTTAAACTTTTAATTGAAAAGAATAAAAAGGCCAATTTGGTAAATGCTTATAGATAATAGAACAAAAATGAAAGCAAGTGCAAGGGGGGGCCAAGTGGGTGATGTGGCGAAGAGAAAGGGATACTTGGGTTTCTTTACTGCATTGGAGACAAAAGGTTTCTTTACTGCATTGGAGACAAATAGAGAAGTTGGTCAGACCCGGGAACTTGGGCTGGCCAACTCTGGCGCGTGGCATGCTTATTTTTTTTATTTATATTCTATCTCTCATATTTCACAAACTCAGCTCTTGATATATATGTATAACGTTAATATTAACGTTACAAAAACCTGAAAAGTAGTTGTCCGTTGTAAAAAGTAAAATGCAAAAAATATAATGTCTAAATTTTTGACAATATAAATATGTAGATTTCATGTCTATTTTTTTACACTTCTCATCTACATCAAAACAAATTTTAAAGAGAAAAAATGAATTAGCATCAAAATTCACCTTCAAATCCTCAAAATACAAACCCGAATTCTCAATTCTGCAAATACCCAATTTTCATATCCATTTCCAAATTCTTATTTTCCATTTGCTCAAAATACAAATATCAATATTAACACATGGTACATTCGAGTTTTATTTATATCAATATTGATGAATTTAGATTAATAATACAGACACAATTCGTTGCACCAATAATAATAATAATAATAAAAAGCACCCGTGGATTCAAGTCATGATGCACCTGTGACTTGAAGTCACAACAGCAATAATAGGTTATGGGCTACACAAAACTTACAGCCCGTTTGACAAATTTATTTATCAGAAATAAGTAATTTATTTCTGAAAAAAGTACATCAAATTGTACTTTTTTCTGAAATAAGTTACTTATTTTTTGCATATAAAAAAATACTAAACCCCTCATAAATATTTAATTCTAAAAATTAGTATATAAATGTAATTTTTTTTTTTTTTTTTGAAATAAGTCCTTAGTTTGGAGAGCCAAACAGGCTCTTAGACTCGGGCTTGGCAACTTATTTAATAGGCCCACAATTGTTTAGGTGTCACGATAAAATCAAACTTTGGCAGGCGCCTTGGGCTCCCGCATTGCGGTTGCTCTGACAATCAAAAAGGGGTTAGGGTTTGTAAAGAAACAAAGGACAAATGGGATCTCCGGCGGAGAAGAAAGTGAGAATCGGAGTTGAATGTAAAGAAGACAGAATCAGCAGATTGCCTGATGAACTAATTCATAAAGTTCTATCATTTTTGGATGCCAAAGTAGCACTCCAAACCAGCGTTCTCTCGAAACGATGGAAGCTTGTCTGGACTACTCTTCCTTACCTAAATATTGGTAAGTACGAACATTCTTCACCTCAAAACACTTATAAGTTTATTCGCCATATCTTGCGTAATCGAAACCATGAATCCCGTATTTCGAAAGTGAAGTTGTGTGTTCGCAAGTACAGACCCCCGGACGCTTTACTCGAAAACTTTGTTGAGTATGCAATACAGCACAATGTGCAAGACTTAAGTGTTGAAATATTGAATAGGCATGATCCTTATAATTTATCCACATTCAACTCTAACTCGTTAAAGAAACTTACATTGGAATTGAAACTTGAAGTCGCATCCGAATTAAATTGCTGGGATTTACCTGCTTTAACTTATCTTCGCTTGGTGGACCCTGTTTTACTGCCTCCATTTTCCTTTAGGGATTTACGTCATAAGTTACCCGGATCGTGTTTGACCTGCTTGCCTTCCTTAAGAATTCTCTGTCTTCATAATTGGGATCTGTCGTTATCATCTTTCGGTTTTAGTTTGCCTGAGTTAAGAACTCTCCGTTTGTCTGGGTGTAGAAAATTGCCTGTAAAAATTTGGAATTTCCCAGCTTTAGTAAGTCTAGAACTAATTGATGTTGATTTTCCCAAAAATATGAGAGACATATTTCCTACACTTGTCAATCTACAAAATCTCACAATGTATTTGACAAGGTCATTAATGGAACAACATCATTCAATAGTTTGTCCGCAATTGCTAAATTTGAATATCAAGATCGGCTACAATGCTTCTCCTTACGGTAACATTAAGGTTTTGGCACCAAAACTCTGCAATTTCACTTCTTTTGGTATCTTATCAATCACGTGTGAAGCTTCGGAGTTGGAGGATGTTGATATAAAGTTACATGGTTGGTTCGGGAACATGGATTGGATATATAGGAAAAAATATTACCGGCTGCTTACAAATATGCTTTCAGGACTTGGTAATGCAAAGAATCTCACTTTTGACTCGGATGTCATTGAGGTAACTTATGTATACTTATTTTAATTCTATAATTCATCGTCACCCTTCATTTAATTATTTAATCGAATATGGTGTTGACAGTTGATTGTTTCACTTGTGGCTTTGGTAAAATTAGTGTTTGATCATGCATGTTATATATTTTAAGAATCAAATTTTTATACGTAACTAGTCATGGATCGGTCCCTTCATTGCACATTCAGTCTGATCTATCCTAGATTCACTCTATCTCAATACTTTTTAGTTGTTAAAAGTTTTCTTCATCATTTTAGGGAGCCTTGTGTTTGAATGCGCTTGTGATAATTGCAACTTGTTGTGATTGCCAATAGAGTTAATTTTCAAAACTACTACATACTAATCATTTATTGTAGTTTTAATCTTAAGCATTAATATTCCAAATAAAATTGAAAAACAAACTTGACTAGTTGACTGAATTTTGTTGTTACCATGATACTCAAGGTTCCTTTTAAACCTATCTAGTGGAGTTGTTGCACGTTAAGAATTTTTCCTGAACATAAATTAAATATGTCAATTCTCTTTAGCTTCTAGAATATTTTGCTTCCTAAAAAGTCAAATACTTTAAAGAAGAAATGCATGAGCGTTTTGCATGTTAATATATAATTAGGTGCGTTTTGAAATGTCAGTCCATTTCGAAATTCATTTCTTTGCTTTTTTCATCTTATTCTCTGTCTTTTTTGATTAAATTGTAGGCACTTTCCGCAGCAGACTTCCTTGCAAGTTTACCTTCTCCATTCTATAACTTGAAGATTGTAAAGGTACCACTGGGATATAACGAATCAAGCATGTCTAGTGCTCTTAGAAGCTACATACTTGGTGGCTCTCCAAGAGCCACCGTTGTCACAGCATTGCTTCAGGTATATAATTAATCAATTATTATTATCCCTGATAATTCGATGCCTTCTGAACTGACGCTGGCAGTGCAGTCAATGCAATCAAAACATCTCTATTCATATAGCCATAGGCCGTAGCCATAGATAATATAAAATTATAATATATGGATGAATGTGGTGATGTAGGTATTTGTATAAGAGAGAGCAAATGAAAGGATTTGGTTTTGGATGGGCAAGCAATTGTTGCTTTGCTGTTAAATTGGGGGATCCGATATACACATATAATTTGAAATATATGAAAACACTGAAGTAAAAACGCATATAATATTTTGGCCCTTATTGAACCATTTGGATGCTCACTGGCTATTGATCTGCTTTATGTTGAGAATTTTTGTGACACTGAGCTTCTAAGGGTGTGAAGTATAATTGGCAAAAAAGTACTTGTATAAAGTGTTGAAGTTTTGTGTGTTTGTGTGAAAATATTAGGGTCCAAATGTTATTTGGCTAGAGAACATAAATAAAGAATAGATCTTGGTATGCAATCAGAACCTAGTCTCCATTAAAATTCAAGTATCTTGATCTATATCTTGATTTAAATTGCAATACGATTCTAATTTTTTGAATTAAATTTTATCTTACTGTAAATTGATTGGTATGCGCCCCACAGAATTAAAGGGAGGGGACCAACAATTAGAGTTCATAGGCTAGTTTACCTATTCTATATCTCTTTACTCATCAAGGATTGAAGCCATGCCAACTTTCTAAATGGTATTGTGTCTATATATTATCTGCTCTAAATGGTGATTTGGTTTGTTGGTGAATATATATGACTCATTTTCTAGAGCTTGATATGGGTAACTAATATTTCATAGCTAGATACACTACCTATATTATGCAAAACGGCAATGGCTATAGTTTGTACTGAACTAAACTTTAGTTCAAGCCTTTGTTTAACTGAATTATATCATATCAAAGATACCCTTTACTTTGGAAACTCTTTGTTTAACCTATTTTTTTTTTTTTTTTTTTGATTTTTTGATTTTTCAGAGCAATCAAACAGTAACAGTATCCATGACAGCTCAAAATGCAGTTTTACAAGAGCCCTTGGCAGATCCAACCAAGGATCTAGATGATTCTCAGTATGTACATCAAACTCTGACTGTCGATACTGTGAACGTGAATGTGCAAGAGGAGCATGTTGTGGGAGATTTTGTAGTAGATACTGAGAGGGTTAGACATATTAATGTCTCAGTTGAAGAGAAAGGCAAAGAACGATTGAGCTCTTCGGTGAGGAATAGAGATTTCGGGTTATGGCAGGGCCATGAGGTCAACTCTGAATTTGTATGCCTACTTGATCGCATTATGGACAAGTATCCCGAAACATTTGAGCACTTCACTGCAAAAAACAAAAAGTTTTGTACGAGGAATATAAATATGTTGTGCACTTCAGTGAATGACTTTAACAAATTATCTATGACTGAGATTGATTCGGAGATAATTGTCGAGTACAGGGATTTATTTGCTTACTTGGAGAATCGGGGATTTAATGTTAGTTGGGCTGTGAGACGTCTGGACTATATAGAACATCTCCGATTTTCAAAGCCCCTGATTCCTGAGCTTCATGAAATTGACTGTCGTATTGACGAGGACAAAAGTAAACTACAAGAGTTGCAGTCTTGTGTTGATGATATCAAAATTAAACTACAAGATCTGGAGGCTCATGTAGATGATGCCAAAACTAGACTGCAGGATCTGCAGACTCTTCGTGCGGGGAAGTTGACAGAAATTGAGGAAGCATTTGGAACTATGGGTACTAATCTTGCTGTTGGTTTCATTGGAGATGATCTACTGCCTAGTCGTTAACTTTCAGGATCGGTTGAACTTTTGAGAATTATTTTGGATTGTGGTAATAATTTGTCAACTGTCTACTCCTGAACCTGAAGTCTTTAGTAGTACTTTCATGATATCGTTGCTTATGAGTAGGGATGGCAAAAATACCCGACCCGATGGATACCCGATCCGATCCGATCCGTTTGGGTCTACCCAAACCCGATTTTTTGGATTTGGATCTTATTTTTGGACCCGAAAGAGTTTGGATCTGGATTTGGATCTTAGGTACCCGATCCGAAACCCGAAATCCGATCCAAACCCGATCCGAACCCGAAACCCGATTAAAAACCCGATATATATATATATATATATATATATATATATATATATATACAAAGAATTATTAAATATATTAATATCTTACTTAATTTTATAACCATGATACATATTACATAATTTACATACATTTCACTAATTATTGTATCATTTCATTATTAATATTTACATGCACGTAATCTAATTATTGTTTATTATATCATTTTATTATTAATATTTACAATTAATAGTTAAATAATCAATTTTTCTTTTAATTATAATATTTTAGTAATTCGGGTTCGGGTCTCGGATCTCGGGTAAAATCCAAACATTCAGGTTTCGGGTAAAATCCGATCCGATCCGAAATCCGTTGGATCCGGGTCCGGGTCTTAGTTTTCGAGTATTTTTCGGGTCCGGGTCGGGTCCGGGTCCTATCAAAAAAATCGGGTCTGGATCTGGATATTGAAAAACCCGACCCGACCCGACCCGTTGCCATCTCTACTTATCAGTGCCTTTGTATCGAACTGTTCTTGGTCTTTGGTTTTCAAAGAATTGTCATAGAAGTGTTTGAATGCTTGTTGATTATTTTCAATTAAGAAGTTTCTAACATAATATATTATGACATGTCACATGTAGTATATTTGATCTCATTTTGGAATCCTCCCGAAAGTTGGAAACCCTTTGGGCATTTCACCATAAGCAAGTTCTGTACGATGACACATTGGCATGTCACCACAATCTCAGAATCACTCCCATTTACAATATTGGACGATTGTGATTTGGATTTGGAGAAACTATGTCAGGTCTGGAGCCTATGCGTTTGTTGATATTGTTAAATTTATATCTCTGCAACAATCTCAAGAGTTCTAGTCTCTTAGATGAATTTAAGAAAGGGGCCTCAAGAGTTCTAGTCTCTTAGATGAATTTAAGAAAGGGGCACGATCAGGAACAAACGTTTGCTGTGGCAAACGGTTTGTCCCGTACCGCAGAAAGTTTCTGCGGTACGTAAACAATAGATTTTTGTTGTAAAAATAGGGGAGCATTTTGGTAATTTGCCCGTACTGCGGAAATTTTCTATGATACGATACAATTTTTTTTTAAATCAGAACCGTTAGATGGTTGATCCAATGGTCTGAAACCGTTTGTTGCCAAACAGTTAAACAGCAAGCGTATGCTGTTGAACGAAAACCTTTAAAATGCATATATTTGTTTGTTCTTGATATTCTTTGCAATGTGCTTTGTACATTGTTTAACTGAGCAATGAGAAGTTTATCATCTTTTCGTCAAAAAGTTTATCATCATTTTAAATAAGTTGTTATTTGGAATTTTTTAAACTTTATTTGAAAAAAGTTAAAAGAAATAATGAAAATAAAAATAATACCTATAAAAAAAAATTAAACCTATTAAAAAAGTATTTTTTTTTCAAAAATAACAAAATTATAGATTTTTTTTTCCAAAAATGCAACTTGTAATGCAATTATATGCAACTTGCTATACAACCCAGTATGCTTGTAATATGCTACACAACCATGTATACCACTTTAACCATATTTTTGTAAAAAACAATAAACATGAATATTTTTAATAATTTTCCAAAAAAATGAAATTAAAATAATAGACACTTTATTTAAAAAGTAATTTTGAAAGGTAGAATTTTTTTTCAAAACAACGGTGCAATCTTGTATAAAACCCCAAATGCAACTTTTACAATTTTAAAAAAAACTTGTAACCTGGACAACCACATATCCAACTTTAATCGTACATTTGAAAAAAAAAATTAAAAATATGGATATTTTTGATGATTTTCCAAAAAAATGAAAAAAAGATTTAATAGACACTTTATTCAAAAAGTAATTTTGAAAGATAATATTTTACTTAAATTAAATTCAAAGTTAAAGCGACAACTCATAGTGAAAGTAAAAGGGCTCGGGGGTACCCTAATCAAACAAAAATGTCAGCAAGGGTTTCGCCTTCCAAGAACAGAATGAGCACGACGTCGTTCAACCACCTTCCTCAAGAAACCGCAGCGGAGATTCTAATAAGACTGCCGGTCAAAGACCTAATCAGGTCAACGTCAGTCAACAAAACATGGTACTCTCTCATCAACAACCCCTCTTTCATTTCTCAACAAATCTCTCGTTGTGTTTCACATTGTCATCAAAATGCTGTGCTTATCATCCCTCCTATCATCTCTCACCAAAACTACTGCTCCTTAATCTCTGCTGACACTTCTTACCTTATCGAAAAATTCGACATTCCTTTCGAGACCAACAGTCTTAGTTTGCGATTAGTTGCTCAGATACATGGGCTGCTTTTGCTAACTGATTTGCATGTAAAACATGCTTTTAGAGATTTGTATTTGTGGAATCCTTATGTTAAGAGACACATGGTTTTTGTTTCGAGTTGTTTCAAGAAGGTTTTGGATGACTGGCATAAGAGTTATTGTGTAGCCGGGATGGGATATGTTAAATCCACTGATGATTATAAAGTTGTTAGGATTGTGTATTTTAGTCCTGAGGTGGCTCCTAAGGTTGAGGTTTACAGTTTTAGGAAGCATACGTGGAGGAAGTTGAAAAATCCTCGAGTTTCTAGACTTGTTCATGGATATGGAATTTATGTCGATGGTTGTTATTACTGGTTGGGATATAATGAACCCGGAACTAACCCTGCTTCTATTGGTAAAGAATTCAGGGTGATGTCTTTTGACTTTGAAACTGAACTTTTTAGGGAATTTAAGGTACCTGATGATGTTCCCCATAGTTTAGGAGAAAATTCCCCATTTAAACTTTTGAAGTTTGAGAATTCACTTGCTCTTTGTTATAAAGGCTCACCGCTGTCTGATAATGGGGTAGCTAGCTACCCTTATTATGTAATGTCGATGAAGCAAGAAAAAGGTGTAGTTGCTTGGACTCTGTCTTTCACATTTGTACTTGAAAAGTTCGGGTATCCTTTAGACATTACAGAGGATGGAACACTTATAATAGAGTCGGTTCACTCAGAGAGTGATAATGTTACAAGCATAATCTCCTATAATCTCAAGACCATGATTCGTAAAGATCATGGGTTTGGTAAGCGTGGGGGTCCAGAGCTTTCGCGATATGTTCGTACTCCTTCTACTGTTGACACTTCGTTCCCACAGAGTTTAATCATGTACGAGGGAGGAAATCGTTGTTGAAACCTTTGAAGTGACCATTTGTGAGTCTTATTCAGGTAATCGATATAAATTTATATCTACTTACTATAATATCTGGTCTATATAGATAATCTGTACTAATTTGGTCTAATATAACTGCAAGGAAAATAATCATTTTTAGTCTTTTTATAGTTGAACTTGCTCCTTGCTAATGTTGCTTTAAACTTCTTGATCTCTTTTATGTAGTTGTTTAAACAATGTAAAACTTAGTAACACATGCTAAAAGAATATATACAAATTTCAAACCCTTCATATAATTTCTTTATATTTAATTGAAGTAACAACCTCGAGGGGAAGATAATGCTAGGCCAATTTCTGCAGTTTCTTATAATTTCTTAATGAGTAGAGATGCTAAAATTAATGAGTACATACGGAAAGCTGATATACTTTGTTTAGGTTACTATTATATTCCATGTGCACCATCTACTAATCCGTTAAATATTCTTACTTTAGTTAATTGTTATTCTTTTTTCTTTTTTTTTTTATCTGTTTTGGACAAGCTATAAAATATGTACTGAATAAAAAAAGACACAGGGAGTAATTCTTTAAGGACAAGGGTAAAAAAGAAGTGAACTTTTTGATGTGAATATCTTGTTTGTAGTCCCTTTCAAATCTTTAGGTATAAGGACTGTGGCGGTTTGGTTTTCCAATCTGTAATGAATTGCTTTGGCAGTTGCACGATAAAGTTCATAGTGGTCTTGGAAATTATGCTCACATTTCGCTCATTTAGAGCTGCGACTTGGACTATTCCTTTTAGGTTTGTGTGGAGAAATTCAAATAGCTTATGCAAATTATAAACAGTTCAGTCTATGGAATTTGAATATTACCCATTTGGCCATTTTCGGATACCTGCCCTGCTGCACATGACTATTTAATGTAGAATAATATCATCCATGAGGTCACAGTTTAATGAGACTATTGAAGAAAACAAGTCTCACACTTCTATACAAGCTAATGCTTTTGTATCCCTTGGTTATAAACCGCAACATAGAGCTAAAATGCATTTAGCAGTAGTTTCTCAAGTGGATACAAATATCTCGTTGTACGTGGCACTGATATAATGGGTAGATAGTGAGCTGTCATATTGGCTATCATATTAGTTAGTTTGTTAGGTCAACACAGTTGAGTACTCAGTAGTTTATGTAGTTGCTTCAATGTAATTTCTCTTTTTCAAGCTTATAATCAATGAAACAGAACTATTGTTGATGAGGAACTGGATTGAAGACTATATATATATATATATATATATATATATATATATATATATATATATGTATATATATGTATATGTTATTAATAGGTTTATTTGTATTTAGTTTAGAGAGAATTAAAATGATTTGTTAATATGTTTTATATATGGGGTTAGGAATTTATTATTTAAGTAGTTTATTTATAATAAAGCCCAATTGTGTATGAGCCTTAGTCCATTAAGTTTAATATTAGGGTTTATATTTCTATATAAGTGATGTAATACCCCACATATTATTTAGCTTTGATTATACATTTTTCTTGGGAATAATATTATTGATTATTCTTGGGATTCGTATAATTCATTGCTTATTATCTGTTTTATTATCTTTTTAATATACTGTCCTGGCGTCCTGCATCAATTGTCTTCTTCACTCTGTATTTACAAACACATATAGATGCACATTTCACACACTTGTAGGTGTATTCTATTGAATCTAAAAGAATTACTGGGCTATCCAAAGATAACCTTGCATATGTTATAGTCCCTTTCTCAAGAAACTCGTTTCATGCACATCTCCTGGTACAGTTGAATAGCCCTTTAAACTTCAGCTTACTTTCACAGACAGTGAATGAGAATATTATGGATCATACAATCTGATTTTTAAACAACAATATCTATCCTGTAAAACAATCCTAGTGCCTCATCAACCTGACCACTTTTACTTATACTGCTAAGCAGCAAACCGTTAGAAACATTACTGAGCTGCATTCCCTGGGATAACACCTTCTGCTGTTTTTGATCTGTATATTAGTATGTAAAATTGCTTTGGTTTAAAAACCTTTTTATAGCATTTGTTGGACAATCTCGGGTGCAGATGAGATTCTTTAGAAATCACAACATATGAAAATTGTGGAAGTTCACCCATATTGGCAACACATTAATCAACAGGCAATATGGACTAAAGTAGAGGATATTCCCAGATGAAGTAAGCATGTCATGCCTGTACACTTTGCACAATAGATTGTGCAAAAATGAAACATTTACGTGCGGATATATCTACTTGTATATGTCTTGTGTTAAATTTCTCGTACTTAGAAAAATGGATATAGGGATTTAGGGATGAGCTAGTAGCAAACGTTATCCCCCACCTCCCATATCACAAGGTCATCAATTATTTATTCTAATCCTTACTACCCCCTTTCCATACATGAAACTAAGATTGAAATATACGGGTGTGCAGTGCACTAATATAGGAGTTCCACAAATGCTTCTGGGATTCGGGAGAACACATCATTTTACAAATATCATAAATTTATATATTATGTCCTACATGACAAAGTTCATTAACACAACTTGAAACTTTATACTTTGCTGATTCGCATCAGTACTTTCTTTTATCCTTAAAAGTATGTACTTAAAAGTACCTGAAGGTAAGAATGAGTTTGCGGTATGCATATTATTTATAGATTCTGTGTCATGAGATTGACAGGTCACACAGGACTTGACGTATATTTTAAATTTATATATAACCTTTTGGCAGTACCGAGTTAGCGTGTTGTGGACCTGTGTGGTCAGCGAGTAGTTTGTAAAGGACTCGTAATATCCTGGATTTTTTTTTTCTTTTTTTCTTTTGAAGGGGTCCTGGAAAGTTATTGTATTTGCGATACAATAAAGAAAATGGGAAAAAAATTGTTTTAAAGTACTTGTAATTATGTCGCTTCATGGAATTGTTTTGCAGATATATTTAAATGCTGCTTTTATTCTCGCAATTGGCGCAACTTTGTTAAACATGGTGTGCCAAGAGGACATAATTTCTTAAAGTTGATACCATCACTTTGACCATATTCTTGATTCCTACTTCAATATTTTGCATAAATAGTACAACTATCCCATGTAATTCTAGTTGTCGGAATTCTTTTGCTAATCAATCAAATTGATGAACAGTGTTTGGACCAGTTGTTCTCTAATTGCTTGCCAAAATTGAACAACTTTTTAAGCTATAATTCTATAAGCATGTCTGATCGCATGTGGATGGATGGCATCTGGTTTTTGCGCTCCAGAAAATTATATTTTCGTTTTGTCGCCCATTTGCAAATGCAGGTATATTGACGATGTTGCTTGGGAAGTCCTGATAACACTAGTGAGTGCAGCATGCATCGTATAGATGAAGTTGTTTAAGGGTGCTAGCTTTTGGTTTCAGAAATTTAAGGAACAAACTTTGAAGATTTGATGCAAGTAGACAGACATGTCCCAAGAAGTTCAGGAATGTAAATCGTTGTCAGACATGTCCCAAGTATTCCCCTTTGCTCCTTGGTAGACAGAAATATTCCAAGTTGAAGTTGTTGTCTTAACTTCATTTTCCCCCATAACTAACAGCACTTTCTTTTGCTATCTCTGTATTATTATTTAAGTATTTTTTTGGCTAAATTCTTAGGTCTCTTTTGTTAATATTCAGGATATGCTGGTTTGGCCGGAGAAAAATATATTCGTAATTATAAGTGTTAAGTTTTGAAGGAAATGGTACATTTTTAAGGGACGATGATTTTTAATAAAATGTTATTATTTAATGAATAATATTAAATTCACATGTAAACAGTATTTCACATTTTATACATAGTAGACAAGTATTTTAGAATTGGATATTTTTATCTCAAAATTTTTATACTTTTCCTTTTTTTTTTCCAATAAATGCATGTAATCTACAAAAATGATAAATTTTCACACAATCAATAAATGCATGTATGTACAAAAATGATAAATTTTCACACAATCAATAAATGCATGTATCTACAAAAATTGATGTATTAAGAAGGTAGTGAGCTATCTAATAGTAGATCGCTTAGCAAATCTAATAACCACATTTTGACTTTTAATTATTACATTTAATAAAAAAGTTCTACATTTATCAACTATGAAAATTAAACACCAATATCTGTCATGGATATCTATACTATACTATATTATAATAAACAAAAAAGTATAGTGTTTGTACTTTAGTTAACCCCTAATTTTTAGTTATTTTTTTCATTCACAATCGTTACATATTCAACTCAAATAAATGATGATCATTAAATACAATAATATTAAAAGTTGTTATATACATAGGTTTAATATTCAGTTCTCACCAATAATATATTAATTTATATTTAATATTAAAAATTGATATGTACAAAAATGTAATGTTCGACAATAACTTATTAAAATTAATATTTATAATATTATTCTATATTATAAATATATTAATTAAAATAACTCGTGCGTTTTGCAGGATTATAAGTTAGTAGAAACTAAAATTAGAGATACCGGATCAAACATTATTGTGGATCAATAATTGAATTTAACGTAGTTTGGTATGAAAATCACATAAAATTTATACTATCTACAATCTTACTATTAAACTATTTTCAAGTCAGTATTTATTGAGGTGTCAAATATGTTCCATTTTTTGTCACAAAAAATAAAGTTTCCATTAATAATAGCAAACACACAGCCGCGACAAATTCCCAACTGGCGGTACGACAAGTTGAAAAACAAAGACAAGCTAAAACACTTAACTGATTTGTTTCCTGACCGTTTGACAAGACAGAACTGGAAAATTCTGTTAACTGAAAATGAAATCAAAGACAACCCAATAAATCCAAATTGTACCGACATCCCTGAATACAGTGTTATGCCCAAATCTGGCATAATGGATAAATTGATTTAATTAGCTAAATTGATGGTTCATAATCTATGATGGGCCTGGAATAATATTACAAGAGCACCTCGCAATGCTGCGCCTCGCTGGCGATGCTTGCAGGAGGATCGCTTCGCTTTGCACTACATATGTAACTCACAGCGAGATCATTATCTCCTCTTCTCTGGAAGGCTCATGGCCAGACTTAAGGTCGCATGAGTAGCTAGGCACAGGGATCGCTTCGCATGGCCAGGCCTCTCAAAGTCGCATGCAAGGGCCCTGATGGATCTTTCATTCCGAATCTATCCATTCGAGATTATGGGCTTCTACAGCTGGATCATGGATCATGGATAGATTTGATGACTTATTGCCACGTCAGCCCTAAACAAGTGGGCTTGGACTTTGGCTTATCTCATAAAACCCTAGCCCGCCTAGGTAACTTGTGGCCCAAGAACTACGTCAGGCTTGATCCCTATAAATAGGGTACGTAGGCACCTTGATACGGATGAGAAACAGTTTACCTGAAAAACACCTATCAAGCTCAGCCACATTCATACACACAAAACCCTAATCCTTCGTTCTTCTTTTGTTAGCAAAATATCCGTATTTTGCTCCGATAATCCAGCAAACCTCCAAAATATTGTTATACAATATTCTCCCTATAACATTTGGCGCTAGAAGGAGGGGAGATAGTCATTGAATTGGGAGAACGATGACTAAATCACACAAAAAGAGGAACGATGGTGAGACCCCGGGGTCGCACAAGGTGAACAAGGACGACCCCCTGACGAGAGGCCCCACAGAGGACGAAGCGTCCAAGGACAACTCTAAGACTGGGGACAGGGAGGAACACACCCCCCCAGCACAGAGGGTGACATTGAACAGCGAGGTCATGTCTTTTCTAAAAGGCCTCGGTGAGCAGGTGACCGCGGTACATGAAAGGGTCGCAAAGGTGGAGAGGCGCTATAGTTCTAGAGGATCGAAGAGGAATGCAAGGACAGGCGGTAGAGTGCCAGTGGAAGGAAGCAAACTCCCCCCTAAGAAACTCGTTGATGACTTCGATGATGTCCTAACAGATCAAACCAACCCTGACTGGAATGAGGGGGAGGACTCGCTCGGACAGAAAGGGGGATCGCATGACAAGGTCGCCTCATCTGAGGGGAGATCGGTCAGTGTTTTTGACCGTCTCGGAAAGAAGCTGACTGAGCATGACCTTCGTCTAAAATTGGAAAAGGTTAATGCGCCTCGTCATGAAGGATCTAAGAACAGAAGTAGGGGCACACATCGACAATTGTCTCCTCGAGATCGCGAGCGGTCATATCGTCGCGATGACAGACCCCCTCTCTCCGTAGAGAGCGTGAGCGGTCCCAACGTCGCGATGACAGACCCCCATCTCATCGAGACCAGGAACGATCTCAATATCTTGAAGAGGATCGTAAAAAGAAGGATCGCAGGAATGACCAGGAGGAGTCCAGTGTCCTAAAAAAGACCCAGTCTCATCGTGGAAGTACTGGAGGTAAAAAGGAGGCTGAAAAGGAGGTCAAGGTAGGAGACTATAAGCTGGAGGAGTTGAAGAAGGCCCTGGACGCGATGAACAGTGAGAAAGGGATCTTTAGCACTATGGGCTCGTCATCGCCCTTTACTCACGAAATTCGAACCGCTCCGCTTCCTGCGGTGTTTCGAGGCCATCAGCATGATATGACCTATAATGGCGACACTGATCCAGCGGAGTTCGTGATTCGATTTAATAATGAGATGGATGTTTATCAGGTTTCATTACTAGCGAGGTGTAGACTATTTGCGGCCTCGCTGAGGGGAAGTGCTCAGCAGTGGTTTTCGAAGCTAGGGGCATTGATTGTCATCGATTCTTGGGAGCAACTCGTGGACATCTTTATCAAACAGTTCCAGTCCTCGATGCTCTATGCACCCCCTGTGTCCACCTTAGCAAACATAAAACAGAAGGAAGGCGAAACCCTTCATGATTACTTCAAGAGGTTCAATGCTGAGGTGCCTCGCGTGCGAGGTGCAAATGATGAAGCTGTGAAAAATTTCCTCATCGCTGGAGTAAGGGAAGGTACGGAATTTTGGAAGAAGCTACAAGAACAGACCCCTAGTACTCTCTCTGAATTGCACAAGATCGCTGAGCCTTTCAAGCGTGTTGAGAAGTCACTCGCAGATTTGAAGAAGAATAATGAAAGGGGTGGCAGTTGGAATAGGAATCGGGGGGTAAAAAGAAAGGACTCCAGGAGTCCAAGGCGAAGACGGGATCGAAGTCGAAGCCCCAGCCCAAAAAGGAGAGACCGCGATCCTTTGAGGCGGTCCCCACCGAGATCTCGCCCCGCGAGGGATGAAGACAAGTATATCCCTCTGGTCGCCCCAATTAATCACATTTATGCAGTCAATGAAAACAAGGGGATATTCAGGAAGCCTACACCGATAGGTCTGAAGGGGACCGCAAACACTAGCAGGTATTGTGCCTTTCATGAACAAACAGGGCATGATACATCTACTTGCCGAGAGCTGAAGCAGCAAGTGGATCAGTTAATTCGTGAGGGAAAATTAACTGAGTGGGCGGTTCGCGAGGTGAAGAAGCATAATCCCAAGTCTGGCCTTGGGTATAATCAAGCCCCCCCACCTGAACAGAACCCAGTCATTAAGGAAAGGGAAGTGCGAGGAGGAAGTATTCATGTGATAATTGGGGGACCCCACATCGGGGGGGGGGGGGGGACAGCAATAAAGCCAGAGAGAGGTATGCTCGCGAGGCCAGGGAGCGACCCCTTACTAATGTACATCACTTGCAAGAGCGACCCCCAAAGCTCTTTAAGGGGGAAGATACAAACATCATGTTCACTGAGGAGGACGCGAAGTGGGTTCATCACCCTCACTCTGATGCCCTCGTTGTTCAAATTCGTATTGGATCGCAGAATGTCTACAGGGTTCTGGTGGATAATGGGAGTGCTGTGAATCTCTTG
The DNA here is from genome assembly GCA_036435485.1 of Saposhnikovia divaricata. NCBI lineage: Eukaryota > Viridiplantae > Streptophyta > Magnoliopsida > Apiales > Apiaceae > Saposhnikovia > Saposhnikovia divaricata. Next base: position 86,247,273 of record CM071594.1, read on the forward strand.
ACATACGAGGTCTACCAAAAGATGGGCTACGTGGACAAAGATCTTATCCCAACTGTGGGACACTTGTATGGTTTTACTGGAGCCTCAGTGAGTGTCAAGGGTCTCATACGACTTCCTGTTACTTTAGGAGACGAGCCCTGCATCACTACCCAGATCGCAGACTTCATGGTGGTGGATCAACCTTCAGCATACAATGCTATTGTAGGGAGGCCTATACTTAAGGAAATGAGGGTGGTCACTTCTATCTATCATCTTTCCATGAAGTTTCCTACCCCAAATGGAGTGGGATGTGTCAAGGGGGCGCAGCATGAATCACGAGAATGTTACAACAAGGCCCTTAAGTCCGCTGAAAAGGGTAGCATATCTATGGTAGACAGGATGGAAAGCGAGGAGGAAGATAGGGCTCGCAAATCGGCCTCGCGACCCTCAAATGAATGCAACATCATATCAATCGAGGAACTCCCAGCTGGTTATTTTGATAATTTGGGAATTCAGGTAGAACCAGTACCAGGTGCTTTAATGATGGGAACCTCGCAGCCAGTAATGGTTCTCCAGGAAGGGATTGTTGAAGAGGCTACAGATAGTGATAGCGAGGAGAGCCCAGAGCAGGCCGCTGTGCGAGCCCGAAAGGGAAAATGGGTTCGCAAAGAAACATCTACACTGACAGAACTGCCAAATGGTATCACACAGACAACAACTGTTGTTAAGGAGTATGGGCACGCAGGTGTCAACCCCTGCGAGGCAGAATCTAGTCAGGCTCGTGAATATGATCTAGACCTGGATCTTCGCATCCCAGAGCATGTGGAGCGAGCTGGGGCAGCTGAAGACACGATCCCTATTCTTGTTGATGTGCAGGATCCTTCAAAGGTGTTGAAAATAGGGTCGCAACTCAACCTTGATCTGAGAGAGAGATTGGTCACTTTTCTGAAGGCCAACCTTTACGTGTTCGCCTGGTCGCATGAAGACATGATTGGGATCGATCCTAATGTGATGTGTCATAGGCTCAACTTGGATCCAAGCAAAAAAGGTGTTAGACAGAAAAGGCGACCAATAAGTGGAGAGCGAGCCGAGGCTCTCAAAGAAGAGGTGGATAGATTACTTAAGGTTGGGCTCGTTAGGGAATCATTCTACCCTGACTGGCTCGCGAACCCTGTCCTCGTGAAGAAGCCAAACGGAAAATGGAGAACATGTGTGGATTTCACTGATCTCAATAAGCATTGCCCAAAGGATAGTTTCCCATTGCCAAGGATTGATCAGCTAGTGGATGCAACAGCAGGGCATGCACTTCTCTCCTTCATGGATGCTTATTCTGGGTACAATCAGATACCCATGTACGGTCCTGATCAAGAGCATACCTCGTTTATCACGGATAGAGGTCTCTATTGCTACATAGGGATGCCCTTCGGTCTCCTTAATGCTGGGGCTACCTATCAACGGCTCGTTAATATGATGTTTGAGAAGCAGATTGGGAAGACAATGGAAGTTTATGTAGATGACATGCTGGTAAAATCCAAAGAGGCTGCGGATCACATCGCCCACCTCGCTGAAATGTTTGATATACTAAGGAAGTACAGAATGAAGCTCAATCCACAGAAGTGTGTCTTTGGAGTTGAGTCTGGAAAGTTCTTGGGGTTCATTGTCAATCATAGGGGAATTGAAGCGAACCCTGCAAAAATAAAGGCCTTGGTGGAAATGCGATCCCCAAGAAGTGTGAAGGAAGTTCAGAGTTTAACGGGACGGATCGCAGCCCTTAACCGGTTCGTCTCTAAATCATCAGATAAATGCCATGAGTTCTTCAAGGCGATTAAGAAGGTTGGAAAAAACTTTGAGTGGACCCCTCAATGCGAGGAAGCTTTTCAGAACATCAAGGAGCAACTTGGCTCGCCACCAGTATTATCTAAGCCCAAGGACGGGGAGACGCTCATTGTCTACCTCGCGGTGTCAGAACATGCGGTCAGTGCAGTGCTAGTTCGCGAGGAGGGGAAAGTTCAGTATCCTGTATACTATGTTAGCAAAAGGATGTTAGATGCTGAGACTCGCTACACCAACATGGAGAAGCTAGCCTATGCCCTGGTGCTGGCCTCGCGGAAATTGAGACCCTACTTTCAGGCCCATAGCATTGAGGTTCGCACAGCCTATCCATTGAGGCAGGTAATGCATAAGCCAGAATCCTCAGGAAGATTGTTGAAGTGGACAGTGGAGCTCAGCCAATTTGATATTGAGTTCAAGCCTCGTGGTCCCATTAAAGGTCAGGCACTTGCAGACTTCATTCTGGAATTCCCTCCTCAGTTTGAGGAAGATAAGTTGGCTATCATAGCGATCCCAGAGACCGCATCTAGCGAGGCTAAGAAAGAAAATTCCGCCTCGTGGTCGGAACTATATGTTGATGGAGCATCAAATAAAGGAGCTGGGGCTGGCATCGAGTTGGTAACACCAGAGGGTCGCAGAATAAAAAGTGCAATGCATTTTGCTTTCGAAGCCTCTAATAATGCAGCAGAGTACGAGGCCCTCATCATTGGTCTTAAACTTGCATTGGAGATGAAGGTGGAGAATCTGACTGCATACAACGATTCTATGTTGGTAGCATATCAGCTATGGTGTGGATGGCAAGCTAGGGGTGAGCAGATTGAGCTATATCTGCGATGTGCACAAAGATTGGTTAAAAAATTCAACAATATCAAAGTGGTTCACATCAGGAGAGAAAAGAATCAGGGGGCTGATGCACTAGCAAAGTTGGGATCGCGCCGCGAGGCCACCTTACTTGGAATTATTCCACTGGAAATTCAAACAAAGCCCAGTGTGCCAGAGGAGTTTGTTATGGAGATAGCGACCCCAGGGTCGACCTGGATGACTCCTATATGGGAGTATGTGAAAAGTGGAGCCCTGCCTCAAGACAAAAAAGAGGCAAGAAAAATCAAATATCAGGCAGCTCGCTATGTCATCTATGACGAGGTCCTATATAGAAGAGGGTTCAACACCCCGCTCCTAAGATGTGTGGATGGAGAAGAATGCAATTACATTCTCAGAGAAGTTCATGAAGGAATATGTGGCAATCACTCGGGGGGTAGTTCTCTAGCCCAAAAGATTCTTCGCCAAGGGTACTACTGGCCTACTTTGAAAAGAGATGCTTTTGAGTTTGCTAGAAGGTGTGATAACTGCCAAAGGATCGCTAATTATAGCAACGCTCCGGTCTCGCACCTCACCTCGCTAACGAGCCCATGGCCCTTCGCTATGTGGGGCATTGACTTAATTGGGGAGCTACCTAAGGCCAAGGGAGGTGTCAAGTATGCAGTTGTGGCCGTTGATTATTTCACCAAATGGGCCGAGGCCGAGCCACTTGCCACTATTACTGCAAAGAAACTCAAGGACTTCGTGTACAGGGCAATTGTGTGTCGCTATGGGATTCCGTATCAGCTCATATCAGATAACGGAAAGCAATTTGATAGCAAGGACATGAAAGAATTCTGCGAGAACCTGGGGATCAAGAAGAGTTTTTCAGCTGTGAGTCACCCCCAGACAAATGGTCAAACTGAGGCCATCAACAAAATCATCAAACATACTTTGAAGGCCAAGTTAGAGGAGAGCAAAGGCAATTGGCCTGAAGAATTACCAAGGGTCTTGTGGTCATACAACACGACCCCAAGGACGACAACTGGAGAGACCCCCTTTTCCCTAACATATGGCTGCGAGGCTATGGTCCCTGTTGAAGTGGGCTCCGGGTCGTTTAGAAGGGAACACTACGATCCCGATGCAAACGAGGTGAATCATAGATTGTACCTAGACATGATAGAAGAAACAAGAAGCGAGGCTCAGCTTCGCCTCGGGGCTTACCAACAGAGGACAGCGAGGTACTATAATGGAAAGGTCAAAGCAAGTTCTTTAAAGACAGGTGACCTCGTGCTTAGGAGAGTCATGCCTAACACTAAGGTCCCGGGCCATGGTGTCTTTGGTGCTAATTGGGAAGGACCTTACAAAGTCTATGCTACTCTCTCAGAAGGAACTTATTACCTCACAGACATGAAGGATAAGGTCATTCCACGAGCTTGGAATGCAGAACATTTGCGCAAATACTATCAGTGAAGGCATCGCTCCTGGTAGTTTCTATCTATTTCACATGAATAAATTCATACAAAATACTGGGGGGTAATGGTCGTATTGACACCCTCCCTTTATGATGTAATGACATTGGGCCTCGCCCCACTTACCACTTTCTTGGGCCTCGCCCCATTTATCACTTTCTTGGGCCTCGCCCCATTTATCACTTTCTTGGGCCTCGCCCCATTTATCATTTATTGGGCTTCGCCCCATTTATCATTGATTGGGCCTCGCCCCGCTTGTCAACTTGTTTGGGCTTCGCCCCGTTTATCAATATAAAAGTTCAACTTCTTTATGAATTACTTTTTATTGTGTATTTTACTTGCCTGTTTGTTAACATTAGCATACTAAGGTCCAAGCCATCTCAACGATGCAAGGATCGCATTTGAAGTTACTGCTACAACAATCTAAGGAATCTAAGCAAAGTCATGCAAATCTAGTACTATTCAAGACAATTCAACATGCAAAGATGAAAAGTAAAGATATAATTTCGAGGCCAAGGTACTAAGCAAGTGAAGCTAAATTACTTGTGCAAATATGTTATGTGCAAAAATAACGAGGCAATCTTGGATGGAAAAGTTAAAATGCACAAATTCATAAACAAAGGGTCGCCATGCGATCCCAGTTCAGTTAAGGGGTGATCAGAGTTAAATAAAACAATATTACAAATCGCGAAGCATTCTAAGGGTGCCCGCATCCCGAGTTCAAAAGACTACATCAAATATATAACAAATTTTAAGAAGCAGGTGGATCTTGATTGGCAGTAGAAGTTTCTTTCAACAGCCTCGCTTCTTCAGCCAGCCTCGCCTCTTCCTCTAGCCTCGCTTCCGCAGCGATCTCCTTTTTGAGTGATTCAGCATACTCAGCATTACCTGGCCCAAGCTGATCCCAATCAAAGTCAGGGATCGTTCTAATAAACCCCTTCATGAAGGAGACTTGACCCTGGGCCAGAAATGTGTCCTGAGCAGTGGCCAATTCCGCCTTAACAGCATTGAGGTCGCTTGCCAGCTTCGCGTTCTCATCGGTGCTCTTTTTAGCAGCCTCCGCGCTGGATTTCTGCAGATCTAGAAATGCTTTCTCAAAGTCATTTCTTTCCTTTCTGGCATTCTTGAGGTCGGTGCGAAGCGAGGCGGTTTCTTGGGACAGTTGCTTTTTGAATTCAGCCTGGAGGGATCGCTTGTCTTCTGTTTTCTGGAATTCAAGAACCTTGTTCTTTTTGTCCAACAGGAAGTAGTTTTTGGTATGAGCAGCCTGGCGGATGAATGCTTCAGTGAGGCATTTGGTCAGAGCGTTTGCATTTTCCTCGGGAGGCGCCTTCCACCAGCCGGATGCCTCAGCCTCCTCAGTGTATTTGCTTCCCAGCGAGGCAAAAAGATGCTGGGCCGCGGTAGCATTGACGGTTCGCGAGGCTGGCTGGGACGATCCGTCAGGTTGCCCATCTTTCCTTAGCCGCTTTAAAGGGCTCTGATTGGGTGAATTTGGAATTTGATCCCTAGCAGCATTTTGCTGGAGTGGAGGATCGTTGGAAGGCTTAGCCACAGGGGGCTTAAGGGGAGGAGGAGGACCCTTTGAGGCAGAGGTCGCCTTTGAAGACGCCCCTTTCTTGTTGGTTTGCAAAAATGGGGGAGGCTGACTCTTTCCACCTCGAGCAGACATATCTGTAGAAAAATGAAGAATAAGTTACAAGGCAGTTCAAATATAATTCGGCATAAAGTAAAACAAGTTATGCATGTGAGGTAAAAGGGAATGCGATGCGATGCATGTTTCGATCCTAGGAGTACCCTCTTCATCTGTTATTGCGACATGAGAAGACGAGGACTCTTCTCTTGCCTTTCTTTTCTTCGAGGCTCGCCTCGCATGAGAAGGCCCCGCCTCGGGGGAAGCATCTATCCCTTCTTTGAGGAACCCATATTCTATTAGGTTCTCAATGGAAATTAGAGTCCTGATGTTCCTCTCCTCTGTGGTGGATTTTGTTAATACCTCGTCGGCTCGCTGTTTGTCAACACCTTTTAAGATGGTGCGAACTGGAGCGACTGCGATGCCAAAGGAGTTATCAGTTTTGAGAATAAAAGGTAAAAAGTATGATAAAGAACTATTGCCTTGATAGCTTACCCGGGAGGTAGTTGAAGCTTGTTTTCACTTGAGGGACTTCGTGCACGTAGAGGAAAGGCTCCTTCCACGAGCCCGGATTACTTATCCCACCAGGGAGGAGGCTTTTCTTGTTGAATTCTGGCCATACCGAGAAGTAGACATAACCGAAATCCTTGACCCCGCATCGCTTCAGCTGAAGGAAGTAGCCCATTGTCTTCGCATCTAAAGGAGGGTATCCAAGTTTGTGGTAGAGTACATACAAGGCGATCATGGATCGGTATCCATTGGTGCTGATTTGGATGGGAGCTAAATAGTATGTCTCGCAAACATCCCTAATGAATGGTGGAGAGGAGAAGAGACACCTATCTTCATAAGAGGGACCGTCAGGACCATTCTGGGCACTCTGCCTCCGTTCTCGTCATGGTTAAAGCGATAGCATCGCATTTTCTTCTTGGGCAAAATGATCTTGCCTTCAGGGCGAAACCTCTTAACACCCTCCGTGATAGTCTTCACGGTAAGTGTTGAGGGCATATCGCGACATGCAAGTACGCGAGCTTTACCTGGCTTAACTTTTGAGCCGGGCTCGATGTCATTGGGGTCAGGCCCGTCAACATAAATAACTCCCTCCAGCTCTGGTTGAGGGGTAGGGACATAAGGATCAGGTGAGGCTTCAGGAACATAATCGTAGTCTCTGAAATTTACAACTCTGGCCACTTCGTCAAGGCCACCATCATCTGAGGAAGGCTCCTCGTAGTCATCATCATCAGAATTGGCTTCGTTATCAGCACCTCCCTCGATGTCATAATAGGCAGCGCCTAATGAATCTGTTGGAGAATCACTTATGTGAATGGGTGACACGGTTTGTGATGGAGGCACTTTAGAGAGAATTTCCGCTGCCCTAGCGCTGAATTCATCTCCTTTCTTTTTCAAAGTTTCGATGTCATGTTCGAGGTCAGTCATGGTGTGAGGCTCGTTCTCAGCTGGGAGTACATCCAGAGATTGATCCCGCGAGCTTGAAGGGTGCTTTGTTCTCCACGAAATCAGAGGCACCTCACGGGTATATTCTTCGTTAGACCATAAAGGGTCGAAGTATAGCTTGAACGAGCTTTCGCTGGTGCTCGTTGCTTTTGCGATGTTGGCTGCGGCAGCATCGCTGATTTGTATATGAGGCATGGGAGAAGGTGTCCTTGAACTATCATCTTGAGACATCTGAAAAGGGTGAAATGATTAAGTGTGTGCCCTTACAGAAAACAAATGAAGGAGGAAAGAAACAAGCGAACAGAAAGGCTCTATGTGTTCTCGCATCGTTCACAGAGAATATGAGGGGTCGCAATCCTAAGGGAAAGGCTAACGTTCTTAACCTATGGGTCGCATTACGGATCGCACTCCTACAATAGCGAGGACGGGTCGTGTCATAAAATTGGCATTTTGGGATCGCAGTTATTTGGGTTCGCATCGCATGCAATTTAAGCTATCTAATCATGCAATTACAATGAAGAACAGTAATTTAAATGGAAGAAAAGAAAAAAGACTTACTTTTTCTTGAAGAAGGTTGAAGAAATCGAAAGAAACTCGGGATCGCTGGTGTAAGAGCCTGAAAATTCTTTGCGTTTGATCTGAGAGCAAACTGACAGCACTTCGACAATGTGTTTGTGAGAATGAAAAAGGAAATGATAGTGACAGGGGTATATATAGCTATCAGGAGAGAGAAAGACATGGGACACGTGTTGAAATCACGTCCGTTGGACACACATCTCGAGACACAACAGCTGTCAAAACCTTTCAAATTCTTGGGGTCGCGACTACTCCAACGGTTATATATGTTCTTGGGCTCGCTTCGCGGTGACAACTCGTATTCTTTGAGTCCACATCGCATCTCCAATGGCAATATGGACTCGGGGGGTAGTTGTTATGCCCAAATCTGGCATAATGGATAAATTGATTTAATTAGCTAAATTGATGGTTCATAATCTATGATGGGCCTGGAAGATGAAGATTGGGTCACTAAAGCCCACTATTGGAATCAGCCCGGCATATCTTGGCAATAATATTACAAGAGCACCTCGCGATGCTGCGCCTCGCTGGCGATGCTTGCAGGAGGATCGCTTCGCTTTGCACTACATATGTAACTCACAGCGAGATCATTATCTCCTCTTCTCTGGAAGGCTCATGGCCAGACTTAAGGTCGCATGAGTAGCTAGGCACAGGGATCGCTTCGCATGGCCAGGCCTCTCAAGGTCGCATGCAAGGGCCCTGATGGATCTTTCATTCCGAATCTATCCATTCGAGATTATGGGCTTCTACAGCTGGATCATGGATCATGGATAGATTTGATGACTTATTGCCACGTCAGCCCTAAACAAGTGGGCTTGGACTTTGGCTTATCTCATAAAACCCTAGCCCGCCTAGGTAACTTGTGGCCCAAGAACTACGTCAGGCTTGATCCCTATAAATAGGGTACGTAGGCACCTTGATACGGATGAGAAACAGTTTACCTGAAAAACACCTATCAAGCTCAGCCACATTCATACACACAAAACCCTAATCCTTCGTTCTTCTTTTGTTAGCAAAATATCCGTATTTTGCTCCGATAATCCAGCAAACCTCCAAAATATTGTTATACAATATTCTCCCTATAACATACAGTAATATCACAATTGACCTTAACACATAAGAACCATTGGTAGCCCATTGTTCAGGTGGAGCACCCCAGCTATCTACTTGTCGGGAACCAGCTATAGACTTGCCGTAAGTGAAAACTCCCCAAGGATGAACACTATCATGTTGTGAAAGGTGAGCTCTTGCAATAATCATCACTGTCTTAGCTTCGATGCGGCCCTTCCAGATCTCTCGAGACATCAAATGAAACATTCTCCGAGGACTGAAATAAACAAACCAAACAGAACAAAACATATTAACATACATAAAACACTCCAAAGGAAGAGACATACGCATAAAGCGCTACTTCGCCCAAGGCGATACACTTCAAAAAGTCAAAGATCTCGGATTGACACCAAATTTTGATATGATGTTAACCGGGAGATTTTGAGTCGAAGAAATGTGTTTATTTGATATTTCGAGTTCTAAATCAAGGCAGATCTGAACTCGAATGAGTTTTTCGAAATTTTTGGAAAAATTCCGATTTATGAAGGGGATGAAAGGGATTTGTGAAGGTGGATGATCGCTTGGTTGGAGAAGGAGGAGGGAGAAAGAAGAGGAGACCTCCGGCCGGTGGATAAACCACCGCCGGAGGGGACTATCTTGACAAAAAGACGAAGAGAGACTGGGGGAGCAGAGAGAATATGTATCCGGTCGTTTTTCCTTTACGCATGTCATAAGACTCGTAACCCTCTAAAGTGATTTTCGAGAAAATTAATATTATTTTAAAGAACTTTAAAATAATTAAAATTTATTTTTTATATAATAATATATATAGTATATATGATTTTTTTTTAATTCGAGAATATATACTAAAATAATGTACATTAGCATTTTTACATTAAAAAATTAGTTACGAATACAATGACACTATTTATTTTAATGAACATTTTCCATTATACAAAGATCAAAGCGACCATTAAAGACAATAAAGATGATAATTAAGGGTTTAAAAGTTACTAGACAAAAAAATCTCTACCAAAATATTATCATTAATATTTTCCACATTCATAAATTGTATTAAAATGTGTATTTTATCAAAAATATCATTTTATGCGAAATTTAAGACCGATATTTAACACTTTAATTTTCTTTAAAAATATTAAATATTATAATAGAGAATTTATTTAATTTTAATACTGGTCTGGACCGAAATTACTATGTCAAACAACTATGTCAATTACTGTATGGCCTTTCAAGGACAAGATGATGAGCACGACGTCGTTTGATGATCTTCCTCAAGAAAGGACAGTGGAGATTCTCTTAAGACTGGGAGTAAAAGACCTAATCAGATCAACATCAGTGAACAAAAAATGGTACTCTCTAATCAACAACCCCTCTTTCATTTCTCATCAAATTCATCATACTAATTCACATTCTAATGACAATGCTTTGCTTATTATCCCTCCTGTTACATCTCAACAAAACTACTGCTCCTTAATCTCAACTCATACCTCCTCACTTATCAAAAAATTCGACATTCCTTTCGAGACCAAGACTCGTAGTTTGAAATTAATTGCTCAGGTACATGGAATGCTTTTGTTAGCTGATTTCCGTGTGCTTTGCCTTTCGAGAGACTTGTATCTTTGGAATCCCTATGTTAAGAGACATAGACTTCTCGTTTCCGATTATTACCAGAACCTTTCAGATGATGTGGATATGAGTCTTTGTGTATTCGGGATGGGTTTCGATAAAGCCACGGATGATTACAAAGTTATCAGGATTGTTTATGGTAGCAATGACAAGTGGAACCTATTTGGTAAGGAAGTTCCATTAGTTGAGATTTATAGTTTCAGGAAGAATACCTGGAGGAAAATTGAAAACCCTGGAGTTTCAATGCTTGTTTATGAAGATGGGATTTATATCGATGGTTGTTATTACTGGTTGGAAATCAAGCATCGCCAAACCGGGGAAGATAAAGTGAGGCTAATGTCTTTTGATTTTCATAGTGAATTGTTTGGGGAAATTAAAGGGCCGGATGATGTTCCCTTTAATTTGGGAAAAAATTCCCCTCAGAAGCTTATGCACTTTGAGAATTCACTAGCTCTTTGTGTTTTAGACACAAAGCTTGCGGACACAGGTTTTTTTTATTGTATATGGTTAATGAGACAAGAAAACGGTGTGGTCATGTGGACTCTACGTTTTAGAGGTCTACTTGAACAGTTTGGGTTTCCTTTCGCCATTACAAAGAATGAAACCCTACTAATAGAGTCAGTTCTCGCAAACCTTGAAGAAAGAAGCATAGTCTCCTGTAACCTCAAGAGCATGGTTCATGAAGGTCATGGATTACCCATAGCTAGGGTTCCAAATTCACAATTTTTTTTTCATGTTTCTACTACTGTTGACACTTCGTTCCCAGAGAGTTTGATTATGTATGAGGGAGGAAAATCAAACGCAGGTGAGGGAGGAAAATCAAACGCAGGTGAGGGAGGAAAATCAAACACAGGTGAGGGAGGAAAATCAAACAAATCTTTTACTCTATCTCTGGTCCTTAACAAGTTGTTTAAGCTGAAATTACATACCGAAAATATGAGAATAAGGGGAAAAAGTTCTGAGTAATTCAGGTATGTAGAATATGTTCAGATTCTTTGTGTTGCTGAAATTGACACGAATTGACATGTATTTTAAAGTTATGTTTAACCTGGCAGAACGTACAGTAGCAAGTTGTTTGTAAAACACAAGACTTGTAACATTCTGATAGTTATTGTTAATTGTCCTACATATTAAACAAAAAAAATAAATTAGAGGACATATGTTTATTTCTCTTTATGAAATTGTTTTGGTGACATACACATACTTAAATGCCACTTTTATTCTAGCCCTCTGGGCAACTTTGTTAGGTGTGGTGTGCCGAGAGGAACATGTAGAACCATTGAGATTTAGACGGCGTAGTTTTCTTAGAACGTATGAGAATTCGATACAATCTGTTCGACCATATATTTGATTTCTAGTTCTATGTCCTGCTTAATTACTACAACGTCATGTGAAATTCTAATTATCAGAATCCTTCTGCTAATTAATTAAATTGCTGAACAGTTGTTGGATCAAATGTTCTCTGATTGCTGCCCAAATTTTAACAACTCCCGAGAACTTAAATTTTTGTCTTGTTTGTTGTTACCAATCTGCAATTGCAGGTATGATTGATGATGTTGCTTTGATGGTCCTGATAACTCTAGTAGGTGCAGCGTATTGATGAAGTGGAATAAAGGTCTTTTGGTAATAGAAATTTAAGGAATCACTTTTGAACATTTGGTGTTATTCATAGACAGGCATGTCCCAAGTTTAAGAAGTTGTCTTGGCTGTACTATCTTTTTACTACTTCATTCATAAGAATTTATATTTTCTTTGGATGATTTTTTTTTTTTTCTTTTTGCTAAAAGTATTAAGTCTCTTTTTTAGATATTCAGAATGTTTGGTTTGAGAAAAATATATTCATGATTCTCTAGTGTTTGTACTTTAAGAAAAATCTGTGTCAGATTTATTGCATCTGGTCTGTTCTGTTGCTCTCCTATAGATCTCTTATGAACTTACATAATTTCTATTGTTACCCACTTGCAGATGTAATTGATAATGTTCTGATAACTCCCGTAGGTGCTGACATATATATATGAAGTTGCTTAAAGGTGCTAGATTTTGCTTAACTCCTGATGGTGTAGTTTCTTAAGTAGACAGACATGTGACTTGTCCCCAGTTCAGAAGGTTTTTGTGTCTCGTAGATGATTTGATGCGTTAACTTTAATCTCTTTTGAAGATACTCTGTGTCTAGCAGATGATCTCCTCTGTGTTCTTTGGATGGTTGCAAGTTTATTTTTATGATGTTTGGTTTGAGAAAAATATTTTCCTTATTTTTCAGTGTTTGCGTAGCTTAGGGGAAATGATTTATTTTTCATGGAGGAAAAGACTTGACAAAATGCTGTGATTTTTAGGATAGTACTTCATCCTCGTTAAATAAATTAGTGAGTGGGGCACATACATGGGCATAAAAGATTTAAATTTGTGTTCAGTGTCGCAGGTGCTACATTACTAGGAAAGTAGAAATTATGATATTTTAGGGGTAAATGGCCAATTCGTCACTGTACTATATAAAAACTTTCACTTGGGTCACCAGCCCAAAAAACTTCTCAATTGCATAATCGTACAATGTAAAGCAACCAATCGTATCACTCAATTATAAATTATTTTCATGTCCGTTAAATCTGCGTTGACTCTAACGGAGCAACGTTAACTTTCGCCACATCGTTGCCACGCTTTGGCCACGTACACTGCCACATAAGAAATAAAAAAAAAAAAGATAAAAACCCACTAACCCGACCCGTAACTACAATTACCCTAAATAAATTTACCCAAACTCATTTTATTTACCCTAAACGCCTTTTAACATAATATACTGAGAGACAGAGAGGTGTGATTGAAGAACTGGACGATTGAAGAACTCGGCGCGATCGAAGAACAAAGAAGAACGAAGAAGGAAGAACGTAGACGAGCGAACATATACCTCCATTCATCGTGTAAGTAAACCCTAATTCAACAATTTTTTTTTTGCGAACCCTAATTGCAAGTTGCCATGCTTGTTTTTTGTGCTTTTTTGGTGATGTCTGTATGTATTTATGCTATTTTCAAGGGATATGATTTAGTTATATATTATGGTGGTCATTTTATGATTTGTTTGAAGTATCAATATGCGGGGCCAAAGAAAAAATATTTTAAGAACCTTGAAGTACAGAAGATGACTGTTAAGCAAATTAGAGATATGGTTGGTGATGTTGTGAATGATGATGATAGGTTGTATTTTCCTAAAGATGGGATTACTCCTGATAATAGGTGGGGATTATTGAGGAGAAATGTTGATGTTTTGGATTTGGTTAGTGCAACCAAAAAATCTATGACTAGTGTGTGTAGGATTCACGTTTTTCATGCTTATTCTACTGCTACACCACCGGTTGTGAACACAGAAGGTGAACACAGTATGGGGGAGATAATGAGGACGCTGAAGTGGAGACTGAGAGGGTGAAAAAATTGACTGCAAGGAAGAGGGTACATAGAGGTAAAGAGAAAGTAATTCTACCTGAGAGTGAGGATGGTAGTGAGGATGATAGTGCAGATGAGGGTGAGGATCAGAATGCAGACGAGGGTGAGGATCAGAGTGAAGCTGATAGTGTATATGAGTTCTTAAATGAGAACTGGAGTGATGAAGAATTTGCTGATATGAGGAAAATAAGAGAGGATGTTAGGAGGGAACAAGAAATACTTGAAAAAGTACAGAGCCAGTTTATTAAAGACAGTTTGATGGGGTACAGAGTAACTCAAGAAGAGCTTTTGAATGAGATGGACAATAATTCAATGTCTAGTGGGTCAGTATATGGTATAGGTAGTGAAGAAGAATCCGAGGATGAGGATTATGCTTATGCTGAACCTAACATGTCCACTAAAAAAGAGAGGGTAAATGAGCCTTTTAACCCATGTACAGCTGGAAAGGACATCAAGTGGAGGGTAGGATTGATATTTGGCAGCAAAAAAGAAATAAAAAAGCTGTTACAGAGTTTTCTATTGCTACTGGGAGGCCACTGAGGGTTGCTGTGGATGACTTGCATAGAATGCATATACTATGTGCTGAGGGGGATAGGGTTTTGTGTAAACTTGACAGAGCAGACATGCTCATGTAGGGTTTGGGAGTTAACAGGTATCCCCTGCTGTCATGCAATTTGTGCTATACAGAGAATGAGGCTTAATCCAATAGATTTTGCGTCTCATTACTTTACTAAGGAGAGTTACATGAAGACTTACTCCCACTGCTTGGAAGTACTACGAGGTGAACCATTCTGGGAACAGGTTGAGGGAGAGACAGTATTGCCACCACCAAGAATAAAGCAATTGAGAGGAAGGCCTAAGAAGCAGAGAAGAAGAGAGGGATGGGAAGGAAGTGTTAGTAGGGGTAACTTAAGCAAGCTCACTAGACAAGGGAGGGTGATGCACTACAGCAAGTGTAAGAAAGCAGAACTTGCAGACAAGCCAGGGCCATCAAGGCAGAGAAAGAGTAAGAAAGGGAAGGGACCGGTCAAGCCATTTACAACCCCAAGGAAGATGTAGTTTTTTTAATCGAAGCACATGGCTTTTGTAATATTTAATTAACTTCTTCTAAGTGCTTCTTTGAACTTAGTTTTATGTGCTTTTGTATGCACCAAGGACCTTGTTTTATGGCTTATGTAAGTTTCAAGTGGGAGACATTTTGTGTTTGGACCCATGTGTTTGGTTTGATGTTTTTGTAAGGAATCTAAACCTTTATGCAATGACAGCACTCTTTCTGTTTCTTTATCTGTTTATTATCTTTACATGCGTGCAATTGTATCTTTCAACTGGTGTGCATTATTTATGTTCACTGCAAACAGCTACAAGCATTCAAAGAGAGGGAATGCAATTGTTTTCATTTGATTAAAGTGACCATTACAACCATTCAAAGCTAGTACTAATTCAACTACAACTGCAATTACAACACAACTACAACTGCATCACTTACTTCACCCACCAAAACATAAATACAACCACAATTGCAACTGCCAACCACTTCTTCAAAGAGCTTTTTTCTCTCTTCATTTGATTCAACATTGCTATTGCCTCCTCATTCTTTTTCCTCAGCATACACACTTCTTCATGTAGCACAAGCATTTTCCTCTCCGAAAAATTCATATCAACTCTAGCATTATTCAACTCATTGTCCTTCTTCCTCAATTTAGACTTCAATTCCCTAATTACCTCTCTAGCTCTTTCCGGGTAGGATGGACCAGCCCACAAGAAAAAATTGCATTTTTTACTAGGATCCTACCACCAAAACACAAATATCATCATATTCAAGAAACTAAAAATTTTCAGATTTTTAAAAACTCAAAATTACCTTGTATTGTGAACACCCAAAGAATCGTCTTCCGGGATCTAATGTGCCTTCTTTCCACGCTTCTTGACAAGGCGCAGGCAAATCACATTTACACTTCACACCAAGATACTCATATTCCAAGTCATTGCTGTTGTTTCTTCCGATTTTGAATGTGCTCGAACAAGACCCGTACGGATTCCTAACTGAAGAAGAGGAGCTTCTTGAGCTAGACATGGAACCAGGTAGAAAATAATGCTCCATTTTACTTGAATGTGTTTTAAAATGGGGGAGGAGTATAAGAACCCTAATTATATATAAAAGGGAGGAGATTGAATTAGGTTGGATGGGTCAAACGGATCTATGGTGTTCCAGGTCAGCTATCCACATAAGCATTCCGTTAAGTTTTTTAACGGGACTGACGGCACAAGCCTATTTGAAATGTTTAACTAGTACAAGTGTTTGACTGAAAGGCTTTTTGGGCTGGTGACCCAAGTGAAAGTTTTCATATAGTACAGTGACGAAATTGGTCATTTACCCGATATTTTAAGAACTTAAAATGTTTAAACTTGCAAAAGTATATCCAGGCAGGCCAATCTCACTATCGTCTATAGATACTAATGATCTATCTCCATTTCTATTAGAATATTTTTTGAGGGAAACACAAGTTTCATCATAAATTTGAGGATAGAACATCCGTGAGTAGATGTGAATAAACTTCACGTGGATAGTAGCTTGATATCGAAAAGAACCATTCCACCAAGTTGGTGGGAGGGTCAATCTCTCTTTACATGTGTCCAGCTTATAGCTCTATATAAGTAGAAAAGGCAAAATGTATAGAAGGGATTTTGGGAAAAATCAATTTTTGGGATCCTAACGTACTTAGGGCATCTCCAAGAGAGTCCTACATTTCCTCTTAAAAATAATATAAATAAATGGTTCTTAGCAAGTTATTGCATTGTTTTATGTGTCAAACTCCAACAATACTCTTTATATTAGATCTTTATTTATAATTTATCTATAAATCAACCCCACTATAACTAAAAGTTGTGTAAGGATTGGTGAACATGAATATTTTATTATTAAAACATAAGTTAAGAGCTACTAGTGGCTCTTAGAAATGAGAAGAGAGGAGAAGCTCTTAATGTTTTTAAGAGCCACTAAAAATCTCTTGGAGCAATATTTTTATTCTTTTTTGAATTAAGAACTAGAGTAGGGATCCTCTCGGAGATGCTCTTATACATAAAAGGATTCAAAAATTGGAGATCGTTAAGCATCGAAGATTCTATGCGCATATCTTACATGCCTATAACCAAAATACCTCGAATACCCCTGAATTTCTCCTAATAAAAATATAGTTGATGTTTGAGATATCTTAAAAATGATAACTTTTACTTTAAAATGAATAATTTTCATTTAAGTGATAATTAAAAGAATAATTATAAGTTATATAGGTGTTTCGATAAAATTACAGTTAGTGAGTTACATATTAAATTAAATTAAAAATAATTATTTAATA
Source organism: Saposhnikovia divaricata (assembly GCA_036435485.1). NCBI lineage: Eukaryota > Viridiplantae > Streptophyta > Magnoliopsida > Apiales > Apiaceae > Saposhnikovia > Saposhnikovia divaricata. Next base: position 86,264,501 of record CM071594.1, read on the forward strand.
CAATAATCTCAATATATGTACATCTAAATTAAATTACAAATGTAAAAATAAAAATTAAAAAGACATTTAAAAAGAATGTAAAATAAATAAATTATTAAACAAGTAAATAAATCAAATAATAAGAAATAAGTTGAAATAAGGCACTCTAGAGAGTACATCTTATATAGTCCAAGAGTGAAACACGGAAACACCATAAAATACATATGTTTATCTTTTTTTGCATGAAATATAATTATAAATCTTAACTAGGAAATTAAAAAAGAAATTACACAACTTTTTTACTGAAAAAATCATTAAAAATTAATAAATTAATCCAAAGCGATTCTGCTATAGAATCAAATTTATCAAAATGATTCTATCATGGAATCAAATTCAAATCAAACTTTTTTTTTTCTAAAATTATTTGTTAAATCCTTTATAAAATTTATATATCATTAGTATTTTACATTAGAATCAAATTTTATATTTTTTAAAATTTTATTTTATATTTATTAATGAGATTTCATAATGGAATTAATAATTATCTCTGAGACTTTATATAAGAAAATTCTCTCTTAAACAATAGTCAAAGTATGGGGTGTAAGTCCTCGATAACATATTTTTAATCAACAATGTCCAAAATGACAATATGCCGGAAAATTGCCCAAAGTAATTTGAAGGATAGGCATCTCAGGAATACGAGGCTAACATACGCATCCAGAATGTGTGAATTTTAAAAATCATGTTATTTTCATATGAAGCACTCGCATATGCTGGATGCGCAGCTCAACAAACGCATATATGAAATGCGTGAATGCGAGGGGAGGGGACTATATCATTCATAATGCAGACGCACAAGAATGATGCGAAGGATGAAGCACGCATTGCACATACGTAGTTTTTTATTTTTTTTTGGTTTTTAAAATTTCTTTAAGATAAATAAAAATATACCAGACCACACATATGGAATTTGCGTTTACATGCATACGCATTTGCAACGTACGTAAGACATTTTCATTACTCCCCTATCGCAATTTTAACAAATAATGTCCTAAATATCCGCCCTATCTATGAAAATTTTAACACAACTTTAAGTTGTGTTCTTTTTTTTTTTATTACTAAATTTGTATTTGCAAACAATATTAGTAAACTTATAATCAAAACATCAATTCAAATTGTGTTTTCTAACCGAGTTCGACGACCTTATTTTTAAAAAATCGGAGTCAGTCCCGATTTTTTAGAAATCAGGTTAAGTTAGGATATAGGGTCTAGAGTTTATGGTTGTTTTACAACCCTAAGTCCGTATATACGATTTATTTATCATTCTGAATATTTCTAAAATCAAAAATAGAATTGTTGAATCCCAAATACTAATTGTTGAAACAAACCTATGCCCTAAGTCATAAGTCCAAATACAATTTATTCGTCATTCAAAAAATTTCTGGAACCCAAAATGCAATCGTTGAATCTCACCTCTTGAACCCCTAGAAGAATAGATGTACAATTTAATTAAAAAAATTGAATATTTTTAAATCCCAAATGGAACCATTGAACCCCAAATAGCAACGTTTAATCCCAAAAAATAATACCAATAAAAATTTAAAATAATAATGAATATATATATATATATATAAATATAATTTTTTTAATAATTTAATAATTTAGATTAGTTTTTTTTTGAAAGTAATTTAGATTAGTTAAAGAAGAGGGGTGGGAGAAATTGTTGCCAAAGCCCGAAGGTCAATGATATGTAAATGGGTTTCTGTGCTTTATACATGGTTTATGTCACAGGGGTGAATTTTCGAACCTGAATTTACATCCTTATGCGGCCTGCCCTTGTAGCCCAGCACCAAGAACAGTCAGCCTTCGAGAGAGGTTGTCACCAAGCAACCCGTCAAAACTTAGCACAGCGGAACAATAAACCAAAAACGCAACACAGAAACCACGTGTGTGCAGGTGTGTCTAATTACCAAGCAAATATAAACACACACACAATTTACAGGCACCAAGCCCAACCTTTGTATTACCCAGAATATAAAGGATACAATATGCTTACAGACTTTTCCCTACTGCCTAGCATAAAATAATACAAGTGCAGAATACAATATGAACTTGTACCAAAACCCAACTGAGAATACATATAAAATGCCTATCTCTATATATAAGCCAAGACCCATGCTCAGCACCCAACTACTTGGTAGTTACCAGCAGTTACCATTATTTAAAATGCCTTCAACTGCATTTCCCACCATTTCCTTGAGCCACAACTGCAAGGTAGTTATCCAAACCACTCCTTTTTGCATTTTCCCCAGCAATACACATAATATATATCACATATATATGTCACCAACATGTGCCCACGTTTTTGACTTTTGCCTTAGTCATATTGGACTCCCAGCTCAGCTCCCAGCCTTGTGTTGCCCAAATAAAACCACCCAGCAAGCCAACAAACTCAGCCAACCATGTTTGAACCAACTTGGCACCGCTGCCCAAACGGTGACCCATGCTGCTAGCATCAACCCGTGAAGCCACCCCGCAGCCAATAGCCTAAAGCCATCCCAAGTGAAGCCGCACCGCTCGACTCCAAAAATGTTTTCCAGCCAAAGAGTCTTACAAACCCTCCCACACTTTGAGTTTGATGTCCTCATCAAAATATAAACCATTCTGAAACCAATTCTCCATGTAGCAAACCATCGCCCCAAAACCAAGGCTGCAATTCCGTCTGCGGTATGCCACTACCCCAAAACCAACTACCATAAGCTGATTAGATTAACCTCCAAAATTATCCTTCAGTCTGAGATTTTATCTTCTCCCAAACTCAATGTAGTAAGCCCAACGCCATGACAAAGGCTGCAAACCACTTGCTTGAACTTTACCACCCTCCAACGTCAACTGTACAAAAGCCGACTCCCCACAACGTATGCCATACAAAGACACACTTCTAACCATGCTAAAAATTATCAATTGCCCTAGACAAATCAGTCCCCGCCAATCTGCCATCATAACCAAAATTCGTGTTTCCAACACAGTGCCAACAAGCAACCCACATGGTCTAGCCTCCCCTGGCCAAACCTTGGCGCCAACACCGCTATGCAGCGCCACATCTCCCATCAACTTAGAGATCATATGCGCCTCCACCCAGAAGAGACGTCTTTGATGCAAATATTGCACTTTTCCCAACCTGGCCAGAATCTCCAGTCTGCCTCGATCCCTCAAAGTCCACCATGAACCTGAGTTATTCAATTTCAGTTAACCAACGATCAGCCAACATTCCAACCCGAAAAGATATCTCCTCGACTCTTCTCTCTATGGCATCAAACTGATCACCAAGAACATTCTTCAAGTCCCCCACATCATACTTTAAGGCCCTGCATTTCCTTACCAGTGGCAACAAATTTCTGATCATTGACTCATGTAGAACATCCTTGAACCCAGCAAAATCCATCTTGCTTCCTTTTGCCCCAGTCATCAAAATTGACAAACCTGACTAGGATTTTTCCCACAACAACAACGCCCCCACGCAGCTTCGATACCAATTCTCGCACCGCAACCACGCTCTGATACCAGTTGTCACAGGGGTGAATTTTCGAACCTGAATTTACACCCTTGTGCGGCCTGCCCTTGTCGCCCAGCACCAAGAACAGTCAGCCTTCGAGAGAGGTTGTCACCAAGCAACCCGTCAAAACTTAGCACAGCGGAACACTAAACCAAAAACGCAACACAGAAACCACGTGTGTGCAGGTGTGTCTAATTACCAAGCAAATATAAACACACACACAATTTACAGGCACCAAGCCCAACCTTTGTATTACCCAGAATATAAAGGATACAATATGCTTACAGACTTTTCCCTACTGCCTAGCATAAAATAATACAAGTGCAGAATACAATATGAACTTGTACCAAAACCCAACTGAGAATACATATAAAATGCCTATCTCTATATATAAGCCAAGACCCATGCTCAGCACCCAACTACTTGGTAGTTACCAGCAGTTACCATTATTTAAAATGCCTTCAACTGCATTTCCCACCATTTCCTTGAGCCACAACTGCAAGGTAGTTATCCAAACCACTCCTTTTTGCATTTTCCCCAACAATACACATAATATATATCACATATATATGTCACCAACATGTGCCCACGTTTTTGACTTTTGCCTTAGTCATATTGGACTCCCAGCTCAGCTCCCAGCCTTGTGTTGCCCAAATAAAACCACCCAGCAAGCCAACAAACTCAGCCAACCATGTTTGAACCAACTTGGCACCGCTGCCCAAACGGTGACCCATGCTGCTAGCATCAACCCGTGAAGCCACCCCGCAGCTAATAGCCTAAAGCCATCCCAAGTGAAGCCGCACCGCTCGACTCCAAAAATGTTTTCCAGCCAAAGAGTCTTACAGTTTACTAGTTTGAGATACAGGCATTCTGTGATTGCGAGGTCTCATGGTCAAAAAGGGCATCCTTGGATAATTGATACATATAATATTATTTTGAGCATTTTTTTTCGAGCATTTTTTTCTCTAAAGTACATTACTTATAATTATAAGTTCAGTTGGGTTGATAAATGATTTTCATAAATTTTTACGGACTTAGAAGACATGAGTCGGCTTATTTCTTAGAAGCCAAACAGGCCCATAATCCCTTTAGACAAACGATTGATTAATAACTGATAATGAGTAGGAATCATCAAAACACCAAACCATCCAATGTAAAAACGGTTTTCGGTGCTGGTTATCCAGTTACAGAAGCGACCCCATAGGCTTTCGCTTTCGCGTCTCTCTAAAATAGCAGTCATGAGAAAATCTTGGTTTGACTCCAGAATATCAAACCATAACGTTTTCCTAATTTTACTGCCGAGAGATTTGCTTTTGCTTCAACTATTTCATGTGGCCAAAAAGCTCTGGTTCATTTTATTGCTGCAAAAATCACAGGTCCCTCAGTATTTAGCTTCTAATCCTACTCATCCGTCATCACACAAAGAAGCATCTGTGTTTTCAAAACAACTTAAAAAAAATTGTGTAAATATCACACCGTATTTAGGTAAATAAGTTGGGATATGTTTGTTTCAAAAACATATTCCAATTAAACTAGATTAAATTGGATTGTACCACCTTCGTCGGATAAATCTTGGGCAGAGATTCGTACTGATAACATGTTATAAATAATTATTAAATTACACTGTAAATATGTAACTAAAAGCGTATTATAAGTAAATGGCAGAGTGTATATTAAGTAAATGGCTCGGAGAATCCTTTTTACTTCTGTAATCTTCATGTCCAAAAATGTGATGCAGGTTATCTCAATTTATAGTGAGGTTAATAACCGCCTACATGTGTGAATGTATGATTTTAGCTATTAATATATTCGTGTATTGGAAAATAAAAACCAGCATGGCACACTTACCCATACACGTAACTTAACTTTGACAATCATAAATTATTACAACTTTGAGCATTTTTTTTCTAAAGTACGTTGCTTACCATTATAAGTTCAGTTGGGTTAATAAATAGGTTTCATAAATTTTTATGGACTTCGAAGACATGAGCCGGCTTATTTCATGTGGCCAAAAAGTAAGGTTGTCAAAAAAATTCGAAAAAATCGATATTCGATCGAAGAATTCCATACCGAATCCGAAAAAAACGGATAATATCCATATTCGAAAGAAAAGGGATATTATTCGTATCCGAATTCGTATCCGAAAATAACGGATACGGATATAGGCACATCCGTATTCGAAATATCCGATATCCGAAAATTTATAAATATATATATACATATATATTTTTACTTTTTAGAATATATAATTTATAATTAATAATTTAATATTTATAATATATTATTTATGTATTAAAATTTATTTATTTAATTCATTAATATATTATTCATTAATATTTATAATATATTATTTAATTATTCTATTTTACTATGTTTGAATGGAAAAAATTGTTATTTTTTAATTTTTTTTAAATGATTCGGATATTCAAATATTCGGATTTTCAGATTTTCGGAGATATTCGGATTTTTGTAAAAATCTCAAAATTCGGATATTCGGATTCGGATTCGGATCGGATAATATCCGTCGGATTCGAATTCGGATATAATTTTCTAATATCCGTCGGATTCGAATTCGAATTCGGATAGTGATTTCGGATTTCGGATTCGGATATTGGCAGATCCATATCCGAAATATCCGTTTGACAACCCTACCAAAAAGCTCTGATTCATTTTATTGCTGCAAAAATCACAGGTCCCTCGCTATTAGCTTCTAATCCTACTCATCCGTCATCACACAAAGAAGCATCTGTGTTTTCAAAACAACTTAAAAAAAATTGTGTAAATATCACACCGTATTTAGGTAAATAAGTTGGGATATGTTTGTTTCAAAAACAGTTTATAATTAGGATTTAAATTTCTACAAAATTTTAGGGCATGTTTGTTCATTATGATTATTTTATTCTTTAGGTAATAAAAATTGTTCATGAATTATTTTTAAATTTATAAATCGTGATCACAACTTGTATCGATTTTTAAAAAGATGGTTATATTTAACATTGAGAATTAAGTTCCAAGGGTTATTTTATGAAAAAATTATCAGAAAATAATAAAATAAGATCCAGTATTTAACTAACCCATATCATGTGTCTCTAGATAGAAATATTATATTTATATACATAGAGTTATTATAATGTGATCCTTTTGATTAAAACTAAAATCCTAATATTAATTTTGTAACTAATTTTATTTATTTTATTAAAAAAATTCAATTATATATACATATATTTTATAAACATGTCTGGTCATAGTCACCGACATTGCACTATCACCTTCATTCATAATTCTGTTACACAATCGTGATTATCATCACATCACCATTGCCACACCATCATTATTATATATTTTTATACAACCATTAGAATTATCAAATTCAATGAATCACCAAATCAAAATTGAAATTACAAAAACTTAAATCATACAGATGTCATTGCCACCATCATCAATTTTTTTTTTCTTCTGAAAAATGTCACCATCATCACTTAAAAAATCATTAAACTCAGCTCAAATCATCAAAAATATAATTGAAATTACTAAAATTTATATACAAATCAACAATTTTGCATACAAATTACCAAAATTATGTAGAAAAATCATTAAAAAATTATAGATTTGAGACAATAATAATGGTACGTGGTGACAGAACGAGATCTGAGAACGGCGATTCTATTTTAACCAATAACACGTTATATTCTATGTATACAATATTGTTATAAGCAAATTAGAGATCTTTTATAGTTTGTAGTTTGGTTAACCAAATTATTTACAGCCGTTAGATATTCAATTCAAATAGATCATGACCGTTAGATATAAAATATTAAAAGTTTTTATATACATAGGTTTAAAGTTCGATTCCTGTCAACAACATATTAATTTATATTTAATACTAAAAAATTTTATATACAAAGATTTAAGTTTCAAATTCTTCCAATAACATATTAAAATTAATATTTATAATATCATATTACACTATAAATAGATTTTAAAAAATTTAAAGTAATCCGTGTTTTGCACGGGCTATAAGCTAGTTCTTTATTAATAAGCGAAACTCCTTTTTGTTGGAAAGCAATAGTTCCAAATTTTGATTATCACTCGTTTATATATATATATATATATATATATAGGCTAGCGTTCAAATAGAAACCAACCTTATAATAGAAACTAGAAACCTACACTAAATAAATTATATTTCATTTATTTTAATGACCCCGCTAGGGGCACCTTCACAAAAAATGTTTAAAATTCTTGGCTCTATTCAACAAAAGTATAAAAAAAAATAAAAGATTTTTTATAAAAAAGTTACTGTTCACGTGCCACGGCATCACGTGAACAGTAACTTTTTTTTTTAATTTTTTTTATTTTTTTTATTTTTTATATTTTTGTTGAATAGAGACAATAATTTTAAACGTTTTTTGTATTGGAGTATCCCTAATTTGGTCATTAGATTAGCTTGAAATATTTAATTTAGGTTTAGTTTCTAGTTTCTATTCTAAGTTAGTTTCTATTAGAACAAGACCCTATATATATATATATATATATATATATATATATATATATATATATATATATATATATATATATATATATATATATATATATATATATATATAAAAGAAAATTAGCCTCTATTTGGTTGCTAGTTTGGTACACTTTTTTTGGTACACTCTTGGTACACTTTTTTTGGTACACTCAATAGCAATCGTTGATTTTTGAGATAGATTAAAGGGAACCGTTGGATGTAATGCTAAAAAATTATTCTTTTTATAATATATAAAATACTCCCATTGGTTCAAGGTTCAAATCCCGTGAACAACATATTATTATGAAACATTTATATCATCTTATAAACTACTCCTGCAAGTTCAAGGTTCGATTCACCTCAACAACATATTTTAGTTAAAAATTTATATTAATTATTTTCACCATATTATTATTTAACATTTATATTATATTATAAACTACTTCAAGAATTTCAAGGTTCAATTCTCATCCACAACATATTAAATTTAAAAAGTTATTTATCTATTTTCAGTATACAAGCGAAAAACTATCATTTAGAATACTATCAAATACTTATTATTTTATTTTATTATCTTCTATGATTTATTTTCTTACTAATTAAAAAGCAAATATTAAAATTATGAATAATAAGATAAAAATATTAAATATTAAGATAAAAATATTTAAAATCTTCCCTGCATCACACGGGTTATAAGCTAGTATATATATATATATATAAATCATACACCTACTCCTACTAAGTCTTATTACAGTAATCAAACTTTGATTATAATTGAGTGAGTACAATTTATTTATTTATTTTAGGCGAAACTCCTTTTTGTTGTGGCACAATAGTACCAAACTTTGATTATTTTATTATGTATATATACATGTTGTCCCCAAAATCTCCATGGTCTAGATTTAGGCCCATTAAGCTATAGGGTCCAATCTATACGAGCCAAAAGATAGATCCAGTACAAGATATAAAGACCATATATGAGAAAATGAGCATCAAACAGAGAAATGACCAAGAAACCATGAATATCAGGAGGTTCCCGAAGGCCAAGAAGCTGAGTAGATTACCGAAGGACCAGGTTCCTCCTAGTAGAAGAGTTCGAATTAGCATAGCAACAGCCACAGAGAGAGTCAAGAGCATATGAAGACATCAGATGAGTTATCCAGCTTAATATGTTTGTTATTTGTGCAGGTAAAGATACCTAAAAAAAAGGTTCCTGAGCAACAGGTCCCGAAATAAAGAGGTTCCGGAGAAACAGGCTCCTGAGACAGAGGTTCCTGAGAAACAGGTTCCTGAGACACAGGTTCCTGAGCACCAGGTTCCTAAGAGCAATCGATAAAAAGTTCTAGAAGCTATCTAGAACAGATAAACGAATTATTATTGGAGTATAATTCTAGGGCGCAGATGATCCAAGAATATCTCTAATCGACGAGAGAATTATAGTAGGGTACGAACTCGAGTTCTACTCTACTTAGCCAACCTGTTCGTGAAAGACTCTAAAGGAACTTGAGTCCAACATGAACTAGACAACCGAATACAGCTGGTCAAACAGAATCAGCTTCGCATTAGAACTACGTGAGCTTGATCCCTATATATACAAGGGTACGTAGACACCTTGGGAGAACGGACACAGATCTTGCTAATGGAACCTGCGATGATTCTCGTAACCTCTCAAGCTCAGCTCACCCCAGCATCAAATCACACCCAAATCACCAAAAAACAGCCAATTAAATGTGTTACACTTGTAAATTCCAACGGGCCTCCGAAAATCACGTTGATTATGAAAATCCTCCATCAACATTAGCGCTAGAAGGAGGGGAATTCCTGCTCGTTTGGGGAGGACAAACGAGATATTCAACGAGACAAGAGAATTATTTATAAAAGTGGTGGTGATCGTGGGGACATGGCCATGACATGTTACATAATTTGGAGTTATGATTGGACATCATTAAAAGCCTATACAGATGTGAACATAAACAGGAGCAAAGGGGTCCATGATGGTGGGCTCTGATATAAAATTATGGGATGCAAGTTGGACTGTGACGTATTAATTCTAGCGGTTGTTGGCTTCGAATTTTCATACAAACTGATATACCAATAAGATATGCGGATGAGAATATACGAAACAAAAACGGATTGGGTTTAGATGTCATTGTTTGGGCGAGTTCGGTTATGAAGATGGAGAGAACAATAAGCCATGCTTGGTTGGAGAAAGCTGCTTAAGGGATGATAAAGAAGTAAAGCAACACCAGGTTAAGCTTTGAGTTTCACTTGCATTAATTCGATACACAACTTCATACACGCTTGAACAAATGGAAAAGAGACGGGGATGTTGGGTTTTTACTTAAGTTGATGGGCTTATTGCTTTAGTTAATCCAAACTAGATAAGAGTCGTACACATTGGTATGATGTGTATAGATAAATAAACACACATTGGTATGATGTGTGAAGATAATAAACATGCTGTGATGATTTGTATACACCAGTGTGAAGATTTGGTCTTAGCTATATCAAGTTATTTTAGGTAAAGTAGTGTAAGTTTTATCTATTAAGATCCTATTTTGTAGCTACCGCTGTGGTGAGCATAGCCTATAAATAATTCTTGTATTCGTTTGAGTTTTAATATCAAGGAAGTAGTTCCTCAATTCTCAGTTCTCATATACATTCAAACACTTATATATATATGTTTAGTTAATTCTCTACATTGTGGTATCAAGAGCCATACAGTGGTATATGCCCAAATATATGCCAAAACCAGCAACGATGGAGACCACAAAATCAAAAGATGGAATGGTTGGGTTAAGCTATCCTATGTTGGCACGTACTAACTACACAGCGTGGTCGATAAAGATGCGTGTTTTTATGCAGGCCCAAGGCGTTTGGGAGGCAGTAGAGCAGAGTGATACTAAGGGTGTAGTTGAAGCCAAAACGGATAAGGTGGCACTTGCAGCTATCTATCAGGGAATTCCTGAAGATATGCTTCTGTCGATTGCTGAGAAAAAGACTGCGAAGGAGGCATGGGAGGCATTGAAACTGATGTGTATGGGAGCTGATAGAGTTAAGTTGGCAAAGGTGCAAACTTTAAAAACGGAACTGGAATCACTGAACATGAAAGAAGGTGACCAGTTAGAAGATTTCTGCATGAAGGTGAATGGGATTGTGACCAATATCCGCACTTTAGGTGAAACCATGGAGGAATCTTATGTTGTGAAAAAGCTGTTACGAGCGATGCCTTCTAAATTCTTGCAGATTGCTTCAACGATTGAGCAATTTGGCGATGTGGAGAAGATGACAATTGATGAGGTTGTGGGTAGACTCAAGGCGCATGAGGAAAGAATGAGGGGTCAGATAGAGAACACTGGAAGTTCCGGTGGAAAATTACTTTTAACTCAGGAGGAGTGGTCGAAGAGAAGCAATAAAAACTGGACCCCTGGGACTCACAATCAGAAACCAAGAAACACAACTTATAATCGTGGAAGAGGTAGAGGCACTTTCAGGAATGCTGGATTTGGTAGAGGACAACAATCACGACAGGAAGAAGGCAGCAGGCGTAACAATCAAGGTCGAGATAGGAGTACATTGAAGTGCTTCAACTGCAATGGTTACGGACATTTTGCATCAGAATGTCGTAAACCCAAGCGTGAAAAGGGTAGAGAAGGTGATGCAAAATCAGAGGCAAACCTGACCCAAATCCCAGATGATGAACCCGCGTTGCTGGTTGCAGAATGCGGAGTGAAGCCAAACAACGTGGTGTTGTTGAATGAGGAAGCAGTAATCCCAAAACTTAGCCATGGTGAAAATGTGCAATCAAATCCGTGGTACTTGGATAACGGGGCTAGTAATCATATTACTGGCCACCGTGAGAAGTTTAAAACGCTGGATGAAGGAGTCACTGGCAAGGTAAAGTTTGGAGATGGCTCGACTGTTGAAATAAAAGGAAAGGGATTGATCACTTTGAAGTGTAAAAATGGAGAAGAGAGATTGCTTCATGAGGTATATTTTATTCCAAGTTTGTGCAGTAATATCATAAGCTTAGGACAGCTCTCTGAAAATGGGAATAAAGTTATTATGCATGGAGATTTATTGTGGATTTATGAAAAACAGGGAGATTTGTTGATGAAAGTTAAGCGTTCACTGAACAGGCTGTATAAGATTATAATTGAGAGTAGCAGTAATGTGTGTTTGTTGTCAAAGTCGGAAGAAACGTCCTGGTTGTGGCATTCACGATTAGGGCATGTTAATTTTAAAGCAATGAAGTTGATGTCCAATGCTCACATGGCTGATGGCATACCTGACTTTGTTCAACCAAAAGAAATATGCAGTGGTTGTCTACTCTCAAAACAGGCAAGAAAGCCATTTCCTGCACAAAGCACCTTTGAAGCAAAAAAGATATTGGGATTGGTACACGCTGATTTGTGTGGCCCCATATCACCTCCAACACCAAGTGGCAACATATAGTTCTTTCTGTTAGTGGATGATTTCTCAAGGATCATGTGGGTTTTTATGTTGAAAACGAAAGATGAAGCCTTAGAACACTTTAAAAAATTTCGAGTGCTTGTAGAGAAGGAAACAAAAGAAGTGATACAAACACTCAGAACAGACAGAGGTGGTGAGTTTGTCTCGAAGGCATTCGAAGAATACTGTCAAGAAGCTGGTATACAAAGACATTTAACTGCTCCCTACACTCCGCAACAGAATGGAGTGGTAGAACGACGGAACAGGACTGTGGTTGCTATGGCAAGAAGCTTCTTGAAGGAGAAAGGGCTGCCATCATTTTTCTGGGGTGAGGCAGTATGTCAAGCTGTGTATATTTTGAACCGTTTACCAACTCGTGCTTTGTCTGAGGTGACTCCCTATCAAGCATGGACGGACTCAAAACCAAACCTGGGCCATATAAAAGTATTTGGTTGTCTGGCTCATATGAAAATTGCTAAGGCACATACAGGAAAACTTGATGATAGAAGCAAGCCTGTGGTTTATTTTGGGAAAGAACCAGGTACAAAAGCCTATAGACTTTATGATCCTAATACTGGGAGAATACATGTCAGTCGTGACGTGGTGTTTGAAGAGAATAAAAGTTGGGACTAGAGTAAACAGGTGACAGAAGGTTCGAAATCACTTGTTGATTCATTTGTTGTTATTAATATTGATGCTGAAACTCAGGGATAGAGTCAGCCTAATGACTCCCAGACGTCAGGTGAAGGGGTGACAACTCCTGTAAGTTCACAGACGCCTGTGAGTACCTCTACAGATTCCCAGTCGAACGAATCACAAGGAGAAGTGGCCAGAAATTTGCAACGAGATTTTGATGATGCAGTTAGCAGTCAGAACAGCGAACATAGCGCAGAATCCACAAAACCTAGGAAATTTCGTTTGCTAAGTGATGTTTACAATGACACTGAAGAAGTAGAACTTCCTGATGATGAGTTGCTATATGCTGGTATTGATGAGCCAACTGGGTTTAGTGAGGCAGTAAAAGAAAGTGAGTGGAAGGTGGCAATGCAAACAGAGATTGACGCCATAGAAGAGAATCAGACCTGGGTATTGACTGACTTGCCAGCAGGGAGAAAATCAATCAATTTGAAATGGGTGTACAAGTTGAAAAGGGACACAAATGGACAAATAATTAAACTCAAGGCGAGATTAGTCGCTAAGGGATATGTCCAGAAAAAAGGTGTTGATTTTGATGAAGTATTCGCACCTGTCACTCGACTAGAAACAGTGCGTTTATTATTGGCATTGTCAGCTAAGAACGGGTGGGAAGCACACCACCTTGATGTGAAGTCAGTATTTTTGAACGGAGAACTACTTGAGGAGGTCTATGTGAATCAACCGGAAGGCTTTGTGAAGAAGGGAAAAGAAAATAAGGTTTATAGGTTATTGAAAGCATTGTACGGTCTTCGCCAAGCTCCACGGGCTTGGTACGCAAAACTGAATAGGAGCTTAAGAGAGTTGGGCTTTGAGAAGTGTCCATACGAGCATGCAGTTTATACAAAACGTGAAGGAGATAAATGTTTGATTGTTGCTGTTTATGTGGACGACTTACTAATAACAGGTTCAAGTGTGTCAAATATTAACAAGTTCAAGCAGGAGATGAAGAATAAGTTTGAGATGAGCGACCTGGGGAAACTAGCTTACTACCTTGGTATAGAGGTGGATCAAAGAAACAAATGTATTGAGTTGAGATAGTCAGCTTATGCTAGAAAATTACTTGAGAAAGCAGATATGTTGAGTTGTAATCTAGTAAAGAATCCGATGGAAACCAAAGTTGTGCTAAGTAAAGATGAGAAAGGGAAGCAGGTGAATGAAACTCAATATAGAAGCTTGGTTAGAGGACTAAGGTACTTAGTTCACACCCGTCCAGACATTGCTTATGCGGTTGGTGTAGCAAGCAGATATATGGAGAGGCCCACGGTGCTGCACTACAATGCAGTGAAACGTATACTTCGTTATGTGAAAGGTACGTTGGAGTATGGACTCGTGTATTCAAAAGGAACGGGTAATTATTTGCTAGCTGGATTTTCAGACAGTGATCTTGCTGGAGATACAGATGATAGAAAGAGCACGAGTGGCATGTGTTTTTACTTGAATGAAAACTTGATAACGTGGGTGTCTCAGAAGCAAAGGTGCGTAGCTTTATCTACCTGTGAAGCTGAGTTTATGGCAGCTACAACAGCTGCATGCCAAGGAATTTGGTTAAGGAATTTGCTGATGCAAGTAACTGATATAGGACCAAGTCCAGTGATCTATGTCGATAACAAATCAGCTATAGACTTGACAAAGAACCCTGTCTTCCATGGTCGCAGTAAACACATTCACATCCGTTATCATTTCATTAGAGATTGCATTGAGAGGGGTGAAGTGATTGTGAAGTTTGTAAGGACTGGTGAACAAAGAGCAGACATGTTAACAAAGGCGTTATCAGTGACAAAGTTTGAAGAGATGAGGAAGCTAATGGGCATGAAGAGTTTGGGTTGAATGAGTTTGGATTAAGGGAGAGAATGTTGGGTTTTTACTTAAGTTGATGGGCTTATTGCTTTAGTTAATCCAAACTAGATAAGAGTCGTACACATTGGTATGATGTGTATAGATAAATAAACACACATTGGTATGATGTGTGAAGATAATAAACACGCTGTGATGATTTGTATACACCAGTGTGAAGATTTGGTCTTAGCTATATCAAGTTATTTTAGGTAAAGTAGTGTAAGTTTTATCTATTAAGATCCTATTTTGTAGCTACCGTTGTGGTGAGCATAGCCTATAAATAATTCTTGTATTCGTTTGAGTTTTAATATCAATGAAGTAGTTCCTCAATTCTCAGTTCTCATATACATTCAAACACTTATATATATATGTTTAGTTAATTCTCTACAGGGGACAACAATATTTATAGAGCTGGGACGCATGGTTACGAAAATAGTAGTAGAAGCAGGTATGTCCATACAGAAGCAAAACATCACAGGCTGCAAGGAGTATGGATATGAATATGAAGACCATGGACGTGTGTGAAGAGATCGCAATAAGCAAGGCTGGCTCCTAGTTTTGTTAATGACGGTGACGAAGCGAAGATGATGAATGAGAGGCTCATATACTGTACAATAAACCAAACTTTTAACATTGAAGCAACCATGATAGATGTATTTATTACGTACCGGGATAGATTATATGGACATCACATCTGGTCCTAAATAAACCAAGGGCAGCAGACCCCATGGGTGATGACAGCGGAGGTGACACGATGGCATACTGATATATGAGTGCCAAATAACGATAGTAAACCTTCGTATGGACAGCAAGCCGGGTACAAACCATGACAAAACACTGATGAAACCTGGGTGACACTTAATTTGAAAGATATGTGGAGAAACCGAGTCGAATATAATTGTGATGATTCGATTCGTGGTATCCTACACGATTTGGGAAACCATCTAAAGTCAACCCCAGGATTGACGGTAGCATTGACGGTAGTTGTTATGCCCAAATCTGGCATAATGGATAAATTTATTTAATTAGCTAAATTGATGGTTCATAATCTATGATGGGCCTGGAAGATGAAGATTGGGTCACTAAAGCCCACTATTGGAATCAGCCCGGCATATCTTGGCAATAATATTACAAGAGCACCTCGCGATGCTGCGCCTCGCTGGCGAT
This sequence comes from Saposhnikovia divaricata, assembly GCA_036435485.1. Taxonomy (NCBI): domain Eukaryota; kingdom Viridiplantae; phylum Streptophyta; class Magnoliopsida; order Apiales; family Apiaceae; genus Saposhnikovia; species Saposhnikovia divaricata. The sequence continues at coordinate 86,280,703 of CM071594.1, forward strand.
GCTTGCAGGAGGATCGCTTCGCTTTGCACTACATATGTAACTCACAGCGAGATCATTATTTCCTCTTCTCTGGAAGGCTCATGGCCAGACTTAAGGTCGCATGAGTAGCTAGGCACAGGGATCGCTTCGCATGGCCAGGCCTCTCAAGGTCGCATGCAAGGGCCCTGATGGATCTTTCATTCCGAATCTATCCATTCGAGATTATGGGCTTCTATAGCTGGATCATGGATCATGGATAGATTTGATGACTTATTGCCACGTCAGCCCTAAACAAGTGGGCTTGGACTTTGGCTTATCTCATAAAACCCTAGCCCGCCTAGGTAACTTGTGGCCCAAGAACTACGTCAGGCTTGATCCCTATAAATAGGGTACGTAGGCACCTTGATACGGATGAGAAACAGTTTACCTGAAAAACACCTATCAAGCTCAGCCACATTCATACACACAAAACCCTAATCCTTCGTTCTTCTTTTGTTAGCAAAATATCCGTATTTTGCTCCGATAATCCAGCAAACCTCCAAAATATTGTTATACAATATTCTCCCTATAACATTTGGCGCTAGAAGGAGGGGAGATAGTCATTGAATTGGGAGAACGATGACTAAATCACACAAAAAGAGGAACGATGGTGAGACCCCGGGGTCGCACAAGGTGAACAAGGACGACCCCCTGACGAGAGGCCCCACAGAGGACGAAGCGTCCAAGGACAACTCTAAGACTAGGGACAGGGAGGAACACACCCCCCAGGACAGAGGGTGACATTGAACAGCGAGGTCATGTCTTTTCTAAAAGGCCTCGGTGAGCAGGTGACCGCGGTACATGAAAGGGTCGCAAAGGTGGAGAGGCGCTATAGTTCTAGAGGATCAAAGAGGAATGCAAGGACAGGCGGTAGAGTGCCAGTGGAAGGAAGCAAACTCCCCCCTAAGAAACTCGTTGATGACTTCGATGATGTCCTAACAGATCAAACCAACTCTGACTGGAATGAGGGGGAGGACTCGCTCGGACAGAAAGGGGGATCGCATGACAAGGTCGCCTCATCTGAGGGGAGATCGGTCAGTGTTTTTGACCGTCTCGGAAAGAAGTTGACTGAGCATGACCTTCGTCTAAAATTGGAAAAGGTTAATGCGCCTCGTCATGAAGGATCTAAGAACAGAAGTAGGGGCACACATCGACAATTGTCTCCTCGAGATCGCGAGCGGTCATATCGTCGCGATGACAGACCCCCCTCTCTCCGTAGAGAGCGTGAGCGGTCCCATCGTCGCGATGACAGAACCCCATATCATCGAGACCAGGAACGATCTCAATATCTTGAAGAGGATCGTAAAAAGAAGGATCGCAGGAATGACCAGGAGGAGTCCAGTGTCCTAAAAAAGACCCAGTCTCATCATGGAAGTATTGGAGGTAAAAAGGAGGCTGAAAAGGAGGTCAAGGTAGGAGACTATAAGCTGGAGGAGTTGAAGAAGGCCCTGGACGCGATGAACAGTGAGAAAGGGATCTTTAGCACTATGGGCTCGTCATCGCCCTTTACTCACGAAATTCGAACCGCTCCGCTTCCTGCGGTGTTTCGAGGCCATCAGCATGATATGACCTATAATGGCGACACTGATCCAGCGGAGTTCGTGATTCGATTTAATAATGAGATGGATGTTTATCAGGTTTCATTACTAGCGAAGTGTAGACTATTTGCGGCCTCGCTGAGGGGAAGTGCTCAGCAGTGGTTTTCGAAGCTAGGGGCATTGATTGTCATCGATTCTTGGGAGCAACTCGTGGACATCTTTATCAAACAGTTCCAGTCCTCGATGCTCTATGCACCCCATGTGTCGACCTTAGCAAACATAAAATAGAAGGAAGGCGAAACCCTTCTTGATTACTTCAAGAGGTTCAATGCTGAGGTGCCTCGCGTGCGAGGTGCAAATGACGAAGCTGTGAAAAATTTCCTCATCGCTGGAGTAAGGGAAGGTACGGAATTTTGGAAGAAGCTACAAGAACAGACCCCTAGTACTCTCTCTGAATTGCACAAGATCGCTGAGCCTTTCAAGCGTGTTGAGAAGTCACTCGTAGATTTGAAGAAGAATAATGAAAGGGGTGGCAGTTGGAATAGGAATCGGGGGGTAAAAAGAAAGGACTCCAGGAGTCCAAGGCGAAGACGGGATCGAAGTCGAAGCCCCAGCCCAAAAAGGAGAGACCGCGATCCTTTGAGGCGGTCCCCACCGAGATCTCGCCCCGCGAGGGATGAAGACAAGTATATCCCTCTGGTCACCCCAATTGATCACATTTATGCAGTCAATGAAAACAAGGGGATATTCAGGAAGCCTACACCGATGGGTCTGAAGGGGACCGCAAACACTAGCAGGTATTGTGCCTTTCATGAACAAACAGGGCATGATACATCTACTTGCCGAGAGGTGAAGCAGCAAGTGGATCAGTTAATTCGTGAGGGAAAATTAACTGAGTGGGCGGTTCGCGAGGTGAAGAAGCATAATCCCAAGTCTGGCCTTGGGTATAATCAAGCCCCCCCACCTGAACAGAACCCAGTCATTAAGGAAAGGGAAGCGCGAGGAGGAAGTATTCATGTGATAATTGGGGGACCCCACATCGGGGGGACAGCAATAAAGCCAGAGAGAGGTATGCTCGCGAGGCCAGGGAGCGACCCCTCACTAATGTACATCACTTGCAAGAGCGACCCCCAAAGCTCTTTAAGGGGGAAGATACAAACATCATGTTCACTGAGGAGGACGCGAAGTGGGTTCATCACCCTCACTCTGATGCCCTCGTTGTTCGAATTCGTATTGGATCGCAGAATGTCTACAGGGTTCTGGTGGATAATGGGAGTGCTGTGAATCTCCTGACATACGAGGTCTACCAAAAGATGGGCTACGTGGACAAAGATCTTATCCCAACTGTGGGACACTTGTATGGTTTTACTGGAGCCTCAGTGAGTGTCAAGGGTCTCATACGACTTCCTGTTACTTTAGGAGACGAGCCCTGCATCACTACCCAGATCGCAGACTTCATGGTGGTGGATCAACCTTCAGCATACAATGCTATTGTAGGGAGGCCTATACTTAAGGAAATGAGGGTGGTCACTTCTATCTATCATCTTTCCATGAAGTTTCCTACCCCAAATGGAGTGGGATGTGTCAAGGGGGCGCAACATGAATCACGAGAATGTTACAACAAGGCCCTTAAGTCCGCTGAAAGGGTAACATATCTATGGTAGACAGGATGGAAAGCGAGGAGGAAGATAGGGCTCGCAAATCGGCCTCGCGACCCTCAAATGAATGCAACATCATATCAATCGAGGAACTCCCAGCTGGTTATTTTGATAATTTGGGAATTCAGGTAGAACCAGTACCAGGTGCTTTAATGATGGGAACCTCGCAGCCAGTAATGGTTCTCCAGGAAGGGATTGTTGAAGAGGCTACAGATAGTGATAGCGAGGAGAGCCCAGAGCAGGCCGCTGTGCGAGCCCGAAAGGGAAAATGGGTTCGCAAAGAAACATCTACACTGACAGAACTGCCAAATGGTATCACACAGACAACAACAGTTGTTAAGGAGTATGGGCACGCAGGTGTCAACCCCTGCGAGGCAGAATCTAGTCAGGCTCGTGAATATGATCTAGACCTGGATCCTCGCATCCCAGAGCATGTGGAGCGAGCTGGGGCAGCTGAAGACACGATCCCTATTCTTGTTGATGTGCAGGATCCTTCAAAGGTGTTGAAAATAGGGTCGCAACTCAACCTTGATCTGAGAGAGAGATTGGTCACTTTTCTGAAGGCCAACCTTGACGTGTTCGCCTGGTCGCATGAAGATATGATTGGGATCGATCCTAATGTGATGTGTCATAGGCTCAACTTGGATCCAAGCAAAAAAGTTGTTAGACAGAAAAGGCGACCAATAAGTGGAGAGCGAGCCGAGGCTCTCAAAGAAGAGGTGGATAGATTACTTAAGGTCGGGCTCGTTAGGGAATCATTCTACCATGACTGGCTCGCGAACCCTGTCCTCGTGAAGAAGCCAAACGGAAAATGGAGAACATGTGTGGATTTCACTGATCTCAATAAGCATTGCCCAAAGGATAGTTTCCCATTGCCAAGGATTGATCAGCTAGTGGATGCAATAGCAGGGCATGCACTTCTCTCCTTCATGGATGCTTATTCTGGGTACAATCAGATACCCATGTACGGTCCTGATCAAGAGCATACCTCGTTTATCACGGATAGAGGTCTCTATTGCTACATAGGGATGCCCTTCGGTCTCCTTAATGCCGGGGCTACCTATCAACGGCTCGTTAATATGATGTTTGAGAAGCAGATTGGGAAGACAATGGAAGTTTATGTAGATGACATGCTGGTAAAATCCAAAGAGGCTGGGGATCACATCGCCCACCTCGCTGAAATGTTTGATATACTAAGGAAGTACAGAATGAAGCTCAATCCACAGAAGTGTGTCTTTGGAGTTGAGTCTGGAAAGTTCTTGGGGTTCATTGTCAATCATAGGGGAATTGAAGCGAACCCTGCAAAAATAAAGGCCTTGGTGGAAATGCGATCCCCAAGAAGTGTGAAGGAAGTTCAGAGTTTAACGGGACGGATCGCAGCCCTTAACCGGTTCGTCTCTAAATCATCAGATAAATGCCATGAGTTCTTCAAGGCGATTAAGAAGGTTGGAAAAAACTTTGAGTGGACCCCTCAATGCGAGGAAGCTTTTCAGAACATCAAGGAGCAACTTGGCTCGCCACCAGTATTATCTAAGCCCAAGGACGGGGAGACGCTCATTGTCTACCTCACGGTGTCAGAACATGCGGTCAGTGCAGTGCTAGTTCGCGAGGAGGGGAAAGTTCAGTATCCTGTATACTATGTTAGCAAAAGGATGTTAGATGCTGAGACTCGCTACACCAACATGGAGAAGCTAGCCTATGCCCTGGTGCTGGCCTCGCGGAAATTGAGACCCTACTTTCAGGCCCATAGCATTGAGGTTCGCACAGCCTATCCATTGAGGTAGGTAATGCATAAGCCAGAATCCTCAGGAAGATTGTTGAAGTGGACAGTGGAGCTTAGCCAATTTGATATTGAGTTCAAGCCTCGTGGTCCCATTAAAGGTCAGGCACTTGCAGACTTCATTCTGGAATTCCCTCCTCAGTCTGAGGAAGATAAGTTGGCTATCATAGCGATCCCAGAGACCGCATCTAGCGAGGCTAAGAAAGAAAATTCCGCCTCGTGGTGGGAACTATATGTTGATGGAGCATCAAATAAAGAAGGAGCTGGGGCTGGCATCGAGTTGGTAACACCAGAGGGTCGCAGAATAAAAAGTGCAGTGCATTTTGCTTTCGAAGCCTCTAATAATGCAGCAGAGTACGAGGCCCTCATCATTGGTCTTAAACTTGCATTGGAGATGAAGGTGGAGAATCTGACTGCATACAGCGATTCTATGTTGGTAGCATATCAGCTATGGTGTGGATGGCAAGCTAGGGGTGAGCAGATTGAGCTATATCTGCGATGTGCACAAAGATTGGTTAAAAAATTCAACAATATCAAAGTGGTTCACATCAGGAGAGAAAAGAATCAGGGGGCTGATGCACTAGCAAAGTTGGGATCGCGCCGCGAGGCCACCTTACTTGGAATTATTCCACTGGAAATTCAAACAAAGCCCAATGTGCCAGAGGAGTTTGTTATGGAGATAGCGACCCCAGGGTCGACCTGGATGACTCCTATATGGGAGTATGTGAAAAGTGGAGCCCTGCCTCAAGACAAAAAAGAGGCAAGAAAAATCAAATATCAGGCAGCTCGCTATGTCATCTATGACGAGGTCCTATATAGAAGAGGGTTCAACACCCCGCTCCTAAGATGTGTGGATGGAGAAGAATGCAATTACATTCTCAGAGAAGTTCATGAAGGAATATGTGGCAATCACTCGGGGGGTAGTTCTCTAGCCCAAAAGATTCTTCGCCAAGGGTACTACTGGCCTACTTTGAAAAGAGATGCTTTTGAGTTTGCTAGAAGGTGTGATAACTGCCAAAGGATCGCTAATTATAGCAACGCTCCGGTCTCGCACCTCACCTCGCTAACGAGCCCATGGCCCTTCGCTATGTGGGGCATTGACTTAATTGGGGAGCTACCTAAGGCCAAGGGAGGTGTCAAGTATGCAGTTGTGGCCGTTGATTATTTCACCAAATGGGCCGAGGCCGAGGCCGAGCCACCTGCCACTATTACTGCAAAGAAACTCAAGGACTTCGTGTACAGGGCAATTGTGTGTCGCTATGGGATTCCGTATCAGCTCATATCAGATAACGGAAAGCAATTTGATAGCAATGACATGAATGAATTCTGCGAGAACCTGGGGATCAAGAAGAGTTTTTCAGCTGTGAGTCACCCCTAGACAAATGATCAAACTGAGGCCATCAACAAAATCATCAAACATACTTTGAAGGCCAAGTTAGAGGAGAGCAAAGGCAATTGGCCTGAAGAATTACCAAGGGTCTTGTGGTCATACAACACGACCCCAAGGACGACAACTGGAGAGACCCCCTTTTCCCTAACATATGGCTGCGAGGCTATGGTCCCTGTTGAAGTGGGCTCCGGGTCGTTTAGAAGGGAACACTACGATCCCGATGCAAACGAGGTGAATCATAGATTGTACCTAGACATGATAGAAGAAACAAGAAGCGAGGCTCAGCTTCGCCTCGCGGCTTACCAACAGAGGACAGCGAGGTACTATAATGGAAAGGTCAAATCAAGTTCTTTAAAGACAGGTGACCTCGTGCTTAGGAGAGTCATGCCTAACACTAAGGTCCCGGGCCATGGTGTCTTTGGTGCTAATTGGGAAGGACCTTACAAAGTCTATGCTACTCTCTCAGAAGGAACTTATTACCTCACAGACATGAAGGATAAGGTCATTCCACGAGCTTGGAATGCAGAACATTTGCGCAAATACTATCAGTGAAGGCATCGCTCCTGGTAGTTTCTATCTATTTCACATGAATAAATTCATACAAAATACTGGGGGGTAATGGTCGTATTGACACCCTCCCTTTATGATGTAATGACATTGGGCCTCGCCCCACTTACCACTTTCTTGGGCCTCGCCCCATTTATCACTTTCTTGGGCCTCGCCCCATTTATCACTTTCTTGGGCCTCGCCCCATTTATCATTTATTGGGCTTCGCCCCATTTATCATTGATTGGGCCTCGCCCCGCTTGTCAACTTGTTTGGGCTTCGTCCCGTTTATCAATATAAAAGTTCAACTTCTTTATGAACTACTTTTTATTGTGTATTTTACTTGCCTGTTTGTTAACATTAGCATACTAAGGTCCAAGCCATCTCAACGATGCAAGGATCGCATTTGAAGTTACTGCTACAACAATCTAAGGAATCTAAGCAAAGTCATGCAAATCTAGTACTATTCAAGACAATTCAACATGCAAAGATGAAAAGTAAAGATATAATTTCGAGGCCAAGGTACTAAGCAAGTGAAGCTAAATTACTTATGCAAATATGTTATGTGCAAAAATAATGAGGCAATCTTGGATGGAAAAGTTAAAATGCACAAATTCATAAACAAAGGGTCGCCATGCGATCCCAGTTCAGTTAAGGGGTGATCAGAGTTAAATAAAACAATATTACAAATCGCGAAGCATTCTAAGGGTGCCCGCATCCCGAGTTCAAAAGACTACATCAAATATATAACAAATTTTAAGAAGCAGGTGGATCTTGATTGGCAGTAGAAGTTTCTTTCAACAGCCTCGCTTCTTCAGCCAGCCTCGCCTCTTCCTCTAGCCTCGCTTCCGCAGCGTCCTCCTCAGCGATCTCCTTTTTGAGTGATTCAGCATACTCAGCATTACCTGGCCCCAGCTGATCCCAATCAAAGTCAGGGATCGTTCTAATAAACCCCTTCATGAAGGAGACTTGACCCTGGGCCAGAAATGTGTCCTGAGCAGTGGCCAATTCCGCATTAACAGCATTGAGGTCGCTTGCCAGCTTCGCGTTCTCATCGGCGCTCTTTTTAGCAGCCTCCGCGCTGGATTTCTACAGATCTAGAAATGCTTTCTCAAAGTCATTTCTTTCCTTTCTGGCATTCTTGAGGTCGGTGCGAAGCGAGGCGGTTTCTTGGGACAGTTGCTTTTTGAATTCAGCCTGGAGGGATCGCTTGTCTTCTGTTTTCTGGAATTCAAGAACCTTGTTCTTTTTGTCCAACAGGAAGTAGTTTTTGGTATGAGCAGCCTGGCGGATGAATGCTTCAGCGAGGCATTTGGTCAGAGCGTTTGCATTTTCCTCGGGAGGCGCCTTCCACCAGCCGGATGCCTCAGCCTCCTCAGTGTATTTGCTTCCCAGCGAGGCAAAAAGATGCTGGGCCGCGGTAGCATTGACGGTTCGCGAGGCTGGCTGGGACGATCCGTCAGGTTGCCCATCTTTCCTTAGCCGCTTTAAAGGGCTCTGATTGGGTGAATTTGGAATTTGATCCCTAGCAGCATTTTGCTGGAGTGGAGGATCTTTGGAAGGCTTAGCCACAGGGGGCTTAAGAGGAGGAGGAGGACCCTTTGAGGCAGAGGTCGCCTTTGAAGACGCCCCTTTCTTGTTGGTTTGCAAAAATGGGGGAGGCTGACTCTTTCCACCTCGAGCAGACATATCTGTAGAAAAATGAAGAATAAGTTACAAGGCAGTTCAAATATAATTCGGCATAAAGTAAAACAAGTTATGCATGTGAGGTAAAAGGGAATGCGATGCGATGCATGTTTCGATCCTAGGAGTACCCTCTTCATCTGTTATTGCGACATGAGAAGACGAGGCCTCTTCTCTTGCCTTTCTTTTCTTCGAGGCTCGCCTCGCATGAGAAGGCCCCGCCTCGGGGGAAGCATCTATCCCTTCTTTGAGGAACCCACATTCTATTAGGTTCTCAATGGAAATTAGAGTCCTGATGTTCCTCTCCTCTGTGGTGGATTTTGTTAATACCTCGTCGGCTCGCTGTTTGTCAACACCTTTTAAGACGGTGCGAACTGGAGCGACTGCGATGCCAAAGGAGTTATCAGTTTTGAGAATAAAAGGTAAAAAGTATGATAAAGAACTATTGCCTTGGTAGCTTACCCGGGAGGTAGTTGAAGCTTGTTTTCACTCGAGGGACTTCGTGCACGTAGAGGAAAGGCTCCTTCCCCGAGCCCGGATTACTTATCCCACCAGGGAGGAGGCTTTTCTTGTTGAATTCTGGCCATACCGAGAAGTAGACATAGCCGAAATCCTTGACCCCGCATCGCTTCAGCTGAAGGAAGTAGCCCATTGTCTTCGCATCTAAAGGAGGGTATCCAAGTTTGTGGTAGAGTACATACAAGGCGATCATGGATCGGTATCCATTGGTGCTGATTTGGATGGGAGCTAAATAGTATGTCTCGCAAACATCCCTAATGAATGGGTGGAGAGGAGAAGAGACACCTATCTTCATAAGAGGGACCGTCAGGACCATTCTGGGCACTCTGCCTCCGTTCTCGTCATGGTTAAAGCGATAGCATCGCATTTTCTTCTTGGGCAAAATGATCTTGCCTTCAGGGCGAAACCTCTTAACACCCTCCGTGATAGTCTTCACGGTCAGTGTTGAGGGCATATCGCGACATGCAAGTACGCGAGCTTTACATGGCTTAACTTTTGAGCCGGGCTCGATGTCATTGGGGTCAGGCCCGTCAACATAAATAACTCCCTCCAGCTCTGGTTGAGGGGTAGGGACATAAGGATCAGGTGAGGCTTCAGGAACATAATCGTAGTCTCTGAAATTTACAACTCTGGCCACTTCGTCAAGGCCACCATCATCTGAGGAAGGCTCCTCGTAGTCATCATCATCAGAATTGGCTTCGTTATCAGCACCTCCCTCGATGTCATAATAGGCATCGCCTAATGAATCTGTTGGAGAATCACTTATGTGAATGGGTGACACGGTTTGTGATGGAGGCATGGTACGTGATGGAGGCACTTTAGAGAGAATTTCCGCTGCCCTAGTGCTGAATTCATCTCCTTTCTTTTTCAAAGTTTCGATGTCATGTTCGAGGTCAGTCATGGTGTGAGGCTCGTTCTCAGCTGGGAGTACATCCAGAGATTGATCCCGCGAGCTTGAAGGGTGCTTTGTTCTCCACGAAATCAGAGGCACCTCACGGGTATATTCTTCGTTAGACCATAAAGGGTCGAAGTATAGCTTGAACGAGCTTTCGCTGGTGCTCGTTGCTTTTGCGATGTTGGCTGCGGCAGCATCGCTGATTTGTATATGAGGCATGGGAGAAGGTGTCCTTGAACTATCATCTTGAGACATCTGAAAAGGGTGAAATGATTAAGTATGTGCCCTTACAGAAAACAAATGAAGGAGGAAAGAAACAAGCGAACAGAAAGGCTCTATGTGTTCTCGCATCGTTCACAGAGAATATGAGGGGTCACAATCCTAAGGGGAAGGCTAACGTTCTTAACCTATGGGTCGCATTACGGATCGCACTCCTACAATAGCGAGGACGGGTCGTGTCATAAAATTGGCATTTTGGGATCGTAGTTATTTGGGTTCGCATCGCATGCAATTTAAGCTATCTAATCATGCAATTACAATGAAGAACAGTAATTTAAATGGAAGAAAAGAAAAAAGACTTACTTTTTCTTGAAGAAGGTTGAAGAAATCGAAAGAAACTCGGGATCGCTGGTGTAAGAGCCTAAAAATTCTTTGCGTTTGATCTGAGAGCAAACTGACAGCACTTCGACAATGTGTTTGTGAGAATGAAAAAGGAAATGATAGTGACAGGGGTATATATAGCTATCAGGAGAGAGAAAGACATGGGACACGTGTTGAAATCACGTCCGTTGGACACACATCTCGAGACACAACAGCTGTCAAAACCTTTCAAATTCTTGGGGTCGCGACTACTCCAACGGTTATATATGTTCTTGGGCTCGCTTCGCGGTGACAACTCGTATTCTTTGAGTCCACATCGCATCTCCAATGGCAATATGGACTCGGGGGGTAGTTGTTATGCCCAAATCTGGCATAATGGATAAATTGATTTAATTAGCTAAATTGATGGTTCATAATCTATGATGGGCCTGGAAGATGAAGATTGGGTCACTAAAGCCCACTATTGGAATCAGCCCGGCATATCTTGGCAATAATATTACAAGAGCACCTCGCGATGCTGCGCCTCGCTGGCGATGCTTGCAGGAGGATCGCTTCGCTTTGCACTACATATGTAACTCACAGCGAGATCATTATCTCCTCTTCTCTGGAAGGCTCATGGCCAGACTTAAGGTCGCATGAGTAGCTAGGCACAGGGATCGCTTCGCATGGCCAGGCCTCTCAAGGTCGCATGCAAGGGCCCTGATGGATCTTTCATTCCGAATCTATCCATTCGAGATTATGGGCTTTTACAGCTGGATCATGGATCATGGATAGATTTGATGACTTATTGCCACATCAGCCCTAAACAAGTTGGCTTGGACTTTGGCTTATCTCATAAAACCCTAGCCCGCCTAGGTAACTTGTGGCCCAAGAACTACGTCAGGCTTGATCCCTATAAATAGGGTACGTAGGCACCTTGATACGGATGAGAAACAGTTTACCTGAAAAACACCTATCAAGCTCAGCCACATTCATACACACAAAACCCTAATCCTTCGTTCTTCTTTTGTTAGCAAAATATCCGTATTTTGCTCCGATAATCCAGCAAACCTTCAAAATATTGTTATACAATATTCTCCCTATAACAGATGCTTTTATTATTTACCAGAGAAGACAATTGTTATATACCAGTGATGATATAGACGAGAGCAGTGGTTTATCAACAGAAATCATGAAAAAACTTATGCTTACATATATAAATAGCACAGCACGCACATGACCAGGTGGCAAGGATGACAGACACCACAAAAAAAATATAGTATTAGTTGATGGTGTATATACAGACATTAATGAAGGTTTAACTCACAACTGGAGTAGACATGTGAATCGGAGGAAGACTTATATGCAAAAGATCAAAAGTGATGCAGGTTACCAGGGATGGTGATAAACAGTGGTTGTGATCAGGGTGGCTGTCTCGATTGTAAGCACAAAACACAACAGTGGAGCTTGACATGTAGATACCTGGTTGATGTTTCGACAGCGATTAGCCAGCAAAGAACCTTATGATCATGTGCAAACGACGACAACGATGGATTATGTAGACGCAATATGGATGTACCTGCTTCTGTATACTTATGTGTATATAGGGCCAGGTTATAAAACGCAGATACGGAGCTGTCACCTATTGAATACACGCTGAATCTGGGCAACCATTCAACCAGGAGATACATGGGATTAGGGACCTATATAGAGAGCAGTATATGTCAAATAGTTTAAGAAGCAAGTGCGAGATAGTGGCTATATGACAGAGGGATGAGCTTCACAATAAGTGCACCGAATTTGTTGGCCTGGTGAAACATATGGACAAAGAACGAAAGCTGGGGTGTGGCAGGAGACCACAATCGTGGCTGTCCAAAAGCTGCAATGATGGTGGAACGTTCGTGAAAGATATGGAGATGCTGGGTAGCGACCAGGGACATGGACATGAATGCGATGACTTAAACTTGTGAGAAGAAAATGCAACAGCCAGGGCATGCCCTTAGTTTTGTTAAAGGTCCCAAATTCAATGATAAGAGTAGCAGATGCTACGTTTACGATGGCGACCATGAGGTGTCAAGGACTTTCATGTACCAAGAAAACTGTGTCGTCATCGATGCGTTGGATATTAGTCACAAACATATATTTCAAAGTGGATATAGAATGAGGCTGTACAGAAGGGAAGCCCAACGGAGTTGTTCAATCTATCATACATATGAGGTTTCGGCAACCATCACAAGGACCCGCAAAAGATTGCAATGTAACCAGATGAAGCTGTAGGAATTGAAGTGTATAAAAAAATGTTGGAGATTAAAGAGAAGAAACTTGTTCTCAATAATCCACACAACTTACTCACACAAAAGAGATATAAGAAACTCACACTTGTATTTCACTCAAATGATTTGATAATTTTTAATATGATTACAAAGCTTGGAAGATTGTCCTATTTATAGGACTACATGGAACCTACTAGAATGCTTCTAGTACATGCACCTTAATTATTATGTAACTCTCTAGGAACATGAAAGGTAAAAAGACAAGAACTTAAAAGACAAGAGCTCAAAGGACATGAACTCAAAGGACTAAGCTAGATATTTTCAAGAACATTCTAGATAATTAAAATATTAAAATATGTTTAGCTTATATTATTTTAACATCCCCCCTTAAGCTAAACTTTGCACATGCCAAGTTTCTTCTTCAACTTCTTGAAAGTTTCGGGCCTCAAAGGTTTCGTAAAAATATCACCAATTTGGTCTTGTGTCTTGCAATGTTCGACCACGACTTCTCCTTTCTTCACCAAGTCTCGAATAAAATGATATTTGATTCTAATATGCTTGCTCTTCCCATGAAATACCGGATTTTCCGTGAGTGCTATAGCGGACTTGTTATCACAATATATAATCGGACTATCTTTTGTGGCATGTTTGAGGTCCTCTAACACCCATGTGATCCATAAAGATTGGCAACTAGCTAATGATAGAGAAATATATTCCGCCTTCGCCGTTGATAGAGCCACAACTTGTTGTTTCTTTGACATCCATGTGATGGCACTAGAGCCAATGAAGAAAACATTTCCCGAAGTGATTTTACTATCATCAATACTTCCCGCCCAATCACTATCGCAATATCCAAGTACCTTGGTATCATTTCCATTTTGATAATAAATTCCATCTCCAAGTGTTCCACGAACATACCTCAAGATTCTTTTTCCGGCCTCCCAATGTGTCTTCTTTGGTTGATCCATGAATCTACTAATCAAACTAACACCATATGTTACATCCGGTCGAGTGGCTGTCAAGTACATCAAACTTCCAACAAGAGTTCTATATAATGTAGGATTAACAAACTTAGAATCATCAACCATGCTCAATTTCAAGCCAACTTCAACGGGAGTACTACTTGGTTTTGCATCTTCCATTCTAAACTTCTTCATCAAATCTCTTGCATACTTTTCTTGAGAGATAAAAATTCCATTCTCATCTTGCTTTACCTCAATACCAAGAAAGTGGTGAAGTAATCCCAAATCGGTCATCTCAAATTCTTGCTTCATATTATTCTTGAATTCTTCAATATCATCATCATTATTTCCCGTAAAAATCAAATCATCCACATACATGCCAATGATGTGAATTTTACCTTTGTTCTCCTTGATGTAAAGTGTATGCTCAAATGGACACCTCTTGAATCCAATCTTCACAAAGTAATCATCTATGCGACTATACCATGCACGAAGGGCTTGCTTTAGACCATATAAAGCCTTCTTCAATCGATAGACTTTATTTTCTTCATTCTTCTTCACATAGCCCGGTGGTTGATCAATATACACCTCTTCTTGTAAGTCTCCATTTAAAAAATCTGATTTGATGTCCATTTGGTGAACTTTCCACTTATTTTGAGAGACCAAAGAAAGTATCAAACGGATGGTTTCAAGGCGTGCCACGGGAGCAAATACTTCTTTATAATCAACACCATATTTTTGCTTGTAGCCTTTTACAACCAATCGCGCCTTGTACTTTTCAACTTCACCTTGTGCATTCAACTTTGTCTTGTAAACCCACTTGACTCCAATGGGCTTCTTTTCCTTAGGAGCTTCAACTAACTCCCATGTTTGATTTCTTTCAATTGCTTCAATTTCTTGATCCATAGCTTGCTTCCATTTATTTTCCTTAGCGGCATCTTCAAAAGCAACTGGATCCGCATTTGCATATAAAGCAAAATCAACAAATTCATCTTCTAAAATTCTTCTTGTTGCTCCATAAAGATCCGCCATTGATCTTGTCTTTCTAGGTGGTGATTCAGAACTTGAAGATGATGATGAGCTTGGAGGAGAATTGGATGGTGGAGTAGGTGGAGTGGAGCCTTCTTCTTCAATTGGATCAAATGCATCATCATCAAGAATGATACTTGAACTTTCTTTCTCATTCTTCCATTCCCATGAAGCCTCCTCATTGAAAATTACATCACGACTAATTATGACCTTCTTTGTAATGGGATTGTATAATTTGTATGCTTTGGAAGCTTCACTATAACCAACAAAGATGCATTTTTCGGATTTATCATCAAGTTTGCCTCTCTTTTCATCGGGCACATGAGAATAACAAATGCTTCCAAAAATTCGAAAGTGAGAGACACATGGCTTCTTACGACTCCAAGCTTCTTGTGGAGTCTTCCCTTGTACACTTTTAGTAGGTGCACGATTGAGAACATAGCATGCACAAACAGCCGCTTCGGCCCAAAACATCTTAGGCAATCCTTTTGTTTTCAACATACTTCGAACAAGCTCCATGATTATTCGGTTCTTCCTCTCGGCCACCCCATTTTGTTGAGGGGTTGAGCGAACCGTTAGTTGATGACGAATGCCATGCTTCTTCAAAAAACTTCCAAATTCTTGGGACATATATTCACCACCACGATCGGATCGTAGTGTCTTTAAAGAATGACCACTTTCTTTCTCCACAAATACTTTAAAATCTTTAAAATTTTCAAATACTTGAGATTTTTCTTTGAGAAAATAAATCCACATCTTGCGACTGTAATCATCAATAAAAGTGAGGAAATAACGACTACCTCCAATAGAGTTTGTGCGCATAGGTCCACACAAATCCGAATGTACCAATTCCAATGGTTTTTTAGCTCGCCATGCCTTTTCTTTTGGAAATGGATCTCGATGATGTTTGCCAAAAATACAATCTTCACATACTTGATCTTGCCTTTGAATATTTGGAATGCCTCGCACCATATGGCCTTTACAAATCTTTGATAGAGTGCTAAAACTCAAGTGATTATATCGAAGATGCCAAAGCCAAGACTTGTCGTTCACAATATTAGCAAAACATGGAAGAGACTCACTTTGAATTTTCAATGGAAACATTTTAGTTGATGTCATCTTGACTCTTGCAACAAGAACACCATTTTTATCTTTGATCACACAAAAATCATCTTTAAAATTCACATGATGTCCCTTTCTTATAAGTTGCCCAACACTTAAAAGATTATGCTTAAGATCGGGTACATAATAAACATTAGAGATGTAGTTTGTACCTTGCTTTGTTCGGATTGGAATATCACCACAACCTTTGACAATGAGCCTTTTGTTGTCACCCGTCTTGACTTCTCGTTGGACACTTTCATCAAAATTCACAAAGCAATTTTTATTTCCGGTCATGTGGTTACTACAACCACTATCGATATACCAAACATCTTCAAGAGATTCTTCTTGAACATTACTAATAAGAAGCATACTTTCATCTTTCTCCTCAACATTCTCATGTAGAAAATTTGATTCATCTTTTTCATCATTAATCCTTTTGTAACAATCTTTTTTCAAATGCCAATTTTTATGACAATAATGGCATTGAAAATTAAAAGAATTACCTCTTCCTCTTCCATTGTAACCTCCACGAGCTCTTCCTCTTCCTCTTTGATACCACTTTGTAGGAATTGAAGTGTATAAAAAAATGTTGGAGATTAAAGAGAAGAAACTTGTTCTCAATAATCCACACAACTTACTCACACAAAAGAGATATAAGAAACTCACACTTGTATTTCACTCAAATGATTTGATAATTTTTAATATGATTACAAAGCTTGGAAGATTGTCCTATTTATAGGACTACATGGAACCTACTAGAATGCTTCTAGTACATGCACCTTAATTATTATGTAACTCTCTAGGAACATGAAAGTAAAAAGATAAGAACTTAAAAGACAAGAGCTCAAAGGACATGAACTCAAAGGACTAAGCTAGATATTTTCAAGAACATTCTAGATAATTAAAATATTAAAATAAGTTTAGCTTATATTATTTTAACAGAAGCTACATGACGCTTCCGGAATTAAAAACAAAGATCAAAGGAACGACGTATTTGTGGAAAATGCTAAGAAGACCCAGACCGTGCTGGCTTATTCAAAAAGATAAAAAAAAAGCTTTATGACACGGTCAGATTTTGAATAAAGCAAGAGATACATACATGCCATCGATGGACAGAAGTGGAGAAGGCAATAAATTTGATCATGCCTGCTGAAGAAGAATATGCGACGACTGGATGATGTCAACCATGGCGGTTTAGAGCGTCCTGTTATATCAACTGTGGTGAAGAAAGAAGAGATACGACGAAGTCTGAATGATGGCAAGCTGCAACCTTGGTTAAAGGAGATAATGATTGACATGTGCTGAGTATTTGGCCAGAGGATCAGGAATGTGCAGAATCGAAGGAAGATCAGCAGTCTTGTATTGTGGACTTCAGTAGCGATGACACCAATAAGAAACGTAAAAAAGGGAGCGTATAAATAAAAAGAGAAAGCAGACCAGAAGCTTGCAGAATTCATTATACAGTGTGTTGACAATGATGTTATCTGCGGATTGGTTCAGAAAATCACCACAGAACACTACAACGTTAGCATGTAGTGATAATAGATCTGTCAATGAAAGGCGGAGAGGAATGAAGAAAAACATGGTCAGCCAGAGAATATGAAAGTGATAAGGAAGCAGTACTAGTCGAATACATGTGACAATGGAGCCAAGGAAGTTCGTGAAATGTAGCAGTGAAGCTTTGATTCAGGAAACCTTACTTCTGGCAGAGTTGCATGCGTTATAGCCAGCTAAAAGGAAATTGACAGCATGGATTAACGCAAGCCAGCAATTCCAATTCACAACAGAACACAGAGCTAAGCCTACTATCATATCCTATTCTTTATTTTACAAGTATCATATGTATGCCATACATGCATAGAAATATTTTAGGAACAACAAATATATTTTCGAAAATTCGTACAAGAAATCTATACTGGACTCCATATAGAATGATGATAAACAAAAGATGCCGTGATACTAGAGTGAATAGCATGCATTCTTGAGAGATATAAGCTAGAAATAGAAGTGATGAATTAAGTCTAGCAGTAGATCCCCGAAGCACCATAGTAAGAGAATTTATTTGACTAACTAAATCAAATATTTGCATGAGACATACATAATAAAATGCATGTGCATATTATGTGTCCTAGTTATCATATTCATTAATGTGCATTAATCATGTCATGAATATATATTGTTGCATTGTATATATGCTTGCAAAATTGAGATATCGTGCAGGATTGCTCGCTAAACATTACAAAACTAAAGTGAGGAACTTCATTCAATTCATTGATATAGAGGTTCACTCTCAGCGTGTGTCATAAGAGGTTGAAAAAGAATGAGAGAAAGAGATATAGCAAAATGATTAAGAATGAAAAAAGACCTACTCGCAGGAGGTTCCCGCAATCAAAGGTCTCCCCCCGCACATAAGAATTTTGTAGATGAGTAGATATTTGAGTAAGAAGTCAAGAAATAGATGAGGTCTCGAGAAGAATATACCTCACTCATGAGGTCATATGATTTGAAGAAAAATTAGAGGAAAAATTGAAGCTATAAGCAAGAATGACACGAAGATGTTACAGTATCGATCGAAGCATTAAAGAAGAATCAGTATGATTTGAAGATAAGATTAGGTCATTAGCAACCTTAACAAGGAACCTCATTCAGTGACCCGGCAGGCATAGTTGATGTGATTTACGAAAGCTTCAGAGGCAATAATTTGATTTGACAAGAGTAACTTTGATAAAGTCGAAAAGTTCAGGTCTCCCAACAGATAGAAGGGAACCTCTTCAAAATGAAAAGAAGTAAAGATCAAGTTGAAGAAAGCACGTACTACACAACTTCACAGACGACTATTCAGCAACTTGTTAGAGAGCAGTTGACATGATGATTAGAAGTGGTATTAGCAAGACCAGAGAAGTTGATATTTGTTATGATGAGAGAAATTGAGCACTTTCCCTCAATGTTAATGAAGAATTGTGGAGCTTCCGGAATCTAGTTCTCCACCGAAGACAAGCTTCCCTAAAGAACTGGGGAGGGGGTAGTATAATTACTATTGCACATGGTAGTTGGAAAATTGAGGATTTCAAAGTTTTAAGAATTCAGGTCTAGGAACCTCACGATCAGGTTCAGGAACCTCATAACTTAGATTTGGCTCAGAAACCTTGCAGATTGGTTTGGTCTGGTTCCTTGAAGAGCAACATGCTTGCATCATGAACACATCAATGAGTTTTCAGATCTAAAAATATAAAGATTAATGGAGCCTTCCACTTCACATCAAATTAGTGTAGAGAAAGATCCAGGTGATACCTCTCCATTTACGCTCACATATTCGTAAAAACCTCACAGGTTCATTTATATATACGTGAAGCTTGTATGTGACAGCTTCCGGGATCATTGATATTGATTAAAAACCAATTGTAGACAGCTTTTGATTAGCAGCTTCCTGCTAGAAGTTCCTAGCCATCCGATATTTGAGTTGAAGAAATTGTACATATAACAAGAATTCTTAGGGATTCACCTTGTACCCGGATTCACTTGGTGCCACTAGCATTTGAGATGATTTACCTTACACCCTACGGATTCTCTAAGTTCCCTTCTCAGGACTCACCTAGAGCTCAATTGGATTCACTTTATTATATATCTGTAGTTAACAGATCTTATGTTGTTCACCTGTAGTTTTCAGATTCATTTGTATTTTTTCAAAGCTCATAGAAACAGCTTCCAAGTTCACCTGTAGCCAACAGGTTCATATGAAGAGATTCGGTGCACATACCGCGAGAGCTTTCTATCCATAAAGGATCACATAATATCCAATTGGATTCACGTAATTCTTCGCCAGATTAGTATTCTGATTGGCCAGCATGCAAGCATTGATGATATAAGAAGAAGATCTATTCTGCTTATGATAAGGTTAGTCTTCCTTAGTCATAGAATGACGATGATGATTATAGCCTCCTTATTGTTCATTTTCGTAACAATAATTACCCAAAAGAACTGGGGGGTAGTATTCCTACTTAGACAGTATTGTGCATGATTGATTAGCTATTTCATATGGCAATTTGAAACTTTTTAAGTGCTTGTTTTAGTACTTGTATTGTGAAACAGGTTACTTTGACTAACAAGTTCCTGTAGTTTTGACAGAATGAGATGACAGATTGCGCAGACTATGAATGATCGTATCGAATAAAGTCTCAGGTAGCCTCCTGAGCACATCTGATTGAAAAGCCTCAGCTGACTGAGCAAAGCATTTGATTCAAAAGCCCCAGGTAGCTTCCTGGGCACGAGAAAAAAGCACCAGGTAGCTTCCTGGGCACGAGAAAAAAGCCCCAGGTAGCTTCCTGGGCACGAGAAAAAGCCCCAGGTAGCTTCCTGGGCACGAGAAAAAGTCTCAGGTAGCTTCCTGAGCATCGAGAAAAGTCTCAGGTAGTTTCGTGAGTATCGAATTAAGCCTTGGGTAGCTTCCCGAGCACGCATTGAGAAAAGCCTTGGGTAGCTTCCCGAGCACGAATAAAAGCCTCAAGTTCCTTGAGCACGTGATTGAAATCCCTGTTGACAGGCACCTAAAGTCCTGACGAAAGGCACCTTTAAAGGAACCTGTATGGAGCCGAGACTGGCATACAGGAACCTGAAACTATATGTTTCACCCCTCCGTGGAGCCGCCTCTGGCACGGGAGGAAGTGGGAACTTGTGTGGAGCCTAGACCCACACACTTGTTCTTAAAGAGAAGCCTAATATGCTCTCCCTCATGTGGAACCGCCTTTGGCACATGGGAAGAAGGGGTAAAATCCTTAACATTGACCTTCATAAGATGTCTAGCCTGACACATGAAGAAGAGGAATCTGTGTGGACTCCCAGAACGGCACACAGGTTCCTAGAAATCGCCTCGAGGCAAAAGGAACCAACATGGAACCTAGACTGGCATGTTGGGACCTAGAATTTAGGATTGGAAACCAAGCAGGTGACCTTTCCAAGAGTTGGCCCGTGTTTAACAAGATGATTTTACTAACATTAACTAGTTTCTATTTCGTGTTTCTTGTTTACTTTGCAGGATTAATGGTCATCACAAGTTATTCATGAGGAACCTGGTCAAATCATTTAGCAGTGGAAAATATAAGTTAAGAGGTTATCAGGAAAGGTCTTAGTTTAGATTGAGGTTTTGCAAATGCTATTGGAAGTATCAAGGCAAGAGTTTCTAAGTTTACAAAGAAGTGCTTTGTGAAGAAGAAAGAAGTATTGTTTGAACAACTCAGAGAGTATTTATGATGGGTTTCGCAGTTTAGTGATGATGATCTACGAGAAAACGGCTTTAGAGAAGTTTCCAGGTTAGTTTTCAGCAGGATTCTCTGATTTTTGATTTAAGGATTAGTTTGGAATCTACATACAGAAGCGTAGTGTATCATGTTTCTTGAGCCGAGTTAGCTCATGTAAGCTTGGATGCGCGATGTGAAAGTTATGTATTTTTCCAAAATGAGTAAATAAAGGTTGAGCCTCCTGTTTAGAGGCTGTTAAGGTGCCAATCGCTTTTCAAGACTTCTAGATATACAAAAGACATGTGAAGACATTGAAGACAAAGATCACGTAAGAAGATACGGGAGTAAGTAGAAGTATGATGACATCCTAGAAACCTCAGAAGTATCCTTGGAAAGATTTTGCAAAGTTATTAGAAGAATATATAGAGATTGACTAGTAGTTGAAGAGTGAAGATTTGTTAGAAGAATGAGTTTCGAAGAAGAAGAAGAGAACATGTTCCTTACCAAGAAAGAGGTTAATCAATATTATGTTTACTGAAACATTATGTGTCCTGTTTCTTACGCCACGTTAGCTCATGTAATATTCGATACATGTATTTGAAGTAATACGTTTTAAGAGAGGTGATTAAGCATTAGACCCCGGATCAGAAAGTTCAATAGGTTCCTCTCGCACTGCATGACTTCAAGGAACCGGGGGGTAGTTGTTGTGCCCAAAATCTCCATGGGCTAGATTTAGGCCCATTAAGCTATAGGGTCCAATCCATACGAGCCAAAAGATAGATCCAGTACAAGATATAAAGACCAGATATGAGAAAATGAGCATCAAACAGAGAAATGACCAAGAAACCATGAATATCAGGAGGTTCCCGAAGGCCAGGAAGCTGAGTAGATTACCGAAGGACCAGGTTCCTCCTAGCAGAAGAGTTTGAATTAGCATAGCAACAGCCACATAGAGAGTCATGAGCATATGAAGACATTAGATGAGTTATCCAGCTTAATATGTTTGTTATTTGTGCAGGTAAAGATACCTAAAAAAAGGTTCCTGAGCAACAGGTCCCGAAATAAGGAGGTTCCTGAGAAACAGGCTTCTAAGACAGAGGTTCCTGAGAACCAGGTTACTGAGACAGAGGTTCCTGAGAAACAGGTTCCTGAGACATAGGTTCCTGAGCACCAGGTTCCTAAGAGCAATCGATAGAAAGTTCTAGAAGCTATCTAGAACAGATAAACGAATTATTATTGGAGTATAATTCTAGGGCGCAGATGATCCTAGAATATCTCTAATCGACGAGAGAATTATAGTAGGGTACGAACTCGAGTTCTACTCTATTTAGCCAACCTGTTCGTGAAAGACTCTAAAGGAACTTGATTCCAACATGAACTAGACAACCGAATACAGCTGGTCAAGCAGAATCAGCTTCGCATTAGAACTACGTGAGCTTGATCCCTATATATACAAGGGTACGTACGCACCTTGGGAGAACAAACACAGATCTCGCTAATGGAACCTGCGATGATTCTCGTAACCTCTCAAGCTCAGCTCACCCCCACCATCAAATCACACCCAAATCACCAAAAAACAGCCAATTACATGTGTTGCACTTGTAAATTCCAGCGGGCCTCCGAAAATCATGTTGATTACGAAAATCCTCCATCAACAATATATATATATATATATATATATATATATATATATATACTAGCCTATAATCCGTGCGATGCACGAATTTCTTAAAATTAAATAATTTTTTATTTATATATTAATAATTATTTATCTCATATATATTACTTAATATAATATTGGCATAATATATATTATTAAATAATAATTGTTTAATTATATGATATATTGTTCGAATTATGACTATATTTTGTCATAATAATATAAATATAAATGAAAATATCGTATATACTTACATTCAAATTTTTGTTGATATTATCATATTCCAATTATGATTCCATAATAATGCATAATTTAATATTTGTTTAAAATAGAATTTATATTAATTTGTAATTGTGTGAAATTTTTATTGTTTATTATATAGTTTTAGTTTGTTTTAACTTTGTTGATTTATAATTTGTTGTAAATTTGTTAACCAACCAACCAACTAACCAAATATACCCATGGTTGTAAAAATCGGTAATCGGTATAAATCGATTGCGATATCGATTTAAGATTAATCGGGTAATCGGAATATTAATCGGATATTATAATAATATTTAATATATTAGTCTAATTTATTATTAAACATATCATTTTAAATAAATTCAGAGGATTAATCGAATTTCAAAAATTTAATCGGTTGGTTACCTTACAGATGATTAATTGGGGATTAATCAACTGAATCGGGGATTTTTAGAACCATGAATATACCTTGTTTTGCTTATACCTTCAAATTATGATTCCATAATAATCCATAATGTAATATTTGTTTAAAATAGATGAAAGGCATATGATGTAGTCTATTTGTATTTCGAGGATACAACTCAACTTAAACAAGATTGTATTAGTAAATAGTATATAGACTGTCACAAGGAATCTCAAATTGTATTATCTGTCAGAAGAAAAAGATCAAGCTCAATCCACAGACTTGAAGAATTACTACATTGAAAGAAGTTCAGACATCTGATCAAGCCTCAGTGAAGTATTCGTTAAAGAAGTGGATTCATTTAAAGTGACAGAGATTTCGACAGTGACAGAGACAGTACAGAAGAATTAATAGAGAGAGGAGAAAAGAAAAGGAATCAGATTTTAAAGTCAATATATGAAGAACAGTCATTGCGGTTAGTCACTCATGAACCAGACAGTACATCGAGTGTCAACATTAAACAGTGGTTGTTCATCATAAACTTCAGTGGTTCAAGCTATCAAGACTGGTATGTTAAGAGAAGAAAGGAACCAAATCATAGAGTCAAAAATAAAGAAAAGCTGTTGGAGTTAGTCGCTCATGAACCAGACCGTGCATCGAGCGTCAACGAAAATCCGGTGATAATTCTTTATTACTTTCAGTGGTTCAAGAAAAAGATTTGAGCTGTCAAAAGATTTATATTAATTCTCTTTTAATTAATATAATTATGTAATTGATTTAATTTAATAAATTAATTCATTCCGAATTAATTTATTTATTAAATTAATTATCATATTAATTAACTTTGAATTAAAGTATTAATCTTATTTGATTTAATTATGAATTTAATTAATTAATCATTACTTTTCTAAATGATTAATTGATTAAGTTGTTTAATTAAATTAAATAAATAAATAAATAAGAAGTTCTCGACTCGTTTGTTTAAAAAAAAAAGAAAAGGAGTAGTCCAGCTATGTATTCGAATTAAATAGACAAGAATTGGAGATGCTTGTGTCGACTTATTGATTAAAGGATAAAAACAAAAGAAATGCAAGTGTACTAAAAGGCCAGACAAGTTGAAGTGGTGTGTATGTTCAAGTATTTATAATTGTCAAAAGCAAAAGAATGACATTGAATATTAAACAAACAATTCAATTCAAATGAATTCAAGTGGTCGTTACAGTTGCTGTCGGCTAAGATACACGCTCCTGTTGTGCGCGTGTGTACTACACTCCCGAAGCCTGACCAGTATGTACCGTGCGTGTCCAGCACTCTCCACTTCCGCATCTGGACTTCATCTTAGCAGATGTGATCACTTGTTCAACAGAAATGATTCACCGAGTTTTTTTATTGAAACAAGACAATCCCTAAATTGTCTTGGCGATTGTCTTGGTAAACAAAACAGATTGTCTTGGCAGTACAAATTGATTGTCTTGGAGGTTTTGGATTGTCTTGCCGATTGTCTTGGCAGTACAAAACTGATTGTCTTGGAAGAGCAGATTGTCTTGCAGATTGTCTTGGCAGTACAAATGAAAAAGAAAAGAGGCAGAGGACTATAATAATTCAAGACAGGCGGCCAGATCAAAAAGAACACTCAGAATATATCATTCACAGAAACAAACCCAGCTCCATTCTCTCTCCTTGAAGAACAACACAGCAAGAGAAATAAATTTGTATAAATTCAAGTTCATCTTATTTTTAATATCTGATCTGATAGAACTTGTTTACTTGATACTCTTGTACTATTAGCGAGTTTTTACTCCTAATCTATATCTCGATTTTTATTAACAAATCTAGAAAAATTCATGTCAAATTTTCTAATTTGTTTTTATTAACTAGATATAAATTCTGTACTGTATTTGTAACAAACCCCTCAAGTTAATATAATTTTATATTCAACTTGAATTTTGTTTCATTTAATTCCGCTCAAATTTGTCAAAATATAAATTAAATTTATCCGGACAAATTTCGATTAAACAGTACCATTTGTATTCAACCCCCCCTTCTACAAACATATTGGACCTAACAATTGGTATCAGAGCCTATTGATTGATACACAAATCAAGATCCTATTTTTATTCAGTCAAAAATCCATTTCGAATTTTTAACTCACTTAAAAATTCATCATGTCTTCAAAAATTGGAACTGTTAAGATACCCATATTTGACAAGGAGAATTACGAACTATGGAAAAAGAAAATGATCCTTATTCTACAAGTGGCCAATCCTAAATATTTAGGAATATTGAAAACCGGGCCAATAGTTCCTATGATTACTGAAGAGGAAATAATCGTGGAAGGAGTTGTTGTAGTTCCCGCAAGGACATATCCAAAGGACATTAGTGTTTATACAAATGATGACAAAGTGGATATTGCCCTTGATCTTAATGTACAATTAATTTTGGTGGAATCCCTAGATGCGATCATGTGCAACCATGTTGTTAACTGTAAAGATGCCAAGCATATCTGGGACACCATTATAACAATAAACGAGGGAACTAAGAAAGTCAGGGAAAATAGATTGGAAGCTAAGATTGTTCAACCTTACAGCTCTGAAGAGGAAGTGATTGTAGCAGAGTATGGGAAGATAGCTACAAGTCAGGGCTGTAGAGAATTTTATTCATCAGAGGAGCTGGAGCAGTTGGAGGATCAATCAATGGCACTGGTTGTAAGACAGTTTAATCATTTCAGATTTAGAAGAAATCCTAATTTCAGACTCAGGTCTACTTAGAACAGATTCCAGCAAGGAGGTTCATCCTCAAGTAGCACAAGGGTTGGCTACGAGACTGGAATGGTAGACAGAAGCAAGATCAGGTGCTTCAACTGTAATGAAATGGGACATTTTGCAACTGAGTGTCATCGACCTGAACAAGATGCAAGGAGAGAGTATGCATCTGGTAAGAAGAACACAGACACGGCCTATGTGGTACAAGGCAAAAGCTGGGATGAGACAGACAGTGAAGATGAAGAATTTGGAAATCTTGCGCTGGTGGCAAATGATGGAGCATCTGATCATCATATCAAACCGGTAACTCTTACTGACACTGAGTTTATTCGTAGTCTTTATAATTCCTTAGGTAATGCACAAACTGAATATAGAAGACTAGATCTGCTAAGCACTAATATTGTAAATGAAGTGTTAGAATTGAAAAAGGTGCATATTAATCAAGATCAACAAAGAGATGAAATAACAATGCTTCATAAAAAGGAGAAAGCTATTCTAGAAGTTGTAGGCAAACAAATGGCTAGAATTACTGAACTTGAAACACAGGTCAGGGCTTGTTATAATTCTGTTAAAGTTTCCAAAGAGTTTTTTAACAATCAAGTTGTAGAACGAACAACAGGTATAGGGTATGGCTACAATGAAGCTGTTGGATCATTGGGCATAAATTCCCCTAACCCTGTTAGTGCTAAAGAAAGGGGAATACCACATGTACTCAAGAATGTTAAAGAACCTCTATTTAAAAAATCTGATGCTAGACCACCAGATAT
This sequence comes from Saposhnikovia divaricata, assembly GCA_036435485.1. NCBI lineage: Eukaryota > Viridiplantae > Streptophyta > Magnoliopsida > Apiales > Apiaceae > Saposhnikovia > Saposhnikovia divaricata. The sequence continues at coordinate 86,307,746 of CM071594.1, forward strand.
TCTTTCTATGGTTATTCAGGAAGAAATGAGAAATGAGGATAGTGCAAATGGCACAGTCTTTGTTAAGGATAAATGTGTTAAGAACGCTAATCCAAAGAATGTTCATCCAAGAAAGATGTCACAGTCTTTGTTAAGGCTAAATCTGTTGAGGACACTAATCCAGAAAATGTTTCATCCAAGAAAGATGTACCTAAAGTGCCAGTCAAGGTTGTTGAAACAACTAGTTCTTCTAAGACTGGATTAGGTGGTAATAAGTTGAAGCAGAATAATAATATGTCTAACATGAGTACCATGCCTATCATTGATTCTAATCATAAAGCATGTGGTGTTGTCAACTGTATGTCTTGTGCTTTTAATGTTATGACTGCTTACTTCAACGGTAATCATGCATGTGCTGATAAGACTACTCCTAGACAACATATGAACAGAAATAAAAATGTTAGATCAAAGACTGCTAGTCCTCATCATGTTAGGAGAGAGACATTTTTACCAAAGCCTAAACAAAGTTTTACTAAGGCTGTTTACAAGGTCAAATGTCCAATCAGTGAAACAAATGTTATTGTTGCTAAAAAGACATGGATATCCAAGATGAAATCAAAGATTGTCAAAGCTGTTTATAGGGTTAAATGTCCAGTTCCCTTGAAAAATGTTATTATGAAGATTAAGAATGTTGTTTTGCCTGACAAAGGCCAATACTTCAAGTATTCCGGACCCAATCAAATTTGGGTCCCAAAAAGGGTTTAACCGTTTTGGCATTGCAGGGTGTGTAACAGGTACATCGTGTTATGTGGATTCTGGACAGTGGATGTTCAAGGCATATGACCGAATATAGAGCCCTGCTATCAAGAGTGGTGAAGGTATCTGGCCAAGTGGTTCATCCCTGGGAGACAACAGCAAGGGTATGACCTAGGGTCAAGGCTATTCAATAGCCAAGGAATGTTGTCAGTAATAAAGCATCTTTTATAAGATGAAGAGCCTACTGTTCGAGGATTAAGGAAAGAGAACTTATCTGTAGCTGACATGGAATCTCAGTCAAAGGTGAAGTCAACAAGGTCAAATCTAAAGCTTCATCAGACAAGAGTTCAGCTATGACATAAGGAGCTCTCTCACCAGAATGTCATATCAAGAGATTCTTTCCTGGAAATCGAATCAGTAAAGGAGACTGCCTCATCTGGAATTAAAGTAAAATAAAATTATGAGGCATGTCATAAAGAGAAGTCAAAGAAGCATCACACAGAAGTTCTACATCAATGAAAAATATACCTTAGTGATGATGACTGATGACTTCTCTCAAGAAACAAGTTGTTGTTCAGACAATCTGAAGACACGACACCACTGATGGTGATTGATCACATCTAGAAGAGTGTCAGGAAGCAAAACTGACTATGACAACTTGGAGACCAGATTACAGGACCTATCAATTAGTGTTCTGGATGATTTCTGCACCTTCAAGAGTATTAATGCTGAAGCAGTCGATAGTTTGCTACTGACATGATTAAACCCTGATCAGTAAGAAATATAGGAAGACCCCACAAGTTATGAAGAAAATTGTTTTGCAATGATAAATGAAAGTGAGCATCCTAGCAATCTGCTAGTGCTCAATAGGATAATTTCCTTGGTTACTTGGTGGAGTCAACAGCCTACAGGGTGATTGTTATTAATCAACAGAAGGTGATTGAAAGTCTTAGTGATGTTCAACGACTTCTTGCTCCCAGCTGTCAATGGTAATGATGATTCAGATCCAAGCAATGTCAACATTGAAAATCTTCATGTAAACCCAGCAACAGCTTAGGGGGAGCAAAAGAATGATCATCTAGTCAACTCAACACCACACTGAAAGTCAAAGGACACTATGAGAACATGTCTGTCAAGACAAAGAGTGTTGACTCAATTAACTCTTTGTTCTAGTTCTTAGTGTTTCTAATGGTGGAAGTAAAAGACTAACAGAGCTTCAAGTACTAATGATTATTTCTTTAGTCTTCTTTTAGAAGAAACTACGAAAGCTATAAAAGCTCTGAAAGATCCAGGTTGAGTGATTGCAATGCAAGATGATCTCAATCAGTACAAAAGGCAGATTGAAGGGAATCTGGTATCTAGACCAAACAACAAGGCTGTATTTGGTACAAGGATAACCAGAAGTCTACCTTTATGATGTCAAGGCATTGTTATGAGGGACAAAGCCAAACTGGATGCTAGGTTACAATTTGATCAAACAGTATATTTGACAAGAAGCACCAGTGACAAGACTTGAGGATATCAGGCACCTGCTGTACATTCAAGATTACAATGGACATCTAGACCTACTGAATCTGGATGTTAGAGGAATGTGAACAAGTGCACTCCTGGTTGGTGAGATAATTGAAGATCTCTACAGGTTAGTATAAACTGGTATCATCACTCAAGCAAGCATGGAAGACATGGTATGACACCCTAACTATAATTTAATATATGGTATCAATCTTTAACAGTTGGTATCTTTTAACAATTGGTGTCATATTTATAGATCTCTCTACATCTTTAGGCACAAACATAAATGATATATATGTGCAATGATATCTTGATTATATTATATGTTGGTCTACTAGCTATAAATTGGTATCAAGATATTTATTGTTATCATCAGCTCATTATCTTATTCAATTGCTAATAGATCACTTACACACATATTTTATTCTCAATTATGCAAATGTGCATGGTCCCAAGTGGATTCTTGAGAATCTATTCTTGTAGTTATTACACTTGATTTTCAGATGTCTTAAGTTGGACCCAAATCTACGGAGATGGTACCCTAGAGACATCAGTTCTGACATGTTTTGCTACATAGAGACAGATCAAATGAGTTGTACGAAAGCAGGAGAACATAAGGAATCAATTTCATCTCCAACAACTTTGTGAAACACTCAAGGACTAAGCAACTTGCATAAGGTATCAATTCTTTTGAGAGCATGTCTTTAATTAAGAACAACTTGCAGACACGTTTGCTGAATCACTTGATGAAATTAATTTTTCAAGATTGGTTTGTGAACATGGGATTTTATTAATGCTATATGATTGTAAATCCCATCTATTAAATAATTCTTAAGTAAGCTCACAAGTTTTCAATTGTCTGTATTGAACGGACTTGTGAACTTATTTACATCCAGACCTCACACTGAAAATTATCTGTTGAATGATTGCCATGTGTATAATTGCAATATATTTTAGTGGTGATTATTTAAGGATAATTTAAATACTTAAATGCTAAAATCTAACTCATAGAGATTTAGTATTTAATTGTTTAATTATTTATTTTGATTTATATGGGTTACGGACTTGAAGCAAATCAATTTAGTATTCGCTCTGTACCTTATATTTATTAAAATAAATAAACAATATAACTAATTTGGACCTAATCTGTATTGGTCTTCAATTAGTTGTGAGATGTTAATTCTAGTGAATTTTATCAATGCTCCATTTTCAGAAATTCACTATAATTAATATCATGGTTCTAACAATTGGTTGTACTGAAGTTTTAACTTATATCAGTTAATGATATTTAGTTAGAATTCTATTTACTAACTAATTGTGAGATATATTGGTATGTGTGAAATTATTTAGAACTCCTCTAAGTAATCATTGTTATATCTTTTACAATTCACTCATATTATTATACATGGTATAAAAATTCTCTAAGTAGAACTATGGATATTGTAATATCTAAAGTTACCATTGTTCAAATACTTTGAATAATTTTTATGCTTATTTGCAAGATTCAAATCACTTTGATAATAAATGTTTTATACTATGAATCAAGGTGTATTGGACTTAGAAAATTATTTCTAAGATTGCAGACAAGACAGTCTTGGTAATCAAGTTTTATTTTTAGAACCAAGATTGTCTACCAACAAACAGTTGTTAGGAGTTAACAATTGTTGTTATCGAGGAGTTGTCTTGAAGTCATAAGTTTAAAATGTTAATGATGATAATTATCCAAGTGATTGTGGTAGAAACAAATTTGTTATTGGCAATACCAATGTCACTGGAAAATAATCATCAAGTCATTCTCGCAATAACTCGAGGGAAGTAAACAAAGGATTCACTAGTCAAACACAACATCACAATGAAGAACAAGGTGATTCATCAAGATCCAACTTTCTCAGACAGTGTGTTTGAAATAGAGCTGATCATTGGTGATCCAGATGTTGTAGTAAGAACTAAAAGGGGTTCTCAGAATCAAGGTATAGAATCTAAGGAATCTGAGAAAGCACTTGCGAATCTGGAACAACAAGAAACGTGGAAGTTGGTGCCAAGGTTTGAGCGCCAAGTAACTGGTATGACATTCTTTTCGAATTCTATCTTGTCATCTTTCTATAAGAATTGTCATAATCATTCTAATGCGTTAATCCATGTTTCTTTGTTATAGAATAATAATTTTCTCTAAAAATATTTTTCTCTAATTCTCTAGTTAGAATTTTTGAGGAAGCTATTTTTATTGAAAATTTCATTATTTTAAAATAGCTGCCATATTTATGATAGTTTATTAAATAATATTTTCTCTCTAAATAATTTTCTAGTAGAAAGTTGTTTTGTTAAAAAATATATGGATTTGCTAACCTATTATAAATACTCTTGTATATACTTAATGTTTTTGTACATGTATTGTAATTTTTAAATGTTAATCTTATTTAACATGTTTTGTAGTGTTTGTCTTTTTATTTTAGTCGTATGTCCTTTTATAGTTTAAGCTATGTAAATTATTACTTATGTATAGTTTTATTTATTTTTTATTTTATTTGATTCAAATTTTTCTTTTCTTATAGTTTTTATTTTGTATAATTATTATGTATATTTTTTCTTATTTTTGTATATTCTTTTTCATGTGTATATAAATAGTTTGTATAGTTTTTACAGTTTAGTCACTATACTTTCAAAACTTACCAGTAGGTCACTGTACTTGGTTCTTTTGTTGTTCTTCTTAACACACACAAAACCTGCAGTTTAAGTATAAATCTTTGTTTTGTGATTGCTGTTAACAGATCTTCGTGTTAAGGACTTAACAATTGACCAATGTTGGTATCAAATTGGTATGTGTCTATACAATTGGTTAGGAACTAATGTTTGATTTTCAGGATCTAACAATTGGAAGACAAGACCTATCAAGTGCTAACAATTTCTAATAGTTGGTATCTATCTTACAGGACCTAAAACATGATAAAATAGTTTTGTTTGTATTGGTTTAAACATTAACATACATTGATTCGATTAATATTTATTAATTGGATTTTTGCCTATGTTCTTGTTTTGTAAAACCAGCTCAGGATCTTTATCTTCCTAAATCAAAATATCTTTCTATAGTTGTGATTGTTGATATGTTAAACCTTTTGAAATCACAACTTTACATCATTTCTCTTAAGATAAATGCAATATTTTCTCAGAAAACTTTTCAATGTTAAAAATGCATTCTATCTCTATGTTGCTCATATTCTGTGATGCAGGTTCATCTACATGGAATTTTGTATTCTCACATGTTTAGTCATAAGGTTGTAAACCCAACAACTTTGATCCCATACTACAGTTAAACTCAAACACATTCTGACTTACCCCCTAAAAGGAAGTAACCTATCGGACTAGAGGTCACCAGGGAGTAACTGCACTTGATGCAGCAAACAAGGATGTGTGGGATATTCAGTTGGAGAGTCACTACCTTATACACTAACCAAAATATTTCATATGCACAAGTGAGATTGCACACACTAAGGATGAATTGACGGAAACCTGTAATCCAACCATTTTACGGTTATGATTATAAGTTAAAGATTCTTTAATGAATCAAGAGTCTTCACAGACCTCGAGAGAAGGTATTGATCTCAAATGCAAAATTCAACAAGATCATTATCTAACTCCCCAGAGGGAACATCTCTGGATCCTGCGGGTAACGGATCCGACATAGGTGCGGATCGGCAACTTGTGAACTATGATTCAGATTTTACCTGATGAGTTTAACAAGGTGATGTCTTCACATACATTAGAATGGAACCTTGATCTCAATGCTAAATTTATAGATCATTGGTTACCTTCCCAGAATTCAAATATGGAACCTTTAAAAGGGAAATTAGCAACTTGTAGATTATGACTCAGATTCGTCTGACGAGTCCAACGAGGATTTGGGATTTGCGAACTCCTATTGCACCACCACTGACCTCTCTAGAAGGGGCTATGGTGATTTTTCCTTGCAGGTACACTAATGGATGTTGGAGCTATGTGTGATATGAGTGAAACACTAGTGAGCAAGAGTGTAAACACAGAGAGAAGTGGGACACTCAACACAAATGAGTGGAGAGAAGAGTGAAACACTTGTGAGGTACACTAAACACTATCACACACTCACAGTGAGGAAGAAAATGAAACTTCCTTTCTAACAAAGCTTTATCAATTGATTTCAATGTACTCAAACGATTGGTATAAATTGGTAACAATTTGGTATCAACTACTTTGTCAATTAGTTGAATGGAGGATTCCTCAACTAAGGGGGAGAGATATATTGAAAAAGATATATTCAAGCTTAAAGCTTACCTTAGTAGGATATACTCAACTAAAGGGGAGAAGTATGGGGTAAAAGTAAAAGAAGAGTGAGTTAGAAAGGGGGAGCAGTAAAGACTGTGCTTAGGATGAGAAGCAAGTCTAGTCTCTAAGGGGGAGCCTTAGATGAAGAAGCAAGGGGAGATATAAGGAGAATTACATCACAATACTATTCTATTAGTCTTTCAATGTACTATGTATAAAGGCTAAGTGGAAGAGTAGTAAATTCACCAGAAGTTATAGATATGGTATTGATTCACCATTGTCTATATAGTAGGAACAACTATTTTTCTTTAGTGAGAAAAGCTGTGTCAGAAATGGGAAGTGATTGTAAATCAAGAACTGCTGATAATCACCAATGTAAGATGTGAAGGATTATCAGGTAGAGATATGAAGAATCGGAAATGAAGATGAGTTATCTATTGAAGATCAGTTCAGTGCTAGAGGAACAATCATCTATCATTTCATCAACTGAAGATTCTGGAATTGTTAAATCTAAACCAAAGAAATTTTTTTTTGTATTATTTACTTAATTCTTAAAAGTTTTATCTTTTTCCTGTTTAAGTGAGGTAGTTGAGTTATCCTCTAGGTATTTGCTTGTTATTTTCTAACAAACAAACAGGGGGAGATTGAAAGGCATATTATGTAGTCTATTTGTATTTCGAGGATACAACTCAACTTAAACAAGATTGTATTAGTAAATAGTATATAGACTGTCACAAGGAATCTCAGATTGTATTATCTGTCCGAAGAGAAAGATCAAGGTCAATCCACAGACTTGAAGAATTATCTTTTTCCTGTTTAAGTGAGGTAGTTGAGTTATCCTCTAGGTATTTGCTTGTTATTTTCTAACAAACAAACAGGGGGAGATTGAAAGGCATATTATGTAGTCTATTTGTATTTCGAGGATACAACTCAACTTAAACAAGATTGTATTAGTAAATAGTATATAGACTGTCACAAGGAATCTCAGATTGTATTATCTGTCCGAAGAAAAAGATCAAGGTCAATCCACAGACTTGAAGAATTACTACATTGAAAGAAGTTCAGACATCTGATCAAGCCTCAGTGAAGTATTCGTTAAAGAAGTGGATTCATTTAAAGTGACAGAGATTTCGACAGTGACAGAGACAGTACAGAAGAATTAATAGAGAGAGGAGAAAAGAAAAGGAACCAGGTTTTAAAGTCAATATATGAAGAACAGTCATTGCGGTTAGTCACTCATAAACCAGACAGTACATCGAGTGTCAACATTAAACAGTGGTTGTTCATCATAAACTACAGTGGTTCAAGCTATCAAGACTGGTATGTTAAGAGAAGAAAGGAACCAAATCATAGAGTCAAAAATAAAGAAAAGCTGTTGGAGTTAGTCGCTCATGAACCAGACCGTGCATCGAGCGTCAACGAAAATCCGGTGATAATTCTTTATTACTTTCAGTGGTTCAAGAAAAAGATTTGAGCTGTCAAAAGATTTATATTAATTCTCTTTTAATTAATATAACTATGTAATTGATTTAATTTAATAAATTAATTCATTCCGAATTAATTTATTTATTAAATTAATTATCATAGTAATTAACTTTGAATTAATGTATTAATCTTATTTGATTTAATTATGAATTTAATTAATTAATCATTACTTTTCTAAATGATTAATTGATTAAGTTGTTTAATTAAATTAAATAAATAAAAAGAAAAAGAAGTTCTCGACTCGTTTGTTTAAAAAAAAGAAAAGGAGTAGTCCAGCTATGTATTCGAATTAAACAGACAAGAGTTGGAGATGCTTGTGTCGACTTATTGATTAAAGGATAAAAACAAAAGAAATGCAAGTGTACTAAAAGGCCAGACAAGTTGAAGTGGTGTGTATGTTCAAGTATTTATAATTGTCAAAAGCAAAAGAATGACATTGAATATTAAACAAACAATTCAATTCAAATGAATTCAAGTGGTCGTTACAGTTGCTGTCGGCTAAGATACGCGCTCCTGTTGTGCGCGTGTGTACCACGCTCCCGAAGCCTGACCAGTATGTACCGTGCGTGTCCAGCACTTTCCACTTCCGCATCTGGACTTCATCTTAGCAGATGTGATCACTTGTTCAACAGAAATGATTCACCGAGTTTTTTATTGAAACAAGACAATCCATAAATTGTCTTGGTAAACAAAACAGATTGTCTTGGCAGTACAAATTGATTGTCTTGGAGGTTTTGGATTGTCTTGCCGATTGTCTTGGCAGTACAAAACTGATTGTCTTGGAAGAGCAGATTGTCTTGCCGATTGTCTTGGCAGTACAAATGAAAAAGAAAAGAGGCAGAGGACTATAATAATTCAAGACAGGCGGCCAGATCAAAAAGAACACTCAGAATATATCATTCACAGAAACAAACCCAGCTCCATTCTCTCTCATTGAAGAACAACAAAGCAAGAGAAATAAATTTGTATAAATTTAAGTTCATCTTATTTTTAATATCTGATCCGATAGAACTTGTTTACTTGATACTCTTGTACTATTAGCGAGTTTTTACTCCTAATCTATATCTCGATTTTTATTAACAAATCTAGAAAAATTCATGTCGAAATTTCTAATTTGTTTTTATTAACTAGATATAAATTCTGTACTGTATTTTTAACAAACCCCTCAAGTTAATATAATTTTATATTCAACTTGAATTTTGTTTCATTTAATTCCGCTCAAATTTGTCAAAATATAAATTAAATTTATCCGGACAAATTTCGATTAAACAGTACCGTTTGTATTCAACCCCCCTTCTACAAACGTATTGGACCTAACAATAGAATTTAATATTAAATTGTAATTGTGTGAAATTTTTATTGTTTATTATATAATTTTAGTTTGTTTTCACTTTTTTTTAATTATAATCTGTTATAAATTTGTTAATAAATATTTGCTATTAAAATTATTTAAATTGATTTTGAAAATATTTGGTTTCCAAGTAATTAAAAGAATATGTAATTGAATATTAATTGGAGTGTAATTAAAAGAGTTTGTTATTAAGTTAAATATGTGGTTTATTTTTTATAAAATAAAATTTTATATATATTTTAGTTTATTTTTTCATTTTTGGAAGGTATTAGCAAATTTTTGGGAAAGTATTATGTATTTCATTTAGAGTCAAACAGTGTACCGTGTCCAAATTGGTCGGTGAAACCTAATCATCAATTCACATGGAATGCTCTTTTTCGAAGTTGCATTTACTGAAGTCTGTGTATGTGTCTGCATATATATAGGCCGTACTTAGTAAAAATCTCCTGTATCACCATTATATCAGACTGGTGTAATTGAACTTTAATCAAACCCTTCGCACCTATTATTTGCAAAAGGGAAATACTTGCACGTCCTTCCACGCCTAGCAAGTGCATAGAATAAAGTGAAGAATTTTAACTCAAATATAACTTAAAGAATATGTAATTGAATATTAATTGAAGTGTAATTAAAAGAGTTTGTTATTAAGTTAAATATCTGGTTTATTTTTTGAAAAATAAAATTTTATATGTATTTAATTTATATTTTCATTTTTGGAAGGTGTTAACCAACCGACCAATTATACCTTGTTTCGCTTATAATAAAATAGAATATATATATATATATATATATATATATATATATATATTATATATATATATATATAGTCTTGCTCCATTGAGAACCCTCTTATTATGAGAACTATGAGAACCCACGTCATGATGATGTCATAAATATAAGTTTTTTTAAAAAAATTGAAAAAAAAAATTTGAAAAAAAAAATCTGGGAAAAAAATTCTGACGTCATGCTGACATCATACTGGTATTTTTTTACAAAATTTGGTGATTTTTATTGAATTCTGGTGAAATTTTTACGAAATCTGGTTATTTTTTGTGATAATCACGAGGAAAAAAAATCACCAAATTTCGTAAAAAATAACCAGAATTCAACAAAAATCACTAGATTTTGTAAAAAATCACCAGTATGACGTCAGCATGACGTTAGAAATTTTTTCCCACGTTTTATTTTCAAAAAAAATTTCCCCATTTTTTTTAAAAAAAATATATATTTATGACATCATGATGACGTCATCAGGGTGTGGGGTTAGTGTGTGTGAGGGTGTAGGTTATTAGTGTGGGTGTCCCCCAGCGGGACCATTAGATTAGATTAAAATGAATGAATGTGATTAGATCTTATATCTCACAATAGTAGGAGTTCTCACATGAGCACTTGCCTATATATATATATATATATATATATCTAGGGTCTTGTTCTAATAGAACTAACTTAGAATAGAAACTAGAAACTAAACCTAAATTAAATATTTCAAGCTAATCTAATGACCAAATTAGGGGTACTCCAATACAAAAAACGTTTAAAATTATTGTCTCTATTCAACAAAAATATAAAAAAATTTTAAAATTTTTTTAAAAAAGTTATTGTTCACGTGATGACGTGGCACGTGAACAGTAACTTTTTTTTAATTTTTTTATTTTTTTTTATATTCAAATGGTAAAGCGTAGGAGGGCATGATGATTTCATGGTCTAGCAATATTTAAGGAGGATATGGTAACCATTCCATCTTCCTATAGGCTAACATTACTTGCCTATTTTGGTACCCTCATGAAATCCGGATTATACACACGGGTTTAGCTGTACCAGTGGAGTATAAATGGTCCCATTGCTTTTGAACATGATCAGGGGGCAATGCTGTTTCAGTTATGTATATCCAATCCATATCGCCCGAATGGCTATTATATATTGTGAGTTGACAAATGATTCATTTTTATGACATGCCAAATGATTTCAGTTATGGTTTGAATTATATCACAGTTGTTGATTCAGTTTGCTCTATAAACTGTTTTGCATTTCAGTTGATTTTATGCCCTACTTATCCTGGTTTTATATCAAAAATTTTATACGCTTGCTGAGCATTTTTTTCGCTCATACTTGCTGTTGTAAATTCTAACATTTCAGTAAGGTAGTTTGGCGAGACTTATCTGCACAGTTCAGAAAGAGAAGAAGCGTGATGCTATTTCGAAGATGACTTGGCTCAGGATGTCTGGATTTAGTGTAAGATCTATTTTATATGATTGAGTTCTAATATTTTTTTATTATTATGTACTAGCCTAGTTGGCCTGGCGTACTTCTTATCGAAGTTACACCAGTGATTTAAGATTTGATCAAAGAGAATGTTGTAAAGAATGAATACTTTTTACTTAATGGAATTTGGATTCTTGTTTCTAGCCCTCTAACCTAAAAAGATCTTGGTATGTTTGGGGTCATAGATGTATATTTCCCATGTTGGACAATCACAAGTGAATGATTATTATTGAACAAATGTTTTACTTTGAGGATTTTCGCGTGACGACCAAATCTCCTGACCCCGGATTTGGGGGGCGTTACAGTTGGTATCAGAGCTAAGGTTATAGTAAATGTAAGAACCTAGATTTTTGGAAGAATTAAAACTTTTGTTGTAAATGAGTATGTAAGTGAATAGTGATCATGGCTATGATGTACTTTTAATGAATGAATATTTTAACGAATTTGGATTCGAAGGTTTATGTGCAATAAATGATGAAATTGGTTGAAGATTTAGATAAGAATAATCTATCGTCTAAAAAGGGAGCTATGGTATTTAAGGAAAAAGGGAGTTAATCTCATGTTATCAAAATCGATATGTGGTACAAGTTAAGTGATTTTGTAAAAGAGATTGAGGATATTCGAGAAAGCACGAGGACATTTTTTTAGAGCAAGAAATAAAGAGGAAATAAACAAGGAATATTGGAGTTAATATTGATTTAAGGAAATTGTGCCACATTAGAGAAATAAATAAATAAACAGTTATAATATATGAATAATAATAATAATTATAATATAATTATATTATTAAAAAGTGCAAGGGAATATAATTGGTGGGAAAAAGGAGAAATTCATGGGACTTAAATGCAAGTCAACCATAAATAAGATGGTCTTTTAGTATTAATACCAAAAGGGGTATGCATGTTTTGGAGCCTACAAGTGGCACCCTTGGATGTTTGACAACACATAAAAGAGATGCATCCAAGTATTAATACCAATAATACAAGGATTAGATGAGTATTAGCTAAAAAAAAAAAAAAAAAGAAACAAACACCCTTGTTTTGGTGCTCTCGGCCAAGGTGTAGAAAGGAGGGGAGGAAGGAGATTTCACCAAGCAATTATTACAATTAATAGCCTATATTTAAGAGGGAGAAGAGTAGAAGGTATGGTTGTAAACTCATCATCATTTACTAAGTTAATTATGATCCAAAAATTTAAGAGAAAGTGACGATGAATAGTAATTACATAAACTAACTCTTTGTTTCATGGCTTCTCTTGATCATATAAGCTATACCAAGGCTAGATAAGGTTCAAACAAGGCTTGATAAGCTCACTTATACACCAAGGAAGGTATGATATTCTTGAAACCCTAGCTTGAATATGAGATTATGCATGGCTTATGAGATTAGTTTATGTTAAAGTTAGAGAGCATGATTATCTAAGTATATATAATTGTTTGGTTGAATATGAATGAATGTTGTGCTTGTAACCATGGATGGTAAGATGACCACATGGTGTAGGGATTGAAATATGAGTTGAGCAATGGATTTGGAAAGGTGGAAATTTTGGAATTAGCCGATTTATAGCCGTTATAATGCCGAAATTGCATTTAACACTTAAAACAGAGAATACCTGAGAGAAAAAGCTCCTGACCTTGATGAATAGTTAACCCACCCTTATAGATTTCGACCCATAGATCGTTTTAGCGCAAGAATCGAAGCATTTTGACGTACGGTTTAGGAGATATAACTGATTTACTAAAAGTCATTCAGCAATGTAAGTGCGAGTTCGTAAAAACAATTGAACCCCTATAACTTGATAAATTCAGTGGATAATCTGGGTAATTAAATATTATATATCATAAGGAAGGTGTGGGAGAAAACCTCATGTCAAAATAAGCATTTTTCAATTTTATAAAAATGTTTGAATCGAGGTTAAGTGCGAAGAAACCTACAAAAAGGACACTTGGTGATAACTTTGAAAACCACTTAGAAAATGGATACTAAATGTTGAGGTATGATCTTCGCGAGTAAACAATAAACCCTAAGACTTATATAGCTTAAGTATCTATCATGTATAGTGTAATGACGTACCTTGATAGCGAATAAGTGTCAGCTCATAATGGCAATAATAAGGGTTAACATAGAAACGTATTTTAGCTAAGTAAAGTAGATACTTGGCTTATCAAAAATGTCAAGTGATTGACAAGAATAATTTTGGATTGTTTATAGATCGCCGGACGGACCAGGGACACGTTATACCTACGACCCTTCCAGGCACGAGTTCTTTAAACTTTGCTTTAATAATTTATAAATGCTTGGAAAAATGGTTTCACCGAAAATGTGTCTACGCATATATGATTTCATATTGCCACTGGGCAAGGAACGTGTTTCCTAATTTCTGAAAAAGATTTATGAACATGATCAACACAAGGTACTTTATGTATAAAAGAGGTAAATGAATTATAGAATGATGAAAGGAATTTTCTGAATAAATGTTTTCGATAAAAAGGGGAATTCAATCTTTGGGACTGAGTTCAATGCGGTCCAACTTGCAATATTATATTTCCGGCCCATGTGTTGCCGAGGGGGGATCGTGGAGAACTTTCCTCCAGGGGGATGCAGTGGAGAACCTTCCTCCTTCTACTAGTAGTAAAAAGGGACAGATACGGAGGGCGACTGATTATCGTCCTGACGTATTTGGTTACGGTGAAAATTCCCCTAAACTCTTAAAAAGGGATTGTGAAAATGTTTTTGGCAGTAAAATCTTATGTGTAAAAAAAAAATGGAAAAAGGAACAATATGAAAAGTAAATGCTTTAAGGAATTTGAAGAGAAGCTGATATTATATTTGCATCGAAAGAAAAGTGATGTCAAATTTAATTATAAGTAAGTTTATGTTGGTGTGTGGTTGCACAAGCAAGATTTCTATACGCATACTTGGACATGTTTATTATTGTTCAAGAATGACTTAAATGTTTTCAGAAAAATGTTTTATTAATGCAAACCTTATTATAAATGTTCTTAGAAAATGTTTTCTTCATTTTGTTTTACAAATGCACCCTTTTACATTTTATTTAAAATATTCATTAGATGCATATCAAGTATTTTCAAGTCTTTCTTTTATATATATATTGTTTAACCCAAACCAAGTTTTAAAAAAAAAATTATCTCTTGCTGAGCTGTATAGCTCACTCTTGCCTATGTTTACACCACAGCTATAGCCGATGCCGCCGATACGTCGCACCACGCCCCGGAAGCGGGTAAGGGTCGGGATGTACGATAGATATCTGTCGCCTATACTCGAGGTAGCCCTTATTTATTAATATTCAGGGTAGGTATAACGTGTGTAAGATAACTAAGGAAAGATTGTAATATATTTTGGTTGTGAATATGCTTCCTGTAGAAGTATTATTCAGCAACACTACTTATATATTTTGGGTCTGTAATAATAATAACTTTACTTTAACTGTTATCATGTTGGATATTGTTCTCTGAGCATATGACTGGAGTGTGTGTGTGGATATAACTGTGGGGTCAACAACATGCGTATATAATATCATTAAATTATTTAAGTACCAAGAATATAATTTTTTTTAAATGGAAATTGGACCGTGATGACCTGGATCCCTGACCCCGGATCTAGGGCTGTCACAGAAATGGTATCAGAGCCCAGAGTCATATTGCTCAGGAACGAGAGAGTTAAATGGCATGGTACGAATATAAATATAATAAAACGTGGGAACTCATATCGAGTTCAAGGTCGGGCTATCGGATATAGTACTGACCCTAAGTATGGATTAAGATTATATATATTATTACTGATATAAGTTATGTGTCATTATAGGAGGAGGAGCGGACTGGTGAGGCGAGTCATGATGGATGGCGAGGGATTTCTGAGGAGGAGGCTATACAGTTAGAGGAGCGCGGTGTTGAGATCCCTTCACATATCATAGCAGGTTTGAGGAGGAGAGCTAGAGCTAGAGCTAGGCATCAGTACTTAGATGCTATGTCATCAGCACCCCGTGTTGAGAGACAGAGACCACCAGTTAGATTGGGTGAGGCAGATTATTCGATGGCACTAGTACCGTACGTAGGAGGACCGAGACCAGCAGTCGGGACGGATCAGGTAGGTCACATTAGAGTGAGGCCAGAGGTTGCGGAGGAGGACGTTCCACCATCTAGGCGTCCTAGGATTGAGACTGAGACAGAGGAGCAGCCAGTATTTAGAGACATCCAGATGATTCCCCTACCACCTGCCCCAGTGCCAGCATCTGTACTATCACCGTCACCGAGTCCAGACCCATTGGATGACCCTGAGGAGGAGATAGACCCTTTTGAGGACTCGGACCCTTCAGAGGAGTCAGAGCCAGATACAGCTCCCTTTGATGATCCACCCCCACCTGTAGTCCCACCTTCACCTATAGAGGCACCCCCACCGCAGGCTCATCCACCAGCAGGAAATGCTATTCATATTACTATATCTCCAGACTATCAGCTTTTGGAGGGACGATTGGCAGAGTCCCGTCATATGGTGGATATGTTGTTGCAGAGGTTGACTGGGCCTTCGGGCAGGACATCCCAGATTCCAGAGGGGATATCCGCAGGACTGATCAGTATTGAGATGAGGTCACTTATTCGTATCAGGGAGTTGACAGCAGGGAGAGGGGCGCCAGAGTGGAGGGATGAGGTAGATCAGGTTATCTTGTCTGCTATGGCCCAGCTGAGGGATATCATCAGAGCAGGGCTACCGTGAGTTGCAGTGGGAGTTCTTAGTCCTTAATCAGACTATAGTCACCTTAGTGGTGTCATTTTGAGGATTAGTATAGTAATTACTGTATTAATCCTAGTTTGATAAAAGGACTAGTGGTAGCACTTTTGTTGTATCAGTAGCATGTATTAGTATCTTTTGAGGTTTAAACTATGTACATTATGAAGCATCTATTTTAATGAAAAATATATTCGCAGGTTGTAACGTATTTATCTTGACCAGCGTAGTTTACTTATATTCAGTTGAGTTGTTTTATATCTGGATATTGATTATAATGGTGTATAAAATGTGTAAGTTGATGGTATAATTACTGCATATGGAAATGATGGACATTATGCCCCAAATTTGGGAAATTAATGGAAAATTTTTATTTATCTACTTTCAGAATCATGCCACCTCGAAGGAATACAAGAGCAAATCCAAATGTTGCAGACCAAGGCAGCAATACTGTAGAGAATATTAGACAGCATGAAAGGGCTATCGATGAGTCGGATTATGAAGAGGAAGATTATGAAACTACTGAACAGGAAGGGGACCAAAGGGGAGACCCCTTGAATCAATTTATGGACCTATTGAGACAGAATTTAGCTGTGAACCAGAACCCTCAACCACCACCAGTTCCACCCAACACAGTGGCCAATTCATTTCGTGCATTTAAGTCACTAAAACCCCCAGAATTTGAGGGGACTGTGGACCCAGTGTTAGCCAGAGCATGGCTAAAAGAGATGGAAAAAGCCTTCGAGATATTGAACGTGGATGCGGGTCAGAAAATGATCTTTGCTGCATATCTCCTGAAGGGGGAAGCAAATTACTGGTGGGAGTCAAAAAGGAACTTGGAAGGAGCGAGAGTGATAACGTGGGAGAGATTTACCACGATGTTTCTAGAAAAGTATTCTCCCAAATATCTGGAAAACCAAATGGAGACGAAATTCTTGGAGTTGAAGTAGAATAACCTCTCAGTGGCTGAATACGAATCCAAGTTTACGGAACTGTCTAGATTTGTGCCGGAGTTTGTGAACTCCGAAGAGAAGCGAGCAAGGAGGTTTCAATTGGGATTGAAACCGTGGATACAGAACCGGGTGGCGGCCTTTGAATTGACGGATTATGCTACGATAGTTCAGAAGGCATCAATTATAGAAGCGGGGAGTGAACAGGTACAGAGAGAACGAGAGAATAAGAAAAGGAAAGCTGAAAGCCAGAGAGGAAGTTCAACTGGGAGAAACTTCCCTAACAAATTCAGTAAAGGACAGGGGTCTCAGAATACGAGGAGTCCAGGGTTTAGCAGAAGCCAAAGCGAGACGGTTAATCAGGGGAGTAAACCCTCAGGAGCATCCCAACCTAACCAATCAAGACCACCTCTACCGGATTGTACAACTTGCGGTAGGAAGCACACGGGTGTCTGTAGACTGCCAGGAATAACTTGTTACAAGTGCGGACAGAAAGGGCACTATTCCGACAAATGTCAATCGACAAACACTAATACCAAGGGAGACCTCAAGTGTTTTCAATGTGGAAAAGTGGGGCACAAGGCTAGAGACTGCCGTTCTGGTAGTTCATCTGCGACAAGGCAAAGTGGTATTGCTTCAAATAGACCTCCTACTGCCAGAACATTTAATATGACATTGAGGGACGCAGTGAGGCATCCGGATGTGATAGCAGGTACGCTCCGACTCAACTCTTTAAGCGCACATGTTTTATTTGATTCGGGAGCGACCAAATCTTTTATATCCCAAGACTTTGCTAATAAATTGAAACTTAAAGGAGAATCATTACAAGAACCTCTACGGGTAGAGATAGCTAATCAGGAAGTCATTCCAGTTAAACAAGTATACCCAGATTGTGACCTAGAGATCGAGGGATGTCGGCTTCACGTAGATTTAATTCCTCTGAAATTAGGAGAATTTGATGTTATTCTAGGTATGGATTGGTTATCAAAGAATGAAGCTAATATAGACTGCAAGGGAAAGAAAGTAAGGATAAAACTACCAGAAGGTAGAGAATTGGTGTTTAAAGGGCAAAGGCAAGGTAAACAATTTCTGACTAGCATACAAGCTAAAAGATTGATACGCCAAGGATGTGAGTCGTACTTAGCTTATGTGATAGATGCTACTAAGAAGGCACCTGACCTTAGTAGGATTCCTATAGTCAATGAATTTACGGATGTATTTCCAGAAGATCTTCCTGGATTGCCACCTGATAGGGAAATAGAATTCGCTATCGACCTAGTGCCTGGAGCAGCCCCAGTTTCAAAAGCCCCGTATAGGCTAGCCCCAGTCGAATTAAAGGAATTAGCTTCCCAACTACAGGAATTACTTGATAAGGGTTTTATTCGACCTAGCGTATCTCCGTGGGGAGCACCTGTCTTGTTTGTTAAGAAGAAGGATGGAAGCATGAGGCTTTGCATAGATTACAGAGAGTTAAACAAGTTGACGATCAAGAATAAATATCCTTTACCAAGGATAGATGATTTGTTTGACCAACTGAAGGGAGCTGAGTATTTCTCAAAAATAGACTTAAGATCCGGATATCACCAGCTAAAGATTAAACCTGAGGATATTCCTAAGACAGCGTTTCGTACACGTTATGGACATTATGAGTTTTTGGTTATGTCATGTGGTTTAACTAATGCCCCAGCAGCTTTCATGGACTTAATGAATAGGATTTTTCAAGAAATATCTGGATAAGTTTGTTATAGTCTTCATTGATGATATATTGGTTTATTCAAAGACTAAGGAGGAACATGAGGAACATTTAAGGATAGTTTTAGAAACCTTGAGGCAAGAGCGGTTGTACGCAAAGTTTTCAAAGTGTGAATTTTGGTTCCAGGAAGTTCAATTCTTAGGACATGTGATAAGTAAGGAAGGAGTGCTAGTTGATCCTGCAAAAGTAGAAGTGATTTCAAATTGGGAAAGGCCAAAGACCCCAACGGAGGTAAGAAGTTTTGTAGGATTGGCTGGAAATTATAGGAGATTTGTGCAGGATTTTGCTAAGATAGCAGCACCGTTAACCCGACTCACTCGTAAAACTGAGAAGTTTGTGTGGACTGATAATTGTGAAGAAAGTTTTCAGGAGCTGAAGAAAAGGTTAGTAACAGCTCCAGTACTAACTTTACCAGATGAGAAAGGGAACTTCGTAATTTTTAGTGACGCATCCCTTAAGGGCTTAGGCTGTGTACTTATGCAGCATGGTAGGGTGATTGCCTATGCATCAAGACAATTGAAGGAATATGAGTTGAGGTACCCTACCCATGACCTAGAGTTAGCTGCCATAGTATTTGCTTTGAAAATTTGGAGGCATTATTTGTACGGGGAAAGGTGTGAGATCTACTCTGATCATAAGAGTTTGAAATACATATTTACTCAGAAAGAACTAAACATGAGGCAGAGAAGATGGTTAGAATTGATCAAGGATTATGACTGTGAGATTCACTATCACCCCGGGAAGGCCAATGTGGTGGCCGATGCTCTTAGTCGAAAAGAGAAGCTTAAGATGGTAACTGTATCCGAGGAGTTGATCAAAGATCTTGAAAGATTAGAAATCGAAGTGAAAACACCAGAAGAAGGTCAAGAGAGTTTAATGGAAATTAGGATCCAACCACCGTTGTTAGAAAAGATTCGGATGTGTCAAGAAAAGAAGATGGAAGAAGAAGAGAAGTCCTCTGAGGAGATAATGACAGGGGAGGAGATCAAATGTGAGAGAGATGAAAAGGGAATCATGAGGTACGCATCGAGGATATGGATTCCTAATGTTCAGGAATTAAAAAATGAGATTTTACGAGAAGCTCATAATTCCCAGTATTCAATTCACCCAGGTAGCACCAAAATGTATCAGGATTTGAGGGAACTTATTGGTGGCCAAATATGAAAAAGGATGTTTCGGAATGGGTACTTAGGTGCTTAACATGTCAAAAAGTGAAAGCAGAACATCAAAGACCGAGTGGATTATTGCAGCCATTAGAGATTCCTGAATGGAAATGGGAACATATTGCCATGGATTTTGTAGTAGGATTACCAAGGACTAAAACTAACCACGATGCTATATGGGTAATTGTAGATCGGCTAACCAAATCAGCTCACTTCCTTCCAATTAACGAGAGATATTCAATCGATAAGCTTGTAGACATATACTTGAAGGAGATCATAGTCAGGCATGGTGTTCCTGTAACTATCGTATCAGATAGAGATCCACGATTCAACTCTAGATTTTGGAGGAGTTTCCAGGAGTGTGTTGGAACTAAATTGAACATGAGCACCGCGTATCACCCACAAACGGATGGACAGAGTGAGAGGACAATCCAAACATTAGAGGATATGTTGAGAGTTTGTTCTTTGGGTTTTAAAGGAAGTTGGGATGATCATCTGCCATTGATTGAGTTTTCCTATAACAATAGTTATCATTCAAGCATAGGAATGCCACCATATGAAGCTTTGTATGGCCGAAGATGTCGATCCCCTTTATGTTGGGAAGAAGTAGGTGAACGAAAGATTTTGGGTCCAGAATTTGTTCAAAAGATACGGGATACAGTAAGATTGATCAAAGGACGCTTAGCAGCAGCTCAGGATAGACAAAGGAAATATGCAGATCTTAAACGAAAGGATAGGGACTACGAAGTTGGAGATTATGTCATGTTAAAAGTGTCGCCATGGAAAGGATTGATGCGATTTGGCAAGAAGGGAAAGTTAAGTCCCAGATATATTGGCCCTTTTGAGGTTCTTAAGAGAGTGGGAAAACTTGCATATGAGTTAGCACTACCCCCAAGTTTGCAGCATGTTCATAATGTGTTTCACGTATCTCTATTAAGAGAATATAGACCTAATGCAAGTCATGTCTTAGAATATGAAGTTGAGGATATACAACCAAATCTAACGTATGTGGAAAATCCAGTAGAGATTGTTGATCGTAAGGAGCAAGTCCTAAGGAACAAGACTATTCCAATAGTTAAGGTGCTCTGGAAGAATCGAAGGATAGAAGAAGCCACATGGGAATTAGAAAGCGTTATGAGAGAAAAGTACCCACATCTATTTTCAACATGATTCCGGGACGGAATCCTTTTAAGGGGGGGAGACTGTAAGAACCTAGATTTTTGGAAGAATTAAAACTTTTGTTGTAAATGAGTATGTAAGTGAATAGTGATCATGGCTATGATGTACTTTTAATGAATGAATATTTTAACGAATTTGGATTCGAAGGTTTATGTGCAATAAATGATGAAATTGGTTGAAGATTTAGATAAGAATAATCGATCGTCTAAAAAGGGAGCTATGGTATTTAAGGAAAAAGGGAGTTAATCTCATGTTATCAAAATCGATATGTGGTACAAGTTAAATGATTTTGTAAAAGAGATTGAGGATATTCGAGAAAGCGCGAGGACATTTTTTTAGAGCAAGAAATAAAGAGGAAATAAACAAGGAATATTGGAGTTAATATTGATTTAAGGAAATTGTGCCACATTAGAGAAATAAATAAATAAACAGTTATAATATATGAATAATAATAATAATATAATTATATTATTAAAAAGTGCAAGGGAATATAATTGGTGGGAAAAAGGAGAAATTCATGGGACTTAAATGCAAGTCAACCATAAATAAGATGGTCTTTTAGTATTAATACCAAAAGGGGTATGCATGTTTTGGAGCCTACAAGTGGCACCCTTGGATGTTTGACAACACATAAAAGAGATGCATCCAAGTATTAATACCAATAATTCGAGGATTAGATGAGTATTAGCTAAAAAAAAAAAAAAAAAAAACAAACACCCTTGTTTTGGTGCTCTCGGCCAAGGTGTAGAAAGGAGGGGAGGAAGGAGATTTCACCAAGCAATTATTACAATTAATAGCCTATATTTAAGAGGGAGAAGAGTAGAAGGTATGGTTGTAAACTCATCATCATTTACTAAGTTAATTATGATCCAAAAATTTAAGAGAAAGTGATGATGAATAGTAATTACATAAACTAACTCTTTGTTTCATGGCTTCTCTTGATCATATAAGCTATACCAAGGCTAGATAAGGTTCAAACAAGGCTTGATAAGCTCACTTATACACCAAGGAAGGTATGATATTCTTGAAACCCTAGCTTGAATATGAGATTATGCATGGCTTATGAGATTAGTTTATGTTAAAGTTAGAGAGCATGATTATCTAAGTATATATAATTGTTTGGTTGAATATGAATGAATGTTGTGCTTGTAACCATGGATGGTAAGATGACCACATGGTGTAGGGATTGAAATATGAGTTGAGCAATGGATTTGGAAAGGTGGAAATTTTGGAATTAGCCGATTTATAGCCGTTATAATGCCGAAATTGCATTTAACACTTAAAACAGAGAATACCCGAGAGAAAAAGCTCCTGACCTTGATGAATAGTTAACCCACCCTTATAGATTTCGACCCATAGATCGTTTTAGCGCAAGAATCGAAGCATTTTGACGTACGGTTTAGGAGATATAACTGATTTACTAAAAGTCGTTCAGCAATGTAAGTGCGAGTTCGTAAAAACAATTGAACCCCTATAACTTGATAAATTCAGTGGATAATCTGGGTAATTAAATATTATATATCATAAGGAAGGTGTGGGAGAAAACCTCATGTCAAAATAAGCATTTTTCAATTTTATAAAAATGTTTGAATCGAGGTTAAGTGCGAAGAAACCTACAAAAAGGACACTTGGTGATAACTTTGAAAACCACTTAGAAAATGGATACTAAATGTTGAGGTATGATCTTCGCGAGTAAACAATAAACCCTAAGACTTATATAGCTTAAGTATCTATCATGTATAGTGTAATGACGTACGTTGATAGCGAATAAGTGTCAGCTCATAATGGCAATAATAAGGGTTAACATAGAAACGTATTTTAGCTAAGTAAAGTAGATACTTGGCTTATCAAAAATGTCAAGTGATTGACAAGAATAATTTTGGATTGTTTATAGATCGCCGGACGGACCAGGGACACGTTATACCTACGACCCTTCCAGGCAAGAGTTCTTTAAACTTTGCTTTAATAATTTATAAATGCTTGGAAAAATGGTTTCACCAAAAATGTGTCTACGCATATATGATTTCATATTGCCACTGGGCAAGGAACGTGTTTCCTAATTTCTGAAAAAGATTTATGAACATTATCAACACAAGGTACTTTATGTATAAAAGAGGTAAATGAATTATAGAATGATGAAAGGAATTTTCTGAATAAATGTTTTTGATAAAAAGGGGAATTCAATCTTTGGGACTGAGTTCAATGCGGTCCAACTTGCAATATTATATTTCCGGCCCATGTGTTACCGAGGGGGGATCGTGGAGAACTTTCCTCCAGGGGGATGCAGTGGAGAACCTTCCTCCTTCTACTAGTAGTAAAAAGGGACAGATACGGAGGGCGACTGATTTCTATACGCACAAGCAAGATTTCTATACGCACACTTGGACATGTTTATTATTGTTCAAGCATGACTTAAATGTTTTCAGAAAAATGTTTTATTAATGCAAACCTTATTATAAATGTTCTTAGAAAATATTTTCTTCATTTTGTTTTACAAATGCACCCTTTTACATTTTATTTAAAATATTCATTAGATGCATATCAAGTATTTTCAAGTCTTTCTTATATATATATATATATATATATATATATTGTTTAACCCAAACCAAGTTTTAAAAAAAAATTTATCTCTTGCGGAGCTGTATAGCTCACTCTTTCCTATGTTTACACCACAGCTATAGCCGATGCCGCCGATACGTCGCACCACGCCCCGGAAGCGGGTAAGGGTCGGGATGTACGATAGAGATCTGTCGCCTATACCCGAGGTAGCCCTTATTTATTAATATTCAGGGTAGGTGTAACGTGTGTAAGATAACTAAGGAAAGATTGTAATATATTTTGGTTGTGAATATGCTTCCTGTAGAAGTATTATTCAGCAACACTACTTATATATTTTGGGTCTGTAATAATAATAACTTTACTTTAACTGTTATCATGTTGGATATTGTTCTCTGAGCATATGACTGGCGTGTGTGTGTGGATATAAGTGTGGGGTCAACAGCATGCGTATATAATATCATTAAATTATTTAAGTACCAAGAATATAATTTTTTTTAAATGGAAATTGGACCGTGATGACCTGGATCCCTGACCCCGGATCTAGGGCTGTCACAGTAAACTAGAAACGAGAGTGAGTAGGAGGGTGTATAGTTATGTAAGGAACGTCAGAGCTCATGTAGAGTTCGTGTTGGACTATTGGATATAGTACCAATTAGTAAGTTAAGATTGGAGTACTCGTTTGAGATAGTCGTGCTGAACTCGATAGACCATTTGTAAATGGAGATGTCTGCGGTGGAATCTTCAAAGATTATTACGAGTCAACGATGACGTACGATATCGATGTCCTTAAAATGTGGAAAAGATGAAGCTTGGAATCAAATGACAAGCCCTCGAAGAAGTTGACAAGGAAGGTATATGCGAAAACCTTGGCAATACCTTCTCTTCTTATAAATTATTTTGATATCCCTCCCAAACAAACATTCTTTAAAAGATATATTTGCTCTTCAAAACAGTGACAATTGACACTTGTGTTCAACCTCCACTCTGGATTTCAATTATTTCAAAGGGTATTATGAAACCTACTTTCAAATTTCTGAGACTTTCAACTTTTATTTTCCCCAATGGTTAATAATTTTATTTGCAATATAGTACCACTTGTTCGGTACTTTCTTTCTGGATCTTCTTTTCAGAAAATAACACATTTGAAATTCCTTTCATATTTCCCTACTCCAATTGAGATGAACAACCCTATTTATAGGGGACACCAGGTATATCTGTCTGTGTGATAGAAGTTGGATGGGACGCCATCACTGGTGTGTTGTGTATTACAAGAAGGCTGGCCACCTTTATTTGTAAATGTCGGAACTAAGGCACGCAATGTCGGGTTCATGTGATCATATTGATCTCTCAGTTATTCTTTCATTTCAAAGAATATTTGCTTTAAAATTCATAAATTGATAACCAAAATTGAGGGATATTTGCTACGATATGAAATCTCTTCTCTTCAAAATTTCATAATTTTTGTCATCACAAAAAGTTTTGGAGGTATGCCAATCAGGGTAGAATAAGTCAACCTCGACACGATGAATCTAGACTTTGCAATGGGATTACCACGAGCAAAAGCGGATCACGATGAGATTAGAGCACCGGTGATATGTTAACGATTTCAAGGATATTATGTTAATGAAAAGTTGGTCGAGCCATATTTGAAACGAATAATGATGGGTTGTAAGACTCTAGTGATAACTATCAAATAGAGACCCTATAGTTGAATCGAGATTTTGGAGAAGTTGTTTAAAAAATGACACTATCTCCAATTTTGTAAAGCAAGTGTTGATGATGAAGGAGTTAAGGAACCCCACTAGTTGCCTTAGCTGATTCCGAGGACGGAATCCTTATAAGGGGGGAAGAATGTAACGACCCGAAAAATTACGTGTAATTTATTATATTAAAATATATTTTTAGTTCATTTTACTGTGTTTTAGTTTATTTGTAATGCAATTAAACGCGTTATGATTTTTATTAAATAGGAAAACTACCCTATACGTGTTATGTGACTTCTGTGTAGCATAAATTATTTTATTCTATTTTTCTATAATTTTTATCTCGCCAGAAAACAATTTCTTCGCATTTTAATTTCCGGACCCGGCCCCTATATTGCATTCGAGGTCTTGTTTTTTATACGATTATTTTTATAAAATTTTGGGAGGTTCAAAACTATATTATTTTATCATTTATGAAAAATTCATAATTTTTGGGAAATTTTGGCATATATATTGTATTTATTGGAAAATAAAAATTTTACATTTTTATCCCATAAAAATTATTTTTAAGACTTAATAACTTTAATTAGGGGTTAAAAATATTTTTTGGGTATAAATTTTTATAATATAAATAGCAGCTGAATTATTTTTATTTACTAAAATACTCAGAAAATCAGATTTTCTGATTTATTTTCTGCATTTTTTCTGGGAAATTGTTCTTGACTGTTCTTCAGAATCAAACTCACTTTTGAAGGTGATTCCTGTATCCAAATCTCTATTGTGAGTAACCAAACTGAATCTCACATGTTGTACTACATGTTTATGTGGGTTTGTATATCTGAAGTTGCTTGATTCTTAAATTTTTTATTTTAATTCGAATTATTAGGGTTTATGTTCAAAATTTGGGGCTTTTTGTTTGAGAGCTTGGTTGATTGTTTTGATTGTTTGTATAGCTTCATATTGATGTCAGGAGTTTAATTCCATGTTTAATTTCATCGTTCTATTGCTAGTT
Source organism: Saposhnikovia divaricata (assembly GCA_036435485.1). Lineage (NCBI taxonomy): Eukaryota > Viridiplantae > Streptophyta > Magnoliopsida > Apiales > Apiaceae > Saposhnikovia > Saposhnikovia divaricata. The sequence continues at coordinate 86,334,451 of CM071594.1, forward strand.
TTGTCAATTCGAATTCTAGGGTTCTTGAGTCAAATTAGGGCTTTTTGATTGAGTGATTTTCCGGTTGTTTTGTTGAGTCTAATAGCTTTATATGATCATTTAGAGTCGATTTATGTAGTTAATTGTATCATTCTCTAGCCGGATTGTGATATTCAAGTTTGTTAGTTTATGCCCAATTTTCGAATCATTCTTGCAAAGCTTGTGTTGATTGTTTGTATGTAAGGTGTTAGGGGTTAGATTGTATGAGTTATTAGCTTCGTTTTGTGATATAGAACATACGATTTGGTGCCCAATTCATTAAAAAAACGTTTTTGGCCGGACTTCTTGATGAAACTCGCCGGAATTTGTGATTTGTGGTTTGTTTTGATCGGATTTTGTGATGTTATTGCTATGTGCTTATTGCTCGGTTGATGGGCAACGATTTTCTGTTGTTTTGGTGTCAAAATCGAGCTCACCGGAGTTGTTTATGGTCGCCGGAATATTTCCAGATTTCCGGCGAACCTCCATTAATGGTGGTTGAGTGTTCTTGGTGTTCTTGGTGATGAATGTGTGGAGATGGTGATGAATAGTGCTGTTTAATCCGTTTTTTCTGTATAACTTTTCAGAAAAATGTTTTTGGGTCATATTTTTATAAAAATTTTCTAAAATTCAAAATTCTTTTATGCATTATTATTTTAATTTCTAAAAATTTAATTTAATTAGTTAATTATTTTTAAACAATAATTTAATTGATTTAATTAATTGATTAATTCATTTTAATTGATTAATTATATTAATTAATTATTATTTATATATATAATTGACTTCATTGAATTTAAATTTTTTTATTAAAAAAGATTTATTATTTTTATGAGTTGATTACTAAATAATTAATTTGAATATTCAATTATTTTAATTATTAATTGAATTATTCTTATTAATTGCGTATTAATTAAATCGTTTGTCCGTTTTAAACGAGGAAAGTAATTCTGGAATCAGAAAAATGACCCGGTTCTTATAAAGATGGTTTTAATTTAAATTTCAACTTTTAAATTTGGGTCGACTTTTTACCGAACCTTTTTGATAAGTTGGTTATATCCGGTGATTAGGGTTTTGACCCGTTTTCTGTTTTAAAACACCCCGATAAAATCTTTTTATGATCTGATCTACGTGCTATATGATTATGTGATTTACTTATCGAGTCTTTTTACGTGCGATATGAATTATTTAGGTATTGAGTATCGAGGGTTAGAATATAAATCGAGTTTTGATCGATATATAGATTTAATATGTGTTAATTGTTTATATTATTTATATTATAAAATGTTGTTAAGAGTAGACGATGTTTTCTTTGATTGACTGACCAGGATGTCAGATATCGTTTATTTTCACAAGGATTAATTATTGAATATTGACTTAGGTTTGTCAGCGGAGATAAGTAGATGATGGAAAAGGTGGAGATGAATGTAGTATTGTTTGTGGGTTGTTGAATTTATTGTGAGGTGTTTTAACACCGGGAAAACGTCTATGTTCAAAGGGGATATTTCCAATTATTTTCTCCCGACCAAGATTTTGGTAAGCATGGTTAATATGTTCGAGTTGAGTTTATAAACGTTTATAGAAAGTAGAAATTGACGTTTGAAGACTGAAGTACTCGCTTATGTTTGACTATAGAAGTAGACGCGCGGGCTCGATGTCGACGGATCAGACTCGTGGCAATCGCAAGAGCGTCAAACCAACGAATGATTAAAACAGAGGACATGATGACGTGAGATAGAAGAAAAAGATAGTTGTATTACCTCGGCGTACGTAATAGCTAAGGACCAGAGGCAAGTATTTTCTCCCTTGATCATCTTAAACACTTTTATTTTATGTTTGATTGATTCGTATCATGACGAATAGCTATTGTTCAGAGCTATTTGTGATTCCTAAATATTTTTGTGAACAAAGTCATTTGATGTGAAAATTTCTTTATGATAAACTCTTCATATCCTTATTATCGTAGTAAATAATAGAGATGTGAACTGTATGTGAAACTAAGCATTTCCTGTTGAATTCGGAAATGGCTCTATTGGATTGGCAAATGGTAAAGCGTAGGAGGGCATGATGATTTCATGGTCCAGCAATATTTAAGGAGGATATGGTAACCATTCCATCTTCCTATAGGCTAACATTACTTGCCTATTTTGGTACCCTCATGAAATCCGGATTATACACACGGGTTTAGCTGTACCAGTGGAGTATAAATGGTCCCATTGCTTTTGAACATGATCAGGGGGCAATGCTGTTTCAGTTATGTATATCCAATCCATATCGCCCGAATGGCTATTATATATTGTGAGTTGACAAATGATTCATTTTTATGACATGCCAAATGATTTCAGTTATGGTTTGAATTATATCACAGTTGTTGATTCAGTTTGCTCTATAAACTATTTTACATTTCAGTTGATTTTATGCCCCACTTATCCTGGTTTTATATCAAAAATTTTATACGCTTGCTGAGCATTTCTTTCGCTCATACTTGCTGTTGTAAATTCTAACCTTTCAGTAAGGTAGTTTGGCGAGACTTATCCGCACAGTTCAGAAAGAGAAGAAGCGTGATGCTATTTCGAAGATGACTTGGCTCAGGATGTCTGGATTTAGTGTAAGATCTATTTTATATGATTGAGTTCTAATATTTTTTTTATTATTATGTACTAGCCTAGTTGGCCAGGCGTACTTCTTATCGAAGTTACACCAGTGATTTAAGATTTGATCAAATAGAATGTTGTAAAGAATGAATACTTTTTACTTAATGGAATTTGGATTCTTGGTTCTAGCCCTATAACCTTAAAAGATCTTGGTATGTTTGGGGTCATAGATGTATATTTCCCATGTTGGACAATCACAAGTGAATGATTATTATTGAATAAATGTTTTACTTTGAGGATTTTCGCGTGACGACCAAATCTCCTGACCCCGCATTTGGGGGGCGTTACATTATAAGTCTTTTTACATAATTAAACTTCGATTATAATAGCTTATAACCTGTGCGATGCACGGGTTTCTTTTGATAGATTATAAATTTTATTTATGATATAATTATGTTTTTATATAATCACCATTTTTAAAAATTATTTTACTATTAATTTGATATAAATTTAATTAATGGTATGCATGATTTAAAATTTATGTTATAAAATTTTAAGTTAAATATGTCGTTGACGGTATTCGAAACTTGAATTTTTAGTAAAGTAATTTAATCATAAAATATATCTTATCTATCTATACTATATTATCAATTTTTGACGTATAAATGTTATAATTAAAAGATATATTTTTAATATTCATTTTATAGCTGGAAAAAGTAATCAATTAGTCATTAGTAATTATAATATTATTAGTTTATTTTGTTAATTAGAATGATCATATTTCAGGAAAAATCAATTTTGGTTAGAAAAGTTAGAAAAAGTAATAATTTAATAAGGTAATTGGTTAGTTATTATTTAGAAGAAAATGAGATATTTTAGTTAGAAAATATAGAAAAGATATTACCTTTTAGCCGAAAAAGGTAATCAGTTAGTTATTAATAATTATGATATTATTAGTTTATTTCATTAATTAGAACTACCATATTTTTGGAAAGAAAAGATTTTACTTAGAAAAATTAGAAAAGGTAATATATGAAAAAGGTAATTGGTTAATTATTATTTAGGAGAAGTGTTGGGAAGAGTTGCGTGTAATATTTTGAGAAAAAATTTTGTTTTATTTTTTATAATTACGTAAAATAATTAAGGGTAATAAAGTAAAATAATTACATAAGGTAAGTACCGTACCATACTGTACCAAAATTTTTAATGTTTCGTCTTTTATAATATAGTATAGATAGATATAGATTTGAAAATTATGATGTGATATTTTCGGGTATATATTAATGATTGTAAGATTAGTTTTAAATTAAAAAAGTAACATGTTTTAATTCGAAAGTAAATATTAATGATGGGAAGATATGATACGATTGATATTTTTAGGTGTTCATATAAGGTAATATCTTAAATTAAAAGTAAATGTGAAAAAAGGTAATCAACTACTTACCATTAATAATATTATGTTATTATTTATTTTAGCAGTTTTAATAGTATAGATATCATAATTTTTTTTCTTTATAATGAACGGTAAATAAGTAAATTCACGATGTACTAAAAAATAGGTACCAAAAATTTTAATGTTTCGGCTTTTATATAATAGTATAGATAAGTGAATGTGTACAATTTATTTATTTATTTATTTGACCTACTACCACTTTAAGTCTAATTACATAATCAAATTTTGATTATGAGTGAATGTGTATAATTTATTTATTTATTTTATTAGGTTTATTTATTAATTATATTCATATATAACCCCTTTTTGTTGGGACTACCAATTGCATCTGTGTAATTTCAAACCAAATGTCCTCCAAGAACAAAACACAAGTACCCCACACATCTGGTTAAAAGTTCAGTGACACATGTTAGATAATTATGTTATGAATAAATTAGAGCTTACATTTTGAAGGATGTTGCCTTTTGATCTCCAGCTAAAAAGTTCACCGGATTAATAAATATAAATGTATTACATTAGTGTTATGCCCAAATCTTGGCATAAGCCCTAAGCAGGCCTAATGGGCTTGAATAGAGGTCCACAACTCATAATGGGCCTAGAGATGAAGATTGGGTCACTAAAACCCACCACCAGGAGTCAGTCCAATATATTATCAAGCACAATGTGGAAGTTTGCGACCCCAAGCTGCGGGTCGAGTTCGCAAGCAAAGTCCCTAGTATGGGATAACATCTATCATGCACGTCTCTCTACAAGATCCAGCGTGGCTTAGAGGTCCAGCGAGGCCTAGAATACTTTTTTGGAGGCTAGAGGTCCAGCATGGCCTAGAGGTCCAGCGAGGCCTAGAATACTCTCTCTGCAAGGTCCAGCATGGCCTAGAGGTCCAGCGAGGCCTAGAGGTCCAGCGAGGCCTAGAGAATATTTATTAAGAAGGCTTACGGCCTGGCCCAGCGAGTTCGCGTGAGTATAATTATCTCCGTACAGTGTGGACCACCTCGCATTACTAGCCCAGCGAGGCCGCATGTGAGGCCATGCAGCTTCTCCATTCACCTCGTCAGCGAGGCCAGTTGATTTAAGCATCATGCTAGCCATAGGCAACCTTTAATGGGCCATGGGTCATGAGCATAATAAATGGGTAAAATATATCAACCCAAGAAGACGTCTAGCGGATTTGGGCCAAGTCGAGCCCATAGAAACCCTAGCCCGTCTAGGTAACTTCTTCTCTAAAAACTACGTATGGCTTGATCCCTATAAATAGGGTATGTAGGCACCTTGTTATGGATGATTGACAGCTCACCCCTGAAATCAACAAACAAGATCAGCCACAACAATCACCAATCTTCTTCCGTGTTCTTCGTGTTCTTAGCAAAATATCCGTATTTTGCTCCGTGATTCCAGCAAACCTCCAAAATATTGTTATACAATATTCTCCCTATAACATTTGGCACTAGAAGGAGGGCAGTCATCATATTGGGAGAAGGATGACTAAATCGAACAAGAAGAACGGAGGGTACAACGGGGAGACCCCAGGGTCTTACATGACACCTAGGAACGAGGCCAAGGTTCGGAATGACCCCCCTCTCTTCGTAGAGAGCGCGAGCGGTCCCACCATCACGATGAACGACCCCCCTCTTCACGTCGAGAGTGTGAGCGGTCCCATAAGTACGAACCCGGTCCCCAGAATCGTAAAAAAGGAAGATCGCAAGGAGGATCAAGAGGACTCAAGCGCTCCCAAAAAGACTCAATCCCGTCATGGTAGCACTGGAGAGGGACATAAAAAAGGTTGAGGATAAGAAGATCAAGGTTGGGGACTTCTACCTCGAAGAGCTGAAGAAGGCCTTTAATAAGATACTACTAAGACAAAGGAGGGATCGCAGCGTGAGGCCGCCCATCTAAGGGTAGGCCAGTAAGTGTCTTTGATCGCATTGGAAAGAAGTTAATTGAGCATGATCTCCACCTCAAACTCGAGAAGCTCACTGCTGACAAGAAGGATAAGCGATCCCATGGTAGAGGCCAAGGCAAGGGTAAAAGTTCTAAGTGACCCCCTTCTTCTCGTTGAGATTGTGAGTGGTCCTACCGTCATAATGACAGACCCCCATCTCCTCATCGAGATAGTGAGCGGTCCCATTGTCATCACGACGGACCCCCATCTCCTCGTCGAGATCGTGAGCGGTCCCATTGTCATCATGACGGACCCCCATCTCCTCGTCGAGATCGTGAGCGGTCCCATTGTCATCATGACGGACCCCCATCTCCTCGTCGAAATTGTGAGGTCCCCTATATGATGTGACTATCGAGATTAAAAAGATCCTTGTGAGATGCCCCTTTGTGGGATGCCTCTTGATGAGATGCTTCTTGGTGAAATACCTCTACGTCGAGGAGAGGGGGGACGCCCCCGATCCTTGGCGACAATGAGGAGGTTCTCAACTACCTCGGTACACCAGGAAGATCAAGTGACTGTTGCCCATCATGGTCCAACAAGGTCCATGGTAGGGCCTGATCATCTATCAAACAAGCCCCCTGCTTGGTATGGACTTCACTAATATCAGCACAAATTGTCCCAATCTAAAGGAGAACTCATAGCGGGGTCACATCAAAATTCTCTTCATTACAAGTGGTGTTAACTCCAAATAATACAAGAAAGTTGCTGAAACATGTTGATTCCTTATCACATCAACAATGATAATGAGGAATCGGGGGTAGTGGCATTACATAAACACCTTTTTTATAAAGAAATTTGAAAAATTGCAAGGCTAGCCTCTAGCAACGAGAGGCCACAAACCCGACATCTTGCGATGCGAGGCCTCTCGACCCTATAGGCAATGATCGCGATCAAGATCATTTGAAGACCCCATCAGCTATCCTAAAACACTTGGAAAAAAATTAACAGATATGGAAAGGCGTTATGGAGGAATCTATACATGCTAAAATCATGCAACATGAGTCCCTTGTGCAAGCAGATGCGAGTCCTATGGTACTCTATAATATTATAAACATCAAATAAAGGAACATTTGGGCTCGCCACCTCTACTTTCTAAGCCTAAGGAGGGGGAGACCCTTATTTTGTATCTAGCTGGGTCAGAGCATGCAGTAAGTGCAGTGTTAGTTTGTAAGGAGGAAAGGGTTCAATACCCTGTTTATTATGTCAGTAAAAGGATTCTAGATGTTGAGACTCGCTACACCAACATGGAGAAGCTCGCTTATGCCTTGGTATTGGCCTCGCGGAAGTTGAGGCCATACTTTCAGGCTCATAAAATTGAGGCCAATTTGACATCGAGTACAAGCCTCGAGGTGCTTTGAACGGACAAGCTTTAGCAGATTTTATCTTGAAATTCCCTCTACAATCTAAAGGAGATGATTGGGTTCTCGTTCTGACCCCCATGCCAGCTGAGCCCGAGGCCAGCCAATAGAATTCAGCCTCGTGGTGGGAGCTCTATGTTGATGGAGCATCTAATAAGGAAGGAACTGGAGACGGGACTGAACTCGTTACCCCTGAGGGTCGCAGGTCAAGAAACACAGTCCACTTTGCATTCGTAGCCTCAAACAATGCAACCGAGTACGAGGCCCTAATCAATGGCCTTAAGCTCGCAATTATAATGAAGGTGGAGAATCTCAATGCTTATAGTGATTCCATGCTGGTCACATGTCATATTGGATGTGGATGGCAGGCTAGGGGGCCTCAAATCGAGCTCTATCTACAATGTGTGCAGAGACTTATGAAGTCATTCAAGCAGGTGAAAGTGAAATTTATCAGAAGGACAAAAAATCAAGGAGTGAATTCCCTAGCAAAGTTGGGATCGCGCCGAGAGGCCACCTTACTTGGGGTTATTCCATTGGAAATCCAGACTAAGCCTAGTGTTCCTTAGTAATTTGTCATAGAGGTAGCGAGCCAGGGGCCAACATGGATGACCCCTATATGGGAGTATGTGAAGAATGGGACTCTACCCCAAGAAAAGAAGGAAGGGAAGAAGATTAGGTACCAGGCGGCTCGCTATATAATTTACGATGAAGTCTATATCGAAGAGGGTTCAATACAACACTCTTGAGGTGTGTAGATGGTAAGAAGTGCAACTACATCCTAAGGGAGGTCCACGAAGGCATATGTGACAATCACTCGGGGGTAGTTCTATAGCCCAAAAGATTCTTCGCCAAGGGTATTCTTGCCTACATTAAAAAGAGATGCTTTTGAGTTTGCTAGGAGGTGTGACAAGTGCCAAAGGAATGCCATTTTCAGTAATGCCCCAGTTGCTCATCTCACTTCTCTCATGAGCCCGTGGCCCTTTGCCATGTGGGGTATTGATCTTATTGGGGAGCTCCCCAAAGCTAAGGGATTAGTCAAGTATGTAGTGGTGGATGTGGATTATTTCACTAAGTGGGCCGAGGTTGAGCTGCCAAAATATTGAAGGACTTTGTATACAGGGCCATTGTGTGTCGCTATGGGATCCTATATCAGCTAATATCAGATAATGGGAAGCAATTTGATAACAAGGAGATGAAGGAGTTCTGCGAGAACTTAGAAATCAACAATGCGAGGAGAGGACTGGGGCGATAACAGAATGTATATTGAGTGCGTGGACCACCAAGAGAACAATGAAGGACATGTGCAATGCTAGCTAGTAAATGGCGGATGGAATATTACCAAGGGTCCCGTGAAAGGATTTAAAAAAAAGGGTTAATGCATGGCTCGTTTCTGGCTTTGGCGTGCGAGGACAATAAAATAAAAAATTGCATGTGAGGTGAAATAGCGCGTACCTAGCGTTGCGAGGCCGCAAGCCCGATATCTTACGATGCGAGACCACTTAACCCCATTGGTGATGATGGGTCAGTCTGTAAGTCTATACAGTGAGGAGCTATCTCTAGGCAATGTTAAAATCAGTCTATAAGCAAATTGGAGCATATGAAGACTCAATCAGGTATCCCAAAGCACTTGGGAAAATTCAAAATTATCATTTTTCAAAGATGCATGGCCCACCAGCTAGCATATGTGAGTCGGGGCTAGAGCCCAGCAATATGATGGATGAAGTTGTCTACAAGGCTATAAAAGAAAGTGAAATACGAGGCCTCGCAACATATGAGGATGCAAGGAGGCCCCGTAATGTATGAGGTTGTGAGGAGGCCTCGCGGTGTATGAGGCTGCGAGGAGGCCCCGCAATGTATGAGGTGGTGAGGAGGCCTCGCGACGTATGAGGCTACAAGGAGGCCTCGTAATGTAAGAGGCTGCAAGGAGGCCTCACAATGTATAAGGCTGCAAGGAGGCCTCACAATATATGAGGTTGCAAGGAGGGCTCACAACATATGAAGCTATAAGGAGACCTCTCAATTTATGAGGAGGCCTCTCATTATAATAATAATAATAAGGAACAGCGGAGAGTCATCTCATCATACTTTAAGAAGACCTGAAAATATTGGTGAGAGCCCGAGCTCACATATCAGCATGACAGAAGATATAATTGTAACAACTTATGACTGCAAGGCCCTATGGGGTCGCCTCTCAAGGTCCCTGCAGGAGCATATTGCGCTTGGAAGAACCCTTCGAGGTCACCATCACTCACTTGTACATGGCTTCGCATTAATTGAAAGATACACAACAAATGTCATCATCTTAGTAGCGGGGAGAAGATCTCGAAATACGACAGTTGTCTGCAACGATTCAAATTCATAGGGGTCGCGATGCGATCCCAAGGCACTTGAGATAGCTATGCTTTCATCTATAGCAATCTATATCGAGCATAGGCCTCGCATCAAAGTTTCGAGAAAGCAGTTTTTGAGTCCACATTGCATCTTCAATGACAATATGGACTCGGGGGGTAGTTGTTATGCCAAAATCTTGGCATAATCCCTAAGCAGGCCTAATGGGCTTGAATAGAGGTCCACAACTCATAATGGGCCTAGAGATGAAGATTGGGTCACTAAAACCCACCACCAGGAGTCAGTCCAATATATTATCAAGCACAATGTGGAAGTTTGCGACCCCAAGCTGTGGGTCGAGTTCGCCAGCAAAGTCCCTAGTATGGGATAACATCTATCATGCGCGTCTCTCTAAAAGGTCCAGCGTGGCCTAGAGGTCCAGCGAGGCCTAGAATACTTTTATGGAGGCTAGAGGTCCAGCGAGGCCTAGAATACTCTCTCTGCAAGGTCCAGCGTGGCCTAGAGGTCCAGCGAGGCCTAGAGATCCAGCGAGGCCTAGAGCATATTTATTATGAAGGCTTACGGCCAGGCCCAGCGAGGTCTCGTGAGTATAATTATCTTCGTATAGTGTAGACCACCTCGCATGACTAGCCCAGCGAGGCCGCATGCGAGGCCATGCAGCTTCTCTATTTGCCTCGTCAGCGAGGCCAGTTGATTTAAGCATCATGCTAGCCATAGGCAACCTTTAATGGGCCATGGGTCATGAGCATAATAAATGGGTAAAATATATCAACCCAAGAAGACGTCTAGCGGATTTGGGCCAAGTCGAGCCCATAGAAACCCTAGCCCGTCTAGGTAACTTCTTCTCTAAAAACTACGTATGGCTTGATCCCTATAAATAGGGTATGTAGGCACCTTGTTATGGATGATTGACAGCTCACCCCTGAAATCAACAAACAAGATCAGCCACAACAATCACCAATCTTCTTCCGTGTTCTTCGTGTTCTTAGCAAAATATCCGTATTTTGCTTCGTGATTCCAGCAAACCTCCAAAATATTGTTATACAATATTCTCCCTATAACAATTAGTAATAGGGAAGTGAACTTAGGAAAGAGCTTACTTTCTTTAAATTCTTTCCAAAGCATGCATGCATATATTTTGTAACAACTAGCCTGTCAAAAACCTCTTTTTTGGAAATACTTTACACCTTGAAAATTTTTTAATAGTCTCAAGTTGTGAAAAAGTAAGCTTACTTTCTCATTTTAAAGGAAATAGTAGGTCCATTTTGGAGTATCTTTGAACCTAGAGTCTCTAGGATGACCAACCTTTTATTAAGTATTCCACCAACTATGAATAAATTTCAATAGCATAGGCAATCAAAATCAGAATAATTTTTAAAACTTGAGAAAACATTTGTGTTAAGATAAGTAAGTGGATTTCAAGGGTTGTCTCAACCTTAATTTCTGAATTAACGAAATATTTGAAGGCTTCCACCAAAGCCTCTCTACCCAAAATAAGTTCACTTCTTTTCATACCAGCTAATTGTTCCAGACCACTGTAACTTTCATTTCAAACCCTATGTCCTCCAAGAACTGAACACAAGTACCCCACACATCAACACCCACCAAGTATAAGTCATCTGCTTTAAGTATTATATCACATGGTTTATTTTCCAAAGCAGCTGGTAGAAAAGTAAGATAATCAATTTTATTTTTAATTGTCCCATCTGGGTTTCTGGGAATGGGCTTCAGTACTCTAATCTTTCTTTTCTCAACTTCAATAATTTGTGATAATGAAGAATCAATATCACTCAAATAAACTTTATAATCATTTTTTGTCATCGTCAGATGAACTTTTAATCTTGAAATCATTGTTTCATATCTTCATTCCATGTTTCTTCTTCCTCTTTTTGTGTCTACAGATAAAAATATTTGTGTGTATGTATATATGATATTGTATATAATTTAATGAAAAGGTTATGTAATGAGATATTAAAACTTGCTAAAAATATGACTGTTAGTTTTCTCTTTTCAAATTCAGGTGGTCAATACAAATGCTAGAATCCAGTAATGGGCCAATGATTTCTCGACATATAATTTTTTAGTTGAAAATTTTATTTATTCTAGCAAGAAGTGAAATAATATACTTTTTAGAGAAAAAGGCATTTTGGCTGGCTATCTTTTTTGTTTTTGACACTTGGATGGCTGAGAATAATATTTGACATTATGCCTGACTATAATAAATTTTTTAAGCACTTGGGGGCTGCCGTCAAGTGCCGTTAGGATATAACCCCAAAACTTGAAATTGGCAGGGGTATTTCCGGTATTAACAAAATAAAGTAACAAATTATCGCTTTAATTTGAAGGGGCTCTGTTAGAAAACATGGGGGGCTGAAAAACAGAGAGGGGAAGAAATAGTTATGGGATCTTTGTTTCTGTAAATTTCCAGATTTAGGCCTTGTTTATAGCTCAACAATTGTATAAATATATCTGCTACATTGAGAAGAAATAATACACAAAAACATTTCTCAAGCTCTTTCTCTTAATAATGGATCCTACATAAACACATTCAACCTCATAAATCGCAACCCTCAAAAACCATAACTCAACTATTCTCACTCCATCGATGGAGAAATATGTGCCCAAAGAATTATGTTTACAAATTTATGGGGTGTTACAGACCAAATTTATCAGAGACGGGTCTTGAACAATACGAAAGCTATTATTTAAAAATTTATGGAATATGTAATGGGTTGTTATGTTTAGCTGATGGAGAATTGCGTTTGAAAAGTACCATATATCTATGGAATCCTATTGCCAGAAGAGGAAAAAAAATTCCGGACTCGCATATGAATAAAACTAGCCTCGGAGCTGCACATAGTTTGGCTTTTGGTTATCACGATGATGATTATAAGGTAATAAAGATTGCTCGTTATGGAGATATATATCGTGTCTGTATTTATAGTTTGAGCACTAATGCATGGAATTTTTAACTTTTAATCTTCTGGATAACATTCACGATGATGTATATTATGATAAATACATGCAATATCCAAATGCCACCATGTTAGTGAACGGTGTTGCATATTTTCTAAAAGAAGAACCTTGTCAAGTTGTATGTTTTGACATCAGTTATGAGAGAATCCAGGCAGTTGATTTTCCAGAACATTCTAAGGCAGATTCGAGTTTTTTTATGGAAGCAAATGGAAAATCAATAGCCCTTCTAGAATATTGTAAGACTGTAGTTAGTACTGATCTGGTCATGTGGATACTGAGCCGTAGTTGCAGTGGCAAATTTACTTGGGGGAAGATTTTCAGTGTTCCTTTAGACAATAAGTACCCACTGGGATTCATTGATGATAATAAATTAATGGTAAGTACCTACTATACAAATGAGTTTATGTTGTTCAACATCGAGACCAGACAATTTACAGAGTTGAAATTTCAACAGCAATTTGGAACTTCAGAGCCTTGGGGAACTGCATTAGGAGTAGAGGTGGTAGGCGGGAAAGGGTTTGAAATTGGCGATTGGTGGAAGAGGAGGGAGATGACCGAATGGAGGGAGGAAATATGTGGTGGTGTTGATTGCAGGCGGGCGGGAAGGTGATGCAGGGGAGTTGGGGATTGTAGGCTGTTGGGGCGGTTGAACGGAGTTGAATGGCAGCGGTTAAGAGGTGTTGAAGTGGTGATATGTTGGAGACGAAGGGAGGAGATGGTGTGCACAGAGAATGGAAGTGATATTTGGGCTTGTGAAAGTTGTGATGGGTTGAATTGAAAGGAGGAGGCTGCTGAAGAAGATGGGTGGTGTTGCTAAAGAAGTTGGCAGTAGTCGGAGGGAGATGGGAGGGAGGCTTGCTGTTGGTGAAATGGAATTTGCAATGGGGGCAGCGGTGAGGGAATTGTGGTGAAGGGTGGAGAGATTGGCAGGAGGGCTGTCGGACTGGAATGGAGGTTGAGTGAAGTAAATGGATGAAAGAGGTGATGATATGGACGGCTATTGGGAGGTGATGATATTAGCCGATATATATGGTAAATTCCATGCTGAAAAGTCTAATTTACCCCTGATGTTTAGACGCCGTTACTAGCGTTTTGACGGCAGCCCCTCAAGTGCTTAAAAAATTTATTATAACCATACATAATGTCAAATATTATTCTCAGCCATCCAAGTGTCAAAAACAAAAAAGATAGCCAGCCAAAATGCCTTTTTCTCTACTTTTTATGAATGAGTAAGATTTTCATATAAGTAAATTTTCAGCACATACACAATTAAGATTTAGCATATTTATTAGAAAATATTATTGTTTCATTTTTTTAAATAATTGATACGTTTATATACACTTTTTGATAATAAACCGCGGGAAAACCCAACTTTGACAACACTTCCTCGTTTGGAGGTACAATAAGAATGAATAATTTTTTGCCAAAGCACTATAGGATAAATTGTATTGTGAAGATTACAGTAAAGGAAAATGCAATTCTTTTCTAAACTCTCGATAAAATACGGTAGGACGTCGAGTGTCTAACAAATATATGAAAGACACGATATACTTCACCTTAAAGTAGGGGGAAGAATCACTAGTCGTGAATTGATTTCAATCAAATATTTTGTTATCTAATCAGATATACAAGAAGGATGAGAGTCTGAAAAATTCTGAAAGTTATAGTACATACGAACATGTTTAATACAAGTTACAAATTAAAAACCTGGATCAAAATAACTAAACTACAAAAAAGAGAAATCTAGTCGAAAAAGAAAAATTGAAGCATTGTTATTATCAAACATAGTTTATATAATTCAAATATATACAAATTTAAACATTACATTAGCACAACTCAGTTGAACTAAATAAAATATGTGGTATCTCACCTCTACATGTGTTAAACCTTGATAATATAGGTTAAGCATTTTTTGTTTAAATTATTTTAATTTATCTACAAAAGTGTCACAATTTTTATAAGTAGTGTGTAAAAGAGAGAAAACATTAATTAACGTTAAAACAGAGAAAAACGATTCTGAGATTTCCTTAGGAAAATTACCTACGATTAAAGTTGTTTTGTATAAAAAAGTTGTGGCAATTTTGTAAATATGTAAATCATTATGAAATTACAATAATACTCACGTGTATTCATATGGGAGAGTATATAAATCTCAGGTTACTTCCTGAGATGATTTTAGGGACATGATATTCAATGAAATATAAATATAGCATAAATAAAATAATATATATATGTATATATCAAATATTAGTAATATGAATCATAAAATATCGCAACTGAGACATAATCATATTCAATAAATTAGAGTAATGCACGGGTATTGAAGCTACTATATATAATTAGTAACAGTAATTTTAAGCCACACGCAGGCTATTACAGTAATTTCAAGCTACACAAATATTAGTAATATGAATCATAAAATATCGCAACTGAGACATAATCATATTCAATAAATTAGAGTAAGGCACGAGTATTAAAGCTAGTATATATAATTAGGAACAGTAATTTTAAGCCACACGCAGGCTAATACAGTAATTTCAAGCTACACTCAGGGCTAATACAGTAATTTCAACTTACACTCACTCGATAAAATCGTTGTGTTATGACAGGTTTTTACTTCATAATTTTATAACATTTATAGTTAAAATTTCGAAAAAAAAAATTCTGGATTAAAAGGTAATCATTTTTTTGATGTCAAAAAATATTATAAATAATAAATATAATTTCTCGAATAGGAGCCATTTTAATAATACCAAAAATAATTCTAAAAATTAAATATAGTTTCTCGGGATACTATTTCTGTATAACTATTTACTTGACTCACTTAAATGATTGATTGATTCAGAAAATTATTAAAATCACTATAATTTCTTTATTTAAAAAACAAAAACAATAGTAAAAATGATTAATAAAGATAAGTCACAAATTACAACCTATAATATATAAAACCAACTAATTAATCAAAGTATACCAAAAGATTTACAAGAGAAAAAAAATTCTTTTTAAAAAATTTAACATTTATTTACAAACCAACGAAAGATATATAAAAACAATATATGGCAAATCATGATACTGAAAAGGAAAAAAATTTGATATTTGAAAATGATACCAAGTATTGATATGGGCTGAAAATAAGCCCTAAAGACACATTTAATGTGGCATTAACTAGGCCGAGAATAGTCAAAACGTGGGGCCCACCAGCTGGGCCCAAAACCCTAAATATAATATTAATTTCGTAATTAATATTAACAGTAATAAACAGCTCAGCAAATAAGAGTTGGATAAGGATAATATCCCCTTCAGACTTATCCAATAAGGCATCCAATTCAATATGGAAACTGATTCCTACAAGGAATAGATCTAGAACATTCCTCAAAGACTTGCCCACCAAGTCTCCAAATCCTACCATAATTCTAAGGCTTCTCAGCCTATATAAAGGGTCAGACCCCTCACCTCAGAACTACGTTTTATTGGCTTGATTCTCTAAATTACAGAGATACGTAGGCATTCTGTGAGGACCGTTTAAGTCTCGAACGCAGAAGCAGCCATTAAAGCACGAAGTTCACGAACCCTAGCATTAAATATACAAACCCTAGCCGCAATATTTTCAATCTAGTTTTTATTCCACAACATTTGGCGCCGTCTGTGGGAAGAAGACATCAACCATGGTTACCACTCGAAGAACAACACCGATCTCAACCGAGGCTACCTCCGGAACCATCGTTCCACCAATCACTGCTCCTCCTGTTGGTACAGGGCCAGGGTCTGTACCCCCATTGACGGAAACAAACCCTCGTAGTCAGGCCTCTCAACCACAAGGGACGGATCCCCCCACTGAAAGATCTCAACCTGTAATCGTCCCTCTAGGACAGGAGACTAACCCGCTCCAGATGGTGGTCTCTCCTCTCCCTCTGAGCAGCCGCCCGCCGCTTCACAGTCTCTCCACTTCTTCGCTCCCTGTCAACACTAACCCAATGTATGGGCTACCTAATTACCCCCAAGATCCAAGGGATCCAGGACCAAGCGGTCATGCTCGGTTGATCCATGGGCAACAACAATCCCCTTATCTTAGAGGCCCGGCTCCTCCTGAACCAGGATACTATGATTACTCTGGTCCTTATACCGGAGACTCGTCATCTAAAGACGATGATCGAGACGAAGCCCCAAGGAGGCGACGCGCTAGTAAGGAGCCTCTAGGGAGGAATCCATCGAACCGAGATGGTCCTTTAACAATCGCAGAGAAAATTAAGGCTTATGAAGCCGAGATTCAGAAGCTGAAGGACGACCAAGCAAGGGAACTAGAGAGACAGAACCCTAATCAGACTCGACCTCCTCCGACTTCAGGAGGGATTCCCTTCATAGATCTGGAGAGGTCTACAAGGAGACACCGAAGGGCTGAAGCCCCAACCAGAGGAACTACCAGGGTGGAACTCCCCAAGAATAATCCTAGAGATTTGATGCTACAAGGAGATCTGGATGATCCGACCCCTCCATTCACTGAGGAGGTAATGAATGCACATATCTCCCGAAAGTTTAAGATGCCCACGATCAAAGCTTACGATGGAACGGGGGATCCCGCAACTCATGTGAGAACGTTTACAAGCGCCTTGTTACTGCAGCCTGCCAACGATGCCCTTAAGTGTAGGGCGTTTCCCCAAACCCTGTCGGGCATGGCGCAACGTTGGTATAGTCGTTTACCTCCAAACTCTATTAGCTCTTTCAAGGAGTTGAGTACCGCTTTTGTCAGTCAATTCATTAGCGGAAGAATTCATGAGAAAAGCTCTGCATCCCTTATGTATGTGACACAGGGAAAGAATGAGAACTTAAGAGATTACATCAAGCGATTCACTAAGGAAACTCTGAATATAACTGATTTGGAAAATAAGGTGGCCATGGTAGCCTTGCAGCATGGAACCACGGATCTCTTTTTTAAGAGGTCGTTGGCAAAACACCCCCCTGAAAGCATGGATGAACTTCAACGAAGGGCGGACAAGTATATAAAAGCTGAGGACAGCATCAAGAAAGAAGCCACGTTGGGCAATGGAGGGAACAAGCGGAAGCAAGAACAAGAGTACGATGCTAGGGACAAGTATCCCCGAGCTAGCAGAGACTCTGAATCTGCTCCAAAAAAGAACTCGGGTCCAAGGTTTTCAGAGTATGCCAGACTTAATGCTCCAAGAAGCCAGATCCTATTGGACATTGAAAAGGAAAAGGATTTCCGATGGCCGAAGCCACTTAGAGGAGACCCAGCTAAGCGAAATAAGGAGCAATACTGCAGGTTCCACAAAGATGTGGGACATGACACCGACGATTGTAGGCAACTCAAGGATGAGATTGAGTTCTTGATACGAAGAGGAAAACTAAGTCAGTTCACCAAGGGTGATGACCGTGGGAACCAGAGAAGGGACAATGACAGAAGGGACAATGAAAGGAGAGATAATAATAGGAGGGATGACAACCATGATCGCAATCCCCAGCCCCGAAGGGCAGTTATCAATATGATCTGGGGAGGCCCGACAGCAGCTGGCACGACTAAGAATTCTCGAAAAGCTTATGCTAGAGAAGTAATGCACATTGTGGGAGAAGCCCCGAAGCGTGCTAAAACCGAGATGGTAATTGGTTTCGATGATTCAGACTTGGAAGGGGTGAAATTCCCCCATGATGACCCGCTGGTCATAACTCCCGTGATTGGAAACTCCGAAGTAAAACGAGTCTTGATAGACAATGGGGCTTCTGTGGATATTTTATTTCATGATGCATTTGTAAAGATGGGTTACAATGACTCTCAACTGACCCCTACAAACATGCCTATATACGGGTTTAACGGAGTGGAGTCTAACGTTGAAGGGACTATTCAGCTACCTGTGACTATTGGGCAGGAGCCTAAAGAGGCGACTCAGATGTTGAATTTCTTGGTAATCAAGGCAGCATCAACATACAACGCAATCCTTGGAAGGACTGGACTTCATGCGTTTAAGGCTGTGGCCTCTTCCTATCATATGAAAATTAAATTTCCGACACGGAATGGTGTCGGAGAACAAAAGGGTGATCAGAAGATGGCAAGAAGTTGCTATGTGGCCGCACTGAGGGCCGATGGAGTCGGGGGGCAGGTCCTTCCGATTGAAGACATGGATGTCCGCGATGATGAAGAGCATAGAGGGAAGCCAGTAGAGGATTTGATTCCCGTACCTCTAGAACCTAATGACCCTGAAAAAGTTACTTATGTTGGAGCATCTCTGAAAGAACCCCTGAAGGGCAAGTTAATAGAATTCTTACAGAAGAATAGCGACGTGTTCGCTTGGACAGCAGCTGATATGCCAGGGATTGACCCCCGACTCATAACTCATAGGTTAAATGTTGATCCCAAAAGAAAGACAATAAAGCAGAAGAAGAGAAACTTTGCTCCGGAGAGGCAAGAGGCCATTAGGCAAGAAGTGAATAAGCTCTTGGAAGCTGGTTTTATTGAAGAGATTCAGTTTCCTGAATGGTTAGCGAACCCAGTCATGGTCAAGAAAGCAAATGGGAAGTGGAGAATGTGTATAGACTTCACTGACCTGAATGATGCATGCCCAAAAGATTGTTTTCCCCTGCCGAGGATTGATATGTTGATAGATGCTACAGCTGGACATGAGATGTTAAGCTTCATGGATGGATTCAGCGGCTATAATCAGATTAAGATGCACAAGGATGACATACCTAAGGTATCTTTCATAACTGACTTTGGTGTCTTCTGTTATCTTGTCATGGCTTTTGGTCTAAAGAATGCAGGAGCTACTTACCAACGATTGGTGAATAAGATATTCGCCCATCTGATTGGAAGAACCATGGAGGTATATGTTGATGACATGTTAGTCAAGAGCCTACTTAAGGCTGATCATATCAAGCACCTCGGAGAGGCATTTGAAGTGCTGAGGCACCACAAGATGATGTTGAATCCCGCCAAATGTGCTTTTGGCGTTGGATCGGGGAAGTTTTTAGGGCTGATGGTTTCGAAAAGAGGCATTGAGGCCAATCCTGACAAGATCAAGGCGATTTTAGACATGGAGCCTCCACGCTCTATAAGAGATGTGCAGAGGTTGACAGGTCGAGTTGCAGCCTTAGGAAGATTCATCTCCAAGTCTGGAGACAAATGCTTGCCTTTCTTCCAAGCGTTAAAAAAGGTGAAAAATTTTGAGTGGACACCTGAAAGCCAAGAGGCCTTTGAGCAACTGAAGAAGTACATGGTTGAAGCCCCGTTGTTGACTAAACCAAGTCCTGGGGAGATTCTTAGTTTATACCTGGCGGTATCCGAACAAGCCCTGAGTGCCGTCCTTATTCGGGAAGAGGAGAAGGTCCAGAAACCTATCTACTATGTGAGCAAAGTGTTGCATGGGGCTGAGTTGAATTACTCACCCATAGAAAAGTTTGCTTTGGCATTAGTAACTGCCTCAAGAAAGCTGCGGCCTTACTTTCAGGCACATAAAATTAAAGTTCTGACAAACCAGCAATTGAGGAACATATTGCATAGCCCTAAGGCCAGTGGAAGGCTAATCAAATGGGCGATTGAGTTAGGAGAGTTTGACATCACATACAAGCCTCGGACAGCTATCAAAGCTCAGGCATTAGCTGACTTCGTGGTTGAATGTACCATTAACAACCAAGAAGTCGGGGGGCAAGAGATAATGACTACCCCTGGGCAAGAGGAAAAAGAAGAGAAACTTACACCCGATCTGAAGCAATATTGGGTGCTCTATTTTGATGGAGCATCAAAAACAAAATCTAGTGGTGCAGGTTTGGTTTTGCAAAGCCCCGATGGGTTCACAGTCGAGTACGCTTTAAAGTTGGATTTCCCTACTACCAACAACGAGGCGGAATATGAGGCATTGATAGCTGGTTTGGGCTTGGCCAGAATTATGAGGGTCAAGAATCTCAAAGTTTGTGGAGATTCAAGGCTTGTGGTAGCACAAGTAAATGGTGAATTCGAGGCTAAGGATGAGACTATGGCAAAATACTTGAGAGTAGTAAAGGCTGTTATGTCCCAGTTTGAGGAGTGCTATGTTGAGCACATTCCAAGAGAGGAAAACGTTAAGGCCGATGCCTTATCTAAATTTGCTTCTTCCGAGATAGAGAATTATGCTGGGAGTGTCTATTTTCAGGTCTTGAAGGCCCCGACCGTTAATTCAAAGTTATTGGCACCAATCGATATAGGAGGCTCTTGGATAGACCCTATCAAGGCACACCTTGAGACCGGATGGCTCCCAGACAATGCCTTGGAGGCACGAAAACTTTCAGTAAGAGCATTGAGATACACTTTGATTGAAGGCATCTTGTATAAGAGGTCGTTTGTCATTCCATACTTGAAATGTTTAAGGCCTCAAGAGGCAAGAGAGGCATTGGAAGAAGTTCATGAAGGGATCTGTGGGCAACACTTGGGGGGCAGAGCCCTAGCTCACAAGATAATTCGTTTAGGGTTTTATTGGCCGGAGATGTTGGCTGATGCACAAAACTATGTCAAGAGATGTGAGAGATGCCAGAAGCATGCCCCAACTGTGAGGCAACCGCCTGAGGTGTTGACCTCGATTAACTCTCCCATTCCATTTGCAATGTGGGGGATGGATATACTTGGACCCTTTCCCATGGCTTCAGCACAGAGGAAATTCCTAATAGTAGTAATTGATTATTTCACTAAGTGGATTGAGGCTAAACCCCTGGCCAAGATAACCACCAAGCAAGTTTCCCAGTTTTTTTGGGAGAACATCATCTGCAGATACGGAATCCCACGAATCCTTGTGACAGACAATGGGACACAATTCAACAATGAGGAGTTTAAGAAGTATTGTGAAGAGAATGCAATTGAGCTCCGTTTTACCTTGGTGGCACACCCTCAGGCCAATGGGCAAGCTGAGGTAGCTAATCGAATTATCCTTGATGGACTGAAAAAGAGGGTCGAACGCTCTAGGAATACTTGGGTAGATGAGTTGTTGCCCATACTTTGGGCATATCGTACCACTTGTAAGGTAACGACTGGAGCAACCCCATTTTTGCTGGCTTATGGAGCCGAGGCAGTTGTGCCTTTAGAGATCATGCAAGCATCACCTCGAGTTGAGGCATATGAACCAGAAACTAATGACGAAGGAATGAGACTTGCCCTTGACTTAATTGATGAGGTTAGAGATGGAGCTAATGCGAAGAATGCTGAATATCAGAAGAGAGCATCTTTTCACTACAACCAGAGAGTTAAAGAAAGATTCTTTCGACAAGGTGACATGGTTTTAAGGAAGATTGAAGCCTCAGGAGTTGGCCAGAAAGGAAAGTTAGCACCAAACTGGGAAGGACCATATCTAGTCAGAAAGGTGTTAGGGCAAGGATCCTACAAGTTAGAAACCTTGGATGGGGTTGAGGTGCCCCGAACTTGGCATGCTGTGAACCTCAAAGTTTATTATATCTAAGTTCTTTTGACAAAGGCTTGGACTTTTATCTATTTATTAGGAATAAGGTTCGAATGAAACCATTTTAGAGCATGTTGCTCCCAGTAGAAGATAGAATATTTATGTAAGGGTTGAACCCATTCTATTGATATCCATTGACAGCATAATGGAATTTATATTGTTTTCTTTATGAGTTACTTCTCTTTGTTAAAATAAACACGAAAGGTAAACGTTGAACTAACTTGTGAGTTTAGTACCAGCCAGGAGGCCAAGTACTTGAGAAATTCTAAAGTTTAACGAACAATAAGCAAAAAATAAGAACATGGAATCAAAAGGAACTACTGCATAAATAAGTTAAGTCATAAGCCCCGAAGGGCAAAAGTTCAGAATAAATAAAAACAAACAGAAATAAGCCACGCAGGGCCATCTACTCATCTAAGTCCTCAATAACTACATCTCCCTGAGTGGAAGAAGGATCTGCTGTCTCTACCCCAGGAGAAGAAGGTGGATCCTGAGTGGGCTGAGAGTCCCCATCCACTGCTGTCTCTGTAGCAATCTCCAAGGTATCTGTCATTCCAGGGATAGCAGGTACCGGGAACTTCTCCAAGGATACCCCCTCGATCTTCCCACTCAGCTCCTCGATGATCCCCTCCCAACACTCCTTGAAGGTGCCAGGAAAGTTTGCATCATACTCGGCATTCAGGACATCTTGAAAGTCCTTAGAAGCCTTGTAATCAGCAATGATGTGTTCCCTGTTCTGCTGCACCTCCAGCTGAAGCTTCCTGCTCTTCTCCTTCTCAGCAGCTAGCTCCTTCTCCACCTCCCTAAAACGAGCAAAGTTTGCCTCGGAGGCATCAAAGTATCTGTCTCCATCCCTCTCAGCGATGGTCTTTTCAGCACGCACCTCCTTCAGGTTATGAACAACGGCCTGAAGGTAGGCGTTCATCTGCAAAGGAAACAAGTAAATAAGGGAAAAGTAAATGCAATTAAATTAAAGAAGTTGAATAAGAAATTACCGAAGCAACAGCTTGAGCCCCGAGAAGCTCAATCTGCAAGTCATCAGAGGACTCCACAATGTGGACCCTGTCCCGTGGAGTAACCACGCTCCTGGACCACTCAACTGCAGCCCTGGAGTCACCTACAGCTGTGTCCCTATTGCATAAACCCCATCCCACTGTAAAGGGAGTAAGGTCTTCCTCAATAGGAACAGGCTTTTCCTGAAGAAAAGCAGGAACACGCTCCACCGCGGGAGAAGCCTCATCTGTCCTGGCCCTTTTGGCCCTAGGGTTCTCTGTTACCACCCTAGCTGTGGCAGCAGTCTCCCTCTGCCTAAAAATCGCTCCCAGAGCAGTTTTGGCTGCAAAATGATTATAAGAAAGTTAGAAAATTATATCTAGCATAAAATGTTAACAAAGCAAGAGGTGAGAATTACCCTCAGGGCCCAAATCGCTTAGCCCATGGGCCTGCAACGAATCTTCAGAAATCAAATTTGCACATTGATGCAAATTATCCGATGTTTACAAATTTATGGCGGCCTCTTCTTCCACGCCCAATTTTAAACTCCTAACAGGCCCATCAACGGCTCTGCAGAAGTTGGGCCGAAAATAGTTGTCCCAGTCATCCCCATCCAAAAAGATATAAAACCATTCCCTCTTCCAATTAGGAAGGGAATCAGGAGCGGAATCCGAAACAAAACAAGAACGGGCCAAGGAACGGTGTTGGATTTTGACCCAGCCCGAATTATCAGAAGAATTGACAAATTTGAATAGATATCGAAAAACAGAGATACTGGGCTCAAGCCCATGTTTCTTACATTGGACCAAGAAACAATAAATAAAACGCCATGCATTTGGCATAAGTTGGGTTGGACAAACCCGGGCTTCGGCCAAAAGACGGTAAACAAAGGGAGGAGGAGGAAGGCGAAAACCAGCATAAAAAGTTTCTTTATAAATCCTAATGGCCCCAGGCTTTGGGTGACAAGCCCTTTCGTTTGAGGCCGGAGCAACGGCCCTATAAGGCCCATTAATATGAAAAAGTTGGGCTAGAATGTCTACCCTATGTTGTTTATATTTCGATTTATATTCATAAGCATCTAAATGAAGCATGTTTGGAAAAGCTTGACCAAACTCATTTAAAAGATCCCTAAGGGAAAAAACACTGGCATGAACAAGAGATGTTTTAGGGTTCTTACCCCTTGAAAGCCGTGGAGCGGTGGTAGAAGTGTTAGCGAGTTGTGACTGGCCTGAAGAGCTAGAATCCTCCATTGGTATGCTTCCCTTGAAGGCTTGAAACCCAGAAAAGTTGAAAAAAGAGGTTGAAGAAGATGAAGATTCAACGATCTTCAAACGGAAACTGGAAAGTAGGGCGGAGTAAAGACGCCGGAAATCGCCTCACGACAGAACCCTAGCAGAGCTTTTTTGAAAAATATTTGTGATAAGGGAATGATAATTTTTGCTGAATAGTGAAATGAGAAATGAGGGATGCACACTACTCTTTTATAGCGTTCATGGTTGGTCATTCAACCGGTTATACCCAGTAAATGGGCTGTCAACAGGTGACTGGGCCTTTGAATAGGCGGGAAGCCCATGAAATTCAAATTTTGAAATAATTCTAGAATGTTCTACGACATTTTTAGAAAATAGGATAAAATAAAGGCAGGAAGCCCAATTAAAAGGCTATACCCACGCCCAGGAGACCAAACCTCCTAGGCGTGCCTAAGGAAGGTGTCTCCTTGGCGGGGGTACCCACGCCTAGCTCGATTTTCTCTAAAGAAGGGTATACCCACGCCCAGGAGACCAAACTCCCTAGGCGTGCCTAAGGAAAGTGTCTCCTTGGCGGGGGCACCCACGCCCAGGAAGCATTTCCAGGGACAAAGGTCACCCACGCCCAGGAGACAAAACCCCCTAGGCGTGCCTAAGGAGGGTGTCTCCTTGGCGGGGGTACCCACGCCCAGGAAGCATTTCCAGGGACAAAAATTACCCACGCCCAGGAGACCAAACCTCCTAGGCGTGCCTAAGGAGGGTGTCTCCTTGGCGGGGGTACCCACGCCCAGGAGGCATATCTTGCCAGGATGACTTTTTTAAAGTTAATCCTTTAAAAAATTTTTAAAATAATGTTGGGAAATTAAAAAATAATCCCCAAAAAATACCTGTCGGTACATAAAAATTCCTAAATTATTAGGAAAAATTACGAAAAATACCTGTTGGTACATAAAATTCCTAAAATATTAGGAAAAGTACAGAAAAATACGAGGAAAATTATAGAAATATTTTCTTGACAAGTTGAGCAATAATATATGCTAGTAATGCATAAAAACTCTATGAAAGTGCCGAAATTGCTAAAAGCAAGCACAAATTAAAGCCTCGAATAAGGCAAATCGTCGTAAATGTGTAGGTCGCTCCACACTTTACAAGCAAGACGATACTCGTGAAACACTAGTGTAAACCAAAACTCCCATATAAGGGTAGGAAAATTAAGAAGTCCCAGGTAAGGGATAAAAACGACCCCGAGTCTCGATTAAGGCAAATATAACTTCTACGAAAACCTGATCAGTTTTCCTAAAGAAGTTGGGGGGCAAATGATATGGGCTGAAAATAAGCCCTAAAGACACATTTAATGTGGCATTAACTAGGCCGAGAATAGTCAAAACGTGGGGCCCACCAGCTGGGCCCAAAACCCTAAATATAATATTAATTTCGTAATTAATATTAACAGTAATAAACAGCTCAGCAAATAAGAGTTGGATAAGGATAATATCCCCTTCAGACTTATCCAATAAGGCATCCAATTCAATATGGAAACTGATTCCTACAAGGAATAGATCTAGAACATTCCTCAAAGACTTGCCCACCAAGTCTCCAAATCCTACCATAATTCTAAGGCTTCTCAGCCTATATAAAGGGTCAGACCCCTCACCTCAGAACTACGTTTTATTGGCTTGATTCTCTAAATTACAGAGATACGTAGGCATTCTGTGAGGACCGTTTAAGTCTCGAACGCAGAAGCAGCCATTAAAGCACGAAGCTCACGAACCCTAGCATTAAATATACAAACCCTAGCCGCAATATTTTCAATCTAGTTTTTATTCCACAACAAGTATCAACAAAATATAATCTACAAAACAAACAATAAAATAGTTTTTTTAAAATTAAAAACTAAAATTCACAACAAATACTAATATAATTTAGAATAAACAAAAATAGACATAAAAATATATTAAAAAAAAGTACAAACTTTTCTAACATTAAAAATTAAATAAAAAACATGAGATGTTGGAAAATGACATAGAAATCAAAAAAATATGATCTACAAAATAAACACTAATTTTAAAAGACATGCTAAATTTAGAAAACTAAAATTTACAAAAACTCTAAAATAATGTAAATAGAACAAATAAAAATTAACACAAAAAAATACAATTTTTTCAAAAACAAAAAGAGTAGTATAACATATTTTCACACAAATATCCAAAAAATAAATAAAAACAATAACCAAAAATACCAAATTTCAAATAAATGAAAAAAATTAATACCATATATTTTTGTATAGAAGTTAAAAAACACTTAATAAAAAAAATCCACACATGTAAAAAAATAACAAATTTTTTTAAATAATCCTTTGATTAAATACATGTAACAAATTCTAAAAAATTCTTAGATTACCATATATGTTAAATAACAAAATTATAAAAAATAATAATACCAATATATTACTAACATGTTTCATGTATATCATAAAAAATTTAAGAAAATAAAAAAAACCACCCCAAAAAAATATGTTAAACTAAACTTTAGAATATAATTTACAAAACAAACAAATACCACATCAAAGTCTTTTAAAAAAATATTATTTAAATTAACATAATAAAAAAAATTACATTTATGTTTTACGTATTTCTAAAATCAAGGTAAAAAGAAATGGATTTGGTACTAAAGTTGAAAATAAACTAAAAAAAGTAACCAAAACCCCAAAACAAGAAATTTACAAACTATCTAAATATAAAAAAGATGTTAAATTACATAAGAAAAAAGATTAAAAAAACATGAATATGTAACAATATGCTTCAAATATATCATGTATAATAAATACCGTAACATAAAATATTTACTTATAAATTCTTCAATAAAAACATTTCTTAAATTTATACAAAAAAACAAACACAAATGAACGAAAAAAAAATGTAACTCTACTGAAAAATAATATTTCTATTTCATCATATTACTACTATGCGGAAAATGTTGACGCAATACTATTGTTGTAAAAAAATTTAAGAAGCAAAAAAACAAATATAATATAAAATCAAAATGTTGTACCCTAAAAAAATTATAAAAATGTAAAATTTCGTCAACATTTAAATTAACACTAAATTTATACAATTTAAACCATTGGAATACATATCAACAAATTCATCAATTTTTTTTGAAACTACAAATTCATCAATTATTATTATAAGTAAATGAATTTTACTAATTATTTTATTACTTCATCCGTCCCATTGATTTTTTTACATTGTGCTTGGAGGTGTGTTGGTCCCGGAGTATTGTAGAAGGGGGGTTGAATATAATACTAATAACTTCAAATCTTTATTTCAACAACAATAATAAAGATTGTAAACTATCAGTACAAGAATTGCAATAACTCAAGATATTCTCACAAAATAAATGTTTTATTTATTTTGAAAAGTATTGCTACAACCTTGAGAGAAAGTATTTTCTCAAGCCGCGGTTTCTTGAGTTATTACAATGAATTGAATACAGAAAAGAATGGGAGATGATTCTCTAAGTAGACTAATTTGCTCTAACATCTCTGTCACATGGGTTATGGAGCTGCTGTCATTTTCAAGTGGCAGCTCCTTACAATTTGCACACCCGTGTGACTTTCATAAATTGCTATGCAAACAAAATTATCATTATATGTAAAACAACCTAGATTCTTTATAATTTAAGCTAATACAATTCTAGTAGATGTAGATTTGTCATACTCTTGAATTGACGAGGTTTGTCTTGTGATCTCTCAAACTTCTGTCGTAGTCTTGCAGGTCTGCTACAATCTTTGATAAGTTGCAACAAATCTGTCTCTTGAACATATAAAATGTCACGTGTTTGACCTGAGATAAATCTCCAATTCAAATAATTCGGTGAGACAGTAACTTTAACCGCCAAGTCTGTTGTCAAGAGAATGTTCCTTGGTTGACAGTATGAATCCCCGCCAATGTTGCTGTCAAGAATCCCAGACTTGCTGTCAAACTGTGAGAATGTTGTTGTCTCATGCTTCCGCCAAAGTTACCGTCAGATGGATATTCTGTTGTCATGACTTGCAACATGCTGTCTTCTTGTAACCTTACTGTCAATGTTTTGACAGTAACATTTATTCTTGCTGTCGAACTGATGTGAATTTGAGGCTTGAACATTTGAATGAACTTCTTCCAAGATACATACTTATTAAATTACAGCAATTACTTTGGTCACAAGAACATACTCTGGCTATGACAGTATGTTCTACTTAGCAAAAACTAAGTATGATAAAATCTAGTTAAGTTGTGTCTAAGCTATCACCCATAAATCTCAATAATCTCCCCCAATTTGTTTTTATGGACAGTAACAACAAATTTTCAATTAAAGCATGCTGAAAACTTAACTAACATAGATCATAATAGTTAAAACTTTATTTCTGATGAATGTGAAATGAGTTCTAGAACATATCCAAGCATTACGCATTACAAGGACAATGATCTAATTTCCAAAACAAGTTGCTTCTTTGGATTAAGCAGGTATAAAAGTTTACTTAACTTGTTATTGAGCTTTCTTTTTCATTATGACTTCTTCCTCTCTCTTGAGAGCTTCTTCCAATGCCTTCTTGAGACTTTCTACTAAGACTTTTTCTTCAGGAGATCTAGCATCATCTTCAATTTCATCAATGTACCCCTGAATGTTTTGGGAGACTATCCTTGATGCATCCTGAAATTCTAACCAAAGAACTTTATCTTTGACATAGGTTCTGAATTTTAGAATGCCTTCATCAACTTTGAATCTTCTACCAGGAAATGCATTCAGAGTTACTCTCCTTTTTCTGTCTAGTTTTGGGTCTTCATCTCTTCTTTGATCGAAGATCACCTCTAGTTCCCAAGCACATAGCATTTCTAGCTTGTGGAGTGATCCAACAACTTTCCAATACAGACTCTTCAAGATACTGGTCCTCAGTTTATGAAAGCTATCAACATAGATTTCTTCTTTCCCATCAATGATTCTGAGTGGGTTGTCCAGTACACAGGGCTGATAGTTTGGTTCTTCACTGTTCATCTTGTTCACTTTCTTGCAGTTTTCTTTCAATTGAGCTTCCAAATCTTCAGCAGTCTGTTTGGCAGACTTGGGTGGTTTGTCAGCAGTTTTGAATTCTTCTTCAGTAGTTATGAATGCTTCTGCTGCTTCATTAGCATACGTTTCTGCAGGTGTATAAGAGGACATTCTTTCTGCCCAGTCATACTTAGACGTAACCTCTCCCTCATCTTAACTCATACCCAAGTTGGCATCATCATGATTCCTTCAGTCACTATACTTCTCATAGAATTCAGCATACCTTTCAGCATAGTATTTCTGGATGTGTTCCATGGTTGGTTTAGAGACATTGCCATAACTTCCCATAAGCTCCACCATTCTTTCCAACACAAAGAATTTGACTCTGCGCTTCACTACTTCAGATGTCATTTTGAGGCTGTATCTGTCTAACATTGTTGACTCTATTATCATATTGAAATCCTTGTCAACATCCATCATTCTACTTCCATCTGTGTTTCAGATGGTGTATTTGGTTGCATTTTGCTTACTGTCATCCAGATCCAAGGAGACAAATTTGATGTTTCTTTCAGAAAATTCTTTCTGACATTCGAAGCTGTTTATTTCTCTTTGGCCAATGGGTCTTCTTCCTATTCCTGTGATCTTTTTCGTTCCTGAACAGATTGTTTTACCTCTCCTTGGAGTTGCAGCCCAGACCCTTGCCTTACTTTTCTTTCTGCTAGATTTGGGTGCCTTAGCATCTTTATCTTTGACAGCATCTTCATTCAAGCTCTTGGCAGTGCCTTCTTCAACTGTGTCCTCCATGACAATATCTTTCGTGACAATGTCATTTTTGACAGTATCTTCTTTGACAGCAATTTCAGTATTCTCGACAGCTTCTTTGTTGACAACATCCTTTTCAGCATTAAAGTAGTCAACTGCAAACCTTAAAATATTTGCTTCCAAGGCTTCAAGAATATCTGACTCTCCTTCATCAGTAACAACATTTTTCTTTTCAGTACTAGGAGCTTCTTCTTTTGCTTTCTCCTGAGTGTGATTTTCAACATTCTTAGCAGTTATTTTGTCACCACTCCCACCTTCAGGTGCACCAGATCCTCCACTTCCATCAAGCTCATCATCATCAAGAATGTCATCAAATATGCAGCTTCCATCTCTTTCACCTCTTTTGGCATTAGTTTCAAAAATTAATTTCTTTATTTGAGAGCTAACACTAGTACAAAACTGGTCTTTTACGTCGCCTCTTTTACGTGGCACATAAAGAAAGGCATCGTATATAATGCTTTATACGTCGCATTTTTAAAAGAGCGACGTATAATACTCTCATCTCTTTTCACCAAAAGTTAATGAATTTCCCTGACATCCTTAACTCTTTCCTTGGTAATCTTGGACTTGAGGATCTGCCTCAATACTATCATTACTGAATCAGTTCTCAACTTTGACTCTTTATCTAAGATCAGAAAACCAATTTTCTTTGCTCCTGCACTTGTGGTCATCCTGTAGCAAATACCATATGGATTATCAATCACTTCTGGAAGTTTGTCTTCAATTATCCTCTTGATCTGTGCCAACAGACTTTCATTAAAAGTTGTTGAGTTGGCCTTCACTTTTGTTGTTAAGGTATTTAGCACTCTTGCTTTCAAGATTTGCAGTAGCTGCATTGTGATGAATATTGAGATGCCAGTTTTCAGATATATATCAATTGCCCATCTTTTCTCCAAGTTAACTTTCACAAAGATACTTATTATTTTATCCTTCAGTATTGTTTACAGTTCGCTGTAAACTCCTCTTGCTTCTTTGATTGAGTTATCCACCAACATACTGAATTCTTCATCCTTGTTGTTCAAAGTACTCTCCATGTAGCTAACCATCATTGTTCCTGCATCATCTGGGCTATACTCACTTCCATCAAACCAGGTGGTTCCAGTTGTCAGATTTACATACTCAGGCATTTTATCTTTGCCTTTACCCAGTCTGTTTTACTCTTCCTTTTCTCTCCATAGTTTTTGCAGTGGAGTTTCCATGATTTCAGGAGTTGGCTCATTAATTTTCAGAGGAGGCAGTATTGGTCTTTCAGACTTTTAAGTTCTTTGAAGTTGCTCCATTACTTCTTTGGTTACCAATACTGGCTCACCATCCATTTCATGTTCAATTAAGTCACCATCTCCAGAGGCTTTCAACTCTTCACCAAAGTTTCTTTCTTTCTCTTGCTCTTGCTCCCCTTCACTCCCTTCTCCATCTTCAACTTGTACTTGCTCCCCCTCACTTCTTGACTCCCCCTTGCTTGTAGCTCCACCTTGTTTCTCCTTCTCTGCTATCTGCTCTGAGATATTTGGATCTACCACTTTATTCTAATCT
Source organism: Saposhnikovia divaricata (assembly GCA_036435485.1). Lineage (NCBI taxonomy): Eukaryota > Viridiplantae > Streptophyta > Magnoliopsida > Apiales > Apiaceae > Saposhnikovia > Saposhnikovia divaricata. The sequence continues at coordinate 86,366,192 of CM071594.1, forward strand.
ACCACTTTCTCCCCCTTAGTTAAGTTGACAGCACTAAGAGTGGCAAAAAATGATAGCAGAGCCTATTGAATCTCAGCAAAACCAGTAGCTACCATACTGGACAGATTATCAATCTTGGCTTCTATAGATGCACATCTGCCCTCAAGGGATTGCAACCTTGAATCAGCTTGTTTAGAAGGACTACCAGATCTTAACCTTTTTGGAGGCAAAGGAAAAGATTGGGGCAAGGAGGCTGTGGGGGTTCTCACACTCTCATTGTTTTTCTAAGTGATCTCATCACTCCTTACAAATGAACTCTCAAGGCCTAGAGCCTTATGTTGTGGGGCTCCCTCAAATTCACTCTGTATATGCTCAAGTCCCTCACCTTTTGCCAGCTCATTTGGTTGCCTCTCATTTTTATGCTCACCTCTCTTTTCTTTTATCTCTATTTTCTTTTTCTCTCTCCCACTCATCCTAGATGCATGTGTATGAGCAGTACTTACATGCATTTGAGCTGAAAAAGTAGAGTGTTCATGAAGGATACAAGTCCTTTGAAGCTTTCACCAGCATCTCCAGCGGTGAGAATGCCAGCAAAGTTTGTTTGAGAAGTAGATTGTTTGGGTGCCATTTTTGTGCTTTGGGTTTATAACTAGAGAGAGAGAGAGATTTAAGCTTTTGAAAGAAGAGTTCTGTAGATAGTTATGTGTTTATGTGATTGACAGTTGCTTATATGAGAATGGAAAACGTTTTACTGAAAAAGGGGAAAGTAACTTTGTGTCTTAACCCACTAAACAGTTACGTGGTGTCGTGGGTAGTTACTTTCTAGTGGTTGTAAATCGTGGAGGTAAAATTCCAATTATAAAGGTCCACTAACTTTGATAGTAACCTGTGCGCTAGAACAAATTCGTCAGTAACTTTGAGGGGGTGACAACATGTTTCACTTTACAGTAACATTGGCGCGAGAACGTGCTGTCACCATTAAGACATTTAGAGACAGTATCTTTTAAATTCTCTTGACAGAAACTTTTTCCTTGCTGTAAAGACATGTCGTGACAACAACTTTCCTTGCTGACAGCAATTTATGCGGAAATAATTTTTGTTATGAGTTTTAAATTGATTTTGTTCATTGCTTAAATTAAAATTACCAATTATCATTTAATCAATTTAGGCACATATTCATTAAAGTCACACATACACACATTGCATTAACCATCAGGTAAATATGTAAGAGATTCTAACAGAGAAAGTATGAACAGTAAAGAAGACGAAACGATTCTGTCATTAAAAAAAATTACAAATTTATTCATCATTAGAAACAAGTTCATACAGTTCCACATGAAATGTTTCATCTGTTATCCCATCTGCCTTTAGGCGTGCTTCGACACAACTCCTTCCAGGCTTCAAGGTCCTTCTCCACCTTCTCTCTAGCAGTTTTCTCCTCTTTGGCCTTCTCTTCCTCGAGTATTTCATCCATGACAGCGAAGAGTTTCTTTATCTCCTCATCGTGCCTAGGCTCACACCAGATAATGGGCTTCTGTTCTTCTCCATTCTTGTTCTCCATTATTATTCCTTATTCTCTTTCTTAAAGCGTGAGTGTGTTATGTGAAAAATGGTCTTTAGCCTCGAGTTTATTTATAGCACACTAAGTGACGTTTCAGTTTCCCATACGCTTTTTAATAAAGTATTTAGCTTTACAAGAAAAAGACTGACAATTAACCCGGTCATTTCAAATGACAAGACTAATTATCCTTAGCACCCGTGTATTTTAAGTTAATGTCACGTGACTACTAATTACATAAATTATGACAAACATGTAATTTTAATTTTAGCACAGTCATAGCAGACATGCTATCAAAGCAAGTAGCACATAAGACAGTAACTTCTCATGACAGCAACATTGAAGGCTACTGTCACGAGCTGCATTTAAGACATTGAAAATGTAAAAACTAGTAAGTTAACATACCAGATTTAGCATTCCCAATTCACTTACCAACCTGTTGAAGGTTGCTTCATCCAAAGGATTTGTGAAAATGTCTGCAAGTTGCTAATCTGTGGGGACATAAACCAGCTTTACAGTTCCCTTTTCAACATGCTCTCTAATGAAATGATGTCTAATATCAATGTGCTTTGTCCTGGAGAGTTGAACTGGATTATCTAAGATGGCTATGGCACTAGTGTTATCATAGTAGATAGGGATGTTGGATAACTCTAGACCATAATCCAATAGCTGATTTTTCATCCAAAGAATTTGTGCAGAGCAACTTCCAGCTGCAATATACTCAGCTTCTGCAGTTAATGTAGACACAGAATGCTGCTTCTTTCTAAACCATGACACTAATCTACCACCAAGGAATTGATAGCTACCTGTTGTGCTTTTTCTGTCAATCTTGCATCCAGCATAGTCTGAATCTGAATATCCAATCAGATTAAATCCAGCATCCTTAGGATACGAAAGACCTAAGTTTGGAGTGCCTTTCAGATACCTAAAAATTCTTTTGATGGCAATTAAATGTGACTCTTTTGGATCAGCCTGAAACCTTGCACAGAGATATGTAGCAAACATGATGTCTGGTCTGCTAGCAGTTAGATATAGCAAAGATCTAACCATGCCTCTGAAAGTGCTAGAGTCCAATTTCTTTCCTTTAGGATCTAAATCCAGTTTGGTTGCAGTAGAGATAGATGTCTTGGCAGGTGATGCATCTTCCAAATTGAACTTTTTCAGGAGTTCCTTGACATATTTAGCTTGACTTATGAGGATTCCATCATCCTTTTGATGAATTTGTAGACCTAGGAAGAATGACAGTTCTCCCATCATACTCATCTCATATTTATTTCTCATGAGAGATGAAAACTTTTCACACAGCTTTTCATTTGTAGAACCAAAGATTATGTCATCAACATATATCTGTACCAAAATGATGTCATTGCCTTGATGCTTTTAGAATAATGTCTTATCTACTACACCTCTTGTAAATTGATTCTCTATTAGAAAGGTAGAGAGAGTTTCATACCAAGCTTTGAGGGCTTGCTTCAATGCATAGAGTGCTTTGAACAGTTTGTAGACAAAGTCATACAACTTAACATCCTCAAATCCAGGTGCTTATTCAACATACACTTCTTCCTCTAGCTCTCCATTGAGAAATGCACTTTTGACATCCATTTGGAACACCTTGAAGTTACAGTGTGCAGCATAGGCTAGAAATATTCTAATGGCTTCAAGTCTGGCAACAGGTGCAAATGTTTCATCATAATCTATCCCTTCCTGTTGACATTAACCTTTAGCTACTAGCCTTGTTTTATTTCTTATCATATTTCCACTTTCATCCAATTTGTTTCTGAAAACCCACTTTGTGTCAACAACTGACTTCCCTTTTTGGTCTAGGGACTAGCTTCCATACATTGTTTATCTCAAATTGGTTATGCTCTTCTTGCATAGCTATCACCCAATCAGAATCCAACAATGCTTCATCAATTGTCTTTGGCTCAGTTTGAAATAGGAAACAGGAAAACATGTTGTCAGCAGAAACATTTCTCCTTGTCCTTACACCAGTAGTGGGATCACCAATAATTAAATTACTGGTATGATCTTTGTTCCACTTGGTGGTCCTTGGCAAGCTTTTATCTTGATCTGCTTAATCAGTTCCTCCTTGAGAGGTTGATTCTCCACCAGTGATATTTTCTCCTTCATGCTCTTCAATATCTCCAGACTCATTTTCATTGTAATGATTAGATGTTACTGTCTGAGATTGAGCTGAAGTTTGGTTAGCATCATTGGTGTTGACAGCATTTTTTCAAATTCAATAGTCTGAGTACAAGTAGGCTCTTCAGCAACAATTTCTTCTTCTTTCATGTAACCTTGATTTTCAAATCTAAGAGGCTACATTTGACCATCTTCTTGCAGTCCTGGAAACTTGGTCTCATAAAATGTGACATTCACACTTTCTTCAATGACTTTGTGATCTATGACATAGACTCTATAGGCAGTCCTTCCTAATCCATATCCCATGAAAATGCCTTCATGTGCTTTAGCATCAAACTTCCCTTTCTTTTCATGAGTGTCTATCATCATGAAGCACTTACTACCAAATACATGAAAGTATTTGACAGTAGGTTTCTTTCCTATCAGTAGATAGTAGGGAGTATTCCCATGAGTCTTGTTGATTAAGGTTCTGTTCTGTGTATAGCAAGCTGTGTTGATAGCTTCTACCCAGAAATATATTGGTAATTTTGCATCATTCAACATAGTTCTAGCAGCTTCAATAAAAATCCTGTTCTTTCTTTCTACCACACCATTTTTTTGTGGTGTTCTGGCAGCAGAGAATTGTTGCACAATACCTTCATCTTTGCAGAAATTCCCAAGAGTTGCATTTCTGAACTCAGTACCATTGTCACTTCTTAGAATTTGAACTTTTGCATTTGGAGTTCTGTCAAGAACCCTTATATGATCAATGATTTCTTGAGCTGCTTCATCCTTAGATTCCAAGAATTTTACCTAAGTGTACCTTGAGTAGTCATCCACCATTACCGGGGCATATCTCTTTTTGGCTGAGATTGAACATTTACTGGACCAAAAAGATCCATGTGAATTAACTTGAGTGGCTCAGTGCTGGTGTTCAATTGCTTTGACTTGTGCACAGATGTTCACACAAAATCATGCAAGCATACGCGGTCACAAGTAATATAAGATAAAGTTAAGTTCGTTCCCATAGAGATTGGTGTAATGCAGAATATGCACCTATACAACAATGTATGATTTCTATTCACTGCTAAGACAAGTATCAATTTTGAGTTTTGATTATCTAAATTAACTATTAAGCAATTTAACAATATTAAGATCTAATTAACTAACATGGTGTAAAACCGATTTACTAATGAAAGAATAAACATGGGATCCTAACTTCATTAAATACTTCGTCTAGAGTTGATGCCTTTTAATCAAAGTATGCGATGGTTATGATAACTGATCGGACAATACGAAACAAGTACACGATACCTGTCAGTATACCTATACCAAACTACTCATACATCCATAAAAGCGATAGAAGTTAAGCAGACACTAATTATTTTTAGACCCTATATGTCTATAAGATTTGAAAACATAACGGTTTAAGAACAAGTTATCCATTGAAATCACATAGGGCAGCGTAAGATGGTTAAAATTATACTACGAACCAGGATGTCATTACATTCATAAACCTATGCTAGCATGGCAAGTTCTAATCTTTATATTCACTGTCGCTTCAATAAAGATTAACAATTTAGATGTTAGCTACGCATCTAAAAACATTAAGTACAACCATACGAGGATATCACAATTCATCACACACAAATCTGTAAAGCAATCAAACTATTAAACTCCATAAATAATTCCGTTAGAATCCCATGACAACTATTAGTTCATAATCGAACGGCTCGTCATCATGGGATCTAGAGATTACATGATAACAAACAAAGTATGAATAAAAACAATAGTGCTAGAGTAATAGAGTTAAGAAAACAAATCCAAAATAACGAGGATCCAAAGTATCGCCTAAAAGAAGAATACAAAAGATGAAGTAGATCTAGATCTCCGTTGATTGTCACGATCTTCTGGGATCCTTCTCTAACTCGAATATCTTGTCTCTCTCTGTGTAAAAAACGTGTTCTTTCTGATGTCTAGATGTGTATTTATAGCCCCAGTGGCTTAATCAGCAAGAAAAATTAAAACATAATTAAAATTAGAAAACTGGAAATTTAAACCCGCACGCCCGCGCCCTGTTGCTGCACGCCCGCGCTCCTGACATGTCCACCCTGCGCGCCCGCGCTCCTGGCAAGCGCGCCCGTGACTCTGCCTTCTAGAATTTCCTGTTTTTCTTATTATTGCTTCATTTCTGCTCCGGTTCGCTTGCACCTTCCCGTTCTTCAATTCTTGAACTTAACTCCACCATATGAACATGCAAAAGTAACTCCCTACTTGAAGGTAGCATCCTTGCACAATCTCTCTAAAAACACATCAAAAACACCAAACAGTTGAGGCCAAGTTAATCAATTTAAGCCGATTCGAAGCGTTCCAAGTGGATATGAAATCCACTTATCAACAGATCTTTTCAATTTTCCCATTTGACAATCCTCACACAGTCCTTCTTGATAGAATTCCTGTTGAGGTAGTCCTCTCACCAATTCCTTCTTCATCAGTATATTCATGGTCTTGAAATTGAGATGGGAGAGTTTCTTGTGCCAAAGCATGTTGTCACTAACTATTGCCTTACTGTAGAAACAGTAAACCTTGTCTTTCTTAACATAGTTTAGGTCTGCAACAAACAAGCTTCCTTTTCTGACTCCTTTCAAAGAAAGGCTTCCATTCTTCTTGTGATAGATGTTGCAAACCATCATATCAAAATCAACCTTGAATCCTCTGTCACTGAATTGGCTGACACTGAGTATGTTGTGCTTCAATCCATCTACAAGAGCAATATCTTCAATAATAACATTTCCAATTTCTAGGCAGCCATATCCCACAGTGTAACCTTTGCTGTTGTCTCCAAAGGTTATGATTGGGCCAGCTTTCTTAACATAATGTGATAGCAGGGCTTTATCGCCTGTCATGTGTCTGGAACATCCACTGTCGATAATCCACATGACCTGTTTCTTTTTCTTGCCCTGTAAAATAGATGATATTTAATTTTCATCTGGTACCCAATCCTTGTTGGGTCCTGCAGAACATTGTCACATTTTATATCATCAACATTCACACTTGAATCAACACTTGAGTCTAATTTTTTGACTTTTTTAGCTACCCACTAAGTTTTAGAATAAGACTTGGTCTTTTTCTTAGTGGACACTACCTTTTTACCAACATTGGCAAGCTCAGAAGTCTCAACAGTTTGCATATAGGAGCATTTTTCAGTAGACAGAATAGGCATATTAAAACATGTACTCATGGCAGTGCTTTTGCATGGCATGCAGTCAATGTTATTACAAACATCCATTGTTCTTTGCATAATGGTGGTTCTATGTAAGTTACCATTAACCTTGGTCACATTAACCTTGTTCTCGATAGGTTTCTTACAAACATGTGTTAAGTGTTGGGAAGAGCCACAATTATTGCAAAGTTTCCTATGAGCATTCTTGACATGAGCATAACCATTTTTCTTATCAATTCCTAACTTGCCACTCCTATTCTTAGGCTTGTAGGCATTTGTGTTGACTGTATGTTTTAAAGCTGTTGTCGAGTTACCTTTGACAGTACATTTTATACCTGCTGTCTTGACAGTAGGTTTGGTGGTTGCTGTCATAGGTACTCTCTTGACAGTATCTTGAGCTAGTGGATCTAATGGACTGGTCTTAAGCAAAAGCACTTCATTCTCAGATTTTAGTGTTTCATTCTTGAAGGTAGTGTTTTTCGTAGTTCGTTCACAGGGAGGACTATCAATATTGATTCTGAGTAGATTATCTCTTATAATTTAGAAGTATGGACCAAAGGGGGTTTTGAGTTGGTTTTGGTGTTTTATCAAACACCTTGCATACAATAAATAAATTTCTACAAAAATACAACTAAGTTAATGGCAACTATCCAAATTTACCAACACAACACAATGAGTTAATTAGCAAGATATAGGGATATTCGACCCAAGGATAATGGCAACTCAAGCACTTCAACCCAACAAATAAGCAAAATTATATCCATCTCTACCTAACCAAGATAATTGGTGAAGCACACAATTACTTATATCTCTTCTAAAAACACTAATTTAGTGAAGCACATAAATTAGTTCTCTTGATACTAGCAACCATTAGTGAAGCACTACCAATTTAACCAAATCAAGGAATCAATCAAAGAGAGGTTAGGACAAACCCAAGGATGAGAAGCTCAACCTAGGTATTTGCACTTGAATTTTGTGGATTTAGGTACACTAAACCTTGTGCTACTATAATGAATGAACTAACAATTACGGATTAGCACAAACAATTAGCAACTGAAATTACAAGAAGAGCAAATTGAAGCAACTTACAAATCTCCAAGCAAAATCATAAACAATACATCACAAGCATTCAAGATAGAGTTAAATACATCTTACTTAAATTGAAGTGGGTTTTGTACAAGAATTCCTCCTTGAGCCAAATAAATGGAGTTAGTTATTCATAATCAATGCTAGATTATGAGTAATTGATGTTTCTCTAGAGCTAATATGAAGATGAAGTTAGATGTGTTAGAAGTGATATTAGGTTAAGAGAGAGGATGTTAGATAAGGTTGTGTTTGGTTACATCTCTTTTTAATACACAACAGGGGTCGTACGGCCTGTCGAACGGTCGTACAGCAGCCCGTACAGAAAAACTGCTCCTTTGAACGGCCTGTCGAACGGCCGTATAGCAGCCCGTTCAAGACAAAATCTTCAAGATATTACATTAAACACCTCCTAGCATTGCGAGCTTTCATCTTCTAACTTCCCTATTGAATAATCTTTGCTTTCATGCCCGAAACAATCCATCTTTTCAACAATTAAGCATGAGGCACTGAAAGATGAAAAACATAATTAATATCGATAAAACTACATTCGAAACGAACAAAAATGCAAGAGAATAAAAGACAAAACGTGTATAAAATACACATTATCAAATCTTCCCCCACTTAAACTTTGCTAGTCCCGAGAAAACTAAAATTAACATAACCATATACTCCTAACTAGTACCACTTCCGTAGGTGATCACGGTTGCATTTGGCATATGCAACAAGCCCTTGGAACCCCTAGGTAGCCCTAGTGGACGAGTGAGGTCTCGTGAGGGTTTATAGATGATGTACCCACAAAATCACAAAAGCCACTAACAAATAAGAAACTAACAATACCTACTAATTAAGCTACCTACTACAATCACATGTTTGAGTCGTCTACTTGTAACTAAAATCAAACATATAGAGCTATTCACCTTGTCATCCACTAAAACGAGCTAACAACCAATTCAAGAATCAAGATAACACACCTTGTGCAAAATGTAACCATGACATTAAAGCTAGAATGAATGCACTTCAATCGTGAACACTAGACAAGATTATCACAAAGCATACATGGCTTCGCATTAAGAAGATGAAATTGTAGGGTGAAAAATCTCACATCTCTCAATTATGTATCACACAAGTATGGGCTAGAGATTTCACTCAATTCCAAGTCAAAATGCATGTGCTCTACTTGACCTTGCATGTCCACCTAAATTCCTGATTGCACCAAAAACAAGGAATTCATAAAATGGGTTGTAATGAGGCTAGGGTGAAGGTGTGAAAATTTAAGTTCAAGGAAGGTGTAAAAGTCTTGCTAGTTGAGTCAAATGATGCTTGCTTTCTTCGTACACCAAATTCTCAAACAAAAGAAGATCTCCACTCATTTAAAATTACAAAACACAACCACATTTACCAAGAAACTTGAATCCAAATAAAGTACAAGATTTATTGTTTTTTTTACATACCCCTTTAAATTTATTTTTTTTAGCAAAGGGGATGCATTACATATATAATTATTACAAAGAAGTTTGACCACATCTAACATGTATATTACACTAGCTCCCACTTACAATATATAGCAATCTTCCTCTTCACAACATCTCCAAATTCTCATGCTCATCAATCAATTCTTTCCAAGACTCAACTAGCTCAACTAGGTCGAGAGTGAAGTATTTGGCTTTGACTCTTGTATAAAAGGAGAAAGTGACGAAGAAAAATATGGATATAAGCTTCAAAGGGGTAACTAGGGATTATTTTCATGGTTCACAAGCTAAAAAGGTCAAAAAGGTTATCCCAAATAGAATTTTCTTATTATGGTGCATCCATGAATAAAGGTTTAATGCAAGCCCTAGAGCAACAAACATACATAAAGATGGAGAAACACACAAGCAAAAAGAATCATCGTTCAAGGCCTCACAAGGTTTAAGTTGTAATAACATCTTCTCGATTTGATTCCATGCATTCTAAGAGATAATCGTCATGTTTACAATTTAATTACAACAATCTAGACTTTTCATACCATTTTAAGTGAGTGTGTGCAAAAAAAGTTGCATCAAACTTATAGATTCACATCAAATTGGTAATGCTAGGCACGAAATAGTAGCAAAACAAGACTACATGCTCACAATGTCTTAAATTTTACAAACAAGTATACAAGCTTTATGACTAAACTTGTTACTAAATGCAAACGAAACGGACATCAAAATAAACAATCCAAAATAAACAATCCTTCCCCCACTTAAAACATGGCATGTCCTCATGCATGACAATAAAAACGAAGTAGATATATGAGTGAAAGAGAACTCTCCTAAAAATAAATGACAAGGACCGGGAGCACCACTCATATTTGCCAAAATCCAACTCCGAAATTGCACGTCAAAAATTGAATAAATGCCACCAATCACAATCATCCCAACGAAAATAACCAACAAGCCAAATCCACACCCTACAAAGCCCTGCAATACACTAATTAAGGAAATAGAAATAATAAAAATATTATTTTTGTTTTTTTTAAAATAAAATAAAATAAAATAACTAACCAATTAATAATAAAATAGAAAAATCAAATAAAAATCAAATCAAATATAAAACCGAAATAATAATAAAAGAAAAAATCAAATTTAAAACTAAAATTAAAATAAAATAAAACATGTTAAATATAATTGATGTGTTTTAATCAGTGTTTAAGTGTTACAGGGAGTTATCAGAGTTTAGCTGGAAGCAGTCAGAGTTTGAGTAAACTCTGACAGATGGAAGCTCGACAGAGTTTGTCAAACTCTGTCTGGAGGAAGCGCGTCTACTGTTCAACAGTGATTGAAGATTAATTATGGAAGCGATATCTTTGAAGATTGGATAGCTATCAAAGAGATCTAGTTGACATAGGAGACGTGTGACAATCTGTAATTGATATCATTGTATAGCTGATTGTTAGGAATATCAATTAGAGATTGTATCGTAGCTGTATGGTATATAAATACAGATAGGTTAACCCTAGAAGGGAATTGATAACGAATTATCTTTATTGTAACCTAGCAGCTCTTTGTGATATTTTACATCACGAAGAGGGTTCGAAATACAAGAAGTTTTTTAAGTGCATAAACGCTTTTACTTGTTAATCTCTCATACAAAATTGATTATTAATTGTGTATTCGGCCTAACAAGTGGTATCAGAGCCAATCTATTACTTTATTACAGGTTAAGATCCAAACACAACAATAATCATGTCAGCAATTCCTCCACCAACACCTACTGTTTCTGAAAAGGCTCCTACTACTGTGAGTCGTTATGAACCAATCAGGGTTCCTATTCTGAGGCCATTAGAGTATGCTATGTGGAAGGTCAAGATGACTATGTTTCTGGAGGCTACAGATCCAGAATATCTTGACAGGATTTATGAAGGCCCTCACAATCCTACAAAGCTATCTGTTGCAGTTGCTGGTGAAGCAGCAAAAATGGTTCCAAAGGAAAAGAAGGACATGACTCCTGAAGATCTATCATCAATTGCTAAGGATGCAAAAGTTAGGCATTTACTGCATAGTGCTTTAGACAATGTTATGTCTAACAAAGTCATTAACAGCACCACTGCAAAAGAGATATGGGATGCTCTTGAAGTCAGGTGTCAAGGAACTGCAGCTATTAAGAAGAATAGGAGAAACATACTCACACAAGAGTATGAGCATTTTGAGGGTAAACCTGAAGAGACCATGACAGAAACATTTGATAGATTCTGTAAACTGATTAATGATCTGTCATTGGTCAACAAAGAGTATGATCTAGAAGACTCGAATCTCAAGTTTCTTCTTTCTCTACCTGAAAAGTGGGATGTGAAAACAACCACTATTAGAGACAACTATGATCTTGCTGAAACAGAGATTGATGAAATCTATGGACTGCTCAAAACTCATGAATTGGAAATGGAACAGAGAAACAGGAGATCAAGCAGGAAAGGAAAGTCTGTTGCTCTTAATGTTGAAGAGAAGCCTCAGAAGAAAGAGGCAACAAGAAGGAAAATGAAGGGAAAAGCTTTGGTCATACATTCAGAAAGTGAATCACCAAACTCTGATTATGATTCAAATTCTTCTGAATCATCTGACTCTGAGGATGATGAAGAAGAAATGAGGAAAATGGCTGTGTTAATGGTGAAGACTTTCAAGAAAATGGGCTTCAAGAATTTCAAGAAAGGAAAAAGGTTTTCTAGGGATTCAAATGAAGACAGGAAAAGCTACAGGAAGTCTGATAAGGATAAGTCTGAAATTCAATGCTACAAGTGTAAGGAGATGGGTCACTATGCTCCTGAGTGCAAGAAGGGTAAAACTGGAAAGGTACTCTACACTAAAGGCAGAGATTGGGCAGATACTTCAGATTCTGATGAAGAAGTGAACTATGCTCTCATGGCTACTACTGAATCAGAATCCTCTGAAAATCAGGTACCTCTAACTACCTATGCTTATAATATTGATGACATTGCACAATTAAGAATTTATCTCAAGTCATTGCATATAAGTTATAGGGATCAGACTTTAGAAAATGAGAGGATAAAAGCTGAAAATTCTGAACTTAAAGAAAGAAATAAACTTGTTGAAGAGAAACTTGAAAACATGCAACAAGTTCAGAAAGAGAGAGATGATGCTGTTTGCAAAGAACAGAATTTGCTTCAGAAGTATAAACAACTAGAGTCAGAGTTGGAGGAAGCAAATAATAAAATTAGGACTTGGACTAATTCTGGAAAGGACACTCAACAGATTTTTCAAACAGACACTGTTGGTCTAGGTTATAATGAGGGAGATGAACTTAGATTTCAAAATCAAGTTAAAGTCAGAACTAAATTTGTTCATGGAACCAGTAAATTTTTGTCTGAAAATGAAAAGGAAGCTGTCAAAAATAAACCAGTAAAAACTAGTGTTAAACAGGTTGATATCGGTTCAATGACAGATAAACAACTCAAACATAAACTGAAGGAGTTAAAATCTGTTGAGAAAAAGAAAGTGTCAAACAAGAACAGAAATGGAAAAGTAGGCATCACTTAAGGAAATAAACCAATGCTTGCTAGTTATGCTCCAAGAAAGACATGTCATAACTGTGGTAGTACTAACCATCTTGCAAATTTCTGCAAGAAAAATAAAAATATAAATTCTTTACCTGAAAAGTCTGAGGTAAAGAAGGATTTTGCTAGAACTAAGCCACAGACTTTATGCACACACTGTGGAAGCACCTGGCATTCCATTTATACTTTCAGAGAATACCATGCTATCTATCATAATTACTATGAACTGAAACCCAATCTGAAATGGGTTAAAGTTGATACTGCAAGTGTAAACACTGATACTGTTAGCTCAAACTCTGATAATGTTAATTCCGCTGCAAAAGCTAACAAAGTTAAGAATGCCAAAGGATCCAAGCAAGTCTGGATCCTTAAAACTAATCCTCAGTAATTGTTTGTGATTGCAGGGTAACAGGGAGGCAACCCTAGTCGTGGACAGTGGATGTTCAGGACACATGACTGGAAATAAAGCCCTGCTATCAGAATATGAGGAGAAGGATGGCCCAAAAGTTTCCTATGGTGATGGCAATATAAGAAGAACATTGGGATATGGCAATATTAATCTTGGAAATGTCATCATCAACAATGTAGCTCATGTCCCAGGACTCAAGCATGACTTGCTATCTGTGAGTCAAATCTGTGACAAGGGATATCATGTAGATTTTCAACCTGAATATTGTGAAGTTATCAGCAAATCTACAGGAAAGGTTGTTCTAGTTGGTCACAGGCAAAACAACATTTATGAAATCAAGCTTTTGATAGACTCTGTTGGAAAAGCTGTTTGCCTGTCTACAAGAATGTCTAGTGAAGAGAGTTGGAAGTGGCATAAGAAACTCTCACATTTGAACTTGAACAACATCAATGAATTGATCAGAAAGGATCTTGTAAGAGGACTCCCAAAGACCCTGTTAAATGTTGATGGCCTATGTGACTCATGTCAGAAGGCTAAACAAAGGAAGTCATCTTTCAAGAGCAAGACAGAATTTTCTATCACTGATCCCTATCATCTTCTGCATGTTGATCTCTTTGGTCCAGTAAATGTTATGTCTATTGCAAGAAAGAAATATGCTTTAGTCATTGTTGATGAATACACTAGATTCACTTGGGTGTATTTTCTAGCAAAGAAGGATGAAACTGCATCGACTCTGATGGAGCATGTGAAGCTTCTAGACAAAGGATCAAGCAACAAAGTCAGAATCATCAGAAGTGCTAATGGAACTGAGTTCAGAAATGCAACAATGGAAGAATTCTGCAAGGACAATGGAGTGAAACAAGAATTTTCAGCACCTGGTACACCACAACAAAATGGTGTAGTTGAAAGGAAAAATAGAACCTTAATTGAAGCTGCCAGAACTATGCTTGATGAAGCAAAATTGCCAACTTATTTCTGGGCAGAAGCTGTTCAAACTGCTTGTTTTACTCAAAATGTAACACTGATCAATAAGCATGGAAAGACACTGAAAGGCAGAGTGTGTAAACTTGTAACACTATAACTAATGTAACTCAAACTAAAGGAAAAGATACTTAACCAGAAGACAATCAAGAACAAGAAGTCACAAGAAATCAACACTAAATGAAGACAAGGTAATTGATACAATTCAACATGTTAACTATGATCAATCCAAGTAGAAATCATTGAGAGAAGTTCAATTCAAAGTTGTTCATGCCTCAGTGATTTGGAAAGCCAAGAATCAAGATCATAACTATCAGTATCAATAAGACCAATTGATTTCAAGTGAACAAGAAGGAAAGCAAATATTGGAAAGCCACATTTCTAATTGGATATGGTAATTTATTCAAGAAGCAAAAACCCTATTAAGACTAGTCACTTATGAACCAAACCGTTGCATCAAGTGTCAGGACATTGATAGCAAGTTTATGTCAGTAATAAAGATCCATATTCAAGAGCTTGGTGAAGAATAAAGAAGACATGAAGATATCACAAGTTCAAGATGTGCATTGAAGTTTCAAGTTGAAGACCAGAATATTTTCTAAGTACTAAATATTCTAGATGGCCAAGTAGAAGTTTCTAAGTAGAAGTTCTACTTAGAACTTCGAGATGGCTAAGTAGAAATTCTCAAGTAGAAGTTCTACTTAGAGTGCAGCTTCAACATGACACATGGCATCTTCTGATTGGCAGATTTCCAAGCTTTCAAGATAAGGCAAGATTTATGTGGACATCATTAGGCCACGTATATCTTAGTCTTTGAAGTCTACAGGACATAGATTACATGTAGTATAAATAGAAGTACTTGTGTAATGTTTTTAGTAAGAGAGCAATAGTTGAGAGAAACACAAGAAAAAGAGAGAGTGCATTCATAGAGCTTAGTATCATTCACTTCTCTCTGAAATTCTGTCATACTTTGTAATGAATGTTGTAGCAACCATTTCAAGTTATATATAAGACATATATTCCTTGAATCTGTGTGTTCATTTATTGCATCGTATTTATTGCTTCTCATATTCGAAAAGTTGTATTCACCCCCCCTCTACAACACATTTGGACCTAACAATTGGTATCAGATGTAACACCCTAGTCCCATATCGAGTAGATTTGGGACATTAGTTCTGTATATAAGCAAAAGTATTACTACTAATTGCACCAACAAATCATGATCTTTTGGGGGCCTGTGGTGGGCTTGTGGTTTACCCAAGTTGGTTGTATTTGGGCCAGTTTACTTTGGCTTATTTCGGATTCGGAACCGGGACTCGACCCGATTTTCGAAAAAGGCTCGGGATTTGACCCGGGTTGTCACATATGGTATCAGAGCCGACTCTCGAAAGCTTGATTCGTCAAGTTGGCGGAGGTGGGGACACGAAGGTTGGTGGTATTATCCCACAATGGACAGAGGTTCGGAGGTGGGGACACGAAACCAGCCGGTATTATCCCACAATGGCTAGAGAGGAACGATCTTGGACCTATGGGATATCCGTTCAGGCCTGACGAGGACGTCAGGAGTTTAAGTGGGGGAGTTTGTAACACCCTAGTCCCACATCGAGTAGATTTGGGACATTAGTTCTGTATATAAGCAAAAGTATTACTACTAATTGCACCAACAAATCATGATCTTTTGGGGGCCTGTGGTGGGCTTGTGGTTTACCCAAGTTGGTTGTATTTGGGCCAGTTTACTTTGGCTTATTTCAGATTCGGAACCGGGACTCGACCCGATTTTCGAAAAAGGCTCGGGATTTGACCCGGGTTGTCACATCAGAGCTATATGTTTAACATACAAAACATAGATCCTTGTGTTGAGTAGAAGAATCGTGAGTTTTCATTTTCTAGATCTACTTTTCATTTTCTCGAAAAGTGTGATTTAATTCGTTGGTAGTGAAAACTCATCTGAAAAATTATTTAAATACTCCAGGTGTGATTATTTAGCTTGGGTGTATTTTAACTAATTTTTGTGAATTTATCCGGGTTCGTTCATATTTGGTGTTCTTGAGTGTTCATCATCTGTTCTTATCAAAGAATACAACCCAACAACTTTTTGATCTCCTTTTCAAAAGTAAAAGAATAAAAAGGTGGTTTTGGACTTTTTGATTTGCTTTATTCGGCCGAAAGTATACAGACATACTCAGTACCTAGCATGTGGGTTAGGTGGGTTAGGTGAGTAAAGCATTCAAAGTCAAAAGGTGTTAAAGAGATAATATTGTTTATTCAATATTAAAGTAATCTGCAGAAAAATTATTCTAAGGACAAAAGTTCTACATAGAATTTCTACTTGAGAATTTCTACATAGAATTTCTACTTGAGAATTTCTACATAGAATTTCGACTTGGACAATTTCTACTTGGTGATTTCGACTTGAGCAAAATTTCTACTTAGAGAAATTTCGACTTAGGCAAAAGTTCTACATAAATATTCTACATAGCCTAGTCTTGGGTACTTAGAAACTTTTAGTGACCAGAATTGAGATGGCTCCTAAAAATGCGTTCAAGATCCCAATGTTCAACAAAGATCACTATGAAGAATGGGTTTTCAGAATGAGACTATATTTAGAGACTGTTAACCCTGAATATCTGGAAGTCCTTGACAAGGGTAAATTTGTTCCAATGGTGGTTATTCCTGCACATACGGAAGGAGGGGTGGTTATAGCACCTCGGTCTGAGCCTAAAAAGGCCTCGGAGTTTTCGGATGCTGACAAGGAACAAATAGCTTATGATACTGCCATACGACAAACCTTGATGGAATCTCTTGATCATGAAATGTTTAATATAGTCAAAGGTCTGACTACAGCGAAGAAGATTTGGGACAAGATAGAAGTTGTCATGGAAGGATCTGCAGAGGTAAGAAGCAACAAGACACTCATACTCAAGATGGAGTATGACACCTTTAGAATAAGGAAAGGAGAAGGCATAACAGATGTCTACCTACGATTCAGTCAGTTGGTATTGGATTTGAATCTGAGAGGTGTAACTCTCCCCATGGTTGAGACTAATATGAGATATCTGAGGAACCAGCCAAAAAGCATTGAACATAGGGTCTACGCAATAAGAGAAACCAGAGATTTGCATACAACTTCTCTGGAAGAATATTATGGAATATTAAAGACCTATGAGCTGGAAACACTTCAAGATCAAGCATGGGACAATGATTCAAAGGGAAAAGAAAGTGCATCAGGATTAGTTGCTGATGAGGAAGAGTCTAAGAAGGCAATGGTTGCAGCAAAGCCTAAATCATCACTTGCACCACATCAAGTTGATAATGATGACGAGTGCGCATCTGACAGTGATGATGACTACTACACCCAAGAAGAGCTGGACAACATGGACGATAGTGTCGTGGCATACATGGCAAGGAAGTTCAGCAACATGAGATTTAGAAAGAGCAACCGACCACAGAGAAAATCTTCATCTTATTATCGGGCTGCTAGGGGTGGTGGTAGTTCGTCAGGCTACAAAAGAAAAGGCAAGAATACCAGCTACAAATCTCCTTTGGATTTCAAAATGAAGTTCAAATGCTATAATTGTGGTGAAGCTGGACACTTTGCCTCGGACTGCAAAAAGCCTAAACAGACTTATCCAAAAGAGACATTTGAAGCTCTCAAAAGCAACTATGAAGCACTGTTGAAGGAAAGACATGGAAAACGAGCTTTATTGGTGACAGAAGGAAGAGCTTGGGATGATTCAGACGAGGAAGATGTTACTCATGTAGCAAACTTTGCCCTCATGGCTGAGACATCAGAGGAACCAAAGGTACCAGTTCTGACTCTTAAAGTAGAAATGTCTATTGATGATTATAAGGAACAGAACGGGGCTCTTAGTGAAGAGATCTATATGTTGTGCAAAAGCCTAGACTCTTCTCAAAAGGAACAGAAAACACTTGTTGCCAAATGCAGAATGCTTGAGGCAAAAGTGGAAGAGCTAGAGGCTGCTTGCACTGTAGATACTTCCCTAAGAGACTTTATTAAATCTCTAGAACACAAGCTCGTCCTTAAGGAAGAAGTAAAAGCATGTCTTAGGAACAATCTAGCTGAGTTAGAAACTAAATGCGAAGCTTACAAACTAGCTGCTAGTAAAGTGTATGTAGATAATGACACATTTAAGAGGATAACTGGAGTAGGTGTAGGACTTGATTATTCCGACCTTCCTAAGAAAGAAGGAAAGAGACCTATTGACCCTAGTTCCAGTGATCTTCAAAAGGAAACACCTAGAATTCTTAAATCGGCTGTCAAACCTATCTACAAACATCTTGTTCCTAGAATAGAAGAAGAAGAGACTGAATTGATAGCTAGATATGAGATTGAGATGGAAGATCGCCAGAAAGAACAACCTACAACTCCTATCAAACAAGTGAAAATCAATTTCCCTAGAGATGAATCTAGACTAGGATTAGGAGCTAAGGCTGTTAAGCAACAAGGAAAGAGAGAGAAAGGCATAAAAGAGGTTAAGGCTGAACGAATAAAGAAAGCATGTTATCATTGTAAATCTACTGAACATCTTTCTTATGCATGCAAAGCTAACATGAATGTTCCTGCTGCACATGCCATGCCTATCACACATACAATGAATAATCTTCATCAGAATCATGCACAGTGTGGTCAACCTAATTGTATGCCATGCACTTTTAACATCATGCAAACTTTTGTGCATTTAATGAATGCATCTAGCCAGTCATGCTCAAATACTATTGCTAGTTCAAATATCAAGAAAAAGTATGGGAGAGCCAAGACTGTCAGTCCTCCTAAATTTAGGAGTGACAAACCTTCTCCTAAGACTGACAAATCTGTCAAGTCTGAGAAAGGAAAGGAGATAGTCGAAAGCTCTAGTAATGTGAAGAAAAGTGCATCTCCTGTTGTTAAATCTGTTGATTCTCGATCTTATCGAAAAGCCGGGCCCAATCAAAGTTGGGTTCCGAAGAATGTCTAACCAATCTGTCATTGCAGGGCGTTAAGCAGAATAGAAATAAAGTCATATGGGTGCTAGACAGTGGAGCATCGAGGCATATGACTGGAAACAAGTCCCTGCTTACAGAGTTGGTTATGAAGGCTGGCCCTTATGTTACCTTTGGAGATGACAGCATAGGTGTGACTAAGGGATATGGCAAACTGAAAACTGGCAATGTCATCATTGAAGATATTTCCTATGTTGAGGGACTAAAGCACAATCTGTTGAGTATAAGTCAATTCTGTGACAAAGGTTACGAAATTGTCTTCAACAAGAAAGGTGTATCAATCACTCACATCAAGGAAGGCTCACTAGCTTTGAGAGGAGTTCGAAAGGCAGATCTTTTTGTTGCAGATATGGATTCAGCAAATCAGAATGAGGTCACCTGTTTCTACAGCAAAGCCTCGGATGATGAAAGCTGGTTATGGCACAAAAAGCTATCTCACTTAAACTTCAAAACGATGAATGCTCTCGCGAGGCGAGAACTGGTGAGAGATCTACCTCAAATGGAGTTCGCTCCGAAAGGACTCTGTGAAGCTTGTGAAATGGGAAAGTCGAAGCGAGCATCGCATAAAAGCAAAGAAATTTCTAGTATTACTGAGCCTTTACAACTTCTTCATATGGATTTGTTTGGCCCAGTGAATGTCCTATCTCTGTCTAGGAAAAGATATGCTTTGGTAATCGTGGATGACTTCTCCAAGTATACATGGGTATTGTTCGCAATGACGAAAGACGAAGTACCTTTCTTAATCATTGATCATATCACTCAAATTGAGAATGTTTCAACACTTACAGTGAAGACGATTAGATCAGACAATGGCACTGAATTCAAAAACGCAGTGCTGAATGACTTCTGTGTATCTAAAGGAATACGTCGTCAGTATTCAGCCCCGAGAACTCCACAGCAAAATGGAGTAGTTGAAAGGAAGAATAGAACTTTGGTTGAAGCAGCAAGAACTTTGTTGTATGATTCAAAACTTCCTTTGTATTTCTGGGCCGAAGCAGTGAGTACCGCTTGTTACACTCAAAATAGAACCTTGATTATAAAAGATAAAGAAAAGACACCATGTGAATTAATGAACAACAGAAGACAAACAATCAAATACTTTCATGTCTTCGGAGCAAAATGCTATGTGCTTATAGATGATGAAAATCTAGGCAAGTTTGCAGCAAAAGCTCGTGAAGGAATCTTTGTTGGTTACTCTACAGATGTGGTGGCAGCTTATAGAGTGTTCTTGGTGAATGATCGAAAAGTGACTGAAAGTTACAACGTTAGATTCGACGATTCCAAACTCTCATCAATTTCAAGAGATTCTAATGAACCTGAGTCCCTAAAATTTCAGAATCTGGACTTAGAAGATCTTGAAGATGAACCTGAGTTGGTTGTTCCATTAAATGTTCCAAGTGTACGTGAAGAACCTGAGTCTAGTGAACAAGCTAATTCTACAAGATCAGGAGAGACTTCTTCAGTACCAACCGGCAACAACTCAGGGGGAGTAAATAGCAGCTCAAGGACTACTGTTCAAGGCTCAAGCCGAGTTGATTCTAATTCTGTAGGAGCTGGCACTAACTCAGGGGGAGTTAGTGAAAATAATCAAAGTAGTCAGCACCCCAACTCAGAAAGTCAAGCTGAATCATCAAGACAATTTCCAGGTGAACGAGTATGGAATAGAGACCATCCGTTTGAGTTAATTATTGGTGATCCAGATGCTGGTGTGACCACTAGAAGATCTGCAAGAGCTGACATGGCTAATATCTCCTTATATTCTGGGTTCTTATCCAAGCTTGAACCTAAAGAAATAGAAGAAGCTCTTGGCGATGCTGATTGGGTGATTGCAATGCAAGAGGAACTCAATCAGTTTGAAAGGCAGAAAGTTTGGAAACTGGTACCCCGACCAAAGAACATATCCGTAATTGGAGCTAGGTGGGTATTCAGAAATAAACTGGATGAAAACGGACTTGTAACACGAAACAAGGCTCGTTTGGTTGCAAAAGGTTATTCTCAGCGAGAAGGAATTGATTATGATGAAACCTATGCACCAGTTGCAAGACTTGAGGCAGTCAGAATGTTCTTGGCATTTGCAGCACATAAGAACTTCAAAGTTTTCCAGATGGACGTGAAAAGTGCCTTCCTGAACGGAGAGTTAGAAGAAGAAGTGTATCTGGAACAGCCGCCTGGCTTCGTTGATCCTGAACATGCAGATTTTGCGTATCTACTCTTCAAATCTGTCTATGGCCTCAGGCAATCCCCAAGGCGATGGTATGAAACCCTATCCCTATTCTTAATTGAAAATGGTTTTGTTAGGGGAGTAATTGATAAAACATTGTTCTATAAAGTTGTGAGAAATGACTTAATACTTGTTCAAGTATATGTGGACGATATTATTTTTGGGTCATCAAATGAGCGCTTGTGCGAGAAATTTGCCAAGCTAATGCAAGAAAAATATGAGATGAGCATGATGGGAGAGCTGTCCTTCTTCCTTGGATTACAGATCAGTCAGAGAAAAGATGGTATCTTTATCTGTCAATCCAAGTACGTCAGAGATTTACTCAAGAAGTATAATCTAGAAGATGCATCAGCAGCTAAGACTCCCATGGCAACAGCCACGAAGCTTGATGAAGACAAATCAGGTAAATCAGTTGACATCACAAGCTATCGAGGTATGATTGGCTCACTCCTCTATTTAACTGCAAGTAGACCCGATATAATGTTCGCAACTTGTTTATGTGCAAGGTTCCAAGCGGATCCTAGAGAATCACATCTCGTAGCCGTCAAAAGAATTTTTAGGTATCTCAAGGGCACACCAAATCTAGGAATTTGGTACCCAAGAGATACAGGTTTTAATCTTATTGGCTATTCGGATTCAGACTATGCAGGTTGCAGGATTGATAGGAAAAGCACATCTGGTGCTTGCCAATTCTTCGGCAGAAGATTGGTGTCCTGGAAAAGTAAAAAGCAACATACAGTATCTACTTCTACTGCTGAAGCTGAGTACATTGCTGCTGGAAGCTGTGTAGCTCAAATACTGTGGATGAGGAACCAATTGAAGGATTATGGCATGGAGCACAAGAAAATTCCAATCATGTGTGACAACACAAGTGCCATTGCCATAACCAACAATCCTGTAGATCACTCAAGAACAAAGCACATCGACATCAGGTATCACCTCATAAGAGAACATGTCGAGGAGGGGACTGTGGAGCTACATTTTGTGCCCACAATGCAACAAATTGCAGATATATTCACCAAACCTCTTGATGAAGTAACATTCAATAGGTTGGTTGGTGAATTGGGAATGCTTAACACAAGTTAGTAAAGCCTTCTATCTGTAAAATCCATGTTTATGTTTGTATGTGCAAGCTAATCAATCATTATGTGCTTAGACTTTAAAATGCCTAATTAATGATTGTTATAGTTTGCATATAGTGTGATTTTGCATGAATTCATTGTGTTTTAAGTGTCTTTTATAGCACAAATCTGTAAATTTATGCTTGTTAAAATTGCATGATCATAGGGGGAGTTAAATTCATAATATTCTAAATATTGCATGATTTTTAGATGAATTTACCTATGAGTTTCATGTATTTAGAGGCCTTAGAATTAAAAAACTTCAAAATTTCGAGTTAGGTTCTATCTCGAAACTCATCTAGAAATTCGACTTGAATTTCGACTTAATCTGTCAGAGTGAAGTTTTTGAAAAATTCTAAGTCTGGGAAGAATTTCGAGTTGGCTATCTCGAAATTCGACTTAGAGTTCGAGTTCGAGTTACCAGTGTGCCTAGTTCTATCTTCAAAATATTCGAGATAAAGTCTATCTCGAATTTTATCTCAAAAGTTGAGATGAGGTTTCCATTAAGGGAATATTTTGAAAAGAACTGAGAATTAACTTCGAGTTAGTCTATCTCGAAACTTAACTTGAATTTCGACTTGATGTTCGAGATAGAGTTCTAAGTCTATCTCGAAACTCAACTCGAATTTCGACTTAATGTTCGAGATAGAATTCTCAGTTAAGCTAAAGGGAATTTTTCGAGTTAGACTCCTAACTCGAAACATATCTTGAATTACCCTGTACTTTTTGGTTCAAGGGGGTATTTTGGAAAGAATGAGATTAACTTCGAGTTAGTCTATCTCGAAACTCAACTCAAATTTCGACTTGATGTTCGAGATAGAGCTCTTAGTCTATCTCGAAACTCAACTCGAATTTCGACTTGATGTTCGAGATAGACTTCTAACTCTAAAAGTATCTTGAATTTCCTTGTCTTTCTTAGAAGGGAAATTTCCAAGTTTACTACAAATCAGTATTGTTCAAGATAGCTTTTCCCTATAGTTTTTGCTGTAAAATTGGTTAAAGTGCTTATTTGTGCTTAATTGTTCGAGTTAACTTCTATCTCGAACTTTATCTCGAAGTTCGACTTGATGTTCGAGATAGAGATGTTCGAGATAGAAATGTTCGAGATAGAGTTCGACTTAGATGTTCCCTGTATGGACTTGGTAATTTTCACTCTTTTTAACAGGGACATTTTTGTCATTTCACATTCATCTATATATACATCTCTAACTCGATGCCTAATTCACTTTACCTAATTTCATTTTCACAGCAGCCGTTTCACAAAAACAGTGCGATTTCACAGACTTCATACAATTAACCCGTGTTTTTGTGATTAAACTCATACTAATCACGAATTACTGCCAATTTTTTGACTGTTAATCACTGTGTATCATTAATCATTGTGATACTGTGTTTTGTAACCGCATATACACGCGCATATACATACACACAAACATCAAGTTTTGTGTATCTGTTCAAAACACGAATTCATATTCTACACATATACACACGATTTCACTGATAAACACACGAATATTCATCTTTGTTGAATATTCAGATCTAGTCATTGGCTGTTCATATTCTGTAGTTTAAATTTTCAGACTATCTTTTGATATTCTTGAAAAATTAAAAGGAATAAAACTGATTAATTCGTAAATTATTTGTTTTTCTCAATTAAAATAAAAAATTCACATCTTTTAAAGAAAAACATTTAATTAAAATGGCTCACCAATTTTCACTTGCTAAAAACAATTTTTATAATATTTCTACGGAAATTGGTGATCAACTCCCGCGGTTTAAGTTTTGGATACGATTTCTCAATTTGTACTCCAAAGCTAGCCATGCTTTTACTGCTAAACCTACACTAGTACATGATGCTTTACAGCAATTATGGACTAGTGCGGTTACTTTTGGGAGCAAATCAACCCCCTTAGGTTTCAGGTTTACCTTAGCGGGTCAGGAATATGAGGTGACCGAAGAAATTGTCAACAGGGTTCTGGGATTTCCAATTAAAGATGCCTATGATCCAGAACCTACTGCTGCAGAACGCCTCAGATTCTTTGAAGAAATTGGATGTTATCCTCCAAAAGGCCCAATCACGGGAAATATCCAAAAACAATTCTTCCATGTGGAATGGAATTACTTTTTCGAGGCCATCACACGATGCTTTCGGGCACGCGAAAAAGATTTTCATCAAATTCCAATTCCAATGCAAACCTTTGCAGTTGCCCTAGCAAGAGAACTGGATATAAACTATGGACGCATAGTTCTCTCTAAAATAGTGGGCTTAATGGGATCTCCTGAAAGCAGAGACCTCACTACCACTGATGTCGTCTGCTGGTTTCCTCGGTTTCTTCAAATGCTGATCAATGACTTAATACCGAAGGATGCTCTTGCTGTTAGACAGGGATTTGCCAGAAGCCCAACATCTGCATCGCTAGGGATGGGCACTAAGTCACTTTCAACCATTGCTAATCAGGATAAACATCAAGGTAAACCTAGGTCAATTCCTGAAAATATTCAAATGTGGCTTAGATATGATGCAGGAGTTACCAATTTGGAGGCATCATCACAAGTTTCATCACATGCTCAAAATCCATCTGTTCATGCTGAGGCATTTGATGAGATTCCTGATGAGGAAAGCGGTGATGCACAAGGTAATCAATCAGGTTATCTCTCCCTACATACTATTCATTCCTCCTCCTATGTATCTGATTCCGCGACCCAAGAGACTGCTAACCCGCAGGATCTATCCCAGGGTGAGAGCCATATTTCTGACTCTGAGTCTGATACACATTCCTATTCTCTATCACCCTTGTTAACGGAAGTCAGAAAGCCAGCACCTGTATATGTAGAAGATGATGAGGAGAATGAACCCGAAGAGCAGCAACTTATTCGAAAGAAAGCCAAACTTTTCCACGCTGCTACTTCACAACCACAGTCAAACCCTAGCGTGTCACACGCAACCACTCCACCTCACGCGAGTGGTTCACCCCTTGAACAATCTGCACATAGGGATTTTGATTTTGGTGACGATGATGTACCTCTTGAAGATACTGTTGCTTCAAGAGGACATGAAGTCTTAAGAACTTCAGCCGTACCTTCACCGGTACGTACTGATGCTGCAAAGAGGATCGGTTCTGATGTTGTACAAGAACACTTTGCAGCCTCTCAGCCTGAGATTCCAACTCAGGAACAAACAGAATTTGATCCCATAACTGTCAACAACATTTCTTATCAATTTTCTGCAGGTACTGCTTCATTAGTTGGATCAATCATTGAAGACATACACGAGCGTGAGAAAGGGAGTGTGTGTGAGAGGTTAGGGAGAGAGGGACCTTCATTTTCAAGGCCCGAAACCGAGCGTCAAATACCAACAGAACGAGTATTAGAGCGAGGTCACCTAAACCAAACACCGTCCCTTAACATTGAAAATCTTGATACGCGTATGACTTCTATGGAAAATCAGATGAAGCAGTTTGGACAGACGATGGGGCAGTTTGGGATGAACATTGGAAACAACCAAAGGGCTCTAGACGACTACGCAGCAAGAATGGCAAGTCAAGCTACAGCTTTTGATGATTTGACAAATAAGGTCAATGACTTGGGCCATGCTGGTGGTGTCTTGGGAAGCACTCTCAATGAGAGGATGGGGGCATTGGAGTCTACAATGCATACAATGGCTGTGGAGATCAGTAGAATGATGTTCGCAGTCAGGAGTTTTGTGCCCCCGGAGTGTTTCGAGTCGCAACAACCTCCCCCCGATGCTGGTGCAGGTGGTGCTAGTGGAGCGGGAGCCTCTGGTTCTGGTTTTGGAGGTTCCTATGCAGCTGGTGGATCTGAAGACCAAGGTGGAGCTCAGGATAACTCACCTAAGGGGGAGAGTGGAAAGGAGACGAGATAGCAGGCAGTTCACATCGAAGAAATTGAAGAACCCGCTGATCTTGTCAAGGAACCAGAAGTTGAGCCGTCTGTTGATGAAGAGGCTCTGAGGATGAGAAAGGGTAAGGCAGTAATGGTTGATGAACCATTTGTTGACCTGAGTCATCAGGAAACAGTACAGGAGGTACTTGACTCAGATTCTGACATGGAAGACGTACCGTTGGCACACGCTATAAAAATATCTTTGAAGGAACAAGGTGGAGGTGCTGGGATGTCTTCCGGAATGCCTGAAGAATTTCCTGTTGATGAGGAAACCCTTAAAGCTCAACAGTTAGCCTTGGAACAAGCTCAGTTCCATAAAATGAAGATGATGCAAGAACGTGCTGCCTTCCTAGAAAAGAAAGTGGAGCTACAAGGGAAGCAGTATGTTTATGAGCTTGCAAGGCTAGCTGATCCTCAAGTTGATCTGGACAAACGAAGGATAGGGAAGAAATGGGATGAAGCAAGGAAGATAATGATGGGACCCTGTGTGAAAGGAGTTCATAACAAGGATGCAGATGATCTGTTCTACAACTTGAATTTGCAGAATCCAATGACTGGGGACTATATAAATGCTTTGAAGAGATTAATTTCTAAAGTCAGGGTTGGATACAATGCAAATATTAAGGAGTGGCAGGTTATCTTGTCTTTGGTAGAAGGAGTCCCAACATCTTTCTTATATGTGGATGACCAATTCATAATGAGAAGATCTGCGTCAGAGTTGTTCTTGCTAACGACTAAAATTCAATACTCTCAATCTGAGGAGCTAAGCATTCTGTACAGGGATCAGTTAATGCAGCTAGCAGAGGACAAGGGTCCAGAATTCTCAGCATATCCAAATTTTGTCCGGATGGTAGTTGACGGAAAGATGAAGAGGGTTAGCATGGAGGAAAATGATCTAATGGAGCTTTCAGTAGAATCTCTCAAAGCTGTCTGTAGACAAATGATGAGTAAGGGATTCGCTTCTGAGCTTAAAGATAAATTCGTGAAGATCATTGAAAGAGTTATATTCAAGAAGAGCAATGAGGTGTGGAAGTGTGATGTCATTGCTCCAAAACCTCTTGATGACGTGAAGATTGAGCCGGAGCTGATAGAGAAGAAATGGAATATTCTTCAAGCCATGAAGAATGTAGATGAAGCTCTGACTCTTCCTTCTGGAGCACTAGAACAAGGAGAAATAAGGGAGGCTATTGGTGTTCCAGGAAGTGAAAGTGTATACTGGATACATGCTTATGTTGAAGATACAACTGATGCCTTAGTATTCATAGATGCAGACCAGAATCAAACAATCTTGCATATGAGTAGACAATGGCTGCTACGGACTCAAGATGCTGCATTTCTGGAGAGAGTTTTATATATATTCAAATGGGGCGAAGTGGAAGATAAGTTTGTTGAAGAAAAGCAGAGACTCATGAGTTACCTGTCTGAAGTAGTAGTGGAAAAGAAGCGAATGGAGCGAGATGCGGCTAGTGTCCACAATACTAACCGTGTCAAGGGCTACCCCAAGATGATCTACTGTCAGTTTAAAGCTGATAAAACACATTGGAAATCTCAGCTCATAATGAAGAACTTTGAGGATATTCCAAAGATCAGGACTACTCAGGAGGTGGACAAACTCAGAAGGCTTTTCAAACATCCTTATCCAGAGCCCAAGAACCCTCTAGAAATGGAAGCTGTAAGTCTGTTGAATGCTAGGTGGAAGCAGCTTAAAGATCCAGTGTACAAGAAAGAACAGCAGCAGAAGGAGAAGCGCAAAAGGCAGAAAGAAGAGAGAGACCAAGCTGCTGAAGCTAGAAAGAGGAAACGGAATTAGGGTTAAAGGTCAGAGTGGTGTGAACTTGAAGTTGGAAAAACTTCATGTCTTTCGGTTGCTTTAACTCACTTGAGGAAAATTCACCTTAGAGTGAATCCAATAAGGTGATACAAGTTTAACTAAAAGATATGAAATAATCCAGGTGATAGGAATCACTCAAATGATCTTTAATTCAAAGTTCGAATTCTGTTTCTAGTTTAAGTTCTTTGTATTGTTTTCATGTAAATTTCAATTGTAAATTATTCAAGACTGTAATGTTAATTATCTTTTCTCGTCTCATTGTTTAGTTGAGTTATCCTTCATTAATTTGAATGTCATTGTTAGACAATCAAATTGGGGGAGATTGAAAGGCAGAGTGTGTAAACTTGTAACACTATAACTAATGTAACTCAAACTAAAGGAAAAGATACTTAACCAGAAGACAATCAAGAACAAGAAGTCACAAGAAATCAACACTAAATGAAGACAAGGTAATTGATACAATTCAACATGTTAACTATGATCAATCCAAGAAGAAATCATTGAGAGAAGTTCAAGTCAAAGTTGTTCATGCCTCAGTGATTTGGAAAGCCAAGAATCAAGATCATAACTATCAGTATCAATAAGACCAATTGATTTCAAGTGAACAAGAAGGAAAGCAAATATTGGAAAGCCACATTTCTAATTGGATATGGTAATTTATTCAAGAAGCAAAAACCCTATCAAGACTAGTCACTTATGAACCAGACCGTTGCATCAAGTGTCAGGACATTGATAGCAAGTTTATGTCAGTAATAAAGATCCATATTCAAGAGCTTGGTGAAGAATAAAGAAGACATGAAGATATCACAAGTTCAAGATGTGCATTGAAGTTTCAAGTTGAAGACCAGAACATTTTCTAAGTACTAAATATTCTAGATGGCCAAGTAGAAGTTTCTAAGTAGAAGTTCTACTTAGAACTTCGAGATGGCTAAGTAGAAATTCTCAAGTAGAAGTTCTACTTAGAGTGCAGCTTCAACATGACACATGGCATCTTCTGATTGGCAGATTTCCAAGCTTTCAAGATAAGGCAAGATTTATGTGGACATCATTGGGCCACGTATATCTTAGTCTTTGAAGTCTACAGGACATAGATTACATGTAGTATAAATAGAAGTACTTGTGTAATGTTTTTAGTAAGAGAGCAATAGTTGAGAGAAACACAAGAAAAAGAGAGAGTGCATTCACAGAGCTTAGTATCATTCACTTCTCTCTGAACTTCTGTCATACTTTGTAATGAATGTTGTAGCAACCATTTCAAGTTATATATAAGACATATATTCCTTGAATCTGTGTGTTCATTTATTGCATCGTATTTATTGCTTCTCATATTCGAAAAGTTGTATTCAACCCCCCTCTACAACACATTTGGACCTAACAGACACCATATGAGATGGTGAAGAAAAAGAAGCCTAACCTGAAATACTTTCATATTTTCGGGTGCAAATGTTTTGTTTTGAAGACTCATCCAGAACAGTTGACCAAGTTTGAGCTAAAGGCAGATGAAGGAATTTTTGTTGGCTATCCACTGTCAACAAAGGCATTCAGAGTTTACAATCTGAGAACTAAAGTGATCATGGAATCTATACATGTTTCTTTTGATGATAAAAAGATAACTGGACTTGAAGACAAAGATGAATATGATCAACTGAACTTTGAAAATGAAGTTTTAAACTCTGATGAAGGAAACTCTGATGAAACAATTCTGACAGACTCTGTTGAAACAAACTCTGAACCTCTACTGGTAAATTCTGGAGAAACTTCTCAGTCACAACAAAGGGAAGAACCAGTTGAGGGGGAGCATGATCAAGATGAAGACTCAAACACTGATACTGAGTCACCTGAAAAATCTGGATCAAACTCTGATGCTTCAAACTCTGAAAATTCAAATTCTGACTCTGGGCAGTCAAGTTCAGGGGGAGTCTCAGAAAACGAAGATAGATCACAACAAAATCAGGAGAGCATGGATCAAGGGGGAGGATCACATGCTGATAGAAGTCATTTGCCTTCTGCTAGGAAATGGACTAAATCACATACACCTGATTTGATAATTGGTGATCCAGATGCAAAAGTAAAGACAAGAAGTGCTACTGCAAGTGAATGTCTGTTTCATGCATTCTTGTCTAAAAATGAACCAAAGAAAGTGGAAGAAGCTCTTCAAGATGTAGACTGGATAACAGCAATGCAGGAAGAGTTAAAAGAATTTGAAAGGAATGAAGTTTGGACCCTTGTACCAAAGCCAAAGAACAGATCTATTGTTGGTACTAAATGGGTTTTCCGAAACAAGACTGACAGTGAAGGTGTTATCACAAGGAACAAGGCTAGACTTGTAGCAAAAGGCTCTTCACAGCAGGAAGGAATAGACTATGATGAAACATTTGCTCCAGTTGCAAGATTGGAGGCAATCAGAATTTTTCTAGCATATGCCTCTCACAAGAAATTCAAAGTGTTTCAGATGGATGTGAAAAGTGCTTTTCTGAATGGAAAGCTTGAAGAAGAAGTGTTTGTTGAACAACCACCAGGATTTGTGGACCCCAAATATCCAGATTATGTCTACAGGCTAGATAAGGCACTATATGGACTTAAGCAGGCACCAAGAGCATGGTATGAGACACTTCCTCAGTTTCTTCTAGAAAGTGGATTCAACAGAGGAACAATTGACAAAACTCTGTTTTATTTCAATCAAGGAAGTGACCTCCTTTTAGTTCAAATTTATGTTGATGACATCATCTTTGGGTCTACTAATGACAAACTCTGTAAGAAGTTTGCCAAGGTCATGCAGTCCAGATATCAAATGAGCATGATGGGAGAGCTTAGTTACTTTCTAGGCCTACAGGTGAAACAAACAGATGATGGAATTTTCATTAATCAAGAAAAATATACCAGAAATCTTCTCAAGAAATTTGGTATGCTTGACTGTTCATCTACATCAACTCCCATGGCAACAGCAACTAAATTGGACAAAGACACAGGAGTTTCAGTGGATATGACAAACTACAGGGGCATGATAGGATCTCTTCTATACTTGACAGCTAGTAGGCCTGACATCATGTATGCAACCTGTCTTTGTGCAAGGTTTCAGGCAGATCCTAGAGAGCCACATCTGACAGCTGTGAAAAGAATCTTCAAGTATCTCAAGGGCACCATATCATTAGGTCTGTGGTACCCCAGAGAATCAGATTTCAAGCTACTTGGGTATTCTGATGCAGACTTTGCAGGCTGCAAGGTAGACAGAAAGAGCACTAGTGGAAGTTGTCAATTTCTTGGTGACAGACTTGTTTCCTGGTACAGCAAGAAACAGAAATCAATCTCCACATCTACAGCTGAAGCAGAGTATATTGCAGCTGGTAGCTGTTGTGCACAGATCTTATGGATGAAGAATCAATTGCTGGATTATGGATTGAGGTACAGTAATATCCCTATTTACTGTGATAATCAAAGTGCTATTGCTATGACAGGTAATCCAGTACAGCATTCAATGACCAAGCACATCAGCATAAGGTACCACTTCATCAGAGAACACGTGGAAGAAGGAAATATTGAACTACATTTTGTATCTACAGAACAACAGTTTGCAGATATCTTCACTAAACCATTGAGTGAAGCTACATTTACAAGACTGGTCAATGAACTAGGAATTGTCTCTGGTTCTGACTAGAAATGTTGGTTAGATTCAAACTTTACTTATGTGATGTATTAATCATATTTCCTGATTGGTTAAATGCTAAGTGAACTCTGTTGATTAAACTCTGTTATGCATACTCTGTTAAACTCTGTCAGCATGTCTGTATGTCATACACTGTTAATAAGTTTGATAAACTCTGTGAACTCTGAGTTGAGTTTTGTCTGAATGAAAACACCAATGAAGAAATATGTATGAAGCATGATTCTCAGCAATTAATCATGAATCTTTCTGAGTTATTGTGATCTAATCTTAAATTGTGCAGAAAGTTAACACAGCATGATATTGGCTCATATTTATAGCATCTCTTAGTTTATTTTGTCCTAAACTCTGAGTCTATAAATACTGTGTGCATTACCTTTCATGAAAAACTACTGATGTTGATGAACTCTAAACTCTGTTAGTTATACTCTGATAGAATAAAATGTTTACTGCAATACCCCAAAGAAAATGTATATAGGTTGTTATACTCCTTTGAGATTATGTTGGATACTAGGATGACCCAGGAACCTATTGGTATATAATATGTGCTAAAATTCTCTGATTTTTGGTGACTAGTTAAATACTAGGATGACCCAGAACTTATCAAAATGATAAGGGCTAAAATTTTTGAATTTTTGGTGACTGGTTCCAACCTCTGATTACTGGAATGAAAATTAAAAAAAATGAATAAAAAAAATGAAAATGAAAAAAAAATGATGAAAATGAAAAAAAAAAATGTATATAAAGGGGGTATAAAATAAAAATTACTGTATAAAGTTCGATTACTTCAGAGTTTAGCTTTCATCATACAGTCAGTGTTTACTATGACAGTTTGTGCATCCAGTGTTTATTGATTTACTTTATGGATTTTATGAAAAATTAGATGCTCTAAAAATTGACTTAGTAAACTCTGCTTCACACACACAAATATTCACAACTGTGCAATTTATGAAAGGGTTTCGGTGATAAAGTTGGAGAATTGACAAACGCTGTTGATTCGTGATTTGTACTCTAAGGTAAATTTTCACTTGGACAATTTGAAAGTCTTGGAGTAAGTAGGGTTTTTGACAACTGTTAATCAGTGGATAGTTGATGAATGTGTTCTTTATATGATTACTTTAATTAGTTTTCATATTCACTTCTTGATTTATTTTCTTGAAGAACAGTTCATAAAACATAAATAACAGTTGCAGAACACAATGAATATGATTAGAGAAACAAAATTTTCATTGATAATAAGAAAGAGATTACAAGCAAATATTACATCTTTTTGTTCTCTCTATCTGCTAATCTATTCAACAGGACAGTAAAAGGTCCGTCCACACCACTCCATTGTTAGCAAAAATTCTCAGATCCCATCTTTGCCACTTTATTTGGGTGGAAGTTGAAGGGATAAGGTTATTTTTGCTGACATATTCATTAACAATGGTTGGTGGTGTTGGATGAGGATGCCTTCGAGGAGAGCCATGCCAATGTTGCTTGGAGGGCAGCATCGATGTCGATCACCCTTGCAGGTTTCTCTCTCTCGAGCTCTTCCAGACCAGCATCCATTTGCAGCCACAGCGTCTCAAGCTGCCTTTCCCACTCAAACGCTTCAAATTCTTCACGCGTATAGCTGAAGATGTCCCTATTCTCGACAAGATGAAGGTTTTTTTCTTTGATGGTAAGGTTGACAATTGTTTTTTCAAGAGTATTTGGTTTGAAGGGTTTGTGAT
This sequence comes from Saposhnikovia divaricata, assembly GCA_036435485.1. Taxonomy (NCBI): domain Eukaryota; kingdom Viridiplantae; phylum Streptophyta; class Magnoliopsida; order Apiales; family Apiaceae; genus Saposhnikovia; species Saposhnikovia divaricata. Next base: position 86,400,031 of record CM071594.1, read on the forward strand.
TTTACAGGGGAGACTGAAAGGTTAAAGGTTTAATGAAATAATCTGAGCAAGTCTCTAGGCCTTAAATAGAGATGGGTAAGAACGAAGTTCTTAGTCGCTTCGTATTCTGGTTATTAAAGGCAACAGGTAAACGCTTCAAATTCTGGTTTTACTTGGGTCCAGATATTTTTAAAAGAGTATTATTTGATTTTTGTTTAAATCAAATATTTTAATGTTTTAATTTTTAATATACTCTTCTTAAAAATAAGCGCACGTGACCCACTCGCCCCTTTAATGTGTCCCACTTACCTATTATCGTGTCCCACTACACATTAATCAAGGAACTGATTGAGTGTTTGTTACATAAGAGATTGAGTTTTTCATTACTTTAATCACTTTTGTGTCCAAACGATTTTGCTTTATTCTTACATCTCACAGTTTTCTTATTTTTTTCTCTTGGGCACTCACGCAAAGACCTTTTCTACATACATATCTCTTGGAAATTCTTGCAAATTTCTTAACTCAATGGCATCTAAAGCATTCACTGCTCTTGGTTTACGGTTTGTTCCTAACAACTATGAAGCTCCACTCTATCATCAACGCGTTCCAGAACCGTTTCATCTCATGCAGAACTTCTTGAGGGATTTAGAGATTGGACAGGCTTCTGAAGCTGTGGCATCTCATACTGAGTTAATATCTGATGCTCACCAAACTGTTGAAGAAGGTGAAGAAATTGATCAGGCAACCAAAGTCACTTCTCAGTCAATGCCTGTTGCTGAGCCTGAGCAACATGGAGAAAATCTTGACAAGCCTACAGAAGAAATTGCTAAACCTATGGCTGAAGATGAACCAGTTAAAGCTACAAGTGTTGAAGCTGAAGGTGACAGTAGTGCAAACTCTGATGCTTCTCTGAGTGCACCAGTACAAACTGACAATAAACATACACCTTTTCCTCAACCTTGTACTTCTCATGAAGTTGAGAGAGCACAATTTGCCAAGAATGCTGCTGAATGGTACAAAGAAGATTGTATTTTTCCACAAGGAAGAGCAGCTAAGTTTGTTAAGCAAAGTGCTGATACTATCTCCAATCCAGAGATTCTTTCTTGCTTGAAAGCAACTATAGTTCAAGTTAAAACTCTGGATAGACGATTTGATGATACTAATTTGGCAATCACTGCTTTGCGAAATGAGGTTGTAGCTAGAGAGATGAAAATGGAAAGAGATTCGAAACTAGTGACTACAAAATTCTCTAAAGCTCAAGACAATCTCTTTGCCAGGCTGACTAAAGTTGAAGAGAACCAGTCTGACTTATCTGCTAAAATTGATTCTATTGCTACCTCCCTGGAGTTAATTACTTCTATCCTTATGCCTGATGATGTCAAAAAGGGGGAGAGAGTTGTCAGAAGGGATAGTGCTGGAGATGGAGGGGCAAGTAACAAAGGAAAGAAAAAGGCTGAAGAGGTTCAAACTCTGAGAACTAGCAAGTCATCAGTTACAACTCAAGCTAAAAGGCATTGAAGGTGAAAGTTCATAGAAGAAAGTTACAACTTCTGTTGCATCACAAGCAATGATCATACCTTTACACTCTTCACAGTTGAAATCTGTTTTTGGAAAAGGAACAATTCATGATCCAAATGTGTTATCTGGAGTCTCAATGAATGTTTCTGATGGAAAAGCTTTATTTAGCAAGGTTGGTAATAATAAGGGTGGACTAGGTTCACAGAGAGACAAAAGGCAATATACTGGTCCTAGAGATCCTTCTTCACTGGCTGTTCCAGGTCATGGTGTTCCTCAAGAGAGTTTGGACAGACTGAAATCAGTGCAGTTAGTTCATCAGAAGAGTTTAGACAAGGATTTTCTTTTATACATCATGGCTGATGGGACAGTATTTAAAGTTGGTGAGGATGATATTTGGCTTGAAATGTTGGGAAGAACTAGAGAATGTCCTATATCTTCTCAAGGTGAATAGTCGAAGGACTCAGTCAGTTGCTAATGTGCTCAGACAGAAAATGACTCAGAATCTGGCAATCAAAGGACAGAAATATAATAGCAGATATATTCCTAAGTACAGGGATTACAAAGGCAATCTCATTGAAATGAAGAAAGGTACTGCAAAGTTAAAAACTGATTTGGGAATCACAGTACTTGATTTCAATACACAGGCAGAAAAAGTCAGATTTATCAGACTGGGTAATGAAATGAGAAGGAACAAGATTTATGATCTTAGGGCTGCTATCTACCAGACAGATGAAAGTGATCCTCAGCTCAGAGAAATCAAAGAAGCAATGAAGATTGAACTTGAAATTGCAGAAAGAAGATTGCTGATTGATTATCTCAGAACCATGCCTGATCTTGAAATGATAAGAGATTAAGTTTTGTAAGAATTTTCTTATTCTCTGTAGTTTTTAAGTGGAAGCTTAAACTCTGAATTTGTATAAACACTGTATTTGTATATTTGTTTTGACATCATCAATTATTGTCATTAACTTGTGCATTTTTGCTAATGAACAAGTTGGGGGAGATTGTTAAATATAATTGATGTGTTTTAATCAGTGTTTAAGTGTTACAGGGAGTTATCAGAGTTTAGCTGGAAGCAGTCAGAGTTTGAGTAAACTCTGACAGATGGAAGCTCGACAGAGTTTGTTAAACTCTGTCTGGAGGAAGCGCGTCTACTGTTCAACAGTGATTGAAGATTAATTATGGAAGCGATATCTTTGAAGATTGGATAGCTATCAAAGAGATCGAGTTGACATAGGAGACGTGTGACAATCTGTAATTGATATCATTGTATAGCTGATTATTAGGAATATCAATTAGAGATTGTATCGTAGCTGTATGGTATATAAATACAGATAGGTTAACCCTAGAAGGGAATCGATAACGAATTATCTTTATTGTAACCTAGCAGCTCTTTGTGATATTTTACATCACGAAGAGGGTTCGAAATACAAGAAGTTTTTTAAGTGCATAAACGCTTTTACTTGTTAATCTCTCATACAAAATTGATTATTAATTGTGTATTCGGCCTAACAAAATAATTACTTAGTGTTAGAAAATTAAAAATCAAAATCAAAATTAAAGAAGTAAATAAATTTTGGTTTTTGATTTTTGATTTTTTATTTTTTAAAAAAAGATAAATTAAAATAAAATAAAATAAATCGCTAACCTATTAAAAATAAAATCAAAAATCAAAATAAATTAAATTTAAATTAATTTCTGAATTTATAAAAAAAATTAGTTTAGAAAATTAAAAAATTAAAATCAAAATTAAAATGAAAGAAGTAGTGAATAAAAGTAAATAAAACAAAATAAAACAAAAATAACTAACCAATTCATAATAAAATCAAAAATAAAATTTAAAGTAAATATAAATTGATTCTTAAATTTATATAAAAGTAAAATAAAAACTAAAATCAAAATTTAAAAAGTGAATAAAAGTAAACAAAATAAAAATAAAACAAAAGACAAAAAAAATAAAAAAAAACAAAACAAAACAAAAATAAACAAAATAAACAAAAGCAAAACAAAAAAAAAGAAAAAGAAAAAAGAAAAACAGGGGCTGCTATTGTGGGCGGTAGGGGAATAAAAGGGAAAGGGTGGAGAAGAAGATGTGAGAGGCGGGGCGGTGGTGGAAATTGGAGGGGAGGATGGTTGTTCGTGCGAAGGAGATGGAAGGTGAGAAAGGAGTTGAACGGCGCAGCGGAGGAAAGAGTGGTGGTGGTATGGAGGTAGTGAAACAGAAGTGTGGGTTGCGGTGGATTGGTCAGAAGGGCGATGTTGGGGCGAACGGAGAAGGGAGGGAGCGGAAAGGTGTTTGTTAGGTCCAAATGTGTTGTAGAGGGGGGGTGAATACAACTTTTCGAATATGAGAAGCAATAAATACGATGCAATAAATGAACACACAGATTCAAGGAATATATGTCTTATATATAACTTGAAAGGGTTGCTACAACATTCATTACAAAGTATAACAGAAGTTCAGAGAGAGAAGTGAATGATACTAAGCTCTGTGAATGCACTCTCTCTTTTTCTCTTGTGTTTTTCTTAAGAATTGCTCACTAACTAGAACATTACACAAGTACTTCTATTTATACTACATGTAATCTATGTCCTGTAGTCTTCAAAGACTAAGATTTACGTGGCCCAATGATGTCCACATAAATCTTGCCTTATCTTGAAAGCTTGGAAATCTGCCAATCAGAAGATGCCATGTGTCATGTTGAAGCTGCACTCTAAGTAGAACTTCTACTTGAGAATTTCTACTTAGCCATCTCGAAGTTCTAAGTAGAACTTCTACTTAGAAACTTCTACTTGGCCATCTAGAATATTTAGTACTTAGAAAATGTTCTGGTCTTCAACTTGAAACTTCAATGCACATCTTGAACTTGTGATATCTTCATGTCTTCTTTGTCCTTCACTAAGTTCTTGAATATGGATCTTTATTACTGACATAAACTTGCTATCAATGTCCTGACACTTGATGCAACGGTCTGGTTCATAAGTGACTAGTCTTGATAGGGTTTTTGCTTCTTGAATAAATTACCATATCCAATTAGAAATGTGGCTTTCCAATATTTGCTTTCCTTCTTGTTCACTTGAAATCAATTGGTCTTATTGATACTGATAGTTATGATCTTGATCTTTGGCTTTTCAAATCACTGAGGCATGAACAACTTTGACTTGAATTTCTTTCAATGATTTCTTCTTCGATTGATCATAGTTAACATGTTGAATTGTATCAATTACCTTGTCTTCATTTAGTGTTGATTTCTTGTGACTTCTTGTTCTTGATTGTCTTCTGGTTAAGTATCTTTTCCTTTAGTTTGAGTTACATTAGTTATAGTGTTACAAGTTTACACACTCTGCCTTTCAATCTCCCCCAATTTGATTGTCTAACAATGACATTCAAATTAATGAAGGATAACTCAACTAAACAATGAGACGAGAAAAGATAATTAACATTACAGTCTTGAATAATTTACAATTGAAATTTACATGAAAACAATACAAAGAACTTAAACTAGAAACAGAATTCGAACTTCGAATTAAAGATCATTTGAGTGATTCCTATCACCTGGATTATTTCATACCTTTTAGTCAAACTTGTATCACCTTATTGGATTCACTCTAAGGTGAATTTTCCTCAAGTGAGTTAAAGCAACCGAAAGACATGAAGTTTTTCCAACTTCAAGTTCACACCACTCTGACCTTTAACCCTAATTCCGTTTCCTCTTTCTAGCTTCAGCAGCTTGGTCTCTCTCTTCTTTCTGCCTTTTGCGCTTCTCCTTCTGCTGCTTTTCTTTCTTGTATACTGGATCTTTAAGCTGCTTCCACCTAGCATTCAACAGACTTACAACTTCCATTTCTAGAGGGTTCTTGGGCTCTGGATAAGGATGTTTGAAAAGCCTTCTGAGTTTGTCCACCTCCTGAGTAGTCCTGATCTTTGGAATATCCTCAAAGTTCTTCATGATGAGCTGAGGTTTCCAGTGAGATTTATCAGATTTAAACTGACAATAGATCATCTTGGGGTAGCCCTTGACACGGTCAGTATTGTGGACACTGGCCGCATCTCGCTCCATTCGCTTCTTTTCCACCACTACTTCAGACAGGTAACTCATGAGTCTCTGCTTTTCTTCAACAAACTTATCTTCCACTTCGCCCCATTTGAATACATATAATACTCTCTCCAGAAATGCAGCATCTTGAGTCCGTAGCAGCCATTGTCTACTCATATGCAAGATTGTTTGATTCTGGTCTGCATCTATGAATACTAAGGCATCAGCTGTATCTTCAACATAAGCATGTATCCAGTATACACTTTCACTTCCTGGAACACCAATAGCCTCCCTTATTTCTCCTTGTTCTAGTGCTCCAGAAGGAAGAGTCAGAGCTTCATCTACATTCTTCATGGCTTGAAGAATATTCCATTTCTTCTCTATCAGCTCCGGCTCAATCTTCACGTCATCAAGAGGGTTTGGAGCAATGACATCACACTTCCACACCTCATTGCTCTTCTTGAATATTGCTCTTTCAATGATCTTCACGGATTTATCTTTAACCTCAGAAGCGAATCCCTTGCTCATCATTTGTCAACAGACAGCTTTAAGAGATTCTACTGAAAGCTCCATTAGATCATTTTCATCCATGCTAACCCTCTTCATCTTTCCGTCAACTACCATCCGGACAAAATTTGGATAAGCTGAGAATTCTGGACCCTTGTCCTCTGCTAGCTGCATTAACTGATCCCTGTACAGAATGCTTAGCTCCTCAGATTGAGAGTATTGAATTTTAGTCGCTAGCAAGAACAACTCTGTAGCTTGACTTGCCATTCTTGCTGCGTAGTCGTCTAGAGCCCTTTGGTTGTTTCCAATGTTAATCGCGAACTGCCCCATCGTCTGCCCGAACTGCCTCATCTGATTTTCCATTGAAGTCATACGCGTATCAAGATTTTCAGTGTTAAGGGACGGTGTTTGGTTTAGGTGACCTCGCTCTAATACTCGTTCTGTTGGTATTTGACGCTCGGTTTCGGGCCTTGAAAATGAAGGTCCCTCTCTCCCTAACCTCTCACACACACTCCATGTCTCACGCTCGTGTATGTCTTCAATGATTGATCCAAATAGTGAAGCAGTACCTGCAGAAAATTGATAAGAAATGTTGTTGACAGTTATGGGATCAAATTCTGTTTGTTCCTGAGTTGGAATCTCAGGCTGAGAGGCTGCAAAGTGTCCTTGTACGACATCAGAACCGATCCTCTTTGCAGCATCTGTACGTACCGGTGAAGGTACGGCTGAAGTTCTTAAGACTTCATGTCCTCTTGAAGCAACAGTATCTTCAAGAGGTACATCATCCTCACCAAAATCAAAATCCCTATGTGTAGATTGTTCAAGGGGTGAACCACTCGCGTGAGGTGGAGTGGTTGCGTGTGACACGCTAGGGTTTGACTGAGGTTGTGAAGTAGCAGCGTGGAAAAGTTTGGCTTTCTTTCGAATGAGTTGCTGCTCTTCGGTTTCACTCTCCTCATCATCTTGTATATATGCACGTGCTGGTTTTCTGACTTCCGTTAACAGGGGTGATAGAGAATAGGAATGTGTATCAGACTCAGAGTCAGAAATATGGCTCTCACCCTGGGATAGATCCTGCGGGTTAGCAGTCTCTTGGGTCGCGGAATCAGAAACATAGGAGGAGGAATGAATAGTATGCAGGGAGAGATTACCTGATTGATTACCTTGTGCATCATCGCTTTCCTCATCAGGAATCTCATCAAATGCCTCAGCATGAACAGATGGATTTTGAGCATGTGATGAAACTTGTGATGATGCCTTCAAATTGGTAACTCCTGCATCATATCTAAGCCACATTTGTAAATTTTCAGGAGTAGACATCGGTTTACCTTGATGTTTATCCTGATTAAAAATGGTTGAAAGTGACTTAGTGCCCATCCCTAGCGATGTAGATGTTGGGCTTCTGGCAAATCCCTGTCTAACAGCAAGAGCATCCTTCGGTATTAAGTCATTGATCAGCATTTGAAGAAACCGAGGAAACCAGCAGACGACATCAGTTGTAGTGAGGTCTCCGCTTGCAAGGGATCCCATTGAGGCCACTATCTCAAAGAGAACTATGCGTCCATAGTTTATATCCAGTTCTCTTGCTAGGGCAACTGCAAAGGTTTGCATTGGAATTGGAATTTGATGAAAGTCTTTTTCGCGTGCCCGAAAACATCTTGTGATGGCCTCGAAAAAGTAATTCCATTCCACATGGAAGAATTGTTTTTGGATATTTCCCGTGATTGGGCCTTTTGGGGGATAACATCCAATTTCTTCAAAGAATCTGAGGCGTTCTGCAGCAGTAGGTTCTGGATCATAGGCATCTTTAATTGGAAATCCCAGAACCCTGTTGACAATTTCTTCGGTCACCTCATATTCCTGACCCGCTAAGGTAAACCTGAAACCAAAGGGGGTTGATTTGCTCCCAAAAGTAACCGAACTAGTCCATAACTGCTGTAAAGCATCATGTACTAGTGTAGGTTTAGCAGTAAAAGCATGGCTAGCTTTGGAGTACAAATTGAGAAATCGTATCCAAAACTTAAACCGCGGGAGTTGATCACCAATTTCCGTAGAAATATTATAAAAATTGTTTTTAGCAAGTGAAAATTGGTGAGCCATTTTAATTAAATGTTTTTCTTTGAAAGATGTGAATTTTTTTTTAAAATTTGAAAAACAAATAATTTACGAATTAAATGATGTATCCCTTTTAATTTATCAAAAAGAACAAAAGTCCCTTAGAGAAAATTAAACTACGGGATGAACAATCAAAAGCCAATTACTAAATCTGAATATTCAAAGAAGATGAATATTCGTGTGTACCAGTGAAATCGTGTGTGTTTATGAATGGTGAATATGAAATCGCGTTTTATGAACAGTACACAAACAATATATGTTCGTGTGTATGTATATGCGCGTGTATATGGATGAACACAAAACACACCAACACAAAGATTAAGGATAACACAGTCAAGATTAGTCCAAAAATTGGCAGTAATTCGTGATTAGTATGAGTTTAATCACAAAAACACGGATCAAAGGTATGTAATTAGTGAAATCGCACTGTTCTTGTGAAACGGCTGCTGAAAATTAGAATTAGGTAAAGTGAATTAGGCATCGAGTTAGAGATGTATATATAGATGAATGTAAAATGACAAAAATGTCCCTGTTAAAAAATGTGAAAAGTACTAAGTCCATACAGGGGACATCTAAGTCGAACTCTATCTCGAACATATCCATCTCGAACATCTCTATCTCGAACATCAAGTCGAACTTCGAGATAAAGTTCGAGATAGAGGTTAACTCGAACAATTATGCACAAATAAGCACTTTAACCAATTTTACAGCAGAAACTATAGGGAAATCCTATCTTGAAGATTATTGATTTGTAATAAACTTGGAAAATTCCCCTCTTAAGAAAAACAAGGAAATTCAAGATACTTTTCGAGTTAGAAGTCTATCTCGAACATCAAGTCGAAATTCGAGTTGAGTTTCGAGATAGACTAAGAACTCTATCTCGAACATCAAGTCGAAATTCGAGTTGAGTTTCGAGATAGACTAACTCGAAGTTAATCTCAAATTCTTTCCAAAATACCCCCTTGAAGCAAAAAGTACAGGGTAATTCAAGATATGTTTCGAGTTAGAAGTGTAACTCGAAAAATTCCCTTTAGCTTAACTGAGAACTCTATCTCGAACACCAAGTCGAAATTCGAGTTGAGTTTCGAGATAGACTAAGAACTCTATCTCGAACATCAAGTCGAAATTCGAGTTAAGTTTTGAGATAGACTAACTCGAAGTTAATTCTCAGTTCTTTTCAAAATATTCCCTTAATGGAAACCTCATCTCAACCTTTGAGATAAAATTCGAGATAGACTTTATCTTGAATATTTTGAAGATAGAACTAGGCACACTGGTAACTCGAACTCGAACTCTAAGTCGAATTTCGAGATGAATTTCGAGATAGCCAACTCGAAATTCTTCCCAGACTTAGAATTTTACAAAAACTTCACTCTGACAGCTTAAGTCGAAATTCAAGTCGAATTTCTAGATGAGTTTCGAGATAGAACCTAACTCGAAATTTTGAAGTTTTTAAATTCTAAGGCCTCTAATTGCATGAAAATCAAAGGTAAATTCATCTAAAAATCATGCAATATTTAGAATATTATGAATTTAACTCCCCCTATGATCATGCAATCTAACAAGCATAAATTCACAGATTTGTGCTATAAAAGACACTTAAAACACAATGAATTCATGCAAAAACACACTATATGCAACCTATAACAATCATTAATTAGGCATTTTAAAGTCTAAGCACATAATGATTGAGTAGCTTGCACATACAAACATAAACATGGATTTTACAGATAGAAGGCTTTACTAACTTGTGTTAAGCATTCCCAATTCACCAACCAACCTATTGAATGTTACTTCATCAAGAGGTTTGGTGAATATATCTGCAATTTGTTGCATTGTGGGCACAAAATGTAGCTCCACAGTCCCATCCTCGACATGTTCTCTTATGAAATGATACCTGATGTCAATATGCTTGGTTCTTGAGTGATCTACAGGATTGTTGGTTATGGCAATGGCACTTGTGTTGTCACACATGATTGGAATTTTCTTGTGCTCCATGCCATAATCCTTCAATTGGTTCCTCATCCACAGTATTTGAGCTACACAGCTTCCAGCAGCAATGTACTCAGCTTCAGCAGTAGAAGTAGATACTGTATGTTGCTTTGTACTTTGCCAGGACACCAATCTTCTGCCAAGAAATTGGCAAGCACCAGATGTGCTTTTCCTATCAATCCTGCAACCTGCATAGTCTGAATCCGAATAGCCAATAAGATTAAAACATGTATCTCTTGGGTACCAAATCCCTAGATTTGGTGTGCCCTTGAGATACCTAAAAATTCTTTTGACGGCTACGAGATGTGATTCTCTAGGATCCGCTTGGAACCTTGCACATAAACAAGTTGCGAACATTATATCTGGTCTACTTGCAGTTAAATAGAGGAGTGAGCCAATCATACCTCGATAGCTTGTGATGTCAACTGATTTACCTGATTTGTCTTCATCAAGCTTCGTGGCTGTAGCCATGGGAGTCTTAGCTGCTGATGCATCTTCTAGATTATACTTCTTGAGTAAATCTCTGACGTACTTGGATTGACAGATAAAGATACCATCTTTTCTCTGACTGATCTGTAATCCAAGGGAGAAGGACAGCTCTCCCATCATGCTCATCTCATATTTTTCCTGCATTAGCTTGGCAAATTTCTCGCACAAGCGCTCATTTGATGACCCAAAAATAATATCGTCCACATATACTTGAACAAGTATTAAGTCATTTCTCACAACTTTATAGAACAATGTTTTATCAATTACTCCCCTAACAAAACCATTTTCAATTAAGAATAGGGATAGGGTTTCATACCATCGTCTTGGGGATTGCTTGAGGCCATAGACAGATTTGAAGAGTAGATACACAAAATCTGCATGTTCTGGATCAACGAAGCCAGTCGGCTGTTCCAGATACACTTCTTCTTCTAACTCTCCGTTCAGGAAGGCACTTTTCACGTCCATCTGGAAAACCTTGAAGTTCTTATGTGCTGCAAATGCCAAGAACATCCTGACTACCTCAAGTCTTGCAACTGGTGCATAGGTTTCATCATAATCAATTCCTTCTCGCTGAGAATAACCTTTTGCAACCAAACGAGCCTTGTTTCGTGTTACAAGTCCGTTTTCATCCAGTTTATTTCTGAATACCCACCTAGCTCCAATTACGGATATGTTCTTTGGTCGGGGTACCAGTTTCCAAACTTTCTGCCTTTCAAACTAATTGAGTTCCTCTTGCATTGCAATCACCCAATCAGCATCGCCAAGAGCTTCTTCTATTTCTTTAGGTTCAAGCTTGGATAAGAACCCAGAATATAAGGAGATATTAGCCATGTCAGCTCTTGCAGTTCTTCTGGTAGTCACACCAGCATCTGGATCACCAATAATTAACTCAAACGGATGGTCTCTATTCCATACCCGTTCACCTGGAAATTGTCTTGATGATTCAGCTTGACTTTCTGAATTGGGGTGCTGACCACTTTGATTATTTTCACTAACTCCCCCTGAGTTAGTGCCAGCTCCTACAGAACTAGAGTCAACTCGACTCGAGCCTTGAACAGTAGTCCTTGAGCTGCTATTTACTCCCCCTGAGTTGTTGCCGGTTCGTACTGAAGAAGTCTCTCCTGATCTTGTAGAATTAGCTTGTTCACTAGACTCAGGTTCTTCATGTACACTTGGAACATTTAATGGAACAACCAACTCAGGTTCATCTTCAAGATCTTCTAAGTCCAGATTCTGAAATTTTAGGGACTCAGGTTCACTAGAATCTCTTGAAATTGATGAGAGTTTGGTATCGTCGAATCTGACGTTGTAACTTTCAGTCACTTTTCGATCATTCACCAAGAACACTCTATAAGCTGCCACCACATCTGTAGAGTAACCAACAAAGATTCCTTCACGAGCTTTTGCTGCAAACTTGCCTAGATTTTCATCATCTATAAGCACATAGCATTTTGCTCCGAAGACATGAAAGTATTTGATTGTTGGTCTTCTGTTGTTCATTAGCTCACATGGTGTCTTTTCTTTATCTTTTATGATCAAGGTTCTATTTTGAGTGTAACAAGCAGTACTCACTGCTTCGGCCCAGAAATACAAAGGAAGTTTTGAATCATACAACAAAGTTCTTGCTGCTTCAACCAAAGTTCTATTCTTCCTTTCAACTACTCCATTTTGCTGTGGAGTTCTAGGGGCTGAATACTGACGACGTATTCCTTTAGATACACAGAAGTCATTTAGCACTGCGTTTTTGAATTCAGTGCCATTGTCTGATCTAATCGTCTTCACAGTAAGTGTTGAAACATTCTCAATTTGAGTGATATGATCAATGATTAAGAAAGGTACTTCGTCTTTCGTCATTGCGAACAATACCCATGTATACTTGGAGAAGTCATCCACGATTACGAAAGCATATCTTTTCCTAGACAAAGATAGGACATTCACTGGGCCAAACAAATCCATATGAAGAAGTTGCAGAGGCTTAGTAATACTAGAAATTTCTTTGCTTTTATGCGATGCTCGCTTCGACTTTCCCATTTCACAAGCTTCATAGAGTCCTTTCGGAGCGAACTCCATTTGAGGTAGATCTCTCACCAATTCTCGCCTCGCGAGAGCATTCATCGTTTTGAAGTTTAAGTGAGATAACTTTTTGTGCCATAACCAGCTTTCATCATCCGAGGCTTTGCTGTAGAAACAGGTGACCTCATCCTGATTTGCTGAATCCATATCTGCAACAAAAAGATCTGCCTTTCGAACTCCTCTCAAAGCTAGTGAGCCTTCCTTGATGTGAGTGATTGATACACCTTTCTTGTTGAAGACAATTTCGTAACCTTTGTCACAGAATTGACTTATACTCAACAGATTGTGCTTTAGTCCCTCAACATAGGAAATATCTTCAATGATGACATTGCCAGTCTTCAGTTTGCCATATCCCTTAGTCACACCTATGCTGTCATCTCCAAAGGTAACATAAGGGCCAGCTTTCTTAACCAACTCTGTAAGCAGGGACTTGTTTCCAGTCATATGCCTCGATGCTCCACTGTCTAGCACCCATATGACTTTATTTCTATTCTGCTTAACGCCCTGCAATGACAGATTGGTTAGACATTCTTCGGAACCCAACTTTGATTGGGCCCGACTTTTCGATAAGATCGAGAATCAACAGATTTAACAACAGGAGATGCACTTTTCTTCACATTGCTAGAGCTTTCGACTATCTCCTTTCCTTTCTCAGACTTGACAGATTTGTCAGTCTTAGGAGAAGGTTTGTCACTCCTAACTTTAGGAGGACTGACAGTCTTGGCTCTCCCATACTTTTTCTTGATATTTGAACTAGCAACAGTATTTGAGCATGACTGGCTAGATGCATTCATTAAATGCACAAAAGTTTGCATGATATAAAAAGTGCATGGCATACAATTAGGTTGACCACACTGTGCATGATTCTGATGCAGATTATTCATTGTATGTGTGGTAGGCATGGCATGTGCAGCAGGAACATTCATGTTAGCTTTGCATGCATAAGAAAGATGTTCAGTAGATTTACAATGATAACATGCTTTCTTTATTCGTTCAGCCTTAACCTCTTTTATGCCTTTTTCTTTCTTTCCTTGTTGTTTAACAGCCTTAGCTCCTAATCCCAGTCTAGATTCATCTCTAGGGAAATTGATTTTCACTTGTTTAATAGGAGTTATAGGTTGTTCTTTCTGGCGATCTTCCATCTCAATCTCATATCTAGCTATCAATTCAGTCTCTTCTTCTTCTATTCTAGGAACAAGATGTTTGTAGATAGGTTTGACAGCCGATTTAAGAATTCTAGGTGTTTCCTTTTTAAGGTCACTGGAACTAGGGTCAATAGGTCTCTTTCCTTCTTTCTTAGGAAGGTCAGAATAATCAAGTCCTACACCTACTCCAGTTATCCTCTTAAATGTGTCATTATCTACATACACTTTACTAGCAGCTAGTTTGTAAGCTTCGCATTTAGTTTCTAACTCAGCTAGATTGTTCCTAAGACATGCTTCTACTTCTTCCTTAAGGACGAGCTTGTGTTCTAGAGATTTAATAAAGTCTCTTAGGGAAGTATCTACAGTGCAAGCAGCCTCTAGCTCTTCTACTTTTGCCTCAAGCATTCTGCATTTGGCAACAAGTGTTTTCTGTTCCTTTTGAGAAGAGTCTAGGCTTTTGCACAACATATAGATTTCTTCACTAAGAGCCCCGTTCTGTTCTTTATAATCATCAATAGACATTTCTACTTTAAGAGTCAGAACTGGTACCTCTGGTTCCTCTGATGTCTCAGCCATGAGGGCAAAGTTTGCTACATGAGTAACATCTTCCTCATCTGAATCATCCCAAGCTCTTCCTTCTGTCACCAATAAAGCTCGTTTTCCATGTCTTTCCTTCAACAGTGCTTCATAGTTGCTTTTGAGAGCTTCAAATGTCTCTTTTGGATAAGTCTGTTTAGGCTTTTTGCAGTCCGAGGCAAAGTGTCCAGCTTCACCACAATTATAGCATTTGACTTCATTTTGAAATCCAAAGGAGATTTGTAGCTGGTATTCTTGCCTTTTCCTTTGTAGCCTGACGAACTACCACCACCTCTAGCAGCCCGATAATAAGATGAAGATTTTCTCTGTGGTCGGTTGCTCTTTCTAAATCTCATGTTGCTGAACTTCCTTGCCATGTATGCCACGACACTATCGTCCATGTTGTCCAGCTCTTCTTGGGTGTAGTAGTCATCATCACTGTCAGATGCGCACTCGTCATCATTATCAACTTGATGTGGTGCAAGTGATGATTTAGGCTTTGCTGCAACCATTGCCTTCTTAGACTCTTCCTCATCAGCAACTAATCCTGATGCACTTTCTTTTCCCTTTGAATCATTGTCCCATGCTTGATCTTGAAGAGTTTCCAGCTCATAGGTCTTTAATATTCCATAATATTCTTCCAGAGAAGTTGTATGCAAATCTCTGGTTTCTCTTATTGCGTAGACCCTATGTTCAATGCTTTTTGGCTGGTTCCTCAGATATCTTGTATTAGTTTCAACCATGGGGAGAGTTACACCTCTCAGATTCAAATCCAATACCAACTGACTGAATCGTAGGTAGACATCTGTTATGCCTTCTCCTTTCCTTATTCTAAAGGTGTCATACTCCATCTTGAGTATGAGTGTCTTGTTGCTTCTGACCTCTGCAGATCCTTCCATGACAACTTCTATCTTGTCCCAAATCTTCTTCGCTGTAGTCAGACCTTTGACTATGTTGAACATTTCATGATCAAGAGATTCCATCAAGGTTTGTCGTATGGCAGTATCATAAGCTATTTGTTCCTTGTCAGCATCCGAAAACTCCGAGGCCTTTTTAGGCTCAGACCGAGGTGGTATAACCACTCCTCCTTCCGTATGTGCAGGAATAACCACCATTGGGACAAATTTAGCCTTGTCAAGGACTTCCAGATATTCAGGGTTAACAGTCTCTAGATATAGTCTCATTCTGAAAACCCATTCTTCATAGTGATCTTTGTTGAACATTGGGATCTTGAATGCATTTTTAGGAGCCATCTCAATTCTGGTCACTAAAAGTTTCTAAGTACCCAAGACTAGGCTATGTAGAATATTTATGTAGAACTTTTGCCTAAGTCGAAATTTCTCTAAGTAGAAATTTTGCTCAAGTCGAAATCACCAAGTAGAAATTGTCCAAGTCGAAATTCTATGTAGAAATTCTCAAGTAGAAATTCTATGTAGAAATTCTCAAGTAGAAATTCTATGTAGAACTTTTGTCCTTAGAATAATTTTTCTGCAGATTACTTTAATATTGAATAAACAATATTATCTCTTTAACACCTTTTGACTTTGAATGCTTTACTCACCTAACCCACCTAACCCACATGTTAGGTACTGAGTATGTCTGTATACTTTCGGCCGAATAAAGCAAATTAAAAAATCCAAAACCACCTTTTTTATTCTTTTACTTTTGAAAAGGAGATCAAAAAGTTGTTGGGTTGTCTTCTTTGATAAGAACAGATGATGAACACTCAAGAACACCAAATATGAACGAACCCAGATAAATTCACAAAAATTAGTTAAAATACACCCAAGCTAAATAATCACACCTGGAGTATTTAAATAATTTTTCAGATGAGTTTTCACTACCAACGAATTAAAACACACTTTTCGAGAAAATGAAAAGTAGATCTGAAAAATGAAAACTCACGATTCTTCTACTCAACACAAGGATCTATGTTTTGTATGTTAAACATATAGCTCTGATACCAATTGTTAGGTCCAAATGTGTTGTAGAGGGGGGGTGAATACAACTTTTCGAATATGAGAAGCAATAAATACGATGCAATAAATGAATACACAGATTCAAGGAATATATGTCTTATATATAACTTGAAAGGGTTGCTACAACATTCATTACAAAGTATAACAGAAGTTCAGAGAGAGAAGTGAATGATACTAAGCTCTGTGAATGCACTCTCTCTTTTTCTCTTGTGTTTTTCTTAAGAATTGCTCACTAACTAAAACATTACACAAGTACTTCTATTTATACTACATGTAATCTATGTCCTGTACTCTTCAAAGACTAAGATGTACGTGGCCCAATGATGTCCACATAAATCTTGCCTTATCTTGAAAGCTTGGAAATCTGCCAATCAGAAGATGCCATGTGTCATGTTGAAGCTGCACTCTAAGTAGAACTTCTACTTGAGAATTTCTACTTAGCCATCTCGAAGTTCTAAGTAGAACTTCTACTTAGAAACTTCTACTTGGCCATCTAGAATATTTAGTACTTAGAAAATATTCTGGTCTTCAACTTGAAACTTCAATGCACATCTTGAACTTGTGATATCTTCATGTCTTCTTTGTCCTTCACTAAGTTCTTGAATATGGATCTTTATTACTGACATAAACTTGCTATCAATGTCCTGACACTTGATGCAACGGTCTGGTTCATAAGTAACTAGTCTTGATAGGGTTTTTGCTTCTTGAATAAATTGCCATATCCAATTAGAAATGTGGCTTTCCAATATTTGCTTTCCTTCTTGTTCACTTGAAATCAATTGGTCTTATTGATACTGATAGTTATGATCTTGATCTTTGGCTTTTCAAATCACTGAGGCATGAACAACTTTGACTTGAACTTCTTTCAATGATTTCTTCTTCGATTGATCATAGTTAACATGTTGAATTGTATCAATTACCTTGTCTTCATTTAGTGTTGATTTCTTGTGACTTCTTGTTCTTGATTGTCTTCTGGTTAAGTATCTTTTCCTTTAGTTTGAGTTACATTAGTTATAGTGTTACAAGTTTACACACTCTGCCTTTCAGTGTTGCAGCGGTGTTGCAGTGGGGTGGGATTGTAGGAGGTAAAAGGAGAGGAGTTGGTGTTGTGGTCGCGACGTTGAAGAAAGGAGGCAGTGGTGAATTGGGCGAAGGGGAGAAAATGGTGGTGGTGGCTGGTGTGATGTGGTGAGTTGCGGGAGATGGGGGCGGGAATTGGTGTGGAGGTTGGTGAAGAAGGAAGGGCGAACGTTGGTGGTGTGTTTTTGAAAGAAAATGGGAAGCTGGATGAGGGGAGAAGGAGCACTGGTGTCGAGGACTGTTGATGGGTGGTCGTGGTGAGCTGTTGAAGGTGCGAGGAGAATGGAGGAAATGGTGGAGTGAGGTGGAGGGGTTGTGGAATGGAGAAGGGAGGGGGTGTTGGCGTGAATGAGGTTGCCGTGAAATGGGAGAGGGAAGGGGGGTTGAAGGTGAAGGGAGAAGATTGGTGAAAGAGTAAGGGTGCGATGTCAAATGAGAAGGGAAGAAGGTAGAGGAATTACACAGTGGTCGGAGGGCGGTGGAGACGATATGGATTGTTGGTTTGAAATGTGGTGTAGAGGAATGGAGTGATTGCTTTGCTCTGTTTTTCTGTTCTCCCTTTTTTTTAGGGCTGCACAGGCTATACAACACGTGGGTAGAAAATTTTAAAACCCCTTATTTTACACTACAAACTTGACAGAAGCGGAAGAAAAATGCACGGGCTGCTGCACGGTTTGTTGCACGGCTTGCATCCCGTACGACAGCCCGTACAACCCCAAAATTTATAAAACTGATTTTTTTTCCCCAAAAGTTCACACAAATCCTTGAATGCTTGAATACTATATTAATTCCTGAAAACATGAACAAACACATCAAGGCAAGTGTGGAACAAATATAAAAATCATAAAAATTAGAATTAACGATACTAAATATTATTGAGCGGGACATTATTATTACAATTTTTTTTTGTTTGTTTTTTTTTAAAAAAACTCTATTATAAAATTCACTAGTCACACCACAAAAATACATAATAATTTTTTTTTTTTAGTTATTTTCTTAGAATTAAAATAGATGAAAAATGGAATCCCCACTCACTAATATTTAGATCAATCTCCAAACTCACAATAGCATAACACCCTACATAAATGCAAGCGAGGAACAAAATCTAACACACGCATAAAAATATAAAAATACATGCGTACCTTGGGTTGCCTCCCAAAAAGCGCTTTGTTTATTGTCGTTGGCTCGACTTATTTATAAAAGTATTATAACTAATGAGGTGAAAAAGCAAATAAATACACATACCTACGAATCAATAATAAAAATAAGCTGTGCAAATATACCTTTGATCCATAAAAATACAAAAAAAAATTTATGATCTTCACATCTTCAAGAGACTTTGAAAAATCAAAGTAGCTAGAAAAATCGTCAGAATAATCATTATAAGCACGACTCAAAAATTGTTCCCAAATTGGATCCTTATATACCCAAGCAAAAATTTCAACCTCATCAATCTTAAGCTCAAATTCCTTCTCAATTTTAATTGGACATTCATCAATTTTTATCTCATCTACCAATTCATTAAGCTCAAAAGTATTTTCTAAATTTGGTAGATCCTCAACTACATCCAATTTATCATTGTCAAGCTTAGGGCAATCTTCAACTAAACAAACAAATTCATCATGCACAACATTTTCATCAATAACAAAACAAGAATCATGATCAGTAGGAGAATTGACCTCCGCTAATCGATTCACGGTTTCGGCTAGTTGGCTCATTTGTTTTTCCAAATTGGATATGCTTTGAGAAGTGTTCTTTTCCAAGTTGGATATACTTTGAAAAGTGGTGTTTTGAAATTGGAGGTTGTTTGCCGCCATTTGCTTCATCATTTCTTCAAGTGATGACAATGTAGATGAAGAAGACCCTTGATGGTCTTGGGAATTATATTGCGGATCATAGGATCGATTTTCAAAAGCAAGTTGGATGTTGTTTGCCGCCATTTGTTTTATCATCTCCTCTAATGATGATAAGGAAGATGAAGAAGACCCTTGATGGTCTTTGGAATTATATTGCGGATCATAACATTGATTTTCACAAGCATATGAATAATCGATGCTAGGAAGGTAAGGAGCATAGCATGAGTTTGTAGAATATAAAGAATTCACCTGATACGCATTAAAATTCTGAAAAGAATTAAAATCTTGATATCCTTCTTGATCATAGGTGAAATCTTGAGCGTTATTCCAACCAAAATAGCTATCCATCGTCTCCTGAAAGAGTTAGTTCATGTCTATATCCAATAAACATGAAGACATACCAATAGCAAAAAAAACAAAGAAAGAAAGAAAAAATTATATACAAAGATAAAATCTAAAATATAAGAAACAATAAACTCAAAATTAATATTGTTGCCTTCCCCGGCAGCGGCGCCAATTTGAAGGTAGTGTTTTTCGTAGTTCGTTCACAGGGAAGGACTATCAATATTGATTCCGAGTAGATTATCTGTTATAATTTAGAAGTATGGACCAAGGGGGGTTTTGAGTTGGTTTTAGTGTTTTATCTAACACCTTGCATACAATAAATAAATTGCTACAAAAATACAACTAAGTTAATGGAAACTATCCAAATTTACCAACACAACACAATGAGTTAATTAGCAAGATATAGGGATATTCGACCCAAGGATAATGGCAACTCAAGCACTTCAACCCAACAAACAAGCAAAATTATACCCATCTCTACCTAACCAAGATAATTGGTGAAGCACACAATTACTTATTTCTCTTCTAAAAACACTAATTTAGTGAAGCAAATAAATTATTTCTCTTGATACTAGCAACCAATAGTGAAGCACTACCAATTTAACCAAATCAAGGAATCAATCAAAGAGAGGCTAGGACAAACCCAAGGATGAGAAGCTCAACCTAGGTATTTGTACTTGAATTTTGTGGATTTAGGTACACTAAACCTTGTGCTACTATAATGAATGCACTAACAATTACGGATTAGCACAAACAATTAGCAATTGAAATTACAAGAAGAGAAGCAACTTACAAATCTCCAAGCAAAATCATAAACAATACATCACAAGCATTCAAGATAGAGTTAAATACATCTTACTTAAATTGAAGTGGGTTTTGTACAAGAATTCCTCCTTGAGCCAAATAAATGGAGTTAGTTACTCTTAATCAATGCTAGATTATGAGTAATTGATGTTTCTCTAGAGCTAATATGAAGATGAAGTTAGATGTGTTAGAAGTGATATTAGGTTAAGAGAGAGGATGTTAGATAAGGTTGTGTTTGGTTACATCTCTTTTTAATACACAGCTGGGGTCGTACGGTCTGTCGAACGGCCGTACAGCAGCCCGTGCAGAAAAACTGCTCCTTTGAACGGCCTGTCGAACGGCCGTACAGCAGCCCGTTCGAGACAAAATCTTCAAGATATTTCATTAAACACCTCCCGGCATTGCGAGCTTTCATCTTCTAACTTGCCTCTTGAATAATCTTTGCTTTCATGCCCGAAATAATCCATCTTTTCAACAATTAAGCATGAGGCACTGAAAGATGAAAAACATAATTAATATCGATAAAACTACATTCGAAACGAACAAAAATGCAAGAGAATAAAAGACAAAACGTGTATAAAATACACATTATCAATTCTGTTTAGCTAACTTAGCAATTTCTTCATTAGCAGCAGATAAACTAACATGAATATTAAACATCTTAGCACTTAATTCTTCAATAGTTTGCTTATACTCAGTTTTAGACATATCAAATAAAATGAGAGATGGTACCTGATTTAAGGAGCTTGATGCTTCACCATCAGATCTAGCCATGAGAGCTAGATTCACAAATTCTTCTTCTTTCCTCATCATCAGAATCATCCCAGTATTTTCCTTCAGCCACATAGGCTCTTCCTTGATTTCTTTTAAACTGACTTTCAGATCCTTTCTCCATTCTTTGATTCTGTTTTGGCCTTCTGTACTCTGTGGCAAAATGACCTAGCTCATTGCAGTTGTAACATCTGAACTTTGACCCATCCACCATCCCTGTCTTGTATCCTGCTCTTGTGGCACCACCAGCAGCTTTTGAAGAGTTTCCCTTGTTGAACTTAGATGTCTGACCCTGTGGCTTATATGACTTATCTCTTCGAACTTTATATTCTTGAACCTTTTAACCATATATGCCATGGTTGGATTATCCATGCTTTAAATCTCTTCTAATGAGTAGAAATCTTCATCTTCAAAATCTTTGAGCTGTAGAACCACTTTCTCCTCATCATCCAACACCTCCTCAATCTTCAGAGATTGCACTTTTGTTGGTTGTGAACTTTGTGAAGACTCACTTGGCAGAGAGACATGTGGCTCATGAGCTACAAGGGCACTAGACATGTTTGCCATCTTTCCTTTGGCTCCAGTTTGAATAGCTCTCTTTTGAAAGAGTTCAAGTTCATATGACTTAAGCACACCATAAAGGATCTCAAGAGAAACATCATTCAAGTTTCTCCCTTCTCTTTTGGCAATGATTTTGTGCTCAAGGTGCTCAGGAAGAGTGAGCATAAACTTGATTTTAATCTCCTTTTTATCATAGAACTTTCCATGAATTTGTAGCTCAGCTATTAGCTTACCGAATCTTTCAAACATGTGAGCGAGCTCTTCACTAGGCTTAGCCATAAAGGCTTCATATTTTGACACAAGAATTTGTCTTTGATTTTCCCTGACCTCTTCACTTCCTTCACACAACAACTCTATCTTGTTCCACATCTCTTTAGCAGATGAGCATCCCATAACATTTCCACACATGGCTTTGTCCAAGGTGAGAGAGTCAAGCAAGATGAGTTGTAAGTAGTCATCCAAGACTACTTTTTCTTTTTCAGAATCTGTGTATTCTGAGGGTCTCTTTGCAACCCAGTGAGTTAAAATTACTTCACCATTGACAGTAGCATTAACTACTTCTTTCTGACGGATGAAGGGGCCATTTTCAAGGTTTCCCAAGTACAGTAGATGTGGAGCTTTGATAAATAACAAGATCTTTCTTTTCTAAAAGTTGTAGTTCTCTTTATCAAATACTGGAATCTTGATACCACTTGATTTTTGTATACTCGTCATGATCTCAGATTAGTATATCAATCTGTTTGCTCTGATACCAGTTGTTGGTCCTGGGGTATTGTAGAAGGGGGGTTGAATGCAATACTGGTAACTTCAAATCTTTATTTCAACAACAATAATAAAGATTGTAAACTATCAGTACAAAAATTGCAAACACAAGTGATAACTCAAGATATTATCACAAAATAAATGTTTTATTTATTTTGCAAAGTGTTGCTACAACCTTGAGAGAAAGTATTTTCTCAAGCTTTGGTTTCTTGAGTGATTACAATGAATTTAATACAGAAAAGAATGAGAGATGATTCTCTAAGTAGACTAATTTGCTCTAACATCTCTGTCACATGGGTTGTGGAGCTGCTGTCATTTTCAAGTGATAGTTCCTTACAATTTTTACACCCATGCGACTTTCCTAAATTGCTATACAAACAGAGTTATCATTATATGTAAAGTAACCTAGATTCTTTCTAATTCAAGCTAATACAATTTTAGTAGATATAGATTTGTCATACTCTTGAATTGACGAGCTTTGTCTTGTGATCTCTCAAGCTTCTGTCGTAGTCTTGCAGGTCTGCTACAATCTTGGACAAGTTGCATCAAATCTATTTCTTGAACATCTAACTGTCACGGGTTTGACCTGAGATAAATCCCCAATTCAAATAATTCAGTGAGACAGTAACATTAACCGCCAAGTCTGCTGTCAAGAGAATGTTCCTTGGTTGACAATATGAATCCCCGCCAATGTTGCTGTCAGGAATCCCAGACTTGCTGTCAAACTGTGAGAATGTTGCTGTCTCATGCTTCCGCCAATGTTGTTGTCAGATGGATATTCTGTTGTCGTGACTAGCAACATGCTGTCTTCTTGTAACCTTACTGTCAATGTTGTGACAGTAACATTTATTCTTGCTGTCGAACTGATGTGATCTTGAAGCTTGAACGTTTGAATGAACTTCTTCCAAAATACATACTTATTAAATTACAGTAACTACTTTGGTCACAAGAACGTAATCTGGCTGTGACATTATGTTCTACTTAGCAAAAACTAAGTATAATAAAATCTAGTTAAGTTGTCTCTAAGTTATCACCCATAAATCCCAACAGGGTGTAATATTGTTAAAATAAATGAAGGGGTGTAATAGTGATTTTATTGTTAAGATAAGTGAAATAGTGGGTGTAATAGTGTAAAGTGTTGAAAAAGTGGAGTGAAGTGGTGGATGTAATAATGTATTTTATTGTTAAAAGTTACTATGTTTAGTAATGTAAAGAATTGGAGGGACGTCCCAAAAAGGAAAGTGTAAAAAAATGAGAGGGATGGAGGGAGTATTATTTAATGTGAAACTACAATTTAATATAATATTAAAAAAATTGCAAAAAATAATATTAATAAATTTTTTTTATAATATATTGATAAAACAACCCGTGCATTGCACGGGTATGATGCTAGTACATATAAAATCACATGTACATTAGGGATGGGAATTTTACCTGTCCCACTTGATCTCGATTCGATCCCCGCCCTAGGTCGTGGATTCGGAAATTTTTTTGAATTCAGAACGGGAAGCGGTGAATATTTCAAAAATAATTCAGGAATCGGGGTGCGGTCGAGGCTTACAGTAATCCCGCCCCGATTCCCAGTTTAATATTTAATAAAATAGATTTTTATATGTATATAAATATATTAATAGTATGATATAAATATATCGTTACTGTTCTAAATTTTTTAATATATTTTACAAATTCAAAATTTTAATAGTAAGATATAATTTGTTTATAATTATTTAATAATATATTATGTTATAAATATTAATTCGAATTGTTTTTAAGAATATTATTTAATTTAAAAGATATATTACACATAATGATTTAGTAAATTAATTTTTTTTATAAATTTTATTAAAAATATTTAAAATTTAGTTTTTAAAAAATATTATAAAATCATCGTATACCCGCGGGGATCTTTATTTCCCGTTCGGGATGAGGATTGAGGGGAAAATAATCTCCATTCATAGATCAGGGCAAATTTGGAAAACGGGTATGGATTCGGGTATAACACTTCCCGACTCCAAATTGATCTGATACCCATCCCTGATGTATACTTTGTCTTTTTTGATGAATTCACATATTCTTCAGGTCGAGCTCCACATCTATTCATGTTGAGTTCTCTCGTCTTTTTTCTCCAACCACCATGTTTAAGAACAATGATAGTAGAAATTGGTGGAAATAATGTCATGGTTGTAATTAGTTATGTGATGTTTAATTTTTTTAGAAAAAAAAACTAAAAGTAAAGAAAGGCTTTGAGGGTGAGTGTTGAAATTCGCAGATAGGGGTGATCACGGTTCGGGCGGTGTGATTTTTACCTAAAACCGCGGATCAAACCGTGCATGTGGCTTGTTCAAATTTCCAAATCGCAATCGCACCAAAAAATTTAAAACCACAAAAACCACATCGCGAAAATGCAATGCGGTTCATTGCGGTTTACAACTTCGATAAAAATTACTATAAATTTGAAATATTAATTTCCAATCATGTGGAATTATTTTTAAAATTCTTATTCAACCACATTTCTTAATTCTTAAGACTTAATGAAATATAGACATTAGATTATTAAATATTGTGATACTAAAATAGAGAAAGATGGGTTAGCCCATTACAATTGATCAATACAGTCCCATCATAAGCATCTAAAATATACTACTAAGGCACTAACAAAACAAATAGCTTGCAAACTATCCCTTAAATTTTTAACAAAAAACAAACATAATATATATATATATATATATATATATATATATATAATATTAAATATTGCGGTGCGGTGCGGTTTGAACCGCATTTCAGAAAACTAAAATCGCAACCTGCACCACACCGCGCGTTTTGTCAAAATTTGAAACTGCTTCCGCACCACAGAAAATAAATACTGCTGGTGTGGTACAGTTTGGTACGGTTCGGGTGGTTTTTGCGGTTTGGTGCGGTTTATAATCACCAGTACTTGCAGGTGTAGGATGTGATAATTAGGATAAAAGAAAGGGAAGAAATATGAATAGCTAAAATTAAAAATAATTATAAAAAATACAAGATTTAGATTCAATCTTAATTCTCATTTTTAGTACAAGATCTAACTAGAGTAAAGTTCATGTAAGGCACGTGCATTGAATTAATTTTTCGTCCAAAATTGTATATGTATTCAAATAATTTTATGACAAAAAATATGATAAATGATAAAATTTCAATTTATCTAATATTTTTATAGTTATTTTGTAATTTTGCATACCAATATTTTATATTATATTCTGAATAATTTTTAGCTCAATTTTAATTTTTTTTAAAATATTTCATCGGTGCTAATATGATAAAGCAACCTTAATGACATGTGCATGTATATGAAATCTAAAATCAATTTTTTTGATTTTATCATATATTGATCTAAGTATATGTTATAACTCAACCATTATATATTATATTGATCAATTTCTCATATTATACAAAAATTCATATTTACCATGCTTTAAAGTCAAGTTATAGTATAATTGTTCATTAAAAATTATTATTGTAGTTTTATAATATTTATGATTTAAAAATTTATATCTTTTTTGATTTAATTTGAATGTTAATTATGTTATTTTTTATATATAACAAAGGTCATTTTTTTAGAGTTCAAATCTTTTTAACATAATTTCAATTATTTTTGGTATATGTTTAAATATTTATGTTTTTAGACAAATAATATATTAAAATCGTTAAAAGTCTAAATAGTTGATCGACCAAAATCCCGTAATATAATTCACATATTTTAATTTTTATATACCTAAAACTAATTTGATGCAATTATTAAATATGTATGATTTGATAACTAAAATTTACATATTTCTTAAAACCAAATTGTATTTTTAATTCAAGAATTTAATATCTGCATGGAGACGCATGTAAATAAATCTTTTTTTTTGTATTCGATTGTGATATGGGCTGAAAATAAGCCCTAAAGACATATTTAATGTGGCATTAACTAGGCCGAGAATAGTCCAAACGTGGGGCCCACCAGCTGGGCCCAAAACCCTAAATATAATATTAATTTCGTAATTAATATTAAGGGTAATAAACAGCTCAGCAAATAAGAGTTGGATAAGGATAATATCCCTTTCAAACTTATCCAATAAGGCATCCAATTCAATATGGAAACTGATTCCTACAAGGAATAGATCTAGAACATTCCTCAAAGACTTGTCCATCAAGTCTCCAAATCCTACCATAATTATAAGGCTTCTCAGCCTATATAAAGGGCCTGATCCCTCACCTCAGAACTACGTTTTATTGGCTTGATTCTCTAATTTACAGAGATACGTAGGCATTCTGTGAGGACCGTTTAAGTCTCGAACGCAGAAGCAGCCATTAAAGCACGAAGCTCACGAACCTTAGCATTAAATATATAAACCCTAGCCGCAATATTTTCAACCTAGTTTTTATTCCACAACATTTGGCGCCGTCTGTGGGACGAAGACATCAACCATGGTTACCACTCGAAGAACAACACCGGTCTCAACCGAGGCTACCTCTGGAACCATCGTTCCACCAGTCGCTGCTCCTCCTGTTGGTACAGGGCCAGGGTCTGTACCCCCATTGACGGAAACAAACCCTCATAGTCAGGCCTCTCAACCACAAGGGACGGATCCCCCCGCTGAAAGATCTCAACCTGTAATCGTCCCTCTAGGACAGGAGACTAACCCGCTCCAGATGGTGGTCTCTCCTCTCCCTCTGAGTAGCCGCCTGCCGCTTCACAGTCTCTCCACTTCTTCACTCCCTGTCAACACCAACCCAATGTATGGGCTGCCTAATTACCCCCAAGATCCAAGGGATCCAGGACCAAGCGGTCATGCTCGGTTGATCCATGGGCAACAACAATCCCCTTATCTTAGAGGCCCGGCTCCTCCTGAACCAGGATACTATGATTACTCTGGTCCTTATACCGGAGACTCGTCATCCGAAGACGATGATCGAGACGAAGCCCCAAGGAGGCGACGCGCTAGTAAGGAGCCTCTGAGGAGGAATCCATCGAACAGAGATGGTCCTTTAACAATCGCAGAGAAAATTAAGGCTTATGAAGCCGAGATTCAGAAGCTGAAGGATGACCAAGCAAGGGAACTAGAGAGACAGAACCCTAATCAAACTCGACCTCCTCCGACTTCAGGAGGGATTCCCTTCATAGATCTAGAGAGGTCTTCAAGGAGACACCGAAGGGCTGAAGCCCCAACCAGAGGAACTACCAGGGTGGAACTCCCCAAGAATAATCCTAGAGATTTGATGCTACAAGGAGATCTGGATGATCCGACCCCTCCATTCACTGAGGAGGTGATGAATGCACATATCTCCCGAAAGTTTAAGATGCCCACGATCAAAGCTTACGATGGAACGGGGGATCCCGCAACTCATGTGAGAACGTTTACAAGCGCCTTGTTACTGCAGCCTGCTAACGATGCCCTTAAGTGTAGGGCGTTCCCCCAAACCCTGTCGGGCATGGCGCAACGTTGGTATAGTCGTTTACCTCCAAACTCGATTAGCTCTTTCAAGGAGTTGAGTACCGCTTTTGTCAGTCAATTCATTAGCGGAAGAATTCATGAGAAAAGCTCCGCATCCCTTATGTATGTAACACAGGGAAAGAATGAGAACTTTAGAGATTACATCAAGCGATTCACTAAGGAAACCCTGAATATCACCGATTTGGAAAATAAGGTGGCCATGGTAGCCTTACAGCATGGAACCACGGATCTCTTTTTTAAGAGGTCGTTGGCAAAACACCCCCCTGAAAGCATGGATGAACTTCAACGAAGGGCGGACAAGTATATAAAAGCTGAGGACAGCATCAAGAAAGAAGCCACGTTGGGCAATGGAGGGAACAAGCGGAAGCAAGAACAAGAGTACGATGCTAGGGACAAGTATCCCCGAGCTAGCAGAGACTCTGAATCTGCTCCAAAAAAGAACTCGGGTCCAAGGTTTTCATAGTATGCCAGACTTAATGCTCCAAGAAGCCAGATCCTGTTGGACATTGAAAAGGAAAAGGACTTCCGATGGCCGAAGCCACTTAGAGGAGACCCAGCCAAGCGAAATAAGGAGCAATACTGCAGGTTCCACAAAGATGTGGGACATGACACCGACGATTGTAGGCAACTCAAGGATGAGATTGAGTTCTTGATACGAAGAGGAAAACTAAGTCAGTTCACCAAGGGTGATGACCGTGGGAACCAGAGAAGGGACAATGACAGAAGGGACAATGAAAGGAGAGATAATAATAGGAGGGATGACAACCATGATCGCAATCCACAGCCCCGAAGGGCAGTTATCAATATGATCTGGGGAGGCCCGACAGCAGCTGGCACGACTAAGAATTCTCGAAAGGCTTATGCTAGAGAAGTAATGCACATTGTGGGAGAAGCCCCGAAGCGTGCTAAAACCGAGATGGTAATTGGTTTCGATGATTCAGACTTGGAAGGGGTGAAATTCCCCCATGACGACCCGCTGGTCATAACTCCCGTGATTGGAAACTCAGAAGTAAAACGAGTCTTGATAGACAATGGGGCTTCTGTGGATATTTTATTTTATGATGCATTTGTAAAGATGGGTTACAACGACTCACAACTGACCCCTACAAACATGCCTATATACGGGTTTAACGGAGTGGAGTCCAACGTTGAAGGGACTATTCAGCTACCCGTGACTATTGGGCAGGAGCCTAAAGAGGCGACTCAGATGTTGAATTTCTTGGTGATCAAGGCAGCATCAACATACAACGCAATCCTTGGAAGGACTGGACTTCATGCGTTTAAGGCTGTGGCCTCTTCCTATCATATGAAAATTAAGTTTCCGACACGGAATGGTGTCGGAGAACAAAAGGGTGATCAGAAGATGGCAAGAAGTTGCTATGTGGCCGCACTGAGGGCCGATGGAGTCGGGGGGCAGGTCCTTCCGATTGAAGACATGGATGTCCGCGATGATGAAGAGCATAGAGGGAAGCCAGCAGAGGATTTGATTCCCGTACCTCTAGAACCTAATGATCCTGAAAAAGTTACTTATGTTGGAGCATCTCTGAAAGAACCCCTGAAGGGCAAATTAATAGAATTCTTACAGAAGAATAGCGACGTGTTCGCTTGGACAGCAGCTGATATGCCAGGGATTGACCCCCAACTCATAACTCATAGGTTAAATGTTGATCCCAAAAGGAAGACAATAAAGCAGAAGAAGAGAAACTTTGCTCCGGAGAGGCAAGAGGCCATTAGGCAAGAAGTGAATAAGCTCTTGGAAGCTGGTTTTATTGAAGAAATTCAGTTTCCTGAATGGTTAGCGAACCCAGTCATGGTAAAGAAAGCAAATGGGAAGTGGAGAATGTGTATAGACTTCACTGACCTGAATGATGCATGCCCAAAAGATTGTTTTCCCCTGCCGAGGATTGATATGTTGATAGATGCCACAGCTGGACATGAGATGTTAAGCTTCATGGATGGATTCAGCGGCTATAATCAGATTAAGATGCACAAGGATGACATACCTAAGGTATCTTTCATAACTGACTTTGGTGTCTTCTGTTATCTTGTCATGGCTTTTGGTCTAAAGAATGCAGGAGCTACTTACCAACGATTGGTGAATAAGATATTCGCCCATCTGATTGGAAAAACCATGGAGGTATATGTTGATGACATGCTAGTCAAGAGCCTACTTAAGGCTGATCATATCAAGCACCTCGGAGAGGCATTTGAAGTGCTGAGGCACCATAAGATGATGTTGAATCCCGCCAAGTGTGCTTTTGGCGTTGGATCTGGGAAGTTTTTAGGGCTGATGGTTTCAAAAAGAGGCATTGAGGCCAATCCTGACAAGATCAAGGCGATTTTAGACATGGAGCCACCACGCTCTATAAGAGATGTGCAGAGGTTGACAGGTCGAGTTGCAGCTTTAGGAAGATTCATCTCCAAGTCTGGAGATAAATGCTTGCCTTTCTTCCAAGCGTTAAAAAAGGTGAAAAATTTTGAGTGGACACCTGAAAGCCAAGAGGCCTTTGAGCAACTGAAGAAGTACATGGTTGAAGCCCCGTTGTTGACTAAACCAAGTCCTGGGGAAATTCTTAGTTTATACCTGGCGGTATCCGAACAAGCCCTGAGTGCCGTCCTTATTCGGGAAGAGGAGAAGGTCCAGAAACCTATCTACTATGTGAGCAAAGTGTTGCATGGGGCTGAGTTGAATTACTCACCCATAGAAAAGTTTGCTTTGGCATTAGTAACTGCCTCAAGAAAGCTGCGGCCTTACTTTCAGGCACATAAGATTCAAGTTCTGACAAACCAGCAGTTGAGGAACATATTGCATAGCCCAAAGGCCAGTGGAAGGCTAATCAAATGGGCGATTGAGTTAGGAGAGTTTGACATCACATACAAGCCTCGGACAGCTATCAAAGCTCAGGCATTAGCTGACTTCGTGGTTGAATGCACTATTAACAACCAAGAAGTCGGGGGGCAACAGATAACGACTACCCCTGGACAAGAGGAAAAAGAAGAAAAACTTACGCCCGATCTGAAGGAATATTGGGTGCTCTATTTTGATGGAGCATCAAAAACAAAATCTAGTGGTGCAGGTTTGGTTTTGCAAAGCCCCGATGGGTTCACAGTTGAGTACGCTTTAAAGTTGGATTTCCCTACTACCAACAATGAGGCGGAGTATGAGGCATTGATAGCTGGTTTGGGCTTGGCCAGAATCATGAGGGTCAAGAATCTCAAAGTTTGTGGAGATTCAAGGCTTGTGGTATCACAAGTAAATGGTGAATTCGAGGCTAAGGATGAGACTATGGCAAAATACTTGAGAGTAGTAAAGGCTGTTATGTCCCAGTTTGAGGAGTGCTACGTTGAGCACATTCCAAGAGAGGAAAACATTAAGGCCGATGCCCTATCTAAGTTTGCTTCTTCTGAAATAGAAAATTATGCTGGGAGTGTCTACTTTCAGGTCTTGAAGGCCCCGACCGTTAATGCAAAGTTAGTGGCACCAATTGATATAGGAGACTCTTGGATAGATCCTATCAAGGCACACCTGGAGACCGGTTGGCTCCCAGACAACGCTATAGAGGCACGAAAACTCTCAGTAAGAGCGTTGAGATATACTTTGATTGAGGGTATTCTGTACAAAAGGTCGTTTGTTATCCCGTACTTGAAGTGTCTAAGGCCTATAGAGGCAAGGGAAGCATTGGAGGAAGTTCATGAAGGGATCTGTGGGCAACACTTGGGGGGCAGAGCCCTAGCTCACAAGATAATTCGTTTAGGGTTTTATTGGCCAGAGATGTTGGCTGATGCACAAAACTATGTCAAGAGATGTGAGAGATGCCAGAAGCATGCCCCAATTGTGAGGCAACCACCTGAGATGTTGACCTCGATTAACTCTCCCATTCCATTTGCAATGTGGGGGATGGATATACTTGGACCCTTTCCCATGGCTTCAGTACAGAGGAAATTCCTGATAGTGGCAATTGATTACTTCACTAAGTGGATTGAGGCTAAACCCCTGGCCAAGATAACCACCAAGCAAGTTTCCCAGTTCTTTTGGGAGAACATCATCTGCAGATACGGAATCCCACGAATCCTTGTGACAGACAATGGGACACAATTCAATAATGAGGAGTTTAAGAAGTATTGTGAAGAGAATGCGATTGAGCTCCGTTTTACCTCAGTGGCACATCCACAAGCCAATGGGCAAGCTGAGGTAGCTAATCGAATTATCCTTGATGGACTGAAGAAGAGGGTCGAACGCTCTAGGAACACTTGGGTAGATGAATTGTTGCCCATACTTTGGGCATATCGTACCACTTGTAAGGTAACGACTGGAGCAACCCCATTTTTACTGGCTTATGGAGCCGAGGCAGTTGTGCCTTTAGAGATCATGCAAGCATCACCTCGAGTTGAGGCATATGAGCCAGAAACTAATGACGAAGGAATGAGACTTGCCCTTGACTTAATTGATGAGGTTAGAGATGGAGCTAATGCGAAGAATGCTGAATATCAGAAGAGAGCATCTTTTCACTACAACCAGAGAGTTAAAGAAAGATTCTTTCGACAAGGTGACATGGTTTTAAGGAAGATTGAAGCCTCAGGAGTTGGCCAGAAAGGAAAGTTAGCACCAAACTGGGAAGGACCATATCTAGTCAGAAAGGTGTTAGGGCAAGGATCCTACAAGTTAGAAACCTTGGACGGGGTTGAGGTGCCCCGAACTTGGCATGCTGTGAACCTCAAAGTTTATTATATCTAAGTTCTTTTGACAAAGGCTTGGACTTTTATCTACTTATTAGGAATAAGGTTCGAATGAAACCATTTTAGAGCATGTTGCTCCCAGTAGAAGATAGAATATTTATGTAGGGTTGAACCCATTCTATTGATATCCATTGACAGCATAATGGAATTTATACTGTTTTCTTTATGAGTTATTTCTCTTTGTTAAAATAAACACGAAAGGCAAACGTTGAACTAACTTGTGAGTTTAGTACCAGCCAGGAGGCCAAGTACTTGAGAAATTCTAAAGTTTAACGAACTATAAGCAAAAAATGAGAACATGGAAACAAAAGGAACTACTGCATAAATAAGTAAAGTCATAAGCCCCGAAGGGCAAAAGTTCAGAATAAATAAAGACAAACAGAAATAAGCCACGCAGGGCCATCTACTCATCTAAGTCCTCAATAACTACATCTCCCTGAGTAGAAGAAGGATCTGCTGTCTCTACCCCAGGAGAAGAAGGTGGATCCTGAGTGGGCTGAGAGTCCCCATCCACTGCTGTCTCTGTAGCAATCTCCAAAGTATCTGTCAATCCAGGGATAGCAGGTACCGGGAACTTCTCCAAGGATACCCCCTCGATCTTCCCACTCAGCTCCTCGATGATCCCCTCCCAACACTCCTTGAAGGTGCCAGGAAAGTTTGCATCATACTCGGCATTCAGGACATCTTGAAAGTCCTTAGAAGCCTTGTAATCAGCAATGATGTGTTCCCTGTTCTGCTGCACCTCCAGCTGAAGCTTCCTGTTCTTCTCCTTCTCAGCAGCCAGCTCCTTCTCCACCTCCCTAAAACGAGCAAAGTTTGCCTCGGAGGCATCAAAGTATCTGTCTCTATCCCTCTCAGCAATGGTCTTTTCAGCACGCACCTCCTTCAGGTTATGAACAGCAGCCTGAAGGTAGGCGTTCATCTGCAAAGGAAACAAGTAAATAAGGGAAAAGTAAATGCAATTAAATTAAAGAAGTTGAATAAGAAATTACCGAAGCAACAGCTTGAGCCCCGAGAAGCTCAATCTGCAAGTCATCAGAGGACTCCACAATGTGGACCCTGTCCCGTGGAGTAACCACACTCCTGGACCACTCAACCGCAGCCCTGGAATCACCAACAGCTGTGTCCCTATTGCATAAACCCCATCCCACTGTAAAGGGAGTAAGGTCTTCCTCAATAGGAACAGGCTTTTCTTGAAGAAAAGCAGGAACACGCTCCACCGCGGCAGAAGCCTCATCTGTCCTGGCCCTTTTTGCCCTAGGGTTCTCTGTTACCACCCTACCAGTGGCAGCAGTCTCATCTGTCCTATGCTTAAAAATTGCTCCCAGAGCAGTTTTGGCTGCAAAATGATTACAAGAAAGTTAGAAAATTATATCTAGCATAAAATGTTAACAAAGCAAGAGGTGAGAATTACCCTCAGGGCCCAAATCGCTTAGCCCATGGGCCTGCAACGAATCTTCAGAAATCAAATTTGCTCATTGATGCAAATTATCCGATGTTAACAAAGTTATGGCGGCCTCTTCTTCCACGCCCAATTTTAAACTCCTAACAGGCCCATCAACGGCTCTGCAGAAGTTGGGCCGAAAATAGTTGTCCCAGTCATCCCCATCCAAAAAGATATAAAACCATTCCCTTTTCCAATTAGGAAGGGAATCAGGAGCGGAATCCGAAACAAAACAAGAACGGGCCAAGGAACGGTGTTGGATTTTGACCCAGCCCGAATTATCAGAAGAATTGACAAATTTGAATAGATATCGAAAAACAGAGATACTGGGCTCAAGCCCATGTTTCTTACATTGGACCAAGAAACAATAGATAAAACGCCATGCATTTGGCATAAGTTGGGTTGGACAAACCCGGGCTTCGGCCAAAAGACGGTAAACAAAAGGAGGAGGAGGAAGGCGAAAACCAGCATAAAAAGTTTCTTTATAAATCCTAATGGCCCCAGGCTTTGGGTGACAAGCCCTTTCGTTTGAGGCCGGAGCAACGGCCCTATAAGGCCCATTAATATGAAAAAGTTGGGCTAGAATGTCTACCCTATGTTGTTTATATTTCGATTTATATTCATAAGCATCTAAATGAAGCATGTTTGGAAAAGCTTGACCAAACTCATTTAAAAGATCTCTAAGGGAAAAAACACTGGCATGCACAAGAGATGTTTTAGGGTTCTTACCCCTTGAAAGCCGTGGAGCGGTGGTGGAAGTGTTAGCGAGTTGTGACTGGCCCGAAGAGCTAGAATCCTCCATTGATATGCTTCCCTTGAAGGCTTGAAACCCAGAAAAGTTGAAAAAAGAGGTTGAAGAAGATGAAGATTCAACGATCTTCAAACAGAAACTGGAAAATAGGGCGGAGAAAAGACGCCGGAAATCGCCTCACGACAGAACCCTAGCAGAGCTTTTTTGAAAAGTATTTGTGATAAGGGAGAGATAATTTTTGCTGAATAGTGAAATGAGAAAAGAGGGATGCACACTACTCTTTTATAGAGTTCACGGTTGGTCGCTCAACCGGTTATATCCAGTAAATGGGCTATCAACAGGTGACTGGGCCTTTGAATAGGCGGGAAGCCCATGAAATTCAAATTTTAAAATAATTCTAGAATGTTCTACGACATTTTTGGAAAATAGGATAAAATTCCGTTAGAATTTAAAGGCAGGAAGCCCAATTAAAAGGCTACACCCACGCCCAGGAGACCAAACCTCCTAGGCGTGCCTAAGGAAGGTGTCTCCTTGGCGGGGGTACCCACGCCTAGCTCGACTTTCCTTAAAGAAGGCTATACCCACGCCCAGGAGACCAAACCTCCTAGGCGTGCCTAAGGAAGGTGTCTCCTTGGCGGGGGTACCCACGCCAAGCTCGACTTTCCTTAAAGAAGGCTATACCCACGCCCAGGAGACCAAACCTCCTAGGCGTGCCTAAGGAAGGTGTCTCCTTGGCGGGGGTACCCACGCCCAGCTCGATTTTCTTTAAAGAATGGTATACCCACGCCCAGGAGACCAAACTTCCTAGGCGTGCCTAAGGAAAGTGTCTCCTTGGCGGGGGTACCCACGCCCAGAAAGCATTTCAAGGAACGAAGGGCATACCCACGCCCAGGAGACCAAACCCCCTAGGCGTGCCTAAGGAAGGTGTCTCCTAGGCGGGGGTACCCACGCCCAGGAAGCATTTCCAGGGAGAAAGATCACCCACGCCCAGGAGACCAAACCCCCTAGGCGTGCCTAAGGAGGGTGTCTCCTAGGCGGGGGTACCCACGCCCAGGAGGCATTTCTTGCCAGGATGACTTTTTCCTTTAAAAATTTTAAAATAATGTTGGGAAATTGAAAAATAATTCCCAAAAAATAATAAAAATACCTGTTGGTATATAAAAATTCTTAAATTATTAGGAAAAATTACGAAAAATACCTGTTGGTATATAAAAAATTCCTAAAATACTAGGAAAAGTACAGAAAAATACGGGGAAAATTATAGAAATATTTTCTTGACAAGTTGAGCAATAATTTATGCTAATAAT
This sequence comes from Saposhnikovia divaricata, assembly GCA_036435485.1. NCBI lineage: Eukaryota > Viridiplantae > Streptophyta > Magnoliopsida > Apiales > Apiaceae > Saposhnikovia > Saposhnikovia divaricata. The sequence continues at coordinate 86,436,339 of CM071594.1, forward strand.
GCATAAAAACTCTATGAAAGTGCCGAAATTGCTAAAAGCAAGCACAAATTAAAGCCTCGAATAAGGCAAATCGTCGTAAATGTGTAGGTCGCTCCACACTTTACAATCAAGACGATACTCGTGAAACACTAGTGTAAACCAAAACTCCCATATAAGGGTAGGAAAATTAAGAAGTCCCAGGTAAGGGATAAAAACGACCCCGAGTCTCGATTAAGGCAAATATAACTTCTACGAAAACCTGATCAGTTTTCCTAAGAAGTTGGGGGGCAAATGATATGGGCTGAAAATAAGCCCTAAAGACATATTTAATGTGGCATTAACTAGGCCGAGAATAGTCCAAACGTGGGGCCCACCAGCTGGGCCCAAAACCCTAAATATAATATTAATTTCGTAATTAATATTAAGGGTAATAAACAGCTCAGCAAATAAGAGTTGGATAAGGATAATATCCCTTTCAAACTTATCCAATAAGGCATCCAATTCAATATGGAAACTGATTCCTACAAGGAATAGATCTAGAACATTCCTCAAAGACTTGTCCATCAAGTCTCCAAATCCTACCATAATTATAAGGCTTCTCAGCCTATATAAAGGGCCTGATCCCTCACCTCAGAACTACGTTTTATTGGCTTGATTCTCTAATTTACAGAGATACGTAGGCATTCTGTGAGGACCGTTTAAGTCTCGAACGCAGAAGCAGCCATTAAAGCACGAAGCTCACGAACCTTAGCATTAAATATATAAACCCTAGCCGCAATATTTTCAACCTAGTTTTTATTCCACAACAGATTGCATTATGTATAACCTAAAATTTTACTTTTTATATCAATAATCTAAGGGTGTTGATATATGCACACCCTTAATTAATGGTTGCACACCCTAACAAAATTTTAGACTAAAATATCCTTATTAACATTTCAATTACACTTCTTTGTTGGCATTTATTTTTCATAATCAAGTCAAATTGTCATGACAAAAAAAAAATAAACACTATAATATATAAGCGTCAAAATTTTATAATCTTAAATCACCAATGCATTTTGAATTAATTTTCTTGTGACAAGTTTCCACATAAAATAAAAATATACAATTAGAAATTAGAATACCATAATTAATGAGTTTATTCAACAAAAATAATATAACGGCCTCCATAATTTAAAAGTAAATTTTATCTACTTTAAGACAAAAGGATATAATTAATATGTATTAAGATAAAAAACAACATATTAAGAAAATGTACTAGCTATCAACAAAATTAGAGATTAACTTACTATACCCTTCTACGCAAATTATTTACATTTTTTAATTGTAATGTAACTTCAGAATTCAAGTACTGTATATTGCATCTGCAATATTACTATTCGTTCGTTTAAACTTTAGAGCATGGTTTATTGTGGGATTTTAGAAAAGTACTAAAATAATATAAAAAAGAGATTAGGGAGCCTGAGATATATATCAGGTAAGTTGTTAGAAATAATTGATGAGAACAGTGTTTAAGAGCTACAGCGACAAATTAGAGTTTAGCTGGAAGCAGTCAGAGTTTAGTTAAACACTGACATTGGAAGCTCGACAGAGTTTAATTAAACTCTGTCTGGAGGAAGCGCGTCTCCAGTCAACAGTGATTGAAGATTAATTGAAGATAATTATGGAAGCAATATCTTTACAGATTGGATAGCTGTTAAAGAGATTGAGTTGACTTAGAAGATGTGTAGCAATCATAATTGCTAATATTTGTATAGCTGATTTATAGGAGAATCAATTATCGATTGTACGTAGCTGTATATCTTTATAAATACAGTTAGGTTAACCCTAGAAGGGTATCGATCTTGTAACACAATATCTATTCATTGTAACCTAAGCAGCTCTCTGTGATATTTTACATCACTGAGAGAGAAGTTAATTCCAAACAGTTTTTAAAGTTTTTCAAGAACTTATTGTTATTCTCTCATACTTAGTTGATTATAAGTGTGTATTCGGCCTAACATAAGTTCCCTGAGATACCAATCTTTTATATGTAAAAATGGGGTGGGCGTTTTAGTAAATTCAGAATTTTTTAATTAGCCTTGCGGACCCAGTAAAATTTAAATTTATTTTGTATGTATCTTAGGAAAAGTTCTTTGAGATCTATCTTAGGGTAGGGCTGATCATTCGGTCGGTTCGGTTAAAACCCGAACCGAATTAGAAAAACCGAATAACCGAAATCCATTTTTTACCGAACCGAACCGAATTGTCACCAGAAACCGAACCGAACCTGTAATAACCCTAACTTTGCAATGCTACAGTGATCACATGAATAGTAAATTTTGAGGATTTAGGGAAATGGTATGTAAGTACCATATACTTGAAATGGAAAACGAGTAAACAGAAACCATATTAGTATTGTACTAGGAAAATAAGTGACTCGAAATGACGATAGATTTCAGAAATTCCTGAATACGGATTTTTGAGGATTTTGAGTTTGAACGAGCTTCTATTTATTGGATATTAAGGAGCATAGAAATATTAAAGGAATTATATATTGAGGAATTAGTGCATTAGGGTAAATTAAGGGATTATTAAGTTAAGGAATTATCAAAGGAATTTGGATTGTTAAATGATTTCAGAACCACTGAGATAATGAGGTATATTCGAACCAATCACAATTAGACGAGTATGGAAACCAAACAACCAAGATTTATAAATTAACAAGGATACCTACCATATTATTAATTATCAAGAGAATTAGCATAATACTTAGAAAAAAAAATCAAGAAAACAAGTATTCTAGATCATCTACAATTACATCATCCATTACATCATTTTCCACTCACTTTTCTTAAGGATTAATTAGTAAAATCACATGATAATTATTCATATGACATAGCTAAATATCTACGAAAAGTAGATTAGCTAGGATAAGATCAAAAATCAAGAAAAATCTCTTCCCTTCCATCATCTTCTTCCAATTTGAATTTCACTATTCATCAAGGAAAAAAAATTTCAAAACCCTAGTTTCAAGCAATATAAAATCAAGGGAAAAATCATGGAGGTTCCTTGAGGATATATAAAGACATCCACCAAGTTTCATAGTAAACAATCATCATTTGGCAAGGTAATAAAATCATCAAAGTTGATGATGAATAGTAATGAATAGTGATTTCAAGAGCTAACTTTGGTTTTTATGATTTCTTTAGCTAATTCCATCCACTTTAAGGTTGTGTAAGGAATATCAAACATATATTAAGAGTATTAAAGCTTCAAAGAAGGTATAATCTCTTCACCCCTCTTGAGTTTTATGATGAATATTAATGGTATTAGTGGTTAAGTGGTTATAAGTGATGAAATCATGATTATATATGTGTTTAAAAGTGTTTTTATGGTATATGAAAGGAGTTTGTGCTTGTAACCATGGTTGGTGAGATGACCACATGGTGTAGGTGATGGTGTATAAGGTGGATGATGGATTTGGAGGAGTTGAATTTTGGAAAGTATGAAAATATAGCCGTTATAATGCCCGATTTTCGGTAAACCAAATAGATACCCTGTTTTTGGTCCCCATATTCGTACGGTAGATTTCTGTCCAGAGCACCCACTGATCATGAGAGGGTAGAGCTTGGTTCATAGATCGTTTTGATATAAAGTACGTTAAAATCTGATGAACGGTTTAGGAGAAAAGTCGGTTTTAGTGAAAGACGTTCGAGAACCGAGAAAACGTAATTGTATCAACTTTAAGGCTATAATTACCATAATTAAACATTTTTAAAAGTTATAAAATATTGGGATAGTGTAGTAGGGTGGTCAGAGGACCCTTGACAGTTAGCCTTGCATTAAAATTCGGAATCTATATTTTCTGAGAATTTTTACAGTCGAGAGTGGTTGTTAAGGAAAGAATGTAAATCGTTAAGAACTTTAATCGGGAATAAGAATGGTTAAGTCCTCAAGACCATTTGAGAAAGTAATGGGATATTGTAAGAGTGTTATTATATGAGCGTAGGTGGTTAAGTGGAATATATTCTGATAATGATCCTTTTCATGTTTATAGAGACTTCGGGAGAGCCACGAGCTATACTTCCAACTTACAAAGATCGAGGCAAGATCTTTCTATCCCTACTTTGAAAATTATTTATCTTTGGAATAAAAATGATATCATGGAGTATATATATATATATATATATATATATATATATATATATATATATATATATATGTGATGCTATTGTTGCTATGTTGCAAAGAATATATTTCCTTGATTTTGGGAAATTAAAGAGAGATAGATATGATTTATGAAATATGGATATAGAGATGATTACGAATGGAGCGAATATGCTCTATGGTAAAAGAGATATGAAAGGGAATGGTATCAGTTGTTATCTAGGGTTATATGGTTTATAATAATATATTAAAAATATTCTTTTTGAGTATCAGTGGTTTAATAAATATTATTTGATTATTATTTACTACTCTTAAAATAGACGGAATATTTTATGAATATAAAAGTATGTTTGATTTCTTGAATATGAAAGAGATGTCTGGATCATAATCAAAGCATTATGTTATATATATATATATATATATATATAGGCAAGTGCTCAAATGAGAACCACTCTTAAAATGAGAACTTAGTACCCAAAGCATATCACCAAAATCCAGCAGAATCAACAAATCGTTAAAATTAATAAAAAAAATTAAAAAATCAAGTCTGTGCTTACATCATCATGATGACATCACTGTTGACATGGCAAAAATATTTCCCGCCAAAATTTTGGTGATTTGGAAAAATTTCCCGCCAAAAAAAATTGGTGGGTTAGAAAAATTTCCCGCAAAAAAAAAATGATGGTTTGGAAAATTTTCCCGCCAAAAAATTGGTGATTTGGGAAATTTTCCCGCCAAAAATTTGGTGATTTAGAAAAATTTCCCGCCAAAAAATTGGTGATTTAGAAAAATTTCCCGCCAAAAATTTTGGTGATTTGGAAAAATTTCCCGCCAAAAAATTGGTGATTTAGAAAAATTTCCCGCCAAAAAAAATTGGTGGTTTGGAAAATTTTCCCGCCAAAAAATTGGTGATTTGGAAAATTTTCCCGCCAAAAATTTGGTGATTTCGTGGGGCCCCACTACCACGTCATCATGCTGATGTCAGCAGTGATGTCATGCTGACGTCAGCATTGACGTGGCACTGAAAACTAATATTTTTTATGATTTGGTGATTCTGCTGAATTTTGGTGATTTACTTTAGGGACTAAGTTCTCATTCTAAGAGGTTCTCACTAGAGTAGCTCCCTATATATATATATATATATATATATATATATATATATATATATATATATATATTATAGAAGTTGATAAGTGGATTTTTATCCATTTGGATCGTTCTATTTTGGCTTGAATTGATCGCTTAATCCTCAAGTATTTGTGTGGTTTAACGTGTTTTGTGGAGTTTGTGCAGGAATTAAGTTTTTGCAGAGAGTTATGGTGTTTTGTTGCTTTTGGAACAGAAGCTGGTTGTGGTGTAAAACGGCGCGTGGAGAAATAGACTCTAACAGAAATTCTTCAGAAACAGAATGTGCACAGCGCGACCGCGCTATGTTTATACTGTAAGGGAGCGCGACCGCGCTAAGAGAATTTGCAGAATTGGGAGAGCGCGACCGGGCTAAAAAAGCAAAGGGGAAGAGCGCGACCGCGCTAAGGGAAAAACTGGGCTGCCAGAAACTGTTCTAATTCAAATTTTAAAGAGGAATGTTGCCGTTTTCTTCTCCTATTCGACATGGAAATAATCTTGGACGGTGGGAATAGTCTAGAAGCCTTATTTGACAAGGGAATTTGCAATCTATATCATATTTAAAGATGGAATTTGTCAATTTCAATTCCTACTCAAGAATGGCAATTGCTTGGAGAAGAGGCAATATTGAGCTATAAATACACATGCTGGGAGGTCAGATTTACACACACCCAGACACCAGAGATCAGATTACTTCACACTACATACACACTTTTTAGCACGAGATTGAGAAGCCAAGGCGAGGATCGTGACAACAAGAAGATCTAGACATACTTTTCTTGTATTCTTACTAGGCGTATCTTTTGGATGCTTGATCATTATTCGACTTTGTTCTATAACTTTGTTAACATTGATTTATTCATCATTATTCTCTTCATCTTTATCATGTTTTCATCAAACCCCATGATGACGAACGGTTCAATTATGAACTAATCGCCGTCATGGGGTCCTAACGGATGTACTTATGGAACTTAGATGTTGATTGCCTAACTTGATATATGTGTGGTGAATTTACGATATCCTTGCATGGTTGTATTTAATTCATATAGATGCGTAGCTAACATCTATCTTGTTAATATTTAGTGAAGCGACAGTGAATCTTTAGATTTAGAACTTGCCATGTTAGCATAAGTCCATGAATATTATTCATGTTTGTGGTGTGTTTCTAACCGTCTCATACTACCTTATGTAATCTTATGGATACTTGATCTTCAACCATTATGTTTTCAAATTCTATAGACATATAGGGTCTAAGCATAATTGGTGCCTGCATGATTTCTATCTTTTGTGGATATTGTGTAGATTGGTGTGCGTGTACTGAAAGGTAACGTATACTTATTTCGTGTTGTCTGATTAGTTATCGTAACCACCACATGTGTTGATAAAAGGGCATGATCTCTAAAGGAAGTTTGTATTGAAGTTAGGATCCCATGTTTTCCATCTCATAAGTAATTTGAAATCACTTAGTTAATTAATTTAGTTGTTAATTAATTCTTATTAGTTAATTTAGATAATCAAAACCAATTTGTCCATTGTCTTAGCATTGAACGATAATCATACATTGATGCTTAGGTACAAGAACTAAATTATACAATCTCTGTGGGAACAAACTCTACTTCATTCTATATTACTTGTGAACACGTGCGCTTGCGTGATTTTGTGCTAACAAGTTTTTGGCGCCGCTGCCGGGGACTTGTTATAGTTTATGTGCTTGACATCAGTGGTCGTTAAAGTTCATTGACTCGGATCGGTTACTAATAGTTTTTGTGTTGTTTTGTGTTTTCAGGTACTTGAGCGTGTATGCGAACGCGTTCTCAAGCGAATAAGGAGAAGTTGGAAAATAAAGAAGAAACAGAAACAGAAGCTCTAGTGATTCAAGTTGTAGAAGATATGGGAGAACCAGCAGCAGCAACTAAGGCTCTTAAGGATTTCTCGCAGCCAAAGATCAATGACATTGCATCGAGTATTGTCAGACCAGCAATCGCAGCCAATACCTTCGAGATCAAGCCTAGCACTATACAGATGGTCCAGAACTCAGTTCAGTTTGGGGGTGCTCCTACCGAAGATCCCAACATGCTTATTCGGGATTTCATAGAGATCTGTGATACCTTCAGAACCAACGGGGTGTCTGAGGATGCTGTTAATTTAAGGCTATTTCCATTCTCTCTGAGGGACAAGGCGAAGAGTTGGTTACACTCTTTACCAGCAGGTTCTATCACTACATGGGAAGATCTTGCACAGAAATTTCTTACCAAATTTTTTCCCATGGCGAAGACAGCAGCTATCAGGAATGCTATCACTCAGTTTTCACAGCAGTCTGGAGAATCTCTATGCGAGGCTTGGGAGGGATATAAGGAGATGCTAAGGAAGTATCCACATCATGGGATGCCTGATTGGATGATAATCAACTGTTTTTATAATGGGTTGGGTGCACAGTCGAGACCCATACTAGATGCTGCATCAGGTGGAGCTTTGTGGGCCAAGAGTTATGAAGAAGCTTATGAATTGATCGAGATGATGGCTGCTAATGAATATCAGAATCCTACAGGGAGGTTATCTCAAGGCAAGGTAGCAGGTGTTCTTGAAATTGATACAGCTACAACCATTGCAGCTCAGTTGAAGGCCTTGTCAATGAAGGTCGATTCTTTGGCTAACATGGGAGTTCAGCAGGTAGCTAGTGTTTGTGAGTTGTGTGCGGGCGCACATGATACAACTCAATGTGCCATATCTTCTGAATCAGCACAATTTGTGAGTAACTTCCAGAGGCCACAACAGCCAGTTCCAGCCACCCATCACCCGAATAACCGCAACCATCCAAATTTCAGCTGGATTAACAATCAAGGTGGTAATCAGCAGCAACAGCAATTCGGAGCTAGGCAATTCAATCAAGGATTTCAGCAGCAGTACCAGCCCAGACAACAGTTTCAGCCTCCAGGTTTCCAGCAACAATCTCAAGGGAATGCTGGTCAATCTTCTAATGAAAAAGCTGAACTTGAGGAGTTGAGGATGATAATAAAAAGTCAGGGGGCATCTATGAAGATCATGGAAAGTCAGATCGGGCAGCTTGCTAGTGCTCTGTTGAATAGACCATCTGGAGTTCTTCCGAGTGACACTGAAGCCAATCCAGGCAAGAGGGAAACCAAAGAGCATGTCAAATCAGTTACTTTGAGATCGGGTAAGGTGACTGGTAATCAGAATTCAGCCATTGAGGAAGAAGAAGAAGTTCAAGAGCAACATGTGGCACCTACTTCAGATAAGGAACAAGTCCAGACTGACAGAGTAGCTGAGCAGTTGGTTAGTGAGGTGGAGAATCCTAAAAATTCTGCTAAGGAAGTTTCTCCAAAGCAGTCGACAGAGAACTTGAAAATCTTTCCTCCACCTCCATATCCAGGCAGATTGAAGAAGCAGAAGAATGACAGACAGTTTGGCAAGTTTCTGGAGGTATTCAAAAAGCTTCAAATCAATATCCCTTTTGCTGAAGCATTAGAGCAGATGCCGAGCTATGCAAGGTTTATGAAGGGTATTCTCTCAAAGAAGTTGAAACTTGAAGAATTGGATACAGTAGCATTAACAGAAGAGTGCAGTGCCATTTTACAGCAGAAGTTACCACCGAAGCTAAAGGATCCAGGCAGTTTCACTATTCCGTGCACCATTGGGAATTTGTCTTTCAGCAAGTGTTTGTGTGACTTGGGTGCTAGTATCAATCTCATGCCGTTATCATTTTTCATGCAGCTTGGTCTTCCAGATCCTAAACCTACCAACATCTCTCTACAGCTAGCTGATCATTCTATTACATACCCGAGGGGTACCGTTGAGGATGTTTTGGTCAAGGTTGATAAACTCATCTTTCCAGCAGATTTTGTGATTCTTGACTTTGAAGAGGATAAGAAGATTCCTATCATCTTATGACGGCCTTTTCTAGCTACGGGCCGTACTTTGATTGATGTTCAGAAGGGGGAGCTCACGATGCGGGTGCAAGATCAGGATGTTACCTTCAATGTTTTCAATGCAATGAAGCTACCTTCAGATGATGAGGAATGTTGTCAGGTGGACTTGGTGGAGTCGTCAGTGAATGTAACACCCCCAGATCCGGGGTCAGGGATCTGGTGGTTACGGTCTTACATCCATTCATAATACTTGACTTGAGTCCACAATAAATAAATCACATGCTGTGACCCCACAAATATTACCACTCACACACACAACAGTTATAGTCCTAGAGATGAAATTGAAATAAGTCTTACATTAAAGGGTTTACGAATAAAAGTTATTACAATCCCAAAAGGATAACATCATAGGTTTAAAAGTTTTGCCGTTGATTACATTAATTATACATATAGTTAAACAGGAAACAAAAGCTGTCTAACTATGCTACCTCAGCAATGGCGGCTAGCATCTCAGCGGGTAGTCCGGTGGGTCGGGTAACCTGCTTGCGCCGAGTGCGCCTGACGCGAGCCATCTGACCTAGCTGTTGTTGTAACATAATATAAACAAAGCAAGGGTGAGCGAAAGCCCACCAACAAATATATAACTGAACGATAATTTAAAACAGTTCAAAGCTATCTTTTAAACCATATGCCATGCATTTACGGAAATGATGCCAGTATAATATGAACGATGAAGTTACAAGGTAACTGAAAGTATTTGTTTGAAGAAATATCTGCTACATCAAAGTAAGCGAGATATTCTTATTGTTATTAAGAAGAGGAACTTGCAAGAAAAGGTTGCAATTCCAGTTATGACACTTTTCTAACTCTGCCAACAGTAATCATGTTGCAGGAAATAAATAAATTTGGATGATGAACCAATGATGGAGTATTCACCGCGCCCGCTGTTCCAATCTTGATGATCAGTCGAGATCGTACAGCTCAATTTAGATTTACTACAAAAGCCGGCACTACTATGTCCGTACATGACTAGACAACTAGACCACTGCATCACTACATCTGAAATCAGCCGCCACGACGAAACATCCTCCGAACCCTCCCCATGGCGATGCGGAAAACCTCCTCAGCCTCTGCTCTGTCTACCCTACCATGCCCATCAGTAGGCAACTGTCGCACCCTCACCCGAGCCCTCAGCTCGATGCGGGTCACAGCCCTATACCCAACTCTGTCACTGATAGTCCTCCTGCCCTGCACCCTCATCCGGGCGGCTCTCTCTGCTGCTAACTCACTCCTAGACTCTGCCAACCTGGCATCTGCCACAGACAACTCTCTATAAAGCCCGTTCACAATCAAGTTGTGAACACATACTGGGACTCCTCCTATCGGGGCATGAGGTGGGGTGGATGGCTCAGCTGGAGCGGCAGTCTCTGTCTGCTGGGGCTCTGGGGTAAGCTCCTCAAACTCGTCGGGGTACGGGCTCACAGGTAGTGGTGGTGGGGTAGGGGCTCTCTCAACAGGGAGGAGTGGCACAAAAAGTCCAGAACTCCCTACAGCACCAACTACTGGCTCATCTATATCTCCCTCAACACCCTCATATACCGGCACCACCTGATCCGTGGTCATGTCAGTGTCATCTCCCATAGTCCTGAACTCAGTCACAACCCAATAATCATCATCCTCAACCACTAACTCAGCATCCTGTCCTGTCTGGATCCCCTCCGGGTCCTCCTCCCCCTCAGTCTCAACAACATCTGTGTCAGCATCATCCTGGACCTCCTCAGGGTCCTCCTCCTCAGACTCGATCACATCAGTATCAGCATCAACCTGGACCTCCTCAGCGTCCTCCTCCTCAGGCTCAGTATCATCCTCGGGCAAGTGCTCATAGTATGGGTCCCTAGTCCGGAACATGTCCTCATCATGCTGTCTCGCAGCTGCCTCCTGGGTCGACAAGTCGCTCGCCTACACAAGACGAACTATGTTACTATCATGATACTTAAAAATTCCCGTAAGGGTTTTAGGTGAACCTGGCAAGGGTTCTTATTATATTATTGAATTTATTATTATATAACGTCGTATCATCTCTTGGGATATATAACTCTCGCTCTGATACCATCTCTGTAACACCCCCAGATCCGGGGTCAGGGATCTGGTGGTTACGGTCTTACATCCATTCATAATACTTGACTTGAGTCCACAATAAATAAATCACATGCTGTGACCCCACAAATATTACCACTCACACACACAACAGTTATAGTCCCAGAGATGAAATTGAAATAAGTCTTACATTAAAGGGTTTACGAATAAAAGTTATTACAATCCCAAAAGGATAACATCATAGGTTTAAAAGTTTTGCCGTTGATTACATTAATTATACATATAGTTAAACAGGAAACAAAAGCTGTCTAACTGTGCTACCTCAGCAATGGCGGCTAGCATCTCAGCGGGTAGTCCGGTGGGTCGGGTAACCTGCTTGCGCCGAGTGCGCCTGACGCGAGCCATCTGACCTAGCTGTTGTTGTGACATAATATAAACAAAGCAAGGGTGAGCGAAAGCCCACCAACAAATATATAACTGAACGATAATTTAAAACAGTTCAAAGCTATCTTTTAAACCATATGCCATGCATTTACGGAAATGATGCCAGTATAATATGAACGATGAAGTTACAAGGTAACTGAAAGTATTTGTTTGAAGAAATATCTGCTACATCAAAGTAAGCGAGATATTCTTATTGTTATTAAGAAGAGGAACTTGCAAGAAAAGGTTGCAATTCCAGTTATGACACTTTTCCAACTCTGCCAACAGTAATCATGTTGCAGGAAATAAATAAATTTGGATGATGAACCAATGATGGAGTATTCACCGCGCCCGCTGTTCCAATCTTGATGATCAGTCGAGATCGTACAGCTCAATTTAGATTTACTACCGGTAGAAGGAAGAACTGACGGCTTTACTTGTTTACCGCCTTGCTAGCTCTCCCCGGCCAACGGTTGGGCCAAGGGGATGGACCGGCGCTACTCGGCCTCTTACACGACTCCTAGTTCAAATAGAATTCATGATTCTGAATGTAACGTTCGTCCCCCTTTCCCCAAGTATAAGACTTGTTGATAAGACTCCACAAAGTGGTCGTATCTAGTTGGAAAGGAAAATTTACCAATATCTCCCAAGCTATTACTTGGTAACGGATATCAACTTGTTCCAGTAATCTTGCCCCTCGAAAGATGAGAAGGTAAGCAATGACTTAATAAGTCAACAGCACCCGAGTTGCGGGTGAAGGGAATACTTTATGACCGGGAAGTCGACAAGATAAATAACATTTTCCAAGTAAGGTTCCCTTATTATTAAGGAGATAGACTCAAAGAAGAATGATGTCTGAGAACCTTTCTTGATATAAGATTAATAATAATATGACTTCGAAATATTTTCTGTAATAATCGAAGAAGATAAACCTTATCGAGATTATTCTAAGTATGGAATAAATATTCAGAGAATATTTAATGAGTTAAAATATTTAAAGAATATTTGGGAATATGAAAGAATATCTTTAATCAGAGTATTTCTCAAAATAATCCCTGAAGAAATATCAGGGGAATATTTATTGAATAAATAAATATTTAAATGAATATTCAAAACAATATTCATTAATTATTAAGACTTGAAAAGAATATTTACGGTAATATTCATAATTAATTAGGAATTTAAATGAATATTCAAAAGTGATATTCATTTAATGAATAATATCCTAAATGAATATCAAGTAATATTCATTTAGTAATCCAAGCCTTAAGAAATATTCGAGATAATATTCGATAATTAAATCAAGCTTCAGATGAATATTAAAATAATATTCATCAAGTATTTAATATCTTAAATGAATATTCAAAAGTAATATTTATTTAATAAAATAATATTCTAAAAGAATATCCAGTTAATATTCATTTAATAGTCTCATCTTTAGAAGAATATTCGAAATAATAGTCGATAATCAATTCGACTCTGAATGAATATTGAGAAATATTATTCGTTGAATAGTTAAATTAAAATAATTATTTGAAGTAAGGATCGTTAAAATAATTAGTCTCGAACGAATATTCAAATAATACTCGTCGCCCAAATAATAGGAAATATTTACTTAAATATTTCCTCCCGAGGTAATCTCGATATATCAAGAAATATTGACTCCCGGTCTATATTTGATTAATGAGAGGTATACGCCCTTCTATGAGGGTCTTACAATAACCGGCTTATAACTGATATATAACTATCTAGCTTATAAGCCAACAATAACATTCAGGGAACAAGTATATCAATTCAACTTGAAAGTAGGCATGCATGCAATGGCATATGTATATCAGCAATCATATATATATATTTATTCAATCACAACAACAGCCTAAAAGAAGGGAATTGAAACTTGCCTGGTAGTCGAGTACGGTAAGGGGTAGTGGTAGCGGGTCCCGGTTCAGCCTGGTGATCTATAAATAGCCAAGGCATTCGGGATTAATCACTTAACATATTAAAAGTTAAGTTATACTTAAATCGAAACACGTTCTCGAGTTATCTCGTTATATCCCTGTTTGTGGATTACTTATTATCACTGATTCGACCCGACATTCGTTCGTTAATACGACATGCCACTGCACTTATACTTGGGACATACTTAAGTCATATGAGTTCTAAGGTTGATCGTTACGAACCAATATTATACTCCGAGTTTTATCGCCCGTTTTCTAAGTGTTTTACCAAAGTTATAAAAGAGTCGTCTTTTAGGGGTTCGTTCGCGTTTAACCTTGACTCGAACATTTTTAATAAATCGAAAAATGCTCTTTTTGACATACGGTTTTCTTCCACACCTTCCTTCTTACCCCTAGTATTTATTTACCAAGATTTGCCATGACGTTACATAGCTTACGAGGGTTCAATTTCAGTTACGAACTTTCGTTTACGGATTCGAACTACTTTTAGTAATTTGGTCATAAATCCTAAACCGTAAGTCCGTTTCATGTGATCTTTATATCAAAACAAAGCTTAGAACATTACCTATCCTATCATGCCAGATAAGGTCTCTGGACAGTAGGGGTTCGACATGGAAAATGGCATACAAAACATGGTATTGTAAAATCGGGCATTATAACGGCTGTAAATCGAATATCTATCAATTTCGAATCTTCCCATAAACATAGCATCCAACCCAAACAACATATACATGACTTATACACATGAACTGAGGCCAAGCAATGCCTTTCCGTTCATCTAGCTATTTACATCATTAATCCAAAATCCATACATAATCATGCTTATAACTTTAACATAACCATAACTAAGTTATAACTATAAAAAACATGCTTAAATCTCAAACAAGGGTTAGGGTTTCAAGAGCTTTATACCTTCCTTAGATAGTGATATAGCCTTACTAAGCCTTGTATGGTCCTTAGGAGTGATTATGCTTGCTATATCAACCATGAAAAATCAAGAAAACAAAGTTAGTTCAAGAAGAACACTATTCATGCTCCTCTTGAATGATTTATTTGAAAATGGAAATGGATGAGTTTGAAGCTAAGATTTTGAGGAGATAAGTTTTATGAAATGTAAGACTCACCTTAATTATTTCAAGAACAAATAATGGTGGGAAGGTTGAGTTTGGATTTGGAATTAAGGGAAATGGCCGAATGGTTCTTGTTTGCAAGGGGGGGAGAGAATTGCTTGGTTTCTTTGATTTTTTTTGTGTTTTAATCTCCTTTACTCTCATCCACTTACAACATAATATCTTGTAAAAGTCACTTTAATAAAGTGGTGAGGTGTTGGATGCTCAAATGGCAAGACATGTGTTGGTTTTGTGGTGGTTAATGCTTAACTAGGTAGTTACTTGCTAAGTACTTGGTTCTTCCTCTAAGGTGCTAGTTCCTTGCTTCTAGTTTAGTTACTAGATATTTATACTAGTAGCTTGCACAAGACTCTTGCTTCCTCTGCTTGTTTCTGTGTCCGGTTATTACCCGTTTCGATTGATCGTTCGTGAGAATATTTCACGGATTTCTAATTAGGGTTTACCGGGAATCCTCTTTAATATTAATACTTTCATTCTCCATCTTTCATTCTAACTTTCCATTTTATATTCCTTTAATCCATTCGTTAAATACTTAAGGCTATCAGTGTCCAGGGAACTCTCGGAGAAAATAAAAGTGCGGTTTTTCAGAATCCGACAGCTTTTACATACACTTATTTTCCCCCTGGATCACTAATACGAACTCGGAAATCCGTTCCGAATACTTCTATATAGTGTCGTCTCATATTATTATATACTCCCACCAAAACACTATTCATTCTGTATTCTTTACTTATTCTCTTAGGGTTGTATAATTGTCCGTATTCTCTTTCGATCGTTCCTTAACCTTTTTACGGAACTACTGGATTAATCGTTATCGATCTGGATGACATGAGAGTATTCTCTTGCTTGAAGTTGCCATATCTTATTCCCTTAGAAGATAGATTATTCTTACCTATGTTGTCACCCTTTAGCATTCTTCAAGACATAACATAATAAAGTCGCATTCCATTCATTCTTTCCCAAATATTAATTATTACATTGTAGCCATATCCACTATCCATTCTTACATCATTAAATACATAAAAGTTTTAATTCCACCCAAAATCTGGGTTCTTACAGTCTCCCCTCCTTAAAAGGATTCCGTCCCGAAATCAGTTTGAAAACAAGTGGGGGTACTTCTCTTGCATTGCGCTTTCAAGTTCCCAGGTGGATTCTTCTACATTGTGGTTCTGCCACAAAACTCTGACTAGCTGAATGACCTTGTTTCGGAGCACTTGTTCTTTCCGGTCTATGATTTCCACAGGTTGCTCCACATAGGTCAGGTCTGGTTGCATGTCCACTTGCTCATACTCTACAATATGCTTTGCATCCGGATTATACTTCCTCAGCATCGAAACATGGAACACATTGTGCACCTGCTGTAGATTCGGGGGCAATGCGAGTTCATAAGCTAGTTCCCCAATCCGTCTCAAGATCTCAAATGGTCCAATGTATCTGGGACTCAGCTTTCCTTTCTTCCCAAATCTCATTAATCCTTTCCAAGGTGACACTTTCAAGAACACTAGGTCCCCTACCTCGTATTCCTTGCCTTTCCGAGCTAAGTCGGCATATTTCTTTTGTCGATCCTGGGCTGCTACCAACCGTCCTCTGATTAGATCTACTGCATCTTTAGTTCGTTGGACCACTTCGGGCCCGAGCATCTTTCGCTCTCCAACTTCATCCCAATACAAGGGAGATCGACATTTTCTTCCATAAAGGGCCTCATAAGGTGGCATCCCAATGCTTGAATGATAACTGTTATTATAGGAGAACTCAACCAATGGCAAGTGATCATCCCAACTTCCTTTGAAGTCTATCGCGCAGACTCTCAACATATCCTCTAACGTTTGGATGGTCCTTTCACTTTGCCCATCTGTCTGGGGGTGGTAGGCTGTGCTCATGTTCAGCCGGGTCCCTACACATTCTTGAAAACTTCTCCAAAACCTGGAGTTAAATCTAGGATCTCGATCGGATACTATTGCGACTGGGACTCCATGTCGCGCCAATATCTCTTTTAAGTAGATGTCCACTAGTCTATCGACCGTGTACCTTTCGTTGATCGGGAGAAAGTGAGCCGATTTCGTCAGTCGATCTACAACTACCCATATGGTGTCATGATTAGCCTTGGTCCTGGGTAAACCTACTACGAAATCCATGGCTATATGTTCCCATTTCCATTCTGGAATCTCTAAGGGATGTAGAAGTCCGCTGGGTTTCTGGTGCTCTGCCTTCACTCGTTGGCAGGTCAAGCATCTGCTTACCCACTCTGCTACGTCCTTTTTCATATTGGGCCACCAGTAATACTCCTTCAAATCCCTGTACATTTTAGTGCTACCGGGGTGCACTGAGTATCTTGAGTTGTGTGCCTCATTTAAAATCTCATCCTTGAGCTCCTGAACATTTGGGATCCATATCCTGTATGTGTACCTCATGATCCCTTCCTTGTCTCTTTCGCACTTAATTTCCTCCCCGGTCATTAGCTCTTCTGTGGAGTTCTTTTCTTCCTCCATCATCCGTTCCTGGCACAGCCTAATCTTTTCTAGCAATGGAGGTTGGATTCTAATTTCCATCAACTTTTCTTGGCCCTCTCCAGGTAACTTAACCTCGATTTCCAACTTCTCAAAATCCTTCACTAGCTCTTTCTCTGAAGTTATCATCTTGAGCTTCTCTTTCCGACTAAGGGCGTCAGCCACCACATTGGCTTTGCCCGGGTGATAGCGAATTTCACAGTCGTAATCCTTGATTAACTCTAACCACCTCCTCTGGCGCATGTTAAGCTCTTTCTGAGTGAAAATGTATTTGAGGCTCTTATGGTCTGTGTAAATCTCGCATTTTTCCCCATACAGGTAGTGTCTCCAAATCTTTAAAGCGAAGACTATGGCTGCTAGTTCTAGATCATGCGTGGGATATCTGACTTCATAATCCTTCAATTGCCTAGACGCATATGCTATTACCTTGCCGTGCTGCATAAGCACGCATCCCAGTCCTTTATGCGAAGCATCACTGTAAATCACGAAATCTCCTTTTCCATCAGGTAATGCCAGCACTGGGGCTGTCACCAGCCTCTTCTTTAACTCTTGGAAACTCTTCTCGCATTTCTCAGTCCATTCAAATTTCTCGGTTTTACGGGTAAGTCGAGTTAATGGAGCTGCGAGTTTCGCAAAGTCTTGGACAAATCTCCTGTAATATCCGGCAAGTCCAATGAAACTCCTCACCTCGGTTGGAGTAGTTGGCCGTTCCCAGTTTGAAACTGCTTCTATCTTGGAGGGGTCAACCAACACTCCTTCTCTATTGATCACGTGCCCTAAGAATTGTACCTCATTTTTCCAAAACTCACACTTGGAGAACTTGGCATATAACTGCTCTTTCCTGAGTATTTCTAAGGTTATCCTTAAATGTTCAGCGTGTTCTGCCTCTGTCCTTGAGTAGATGAGAATATCATCAATGAAAACTATCACGAATTTGTCCAAATATTCCTTGAACACTCTATTCATTAGGTCCATGAAGGCTGCTGGGGCGTTGGTCAATCCAAATGACATAACTAAGAACTCATAATGTCCATATCTGGTGCGGAATGCAGTCTTCGGGATATCTTCAGGTTTGATCTTCAGTTGGTGATATCCTGTTCTCAAATCAATCTTAGAGAAGTATTCAGCTCCTCTTAGTTGGTCAAACAGATCGTCTATCCTAGGCAATGGATACTTATTCTTTATGGTTAGCTTGTTCAATTCTCTGTAGTCGATGCATAACCTCATACTTCCATCCTTTTTCTTAACAAACAACACTGGTGCGCCCCAAGGCGACACACTGGGCCTTATCATGCCCTTATCCAACAATTCCTGTAATTGTTCAGCTAGCTCCTTCATTTCTATTGGGGCTAGTCGGTACGGGGCCTTCGAAACTGGCGCCGTCCCCGGGGCTAATTCGATGGCAAACTCAATTACCCTATCAGGTGGTAGTCCGGGAAGATCTTGTGGGAACACGTCCTCGAACTCATTAACTACCCGAATGTCTTGCAATCTTGGCACTTCCTTCTGAGTGTCTATAACGTAGGCTAAATAAGCCTCGTTCCCTTTTCGTAACAATCTCTTGGTTTGCGCCATAGTCAGAATTTTCTGGGTCTGTCGCATCCCCTTAAACACTATTTCTTTCTTCCCTGGGGTTTTTAACTTAACCTTTTTCCCTTTACAATCTATCTGCGCATCATTGCGAGACAACCAATCCATACCCAAAATGACATCGAATTCCCCTAGCTTAAAAGGAATTAAATCGACATAGAAGGATCGTCCTCCTATTTCTAGCTTACAATCGGGGTGAATTTGATTAACCGGTACGATTTCCTGATTAGCTATTTCTACTAGTAAGGAATCTCTTAGTTGCTGGGTTTTAAGTTTCAACTTATGCGCAAAATCTCTAGATATAAAAGACTTAGTTGCTCCTGAATCAAATCAGACATTTGCACTGACTGAATTGAGAGAAAAAGTACCTGCTATCACATCTGTGTCCCTCACGGCATCTTGTACTGACATATTGAAAGTCCTAGCAGTTGGTGGCCTATTTGAGGCAACCTTGCTTGCTCCTGATGCTGCTGGTTTGTTCTTTGGGCAATCCTTCCTCATGTGCCCTCGCTGTCCACACTGGAAACAGGTTGTGCTGTTAGGGATGACCGTGGTGCAAGAGGTGGCATAATGCCCAGCTCGCCCACACTTATAACAGTTTATCTGCTTCAGGTTGCACACCCCAGAGTGCCTCTTCCCACAAGTAGCACACAATGGCAATGGAGGTCGAGAAGGGTTGGAACGGGACATTCCTGATTGGTGGCCGCCCTGGCTCACACTTACACTCGCAGATGGTTTAAACCCTACACTCCTCCCTGGTAGGGAAACCGCTCCTCGATTAAACTTGGTTGGGGGTTTTCCTCCAGCGGATCTTCCGCCCATACTAACATACTTTCTCTTTATCCCCCCTTTCTCTCTCTCTCTCTGCATCTGATCACTACCAACCTCCACAATGGTTGCCTTCTGCACCAAGGTGGCATAATCTGTAATCTCTAAAACAGCCACCCTATTCTGGATCCACTGTTTCAGCCCTTGTTGAAACCTGTTAGCTTTCTTCTCTTCTGTATCTACAAACTCTGGCACAAATCTCGATAGCTCAGTAAATTTAGCCTCATAGTCAGCCACTGACATATTGTTCTGTTTCAGTTCCAAGAACTTAAGTTCCATCTGGGTTTTCATGAACTTCGGGAAGTACTTCTCCAGGAATAATTGTTTGAACCTTTCCCAGGCTATGACAGCATCAGTCTCCATGTTTTTCTTGGCTTCCCACCAATAATTGGCCTCTCCCTTTAGTAGGTAAGTAGCAAAAACAGTCTTCTGAGCCTCATTGATACTCAGAATCTCAAAAGACTTTTCCATTTCTTTGATCCAGGCCCTCGCCTCAACGGGATCAGCCGATCCGTGGAACTCTGGGGGCTTAAGGGACTTAAAGGCCCTAAAGGAATTTGCCACTGAAGTGTTGTTGCTTGGTGGTGGCTGGGGGTATTGGTTCAAATTCTGCCTAAGTAGGTCCATAAACTGGCCCATGGGGTTTCCGCCCTGGTTCTCCCCTTCCTGTTCTACTTCAGTTTCTCCACCCTCTATTTCCCTTTCAAATTCTTCAGAGTACAGGGGTTCATCCTCTGCTCCATACTGGGAATCTTCTTGCTCATTATACTCCTGATCTTGTTCCTCACTACTTTCACGGTTTTCCTCGTGTTGGTTGTGACTCTCTTGGTCAGTAGATTAACGGGGGTTAGCCCTAGTGCCCATTCGTCATGGAGGCATTTTACTGAAAATTTGGAAAGTTATACATTAGGTTCACTGATCTGTTTTAAAGGATTTTTCCTTGCACATTTCTTTACATGATTGGGTTTAAAATCCCACAGTTTTATATCTCATGGCAACTTAATCGAAAAGTAATACATATGCTAATAAACTCGTGATCACATCCCAACAAAATTGTAATGACTGAAATGGAAACAAATATATACCAGGTACCGAAAAGGTACAACATCCGAGTTACAACGATAGTTTAAAGTACAACCATCCTAACAACAACAACAAGTCAAAAGTGAAATATGCTGTCTATCTGTCTAGTCTGCAAAAAGGGAAAACAAGTACAAGAAAACCATCCCTACAAAAGCCGGCACTACTATGTCCGTACATGACTAGACAACTAGACCACTGCATCACTACATCTGAAATCAGCCGCCACGACGAAACATCCTCCGAACCCTCCCCATGGCGATGCGGAAAACCTCCTCAGCCTCTGCTCTGTCTACCCTACCATGCCCATCAGTAGGCAACTGTCGCACCCTCACCCGAGCCCTCAGCTCGATGCGGGTCACAGCCCTATACCCAACTCTGTCACTGATAGTCCTCCTGCCCTGCACCCTCATCCGGGCGGCTCTCTCTGCTGCTAACTCACTCCTAGACTCTGCCAACCTGGCATCTGCCACAGACAACTCTCTATAAAGCCCGTTCACAATCAAGTTGTGAACACATACTGGGACTCCTCCTATCGGGGCATGAGGTGGGGTGGATGGCTCAGCTGGAGCGGCAGTCTCTGTCTGCTGGGGCTCTGGGGTAAGCTCCTCAAACTCGTCGGGGTACGGGCTCACAGGTAGTGGTGGTGGGGTAGGGGCTCTCTCAACAGGGAGGAGTGGCACAAAAAGTCCAGAACTCCCTACAGCACCAACTACTGGCTCATCTATATCTCCCTCAACACCCTCATATACCGGCACCACCTGATCCGTGGTCATGTCAGTGTCATCTCCCATAGTCCTGAACTCAGTCACAACCCAATAATCATCATCCTCAACCACTAACTCAGCATCCTGTCCTGTCTGGATCCCCTCCGGGTCCTCCTCCCCCTCAGTCTCAACAACATCTGTGTCAGCATCATCCTGGACCTCCTCAGGGTCCTCCTCCTCAGACTCGATCACATCAGTATCAGCATCAACCTGGACCTCCTCAGCGTCCTCCTCCTCAGGCTCAGTATCATCCTCGGGCAAGTGCTCATAGTATGGGTCCCTAGTCCGGAACATGTCCTCATCATGCTGTCTCGCAGCTGCCTCCTGGGTCGACAAGTCGCTCGCCTACACAAGACGAACTATGTTACTATCATGATACTTAAAAATTCCCGTAAGGGTTTTAGGTGAACCTGGCAAGGGTTCTTATTATATTATTGAATTTATTATTATATAACGTCGTATCATCTCTTGGGATATATAACTCTCGCTCTGATACCATCTCTGTAACACCCCCAGATCCGGGGTCAGGGATCTGGTGGTTACGGTCTTACATCCATTCATAATACTTGACTTGAGTCCACAATAAATAAATCACATGCTGTGACCCCACAAATATTACCACTCACACACACAACAGTTATAGTCCCAGAGATGAAATTGAAATAAGTCTTACATTAAAGGGTTTACGAATAAAAGTTATTACAATCCCAAAAGGATAACATCATAGGTTTAAAAGTTTTGCCGTTGATTACATTAATTATACATATAGTTAAACAGGAAACAAAAGCTGTCTAACTGTGCTACCTCAGCAATGGCGGCTAGCATCTCAGCGGGTAGTCCGGTGGGTCGGGTAACCTGCTTGCGCCGAGTGCGCCTGACGCGAGCCATCTGACCTAGCTGTTGTTGTGACATAATATAAACAAAGCAAGGGTGAGCGAAAGCCCACCAACAAATATATAACTGAACGATAATTTAAAACAGTTCAAAGCTATCTTTTAAACCATATGCCATGCATTTACGGAAATGATGCCAGTATAATATGAACGATGAAGTTACAAGGTAACTGAAAGTATTTGTTTGAAGAAATATCTGCTACATCAAAGTAAGCGAGATATTCTTATTGTTATTAAGAAGAGGAACTTGCAAGAAAAGGTTGCAATTCCAGTTATGACACTTTTCCAACTCTGCCAACAGTAATCATGTTGCAGGAAATAAATAAATTTGGATGATGAACCAATGATGGAGTATTCACCGCGCCCGCTGTTCCAATCTTGATGATCAGTCGAGATCGTACAGCTCAATTTAGATTTACTACCGGTAGAAGGAAGAACTGACGGCTTTACTTGTTTACCGCCTTGCTAGCTCTCCCCGGCCAACGGTTGGGCCAAGGGGATGGACCGGCGCTACTCGGCCTCTTACACGACTCCTAGTTCAAATAGAATTCATGATTCTGAATGTAACGTTCGTCCCCCTTTCCCCAAGTATAAGACTTGTTGATAAGACTCCACAAAGTGGTCGTATCTAGTTGGAAAGGAAAATTTACCAATATCTCCCAAGCTATTACTTGGTAACGGATATCAACTTGTTCCAGTAATCTTGCCCCTCGAAAGATGAGAAGGTAAGCAATGACTTAATAAGTCAACAGCACCCGAGTTGCGGGTGAAGGGAATACTTTATGACCGGGAAGTCGACAAGATAAATAACATTTTCCAAGTAAGGTTCCCTTATTATTAAGGAGATAGACTCAAAGAAGAATGATGTCTGAGAACCTTTCTTGATATAAGATTAATAATAATATGACTTCGAAATATTTTCTGTAATAATCGAAGAAGATAAACCTTATCGAGATTATTCTAAGTATGGAATAAATATTCAGAGAATATTTAATGAGTTAAAATATTTAAAGAATATTTGGGAATATGAAAGAATATCTTTAATCAGAGTATTTCTCAAAATAATCCCTGAAGAAATATCAGGGGAATATTTATTGAATAAATAAATATTTAAATGAATATTCAAAACAATATTCATTAATTATTAAGACTTGAAAAGAATATTTACGGTAATATTCATAATTAATTAGGAATTTAAATGAATATTCAAAAGTGATATTCATTTAATGAATAATATCCTAAATGAATATCAAGTAATATTCATTTAGTAATCCAAGCCTTAAGAAATATTCGAGATAATATTCGATAATTAAATCAAGCTTCAGATGAATATTAAAATAATATTCATCAAGTATTTAATTTCTTAAATGAATATTCAAAAGTAATATTTATTTAATAAAATAATATTCTAAAAGAATATCCAGTTAATATTCATTTAATAGTCTCATCTTTAGAAGAATATTCGAAATAATAGTCGATAATCAATTCGACTCTGAATGAATATTGAGAAATATTATTCGTTGAATAGTTAAATTAAAATAATTATTTGAAGTAAGGATCGTTAAAATAATTAGTCTCGAACGAATATTCAAATAATACTCGTCGCCCAAATAATAGGAAATATTTACTTAAATATTTCCTCCCGAGGTAATCTCGATATATCAAGAAATATTGACTCCCGGTCTATATTTGATTAATGAGAGGTATACGCCCTTCTATGAGGGTCTTACAATAACCGGCTTATAACTGATATATAACTATCTAGCTTATAAGCCAACAATAACATTCAGGGAACAAGTATATCAATTCAACTTGAAAGTAGGCATGCATGCAATGGCATATGTATATCAGCAATCATATATATATATTTATTCAATCACAACAACAGCCTAAAAGAAGGGAATTGAAACTTGCCTGGTAGTCGAGTACGGTAAGGGGTAGTGGTAGCGGGTCCCGGTTCAGCCTGGTGATCTATAAATAGCCAAGGCATTCGGGATTAATCACTTAACATATTAAAAGTTAAGTTATACTTAAATCGAAACACGTTCTCGAGTTATCTCGTTATATCCCTGTTTGTGGATTACTTATTATCACTGATTCGACCCGACATTCGTTCGTTAATACGACATGCCACTGCACTTATACTTGGGACATACTTAAGTCATATGAGTTCTAAGGTTGATCGTTACGAACCAATATTATACTCCGAGTTTTATCGCCCGTTTTCTAAGTGTTTTACCAAAGTTATAAAAGAGTCGTCTTTTAGGGGTTCGTTCGCGTTTAACCTTGACTCGAACATTTTTAATAAATCGAAAAATGCTCTTTTTTACATACGGTTTTCTTCCACACCTTCCTTCTTACCCCTAGTATTTATTTACCAAGATTCGCCATGACGTTACATAGCTTACGAGGGTTCAATTTCAGTTACGAACTTTCGTTTACGGATTCGAACTACTTTTAGTAATTTGGTCATAAATCCTAAACCGTAAGTCCGTTTCATGTGATATTTATATCAAAACAAAGCTTAGAACATTACCTATCCTATAATGGCAGATAAGGTCTCTGGACAGTAGGGGTTCGACATGCAAAATGGCATACAAAACATGGTATTGTAAAATCGGGCATTATAACGGCTGTAAATCGAATATCTATCAATTTCGAATCTTCCCATAAACATAGCATCCAACCCAAACAACATATACATGACTTATACACATGAACTGAGGCCAAGCAATGCCTTTCCGTTCATCTAGCTATTTACATCATTAATCCAAAATCCATACATAATCATGCTTATAACTTTAACATAACCATAACTAAGTTATAACTATCAAAAACATGCTTAAATCTCAAACAAGGGTTAGGGTTTCAAGAGCTTTATACCTTCCTTAGATAGTGATATAGCCTTACTAAGCCTTGTATGGTCCTTAGGAGTGATTATGCTTGCTATATCAACCATGAAAAATCAAGAAAACAAAGTTAGTTCAAGAAGAACACTATTCATGCTCCTCTTGAATGATTTATTTGAAAATGGAAATGGATGAGTTTGAAGCTAAGATTTTGAGGAGATAAGTTTTATGAAATGTAAGACTCACCTTAATTATTTCAAGAACAAACAATGGTGGGAAGGTTGAGTTTGGATTTGGAATTAAGGGAAATGGCCGAATGGTTCTTGTTTGCAAGGGGGGGAGAGAATTGCTTGGTTTCTTTGATTTTTTTTGTGTTTTAATCTCCTTTACTCTCATCCACTTACAACATAATATCTTGTAAAAGTCACTTTAATAAAGTGGTGAGGTGTTGGATGCTCAAATGGCAAGACATGTGTTGGTTTTGTGGTGGTTAATGCTTAACTAGGTAGTTACTTGCTAAGTACTTGGTTCTTCCTCTAAGGTGCTAGTTCCTTGCTTCTAGTTTAGTTACTAGATATTTATACTAGTAGCTTGCACAAGACTCTTGCTTCCTCTACTTGTTTCTGTGTCCGGTTATTACCCGTTTCGATTGATCGTTCGTGAGAATATTTCACGAATTTCTAATTAGGGTTTACCGGGAATCCTCTTTAATATTAATACTTTCATTCTCCATCTTTCATTCTAACTTTCCATTTTATATTCCTTTAATCCATTCGTTAAATACTTAAGGCTATCAGTGTCCAGGGAACTCTCGGAGAAAATAAAAGTGCGGTTTTTCAGAATCCGACAGCTTTTACATACACTTATTTTCCCCCTGGATCACTAATACGAACTCGGAAATCCGTTCCGAATACTTCTATATAGTGTCGTCTCATATTATTATATACTCCCACCAAAACACTATTCATTCTGTATTCTTTACTTATTCTCTTAGGGTTGTATAATTGTCCGTATTCTCTTTCGATCGTTCCTTAACCTTTTTACGGAACTACTGGATTAATCGTTATCGATCTGGATGACATGAGAGTATTCTCTTGCTTGAAGTTGCCATATCTTATTCCCTTAGAAGATAGATTATTCTTACCTATGTTGTCACCCTTTAGCATTCTTCAAGACATAACATAATAAAGTCGCATTCCATTCATTCTTTCCCAAATATTAATTATTACATTGTAGCCATATCCACTATCCATTCTTACATCATTAAATACATAAAAGTTTTAATTCCACCCAAAATCTGGGTTCTTACAGTGAAGTTGAACTTTGATCAGTTACTGTTAGCTGATCCATTAGAGAGAGCTTTGCTAGGAGATTCTGTAGTTGAAGATGAAGAAAGAGAAGAGCAAATTCAGCAGTTAAGGGCAATTCCGTGGAGAAAGAGTTTTGAAGTGCCAGTTGAGTCACATGGGCTTGAGGAGCTTAAGAAGTCACAGAGTCGTCTCAAACCATCTATTAAGGAAGCTCCTACACTTGAGCTTAAACAGCTACCAGAGCACTTGAGGTATGCCTTTTTGGGTGAAGCATCTACTTTGCCTGTTATCATTGCCGCTAACTTGACAGATAGTGAAGAGGAGAAGCTCTTGAGGATATTGAGACAGTTTAAGACAGCTATTGGATGGACTATAGCAGACATCAAAGGAATCAGTCCTTCGTATTGCATGCACAAAATTCTGCTAGAGGAGAATTGCAAGCCTACTGTGGAGCATCAGCATCGTCTCAATCATATTATGAAGGAAGTGGTGAAGAAGGAGATCTTGAAGTGGCTTGATGCTGGTATTATCTACCCTATCTCAGACAGTTCTTGGGTGAGTCCAGTACAGTGTGTGCCGAAGAAGGGAGGTATGACAGTTGTTGCTAATGAGAAGAATGAGCTCATTCCTACACGTACCGTTACAGGGTGGAGAGTTTGCATGGACTATCGCAAGTTGAACAAAGCCACGAGAAAAGACCACTTTCCTCTTCCGTTTATTGATCAGATGTTAGACAGGTTGGCAGGCCACGAGTACTATTGTCTTCTTGATGGATATTCTGGATATAATCAGATTTGCATTGCACCTGAGGATCAAGAGAAGACTACATTCACATGTCCCTTTGGCACCTTTGCATTCAGACGAGTTCCGTTCGGACTGTGTGGCGCTCCAGCCACTTTTCAGAGGTGTATGATGGCTATCTTTTCAGACATGATTGGTATCAATGTGGAAGTTTTCATGGATGATTTCTCAGTATTTGGTTCTTCATATGACGAGTGCTTGCATAATCTTGGTCTGGTTTTGAAGAGATGTGTGGAGACTAATCTGTTGCTGAATTGGGAAAAATGTCACTTTATGGTGCAAGAAGGAATCATTCTTGGGCACAAGGTTTCTAGCAAAGGACTCGAGGTGGACAAAGTAAAAATTGACACTATTGAGAAGCTTCCTCCTCCTATCTCTGTTAGAGGCATTCGCAGCTTTCTTGGTCATGCGGGTTTCTATCGCCGGTTCATAAAAGATTTCTCGAAGATCTCTAAACCCTTGTGCAATTTGTTGGAGAAAGATGTTCCTTTCAATTTTGATGAAGCTTGTCTTGATGCGTTCGAGCTTTTAAAGAAGAAATTGACTACCACACCTGTTATTACTGCACCAGATTGGAGTGAGCCATTCGAGCTAATGTGTGATGCCAGTGACTATGCCGTTGGTGCTGTTCTTGGTCAGAGAAAGGAGAAAATATTTCATGTGGTTTGCTATGCTAGTAAAACCCTTAATGACGCACAGTTGAACTACACCACCACGGAAAAAAAGCTCTTGGCTGTTGTTTATGCATTTGAGAAGTTTCGAGCGTATTTATTTGGCACGAAAGTCATTGTCTACACAGATCATGCGGCTATCAGATACTTGATGACAAAGAAGGATTCGAAGCCTAGGTTGATTCGATGGGTCTTATTGCTCCAGGAATTTGATGTGAAGATTAAAGACAGAAAAGGAACTGAAAACCAGGTGGCAGATCATCTTTCAAGGTTGGAAGACCATGGTAAAAATTCACAGGCTAAATCTCTGATTAATGAATCTTTTTCGGATGAGCAGCTTTTAGGGGTACAAGTGGAAGAGCCATGGTTTGCAGATTTTGTGAACTATCTTGTCAGTGACATCATCCCTCCGAATTTATCTTATGCTCAAAGGAAGAAGTTCTTGCATGATGTGAAGTGGTACCGATGGGACGAGCCGTATTTGTTCAAACAGGGTACTGATCAGATCATTCGACGTTGTAATATTTCTAGGAGGAATGAGATGCCTCTTAATATGCTTCTTGAGGTAGAGATCTTTGATGTATGGGGTATTGATTTCATGGGACCCTTTGTTTCGTCTTGTAATAATCAGTACATCTTGCTAGCTGTGGACTACGTCTCTAAGTGGGTTGAGGTGAAGGCTTTACCAACCAATGATGCTAAGGTGGTGCTGAACTTTCTTCATAAACAGGTCTTTACACATTTTGGAACTCCGCGAGCTATTATTAGTGATGAGGGGACTCACTTTTGTAATCGTCAATTCACTGCATTGTTGGCGAAGTATAGGGTGACACATCGTGTTGCTACAGCATATCATCCCCAAACAAACGGTCAAGCGGAGGTATCTAATCGTGAAATCAAGAGAATTCTGGAAAAGGTGGTGAATCCGTCGAGGAAATATTGGTCTTTGAAGTTAGATGAAGCTGTTTGGGCCTATAGTACAGCTTACAAAACACCTTTGGGAATGTCTCCGTATCAATTAGTTTTTGGAAAAGCATGTCATCTACCAGTGGAGTTGGAACATAAAGCTTTTTGGGCAATAAAGAAGTTGAATCTTGATATTAGAGCAGCTGGTGAGAAACGATTACTGCAGTTGAATGAGTTAGAGGAGTTTCGATCTCAGGCTTACGAAAACCACAAGATTTACAAGGAGAAGGTGAAGAGGTGGCATGATAAGAAGTTGATTCCTAAGGTCTTTGTGCCTGGTCAGTTGGTTTTGTTGTTTAATTCGCGCCTCAAGCTTTTTCCTGGGAAGCTTAAGTCAAGGTGGTCAGGGCCGTTCACTGTTAAAACCGTATTTCCGCATGGAGCCGTTGAGATTTTTGAAAAGTCACCTGATTTGGCGTTCAAGGTAAATGGTCAGCGGTTGAAACATTATTTTACAGGTGATCCAGTGGTTCGGGAAACAGATTCCGTGGATTTGGCAAAAACGTAACGACCGAGCAGCAAGTCAAGCTAATGACGTTAAAAGAGCGCTTCGTGGGAGGCAACCCATGTGATTTTTGGTATCATTGTTGTATATTATTCTCTTCAAAAAAAATAATATATATATATATTGGGACAGCGCGACCGCGCTGTCTGGCAGTACAAACAGAGCGCGACCGCGCTACTTCGATTCTGAAGGTGCAGAAGTAATTCCCGGAGCAGATTTTGAGCCCAAAATTCGAGTTGGAAACCCTAATCTCAGCCCAAAACCAGTCCTAATCACTCTATAATTCCACAAATTCGTTTGTACTCAGTCATTATATCATCTCTATTATACACACATCTCTCATATACATACATATACATATATACACTTAACCCTAACCCACTACTTTGGAGCTTTGGAATTCGTGTTCATTCATCGATTGGAGGCTTAATACGCAGTGCTACCTCTCCTACAGATTCGTTTTGGGTAATTTCTTGATTATTCTTGTTACTACGAATTGTAGTTTGCGTATTTTGGGATAATTGCTGTTAGGTTGCTGTGGGTTGTTATTTGTGTATATTTTCTGCTTGTTGGAGATTGTGTAATGGCCCCGAAAATGACCCGTTTTGCTGGTGGTTCTAGTGGACATCATTCATCTGATTCTGATTCTAGTACGGAGGGACCCGGGGAGAAGTTTCTTTCCGTTGAGGCCCGGGCGGAGTATAACAGGTTGATGACAAAGACAATAATCAAGGATAGGATGTTTTTAGCTGGTCCGTTGGATGGAGATCTGGTGGCGATGATTCAGTCGCGAGGTTGGGAGCCTATTTATCAGTTGGCTATGGATATTCCGTTGTCTATTGTTCGCGAGTTCTATGCGAATGCGAAGGCTGAACGGAATGGTTATTCAGTGGTTAGGGGTTTGACAGTTGACTATACACCGCCTGCCATCAGCCGTTTGCTTGCTTTGCCTGCCAGACCTGCAGGTGCTGAGGATTGGACTTTTAAGTCCAGGATAGAGGTAGACTTGGATGCTATTGTGACTAGGTTGTGTGTGCCAGGTACTGTGTGGAAGATGAAGCCAGGGAGTAATGAGCACTTGCATTTCCCTACTTCTGCGTTGAACAGGTATGCTAGAGCATGGAATTTGTTTATCTGTGCTAACTTGTTGCCTACCACACATCAGCACGAGGTTAATGTGGAGAGGGGAATTTTGCTGTGGGCGATTCTGAATGGTTTTTATATTGACATTGGTTATATGATTAGCCAAAATATCTTGAGGTTTTTGAGAGCGAGTACTACAGGGGGGATTCCATATGGTTCTGTGGTTACTAGTTTGTGTATGGCGGTTGGAGTGAGATGGGCTGAGGACGAGCCGATTCAGTTGCCGAGTGGTGCTATTGATTCTGGGACTATTGCGAGGATGGTGGAGTGGCCGGGCGGCGTTCCACATCCTAGGGGTTTGGGTTACCAGATTGCTGGTGCTGTTCCGCCACCTCAGATTCCCGAGGATATTCCTGTTGCCTCTCAGTACAGACGGTTAATGCGTCGCATGGATGCTATGTATGATTCTCAGAGCCGTTTTGCACAGGAGTTGACTCAGGCGCTGGGCACTGCTTTTGCTGCTAGTGGAGTGCAGGTGGATTGACCTGTTTTTGGAGCACATGGTGTCTATCCTCCACCGGATTCTCCTCCTCAGGAGGGTGGTCCAGGTGGTCAGTAGGTATGTTTCTACTTTTCCCTTATTTACTTTCAATGAGGGCAATGAAAATTTAAAGTTTGGGGGTGGATTTGGGAATTAGTAGTTGTTGTGATATATTGTTGTGATATATTTGTGGCATGTAGGAATTCATATTGCATCATATTTGTATGTGTAGTTTTAGTTTCATGCATGATACCTGTCATATAGAGCATTCTGTTTGTATGTGTGTCGAGTTTTGTATGTGAGTTCATATAGTTGCATTACATGCATTTTTCATGATCCCTTAGAATGAGCTGATGCCATAAGGTAGGTAGATGTTGATTTGGGTGTGAAAAGGATGAACAGAGGGCTGATTTTAAATTTTGATGAAATTGACATGCATGTTTCATGAACAAAATTTTTACACAGTCTCGTCGTTTGCTCATGGACTAGGTTGCGTCATGCTTGTATGGATTTAGGATTTAATCACTTGTTTATCGATAGAATTTGCTTTATTCTCTTGATGATTAAGGAACACCAAAATATAAGTTTGGGGGAAAACAGAAATTTCATGCTAATGTGTTTGTGTTTGTATTTGTTGGCTAGGCGTCAAATGGCTAGTAGCCGGCTCATGTTTATGAGTAGTCTAGGGTAGGAATTGAGAATTCTCATTCCAGATTCCATGTGAAAAAAAAATAGAAAAAAAAAAGGAAAAAAAGAAAAAAAAAAGAAAGAGTGTTGTGAGAGTGTGAGTATGCAGAATTGATCAGGGTGAGCTCTTTAATACTCGAGCAATTAAGTTCTTGGGGACTTTCTGCCTAGTGACCTAAGGCTTTTTATAGTCTGGGATCCACAAATATAGTTCTTGGGGGTGTGATAAGTGGATTTTTATCCATTTGGATCGTTCTATTTTGGCTTGAATTGATTGCTTAATCCTCGAGTATTTGTGTGGTTTAACGTGTTTTGTGGAGTTTGTGCAGGAATTAAGTTTTTGCAGAGAGTTATGGTGTTTTGTTGCTTTTGGAACAGAAGCTGGTTGTGGTGTAAAACGGCGCGTGGAGAAATAGACTCTAACAGAAATTCTTCAGAAACAGAATGTGCACAGCGCGACCGCGCTATGTTTATACTGTAAGGGAGCGCGACCGCGCTAAGAGAATTTGCAGAATTGGGAGAGCGCGACCGCGCTGAAAAAGCAAAGGGGAAGAGCGCGACCGCGCTAAGGGAAAAACTGGGCCGCCAGAAACTGTTCTAATTCAGATTTTAAAGAGGAATGTTGCCGTTTTCTTCTCCTATTCGACATGGAAATAATCTTGGACGGTGGGAATAGTCTAGAAGCCTTATTTGATAAGGGAATTTGCAATTTATATCATATTTAAAGATGGAATTTGTCAATTTCAATTCCTACTCAAGAATGGTGTTAAATATAATTGATGTGTTTTGATCAGTGTTTAAGTGTTACAGGGAGTTATCAGAGTTTAGCTGGAAGCAGTCAGAGTTTGGGTAAACTCTGACAGTTGGAAGCTCGACAGAGTTTGTTAAACTCTGTCTGGAGGAAGCGCGTCTACTGTTCAACAGTGATTAAAGATTAATTATGGAAGCGATATCTTTGAAGATTGGATAGCTTTCAAAGAGATCGAGTTGACATAGGAGACGTGTGACAATCTGTAATTGATATCATTGTATAGCTGATTATTAGGAATATCAATTAGAGATTGTATCGTAACTGTATGTTATATAAATACAGATAGGTTAACTCTAGAAGGGTATCGATAACGAATTATCATTATTGTAACCTAGCAGCTCTTTGTGATATTTTACATCATGAAGAGGGTTCGAAATACAAGAAGTTTTTAAGTGCATAAACGCTTTTACTTGTTAATCTCTCATACAAAGTTGATTATTAATTGTGTATTCGGCCTAACAAGTGGTATCAGAGCCAATCTGTTACTTTATTACAGGTTAAGATCCAAACACAACAATAATCATGTCAGAAATTCCTCCACCAACACCTACTGTTTCTGAAAAGGCTCCTACTACTGTGAGTCGTTATGAACCAATCAGGGTTCCTATTCTGAGGCCATTAGAGTATGCTATGTGGAAGGTCAAGATGACTATGTTTCTGGAGGCTACAGATCCAGAATATCTTGACAGGATTTATGAAGGCCCTCACAATCCTACAAAGCTATCTGTTGCAGTTGCTGGTGAAGCAGCAAAAATGGTTCCAAAGGAAAAGAAGGACATGACTCCTGAAGATCTATCATCAATTGCTAAGGATGCAAAAGTTAGGCATTTACTGCATAGTGCCTTAGACAATGTTATGTCTAACAAAGTCATTAACTGCACCACTACAAAAGAGATATGGGATGCACTTGAAGTCAGGTGTCAAGGAACTGCAGCTATTAAGAAGAATAGGAGAAACATACTCACACAAGAGTATGAGCATTTTGAGGCTAAACCTGAAGAGACCATGACAGAAACATTTGATAGATTCTGTAAACTGATTAATGATCTGTCATTGGTCAACAAAGAGTGTGATCTAGAAGACTCGAATCTCAAGTTTCTTCTTTCTCTACCTGAAAAGTGGGATGTGAAAACAACCACTATTAGAGACAACTATGATCTTGCTGAAACAGAGATTGATGAAATTTATGGACTGC
Organism: Saposhnikovia divaricata; assembly: GCA_036435485.1. Classification (NCBI taxonomy): domain Eukaryota; kingdom Viridiplantae; phylum Streptophyta; class Magnoliopsida; order Apiales; family Apiaceae; genus Saposhnikovia; species Saposhnikovia divaricata. The sequence continues at coordinate 86,470,174 of CM071594.1, forward strand.
TCAAAACTTATGAATTGGAAATGGAGCAGAGAAACAGGAGATCAAGCAGAAAAGGAAAGTCAGTTGCTCTTAATGTTGAAGAGAAGCCTCAGAAGAAAGAGGCAACAAGAAGGAAAATGAAGGGAAAAGCTTTGGTCATACATTCAGAAAGTGATTCACCAAACTCTGATTATGATTCAAACTCTTCTGAATCATCTGACTCTGAGGATGATGAAGAAGAAATAAGAAAAATGGCTGTGCTGATGGTGAAGACTTTCAAGAAAATGGGCTTCAAGAATTTCAAGAAAGGAAAAAGGTTTTCTAGGGATTCAAATGAAGACAGGAAAAGCTACAGGAAGTCTGATAAGAGAGATTCTAAAGGGAAGAAGGATAAGTCTGAAATTCAATGCTACAAGTGTAAGGAGATGGGTCACTATGCTCCTGAGTGCAAGAAGGGTAAAACTGGTAAGGTACTCTACACTAAAGGCAGAGATTGGGCAGATACTTCAGATTCTGATGAAGAAGTGAACTATGCTCTCATGGCTACTACTGAATCAGAATCCTCTGAAAATCAGGTACCTCCAACTACCTATGCTTATAATATTGATGACATTGCTCAATTAAGAATTTTTCTTAAGTCATTGCATATAAGTTATAGGGATCAGACTTTAGAAAATGAGAGGATAAAAGCTGAAAATTTTGAACTTAAAGAGAGAAATAAACTTGTTGAAGAGAAACTTGAAAACATGCAACAAGTTCAGAAAGAGAGAGATGATGCTGTTTGCAAAGAACAGATTTTGCTTCAGAAGTATAAACAACTAGAATCTGAGTTGGAGGAAGCAAATAAGAAAATTAGGACTTGGACTAATTCTGGAAAGGACACTCAACAGATTTTTCAAACAGACACTGTTGGTCTAGGTTATAATGAGGGAGATGAACTTAGATTTCAAAATCAAGTTAAAGTCAGAACTAAATTTGTTCATGGAACCAGTAAATTTTTGTCTGAGAATGAAAAAGAAGCTGTCCAAAGAAAACCAGTAAAAACTAGTGTTAAACAGGTTAATATTGGTTCAATGACAGATAAACAACTCAAACATAAACTGAAGGAGTTAAAATCTGTTGAGAAAAAGAAAGTGTCAAACAAGAACGGAAATGGAAAAGTAGGCATCACTTCAAGAAATAAACCAATGCTTGCTAGTTATGCTCCAAGAAAGACATGTCATAACTGTGGTAGTACTAAGCATCTTGCAAATTTCTGCAAGAAAAATAAAAATATAAATTCTTTACCTACAAAGTCTGAGGTAAAGAAGGATTTTGCTAGAACTAAGCCACAGACTCTATGCACACACTGTGGAAGCACTTGGCATTCCATCTATACTTGCAGAAAATATCATGCTATCTATCATAATTACTATGAACTGAAACCCAATCTGAAATGGGTTAAAGTTGATACTGCAAGTGTAAACACTGATACTGTTAGCTCAAACTCTGATAATGTTAATTCCGCTGCAAAAGCTAACAAAGTTAAGAATGCCAAAGGATCCAAGCAAGTCTGGATCCTTAAAACTAATTCTCAGTAATTGTTTGTGATTGCAGGGTAACAGGGAGGCAACCCTAGTCGTGGACAGTGGATGTTCAGGACACATGACTGGAAATAAAGCCCTGCTATCAGAATATGAGGAGAAGGCTGGCCCAAAAGTTTCCTATGGTGATGGCAATATAGGAAGAACATTGGGATATGGAAATATCAATCTTGGAAATGTCATCATCAACAATGTAGCTCATGTCCCAGGACTCAAGCATGACTTGCTATCTGTGAGTCAAATCTGTGACAAGGGATATCATGTAGATTTCCAACCTGAATATTGTGAAGTTATCAGCAAATCTACATGAAAGGTTGTTCTAGTTGGTCACAGGCAAAACAACATTTATGAAATCAAGCTTTTGATAGACGCTGTTGGAAAAGCTGTTTGTCTGTCTACAAGAATGTCTAGTGAAGAGAGTTGGAAGTGGCACAAGAAACTCTCACATTTGAACTTGAACAACATCAATGAACTGATCAGAAAGGATCTTGTAAGAGGACTCCCAAAGACCCTGTTAAATGTTGATGGCCTATGTGACTCATGTCAGAAGGCTAAACAAAGGAAGTCATCTTTCAAGAGCAAAACAGAATTTTCTATCACTGATCCCCATCATCTTCTGCATGTTGATCTATTTGGTCCAGTAAATGTTATGTCTATTGCAAGGAAGAAATATGCTTTAGTCATTGTTGATGAATACACTAGATTCACTTGGGTGTATTTTCTAGCAAAGAAGGATGAAACTGCATCAACTCTGATGGAGCATGTGAAGCTTCTGGACAAAGGATCAAGCAACAAAGTCAGAATCATCAGAAGTGATAATGGAACTGAGTTCAGAAATGCAACAATGGAAGAATTCTGCAAGGACAATGGAGTGAAACAAGAATTTTCAGCACCTGGTACACCACAACAAAATGGTGTAGTTGAAAGGAAAAATAGAACCTTAATTGAAGCTGCCAGAACTATGCTTGATGAAGCAAAATTGCCAACTTATTTCTGGGCAGAAGCTGTTCAAACTGCTTGTTTTACTCAAAATGCAACACTGATCAATAAGCATGGAAAGACACCATATGAGATGGTGAAGAAAAAGAAGCCTAACCTGAAATACTTTCATATTTTCGGGTGCAAATGTTTTGTTTTGAAGACTCATCCAGAACAGTTGACCAAGTTTGAGTTAAAGGCAGATGAAGGAATTTTTGTTGGCTATCCACTGTCAACAAAGGCATTCAGAGTTTACAATCTGAGAACTAAAGTGATCATGGAATCTATACATGTTTCTTTTGATGATAAGAAGATAACTGGACTTGAAGACAAAGACGAATATGATCAACTGAACTTTGAAAATGAAGTTTTAAACTCTGATGAAGGAAACTCTGATGAAACAATTCTGACAGACTCTGTTGAAACAAACTCTGAACCTCTACTGGTAAATTCTGGAGAAACTTCTCAGTCACAACAAAGGGGAGAACCAGTTGAGGGGGAGCATGATCAAGATGAAGACTCAAACACTGATACTGAGTCAACTGAAAAATCTGGATCAAACTCTGATGCTTCAAACTCTGAAAATTCAAATTCTGACTCTGGACAGTCAAGTTCAGGGGGAGTCTCAGAAAACGAAGATAGATCACAACAGAATCAGGAGAGCATGGATCAAGGGGGAGGATCACATGCTGATAGAAGTAATTTGCCTTCTGCTAGGAAATGGACTAAATCACATACACCTGATTTGATAATTGGTGATCCAGATGCAAAAGTAAAGACAAGAAGTGCTACTGCAAGTGAATGTCTATTTCATGCATTCTTGTCTAAAAATGAACCAAAGAAAGTGGAAGAAGCTCTTCAAGATGCAGACTGGATAACAGCAATGCAGGAAGAGTTAAATGAATTTGAAAGAAATGAAGTTTGGACCCTTGTACCAAGACCAAAGAACAGATCTATTGTGGGTACTAAATGGGTTTTCAGAAACAAGACTGACAGTGAAGGTGTTATCACAAGGAACAAGGCTAGACTGGTAGCAAAAGGCTATTCACAGCAGGAAGGAATAGACTATGATGAAACATTTGCTCCAGTTGCAAGATTGGAGGCAATCAGAATTTTTCTAGCATATGCCCCTCACAAGAAATTCAAAGTGTTCCAGATGGATGTGAAAAGTGCTTTTCTGAATGGAAAGCTTGAAGAAGAAGTGTTTGTTGAACAACCACCAGGATTTGTGGACCCCAAATATCCAGATTATGTCTACAGGCTAGATAAGGCACTATATGGACTTAAGCAGGCACCAAGAGCATGGTATGAGACACTTGCTCAGTTTCTTCTAGAAAGTGGATTCAACAGAGGAACAATTGACAAAACTCTGTTTTATTTCAATCAAGGAAGTGACCTCCTTTTAGTTCAAATTTATGTTGATGACATCATCTTTGGGTCTACTAATGATAAACTCTGTAAGAAGTTTGCCAAGCTCATGCAGTCCAGATATCAAATGAGCATGATGGGAGAGCTTAGTTACTTTCTAGGCCTACAGGTGAAACAAACAGAAGATGGAATTTTCATTAATCAAGAAAAATACACCAGAAATCTTCTCAAGAAATTTGGTATGCTTGACTGTTCATCTGCATCAACTCCCACGGCAACAGCAACTAAACTGGACAAAGACACAGGAGTTTCAGTGGATATGACAAACTACAGGGGCATGATAGGATCTCTTCTATACTTGATAGCTAGTAGGCCTGACATCATGTATGCAACCTGTCTTTGTGCAAGGTTTCAGGCAGATCCTAGAGAGCCACATCTGACAGCTGTGAAAAGAATCTTCAAGTATCTCAAGGGCACCATATCATTAGGTCTGTGGTACCCCAGAGAATCAGATTTTAAGCTACTTGGGTATTCTGATGCAGACTTTGTAGGCTGTAAGGTAGACAGAAAGAGCACTAGTGGAAGTTGTCAATTTCTTGGTGACAGACTTGTTTCCTGGTACAGCAAGAAACAGAAATCAATCTCCACATCTACAGCTGAAGCAGAGTATATTGCAGCTGGTAGCTGTTGTGCACAGATCTTATGGATGAAGAATCAATTGCTGGATTATGGATTGAGGTACAGTAATATACCTATTTACTGTGATAACCAAAGTGCTATTGCTATGACAGGTAATCCAGTACAGCATTCAATGACCAAGCACATCAGCATAAGGTACCACTTCATCAGAGAACATGTGGAAGAAGGAAATATTGAACTACATTTTGTATCTACAGAACAACAGCTTGCAGATATCTTCACTAAACCATTGAGTGAAGCTACATTTACAAGACTGGTCAATGAACTAGGAATGGTCTCTGGTTCTGACTAGAAATGTTGGTTAGATTCAAACTTTACTTATGTGATGTATTAATCATATTTCCTGATTGGTTAAATGCTAAGTGTACTCTGTTGATTAAACTCTGTTATGCATACTCTATTAAACTCTGTCAGACAACTTGTCATCCGTTGATTGTAGGTCGCATCAGTTGATGACTAACTGAACTGTATCCGTTGATATTATATGGTCTTATCCGTTGATAGTTGTATTATATGGTCTTATCCGTTGATGGTTGTACGGTCTTATCCGTTGATGGTTGTACGGTCTTATCCGTCGATGGTTGTGTTATGCAGTCTCTAAACTCTGTCAGCATGTCTGTATGTCATACACTGTTAATAAGTTTGATAAACTCTGTGAACTTTGAGTTGATTTTTGTCTGAATGAAAACACCAATGAAGAAATATGTATGAAGCATGATTCTCAGCAATTAATCATGAATCTTTCTGAGTTATTGAGATCTAATCTTAGATTGTGCAGAAAGTTAACACAGCATGATACTGGCTCATATTTATAGCATCTCTTAGTTTATTTTGTCCTAAACTCTGAGTCTATAAATACTGTGTGCATTACCTTTCATGAAGAACTACTGATGTTGATGAACTCTAAACTCTGTTAGTTATACTCTGATAAAATAAAATGTTTACTGCAATACCCCAAAGAAAATGTATATAGGTTATTATACTCCTTTGAGATTATGTTGGATACTAGGATGACCCAGGAACCTATTGGTATATAATATGTGCTAAAATTCTCTGATTTTTGGTGACTAGTTAAATACTAGGATGACCCAGGAACTTATCAAAATGATAAGGGCTAAAATTTTTGAATTTTTGGTGACTGGTTCCAACCTCTGATTACTGGAATGAAAAATAAATAAAAAAATAAAAAAATGAAAATAAAAAAAAAAAGAATGAAAAAAAATGTGTATATAAAGGGGGTATAAAATAAAAAATTACTGTATAAAGTTCTATTACTTCAGAGTTTAGCTTTCATCATACAGTCAGTGTTTACTATGACAGTTTGTGCATCCAGTGTTTATTGATTTACTTTATGGATTTTATGAAAAATTAGATGCTTTAAAAATTGACTTAGTAAACTCTGCTTCACACACACAAATACTCACAACTGTGCAATTTATGAAAGGGTTTCGGTGATAAAGTTGGAGAATTGACAAACGCTGTTGATTCGTGATTTGTACTCTAAGGTAAATTTTCACTTGGACAATTTGAAAGTCTTGGAGTAAGTAGGGTTTTTGACAACTGTTAATCAGTGGATAGTTGATGAATGTGTTCTTTATATGATTACTTTAATTAGTTTTCATATTCTCTTCTTGATGCATTTTCTTGAAGAACAGTTCATATAACACAAATAACAGTTGCAGAACACAATGAATATGATTAGAAAAACAAAATTTTCATTGATAATAAGAAAGAGATTACAAGCATATATTACATCTTTTTGTTCTCTCTATCTGCTAATCTATTCAACAGGAAAGTAAAAGGTCCGTCCACACCACTCCATTGTTAGCAAAAATTCCCAGATCCCATCTTTGCCACTTTGTTTGGGTGGAAGTTGAAGGGATAAGGTTATTTTTGCTGACATATTCATTAACAATGGTTGGTGGTGGTGGATGAGGATGCCTTCGAGGAGAGCCATGCCAATGTTGCTTGGAGGGCAGCATCGATGTCGATCACCCTTGCAGGTTTCTCTCTCTCGAGCTCTTCCAGACCAGCATCCATTTGCAGCCACAGCGTCTCAAGCTGCCTTTCCCACTCAAATGCTTCAAACTCTTCACGCGTATAGCTGAAGATGTCACGATTTTCGACAAGATGAAGGTTCTTTTCTTTGATGGTAAGGTTAGCCATTGTTTTTCAAGAGTATTTGGTTTGAAGGGTTTGTGATTTTACAGGGGAGACTGAAAGGTTAAAGGTTTAATGAAATAATCTGAGCAAGTCTCTAGGCCTTAAATAGAGATGGGTAAGAACGAAGTCCTTAATCGCTTCGTATTCTGGTTATTAAAGGCAACAGGTAAACGATTCAAATTCTGATGTTACTTGGGTTCAGATATTTTTAAAAGAGTATTATTTGATTTTTGTTAAAATCAAATATTTTAATGTTTTAATTTTAATATACTCTTTTTAAAAATAGGCGCACATGAACCACTCGCCCTTAATGTGTCCCACTTACCTATTATCGTGTCCCACTACACATTAATCAAGGAACTGATTGAGTGTTTGTTACATAAGAGATTGAGTTTTTCATTAATTTAATCACTTTTGTGTCCAAACGATTTTTCTTTATTCTTACATCTCACAGTTTTCTTATTTTTCTCTTGGGCACTCACGCAAACACCTTTTCTACATACATATCTTTTGGAAATTCTTGGAAATTCTTAACTCAATGGCATCTAAAGCATTCACTGCTCTTGGCTTACGGTTTGTTCCTAATAACTATGAAGCTCCACTCTATCATCAACGCGTTCCAGAATCGTTTCATCTCATGCAGGACTTTTTGAGGGATTCAGAGATTGGACAAGCTCTGACTGGACCTGCTACTCTTTCTGCGTCTCAAATTGCTTCATTCTGGCAGAATTCAGTTTATGTGGATGGAGGTGAAAGTGGAACTTCTACCATTATCTTCACTTACGAAGACCAAGATCATGTGATTACTCCACAGACTGTACGAGATACAATGGGGTTTGATACACATACTTCTTACACTCTCGTTAATGAAACTTATCTGAGAGAGATGCTACAAGAGATAGGTTACATGGAATCTCTTGACAAGCTCGGCAGTATAAAAAGGCCAAATCTCAGAAAAGAATGGAATTTCTTCTTTGATTACATAACGAGGACGTTCCAGAAGAAAGTCACAAACTGGGATGCCATTCCAATAGACAGTCTTCAAATCGGGTATTCTCTGCTCTATGGTACTAATTTTGATTTTGGTCGACATGTTTTGATGAGCTTAGGTGATAAATTGTCAGAGTCTACCACTGTCTATTATGCTCGTTTTTGTCAAATGCTGTTCAATGCATGTGTACCTGGTCTCGAAATTGATGACACTGATGAAATTGATCCTTTTAGAGTCAATAAGCGCATATTCTCTGATATGACTAACAAGGATGTTGGTAAAGAAAATCTACCTATTTTTGTCATGCCTCTTGCTCTACGAAATTTTCTAAATCAACCACAAGAACCACAACAAGACCAACAGGAACCACAACACGATGCACCACAACAAGATGAACCTGAACAAGAACCACAACAACCTGAACCACACCCTGAACCTCAACCAGAACCAAACACTGAATCACCTGCAAAGCAACCTTCACCCACTTCAAACACAAACTATGATTCGTCACAATCTCCACCAGCATCACAGTCTAGAATGCAAAGAGTTAAGAAGGCAGTTACTAAACGACGTGCAAGTCTAAAGCAGGCAGAAGAGACACAAAGCAAATCAAAACGGAAATCTCCTGAAGCTGTTTACACTAGAAGGGGGAAAAGAATGAAAGCTCGGGCAAACATATCTAAGTCACTCTCAGTGGTAGAACAAACTCCACCAACTAGTGAAGAGGATTCAGATAATGTACCTCTAACAAAACGAAGAAAAGTGATATTCTCTGATTCTGTGGATGAAGACATTGAAGCTCCAGAGGTTGTTTCACAGCAAACACCTCCTGTTGAGGTTGAGAAAGATGCAATACCTGCAGAGGATGTAATACCTGCAGAGGATGTAATGCCTGCAGAGGATAAAATGCCTGCAGAAGAGGATGCAAGAGATGGTGTTTCTCCAATAAATGATGTTCCTGATTCATTTATGCCATTCTCTGATCCTATCTCTGATATTGGTGTAGCTGATCAACCTACGTCTGTTCCTTCTGAAGCTGTGGCATCTCATACTGAGATAATATCTGATGCTCACCACACTGTTGAAGAAGGTGAAGAAATTGATCAGGCAACCAAAGTCACTTCTCATTCAATGCCTGTTGCTAAGCCTGAGCAACATGAAGAAAATCCTGAAAAGCCTACAGAAGATATTGCTAAACCTATGGCTGAAGATGAACCAGTTAAAGCTACAAGTGTTGAAGCTGAAGGTGACAGTAGTGCAAACTCTGATACTTCTCTGAGTGCACCAGTACAAACTGATGATAAACATACACCTTTTACTCAACCTTGTACTTCTCATGAAGTTGAGAGAGCACAATTTGCCAAGAGTGCTGCTGAATGGTACAAAGAAGATTGTATTTTTCCACCAGGAAGAGCAGCTAAGTTTGTTAAGCAAAGTGCTGATACTATCTCAAATCCAGAGATTCTTTCTTGCTTGAAAGCAACTATAGTTCAGTTAAAACTCTGGATAGACGATTTGATGATACTAATTTGGCAATCACTTCTTTGCGAAATGAGGTTGTAGCTAGAGAGATGAAAATGGAAACACATTCAAAACTAGTGACTACAAAATTCTCTAAAGCTCAAGACAATATCTTTGCCAGGCTGAGTAAAGTTGAAGAGAACCAGTCTGATTTATCTGCTAAAATTGATTCTATTGCTACCTCCCTGGAGTTAATTACTTCTATCCTTATGCCTGATGATGTCAAAAAGGGGGAGAGAGTTGTCAGAAGGGATAGTGCTGGAGATGGAGGGGCAAGTAACAAAGGAAAGAAAAAGGCTGAAGAGGTTCAAACTCTGAGAACTAGTAAGTCATCCAAATCACAGTCTGTTGGGAGAAATACTGGTACTCAAGGAACTTCAAGGACCAAGAGTTTACTGTTATCTTCAAATCCACAAACTGATGAAGAATTGGCTGCTAAGCTGTTCATTGAAGAGAATGAGGAAGAAGTAACGATTGAGGACATTGAAGCTGAGGAAAAGAGTTTACAAGAAGAACATCTTAAAGCTTTAAAGTCTGATAAGGTACAAAGAGGAAAAGCTCCTAGACCTGTTGTTAAAGGTGTTGTGATCAGAGAGAGGACTGATGTTAGTCAAAGTTCTCGGTTCTCAAAGGAAGCAATTGCAGTAGAGGCTAAACTCAAGCTAAAAGGCATTGAAGGTGAAAGTTCACAGAAGAAAGTTACAACTTCTGTTGCATCTCAAGCAATGATCACACCTTTACACTCTTCACAGTTGAAATCTGTTTTTGGCAAAGGAACAATTTCTGATCCAAATGTGTTATCTGGAGTCTCAATGAATGTTTCTGATGGAAAAGCTCTATCTGGCAAGATTGGAAATAATAAGGCTGGATTAGGTTCACATAGAGACAGAAGGCAATATACTGGTCCTAGAGATCCTTCTTCACTGGCTGTTCCAGGTCGTGGTGTTCCTCAAGAGAGTTTGGATAGACTGGAATCAGTGCAGTTGGTTCATCAGAAGAGTTTAGACAAGGATTTTCTTTTATACTTCATGGCTGATGGGACAGTATTCAAAGTTGGTGAGGATGATATTGGCTTGAAATGTTGGGAAGAACTAGAGTATGTTCTATATCTTCTCAAGGTGAATAGTCGAAGGACTCAATCAGTTGCTAATGTACTCAGACAGAAAATGACTCAGAATCTGGCAATTAGAGGATAGAAATACAACAGCAGATATATTCCTAAGTACAGGGATTACCAAGGCAATCTCATTGAAATGAAGAAAGGTACTGCAAAGTTAAAAACTGATTTGGGAATCACAGTACTTGATTTCAATACACAGGCAGAAAAAGTCAGATTTATCAGACTGGGTAATGAAATGAGAAGGAACAAGATTTATGATCTTAGGGCTGCTATTTACCAAACAGATGAAAGTGATCCTCAACTCAGAGAAATCAAAGAAGCAATGAAGATTGAACTTGATAATGCAGAAAGAAGATTGCTGATTGATTATCTCAGAACCATGCCAGATCTTGAAATGATTAGAGATTAAGTTCTGTAAGAATTTTCTTATTCTCTATAGTTTTACTCTGAATCTGTATAAACACTGTATTTGTCTATTTGTTTTGACATCATCAATTACTGTCATTAACTTGTACATTTTTGCTAATGAACAATTTGGGGGAGATTGTTAAATATAATTGATGCGTTTTGATCAGTGTTTAAGTGTTACAGGGAGTTATCAGAGTTTAGCTGGAAGCAGTCAGAGTTTGGGTAAACTCTGACAGTTGGAAGCTCGACAGAGTTTGTTAAACTCTGTCTGGAGGAAGCGCGTCTACTGTTCAACAGTGATTTAAGATTAATTATGGAAGCGATATCTTTGAAGATTGGATAGCTATCAAAGAGATCGAGTTGACATAGGAGACGTGTGACAATCTGTAATTGATATCATTGTATAGCTGATTATTAGGAATAATAAAATTAGAGATTGTATCGTAGCTGTATGTTATATAAATACAGATAGGTTAACTCTAGAAGGGTATCGATAACGAATTATCATTATTGTAACCTAGCAGCTCTTTGTGATATTTTACATCACGAAGAGGGTTCGAAATACAAGAAGTTTTTAAGTGCATAAACGCTTTTACTTGTTAATCTCTCATACAAAGTTGATTATTAATTGTGTATTCTGCCTAACAAATGGCAATTGCTTGGAAAAGAGGCAATATTGAGCTATAAATACACATGCTGGGAGGTCAGATTTACACACACCCAGACACCAGAGATCAGATTTGTAAGAACCCCAAATTTTGGATATAATTAAAACTTTTTATTAAGTACTGATAAAATGAGGAACAATGATTCCGACCACAAGGTCACCAGCTCTAATGAATGAATGGAATGGATATGGATTCAAATACTTATATGTCATGAAGAATGCTAATGGTTGACAACTTAGGTAAGAATAATCTATCTCCTAGGGGAATAAGATATGGAAATTCCAAGCAAGAGAATATTCTCATGTCATCCAGATCGATAACGATTAGTCTAGTGGTTCCGTGAAAGGGTTAAGGACCGCCCGAGAAAGAACAAGGACATTGTCATAAATATAGGAAATAAAGGAAGAATAAAGAATGAATAGTGTTTTTGGTGGAAGTAAGAATATTATGAGACGACACTATATAGAAGTATTCGGAACGGATTTCCGAGTTCGTATTAGTGATCCAGGAGGAAAATAAGTGTATGTAAAAGCTGTCGGATTCTGAAAAACCGTACTTTTATTTTCTCCAAGATTTCCCTGGACACTGTAAGACTTAAGGATTTATTAAAAAGATTTAAGAGATTTAAATCTAAGTATTATAAAGGAGGAATGAGAATAGTAGTGTAAATATTAAGAAAGTTTTCGGTAAAACTCTAACAAGAAATATTTGAGATATTCCTCCGAACGACCAATGAAATGGAGTAATAAACGAACAAAAGAGCAAGCAGTGAGCGAAGATGCATGCATGTGCAAGTGGATATGACCAAGTGACCAAGTAGTTACAAGGTAACTAGCATACTTAGAAAACAAACCAAGTATTTAGCTTAATTACATCACCAACACCATAAACAACCAACACTTGTTCAATTGATGACTTAAGCTTAGTGAGGTCATCACTTTTGGAAGATAAGATGCATCCACCAAAATATCTAGCATTATTGTTATTTCACTTTATGCAAGAGTAATCAAGAAGCCAAGCTAGTTCTCTCCCCCATTTTCTTTTTCCAGCAGTTCAGATTTCTAGAGCACGGGGTCGTTTCGAATTTTTTTCACCCAGTTATACTCATCTAAAAATCATGAAAAAAATCATGGAGCTTCTACAAATCAAGATGAAGTTGTGGATTTAATTTCATAATTTTTGAAGATCGTTTGGATGGTCAAATAAATTCGTGAAGATCGCTCTGGTTTTCCTCATGAACATGGGCACTTCGAATTTTCTTATGAAAATGGAGTTTTAAGATTTCAAAACCCAACTTCCACTCCTTATTAAATCTCCAAACTTTTATGGTGAGTATTAAATTTCATATAATAGATCTCCTAGAAATCTTAGCTTCAATCTCCACTTTTTCCATTTTCAAATAAATCATTCAAGTGGAGGGTGAATAGTAACCTCCATGAACTAACATCGATTTCTTGGTTTCTTTTGGATGATCTTAGCTAACTTAAAGCTAGGCAAGGACTCTACCAAGATTAGTGAGGCTAGAACATATCCCAAGGAAGGTAATCCATTTGAAACCCTAGCTTTGTTTTGAAGATTTAAGCATGTTCTTGAGTGACTTAAGCTTAGCTATGTTGTTAGTGTATTATAAGCTTGATTATGTGGTGATTCTTTGATATAAAAGATATGAGGATTATGATGGTAAAGTAGATGTTCTTGGACAGTTGAAGATGTGTAACATGTGTATAAATTGTATGGATGCCCGGTGTGGCTTGGTATTGTTGTTATGATTTTTGGAATGTTCGATTTATAGCCGTCGTAATGCAAAAATTTCGTTAACCTTAAGAAAACGATTTTGACAGAACATGTAACTCCCTGTTTGGCTTCGTTTTCTGCCATGATAGGATAGATCATGTTATAAGCTTCGTTTTGATATAAAGATCGTGTGAAACGGACTTACGGTTTAGGAGTTACGGTCGGTTTACTAAAAGTAGTTCGAAACCGTAACCGAGAATTAGTAATTAAAAATGAACCCTCGTAAAATACGTAAGTCAGTGGCGAATCTTGGTAATTAAATACTAGAGGTAAAAAGGGAGGTGTGAGAGAAAACCTCATGTGAATCGGATCATTTTTCGATTTTATAAAAATGTTCGAATCTAGGTTAAACGCGAACGAACCCCTTAAAAGTATAACTTTGGTTATAACGTAGAAAACGAGCGATAAAACTCGAGATATAATCTTGGTTCGTAATCGATCAAATTTAGAACTTATACGACTTAAGTATACACTAAGTGTGAGTACGATGACATGTCTTAATGACGAACAAATGTCAAATCGTATCGGTAATAAAAAGAGTTACACTAAAAAGGGGTATAACGAGATAATTCGAAAACATGTTTCGACTTAAGTTAATACTTAACCTTTTGAAAAATGTTAAGTGATTAATCTCGAATTTCTTGACTATTATAGATCGCCGAGCTGACTTGGGACACCCTACCACTACCCCCACCCGTGCTCAATTACCAGGCAAGTGTTCAAACCTTTAAACCTGTTGTTGTGATAATATATGTATATGATTTCTGTTTTACATATGCCATCGCATGCATGCCTGTTTCCAATTATATTGTGACTCTGGTTTTTGTGATACTTGTTCCCTGAATTGATATCGGCTTATAGACTAAATACGATTTATCAGTAATAAGCCGGATTGTTTTGGTAAGACCCTTAGCGAAGGGCATATGATATTCATTCTAAATATAGACCGGGAGTCGGTATTTTGAGTTATAGATAGTCGTGGAAACCCGGAGGGATTCCAACGACAGATTATTATTTATCTGAGGAAGGTTATTGTTAAACGTTATTATATTCCATAAAGTATCAATTACTTGGAAATATTTCGAGTAATGTTATTCGAGTATGATCTTAGTCGAGAGATAATAAATGAATGTTAATTTTGAATATTCATTTAGAGTTGATATTTAATGAATATTATTTTGATATTTTTAGAATGTTATTTATTAAATGAATATTACTTTCGAATATTCATTTAAGGTTTTATGTACTTAATGAATATTATTTTAAAATATTCATTGGAAGTTCTATTTACTTAAGGAATATTATTTCGATTATTCCTTTAAAGTTTTGATTACTAAATGAATATTATTTGGATATTCATTTAGAAGATTATTTATTAAATGAATGCTATTTGGTTATTCATTTAAAAGAGTAAATATTAAATGAACATTATTTTCAAATATTCATTTAAGGTTTGACTTATTTATTGAATACTATTTTAAATATTTATTGGAGTTTAATTATTTAATGAATATTATTTCGAATATTCATTTAAGGAGGGATTTATTTATTAAATAATTCCATATATTCATTCGAGGATTACTTACGAGCAATATTATGAGTTAATAATATTCCATAATTATTATTGAGTAAATAAATATTCTTGGAATATTTATTTAATTCTTTTAAAATTCCTTTTAAAATAATTTATATTATTCGGAGATTACCTTCCACCTCCAGATATTATGTAAAATATTTCGGAGTCTTTTTACGACTATTTTATCAAGGAAAGGTTCCCAACTCTTTCTTTTTCATTTAAATCTATCTTAAAAGGATTTAAATGCTCGCTCAAACTTCCATATTATAGGGGAACCTACTTGAGCAATGTTATTTATCTTGTTGACTTCCCGGTCATAATTTATCCTCTTCACTCGCAACTTGGTTGCTATGGACTCATTAAGTCTGTGTTTACCTTCTCATCTTTCGAGGGGTAAGATTGTTGGAACAAGTTGATATTCGTTACCAAGAAATATCTTGGAAGTTATTGGTGAATTTTCCTTTCCAACTAGATACGACTACTTTGTAGAGTCTTATCAACAAGTATTATACTTGGGGAAAGGGGGACGAACGTTACATTCAGAATCATGAATTCTATTGGAACTAGGAGTCGTGTAAGAGGCCGAGTAGCGCCGGTCCATCCCCTTTGGCCCAACCGTTGGCCTGGGAGAGCTAGTAAGGCGGTAGACAAGTAAAGCCGTCAGTTCTTCCTTCTACCGGTAGTAAATCTAATTTGAGCTGTACGATCTTGACTGATCATCAAGATTGGAACAGCGGGCGCGGTGAATACTCCATCATTGGTTCATCATCCAAACTTATTTATTTCCTGCAACATGATTACTGTTGGCAGAGCTGGAAAAGTGTTCGTAACTGGAATTGCAAAATTTTCCTTGCAAGTTCCTCTTTATAATATCTTGCTTATTTTCGACATAGCAGATATTCCCTCATATATTTACATTTTGAGTTACCTTGTAACTTCATCGTTCATATTACTGGCATCATTTCCGTAAATGCATGGCATATGGTTTGAAAGATACTTTTGAACTGTTATATATTATCGTTCAGTTAAAATTATTGTTGGTGGGCTATTGCTCACCCTTGCTTTATTATTTTATCACAACAACAGCTAGACCAGATGACTCGCACAAGGCGCACTCGATGCTGGCGAGGACGATGAGACTACAAGAGCCGAAGAGAAAGCTATTGGTAGGATAAATTTATTCTTTCAGTACCAAGTATATGGTCTAGTATGACTCATGTAAATGGAAGGCAAAGAGGATGTATTTATATTAAAATTCTTTTGGGTTGTAAGAACTCATAATGTGTTTAATGAAATTTGGTTGTTACTCTGATTTCATCTCTGGGACTATAACGGGTGTGTTTTATATTGTTGTTTTGGGTCACAAGGTTGTAATTTAAATTATGTTGGTTTTTTTTTTGGATGGATATTGAGACCGTAACGACCAGATCTCTGACCCTGGATCTGGGGGTGTTACAGAAGTGGTATCAGAGCGTACGTTATAAACCCCAGAGATGAGGCGACGTTAAAACAATGAATTCACTAAGATAATTAGAACTCTTGCCAAGTTCATAGTCGGGCTACTTAATGTAGTGATGACATATAAAACCCTTATGGGAACTCTTAAGTATCATAATAGTAACTTAGCTCGATATCGTATCGACGAGTAAGGCGACAAACCTTGAGGCATACGAGCAGCAGCGCGATGATGCTTTATATGCTGAAGATCAGCGGGTAATTCGATGGCGTACCCTACTGGAGACCCGGAAGAGGTTCCAGCAGATAAGGAAAAAAATCCTGTTAGGATAAGGAGCTTAACCTTGAGGAATGAGGGCTGCAGCCAGAAAGACTGCGATGATTAAAGTATAGTGCTCAGAAAAGGGAGCATAAAGAACTGAGTTATTAGCAAGAGAACTGAAGATTCGTGTTGGATTCATAGCCGGACTACTGGATGTAGTACCAGCAAGTAAGACGGATTGGAAGAATCATTTGAGATCTTATACGAGAATAGATAAGAATCCTTAGAGACTTTCATATTAACGAAGAAAGAGCTAGAGGGATATATGATTATCAAAGACATCGATATAGGACGAGGAACAGAGTCCCTAGAAATAGTTGAGAAGAGGCGGTAAGTGCCACATCATTTGATAAATGAATTAGTATGAATATTGTCAGTAATAATTCGCCATGAGAAGGCAGATGTCATATGTTGTAATTTACGGAACCAAAGTGAGGTTAATGAAGTTTTTTTTATTCAGGAAAATGTCCATTTTATGAATGAATCAGTTAGAAAGTGAAAACATTGGGAAGTGACAGCATGATTGTATAAAGTTATATAAGGAAGTAGTAATCAAGACAATGATCTCAGAACCTACCGGAAGATAAGACCAGTGAGTCAAGATGAACTCGTAATGAGACTATTGTCAGAGACGGAGTATAGAGTTATCGCAATACAGTTAAATGATGAACCAGAAACGTTAGATGCATGTGATTCAGAGGAATATTAAATTCTTTCTTTTCGTTGAATGGATTATAGTAGTTACCTCAAGTTTACTCCGACGCAGAATTATAATGGATCAAGTAATACGATCAACAGTTAAAGAGAAAAATGTGAGAAAATCTTCCTAGAGCTAAAAGATGAAATTGGTAATGACCAAGAGTTGGCATTGCTTAATGGAAAAAGGAGACTTTGTGCTTCCAATGATGCTTCACATAAAAGATTAGGATGTGTGCTTGCGCAGCACGACAAAGTACTTGCGGATGCATTCGGACAGCACGGTCCACCAGATCGGATGGCCTTAGTAGTGCCAATTTTGTGGAACAACCAACTCCGACGGTAATGTTCCTTCTGAGACTAGTAGTCAGGTAGACTAACATTTGGTAATATTGAATATCAGGACATATAGGTATCAAGATGTTGTGGCAGGTTTCAGTTTGAGACTGTTGATTCCCTTCTAAGGGATGTATATAATTGGTTCCTCTCCAGTGGTTAAACTTCCAATCTGATGACGATTATTTCGTTAACTATGACTGCTTATGGTTCTACCTGCTTGGTGGTTCATAGGATTATTCATCAGGTTTCAAAACTGGTCATCTTAATGTTACCAGTAGGTGGATAGATTGACCAAAATTTCCCTGATTCTGGAAAGGAATTCGGCAAATTTTGGCAAACCTTGTCGTTCTGATTATCAGAGAACATCATTGAAGAGAATGGAAACTGGAGCGAACCCTGTGGATTGGGTAAGGTTGCTGTCATATGGGTTAATAGACGGACCCTGAGTATTACAATCGATGGTAGAGATAAAATGATGAAGTAAGATTGGACGGAAACAGGAAATGTAAGTAAGAATCCAGCCGGACTAAGAACCTCCGGGATTGACTTAAGTGAAAAGGCTGTTATGCCAGGAATGGTAAGCTTGCGTGGCACGTGGGATTGAAAAGAATAGTTGTAAAGATAAAAGTAGAGGAAAGGTGACCAGAGACGGTGCCGAGAAGTCGATTAAGACTTATATGGAGTAAAGTTTTGGAAAGGTAGAAAGGTATCAAAGTAGAAGGCACTATGCCAGCAATTACTAGAAAAGTAATGCTAAATTAGCCAACCCCTAAAATCATATATAATTTTAGTGTGGCCAGTTGAGGGCAAGTCACAAAGGATTATCAAGTGACTAGACCAGCAATGAAAGAACAAAGCAGGGTTGCTTCTAAGTAAGTACCGACTGCAAGGGCTTCTGATATAAAGGAAACATTAATGAGATCGTAGGAATCTTCTACTGAACCCTTGCAATCCATGTTTTGATTAGGAATATACTAGACGTTTTTGGAATGGGGTCACCCGTACTAAAGTGATTCATGTGTATATGATTGTTCAAGAGTATAGTGATTTGAGATGTATGATGTTAGGGTATTATAAATACCATGAATATATTATGACTAAGGAAAGTAAACAATGAAGGTTTATGAAAAGAGTATA
Source organism: Saposhnikovia divaricata (assembly GCA_036435485.1). Classification (NCBI taxonomy): domain Eukaryota; kingdom Viridiplantae; phylum Streptophyta; class Magnoliopsida; order Apiales; family Apiaceae; genus Saposhnikovia; species Saposhnikovia divaricata. The sequence goes on from CM071594.1 coordinate 86,488,971, forward strand.
GAAAAGGTCAGAGATTCATCAGTATGCTGTAGAAATTTTGTCTGAGGCAAGTACCTTTGCGAAGAACGATAAGTACTAAGAGATTCACGTTGAACTCGACCAATATCTTCCAAAACATCCTTTACCAAGTTCTGTAAGAGAGTAGATAGACATACGCTGTCTTTTGGAAGGTCAAATATGCTGACATCTATCTGAAAGAAGAGGTTAGCATTAAGCCACCGATCGATTATCAAATGAGAACGATTGAAAAGAGACCCTTATTAAGGATACATGATCTGATTGCCAATTATAGGATGCAAGAATTCCTTGGCAGTTGAATTAAGGATAGGATATCCATAAATTAAGACAAACCCTGGGGAATGCATAAGGGATGGCATTAACCCTAATAAAGACATTGTGAATTCAGATGATATGAGTGGGATTTGCTAAGGCAACAATGACCTGTAAGGATTAAAAAAAAAGAGTTCTGGAAAGAATATAGATAGAATTATTAGAGTATTGATCAATGACACTTTGATATACCCTGTACCTAGAAAATACAGGAGGAATGATGAGGACGACCTAAGAAACCTTACAAGGAAAAAGTTAACATTCTGAGTTTCAAAATAGAAGTTTGGTAGAGAATGTAGGACACGATAACAATAATGCCAGCTGAGGCATGTATGAAACCATGATGAGGTATGGATGGAACCAAAGAAGGTTGAGATTATCCTAGAACAAGAAAGAACTAAGAAAACAAATATCCTAGGTATGATTGAGGGTAACTTTGATAAAATTCCCACGGGAAGGTGAAAGCAATGACTTATGGAAAAAGACTGATAGTTATATTTTTTTTCTCCTTCAGCAGAGCATTAAGGGAGAATGCTTTCACCCAACAATGATGAGAATGAGGTAGAAAAATTTGAATTGAAATGTATCCAGAGAACAAGGATTACCAGAAATTATTATTATCAGGAAAGGCCAATGAGGTGGCCGATAGTCTAAGTATAGAGGAATAATTACAAATGTTCATACCGAAGAAACAGAATGATATTTGGAAGGACCTTGAAGGTCATATCAGAGTGGAGGAATTGACATTCCTTCTGATGATTGTGTAAGAATCGACGGTAATAGTAGTTTAAGTAAAGATTCGATTCCTGATGAGTCTTAAGCATATTACATATCTTAGAAGGTCCCATTTTGAGGCAAACCAGGACCATGATACAATATTGACGAAGTAAACCATTAAGTTTCCAGTCTTTTATGGAAGATGCATGAGTGATAGTTTCAACAACCTGACTTAGCTGTGATGCTTGAAGCTCTTTTGCAATTTTATCTACTTCATGTAATATCTACATCAAGTTCAGGAAGTGTTCCTTATGGATAAGGAATAGTGATTACTTTGTCTCCCTAAAGGATTGAAACCCGTATGGTTAGATATTAACGCACTACGTAAGCAACAAGCGATGGTGATTCTTCTAAGAAACTAGATGACAACGTAAAGATAAAGAAAGCGCTGCTATTGATAAGCTAAATCGCATGTTGACGAATGACAAAGCAAGTTTGTGTTAGTGTACTTCTGCGCAAACAAGATAGAGAATATGAGGTTGATGATTCATGATGCTAAATGTATTCCCGTAGAAAGAATTAATGAGACTTAGAGAGAAGGGCAGTTGAGCCCGAGACTTATTAGGCCACCTGAGAGTTTAAAAAGTGTTCGAAAGGTGGCATTCGAGCCAGTTTTACCCCCAAAGCTTATAGCATGGTAGTAACGTGTTTCATGTGGCAAAGCTACACTAGTAAAATGCAGATACTCAACAGATGATAAGAGTGCGAGCAGGTAGGTGTACGACCTGGTCTGACTTATGAAAGACAACCTATGGAAAACCGCGGGTAGAAAAGAATAAGTGAGGAGAAACAAGTTGATAGAAGTAGATTATATTGGATCTAAGATAAAGGAATCGGCCAGATTTATTTCAGAGGTTTTAAATTGGAATAATGTGATGATTATAGAGTAAATGTGACGGGATACCAACAAGGAGGTGCCAAGTGCAAAAGATGTCTCAATAAGGAGATGAAGGTGGAAGTAAATAACAGAGGTAAATAAATATCAGATAATAAGAAGGATGTGATTGATAAAGAAAAGACTGGGAAAGCAACTATGGAATGTGAAGTAAGGAATGTTATGAATGGATTAATAAATGGGTTTCTGATGAATTATCGGGATGACAACCTGATAGTGTTAATATAATAGATATGAAAAGCTTGTAGCGTGACATGGAATGTCAGTAACAATGATGTCCAGCGAGAAACCTGAGAGGTTGAAAGATTTTTCCAAAAGTGTTGCTAAGGTTGAACCAGAGTATAGGTCCATAGAATAATGGACAAAACAGCAAGATATGTTGACACGTGAAATTGCGATCAAATGGTATTGGATATAATCATGATTATTTTCTTCTTTGATGAACCTCTATAGTTCAGAGGTAAATTCTGAGTATGATATTTTACAAAAAAAAAAATTTCTATAATCCTTTAGAATTCTTTTCTTTTCTTCTCTCTTATTCATCTTGTTTATGAATTGAGAAGAACAACCCTTTAAGGAGGGGAGGTACTGCTACGTGACTATCTGTCTATGTGATAGAAGTCTAAGTGGAATACCATAACTTGTTTAATTGCTTGTCAAGTACTAAAGGCTGGCCCCCTTCTGTACTAACTCTGCAATATAACAAATGTTCAATTGATCATAGTGATCTCTCAATAAATCTTTCCACTTCTCTATATTGATCTAGATTACGAAGATTAAGGCGATCAGGAAATGCATAGTTCGAGTGAGGTTATCTCCGAATTCGCAATGCGATAGTGATACCGAAGTCACTGTAGATACCAATAAGGGTGATATTATATGAATGAGTAAGAGCAGAACCAGGATAGTGTGATTTGCAAAAGTAGAAAAGTTGATAAAAAGGAAAAAGAGAGTACTGTAGCACTACGGAGATGTGCTGTAAACGGGTTGAAATGATTAAGGATCAACCGAGGACTGGAAAGCTAGATGACAAACAAGAACCCGATTGTTTCCTACCTGATTCCGGGACGGAATCCTTTTAAGGAGGGGAGACTGTAAGAACCCCAAATTTTAGATATAATTAAAACTTTTTATTAAGTACTGATAAAATGAGGAACAATGATTCCGACCACAAGGTCACCGGCTCTAATGAATGAATGGAATGGATATGGATTCAAATACTTATATGTCATGAAGAATGCTAATGGTTGACAACTTAGGTAAGAATAATCTATCTCCTAGGGGAATAAGATATGGAAATTCCAAGCAAGAGAATATTCTCATGTCATCCAGATCGATAACGATTAGTCTAGTGGTTCCGTGAAAGGGTTAAGGACCGCCCGAGAAAGAACAAGGACATTGTCATAAATATAGGAAATAAAGGAAGAATAAAGAATGAATAGTGTTTTTGGTGGAAGTAAGAATATTATGAGACGACACTATATAGAAGTATTCGGAACGGATTTCCGAGTTCGTATTAGTGATCCAGGAGGAAAATAAGTGTATGTAAAAGCTGTCGGATTCTGAAAAACCGTACTTTTATTTTCTCCGAGATTTCCCTGGACACTGTAAGACTTAAGGATTTATTAAAAAGATTTAAGAGATTTAAATCTAAGTATTATAAAGGAGGAATGAGAATAGTAGTGTAAATATTAAGAAAGTTTTCGGTAAAACTCTAACAAGAATTATTTGAGATATTCCTCCGAACGACCAATGAAATGGAGTAATAAACGAACAAAAGAGCAAGCAGTGAGCGAAGATGCATGCATGTGCAAGTGGATATGACCAAGTGACCAAGTAGTTACAAGGTAACTAGCATACTTAGAAAACAAACCAAGTATTTAGCTTAATTACATCACCAACACCATAAACAACCAACACTTGTTCAATTGATGACTTAAGCTTAGTGAGGTCATCACTTTTGGAAGATAAGATGCATCCACCAAAATATCTAGCATTATTGTTATTTCACTTTATGCAAGAGTAATCAAGAAGCCAAGCTAGTTCTCTCCCCCATTTTCTTTTTCCAGCAGTTCAGATTTCTAGAGCACGGGGTCGTTTCGAATTTTTTTCACCCAGTTATACTCATCTAAAAATCATGAAAAAAATCATGGAGCTTCTACACATCAAGATGAAGTTTTGGATTTAATTTCATAATTTTTGAAGATCGTTTGGATGGTCAAATAAATTCGTGAAGATCGCTCTGGTTTTCCTCATGAACATGGGCACTTCGAATTTTCTTATGAAAATGGAGTTTTAAGATTTCAAAACCCAACTTCCACTCCTTATTAAATCTCCAAACTTTTATGGTGAGTATTAAATTTCATATAATAGATCTCCTAGAAATCTTAGCTTCAATCTCCACTTTTTCCATTTTCAAATAAATCATTCAAGTGGAGGGTGAATAGTAACCTCCATGAACTAACATCGATTTCTTGGTTTCTTTTGGATGATCTTAGCTAACTTAAAGCTAGGCAAGGACTCTACCAAGCTTAGTGAGGCTAGAACATATCCCAAGGAAGGTAATCCATTTGAAACCCTAGCTTTGTTTTGAAGATTTAAGCATGTTCTTGAGTGACTTAAGCTTAGCTATGTTGTTAGTGTATTATAAGCTTGATTATGTGGTGATTCTTTGATATAAAAGATATGAGGATTATGATGGTAAAGTAGATGTTCTTGGACAGTTGAAGATGTGTAACATGTGTATAAATTGTATGGATGCCCGGTGTGGCTTGGTATTGTTGTTATGATTTTTGGAATGTTCGATTTATAGCCGTCGTAATGCAAAAATTTCGTTAACCTTAAGAAAACGATTTTGACAGAACATGTAACTCCCTGTTTGGCTTCGTTTTCTGCCATGATAGGATAGATCATGTTATAAGCTTCGTTTTGATATAAAGATCGTGTGAAACGGACTTACGGTTTAGGAGTTACGGTCGGTTTACTAAAAGTAGTTCGAAATCGTAACCGAGAATTCGTAATTAAAAATGAACCCTCGTAAAATACGTAAGTCAGTGGCGAATCTTGGTAATTAAATACTAGAGGTAAAAAGGGAGGTGTGAGAGAAAACCTCATGTGAATCGGATCATTTTTCGATTTTATAAAAATGTTCGAATCTAGGTTAAACGCGAACGAACCCCTTAAAAGTATAACTTTGGTTATAACGTAGAAAACGAGCGATAAAACTCGAGATATAATCTTGGTTCGTAATCGATCAAATTTAGAACTTATACGACTTAAGTATACACTAAGTGTGAGTACGATGACATGTCTTAATGACGAACAAATGTCAAATCGTATCGGTAATAAAAAGAGTTACACTAAAAAGGGGTATAACGAGATAATTCGAAAACATGTTTCGACTTAAGTTAATACTTAACCTTTTGAAAAATGTTAAGTGATTAATCTCGAATTTCTTGACTATTATAGATCGCCGAGCTGACTTGGGACACCCTACCACTACCCCCACCCGTGCTCAATTACCAGGCAAGTGTTCAAACCTTTAAACCTGTTGTTGTGATAATATATGTATATGATTTCTGTTTTACATATGCCATCGCATGCATGCCTGTTTCCAATTATATTGTGACTCTGGTTTTTGTGATACTTGTTCCCTGAATTGATATCGGCTTATAGACTAAATACGATTTATCAGTAATAAGCCAGATTGTTTTGGTAAGACCCTTAGTGAAGGGCATATGATATTCATTCTAAATATAGACCGGGAGTCGGTATTTTGAGTTATAGATAGTCGTGGAAACCCGGAGGGATTCCAACGACAGATTATTATTTATCTGAGGAAGGTTATTGTTAAACGTTATTATATTCCATAAAGTATCAATTACTTGGAAATATTTCGAGTAATGTTATTCGAGTATGATCTTAGTCGAGAGATAATAAATGAATGTTAATTTTGAATATTCATTTAGAGTTGATATTTAATGAATATTATTTTGATATTTTTAGAATGTTATTTATTAAATGAATATTACTTTCGAATATTCATTTAAGGTTTTATGTACTTAATGAATATTATTTTAAAATATTCATTGGAAGTTCTATTTACTTAAGGAATATTATTTCGATTATTCCTTTAAAGTTTTGATTACTAAATGAATATTATTTGGATATTCATTTAGAAGATTATTTATTAAATGAATGCTATTTGGTTATTCATTTAAAAGAGTAAATATTAAATGAACATTATTTTCAAATATTCATTTAAGGTTTGACTTATTTATTGAATACTATTTTAAATATTTATTGGAGTTTAATTATTTAATGAATATTATTTCGAATATTCATTTAAGGAGGGATTTATTTATTAAATAATTCCATATATTCATTCGAGGATTACTTACGAGCAATATTATGAGTTAATAATATTCCATAATTATTATTGAGTAAATAAATATTCTTGGAATATTTATTTAATTCTTTTAAAATTCCTTTTAAAATAATTTATATTATTCGGAGATTACCTTCCACCTCCAGATATTATGTAAAATATTTCGGAGTCTTTTTACGACTATTTTATCAAGGAAAGGTTCCCAACTCTTTCTTTTTCATTTAAATCTATCTTAAAAGGATTTAAATGCTCGCTCAAACTTCCATATTATAGGGGAACCTACTTGAGCAATGTTATTTATCTTGTTGACTTCCCGGTCATAATTTATCCTCTTCACTCGCAACTTGGTTGCTATGGACTCATTAAGTCTGTGTTTACCTTCTCATCTTTCGAGGGGTAAGATTGTTGGAACAAGTTGATGTTCGTTACCAAGAAATATCTTGGAAGTTATTGGTGAATTTTCCTTTCCAACTAGATACGACTACTTTGTAGAGTCTTATCAACAAGTATTATACTTGGGGAAAGGGGGACGAACGTTACATTCAGAATCATGAATTCTATTGGAACTAGGAGTCGTGTAAGAGGCCGAGTAGCGCCGGTCCATCCCCTTTGGCCCAACCGTTGGCCTGGGAGAGCTAGTAAGGCGGTAGACAAGTAAAGCCGTCAGTTCTTCCTTCTACCGGTAGTAAATCTAATTTGAGCTGTACGATCTTGACTGATCATCAAGATTGGAACAGCGGGCGCGGTGAATACTCCATCATTGGTTCATCATCCAAACTTATTTATTTCCTGCAACATGATTACTGTTGGCAGAGCTGGAAAAGTGTTCGTAACTGGAATTGCAAAATTTTCCTTGCAAGTTCCTCTTTATAATATCTTGCTTATTTTCGACATAGCAGATATTCCCTCATATATTTACATTTTGAGTTACCTTGTAACTTCATCGTTCATATTACTGGCATCATTTCCGTAAATGCATGGCATATGGTTTGAAAGATACTTTTGAACTGTTATATATTATCGTTCAGTTAAAATTATTGTTGGTGGGCTATTGCTCACCCTTGCTTTATTATTATATCACAACAACAGCTAGACCAGATGACTCGCACAAGGCGCACTCGATGCTGGCGAGGACGATGAGACTACAAGAGCCGAAGAGAAAGCTATTGGTAGGATAAATTTATTCTTTCAGTACCAAGTATATGGTCTAGTATGACTCATGTAAATGGAAGGCAAAGAGGATGTATTTATATTAAAATTCTTTTGGGTTGTAAGAACTCATAATGTGTTTAATAAAATTTGGTTGTTACTCTGATTTCATCTCTGGGACTATAACGGGTGTGTTTTATATTGTTGTTTTGGGTCACAAGGTTGTAATTTAAATTATGTTGGTTTTTTTTTTGGATGGATATTGAGACCGTAACGACCAGATCTCTGACCCTGGATCTGGGGGTGTTACAAGATTACTTCACACTACATACACACTTTTTAGCACGAGATTGAGAAGCCAAGGCGAGGATCGTGACAACAAGAAGATCTAGACATAGTTTTCTTGTATTCTTACTAGGCGTATCTTTTGGATGCTTGATCATTATTCGACTTTGTTCTATAACTTTGTTAACATTGATTTATTCATCATTATTCTCTTCATCTTTATCATGTTTTCATCAAACCCCATGATGACGAACGGTTCGATTATGAACTAATCGCCGTCATGGGGTCCTAACGGATGTACTTATGGAACTTAGATGTTGATTGCCTAACTTGATATATGTGTGGTGAATTTACGATATCCTTGAATGGTTGTATTTAATTCATATAGATGCGTAGCTAACATCTATCTTGTTAATCTTTAGTGAAGCGACAGTGAATCTTTAGATTTAGAACTTGCCATGTTAGCATAAGTCCATGAATATTATTCATGTTTGTGGTGTGTTTCTAACCGTCTCATACTACCTTATGTAATCTTATGGATACTTGATCTTCAACCATTATGTTCTCAAATTCTATAGACATATAGGGTCTAAGCATAATTGGTGCCTGCATGATTTCTATCTTTTGTGGATATTGTGTAGATTGGTGTGCGTGTACTGAAAGGTAATGTATACTTATTTCGTGTTGTCTGATTAGTTATCGTAACCACCACATGTGTTGATAAAAGGGCATGATCTCTAAAGGAAGTTTGTATTGAAGTTAGGATCCAATGTTTTCCATCTCATAAGTAATTTGAAATCACTTAGTTAATTAATTTAGTTGTTAATTAATTCTTATTAGTTAATTTAGATAATCAAAACCAATTTGTCCATTGTCTTAGCATTGAACGATAATCATACATTGATGCTTAGGTACAAGAACTAAATTATACAATCTCTGTGGGAACGAACTCTACTTCATTCTATATTACTTGTGAACAAGTGCGCTTGCGTGATTTTGTGCTAACAGAAGTAATGTGCGAGAATGGAAATGTGGAATGATATTTTATAAATGGAATAATGATTTGACAAAAAGGGGGATAGCAACAAAAAGCGTAGGAGGCTGTGTGCGGCACAGTCCAGCAATCAATATTTTATTTCGGCCCAAGAGTTGCCGAAGGAGGATGTAGTGGTGTACCTTCCTCCAGGGGGATGTAGTGTTGTACCTTCCTCCTTCTACCGGTAGTAAAAAGGACGGGTACAAAGGGCGACTGATCATCGTCCTTACGTATTCGGCAACAGTGAAAATCCCCAAAAACTTGAAAGAAAGAATTGAAAATGGTTTTCAGATTTCTATACTGAAAACAAAATAATGATATGAGATGATGGAGTTATGGTTACAGATGAAGAGAAACTGATATTATATTATTTTAGATTTCTTTCTTATAATAGTAAGTGGATGATGTATTATTAAATAAGAGCTTTATTCTTCCTTAAGGTTTATAATTGGTTTCTGCTTATATATGCATATATATGTATACCTGTTCACATTTTAAATTCTAGTTACAATATTATCTTGCTGAGCTATTATAGCTCACTCTTGCTATTTATGTATATAGCAGCTAGGTCCCATGCCGATACTACGCACTACACCCCGCAAGAGGGTAAGGGAAATGCGACCTTTTGAGCGAGTGCTGGCGACCATACCCGAGGTAGTGCCAAGCGAAAGGGGCTTAGTAGACTTATGTAAATTAAGTGTGTAAGTTTGTAATAAACTTTTGGTTGTTGAAATGCTTCCTGTAGAAGTATTATTCAACAATGTACTTAGTAGAATTCTGGGTTGTAATAACTGTTAACTTTAAACTTTTAATATTGTGGATGTTGTTCTATGAGCATATGACTGGTGTGTGTGTGTGTGTGTATTAATGTGGGGTCAATTGCATAAATATTAAGTTATAAAAAAAAGACTCAAGAGATATTGATATTGATCGGAAATTGGACCGTGATGACCTGGATCCTTGACCCCGGATCTAGGGGCGTCACAGATGGTATCAGAGCTAAGAGTCATAATGCTCAAGAACAAGAGTAATAATAATAATTGTATCAGTAATAATATAAATTGTGAACTTCCATCGAGTTCAAGGGTGGTATATCGCAGATAGTTTTAATTTGAGCATTGATTAAAATTTTATAGATTATTACTAATATAATTTTATGTTTTATTATAGGGATCAGAGATGGGAGAGCCGAGTCGAGACCCTCAGTGGTTAGGATTGTCAGAGCAGGAGCTTATAGATCTACAGCTAGCCGGGGTAGAGGTTCCCGAGTATGCGGTCGATGACCTCAGGGAGAGACGTCGAGCGGCAGCCAGAGAGAGGTGTGAGCAGAGATTGAGAGATGAGGCAGAGGAGCGTAGACAGAGAGATGCTGTAGCCATAGTGCCATACATTGGTAGACCTTCTACAGGATCTGATGAGGCAGGTCCTTCTAGAGTGAGATGGGAGATTCCGGAGGAGGAGAGGCCGTTACGTAAGAGGCCTAGGTTGTCAGTCATAGCTGAGGAGGAGGAGGAGGGGACTGAGTGGACCGATATCCATATGATACCTACCCCTGCCTTGCCTATTCCAGTACCATCACCTGTCCCATCTCTCTCATCGAGTCCTGGCCTTCTAGAGGATCCAGCCGAGCCATTCACTCCGCCTGGGCATTTTATCTTTCCAGAGGATGAGATAGAGGAGGACCCGTCTGAGGATGCAGATACCGAGTCTATTCCTCCATCCCCACCATTTGCACCTCCACCACCTCCACCTGTACTGGCACCTATACCAGCTGTTTTTCCCCCCTCAGGAGGTACCCTTACCGACAGGTGACTCACTTCCAGCCATTCTGTTGACAGAGTACTTTGCCCTACGGGGTCAGTTAGAGGAGTCCTGCCGGGTGATAGACACACTGATGCAGAGGTCAGAGAGAGGGAGATGAGGTATCATTCCTGATGGTATATCCTTGGGATTAGTGAGTGTTGAGCTGCGGGCCCTGGGTGACATTAGGAGACTGTTAGCTGATAGGGGAGACCCAGCATGGAGGGCTGCGATAGTGGATACAGTCACGTCTATGGTAGTCCAGATCCGAGACATTATTAGGACAAGACTGTGAGTCGGGGTAGTAGTCTACGTCACTAATTAGACTAGTCATCTTATTGATGTCTTTTTGGGGGATTAGTTTAGTTGGTTACTATTTTAATCCCAGTCTGATTGGAAGACAGCTAGTAGTACTTTTGTTGTAGCAGATTAGTATGTACGGTTATGTTTGTAGGTTTCGAACCATGTACTCTATGATGTATAATACTCGCAGTAAAAGAAATTGTATCCAAGTTGTAAAATATTTATGTAAATTAATGAAGTTTGTGCATTCTGTATAAATTTTTACTGCTTTTTAATAATAAATGTTGAGATTCAAAAATATTGATGTATAAAAGGTGATTGACTTAATGAAAAGGTTATCGTGTTAAGGGCGATACACTTACTTACTAAAGTTATAATATAACTAGATGCAAACTGTGTGATAAGAATATTGTGATGTGCAAATGAGTTAATTAACGATATAATTGTGTATATAGAAATGATGTATATTGTACCCCAAATTCGGGTAATTAATAAAGACTATTGATGTGTACAGAACTATGCCGCCTAGACGTGATAATAGAGCGAATGCAAGGGGAAATAAGAGAGACGAAAGAAGTCAAAATATAGAAGGTAATTGACTGAATGAAAATGCTCATAATGAAGAAAATCATGAAGAAGAAGAAGAGGAATCAACCGGCCAACAAGGAAATCCGGGAGGCAATCCCTTTAACCAATTCATGGAACTATTAAGGCAGAATTTAGCTAATCCACAGAATCCCCAACAACCACCTGTTCTCCCCAATCAGGCAGCTAATTCATTTCGTGCTTTTAAGTCATTAAAACCCACAGAATTTGAGGGAACCACTAACCCAGTAGTAGCCAGAGCATGGCTGAAAGAGATGGAGAAAGCTTTTGAGATACTGAGGATAGAGGAAGATCATAAAATAGTTTTTGCAGCCTATCTCTTAAAGGGAGAGGCAAATTACTGGTGGGAAGCTAAAAAGAATCTAGAAGGAGCGGGAGTGATAACCTGGGAGCGTTTCACTAGGGTATTTCTAGATAAATATTCCCCTAGGTATCTAGAGAACCAAATGGAAATAAAGTTTCTGGAGTTAAAACAGGATAACCTAACAGTAGCAGAGTATGAAACTAAATTTACAGAACTATCGAGGTTTGTTCCCGAGTTTGTGCGTACTGAAGAACAACGAGCGAAAAGGTTCTAACAAGGATTGAAACCATGGCTACGGACGCGAGTGGCACCATTTGAGTTGACTGATTATGCTGCAGTGGTCCAGAAGGCATCTATTATAGAAGCCGAGAGTGAACAAACCCAATTAGGTCGAGAGAATAAGAAAAGAAGATTTAAGGGCCCGAAAGGAGGTTCAAGTGAGGGAAGCTACTTTAACAACGGAGGTAGAGGACAAAAATCTCAATTTGTGGGAAAGTCGGGTGGTAACAAGACTACTAGTGAGACGGTAAATCAGGGTGGTAAATCTTCAGGAACATTTCAGTCCAATCAATCACAATCACCATTCCCAGATTGTAACGTGTGTGGTAGGAAGCATTCGGGAGTGTGTAGAATGTTAGGGGTAACTTGCTTCAAGTGTGGACAGAAAGGACATTTTCAGGAGAGGTGTCCATCGGTCGATAGGAGTGCCATCAAGTGTTACTAGTGTGGAAAACTAGGACACCTTGCTAGAGATTGTCGTTCCGATGGGTCGTCCGCACCAGGGCAAAGTATGACTGCTTCAAATAGGCCTACTGCTAGAGTGTACAACATGACCTTGGGAGAAGCGTTGAAGAAACCAGATGCAGACACAGGTACTTATTTTCGATTCAAAATTTTAGTGTAAGTGTTTGGTTAGGGATCGAATTAATTCATTAATAGGGTAAATTAGTTAATAAAATAGGTAAGAATAATCTATCTGTTAGGAAGTAAGATATGCTGATTCAATGAGGAAGAATAAGGATATTTTGTGGGAAAAACACAACCTTGTAGGACACGAACAGGAAATATATATTATGAATAATATTTTCTTACAATTGTTTCAAGGAATAGCATTATAAGACTAGTTTCTGGAGGATTTTACAGAGACGAGATGTATTAAGATAAAGTACTAATATTTTATGTCATGATAGAGATCAGAATATGGCCAAACCATAAGTGAGATACACTACCATTCAGGAAAGGCCAATGTGGTGGCCGATACTTTAGTTAAAAAGGAGAAAGGAGGAATGAGATAATATAGAATGACTGAAAACAGGAGGAGATTTGTAAGGAAAAGACAATAAAAGTACTGCTATTGATAAGCTAAATGGAATGTTGATGAATGACAAACAAGTTATGTTGGTGTGTTTCTGCGCAAACAAGATAAGGTTATTATGAAAGGAAAAGGATAGAGGAAGTAGTGTGAAAGTTAGAAGGTGTGAATGAAAAAGATACATATGGACATTTCCAACATGATTCCGGGACGGAATCCTTTTAAGGGGGGAAGACTGTAATAACCCTAACTTTAGCAATGCTACAGTGATCACATGAATAGTAAATTTTGAGGATTTAGGGAAATGGTATGTAAGTACTCTATACTTGAAATGGAAAACGAGTAAACAGAAACCATATTAGTATTGTACTAGGAAAATAAGTGACTCGAAATGACGATTGATTTCAGAAATTCCTGAATACGGATTTTTGAGGATTTTGAGTTCGAACGAGCTTCTATTTATTGGATATTAAGGAGCATAGAAATATTAAAGGAATTATATATTGAGGAATTAGTGCATTAGGGTAAATTAAGGGATTATTAAGTAAAGGAATTATCAAAGGAATTTGGATTGTTAAATGATTTCAGAACCACTGAGATAATGAGGTATATTCGAACCGAATCACAATTAGACGAGTATGGAAACCAAACAACCAAGATTTATAAATTAACAAGGATACCTACCATATTATTAATTATCAAGAGAATTAGCATAATACTTAGAAAAAAATCAAGAAAACAAGTATTCCAGATCATCTACAATTACATCATCCATTACATCATTTTCCACTCTTTTTTCTTAAGGATTAATTAGTAAAATCACATGATAATTATCCATATGACATAGCTAAATATATACCAAAAGTAGATTAGCTAGGATAAGATCAAAAATCAAGAAAAATCTCTTCCCTTCCATCATCTTCTTCCAATTCGAATTTCACTATTCATCAAGGAAAAAAAATTTCAAAACCCTAGTTTCAAGCAATATAAAATCAAGGGAAAAATCATGGAGGTTACTTGAGGATATATAAGACATCCACCAAGTTTCATAGCATACAAACATCATTTGGCAAGGTAATAAAATCATCAAAGTTGATGATGAATAGTAATGAATAGTGATTTCAAGAGCTAACTTTGGTTTTTATGATTTTTTTAGCTAATTCCATCCACTTTAAGGTTGTGTAAGGAATATCAAACATATATTAAGAGTATTAAAGCTTCAAAGAAGGTATAATCTCTTCACCCCTCTTGAGTTTTATGATGAATATTAATGGTATTAGTGGTTAAGTGGTTATAAGTGATGAAATCATGATTATATATGTGTTTAAAAGTGTTTTTATGGTATATGAAAGGAGTTTGTGCTTGTAACCATGGTTGGTGAGATGACCACATGGTGTAGGTGATGGTGTATAAGGTGGATGATGGATTTGGAGGAGTTGAATTTTGGAAAGTATGAAAATATAGCCGTTATAATGCACGATTTTCGGTAAACCAAATAGATACCCTGTCTTTGGTCCCCATATTCGTACGGTAGGTTTCTGTCCAGAGCACCCACTGATCATGAGAGGGTAGAGCTTGGTTCATAGATCGTTTTGATATAAAGTACGTTAAAATCTGATGAACGGTTTAGGAGAAAAGTCAGTTTTAGTGAAAGACATTCGAGAACCGAGAAAACGTAATTGTATCAACTTTAAGGCTATAATTACCATACTTAAACATTTTTAAAAGTTATAAAATTTTGGGATAGTGTAGTAGGGTGGTCAGAGGACCTTTGACAGTTAGCCTTGCATTAAAATTCGGAATCTATATTTTCTGAGAATTTTTACAGTCAAGAGTGGTTGTTAAGGAAAGAATGTAAATCGTTAAGAACTTTAATCGGGAATAAGAATGGTTAAGTCCTCAAGACCTTTTGAGAAAGTAATGGGAAATTGTAAGAGTGTTATTATATGAGCGTAGGTGGTTAAATGGAATATATTCTGATAATGATCCTTTTCATATTTATAGAGACTTCGGGAGAGCCACGAGCTATACTTCCAACTTACAGAGATCGAGGCAAGATCTTTCTATCCCTACTTTGAAAATTATTTATCTTTGGAATAAAAATGATATCATGGAGTATATATATATATGATGCTATTGTTGCTATGTTGCAAAGAATATATTTCCTTGATTTTGGGAAATTAAAGAGAGATGGATATGATTTATGAAATATGGATATAGAGATGATTACGAATGAAACGAATATGCTCTATGGTAAAAGAGATATGAAAGGGAATGGTATCAGTTGTTATCTAGGGTTATATGGTTTATAATACTATATTAAAAATATTCTTTTTGAGTATCATTGGTTTAATAACTATTATTTGATTATTATTTACTACTCTTAAAATAGACGGAATATTTTATGAATATAAAAGTATGTTTGATTTCTTGAATATGAAAGAGATGTCTGGATCATAATCAAAGCATTATGTTATATATATATATATATATATATATATATATATATATATATTTTATAGAAGTAATGTGCGAGAATGGAAATGTGGAATGATATTTTATAAATGGAATAATGATTTGACAAAAAGGGGGATAGCAACAAAAAGCGTAGGAGGCTGTGTGCGGCACAGTCCAGCAATCAATATTTTATTTCGGCCCAAGAGTTGCCGAAGGAGGATGTAGTGGTGTACCTTCCTCCAGGGGGATGTAGTGGTGTACCTTCCTCCTTCTACCGGTAGTAAAAAGGACGGGTACGGAGGGCGACTGATCATCGTCCTTACGTATTCGGCAACAGTGAATGTAAGAACCCCAAATTTTGGATATAATTAAAAACTTTTTATTATGTACTGAGGTAATGGTGAATAGTGATTACGATTACGATGTAACGATTGAGATAATGAATGAAAGGAGTAGATTTGGATTCAAATGCTTATATGTCATGAAGAATGCTATTGGTTGACAATCTAGAGAAGAATTATCTATCTCCTAGGAAATTAAGATTTGATCATTCCAAGGGGGAAGGTTATTCTTATGTCATCCAAATCGAGATCTGTTATCAGTCCAGTGGTTCCGTAAAAGGGTTAAGGAACGATTGAAAGAGAACCGGGACATTTATATAACCCTAAAAGAATAAGTAAAGAATAAGTGATGAATAGTGATTTTGGTGGACGTAGGAATATTATTAGACGACGCTATATAGAAGTACCGGAACGAAATTCTGAGTTCGTATTAGTGATCCAGGGGGAAAAAGAGTGTATGTAAAAGCTGTCGGATTCTGAAAAATAGCACTTTTATTTTCCCCGAGATTTCCCTGGACACTGAAAGACTTAAGGAATTATTGAAGGGATTTAAGGAAAATAGGTTCAAGAATTATTAAGGAGAATGGAGGATGATAGTATAAATATTAAGACGGTTTCCGGTAAAACCCTAACTAGAAACGAATGAGTTATTCCTCCGAACGATCAATCAAATTAAGTAATAACCGGACAAAGAGACAAGCAGAGAGCCAAGATACATGCATGTGTAAATAGATAAGATCAAGTAACTAAGTAGTTACAAAATAACTAGCATCTTTAGAAACCAAATCACTTAGTTAGCTTGCATGACACCTTTCCACCACAAAATCACAACACTTGTCCCTTGGATTGCATCATATATGAGGAAAGCACTTTAATAAATTATCTTTATGCTAGATATTATCATCAATAATGTATTTTGGACAAGGATGAGATCAAAGCAAGCAAAACAAACTCCATTCCTCTCATTCTCTCAAACTGTCCAGCAGAAACACTCTCCAAAGACAAATTCATATCTCCATTTCTATCCATGATAAAATCACCAAATTTTAACCAAAGCCTCTCCACTCCATGGGTAATATTAGCTCAAAATTTCATGTCCAACAAAGTAGTATAGCCTAGTCAAATCAATGCTCAAAGTTGAAGAAGCCAAACTGATCTGTGCTTGACAGTTTCTGTCCAGAGGAGAAAGGGGGCTCAAAACCCTAGCTAGGAAGCTTCAAATCTGATGATCTAGGACTCAAAACAAAGCTTATGAAGAGGCCAAGATGTGGTAAAAATTTGAGAGATAAACTCTTATTTTTCTATTTTCTATGATTTTTACAAAAGTGATGATGAATAGTAACCCATAGAAACTAACTTTGTTTTCTTGGTTTTCTTTGTTGCTCTAAGCTATATTAAGGTGATCCAAGGACTAGATCAAGGCTTGTTAGACTCCTAGACACACCAAGGAAGGTATAACTCTCTTGAAACCCTAGGTTTTACTTTAAGTATATGCATGATCTTGATGAGTTTTAGTATAGTTATGATATTAGCATGGTTATAAGCTTGATTAGCATGATCTTGTAGTGGTTGAAACATATGATGATTATAAGGATGAAGTGATATGATCTTGGACAGATTTGGATGAGAATCATGTATATAAGATGTGTATTATGCCCGGTGTGGCTTGGTTTTGATGTTATAATTTTTGGAACGCTCGATTTATAGCCGTTATAATGCCGGAATTTCATTACACCTTGACACTTGTGCATAGAAGTAGCTATAATTCACTGATCTGGTTAATTATATAACATACCCTTGTAGATCTTGAGTCGTAGATCATTTTGGAAAAAGAATCGAATCAAACAGACTTACGGTTTAGGATTTATGACTGATTTACTAAAAGTAGTTCGAATCCGTAAACGAAAGTTCGTAACTGAAATTGGACCCTCGTAAAATATGTAAAGTCATGACGAATCTTGGTAAATAAATACTAGAGGTAAAAAGGAAGGTGTGAAAGAAAACCGTATGTCAAAAGGATCGTTTTTCGATTTATTAAAAATATTCGAGTCGAGGTTAAACGCGAACGAACCCCTAAAAGACGACTCTATTATAACTTTGGTAAAACACTTAGAAAACGGGCGATAAAACTCGGAGTATAATATTGGTTCGTAACGATCACCTTAGAACTTGTATGACTTAAGTATGTCCCAAGTGTAAGTACAGTGACATGTCGTATTAACGAACGAATGTCGGGTCGGATCAATGATAAAGGGAATCCACAAAAAGGGGTATAACGAGATAACTCGAGAACGTGTTTCGATTTAAGTATAACTTAACTTTTAAAATGTTAAGTGATTAATCCCGAATGACTTGGCTATTTATAGATCACCAAGCTGACCCGGGACCCGCTACCACTACCCCTTACCGTACTCGACTACCAGGCAAGTTTCAATTCCCTTCTTTTAGGCTGTTGTTGTGATTGAATATATATATATATATATATATATATATATATATATATATATATATATATATATATATATGTTTTCTGTTATACATATGCCATAGCATGCATGCCTACTTTCAAGTTATATCGTTATGCTTGTTCCCTGATTGTTTATTGGCTTATAAATTAGATAGCTAACGTATCAATTATAAGCCGGTTATTGTAAGACCCTCATAGAAGGGCGTATCCATCTTATTCATCAAATATAGACCGGGAGTCAATATTTCTTGATATATCGAGATTACCTCGAAAGAAAATATCTAAGTAAATATTTTCCATTATTCGGGCGACGAATATTATTTGAATATTCGTTCGAGATTATTTATTTAACGATCCCTACTTCAAATAATTATTTGAACGTAACTATTCGACGAATAATATTTTTTAATATTCATTCAGAGTCGAATTATTTATCGATTATTATTTCGAATATTCTTCTAAAGGTTGGACTACTAAATGAATATTATTTGGATATTCATTTAGAATATTATTCATTAAATGAATATTACTTTTGAATATTCATTTAAGATAGTAATTACCTGATGAATATTATTTTAATGTTCATCTGAAGCTTGATTTATTTATCGAGTCTTATCTCGAATATTCCTTTAAAGCTTGGATTACTAAATGAATATTACTTGATATTCATTTAGAATATTATTCATTAAATGAATATTACTTTTTCAATAAACATTTAAATTCCTAATTAATTATGAATATTATTTTGAATATTCATCCAGGGTTCTATTTAATCATCGAATATTATTTTAAATATTTTAAATATTCCTTTCAGGTCTTATTAATTAATGAATATTATTTTGAATATTCATTTGAATATTTAATTATGCAATAAATATTCTCTCGATATTTCTTCAAGGATTATTTGAGAAATACTCTGATTGAAGATATTCTTTCATATTCCTAAATATTCTGTAAAATATTTTAATTCAATAAATATTCTCTGAATATTTATTCCATACTTAGAATATCCTCGATAAGGTTTATCTTCTTCGATTATTACAGAAAATATTTCGGAGTCATATTATTATTAATCATATATCAAGAAAGGTTCTCAGACATCATTCTTCTTTGAGTCTATCTCCCTAATAATAAGGGAACCTTACTTGGAAAATGTTAATTATCTTGTCGACTTCCCGGTCATAAAGTATTCTCTTCACTCTCAACTCGGGTGCTATTGACTTATTAAGTCGTTGTTTACCTTCTCATCTTTCGAGGGGTAAGATTGTGGGAACAAGTTGAGATTCGTTACCAAGTAGCTTGGAAGTTATTGGTGAATTTTCCTTTCCAACTAGATACGACTACTTTGTGGAGTCTTATCAACAAGTATTATACTTGGGGAAAGGGGGACGAACGTTACATTCAGAATCATGAATTCTATTTGAACTAGGAGTCATGTAAGAGGCCGAGTAGCGCCGGTCCATCCCCTTTGGCCCAACCGTTGGCCGGGGAGAGCTAGCAAGGCGGTAGACAAGTAAAGCCGTCAGTTTTCCTTCTACCGGTAGTAAATCTAATTTTGAGCTGTACAATCTCGACTGATCATCAAGATTGGAACAGCGGGCGCGGTGAATACTCCATCATTGGTTCATCATCCAAACTTATTTATTTCCTGCAACATGATTATTGTTGGCAGAGCTGGAAAAGTGTTCATAACTGGAATTGCAATCTTTTCATGCAAGTTCCACTTTTTAATGACAATGAGAATATCTCGCTTACTTTTGATGTAGCAGATATTTATACAAACAAATACTTTGAGTTACCTGGTAACTTCATCCTTTATATTATACTGGCAATAACCTCATTAATGCATGGCATATGGTTTCAAAGGATATTTTGAACTGATGTATATATGTATCACTGTTCAGTTATATTATTGTTGGTGGGCTTTTGCTCACCCTTGCTTTGTTCATATTATGTCACAACAACAGCTAGGACCGATGGCTCGCATCAGGCGCACTCGGCGCAAGCGGGTTACCCGACCCACCGGACTCCCCGCTGAGATGCTAGCCGCCATTGCTGAGGTAGCTTAGTTAGACAGCTTTTGTTTCATGTTTAACTATATGTATAATTAATGTAATCAACGGCAAAACTGTTAAACTTATGATGTTATCCTTTTGGGATTGTAATAACGTTTATTCGTAACCCTTTAATGTAAGACTTATTTCAATTTCATCTCTGGGACTATAACTGTTGTGCGTGTGAGTGGATATTATTGTGGGGTCATAGCATGTGATTTATTTATTGTGGACTCAAGTCAAGTATTATGAATGGATGTAAGACCGTAACCACCAGATCCCTGACCCCGGATCTGGGTGTGTTACAGAAGTGGTATCAGAGCGTACGTTATAAACCCCAAAGATGAGGCGACGTTAAAACAATAAATTCACTAAGATAATAAGAACTCTTTCCAAGTTCATAGTCGGACTACTTAATGTAGTGATGACCTATAAAACTCTTATGGGAACTATTAAGTATCATGATAGTAACTTAGCTCGATATCGCATCGACAAGTAAGGCAACAGACCTTGAGGCATACGAGCAGCAGCGCGATGATGCTTTATTATATGCTGAAGATCAGCGGGTAAATTCAATAGAGTACCTTACTGGAGACCCGGAAGAGGTTCCAGCAGATAAGGAAAATCTTGTTAGGATAAGGGGCTTACCCTCGAGGAATGAGGGCTGTAGCCAGAAAGACTGAGATGATTAAGGTATAGAGCTCAGAAAAGTGGGCATAAAGAACTAAGCTATTAGCAAGAGAACTGAAGATTCATGTTGGATTCGTGGCTGGACTACTGGAGGTAGTACCAGCAAGTAAGACGGATTGGAAGAATTACTTGAGATCTTATACGGGAATAGATGAGAATCTTTAGAGACTTTCATATTAACGAAAAGAGTGCTAGAAGGATGTATGATTATCAAAGGCATCGATATAAGGCGAGGAGCAGAGTCCCTAGGAATAGTTGAGAAGAGGCAGTAAGTGCCATATCATTTGATAAATGAATAAGTATGAATATTGTCAGTAATAATTCGCCATGAGAAGGCAGATGTCATAGGTTGTAATTTATGGAACCAAATTGAGGTTGATGAAGTTGTTTTATTCAGGAAAATGTCCATTTAATGAATGAATCAGTTAGAAAGTGAAAACATTGGGAAGTGACAGCATGATTGGATAAAGTTATATAAGGAAGTAGTAAGCAAGACAATGATCTCAGAACCTACCGGAAGATAAGACCAGTGAGTCAAGATGAACTCGTAATGAGACTATTGTCAGAGACTAAGTATAGGGTTAATTTAACTCAGTGAAATGATGAACCAGAAACGTTAGATGCATGTGACTCAGAGGAATATTAAATTCTTTCTTTTCTTTGAATGGATTATAGTAGGTACCTTAAGTTTACTCCGACGCGGAAGTATAACGGATCAAGTAATACGATCAGCAGTTAAAGAGAAAAATGTGAGAAAATCTTCCTGGAGCTAAAAGATGAAATTGGTAATGACCAAGAGTTGGCATTGTTTAATGGAAAAAGGGAGACTTTTTGCTTCCAACGACGCTTCGCATAAAAGATTAGGATATGTGCTTGCGCAGCACGATAAAGTACTTGCGGATGCATTCGGACAGCATGGTTCACCAGGTTCGGATGGCCTTAGTAGTGCCAATTTTTGTGGAACAACCAACTCCGACGGTAATGTTCCTTCTGAGACTGGTAGTCAGGTAGACTGACATTTGGTGATATTGAATATCAAGACGTATAGGTATCAGGACGTTGTGACAAGTTTCAGTTTAAAACTGTTAATTCCCTTCTAAGGGATGTATATAATTGGTTCCTCTCCAGGGGTTAAATTTCCAACCCGATGACGATTATTTCGTTAATTATGACTGCTTACGGTTCTACCTACTAGGAGGTTCATAGAACTATTCTTCAGGTTTCGAAACTGGTCTCCTTAGTGTTTCCAGTCGATGGATAGATTGACCAAAATTTCCCTAATTCTGGGAAGAACTTCAACGAATTTTGGCAAACCTTGTCTTTCTGATTATCAGAGAACATCATGGAAGAGAGTAGAAACTGGGGCAAACCCCGTGAATTGGGTAAGGTAGCCGCTACATGGGTTGGTGGACAGACCCCGGTTATCGCGATTGATTGTAGAAATACAATGATGAAGTGAGATTGGACGAAAACAGGAAATGTAAGTAAGAAACCAGACGGACTGAGAAACTCCGAGATTGACTTAAGTGAAAAGGCTGTTATGCCAGGAATGGTAAGCTTGCGTGGCACATGGTAGTGATAAGAATAGTTAAAAAGATAAAAATAGAGGAAAGGTGACCAGAGACGGTGCCGAATAGTCGATTAAGACTTATATGAAGTAAAGTTTTAGAAAGGTAGAAAGGTATCAAAGAAGGCACTATGCCGGCAATTTCTAGAAAAGTAATGCTATTAGCCAACCCCTAAAATCATATATATATATATTTTTTGTGGCCAGTTGAGGCCAAGTCACAAAGGATTATCAAGTGACTAGACCAACAATGAAAGGACAAAGCAGGGTTGCTTCTAAGAAAGCACCGACTGCAAGGCCTTCTGATATAAAGGAAACATTAATGAGATCGTAGGAATCTTCTGCTGAACAGCCCATGTTTTGATTGGGAATTCACTAGACCTTTTTGGGATGGGGTCACCCGTACTAAAGTGACTCATGTGTATATGGTTGTCCAAGATTACGAGTAAAATGGAAGTATAGTGACTTGAGATGTATGAAGTTAGGGTATCGTGAATACCATGAATATATTATGACGGAGGAAAGTAAACAATGAAGGTATATGAAGAGAGTATAGAAATGGTCAGAAATTGAACAGTATGCTGTAGGAATTTTCTCTGAGGCAAGTACCTTTGCGAAGAACGATAAGCACTAGGAAATTCACGTTGAACTCGACCAATATCTTTCAGAACATCCTTGCTACCATTAACAAGTTCTGTAAGAGAGCAGTTAGACATACGTTGTCTTTTAGAAGGTCAAATAGGTTGACCACTATCTGAAAGAAGAAATTAGCAGTAAGCTACCGATCGATTATCAAAGAAGAATGATTGAAAAGAGACCCTTATTAAGGATACATGATTTGATTGCCAATTATAGGATGCAGGAATTTTTTCGCAGTTGAATTAAGGATAAGATATCCATAAAGTAAGGCAAACCCTGGGGAATGGACAAGGGATGGCACTAACCCTAATAAAGACATTGTGAATTCAGATGATATGAGTTGGATTTGCTAAGGCAACAATGACCTGTACAGATTATTAAAAGGAGTTCTGGAAAGAACAGAGATAGAATTATTAGAGTATTGATCAAAGACGTTTTGATATACTCTGTACCTAGAAAATACAGGAGGAATGATGAGGACGACCTAAGAAACCTTACAAGGAAAAGCTAATATTCTGAGTTTCCAACTGGAAGTTTGGAAGAGAATGTAAGACACAATAACAATATACCAGATGATGCATGTATGAAACCCTGAGGGAGTATGGATTGAACCTATAAAGGTTGAGATTATCCTAAGATAAGGAAAGAACTAAGAAAAGAAGTATCCTAAATAGGATTGGGAATAAATGTGATAAAGTTCCCACGGGTAGGTGGAAGCAATGACTTATGGAAAAATCTGATAGATATATTTTTCTCCTTCAGCAGAGCTTAAGGGAGAATGCTTTCACCCAACAGTGATGAGAATGAGGTAAAAAAAAAAATTTGAATTGAAATGTATCCAGAGAACAAGGATTGCCATAAATTATTATTATTAGGAAAGGCCAATGAGGTGGCCGACAGTCTAAGTATAAAGGAATAATTACAAATGTTCATACCGAAGAAATAGAATGATATTTTGAAGGACCTTGAAGGTCATATCGGAATGGAGGAATTTACATTCCTTCTGATGATTGTGCAAGAATCGACGGTAATAGTAGTTTAAGTAAAGATTCGATTCCTGATGGGTCTTAAGCATATTACATACCTTAGAAGGTCCCGTTTTGAGGCAAACCAGGACCATGATACAAAAATTGACGAAGTAAACCATTAAGTTTCCAGTCTTTTATGGAAGATGCATGAGTGATAGTTTCATCAACCTGACTTAGCTGCGATGCTTGAAACTCTTCTGCAATTTTATCTAGTTCATGTAATATCTACATCAAGTTCAGGAAGTGTTGTTTATGGATAAGGAATAGTGATTACTTTGTCTCCCTAAAGGATTGAAACCCGTACGGTTAGCTATTAAGGCACTACGTAAGCAATAAGCGATGGTGATTCTTCTAAGAAAGTAGATGACAACGTAAAGATAAAGAAAGTGCTGCTATTGATAAGCTAAATGGCATGTTGATGAATGACAAGCAAGTTTGTGTTAGTGTACTTCTGCGCAAACAAGATAGAGAATATGAGGTTGATGATTCATGATGCTAAATGTATTCCCGTGGAAAAAAATTAATGAGACTTAGAGAGAAGGGCAGTTGAGCCCGAAACTTATTAGGCCACCTGAGAGTTTAAAAGTGTTCGGAAGGTGGCATTCGAGCCAGTTTTACCCCCAAAGCTTATAGCAGGGTAGTAACGTGTTTCATGTGGCAAAGCTACACCAGTAAAATGCAGATGCTCAACAGATGATAAGAGTGCGAGCAGGTAGGTGTACGATCTGGTCTGACTTACGAACGACAACCTGTGAAAAACCGCGGGTAGAAAAGAATAAGTGATGAGAAACAAGTTGACAGAAGTAGATTATATTGGATCTAAGCTAAAGAAATCGGCCAGATTCATTTCGGAGGTTTTAAATTTGAAATAATGTGATGATTATAGAGTAAATGTGACGGGATACCAATAAGGAGGTGCCAAGTGCAAAAGATGCCTCAATAAAGAGATGAAGGTGAAAGTAAATAACAGAAGTAAATAAGAATCAGATAATGAGAAGGAGGTGATTGATAAAGAAAAGACGGGGAAAGCAACTACGAAATATGAAGCAAGGAATGTTAGGAATGGATTAATAAATGGGTTTTCCGATGAATTCTCGGGATGACAACCTGATAGTGTTAATATTATAGATATGAAAAAACTAGTAGCGTGACATGGAATGTCAGTAACAATGGTGTCAAGCGAGAAACTAAGATTTAACCTGAGAGGTTCAAAGATTTTCCAAAAGTAAGTGTTGCTAAGGTTGAACCAGGGTACAGGTCCAGAGAATAGTGGACAAAGCAGCAAGATATGTTGACACGTGAGGTTACGATCAAATAGTATTGGATATAATTATGATTAATTTCTTCCTTAATGAACCTCTATAGTTCAGAGGTAAATTCTGAGTAGGATATTTTACAATCATGAAAACTTTCTATAATCCTTTAGAATTCTTTTCTTTTCTTCTCTCTTATTCATCTTCTTTATGAATTGAGAAGAACAACCCTTTAAGGAGGGGAGGTACTGCTACATGACTATCTGTCTATGTGATAGAAGTCTAAGTGGAATACCATAACTTGTTTAATTGCTTGTCAAGTACTAAAGGCTGGCCCCCTTCTGTACTAGCTATGCAATATAACAAATGTTCAATTGATCATAGTGATCTCTCAATAAATCTTTCCACTTCTCTATATTGATCGAGATTGCGATTAAAGCGATCAGGAAATGCACAGTGCGAGCGAGGTTACCTCCAAATTCGCAGTGGGATAGTGATACCAATGTCACTGCAGGTATCAATAAGGATAAGACTGAGTAAGATCATAACCCGGATAGTGTGTTGTACGAAAAGTAGCAAAGTTGATGGAAAAAGGATAAAGTATGGATTATAGCACTAGAAGATGTGCTGAGAAAGGGTAGAACGACTAAGAATTGACCGGGAAGCTAAAAAGTAAACGACAGACAAACGACTCTTTGCTTCCTACCTGATTCCGGGACGGAATCCTTTTAAGGAGGGGAGACTGTAAGAACCCCAAATTTTGGATATAATTAAAAACTTTTTATTATGTACTGAGGTAATGGTGAATAGTGATTACGATTACGATGTAACGATTGAGATAATGAATGAAAGGAGTAGATTTGGATTCAAATGCTTATATGTCATGAAGAATGCTATTGGTTGACAATCTAGATAAGAATTATCTATCTCCTAGGAAATTAAGATTTGATCATTCCAAGGGGGAAGGTTATTCTTATGTCATCAAAATCGAGATCTGTTATCAGTCCAGTGGTTCCGTAAAAGGGTTAAGGAACGATTGAAAGAGAACCGGGACATTTATATAACCCTAAAAGAATAAGTAAAGAATAAGTGATGAATAGTGATTTTGGTGGACGTAGGAATATTATTAGACGACGCTATATAGAAGTACCGGAACGAAATTCTGAGTTCGTATTAGTGATCCAGGGGGAAAAAGAGTGTATGTAAAAGCTGTCGGATTCTGAAAAATAGCACTTTTATTTTCCCCGAGATTTCCCTGGACACTGAAAGACTTAAGGAATTATTGAAGGGATTTAAGGAAAATAGGTTCAAGAATTATTAAGGAGAATGGAGGATGATAGTATAAATATTAAGACGGTTTCCGGTAAAACCCTAACTAGAAACGAATGAGTTATTCCTCCGAACGATCAATCAAATTAAGTAATAACCGGACAAAGAGACAAGCAGAGAGCCAAGATACATGCAT
Source organism: Saposhnikovia divaricata (assembly GCA_036435485.1). Classification (NCBI taxonomy): domain Eukaryota; kingdom Viridiplantae; phylum Streptophyta; class Magnoliopsida; order Apiales; family Apiaceae; genus Saposhnikovia; species Saposhnikovia divaricata. Next base: position 86,516,116 of record CM071594.1, read on the forward strand.
GTGTAAATAGATAAGATCAAGTAACTAAGTAGTTACAAAATAACTAGCATCTTTAGAAACCAAATCACTTAGTTAGCTTGCATGACACCTTTCCACCACAAAATCACAACACTTGTCCCTTGGATTGCATCATATATGAGGAAAGCACTTTAATAAATTATCTTTATGCTAGATATTATCATCAATAATGTATTTTGGACAAGGATGAGATCAAAGCAAGCAAAACAAACTCCATTCCTCTCATTCTCTCAAACTGTCCAGCAGAAACACTCTCCAAAGACAAATTCATATCTCCATTTCTATCCATGATAAAATCACCAAATTTTAACCAAAGCCTCTCCACTCCATGGGTAATATTCGCTCAAAATTTCATGTCCAACAAAGTAGTATAGCCTAGTCAAATCAATGCTCAAAGTTGAAGAAGCCAAACTGATCTGTGCTTGACAGTTTCTGTCCAGAGGAGAAAGGGGGCTCAAAACCCTAGCTAGGAAGCTTCAAATCTGATGATCTAGGACTCAAAACAAAGCTTATGAAGAGGCCAAGATGTGGTAAAAATTTGAGAGATAAAATCTTATTTTTCTATTTTCTATGATTTTTACAAAAGTGATGATGAATAGTAACCCATAGAAACTAACTTTGTTTTCTTGGTTTTCTTTGTTGCTCTAAGCTATATTAAGGTGATCCAAGGACTAGATCAAGGCTTGTTAGACTCCTAGACACACCAAGGAAGGTATAACTCTCTTGAAACCCTAGGTTTTACTTTAAGTATATGCATGATCTTGATGAGTTTTAGTATAGTTATGATATTAGCATGGTTATAAGCTTGATTAGCATGATCTTGTAGTGGTTGAAACATATGATGATTATAAGGATGAAGTGATATGATCTTGGACAGATTTGGATGAGAATCATGTATATAAGATGTGTATTATGCCCGGTGTGGCTTGGTTTTGATGTTATAATTTTTGGAACGCTCGATTTATAGCCGTTATAATGCCGGAATTTCATTACACCTTGACACTTGTGCATAGAAGTAGCTATAATTCACTGATCTGGTTAATTATATAACATACCCTTGTAGATCTTGAGTCGTAGATCATTTTGGAAAAAGAATCGAATCAAACAGACTTACGGTTTAGGATTTATGACCGATTTACTAAAAGTAGTTCGAATCCGTAAACGAAAGTTCGTAACTGAAATTGGACCCTCGTAAAATATGTAAAGTCATGACGAATCTTGGTAAATAAATACTAGAGGTAAAAAGGAAGGTGTGAAAGAAAACCGTATGTCAAAAGGATCGTTTTTCGATTTATTAAAAATATTCGAGTCGAGGTTAAACGCGAACGAACCCCTAAAAGACGACTCTATTATAACTTTGGTAAAACACTTAGAAAACGGGCGATAAAACTCGGAGTATAATATTGGTTCGTAACGATCACCTTAGAACTTGTATGACTTAAGTATGTCCCAAGTGTAAGTACAGTGACATGTCGTATTAACGAACGAATGTCGGGTCGGATCAATGATAAAGGGAATCCACAAAAAGGGGTATAACGAGATAACTCGAGAACGTGTTTCGATTTAAGTATAACTTAACTTTTAAAATGTTAAGTGATTAATCCCGAATGACTTGGCTATTTATAGATCACCAAGCTGACCCGGGACCCGCTACCACTACCCCTTACCGTACTCGACTACCAGGCAAATTTCAATTCCCTTCTTTTAGGCTGTTGTTGTGATTGAATATATATATATATACATATATATATATGTTTTCTGTTATACATATGCCATAGCATGCATGCCTACTTTCAAGTTATATCGTTATGCTTGTTCCCTGATTGTTTATTGGCTTATAAATTAGATAGCTAACGTATCAATTATAAGCCGGTTATTGTAAGACCCTCATAGAAGGGCGTATCCATCTTATTCATCAAATATAGACCGGGAGTCAATATTTCTTGACATATCGAGATTACCTCGAAAGAAAATATATAAGTAAATATTTTCCATTATTCGGGCGACGAATATTATTTGAATATTCGTTCGAGATTATTTATTTAACGATCCCTACTTCAAATAATTATTTGAACGTAACTATTCGACGAATAATATTTTTTAATATTCATTCAGAGTCGAATTATTTATCGATTATTATTTCGAATATTCTTCTAAAGGTTGGACTACTAAATGAATATTATTTGGATATTCATTTAGAATATTATTCATTAAATGAATATTACTTTTGAATATTCATTTAAGATAGTAATTACCTGATGAATATTATTTTAATGTTCATCTGAAGCTTGATTTATTTATCAAGTCTTATCTCGAATATTCCTTTAAAGCTTGGATTACTAAATGAATATTACTTGATATTCATTTAGAATATTATTCATTAAATTTATATTACTTTTTCAATAAACATTTAAATTCCTAATTAATTATGAATATTATTTTGAATATTCATCCAGGGTTCTATTTAATCATCGAATATTATTTTAAATATTTTAAATATTCCTTTCAGGTCTTATTAATTAATGAATATTATTTTGAATATTCATTTGAATATTTAATTATGCAATAAATATTCTCTCGATATTTCTTCAAAGATTATTTGAGAAATACTCTGATTAAAGATATTCTTTCATATTCCTAAATATTCTGTAAAATATTTTAATTCAATAAATATTCTCTGAATATTTATTCCATACTTAGAATAACCTCGATAAGGTTTATCTTCTTCGATTATTACAGAAAATATTTCGGAGTCATATTATTATTAATCATATATCAAGAAAGGTTCTCAGACATCATTCTTCTTTGAGTCTATCTCCCTAATAATAAGGGAACCTTACTTGGAAAATGTTAATTATCTTGTCGACTTCCCGGTCATAAAGTATTCTCTTCACTCTCAACTCGGGTGCTATTGACTTATTAAGTCGTTGTTTACCTTCTCATCTTTCGAGGGGTAAGATTGTAGGAACAAGTTGAGATTCGTTACCAAGCAGTAGCTTGGAAGTTATTGGTGAATTTTCCTTTCCAACTAGATACGACTACTTTGTGGAGTCTTATCAACAAGTATTATACTTGGGGAAAGGGGGACGAACGTTACATTCAGAATCATGAATTCTATTTGAACTAGGAGTCGTGTAAGAGGCCGAGTAGCGCCGGTCCATCCCCTTTGGCCCAACCGTTGGCCGGGGAGAGCTAGCAAGGCGGTAGACAAGTAAAGCCGTCAGTTCTTCCTTCTACCGGTAGTAAATCTAATTTTGAGCTGTACAATCTCGACTGATCATCAAGATTGGAACAGCGGGCGCGGTGAATACTCCATCATTGGTTCATCATCCAAACTTATTTATTTCCTGCAACATGATTATTGTTGGCAGAGCTGGAAAAGTGTTCATAACTGGAATTGCAATCTTTTCTTGCAAGTTCCACTTTTTAATGACAATGAGAATATCTCGCTTACTTTTGATGTAGCAGATATTTATACAAACAAATACTTTGAGTTACCTGGTAACTTCATCCTTTATATTATACTGGCAATAACCTCATTAATGCATGGCATATGGTTTCAAAGGATATTTTGAACTGTTGTATATATGTATCACTGTTCAGTTATATTTTTGTTGGTGGGCTTTCGCTCACCCTTGCTTTGTTCATATTATGTCACAACAACAGCTAGGACCGATGGCTCGCATCAGGCGCACTCGGCGCAAGCGGGTTACCCGCTGAGATGCTAGCCGCCATTGCTGAGGTAGCTTAGTTAGACAGCTTTTGTTTCCTGTTTAACTATATGTATAATTAATGTAATCAACGGCAAAACTGTTAAACTTATGATGTTATCCTTTTGGGATTGTAATAACGTTTATTCGTAACCCTTTAATGTAAGACTTATTTCAATTTCATCTCTGGGACTATAACTGTTGTGCGTGTGAGTGGATATTATTGTGGGGTCACAGCATGTGATTTATTTATTGTGGACTCAAGTAAAGTATTATGAATGGATGTAAGATCGTAACCACCAGATCCCTGACCCCGGATCTGGGGGTGTTACAGTGAAAATCCCAAAAAACTTGAAAGAAAGAATTGAAAATGGTTTTCAGATTTCTATACTGAAAACAGAATAATGATATTAGATGATGGAGTTATGGTTACAGATGAAGAGAAACTGATATTATATTATTTTAGATTTCTTTCTTATAATAGTAAGTGGATGATGTATTATTAAATAAGAGCTTTATTCTTCCTTAAGTTATTATAATTGGTTTCTGCTTATATATGTATATATATGTATATCTGTTCACATTTTAAATTCTAGTTACAATATTATCTTGCTGAGCTATTATAGCTCACTCTTGCTACTTATGTATATAGCAGCTTGGTCCCATGCCGATACTACGCACTACACCCCGCAAGAGGGTAAGGGAAAGGCAACCTTTTGAGCGAGTGCTGGCAACCATACCCGAGGTAGTGACAAGCGAAAGGGGCTTAGTAGACTTATGTAAATTAAGTGTGTAAGTTTGTAATAAACTTTTGGTTGTTGAAATGCTTCCTGTAGAAGTATTATTCAACAATGTACTTAGTAGAATTCTGGGTTGTAATAACTGTTAACTTTAAACTTTTAATATTGTGGATGTTGTTCTATGAGCATATGACTGGTGTGTGTGTATTAATGTGGGGTCAATTGCATAAATATTAAGTTATAAAAAAAAGACTCAAGAGATATTGATATTGATCGGAAATTGGACCGTGATGACCTGGATCCTTGACCCCGGATCTAGGGGCGTCACAGAACCGATTTAATACCGAACCGATTTAAAAAAATTATATATAATATTATTATTTTTTAAATTTTAAATTAATTTTTAATAGTAAATATATTAAAATAGGTAACAATTAAAATAAAATAAAACACAAACTATAAATTTAAATACTTAAACATAATTTTTAATTTATTAAATCATGTATATATATAAAATATAAATATATATATATATATAATATAAATAAAATATATATATATATATAATTCGGTTATTTCGGTTTGAACCGAATTTTTTTAAAACAAACTGAACCGAAATTTATTTCTGTTTGAACGGAAAAAACCGAAAAATCGAAAAACCAAAAAAAAGGAAACCGAACCGAACTAAAAATTCAACATTTCGGTTCGATTTTTCGGGTTCGGTTCGGTTTTTGCTCACCCCTACTCAGGGTTCTTTTTCTCTATAACAAATGATTGATAAAAGATTAAAGTAGGTAAAAAAGAAGTAAATGAAGAATATTTTGGACAAAATATAGTAATAGGGTGTGCAATCTTGAAATGACAAAAGAGAATTCGAGATAGTTTATCGATAATTGAACAGAAATGACAGTCGATAAAAAAGGGTAAAGTTGAGTGAAGCTGAACGGTCACATTCACTAGAGGGGGTTTAGGGTTTTCAGATAAACAAAGAGCAAATGGGATCTCCAGCAAAGAAAAAAGTGAGAATCGAAGCTGAATGTAAAGAAGACAGAATCAGCAGATTGCCTGATGAACTAATTCATAAAGTTCTATCATGTTTGGATGCCAAAGTAGCACTCCAAACCAGCGTTCTCTCGAAACGATGGAAGCTTATCTGGACTACTCTCCCTTATCTCAATAATGGTAAATATGTGCCCTCTTCACCTGTAAACAATTATAAGTTTATTCGCCATATCTTGCGTAATCGAAACCATCAATCCCATATTTCCAAAGTAAAGTTGTGTGTCCGTAAGTACAAACCCCCGGACACTTTACTCGAAAACTTTGTTAAGTATGCAATCGAGCACAATGTGCAAGAATTAAGTGTTGAACTATTAAATAATCACGATCCTTATAAGTTATCCAACTTCAACTCTCACTCGTTAAAGAAACTAACATTGGACCTGAAACTTCAAGAATTTGCATCAAAATCAGACTTTTGGGACTTACCTGCTTTAACTTTTCCCCGCTTGGTGCACCCTTGTTTACTTCCCCTAATTTCCTTTAGCGATATACGTCAGAAGTTACCCGGATCGTGTTTGACCTGCTTGCCTGCCTTAAGAACTCTTTGTCTTCATAATTGGTATCTATCATTATCATCCTTCTCTTTTAGTTTGCATGAATTAACAACTCTCTGTCTGTCTGGGTGTAGTAAATAGCCCGTAAAAGTTTGGAATTTCCCATCTTTAGTAAGTCTAGAACTAAATGATGTTGATTTTCCCAGAAATATGAGTGACATATTCCCTACACTTGTCAATCTACAAAATCTCACAATACATCTACCACGGTCGTTCATGGAACAACGTCATTCCATATTTTGTCCGTAATTGCTAAATCTGAATATCAAGATCACCTACTTTACTTCTCCTTATGGCAACATTAAGTTTTTAGCACCAAAACTCTGCAATTTCACTTCTTTTGGTATCTTATCAATCACGTTTGAAGCTCCGGAGTTGGAGAATATAAATATAAAGTTGTGTGGTTGGTTTGGGAACATGGACTGGATATATAGGAAAAAATATTATCGGCTACTTACAAATATGCTTTCAAGACTTGGTAATACAAAGAATCTCACTTTTGACTCAGATGGCATTGAGGTAATTTACGCATACATATTTTCATTTTATAATACTGTCATCGCCCGTCATTTACTTCTTTGATCGATCATGATGTTGACAGTTGATTGTTTGCTTGCAGCTTTGATAAAATTAGTAATTGATCATGCATGTTATACATAAAAAGAATCAAATATTTATAGGTAACTAGTCATAGATCAGACCCTCCAATACACATTCAATCAGATCTATCCTCGATTCACTATCTCTCAATACTTTCGAGTTTTTAAAAGTCTTTCTCCATCAACATAAGCAGGGAGTTTAATAGTCGATCAGGGTTCCTATTCTCAAGCCAGCAGAATACTCAACCTGGAAGGTGAAAATGGTTATGTTTCTGGAGGCTACAGATCCAGAATATCTTGACAGAATTTATGAAGGCCCTCATAAGCCTACAAAATTATCTGTTGTTACTGCTGGACAGGAAGCTAAATCTATTCCAAAAGAGAAGAAAGATTTGACTCCTGAGGACATTTCATCCATTGGTAAGGATGCAAAGGTTAGACATCTGCTTCATAGTTCATTGGATAATATTATGTTTAACAAAGTGATCAATTGTAAAACTGTAAAAGAGATCTGGGATGCCCTGGAGGTTAGATGTCAGGGAACTGCTGCAATTAAGAAGAATGGAAGGAACATACTCACACAGGAGTATAAACACTTTGAGGCTAAATCTGAAGAATCAATGACAGAAACCTTTAACAGATTCTGTAAGTTACTCAATGATCTGTCACTGGTTAATAAAGAATATGATCTAGAAGATTCAAATCTCAAGTTTCTTCTTTCTCTACCTGAAAAGTGGGATGTTAAGACAACCACTATTAGAGACAACTATGATCTGGCTGATACTGATATTGATGAGATCTATGGATTGATCAAGACTCATGAACTGGAAATGGAACAGAGAAGCAGAAGATCAGGCAGGAAGTCAAAGTCTGTTGCTCTAAGAGTTGAAGAAAGACCCTCAAAGAAGGAAGCATCAAGGAAGAAAGCAAAAGGAAAAGCTTTGGTCATTCATTCTGAAAGTGAGTCATCAAACTCTGATGTTGACTCAAACACAGATGGATCATCTGATTCTGAAGATGTTGAGGAAATGATGCAAATGGCTGCTTTGATGGTAAAGACCTTCAAGAAGATGGGATACAAGAACTTCAAGAAAGGGAAGAGATTCTCCAAGAATGATTCAAAGTCTGACAGGAAGAATTTCAGCAAATCTAAGAGAAAGGATACCAAATCTGGGAAAAGAGACAAGTCCGAGATTCAATGCTACAAGTGTAAGGAGATGGGTCACTATGCTCATGAGTGCAAGAAGGGTAAAACATAGAAGGCACTCTTCACTAAAGGCAGAGATTGGGCAGACACCTCTGACTCAGATGAGGATGTGAACTATGCTCTCATGGCTACTACTGTTGATGAAGCTGAAGATTCTGAAAACAAGGTACCTCTAACTACCTATGCTTATAATACTGATGATATAACTGAATTAAGAATATATCTTAAGGCTTTGCATATCAGTTATAGGGATCAGACTTTAGAGAATGAGAGAATCAAAACTGAGAATTCTGAACTCAAAGAGAGAAATAAGGTTGTAGAAGAGAAACTTGCTAACATGCAGCAAGTTCAAAAGGAAAGTGATGATGCTATCTATCTTGAACAAGAGTTGTTAAGTAAGTATAAACAACTAGAATCTGAATTGGAGAAGGCAAATCACATTATTAAAACTTGGACTCACTCTGGAAAAGACACTCAAGAAGTTTTTCAATCTGATACTGTAGGTCTATGTTATTTTGAGGAAGATGAACTTAGGTTTCAGAATACAGTCAAGATTAGACCACCTCTTCCACCTAAGAAATTTGGAACATTTATTAATGGAATAAGTGAACCTAGGTTTGAAGGTGGAAAAGAAGTTGTTAAGAAAGAACCAGTAAAAACTAGTGTTAAACAGGTTAATATTGGTTTAATGACAGATAAACAACTTAAGCATAAGCTTAAGGAGTTAAAATCTGTTAAGAAATAGAGAGTGTCTAGAAAGAACAAAAATGGTAAAGTAGGCATCACTCAAGGTAATTATCCAATGCTTGCTACTTTAGCTCCAAGAAAGACATGTCATAACTGTGGTAGCACTAACCATCTTGCTAGTTTTTGCAGGAAGAACAAAAACATTAATTCTTTACCTTCCAAGTCTGAAGTAAAGAAAGATAATGTTAGAACTAGACCACAGACTTTATGCAAACACTGTGGAAGCACTTGGCATTCTATTTATACTTGCAGAAATTATCATGCTATTTATTATAATTACTATGAACTGAAACCTAATCTGAAATGGGTTAGGATTAATTCTGCAAGTGTAAACTCTGATAAAGTTAACAAAATTAAGAAAGCCAAAGGATCCAAGCAAGTCTGGATCCTTAAATCTAATCTTCAGTAATTGTTTGTGATTGCAGGGCATCAGGGAGAGTATCCTAGTCGTGGACAGTGGATGTTCAGGACACATGACTGGAAATAAAGCCCTGCTATCAGAGTATGTGGAAAAGGCTGGCCCAAAAGTTTCCTATGGAGATGGCAACATAGGATATACTCTGGGATATGGCAACATCAATCTTGGAAGTGTCATCATCACAAATGTAGATCTGGTTCCAGGACTCAAGCATGATCTGCTATCTGTGAGTCAAATCTGTGACAGAGGTTTTCATGTAGATTTCAACCTGAATACTGTGAGGTTATCAGCAAAACCACAGGGAAAGTTGTTTTAGTTGGACAAAGACGCAACAATATCTATGAAGCAAGATTGTTGACAAACTCTGATGGAAAAACTATGTGCCTGTCAACAAGAATGTCCAATGAAGAGAGTTGGAAGTGGCATAAGAAACTCTCTCATTTGAATCTGAACAACATCAATGAGCTGATAAGAAAGGATCTTGTTAGAGGACTTCCAAAGTCTTTGTTAAATGTTGATGGTCTGTGTGATTCATGTCAAAAGGCCAAACAGAGGAAGACTTCTTTCAAGAGCAAGTCTGAATCTTCAATTGTTGATCCATATCATCTTCTACATGTTGATCTCTTTGGACCAATGAATGTCCTATCAATTGGAAGGAAGAAATATGCTCTAGTCATTGTTGATGAATATACCAGATACACTTGGGTGTATTTTCTAGCAAAGAAGGAAGAAACTGCATTACCTCTGATGGAGCATGTAAAGCTGCTGGACAAAGGATCAAAACACAAAGTCAAAATAATCAGAAGTAATAATGGAACTGAATTCAAAAATGCAACAATGGAAGAATTCTACAAGAACAGAGGATTGAAGCAAGAGTTTTCTGCACCTGGTACACCACAGCAAAATGGTGTAGTTGAAATGAAGAACAGAACCTTGATAGAAGCTGCCAGAACTATGCTTGATGAAGCAAAATTGCCAACCTATTTCTAGGCAGAAGCAGTTCAAACTGCCTGTTTTACTCAAAATGCCTCACTGATGAACAAGCATGGAAAAACACCATATAAGATGGTGAAAGAAAAGAAGCCAAACTTGAAAAATTTTCATATTTTTGGGTGAAAATGCTTTGTGTTGAAAAATCATCCTGAACAGTTGACCAAATTTGAGTTGAAAGTAGATGAAGGAATTTTTGTTGGCTATCCAGTATCAACCAAGGCATTCAGAGTTTATAATCTGAGAACAAAGGTGATTATGGAATCTATTCATGTGTCATTTGATGACAAGAAAATCACTGGACTTGAAGATGTTGATGAACATGATCAGTTGCATTTCGAAAATGAAGATCTAATCTCTGATGAAATAAACTCTGATGACACCAGTCCAACAAACTCTATTGATGCAAACTCTGAACCTCTACTGGTACACACAGAAGAAATAGTACAGTCAGAACAAAGAGGAGAACCAGTTGAGGGGGAGCATGATCATAGTGATGACTCAAATTCTGATAGTGAGTCAACTGAAAAATCTGGATCAAACTCAAACTCTGATGACTCAAACTTTGAAAGTCCAAAGTCTGAAAATTCAAACTCTGAGCGATCAAATTCAGGGGGAGCCTCAGAGAATGAAGAAAGGCAACAAGATGATCAGGAGAACATTGATCAAAGGGGAGGATCAACTGTTGACAAAAGTCATTTACCTGCAGCTAGGAAATGGACAAAATCTCATACACCTGATCTAATAATTGGAGATCCAGATGCAAAAGTCAGGACAAGAAGTGCTACAACAAATGAATGTCTGTTTCATGCATTTCTGTCCAAATCTGAACCAAAGAAAGTGGAAGAAGCTCTTCAAGATGCTGATTGGATAACAACAATGCAGGAGGAGTTAAATGAATTTGAGAGAAATGAAGTATGGACCCTTGTACCTAGACCAAAGAATAGATCTGTTGTTGGTACTAGATGGGTTTTCAGAAACAAAATTGATAGTGATGGGATTGTTACAAGAAAAAAGGCCAGACTTGTGGCCAAAGGCTATTCACAGCAAGAAGGCATAGACTATGATGAAACTTTTGCTCCAGTTGCAAGGTTGGAGGCAATAAGAATCTTTCTAGCATATGCTTCTCACAAGAAATTCAAGGTTTTTCAGATGGATGTGAAAAGTGCTTTTCTGAATGGAAAACTTGAAGAAGAAGTGTTTGTTGAACAACCACCAGGATTTGTAGATCCCAAGTATCCAGATTATGTCTACAGGCTTGACAAGGCACTCTATGGACTTAAGCAGGCACCAAGAGCATGGTATGAAACTCTGGCTCAATTTCTTTTAGAAAGTGGGTTCAATAGAGGTACAATTGATAAAACCTTGTTCTACTTCAATCTTGGTAGTGATATGTTATTAGTTCAAATATATGTAGATGACATAATCTTTGGATCTACTAATGATAAACTTTGTAAGAAGTTTGCCAAGCTCATGCAGTCCAGGTATCAAATGAGCATGATGGGAGAGCTCAGTTATTTTCTAGGGCTACAAGTGAAGCAAATAGATGAAGGAATCTTTATCAATCAAGCAAAATATACCAGAAATCTTCTCAAGAAATTTGGCATGCTTGACTGTCATCTGTAACAACTCCCATGGCAACAACAACAAAGTTGGATAAAGACACAGGTTCACCAGTGGATATGACAAGCTATAGAGGGATGATTGGGTCTCTTCTTTATCTAACAGCAAGCAGACCTGACATCATGTATGCAACATGTCTTTGTGTAAGATTTCAGGCAGATCCAAGAGAACCACATCTAACAGCTGTGAAGAGAATTTTCAAATATCTTAAGGGCACCATAACTTTAGGTTTGTGGTATCCAAGAGAATCAGACTTCAAGCTACTTGGTTACTCTGATGCAGACTTTGCAGGCTGTAAGATAGACAAAAAAAGTACCAGTGGAAGTTGTCAATTTCTTGGTGATAGACTTGTTTCTTGGTACAGCAAGAAATAGAAATCAATCTCTACATCTATAGCTGAAGCAGAGTATATTGCTGTTGGTAGCTGTTGTGTACAGATTCTGTGGATGAAGAATCAATTACTGGATTATGGATTGAGGTACAGTAAAATACCTATTTACTGTGATAATCAAAGTGCTATTGATATGACAGGTAATCCAGTACAGCATTCAATGACCAAGCACATCAGCATAAGGTACCATTTTATCAGTGAACATGTAGAGGAAGGGAATATTGAGCTTCATTTTGTGTCTACAGAACAACAGCTTGCAGATATCTTCACCAAGCCATTGAGTGAAGCTGTATTTACAAGGCTGGTAAATGAACTAGGGATGGTCTCTGGCTTTGACTAGAGATACTGGTTAGACTCAAAATTCCACTTATGTACTGTATTGCTCATATTTCTGTGGTATGTTAAACTCTGCTATGCAAACTCTGCTCAATGACTGTTAAACTCTGTTAGCATGCTCTGTAAGTCATACACTGTTGACATGTTGGATAAACTCTAAGAAACTCTGATAATGTTTTTGTCTGAATGTTAATACCAATGAAGAGATTTGTATGAAGCATGATTCTCAGTAATTAATCATGAATCCTTCTAAGTTATTTGTGATATAATCTTAGATTGTGCAGAAAATTAACACAGCATGATACTGTTTCATATTTATAGCATCTCTTAGTTTATTTATCCTAAACTCTGAGTCTGTAAATACTGTGTGCATTGCCTCTCATGAATAATTTCTGATGTTGATGAGCTCTAAACTCTGTTAGTTATACATTGTTAAATTAGATTCTGTTATTAGAATTCCCCCAAAGTTTATATATATAGACTGTTAGAACTCCTTTGAGATCATGTTTGTAACTAGGACGATCCAGGAACTTACTGGTATATAGTAAGGGCTAAAATTCTCTAATTTTTGGTGACTAGTCGAAGACTAGGAAGATCCAAGAACTTATCAAACTGATAAGGGCTAAACTTATAGGATTTTTGGTGACTAGTTCCAACCTCTGATTACTGGAGAAATTTAAAAAAATATAAAAAAATAAAAAAATAGGGGGTTATAAATTAAATATTACTGTATATAAATCGTCTACTACAGAGTTTAGCATTCATCATACATTCAGTGTTTACTATGAGAGTTTGTGCATCCAGTGTTTACTGATTTACTTTATGGATGTTATGAAATACTAGATGCTCTAAATACTGATTTAGTAAACTCTGCTATACACACACTCATATTCACAACTATGTAGTGTTTGAAAGGATAACAGTAATAAAGTTGGAGAATTGATAAACACTGTTGGATTCTGTTGAGTACTCTAAGGTAATATTTTATTTCAGACAAAGCATATACTTGGAACACAAAAAGAGTTTTTGAAATTTGCATGTGCTACGTGCCAACTGTTTAATGGTGTCAGACAGTTAAAGCGTATTGGAAATAGGAGAGAGAATAGCAGTAATAATAGGCATTATTACTGCGCGTGTACACGACTGTTCCACTATTTACGTGACACGTGTCCCACTCACACACTTAACAAGAAATTGGTTGCGTGTTTAATGTCTATAACGATTGGGTTTTTAATTTTCAATTACAGATCTAATCACACTCGATTCATTATTCACTTTTTCACTTTTACACCCACGAACACACAACTTTACACACAATTTCTCTATTATTTTCACTTAAGCATTTTCACAAACACTTTTCTACACATTCTCTTTTCTCACAATTTCTAAACTGTTCTAATGGCATCCAAGACTTTTGTTGCTCAGGGATTATCTTTTGTTCCTAACAACTATGCAGCAATACTAAACATTGATAAAGCCCCAGAACCATTTCATTTGATTCAGAACTTCCTAAAGGATTCTGAAATAGGTCAAGCTCTTGTTCAACCAACAAAACTCTCTGCCACACAGATCTCTACTTTCTAGCGAAACTCTGTTTATGATTATGGTGGAGAGAATGGGACTCCATCCATTGTGTTTACTCATGAAGACCAAGCGTTTGTAATCACTCCGGCAACTGTTCGAGATGTTATGGATTTTGACACTCACACCTCATACGCTGTGGCTGGTGAGAATGAACTGAAGGAAATGTTACAGCAACTGCGGTTTTCTGGCCCTTTGGACAAGCTCGGTAATGTTAAAAGGCCAGGGCTCAGGAAAGAGTGGAGCTTTTTCTTTGACTGCATCTCTAGAGCATTCGGGAAGAAAGTCACCAACTGGGATGTAATTCCCACTGATAGTCTTCAAATCGGGTATTCTCTTCTCAATGGGAGTAATTTTGATTTTGGTAGATTAGTTCTTATGAATCTTGGTGAAAAACTAGTATAGTCTAATACAACTGTCTATTTCTCACGCTTTTGTCAAAGTTTATTCTCTGCTTGTTTGCCTAATGTGGAAATTTCTGATGAGGATGTCATTCAACCCTTCCAAGTCCATAAGAGAATGTTCTCTGACTTGACAAAAAAAGATGCCAACAAGGAACAAGTCCCAGAGTTTGTTTTTCCTCTTGCCCTCAGAAACTTTCTCAATCAACCATAAGAACCACAAGCACCAGCACCTGAACCTGTAATTGAACCTCCACAGCCAAATCCTCAACCTACAAACAATGAACATCACACAACCATAAACACTGAACCTACCTCTAAACCCACATCTACATCCACTCCATCCACTGTTGCTACTACTTCACAACCTCAATCTTCACCTCAACCACAATCCAAACCAAGAAAGCCAAGGAAATGCATGGCTATAAGACCACCAAGAAAGCACAGGACAGCTGAAGCTTCTAGGCCAAAGAGAGATAGGAAGGAAAGAGCAAATAGACCTCAATCTCCATCTACTCTAGATGATTATATTTCAGATGAGGAGAGAACAGAAGTGAATCTACAAGTTAAAAGGAGGAGACTGATTATTGAAGAGTCTGATGAAGAAGTGAATCTTGAAGCTCCAGAGGATATCTCTAAGGAGACTCCTGCTGTTGAGACAGCTATTAACTCAGAACCTACTATTGCAGAACCTGAACTCAGAGTTGATGAACCAGTATTTGCTGAGGTTCCAATTGCACATGATGATAGAACTGAGTTACCTGCAATGGAAGAGTTTGATGAAAATGTCATGTCATTCTCTGTTGAAGTTGAAGATCTTATTCCAACACCCATGGCTGCAAACTCTGCTGAAACTGGTGTTGCAGATCAACCTACTGTGGTGCTAGAAGAAACAGAGGTTGCATCTCACACAGAATTATTCTCTGATGCACATCAAATCTCAAACCATGGTGAGGAAATTGATCAGCCTGTTAAAAATGTTTCCTCAGATGTTGTCAAGACAAACTCTGCCAATCCAGAAAAACAGGTTGCTCAAGAAGAACCTATTCCTGAATGTAATGAAGAAACTGCTTCAGTTGCAGATGCTGATGATTCTGACAATGATCCTTCTAAGGAAGTGAGTGCAGAAGCTGGATCTGCTCAAAATGTTGAAGTTCAAACTGATGGACTGAAAACAGGGGAGAAGCCAGACTTTGCTGGACCTTCTGCAAGAGAAATTGAAGATGGTTTCATGGCAAAACAAACTGCAGAATGGTACAAGAAAGATTGCATATTTCCTACTGGAAGAGCAGCTGAATTTCTCAGGCATAATTCTAAGAAGATTTCAAATCCAGAGATTCTGACATGCCTGCAAGGCACAGTGATTCAGGTTAAGGCCTTGAATCACAGATTTAATGAAAATCAGGAGTCAATTATAGCTCTAAGAAATGAAGTTGTAAGTAGAGAGATGACTCTACAGAGAGACAACAACAAAATGTTCCAAACTTTCTCAAAATCTCAAGAGACTGTACTTCAGAGATTGGGAAAAGTTGAAGAAAATCAGACTTTGATGGCTGACAAGATTGAATCCATTTCTAACTCTCTTGAGTTAATTACCTCCATCTTGATCTCTGATGATGTCAAAAAGGGGGAGAGAGTTGCTAGAGTTACTAAATCTAAATCTAACTGTAAGCAGCAGTCTCAAACTCAGTCAAAGAAAGATGATCTTGATGATGAAGGAACTAATCCAGAGAGAAGGTTAAGATCAAGGTCTGATGTTCACTTAAAAGCTGGCAAGTCTACAAAATCAAGTTTAGCAGTGGATACCAATGTATAAAGTACTTCAAGGCAAAGGGATTTGTTATTCTCTGACAATCCACAAACTGATGAGGAGTTGGCTGCTAAGATGTTTTTTCAAGAGAATGAAAAGGGAGTTACACTTGCAGATGTTCAAGCTCAAGAGAAAATGTTTCTAGCAGAACATCAGAAAGCTTTGAAATCTGGGAAGTCTAAGAAAAATGAGAAAGCTGCTAAGCCTGTTCTAAAAGGCATTGAAATCAAAGAACAAGTTGGTGCTGATCAAAGGATGCAGGTATCTAGAAAACCAACAGATGCAGATTCTAAGCAAAAGCTAAAAGGCATTGCTGAAGAAGAAAGAATTTTGAAGAAGGCAATTACAACCTCTGTTTCTACACAAGTTGTACAGAAGAAAGAAAACACAACCTCTGTTGCTACACAAGTTGTGTCTAAACCTCTATCTTCTCAGTTGAAGTCAGTTTTTGGAAAAGGAACACTTCATGATCCAAATCTAGTATCTGAAATTCCTATGGATTTTACTGATGGAAGAGCCTTATCTGGTAAGATTGGAAACAATAAAGCTGGTCTAGGCTCACACAGAGATAAAAGGCAACATACTGGTCCTAGAGATCCTTCTTCACTGGCTGTTCCAGGTCGTGGTGTCACTCAAGAGAGTTTGGACAGACTGGAATCAGTACAGTTAGTTTATCAGAAGAGTTTAAAGAAAGATTTTCTCTTATACTTTATGGCTGATGGGACAATATTTAAAATTGGTGAGCATGATATTGGTTTGAAATATTGGGAAGAATTAGAACATGTTCTGTATCTTTTCAAGGTGAATAATCGAAGGACTCAATCAGTTGCAAATGTGCTCAGACAGAAAATGCTTCAAAATTTGGCAATTAGAGTAAAGAAGTATAACAGCAGATATGTTTCTAAGTACAGAGACTGGAATGGAAATATCATTGAAATGAAGAAGGGTACTGCAAAGCTGAAGACTGATCTGGGAATCACAGTTCTTGATTTCAACTCACAGTCAGAGGAAGTAAAATTTATCAGACTGGGAAATGATATGAGGAGGAACAAAATCTATGATCTAAGATATGCTATTTATCAGACTGATGAGAGTGATCCTCAGTTGAGAGAGATCAAGGAAGCTATGAAGATTGAACTTGAAAATGCAGAGAGAAGATTGCTTATAGACTATCTCAGAACAACACCAGATCTTGAGGAGATTAGAGATTGAAGTCTGTAAGAATTTTCTTGTTTTCTGTAGTTTTTTGTTAAGTAGAAGCTTAAACTCTGTTTGTATATTTAACACTGTGTTTGTGTATTTGTTTTGACATCATCAATTACTGTAAACTTGTACATTTTTGCTAATGAACAAGTTGAGGGAGATTGTTAGAAATAATTGATGAGAACAGTGTTTAAGAGCTACAGCGACAAATCAGAGTTTAGCTGGAAGCAGTCAGAGTTTAGTTAAACACTGACATTGGAAGCTCGACAGAGTTTAATTAAACTCTGTCTGGAGGAAGCGCGTCTCCAGTCAACAATGATTGAAGATTAATTGAAGATAATTATGGAAGCAATATCTTTACAGATTGGATAGCTGTTAAAGAGATTGAGTTGACTTAGGAGATGTGTAACAATCATAATTGATAATATTTGTATAGCTGATTTATAGGAGAATCAATTATCGATTGTACGTAGCTGTATATCTTTATAAATACAGTTAGGTTAACCCTAGAAGGGTATCGATCGCGTAACACAATATCTATTCATTGTAACCTAAGCAGCTCTCTGTGATATTTTACATCACTGAGAGAGAAGTTAATTCCAAACAGTTTTTAAAGTTTTTCAAGAACTTATTGTTATTCTCTCATACTTAGTTGATTATAAGTGTGTATTCGGCCTAACATAAGTTCCCTGAGATACCTATCTTTTATATGTAAAAATGGGGTGGGCGTTTTAGTAAATTCATAATTTTTTAATTAGCCTTGCGGACCCAGTAAAATTTAAAGATATTTTGTATGTATCTTAGGAAAAGTTCTTTGAGGTCTATCTCAGGGTAGGGCTGATCATTCGGCCGGTTCGGTTAAAACCCGAACCGAATTAGAAAAACCGAATAACCGAAATCCATTTTTTACCGAACGGAACCGAATTGTCACCAGAAACCAAACCGATTTAAAACCGAACCAAAATATTTCACCAAAAACCGAACCGAACCGATTTAAAAAAATTATATATAATATTATTATTTTTTAAATTTTTAAATTAATTTTTAATAGTAAATATATTAAAATAGGTAACAATTAAAATAAAATAAAACACAAACTATAAATTTAAATATTTAAACATAATTTTTAATTTATTAAATCATGTAGATATATAATATATATATATATATATATAATATAAATAAAATATATAATTATAATTCTGTTATTTCGGTTTGAACCGAATTTTTTTAAAAAACACCGAACCGAACCTAAATTTATTTCGGTTTGAACCGAAAAAACCGAAAAACCAAAAAAAAGGAAACCGAACCGAACTGAAATTCAACATTTCGGTTCGATTTTTTGGGTTCGGTTCGGTTTTTGCTCATCCCTGCTCAGGGTCCTTTTTCTATGTAACAAATGATTGATAAAAGATTAAAGTAGGTAAAAAAGAAGTAAATGAAGGATATTTTGGACAAAATATAGTAATAGGGTGTGCAATCTTGAAATGACAAAAAGAATTGGAGATAGTTTATCGATGATTGAACAGAAATGACAGTCGATAAAAAAGGGTAAAGTTGAGTGAAGCTGAACGGTCACATTCACCAGAGGGGGGGGTTAGGGTTTTCAGATAAACAAAGAGCAAATGGGATCTCCAGCAAAGAAAAAAGTGAGAATCGAAGCTGAATGTAAAGAAGACAGAATCAGCAGATTGCCTGATGAACTAATTCATAAAGTTCTATCATTTTTGGATGCCAAAGTAGCACTCCAAACCAGCGTTCTCTCCAAACGATGGAAGCTTATCTGGACTACTCTCCCTTATCTCAATATTGGTAAATATGTACCCTCTTCACCTGTAAACACTTATAAGTTTATTCGCCATATCTTGCGTAATCGAAACCATCAATTCCATATTTCCAAAGTAAAGTTGTGTGTTCGTAAGTACAAACCCCCGGACACTTTACTCGAAAACTTTGTTAAGTATGCAATCGAGCACAATGTGCAAGAATTAAGTGTTGAACTATTAAATAATCACGATCCTTATAAGTTATCCAACTTCAACTCTCACTCGTTAAAAAAACTAACATTGGACCTGAAACTTCAAGAATTTGCATCAGAATCAGACTTTTGGGACTTACGTGCTTTAACTTTTCTCCGCTTGGTGCGCCCTTGTTTACTTCCCCCAATTTCCTTTAGCGATATACGTCAGAAGTTACCCGGATCGTGTTTGACCTGCTTGCCTGCCTTAAGAACTCTTTGTCTTAATTAGCAAAAAAAAAAAAAAAAAGAACTCTTTGTCTTCATAATTGGGATCTATCATTATCATCCTTCTCTTTTAGTTTTCCTGAATTAACAACTCTCTGTCTGTCTGGGTGTAGTAAATTGCCCGTAAAAGTTTGGAATTTCCCAGCTTTAGTAAGTCTAGAACTAAATGATGTTGATTTTCCTAGAAATATGAGTGACATATTCCCTACACTTGTCAATCTACAAAATCTCACAATACATCTACCACGGTCGTTCATGGAACAACGTCATTCCATATTTTGTCCGCAATTGCTAAATCTGAATATCAAGATCACCTACTTTACTTCTCCTTATGGCAACATTAAGTTTTTAGCACCAAAACTCTGCAATTTCACTTCTTTTGGTATCTTATCAATCACGTTTGAAGCTCCGGAGTTGGAGAATGTAAATATAAAGTTGTGTGGTTGGTTTGGGAACATGGACTGGATATATAGGAAAAAATATTATCGGCTACTTACAAATATGCTTTCAAGACTTGGTAATACAAAGAATCTCACTTTTGACTCAGATGGCATTGAGGTAATTTACGCATACATATTTTCATTTTATAATACCGTCATCGCCCGTCATTTACTTCTTTGATCGATCATGATGTTGACAGTTGATTGTTTGCTTGCAGCTTTGATAAAATTAGTAATTGATCATGCATGTTATACATAAAAAGAATCAAATATTTATAGGTAACTAGTCATAGATCAGACCCTCCAATACACATTCAATCAGATCTATCCTCGATTCACTATCTCTCAATACTTTCGAGTTTTTAAAAGTCTTTCTCCATCAACATAAGCAGGGAGTTTAATAGTCGAATGTGCTTGTGATAATTACACCTTGTTGTGATTGTCAAGAAATAGTTATTTTGTAATACTATTACATACTAATAATCTATTGCATTTTTAACCTTGAGCATTATATTCCAAATTAAATTGAAACCACACTTGATTGAATTTTGTTGGTACCACAGTACTTCAAGCTCCTTTCAGACTTATCTGGTGGACAGTTGTCACACCTTAAGAATTTTGTCAATTCGTTTTATCTTCTTGAATAATCCTTCTTCCTACAGCGTCAGATACTTTAAACAAGAAATACATGAGCAATTTGCATGTTATTATATAATTCAGTGCATTATAAAATGTTCACCATATTGAAGTTCATTTATTTGCTTTTTTGTCTAATTTCTCAATCTTTTTTGATTAAATTGTAGGCACTCTCCACAGCTGACTTTCTTGGAAGTTTACCTTCTCCGTTCTGTAACTTGAAGATATTGAAGCTACCACTGGGTTATGAAGAATCAAGTATATTTGGTGCTCTTAGAAGCTACATACTTGGTGGCTCTCCAAGAGCCACCATTGTCACAACATTGCCTCAGGTATATAATCAATGTATTCTTCTTCTTCTTTTAACTCAATGAATTTTTTTTTGTCTTGTTTATCGTAAGATATGATGTGCAGATAGTATTTGTTATTAATTAGGCATATCTCCTTCAAATTTATGGTACAATGGTGGGAAACTAGGGGATGTTTAGGGGACTAAAATCACTAAAATACCCGTCCCTACTAAACTAAAAGTCATAAAGCCTAATTTTATGGGGCATGGGACATGGTGGAAGTGGGAGTTTGTCTGAAAACCAGTCGCCTTTGTGAGTGTGTCTGAAAACCAGCCGCCTTTGTGAGACTTTGTGACTAAATTGGAGAAAAAGGGAGAAATTGGAGGGACTTGGAATTATCGATGTCATTATTGTGGTGAAATTCGATCAGAAAGTTATGTGATGATGTTAATATTTGAAAGTGCATGATGTCTTTTATGTTTAATTTTCTGGATGTTGAATATTATCTATTTCTTATATATGAATAATATTTATATTAAGAAATTAATCACCATACCTGTACCCTAAAATTTTAAATTGACATTTCATGTTCCCGTACCTGTCTCCGAAGTTATATGCTAGTCTTATTTATAACATGAGTTTTAGATTTCAATTGAATAAGACGTGAGGTTATAATAGTGTAGACCGGGCTATATTTGGAGAAAGTAGTGTTGACATTGTTTGTAGCTAGTCCATGTCCAAATTTCTTGAACAGCATATATCAGCAACAAAAGCTAACTCTTCTAGATCTTATATCATCAAACTTTGTTTACGATTTCGTTCACACATACAACATCTAATGAAGATTTGAACCCTGAGATGTTTTGCACTCGAAAATACTTCATTTCCTTGTTTTCATGAATCCATATTTTAGATCTTGAAAATTACGAATCTAAAGAAACAGCTAATCTAATTTTTGTTTTTTTTAATCTAAACAATCAGGGTATGGCATTTTTTAACCCAAATTAAAATAAAAGGTCCAAAAGTGGACACACTGAGAACCTGCTCCAGAAGTGCACGTACATGATGCAATATGTAAATGCGTTATATGGACATGCATCGCTTGTTTTGAACATAATTTCATTCCCAATCAGCGCATAATATTAATGTGTTTTGCTTTTGCATATACGCCATTGTTCATATTTGCTTTACATGGTTGCGTTTTCTATACCTTCACTTCATAAGAAGATATTGCTTCTTTCAATCTCCATAAATAGATCCAACTAAGCTAACTTCTATTTAGTCGCCATATATGTAATTATTTTAATTCATTGTCTGTTGTTCCAATATGTCCAATCCCTTATATTTGACAATCCATTACTAAGAAAACCTAGACCATCAAATAAAATTCACGAGAAAGTGGCTCTCTAATCACTCAGTAGGGATGGAATCTGATGCTGGCAGTCATGCAACCGAAATCTTTGTTGATATACCCATACCCATGGATATAATATATGGATGAATGTGGTAATGTAGGTATTTGTATGAGAGAGAGCAAGTGAAGGGATCTCATTTTGAATGGGCAAGCAATTGCTAGGAGCTGTGCTGCTAAATTGGGGGATCCGATATGCACAGATATTGTGCAATATATATGAAAAAAATAAAGTAGAAACGTATATAATACATGCGTGAGTAAAGGTGGTAATGAGGGTCTTTTTAAAAATATATATATTTTGCGCAATGCTATTATGTTCATCTGAACTTCATTTTGTGCTATTTAGGCCCTTTTCTCGAACAATTTCGATGCTCACTGTCTATTAATCTGCTTTACGTTGAGAATTTTGGTGACATTGAGCTTTTAAGGGGGTGAAATATTACAGTTTCATGCAATATTTTAACTTGTTTAAATGTAGGTTCTTTGTGTTCCTTTGTGAAAATATTTATGAAAAGTCAGGGTCCAAATTGTTATATGCCCAGGATACATAAATGAATAATAGATCTTAGTATGCAGTCAAAAGCTAGACTCCATAATAATCGAAATCTGTTGATCTATATCTAGTTCTATATTGCAGTACAATTTAAAATTTTGTAATGAATTGATCTGATCTTACTGTGAATTAATTGGAATGCACCCAACAGAATCGAATGGTGGGGACCAAGAATTTGAGTTCATAGACTACTTTACCTCTTCTATATCTCTTCATCAAGTTCTAAAACCATGCCAACTCTGTAGATGGTATTGTGCCTATAAATTATCAGCTCCAAACAGAGATTTAATTTTTGGCGATTTACTTGCCTCATTTTGTAGAGCTTGATATAGGTAACTGATATTCTATAGCATGGTCTACCTATACTATGCTCACAACGGCAATGGCTATGGTTTGTACTGTACTAATCTTTAGTTCAATCCTTTGGTTTAACTGAATAACATCGTTTTAAAGATACTATTTTCGCACTTAAATTAAGAGTCTTGGAGATGTATCACTGATTTTTTTTTAATTTTTCAGAGCAACATGCTTTCTCAAACAGTAGCAGGATCTATGACGACAGCTCAAAATGCGGTTTTACAAGAGCCCTTGGCTGCTCCAACCAAGGAGCTGGATGATTCTCAATTTATACGTCAAACTCCGACTGTCGAAACTGTGAACATGAATGTGCAAGAAGAGCATGTTGTGGAAGACTTTGTAGTAGATACTGACAGGGTTACACATAATGATGTCCCAGTTGAAAAAATAGGCAAAGATCGAGTGAGCTCTTCTACGGGGAATAGAGATTTCGGGTTATGGCGGGGCCATGAGGTTAACAATGAGTTTGTATGCCTACTCGATTGCATAATGGACAAGTACCCGGAAACATTTGAGCACTTCACCACAAAAAACAAAAAGTTATGTACAAGGAATCTAAATATGTTGTGCACTTCATCGAATGACTTCAGCAAATTATCTGTGAATGAGGTTGATTCTGAGATAATTGTCGAGTACAGGGATTCATTTGCTTACTTGCAGAATCGGGGATTTAATGTTAGTTGGGCTGTGAACCGCTTGAACTACATAGAACATCTCCGATTTTCAAAGGCCCTGATTCCTGAGCTTCATGAAATTGACTGTCGTATTGACGAGGACAAAAGTAAACTACAAGAGCTGCAGGCTCATGTGGATGATGTCAAAATTAAACTACAAGATCTGGAGCCAAAACTAGACTGCAAGATCTGCAGACTCTTCGCGTGGAGAAGTTGGCAGAAATCGAGAAAGCTTTTGGTACTATGGGTGCTAACCTTGCTGTTGGTTCCATCGGAGATGATCTACTGTCTAGTCCTTAATTTTCATGGATTGGTTGGGCGTTTGAGATTTGTTTGGATGTTTAGTAATTTGTCTATTGTCTTTTGCATCAAACTGTTATTGGTTCAAATTATTGTCATAGAAGTGTTTGATTGCTGGATTTTTTTTTACGTGAAGAGTTTCTAGCATAATTTATCATGGCATTTCCTATATTCGATCTCATTCCAAAAGCCTTCGGGAAGTTGGCATTTCACTAGAAGCATGTTATGTCTGTACAAGTAGTGACAGATTGGCAATTGGATATTGTTATTTTGAAACCATTTTAGCAGGTTCTAATATTAAAAGAAAATAAGTTGGATTAATAAAGATCGTTAAAATATTAAATTAATAGAATGGTCAATTTATAAAATTGAATGATCACAATTTCTACCAGTGTTGAATCATATTATAATCATAATTTTTTTTGATTTTTCTAATGTGTGCTCAAGGATATATAATAAGAGTTTAGTTGGAGGCATTTTTTGATTCAATTATTTTCATTAATAATAATGCATTAATTAAAATTAACCAACTCATTAAAAGAAATTGTTATAATTTATCCTTGGATACACACTAGAAAAATTCTAAATTTTTACGTGACCAAACTAAATAACGTTTAATTTGTTTTCAACTCTTGTTTAACTCTTGTTTAATTCTTTTTTTTTTTTAAATAAATTTTCGTTCAATTCAATTATTTTTATGCTAAACACATTTCAAACCCTAGAACAGAACACAATTTCAAGAACTTGAAGAAGAACAGAACAAAAAATCTCAAAGCCAAGTCAATAATCAATCGGTGATTTTACAAAATGGATTCTCCAATTGGCAAGAAAGTGATTATGAATGACAATGAGAGTGAAACTGACAGAATCAGCAGCTTATCAGATGAAGTCATTCATCAAATTCTCTCATTTCTTGATACTGGATTAGCTGTTCAAACCAGCGTTCTCTCCAAACGATGGAAGCTTATTTGGAAAACTCTCCCTTTTCTCTATTTTAACGAGTATTATTTAAGTGTTTTCGAGAAGCTTGTTCTTAGTGTTTTCTCTCTTCGAGATCATGATTGCAACATTATTAAAATGAAGCTTCATACTTTATATGGTCTATCGGGGTTGGATGAAACTGGTTTAGAAGATTGCGTTAAGTACGCATTTTCGCATAACCTTGAAGAACTAAATGTGCGTTTAGATGACTGTGAGTTATCGATTTTCAGCTCGAAAACGTTGAAAAAGCTCAAATTGGTAATTAATTTTGAGTTTGGTTCACTTGAATATTCTAAATGTTGGGATTTACCGGCTTTAACGAGTTTATGGTTGGAACACTTATTACTTGAGAAATGTCCCAATAAGGTACCGGAATCGTTTCTTACATGCTTGCCTTCTTTAACGTATTTGTGTCTTGATCGTATCAGTTTACCGAGTTCTTTTGCATTGCCTGCTTTGAAAACTCTACATTTGGTGAGTTGTGAATTGCCTGAAACAATTTGGGATTTGCCGGGATTAGTAAGTTTAGTTTTGGCTGATGTAGATGTGCCGGAGGATATAAGTAATTACCTTTGTGTACTTGTCAATTTAAGGTATCTGAGACTGTTTTTCTGCTTCGAGCATGTAAGGGATTTTTTAATACCTTGTCCCCAATTATTGTACTTGGAACTCAGGTCTTCGTTGATTGAGTATAGTACTCTTCTTACTCCGAACATTTTGATTTTTGCACCCAAATTATGTAATCTCGTTGTTCTTGGTATTTTTACAATCACGTGTGGAGCTTCTAAGTTGGAGAACGTAACTATAAAATTATGTGGTTCTTTTGGAGACAAGACTACAATTACATGGGAGATGTTGCAGCAATATTCTCGCCGGATTATGTTCATGTTATCAGGACTGGGTAGTGCAAGGACTCTTACACTTGACGAGGACACCGTTGAGGTAACTTCATACACATTTAATTATTTTATAATTATATTAATGTTTAATTTCCAAATGCATTGCAAGTTTAATCATTCATTGGTAACTCATCATCCGGTCGGCCATCATACATTGTATTCCATTTAGGCTTGTCTCAGTTGAATAGGGCCAGTGCTGAATGTGAAAATTGGACCTTCGATTTTTTATTTTTTTGAAAATTTACACACTTAAACTAAAAATAGGCATGTATATATAGTGCTAAATAACATTAAAGATCAATTAAATTAAATTTGTAAATATAAGATTAATGAAATTCTCGCAGCCAGGAGGTGTTAAACTACTTCATGCTATTTGCAGTGCTAAGTCTTAATAACAGAGATCATATATTACCCTATCATGCTTATTTTTACTATATCTATATAGTATTATGGGCCCAAGTATTTGGGGCCCTTCCAAAATTTTGAGGCCTGTGTTGTTGAGCTGCTTGCACCTTCTAATCAACGGCACTATATTCCCATCGACCACTACGACTGAAATGACGCGAAAAATCCAATCCAGACCCCGAGTTGCTTCCACAATCTTGGTTTGGTATAATTGTTTTAAGCTTTCAATTTAGTATTCCAAAGTTAATTTTCAACTATAAGTCATATGGACTAACAAGGTGCCGCTTCTTGCCTATTTGAACATTTTTTGATGGAAGCTTCTTAAATCTTAATATGTAAGAAATGTAATCTTGTTTTATGCAAAATTTTAGATTCTACAAAGGAGATCCTTCAACATATCACCTGCTATATTTTTATAATTTGTTTTTGAATTTTAGATCTAAACTTCACTTTATTTAAAGATGTGTTATATTTTTTTATAATTTTCCTCTTTTATTTCCTAGGTACTTTCTTCTGTTTCTAGCCTTCTTGAGCGTTCATCCTCTCCTTTCTACAACTTGATGTATGTGAAGCTACCACATAAATATATAAAATCAGGTTCAGGTCTATCTGGTACTACCAAAAGTTACTTGCTTGGCGCCTCTCCGGGAGCCACCATTGTCACATCCTTCCCGCAGGTATTTATAAAAAATTTTACTCTCTGTATGAACTTTCATGAATTTCAATTAGATGTACAATTAGATGTCATTATTAATCATTCCAGATTTGTAAGATGGTACTAGTAGAGACATTGACAGTGCATAGTGTGGTTTTCCTTACATATGTTCCTTGATTATTAGTATGATGTTAGCCAGTCTCGTACATGTCTCAGGTATAAGGCTAAGTGCATTGGTTTTTAATATTTGTAATTTCAGCATTCCCTTAATTTTTTTAATCATCACTTATGTTATTAAATTTTTCGTACTTCAGTTCTAAAATTCTTGCAATAAACCTCTACTATTTGTTTGTTCTGCAAAATCTTCTGGATTGTTTTGGTTGAAGAAAAAGTTGTACTTAGTTTTTGTGGTATATTAATAAAGTTAATTCCATTTCGCATCCCTTTGGTTTCGGCCAACTGCAATTTTTACCCATACTTTACATAATTGCACTATAGATATTATGTAGCTAATTTTATTCAAATATATCCTTTCACATCGAGTTTAAGACTGATTATGCTTAAAATTATGTACAAAATGTCCATTAATTGTCTTCATTTTATAGTGTCACTAAGGAGCAGGTTCATTAAAAAAGGTCAAGTGCTCCTTCCACAATTTTAAAACTTGGTATAGGTAACTAATGTTATTTACAGGTGATCTACTTGGTTAAGCACAAAGGTCGAAGGATGTATTATTCACATACCTGACCTCCAGTCCGAGCTTCCATTTAGAAACTAAATTGTTATTTGGAAATAAGCGTTGTTATAAAATGTTGATTAGGTTTATGTCACGAGTTTCTGATTTTTTTTCCAGGATAATGTGATTCCTCGAATCGCGCCTGTTTCGCGGACAGTTCAAGATGTTTTGCAGGAAGAGCCCTGGGCAAGTCCAACCATGGAGCTAAATGATTCTCAAGGTATACACAGAAAAGTTCTCTCCGATTCCTTGACGAAGAAGGTGAAAGAAGAGCACGGCGTAGAGAATTCTGGATTATTTGATAGAAAAGTTGGACAAGTTGGTACTCTTCTGCAAGGATTTGGTGGGGTGGTGCCTAATAGTTTAGACAATGATCAGGCAAGCTCTTCTAGAGGGAATAATGATTTTGGATTGTGGCAGGGCCATGAAGTTAAGTCGGAGTTTGTAGGCCTGCTTGAGCTCATTATGGAGAAATACCCAGAAACCTTTGAGCACTTTACCACCAAAAGCAAGAATTTCTGTTCAATGAAGCTTATTATCTTGTGCACCTCAATAAATGCCTTTATTACAACTGCTATGACTGAAATAGATTCTGAGATGATTACTGAGTATAGGACACTATTTTCCTACTTGCAAAGCTCATTCAATGTACAATGGCTTGTGAACCATTTAAGCTATATTGAGCAGCTCCGGTTTTCACACCATGAGCTTCCTGAGGTAGAATCTTGCTTTGACGATGCCACAAGTAAATCGAAAAAGATGGCAAAGATTGAGGAAGCGTTTGGAACTATAGGTACTAACCTTGCTGTAAGTGATGCCTTCACTGAAGATGATCTTTTGCCTGATCCTTAATTCACTAGCACTTTAAGGTATCATACTTCCTTACTTTGTTATGGATGATTGGTTATGCTGGAAACTAATTACTCTGTGGGTTAGGAACTCACATCTTTGTTTCCTTACCCATTTGCAAATGCAGGCATAGTCTATGATGTTGCTTGGGATGTCCTGATAGCACTAGTGGGTGCAGCATATAGATGAAGTTGTTTAAGGCTGCTAGCTTTTGGTATCAGAAATTTAAGACACAAACTTTGAACATTTGATGTAATCGTACACAAACATGTCCCAAGTTCATGAATGTAATCGTGGACAGACGTGTCCAAATTTAGGGAATTGTCTCAACTGTACTCCCCTGTGCTCCATGGTAGACAGAAATTATAAGTTTAAGAAGTTGTCTTAACTGTATTTTTTTTTCTTTCAAATTAACAGTACTCTTTTTTGCTACCTCTCTGGTCTCTATTATCAGAATGTATTTCTTATTAAAGTATATTTTGGCTAAATTCTTAGGTCTCTTTTGTTGATATTCAGGATATTTGTTTGGTTTGAGAAAAATGTATTCCCAATAATTAGTGTTAGTTTTAAGGAAATGATATTTTTTTTGGGAAAATTCTTAATAAAATGTTAATTTTTTAACGAAAAATAATAAATCCCCACGTAAATAGTATATCTGAAATGTTGCTCGGTAGACTAACCCACAAGAAAAACACAGTCTTCAAATTTAAACTTGAGAAATTAGATTAATATCTTGGCTAATCATAATGAAAAGTTGAATTTATTCACATTCCTGGTCGTGTTCATTTTTGAGTTATTTCTTCACATGTATATTTCCCATTCTATGCATAGTAGATAAATATTTTGGAAGTAGATATTTTATCTTAAAATTTGTATAATTTTTTTCTTTGGTAAACCATTGTATAACTAGCACGATAGCCCGTGCTTTGCACGGGCCATATAATAATTCATAAATTTTCTCGTATTAGTCTACTTTACATATTTCTATCTATTTCAGATGTTATACTTTCAAAATATCTGAACCGTGAAAGTTATATTTTTAGTTATTGTTATGCCCAAATCTTGGCATAAGCCCTAAGCAGGCCTAATGGGCTTGAATAGAGATCCACAACTCATAATGGGCCTAGAGATGAAGACTGGGTCACTAAAACCCACCACCAGGAGTCAGTCCAATATACTATCAAGCACAATGTGGAAGTTTGCGACCCCAAGCTGCGGGTCGAGTTCGCCAGCAAAGTCTCTAGTACGGGATAACATCTATCATGCACGTCTCTCTACAAGGTCCAGCGTGGCCTAGAGGTCCAGCGTGGCCTAGAGGTCCAGCGAGGCCTAGAATACTCTCTCTGCAAGGTCCACCGTGGCCTAGAGGTCCAGCGAGGCCTAGAATACAGTCTACAAGGTCCAGCGAGGCCTAGAGCATATTTATTATGAAGCCTTACGGCCAGGCCCAACGAGGTCGCGTGAGTATAATTATCTCCGTACAGTGTGGACCATCTCGCATGACTAGCCCAGCGAGGCCATGCAGCTTTTCCATTCGCCTCGTCAGCGAGGCCAGTTGATTTAAGCATCATGCTAGCCATAGGCAACCTTTAATGGGCCATGGGTCATGAGCAGAATAAATGGGTAAAATATATCAACCCAAGAAGACGTCTAGTGGATTTGGGCCAAGTCGAGCCCATAGAAACCCTAGCCGTTCTAGGTAACTTCTTCTCTAAGAACTACGTATGGCTTGATCCCTATAAAAAGGGTACGTAGGCATCTTGTTATGGATGATTGACAGTTGGCAGCAACAAAGAATAAACAGTTTTTTCTGACATTCAACGAATCAACAAACAAGATCAGCCACAAAAAATTACCAATCTCCTTCCGTATTCTTCGTGTTCTTAGCAAAATATCCATATTTTGCTCCGTGATTCCAGCAACCTCCAAAATATTGTTATACAATATTCTCCCTATAAAATTTGGCGCTAGAAGGAGGGGAAGTCATCATATTGGGAGAAGGATGACTAAATCGAATAAGAAGAACGGAGGGAACAACAACGGGGAGACCCCGGGTCTCACAAGATACCCAGGAGCGAGGCGAAGATAGGGGCCGAGGTTCGGAATGACCCCCATATCTTCGTAGAGAGCGTGAGTGGTCTTATCATCGCGAAGACAGACCCCCTCTCTTCGTAGAGAGCGCGAGCGGTCCCATTACCGCGATGAACGACCCCCCTCTCCACGTCGAGATTGTGAGCGGTCCCATAAGTACGAACCCAAACCCCGGAATCTCAAAAAAAGAAGATCGCAAGGAGGATCAAAAGGAGTCAAGCGCTCCCAAAAAGACTCAATCCCATCATGGTAGCACTGGAGAGGGACAGGAAAAAATGTTGAGGATAAGAAGATCAAGATTGGGAACTTTAACCTCGAGGAGCTGAAGAAGGCCTTTAATAAGATACTACTAGGACAAAGGAGGGATCTCAGTGTGAGGCTGCCTCATCTGCGGGAAGGTCAGTAAGTGTCTTTGATCGCATTGGAAAGAAGTTAATTGAGAATGATCTCCACTTCAAGCTCGAGAAGCTCACTGTTGACAAGAAGGATTAACGACCCCATGGTAGAGGCTAAGGCAAGGGTCAAGGTTCTAAGAGACCCCCTTCTCCTCATGGAGATAGTGAGCGGTCCCATTGTCGTCACGACGGACCCCCTTCTCTTCGTCGAGATTGTGAGCGGTCCCATTGTCGTCACGACGGACCCCCATCTCCTCGTCGAGATCGTGAGACCCCCTATATGATGTAGCTAACGAGATTCCCTCTTTTGTGACCACTGAGTCCCCTATATGATGTGGCTATCGAGATCAAATAGATTCCTCTTTGTGAGATTCCCCTTCGAGGGATGCCTCTACATGAGATGATTCTTGGTGGAATACCTCTACGTCGAGGAGAGGGGGGACGCCCCCGATCCTTGGGGAGAGGGGGGACGCCCCTGATCCTTGGCGGCAATGAGGAGGTCCTCAACTACCTCAGTACACCAGGAAGATCATCTATCAAACAAGCCCCTTGCTTGGTATGGACTTCACAAATATCAGCGTACATTGCCCCAATTTGAAGGAGAACTCATAGTGGGGTCACATTAAATTCTCTTCATTACAAATGGTGTCAACTGCAAATAATACAAGAAGGTTGCTGAAACATGTTGATTCCTCATCACATCTATAATTATAATAAGGACTCGGGGGGCAGTGGCATTACATAAACACCACTCCTAGCAGGACATTTGAAAATTTGCGAGACAAGGCCAGCACCTAGCGTTGCGAGGCCGTACCTAGCGGTGCGAGGCCGTACCTAGCGACGCGAGGCTGCAAACTCGATACCTTGCGATGCGAGGCCTCTTGGCCCCATGGGCACAATCAGGATCATTTGAAGACCCCATCAGCTATTCTAAAACACTTTGGAAAAATAGATATGAAGGGGCGTTATGGAGGAATCTATACATGCTAAAATCATGCGACATGAGTCCCTTGTGCAAGCAGATACGAGGCCTATGGTACTTTGCAATATTATAAACATTAAATAAAGGAGCATCAATAAAGTAAGCCAATCCAGGTTGAAGGAGTATCCAAATAAACAAAAGAAATTAAGTCTACAAGCGCGAGGCAAATAAAGGGAGTGCCCGCATCTCCACTAAGTCTAGAAGATAAAGTTTAAAAGCAATAAAAAGGAAGTCATGAGAATCCATTTGCCGCTTCCTCATTCATCTCCATCTTGAGGTTATCAGCAAACTTCCCAGTCTCTTCGCCCAACCGGTACCAATCAAAGTCGTCAACCTTTTCAAGGAATTTTTTCATGAAGTCAACAGGTCCTTGGGCCTCGGCCTCCTCAATGATAGTGGGAAGAGCATTAACAACATCTTTAGCTTCTTTCTCTAACTCAGCGACGCAGTCTCTAAGCTCCTTGATCTGGGAGTCTGACTACTCCCTCTCAACAACATGATCCAGCTTAAGCTTCTTTCTAGTTGACTGCTCCTCGTGAAGCTCTCTCTTAAGCTTCTCAATCGTGCCTTCAAGTTCTTTCCTCCAACTATTTTTTTGCGTCCTCGGCATCAGCCTGAGCCTGTGCAAGTATGGATTTGAGATTCACAATCTCTTCGCTCATCTTACTATTGGAAGAAGCCAAGGCTCGAACCTTCTTGTGGTGACGCAATTGATGGAAGAAAAGCTCAGCTATAGCTTTAGTCTTGGAAGCATTGGACTCCTCCAGAGATTGTAGGGACCAGGAATACATATCAATCTCAAAAACATGGGCATGTGCCAATTTGCCATATGTCTGGCGGACCAGTCCAGGAGAAGGATGAAGGGGAGAGAGACTCATGTCGTCGTTGTTCTTCTTTAGTGGTGGTTCTTCATGATAACTCGTTATCTCAGTTGATTTTTTTCCTGCTAGGATGGAGGGAAGAAGATGAAAACTACAGTGCTGCATGCTTAAAACACAGTTCATAATATTAAAGTACTGGAACAATCAATTTCACAAGTACAATACAGGACTCACAAATAAATACACTGACTCACCAATTAATGCACAAAAATGAAACAAAAAAATTTAGAGTTTTTCAATTTTCAATTTATATACACCCAAAAACAAGAATTAACAAGAATTACAAGTAATACAAACTAAAAACAAGAAACTGGAAACATATATATTCACCCAAAAACAAGAAACAGAGAGAAAAATCAAAACAAGAAAGAAAAACAAGAACTTGCCGAGACCCAAAACAAGAAAAGTAAGAAAAAGATACATGCAAAAAGAAAACAAGTAATTAACACAAAAAACTTACTAATTGAAGATGACCCAAGCAACAAGAGCAACAAATCTGCAAAAAAAAATTGTTCAATTAAAAAAAATCGAGCTTAATTCGAACTATTAATCGGAAAATGACTTACGATTCGAGCTTCTTCTTCTCTTAAATTCGAGCTTCCTCTTCTCTATTTCGATTTAGAGATTGACAGAGAGAGGGTCGTGAGAGAGAGAGAGAGAGAGAGAGATAGAGAGAGATGAGTGAGAGAGAGATGAGTGTGTGTGTGTGTGTGAGAGACAGAGAGATGAGTGAGAGAGATGAGTGAGAGAGAGAGAGACGTGTGAGAGAGAGAGAGAGAGAGAGATGAATGAGAGCTGTGTAGAGAGAAATTAGGGGAAAGTATGGCTAAGGCGGGATACTAAATTAGGGTAATGTTACTTAGGCGGGATTATAAAATTTTCTAAGGCAAATGTTTTATGAGAAAATGGGGGGAAAATGACTCAGCACGTTTTTTTCTATTCCGAGAAAAAAGGTTTAGACATCGTTTATTTAAGCAACCGATGTCCAGAAATCTGTTTAACATCGCTTTTTAAATAACTGATGTTAAAAACGCTTTTAACATCGGTGGCTTTTCAAAGCGTTGTTAAAGGCCCGATGTCTAATCCATATTTTCTTGTAGTGGATTGTCGAAGAGGCATTGTGAGAGTGGTCTTCTTAGGAGGAGGCATGACAACATCAGACTTGGTAGCTGAACCCCCAAGAAGGGAGGAATGGTGAGTCAGATCGCCAGAAGGGTTAAGAGAGGTACTCGCAGCTTTGTCCTTCTTCATGAAAGGGATCGCGGAATATTTCTTGGAAGCCATGCCTGTAAGTATACAGAAGAAAATACCTCAATAATAAGCAAAATGAGAAGCAAGGCATGCAGTAACAAATTGATTCAATGCAATTGGTATGTGATGCAGCAAGTCAGTACAAGCTACAATGCAATGCATATGGAGTACAGGTCATGGCCTCATATTACATTTATCAACGACACCTATATGGTCTACTCCCTTGGGAGGAGTGATGATATTCTTTTTCGTGGTCGTTCTCGCCCTTTGCCTTAGGAACCCACACCGAACTAAATTCTCTTCGGTAAGCAAGAGCTGAAGGTTTCTCTTCTCGGCAGGAAGTTTAAGAATGTTGTCTGCTCTCTACCTGTGTTCGCCTTCAAGCATGGGACGTCGTGGTGTATATGTAATGAAGAAAATAAATGTAAATATGGTTGGTGCCACAACTGAAAGGCATACGACTCAGCCTATTTGTAGTTCATATGAACTGTAACAGGAATCTCAAGAAGTATTATCTGTCAGAAGAAAGAAGAAAAGTCAATCTATAGTTTTGATGTCATACACTGGAAGACGATTCAGTTATCTGATCAAGCCCCAGTATAGCATTGAAGTGAATGGATTCATTTGAACAGTGACATAGATTTTTCGAGTGATAGTTTGAAGGTCAGTTACAGTACAAGAGAATTGAGAGAAGAAACAAACCACAATCTAAAGTCAAAAGTGAAGAAGCATCGTTGAAGTTAGTCGTTCATGAACCAGACAGTACATCGAACGTTAACAAAAATCAGTTGTAATTCTTTACTACCTTTAGTGGTTTGTAAGAATTAAATTAATTATTTATTGATTTAATTAAATTCATTTGTAATTGATATAAATCATTTAGTTGATTTAATTAAATGAATTAATTCTGGAAGAATTAATTAATTTATTTAAATTAATTATTGTATCAATTAAAAATGAATTAGTTAATCATTAATTAATTAAATGGATCAATATGACTTCAAGAAAGAAAAATGGATTATGTCTTGGAGAAGGAAAATTCGGTATGACTTAATTTTAAGTCATACCGACAGGAGCTTTTCAGGATTAAGTCTTACCGACCTGGATTAAGTCTTACCGACCTCTGCCAGCTGTTGTAAGTCTTACCGAATTTCCGTTAAGTCATACCGACATATTTTATGTCTTAATGGAGGTTTGTGTAAGTCTTAATGAAGGAAAATCAAGTCTTGGTAGCAGTTTAAGTCATGCTGGAGCAGTTAAATATTCTACAGAAAGCCAGCAAGACCTGTTACTAATATAAAAGAACAGAACACAGCAGATTATGTCATAACGGAGAAAAACACAGCAGAAACATTATATCCAGAACAGAATTCTCTCTCTCAAGAACACCAAGAACACCAAAGCTTAAACAATTCCCAGAAATTCAAGTTCTTCATCTTTGTTATATTCTATCCGCTAGAACTTGTTTATTTGTGATTCTTGTACTACTAGCGAATTAAGTTTCCTAGTTCTTATCTTGATTATTATTAACTAAATTAGAAAAGTTCATGTCGAATTTTCTAATTAGTTATTAACATCTTGATAAGTTGTTATACTGATTTTGTAACACCACATCAAGTTAATATACAATTATATTCAACTTAAAAAATTGTGTTAAATAATTCCGCACATAAATTTGTCTTTATCAAATTTAATTTAAAGGACAAATTTCGATAAAAAGGTAAAGATTGTATTCAACCCCCCCTTCTACAATCTTATCGGACCTAACAATTGGTATCAGAGCCGATTGATTGATACACAAATCAAAGATCCCATTTTACTCGATTAAAAATCATCCCCAAATTTTTTAACTCTCTTAAAAAATTCATCATGTCTTCTAAAGTTGGAACTGTGAAAATTCCCATATATGACAAAAACAGTTATGATATGTGGAAGAACAAAATGTTAATGTTCCTCGAGGTTGCAAATCCTAAATACATGAAAGTCTTATCAGAAGGACCAATAATACCTTTTGGATTAATTCCTGAAGTTGTTACTGATGGAAAAGTTATTTCCCCTGCAAGGTATGTACACAAAGATTCTTCTGAATACACTCTTGTTGAAAGAGAGGAAGCTGGACTTGACATTAATTTAAGACTGATCTTAATAGACTCTCTAGACTCTGTAATGTACAGTCATGTGATTAACTGCAAAACTGCAAAGCAAATGTGGGAAACCATTGAAACTGTGAACGAAGGAACAGAGGAAGTTAGGGAGAATCGTCTAGAAATTCTGACATCTGAGTATGAACACTTTCGATCAGCATACAATGAAAGTATTCAAGATGTGTTTGAAAGATATAACAAACTTGTCAACAATTTACAGATGCATGGCAAGTACTATACTCAGAAAGAGATCAACAGAAAATTTCAACTGTCAATGCCTGTTCATCTAGAACATAGAATTACAGCTATCAAAGAGTCGAGGAATCTAAGTGAAATTACTGTAGAAAGACTCTTTGGTGTTTTAAAAACCTATGAACTGGAACAATCTCAACAAAAGGAAATTTATGGAAAAGGAAGAGTTGCTAATACTTCTACAGCTCTTATTGTTGAGAACAAACAGGAAGTGGAAGATAAGGTTATTCAACCTTGTAATGTTGACAGTAGTAAGCTTGAAGTTGAAGTTGGTCAAACGAATGCTAGTCCAGATGAAGGAGACTTCTATTCATTAGAAGAGCTAGATCAGTTGGAAGATGAGTCCATGGCTTTGTTGGTAAGGAAATTCAGCAACTTCAGATTCAGGAAGAATCCCAAGTTCAGGTACAAATCTAACTATAACAGGTTCCAGAGAGGAGGTTCTTCATCCTCAAGTAACAGAGGAGGTTACAAAACTGGAACAGTTGAAAGAAGTAAAATTAGATGCTACAACTGTAATGAACTTGGACATTTCGCTACTGAATGTCAGAAGCCAAAACAAAACCAAAGAAAAGACTTTGGATCTGAGAAGAAGAAGATAGGTAAAGCCTATGTGGCTGCTGGAAAAAGTTGGGATGATACAGACTCTGAAGATGAAGAGTATGGCAATCTTGCCCTGATGGCAAAATCTGATAACTCCAGTGGTACTTCATCTGAGGTATCATGTACTGAAAGTCAATATATCTATCAACTTAGTGATACACTAGGTAATGCTAATAGAGAGATTGAAAGGCTAAATTTGTTAAATACAGATCTTAGTAATCAATTATCAGAATTACACGATGTACAAAATTGCCATGATAAACAAAAATCATAAATAAGAATTCTAAAAGAACTTGAGAGGTCTCCAGCGTTGATAGTGGTTCAACAACGTGAAACAATAGCTGAGCTAGAAATAAGGGTTAGTGCTACTTCTAATTCATGTAAAGTGGCTAAAGAGTTGTTTAACCAACAAGCTATTAATCAAACCGTAGGAATTGGGTTTGATTATAATGAAGCTATTGGTCGAAAAAGCATTATTACCCCTAATCGTGTCAGTGCTGTAGATAGGGGTATACCATTAGTGCTTAAGGGTGTTAGTAACCCACTCTTTAAGACATCCATAGCAGAACCTTTGGATACTACATCTTTAATCATTAAGGAAGAGATGCGCATTGAGGATTTAGCTAATGGCGTAGTCTTAGAAAGTAATCAAGTTGTTAAAAATGATGAAGATAGAAAGACTGTGTTTAAGAAAACAGAAAGAGTTGGTGAGTCTACTACTTCCTTGAAAACTAGTAGTAGAAGTAACAACATGAATAAATGCAACAACATATCTACCATGCATGCTATTCCTGTTATTGATACTGCTCATAAAAAGTGTGATGCTGTTAATTGCATGTCTTGTGCTTTTAATATAATGTCTGCTTACTTTAACGGTAATCATGCATGTGTTAATAAGAATGTTCCTAGACAGCATATGAGCAGAAATAAACATGTTAGATCCAGGACTGAAAAATCACCTAATTCTAAGATTAGGACTCCAAGTCCTTCTCAGGATATGGTAAAGACATGGTTACCCAAGCTGAAACCAAAACAAGTTAAAGCTGTTTACAGGGTTAAATGTCCAGTACCTGAAGAAAATGTTGTTAAAATAAAAAGTGTTGCTTTACCTGATAAAGGTCAATTCTTTAAGTACTCCGGACCCAATCAAATTTGGGTTCCGAAGAAAGTCTAACCAATTTGTCATTGCAGGGTTTGAAACAGGTTGAACGAGTCATGTGGATTCTGGACAGTGGATGTTCAAGGCATATGACCGGAGATAGAGCCCTGCTGACAAATGTGGTGGAGAAGGCCGGCCCAGTCGTTACCTTTGGAGATAACAGCAAAGGTAAAACTGATGGATATGGCAGATTAGAAGCTGGAAATGTTATCGTTGAAGATGTCTCTTTTGTGAACGGCCTTGAGCACAATTTGCTGAGTATTAGTCAATTCTGTGACAAAGGTTATGAAGTTCATTTCAACAAGAAGAATTGTCTAATATCACACAAGAGAAATGAAAGGCCACAGTTGACTGGAGTAAGAAAAGGAAACTTGTACATAGCCAATATGAACTCTGGAAGCACAGAAGAAATTAGATGTTTTTATTCAAAGGCATCCACTGATGAAAGTTGGTTATGGCACAAGAAACTTTCTCACCTAAACTTCAAAACAATGAATTCTCTAGTGAAAAGAGAGTTGGTGAGAGGTTTACCTTCGATTGAATTTACACAGGAAGGTCTATGTGATGCTTGTCAAAAATGGAAGTTAAAAAGGGCAACTCATAGGAGCACTAACATATCATCAATAACTGAACCATTACAACTTCTCCATATGGATTTGTTTGGTCCAGTTAGTGTGATGTCTATGTCAAGAAAAAGATATGCTCTAGTGATTGTTGATGATTTCTCAAAATTCACATGGGTACTATTTCTGAACTCAAAAGATGAAACTCCACAACTGGTAGTTGATCACATTAAGTTAATTGAGCTGGATTCTAATCGTCCAGTTAGAGCTATAAGGTCAGACAACGGAACTGAGTTCAAGAATGCAGTTCTGAATGACTTTTGCACTGAAAAGGGTATAACTAGACAGTACTCGGCTCCCAGAACTCCTCAACAAAATGGGGTAGTTGAAAGAAAGAATAGAACCTTGATTGAAGCTGCAGGTACAATGCTAAGTGAATCAAGGCTTCCATTGAGCTTTTGGGCTGAAGCTGTCAACACTGCATGCTATACCCAGAATCGAACACTTATCAATAAAGACTTAATGAAGACACCATACGAAGCTCTACATGACAAGAAACCAACTCTCAAGTACTTCCATGTATTTGGGACAAAATGCTTTGTGCTGAAAGAAGGAGATGATCAAGGTGGTAAATTTGAAGAAAAAGCACATGAAGCAATATTTATTGGTTATACTAGAAGAGCCTACAAGGTGTATCTTATTGATCAACAGAAAACCTTGGAAAGTGTCAATGTTACATTTGATGACATAAAACTCCTAAATATCCAAAATGAAGATCCATCTGAAAAGCTTAAGTTTGATGATATGTCAGACTCAGATTCAGATGATGACAATCAACCTGACGTTGTTGCTGATAATAATAATCCAAATGTTGGTGGTAATGATCAAGGTGATGCTGGTGAAAACAATGATAACTTTCAAGACACCACTGATACTCTTGAACCATCAACAAGTCAAACTGGCAACAACTTAGGGGGAGATAATGAAGGGCCAACAAGTCATACTCAACATCAAACTGTTTGGAATAGAGCTCATCCTTTTGAGCTGATTCTTGGTGATCCAGATGTTGGTGTGAAAACAAGAAGAGCATATCAGAATCAATGTAACTATTCTGGGTTCCTGTCTGTCATGGAACCTAAGAAAGTAGAAGAAGCTCTATCTGATCCTGATTGGGTGATTGCTATGCAAGATGAACTCAATCAATTTAAGCAACTAGAAGTATGGAAGCTGGTACCCAGACCTAAAGATAGAAAAGTGGTGGACACAAGATGGGTATTCAGAAACAAACTAGATGAAGATGGCACTGTGATAAGAAACTGTTGGGACAATCAGATCTTGGCACTGTGATTTATGATACAATAAATTAACGAGTACGAATAGAAAAATCACCTTGTTAACGGTTGATTCCACGCTCTTCTATTGTATTCCCA
This sequence comes from Saposhnikovia divaricata, assembly GCA_036435485.1. Taxonomy (NCBI): domain Eukaryota; kingdom Viridiplantae; phylum Streptophyta; class Magnoliopsida; order Apiales; family Apiaceae; genus Saposhnikovia; species Saposhnikovia divaricata. Next base: position 86,556,691 of record CM071594.1, read on the forward strand.
AATTCCCTTGAGCGAAGTGTGGCCTTCGTCTTCTCAAGTTAACCTCTCTTCTTGCTCCTGGGTGGCTACTAAATTTTTTCGACCAGCCCCCAGCAAGAAGAGAATAGGAATATATATAGGCTACAATAGGGATCATGGACAATTAGGTTGGGCCTTCTAATTACATTTTGAGCCTAGCCCAATGTAATTAAATATTAATTCAATCCACTAAAGAATTAATATTTGCACTACCTTTCCTAATACCGTAATTTAATTAATTAATTCGGTTCCATTATTATTTGCTTATTAAATTCCCCATGTTTAAAATATCGCATGTCCACTAATTAAATAAATTACTGATAATTCATTTAATTAATATCTTTTATCCTTGATTATCCACTCAACCTTTATTTAATTATGCCGGAATAAATCCACCTGCAGGGTTTTACATAATTAAATCTTTTTGAGCTTTCAAGGGGACATCATTAACCCGAATATTATCAGGACATGGATTCCTTCAATAAATAATATCCCACCATATATATTATTTCATCACCCAAAATATAATGATATAATTCATAAGAATTATTTCATATATAAATCAAAGCATCTAAATAATATATACGTGTCAATTATTATTTCCGAATTAAGAACCTAAGCATTAATAATAACATAGAATCTTAGTTCACCTTCTTAATCAGTATAAGGGAACAATTCTAAATTTGATCCTGTTCATGGACAATTAGGTTGGGCCTTCTAATTACATCTTGAGCCTAGCCAATTGTAATTAAATATTAATTCAATCCACTAAAGAATTAATATTTGCACTACCTTTCCTAATACCGTAATTTAATTAATTAATTCGGTTCCATTATTATTTGCTTATTAAATTCCCCATGTTTAAAATATCGCATGTCCATTAATTAAATAAATTACTGATAATTCATTTAATTAATATCTTTTATCCTTGATTATCCACTCAACCTTTATTTAATTATGCCGGAATAAATCCACCTGCAGGGTTTCACATAATTAAATCTTTTTGAGCTTTCAAGGGGACATCATTAACCCGAATATTATCAGGACATGGATTCCTTCAATAAATAATATCCCACCATATATATTATTTCATCACCCAAAATATAATGATATAATTCATAAGAATTATTTCATATTTAAATCAAAGCATGTAAATAATATATACGTGTCAATTATTATTTCCGGATTAAGAACCTAAGCATTAATAATAACATAGAATCTTAGTTCACCTTCTTAATCAGTATAAGGGAACAATTCTAAATTTGATCCCGTTCAATATACACAAAGTATACTAGTATTATTTATTAGTCAATATAAACTAATCTAAATAATACTACAGCCATTCCAGTGGATTGTCTAACTCCACCTGTGCTGTGAACCTTATTATATTATATAAACCGTATTTAATAATCTAATATTCTGTATCCCATTTGATACTAGATTATTCACAATATATAATATTTAGACAACATGTAAACATTTAAATTATTCTCAATAAAATAGGCCAGAAATAAATGTATATACTTCAAATAAATATTTTCAGTATACACCAACAATCTCCCACTTATACTCAAAATATTCTATGAGTATATCAGTGTTTATTTAATCTACTATTACACAGAAAACTATATGTCCATCCATCTGACTCCTATCGCTTCCACATGCCTGTCAAAAACCTTTGCTGGCAAACTCTTTGTGAAAGGATCTGCCCGGTTGTCTTCTGATGATATGTGAGCCACAACTATATCTCCTCGCTTTACGATTCCTCGTATGAGATGATACTTACGTTCAATATGTTTAGCTGCTTTGTGATCTCGCGGTTCCTTCGAATTTGCCACAGCACCAGTGTTATCACAATACACTGTCAAGGTCCTAGGCAAATTAGGTACCACATCCAAGTCCAAAAGGAAGTTCCTGAACCATACAGCCTCCTTTACAGACTCAGAGGCCGCCACGTACTCGGCTTCCATGGTAGAGTCTGCAATGCATTTCCGCTTTACACTCCTCCATATAACGGCTCCACCTCCCAAAGTAAAAACATATCCCGAGTTCGATTTCCTCTTATCCCTATCTGATTGGAAATCTGAATCAGTATATCCCAAAGGAAATAGATCCGAGGCCTTGTAAATTAACATATACTCCTTAGTCCTTCTCAGGTACTTGAGTATAGTTTTTACTGCACTCCAATGTTCCTGACCTGGGTTCGACTGATATCTACTAACCATGCCTACAGCAAAGCAGATGTCAGGCCTCGTACATAACATAGCATACATTAAGCTTCCACATGCCGAAGCATAAGGAACTGCTTTCATGCTCTCTATATCCTTAGTTGTCAAAGGACACTGCTCCTTGGATAGAGCCACTCTATGCTTAAAAGGTAGAAAACCTTTCTTAGAGTTCTGCATGTTAAAACGAGCTAATACTTCATCAATGTAGGGCTCTTGAGATAAATCCAACATCCTTTTCTTGCGATCCCTTATTACTTTGATCCCAAGGATGTGTGCCGCTTCACCTAAGTCCTTCATTTCAAATTGTTTGAACAACCATGCCTTTACTGATGACAACATCTTAACATTGTTTCCAATGAGTAAAATGTCATCAACATACAGTACTAGAAAAACCACTGCATTACCCTCACTTCTCTTATACACACATGATTCGCTTGGACTTTGATCAAATCCATATGACTGGACTGCCTGATCAAAACGAATATTCCAGTCCCTAGAAGCTTGTTTTAGTCCATAAATAGACCTCTTAAGCTTACAAAAAAGATGCTCTTGGCCTTCCTTAATGAATCCTTTTGGTTGATGCATATAGATGGTTTCCTCAAGACTTCCATTAAGGAAAGCTGTCTTGACATCCATTTACCAAATCTCATAATCGAGATGAGCTGCTATAGATAAAAGAATCTGGATCGACTTAAGCATAACAACCGGCGAAAAAGTTTCCTCATAATCGATCCCTTCTTTCTGAGTATACCCTTTCGCAACAAGTCGTGCTTTCCAGGCTTTTTGTCAGATCCTCTTTTCTTCTTGTAGATCCACATACATCCAATGGGTTTTACACCTTTGGGTGGTTCCACGAGCTCCCAAACTTGATTAGAATACATAGATTCCATCCCAGATTCCATTGCCCTTTGCCAAAGATCTGCATCTTTATCTAGAATTGCTTCTTCGTATGTCCTGGGATCCTCATCATGTTCACCAGATACCAAGTCCGAGGACTCTCCCAAAAACATGAATCTATCAGGTTGTTGAACAACCCTCCTACTACGACGAAGCACCGGTGTGGTATTAGTGACAGGTTGTGCATTTTCTTGTGGTTGATCTACTTGTACTATTGGTAATTGGGGATTATCTGTCCCTCCCACTAGTTCCTCTAAAACGATACTACTCATGGGTTTGTGTTTCATTATATAGTCTTCTTCTAAGAATCTAGCATTGGTGCTAACAATGATATCTCGATCCCTAGGACTATAAAATGAATAACCTTTCGCTCCCATGGGATAGCCTACAAACAGCCTTACTTCAGTACGAAATTCTAACTTGGTCGCGTTCTTGTTCAGCACATGTGCTGGACAACCCCAAATACGAATATGTCTTAGACTTGGTTTGCTACCAGTCCACAATTCTATTGGAGTCTTGGGAACCGACTTAGAAGGTACCAAGTTTAGAAGGTAAGCCGTTGTTTCTATAGCATATCCCCAGAACGACTTGGGTAAATCTGAATAACTCATCATCGATCTAACACTCTTTAAAAGAGTCCGATTCCTTCTCTCTGCTACACCATTCTGCTGAGGTGTGCCAGGTGCAGACAATTGGGATGCAATCCCATTTTTTGATAAATATTCCCTAAATTCTCTAAGCAAGTATTCGCCACCACGATCTGATCGTAGTGACTTGATACATTTTCCAAGATGTCGCTTCTCCGCACTTGCTTTGTACTCTTTGAATTTTTCAAAGCACTCAGACTTACGGCGCAACAAATAAATGTACCCATATCTAGAATAATCGTCAATGAAAGTGACAAAATACTCATAACCTCCTCTTGCTTGGATACTCATAGGTCCACATAAATTAGTATGAACCAATTCTAACACTTCTTTAGCTATATTCCCCTTTGCTTTAAAAGGCCTATTAGTCATCTTACCTTCCAAGCAGGATTCGCAAACTGGAAATGGCTCCACTGCCAACGAGCCTAATGGCCCATCTACTACCAGTCTTTGAATCCTCCTCAAGTTAATATGACCTAATCTTAAGTGCCAAAGATATGTTTGGTTCAATTCAGAAGGTTTCTTTCTTTTATTTGAGCTAGAAAGAATGTTATTAGTTTCCTTATGTTGCAGCATTGGTTGGATAGGATTAATAATATATAAATTGTCTTGCAATGTACCAGAACATATAACTTGTTTATTCATCATAATAGAAACATTACGATCCAAACAAACATTATAACCATCTATGGCAAGTTTAGAAACCGAAATTAAATTCCTTCTAAACGAAGGTACATAAAGACAATTGTTCAAAACCAAAATCCTATCATCGCCAAAAGATAATGTAATTATTCCAACTGCAACTACTGCTACTTTCGTAGCATCTCCCATGAACACATATATCTCGCCATCTCTAAGCATTCTGGATTGCTGGAAACCCTGCATAGAGTTACAAACATGGTCAGTGGCTCCTGTATCTACACACCAAGTGCTCGTAGATATAGCCGCTATATATGTTTCTGTAACTAGAGAAAGAGACATACCAGTATTGTTTGTCTTCTTAGGAAGAGGACAATCCTGTTTCCAGTGACCTAACTACTTGCACCTGAAGCACTTGCCCTTAGGCTTTTTCACAGCACCTTGAACTCCTACTGTATTAGCAATCTTTCCAGCTTTCTGTGTCTGAGTCTTTTTCTTCTTCTTACCTTTCGGCTTAGATGAAGAAGCTTTCTCGGCCACATTCACTTGAACATTATGCTTAAAGAGTCCTCCAGCTGCCTGAAGTTCTGTCAGAAGTTCCGCGAGACTATACATCCTTTTGTTCATGGTGTAATTCAAGCGGAACTGCTCAAAACTTTTGGGCAAGCTCATAAGGATGATATCGATCTGGGTTTCCCCATCAATATCAGCACCAAGGATCTCCATCTCATTCAGATGAGACATCATTCTGAGAACATGATCCCTTACAGGTGTTCCTTCAACCATCTGAGTGTTCATTAAAGCCTTCATTGCTACTTGCCTAGCAGCCCTATTCTGTTCTCCAAAAAGTTCCTTGAGATTAAAGAGCATATCTGAAGCTGTGGCCATAGCCTGATGCTGATGCTGCAAAACACCCGACATTGCTGCCAGAATGTAACATCGCGACATCTCATCAGCCTTAATCCACCGCTTATAATACTCCTTCTCACTTTCAGGAGCATCTTCAGCAGGCTGGTCTGGCTTGGGTTCATAAGTACAAAATTTGTACTCCTCAGCAGTCAACACTATGTCCAAATTACGTTTCCATTCAATATAGTTCGGTCCAGTAAGTTTGTTATCCTTAAGTATGGTGAATAGTGGATTAAAGCCCATAGTGATCTAATCCTGAGAATCATACATGTAACACATAATCAGATAGTTGCATAAATCTTAAATCCTATTGGTTTCCTCTAACAATTAATTAAAATTAATGCAATAATATTTAAACACCATGAGTATCTGGTACGCCACGATGGGTGACATATATACCACTTAAATTCGTTTAAATATTACTTCGGTCCTATTACTAAATAATACGCCACGTTAGGGTGGACTATATATTATTTTTCATAGCTAAGTGTATACCATTATTTAATCTTAAATTACTAAAAAGACCGGATACCACCATTAAATATTCAAATCGATAATAGGATAATTCCCAGATCGGGGGGAGCATTGTCAAGAGGCATCACTTAAGACCCCTTTTTAGACAGAATCATCCTTTCTCTCTATATTGAAAATCTATATTCAATCATTGGCACCCTTCTAATTAATCGAATTCTATGAAACTTGGTACGCCGCGTTGGGTGGCATATATACCTTTCAATATTCGTAATTAATTTAAGAAGTTTATCCTAGTAATATCCATAACACTACCTGACACCATAAATCATACGCCACGTTAGGGTGGACTATATATAATTTATATTCGTCTTAGTGTTAAATTACATACAAACAATAATGGAGACCGTGGGATTTAATTCCTAATTAATTCCCTCACCCACTTAGAATTTTTATTTAAAATTGAGGAATTTTATCTAGCATGCATCGCCTTATGTTATTTAATCGCAGTCCACATGTATCAAAATACACAAAACACATAACATAACAGCATGCTATTCATGATTAAAGCATAATAAATAAATACTCTGTCCATGTCGTCCTAATTATGTTATACATGCAATTAAAAAATAATTACACACATAATTAACAACACACATAATTAATTAATTAAAGCAATAATCAAAAATCAGTGGAAAAAATTAAAATAAAATTTTCCACTATTATGGCCCCTTGAAAAAAAAAAAAATTCCAGCCCTGTGTTCTGCTGAAAAATCATTTTTCTGCCAAAACATTGCTGTTGCGCATCTTGTAGACGCGTTACTAGCCTGGAAGCCCTGTCACGCATGACGCGCATGCGTTACAGGTCCTGGAAGCCCTGTTGCGCATGTGCATCATGCGTTACACCCGTTTCTCACTGGTAACGCAGGTAAGTCCTGCGTTACTGACTTTGTCCAGAATTTTTTCTGCGCGCGCCTCTTCCTTCTGTTCTGTTTGTTCCCAGACTTTGTCGTCTTCAACTTCTGTCGACTTAATTCAAAAACAAGTCGAACCAGCAGCCTTTAACAGCTACGCAGCGGATAAATTTGTTTCTCCGATTTGATTTTCGATCGCACGTAATTGTTACAAAATACCCGGATCTTAACAAAATCCATCAAACAATTACATAAAAAATAGATCTAATACAAAACTAATTTTGCAAAATCTATTCTAACACGATCAACCCTCGTGTTTTACAATCACGATAAACCACGTGGAAACTAAACAAAAAATTAACCACGATTAAACCACGTGGGATCCAAACACATAATTAAAATTACATGACCATAATAGTGGATACTAAACAACCTGCAAAAGATTATTATCCAAGCACACCACTATACACATGCATATATAATTACGACATGGACATCGTATCAAAAATCGCAGAACCATTGAACCAGGCTCTTGATACCAATTGTTGGGACAATCAGATCTTGGCACTGCGATTTATGATACAGTAAATTAACGAGTACGAATAGAAAAATCACCTTGTTAACGGTTGATTCCACGCTCTTCTATTGTATTCCCAAATTCCCTTGAGCGAAGTGTGGCCTTCGTCTTCTCAAGTTAACCTCTCTTCTTGCTCCTGGGTGGCTACTAAATTTTTTCGACCAGCCCCCAGCAAGAAGAGAATAGGAATATATATAGGCTACAATAGGGATCATGAACAATTAGGTTGGGCCTTCTAATTACATCTTGAGCCTAGCCCAATGTAATTAAATATTAATTCAATCCACTAAAGAATTAATATTTGCACTACCTTTCCTAATACCGTAATTTAATTAATTAATTCGGTTCCATTATTATTTGCTTATTAAATTCCCCATGTTTAAAATATCGCATGTCCATTAATTAAATAAATTACTGATAATTCATTTAATTAATATCTTTTATCCTTGATTATCCACTCAACCTTTATTTAATTATGCCGGAATAAATCCACCTGCAGGGTTTCACATAATTAAATCTTTTTGAGCTTTCAAGGGGACATCATTAACCCGAATATTATCAGGACATGGATTCCTTCAATAAATAATATCCCACCATATATATTATTTCATCACCCAAAATATAATGATATAATTGATAAGAATTATTTCATATATAAATCAAAGCATGTAAATAATATATACGTGTCAATTATTATTTCCGGATTAAGAACCTAAGCATTAATAATAACATAGAATCTTAGTTCACCTTCTTAATCAGTATAAGGGAACAATTCTAAATTTGATCCTGTTCAATATACACAAAGTATACTAGTATTATTTATTAGTCAATATAAACTAATCTAAATAATACTACAGCCATTCCAGTGGATTGTCTAACTCCACCTGTGCTGTGAACCTTATTATATTATATAAACCGTATTTAATAATCTAATATTCTGTATCCCATTTGATACTAGATTATTCATAATATATAATATTTAGACAACATGTAAACATTTAAATTATTCTCAATAAAATAGGCCAGAAATAAATGTATATACTTCAAATAAATATTTTCAGTATACACCAACAGAAACAAAGCAAGACTGGTAGCTAAAGGTTATTCTCAAGCTGAAGGCATTGATTATGACGAGACCTATGCTCCAGTGGCAAGACTTGAGGCCATCAGAATATTCTTGGCATTTGCATCCTATTCAAGATTCAAAGTTTATCAAATGAATGTCAAGAGTGCCTTTCTGAATGGTAAGCTAGATGAAGAAGTGTATGTAGAACAACCCCCTGGTTTTGAAGATCAAGATCATCTGGACTATGTTTACTTTCTTTAAAAAGCTATCTATGGTCTTAAGCAAGCCCCAAGAAAATGGTATGACACTCTTTCTGAATTTCTATTAGAAAATGGTTTTATAAGAGGTGTCATAGACAAAACTCTCTTCACTAAAAGACATAAGAATGATATAATACTAGTTCAAGTCTATGTGGACGATATTATATTTGGGTCTACTAATGAGCTTCTGTGCAAGAAGTTTTCTAAGTTAATGCAGGGTAGGTTTGAAATGAGCATGATGGGAGAACTGAAATTCTTTCTTGGATTACAAATAAGTCAAAGACAAGATGGAATATTTATTTGTCAATCTAAGTACATTAAGGAGCTCCTCAAGAAATATCACATGGAGGAGTGCTCATCAGCAAAGATACCATCAACTATAGCTGTCAAAATTGGTTTATGTGAAAGTTCTGCCAAGGTAGATATCACAGGCTATAGAGGTATGATTGGCTCATTGATTTACCTAACTGCTAGTAGACCAGATATAATTTTTGCCACATGCTTGTGTGCAAGGTTCCGAGTGAACCCTAAAGAAATCCATCTCACTGCTGTCAAAAGAATCTTAAGATGTCTAAAGGGTACGCCTAATTTAGGCATCTGGTACCCTAATGAAACTGGTTTTACGTTAATTGGATATACAGATTCTGACTATGCAGGAAGTGTTGTAGACAGGAAAAGTACATCTGGAAGTTGTCAATACCTAGGTGGAAGATTGATATCCTGGTTCAGTAAAAAACAGCAAACAGTTTCCAACTCTACAGCCGAAGCTGAATATATAGCTGCTGGAAGCTGTTGTGCTCAGATCTTATGGATAAGTAATCAATTAATGGACTATGGCATTGTATTGGAAAATATCCCTATTTTATGTGATAATACAAGTGCCATAGCAATCGCAAACAATCCTATGCAGCACTCAAGGACAAAGCACATTGACATAAGGTATCATTTTATAAGAGAGCATGTAATGAATGGTACAGTGGAACTACTATTTGTAGGCTCTGGAGATCAAACTGCAGATATTTTTACTAAGTCGCTTAATGAATCCTCATTCACTAGAATTTTTAGTGAATTGGGTATGTTAAACAGTCCTAGTAATTAATACTGTTAATATCTGAAATTTGATCTTTAATAATTTTGCAAGTGATTATTCTGTGAATATTTGTTGTTTGAAATCACTTGTATAATTATTTTACCATCTGATTTTCTTGCTTGTTTAGTTATTTTTTACTTTGTTTATTCATATTATTTAATACTTCATACTTCTGTATTTTTAGAATATTTTTAGATATTAATTTCTATTTTATTAATTAATTTATCATATGTTTTGTAATGTTTGTCCTGTTAATATTGCTTTGTTTTCGTTAATAGGATAGCATATGGTATTTATTATTATTTTTATTATTTGTTTATTTTTCTATAATATTTTTATTGTGTTTATTAATTAATTGTATATTTTAGTGTGGTTTTTAATGTTTGTTTAAAATAAATATGACTTAAAATTAAATAAAACTCTTAATATGACTTAAAAAATTCGGTATGACTTAAACAGGTTAAGTCTTACCGAGGTTCTGTAAAGAATAAGTCATATTAATAAGGCTGTTAACATTAAGTCTTATTAGAATAATTCTGTTTTTTTAACCTTTAGTCTTATTCGAATTATTAGTTAAGTATTGTTTATATATAATTCTAAGTCTTAATTAGTTTAAGTCTTAATCGAGTCTTATTATTAGTTAAGTCATATTGATTTGTGTCTTAATAGTTTAATAAGTCATAATAGAGTCTTGTTTTTTTTTAAAATTAAGTCATAATTGTATCTAATATATATATATATATAACAGTTATGTCTTAATAATTTTTAAGTCTTATTCGTCTGTATGTAAGTTTAAGTCTTATTCATCTGGTTAGTATATATATTCAGTAGTTAGTAGTGTTAAGTCTTATTAACATTTTAAGTCTCTCTCAAGTTAAGTCTTAGAGAACAAAAAAAGGATACATACGATACACACACACACACACACACAGTCGAATTCATGCCCGATTTTCATCTCGAATCTTGCTGATAATCACGATCTAACCACATATTTGAATTCCTTGATTGATTATCTTCGTTTTGAGTGGTTAAAATCGAGTTTTGGTCCTGTTTTTGAAGATTTTTATTTTCGAAAATCGCTTTCAAGATCTGTTTTTCTGGAAAACTGAGTTCGATTCTTGCAAAACTAAAAATATACGTGTGTTTGTGTGTATACAAGGATCATTGTGTGAATTTTTCAGAATTTTTGAAGAACTTTTAATTATTTCGAATTTTTAATTAATTATTAATTCGAAAAATTAATTTTTAAATTATAAATTTGTAAAATCTGAAATTTTCAAGGAAATTAAATCTTGATTAAAATGGCTGATCGATTTGAAATTATTAAACATAATTTAATCGGTTATTTTGATCCAGAAAAATGTTCAGTTGAACGTTTTCGACCGTGGATTCGGTTTTTAAATGAAAATTCACTGGTTCGCAATGCTTTGAGATTGGATGCTCCTCTGAGAATAGAACCTTTGCGAATTATGTGTACTACTGCTGTCATTTCTAATGATAACAGATCATTTGTCTTCTCTGTACGAGACAATCAGTACACAGTGAATGAAAATACAATAAATACGGACTTAAATTTTCCCAACTGATAATTTCGAAGAATTACCATCAGATCAAGAATTGATAAATTTTTTGAATGGTGTATTCTATCAAGACAGTCCTGATCAAACTGTCTGGAATAAAAAGAACTTCGTTCAGGAATGGGATTATCTGTTTGACACATTAGGTAGAGTCTTTGCCAATTCTACTAAAGGGAACTTCGGGGTATTACCATCTTTCTTGCAGCATATTGGATATGCAGTTGCACATAACCGAAGAATTAATATTGGTAGACTACTGTGTGTTCCGATGGTTAGAAGAATCATTAATGCAAAGAAGAATTTTGATAATGGACATAAAGTATCATGTTATTATCCAAGATTCTTGTCATTGATTTTTAATCATCTTGTGGAACTAGAAAACCAAGCCCAATTCCTGAATGGAGAATCACTGGCGTTAGGTAAATCTACTACCAGATTGTTCACTGAGTACAGCAACAAGACTAAATTCACAAACATACCTGTAGTTGTTACCCAATACATGTCAAACTATATACAACTACCTGTCATTGAACCTGTACCAGAACCTGAACAACCAGAACAAAACCCTGAACCACCAGTGGAAAACATACTTGTTGATAATGAAAATCAAGGCAATCAACAAGTTGAACCTGCTCAGCAAATTGTTCCTCAGCCAGCTGCACTTGCTGTTGAACATCCAGTGCAAGAAACTGCATCTGTCCCTGAACCTGAATCAGATCAACCCATCTTATCAGAGACTATTGCGGAATCAGCTGACCAGGTATTGCCTTCTGTTCCTCAAACTACTACTTCTCAATCTATTTCTGGAACCCAAGTGGTTGGTAGGTCTGACCAAGGGGTTGTAGTACCACAACCTCTAACCAAGGTCGTAGAGCCAAACACTCAACCAACAAAACTCATATCTTTTCACTCCAGAAAGAAATTGCAAGTCAAAAGAAGTCGAATCAGTAGTGATAGTATGAGTGAACCCACAGCTCTGCCTCTAGAAAAGAAAAGTAGAACTCAAACTGAGGCAACTGTAAGCCCGTCTGTATCCTCCCAACAGGATATGGAAGTTGATATGGCCGTTACAAAGTTACTAGAATCATCTTCTCAATAGGGTGATTCTATTGAAATTCGCCATAGGGCCGTGGCACCTTGTAGTGAGTCAAGCACACCTCCCCTATTACTCACAATGGGGGAAGACATACCTTTAGATGAGTCTCAGGACACACTGCAAGGAGAGCACGTAGAAAATGTGACAGTGCCTACCATAGTTACGGTAGAAGAGTCTTCACAGGCTTTAGAGGGAAATCTTGGTCCTCAGCCAACTTTAATAGAACCATCATCTCCCCTCCCAGGACAAACACTCCTGGCTCCCTCAAGGGATTTTCCACTCGCAGTTTCGACTGGAGAAGGTGGAAGGCAACTTGATCAATCTACTACTGAAGCAATTCAGTCAACAATTTCAAATGTTCAAGTAGATTTGATTAAGGACAGGGATTTGCGAACTCCCATTGCACCACCACTGACCTTCCCAGAGGAGGCTAGGGTGATTTTACATGCAGGTACAAATCTGGAAGCAGCTAAGGAATCTGAGAGAAGTGATGTGAGGAATACCATAAAATTGAGTGAAACACATGCACTTCAGGTGAGTGGATCTCAAAGTGAACGTCAGGTGAGCGCACACACTGACACATACACTCTCTCATTATTAGAAAAGATAACTGCTTTAGAGAAAGAACTTGCAGTCAGCAAGGCTGAAACAGAAATCCTTAGAGCACAAGTGGGTGAGCGATCTTCTTCATCCACCTCTGTCAACAGTCAGCTTGCTGTAATCAAGAAGGACATTAACTACTTAAAGATATCTTTCACCAAGAAGATAGAATCTCTCGAACTCTCTCATGAAAAGGCACTTGATGACTCTGGAGATATTACTGTTGCTCAAGACATGTTAATTTCTGAGATTTCCTTGAAAGTTGATAATCTACAGTCAGAGGTACAGCACAATCAGGAATCTACTGATTCTCGTCTGGACCAGATCGAAAAGCAAAATGCACACCAGGCTAAAGGGTTAAGACATTTTTTTAATCTTGTAAGTCAAAGTCGCAAACCTACGAATGAAGAAATTGAATTCTTTACAAGCAAGGATGGTGATGATGATGAACAAGATCCTGAAGCTGGGGCAACTGATAAATCTGTAGAGGATTCCTCAACTAAGGGGGAGAAATCAAAGGGGTCACAAGATAAAACTAAAGAAAGAGAGGGAGGAGAAGGAAAATCTGGTAAATCTGACCAAGGTGAAGATAAGAGGAAGAAAGTAGTTGAAGAAACTGAAGAAGAAATTCAAGACAAGAACACAGGTTATTATTACACGGGTGAACCGGATAACTTCGATGTTTTTGCTGATCTTGAATTCCCTGATCAAGGTGAAGAACTTCCTGAACCTGATCTTAGTCACTGGGAAGATGAAGGACCAGTGATATCTGAATTTGAAGCTCAACAAGCTGAGAAAGAATCTGAAGAATTATTTGCTCAAAGGGAAGCTAATTTGCAAATGAGAGAAGAAAAACTTCAAAAATCATTAGAGCAAATTGCACAAAATGAAGAACTTCAGAAAGCTGAACAGCAAGCATTACAACGACTACATGCTATAAATGTTGAGAAGAGAAAAACATATATCAGACTAAAGAGCGGTGACAAATGGGAACGTGCTCAAAGAGCAATTGATTCACCTCAGAGTTCTGATTATGAAGATCGTCGTCTTGGACAAATTCTCGAGGAATTCAAACTGGCAAATCCAATTCATGATATGTATATAAAGGCCTTACAGGTAGAAGTCATCAGGATAACTACTGCATTTGTACCCAAATCTGATGAGCTGGTAATATTTATAGATTGTCATAAAGTTGGAACTTTCAGAGTATCTATTCAGTTCTTTTATGACAGATCACTGACAGAGATATGGGTACTTAGACCTAAGGTAAGAACATCTTCTGAGCTAGGTGTGTTGTTACATGAAAAGTTCAAAGAATTTGCTGAAAGAGCTGGACCAGAAGTGATTAAGGAACCTCCACAAGTAAAATTTCTTAAAGGAGAGGTACTTCACTCAATCAATCTTCAGACAGATGAGTTATACGAACATCATGCAAAGCACTTGGTATATGCTGAATATGCTCTCAGAAATCATGGATTCTTGACTGAAGAAAAGGTAATAGCTACAGATCACATTCGGTCCTATGCACAAACGAACATAAAAGATTACAAGAAATTTCAAGGTGAACTGAGAAAGAAGCTTGGAATTCCTTTAGTCTTACCTCAAGGATTGTCATCAAGAAGAGAACGTCTTGTTGATTCTGATCTACACATGAAACTTCAAGTCACAGATGAGCTAGAAGAAGGAGAATTCAGAAGGGAAGACAACTGAAGAAAAAGAATTGCTCTACATGTTATATCTTTAGAGCTTAGATAAATCTTGATAGGAATTTGTATCATATGATCAGTCTAGAGGATCTTCTATCTTGTATTTATCTTTCATGCTTGAATCTGGCAAATGTTAAATATAAACCAGAACTTTTTTTTTCATATTTACTTAGTATTTAAAGTTTTATCTTTCATTTGGTTAAGTTGGATTAGTTAAGGTATCCTCTAGGAATTTGCTTGTTATTGTCTAACAAACAAATAGGGGGAGATTGAAAGGCATATGACTCAGCCTATTTGTAGTTAGAGGATCCTAATCAACTTAAACCAAATTGTAATAAGTAAATATACATATGAACTGTCACAGGAATCTCAAGAAGTATTATCTGTCAGAAGAAAGAAGAAAAGTCAAACTATAGTTTTGATGTCATACACTGGAAGACGATTCAGTTATCTGATCAAGCCCCAGTATAGCATTGAAGTGAATGGATTCATTTGAACAGTGACAGAGATTTTTCGAGTGATAGTTTGAAGGTCAGTTACAGTACAAGAGAATTGAGAGAAGAAACAAACCACAATCTAAAGTCAAAAGTGAAGAAGCATCGTTGAAGTTAGTCGTTCATGAACCAGACAGTACATCGAACGTTAACACAAATCAGTGGTAATTCTTTACTACCTTTAGTGGTTTGTAAGAATTAAATTAATTATTTATTGATTTAATTAAATTCATTTGTAATTGATATAAATCATTTAGTTGATTTAATTAAATGAATTAATTCTGGAAGAATTAATTTATTTATTTAAATTAATTATTGTATCAATTAAAAATGAATTAGTTAATCATTAATTAATTAAATGGATCAATATGACTTAAAGAAAGAAAAATGGATTATGTCTTGGAGAAGGAAAATTCGGTATGACTTAATTTTAAGTCATACCGACAGGAGCTTTTCAGGATTAAGTCTTACCGACCTGGATTAAGTCTTACCGACCTCTGCCAGCTCTTGTAAGTCTTACCGAATTTCTGTTAAGTCATACCGACATATTTTATGTCTTAATGGAGGTTTGTGTAAGTGTTAATGAAGGAAAATCAAGTCTTGGTAGCAGTTTAAGTCATGCTGGAGCAATTAAATATCCTACAGAAAGCCAGCAAGACCTGTTACTAATATAAAAGAACAGAACACAGCAGATTATGTCATAACGGAGAAAAACACAGCAGAAACATTATATCCAGAACAGAATTCTCTCTCTCAAGAATACCAAGAACACCAAAGCTTAAACAATTCCCAGAAATTCAAGTTCTTCATCTTTGTTATATTCTATCCGCTAGAACTTGTTTATTTGTGATTCTTGTACTACTAGCGAATTAAGTTTCCTAGTTCTTATCTTGATTATTATTAACTAAATTAGAAAAGTTCATGTCGAATTTTCTAATTAGTTATTAACATCTTGATAAGTTGTTATACTGATTTTGTAACACCACATCAAGTTAATATACAATTATATTCAACTTGAAAAATTGTGTTAAATAATTCCGCACATAAATTTGTCTTTATCAAATTTAATTTAAAGGACAAATTTCGATAAAAAGGTAAAGATTGTATTCAACCCCCCCTTCTACAATCTTATCGGACCTAACAACAACCCACGATACTAATGAATTTCGTAGGAAGAAAGGGTCCTAAGTCAGAGAAACTTCTGTCAGCATACGCGGCACATCATAAATATAGAAGTACGGACTTTTCCAGTCTCTAGGATCTCTTGAGCCACCCATAATCAAGTTCTTGCCATAGAAATCTGGCCAGATAGAGAAACAAACATAGCCGAATTCCTTAGCTTTACAACTCTTTTTGGTGATAAAGTAGTTGAGTTGCTCAGCAGTCAGTCTGGGGTATCCCTCGATGTTATATATGATGTATAGACCAATCATAAGTTTGTACCCGTTCAGATTAATCTGGATGGGAGAAACCTTAAAATACTCGCACACCTCACGAATGAATGGATGAAGAGGTAAAGAAACTCCAATTTCAAGGAGTGTAGTAGTTAAAACCATGTGGGGTGGCCTGCCCCCATTCTCTTTATGATTGAAGCGGTAACATCACATATGCTCTTGAGGAAGGATAATGCGACCTTCTACTTGATACTTTTCGATGGCCTCTGCTAAGGTATCCTGATCGAGGCTGGTTGGAAGATCTCTGCAGTAGAGGATATGCCCTACCCTTTTCTTTCCTTGGGGATACATGGTATTTTCAAGCATTGGTTGACTAGGAGGGACATAAGCTTCATCATTAGAGAGCTCAAGAACATAGTCATAATTACAAAGATTAACTGTACGGGTGATATCCTCCAACTCTTTTGTGGTAAGGGACTCCTCTTTATCTGTCTCATCCTCGAGGTTTTCCTCAGTAATCTTGGTCTGAGAAGGGACCACTTCAGTTGCGACATGAGCATGGACGATGCCTTTTTGCGAACAAGAGCTTGAATCACTAGGAACCTCAGCTTGTACCTCTTCAGATTATGATGGGGAGCCAAGGAGGGATGAGCATTATTTTTAGCATGAGCCCTCTGGAGCTGCTCTGGAGCCTTTTCTTTACTTAGAGGCCGCCTCACTGATAAGGGAACGTGGGAGGAGCTAAAACTAGGGAGAGTCATCTTCTCCAGTCTCCAAGCGTATGGACGAGTCTCTCTATTAAAGCTTTCGTTAGGACTTACAATGATTTTAGTCCTTTTATGCTGCATATGAGTCTGTTCGTTGACACTTCTCTTCAAAAACAAGATTGATACATGGGAGTGGACAACTCAGTTATGCAGAAAGCATGAATGTATGTGTGAAACATGTATGTGATAATTATTCAAGCATGGAGAGCATATGGCATGGATAATCATGGTGATCGTACAAGCAAAGAGGAGAAACTACAAAGAGGAGAAACAAAAGCAATTTAAAGGATGGGAGAATCAAACCTTATTCGAAAGATGTAAATCTGAATGAACGCGAAGAACTTGGATGCGTGTGCACTAAATAACTCGCTTAAACAAAGCCCCGTAGATCTTGGAGTAGTACTAGTACGAGGCTGGGACAAAAAGTTTTTTTTAAAAAAAAATAAAACTTGCGGGACCACGTGGATACAACATGGAAACCAGGACCTCACGAGGCTATTCTATGTTATTCTTTTGCAAAATACCACATGTGGGGCCACATGTGATGTTTCTTTTTCAAAATGGAAACCAAAACATACACACTTAATATTCAAGCTGGTGCGAATTGGTTTGCGAGGAGAATTAAATTTACGAAGCAAGCAGACAGCTTGCATGGTAGAAAAATAAAGCGTAGCGAGGTGGCCAGTACGAGGAGTCATGGGCCCGTATTAAATTAAAAATTTGAAAGTTGTCAAGCGAGGAGGCTTCCCGACAAATCAAATAATTATTTTGATTTTATTTTTGAAGAAATTTTGAAGATCAGAAAAAATAGTTCTTCGCTACATCTGCGTGCACCGAAGAACTGGGGGGTAGTTGCTATGCTTGAAAATTGATACAAACTCTAAGCAGATTCATTACAAGAATTGAGGAGGCCTCACGACGTATGAGGCTGCGAGGAGGCCTCGCAATGTAAGAGGCTGCGAGGAGGCCTCGCAATGTATAAGGCTGCAAGGAGGCCTCGCAATATATGAGGTTGCAAGGAGGGCTCACAACATATGAAGCTATAAGGAGTCCTCTCAACTTATGAGGAGGCCTCTCATCGTAATAATAAGGAACAACGGAGAGTCATCTCATCATACTTTAAGAAGACCTGAAAATATTGGTGAGAGCCCGAGCTCACATATCAGCATGACAGAAGATATTATTGTAACAACTTATGACTGCAAGGCCCTATGGGGTCGCCTCTCAAGGTCCCTGCAGGAGCATATTGCGCTTGGAAGAACCCTTCGAGGTCACCATCACTCACTTGTACATGGCTTCGCATTAATTGAAAGACACACAACAAATGTCATCATCTTAGCAGCAGGGAGAAGATCTCGAAATACGACAGTTGTCTGCAACCATTCAAATTCATAGGGGTCGTGATGCGATCCTAAGGCACTTGAGATAGCTATGCTTTCATCTACAGCAATCCATAGCGAGCATAGGCCTCGCATCGAAGTTTCGACAAAGAAGTTTTTAAGTCCACATCGCATCTTCAATGACAATATGGACTCGGGGGGTAGTTGTTATGCCCAAATCTTGGCATAAGCCCTAAGCAGGCCTAATGGGCTTGAATAGAGGTCCACAACTCATAATGGGCCTAGAGATGAAGATTGGGTCACTAAAATCCACCACCAGGAGTCAGTCCAATATACTATCAAGCACAATGTGGAAGTTTGCGACCCCAAGCTGCGGGTCGAGTTCGCCAGCAAAGTCCCTAGTATGGGATAACATCTATCATGCACGTCTCTCTACAAGGTCCAGCGTGGCCTAGAGGTCCAGCGTGGCCTAGAGGTCCAGCAAGGCCTAGAATACTCTCTCTGCAAGGTCCAGCGTGGCCTAGAGGTCCAGCGAGGCCTAGAATACAGTCTACAAGGTCCAGCGAGGCCTAGAGGTCCAGCGAGGCCTAGAGCATATTTATTATGAAGGCTTACGGCCAGGCCCAGCGAGGTCGCGTGAGTATAATTATCTTCGTACAGTGTGGACCACCTCGCATGACTAGCCCAGCGAGGCCGCATGCGAGGCCATGCAGCTTTTCCATTCGCCTCGTCAGCGAGGCTAGTTGATTTAAGCATCATGTTAGCCGTAGGCAACCTTTAATGGGCCATGGGTCATGAGCAGTATAAATGGGTAAAATATATCAACCCGAGAAGACGTCTAGCGGATTTGGGCCAAGTCGAGCCCATAGAAACCCTAGCCCGTCTAGGTAACTTCTTCTCTAAGAACTACGTATGGCTTGATCCCTACAAATAGGGTACGTAGGTATCTTGTTATGGATAATTGACAGTTGGCAGCAACAGAGAATAAACAGTTTTCTCTGACATTCAACGAATCAACAAACAAGATCAGCCACAAAAAATTACCAATCTCCTTCCGTGTTCTTCGTGTTCTTAGCAAAATATCTATATTTTGCTCCGTGATTCCAGCAACCTCCAAAATATTGTTATACAATATTCTCCCTATAACAGTTATGTTTGGTCAATGTGAGAAGAATGGTCGACTGAAAGCCATAAGTCAGAGTTAATTGTAAATGCCAAGTATTACTACAATAATCTTGTTGTTGAAATGCGTGAAAAAAAATAGCTGGCTTATATATTTTGGGATGGAGGAAGAATTAAATGTTATATTATTTCTCATTTAATATTGTAAGAAATAATGTAATGTGACGGAAAAATAAAAGTAATAGTCATATAATTTTGCTTATAAAATCTTAGCGCATATTTATAATTTTGGATCTCAGCATACATTTCCAATTTTGGATTCTTTTCTCCGACTAATTTCGGAGAACAAGGAGAACAACAAATTTATTGTGCACGTCCAAAATAAATATGTGATGTGTGCTTTTCTAGGATCATGGTATTTGACCATCTCAGATGTTTCCTTTCAATAGCAAATTGACCATAACAATATCTTTTCTTCAAATACATTGTACCATCCATTGTCATAAGTGAACTTTCAAAACTCAAGGTCATCTCAAATTTTATGACAAGCCATATTTAAACATGTACAAATTAAACCAAATACACGAGTAACTAAAATTAAAGTGTCATATCTCATAACGAGTTTTTAAAATGAGATGTGTTAATTTATGCACTGAATGAATTATGTTGTAAAAGTTCACATGTACAATAAAATTCAATCTATGAAAAGAAGATAGACATAACTACGATAATGAAGCATCCCAGAAATATCATTTTAATTTAAGGTATCACCAAAATGATAGCCGAAAAATAAAAAAAATACACATACCACATCCATGATCATAAGACATTGTATATATCAGCAATTTTCGAGTTTGTTAGTCTCACATCATGTTGAAACTTGCATTGGAGTTTAAAATTCAAGTAAAATTGGTATATTACTATTTAAGTATATGGTTGTAAAACTCATTTTTTATGAAGTTAATAACATTAGCATATTACGAAAATGCTGCAAAAATATAGTGCGAGAGACAATAGATATCAAAACTATATTGACATTTTTTTTACCAAATCCAAATCCCATATGTAAATTATTTCTTATTTTTAATATTTTAATCTATTTTGTTAATCAATCTATATATTACCTGATGATAATACGATTAACCGATATAGTGCAAATATATTTAAAATAAAATGTTATATTGATATCGAGTAAAAATATGTTTTACACCTTATTTATCATTTTTAGTATTAATTTAATAGTAAACATATTCTGACCATTCCACTAATATAGACATAATTGTTAAAAGAGAGAAATATTGTAATAAATTTTTATATATCTATTTTCACTTCCGCCCGTTTACATACTTGAAATAAACTTCTACTAATTTTCCGTCACCTACCTCCTCACTTCGATTTTTTTTTTACCAATTTTCGGCCACCTCAGTACCTTTTATACTTAAAATAAAATATTATACTGATATCGAGTAAAAATATGTTATACACTTCATTCATCAATTTTTGTAACAATTTAATAATAAACATATTCTAGTCATTTGACTAATATATAGACATAATTATTAAAAGAGAGAAATATTATAATAAATTTTTATAGATCTGTTTTCACTTTCGCCCATTTACCTACTTGAGATAGACTTCTACTTAATTTTCGCCACCTACCTCCTAACTTTAATTTTTGTTTTGACCAATTTTCGCCCACTCAGTACCTTTCTTAATTCTGACTTCGATGACGTCAAATTTGTCAATTTATAATTTCCCCTCCCCGACTACCATTTTTTACTATTATATGTGAAAATATTTTAATGATTTTATCCCTAATAAATCACAAAAATAAACGCGATCATAAGTTTATGAGTCTATGAATGTCATAGTTCTAATTCTTATCAAAATTCAAATTAGTAAAATTAGTAAAATTATTTGGGCACTTTTATGCTGAATAAATTAAAAAATAAATATTGTTAATTGGTGGGTTATTTGAGCATGTAGTGAATGAGTACAAAATGTTTCACAAAAAGGTGATTTGGTTTAGTGGTTGGACATGTGAACACAAAGTTATAGGTGTGGAAGGTCATGGTCATGGGTTCAATTCCTTTCAATTTCAAAATTTTTAATAATGGATGTTTTCTTTGGTAACCATCAAATCTTCAAAGGGTGTTGCTAAATGTAGTAAAATATTACTTAACACATTAATATGTAATTAGATCCATAACCTTGTATTTATTGAATTGTATTGACTACCTAATATCTTGTAAATTGAAGTAGACTCTCCTGTATTAAATGCAACTAGTTGACTAAATTTTTTTAATAAAATTCATAATTAAAATTTAAGAAAGAAATCGAAAAGAAAATATCTATAAATAAAATAATGAACACAATATTGTACAAATTTTTAATATATATAGACAACCTAAATAAACTATATAATTTTTTTTATGTTAATTTTGTATCATGGTTTCTTAGGCCGATACCTGTTTTAATAAATACATATAAGCCACGTTTCGTGACAGCCTTTTAATATTTTTAAAATTTTCAAAATATTGACTATTTAAGAAAGAAATAAAAAATATTTATAAATAAATTAGTGAATAGAACATTATACAAATTTTAATATATATATATATATACATATATATATATATATATATATATATATATAGACAACAAAATAAACTATATACTTATTTTTTACGTCGATTTTTTATTACGTTTTCTTAGGCCGACACCCGTTGTAATAAATACATATAGATAAAAAAACAGATTTGATTGAATTAATTAAAAGAAAACGTTGGAATAATATGATCAAGAACAATGAGAAGATAATAATGATAAATTAAAAAATAACAATCAATAAAAAAAGAGAGAATGGTAAAAGTTCAAAGCTTTTGTGCCAAGTTTCTCAAGTGCTTCTACTTATCAAACAGAGAAAATTCTCCTATTTCTTGTTGACATGATATGGTGTTTCTGTATCGAGATCATTTACAAAAAAATGAAAGTCAAAGCAAAGAACAACCAATGGTTACTAATGATCCATAATTATAACTAAAATAGTAACAAATCATAAATTTAAAATTAAAATGAAGAAAGAAAATATTAAATCAGTAAATCCAAACCTTAAAAATCAACAAAAAAAACAACCTGAAAATCACAAAAAAACCAAAAAATGCACACATAGCCATGTATATTGAGAATTAAACAAAATAAGAATGAATTAAAAAACTAAAAAAAAAATAGACGATGACAAAAGCAAACAGAAGTAAGAAATGAAACACAAATATAAGCAAAACAAAATAAAAACGAACATGAAAACACGTGGTATGGGTGCGATAGATGGATTTTTTTTTTAATATTATATAAATTTTTTCAATAATTTAAATTCAAATTTTAAAACATGAAGTTTGGAGGCTTAAATTTTTAAATGAGATAATTTGATAATAATTATATAAATATTATCCATGATATTTCTAGAAAATGAGGGATTTTAATTAGAAAATATAGAAAAGATAACATGTTTTACTTAAAAAAGGTAATCGGTTAATTATTAGTAATTATAAAATTATTATTATATTTTATTAATTATAATGCCTGTGATATAATTGGAAAAAGAGAAGACTTAGTTAGAGAAAATCAAAATGTAACTTGTTTCATGTGAAAAAGGTAATTGATTAGTTTATTGTAATTATAATTTAATTCTGTTATTTTACTAAATAAAATTGCTCGTAATGTTTTTAGATTAGGAGAAATTAGTGTTGTCCGTGATATTTATAGAAAAAAAGGAATTTGGTTAGAAAATATTATAAAAAATGATACGTTTTAGCAGAAAAAGGTAACCAGTTAATTATTAGTATTATAATATTATTAATTTATTGTATTAAATAGAACAGCCCGTAATATAATTGAAAAAAGAGGGATTTTAGTTAGAAAAAATAAAGGTAACCTGAAATTAAAAACGTGACATGGTTTAGGTAAAATAGGTAATTGATTAGTTTATGGTAATTGTAATTTAATTATGTTATTTTACTACATATAATTGGTCGTACTGTTTTTAGAAAATAATAAATTAATGTTGCCCGTGATATTTCTAGAAAAAAAAAGAATTTAATTAGAAAAAATAGAAAAGATGATACATTTTAGCTGAAAAGGTAATCGGTTAATTATTAGTATTATAATATTATTAGTCTATTTTTATTAAATAGTACGGCATAAAATATATGGTTCGTGCTAAACCTGCAAAATCAACCCAAATATTAAAAATTGAATGAATTAGGGATGAAGATAGTATGATTGTTGAAATTGGGGAAGAGGTGTGAGGAAACAAAAGTGTACTCGGTGAAATAGGCTGATGTTGCATCTTGGTCGAAGATTTGTGATATATATATATATATATATATATATATATATATATATATATATATGGGCATGGAGTTTCTAAAGCACACTATAGAGAAGTTCTCTATTAGTGCACCTTAAATCTTGTATTTTATTATTATTTTTGATAATCCAACCGTACGGATGAAAAGTTTATGTCAAAATAACATTGTATACAAATTTTTATTATATTTGAAATAGTGGAGCATCACTTTTATAATAATACTATTTTCTATATATATTCAACGACACAGATTTATCATAATCTTATTGCTATAAATTTATAGTTCCAAATAATTAAATTACACGAAAATTTGTACATTCACATATTTTTGTATGAATTTAACATCCGTACGGTTGGATTGTTCAAATAATAAATAATTTATCATAATTTAAACTGCACTAATAGAGAACTTCTCTATTGTGTGCTTTAGATACTCTTTTCCCTATATATATATATATATATATATATATATATATATATATATATATATATATATATATATATATATATATATATATATGCAAAAACGATGATCCTTGTCCTCCTTGACTTCGATTTTGTATAGCATGCCTGTAAGATTTTGTAAGAATTCAATTAAAATGAGAATTGGGTTTGGGTTTTTGTAAGGTATCCTCTATCGCATATAATAATACCTTTTTTTTTATTTTACATCTCTAATACAACTTCCTTTTTATATCCTATGTATAAAATAATTAGAGGCGTGAGTTGCTTTTAATATTATTATTATTTTTATTGCATAATTTATTTTTTAAAAAATTGAGATAATTCAGAAATTTAGATAAATAAGTTCTGAGTAATTTCTTTTCTATTTCGAGTCTATAAATTTGATTGATTTCCTCTTTCCTACAAATTCGAAAACTTTTTTTATTTCGAATAATTTATTGTTAATGTTAAAAAAGGAAGTTCTAATTTCTTTTCTAAAAAAATAGGGTCTAAAGAAGGAAGTTTTAATTTTAATTATTTAAAATATAGGAGCTCTAGAAAAATAGATAAATAGGATTCGAGCGATCTGAGAGCTCCTGGGATTTCCTTTATATATATAATAATAGATTCAATGGGTATTTATAAATTTATCTGTAATTGTTGAAAGATTAAATGCAAAAAATTTAAGTTTACAAAGATTTTATAATGTATAATTTCTATTAAATAGGAATAGTTTATGCCAAATCATAACATAATAAGTATCAAATAAAAATAATAATGATATTATTTAATATTTAAATCTTAAAAATTATCTTATATATGTATATGTATTATTTAGCTAACATCTTCTTTACAACTATCTATTATATATTTAATTTTAATGAAATTTTATGAGCTTTTTATAACTTGAATTAATTGATTGATAAAATAATTGTTATTTTAAAACTCGAAACACATACCTATAGTTTAAAATAATTAGATAAAATAAGTAATTATACATACATAGGAATTTAAAATAAGAATTATAATGTTATAATCATTTGATATAAATCGAACTTTCACTTTTATTTCTTATCTACTAAATTATAATTTTATAAAGTACATCAGTTTGATGCTGATATTTTTTTTTGTTTTTACATTCAAAATTTAATGTTTTTTTATAGCAAGGTCATTTATCTAGAAAGTTTAATATAAGGTATAACGATGATAGAAAAAACACAAAAAAAAATAGTAAGTTTAAACAATCAAAACTAACAACTGAAATAAGTTTTGGGCTACTAAAATATATGAAAAAGGAGTTGGCCGCCTAAAATAATAATAAATGTAACAACCAAAATAGTAAAATAATGTTAGACAAATTTGTTCTTACAATACTAATATTTTTTTTCTGATAAGTAAATAGTAATATTATTACATACTTGCTGTCATAGAATGATACTCCCTCAATCCCTCTTGATAGTTTACATTGGTAATTCGCACGAAGACCAAGATTGTGTTTAAAAAATGAGTAAAGTTAGATGAAAAATGGATAAAGTGATGTGATCTATCAATATTTAAAAATAGATTTGAGATAGTGGAGGAAAGTAGTGGGTGTAATAATGTTTTTTATAATTAAATATGAGATGGTGGGGGAAAGTAGTGGGTGTAATAGTGGAGGAAACTTACTATTTTTGGTAATGTAAAGAAATGAGAGGGACGATCCAAAATAGTAACTGTAAAGAAATGAGAGGGACGGAGGGAATATTTAATTATAATTTATTAATATTTAAATCAATACAAATAAAGAAATTAATAATTGGTTATTTATTCACGAATAATTTAACATTTTCATATTTATTATAATATAAGTAAAGTATTATCGAGAAGAAAATATTTAATTTTAATTCTAACATAAGAATAATATTGCAAATAAAAGAGGTTAAAATTAGGTTAATTGTTTTATTTTTACTTCTATATAGCCCTTGTTTCATTATCATTAATTTAAATAATATTATAATCTACATACGTACACGTATGTTATATGAATTTTTTATACCCTTTAAATGATTATTTATTATATAACGAATAAATTATCTGAAGATCAAAGACGAAAAGCAAAAAAATTAAACAAAATTTATACGGGAAAATATTAACACATAGTATACACATAGTGGCCGTGTAATTAACATGAAGGCAAAGAAAATATTAAGAAAAATCAGTAATGTTATGGTTCTGACAAAACAAAATGGTTATGGTCAAATGTATGAGCGGCTTGTTTTTACAGGAGGAAGATGGTCCTTTTCTTTTTTAAACATAACGCAACGCTAAAAGAACATTATATAAACCATTTGCATAAATTTTGAAAAATGGTGTACATATTAATGTTGATTTCATGATTCGATGTTCAGTCTGCATAGGATGGCCAAGCGCCATGTTTCCAGGAACGGGAGGTCTAGAAAAATTGAAAATAATATTTTTAAGAGGTTACGTGATGCCACCTCAACGGTCCAATCTCCTGGTTTTATAAGATTTACAGACGGTTCATCCTCATTTTTCCGCTAATTATCGGTTAATGCTTATGTGTTCAAATTTTCACATATATCTTCACTTTGAAC
Organism: Saposhnikovia divaricata; assembly: GCA_036435485.1. Classification (NCBI taxonomy): domain Eukaryota; kingdom Viridiplantae; phylum Streptophyta; class Magnoliopsida; order Apiales; family Apiaceae; genus Saposhnikovia; species Saposhnikovia divaricata. Next base: position 86,583,910 of record CM071594.1, read on the forward strand.
TTGTTTTTTGTTCTTAAATTAAAAATAATTTATATTCCTAAGTTAATTTATTATCTACTAGATATATTTTGTTGTTAAATATATAATTTAATTTTTAACTTTAATCTATTTTAATTTAATAAAAAAATGAAATTATAAAAGTCTTTTGGCATATTTACTTAATTAAATATTCAAATCACTAAATATGAAATATTTCAAAATAGTTTTTGATAAATAAATGAGGCATTTGAATTACATGTTTGATAAAATATTTTACATATCAATTTTGCTTAAAATATATATTTTATTACGCAATTATTAATTATTAAAAGTTACTATTTTTGTGTGAATTTTTTTTTACTAATTTGTGTGGAAATTATTAGTGCCTTAGTGGTATAAAATTATGAATGACTTTTTAACAAGTTTGATTTGCTATCTATGCAATCAAAATATCAATTTTCTTATATTATGTTATTCTTAATTACTCCAACAATCTGATTATCACATTTTTCTATCATATAAGTCACAAAATTGTTGTTCACATTCAATTAATATGGTAAATTAAATATTAATTATTTTGATTATTAAGGATGATGACAATATATGATAAATTTTTTAAGTTATTAAGTATTAGCTTGTACTCCCTTCGTTTCTTTACAATTCGCATTTTAAGGTGTATATAAAGTATAATTTCATAAGAAAAATTGTCCAAAATACCCATTTTTTTTATTACCCACTTCCCAAAATACTCAATTTACAATACACTGCCCAAAATACCCACCTGATACGCGTTTGGAAACGGCGTATCCTTCGTTTTTACTGTAGCAATCGTGTTTCTCTTCCTCTCTGGCTGTCTCTCTCTCTCCGACGTTCAATCGTCGTTTGGGGCAAAATAATCCGGCAATACAAATGGATTAATATTGATACAGAATTGTAGATCGTCGAGAGATGAATCTAATGGAGTATAAAACGTCAACGGAAAGTAAACGGAGATGGTGAACGGAGGAGAGATATGTTTCGCCGGAAAATCGAGTTTTTTGTTCGAAATGGGGGTTTACAATCCGGCATTAGAAACGATAAACTAATGGTATAGGGTTGTAGAGGATGAAAAGGCGATTGCAGTGATGTTTAAAACGTTAAGGGAAACAGGCTGATGGTGTTGAACGAGCATCGTCAGAGTTTTCGTCGGAAATCGCCAAAAATCGCCACAGCTCGCGATTTTCTGAGAAAAATGACGATGACAGCATATGACGTCATCATGCATTTCACAGATGCGTGACATGCAATACGCCGGACAAAAATGCGTATCACCTGTACATTCGACTATGGCACAGACGTAACCAACTGCTTACTCCTCACCAATGGGCGTATCCCCTATTTACTCCTCATCCATGGGCGTATCCGGGGATACTCTTCCCCCATGGGCGTATCCCATGGGCATTTTGGGCACGCAGCGCGAGTTTTGGGTATTTTGGTAAGTGGGTAATAAAAAAGTGGGTATTTTGGGCACTCATCCATTTCATAATTTATTTGTAAAATTTACTTTTTTTTAAAAATAAAAATTTAAACATTAAATTTTTATTCAGAAAAGAAATTAAAATATTTTATAGAACAATACTTTATATGAATCTTAAATACGTGTCAAACCCTCAATATCAAATTTAAAAAACCTAGCAGAAGGGAGTAATATATTCTAACAATAAATTTCAAAATGATATTGTCATAAGAAAAAAAAGTTAACTTATTGTTTAATTGAATGAATATTTATTTATCGATAATTGAATAATGTATTCATTTATTAATAAATAAATAAAATCTTTAAATTAACATATTTTTTTATAATCAACTACCAAATATATTTATTTATTGAGATTCTATTGTATTTTAACTTCAAATACTAGAAAAATTCAAATAATTAGAAATAAAATTTAAAATAATTTATCTATATTTACACAATAAGGGTTCATGAAAAAAAAAGTAAAGGAAAACAAAGGTACATGAAATCATGAATATCGTTAGAAACCTTGATGAATCATTAAATATGATGATTTGCACGGAAAACAGGTAGGGTGTTGGCCCTATCTATCACAATCTGAAAAGAAATGGTCTCAAATATCACAGCTCAAAAATTTGGCCCCAAATATCACTCCAAGACATAGTATTAAACTGTGTTTTGATTTTTTTTTTGTTAACGGTAATGCGTTTAGCGTTAGAAGATTTTTTATTTTTTTTTTGTTTTCCTGTGTGAAAACGCAAGATTAGACTTTGTTTTTTAGAGTAAACGCCACTTTATGTGGCGTTTCATGTTTTTTTATTCAAGACGCTATTTCAAGTTGAGTTTGCAGTTCTGGTACTTCTAAAACGCTAAACTAAGTTGAGTTAAGGTACAAAACGCCACTTCAAGTGGCGTTTGTTTTTTTTTGATTTTTTCTCCTAAATATATACAATTTATTCATTTTTCTGAATATTTCTAAAACCCAAAATGGAAACATTGAACCCCAAAAATTAATTGTTGAACCCTTTAATTTAATTAAAATTGTATTTTTAATATTTAAAAATTTTAATTTTAAAAATTAATCCGGCGGCCTGATTTTAAGTTCGTATACGGTTTATTCGTTGTTCTAAATATTTCTAAAACCCAAATGGAAACGTTGAACCCTTAAAGTTAATTGTTGAACCCTTAAATTTAATTAAAATTGTATTTTTTTAATTTAAAAATTTTAATTAAAAAATTGAATCTAGCGGCCTGATTTTTAAATGCTAACGCGTTTAAAAATAAGGATAAGTTAGGGTTTAGGGTTCGTATACGGTTTATTCGTCGTTCCGAATATTTCTAAACCCAAAATGGAACTGTTGAACCCCAAAGGTTAACCGTTGAAACCCCGAGGAAATACAACTAAAATTTAAAATTTTAATTATAAATTTTAAAAATTTTAATTGAATATTTCTAAAACCCAGAATGGAAACGTTGAACCCTAATGTGACGTTCAACACCCCCCACCCCCTTAAACGCAAGACGCTTTAGCGTCTATTAAAAAAAACACAACGCTACACGATGTTGTGTTTTGTTGTGATATACTGGGCCAGCTTTTTCATTTGTGATATTTGGGGCCATTTTCTTCAAAATTGTGATATTGGGGGCCTATTCTCAAGCAGGTAAGGGTCAAAAAATCATGATATGTTATTTTTTTGGACGTCGTTGGATGATCTTCCCGAAGGAGCAACAACGGAGATTCTCTTAAGACTGCGGGTCAAAGACCTAATCAGTTCAAGCTTAGTGAACAAAAAATGGTACTCTCTTATCAACAACCCCTCTTTCATTTCTCTACAAATTCGTAATGCTATTTCCTGTTAGTGATGAGAATGCTGTGCTTATTATCCCTCCTTTCATCTCCCTCCAAAACTATTGCGAGGAAGCGGACACTGGGTTTTTTTTATTGTATATGCTTAATGAGACAAGAAAATGGTGTGGTCATATGGACTCTCCGTTTTAGAGGTCTACTTAAAGAGTTTGGGTTTCCTTTGGCCATTACAAAGAATGGAATCCTACTACTAGAGTCATTTCTCTCAAACCTTGAAGAAGGAAGTATAGTCTCCTACAACCTCAAGAGCATGATATATAAAGGTTATTGGATTTCCCATAGCTAGGGTTCCAAATTCACGATTTATTTTTCATGTTTCTACTACTGTTGACACATCGTTCCCAGAGAGTTTAATCATGTATGAGGGAGGAAAATCAAACGTAAATGCGGGACGAAAATCAAACCAAATCTTTTACTCTGTCTCTGCTCCTTAACAAGTTGTTCAAGCTGTTGAAATATGCCAAGTAAGCAATTGTGAGTCTTCTACTGGTAAGTGATATAGATCAATATATATTTATTATAATTATTGATACACATCAATAATCAGTACAACAGCCAGCAAAATGGTCATGTTAAGTCTGTAATTTGGTATCATTGTACGACATTATTTGCTGTCCTTTCTGTTAAGTGTTAACAGTTGATATCTCCCTCCTCTATCTGTGTTTATCTTGTAAGTTCATGTCAATTGTCTTAGAAAATGGAAAGTTTGAGGCATATTTATAATATGTTCTTGATGTAATTTCTGGAAACTAATAAGTGGAGGTTGTTCCTTGTAATGAGGACTTAAACTTTCATGTTTGGATCTGAGGCATTTTCTTAGTGTAATCCATAAATAAATTGAGTTGAAAGAAGGATGTTTGAAATGGGTTATGTGGGTTATTTAGTTGAAATAACTTGAGTCCCACATTGAATTGGTAATGAAAGGTTGGTGGCTTTATATAGCTCCATGTACAAGTGTAGTGCACAACTACTAAGGCATGTGGGTGTGCATGGATGTAGTATGGGCCTCGCGCACACACGCGCGCCGCCGCCCGCCTCGCCACGACACGACTTGGGTTGGGTCAGGTCGAAGGGCGATTTGGGCGAATGTCTCGGCGTCTTGCGTACGCGATGTTGGTAAATCATGATGCTTCTATAACTGAAAAATAAATCCTGATGCTGCAGTTATTGAAATTAAATCAGAATATTTACTTTCCTATGTGAACAGTGTGAGATATATACTAAGGAAAGAAAAACCTAGCTATCTTCTTTCTCTGCTCTCTCTCAATACATACAGATTATATACATAATGTTGCTGTTTTATCGTGAAAGCGATATTGCTGCAACCCATCACAACGTAAGTGGGGCAATAATCTTTTTAAGAACAGCCAAGTCTTCTCGAAGGGGTTGGTGACTCAGCTGTCTATTTCTCTCTTGTTATCTTTACGAAAGTTACTGTGAGAGATAAGTTATTTCTTCTTTTCTTGTTATATTTCAGTCACTGATTATATTCTTGTTAATGCCTTCGTGATTTGTTTTTGTTAATTGGTTATATGCTTGTTCTTGTTTTAATATATATCACTGCCTCATTGTTGATGTAGTTTAATTATCTCCAACAAATTGTACATAAGTGTGGTTATTGAGTAGTTTGTGAAAAGCATGCTAGATAGAGTTGTCAATCAAGGTCTTTGCCATTATAAGTTTGTAGTAGATACAGGATACTAAGGGGGTGTTTGGTGAACTTTTTTCCAAAATAAGTCAACTTATTTTAAGACAAAGTTAGAGATTCCTAACTTTTTTTCTGAAAAAGTTAACTTTTTTTTACAACTTATATAATCTCAAGCATACATTAAATACTTGTATAAAAAAGAATTATCAAAATATGAAATTTTTACCCGAAAATAAGTCCATAAGGACTTATTTTAAGTCTACCCAAACAGGCTCTAAATATCGTGCCTTCACTCATCTTAGTAATCCTTTTACATGTAAACTTGCTAACTGCTTTAAATGATGTCCACATTTCCTATTTTGTCTGTCCCAAACGTATTGTCCATATTCAGTTAATATGATAAATTAAGTTTTAATTATGTTAATTTATCTGAGAAATAGTATATTTTTTTGGCAATTATCAATTTATTTAATTTGATTGAATAAAATGTGGATTTGTGATTGGTGACAAAATGAGTGGGATGGAGGGAGTATTTTTTTTGCTTTTCAATTGAACTATAGCAACAACCTCGAGGATGAGAAAATGCTAGGCCAATACCTGAACATTTTTGTACATTCTTTATGAGTAGAGATGCTAAAATTCATTGAGTTGTACAGAAAGCTAATGTACTTTTTTTAGTTTACTTTTATTTATGTGCACCATCAACTAATCACTTGAGTATTCTTTCTTTAATTGATTTCTTTTTTGTTTATGTCCTGTTTGACAAGCCTTAAATAGTGTACTGAAAAGTGAAAAGAATGAACGGAGAGTAAATCTTTTAGGTCAAGCGGAAAATAGATTAATTTTCTGAATTGTTTATCTTGTTTGAAGTCCGTAGCGGCTTTTATTAAAAGAACTGTGGTTTGTTTTCCAATCAACAATGAACCGTTTAGGCAAGTTGCCTGATAAAGTTCGTAGCGGTCTAGGAAAATAGGATCACATTACTCTTAGGTAGACATTTTAAGGTTTGTGATGAAGGAATTCAGATAGCTTATGCAAATTATAAACAGTGGAGTCTTGGGTATGTAGCTTGAACCAGACCACTCTTACATAGATTGCTGAGAAGCAAACCATCTGAAACATTATTGAGCTCTATTTACTGGGATATTTGTTAGGCAGCCGTCCTAAATATTCTCACCAACCTCACCTACCACCACCTACCATCTACTACATACTCATATAAATATTTCTCTCCTCCTTCATTATCAAATATACCATAATTCTCTCTTCTCTCTCTATGTAACTGCTAGATAGTCCGTTTAGTAGGGGAGCCGATTTAACCCGCTTTCAGGAAGTGTCGGGATAGAAGGTCCTCGTGCCTGAACTATTCCTTAGGGTACTTGGGTCTGATTGCAGCCATCGGAGGTGGTCCCGCTGCAGGGGTCTTTCTATCAGGTTGTGTGGCACTGTCCGGGTTGGGAGAGGGAGAGAAGGAAAGGTTGTCGGGAAACAGTGATAGGGGGAGGTTTTGAGATAAACACTTCAGTGAGTTGAGGATAAACATAATAGGTATCGTAGGGCTGAATTTTTATATAAAATTCAGTGGCCGGATACCCGGATATTGTAATCTCTTTTATCTAGTGTGAAGTTGTTGCGCTTGTGGATGTAGGCTGGGCCGAACCACGTTAAATCTCTTGTCTCTTTTACTGTATTGTTGGTTTGTTGTTTCATTACTATCACGTATATTTGTGGGATCTAAGCACACATATTTACCAAATTGCTTCCGCATTCGCCGGGAATCGGGCAGATTCCTAACAATTGGCATAAGAGCTAGTTGTGTCTAAATTATTGGGGCCGGAGGAAAGTCGTTAAGAAAAGTGGTTGTCTAATTTGGCATCGTTTTGACGGAAGTACTCCCATTGTTTCTTACACTTACCTGGCCAATTGATTTAGTTGCTTGGATTGGTTTGTGTGTGCAAACGGAGATTATGACAAGTATTGGAGGATTCAAGGTGACCCCATATGATGGTAAAGGAAGTTTTACTTTTTGGCAGAGAAGGGTAAAGGATATCCTAACCCAACAGAAGCTAGCAAGGGCTTTGAAGGGGAAGGAGGGAAAACCAACAAAGATGAGCGATGAAGATTGGGAGGATGCTGAGTCGCAATGCATGAGTACCATCAGACTATGCATTGCTGATAACATTATCAATAATGTTGTTGATGAAAGCACACCGAAGAAATTATGGTCAAAGTTGGAGACATTGTATCTCGGGAAGAGCTTGACTGCAAAGTTAAATCTGAAGCGCGAGCTATACAAGCTGAAGATGGCAGCTCAAGGCAATGTTATTGAGCACATGAATGTGTTTAATGGTATTGTTGATCAACTTGAAAAGGTTGATGTAAAATTGGAGGAAGAAGATAAGGCCCTTGTTCTTCTTACTTCGCTTCCAGAGTAAGTCGATCATTTGGTCACAACCATTTTGTACGGAAAGGACACGTTAAAAATGGAGGAGGTTCAGTCAGCACTTTTGTCAAATGCTGGAAGGAAGAACCAGGATGGTGACAAGGACGGAATGACAGTTTTGGCTTTGCGTAGTCAAAATAATAGAGGAAGGGTTGATGTGAGAGGATCTACCAATAGCAGGGGTAAATCCAGATACAGTGAAAAGGGCATGCAGTGCTTTGGTCGCAAGGAGTGGGGTCATATTAGGCCGAATTCTCCGCTTAATAAGAAGGATCCAGATGCATCATTTGCTGTGGTTACTCTCGATTGTGAAGATGTTTGCACCGTCTTTAATCGAGGCATTAATTCTCCAGGAGAATGGATATTTGACTCAGGGTCATCTTATCATGTATGTTCCGAGAGGGACCATTTTGACAAATTCCAAGATACAAAGAATGAAACAGTTTCTTTGGCTGATGGATCTACTTGTGAGATCAAGGGGATTGGAATTGTGAAAATCAAAATGTTCGATGGAATAGTTCGCAGCTTGAACGGGGTAAGATATGTGCCTAAGCTGAGGAAGAATCTAATATATATCGATCGGTTAGCTTCAGAAGGCTACAGATGCTTTGTAGTAGGGGGAGCTATGAATATCAAAAGAGGTCGTCTGGTTTTGATGAAGGGAGAGCTACGTGGGGGAATATATCGTCTGATTAGTACGTGGCCAGAACGTACTGGAACTTCGAAAATCTGGTTATCTCGTGCATGAGGGAAGAGTGACTTGAAGGATACTGCTGCGGTTGTATTGCCTTCCAGTCTAGACGATGGTGCAAAGACTGCTGGGATGGGTGCTTGGTCGAAGGGCTTCCACGACATCAACGAGTAGTTGGTGTGTTGCAGCTGCATATGGGCATCGATCAACACGAATCAAGTGAGCAGTGAACCATGCAACAGATTGATTTGTTTGATATGCAGTTGGGGAGTAAATGAAAGATCGATGGTCATACTTGCTTGTGTGATGGACAACATATGGGATTGGCCGACGTTAATCAAGTGAGTATGTGTGTATACACAGATTGCTTCACATGTATGTAGTTGGACAAATAGAGGTCAAAGGTACACTTGTGCGTATAGCAAGTGGGCATTTGAGAATGAATGTGCAAACTAGGGTATAGTTTGGAGTCTTGGACTCGGGGGAGTTTTGTCGTAGGGAATGATATGGATCAAGGAAAAGTTGGAGTTGTGCCAACAGGGCGCAGGTATGGAGTGCAAGTGAAGAGTTGTGAGTTTGGAAAGAGAGGGAGATTGTTAGGCAGCCGTCCTAAATATTCTTACTAACCTCACCAACCTCACCTACCACCACCTACCACCACCTACTACATACTTCTATAAATGCTCATCTCCTCCTTCATTATCAAATACACCATAATTCTCTCTTCTCTCTCTATGTAGGTGCTAGATAGTCCGTTTAGTAGGGGACCCGGTTTAGCTTGCTTTCAGGAAGTGTCGGGATAGAAGGTCCTCGTGCCTAAACTATTCCTTAGGGTACTTGGGTCTGACTGCAGCCATCGGAGCTCGTCCTGCTGCAGGGGTCTTTCTATCAGGTTGTGTGGCACTGTCCGGGTTGGGAGAGGGAGAGAAGTAAAGGTTGTCGGGAAACAGTGATAGGGGGAAGTTTTGAGATAAACACTTCAGTGAGTTGAGGATATACATAATAGGTATCGTAGGGCTGAATTTGTGTATAAAATTCAGGGGCCGGATACCCGGATATTGTAATCTCTTTTATCTAGTGTGAAGTTGTTGCTCTTGTGGATGTAGGCTGGGCCGAACCACGTTAAATCTCTTGTCTCTTTTACTGTATTGTTGGTTTGTTACTTCATTACTATCACGTATATTTATGGGATCTAAACACACATATTTACTAAATCGCTAAATCGCTTCCGCATTCGCCGAGAATCGGGTAGATTTCTAACAATACCGGAATTTAGGACTTCATAATTTGCTGATTTACATCAATGCTCTGCTTCTTTTTTTCAAAAGTTTTACTAACCACCAATTTCGTATCGAAGTTTAGGAAAAGAAATTAAAAACCTGATATTGTGCGCTGAAATTACATACCGAAAATATAAGAATGAGGGGAAACAGAGTGAGGTTGGGGTATGTAGAATATGTTTAGATTCTTTGTGTTATGGAATTGACACGACTTGACTTGTACTTTAAAGTTATGTTTAACCTTTTGGCAGAACGTACAATAGCAAGTTGTTTGTAAAACACAGGACTTGTAACATTCTGAAAGTTATTGTTACTCCATGTTACCCCGACTCTACAATTTTTCTCAAGTACCCGTGTCGGACACTCGACACTCGGACATGGGTATGGACACTCGGACACCTATTTTAGGCCAAAAATATGTAAAATTTTCATAAAATTGCCGAGTCCGATGCTTGGACATGTATCCATGTTGGACACTTTTAGCCAAGTCCGGGTAACATAATGTTACTTGTCCTACATATTAAAGAAAAAAATGAATTAGAGGACATATCGTTTATGTTTTTTTATGAAATCGTTTTGCTGACATACTTATATGCCACTTTTATTATAGCACTCTTGAGCAAATTTGTTAGGTGTGGTGTGCCGAGAGGAACATGTAGAACCATTGAGCTTTAGACTGCGTAGTTTTCTTAGAACGTATAAAAATTCGATACAATCTGTTCGACAATATATATGATTTCTAGTTCTGTGTCCTGCATAATTAAGTACAACCATATGTGTAATTTTAATTGTCGGAAACCTTTCGCTAATCAATTAAATTGCTGGATCAAATGTTCTCTGACTGCTGACCAAAATTTAACAACTCTGTAAGTTACACTCTTTTGAGCATGTTGTAGTATAATTGCATCTGGTTTATTGCGCTCCCGAGAACTCATTTTTGTCTTGTTTGTTGTTGCCCATCTGCAATTGCAGGTATAAATGGTGATATTGCTTTGATGGTCCTAACAACTCTAGTAGGTGCAGCATATAGGTGAAGTGGAATAAAGGTCTTTTGGTAATATAAATAGAAGGAACAACTTTTGAACATTTGGTGTAATTCATAGACAGACGTGTCCCAAGTTTAAGAAGTTGTCGTAACTGTACTTTCTTTTTGCTACTGTCACCAAAATTCGTATTCAATTATATGTTCATTTGATGATTTTGCATCCGGGGCTTATATTGACTTTTCTGTTGATAATTCTTGTTGCTGATGTCGTCTTCATTAGAATATAAAAAAATTACTCTCGTTTAACATAAGTATATATACATGGTTTGAAGTATTTTGTCCAAGGAAGAATATGACTGATCATTGTCAATATATTATTATACTCATTCTATTAAGATAGAAATAATAAGTTTGTTATATAATAACTCATCTTTAGTTATCAGCAGACATTCTTTGGGCACTTTCTCTTGCTTGCAGTCCATTTGCTCAAGTGACCTATTTAAAAGAGTGACTTAAGCTCAAGGATGAGAGGTTGCTAGGATAGGAAATATTGATGCATACATGATTTGATTAGGCAAGATCCATTTATGCTTCTGCTTTTATGTGGGCAAATTACCATTCATTTGACACCCCTTTGTGTGCAGCTGCAAATGGCAGAAAACATTCATTTTGCAGTTGAAATAACGAAGCTAAAACAATCCATTTCTGAAAAGCTGAATCCTGAAGGTTCTAGCCTCATCCACATCGCCTCTGAGTAGTCCCGGTGAAAGGGAGAGAATGCATTGTGAGGTTGATGAAGAGTATGTTAAGCTTTTGGTTGACTCCTTGTTGGCTTGCCCGGAATCAATCTTGGGTTTTAAATTTAGAAAACAGGGTGCTCTGCATATCGTTTATGATTCCATTTGAGTTGTTTATAATAGCATCGTCTGACATTTTCTAAGAAAAGGTAAACGCGTCTCAAGTAGACCAACTGGTGCATTTTATAACTCTTGTAACATTAGAAGTAAATGGAACATCTCTCGTAACATTAGAAGTAAATGGAACATCATTTGTTATATGCTTACACTAGTCTCATGTAGAGCTGTAACTTGACTACATGTTTTAGGTTTGTAATGGAGAAATCCATCACACACTGTATGAAAATTGAAACATTTGACATTTATCAATTTTGTTACAGGGCAATGTCCATATTTGACATTTGGCAACATGTTCTGTTCTCTTTTCATCCTTTTGATAAGAAGATGTTTGAAGGCCGCAATAAGTTTGATGAGTTTGAGAAACGAAAACGAGATACCCTTACTAAAGTAAGCATGACATGAAAAACATATTTAATAATATCAACTATCAAGTATATTTCTAAATATATTCAATTTTTTATTTTTTTATTAAAATGTTAAATTTTTTGAGATCTTTAACCCAAATAATTTCTACAATTGAATACGATAATTAAATTGAAATCCGCTGAGATACAAGGGTAACAGATTATACATTAAAAATAAAATTTTAAAATAGGGTTTTTTTTTCATAAATACCAAAGCCCAAAAACTTTTTTGCAAAATACTTTTCCTAAAAAAAAATAATTTACGAAAATATCAAAATATTTGCATACAGAGGTTGCATATGTAACTTGAAGTTGAATTTGCATATTTGGTTGCGCAACAGGTTGCATTCAGTTGCATATTTGTTTGCATATGCAACTGAAAACTAAAAGTTGAATTTTCATTTTTTTGTAGTTGTTTATAAGGGTTGCGCAGCAGCAAAAAAATGGAAATTCAACTTACAGTTTTCAGTTGCATATAATGTTGTATTCAGTTACATATGTGGTTGCAACTAATTCCCCTCCATGCCCAGATTCCCGAATTTTCCCCGTTCCGAATCCGAAAAAATCCCGAAATTCCTGCGCCGTTCGAAGCGAGGATCGGATCAGGATTCCGAAAAAATCCTCAAATCCCCACGCGGTTCGAAGAGGGGATCAGATCGGGATCGGACAGGACGTGTGAAATGCCCATCCTAAATGTAGTAAATACTCTATGTAGTAAATACTCTAGTAACACAACACATCAACAAGCTCTCTCTCTCTAAGCACGATGAGATAATTAAGGGGTTAGAGTTTATTTCTTATTCCAAGACGCTCGTTCACCTCGAAATTTCTTAGAACAGTAATTATTCAAATGATCACTCTCTCAAACCCTTGAAACCCTAATCAAACAAAACCAGCACAACTTTGTTCAATCATCATCCTGAAGAAACAATAGTCAACATTCTCTTAAGACTCTTTGTAAAAGACCTAATCAGATCAAGCTCAGTCAACAAAACATGGCACTCTCTTATCAACAACCTCTTTTTCATATTTCTACAAATTCGTAATGCAATTTCTTGTTGTAACAATAATGCTCCGCTTATAATCCCACCTATTTCATCTACCCAAAACCACTGCTCCTTAATTTATGCTGATACCTCCGCGCTTATCGTAAAATTCGACATTCTTTTTTATACCAAGACTCGTAGTTTAAAATTAATTGCTGAAATACATAGACTGCTTCTGTTAACTGATTTGAATATGATATATACTTCTAGAAAGTTGTATCTTTGGAATCCTTAAGTTAAGAGGCATAGAGTTCTTTTTTAAAGTTATTTTAACAAGTATTTGGATGACCCTGGTCGGACTTTTTGTGTAGCGGCGATGTGGTTTGATAAGAGAACTAGTGATCATAAAGTTGTTAGGATTGTGTATGTTGGGGATAATACGCAGAAAATGTGTGGTGAGGTGGCTCCTAAGGTCGATGTTTTTATAGTTATAGGAAGCATACGTGGAGGAGGTTGAAAATTTCAGGAATTCGGAGAATTGTTAACGTATATGGTGCTTTTGTTGATGGGAGTTTCTACTGGGTAGAGATGATGAAACCTAAAACTCTCCTTGCTACTTTTAAGAGTAAAGATCTAAGGATCTTACTAAGAATGGAACACTTGTGACAGAGATATTTCATAACATTAAGGCTTCCCATACGAAATATCTATATCCCAAGGGTTCCATTCTTAATTATCCGATCCGTGAGGGCCCAAGTCCATTGAATGCTCGTGGACTGTCGTATAGGCCCATAACTGACCATGGCCCAAGCACAAGAGGCTATGAGAGGTTGTTATGGAGTTAGAGCAAAGAGACCCTGTGAAGAGTTATAGAGTTGTGATCCTGGCGGACCTCATACGCGACCCCTGAAGGATTTGCCTTGTGACTCTTGAGGGTCTTTGGCCATGCGCCTTCTTTCCTTGATGTCATGATATGTAGTGTGGAGATTTGTAAATATGTTGATGCAATTCTAACCATGATATCATGTATCCATTGTCATTTACTTAAGAAGTCATCTTAAGTGTAACACCCCAGTCCCACATCGAGGAGATTTGGGACTTCTGTTCAGTTTATAAGGCAAAGTACTACTACTAATTGTACCAACAAATCATGATCTTTTGGGGGCCTGTGGTGGGCTTGTGGATTACCCAAGTTGGCTGCATTTGGGGTAGTATGCTTTGGCTTATTTCGGATTCGGAATCGGGATTTGACCCGATTTTCGAAGAAGACTCGGGATTTGACCCGGGTTATCACATAATGGTATAAGAGCCGACTCTCGAAAGCTTGATTCGTCGAGTTGCCAGAGGTGGGGACACGAAGGCTGGTGGTATTATCCCACAAAGAACAGAGGTCCGGAGGTGGGGACACGAAGCTAGCCGATATTATCCCACAATGGCTAGGGAGGAACGATCTTGGACCTATGGGATATCCGTTCAGGCCTGACGAGGATGTCAGGAGTTTAAGTGGGGGAGTTTATAACACTCCAGTCCCACATCGAGTAGCTTTGGGACTTCTGTTCAGTTTATAAGGCAAAGTACTACTACTAATTGCACCAACAAATCATGATCTTTTGGGGGCCTGTGGTGGGCTTGTGGATTACCCAAGTTGGCTGCATTTGGGGCAATATGATTTGGCTTATTTCGGATTCGGAATCGGGATTTGACCTGATTTTCGAAAAAGACTCGGGATTTGACCCGGGTTATCACATTAAGTATTAGTGGGAAGTCTTATTGAAGCGGTCCCTAGGATGGGATAGTGCATTCAAGAAATTTATCTTCAAACTACATAATGAGATAGAGGTGAGATGATCAATTAATTAGAAGCTTGAGTCTGTTAGGTTAAAGCCAATACGGTAGTATGGGCTTTGGTGATGCAAGACAAATATGGGTATTATAATAATTATATTTGGATAATTATTATAGATGATATGTCTTGGATAGATAATTAGATACCGAGTATGATTAGAATTTGGTAGGTAATTAGAAACCAAATATGATTATACTTGTATGGTAACTTGGTGCCTAAGTTTGTGTTGACTATATATACATAGTCATATTATGTTTGTTAGATATGCTTGAGTATTGTTTGGCTTAAGTATCGTGTGAGTGAAACACCGTTTGGTGAGATTGATTGTATTATTGATTATTGTTTGAATTAATAATACAAGTTGGGACGCGGGCTTTTCGTGTCATATAATTTTGTTGTGTGTGCTTTGCATTAGTTGATTTTCTCAGGTTTTACTCCCTAACAAGTGGTATCAAGAGCCAAGGTTCTTGATGGATATGGGTGGAGGAAAATTCGAGATTGATTTTTTTAATGGAAGAAACAATTTTACGTTATGGCAGAGCACAGTGAAAGATCTGTTAATTCAACGAGGGTTATATGCGACTCTTGAGGATAAGAAGCCTACTGATGTGAAAACTGCAAAGTGGCAAGACATGAAGTTACGTGTGGCATTGATAATCCAGTTGGTCATTGTACCGGGAATCAAGTATGATGTTCGTAAGGAGAATAACCCTAACAATTTGGGGGAGAAGTTGACGAAGACACATCACTCAAAGTCTTTGGCGAACAAGTTGTTCCTCAAGAAATATTTGTTCGGGCTCAAGACGAAAGAAGAATGGGTGCTTGACTCAGGATGTTCTCATCACATATTTGCTAGGAAGGAGTGGTTCTCGTCTTACGAGAAGTGTGAGAGAAAGATGGTAACTTTACCAAACGGTAAAAGGGTAAAGGTTGATGGCATTGGCGAGGTAACAATGAAACATCACAATGGTCGTGTTCGGAGGTTAACTCAAGTAAGGTATATACCGGAGTTAAATTGAAATCTAATTTCATTCGGTAAATTAGTTGATTTGGGACATACTGTTATGATAAAGAATGGTATGTTGGAGGTCACTAAAAAGGATTTAGAGATACTCAAAGGTTGGAAGGACAAGAGGAATCTATTTGTACTAGAAGGAGAGGTTATTGTTCAAGGGAAGGCATTGACGGATCGACGTTGATGTCTGCATAAAATCGTATTGGGTTGAAGGGGAGGATTGTTGGGTTAAACCCAATATGGTAGTATGGGTTTTGGTGATCCAAGACAAATATGGGTTCTATAATAATTATATTTGGATAATTATTATAGATGATATGTCTTGGGTAGATAATTAAATACCAAGTATGATTAAAATTTGGTAGGTAATTAGAAACCAAATATGATTATACTTGTATTGTAACTTGGTGGCTAAGTTTGTGATGACTATATATACATAGTCATATTGTGTTTGTTAGATATGCTTGAGTATTGTTTAGCTTAAGTATTGTGTGAGTGAAACACCGTTTGGTGAGATTGATTGTATTATTGATTATTGTTTGGATTAATAATACAAGATTATCTCAGATTTTGCTCCCTAACAGAGTCTTATTGATCCATCTTCAATATTTAAATTCATTAAAAAATATGAACCTTTATTATATTTCATTTGATCTCTTTGGGATCCATACAAAAATTTGGGAATAACACCTACAATTAATTAGGTCTGACCAAATGCATAAA
The DNA here is from genome assembly GCA_036435485.1 of Saposhnikovia divaricata. NCBI lineage: Eukaryota > Viridiplantae > Streptophyta > Magnoliopsida > Apiales > Apiaceae > Saposhnikovia > Saposhnikovia divaricata. The sequence goes on from CM071594.1 coordinate 86,600,189, forward strand.
CATTGGTTTGAAAGGAAGATTAAATTGTAATTTAATCACTACCAAATGCATAAACATTTATCGTTTGAAAGGAAGATTACATTGTAATTTAATCACTACTAAATGCATAAACATTTATCGTTTTAACCTATTGTTGGACCATGAAGCCCAATGGAGTAATTTGTATTTAGTTGATGGGCTAGTTTAGAATGTATTAGGCCCATTAAACATTATATATTAAAAGATCAATTTAGATTGTATTAGGCCCATTAAGCATTGTATTTACATTAGGGCCTTGAAGCCCACAAGTGTAAACCTAAGGGGACCCACAAGGGATCCTCTATAAATATTCATTAAACCCCACTTGTTTAGGGGTTGGCAATTTAGAATTAAAGAGTTGTACCTCCTAAAAGGAGAGAAACACATTTTAATGAATATTTACTTCATCTTATTCTAGATCTCTTCCTTAATATTACTTTTAATATTATTATTACGATTATTGCTAGATTAACTCTCCATCATTTGGTGCTAGAAGGAGCTCTTTAATTTGAGATTCCAACCGAAATGAATGGATGCAAATGAACCAGTTGTTGAGTAGGTTGGTTTGAAACAAGAGATGTTAACGGCCCCTCGAGCCGGGGACCAGATAACACCTCTTTATTCTTCTTTAAGGCCGAGACAATTGTTTTCGGCAACACAAGATGATGTTGATGGACCTCAGAGACCCATCAAGGCAGAACAATTAAATGTGAGACGAACAGCACAGCCTGATACTCAGATGAGAGTTGATACAACTACAGGTAAAAAAGTGTTAACGAGTGATATGCGCTTGCACCTTCAGAAAATTCAGAGAGACAAGCAACCTGCTATTGAGGCCAAGAACAATATCCAGGAATCAGATGAGGAACTGTTCAATTTGGAACAACAGAAGCGATTTCTAGAGGAAAAGTTAAGGAGGCATCGACGAGCTCGACAGTTGCAAAAGGGTTGGAGGAATACTACTACCTCAGCTCGTGCTGAAGACGTCGATGCTGAGGATGAATATTAAGTGAATGAGTGTGAAGAATTTGGGGATGAGGAATCGACTTAGTCAATTTACTCATGACCTTCTACTCGCAAAAGATGAAAAGTGTCGTCTGTGAGTCATTCATCTTGACGAAGTGACTCCAATGAATCGGTTAGACCTGAAGATATTGTTGACATCCGAAGCGACCTCGCTATGTGCAGGGAATTTCTTCGAAATCAATCTGGTCAAATCGTATCTACTGAAAGCCCTTTGACGCGGGATATCAAGATCGTACGTATTGATAGGACGTTGAAAATGCCCTCTTTGGATCATTTTGATGGGACATCGAACCCTAGTGGATTCCTAAATATATTTGATGGCCATATGGCATTCTTTGGACATTCGGAAGTAGCGAGGTGTCAGTTCTTTTCTACATGTCTCCAAGGAACAGCTCTACGATGGTATAATAGTCATCTTCCTCGCTCCATAGATTCCTGGCAATCTTTAAAGACAAAGTTTCAAACCAGGTTTCTAGTAACTATAATGGAGGAAAAATAATTTCTTCACTGATGATAGTTCGACAGCGTTCCAACGAATCTTTGCGAGACTTCTTAGTTTGATTCCGAAACGAAATCTCCGACATACCTAACTTGGTTGAAGAGCTGGCGATAAATTATTTGGCTGCGGGGATTGATAAACATCGCCACGCTAATCTGTTATAAGAATTCTTCGAAAAGAATCCCCGAACTCTCCAATCAGCTTTCCAAGTTGTAGAACATCGAATGAACTTGCAAGAGGCCGTAGGAAGCATCCAATCACCTCGGAGAACGTTCAGACGAGAACGAAGTAGAAGTCCTCGACGATGTTCGCCGAGGACAGATCACAAACGAAGCTATGATACTTGGAGCCCTCGAAAACCATGAACTAAAAGATTGGACAATCATGATAAATCGTGGAAGCCAAGAGAAAAACAAGAAAAAGAGTTTACGAAGCTCACTGTTGATAAGGCTACAATCTTGGCCATTCTGAAGTCAAAACCTGATTATCGACCACCAAGGCCGATGAAACCGGGACGACCTCCAAGCTCCCGTTATTGCAAATATCACGAGGACACAGGTCATGCGACAGATCAAAGCTATCAATTGAGTAATCTCATTGAGTCCAAGATCAAAAGAGGACAATTGACTCACTACATCGACCACGACGCCGTAAGACAAAATGATCGCCCCATGATCAAGATTGGGTTATCGACGTCATAGCAGGGGGATTTGCCGCAGGAGGCACATCAAATAATTTTAAAAAGATATACGCTAGAGAGGTGTTTCATATAAATACCGAGGCTCATAAACGCCCTAGACCCAATCCTACTCCAATCATTTCATTTTCTGATGAAGACTATCCCTCAAGATTGATTGAATCTCACCAAGATGCTCTTGTAATTACAGCCAAGATCGGCCCAAACACAGTAAAAAAGATTTTGATTGACAACGGCAGCTCCATCGACATACTATATCACCATGCTTTTGCAAGGATGGATCATGGAGACAGAAAACTTGAAAATGTAAACATGCCTTTTATACGGCTTTACCGGGAACGAGGTTAAGGTCGTGGGCACCATCGACCTCCCCATACTCTTTGGAACCCTCCCGTGCCAGACTTGGTAGATGGTCAAATTCCATGTTATCAATGAAAATTCTGGTTATAATGCCATCCTCGGCAGGATGATATTAACGGCACTCAAAGCCATTACTTCTATTCCTCACCTTAAAATGAAACTTCTCACGGAGTTCGGAGTGGGTGAGGTCGTGGGCGACCAGCATGCAGCTCGCTAGTGCTATCTATCCACGCTACTACCAAAAGCAAAGTGCGTTGACGACGCTTCTATCAATCAAATAATTGAAATGGATCCTCGAGCAACCGTGGAATCTGTAATGGAACACAACTGTATTCCCATAGAAGAAACCGTCGAAATCAAGGTAGAAGAGGGCAATCCCGACAATGTAACTAAAATCGGTAAACACCTCGAAGGCGATTTACGACAACAAGTCATTTGTCTTATTCGAGAATATGCTGATATCTTTGCATGGGATCCAAAAGATATCCCAGGGATACCTGAGACGATAGCCCGTCATTCACTCCATGTCAAACCAGGAGTACGCTCAGTGAAACAAAAGAAGCGAGTATTTTCAAAAGAAAAAAATGAAGGCAATCGATTCCGAGATCGACAAGCTCCTCGAGGCTGGTTTTATCGAGCCCATGCAGTTTCCAAAATGGTTCGCCAATGCAGTGCTGGTGAAGAAAAGCAATGGAAAATGGAGAATGTGCATCAATTATTCCGACCTCAACCGAGCTTGTCCTAAAGATTTTTATCCATTACCAAATATTGACCAATTAATTGATGCTACCGCTGGCCACGAGCTCCTATCATTCATGGACGCTTTCTCAGGATACAACCAAATAAAAATGGACAGTCGAGATTGGGAAAAAACGGCCTTCATCACTCATAGAGGTGTCTTCGCATTTAAAAACATGCCCTTTGGCCTCATCAACGCAGGGGCGACTTTCCAACAGATGATGGACACAATCTTCGCTTCGCAAATTGGACGAAACCTCCAGGTCTACGTCGACGATCTCATCGCAAAATCTAAAAGGTCCATGGACCATATAAAAGATTTAAGTGAAACTTTTGACAATGTTCGACGCCATAACATACGATTGAATCCAGCTAAATGCTCTTTTAGAATGACCTCTGGAAAGTTTCTGGGATTCCTCCTAACTCAAAGAGGAATCAAGGTTGATCCAAGCCAGATTAAAGCCATCAACATTGAAAGAAGTACAAACATTGACAGGCTGCATTGCAGCCCTTCGAAGATTCATTCCACAATCATCAAAACTGAAGAGTACGAGAAGGGACTCAGAAATTTAAAACAGTTTCTAAGCTCGCCTCCGATCTTAACCCAAGCTCGACCTCAAGAACCTCTCAGAATATACTTGTCCGCATGTGACACCACAATAGCCGCTGTATTAGTTAAATCTTCTTCTGGGAACGAAATGCCTGGATATTACATCAGTCACACTCTGCGCGACGCAGAAACCAGATACCCATAAGTGGAAAAATTGGTATACGCTGTAATAACCCAAATTTCTGTACTTGAGAAATTTTTTCATTTTTGGGATGAATAGTGCTTGCATGGATGAATAGTGAAATTATGGATGAATAGTGATTTTTGAGGACTAAGAAAATTTTCATATCGCCCTATATATGGGATAGGAAATGGATATTTCGAAGTTATATTAGTAATCTACAGGGTAAATAAGTGTATGTAAACGTGATCGGAATTCAGAAATTCCAAACTTTATTTCTATGGAATATTTGACCGGGTAGTGAAGAGAATATCAATGCAATCAAGACAAGTGAATTATTATATCAAGGATTCAAGGATTATATTTTTATTAAATACTATTTGAGGATTTAGAATGAAAACCTTTGAGTTAGAAGAACGAGCGTTCTAGAAATCGCTAGAATTTTAAATCGAGATTAAGAGATCAAGCGAACGCGAAACAAATTACGGATTAAATAGGTAACGAGATGTAAAACCCTACATGAAAATCTAGGGTTTATTATTATTAGGATTTGGTGGAAAAGAAAACAAGAAAAAGAAAAGAAAAAGGAATGGTGAGGTGTATGACCCAGAACATGACAACAAGGCTCTTTGTCACACATTTTCTAACACACCACACAAGCATTACAAGTGTATTAGAGGTGTAAGTGCAGCCATTATACACCATAATATCACAAAATCATTTTACCAACTAGTCAAGGCAAGAGAAAAGAGAGAAAAGCAAGAGAAAACCCTTTTCTCTCCAAACGGCCCAGCAGAAACTTATGTCAAAGAAAAATTCATATCTCCACTTTTATCCATTCATATATCACCATATTTGAACCATAGCTTCCTCATTGTATGGAGAACACACGTTTAAAATTTCATGGCCAAAAAAAGAGTGTAGCCTAGTCAAATCCCTCCTCCAAGTTGGAGAATCAAAACTGTCCAGCCCTTGGCAGTTTCGACCTCTCACCTTAGCAAGTCCATAAGTCGAGCTTCAAGCATCCCCAGGTGATGAGCTAGGACTCAAAAGAAATCCCTTGAAGAGTAGAAGGTGTGGTAAAAATTTGAGAACCAATCTCTAATTTTTCGATTTTATATAAATTTTACAAAGTTGATGATGAATAGTGTTTTAAGTTGTTTTCATGTTTTGTTCATGGCTTTTAGGCTTTGTTAAGACTACCCAAGGCTCTTATAAGGTGTAAAAAGCTTTATTAGTGTTGTGAGAGTGTCAGGAAGGTATAAACCTCAACTTTACCTTTTATTTTTATGAATTTTGGTGGAGTTTTGATGTTAGTGTAAAGATGATTCAGGTTAAGTGATTTAGTGATTATTTAGCTTTGTAGAATTATGTAAAATGGTGGGTGTTGGACTGTAGCCACACCACTGACTTTAGAGAGGTATGAAGGTTGTTTGTTGAGGTTGTGGATGTATGGTATGCCCGGTGTGGCTTGGTTATGTTGTGACAAAATGGAAATGTTCGATTTATAGCCGTCGTAATGGCGAAATTTTGTTAACCCTTGAAAACAGTTAAGGCCCAGACCATAAAATCATTTTTAGACTTACCACTGCCTATGGTTACAAATATATAGTTGTCTAGTTTATTTTGCCAAAATAATCGCATTAAAAGAGTTTACGGTTGAAGAGTTATGCTAGTTTTAGTGAAAGTTGTTCGAGGAATGGAACCGCAGAAATGTACCAACTTTGTGGCTTTGATTGAGACCCTTAATAGTCGACTTATAAGATGAAATTTTGAGGATAAATACTAAGGTTAGTTAGAAAGATTTTTGTGAAGGTTTCGAGTTTAAAAGATTATTTTCCGATTTTATAAAAATGCGTCAGCCGAGGTTGCGTAAGTGAAAAAGCTTTTTAGGGGAAGGTACTATTCATTGAAAACCCCTGCCCTGTTTTGGTAAATTCCAAAAAATGAATCCTCTGACCAGAGCCAAATCTTGAGTTGGTTATCTTCTAGACATTCCCTAGATCGTGTACGCGAAAACGGTGCGTCATTTGAGTTAGCGGCTATCGAGTTATGAAGGTTTTAGTAAAAGTGGTGCAAATAGTAAAAATTTGCAGTTGACCCAACTTCGAAAATACATTTCACATATCTAGACCTGTGTTTTCGAACCAAGATTTTTATGATAAATATTACAAATAGCAAAGATGATTTTAGATGTGGTTTCGTATTCAAATACATTTTCAGTGATTTATTAAAAGTGTTGGAGTGCGAGTCAATGAATAATAATTTTCAGGAAAGTTAACTCTAGAGGTACTACTTTGACCATGCGTTTTGGTTAAGTTAAAAGAGGAATTTCGAGTCAACTAAAACACGAAACTTGTTAAGAATTATAAAGGCAACACATTGGTGTAAAGAACGAGATTATAGAGGGTTAAGTATAACATGGATTCGAGGATCGATTTCAGACAAACTTATGACTTAAGGGTTTGTCGATTAATATGGACTTAGTACGAGTCAAGAGGGACCCCTTAGCGCCTTATTTATGATTGGCTAAGTGTCAGAGTATTGAGTTATAAGTGGATCATATAGGGGATTAATCACGTGTTTTCTTGACTTTGTTTAGATTGTCGGATTCTGCTACGAGCCCCTGCTACATCCGGAGTTCCAGGAAAGTATACTAACTCTTACTCTATCGTTCGGAGTAGAGATATTTTGTATTGAAAGTTGTTCGTAACAGTAGTTAAATGCGAGTAAAAAAAATGAGGAGATAATGGAAGTATGGTTAGAAGTAACCTACGTTCCAAGTAGATGATGTAACATAATGAGTAGGCGATGAGCACGAAGTGCTGAGGAGAAGTGAATTTTCGAAAACCCGGACAAAGTTTTTTTTTAAAGAAGGAAGTTCGCATTAATTAACATAAAGGCAACATCCCTAATAAACCAGTGTTTATTTAATTAGTAGATACTTCTGGAAGCATTTACTAATTAAATAAACCTTATTCGTCTAATTAAAATTATTTAATTAGATGAATATCATTTTCAAAACGTTTTCTTAAAACCGCTTTGTTCCAGAGAAATAACAAAGATGATTTAATAAAATTATTCTATCTACTTGATTACTTATCGGAGATGTTTTCTTCTTGCAATTTAATGCATATACCTTGTTGTTGATTGTTGTTACCCGGATAATATAGATGATAGTAGTATATCTTAGGGTGAGGAGGCATACTCATCCTCTATCAGTATATCTTGGGGTGAGGAGGTGTACTCATTCTCTACTAGTATATCTTAGGGTGAGTAGGTGGACTCATCCTCTATCAGTATATCTTGGGGTGAGGAGGCATACTCATTCCCTACTAATATATCTTAGGGTGAGGAGGTGGACTCATCCTCTATCAGTATATCTTAGGGTGAGGCGGTGTACTCATTTCCTACCAGTATATCTTAGGGTGAGGAGGTGTACTCATCCTCTACCAGTAGCACTTAGGGTGAAGAGGCGTACTCATCTACTACCAGTAGCAAACAACAGCTGTAATAGGACTGATCATCCTTTACGAATAGATGACGAGGGAAACCTCCTAAATAGGGTCCATCAGTAGTAATGGAAGTATATAATCACCCAATGTATATGGGTAATATTTAGTATGGCGGAGAACTCAAGGGTTCATTTCTTAAAAAGTATTGATGTATATATATATATATGTAAGTAATATTCGAGAAGGTTGGAGAACATAGGAGTGCATTATGCTACCTGCGTAGGCAAATGGCGGAATTTTTCTTTCTAAATAGCATCTTTTGGAAATTATGTTGTTAATAATCTAAATATACCTTATATATATATATATATATATATATTATGGTGATATAAAACTTGCTGGGCATTTTTGGCTCATTCTTGCTATTCTAAATATTCTAAAACAGCGGCATCCGGAGCAGGCACTAGTATGGCGAACCGAGATAAAGGAAAGGGGAAAAGCAACTAATTCAGCGCATTAGCCCTACAGTGTCTGAGAAAGGCGTGAGCTGGAAGATAGTAGTTTAATGCTCTATCATTTAGTATTTTGAAGTTGTATTAATATTTCAGAGATTCTGGGAAGTGAACTTGATATGTAATAACTTTTGAAATTATTAAGTACTTGTTCTAAGACTATAACCCGTGGAGTAATTGTGGAGTTTATTACGAATATTGTTGTAGATTATATTGTGAGCAGGTGATTGAATATTCCGGAAGAGATGTGACGACCTGGATTCCTGTAGGGAATTTGGGGGCGTTACAGAGATGGTATCAGAGCAATAGGTTATAAACCTTAGAACGAGGGTAGGAAAAGTTATGACGAGATAAGAAAGTGATGAAAGAGCTTAGGTAGAATTTGTGGCTGGACTACTGGGGGTAGTACCAAAGATGAGTTAAGTAAGACCCTTAGTTATTGAGGAATGTAGTTATGGAATTCTTTGTAGATGATATGAGTCGATAATGATAGGGACTGTTTATGTCATACCCTCAAGACAAGAGAAGTAGAATTAGAAACACGGAAACCGATATGGAAGTTATATGGTAGAGCCTCAAGGGATAGTTAGGGTGGAGGCATGATGGCCAATACAAGTAGTAGAATCAATTAGGACGAGAAAAATGTGTATCCATGATTTATTTATTAGGTTTAATTTTTTTTTATATAAATGAGTATATAGAGATATGTATCCATAAATATGCATATATATATATATATATATATATATATATATATATATATAACTGTAGGTATATATATATGTATATGTACATATATGTACTGTTTTGTTTTCATAAATAAATATTTCATGGGTATGCAGTTTTATTAGACTAAACCATATTTGAATAAGTTGAATCGAGTGAGGCTGTGACTTTTGGAGAAATGTAAAAGAAATAAAAAGAGTGGATTTTATAGATGGAAACAAAACAAGAAGAGTATGATGGTTTTATGTATGGGTTTGGAGGAGGAAGGAGCTAGAAGATTTCGACAGAGATTGAAACAATAGAATGAATATAATGATGCAGTGTTCTAGAAAAGGGACTATGTGATATGGGTATAAGAAGCAGCCATGGTAAAGGCTGAGAATGAATTGATTCAGGGGGATAAAGATGAGAAGAAAGAAGTATATTTGATGATTAGTAAGAGAAAAGGATATGAGGAATTTTAAGACATAAGTAGGAGCAACCGCTAGTATTTTTAATAGGACGATGACCGATGGCATGAGAGAGATGGATGACATAAAAGGTACATGTTTTCTTAATATCGTAATATATAAATGATGAGCCGGTATGAAAATAAAGGTATGTTAAAGAATGCGAGAGGAATATCAGAGATGGAATAGACGGTATAGCGTGAGATTCTATATTCGAGATATGAGAGCATAAAACTGGTAAAAGCAATGAGGAGATATTGGAGAGCAGATTACGAGATAAGCAACCTTAGTTATTGCCTACCTTGATTCCGAGGACGGAATCCTTTTAAGGAGGGAAGACTGTAATAACCCAAATTTCTGTACTTGAGAAAAATTTTCATTTTTGGGATGAATAGTTCTTGCATGGATGAATAGTGAAATTATGGATGGATAGTGATTTTTGAGGACTAAGAAATTTTTCATGTCACCCTATGTACGGGATAGGATATGGATATTTCGAAGTTATATTAGTAATTTACAAGGTAAATAAGTGTATGTAAACGTGATCGGAATTCAAAAATTCTAAACTTTATATCTATGGAATATTTGACCGGGTAGTGAAAAGAATATCAACGCAATCAAGACAAGTGAATTATTATATCAAGGATTCAAGGATTATATTTTTATTAAATACTATTTGAGGATTTAGAATGAAAACCTTTGAATTAGAAGAACGAGCGTTCTAGAAATCGCTAGAATTTTAAATCGAGATTAAGAGATCAAGCGAACGCGAAAAAAATTACGGATTAAATAGGTAACGAGATGTAAAACCCTACATGAACATCTAGGGTTTATTATTATTAGGATTTGGTGGAAAAGAAAACAAGAAAAAGAAAAGAAAAAGGAATGGTGAGGTGTATGACCAAGAACATGACAACAAGGCTCTTTGTCACACATTTTCTAACACACCACACAAGCATTACAAGTGTATTAGAGGTGTAAGTGCAGCCATTATACACCATAATATCACAAAATCATTTTACCAACTAGTCAAGGCAAGAGAAAAGATAGAGAAAACCATTTTCTCTCCAAAACAGCCCATCAGAAACTTATGTCAAAGAAAAATTCATATCTCCACTTCTATCCATTCATAAATCACCAAATTTGAACCATAGCTTCCTCATTGTATGGAGAACACACGTTTAAAATTTCATGGCCAATAAAGGAGTGTAGCCTAGTAAAATCCCTCCTCCAAGTTGGAGAATCAAAACTGTCAGTGTTTATTTAATTAGTAGATACTTCTGGAAGCATCTACTGATTAAATAAACCTTATTCGTCTAATTAAAATTATTTAATTAGATGAATATCATTTTCAAAACGTTTTCTTAAAACCGCTTTGTTCCGGAGAAATAACAAAGATTTAATAAAATTATTCTATCTAGTTGATTACTTATCAGAGATGTTTTCTTCTTGCAATTTAATGCATATACCATGTTGTTGATTGTTGTTACCCGGATAATATAGATGATAGTAGTATATCTTCGGGTGAGGAGGCATACTCATCCTCTATCAGTATATCTTGGGGTGAGGAGGTGTACTCATTCCCTACTAGTATATCTTAGGGTGAGGAGGTGGACTCATCCTCTATCAGTATATCATGGGGTGAGGAGGTGCACTCATTCCCTACTAGTATATCTTAGGGTGAGGAGGTGGTCATCCTCTATCAGTATATCTTGGGGTGAGGAGGTGTACTCATTCCCTACTAGTATATCTTAGGGTGAGGAGGTGGACTCATCCTCTATCAGTATATCATGGGGTGAGGAGGTGCACTCATTCCCTACTAGTATATCTTAGGGTGAGGAGGTGGTCATCCTCTATCAGTATATCTTGGGGTGAGGAGGTGTACTCATTCCCTACCAGTATATCTTAGGGTGAGGAGGTGTACTCATCCTCTACTAGTAGCACTTAGGGTGAGGAGGTGTACTCATTCCCTACCGGTAGCCAACAACAGCTGTAACAGGACTGATCATCCTTTACGGATAGATGACGAGGGAAACCTCCTAAATAGGGTCCATCAGTAGTAATGTAAGTATATAATCACCCAATGTATATGGGTAATATTTAGTATGGCGGAGAACTCAAGGGTTCATTTCTTAAGAAGTATTGATGTATATATACATATATATATATATATATATATATATATATATATATATATATATATATATATATATATATATATATAGGGGGATACTCCAATACAAATCTCCTTAGAATACAAACCTAAAAACCAAATTTCAATCCAACATTTAAGCTAATCTAATGACCAAAATAGGGGTATCACAATACGAAAAAAATCTTATTATTCTACCCTCTATCCATTCATCGAAAAAAAATATTAAAAAATATAATTTTTTTTTTTAAAAAAATGATGACGTGGCAGTAGTTATTTTTTATTTATTTTTAATTTTTTTATTTTATTTTATTCTGATGAATGGATAGAGGGTTGAATTATAAGAATTTTTTCGTATTGTGATACCCCTATTTTGGTCATTAGATTAGTTTAAATGTTGGATTGAAATTTGGTTTTTAGGTTTGTATTCTAAGGAGGTTTGTATTGGAGTAGCCCCATATATATATATATATATATATATATATATATATATATATATACATCAATACTTCTTAAGAAATGAACCCTTGAGTTCTCCGCCATACTAAATATTACCCATATACATTGGGTGATTATATACTTCCATTACTACTGATGGACCCTATTTAGGAGGTTTCCCTCGTCATCTATCCGTAAAGGATGATCAGTCCTGTTACAGCTGTTGTTGGCTACCGGTAGGGAATGAGTACGCCTCCTCACCCTAAGTGCTACTAGTAGAGGATGAGTACACCTCCTCACCCTAAGATATACTGGTAGGAAATGAGTACACCTCCTCACCCCAAGATATACTGATAGAGGATGGCCACCTCCTCACCCTAAGATATACTAGTAGGGAATGAGTGCACCTCCTCACCCATGATATACTGATAGAGGATGAGTCCACCTCCTCACCCTAAGATATACTAGTAGGGAATGAGTACACCTCCTCACCCCAAGATATACTGATAGAGGATGAGTATGCCTCCTCACCCGAAGATATACTACTATCATCTATATTATCCGGGTAACGACAATCAACAACAAGGTATATGCATTAAATTGCAAGAAGAAAACATCTCTGATAAGTAATCAACTAGATAGAATAATTTTATTAAATCTTTGTTATTTCTCCGGAACAAAGTGGTTTTAAGAAAACGTTTTGAAAATGATATTCATCTAATTAAATAATTTTAATTAGACGAATACGGTTTATTTAATCAGTAAATGCTTCCAGAAGTATCTACTAATTAAATAAACACTGACAGTTTTGATTCTCCAACTTGGAGGAGGGATTTGACTAGAGGGTTGAATTATAAGAATTTTTTGTAAAGGTGCCCCTGGCGGGGCCCTTAGAATATATGAAATATAATATATTTTGTCTTGGTTTGTAGTTCTCATTTTAGGAGTGGTTTGTATTTGAGAAAAAACATATATATATATATATATATATATATATATATATATATATATATATATATATATATATATATATAAAATAAATTTCGAGAATGGTGGAGAAGATAGGAGTGCATTATTCTACCTGCGTAGACAAATGGCGGAATTTTTCTTTCTAAATAGCATCTTTTGGAAACTATGTTGTTGGTAATCTAAATATACCTTATATATATATATAAGGTGGAGAACATAAGGGTGCATTATTCTACCTGCGTAGGCAAATGGCGGAATTTTTCTTTCTAAATAGCATCTTTTGGAAACTATGTTGTTGGTAATCTAAATATACCTTATATATATATATATATATATATATATATATATATATATATATATATATATTAGATATGACGTGTTCTTTGTTGTTTGTTAGATATGACGTGTTCTTTGTTGTTTGTTATATATATATATATATATATATATATATATATTAGATATGACGTGTTCTTTGTTGTTTGTTAGATATGACGTGTTCTTTGTTGTTTCTTAAATTATATTAGATATGACGTGTTCTTTGTTGTTTGTTATATAAGGTGTTTGGTATGGAGTGCAAATATATATATATATATATATATATATATATATATATATATATATATATATATATATATATATATATATATATATATATATATATATATATATATATATATAATGGTGATATAAAACTTACTGGGCAGTTTTGGCTCATTCTTGCTATTTTAAATATTCTAAAACAGTGGCGTCCGGAGCGGGCACTAGTATGGCGAACCGAGATAAAGGAAAGGGGAAAAGCAACTAATTCAGCGCATTAGCCCTACAGTATCTGAGAAAGGCGTGAGCTGGAAGATAGTAGTTTAATGCTCTATCATTTAGTATTTTGAAGTTGTATTAATATTTCAGAGATTCTAGGAAGTGAACTTGATATGTAATAACTTTTGGAATTATTAAGTAGTTGTTCTAAGACTATAACCCGTGGAGTAATTGTGGAGTTTATTACAAATATTGTTGTAGATTATATTGTGAGCAGGTGATTGAATATTCCGCAAGAGATGTGACGACCTGGATTCCTGTAGGGAATTTGGGGGCGTTACATACGCCCTCGTGGTCGCCAGTCGAAAGCTAAGGCATTATTTCCAGGGTCGAGAGATTCAAGTAATGACAAATCAACCAATGAGGCGGATCCTTCACAAACCTGACATGACAGGTAGATTGGCTGCATGGACAATTGAACTTAGTCAATTTTATATCGAGTATAAGCCTCGAACGGTAATGAAGGCCCAGACTCTTTCAGACTTTGTCATCGAATGCCAATTCGACAAACCTGATTCTCTACATCTTGATGATGACAAGAACCAATCAAGACCATGGACCCTCTACGTTGACAGCTCATCCACGTCGGAAAAGAGTGGAGCAGGCATTATACTCATCAATCTCGAGGGATTTAAAGTTCAGCAAGCCAGTACCTTCGCTTTCCAAGCAACAAAGAACGAAGCCGAATACGAGGCACTAATTGCTGGTCTGAACCTTGCTCTTTGTCTCGAAGCCAATGTCATAGACATCTTCAATGACTCTCAGCTGGTGGTTAAGCAAATTTTGGGTAAATTCAAAACTCACAATGATAGAATAGCACTTTATCTGTAAAAAGCTCAAACTCTTTTGGGTAGATTTGTTTCATGGAAGATAACAAACATCGACAAAACTGAAAATCAATGGGCTGATGCCCTATCCAAGCTTGCATCCTCGTTGATACCCACGAGCGGAGAGCCCGTGTACGTTGAAAAGCTCATGACACCAACTGTGGACTTCCCTACGTTAAATGCCATCTCGTTAAAACCCGACTGGAGGACTCCATTCCTTGCTTATATATCTGAAAATCAATTGCCTGAGAATAAAAATGAAGCTAGATAAATAATATTCAAGGCAAGAAATTACTCTATCAAGGATTCAAAGCTATACAGACGCGTTCTGACAGAACCCCTTCTTCGCTGCCTCGGCCCCGACGAAGCAGAGCTAGCAATCACTGAAGTTCACCTAGGGATATGTGGAGAACACCTTGGAGGAAAACATTTGGCACATAAAATCATAAGACAGGGACTTTATTGGCCCACGATCCTTAAAGATTGTGAAGAGTACGTAAAAAGATGCTCTTCCTGCCAATTATACGGTCTTTTCAGCCACAGACCCTCACAACTGATGTCTCCAGTACTAAGCCCATGCCCCCTTTTCCAGTGAGGCGTCGACATTGTGGGCCCATTCCCAAAGACAAAATGACAACTCCAATATATCGTGGTCGCAGTCGACTACGCGACGAAATGGATAGTAGCGAAACCTCTCGCAAGAATTCGAGAGAAAGAGATGATTGAGTTCTTCATGGAGTTTATTGTGTTCCAGTTTGGCATACCTCGATCTGTCATTACCGACAATGGAACCCAATTTGTTGGTGAGGATTTTGAAGCAATGCTGAAAGAATTGAAAATACAACATCTTAAGGCATCGGTGGCATATCCACAGGCAAACTATACTCCAAGGTCTTAAAAAGAGGATTCAAGATTGCCCTTGCTGTTGGGTAGATGAGCTCCCCAATGTCTTGTGATCGTATAGAACAACTCCGAGAACTACATCGGGTGAAATTACCTTCCACCTTGCATACGACACAGACGCTGTCATCCCAGTCGAGGTGTCACTTAACTCTCCCAGAATTGAGGACTTTGAAATAGCTAGTTCATTGGAGGGATTGAAGTTGGATAACGATCTCCTTGAGGAGGTCAGATATGAAGCAATGGAGTCAACAATCAAATATCAGGCCAAGGTAGCGAAATACTACAACAAGGGCACGAAGTAAAAATATTTTCAAGTCAATGACCTCGTCTTGCGAGAATCGGCCTCATCTCGGCTGATAAGTGGATTTTATATCCACTTGGAGCGTTCCATATCGGCTTAAATTGATTGTTTTGGACTCAAGTTTGTGGTGGTTTTGATGTGTTTTGCTTAGTTGTGCAGATTTACGAGAATGTTGACTAAAGTGGATGCTTCTATAATTTTTGGGGAATTAATTGATTAAAATTCGAATTTCTGAGAATGGTTGCGCAGTCTACACTGTTGTGGCCATATCTTGAGTTCTAGAAGTCCGTTTGAGGCCCGTAAGCAGTCCACGCGAAGATAACGAGATTCTCTATCATTCTAAGGTGGTCCAGAGGTCGAATTACGTTGGGAACGTTCCCGAAAATCTGAAGAAAAGTCAGCCACCAATTTTCCTTAAAAACAGAATCAATTTAGGAAACGTATCTTGCAGAAATTCTATTATAATTCTGTTTTTGTATTTTCTTGTTGGGCAAGACTTTTAGAGCCTATTTAAACACATCATACCATTGTAATAGATAGACATATTATTAGTTATTATTTTTGTATCATAGCTTAGATCTACAAGGGAGAAAAGGAGATAAGGATTCAACGCTCGTGACAAGCAACGGATTTAGATCTACTTCATCTTTTGTGTTATTCTGGATTATAGATTTGTTTTCTCAACTCTTTGTTTATCAATATAATTACTTCTTTTATTCATATCTTGTTTCATATTATGTTTTCATCAAATCCCATGACGATGAACGGTTCAATTATGAGCTAATCGTTGTCATGGGATTCTAACGGAGTTATCTATGTAGCTTAGTAGTTTGTATGCTTTAAAGATTTATGTGTGGTGAATTCTTGATATCCTCGTATGGTTGTGTTTCATGTATTTAGATGCGTCGCGAACATCTAATTTGTTAATCTCTTGCTAAACGAGAGTGGATCTTGAGATTTAGAACTTGCCATGCTAGCATAGGATAGGTTGATGTTTTAACATCATGATTTGTAAATAGAGATATTATGCTACCCTATGTGATCTAAGTGGATAACTTGTGCTTAAACCTTTATGTTTTCAAATTCTATAGAGATATAGGGTCTAAACATATTTGGTGTCTACCCATCTTCTATCTCTTTTGTGGATGCATGCGTAGTTTGGTATTAGTATACCGAGAGGTAGCTTTTACTTATTTCGTGTTATCCGATCAGATATCAAAACCATCACATGTATTGATTAAAGGCTGCGACTCTAAGTGAAGTAGATAATGAAGTTAGAATTCCATATTTTTATTCTTATAAGCAATTCAGATTTAATTCTCATTAGTTAATTAGTTCTTATTTTGCATCTTAGTTTAATTGATATAATTAAAACCCATATTTGTTAATTTTCTTAGCAGTGAATTAAGATCATACATTGTTGAATAGGCACATTAGCTGAAAAGAACTTAACCAGATCTCAGTGGAACGAACTTAATTGTATTACATGTGACCACGTATACTTGCGTGATATTGTGTTAACAAGCCCACTATCTCGGGAAAGTTCAAAGCCCCATGGGAAGGTCCGTATAAAATCCTGAAAGTGATCCGACCTGGAACTTATGAGCTCGCACAGCTCGATGGTGAGGTGCTCAAAAATGCCTGGAACGATATACATATGAAAAAATTCTACCAGTAATTGTATTCTATTCTGACAAAGACAAGTTACTTATCTTTTTATTGTCATCAGAATATTAAGGTGAAAAGGGGCTGATATAAGGTCCCCACCTTAACTCCCTTAACTTATTAAATTAAAGTCTGTCTTTGTCTATAATTTTCCTTTTAACAAAATATTCGACAAAATTTGTTAATGTCAAAACGATTCTTTTCGCTCGATTCAAAACAAGCAATAAAGCAAAGATAATCCAAGGTCATACAATACGACCATCAGAAAGTCGACCTAGTTCAAACTTTAAACTTTTACGTAAAAACTAATAGTACAGAGAAAAGAGGCCAGAGTTAAAACAATTACAAGGATACAAGAAACCTCTTATTCTCTATAAATGTCATCAATAAAGTTCACAAAATATCAACTTTACAAAAATTAGAGGAGCATGTAAACATGTCATAGCAGCAGTCAACTTCATGAACGGCGAAACGGCATGGTAATGATACACATTCTATTTTTAGATAGCAAAGCCACCAAATACGTTCTTTTCTACTTTCAATTTTATAATAACTCAACTCCCAAGCATTCAAAGTTAACCAATGCAAGTTAAACTCAAATACTCATTCACAAGGCATACCTAGCATACGACAACAACGAGGTAATATCAAAGTTATAAAGGCTTAATAATCTTAAAATTCAAGAACCAGAAATAAAACATTACATAAGCCACGGGGCATCCCCCGCCTTCAAGCTGCTTCGCCTTTGTTTCCTTCTCCGTCCTTCATCGTCTTAGCCAAATTGACACAGTAATCGTCTAAGGAGTGGCCTGTCAGATCTATTCCAGTCTGGGCAAGACGGTCGTAGCAACCTTGATAGCCCGACACCATGGCATTCGTTCCTTCCTCGACTGCCTTCTCCAATTCTAGCTTCAAAGTCGTCACTTCCTCCTTTAGTGCGTCACGCTCACCCTGTTGACGTCCAACATCAGTTTCGAGGCTAGTCATTTTCCCCTTCGCCTCTTCAACAGAATTTCAGAGCAATCTTAGCTCGCCTTCCAAGGATCCAACTTTTGCCTTCGAGTCCTCAAGTTCTTTCTTCAATACCTCAAATTCTAAAGCCTGTTTCCTTTCACGACCTTACGCTTCATCAGCTCGTCGATGAGCGTCACTCACCTTCTCTTTGGCCTCATGCAGTTCACGAGTAGCGTTCATGCGTCACTCGTGATCTACATCAGCTCGATAATCTTTGACGATATGAGCCAAATCAGCAAGGAGCTACAAAATGTACAAGGATGATTAACATATAAAACAAGGCCAATAGGTGTAAAGAATTAAAGCAATAAGCAAAAACAGAGAAAAGAGAAAAGTATAAGCAATTACCCGTCCATCATGAGCTAGGCACCGATCGACTATTTCATCTCGAGATTTATCAACATAAGAACCCTTATCTTGGGGCAAGTCAAACGCTTGAAAAACCTGAGTTGGGAACCGTGAGCCCGCGGTCCAACGCTCATTTGCGTTAATCTCAATTTGTAGAGGTTAATCTAAAGAACAACCCTGAAGTAGGGGGTAGAGCCTCTTTATTGATTCCGATAAAGGTTAAGGACTTCTTGAGTCCAAAACGAGGAGGATCACTAACCTTCTACGACGAGACACGCTTAGAGGTATCCTCGTCACAATCTACTCTCATTCTTTTACCTGCTCGATCACGAGCATCGCCGACAACGAGATCACCCTCCATAGAGACAATATTGTCACTAACAACTCCATCGACGGGGACTGACCCAACAACCTTAGGAACTTCCTTCACTCACGAATCTTGGTTAGCTGTAGATCGCTTTGCCAAAACTAGCATAGCCTTATGCATATCTTCTTTAATACCGCTATTTAAAACTTCGTTTAAAGATTCTCCAGCTACTGCAAAGAAACAAAACAATACGTGAGCATACGATACATCAAAAAGTCAAGTAAAAATAATAATCTTACAATTCTGGCTTTCCAAAAATAAAGAATTCTTTAACTAGACATGGGTATATAAAGGGCCCTCGCCCTGAAATCTGTCTAAAAAGACACTATCATATTTCACCATATTGGTCAGGTAATCTATCATCTTTTGCGAGACCTTTTGGCAAGGGGGAACAAACTCGAGGTCGGGTCCATAATAATACATCCATTTCCCGTGCCATCCCGAATTAGAGGACCTAACATCAATAATCTTGGACCGACCAGTCAACTTATCAAAATAGACTTGCCCACGAGAGTACTTTACCCCAAATATCGAAAAGAATAAACGAATAGAGGGCACATACCCCAATTCGGCACAACGAGCAATAAACCCACTCACTTGGGCCACGGAGTTAGGAATTAACTGCGAAACCCCACAGCCCACGGCCTCGAAGATGGCCAAATGAAAAGGGTGCAAGGGTAAACGCAACCCTAATTCAAAATGAACCATGGGGATCCCCTGCATACCAAATTCAGGCATCTCCCATATCTGATCCTTGGCCAAGGGAACCTTACATCTATGAGCGCCTTTTAAATCAACCCAAGATCCCACATCTACATTGACGGGATGGTCAACATAAATACTGGAATAATTAAGGTTAGGCTTATCCATTAGTTCCGCCGAACCAGCAACTTTAGCATCATCCACAACTTTCTGACGATACGCCACTATCCGTAGACTAAGAGGAGGCGAAGCCCGAGCCCTATCTACTACACTATTCACCTCGTTCAAAAAATCAAAATGATGATCAGACAGTTGTTCAGGGAACTCTAATTCATTCAAAATAACGGAACTTTCTAAACTCTCATCCTCAATTGGAAATTTACCAGGGTTCCTATCACTGAACGTACGATAAGAAGAAGAAGAAGAGAAAGACATCTCCCTCATAGCTATAGAGATTACAAAATACTTTGCAAAACAGATCAAGAAAAAGAAACTAAAACAAAGATTAGAACGTACCTTATGAAAATAATGAAGGAAAGAGGCGCGAACAATGAATATAAGTCCCTATAGAGAGAAACCTCTTCTTGTCTCGAAAATACAAAATGGGAAAAATGAAACGCCGTACCCGAAAGAAGTATATATAAAAAAAATTTATTTCGCTCACCTACCCAAAATTAATTTTACATCATTTTTTATTTATTGTATTCTTAACAGGTATCAAAAAAGAAGGAATCTAAAGATACCCTCATTACTAGGGGGAACAAATGTTGGACCATGAAGCCCAATGGAGTAATTTGTAGTTAGTTGATGGGCTAGTTTAGAATGTATTAGGCCCATTAAACATTATATATTAAAAGATCAATTTAGATTGTATTAGGCTCATTAAGCATTGTATTTACATTAGGGACTTAAGCTCACAAGTGTAAACCTAAGGGGACCCACAAGGGATCTTCTATAAATATTCATTAAATCCCACTTGTTTAGGGTTGGCAATTGAAAATTAGAGAGTTGTACCTCCTAAAAGGAGAGAAACACATTTTAATAAATACTAGATTATAGCCCGTGCAAAGCACGGATTACTTTTAATTTTTTTAAAATTTACTTATAGTTTAGTATATATTATAAACATTACTTTTAATATGTTGGGAGAATTCAAATTTTAGACATTTGTATATAAATAATTTTTAGTAATAAATCTAAATTAATATGGTGTTGGTGGGAATCGAACCTTCAACCATTCTATATAACATAATCTAATATTAATTTTATATTAAAATGTTGTTGACGGGATTCGAACCTTAGACCTCCAACTTTTAGTATAGTTGTATCTAACGGTCATGATCTATTTGAGTTGAATATCTAACTGTTGGTGAATGGGGATAACCAAAAATAGGGGTAACCAAACTATAAATTATACCATATTTCGCTTATTATAGTATAACTTTTAATGAATATTTATTTCATCTTATTCTAGATCTCTTTCTTAATATTACTTTTAATATTATTATTACGATTGCTAGATAAACTCTCCGTCACCTATTGGTGAGATGCGTACTGGTTGTGACTTGTGAGTCTGTGCACGCGAGTATAAAAGGGTCGTGGATTTACATATACTAGCCTATAACCCGTGCAAAACATGGACTATCATATATTATTATTATGAATTAATAATTTAATTATTTGATTTAATATTTTTTAATAAATTTTATTATTATTTTTAAATTTAAATATGTTTCATACTTAATTTCATTACATAAATAAATATTATTAATTTAAAGTTATTTTTAAATTTATTGTTAAATATCTTAAGAATTCAACAGATTTTTTTAAAAAATCATTTTGTATAACCTAAAATCGTACAAGAAAGAATCATAGAAAGAAGTATGTGCAGGTGATGATTCTAATCGGAATATAATTGAAAACGTTTCTAATTCTATAAAACATGTGATATTTTATTTTTGGTAAATTATATACAATTTATCTGAATTTGGAATTTTTAACACTTTTTTTAAATTTTCTAAAAATATATTTTTGTGTCTTGGTTCGTTGGTTAGTTGGTTAACACCTTCCTCAAAAGTTTGTTAACACCTTAAAAAAAAATCAATCAAAATTTATTTAATTTTAATTAAAAAAATAGACCACAACTCTTTTGATAAACCAATATCTTTTAAAATTAATTTAAAAAATTTTAATATAAAAAATCATTAATAAGTAAATAAAATTAAAAAAAGGAAAAGAAAAAAGAAAAATAAGTATACTATCTATCTGTACTATACTTTTATAAGCAAAATAGAGTATAATTGGTTGGTTAGTTAAAACCTTTCTAAAAAACTTATTCGGACCTTATAAAAAAACAAATTAAAATAACTGAATTTGAAATTTTTAACATTTTTTCTAATTTTTTAAAAATATATTTTTATGTCTTCGTTAGTTGGTTAACACTTTCCTCAAAAGTTTGTTAACACCTTCCAAAAAGCAAATAACAAATCGAAATCTTTTTAATGTTAATTAAAATTTAAAAATATAAACCACATATTTTACATACTATTTCAATTATATTTCAATTAGAATTCTCCATCAACACCCAACTTCTCTTATTTTAATATAAAAAATTAATAATAAGTAAACAAATTAAAAAAAAAAGAAAATGAAAACAAAAATAAGTAAACTATCTATCTATACTATTCTTTTATAAGGAAAACACGGTATAATTGGTTGTTTAGTTAAAGTCTTTCTAAAAAACTTATTTGGACATTTTAAAAAAACAAATTAAAATATATATTGTAATTTAATTATAAAAATAAAACACATATTTTACATAAATGCATACTCTATCGGTTATACTTCAACTGAAATTCAACTACATACTCTTTTAATTATATTTTTAATATAATTTTTTAACTTTTTACTTAGGAAAGTGTTAATTTTTCTGGAAGGCATTAACCAACAAACCAACCAACTACCCAAATATACCTTGTTTTGCTTATAATAGAATAGTATAGATAAATGGAAGTATCGTATATACGTAGATTCAAATTTTTGTTGATATTATCATATTCAAATTATGATTCTATAATCATCTATAATGTAATATTTGTCTAAAATAGAATTTAATGTTAACTAGCCTAAAACCCGTGCGATGCACGGATTATTTTTAATATTATATAAAAAAAATTCATTTATTTAAATTAATTTGATAATAAATATATAAATGTTATTCGTGATATTTCTAGAAAAGGAGGGATTTTAGTTTGAAAATATAAAAAAGATGATAGGTTTTAGTTGAAAGGGTAATCGATTAATTATTAGTAATTATAAAATTATTATTTCATTATATTAAATACAATGCGCGTGATATGATTAAAAAAAGAGAGGATTTAGTTAGTGAAAATAAAAAGGTAATATGTTCTAGATGAAAAAGGTAATTGATTAGTTTATAGTAATATTAATTTAATTATGTTATTTTACTAAATAAATTTGCTCATAATTTTTAGAAAATGAGAAATTAATGTTGCCCGTTGTATTTCTACAAAAAAGGAATTTAATTAGAAAAAATAAAAAAGATGATAATTTTTTTTTGTCAAGAAAAAAAAAGATGATGATAAATTTTAGTTGAAAAGGTAATCGGTTATTTGTTAGTATTATAATATTATTATTTATTTTTATTGAATAGAAATGTCCGTGATATAATTGGGAAAAAAGAGGTTTAGATAACGTGTTTTGGCTTAAAAAGGTAACCGTACATGATATAATTGGAAAAAGAAAGATTTTAGTTAGAGAAAAGAGAAAAGGTAACGTGTTTTGACTGGAAAAGGTAATTGATTAGTTAATAGTAATTATAATATAATTATGTTATTTTATTAAATAAAATTGTTCATAATGTTTTTAAAAAGGAAAAATTTTAATTAGATAAAATGTAAAAAATATTCTAATTTACTTGAAAAAGAAAATTATTTAATTATTGAAAAATAGAAAAGGTAATATGTTTAACCTGAAAAAGGAAATTGATTCATAAAGGAGAAATTTTAGTTAGATAAAATATATATTTTGGGAAATTCTATATGGTACCATTGTGGTTTTGGCTTTTCTACATGGTACCATCATATTATTTACTCCTATCCATGGTACCCTCGTACATTTGGTTTGTCATATATAATACCCTTCTGTTAAGTAAAAAGTAATAGAATTGATTTCACACCGAAAAACAAATTGTATATTTGAAATCTTTACGAAAAGTTATATAAAATAGACCCTTAAATCATGTAAAACAGAGTCAAAATGAGTGAGATATTTATTGTCAAAGTTTGGTTATGGAATTTGAATATATCTCACTCATTTTAATTCCGTTTCACATGATTCAATAGTCTATTTCATGTATTTTTTTGCAACGATTTCAAATATACAATTTGTTTTACAATTTGAAATCAATTCTATTACTTTTTACTTAACAGAAGGGTATTATATATGACAACCCAAATGTCGAGGGTACCATGGATAGGAGTAAATAATGTGATGGTACCATGTAGAAAAGCCAAAACCACAATGGTACCATATAGAATTTCCCTTAAATATAAAAGATATTGTATTTTACCTGAAAAAAGAAATTATTCAGTTCTTGAAAAAATAGAAAAAATAATATATTTAACCTGAAAAAGGAAATTGATTAGTTAGTAGATATGTAATTGAAAAATAGAAAAAGGTAATATGTTTAACCTGAAAAATGAAATTGATTCATAAAGGAGAAATTTTAGTTAGATAAAATATAAAAGTTATTGTATTTTACCTGAAAAAGGAAATTATTTAGTTCATGAAGAAATAGAAAAGATAATATGTTTAACCTGAAAAAGGAAATTGATTAGTTAGTAGATATGTAATTGAGTAAGGGTAAATAAGTAAAATCAACAGGTACCGTACGGACCGACCAACCAACCAACCAACCAAACTTTTAATGTTTCGGCTTTTATATAATAGTATAGATTTGCAATTGTGAGAAAATTTTATTGTTTATATATAGTTTTGGTTTGTTTTCACTTTGTTGATTTATAATTTTTTGTAAATTTGTTAATAAATATGTGATTTTAATTCAAATATATTTGAAAGAGTATGTAATTGAATATTAATTGGAGTATAATTAGAAGAGTTTGTTATTAACTAAAATATGCTGTTTATTTTTTGTAAAATAAAATTTTATATGCATTTTAATTTATTTTTTATTTTTTGGAAAGTGTTAACAAACTTTTTGGGAATGTGTTAACCGACCGACCAACCAACCAATTATACCCTGTTTCGCTTATAATAGTATAGTATAGATATGTGATTTTAATTCAAATATAATTGAAAGAGTATGTAATTGAATATTAATTGGAGTATAATTAGAAGAGTTTGTTATTAACTAAAATATGATGTTTATTTTTTGCAAAATAAAATTTTATATGCATTTTAATTTATTTTTTATTTTTTGGAAAGTGTTAACAAACTTTTTGGGAATGTGTTAACCGACCGACCAACCAATTATATCCTTGTTTCGCTTATAATAGTATAGTATAGATAATATACATAGGCATCTTTTTTTTTTTTTTTAACTAGTTGAACACACGCACCCAAGACTTTCACTGGAGTCGAACCCTCGACCTCCTTGTTACGGGAGGAGAGGGGTATCCACTCCACCAATTGGTGGGGGATATAGGCCTACTTGTTCTTAATTTCGAATTTACTGTTTTCACAATTCTAAGTTTACTTATTTTTATATATGCATATTACCATTATATGCATTTTTTTTAGCTTATTCGAATGATTTTTAATTAATTTACTTATTTCGAATTAACATTTTCCACGTATCCAACTTTTTAATCAATTTAGAGTTTGGGACACATTTAGGGGCCGTTTGGAAAATCTTAAAATAAGTTACTTAACACTTATATGAAGTAAGTAACTTACATGAAGTAAGTAATAAGTTACTTACAACTTATTTTTCGTCTTTGGATGTTTAACTTATAAGTTGGTAAAATATTTACTAAATTAAATTAAAAATTTTAATTATTTAATATAATAATCCCAGTACATGCATATGACATTTATAAATACAAATGTAAAAATATAAAATATTAAACAAGTTAAAAAATCAAGTAATACGAAATAAGTTGGAAAAAAGTACGTCATTACTAACTTATCACTTATCAACTTATTTGACAAAATAAGTCCATTCTACTTATTTTGCCAAACGATTCGAAATAAGTTGAAACAGACTTAAGCTCAGATAAGTCCATTTTTCGGGAATGCCAAGAAAATCATTATTCTGTGCATTTCTAACTATCATTCTACTTATTAAATTTTACATCAAATTCTTAAGTTGGTCAACAAGAGGTGAATTGAATTACTTGAATATAATGTATGTGTTACTTTTTTCTCCAGATCTATACATCGTGCATAATGATCTAGTGGGGCTGACTTTGTATGAGAGGTCAATCTAGTATATACTATTAACACTACAAGGATTTTTGCTTTAGACAACATGCAAAACGTGTTGTCTGAATATACCAAAAACTGTTGACTATTGAGAAGTCGTCTGATACACACCTCAGACAACACACAGCAAACTGTTGTGTGAAAGTTGAAAGACAAGTAAAAGCCACCTGAAAAGTGTTGTCTGATACCTAGAAACAACAACACTTCTTTGGAAACCTGTTGTCAAAGCTCCAATAACGCAACACTTTTTAACGAATATATTGTTGTTATTAAGCAGTAAAGACAATGGTTTTTAAAAGAAAACCTATTGTTTAAGTGCAAAAGTTACAATTTTTACTTGATCAGGGCTGTTGTTGTATGTCACTACAGACAATGGTTTCTTAGCAAAAACCATTTGTTTTATGGTTAGATGTACAACATGTTATCTCATATGGCATGTTGTTGTACAGTAGGAAGGATAACACTTTCTTAGTATATAAATCTTGTTTGAAATTATTTCAAACAATGGTTTTGCAGAGTATAACATGTTGTTGTTTGTTAGAAGAGACAACAGTTTTGTGGGTTTTAACCTGCAGTGTGTATTCTTCTCCCACATTACTTTGTTAAATGGTACATGTTGTTTGATTGCATTTTTTACAACTGTTAACATTAAGTAGTTTTTATTTTCCTGTTGTGTGAGTCATTTTCTCACAAGGGATTTTAATAAAAGCATTGCTTGATATATAATAAACTAGAGTCTAGACAATGCGCCAATAAAATACTACAATTACAACCAATATTCGCTATTACAACGAACCAAAATCCACCATCACAACCAAAATTCATCATCAACCAACTAAAATTCAACCACCTTATGCAATTAATTTCTAAACAAAAATCAGTTACATAACCTAAAAATAAACTCCAAGAACTGGAAATATCCTAAGTGTTATATACAAGGCTGCTTCACTGTTCTTTTGACCTATGTGCTTCATGAACCATGAGTAAGTGTCACATACATTTTCCTCCTTGTATCCTCCAAAGGCAGTTATAGCGAAGCCTCCCGAAAATTTGCCTTTTTCACCTGCTCCGCAACAGCAAGTATTAGTTCACATGCCTTTTTCACCTATTCTTTTAGGATTTCCCTTGCCTCGCCAAGAGGTTCCAACTTGTCAGTCTTGTAAAGACTAGCAACCCATGGTTTCCTATGCTCCAATACATCCAACGCCCATGATCACCTTGAAGACTTCAAGGTTAGCTGGACTACCACTAATTAAATAGAAAAAAGTAAACAGAATTCTATACCTGGCCGTTAACTGACTTGACCAAGCTTTCAATCACTTCTTTGCAAGGTTTGACATTTTGAGTAATCAAGACTTTTTGATCCTGGTGGTCAGTAGTAAAAGATTGTCAAAAGATGAAAATTATACAAAAAAAGAGTGTCATATCATGACTCTAAAACTTTCTAATACTGACAGTGACTGAGATCCAAGCAAAAAGAAACGGGCATGTACCTTAAGAAGGGGATGGTGTCTAGCGCGAGTCAGTGAAGTAGATAAATCAAACCCAATTTCCATCTCCTTCTTTGTATCCCTCAGGATATACTTTTCCTCATCAACTAAACAACCAGCTTCTGCACCAGTTCTCTAACCATAAAGGCGTAACCACTGGTTTACCAAAAGCAATGGCTTCCAACATGTTCCTTACTATAAACAACATTCTCTGAACTGGATCTCCTTCCCTACTTATCTGCACTCAATAATTTAAACTTTTTTAGCTTGAAAAACTAGATCATTTTTCATTGTACCAAGTAGAGCTTGCTTACGATTTCTAACTAAATTTTTTCCCTAGTACCAAGTAGAGCTTACTTACAATTTCTCCGTTAGTGAATATGAGGGACTTGACCCGATCACATATGTTCTCCAGAACCAAACTATCCATGTGCTGAAACAAAGGAACCTGAAAATTTGATTGACAGAAGTACTGTCAAGTTACCAATTCTACAAAAACTGAATGCATCTGTTACCAACTTATATGACAACTCTCCCAAATGTTAAGATGTTAATACAGGGGATTAAGTGGTCATTTATTCTTAAGAAATACATAAATACATCTAAGACTCTCAACAAGTAAATTAATTTTAGCACATGATCTTTATAATTTACAGTACTTACCTAAGGAAATGGTACTTAAATAGTCTGTAAAGAATTTGTAAATCTCATACAGAGAGCCAGAGAGGTGACAATAGCATGACAGAATATCAATTAATACATTACCTGCCTGACCAAGTCCAAGCAAAGATGATACTTGATGTCCCTCCTAAGACGTTCAAGGAGATTTCTAATCATATCACATTCATCAACACCACGCATTGCAGCCCAACGCTGCCGCTCATAGTTGCGCACTCTCTACCTATACTCCTGTGGCAAATTCCTCTTCTTCATCCACCACTCAATATTCCTCATCTTTAACTGTTCTTTGATGTTGTCACGTGCAAAAACACCTATATATATGTACAAA
Source organism: Saposhnikovia divaricata (assembly GCA_036435485.1). Classification (NCBI taxonomy): domain Eukaryota; kingdom Viridiplantae; phylum Streptophyta; class Magnoliopsida; order Apiales; family Apiaceae; genus Saposhnikovia; species Saposhnikovia divaricata. The sequence continues at coordinate 86,628,866 of CM071594.1, forward strand.
ACAGATAATAATATTTACAAGCATAATATAAGGGTAATTGAAAAGAAACACACATATCAACTCAGATGATTCTACCTTAATGTATATTACCAATCAACATGGTGACTAGGAGGAGTCCAGTCGTAAGAACAATGATGATAAACACAATTTCTAACCAGCAGAAAGAAGGGAGACTTTGTGGTGGGGTTGGTGGTGACTGAAAAATGAGAGACGAAGAAAGAGACAGAGAGATGGGACAGAGAGATGAGAAGAAAGACCTTGTTCGACTTAGATGGAGCTGTAGGATTCAATTTTGACCACTTTCGAGTTCGACGGAGCTGCTAATTGGTGCTAATCAATCGGAGCTAATTGAAGCAGGGAGATGGGTTAGGGTTCTTGAGCGGGGAGAGAGAAAACGAGGGGGTGGATTTACTTTATGTTGTAGATGTTTTTGTTTATGAGAAAAAGCATGGGCTTCGTAATTTGAGATAGGGCTTCTTAAATCCACACCGAGAGAAATAGCACAGAGATGAACTTTAGATACAGAGATATAGAGATGTAGATCTGTGTTTATGTATGTGTTTGGACATAGAGAGCAAAGGGGGGAAACGAAAAATGAAAATTTTGGAGAAGGGGGAAATGAAATATTGGATAAGCGGGAGAATGGGAGAAAATATATTGTTACTTAATTAATTTTACAACCTATTAGGAATTAAATAGTTTAATTAGTTTTTGAATATTTTTTTGGAATGATTTTTTCGATGATCGAACCGTACGAAAGTTAATAAACACTCATTTTAGTGTTGGGAAAAAATAATCAAAAAATAAAGTGGTCGGGTTGTACGAAATTTTAACAAAAACGTAGTAAAAGTGTTGGTTCATATAACGGGACACGATCCAGATTCGTTGAATAATTTTTTTGAATGATTTCTTCGGCGATCGAACCGTACGAAAGTTAATAAACACTCATTTTAGTGTTGGGAAAAAATAATCAAAAAATAAAAAGGTCGGGTTGTACGAAATTTTAACAAAAACGTAGTAAAAGTGTTGGTTCATATAACGGGACACGATCCAGATTTGTTGAATAATTTTTTTGAATGATTTCTTCGACGATCGAACCGTACGAAAGTTAAAAAACACTCATTTTAGTGTTGAGAAAAAATAATCAAAAAATAAAAAGGTCGGGTTGTATGAGATTTTAACAAAAAATGTAGTAAAAGTGATGCTTCCTTTAAGGAGGCACGATCCAGATTCGCTGAATAATTTTTTGAATGATTTCTTCGATGATCAAACCGTACGAAAGTTAATAAACACTCATTTTAGTGTTGGGAAAAAATAATCAAAAATAAAAAGATCGGGTTGTACGAAATTTTAACAAAAACGTAGTAAAAGTGTTGGTTCCTATAACGGGAGACGATCCAGATTCGTTGAATAATTTTTTTGAATGATTTCTTCGACGATCGAACCATACGAAAGTTAATAAAACTCATTTTAGTGTTGGGAAAAAATAATCAAAAAATAAAAAGGTCGGGTTGTACGAGATTTTAACAAAAACGTAGTAAAAGTTATGCTTCCTATAATGGGATATGATCCAAATTCACTGAATAATTTTTTTGAATGATTTCTTCGACGATCGAACCGTACAAAAGTTAAAAAAAGTTCATTCTAGTGTTGGGAAAAAATAATCAAAAAATAAAAAGGTCGGGTTGTACGAGATTTTAACAAAAACGTAGTAAAAGTGCTACTTTTTATAACGAGCCACGATCCAGATTAACTGAATGATTTCTTCGACGATCGAACCGTACAAAGTTAACAACACTCATTTTACTGTTGGGAAAAAATAATCAAAAAATAAAAAGGTCAGGTTGTAAGATGGTCGTGCCGCATCTTAACGAAAACGTTGTAATAGTATAGATTCCGATAAATATTGTTCTTGAAGATCAAAGTCCAATTCGAAGACGTTATTGAAGTCGGATTTTGACGCACCCATAGTCAAATTGAAGCTCTCAACGAACCCTGCAAAATGATTTTATAAGAAAACAGTTGTCTGATTTTTTCATTATTTCCCACCAAATCTAATTCAATTTTTTCATGTTCAATCGGTACGACACTAGTTAGAGGGAGTAGTACTTTTGGCGAATTTATATTATAAACACGTACAAGAATGATTTTTTTTCCTAATTTTTTGTACACATCACTCAAATCATTAGATATTAACATCCGTACGGTTGGATTGTCGAAAAAAAAAATTAGAAAAATATTATTCCAAAAATTAGAAAAAATATTATTCCAAAATATTATTCCAAAAAATTACTTAATAAAAAATAGTATTCCAAAATAATAACCAATAATTCATTTCCCCCCTTAATTAAAATTTCATTCCCTCTCATTCTAATTTTATCCGCCTCATAACACTCATGTCTAACACTGTCCGCCTCACTTTATCCCCTTCCCTCAACATCTCATCTCAAAACCCTAGCAGGTCTTCTCTCTTCCTCTGTAAAATTCAACTTCTGGGTTTTGTTTGTAATCATCTATAGTCTCTATATAGATCTTTAATTAAGTTTTATCATTTTCGTAAATATTTTCTTGGAAGTAAATTTTGATTTTGGTTCCAAATTCAATATGTGTCATTCAACAATCTTGGTCTTTTGCTAGCTGCGTCCTTGAATATGTTGCTTAAAAATAGCCCCAGGTCTTATATTTTTCTACTTGTCATCTTAATGTCATCATAAATTGCTCTGTTTATCTTTTTTCTATCTTTTCGTATATATTTTTCTATCTTGAATTGAAAATAATACATTTATGTGGCATGTTTATCGTTGTTCTGTTAACAACTGCACTTGTAAGTACTTATTGTCTACAATGATTATGCAAAGGTCATATTAACTGATTTAATTAGCATCTTATTGCAGGTCTGTATGTAGCATAAGTTATTGACTTTACATCTCAATGTTATTATTCAGTTGTCTACTGTAGATTTAATTTTAATGTGAGAAATTAAAGATTCATATGATGTTAACGAAATAATTTGTTTTGGTAATAAGGATTTTGTGCAAGCTATTTGAAACTGTCTTCGGCAATGAAGTAATACGAATACGGGTTCTGGGTATTCTTGCTGACATACTGTATCATCCTGATGTCTGAGAGTCGAAAAATTTATGCAACTCATTGTGGAAAGCAATGACGAAGAGATGGCAACGGAGGGAATGGATGAACTTATGGAACCTCATTGTGCTGCCCAGTTTGCTCTTATGAAAGTTCATGATAGGATAATCGAGGAAGATATTGTCGGTGGATCAGACACTGAGGCTGGTAACGGTAATGTGGTGACTGCACGGCTCCTTGTGCCGAATAATGTGGTTGGTTGTCTTTTAGGCAAGAAAGGAGATGTCATTCAAAGATTAAGAAGCGAGACGAGTGCAAACATTAGAGTACTTCCTGCCGATCACCTTCCCAGCTGTGCAATGGACACCGATGAATTGGTGCAGGTAATCCTCCTGATCTAAATAGATATTGTACGCCTTTGTTAACGAATTTTCTGTTTGTGTGTGTATATTAGTATATATATACCTTTTTTGAAATTTTTCTTCTTAATCTTCTTTCCATAGATATAAAAGTTAGTAACTGTACGCAAATTGTTTCCATTTTACCATCAACCAAGGGACTTCAATCATTATTTGATTCCTTTGAAATCCTTTGACCCCCCATTCTATTGTTAATGTTGGTTCTTTAGATCTGTTGACGTATCTTCTGAAACTTTTACTCTATATTATAATGAAAGAAAAAAAATTATGGAGCTGAAATCAGATTTTGAGAACCAATGTTTGTTATAGTAATGTAGTGTCCAGTATATCACTTACTTTGGTTATAGTAATGTAGTGTCCAGTATATCATCCAGGATTTGCACAAATTAGTTGCGAAAAACTTTAATGGTGTTGCAACTTCCTTAGAAGGTCAGATCCAGAATTTTATCTACGTTTGTCTGGGCATTGATTCGACTCTAATATAAGTTGCTCAATTCTATCTTTCATGTGAACTGTAGGCTGTGTTAAAGGATACTTGCAATGTGTTGAATATGAGAGAATCCCTTCCAAGATTGTTACATAACAAGCTTCTGATGATCCATTGTACAGTGGATATAGATCCGTTGTACAGTCCACTAGTGAAGAAGAATCTTTGGTACGTGGTCTAGGTTTGCTTTAGTATGTGCATTTGACAGAAGATAGATAGGAAGCACACACGACTTCATTCTATATATGTTTATATCCATTTTGCAGTTGAGCTTCGCTATATGGGAACCACCTTATGGACGTTACAAGATGTTCAGATATCCTTGGAGTGACTATGTTACAGTTAGTGGTGTGCTGAGACATTGTGCATTTATGATCATGGTAATGCATGGTTGTATACTTGCTGAGATACAGGTGAAGTTCATAGTAATCTTAATAAATAGATTTATGATCCTCAATATATAGATTTTTTTTCATGATATCTGAAGCCTGTTTCTTAATGAATGCAATGTCATGCTAGTGAACCCAGCCTTTTTGTATCAATGTCTTGGTGCTGGTGGATCATCAGACTACTGATGTTGTTATTTAGTTAAGTAATCTTGAGGATGATTTTCACACTGCTAGGGAACAAGCTAGAGAAAATGGAAAAGTTAGGCTCTGGTGTTTTGCTGCGGGAAGTGCACGAGGCTGCTGAAGAGTTGCAAATGATGATAGACAAAAAGTCATATCTTCTGATCAATGCCGAGAGCTGGGCAAGTAGCAGAATGCCCAAGCAGTTTGACAGTCCTGATCATTTTTAAGAACTACGGGATAACGAAAACCAAAACTTGGTGATAAGCTCACTGAGTGAAGTAGCCCTGCATTTAAAATTGGGAACTATGATTCTAAGAACTACGGCTTTTATTTTGTCTTTTTTATGCCCAATTTTCCGGATGTTGATGAGGAAGACATGCCTACTAGTTACATTCGAGATGATGTTGATGAACTAATACAACTTTCGTAATGTAATAAAATTAATTTGTGCTCTTTAATTTGTAACTATAACTCTTGATAGATTGTTGGTTGGTTTGTTCTCTTCTGTTTGGCCTTTGTTGATTTGTTGTTTGTTTGGTTTGTTGGATGCCAATTTGGTAGGTTAGTCATCTTTTAAATATTTTTTTTTTCATGTACAGTTCATTAGACAACAGTTTTAAACAGAAGACACTTGTATGAGTTGAAACACACAATAGGCCAGAACCTGTTGTGTGTTGGATTAAGTTCATACAATACTATGTAAAGCACTTGTGTTAAATATCATTACACAATACAATATTGGAAACCACTTGTCTCTATCTAACAATACTTTTTACGAAGTATTGTCTATGCTTCATTCACATAATATTTATAAAATGTTGTGTGTTGGTTCACTTTCACACAACACTATGGATAACATATTGTATGACTTCTAATTAGACAACATACCTAAAAACACTTGTCTGAATACAACAACGGTTTTCCTGGATATTGTGTTGCAGGCATTCACACAACACTTATTTGCTAACGCTTGTCTAATCTTAAAAATACTTATGCATTTACACAACACCCCTGGTCAAGAAATGCTTGTCTGGTAAGATTTATCACACAACGGTTTTGGCCCATTGTGTAAATGTTAGATTACACAATACTTTTTCGAGTAGAAAAATAACAGTTGTCTGATCATTTCGGGCAACATTTTTTTTCATGGGTGTTGTTTACGTGTCGTCTATTGCCAAATTTCTTGTAGTGTAAATTACAAATTGGTAGTGATTAAGGTAGCATTCACTTGATTATAAACATAATTAAGCCTGATAATGTATATATTATTTAAATCTAAACGAGCTGCACACGAGCTTTAAAGACGCGTTGTTTAATCAGTTAAGTTGGTCAACAAGAGGTGAACAAATACTTAAAAATCATGCCATGTTGTTTCTTCCTTAATGAAATTGTCTTAACAAACCCTACATCCTGCAAAATGACCTAGTGGGTCATTATAAATTACAAATGGGTAATGAAATTAAGGTACGTTTAATACATTAACTTTAGCTAGATAATGTGACCGTTTGGCAAATTTTCATATGAATTTATAAGTTATTTATTTTGGAAAAAATTTCTTATTTACATACCATTTTTTAGAAAAAAATGTGTGAGAAATTTACTGTTCGTTATTTTGCAAAAATAAGTTAATTATTTCAGAAAAAGTATATATTTCCTAACTTTTTTACAAAATAAATAACTTATTTTTGAAAAATAAAATTTCTCAAACTAGCCCATTTGTATGATGATATGTATTATTGTATTCTGTAAAGTCATATTCTGGACAATAATATTTTAGCTGTTTCCATTTAGTAAATAGATATTCTCCAATGGGAATTTAGTAAAAGCTAGGGAATTGTAGATATGGTTAAATATTAAATATTTTCATATTTTTTAATATTTATTCTTAATTATTTAATTAATTTTTGGTTTTTCAATCTTCCTTTACAACATTAATTTAATTTCCCAAGTAGTAATAATAATGGATCCCCTGCATTCTCATTAATTTTCATTAATAAAAACATTCCAAATTTCTAAATAATTCTATTGAAATTCGTGCAAAATTAATGTATTAAGTACAAACTTGACATATTAAATAAATTTATCCACTTATATTAATTCTTAACTTTATAGGGTTATGTTTAGCATTACCCTTTTTATTTTACACAATTATTTATAAAAATTTATGGCAAAACTAATTAAAAGCTATTTTTATTTTACACAAATTATTTATAAAAGTTTGTGGCAAAACTAATTATTACATTTGCTTCATTAATTGTTAATTAAATACTAATCCTTTTCGTCCGTTGCACCTAATTTTATAAGGGGTGATGGCCCAAAATAATAAAAAATAAATGTTGTTTGCCCAAAATACCGACGGGACACGGTAGATCTTTTAAATCTAAATAAATAATCGCTGATCATCTTATGCGATATTATCAAGGTTACACGATATAACTGTAGTAGGAAAACGTACCTGATTCCATGACTGTAGATATGAATACGGATTATGGGACTTGATCTTCCACAGACTTGATTCGCCTCTAGCCGTATCTCTCTGTGACTGATGGGAATAGAGGAGTAGAGGTTGTGAATTAGCCTTGGGGACCAAGACCCTATTATGTTCTTTATATAGTAGTCTAATTAGACCCCATTAACCCTAATCAGATTACTATTGGGTATTACACATTACAAAGCACATACCGAATAAGATGTTATTGGACTCTTTATTTAAGACCACTTAATTAGTCCAAATATAGAATAAACATTAAATATAATTGTCTTTAATTTGTAAGCCCATAATTATTATTAGATTATAAAATATAATCTAACAATCTCCCACTTGGGCTACAAATTGTTCCAAACAACAATTACATTCAATAACCATAAGTGCGCACAAAATTGTTTACTCTTTAGAAAACATCTTCCTTAGTCAATCTGGTCCATCTCATATATAAACATGGAACCAAAGCGACCTTCGTCATATTGTCGTAACTCGATCCTCAATGATCACCACATAAATATATTCAATGACATAGATCAAGTATGGATGTGTAACTGGAAATTACATGCAATGTGATCTCAATCATGCCTATTTCCAATTGGTCCTTAATACCTTAGTGAGATCAATCTTTATTCTTTCAAACTTTATGTCAAAACCATAATTGAAAGAGATAGCTCATTTAGAACAATAGAGAGAATAAAAAAAATAACTTTATTCTGCAGAAACTCAAATATACATAATGTATCACCATAGTGTCAATATCAAAACTGAGTACCTAAGACGGGAACAAAATAAAAAAAACTCCCACTAAATCTGAATATCCTCCAATGAGACAACACCCATATGAGCAGTATACCCAAGAAAGACCTTAGGTGTCAAAGCTTTAGTAAGTGGGTCTGCTAGCATAAAATTTGTTCCTATATGCTCAATAGACACTATCTTATTTTGCACTCTCTCTATGACAACTAGATATTTAATATCAATATGTCTAGAAGCTGCGGAGCTTCCATTATTATTTGAAAACTCAGTTGCTGAACGATTGTCACAGTAAACTTTTAATGGTCTTTCAATTCCATCTACAACCCGCAATCCTGTAACAAAATTCCGTAACCATATAGCATGATTTGTTGCCTTATAACATGCTATAAACTCTGCTTCCATGGTAGATTGAGCTATAAGTGTCTGTTTAGAACTTCTCCAAGATATAGCTCCTCCAGCTAACATGAAAACATAACCAGAAGTAGATTTTCTTGTATCTATGCAACCAGCAAGATCAGAATCGGAATACCCAATGATCTCCAAATTTTCCGACTTCCGATAAACTAGCATGTAATCTTTTGTTCTTTGCAAGTGCCTCATAACCCGTTTAATTGCAATCAAATGATCCATTCCAGGGTTACTCGAATATCTGCTTAACATACCCACAATGAATGCCAAATCCGGCCGGGTACAAACTTGAGCATACATAAGACTCCCAATAGCCGAAGCATATGGAATATTCTGCATCTCCTTTCCTTCATGATAATTCTTAGGGCACTGTTTGAGACTAAACTTATCTCCCTTAGCAACAGGAGTACTTATTTGTGCACAATCTTTCATGCCAAACTTAGCAAGCATCTTATCAATATAGCTCTTTTGTGATAACCCAAGGATACCTCGAGAACGATCTCGATGTATCTTAATTCCTAATACAAAAGAGGCGTCACCAAGATCCTTCATCTCAAAACGAGAAGCAAGAAATCCTTTGGTTTCGTGCAATAAGCCTATATCGTTACAAGCCAATAGTATATCATCGACATAAAGCACAAGGAATATAAATTTACTCCCACTGAACTTGTGATATATGCATTTTTCAACAATATTAGACTCAAAACCGTATGAGACAATGGTTTGATGAAATTTGCGATTCCACATACGGGAATCTTGTTTTGTACCATAGATGGATCGTTTAAGTTTACAAACCATAGACTTTGGATCACCAATTTCAAAGTTTTCTAGTTGTTTCATGTATATCGTTTCGTCAATGTCACCATTGAGAAAAGCTGTTTTGACATCCATCTGGTGTAGCTCTAAATCAAAATGAGCCACAAGTGCCATTATTGTCCTAAAAGAATCTTTCGATGATACTGGAGAGAAAGTTTCTTTGTAATCAATGCCTTCTCTCTGAGTAAAACCCTTTGTGACTAGACGCGCTTTATATCTTTCAATATTGCCATTTGAATCCCTTTTGGTTTTAAATATCCACTTACACTCAATTGCTTTCTCACCTTCAGGCAACTTGACAAGATCCCAAACGTCATTGTCCTTCATGGATTTCATCTCATCATTCATGGCTTCAATCCACTTTTGACTATTAGCACTTCGTTTGGCTTGTTGGAAGTTGATAGGATCATCTTCCATAATCCCTATGTCAAACTCATGCTCTTGAAGAAATACAATATAATCATCCGAAATTGCACTTCTTCTATCTCTAGTGGATCGCCTAAGTGGCACTTCATCTTGAGTTTCTTGAGTTTGCTCTTCTTGAGCATCATCTTGATTTTGAGTGGGAAACTGTGCAGGTATATCCACATTGTTGTCTTGAACTACATGAGGCAAAGAAACTGGTTCTTCCTCAAAGACAACATCCTTGACTTTATCTTCCCCCTCAAACTCAACATCCTCAAGAAATCTAGCATTTCCCGTTTCGAAAAAAGACTTTGTCAAAGGATCAAAAAACTGAAACCCTTTGTTTTTTCAGGATACCCAACAAAATAGCAACTAACAGTTCTTGAGTCCAGTTTATTTTCATGCGGCTTGTAAAGCCTTGCCTCAGCTGGACAACCCCACACATGTAAATGATTGAGACTAAGTGGTTTCTTAGTCCACAATTCATAAGGAGTTTTTGCTACTGCTTTTCTAGGTACTCTATTTAGTATGTAGGCTGCAGTCTTAAGTGCATCTCCCCAGAGTACTTCTGGTAAAGAAGAGTGAATAATCATACTTCTTACCATGTCCTTAAGCGTTCTATTTCGTCTCTCACCAACACCATTCATGCGTGGTTGCCCAGGCATTGTGTATTGTGGGACGATTCCGCATTCCTCTAGGAATTTAGCAAAAGGTCCAGGACGTTGTTCACCGGATCCGTCATACCGACCATAGTACTCACCACCACGATCAGATCTGACAGCTTTAATCTTCTCACGAAGCTGATTTTCAACTTCGGCTTTGAAGACTTTAAACACGTCCAAAGCTTGTGACTTTTCATGAATTAAATATAAGTACCCATATCGAGAATAGTCGTCTATAAAAGTGATAAAATACTATTGACCATTCCAAGAAGCTGTAGGGAATGGACCACATATATCAGTATGTATCAACTGTAAGACACCATTACTCCTATTTGCACTTAATTTCCTTATGTTTGTCTGTTTACCCTTAATACACTCAATGCATACATTAAGGTCTGAATAATCAAGAGATTCAAGTATTCCATGTGACACAAGTCTCTCTAGTCTCCCTTTAGAGATATGTCCTAAGCGCTTATGCCATAACATAGCGGAATTCTTTCTTGATAATTTTCATTTTGTGCCTCTTGATGTTGTTTGCAAGGATTCATTATGTGAAGCAATTGTATTTAGCATATATAAATTATCAATCAAAGAACCAGTCGCAACCAAAGAAGAATTAAGAAATAGACTAAATTTATTATCTCCAAATGAACAAGAGTAACCGTATTTGTCCAAAATAGAAATAGAAACCAAATTCCGTCTAAATGACGGTACTACATAAGTCTCTCTTAATTCAACAAAATGACCAGTCTCAAAAGACAATCTAAAAGTGCCAATAGCTTCAACTGGAACTGCATTGCCATCACCTACATAGATGAATCTTTCAGCATCACTTGGTTTCCGGCTCCAAATGCAACCCTGCATAGAAATACTTGTGTGAGTAGTAGCACCAGAATCTACCCACCATGTATTACTAGGCACAGAAGTCAAATTGACTTCAGAACAGACAAAAGTGAAAAATCTACCTTTCTTTATACGTCATGCGACGTACTTGGGACAATCCTTCTTCACATGCCCAGATTTCTTACAAAAGAAGCAAGTAACAGCTTGATCCTGAGTCTTTTGTTTCTTAGGCTATGATTTTCCCACTGCAGTCTCCTTATCTTTAGTCCTCTTTCGGTGATTAACCTTTGAGGTAGTTGCAACATGATCACTTTCAGTCTTTTCACGCTTCAATCTATCTTCCTCTTGCACACAATGTGAAATGAGCTCATTCTGAGTCCACTTATCCTTCTGAGTATTATAACTCACTATAAATTGACCGTATTGTGCAGGAAGAGAGATAAGTACCAAACGCACAAGCAAGTCATCAGACAAGTCAAGCTTTAGTGCCTTAAGTTTTGAAGCGATGTTAGACATCTCCATAATGTACTCACGAATATTTCCTTTAGCTTTATACCTCATCTGAACAAGATCAGCCAAAAGCTTACTTGTCTCAGCCTTTTCGTTTTTCGCAAAACGCTTTTCAAGCTCATCAAGGAAATCCTTAACAGATACCTCATCGGAGTCATTAGACATACCGCCCCTGAATGCTTCAGGAATGTTGCGCTTAATCATCATTAGACTTAAGCAATTCGAACGCTCCCACTTCTCAAAGTTCAATTTCTCAGTATTAGAACTTTTATCCGTAAGAGAATGAGGTTGTTCTTTCCTTATCGCATAGTCTAAATCCATGCAGCCGAGAACTAACAGAACGTTCTCTTTCCAGCTCTTAAAGTTTGTGCCGTTAAGCACAGGAATGGAGTTCATGTTGGCAGTTATATTAGCAGCAGATGTATTAACTAGCAATTTAGAACAAAAAAAAATATAAGCTCGAATAATGGAAAAATTCATGTCATATGCATACATAATAGCACACAAAAAACACATGAATTTAAATACTATAGTGTGTGTGGGCCCATTCAAACAAGATACCTAGCACAACATTAATATTTAGTCTTTGTACAGAAATATTAACTTGCAAGTGGTACTCTCCACGCAGAAATCAAATATTAATAATAAATTCGGTCAAGCAATAACCTTCCTTTGGGCCGGTTTATTACTTACATGAAAAATTTATAATTATTACATATTTATCCCCGCACGTACATCCATTATTTGGCCATTAAATAATCTTCCTTTGGGCCGATTATTATAACGCATAAATAATAAACATACACATCCTATTATTTCAAAAATAAATAAATCTACACATAAATATCACTTTGGCAATATTTTGCTTCAACTCACTTATTCACGAAATAAAAGGACAAGAAAAAATTTCTTTCTTAAAAAAAAATGTGCCCAAATCCGTATAATTGTAAATGAAATTTAAATTTATCCAAAAATCCAAAAACACGGAACTGATTTTATTTACAATCACAATTTATCGAAATAGTAGTCATTCACGCATGTTAACCAAATAAAAAAACATAACCTATTAACATGGATGACTCGGACCCGCATGACAGTATTCGACTTTAAAAAAAATTCCATGCATATCCATATTAACTAATCAAACATGCAATCAGCGCACAATATGTACTAAACTTTAGATATGAAAACATCTGATATAACAACCTTAATTGCCATCATTGGCCGAGTCTATGTTCATCTAATCCGATCAAAATAACACCAAAACAAAACATATGGTCATGTATTTAACATGTCTTAATGTTTTATTTTTTTTTTTAAAAAAAAACGCATGTGGACTTCAAGTAAATCGACAAAAAATAGGCACATGCATGATATGGTTCGACTGATTTCAAAAGCTGAACAATGATCATCACAGATTATAATTCATGGCATGAATTCAAATTAATATCAAACATAAGTTCGTACCGGATGATCAGCCAAAACAGTATTAATTAATATACGCACTTACATCAAATTCGTATGTTAAGTTGGTCAACAAGAGGTGAATTGAATTACTTGAATATAATGTATGTGTTACTTTTTTCTCCAGATCTATATACATCGTACATAATGATCTAGTGGGGTTGACTTTGTATAAGAGGTCAATCTAGTATATACTTTAGTGGGGCTGACTTTGTATAAGAGGTCAATCTAAGTATATATATACTAGTATTAAATTACAAATTGGTAGTGATTAAGGTAGATTATAAACATATAATTAAGCCTGATAATGTATATATTATTTAAATCTAAACGAGCTGCACACGAGCTTTAAATTACGCGTTGTTTAATCAGTTAAGTTGGTCAACAAGAGGTGAACAAATACTTAAAAATCATGCTATATATGTTGTTTCTTCCTTAAAGAAATTGTCTAACAAACCCTACATCTGCAAAATGACCTAGTGGGTCATTATTAATTACAAATGGGTAATGAAATTAAGGTACGTTTAATACATTAACTTTAGCTAGATAATGTATGTATGATGATATATATGTATTATTGTATTCTGTGAAGTCATATTCTGTTCATACGAAGACAATAATATTTTAGCTGTTTCCATTTGTAAATAGATATTCTCCAATGGGAATTTAGTAAAAGCTATTTTTATTTTACACAAATTGTTTATAAAAATTTGTGGAAAAAATATTTAAAAGATATTTTTATTTTACACAAATTATTTATAAAAGTTTGTGGCAAAACTAATTATTACATTTGCTTCATTAATTGTTAATTAAATACTAATCCTTTTCGTCTGTTGCACCTAATTTTATAAGTTGCTTATAAAGATAAATTCACTGGTATTTTTCGAATTTTCTTCTTCTGAACATGTACAAATGTTACTTTTCGAATTGTCTCCTTTTTTAATAGAATTTATACATTAAATTTTTATTCATAAAAGCAAAATTGGGAATACACCATAGAGGACCTATCATTTTTATGAACTTAAAATTACTTGTACAAAATCAAAGAAACTAGTAATTTTTGAGAGAGAGAAAGTACTATACATTATTTTTTGATAAAAATTGAGTTTAATAATGGTCTATTATAGAAAATCCTTAACATTTATATATTCTCTTCATGGTCATCTTAAAAGTAAAGACATGAGGAAGGAAAAGCTTTTTCAAATCCAAGGTTCCTAAAAGAATAAAGTAGGTTTTAAACATGATTAAGTTATGTATAAATGATACATATTGCAATGATGCATAGTAACATGCATGAAAGTTGCAAACTGGAGAACAAACAAGAAAATTATTGCAAGTGGCCACTGGAGAGAGGTTTGTATGCTCGATCTGTCACACATGTGTAAATTGGCTTCTCGGTCTATCTTTCCACTAAATATATATATTAGGTACTCAAGTACGAGGAATTCACAAAAAACCGAAGTACATTCCTACAAACTCACGATCTCAGATTAAGGTGAGTTTATTTGACATTTTAATGAACATCTGATATTTCTCAGATCTGTTATATCACATTTCAATCTACATTAATTTCATTTTGTTTTTGTTATTTCAGATGGATGCAAAGAGAAATTTAGCTGAAGTAGTATTGGAGCTTATGGAAAAAAATAGGAATGCTCCAGCGAAATTTGACAGGAAAGATGCTCATGTGAAATTACTAGATGATCTTGTTAATGTGAATTCACTATTCACCTTAGCAGTGTTCGTGGGGTTATCTCAGGCTTCACCAGGTATCCGGAGCCTAGAGGATCGTGATGAGTGTAATGCTGGTCCAGGAGTAGCTAAAATGCTAGTCCTCTACGAAGTTGTGGCCTTTGCTAGTTTCCTTTTATCAAGCCTGGTTGCAAAAGTACTTAAGCTAATTATAACCATGGATGGTAAAATATTCAAAACTATTCATAAGGGAATTGATTTGAAGGATGGTTTGTTGGTCTTAACTGCATGTGCATCAGTTTCTGGGATTATTTTGCTTACGCTTTCCGTTGTTAATGTCGTTCAAGTACGAATAGGTCTGTATTCCTGTGGAAGTGCTGAAGCAAGGAGAGCCATTTGGGCTTTATGTACTATTGTTTCCATTGCCTTGGTCATTTATGTTATGTCTCTAAGTACAGCTATTTATGCTTCTATTAGAGGAGATGCTATTACGGATACAGTTCCGAATTCTCGCCAATCATCTAAAAGAGGAAGCTACAGTGTTAACACTGATTCTGTTCAAGTAGATGGTCTTACTCAGAAGCTAGATGATCTAGTTTAATCAAGCTCCGTCAGGCTGCAGTTTGATTTGGTGTTCACATGAATAAATTGAAGTGTTGGATGTATTTATTCTTATGCTTAATATCCAATGTAAAGTCAAATTTGATTCTTTACTTGTGATTGAATTGTAAGAGGATGATCTAAACTATTTTTTTTCCGCACAAAAATGGTCCAAATATTTTTTTAAGCACATGATTGCATTTCGTCTAAATTAGTCTAAAAACTGTTGTTTATTTTTATTTTTTTGACTATTTTTGTGTCAAAAAAATATTGTTCAGTCATCATGTTGTAATTAAATCACAAATCGAATACACTCATCTATTTAAAAAAAAATAGTTAAACCATCATATTATTTATTTTTATATTTGAACTATTTATTGTGCAAAAAAATAATAGTTTGAGACCTCTCCAATTAAGTCTACCTCCTGCTGTTAAATTATATGGGAAGCCGATGTATGTTTTGCTAAATTACCAAATTTTGGTTGACATTTTTTTAGTGGGATCTTGTCATTGCAATTTTCCAAATTAAATAAAATTTATTGATATGGGCTAAAAATAAGCCCTAAAGACACATTTAATATGGCATTAATTAGACCCTGAATGGTCCAAACGTGGGGCCCACCAGATGGGCCCAAAACCCCTATTATAATATTAATTTCGTAATTAATATTGGGGGAAATAAACAGCTCAGCAAATAAGAGTTGGATAAGGATAATATCCCCTTCAGACTTATCCTATAAGGCATCCAATTCAATATGGAAACTGATTCCTACAAGGAGTAGATCTAGAACTTTCCTCAAAGACTTTTCTACCAAGTCTCTAACTCCTACCATAATTCTAAAGGCTTCTCAGCCTATATAAAGGGCCTGACCCCTCATTCTCAGAACTACGTTTTCTTGGCTTGATTCTCTAATACAGAGATACGTAGGCATTCTGTGAGGACCGATCAGTCTCGAACGCAGAAGCAGCCATTAAAGCTCGAAGCTCAACCACCCTAGCATTAATTACAAATCATAAACTAGTTTTTATTCCACAACATTTGGCGCCGTCTGTGGGACCAAGACATCAACCATGGTTCAAACACGAAGAACAACATCAACTGAGGCCATACCCCTTAGCACTGCTCCACCTGCTGTCTCTGATCCGCTCGTCACCGCTGAGGGAGGACAGTTACCCCCACCAACAGGGACGGTCATTCAACCTCTAACCTCTCAACCCTCAGGGACGATTCCCCACGTTGAGGGAACTGTGGCTATTCCTCAAAACCAAGAAACTAACCCTCTTCAGATGGTGGTTTCTCCTCTTGACAGCGCTGGTCGTACGCTACCTCCGGGGGTACAGATCCACACCACGGATCTCCCTTTGAACACCAACCCGATGTATGGGCTGCCTAATTACCCCCCTCCACGTAGGGAACCTGGACCGAGCGGTCATGCCCTACAGATCCGAGATCGGGAGTACGATGATTACTCTGGTCCCTATTCTGATGATTCAACTTCTGAGGATGACAATGATGATCGTGATGAAGCCCCGAGGAGGCGACGTGCTAGTAAAGAACCTCGAAGGAGATCCCAAAGAATCCAGGATGAACCTCCACAAACGGCCGAGGAAAGGATTAAGGCTCATGAGGCAGAGATCCAAAGGCTGAAGGACGATATTGCTAGAGAGCAAGCAAGGCGAAGTCTGATTCAACCTCCTCCAGTTACAGGGAGGATTCCCATTATAAATCTGGAGAGGCCCTCAAGGAGGCAACGAAGGGCCGATGCCCCGATTGAAAAATCAACAAGGGTGGAGACCCCCAAAAGTAACCCTAGGGATCTGATGCCCCTTGGGGATCCTGATGATCCTACACCTCCGTTCACTGAGGAGGTAATGAATGCTCGCATCTCAAGGAAGTTCAAGATGCCGACAATTAAGGCCTATGATGGAACGGGCGATCCCGCAAACCATGTTAGGACGTTCTCAAACGCACTGCTGTTGCAGCCTGCAAGCGATGCCTTAAAGTGTAGGGCGTTCCCTCAAACCTTGTCTGGCATGGCTCAAAGGTGGTATAGCCGCTTACCTGCAAACTCAATCGGCTCGTTCAAAGAGCTGAGCGCCGCCTTTGTGAGCCAGTTCATTAGTGGGAGAGTTCATGAAAAAAGTTCTGCATCCCTTATGTATGTGGTACAGGGGAAGAACGAGAATCTGAGAGATTACCTCAAGCGGTTCACCAAGGAGACGCTGAATATTACTGATCTGGAAAATAAGGTGGCCATGGTAGCCCTGGAACACGGAACCACAGATCTCTTCTTTAAAAGGTCTTTGGCAAAACACCCTCCTGAAAATATGGCCGAGCTCCAACGAAGGGCCGATAAATATATCAAGGCCGAGGACAGCATGAAGAAAGATACCACAGGAAGCAATGGTAAGGGTTCTAACGATTCGAAGAAACGAAAGCAAGAGCAAGAGTACGATGCTAGGGACAAGTATCCCCGGACTAGCAAGGATTCTGATTCACCCCCGAAGAAGAATTTGGGATCAAGATTCAACGACTATGCGAGACTGAATGCTCCTAGGAGTCAGATCTTGCTAGATATTGAGAAGGATAAAGATTTCCGATGGCCGAAGCCACTTAGGGGTGATCCCACAAAAAGAAACAAAGATCAATACTGTAGGTACCACCGTGATGTGGGTCATGATACAGATAGTTGTAGACAGTTGAAAGATGAGATTGAGTTTTTGATCCGAAAAGGAAAGCTAAGCAGGTTCACGAAGAATGATGATCGTGGAACCCAAAGAAGGGACAATGACAGAAGAGATAACGATCGTGATCGTGACCGTGATCGTAACCCACAGCCCCGAGGGCCAGTTGTTAATATGATTTGGGGAGGCCCGACAGCGGCCGGCACGACTCGAAACTCTCGAAAAGCATATGCCAGAGAAGTAATGCACATCGTGGGAGAAGCCCCAAAACGTGCCAAGACTGAAATAGTTATTGGGTTTGATGATTCAGATCTCGAAGGGGTAAAGTTCCCCCATGACGACCCGTTGGTCATAACTCCTGTGATTGGAAACTCGGAGGTAAAACGAGTCTTGATCGACAATGGAGCTTCTGTTGATATCTTGTTTCACGATGCGTTTATGAAAATGGGGTACACCGATTCTCAGTTGACCCCCACCAACATGCCAATCTACGGATTTAATGGAGTTGAGTCCAAGGTTGAAGGGACTATTCAGTTACCCATGACGATTGGACAGGAACCTAAAGAAGCTACTCAGATGCTGAATTTTCTTGTGATCAAGGCATCCTCGACCTACAACGCGATCCTAGGAAGGACTGGACTTCATGCATTCAAGGCTGTGGCCTCCACATATCACATGAAGATTAAGTTTCCAACCAGGAATGGTATTGGAGAACAAAAGGGCGATCAGAAGATGGCAAGAAGTTGTTATGTATCCGCGTTAAGGGCTGATGGAATCGGGGGGCAGGTACTTCCGATCGAAGACATGGATGTCCGCGGTGATGATGAGCATAGAGGAAAGCCCGCGGAGGACTTAATACCTATTCCTCTGGAGCTGGGCGACCCTGAGAAGGTGACTTATATAGGAGCCTCTCTGAAGGAACCCCTGAAGGGCAAATTGATAGCATTCTTGCAAGAAAATAGCGATGTGTTTGCCTGGACGGCAGCTGATATGCCAGGGATTGATCCCCAACTCATAACTCACAGATTGAATGTCGATCCTAATCGAAAGATATTACAGCAGAAGAAGAGGAATTTTGCACCTGAAAGGCAAGAGGCCATAAAGCAAGAAGTGGAAAAGCTCTTAGAAGCTGGGTTTATTGAAGAGATTCAGTTTCCAGAATGGTTGGCTAACCCTGTGATGGTCAAGAAAGCCAACGGTAAGTGGAGGATGTGTATAGACTTCACCGACTTGAATGATGCATGCCCTAAGGATTGCTTCCCTTTACCTAGGATAGACATGTTAATAGATGCCACAGCTGGACATGAGATGTTGAGCTTCATGGATGGGTTCAGCGGCTACAATCAAATTAAGATGCACAAGGATGATGTCCCTAAGGTATCTTTCATAACTGACTTTGGTGTTTTCTGTTATCTTGTTATGGCTTTCGGTCTAAAAAATGCAGGAGCTACTTACCAGCGACTGGTGAATAAGATATTCGCCCATCTAATTGGAAAAACCATGGAAGTCTATGTTGACGACATGCTAGTCAAGAGCCTGTTTAAGGCAGACCACATTAAGCACCTCAGAGAGGCATTCGAAGTGCTGAGGCACCACAAAATGATGTTGAATCCAGCCAAGTGTGCCTTTGGCGTTGGATCAGGAAAATTTTTGGGTCTGATGGTTTCAAAGAGAGGCATAGAGGCCAACCCTGACAAGATTAAGGCAATCTTAGACATGGAGCCACCACGCTCTATAAGAGATGTGCAGAAGTTGACAGGCCGTGTAGCGGCTTTAGGAAGGTTCATCTCCAAGTCGGGTGATAAATGCTTGCCGTTCTTTCAAGCATTGAAGAAGGTAAAAAATTTTGAATGGACCCCTGAGAGCCAAGAGGCCTTTGAACAATTGAAGAAGTACATGGTTGAAGCCCCGTTGCTGGCCAAGCCTAGTCCTGGGGAGACTCTCTATCTATACCTGGCGGTATCTGAGCAAGCGTTGAGCGCCGTTCTTATTCGAGAAGAAAAGAAAGTCCAGAAACCTATCTATTATGTGAGCAAGGTATTGCACGGGGCTGAGTTGAATTACTCTCCAATTGAGAAGTTCGCCTTGGCTCTGATAACAGCCTCGAGGAAGTTACGCCCGTACTTCCAGGCACATAAGATTGAGGTCCTGACGGACCAACAGTTGAGAAACATTTTGCATAGCCCCAAGGCTAGTGGAAGGCTAATCAAGTGGGCGGTTGAACTTGGAGAATTTGACATCACATATAAGCCTCGAACAGCCGTTAAGGCTCAGGCATTGGCTGACTTCGTGGTTGAATGCACCATTAGCAACCAAGAAGTCGGGGGGCAGGAGACAATAACAACCCCTGAGAAGCAAGATAAAGATGGAGAACTTGAACCTGATCAGAAGGAATATTGGGTGCTCTATTTTGATGGAGCATCAAAAACAAAATCTAGTGGCGCAGGCTTAGTGTTGCAAAGCCCCGATGGGTTCACAGTCGAATATGCTTTGAAGTTGGATTTCCAGACAACTAACAATGAAGCTGAGTATGAGGCCTTGATAGCTGGTTTAGGCTTGGCCAGAATCATGAGAGTCAAGAACCTCAAAGTTTGTGGAGATTCAAGATTAGTAGTCTCTCAAGTGAATGGTGAATTTGAAGCCAAGGATGAAACTATGGCAAAATATCTGCGAGTTGTGAAAGCTGTCATGACTCAGTTTGATGAGTGTTATGTGGAACACATTCCGAGAGAAGAGAACGTTAAGGCCGATGCCCTATCCCAGTTCGCTTCTTCCGAAATAGAAAACTATGCAGGGAGTGTTTACTTCCAGGTCTTGAAGGCCCCGACTATCAACTCAAAATTAGTGGCACCAATTGATGTGGGAAGCTGCTGGATAGATCCTATCAAAGCTCACCTAGAAACTGGTTGGCTCCCCGGCAATGCCTTGGAGGCACGAAAGCTGTCCGTGAGAGCGTTAAGATATGCCTTGATCGAGGGCGTTCTTTACAAAAGATCTTTCGTTATCCCGTACTTGAAATGTTTGAGGCCCCAAGAGGCAAGGGAAGCTTTGGAAGAAGTTCATGAAGGAATTTGTGGGCAGCACTTGGGGGGCAGAGCCCTAGCTCACAAAATAACTCGTTTGGGATTCTATTGGCCAGAAATGTTGGCCGATGCACAGAGCTATGTCAAGCGGTGCGATCGATGCCAGAAGCATGCTCCGATAGTAAGGCAGCCGCCCGAGATGTTAACATCGGTTAACTCCCCTATTCCATTCGCGATGTGGGGAATGGATATACTTGGTCCCTTCCCCGTAGCTTCAGCACAAAGGAAGTTTCTGATAGTGGCCATTGATTATTTCACTAAGTGGATTGAGGCTAAACCTCTAGCCAAGATAACCACCAAACAAGTTGCCCAGTTCTTTTGGGAGAATATAATTTGCAGGTATGGAATCCCTCGAATTTTGGTGACAGACAATGGGACACAGTTCAATAATGAAGAGTTCAAGAAATATTGTGAGGAGAATGCAATTGAGCTTCGTTTTACCTCCGTGGCTCATCCACAAGCCAACGGGCAAGCTGAGGTAGCTAATCGAATTATCCTTGATGGACTGAAGAAGAGGGTTGAACGCTCTAGAAACACTTGGGTAGATGAGTTGTTGCCCATACTATGGGCATACCGTACCACCTGTAAGGTGACCACTGGAGCAACCCCGTTCCTGCTGGCTTACGGAGCTGAGGCAGTTGTGCCTTTGGAGATCATGCAAGCATCACCTCGAGTTGAGGCTTTTGAACCAGAAACTAACGAAGAAGGCATGAGACTCGCCCTAGATCTGATTGACGAGGTCAGGGATGAGGCAAACGCTAGAAATGTGGAACATCAAAAGAAAGCATCCTTTTATTACAACCATAGAGTTAAGGAAAGGTTCTTTCGACAAGGCGACCTGGTTCTAAGGAAGATCGAGGCTTCTGGAGTTGGCCAGAAGGGAAAGCTAGCCCCTAATTGGGAAGGGCCGTATCGAGTCAAGAAGACGTTGGGACGAGGATCATATAAGTTGGAGACCTTGGACGGGGTTGAGGTGCCCCGTACTTGGCATGCTTTGAACCTCAAAGTTTATTATGTATAAGCTATCCTTGCATGGATTCAGCTTTCTATCTATTTATTATGAGGAGTAGAAATAAGGTTCGATGAAACCATTTCAGGGCTTTACGCCCCGAGTAGGACAATAATAAGCTATGTAAGGGTTAAACCCATTTCAGATTATTAATGCAAAGTTTGTTTCCCTTCAATGATTTTGTGATTTTGTTTATGTACCAAGCACCTGTTGAGTGTGAGTCTAGGAAGGACAAGTACCGAAAACAAGTAAGCAAACTAATGAGGAAACAAATGCATAAATAAAGACCCCGAAGGGCCAACAGTTAAGTTACAACAACAAGATAGATAAAAGTTTGGTCCCCAAGGACCATGAATGAAATCTAGACAAATAAAGCCACATCTGGCTAACAAGGCCATGCAAGGCCACGAACTAACTCCAGCTACTCCTCCCCAGAACCCTCTTCTCCAGACTCCTCGCCGCTCTCCTCTTCCTCACTCTCCTCCTCTGAGTCTTCGCTGGACTCACCACCGGACTCTGCTATCACCATTGGCTGAGCTCTAGCAACTTTGGCTCCTTTTCCCTCGGAAGATGAAGAAGAAGTAGAACTGCCCTCGTTCCGGATTAGCCTCTTCCCAGGGATGGGTTGGCGAACTACTCCAACCTTCTTTGCAGGCAGGACTTTCTTCCCACGGGAGCCAGAAGAATGTGAGCCTTGGCTAGCAGCGGGAACAACCCCCTTTGAGTTGGACCCGGAACGACGGTGACTGCCTCTGGAACCGGATCCTGATGCCTGGGGAACAATTTTAGTTCCCGAACCAGAAGCTAGGTTAACCGGGAGAGCACCCCAATTTGGGCAAGGAAAGTCTGCTGGATTGACCACAGATGGATGCCTATGATTCACAGCGTTAATAGCCTTTTCCCAACCAACAGACATGTTGAAGGGACGCACCTCATCATCATGATCATCGATGAGCTTGAGGAAATCTTCGGACCTATGGTAGGCCTGGATCACCTTATCTGCATCAGAGGCCTTCTTTCTGGCTAGAGAAGCAAGCTGTTTGCGGGTAGATGCGGCGTCGGCCTCAGCTCGAACAACTTGGGAGTGTAGATCATCAATCTCTTCCCTGAACCTCATGGAGTCACTTCTCAAGCTAGCATTTTCGTCCCTAAAGGCCCGGCCTTGGGTCGAAATGGTTTGAAAATAGGCGTTAGCCTGCAACAAGGAGATAAGTGAGCCACAAGGAATATGCAGAATTGAAATCAATGACAATGTCAAACATAAGGAATTTCATACCTGATATAAGGCCTGGGCGCCCATGAGTTGAGACTCATCCAGCTTGTCACCTGCATGCATTGTCGCTTGGTCAGGCGGAGTGATGGAAAGCTTAGACCAGTCTAGGGCCAGATGAGGGCTCCCGAAGACCGAGTCTTGTTCGCAGATGCCCCAGGGAGGAATGAAAGGAGTCCGGATATCCCCGTCAGCGTTTCGGGATCGTTTACCCCCTTGAGAACAACGCTCCAAGAAATTAGGGATGTGAGGCTTAGTTGGATTCAGCTTCTCTTCAGCCCTTTTCTGCATCCTCTTTGTAACAGTTGGCCGGTTCACGGGACGATTATCAATCTCCTCAGCAGCTGAAATACAAAGAGAAAAACATCGGTATAAGAACAAACAGAGTTCACAATAAGTTCAAGTAAGAAAGTTACCCTCAATGGAAAGAAAGCTAAGGCCAGCCCCAATGAGATTCTTTTCGTTTAAAATAGTTTTATAGTGCGTGCGACCGTCGTCGGCAAGAAGCCTATCCCGGTCCAACAATTCCGGATCAGAAAGGTCACACACGAAGTGGGAACTATCTTCGACAAACCCGAATTTCTTCACAAAGAAGTTGCCCCAATCACCGCCCTTCCATTCAAGAACAACAAACTCCCTTTCCCAGAAATGTTGTGAATCTGGAAAGGAGAAGGGATTCACCATGTGGGGAAGCTTGGCTCGGTGCTTGAGGCTCACCCATCCTTTTTTGGATTCAGAAGAGTTGCTGGCCCCGAAAATACTTCGAAACATTGTGGTTGTCGGATGAATCCCCAGCTCCCGACACCTTATTAAGAAAATAGAAATGTACCTCCAGGCGTTGGGATACAATTGACAGGGGTGGATTTGATATTCAGCCAGCAGCCTAATAATAAAATTGTCAACCGGGAACCTGAACCCAGCATCTAAGGCACCCCAATAAACACAGATCCTTTCAGGGTGCCAGTTGCAAGTTCTATCTGATGGACTCGGGAGACGAACCTGGATGGCACTTGGAAAGTGATAAGACTCCCTTATCTTCTGAACGTCCCTTTCCGACAATTTACTGGAACTATTGAAAGAATCTAGACTAGAACAGTTGGGAAATGTATCCCTCATGATATTTAAAAGTTCTAGCAAGGATTCGAATCTATGTTCAACATATGAAGGAGGTTGAATTCTTTCTTTACCTTTAGCAGTCCTCATTTTACTCCTCTTTGACATGGCTTCCATCATGGAGACCGGGGGAGCCATTGGTTGATCACCTTCCGACATCTTGATGCAGGAGCTGAAACTTGATCTTGAATCTGAAACTTGATCTTGAAGCTCGAACTGGATCTTGTGACTTGAACCTTAGAAAACTTAAGAATCTGAAAGCTCAGAAATGAAGAAGTGAATGAAAATGAAGGCTACTTCTCCTCTTTTATAGAAAATACATGACCTGGTACATCAGGTTGAATCTCAGCTCGGTTCGTGTTAACAGGTCATCTATCGTTTCCAGACAAAAAAGGACAGAAATTATCCGCGTTATACAGAAAGAATCGTTATAATTCATATCTGTCGGAAAAGAAACAGCTGGAATATTAACTGCATGGATGTTTGCACTTAAAGAGATAAACAACGAGTTTAATCTGAACAATGAGGTTAGTAGTACTAATCCTGAATTAAGATGTAATCCCGATGGAAGTCACGATTGACATAAATTGTAAACCTAGAATCGAGATTCAGCTTCTGAATCCCTAGGATCGAGATTCAGCTTCTGAATCCCTAGGATCGAGATTCAGCTTCTGAATCCTTGAAAGTCACGGATGACCAAAAAACCAACTTAGAATCGAGATTCAGCTTCTGAATCCCTAGGATCGAGATTCAGCTTCTGAATCCTTGAAAGTCACGGATGACCAAAAAACCAACCTAGGATCGAGATTCAGCTTCTGAATCCCTAGGATCGAGATTCAGCTTCTGAATCCTTGAAAGTCACGGATGACCAAAAAACCAACCTAGGATCGAGATTCAGCTTCTGAATCCCTAGGATCGAGATTCAGCTTCTGAATCCCTAGGATCGAGATTCAGCTTCTGAATCCCTAGGATTGAGATTCAGCTTCTGAATCCTTCGAAATGGTCGACCACGACACCCGAAGGAGCCATGGCCGACCACCTTGCAGCCGACCAAGGCACATGAAGATGCCCCGGCCGACCACCTTGCAGCCGACCAAGGCACATGAAGATGCCCCGGCCGACCACCTTGCAGCCGACCAAGGCAAAATCAAGAGCCCCGGCCGACCACCTTGCAGCCGACCAAGGCAAAAACAGGAGCCCCGGCCGACCACGAGCCATCTGGCCAGGTGCCGGCCGACCACCTGGGGGCAAGGCCCTCCAGCCGACCAGGTGTCAGCCGACCACCTTGGTTGGAGGCCCTCCGGCCGACCAGGAGCTAGCCGACCACAAGCTGGCCCTGGATCCGGCCGATCGCGGGTCAGCTTGTGGTCCTGAATCTTGGTTTTCAGCAATTCTCGGGCAGCTTCTGAACCTGAATCTTGATTTTTTCAGGTGCACCGTTTATCGCCGTTTAGCGTCGTTTAACATCGTTTAAACGTCGTTTAAGGCTGTTTAGCACCGTTTAGTGTCGTTTAGTGCCGTTTAGCACCGTTTATCGCCGTTTAGCGTCGTTTAACATCGTTTAAACGTCGTTTAAGGCTGTTTAGCACCGTTTAGTGTCGTTTAGTGCCGTTTAGCACCGTTTGTCGCCGTTTAGCGTCGTTTAACATCGTTTAAACGTCGTTTAAGGCTGTTTAGCACCGTTTAGTGTCGTTTAGTGCCGTTTAGCACCGTTTATCGCCGTTTAGCGTCGTTTAACATCGTTTAAACGTCGTTTAAGGCTGTTTAGCACCGTTTAGTGTCGTTTAGTGCCGTTTAGCACCGTTTATCGCCGTTTATCGTCGTTTAACATCGTTTAAACGTCGTTTAAGGCTGTTTAGCACCGTTTAGTGTCGTTTAGTGCCGTTTAGCACCGTTTATCGCCGTTTAGCGTCGTTTAACATCGTTTAAACGTCGTTTAAGGCTGTTTAGCACCGTTTAGTGTCGTTTAGTGCCGTTTAGCACCGTTTGTCGCCGTTTAGCGTCGTTTAACATCGTTTAAACGTCGTTTAAGGCTGTTTAGCACCGTTTAGTGTCGTTTAGTGCCGTTTAGCACCGTTTATCGCCGTTTAGCGTCGTTTAACATCGTTTAAACGTCGTTTAAGGCTGTTTAGCACCGTTTAGTGTCGTTTAGTGCCGTTTAGCACCGTTTATCGCCGTTTAGCGTCGTTTAACATCGTTTAAACGTCGTTTAAGGCTGTTTAGCACCGTTTAGTGTCGTTTAGTGCCGTTTAGCACCGTTTGTCGCCGTTTAGCGTCGTTTAACATCGTTTAAACGTCGTTTAAGGCTGTTTAGCACCGTTTAGTGTCGTTTAGTGCCGTTTAGCACCGTTTATCGCCGTTTAGCGTCGTTTAACATCGTTTAAACGTCGTTTAAGGCTGTTTAGCACCGTTTAGTGTCGTTTAGTGCCGTTTAGCACCGTTTATCGCCGTTTAGCGTCGTTTAACATCGTTTAAACGTCGTTTAAGGCTGTTTAGCACCGTTTAGTGTCGTTTAGTGTCGTTTAGCACCGTTCAATGCTACTGGCACAATCTAGCGTCGTTGTAAACGCGTCGGTCGCTCCACGCTTTACGTCAAAACGATATCAAAGATAAACCCTGACCCGAGTCTCGAAAAAGGCCGTTAAAACTTCAAGGAAAACCTGATCAGTTTTCCTAGAAGTTGGGGGGCAAATGATATGGGCTAAAAATAAGCCCTAAAGACACATTTAATATGGCATTAATTAGACCCTGAATGGTCCAAACGTGGGGCCCACCAGATGGGCCCAAAACCCCTATTATAATATTAATTTCGTAATTAATATTGGGGGAAATAAACAGCTCAGCAAATAAGAGTTGGATAAGGATAATATCCCCTTCAGACTTATCCTATAAGGCATCCAATTCAATATGGAAACTGATTCCTACAAGGAGTAGATCTAGAACTTTCCTCAAAGACTTTTCTACCAAGTCTCTAACTCCTACCATAATTCTAAAGGCTTCTCAGCCTATATAAAGGGCCTGACCCCTCATTCTCAGAACTACGTTTTCTTGGCTTGATTCTCTAATACAGAGATACGTAGGCATTCTGTGAGGACCGATCAGTCTCGAACGCAGAAGCAGCCATTAAAGCTCGAAGCTCAACCACCCTAGCATTAATTACAAATCATAAACTAGTTTTTATTCCACAACATTTATGTACTTGATTTCATACCACACTGGAATTTTATTTGTTGAAGCAAAACAACTAAACGTATTGTTTATTATATACTTTATCCTAATCTTAGGTTTTATTTTGAATAATTATATATTAAAAAATATTTATTAATATATTTATATATATTTTCATCTACATAATTAAATAATATTTAATTACTATAATTTTATTATTTTAATATAAAATACTAATGTGTTATTGCATTATTTTGATGCCGAAACGTGATAACACAATGTTACTTGTTACTCTGAAGCACACAGATCAGTCCTGAACACAACTCTTTAAAGTAATCAGAATTATTTGTCAAAATAAATATGGGACAATTTTACTATTTGGTAATACTAGCTTTTGTTTTTTTTAATAATTAGACTTATATGCCTTACAAAGTGAGTATCTGTTCTAATAAATCTCGGGCGAGTGACCCGAACCTGGGACAACAAGAGATAAATCCTTTCCATTTGAGCTATTTATAATAATTGGTAATACTAGCTTATTTATAATCGTTATACGATAGGTATATAAGTTTCTTTTGATAAAATATAACTTTGTTTCATAACATAAATATATTTTTACATCAATACTAGAGCTATTTGCCAACAAACCCATTAAACTTTTCCAAATTTTGCATAATAACCATTCTAGTTTTTTTGTTACCATTTTAACCAACCAACTTTTCTAAAATTATGTATTTTTTTGCATAATAACCCTAATTAATGGGTATTTTCGAGTATTTTAGAAAGGTTATTATGCAAAAAAATATATAATTTTAGAAAGTTGGTTGGTTATTAAAATGGTGACATAAAAACTAGAATGGTTATTATGCAAAATTTGGAAAAGTTCAATGGGTTTGTTGGCAGATAGCTCTAAATGCTATGTTAATAATTATCATTTTTAATATAATATAAATTTAATTAATTACATACATGGTTTAAAACTAAATATATTTTCAATTTAACTACGTTAGTATTTGAAGGTTGGGTCATTAATATATTAATTTAAATATATAAAATTTCTAACCATTTGATTTAACAGTTTTTATTTATTTACCAAAAATATAACAATTATAATTCCTTGTATGGTTAAATAAAATCAAATTTTAGACAATATTTCCTATTAATATTTATTGATGATTTCAAATAATAGATAAAACTAAGAATACATATACTCTAACATGAAAATTTTTAATTATTAAAATAGTTAAAATATTTGAAAATTATATATATATATATATATATATAAATTTTATTTACTTTTAATAATATATTTAATATATAAATATTTTATTTTTATTATATATGGGGATTGGGTAACGGGGTGGGGATTTAGGGGCGGGTCGGGACAGGGAGACAATAATCCCCCTCCCTGCCCCGATCTCTGAATTTTTTTATAAAATTTTCCCCGTTCCCCACCATGAATCCAATAAAACACCCAAATTCCTGCCCCGCTCGAAGCGAGGATCGGATCCCGAAAAAATTTTCAAATCCCATCCGGTTCGAAGTGGGATCGGATCGGGATCGGACGGGACGTGTGAAATGCCCATACTAAATGTAGCAAATACTCTAGGAACATAACACATCAACAATCTTTCCCTCTAAGCGCGATGAGATAACTGAGGGATTATAATATATTTCTTATTCCAAGACTCTCAATCATCCTAAAATTTCTTAGAAGTACAGTAATTATTCAAAAGTTCTCTCTCTCAAATCCTTGAAACCCTAATCAAACAAAAATGTCGAATTACTTTATCCCCGTCCATCAACAAAACCAGCAAAACTTCGTTCAATCATTTTCCTGAAGAAACAAAAGTCAACATTCTCTTAAGACACTTTGTAAAAGACATAATCAGATCAAGCTCGGTCAACAAAACATGGTACTCCCTTATCAACAACCTCTTTTTTATATTTCTAAAAATTCGTAATGCAATTTCCTGTTGTAAACATAATGTTCTGCTTATAATCCCTCTAATTACATCTCACCAAAATCAATACTCCTTAATTTCTGCTGATACCTCCTCGCTTATCGAAAAATTAGACATTCTTTTTTATACCAAGTCTCGTAGTTTAAAATTAATTGCTGAAATACATGGACTGCATCTGTTAACTGATTTGAAAATGATATATATTTCTAGAAAGTTGTATCTTTAGAATCCTTATGTTAAGGCATAGAATTCTTTTTTCAAGTTGTTTTAACACGTATTTCGATGACCCTGGTCGGACTTATTGCGTAGCGGGGATGGGGTTTGATAAGGGGACTAGTGATTATAAAGTTGTTAGGATTGTGTATGTTGGGGATAATAAGGAGAAATTGTATGGTGAGGTGGCTCCTAAGATCGAGCTTTTTACAGTTTTAGAAAGCATACGCGGAGGAGGTCGAAAATTTCAGGAGTTTGAAGAATTGTTAACGTATATGGTGCTTATGTTGATGGGAGTTTCTACTGGGTAGAGATGATGGAACCTAAAACTCTCCTTGCTACTTTTAAGATTAAAGATCTGAGGATCATTTAACTAAGAATGTATTAAGGGGTCCATACCATTTTATCCTATTATGCAAGCACTACTAGAATAAGACAATGATCAGCTAGCACATCTGGCCAAACGTTGTTAGAAGTTGTTAGGCTCTTGTTATGATTATATCTATTTTCTGTTATGTACTAGAGAACCTTATGCAATTAGTTTCTTATGGTTATGAATTTGAGACAAGTGCTCCCTTCTACATATTGCTTTGTTCATACCATATATTCTTAATATTCATCTGCATCTATACTTACTGGTGAATGATTTATACATTAGTCATCATGGTATCAGAGCATGCAATATCAGCTATTTGATTTCTTAAAAGTTTTATCTCATTTGAAGTGTAGTCTACACCCTATATTGTTCAAATCTACAGGATCATGTTTGAGCCTTTCTGTATTTTTCATCTGGTGATTCTTGTTGTCTACAAGTTCACTTTCTTATGGCTACCAATACCACAACCACTACCAATGCTCGATTAACATACCAAGACATTCTCAACCCCTTATTCTTGCACCCATCTGATTGTGCAACATCTATTCAAGTCGAGAAGCTTCAAGGAAGCTCAGACTACAGATCTTGGAAGCGATCCATGGAGATCAGCCTATTCTCAAAAGGAAAACCGGGTTTTGTTAAAGGTACTATTCCCATCCCTACTGATGATCCTATTAAGGCTGAAATATGGGAGACATGTGATAATATGGTCATTCTTGGATTACTTTAAATGTATCACCTGTTATTCGCAAGTCTGTCATCTATATGAGTACATCCAAAAGATATGTGGAACAATCTTGAACAGAGATTGTCTCTCTTTAATTGTTCCAGAAAATAAAAGTGAAATAAAGAACTATATGAGCTTAAACAACAATCTATGACAGTGAATGAGTACTACACAAAATGAAAACAACTTGGTAAGAGCTTGAATCTCTAAACTCATTACCTACTGTTACAAGCACATTTAAAGAGGTTCTGAAACTATTTTCTGAACTTCATTTTCAAAAACAAGAGTGCAAACATCTTTACAGTAACCCCGCTTCCTAGTGTTGAAAGTGCAACTTCATCTTTACAGTAAGAAGAAACCCAAAGGGACTTGATTCATGGACTCAAGGCTGAAGACAATGACAATGTTGCTATGTATGGAAAAGGGCCATCTGCCAAAATTCCTCTATGCACAATCTATGGTGGTAAAGGTCACACTCGTAAGAGATGTTGGTCCATTGTTGGTTACCCTAAGTGGCATGACAACTATAAAGGCAACTACCCTTCTACCCAGATTAAATCATATTCTCAGCATACTCAAGTCAACAGATCTAGATGGAGACCTAACTATAGACAACAAGGGCCTAAAACAACAAACTTGGCTCAAGTATCAGATAATGGATCATATGCTCCTGTGTTTTCAGCTCAACAACTGGAATAACTTGCTCAGCTGATCCAGATGACTACTCAACCTTCTAATTCAAGGGGAGACATTCTCGAGACTCCTTTTTCTGGCATGATGGGTTGTCACCTGGCTAATAACCTCTCTCATGACTGAATTATTGACCCTGGAACTTCTGATCACATGCCTCCTCATCTACACAACCTACAAGCACCAGTACCTATCCAGACAATCAAAAAAATTAATCTCCCTACTTGATCAACTATCAATATCTCTCACACTGGTAGTGTCACTCTCTTTAACCATCTTCATTTGACTGATGTTTTATGTGTTCGAAATTTTAAGCATAACTTACTCTCAATTCAAAAGTTGATTAAGAATAGTAATTATGAAGTCAAATTCTTTCTTACCCACTATGTCATATTAGATATCCGTTCACAAAATGTTGCATCAGTTGGTGAAGCAAAATATGGCCTATACTATCTTGTAAACATTACTAATCTTACTAAATTGCTTTCCTCCTATCAAACCTCCATCAATTGTTTTGCAACTAATAGTTCAACATCTATTAGTCTTTGGCACCATCGCCTTGGGCACATCCTTGTGTCAAAATTAAACCTCATTCCTGACATTCCAAAATCCAACCCCACTGATCAGATTTGTGTAACCTATCCTATGGCCAAGTTCACGAAACTACCATTTGACTTGAGTGATTCTCATGCCTCCTCCAAGTTTGACCTTGTACACCTAAATATTTGGGGGCCATATAAGGTTGTCATTAAAGGTAATTTGAGGTATTTTCTAACCTTGGTTGATGATCATATTAGATACACTTGGATCACTCTTCTAGCATACAAATCTAAGTTTTTCTCTACATTTCAAACCTTTTTCAACTATGTAAAAAATCAATTCTCTACCTCAATCAAAATCATCCATTCTGACAATGCTTTGGAATTCCTTGACTCCAAATGCACTCAATTCTTCAATGAGCATGGCATTGTACATCAACAATCCTGCTCTCATCGCCCTCAACAAAATGCTCGAGTCGAATGAAAACACATACATTACGTCAAATTTTGGCTTTCGCTACATAAAATATATGTGGTTGTTTACCTTATGTAATGCTTTTTTTTTGCCCAAGTGTCACCAAAGGAGAGAGCATCGTAAGTACCATACAGATACTCGTTTGAGTCGTGGCTGTAACTAAAAAACGAGTGACTAAAGTATAGCACCATTTTTGTCTGACAACCCCCCTTTAAGCTCAAAATTATGACTAAATACTAACATTCAGCAACAGGACGCCTAGTGGCTAAAGAGTATTAATAACATCATATATACATCAAAGGCTTAGTTTTGGTGGCACTATTTCTTAGAAATTGTAGCAAAAAAGTTTAGCATGGCTACATGAAAATAATTTTGTGTGGTCGTTTATATTATATTTCTGTCACTATAAGAAAATTTATTTTAGTCACCAAACTGTTTAGAAACTATAGTGTGGCTAAAAGATAGTAATAGCCACACACACTTAACCAAATTACAAGGTACCATTTAAATGATCATCCACGATACCAAAAGGCCAAAATCCAAACACTGTACCAAAACTCAAACACATTCCAAAATGCAAACAAGGAAACTAAATGCACACAATCCATACTTAACCAAATTCCAACATGGAATCCATAATCCATGCAACCATACTGAATCCATAATCCATAAAAACATATCCACAATTCAGAAAAACCTTAATTAATCCAGACTAACCACAAACTTAACAAGTTATCAGATAACATTTCACCGTTTACAATTCAAGTTATCAGAAATACCAACATCAACAATTCAAGTTCAGTTTACAATTGAACCACTAGCTTTCGCTTCTTCTTGTTGGCATCAGCCTTTGAACGTGTTACTGGGGAATGAGTAATGGTATTACATCTCTTCCCCTTATTAATAGCTTGATGTGCGCTTTCCTCTTCCTCATTGGCTGTTGGATTTGGTACCTAGAGTAAAAAATGAGAACAAATATTAGATCATTCCAACAACCCTCAAGTTAAGACCATTCTGACACAAACAATGTAATTCTATAAATTAGAATAAACCGACAAGCTCCCATCTCTACAGACTACAGATAAAAAAATGCACACAACCAAATAGTCTTAATAGTAAAAGAGGAATTTGTAACTTAGCTTCTTCAAAATCTGAGCTTTGTGACAAACACATGTTGAATGAATCTCTAAACTTAGGTCAAGTTCTATTTCCCTTGATAAACTCATACATTATCTTGTTCATATGTGTAAGTATATAACTATCCCTATCAAGCTTTTTGGTTCAGGCACTACACATATATAATGGCTAAC
Source organism: Saposhnikovia divaricata (assembly GCA_036435485.1). Classification (NCBI taxonomy): domain Eukaryota; kingdom Viridiplantae; phylum Streptophyta; class Magnoliopsida; order Apiales; family Apiaceae; genus Saposhnikovia; species Saposhnikovia divaricata. The sequence goes on from CM071594.1 coordinate 86,662,694, forward strand.
CATCACCAATTTGATGTAAAGTTAAACAAATTATAAACCAGAAGAATAAATGCACACAACCAAAATGGAATGCAATGTAAGAAACGTACTTGACCAGTATTCTTGATAAGGTTTTTTGGCCAAGACACAAAAGAACCCAAAGCATCCTCACCTGTCCTCATATCACCAGCTTCATATGGTAAGAATGTTGCCCTCTTTACAACTTGTTCAATAGAAACTCTACAGCAATCATCTTGTAGGGGGACTCCATGAATGGTTTGTCCTTGCTGGTTTGAGGGGAAAACTGTACCATATACAAACGGGTTGTTCAAATTCAACGTATACAGAGTACACTTCATTAGCTACACAAGTTAGTAGCATAATTTACAACATCATAAAGGTAAAGTGAATTAATATACATGTGCATTTAGAAATATAATGCATACCGGTTGGACAAATATTGGGGCTTGAGTTGAATGAGATGGCATTGGCGGAGATAAATTAATCTTCTTCCTGGTTCCGGATCCGATCACCTTTTGCTATAAAATTAGTAGCATAATTACCAACATATTAAAGTTAAAGTTTAAGTCAATATACATGTGCATTTAGCAATGTAATACCTATTGCACAATTGTTGTATCTCCTTGTGAGTTGAGAATAGGCGACATTTGATCACATTTAATGCTAGACGGAGATAGATAAACTTTGTTCCTGGTTGTGATCACCTTTTGCACCATTGGTTGTGTGTCAGCGGTAGGAGTCACTTGCTTTTCCACAGATTTATCCTACAATTCAAGAAATTTGGTTACGAAAAATTAGTAATATCATGGAAAAAATTAAAAAGAAATTAAATTAATATACATGTGCATTTAGAAATATAATGCATACCGGTTGGACAAATATTGGGGCTTGAGTTGAATGAGATGGCATTGGCGGAGATAAATTAATCTTCTTCCTGGTTCCGGATCCGATCACCTTTTGCTATAAAATTAGTAGCATAATTACCAACATATTAAAGTTAAAAGTTTAAGTCAATATACATGTGCATTTAGCAATGTAATACCTGTTGCACAATTGTTGTATCTCCTTGTGAGTTGAGAATAGGCAGCATTTGATCACATTTAGTGCTAGGCGGAGATAGATAAACTTTCTTCCTGGTTGTGATCACCTTTTGCACCATTGGTTGTGTGTCAGCGGTAGGAGTCACTTGCAGGTGTTACAAAATTAAAAAGAAATTAAATTATCCATTACTTACAGGTCTTGCAAAATCTTTCGACGCTGAGATGGTAGGATTGTTGCTGTCCCTCGAAGCATTACCACTTATCGGTGTTCCCTACAAAATGTAACGTCAAAGGGATATTCAAGTGATAACACAAGTTTTGTAACCTAAGTACATGAACACAAAATTAATAATAAACCAAAGACAAAATAAAAATAAACGTGCACTAAATTATGCACATAACTAAGTGTAGTCCGTCACCAAATCAAATTAATCCAACAACGGATCAAGGGAATCCAATTCAGTATGTCCAACTATTATTACTTCACTTCTTGTCCTAAACTAATTAACAATGAATGCAAAGTAATAACAACCCTTTCAAACGAGTAATCGTTAAACAAACATTAATTTACCTCACGTCAAGGGTTCCATTTAATTTGTTTAATACTACGATCACGATGTATTAAACACATTTAAATAATACAGCAGAAAATTTCCAAAATATTTTTAAGGCATGTTTGTCCAACATGGTAAGTTGCATAAAATGGGGAAAAAGAATGAAATACAAGCAACCCAACTACTGAAGGATATTCATAACTGAAGGATATTCATTAAATTAAATTAAAAAAATTGGGGTATAGGCGAACAAAACTTACATATTGTCCTCGTGCATCCATTTGAGCTAAGAGTTGATAGAGTTGTCATTCGTTGCATCCATCTGCAAGGACAGGTGCTTGAGTTCTTCATTTTTTTTCTCCCGCTGAAGTTTCTCGTTCCCCAGTTGAAGCTCCAGAATCTTAATTTTGTCTTTTGATGTTGTCCTTTGCCGACCACTATGCCAGTACTGATTGGAAGTGACTCCAAAACCAACACCTCTCAAATATGCACCCTGCTCCCTGCAAAAAACCATTGTGAGGGCATCCTCGTCCGACCCAATTTTGATTCCTCCATCCTTGATTTGTGCTTCAATATCAATCTGTAGAGAAAATGTCAAGAAAATTTATTGAAATGATAAAAATTCTTATGCATCCTTGATTCTCATATTTAAACTTACTAAATAATCTGCCATGTTTTTTACTTTGGGAGCTACGAACTCTCCGTCTTTGTTTTCCATCCCTTCCCTCCACATGAAAGCACGCGGGGGGGGGGGGGGGGGGGGATCGCATCAGCTGCAATTTCCTTTTTCGAAACCTTGTAATATACAACAAGGATTATCATATATTTCATATCCAAAATCATCACTAGTAACAAAAAAACAAACTTGAATTACCAATTTCTTGTGGAGATAAGGATATCCTCTTCGTCCCAAGTGATGATCATAAACGGACCTTGATCGTGCTGTTTCTCTTGTTTTAGAGGCATCCTTCCAACAAAAATTAAAATTATTTTAGCAGATTTATAAAGAAAAATAATTAAAATCAAATGAGGATGATTATAATAAATGATTACAACCCTGAATTTACTTGTTTACGTATGGGCTAAAAACCTATCCCAATCAGCTTGCTCCACCAGTGTACGATACTGTCTAGGAACTTGTGCAAGTTTTGCCTTGTTCTTAAGGTTAGGTCGTACAAATCCTGTATACATCTTTCTTCTAAAATTGCGAAGTAGCCCACCAAGCCAGGTCATTACAAATTTCCGATGACAATAATCTACATAAAAAAATGGTGTAATATATAATACATGGTGCTAATACACATAAAAATCAAGCAAATAAGTTGAACAATGGTGTTTCATATTGAACAATGAAAACAGATTTAGAGCAATAAATGCGAAGTAGTTGATTTACCGTTATTTGTTCCCACAACTTATCCTTTACTTCGACATGGACCTCCTTCCATTTTAGAAATCTTAATCCGACATGCTCCCGACCACGTGTAATAACCCGAATTTTCGGTAGAATTAAAACTTTTCTTATTATGATGAAGTGCATCAGTGAATAGTAATTTTGGTGGATGAATAGTGATTTTGAGGATTAAGAAATTTTTCATGCCACCCTATGTACGAGACATGGTATGGATATTTCGAAGTCATATTAGTGATTCACGGAGTAAATAAGTGTATGTAAAGAAAATCAAAATTCAGAAAATCCAAAGTTTATTTTTATGGAATATTTGACCGGGCAGTGAACCGTACATCAGTATTATTAAGAATTGAGATATTAAAATTGAGGATTTGAGGATGTTATATTTTATAACTTTATGAAATGCAATTTGAGAATTTAGAACGAAAACCACTCAGATAGTGAAACAAGCGTTCTAGAAACCGCTGAAACTTTATAACAAGATTAAGCGATAAAGCGAACGAATCATGGATTATGGATTGATTTTATAACAAGATTAAATATCCTACATGATCATCAAGAGAATTATATCAAGTGGATTAAATGATTTAATCAAGGATTAAATCAAAACAATTTAGAAGTTAAGTGATTTAAATCACTTAAATCAAACAAGAAACAAAACAAATATCTACCAAGCTTCTTCAATACTCTTTGAACAAGGACCAAGGAGCATCAAGTGGATTAAGATCTGATCCAAGTCCATTGCTTACATCATTTCATATTTGAATTAGTCAAGATTGGTGGAGAAAGAAAAAGAAGAACAAAGAGATCCAAAACTGCCCAGCAGAAAAACCCTCAAAGAAAAATTCATATCTCCACTTCTATCCATGATTAAATCACCAAATTTTAATCATAGCTTCTCCACTCCATGGGTAACATTTGTTCAAAATTTCATAGCCAAGAAAGGAGTATAGCCTAGTCAAACCCCTCCTCCAAGTTGGAGAACCCAATCTGTCCTGTTTCTGTCCAGAGGAAAGATGGGGCTCAAAACCCTAGCTAGGAAGCTTCAAATCTGATGATCTATAGCTCAAAAGAAAGATTATGAAGATCAAAAGGTGTGGTGAAAATTTTAGCACCAAACTCTTATTTTTCGATTTGTTATGAATTTTAAAAAATTGATGATGAATTGTAATGAATAGTGTTTTAAGTAGTTTCCATGTGTTTTTCATGGCTTTTAGGCTTTGTTGAAGCTAACCAAGACCATACCAAGGCGTGACAAGCTCTGCTAGTGTTCCTAGAGTGTCAAGGAAGGTAAAACCCTAACCCACCCTCGAGTTTTTTATGAGTTTTTGATGTGGTTTTAGTGTTATGTAAAGATAAGTGCATATTAAGGAGTTTTATGATTGTTTGGTGTATAAATTGTGTAAAATGATTGGGTATTGTATTAGAGCATGACCACTGACTTTAGAGGTGTATTATGGTTGGTTGTTGATGTTGGAGATTGATAAATGGATTTTATATCCATTTAGAGCATTCTAATTCGGCTTAAATTAATTTCTTTGGCCTCAAGTTTGTGGTAGTTTTGATGTGTTTTGTTTAATTGTGCAGGGTTGAAGGAATATCGATTAAAGGTGTAGTTTCCGTCGTTATTTGGAGTTGATTTATGATATGGAATGAAGAATGGAGGCTAATGTCAACTACCAAGAAGTATACAAGTCATTAAGGATGAAAGACGGAAGCTCATGCAAAAGGAACGGAAGAAAAAGCTTAAAAATCGAAGAAAAAGGAACGGAAGAAAAAGCTTAAAAATCGCAGATCGGGACCAAGCCGGGAGCCTAATTGGCGCCCCAGAGCTGTTTTATGCAGATTGAGCTGGCGCTTCAGGCGCCCAACCGGCGCTCCTGCGCTGCGGGCGTGCTGGGGAAAATCAGCCAGAATTTCTGATTCTTGTTTTGGCCATATCTTTAGTTCTAGAAGTCCGTTTTGGACGATCGTATAGTCCACGCGAAGCTAACGAGATTCTCTATCATTCTAAAGTGGTCCAGATGTCAAAACATAGTTGGAACGGTCCAGAAATATTGAAGAAAAGTCAGCTACGAATTTTCCTTAAAAACAGAATCAGTTTAGGAAACGTATTATGTGCCGAACTGCAGAAATTCAACTTTGACAAGGAAATTGCTATAATTCCTACTTCTAAGGTAATTGCTTTGGGCGGCTAGAACATTCCAGAATCAGATCTACACATGGAATTTGCAATTCTATTCTCATTCAAGAACGGAAATTGCCAATCTTCTATTCCAACATCCTACCATTGTAATTTAACACACCATTACATATCAATTACTTAGTTTTATTTGTATCTTTTCATACTTTGTTTTTATCATGGTTTCATCAGATCCCATGATGACGAGAGGTTCGATTATGAACTAATCGTTGTCATGGGATTCTAACGGATTTATTTATGGAGCTTAGTATCTTGATTACTTTAAAGATCTGTGTGTGATGTATATTTGATATCCTCGTATGGTTATGCTTAATTGATAGATGCGTAGCTAACATCTAATTTGTTAATCTCTTGTGAAGTGAAAGTGGATCTTGAGATTTAGAACTTGCCATGCTAGCATAGGTTCATGATTGTTTATCAACATGATTTGTAGTATGAGATGAAAATACTTATATTGCCCTGTGTGATCTTTATGGATAACTTGTTCTTCGACCGTTATGTTTTCAACTTCTATAGACATATAGGGTCTAAGCATAATTGGTGTCTATTCATCTTCTATCTCTTTTGTGGATGTATGGGTAGTTTGGTATACGTATGCTGACAGGTAGCGTGTACTTGTTTCGTGTTATCCGATCAGATATCATAACCATTGCATATAGTGATTAAAGGCGTAATTCAATTTCAATTCTCATTAGTTAGTTAATTCTTAGTTGTTAATTTACTTCTTAGTTAATTTAGTTAATTAAACCCAATTTGTTATTTGTCTTAGCAGTGAGTAATAACTATACATTGTTGCATAGGTACAATAACAGAATTAAAACCATAACCAGATCTCTGTGGGAACGAACTCAACTTTATTCTATATTACTTGTGACCACGTACGCTTGCGTGATTTAGTGCAAACAAGTTTTTGGTGCCACTACCGGGGATCATCGGTGTTTTATTTTTGGTTTATGTGCTTGTCAATAGTGGTCTTTAGAGTTCACTGACTCGGATTTTTTGTTCTTAACTATTTTGTTTAGTTCGTTGTGTTTCAGGTACTTGAGTTTTTGAAGATGGCATGCGAGGAGTTGCCATGGTGGGCATATTCGAGGACATCCATTCCTTATCAATGTGAGCGGTGTTTTGGTGTTCATGATCCCTCACAATATTGTTACTACGAAGGAGTTGATCCATATGTCAGTTATGAGGAACAACCATATTTTCCATACCATCCTCAACAGTACCAGCAAGATGTTCCAGACATGTCATATTTCTTTGGAAGTGAAGAGTTTCAACATCAACAACCTACTCCTACTTTTCAGTCAGATGAGGTTGATGATTTGAAAGAGATTAGGATGCTTGTAGAGAGTCATGAGAAGAATCTCAAATCTATGGAGACACTAGTTGCTCAAGTTTTGAGTGTCTTGGAACAAGAGAAACAGCAATCCATACGAGAGGCAATTCCAGAAAATAACGATGACTTGGAGCAAGGTACTGCATGCATAATTGAAGAAGACAAATTCCAAGAGGAGGTGAGCATTCACAAGTCATGTGAGGAATTTGATCATGCTGGTGAGGTGGATGTTTTGGAAAAGGCACTATTTGGGACAGACACTGATGAGCTGCACAAATTTCAAGAATTGGTATGTGCGTACCAAGAGGCTGATAACCATGGGAAAGATGCAGGTCTTCTACTTGTCTCAAATTATAAAGATGGAGGTAGCGCATTAGAGCCAATAGAGGAAGTTCTCGTTGAGGAACCAAAGGCTTAAGCAACTTACATCTACCCTCCTCCATTATATTCAAGCGAAGCCCGCGAGTGTGTGTTGTTCTACAAATTGACAGATTTTGGGTCAACAGATGAAGGCATTGGAATAGGACATATTTGTTATACGAATATGCTAAGCGAGGAAAAGGGGCAGAAAGTGTGCCGCCGTGATGACGATGAAGTCTCGCGAAGAGAGGACCAGGCAAACTATTATCATCCTTAATGGATGCTTGGAAGTAACGTCAAGCTATTGACGTTAAAGAAGCGCTTCGTGGGAGGCAACCCACGCATTAGTGTAGGAACAAAAATTGTGTTGTGAAAAAAAAGGAAGAGTGTTGTGAAAAAAAGAAAAAAAAAAAAAATTGAGTGTGTCTGAAGAAAAAAAAAGAGTGAAAAAAAAGTGTTGAGAAAAAAAAAACAGTGTTGAGAAAGAAAAAAAAGTGTTGTATTCAAAAAAAAAATTGCAGGGGATCACACGCGCCAAGCTGGCGCCATATCTTGGCAAAACTTCTGTCCAGGTGAAGTGAACACACAAAGTGGGTTGTGTGTTGCGTTAAAATAAAAAAAAATGTTGTGCAAAAAAAAAGTGTTGTATTAAAAAAAACTCAGCTTCGCCAAGTCCGCGACATGTCTTCCAATTTTTTCTGTCCAGGCGTGTTTTAGTCACTCACGTGTGTTATTCACATGTATATAAAAAAAAACTTTCATTCCCCAATTCAATTCCAACCCTTTTTTAAATTATTTTCTCCACCTAAAATCATAATCCTATTCCTATATTAATTCCAAATTACTCCCAATCCATCTCCTATTTTATATTTCTTTCCCAGATCTACACAATTAAACCCCTATATATACACACCAATCCAACCCCATTCCAATTATATTTCATTACAATCAATTTCAAGGCTTCAAGATTCAAGTTTGGGGGGATTTTTAATTGCAAGCTTCACCTCTCCGGTTCGTATTTGGGGTATATTTCTTCCTTTTATTTTGATATTACGAATTGTGTTCTTGCATTATTAGGGTTGTGTGTTCTTGATTATTTGGGGGTATTTGTGAATTCGAATTTTTTTTGGATTTTGGTGAATTTTGTGATTTGGGAATTGATTCTTATGGCTCCTAAGTGTGGGAGAGGGGTTGCTAGTATTGCAAAATTTTTGTCTTAGACGGTGGAGGTTGAATTTAATTGGTTGTTGAGGCCAAGTGCTAAAGAAAGGGGATTTTTGCTGAACAAGATTGTTGAGTTGCGATGGGGAAGGATTTGTAAGGCGCCTTGTAGGTATGTTTTCTGCTTTCCCTCGTATTTACTTCCATTCAATGAGGACATTGAATATTTTAAGTTTGGGGGTGGTTTGAGGGATTAGTAGTTCTTGTTGTATTATGTGTTCATGTAGGATTTCATGCTTTGTATATTATTAGTAGTAATTCATGCATGTATGTTCGTATTAATTATGTTTGTTTCATATAGGACATTTTGTTTTTTTTTTTCGTATACCACGTGAGTTCATATTAGTTGTATTGCATAGCATACATATTTCATGATCCCTTAGGACGAGCTAATTCTGATTGGTAGGTAGGTGTCTAATTGAGTGTGGTAATGATGAATAGAGGGTTGATTTATAGTCCTTATGGAATTGACTTGCATGCTTCGGGAACAAAATTTTTACACAGTCTCATTGGTTGCTTTTGAGTTAGGTTGAGGTCATGCTTGTTTGGATGTTTTGAGATTTAATCACCTGAGTATATTTAAAATTTTCGTTATTCCCTTGATGGCGTAGGAGCACTTAAGTCTAAGTTTGGGGGAAAACAGGAATTTCATCTTTAATTGTAAATAATTGTCAATAATGGCTATGCGTCAAATGGCTAGTATCCGGCTCATATTTATATGAGTAGTCTATGGTTGGAATTGAGAATTCTCATTCTAGATTGCATAGAGAAAAAAAAAGAAAAAAAAAGAAAAAAAAATAGTCATAAGTTTCAATTGTTTATATGCAAAATTAGCTAGGGTGATCTGTTTAATACTCGAGCTATTAAGTTCGCGGGGACTTTGTGCCTAGTGACCTAAGGTTTTTATAGTCTGGAATCCACTAACCTAACGCTCGCTACATGGGTATTATTGTATAAGCCTTTCGGGGTCTCATCCATTGCACGGTTAAATAAGCATGCTTGTATATATGTGTTGTAGTAGTTAGTAATAAAGCATATATTTCTGTCTAACTTGAATGATGATGGAGGTGTTCCTAGGTTATGAAGTGTTTACAGTCTATTCAATTTATAAACCTGTGATTGTCTTGACGAAGAGCATGTATGATTTTGATCTAGTTTTGGGAGTATTTCTGATGAGCATTGCACACATGCACGTTTCTGTTCATGTATTGTTAGTATACGGGGACTTAGTCGAGCTCTATTTGGATTTAGTTGCATTCCTTGAGATATTTGCTTGCTAGTTGGTTTTGGTTAGTTTGAAGCGAATCGTTGCATTTTCATATTAGTTGCATTCATGCATTGCATTGTTATTGCATTGTTTAGTTAGAAGGATTTTGTGGGTTCATTCACTATAGGCCCTCACGAGACCTTACTCGTCCACTAGGGCTGCCTAGGGGTTTAAAGGGCTTGTTGCATATGCCAAATGCAACCGTGATCACCTACGGAAGTGGTACTAGTTAGTTAGTTAGTTGTAATTGTATATGCTTGAGGACAAGCATCGGTTTAAGTTTGGAGGTGTGATAAATGAATTTTATATCCATTTAGAGCATTCTAATTCGGCTTAAATTGATTGTTTTGGCCTCAAGTTTGTGGTAGTTTTGATGTGTTTTGTTTAATTGTGCAGGGTTGAAGGAATATCGATTAAAGGTGTAGTTTCCGTCGTTATTTGGAGTTGATTTATGATATGGAATGAAGAATGGAGGCTAATGTCAACTACCAAGAAGTATACAAGTCATTAAGGATGAAAGACGGAAGCTCATGCAAAAGGAACGGAAGAAAAAGCTTAAAAATCGAAGAAAAATCAATTTTCGCAGATCGGGACCAAGCCGGGAGCCTAATTGGCACCCCAGAGCTGTTTTATGCAGATTGAGCTGGCGCTTCAGGCGCCCAACCGGCGCTCCTACGCTGCGGGCGTGCTGGGGAAAATCAGCCAGAATTTCTGATTCTTGTTTTGGCCATATCTTGAGTTCTAGAAGTCCGTTTTGGACGATCTTATAGTCCACGCGAAGCTAACGAGATTCTCTATCATTCTAAAGTGGTCCAGATGTCAAAACATAGCTGGAACGGTCCATAAATATTGAAGAAAGGTCAGATACGAATTTTTCTTAAAAACAGAATCAGTTTAGGAAACGTATTATGTGCCGAACTGCAGAAATTCAACTTTGACAAGGAAATTGCTATAATTCCTACTTCTAATAAGTATGATAATTGCTTTGGGCGGCTAGAACATTCCAGAATCATATCTACACATGGAATTTGCAATTCTATTCTCATTCAAGAACGGAAATTGTCAATCTTCTATTCCAACTCTAAAAAGGCAATTGCTTGGTGGACAAGACTTCTAGAGCCTATATAAACACATCCTACCATTGTAATTTAACACACCATTACATATCAATTACTTAGTTTTATTTGTATCTTTTCATACTTTGTTTTTATCATGGTTTCATCAGATCCCATGATGACGAGAGGTTCGATTATGAACTAATCGTTGTCATGGGATTCTAACGGATTTATTTATGGAGCTTAGTATCTTGATTGCTTTAAAGATTTTTGTGTGATGTATATTTGATATCCTCGTATGGTTATGCTTAATTGATAGATGCGTAGCTAACATCTAATTTGTTAATCTCTTGTGAAGTGAAGGTGGATCTTGAGATTTAGAACTTGCCATGCTAGCATAGGTTCATGATTGTTTATCAACATGATTCGTAGTATGAGATGAAAATACTTATATTGCCCTGTGTGATCTTTATGGATAACTTGTTCTTCAACCGTTATGTTTTCAAATTCCATAGACATATAGGGTCTAAGCATAATTGGTGTCTATTCATCTTCTATCTCTTTTGTGGATGTATGGGTAGTTTGGTATACGTATTCTGACAGGTAGCGTGTACTTGTTTCGTGTTATCCGATCAGATATCATAACCATTGCATATAGTGATTAAAGGCGTCAGATCTAAGCGAAGTATTTAATGAAGTTAGGATCCCATGTTACTCTTGTAGACGTAATTCAATTTCAATTCTCGTTAGTTAGTTAATTCTTAGTTTTTAATTTACTTCTTAGTTAATTTATTTAATTAAACCCAATTTGTTATTTGTCTTAGCAGTGAGTAATAACTATACATTGTTGCATAGGTACAATAACTGAATTAAAACCATAACCAGATCTCTATGGGAACGAACTCAACTTTATTCTATATTACTTGTGACCACGTACGCTTTCGTGATTTAGTGCAAACAGAGATGTATGGTATGCCCGGTGTGGCTTGGTTATGTTGTGACAAAATGGAAATGTTCGAGTTATAGCCGTCGTAATGACGAAATTTCTTTAAGTCTTAAAAACAGTCAATACCCGAGACATTGAAATGATTTTTAGCACCACCACTGCCTATGGTTACAAAGATATGATTGTCTAGTTTGTTTTGTCGAAAGAATCGAGTTAGAAGAGTTTACGGTTTAAGAGTTATGCTAGTTTTAGTGAAAGTGGTTCAAAGGATTTTATCGCAGAAATGTAACTACTTTGATGCTAAGTTCGAGACCTTTAGTAGTCGAATTAGAATGTGAATTTTGGTGATAAAATGTAAAAGACAGTTGGAAAGGTGTGTACGAAGGTTTTAAGTTAAAAAGATTAATTTTCGATTTTATAAAAATGCATAGGCCGAGGTTGCGCAAGTGAAAACCCCTAAGAACAGGACTTAGAAACCAAACTTATATGTGCTCACATATGACTTGAATTCGAGGACCGTTTTCGAACCAAACTTACGACTTAAGTATTTGACGAGTAGAATGGACTTAGTATGAGTCTAGATGATGCCATTAAGTGCTTTGATTACGATTTGTTTAAGTACACCAGCATTATTAATAAGTGGATTATCCAGGGGACTAATCGTATGTTTTATTTTACCTTGTCTAGATTGTCTGACATTGTCGTGAACCCCTAACACTTCTCAAGCATCAGGCAAGTTTTCTAAACTTGTACTTTTGAAGTATCGTTGTATAATACTGCTTTTTGCCATATATAGTGTTATACTGTTTTGCGATAAATGTTATATCGTGTTGACTTTGAATTTGATTTTGGTTTATATACTAGCTCTAAGATAAGTAGTTATAAACTGGTATACCTTGTAGCTCTAGATATAAGGGCATATTCATTATTTTCGACTCTAAATCGGGAGTCGGTATTTTGTGATACAAAGATAGTCGTGGAAACCCGGAGGGATTCCAGCGGCAGATTATTATTTATTTTGAGGAGTGTTATTTATAAACTTTAATTATATTTCCTTAAAGTATTAATTACTTGGATACCATTCGAGGAATGTTATTTGAATATGATATCATTCGAGGAATTGTATTTGCTCGCTATATCTTTTGAGGAATGTTATTTGAGTATTATCTCAGTCGAGAAATACTATATGAATATTATTTCTGTTAAATATGCTATTGGAAGGCATAACTGTTTTCGAAAGTATATTGTGATACTTGTTTTATGAATTGATACTGGCTTATAAGCTAGATATGTGATATATTAGTTATAAGCCGGATATTGGTAAGACCCTTAGTGAAGGGCATATGATCTTCATTCTTCAAGTATAGACCGGGAGTCAGTATTTCTGTATATATTGTGATTATTTTCTGAGGAAAATACTTAAATAAATATTTTTCCATTATTCATATAATGAATATTGTTTTGAATATTCATTTGAGTTTTATTTATTTAATGAATATTATTTTGAATATTCATTTGAGATTTAATTATTTAAAGAATATTATTTTGAATATTCATTTAAGGTTGATTTATTTAGTGGATATTTTTTTGAATATTTATTCGAGGATTTATTTATTTAGTGAATATTTTTATATAATCATTTGGGGGTTATTCATGAGCAATATTTTATATTAAGAATATTCTCTAAATATTTATGATTTAATAAATATTCTTTGAATATTTATTTAATTCTTTTAACTAGTTTTAAAAATGATTTATTTTATTCAAATATTATCTTCGACTTTCAAAATTATGTTAAATATTTCTGAGTTTTATTATGATTATTTTATCAAGGGGAGGTTCCCAAAACTCTATTTTTCCATTTAAATCTATCTTATAGGAAGATTTAAATGCACGCTCAAAACTTCCAAAATATAAGGGAACCTTACTTGAGAACTGTTATTTATTATGTTTGACTGCCCGGTCATAAATCTTTTGAAACTATTCCTTTCACTCGCAACTTGGTTGCTATTCATCAAATTGAGTCTTTATGATTACTTCCTCATCATTCGAGGGGTAAGATTGTTGGAACAAGTCGATATCCATTAACAAGCAACTGCTTGGGAAATATTGGTGAATTTTCCTTTCCAACTAGATACGACTACTTTGTCGAGACCTATCAACAAGTATTATACTTGGGCAAAGGGGGACGAACTTTACGTTTCAGAGTCATGGATTTACTAGAACTAGGAGTATTTATGTAAGAGGCTGTGGGACAGTCCATCATTAAAATCGGTGTAAGAGGCTGTGGGACAGTCCATCCTTGAAACAGGGTCCGAGTGGTGCCGATCCCGTCTAAGCCCAAAGATGGCTAGGGAGATCCGGCGTATAGTGGTGTCCATATGTTCTTCCTTCTACATGTAGAGAAACAAATCTTGAGATGCACGACCTACGACTGATCATCGTAAGGTGGTGTCGTCTGGCGCGACAATACTCCAGTATTAGTTCATCATCCAATTTGGATATTTCCTGCAACACGTATCGAAGAGACTTGTTTCAGGTTGACGGGTAGCTCCCGCAACACGTATCGAAGAGACTTCTTTCAGGTTGGCATGGATTTGAAAAGTTTTTAAAACTAAAGTTGCAATATATTACCTTGCAACTTCCTCTTTTGAGATATATGTTGATATTCTGCTTATATTGAATATAACAAATATTTTACGGAAAGGTTATATTGAATTACCTTGTAACTTCATCTTTTATATTGTACTAGAACTTTGTTCATAAAATGAATAACAAAAGTTTGCAGAGATATTTTGAAAATAATATTTGAAGTACTACAATGGTACTGTTTTTGAATATATTCCGATAAGGAAATACTTTCGGTAAAAAGACATTTTGACAATTATTGTCTTATACCCGATATATATTCTTGGTTTGAATTAAAGGCAGAATTATGCCATACTTTCATTACCTTGCTGAGCTATCGCTCACTCTTGCTATTGCTTTATATATATTATAAAGCAGTGCAACAGGATTCCAATAGGGATGGCACATACCCCGCAAGGCGTTTCCATAAACAATTTCTAGCAGTGATCCCGAGAGTAGTACGAACCAGTCGAATCATGCTGCAGCTTTTGGTATTCATCTTATGTATAGATATGAATGGTAAGAGAGGATTGTGAGCATCAGAAGGCTAAGTTGGTAATGTAACATTACTTAGAAGTTGTATTAATGACAGATTCAAAAGACATTTGGGTATTGTAATAAAAATTATTTATTCCGCAGTTGTTATATTTTGTCATTTCTGAGACTCTAACCTCTGTGTGTGTGAGATATTGTTGGATCGCAAGCAGTTGAATTGTGTATATTAAAAGTAATACAGGTAAAGCAAGGAGTAAATGGATCGTGACTACTCCAAATCCATGACCCCGGATTTGGGGCAGTTACACCACGTCTCCCAAAAAACTCGTAAATTCTAATTTATATTTCCCCGATAACCTACCAAGTGAGTCAAATTCAACTTCATGTTTTTTCCCATCAGAGTTTGTAAACCTGGTACACAGCTTTGGCAACCCGGTTAGCCCCCTCTTCGGTTTGACAATTTTATTGGTCCTCTTCGTTTCCTTCTTGTGTGGTATGTCCTTCTTCTTCGCTACACTCCTCGATTGAATATTGCTCTTCATATTCCTCATTGCCCATACCTACAATCAGTATAAGAACATTTAGCAAAGACAGGATTGTTCTGTTTAATATACATAGACATGAATAAATAACAAATTAGAAATTTGTTAAGTTAAAAATAAGTCTACCTAGGTTTTCTTTTTCATCACAAACTGGTGGACCAGATGTGGACCAGGAATGGAAGACACGAATCTTGCACACTTGTTAGGTCCAATATGTTTGTAGATACTGTTTAATCGAAATTTGTCCGGATAAATTTAATTTATATTTTGACAAATTTGAGCGGAATTAAATGAAACAAAATTCAAGTTCAATATAAAATTATATTAACTTGAGGGGTTTGTTACAAATACAGTACAGAAATTATATCTAGTTAATAAAAACAAATTAGAAAATTCGACATGAATTTTTCTAGATTTGTTAATAAAAATCGAGATATAGATTAGGAGTAAAAACTCGCTAATATTACAAGAGTATCAAGTAAACAAGTTCTATCGGATCAGATATTAAAAATAAGATGAACTTGATTTTCTATGAATTTTTCTCTTTCTGTGTTGTTCTTCAAAAATGAGAGAGAATGGAGCTGTTCTTGTTTCTTGAAAATATTATGTTCTGTGTTCTTTGTTGTCTGGCCGTCTGTCTTTAATTTATGTAGTCTTCTGCAACTTTTCTTTTTCATCTGTACTGCCAAGACAATCGGCAAGACAATCTACTCTTCCAAGACAATCAATTTTGTACTGCCAAGACAATCGGCAAGACAATCCAAAACCTCCAAGACAATCAATTTATATTGCCAAGATAATAGGCAATACAATAGGCAAGACAATCAAGGTTAACAAGACAATCGGCAAGACAATTGAGATTGTCTTGTTTAATAATAAATAAATCGGCTGTATGATTGATTTGAACAAAAATATTTCTGCTGCAAACGAAGAACCACTCTCGGGACAAGAAGTGAGAGACACGCGCACACTGTTTTAGTTCTTTTCCCTGGCGCGTGTTGCGCATGCGCTGCCTGGCGCGTTGGTGCCTTTGCCGACAGAAAGAACAGCCTGCATGTGTTAACAACTTTTGTTTCTCTTTTGTTTTGATTCCTTTTTCTTATGTTGCTTTTCTTTTTTTCTTTTCCTTTTTCAAGTTCTTTCTGTCGACACCATTCTTGGCCAAATCCTTATAATCAATTTACATGAAAACAGACCTGCTTAACAATTGAAATTCAATTGTCCTATTTTGTCCTTTAGTCTATTTTGTTTTTCTTTTGAATTTAATTTAATTAAATACTTAATCAATTAATCATTAAAATAAATAATGATTAATTAATTAATTAATTAAATCAATTCAGATTAATACATTAATTCAAAATTAATTAACATTATAATTAATTTAATAAATAAATTAATTCGATATGAATTAATTTATTAAATTAAACCAATTACATAATTATATTAATTAAAAGAGAATTAATATAAATCTTTTGACAGCTCAAATCTTTTTCTTGAACCACTGAAAGTAATAAAGAATTACCACCGGATTTTCGTTGACGCTCGATGCACGGTCTAGTTCATGAGCGACTAACTCCAACGGCTTTTCTTTATTTTTAACTTTATGGCTGTGGTTATTGTCCTCTCTTAATATACCTGTCTTGATAGCTTGAACCACTGAAGTTAATGATAAACAACCACTGTTTAATGTTGACACTCGATGTACTGTCTGGTTCATGAGTGACTAACCGCAATGACTGTTCTTCATATATTGACTTTAAAATCTGGTTCCTTTTCTTTTCTTTTTCTTCTCTCTCTATTAATTCTTCTGTACTGTCTCTGTCACTGTTGAAATCTCTGTCACTTTAAATGAATCCACTTCTTTAACGAATACTTCACTGAGGCTTGATCAGATGTCTGAACTTCTTTCAATGCAGTAATTCCTCAAGTCTGTAGATTGACCTTGATTTTTTTCTTCTGACAGATAATACTATCTGAGATTCCTTGTGACAGTCTATATAATATTTACTATTACAATCTTGTTTAAGTTGAGTTGTATCCTCGAAATACAAATAGGCTACATCATATGCCTTTCAATCTCCCCCTATTTGTTTGTTAGACAATAACAAGCAAATACCTAGAGGATAACTCAACTACCTCACTTAAACAAGAAAAAGATAAAACTTTTAAGAACTAAGTAAATAATACAAAAAAAAACTTTCTCTGGTTTAGATTTAACAATTCCAGAATCTTCAGTTGATGAAATGATAGATGATTGTTCCTCTAGCACTGAACTGATCTTCAATAGATAAATCATCTTCATTTCTGATTCTTCATATCTCTGCCTGATAATCCTTCACATCTTACATTGGTGATTATCAGCAGTTCTTGATTTACAATCACTTCCCATTTCTGACACAGCTTTTCTCACTAAAGAAAAACAGTTGTTCCTACTATATAGACAATGGTGAATCAATACCATTTCTATAACTTCTGGTGAATTTACTACTCTTCCACATAGCCTTTATACATAGTACATTGAAAGACTAATAGAATAGTATTGTGATGTAATTCTCCTTATATCTCCACTTTCATAACAAATGAAAGTTCTTTTGCTTCTTCATCTAAGGCTCCCCCTTAGAAACTAGACTTGCTTCTCATCCTAAGCACAGTCTTGCTCCCCCTTTCTAACTCACTCTTCTTTTACTTGTACCCCAAACTTCTCCCCCTTAGTTGAGTATATCCTACTAAGGTAAGCTTTAACTTGAATATATGTTTTTCAATATATCTCTCCCCCTTAGTTGAGGAATCCTCCATTCAACTAATTGACAAAGTAGTTGATACCAAATTGTTACTAATTTATACAAATCGTTAGAGTACATTGAAATCAATTGATAAAGCTTTGTTAGAAAGGAAGTTTCAGTTTCTTCCTCACTGTGAGTGTGTGATAGTGTTTAGTGTACCTCACAAGTGTTTCACTCTTCTCTCCACTCATTTGTGTTGAGTGTCTCACTTCTCTTTGTGTTTACACTCTTGCTCACTAGTGTTTCACTCATATCACTCATAGCTCCAACATCCGTTAGTGTACCTGCAAGGAAAAATCACCCTAGCCCCTTCAAGAGAGGTCAGTGGTGGTGCAATGGGAGTTCGCAAATCCCAAATCCTCGTTGGACTCGTCAGACAAATCTGAGTCATAATCTACAAGTTGCTAATTTCCCTTTTTAGGGTTTTCAGATTTGAATTCTGAGAAGGCAAACAATGATCTATAAATTTAGCATTGATCAAGGTTCCCTTCTAATGTCTGTGAAGACATCACCTTGTTAAACTCATCAGGTAAAATCTGAATCATAGTTCACAAGTTGCCGATCCGCACCTATGTCGGATCCGTTACCCGCAGGATCCAGAGATATTCCCTCTGGGAAGTTAGATAATGATCTTGTTGAATTTTGCATTTGAGATCAATACCTTCTCTCGAGGTCTGTGAAGACTCTTAGTTCATTAAAGAACCTTTAACTTATAATCCTAACCGTAAAATGGTTGGATTACATGTTTCCGTCAATTCATCCTTGGTGTGTGCAATCTCACTTTGTGCATATGACATATTTTGGATAGTGTATAAGGTAGTGACTCTCCAACTGAATATCCCACACATCCTTGTTTGCTGCATCAAGTGCAGTTACTCCCTGGTGACCTCTAGTCTGATAGGTTACTTCCATTTAAGGGGTAAAATAGAATGTGTTTGAGTTTGACTGTAGTCTGGGATAAAAGTTGTTGGATTTACAACCTTATGACTAAACATGTGAGAATACAAAATTCCATGTAGATGAACC
The DNA here is from genome assembly GCA_036435485.1 of Saposhnikovia divaricata. NCBI lineage: Eukaryota > Viridiplantae > Streptophyta > Magnoliopsida > Apiales > Apiaceae > Saposhnikovia > Saposhnikovia divaricata. The sequence continues at coordinate 86,681,558 of CM071594.1, forward strand.
TGCATCACATAATATGAGCAACATAGAGATAGAATGCATTTTTAACATTGAAAAGTTTTCTGAGAAAATATTGCATTTATCTTAAGTGAAATGATGTACATTTGTGATTTCAAAAGATTTACAATGTAAGCAATCACAGCTGTAGAAAGAGATTTTGAGTTAGGAAGATAAAGATCTTGAGCTGGTTTTACAAAACAAGAACATAGGCAAAAATCCAATTAATAATAAATATTAATCGAATCAATGTATGTTAATGTTTAAACCAATAAAAACAAAATTATTTTATCATGTTTTAGGTCCTGCATGATAGATACCAACTATTAGAAATTGTTAGCACTTGATAGGTCTTGTCTTCCAATTGTTAGATCCTGAAAATCAAACATTAGTTCCTAACCAATTGTATAGACACATACCAATTTGATACCAACATTGGTCAATTGTTAAGTCCTTAACACGAAGATCTGTTAACAGCAATCACAAAACAAAGATTTATACTTAAACTGCAGGTTTTGTGTGTGTTAATAAGAAGAACAACAAAAGAACCAAGTACAGGGACCTATTTGTAAGTTTTGCAAGTATAGAAACTAAACTGTAAAAACTATACACACTATTTATATACACATGAAAAAGAATATACAAAAATAAGAAATAATATATATAATAATTATACAAAATAAAAACTATAAGAAAAGAAAAATTCGAATCAAATAAAATAAAAAAAATGAATACAACTATACATAACTTAATAATTTACAAACAAATTTTTATTTTTATTAATTTTTATTTTTATATTTTTTAAATGCAAAAATAACTGTATTAATAATATTTACAGAATATTAAAGATAAAAGATAATAATTTAGAAAAATATCTACAACAATATAACTACTTAAAATAACTAAATAGAAAATATAAAATACTAAAAATACCATAGGTTGTCCTTTTGACGGAATCAACACATTAATAACAGAAGAACAAACACTACAAAATATTGAATAAAATATCAACTATTTACATAAACATTTGTAGCAAATTAATAAATCTATATATATTTTCGAATAAAATTACTTTCTTATCAGAAATTTATTTTGAAAGAAAATATGATTTATTAAAAGATCACAAATATTCAAAAGGAATTTTCAACAAAAATAGATTTCTCACTAATTTCCACTTGTAAAATTTGAGAAAAATATTTTTAGAGAAAATAAAATTATTCTAAAATTAAAAGAAGTAAGTAGGAAAATATTAAGAAGATAATGACAATGATTTAAGAATTAACAAGCAAGATTATAAGTTGATAAAATAATTATACAAGTGATTTAAATCAGAAAATATTCACAAAATAATCACTTGTAAATTATTAAAGATCAAACCTCAGATATTAACTAGTTTAACTAGGACTGTTTAACATACCCAATTCACCAACAATTCTGGTGAATGTGGATTCGTCAAGAGACTTAGTAAAAATATCTGCTGTTTGTTCTTCTGTGGGTACAAAAAATAACTCCACAGTACCATTCATGACATGCTCTCGAATAAAATGATACCTGATGTCAATGTGCTTTGTTCTCGTGTGCTGCACAGGATTGTTGGAGATTGCTATGGCACTTGTATTATCACACTGGATAGGAATCTTGTCAAGTACAACAGCTTCCAGCAGCTATGTATTCAGCTTCGGCTATAGAGTTGGAAACTGTTTGCTGTTTCTTACTGTACCAGGAAACCAACCTGCCACCTAGGAATTGACAACTCCCAGAGGTGCTCTTTCTATCTACAACACTTCCTGCCACTATACCAAATATGGGCTATTGCAAGCCCTAGATACATTTGTGTTGCATAAAGTGTTGCTATAAACAAGAAATTTGCTAATCAATTGCAATATTTTTGAAAGTGTTGCATAAAATAAGAAAAACGTTACAAGCGAATAATCGTTTTGACACTTTTAGAACAATTGCAACACTTTCAAAAAAATGTTACAATATAGTTTACACTTTTGATCAACTTAACCAAAATATTTGGGCGGGATTTTAATTTTTCACTGGGCGGGCTTCTAATAATTGGAACCAAAACATTTGGTACCAAAACCTTTATTACACAAAATGAAATCTTATTAGAATAAAACTATAACTCACTCTCTCACAGTCTCTCTCGTTCACCTCTCTCTCGCACATCTCTCTCCATCACGTATCTCTCGCGCAACTTTCTCATTCACCCTCTGTCACGCATCTCTCTCACTCATCTCTCTAATTCACCCCTCTCTTACTCATCTTATCACTCATCTCTCACACCTCTCTTAAATCCATAAATTTCTCTTACTCATCACTCACACCTCTCTTAAATCCCTAAAATTGATTAGAGTAAAACTCGAAAACCGATTAGAGCAAAGATTAAATTAGAGGTAAATTATCAAACTTTTTTCAATTATGTTCGATGATATATGTATATGTATGTATCTATGTATTTCGATTATACTTGTTCTGTGACATTTTGTGCTCTTAATTTTCTTTTATTAATTTTGTGTAGATAAAGCTAGTATTTGAAGATTTCAAGGTATTTTTTTTGTTCTTTTGTGTTATTAATTATTAATTTTGTGCTAAATAATTGGTAATTTGGTGTTAGTAATTATTAGGTTTTGTGTTAATTAATGGGAATTTTGAGCTAAATTTGTAATAATTTTGTTTACTTACCTTCAGCTGGTGTTAATTGCCCACAAATGATATTTTTGTGCTAACTTTTTTTTTTTAAGTTTGTGTTAATTCCCATACTTATATTTATGTCAATTTTGTATTATGTTTGTTTTAAGTTGTCATACTAATTGTGGCACATTCATTCATTCCAGATAGTTTAAGAATCAATCTCTTGATTTTTTATCATATGTGAAAATGATATTATAGTTTAAGAATCAATCTCATGAATATTGTGTATAAATGACGTGAAAATGCTTATCAATCAACAAGGTTGTCATATTAATTTTGGATGATTTGCTTACACATTCCTCTTGAGATTGTCAGGCCTAAAAAGTTCTATCTAGAAAACCAGGTGATGAAGATAGCAATGAATGCACAAACTACAGGGTTGGAGAGGACAGCATACTGGATGGTCACAATAACAGCAGACAAGCCACCTCTGGACAATGTAATAGTATGCCCAGGATTTATGAATAATTTCTCACTTTGACAGTAGTGCAAAACATATTGTATGCTATTGCTAACCTATTTTTTGTTTATGTAATCGTAGCGTTTGAAGCCTTAGTTTGGTTTCAATTTTAATATGAGCACAACTGAGGCCGAAAGAAATACCGAAGATGAATCCACTTACATGTTATCTCAACCTTCTAATTTTGTATGAATCCTTTTTCCTTGCATCTAAGATATACATTATACTTCTATAATGTTACCAACTTCTCGAACTAGTAAATAGCTAAAACGTGACTTGCCATAATAAATTTTTCTGTAAGTTGCTCAGTGTTTAGATTTCCCTGACCAACCATGAAAACATTTAGAAAATTGTTGAGGGTTTACTTTGACCCCTTGCACTCTGAACTCTTACACTCTGAACTTGGTATTGGAGATTATTAGCCATATAAAAATCTTTTTTCGGATTTATTTATCATAGAAACATGTCACTTTGAGTATTCTATGATGCAAAGAGTTAATATATGTTAAACTTAATCAATTATTGTGGTCTTGCAGCTGCAATTGAAAAAGATTTATGGGCTACTAGAATAGTAAATGAGGAGTATCTGAAAGCACTTAATGCACTCTTGGCATCCCGCGTTTAAGAGCCACAGAGCCTGCAACACTTAGCATTCCCCATCTAGTGACTGCCCTCAAGACTGGCTCAGAGACGACTCAAGAAATAGCATTGGATTCGCTATCTCTTCTTAAGCAAGCCTGGACGGCATGCCCTGCTGAGGTGTCCAGAGCACAATCAACAGCCGCTTCTGAGGGGATTCCCGTTGTTGCAGTACTTAATTATGTCTTCCCCACCTCGAGTTCAAGATAAAGCAGACCATATTTTGCAGTGTCTGCATGGGACGCTGACAGTGACTATTAAACGTGGAAAGAATATGAAACAGTAAGTTGGAAATCCAAGTGTGTATTGAAAGCTAACACTTGGAAACACTCCATCCAGGGTGACCAAGGTACATAAGTAGAGTGCAATTTGAACTCTTGTTGATTTTAACTTGCTCGGTCATGAAATTTCCCAAACAATTCCTAACTTGAGACTTAAGATGTTCATATAAAACTAATGAACTAATTTGGTATACTGTAGATAAATGGTCATCTACAATTCCTCTTTCCCTGTAGTCAGTATCAAGGAATAGTCTTTATGTATTAGTATTAGTGCAGTACATTCTTGGAAGTGATTATTATACCTTTATGTTTTAGTTCTCATAAACATGTGGTCAGCTTAGTTTCAGTTCCAAAATGTAATATTTAAATCTAAAGGAAATATTTCTTTGCATTGTCATCAATGAGTGAGTGCTTTAGTTTTATGTTCCTACCACTGTATGTGTCTCTGCAAGCATCCTAGCAGTACATGTTTCTTCACTTTGGCCAATTCTATGTTGCCATTTCGAGCTTTGGACAGGTCACAAACATACTATCTTTTCATGTCCCTCCCACTACTTCCCTGACTATTTTTGTTGCTTCTTTCTCAGGTTATGTTAACTTGTCTGAAACCAGACCAAGACGAACCATTTCAGTGGCAATTTGAAAGTCCTCCAAAAGGCCAGAAGCTTCATATTACCTGCAAGAATAAAAGAAAGATGAGGAAGGTTAGTTTATTGGAAACTCTCGAAAATCATGCAGTTACAAATGGCTTTTGAATAAAATGTTTAACTGGGATATGTGGCTTTTCAAAAATCATGTGGTTTTTTTGCTCTCTTTGTTCTTCCTTATTTGCATAGCATAATATGAATTCAATTTTGATAGTGCTACTTATTTCTGCTCAGGATATGTGGTTTTATCTCTCTGAAAATGAAACATTTAATGACTTTGGCACTGAAAGTGCACTTGTTTGGAACGAGACTAATATACCCTATGCAACTTGGGGAATAGAGAGTACAAGATCTCTTTCTTTAAAGTATTATCATTCTGAGGTACATCAATTGTACTGCAAGTATATATCTTTTTTTGTATTAACTTATGACTCCAAATTGCTTAAAGTTCAAAATATTATCCTTCTGTCTATTTTGTTTCTTCAGTTTTCACAGAAGTTTTTAAATCTTCTTACATGTTTTTTATGTACTCCATGTTTAGGCATTGACGCACAATGGGAGTCTTTATGCTCATATTTTCTTTGCACGGTCTGGTTATCCTCCAGATCCCAAGGATCCTGAGTACCAACCCCTTGTTGCCTTTGAAAGGACATGTCGTAGGTTCTATGTGTTTCATTCCACTGTTTATCGAAACTTTGTGTTTGATTTGCACTAAATCTCTGTCTTTGTACCGCAGCTGTTGTGACATACTTGCCAAAGTCTAAAGCAGATAAAAAGAGGAACCTCTTGGCAGATTCTGATGACAAGGGTGAACCTGCTACTGAGGTTTGTTCAACTATATCTGCACTTCATTTACATAACAAAATTGTGTTTTGCTGCTAAAATTTTGAAAAATGGTAAATAAATACCATGTATAACACTTACAACTGATACACATCTTTCCTGTGAAATAAAGATGTTCTGAGTAAAGGTGGCAACTTTGGTGCGATGCATGACATAATGTGCTTAACTTTGTTAAGATAATTGTTGCATTATGAATATATAATGATGTTCCTACTAAAGTAATATAGGTAATAACTATCATAATGGCCCTTCTGATACTTGAAATAAAAGAAAGAAATTTAAAAAAAAATAAACAAACATTTATCCTAATGACAAACTATGGCTACATAGTATAGTGTTAATTCCTAATATTGCTCGCAAAGAAATAAGAAGTTTGAATTTGTCTAATTAATTATCATCTGGGAGTTTAAGTTGGATTTCCATTAGGGATCGTTCTAGCTGAACTACTGGCCTTACTCTTATTGTAGTTATATATATATATATATATATATATATATATATATATATATATATATATATATGCATTATCCGTAGAGTTGCGAAGTCGTGCTGATGTACCAGGTTCATATTTACATAAGAGCAAATAGTACCAGGTACACCATCTATCATGTATGAAGTTTTATTTTTAATTAAGTAAATAAGGGGAATCAGTAATTACGATAAACATGTGAATTGTATTTGTTTTAGCTAATTTTATCATCTTTTTATGTTTTGCAGTCAGTAATACCTCTTTGGAAAGAGTTGGACTACTTAAAGCAATACCAGACCACACCACACTAAAAGGCTATTTGGGCGAGGAAAAAGGCGATAAATTGTACAAGAAGCTCTTTACTTAATCAGTTTAGGAACGAACGATTTCCTCAAAAATTATTACACACTTGTTACGAGAAGATTAGAGTATAATGTTGACAAGTACAAAGATTTTCTTTTGAAGATCGCAGAGGAATTAATAGGAAAGACTAAGTTTATTTAGATGTAAAAGTCGACTATGTGTTTCGACTTTGGATTTATGTACTAGATGTAAGATGATTTTACGGTAAAAGACGATTTTGTTTTGGGCTTTATTGACATATATATTTTGTTGGATTTGCTATCCGGGAAATTGATAATATGATTTCTGATATGCTTTTGTGTTGGTTTATTGACATTTCAAACAGGATATTGCAAATTGGATTAATACAAAGTGTTGCATATAAATGTTTCTAAAAAAATCAAAAGCATTTCAATATGTGAGAAAATGTTACATGAAAATGTTGCAATAAATTGACTTTGCAACACTTTTAAGTAAAATATGTTACAAAATGGTGTTGCAATACTCTATTGCAACATCATGAAAGTGTCACTAAAGAAGACAAAAGTGTTGCACTAAAGGGGATATTGTAATACTTGAAAAATGTTGCAATACATACATAAAACGTTGTTATAGGGGTCTATTGCAACGGCAGCAGATGCAACGCTGAATTTTGACAAAAGTGTTGCAAAAACCTCTATTGTAACACTTTTGGGGTCTTATACCACACTTTTCTGGCATTGCAATAGGCCATATATGGTGTAGTGTGCATAGTCTGAATCTGTATATCCAACAAGATTAAAACCAGATTCTTTAGGGTACCAAATTCCTAAATTTGGAGTACCCTTAAGATATCTCAAGATTCGTTTAACAGCAATGAGATGCACATCTCTAGGATCCGCTTGGAACCTTGCACACAAGCATGTAGCATGCATAATATCAGGTCTACTTGCAGTAAGGTAAAGTAATGAGCCTATCATACCTCTATAGCTTGTGATATCTACCTTAGCAGAATTTTCACATGCTCCAAATTTAACAGCAGTAGATGATGGTGTTCTTGCTGAAGATGAGTCCTCCATTTGATACTTCTTGAGAAGCTCTTTGACATACTTGGATTGACAGATAAATATTCCATCTGTCCTTTGACTTATTTGCAATCCAAGAAAGAACTTCAGCTCACCCATCATGCTCATTTCAAATTTACCCTGCATTAACTTAGCAAATTTCTTGCACAACAGATCATTAGTAGACCCAAATATTATATCGTCCACATAGACTTGGACTAGAATTGTATCATTCTTATGTTTCTTTATGAAGAGAGTTTTGTCTATGACACCTCTAACAAAACCATTTTCAATTAAAAATTCAGAGAGAGTGTCATACCATTTCCTTGGTGCTTTCTTAAGACCATAGACAGCCTTGAAAAGGAAGTAGACATAGTCAATTAAATCTGGATCTTCAAAGCCAGGGGGCTGTTCTACATAAACCTCTTCATCTAGCTTGCCATTCAAGAAAGCACTCTTGACATCCATTTGATAAACTTTAAAGTTTGAAAATGCTGCGAATGCCAAGAATATTCTTATGGCCTCAAGTCTAGCCACTGGAGCATAGGTCTCTTCATAATCAATGCCTTCAGATTGGGAGTAACCCTTTGCTACCAGTCTTGCTTTATTTCTCGTCACTGTGCCATCTTCATCAAGTTTGTTTCTGAATACCCACCTAGTGCCAACCACTGGTCTGTCTGTAGGTCTGGGTACCAGCTTCCAAACTTCTTGTTGTTTAAATTGATTGAGTTCATCTTGCATAGCAATCACCCAATCAGGATCAGAAAGAGCTTCTTCAGTTTTCTTAGGTTCCATTTCAGACAGAAACCCTGAATAATTACATTGATTCTGAAAAGCTCTTCTTGTCTTCACACCAAAAACTGGATCACCAATAATTAGCTCAAAAGGATGAGCTCTATTCCAAACAGTCTGTCTGGGAAGATTAGATCTTGATGATTCGCCTTGATCTTCATTGTGATGTTATGTAAGACCAGTTGACCCTTCATTTTCTCCCCCTGAGTTGTTGCCAGGTTGACTAGATGATGATTGTTTAGAAGAGTCAGGGGAATTTTGACTACTATCATTGATTTCATCACCATTACCCTGATCATCATTGTTGTCATTAGCATCAGCAAAAATCTCAGGTGCATTGTCATCATCTGAATCTGTATCTGTCATGTCATCGAAAGATAGCTTCTCAGATGGATTCTCAGTTTGGATACTATGGAGTTTAGTGTCATCAAATGTTACATTGACACTTTCCATCATCTTCTGTTCATCAATCACATACACCCTGTATGTTCTCATTGAATAACCAATAAAAATTGTTTCAAATGCTTTGGTATCGAATTTACCACCTTGATCATCTCCTTCTTTAAGCACAAAACATTTCGCCCAAAATACATGAAAGTATTTGAGTGTTGGTTTCTTATCAGCCATAATTTCATAGGGTGTCTTCATTTGATCTTTATTGATTAGAGTTCGATTCTGGGTATAGCACGCAGTATTGACAGCTTTAGCCCAAAAGTACAATGGAAGCCTTGATTCACTTATCATAGTACGTGCAGCTTCAATCAAGGTTCTATTCTTTCTTTCCACTACCCCATTTTGCTGAGGAGTTCTTGGAGCTGAGTATTGTCTAGTTATACCCTTCTCAGTGCAGAAGTCATTTAGAACTGCATTCTTGAATTCAGTTCCATTGTCTGATCTTATAGCTCTCACTGGATACGTAGAATCTCGCTCAATTAATTTGATGTGATCAATCACCAGTTGTGGAGTCTCATCTTTAGAATTCAAAAATAGGACCCATGTGTATTTTGAAAAATCATCAACAATCACTAGAGCATATCTCTTCCTTGACATAGACATCACATTAACTGGACCAAACAAATCCATATGAAGTAATTGTAATGGTTCAGTTATTGAAGATGTGTCAGTGCTCCTGTGAATTGCCCTTTTTAGCTTGCCTTTTTGACATGCATCACAAAGTCCTTCTTGAGTGAATTCCATTGAAGGCAAACCTCTCACCAACTCTCTTTTAACCAGAGAATTCATTGTCTTAAAATTAAGATGAGAAAGTTTCTTGTGCCATAGCCAACTCTCATCATTAGATGCTTTAGTGTAAAAGCAAGTGATTTCTTTAGTGCTTCCTGAGTTCATATTGGCTACGTACAGATTGCCTTTTCTAACTCCTGTCAGTTGTGGCTTTTCATGTCTCTTGTGTGAAATTAGACAATTCTTCTTGTTGAAATGAACTTCATAACCTTTGTCACAGAATTGACTGACACTGAGCAAATTGTGCTCAAGTCCTTTCACAAAAGAGACTTCATCAATGATAACATTTCCAGCTTCAAGTCTGCCATATCCATCAGTTCTACCTTTGCTGTTATCTCCAAAGGTAACTACTGGGCCGGCCTTCTCCACCACATTTGTCAGTAGGGTTCTGTCTCCAGTCATATGCCTTGAACATCCACTGTCCAAGATCCAGGTCACTCGTTCAACCTGCTCAACACCCTGCAATGACAAACGGATTAAACCTTCTTCGGAACCCAAATTTGATTGGGTCCAGAGTACTTAAAGAATTGGCCTTTGTCAGGCAAAACAACATTCTTTACTTTAACAACAGCTTTACCATTATTCAACAAACATTTCACTTTATAAACAGATTTGACAATCTTTTGTTTCAGTTTAGGTATCCATGTTTGTTTAGTAACAATATCATTGACTGGACATTTGACTTTGTAAACAGCCTTCATAAAACTTTGTTTAGGCTTTGGTACAAATGTCTCTCTCCTAACATAAGGAGGACTAACAGTCTTTGATCTAACATTATTCCTGTTCATATGTTGTCGAGGAGCAGTCTTATTATCACATGCATGATTACCATTAAAGTAAGCAGACATCACATTAAAAGCACAAGACATACAGTTGACAACACCACATGCTTTATGATTAGAATCAATGATAGGCATGTTACTCATGTTAGACAATCAATCTGCTCTTCCAAGACAATCTGCTCTTCCAAGACAATCTGCTCTTCCAAGACAATCAATTTTGTACTGCCAAGACAATCGGCAAGACAATCCAAAACCTCCAAGACAATCAATTTATATTGCCAAGACAATAACCAATACAATAGGTAAGACAATCAAGGTTAACAAGACAATCGGCAAGACAATTGAGATTGTCTTGTTTAATAATAAATAAATCGGCTGTATGATTGATTTGAACAAAAATATTTCTGCTGCAAACGAAGAACCACTCTCGGGACAAGAAGTGAGAGACACGCGCACACTGTTTTAGTTCTTTTCCCTGGCGCGTGTTGCGCATGCGCTGCCTGGCGCGTTGGTGCCTTTGCCGACAGAAAGAACAGCCTGCATGTGTTAACAACTTTTGTTTCTCTTTTGTTTTGATTCCTTTTTCTTATGTTGCTTTTCTTTTTTTCTTTTCCTTTTTCAAGTTCTTTCTGTCGACACCATTCTTGGCCAAATTCTTATAATCAATTTACATGAAAACAGACCTGCTTAACAATTGAAATTCAATTGTCCTATTTTTTCCTTTAGTCTATTTTGTTTTTCTTTTGAATTTAATTTAATTAAATACTTAATCAATTAATCATTAAAATAAATAATGATTAATTAATTAATTAAATCAATCAATTCAGATTAATACATTAATTCAAAATTAATTAACATGATAATTAATTTAATAAATAAATTAATTCGATATGAATTAATTTATTAAATTAAACCAATTACATAATTATATTAATTAAACGAGAATTAATATAAATCTTTTGACAGCTCAAATCTTTTTCTTGAACCACTGAAAGTAATAAAGAATTACCACCGGATTTTCGTTGACGCTCGATGCACGGTCTGGTTCATGAGCGACTAACTCCAACGGCTTTTCTTTATTTTTAACTTTATGGCTGTGGTTATTGTCTTCTCTTAATATACCCGTCTTGATAGCTTGAACCAATAAAGTTAATGATAAACAACCACTGTTTAATGTTGACACTCGATGTACTGTCTGGTTCATGAGTGACTAACCGCAATGACTGTTCTTCATATATTGACTTTAAAATATGGTTCCTTTTCTTTTCTTTTTCTTCTCTCTCTATTAATTCTTCTGTACTGTCTCTGTCACTGTTGAAATCTCTGTCACTTTAAATGAATCCACTTCTTTAACGAATACTTCACTGAGGCTTGATCAGATGTCTGAACTTCTTTCAATGTAGTAATTCCTCAAGTCTGTAGATTGACCTTGATCTTTTTCTTCTGACAGATAATACTATCTGAGATTCCTTGTGATAGTCTATATACTATTTACTATTACAATCTTGTTTAAGTTGAGTTGTATCCTCGAAATACAAATAGGCTACATCATATGCCTTTCAACACTCCAGTAAGGTTCGAAGCATTAGCCAACTCTTTAAGTTGACTGTCATGAAGCAATAAACCATATCCTTCATCTAGAGACACCCCATCTTTCATGAAATACAACTTGTCGTCCTCCGTAACTACATCCGCTACCAATTCCCTAACTTCTTTAAGAGTCATGTTGTATACTTCCTGTAAGAACCCAGATTTTGGGTGGAATTAAAACTTTTATGTATTTAATGATGTAAGAATGAATAGTGGAAACGGCTACAATGTAATAATTGATATTTGGAAAGAATGAATGGAATTCGACTTTATTATGTTTATGTCTTGAAGAATGCTAAAGGGTAACAACATAGGTAAGAATAATCTATCTTCTAAGGGAATAAGATATGGCAACTTCAAGCAGGAGAATACTCTCATGTCATCCAGATTGATAACGATTAATCCAGTAGTTCCGTAAAAAGGTTAAGGAACGATCGAAAGAGGATACGGACAATTGTACAACCCTAGAGGACAAGTAAAGAATACATAATGAATAGTGTTTTGGTGGGAGTATAGAATAATATGAGACAACACTATATAGAAATATTCGGAACGGATTTCCGAGTTCGTATTAGTGATCCAGGGGGAAAATAAGTGTATGTAAAAGCTGTCGGATTCTGAAAAACCGCACTTTTATTTTCTCCGAGAGTTCCCTGGACACTGATAGCCTTAAATATTTAACGAATGGATTTAAGGAATATAAATTGGAAAGTTAGAATGAAAGATGGAGAATGATAGTATTAATATTAACAAGGATTCCCGGTAAACCCTAATTAGAAATTCGTGAAATATTCCTACGAACGATCAATCGAAATGAGCAATAACCGGACACAGAAACAAGCCGGGAATCAAGATACATGCATGTGCTAGTAGAAAATATCTAGCAACCAAGTAGTTACTTAATCAACTAGCACACTTAGAATCAAAACCAAGTACTTAGCTCATTCCATCATCAATCCACTAAAAACCAACACTTGTCTCTTGAAATACCTCATCCATGACATAACCACCTTTATTAAAGTAGCTTTATGATAGATATTATCTACAAATATCATTAACAATTCATTTTATCACCAACAAAGCAAGAGAAGAGCAAAAACACTCCCCCCCTTTTGCATATTCCATTCGGCCATAACCATAATTCCAAATCCAAACTCAATCTTCCCACCATTGTTTGTTCTTGAAATTTTTAAGGTGAGACTTATATTTCATAAAACTTATCTCCTCAAAATCTTAGCACCAAACTCCTTTGTTTCCATTTTCAAAAAAATCAAACAAGAGGAGGATGAATAGTGTTCATCATGTACTAACTTGGTTTTCTTGATTTTTCATGGTTGATCTAGCAAGCTTAATCACTCCTAAGGACCATACAAGGCTTAGTAAGGCTATATCACTATCTAAGGAAGGTATAAAGCTCTTAAAACCCTAACCCTTGTTTGAGATTTAAGTATGTTTATGATAGATATAACTTAGTTATGGTTATGTTAAGATTATAAGCATGATTATGTATGGATCTTGGATAAATGATGAAAATAGTTAGATGAACGGAAAGGCATTGATTGGCCTCAGTTCATGTATATAAATCATGTATATGTTGTTTGGAATGGATACCATGTTTATGGGAAGATTTGAAATTGGTAGATATTCGATTTACAGCCGTTATAATGCCCGGTTTTACAATACCATGTTTTGTATGCCATTTTCCGTGTCAAAAACCTACTGTCCAGAAGCTTTATCTGCCATGATAGGATAGGTAATGTTCTAAGCTTCGTTTTGATATAAAGATCACGTGAAACGGACTTACGGTTTAGGATTTATGACCGATTTACTAAAAGTAGTTCGAATCCGTAAACGAAAGTTCGTAACTGAAATTGAACCCTCGTAAACTATGTAACGTCATGGCGAATCTTGATAAATAAATACTAGAGGTAAAAAGGAAGGTGTGAAAGAAAACCTTATGTCAAAAGGATCATTTTTCGATTTATTAAAAATGTTCGAGTCAAGGTTAAACGCGAACGAACCCCTAAAAGACGACTCTTTTATAACTTCGATAAAACACTTAGAAAACGGGCGATAAAACTCGGAGTATAATATTGGTTCGTAACGATCGACCTTAGAACTCGTATGACTTAAGTATGTCCCAAGTATAAGTACAGTGACATGTCGTATTAACGAACAAATGTCGGGTCGGATCAATGATAAAAAGAAATCCACTAAAAGGGATATAACGAGATAACTCGAGAACGTGTTTCGATTTAAGTATAACTTAACTTTTAAGATGATAAGTGATTAATCCCGAATGCCTTGGCTATTTATAGATCACCAAGCTGAACCGGGACCCGCTACCACTACCCCTTACCGTACTCGACTACCAGGCAAGTTTCAATTCCCTTCTTTTAGGCTGTTGTTGTGATTGTATATATATATATATATATATATATATATATATATATATATATATATATATATATATATATATATATATATATATATGTTTTCTGTTATACATATGCCATAGCATGCATGCCTACTTTCAAGTTATATCATTATGCTTGTTCCCTGATTGTTATTGGCTTATATATTAGGTAGCTATCGTATCAATTATAAGCCGGTTATTGTAAGACCCTCAGAGAAGAGTGTATACATCTTATTCATCAAATATAGACCGGGAGTCAATATTTCTTGACATATCGAGATTACCTCGGAGGAAAATATTTAAGTAAATATTTTCTATTATTTGGCGACGAATATTATTTGAACATTCGTTCCAGATTATTTATTTAACGATCCTTACTTCTAATAATTATTTGAACGTAACCATTCGACGAATAATATTTTTCAATATTCATTCAGAGTCGAATTGATTATCGATTATTATTTCGAATATTCTTCTAAAGATGAGACTACTAAATGAATATTATTTGGATATTCATTTGGAATATTATTTTATTAAATAAATATTACTTTTGAAAATTCATTTAAGATATTAATTACTTGATGAATATTATTTTAAATATTCATCTGAAGCCTGATTTAATTATCGAATATTATCTCGAATATTCCTTTAAAGCTTGGATTACTAAATGAATATTACTTGATATTCATTTAGAATATTATTCATTAAATGAATATTACTTTTTCAATAAACATTTAAATTCCTAATTAATTATGAATAATATTTTGAATATTCACCCAGGGTTCTATTTAATCATCGAATATTATTTTAAATATTTTAAATATTCCTTTCAGGTCTTATTAATTAATGAATATTATTTTGAATATTCATTTGAATATTTAATTATGCAATAAATATTCTCTCGATATTTCTTCAAGGATTATTTGAGAAATACTCTCATTAAAGATATTCTTTCATATTCCTAAATATTCTGTAAAATATTTTAATTCAATAAATATTCTCTGAATATTTATTCCATACTTAGAATAACCTCGATAAGGTTTATCTTCTTCGATTATTACAGAAAATATTTCGGAGTCATATTATTATTAATCATATATCAAGGAAGGTTCTCAGACATCATTCTTCTTTGAGTCTATCTCCCTAATAATAAGGGAACCTTACTTGGAAAATGTTAATTATCTTGTCGACTTCCCGGTCATAAAGTATTCTCTTCACTCTCAACTCGGGTGCTATTGACTTATTAAGTCGTTGTTTACCTTCTCATCTTTCGAGGGGTAAGATTGTTGGAACAAGTTGAGATTCGTTACCAAGCAGTAGCTTGGAAGTTATTGGTGAATTTTCCTTTCCAACTAGATACGACTACTTTGTAGAGTCTTATCAACAAGTATTATACTTGGGGAAAGGGGGACGAATGTTACATTCAGAATCAAAAATTCTATTTGAACTAAGAGTCGTGTAAGAGGCCGAGTAGCGCCGGTCCATCCCCTTTGGCCCAACCGTTGGCCGGGGAGAGCTAGTAAGGCGGTAAACAAGTAAAGCCGTCAATTCTTCCTTCTACCAGTAGTAAATCTAAATTGAGCTGTACGATCTCGACTGATCATCAAGATTGGAACAGCGGGCGCGGTGAATACTCCATCATTGGTTCATCATCCAAACTTATTTATTTCCTGCAACATGATTACTGTTGGCAGAGCTGGAAAAGTGTTCATAACTGGAATTGCAACCTTTTCATGCAAGTTCCTCTTCTTAATAACAATGAGAATATCTCGCTTACTTTTGATGTAACAGATATTTCTACAATCAAATACTCTAAGTTACCTTGTAACTTCATCGTTCGTATTATACTGGCATCATTTCCGTAAATGCATGGCATATGGTTTAAAAGATACTTTTGAACTGTTATATATTATTGTGTAGTTATATATTATTGTTGGTGGGCTTTCGCTCACCCTTGCTTTGTTTACATTATGTCACAACAACAGCTAGGACAGATGGCTCGCGTCAGGCGCACTCGGCGCAAGCAGGTTACCCGACCCACCGGACTACCCGCTGAGATGCTAGCCGCCATTGCTGAGGTAGCTTAGTTAGACAGCTTTGGTTTCCTGTTTAACTATATTTATAATTAATGTAATCAACGGCAAAACTGTTAAACTTATGATGTTATCCTTTTGGGATTGTATTAACTTTTATTCGTAACCCTTTAATGTAAGACTTATTTCAATTTCATCTCTGGGATTATAACTGTTGTGTGTGTGAGTGGAAATTATTGTGGGGTCACAGCATGTGATTTATTTATTTGGACTCAAGTCAAGTATTATGAATGGATGTAAGACCGTAACCACCAGATCCCTGACCCCGGATCTGGGGGTGTTACAGAGATGGTATCAGAGCGAGAGTTATATATCCCAAGAGATGATACGACGTTATATAATAATAAATTCAATAATATAATAATAACCCTTGCCAGGTTCACCTAAAACCCTTACGGGAACTTTTTAAGTATCATGATAGTAACATAGTTCGTCTTGTTTAGGCGAGCGACATGTCGGCCCAGGAGGCAGCTGCGAGACAGCATGATGAGGACATGTTCCGAACTAGGGACCCATACTATGAGCACTTGCCTGAGGAGGATACTGAGCTTGAGGAGGAGGACACTAAGGAGGTCCAGGTTGATGCTGATACTGATGTGATCGAGTCCGAGGAGGAGGACCCTGAGGAGGTCCAGGATGATGCTGACACAGATGTTGTTGAGACTGAGGGGGAGGAGGACCCGGAGGGGATCCAGACAGGACAGGATGCTGAGTTAGTTGTTGAGGATGATGATTATTGGGTTGTATCTGAGATTAGGACCATGGAGGAGGATACTGATATGAACACTGACCAGGTCATGGCTGCTATTGTTGGACAGGCTGTGGATGAGGTTGAGCCAGTGGAGGATGCAGTAGGGAGTTCCGGACTGCGAGTGCCACCCCTCCCTGTTGAGAGAGCCCCTACCCCACCACCACTACCTGTGAGCCCATACCCCGATGAGTTTGAGGAGCTTACCCTAGAGCCCCAGCAGACAGACACTGCTGCTCCAGCTGAGCCATCCACCGCACCTCATACCCCGATAGGAGGAGTCCCAGTATGTGTTCACAACTTGATTGTGAACGGGCTTTATAGAGAGTTGTCTGTGGCAGATGCCAGGTTGGCAGAGTCTATGAGGGAGTTAGCAGCAGAGAGAGCCGCCCGGATGAGGTTGCAGGGCAGGAGGACTATCAGTGACAGGGTTGGGTATAGGGCTGTGACCCGCATCGAGCTGAGGGCTCGGGTGAGGGTGCGACAGTTGCCTACTGATGGGCATGGTAGGGTAGACAGAGCAGAGGCTGAGGAGATTTTCCGCATCGCCATGGGGAGGGTTCGGAGGATGTTTCGTCGTGGTGGCTGATTTCAGATGTAGTGATGCAGTGGTCTAGTTGTCTAGTCATGTACGGACGTAGTAGTGCCGGCTTTTGTAGGGATGATTTCTTGTACTTTTTTTCCCTTTTTGCAGACTAGACAGATAGACAGCGTATTTCACTTTTGACTTGTTGTTGTTGTTAGGATGGCTGTACTTTAAACTATTGTTGTAACTCGGATGTTGTACCTTTTTGGTACCTGGTATATATTTGTTTCCCTTTCAGTCATTACAATTTTGTTGGGATGTGATCACGAGTTTATTAGCATATGTATTACTTTTCGATTAAGTTGCCATGAGATATAAAACTGTGGGATTTTAAACCCAATCATGTAAAGAATTATGCAAGGAAAAATCCTTAAAAACAGGTAAGTGAACCTAATGTATAATTTTCCAAATTTTCAGTAAAATGCCTCCAAGACGAATGGGCACTAGGGCTAACCCCCGAGAATCTACCGACCAAGAGAGTCACAACCAACACGAGGAAGACCATGAAAGTAGTGAGGAACATGATCAGGATTATAATGAGCAAGAAGATTCCCAGTATGGAGCAGAGGATGAACCCCTGTACTTTGAAGAATTTGAGGGGGAAATCGAGGGTGGAGAAACTGAAGTAGAACAGGAAGGGGAGAACCAGGCGGGAAACCCCATGGGCCAGTTTATGGATCTACTTAGGCAGAATTTGAATCAATACCCCCAGCCACCTCCAGGCAACAACACTTCAGTGGAAAATTCCTTTAGGGCCTTTAAGTCTCTTAAGCCCCCAGAGTTCCACGGATCGGCTGATCCTGTTGAGGCGAGGGCCTGGATCAAGGAAATGGAAAAATCGTTTGAGATTCTGAGTATCAATGAGGCTCAGAAGACTGTTTTTGCTACTTACCTACTAAAGGGAGAAGCCAATTATTGGTGGGAAGCCAAGAAGAACATGGAGACTGATGCTGTCATAGCCTGGGAAAGGTTCAAACAATTGTTCCTGGAGAAGTACTTCCCGAAGTTCATGAAAACCCAGATGGAACTTAAGTTTTTGGAACTGAAACAGAACAATATGTCAGTGGCGGACTATGAGGCCAAATTTACTGAGCTATCGAGATTTGTGCCAGATTTTGTAGACACAGAAGAGAAGAAAGCTAACAGGTTTCAACAAGGGCTGAAGCAGTGGATCCAGAATAGGGTGGCGGTTTTAGAGATTACAGATTATGCCACCTTGGTGCAGAAGGCAACCATTGTGGAGGCTGGTAGTGATCAGATGCAGAGAGAGAGAGAAAGGGGGGATAAAGAGAAAGCATGATAGTATGGGCGGAAGATCCGCTGGAGGAAAACCCCCAACCAAGTTTAATCGAGGAGCGGTTTCCCTACCAGGGAGGAATGTAGGGTTTAAACCATCTGCGAGTGTAAGTGTGAGCCAGGGCGGCCATCAATCAGGAATGTCCCGTTCCAACCCTTCTCGACCTACATTGCCATTGTGTGCTACTTGTGGGAAGAGGCACTCTGGGGTGTGCAACCTGAAGCAGATAAACTGTTATAAGTGTGGGCGAGCTGGGCATTATGCTACCTCTTGCACCACGGTCATCCCTAACAGCACAACCTGTTTCCAGTGTGGACAGCGAGGGCACATGAGGAAGGATTGCCCAAGGAGCAAACCAGCAGCATCAGGAGCAAGCAAGGTTGCCTCAAATAGGCCACCAACTGCTAGGACTTTTAATATGTCAGTACAAGATGCCGTGAGGGACACAGATGTGATAGCAGGTACATTTTCTCTCAATTCAGTCAGTGCAAATGTCTTATTTGATTCAGGAGCAACTAAGTCTTTTATATCTAGAGATTTTGCGCATAAGTTGAAACTTAAAACCAAGCAACTAAGAGATTCCTTACTAGTAGAAATAGCTAATCAGGAAATCGTACCAGTTAATCAAATTCACCCCGATTGTAAGCTAGAAATAGGAGGATGATCCTTCTATGTCGACTTAATTCCTTTTAAGCTAGGGGAATTCGATGTCATTTTGGGTATGGATTGGTTGTCTCGCAATGATACGCGGATAGATTGTAAAGGGAAAAAGGTTAAGTTGAAAACCCCAGGGAAGAAAGAAATAGTGTTTAAGGGGATGCGACAGACCCAGAAAATTCTGACCATGGCGCAAACCAAGAGATTGTTACGAAAAGGGAACGAGGCTTATTTAGCTTATGTTATAGACACTCAGAAGGAAATGCCAAGATTGCAAGACATTCTGGTAGTTAATGAGTTCGAGGACGTGTCCCACAAGATCTTCCTGGACTACCACCTGATAGGGTAATTGAGTTTGCCATCGAGTTAGCCCCGGGGACGGCGCCGGTTTCGAAGGCCCCGTACCGACTAGCCCCAGTAGAAATGAAGGAGCTAGCTAAACAATTACAGGAATTGTTGGATAAGGGCATGATAAGGCCCAGTGTGTCGCCTTGGGGCGTACCAGTGTTGTTTGTTAAGAAAAAGGATGGGAGTATGAGGTTATGCATCGACTACAGAGAATTGAACAAGCTAACCATAAAGAATAAGTATCCATTGCCCAGGATAGACGATTTGTTTGACCAGCTAAGAGGCGCTGAATACTTCTCAAAGATTGATCTGAGAACGGGATATCACCAACTGAAGATCAAACCTGAAGATATCCCGAAGACTGCATTCCGTACCAGATATGGACATTATGAGTTCTTAGTTATGTCATTTGGATTGACCAACGCCCCAGCAGCCTTCATGGACCTAATGAATAGAGTGTTCAAGGAATATTTGGACAAATTCGTGATAGTCTTCATTGATGATATTCTCATCTACTTAAAGACAGAGGTAGAACACGCTGAACATTTAAGGATAACCTTAGAAATACTCAGGAAGGAGCAGTTATATGCCAAGTTCTCCAAGTGTGAGTTTTGGAAAAATGAGGTATAATTCTTAGGGCACGTGATCAATAGAGAAGGAGTGTTGGTTGACCCCTCCAAGATAGAAGCAGTTTCAAACTGGGAACGGCCAACTACTCCAACCGAGGTGAGGAGTTTCATTGGACTGGCCGGATATTACAGGAGATTTGTCCAAGACTTTGCGAAAATCGCAGCTCCATTAACTCGAATTACCCGTAAAACCGAGAAATTTGAATGGACTGAGAAATGCGAGAAGAGTTTCCGAGAGTTAAAGAAGAGGCTGGTGACAGCCCCAGTGCTGGCATTACCTGATGGAAAAGGAGATTTCGTGATTTACAGTGATGCTTCGCATAAAGGACTGGGATGCGTGCTTATGCAGCACGGCAAGGTAATAGCATATGCGTCTAGGCAATTGAAGGATTATGAGGTCAGATATCCCACGCATGATCTAGAACTAGCAGCTATAGTCTTCGTTTTAAAGATTTGGAGACACTACCTGTATGGGGAAAAGTGCGAGATTTACACTGACCATAAGAGCCTCAAGTACATTTTCACTTAGAAAGAGCTTAACATGCGCCAGAGGAGATGGTTAGAGTTAATCAAGGATTATGACTGTGAAATTCGCTATCACCCGGGCAAAGCCAATGTGGTGGCTGACGCCCTTAGTAGGAAAGAAAAGCTCAAAATGATAACTTCAGAGGAAGAACTAGTGAAAAATTTTGAGAAGTTGGAAATCGAGGTTAAGTTACCTGGAGAGGGCCAAGAAAAGTTGATGGAAATTAGAATCCAACCTCCATTGCTAGAAAAGATTAGACTGTGCCAGGAACGGATGATGGAGGAAGAAAAGAACTCCACAGAAGAGCTAATGACCGGGGAGGAAATTAAGTGCGAAAGAGACAAGGAAGGGATCATGAGGTACACATACAGGATATGGATCCCAAATGTTCAGGAACTCAAGGATGAGATTTTAAATGAGGCACACAACTCAAGATACTCCGTGCACCCCGGTAGCACCAAAATGTATAGGGATTTAAAGGAGTATTACTGGTGGCCCAACATGAAAAAGGACGTAGCAGAATGGGTAAGCAGATGCTTGACCTGCCAACGAGTGAAAGCAGAGCACCAGAAGCCCAGCGGACTTCTACATCCCTTAAAGATTCCAGAATGGAAATGGGAACACATAGCCATGGATTTCGTAGTAGGTTTACCAAGGACCAAGGCTAATCATGACGCCATATGGGTAATTGTAGATCGACTGACGAAATCAGCTCACTTTCTCCCAATCAACGAAAGGTACACGGTCGACAGACTATTGGACATCTACTTAAAAGAGATAGTGGCGCGACATGGAGTCCCAGTCGCAATAGTATCCGATCGAGATCCTAGATTTAACTCCAGGTTTTGGAGAAGTTTTCAAGAATGTGTAGGGACCCGGCTGAACATGAGCACAGCCTACCACCACCAGACAGATGGGCAAAGTGAAAGGACCATCCAAACGCTAGAGGATATGTTGAGAGTCTGCGCGATAGACTTCAAAGGAAATTGGGATGATCACTTGCCATTGATTGAGTTCTCCTACAATAACAGTTATCATTCAAGCATTGGGATGCCACCTTATGAGGCCCTTTATGGAAGAAAATGTCGATCTCCCTTGTATTGGGATGAAGTTGGAAAGCGAAAGATGCTCGGGCCCGAAGTGGTCCAACGAACTAAAAATGCAGTAGATCTAATCAGAGGACGGTTGGTAGCAGCCCAGGATCGACAAAAGAAAAATGCCGACTTAGCTCGGAAAGGCAAGGAATACGAAGTAGGGGACCTAGTGTTCTTGAAAGTGTCACCTTGGAAAGGCTTAATGAGATTTGGGAAGAAAGGAAAGCTGAGTCCCAGATACATTGGACCATTTGAGATCTTGAGACGGATTGGGGAACTAGCTTATGAGCTCGCATTGCCCCTGAATCTGTAGCAGATGCACAATGTGTTCCATGTTTCGATGCTGAGGAAGTATAACCCGGATGCTAACCATATTGTAGAGTATGAGCAAGTGGACATGCAACCAGACTTGACTTATGTGGAGCAACCTGCGGAAATCATAGACCGGAAAGAACAAGTGCTCCGAAACAAGGTCATCCAGCTAGTCAGAGTTTTATGGCAGAACCACAATGTAGAAGAATCCACCTGGGAACTTGAAAGCGCAATGCAAGAGAAGTACCCCCACTTGTTTTCAAACTGATTCCGGGACGGAATCTTTTTAAGGAGGGGAGACTGTAAGAACCCAGATTTTGGGTGGAATTAAAACTTTTATGTATTTAATGATGTAAGAATGAATAGTGGATACGGCTACAATATAATAATTGATATTTGGAAAGAATGAATGGAATTCGACTTTATTATGTTTATGTCTTGAAGAATGCTAAAGGGTATGTTAAATATAATTGATGTGTTTTAATCAGTGTTTAAGTGTTACAGTGAATTATCAGAGTTTAGCTGGAAGCAGTCAGAGTTTAGTGTAAACTCTGACAGATGGAAGCTCGACAGAGTTTGTCAAACTCTGTCTGAAGGAAGCGTCTACTGGTCAACAGTGATTGAAGATTTATTATGGAAGCGATATCTTTGAAGATTGGATAGCTATCAAAGAGATCGAGTTGACTTAGGAGACCTGTGACAATCTGTAATTGATATCATTGTATAGCTGATTATTAGGAATATCAATTAGAGATTGTATCGTAGCTGTATGTTATATAAATACAGTTAGGTTAACCCTAGAAGGGTATCGTACAACGAATTATCTTGATTGTAACCTAGCAGCTCTTTGTGATATTTTTACATCACGAAGAGGGTTCTTAATACAAGAAGTTTTTAAGTGCATAAACATTTTTACTTGTTAAACTCTCATACCAAGTTGATTATTAATTGTGTATTCGGCCAAACAAGTGGTATCAGAGCCAATCTGTTACTTTATTACAGGTTAAGATCCAAACACAACAATAATCATGGCAGCAATTCCTCCACCAACACCTACTATTTCTGAAAAGGCTCCTACTACTGTGAGTCGTTATGAACCAATCAGGATTCCTATTCTCAGACCATTAGAGTATGCTATGTGGAAGGTCCAGATGACTATGTTTCTGGAGGCTACAGATCCAGAATATCTTGACAGGATTTATGAAGGCCCTCACAATCCTACAAAGCTATCTGTTGCAGTTGCTGGTGAAGAAGCAAATATGGTTCCAAAGGAAAAGAAGGACATGACTCCTGAAGATTTATCATCAATTGCTTAGGATGCAAAAGTTAGGCATTTACTGCATAGTGCTTTAGACAATGTTATGTCTAACAAAGTCATTAACTGCACCACTGCAAAAGAGATATGGGATGCTCTTGAAGTCAGGTGTCAAGGAACTGCGGCTATTAAGAAGAATAGGAGAAACATACTCACACAAGAGTATGAGCATTTTGAGGCTAAACCTGAAGAGACCATGACAGAAACGTTTGATAGATTCTGTAAACTGATCAATGATCTGTCATTGGTCAACAAAGAGTATGATCTAGAAGACTCGAATCTCAAGTTTCTTCTTTCTCTACCTGAAAAGTGGGATGTGAAAACAACCACTATTAGAGACAACTATGATCTTGCTGAAACAGAGATTGATGAAATCTATGGGCTGCTCAAAACTTATGAATTGGAAATGGAGCAGAGAAATAGGAGATCAAGCAGTAAAGGAAAGTCTGTTGCTCTTAATGTTGAAGAGAAGCCTCAGAAGAAAGAGGCATCAAGAAGGAAAATGAAGGGAAAAGCTTTGGTCATACATTCAGAAAGTGAATCATCAAACTCTGATTATGATTTAAACTCTTCTGAATCATCTGACTCTGAGGATGATGAAGAAGAAATGAGGAAAATGGCTGTGTTGATGGTGAAGACTTTCAAGAAAATGGGCTTCAAGAATTTCAAGAAAGGAAAATGGTTTTCTAGAGATTCAAATGAAGACAGGAAAAGCTTCAGGAAGTCTGATAAGAAAGATTCTAAAGGGAAGAAGGATAAGTCTGAAATTCAATGCTACAAGTGTAAGGAGATGGGTCACTATGCTCCTGAGTGCAAGAAGGGTAAAACTGGAAAGGTACTCTACACTAAAGGCAGAGATTGGGCAGATACTTCAGATTCTGATGAAGAAGTGAACTATGCTCTTATGGCTACTACTGAATCAGAAACTTTTGAAAATCAGGTACCACTAACTACCTATGCTTATAATATTGATGACATTGCTCAATTAAGAATTTATCTTAAGTCATTGCATATAAGTTATAGGGATCAGACTTTAGAAAATGAGAGGATAAAAGTTGAAAATTCTGAATTTAAGGTAAGAAATAAACTTGTTGAAGAAAAACTTGAAAACATGCAACAAGTTCAGAAAGAGAGAGATGATGCTGTTTGTAAAGAACAGAATTTGCTTCAGAAATATAAACAACTAGAATCAGAGTTGGAGGAAGCAAATAATAAAATTAGAACTTGGACTAATTCTGGAAAGGACACTCAACATATTTTTCAAACAGACACTGTTGGTCTAGGTTATAATGAGGGAGATGAACTTAGATTTCAAAATCAAGTTAAAATCAGAACTCATTTTGTACATGGAACCAGTAATTTTTTTTCTGAAAATGAAAAAGAAGCTGTCAAAAGTAAACCAGTAAAAACTAGTGTTAAACAGGTTAATATTGGTTCAATGACAGATAAACAACTCAAACATAAACTGAAGGAGTTAAAATCTGTTAAGAAACAGAAAGTGTCAAACAAGAACAGAAATGGAAAAGTAGGCATCACTTCAGGAAATAAACCAATGCTTGCTAGTTATGCTCCAAGAAAGACATGTCATAACTGTGGTAGTACTAAGCATCTTGCAAATTTCTGCAAGAAAAATAAAAATATAAATTCTTTACATACCAAGTCTGAGGTAAAGAAGGATTTTGCTAAAACTAAGCCACAGACTTTATGCACACACTGTGGAAGCACTTGGCATTCCATTTATACTTGCAGAGAATATCATGCTATCTATCATAATTACTATGAACTGAAACCCAATCTGAAATGGGTTAAAGTTGATACTGCAAGTGTAAACACTGATACTGTTAGCTCAAACTCTGATAATGTTAATTCCGCTGCAAAAGCTAACAAAGTTAAGAATGCCAAAGGATCCAAGCAAGTCTGGATCCTTAAAACTAATCCTCAGTAATTGCTTGTGATTGCAGGGTAACAGGGAGGCAACCCTAGTCGTGGACAGTGGATGTTCAGGACACATGACTGGAAATAAAGCCCTGCTATCAGACTATGAGGAGAAGGCTGGCCCAAAAGTTTCCTATGGTGATGGCAATGTAAGAAGAACATTGGAATATGGCAATATTAATCTTGGAAATGTCATCATCAACAATGTAGCTCATGTCCCAGGACTCAAGCATGACTTGTTATCTGTGAGTCAAATCTGTGACAAGGAATATCATGTAGATTTTCAACCTGAATATTGTGAAGTTATCAGCAAATCTACAGGAAAGGTTATTCTAGTTGGTCACAGGCAAAACAACATTTATGAAATCAAGCTTTTGATAGACTCTGTTGGAAAAGATGTTTGCCTGTCTACAAGAATGTCTAGTGAAGAGAGTTGGAAGTGGCACAAGAAACTCTCACATTTGAACTTGAACAACATCAATGAATTGATCAGAAAGGATCTTGTAAGAGGACTCCCGAAGGCTCTGTTAAATGTTGATGGCCTATGTGATTCATGTCAGAAGGCTAAACAAAGGAAGTCATCTTTCAAGAGCAAAACAGAATTTTCTATCACTGATCCCTATCATCTTCTGCATGTTGATCTCTTTGGTCCAGTAAATGTTATGTCTATTGCAAGGAAGAAATATACTTTAGTCATTGTTGATGAATACACTAGATTCACTTGGGTGTATTTTCTAGCAAAGAAGGATGAAACTGCATTAACTCTGATGGAGCATGTGAAGCTTCTGGACAAAGGATCAAGCAACAAAGTCAGAATCATCAGAAGTGATAATGGAACTGAGTTCATAAATGCAACAATGGAAGAATTCTGCAAGGACAATGGAGTGAAGCAAGAATTTTTAGCACCTGGTACACCACAACAAAATGGTGTAGTTGAAAGGAAAAATAGAACCTTGATTGAAGCTGCCAGAACTATGCTTGATGAAGCAAAATTGCCAACTTATTTCTGGGCAGAAGCTGTTCAAACTGCTTGTTTTACTCAAAATGCAACACTGATCAATAAGCATGGAAAGACACCATATGAGATGGTAAAGAAGAAGAAGAAACCTAACCTGAAATACTTTCATATTTTCGGGTGCAAATGTTTTGTTTTGAAGACTCATCCAGAACAGTTGACCAAGTTTGAACTAAAGGCAGATGAAGGAATTTTTGTTGGCTATCCACTGTCAACAAAGGCATTCAGAGTTTACAATCTGAGAACTAAAGTGATCATGGAATCTATACATGTTTCTTTTGATGATAAGAAGATAACTGGACTTGAAGACAAAGATGAATATGATCAACTGGATTTTGAAAATAAAGATTTAAACTCTGATGAAGTAAACTCTGATGAAACAATTCTGACAGACTCTGTTGTAACAAACTCTGAACCTCTACTGGTAAACACTGGAGAAACTTCTCAGCCACAACAAAGGGGAGAACCAGTTGAGGGGGAGCATGAACAAGATGAAGACTCAAACACTAATACTGAGTCAACTGAAAAATCTGGATCAAACTCTGACGATTCAAACTCTGAAAATTCAAATTCTGACTCTGGGCAGTCAAGTTCAGGGGGAGTCTCAGAAAACGAAGATAGATCACAAAAAAATCTGGAGAGCATGGATCAAGGGGGAGGATCACATGCTGATAGAAGTCATTTGCCTTCTGCTAGGAAATGGACTAAATCACATACACTTGATTTGATAATTGGTGATCCAGATGCAAAAGTGAAAACAAGAAGTGCTACTGCAAGTGAATGTCTGTTTCATGCATTCTTGTCTAAAAATGAACCAAAGAAAGTGGAAGAAGCTCTTCAAGATGCTGACTGGATAACAGCAATGCAGGAAGAGTTGAATGAATTTGAAAGAAATGAAGTTTGGACCCTTGTACCAAGGCCAAAGAACAGATCTATTGTTGGTACTAAATGGGTTTTCAGAAACAAGACTGACAGTGAAGGTGTTATCACAAGGAACAAGGCTAGACTGGTAGCAAAAGGCTATTCACAACAGGAAGGAATAGACTATGATGAAACATTTACTCCAGTTGCAAGATTGGAGGCAATCAGAATTTTTCTAGCAAATGCCTCTCACAAGAAATTCAAAGTGTTCCAGATGGATGTGAAAAGTTCTTTTCTGAATGGAAAGCTTGAAGAAGAAGTGTTTGTTGAACAACCACCAGGATTTGTGGACCCCAAATATCTAGATTATGTCTACAGGCTAGATAAGGCACTATATGGACTTAAGCAGGCACCAAGAGCATGGTATGAGACACTTGCTCAATTTCTTCTAGAAAGTGGATTCAACAGAGGAACAATTGACAAAACTCTGTTTTATTTCAATCAAGGAAGTGACCTCCTTTTAGTTCAGATTTATGTTGATGACATTATCTTTGGGTCTACTAATGATAAACTCTGTAAGAAGTTTGCCAAGCTCATGCAGTCCAGGTATCAAATGAGCATGATGGGAGAGCTTAGTTACTTTCTAGGCCTACAGGTGAGACAAACAGATGATGGTATTTTCATTAATCAAGAAAAATATACCAGAAATCTTCTCAAAAAATTTGGTATGCTTGACTGTTCATCTGCATCAACTCCCATGGCAACAGCAACTAAATTGGACAAAGACACAGGAGTTTCAGTGGATATGACAAACTACAGGGGCATGATAGGATCTCTTCTATACTTGACAGCTAGTAGGCCTGACATTATGTATGCAACCTGTCTTTGTGCAAGGTTTCAGGCAGATCCTAGAGAGCCACATCTGACAGCTGTGAAAAGAATCTTCAAGTATCTCAAGGGCACCATATCATTAGGTCTGTGGTACCCCAGAGAATCAGATTTCAAGCTACTTTGGTATTCTGATGCAGACTTTGCAGGCTGCAAGATAGACAGAAAGAGCACTAGTGGAAGTTGTCAATTTCTTGGTGACAGACTTGTTTCCTGGTACAGCAAGAAACAGAAATCAATCTCCACATCTACAGCAGAAGCAGAGTATATTGCAGCTGGTAGCTGTTGTGCACAGATCTTGTGGATGAAGAATCAATTGCTGGATTATGGATTGAGGTACAGTAAAATTCCTATTTACTGTGATAATCAAAGTGCTATTGCTATGACAGGTAATCCAGTACAGCATTCAATGACCAAGCACATCAGCATAAGGTACCACTTCATCAGAGAACATGTGGAAGAAGGGAATATTGAACTACATTTTGTGTCTACAGAACAACAGCTTGCAGATATCTTCACTAAACCATTGAGTGAAGCTACATTTACAAGACTGGTCAATGAACTAGGAATGGTCTCTGGTTCTGACTAGGAATGTTGGTTAGATTCAAATTTTACTTATGTAGTGTATTACTCATATTTCCTGATTTGTTAAATGCTAAGTGAACTCTGTTGATTAAACTCTGTTATGCATACTCTGTTAAACTCTGTCAGCATGCCTGTATGTCATTCACTGTTAATAAGTTTGATAAACTCTGTGAACTCTGAGTTGATTTTTATCTGAATGAAAAACACCAATGAAGAAATATGTATGAAGCATGATTCTCAGCAATTAATCATGAATCTTTCTGAGTTATTGTGATCAAATCTTAGATTTTGCAGAAAGTTAACACAGCATGATACTGGCTCATATTTATAGCATCTCTTAGTTTATTCTGTCCTAAACTCTGAGTCTATAAATACTGTGTGCATTACCTTACATGAAAAACTACTGATGTTGATGAACTCTAAACTCTGTTAGTTATACTCTGGAAGAATAAAATGCTTACTGCAATACCCCAAAGAAAATGTATATAAGTTGTTATACGCCTTTGAGATTATGTTGGATACTAGGATGACCCAGGAACTTATTGGTATATAATATGTGCTAAAATTCTCTGATTTTTGGTGACTAGTTAAATACTAGGATGACTCAAGAACTTATCAAAATGATAAGGGCTAAATTTTTTGAATTTTTGGTGACTGGTTCCAACCTCTGATTACTGGAATGAATAAAAAATAATAATAATAATAATAATAATAATAATAATAATAATAATAATAATAATAATAAAGAAAGAAAAAAATGTATATAGAGGGGGTATAAATAAAAGTTACTGTATATAGTTTGATTACTTCAGAGTTTAGCTTTCATCATACAGTCAGTGTTTACTATGACAGTTTGTGCATCCAGTGTTTATTGATTTACTTTATGGATTTTATGAAAAATTAGATGCTCTAAAAATTGATTTAGTAAACTCTGCTTCACACACACATATATTCACAACTGTGCAATTTATGAAAGGGTTTCGGTGATAAAGTTGGAGAATTGACAGACGCTGTTGATTCGTGATTTGTACTCTAAGATAAATTTTCACTTGGATAATTTGAAAATTTTGGAGTAAATAGGGATTTTGACAACTGTTAATCAGTGGATTGTTGATGAATGTGTTCTTTATATGATTACTTTAATTAGTTTTCATATTCTCTTCTTTGATTTATTTCCTTGAAGAACAGTTCATAAAACATAAATAAAATTTGCAGAACACAATGAATAAGATTAGAGAAACATAATTTTTCATTGATAATAAGAAAGAGATTACAAGCAAATATTACATCTTTTTGTTCTCTCTATCTGCTAATCTATTCAACAGGAAAATAAAAGGTCAGTCCAAACCACTCCATTGTTAGCAAAAAATCCCAGATCCCATCTTTGCCACTTTATTTGGGTGGAAGTTGAAGGGATAAGGTTATTTTTGCTGACATATTCATTAACAATGGTTGGTGGTGTTGGATGAGGATGCCTTCGAGGAGAGCCATGCAAATGTTGCTTGGAGAGCAGCATCGATGTCGATCACCCTTGCAGGTTTCTCTCTCTCGATCTCTTCCAGACCGGCATCCATTTGCAGCCACAGCGTCTCAAGCTGCCTTTCCCACTCAAACGCTTCAAACTCTTCACGCGTATAGCTTCAAACACTCTTCACGCGTATCCCTATTCTCGACAAGATGGAGGTTCTTTTCTTTAATGGTAAGGTTGGCCATTGTTTTTCAGAGTGTTTTGTTTGAAGGGTTTGTGATTTTACAGGGGAGACTGAAAGGTTAAAGGATTAATGAACTAATCTGAGCAAGTCTCTAGGCCTTAAATAGAGATGGGTAAGCAACGAAGTCCTTAAACGCTTCGTATTCTGGTTATTAAAGGCAACAGGTAAACGCTTCATATTCTGGTTTTAATTGGGTCCAGATATTTTAAGAGAGTATTATTTGATTTTTTTTAAAAATCAAATATTTTATTGTTTTAATTTGCAAAATACTCTTCTTAAAAATACGCGCACGTGACCCACTTGCCCATTAATGTGTCCCACTCACCCATTATTGTGTCCCACTACACATTAATCAAGGAACTGATTGAGTGTTTGTTACATAAGAGATTGGGTTTTTAATTACTCTAATTACTTTTGTGTCCAAACGGTTGTGTTTTATTCTTACATCTCACAGTTCTCTCATTTTTCACTTGGGCATTCTCGCAAACACCTTTCCTACATACATTTCTCCTGGAAATTCTTGCAAATTTCTTAACTCAATGGCTTCTAAAGCATTCACTGCTCTTGGTTTACGGTTTGTTCCTAACAACTATGAAGCTCCACTCTATCATGAACGTGTTCCAGAACCGTTTCATCTAATGCAGAATTTCTTGAGAGATTCAGAGATTGGACAAGCTCTGGTTGGACCTGATACTCTCTCTGCATCTCAAATTGCTACATTTTGGCAGAATTCAGTTTATGTGGATGGAGGAGAGAATGGGACTCCTAACATCAACTTCACTTATGAAGAACAAGATTATGTGATTACTCCACAAATTGTAAGAGATACAATGGGGTTTGACAAAAATACTTCTTATACTCTGGTTAATGAAACTCATTTGAGAGAGATGCTACAAGAGATAGGTTACATGGAATCTCTTGACAAGCTTGGCGGTATAAAGAGACCTAATCTCAGGAAGGAATGGAACTTCTTCTTTGATTGCATAACAAGGACATTCCAGAAGAAAGTCACCAACTGGGATGCCATTCCAATAGACAGTCTCCAAATCGGGTATTCTCTACTCTATGGTAGTAATTTTGATTTTGGTAGATATGTTCTGATGAACTTAGGTGATAAACTGTCAGAATCTACTACTGTTTATTATGCTCGTTTTTGTCAAATGCTGTTCAATGCTTGTGTACCTGGTCTAGAAATTGCTGATACAGATGAAATTGATCCTTCTCGAGTCAATAAGAGAATATTCTCTGATATGACTAATAAGGACGTTGGTAAAGCAAATCTCCCTGCTTTTGTCATGCCACTTGCTCTGCAAAATTTTCTTAATCAACCTCAAGAACCACAACAACCTGAACCACAACCACAACCACAACAACATCAACAACCACAACCACAACCACAACAACAACCTGAACCACACCCTGAACCTCAACCTGAACCGCTAAACATTGATCGTACTCAAACACCAAACACTGAACCGCCTACATCACCTACTCCCTCAGCACCTACAAAACAACCTTCACACACTACTCAAACAAACTCTGAATCATCACAATCTCCACCAAAATCACAGTCTAAAGCACAAAGAATTAAGAAGGCAATTCATGAACGACATGCAAGGGTTAAGCAGGCAATAGAGACACAAAGAAAATCAAAATAGACATCTCCTGGAGCTGTTTATACTAGAAGAGTGAAAAGAATAAGACAAACGGCAAACATACCTAAATCACTCTCAGTGGTAGAACAATCTCCACCATCTAGTGAAGAGGATTCAGATAATGTACCTCTAGCAAAGCGAAGAAAACTGGTATTCTCTGATTCTGTGGATGGAGATATTGATGCTCCAGAGGTAGTTTCACAGCAAACACCTCCTGTTGAGGTTGAGAAAGATGCAATACCTGCAGAGGTTGAAATACCTGCAGAGGTTGAAATGCCTGCAGAGGACAAAATGCCTGCAGAAGAGGATGCTAGAGATGGCCTTTCTCCGATAAATGATATTCTTGATTCATTTATGCCATTCTCTGATCCTATCTCTGATACTGGTGCAGCTGATCAACCTACAGTTATTCTTTCTGAAACTGTAGCATCTCATACTGAGTTATTATCTGATGTTCACCAAACTGTTGAAGGAGGAGATGAAATTGATCAAGCAACCAAGGCTACTTCTCAGTCTATGCCTGTTGCTGAGCCTGAGCAACATGGAGAAAATCTTGACAAGGCTCCCGAAGAAATTGCTGAAATTGTGGCTGAAGATGAACATGCTAAAGCTACAAGTGTTGAACCTGAAGGTGAAAGCAGTGTAAACTCTGATTCTTCTCTGAGTGCACCAGTACAAACAGACAATAAACATACACCTTTCACTCAACCTTGTACGTCTCATGAAGTTGAGAGAGCACAATTTGCAAAGAATGCTGCTGAATGGTACAAAGAGGATTGTATTTTTCCACGAGGAAGAGCAGCTGATTTTGTTAAGCAAAATGCTGATACTATCTCCAATCCAGAGATTCTTTCTTGCTTAAAAGCAACTGTAGTTCAAGTCAAAACTCTGGATAGAAGATTTGATGACACTACAATGGCAATCACTGCTTTGCGGAATGAGGTTGTAGCTAGAGAAATGAAAATGGAAAGAGACTCAAAACTCGTGACTACAAAATTTTCTACAGCTCAAGACAATCTCTTTGCCAGGCCGAGTAAAGTTGAAGAGAATCAGTCTGACTTATCTGCTAAAATTGATTCTATTGCTACCTCCTTGGAGTTAATTACATCTATTCTTATGCCTGATGATGTCAAAAAGGGGGAGAGAGTTGTCAGAAGGGATAGTGCTGGAGATGGAGGGGCAAGTAGTAAAGGAAAGAACAAGGCTGAAGAAGTTCAAACTTTGAGAACTAGCAAGTCATCTAAATCACAGTCTGTTGGGAGAAATACTGGTACTCAAGGTACTTCAAAGACCAAGAGTTTGCTGTTACCTTCTAATCCACAAACTGATGAAGAATTGGCTGCTAAGATGTTTATTGAAGAGAATGAGGAAGGAGTTACGATTGAGGACATTGAAGCTAAAGAAAAGAGTTTACAAGAAGAACATCTCAAGGCTTTAAAAGTCTGGTAAGTTACAAAGAGGAAAAGCTCCTAGACCTGTTGTTAAAGGTGTTGTGATCAAAGAAAGGGCTGATGTTAGTCAAAGATCTCGGTTTTCAAAGGAAACAATGGCAGCAGAAGCTAAACTCAAGCTGAAAGGTATTGAAGGAGAAAGTTCACAGAAGAAAGTTATAACTTCTGTTGCATCACAAGTAATGATTACACCTTTACACTCTTCTCAGTTGAAATCGGTTTTTGGGAAAGGAACAATTCATGATCCAAATATATTATCTGGAGTTTCTATGAATGTTTCTGATGGAAGAGCTTTGTCTGGCAAAGTTGGTAATAATAAGGGTGGACTAGGTTCACACAGAGACAAAAGGCAATATACTGGTCCTAGAGATCCTTCTTCATTGGCTGTTCCAGGTCGTGGTGTTCCTCAAGAGAGTTTGGACAGACTGGAATCAGTACAGTTAGTTCATCAGAAGAGTTTAAACAAGGATTTTCTCTTGTACTTCATGGCTGATGGGACAGTATTTAAAGTTGGTGAGAATGATATTGGCTTGAAATGTTGGGAAGAACTAGAGTATGTTCTATATCTTCTCAAGGTGAATAGTCAAAGGACTCAATCAGTTGCTAATGTGCTCAGACAGAGAATGCTTCAGAATCTGGCAATCAGAGGAGAGAAATATAATAGCAGATATGTTCCTAAGTACAGGGATTACAAAGGAAATCTCATTGAAATGAAGAAAGGTACTGCAAAGTTAAAGACTGATTTGGGAATCACAGTACTTGACTTCAATTCACAGTCAGAAAAAGTCAGATTTATCAGACTGGGAAATGAGATGAGAAGGAACAAAATCTATGATCTTAGGGCTGCTATCTATCAGACAGATGAGAGTGATCCTCAGCTCAGAGAAATTAAAGAAGCTATGAAGATTGAGCTTGAAAATGCAGAAAGAAGATTGTTCATAGATTATCTCAGAGCTATGCCAGATCTTGAAGTGATAAGAGATTAAGGTCTGTAAGGATTTTCTTATTCTCTGTAGTTTTTGTTAAGTAGAAGCTTAAACTCTGAATTTGTATAAACACTGTATTTGTCTATTTGTTTTGACATCATCAATTATTGTCATTAACTTGTGCATTTTTGCTAATGAACAAGTTGGGGGAGATTGTTAAATATAATTGATGTGTTTTAATCAGTGTTTAAGTGTTACAGTGAATTATCAGAGTTTAGCTGGAAGCAGTCAGAGTTTAGTGTAAACTCTGACAGATGGAAGCTCGACAGAGTTTGTCAAACTCTGTCTGAAGGAAGCGTCTACTGGTCAACAGTGATTGAAGATTTATTATGGAAGCGATATCTTTGAAGATTGGATAGCTATCAAAGAGATCGAGTTGACTTAGGAGACCTGTGACAATCTGTAATTGATATCATTGTATAGCTGATTATTAGGAATATCAATTATAGATTGTATCGTAGCTGTATGTTATATAAATACAGTTAGGTTAACCCTAGAAGGGTATCGTACAACGAATTATCTTGATTGTAACCTAGCAGCTCTTTGTGATATTTTTACATCACGAAGAGGGTTCTTAATACAAGAAGTTTTTAAGTGCATAAACATTTTTACTTGTTAAACTCTCATACCAAGTTGATTATTAATTGTGTATTCGGCCAAACAGGGTAACAACATAGGTAAGAATAATCTATCTTCTAAGGGAATAAGATATGGCAACTTCAAGCAGGAGAATACTCTCATGTCATCCAGATCGATAACGATTAATCCAGTAGTTCCGTAAAAAGGTTAAGGAACGATCGAAAGAGGATACGGACAATTGTACAACCCTAAGAGGACAAGTAAAGAATACAGAATGAATAGTGTTTTGGTGGGAGTATAGAATAATATGAGACAACACTATATAGAAGTATTCGGAACGGATTTCCGAGTTCGTATTAGTGATCCAGGGGGAAAATAAGTGTATGTAAAAGCTGTCGGATTCTGAAAAACCGCACTTTTATTTTCTCCGAGAGTTCCCTGGACAATGATAGCCTTAAGTATTTAACGAATGGATTTAAGGAATATAAATTGGAAAGTTAGAATGAAAGATGGAGAATGATAGTATTAATATTAACAAGGATTCCCGGTAAACCCTAATTAGAAATCCGTGAAATATTCCTACGAACGATCAATCGAAATGAGCAATAACCGGACACAGAAACAAGCCGGGAATCAAGATACATGCATGTGCTAGTAGAAAATATCTAGCAACCAAGTAGTTACTTAAGCAACTAGCACACTTAGAATCAAAACCAAGTACTTAGCTCATTCCATCATCAATCCACTAAAAACCAACACTTGTCTCTTGAAATACCTCATCCATGACATAACCACCTTTATTAAAGTAGCTTTATGATAGATATTATCTACACATATCATTAACAATTCATTTTATCACCAACAAAGCAAGAGAAGAGCAAGAACACTCCCCCCCCCCCTTTTGCATATTCCATTCGGCCATAACCATAATTCCAAATTCAAACTCAACCTTCCCACCATTTTTTGTTCTTGAAATTTTTAAGGTGAGACTTATATTTCATAAAACTTATCTCCTCAAAATCTTAGCACCAAACTCCTTTGTTTCCATTTTCAAAAAAATCAAACAAGAGGAGGATGAATAGTGTTCATCATGTACTAACTTGGTTTTCTTGATTTTTCATGGTTGATCTAGCAAGCTTAATCACTCCTAAGGACCATACAAGGCTTAGTAAGGCTATATCACTATCTAAGGAAGGTATAAAGCTCTTAAAACCCTAACCCTTGTTTGAGATTTAAGTATGTTTATGATAGATATAACTTAGTTATGGTTATGTTAAGATTATAAGCATGATTATGTATGGATCTTGGATAAATGATGAAAATAGTTAGATGAATGGAAAGGCATTGATTGGCCTCAGTTAATGTATATAAATCATGTATATGTTGTTTGGAATGGATACCATGTTTATGGGAAGATTTGAAATTGGTAGATATTCGATTTACAGCCGTTATAATGTCCGGTTTTACAATACCATGTTTTGTATGCCATTTTCCGTGTCAAAAACCTACTGTCCAGAAGCTTTATCTGCCATGATAGGATAGGTAATGTTCTAAGCTTCGTTTTGATATAAAGATCACGTGAAACGGACTTACGGTTTACGATTTATGACCGATTTACTAAAAGTAGTTCGAATCCGTAAACGAAAGTTTGTAACTGAAATTGAACCCTCGTAAACTATGTAACGTCATGGCGAATCTTGGTAAATAAATACTAGAGGTAAAATGGAAGGTGTGAAAGAAAACCGTATGTCAAAAGGATCATTTTTCGATTTATTAAAAATGTTCGAGTCAAGGTTAATCGCGAACGAACCCCTAAAAGACGACTCTTTTATAACTTCGATAAAACACTTAGAAAACGGGCGATAAAACTCGGAGTATAATATTGGTTCGTAACGATCGACCTTAGAACTCGTATGACTTAAGTATGTCCCAAGTATAAGTACAGTGACATGTCGTATTAACGAACAAATGTCGGGTCGGATCAATGATAAAAAGGAATCCACTAAAAGGGATATAACGAGATAACTCGAGAACGTGTTTCGATTTAAGTATAACTTAACTTTTAAGATGATAAGTGATTAAGCCCGAATGCCTTGGCTATTTATAGATCACCAAGCTAAACCGGGACCCGCTACCACTACCCCTTACCGTACTCGACTACCAGGCAAGTTTCAATTCCCTTCTTTTAGGATGTTGTTGTGATTGTATATATATATATATATATATATATATATATATATATATATATATATATATATATATATATATATATATATATATATGTTTTCTGTTATACATATGCCATAGCATGTGCCTACTTTCAAGTTATATCATTATGCTTGTTCCCTGATTGTTATTGGCTTATATATTAGGTAGCTATCGTATCAATTATAAGCCGGTTATTGTAAGACCCTCAGAGAAGGGTGTATACATCTTATTCATCAAATATAGACCGGGAGTCAATATTTCTTGACATATCGAGATTACCTCGGAGGAAAATATTTAAGTAAATATTTTCTATTATTTGGCGACGAATATTATTTGAACATTCGTTCCAGATTATTTATTTAACGATCCTTACTTCAAATAATTATTTGAACGTAACCATTCGACGAATAATATTTTTCAATATTCATTCAGAGTCGAATTGATTATCGATTATTATTTCGAATATTCTTCTAAAGATGAGACTACTAAATGAATATTATTTGGATATTCATTTGGAATATTATTTTATTAAATAAATATTACTTTTGAAAATTCATTTAAGATATTAATTACTTGATGAATATTATTTTAAATATTCATCTGAAGCCTGATTTAATTATCGAATATTATCTCGAATATTCCTTTAAAGCTTGGATTACTAAATGAATATTACTTGATATTCATTTAGAATATTATTCATTAAATGAATATTACTTTTTCAATAAACATTTAAATTCCTAATTAATTATGAATAATATTTTGAATATTCACCCAGGGTTCTATTTAATCATCGAATATTATTTTAAATATTTTAAATATTCCTTTCAGGTCTTATTAATTAATGAATATTATTTTGAATATTCATTTGAATATTTAATTATGCAATAAATATTCTCTCGATATTTCTTCAAGGATTATTTGAGAAATACTCTGATTAAAGATATTCTTTCATATTCCTAAATATTCTGTAA
Organism: Saposhnikovia divaricata; assembly: GCA_036435485.1. NCBI lineage: Eukaryota > Viridiplantae > Streptophyta > Magnoliopsida > Apiales > Apiaceae > Saposhnikovia > Saposhnikovia divaricata. The sequence continues at coordinate 86,720,249 of CM071594.1, forward strand.
AATATTTTAATTCAATAAATATTCTCTGAATATTTATTCCATACTTAGAATAACCTCGATAAGGTTTATCTTCTTCGATTATTACAGAAAATATTTCGGAGTCATATTATTATTAATCATATATCAAGGAAGGTTCTCAGACATCATTCTTCTTTGAGTCTATCTCCCTAATAATAAGGGAACCTTACTTGGAAAATGTTAATTATCTTGTCGACTTCCCGGTCATAAAGTATTCTCTTCACTCTCAACTCGGGTGCTATTGACTTATTAAGTCGTTGTTTACCTTCTCATCTTTCGAGGGGTAAGATTGTTGGAACAAGTTGTGAAAGGCAGAGTGTGTAAACTTGTAACACTATAACTAATGTAACTCAAACTAAAGGAAAAGATACTTAACCAGAAGACAATCAAGAACAAGAAGTCACAAGAAATCAACACTAAATGAAGACAAGGTAATTGATACAATTCAACATGTTAACTATGATCAATCCAAGAAGAAATCATTGAGAGAAGTTCAAGTCAAAGTTGTTCATGCCTCAGTGATTTGGAAAGCCAAGAATCAAGATCATAACTATTAGTATCAATAAGACCAATTGATTTCAAGTGAACAAGAAGGAAAGCAAATATTGGAAAGCCACATTTCTAATTGGATATGGTAATTTATTCAAGAAGCAAAAACCCTATCAAGACTAGTCACTTATGAACCAGACCGTTGCATCAAGTGTCAGGACATTGATAGCAAGTTTATGTCAGTAATAAAGATCCATATTCAAGAGCTTGGTGAAGAATAAAGAAGACATGAAGATATCACAAGTTCAAGATGTGCATTGAAGTTTCAAGTTGAAGACCAGAATATTTTCTAAGTACTAAATATTCTAGATGGCCAAGTAGAAGTTTCTAAGTAGAAGTTCTACTTAGAACTTCGAGATGGCAAAGTAGAAATTCTCAAGTAGAAGTTCTACTTAGAGTGCAGCTTCAACATGACACATGGCATCTTCTGATTGGCAGATTTCCAAGCTTACAAGATAAGGCAAGATTTATGTGGACATCATTGGGCCACGTACATCTTAGTCTTTGAAGACTACAGGACATAGATTACATGTAGTATAAATAGAAGTACTTGTGTAATGTTTTAGGAAGTGAGCAATTCTAGAGAAAAACACAAGAGAAAAAGAAAGAGTGCATTCACAGAGCTTAGTATCATTCACTTCTCTCTCAACTTCTGTTATACTTTGTAATGAATGTTGTAGCAACCCTTTCAAGTTATATATAAGACATATATTCCTTGAATCTGTGTGTTCATTTATTGCATCGTATTTATTGCTTCTCATATTCGAAAAGTTGTATTCACCCCCCCCCCCTCTACAACACATTTGGACCTAACAATTGGTATCAGAGCTATATGTTTAACATACAAAACATAGATCCTTGTGTTGAGTAGAAGAATCGTGAGTTTTCATTTTTCAGATCTACTTTTCATTTTCTCGAAAAGTGTGTTTTAATTCGTTGGTAGTGAAAACTCATCTGAAAAATTATTTAAATACTCCAGGTGTGATTATTTAGCTTGGATGTATTTTAACTAATTTTTGTGAATTTATCTGGGTTCGTTCATATTTGGTGTTCTTGAGTGTTCATCATCTGTTCTTATCAAAGAAGACAACCCAACAACTTTTTGATCTCCTTTTCAAAAGTAAAAGAATAAAAAAGGTGGTTTTGGACTTTTTAATTTGCTTTATTCGGCCGAAAGTATACAGACATACTCAGTACCTAGCATGTGGGTTAGGTGGGTTAGGTGAGTAAAGCATTCAAAGTCAAAAGGTGTTAAAGAGATAATATTGTTTATTCAATATTAAAGTAATCTGCAGAAAAATTATTCTAAGGCAAAATTTCTACATAGAATTTCTACTTGAGAATTTCTACATAGAATTTCGACTTGGACAATTTCTACTTGGTGATTTCGACTTGAGCAAAATTTCTACTTAGAGAAATTTCGACTTAGGCAAAAGTTCTACATAAATATTCTACATAGCCTAGTCTTGGGTACTTAGAAACTTTTAGTGACCAGAATTGAGATGGCTCCTAAAAATGCATTCAAGATCCCAATGTTCAACAAAGATCACTATGAAGAATGGGTTTTCAGAATGAGACTATATCTAGAGACTGTTAACCCTGAATATCTGGAAGTCCTTGACAAGGGTAAATTTGTCCCAATGGTAGTTATTCCTTCACATACGGAAGGAGGAGTGGTTATACCACCTCGGTCTGAGCCTAAAAAGGTCTCGGAGTTTTCGGATGCTGATAAGGAACAAATAGCTTGTGATACTGCCGTTCGACAAACCTTGATGAAATCTCTTGATCATGAAATGTTCAACATAGTCAAAGGTCTGACTACAGCGAAGAAGATTTGGGACAAGATAGAAGTTGTCATGGAAGGATCTGCAGAGGTCAGAAGCAACAAGACACTCATACTCAAGATGGAGTATGACACCTTTAGAATAAGGAAAGGAGAAGGCATAACAGATGTCTACCTACGATTCAGTCAGTTGGTATTGGATTTGAATCTGAGAGGTGTAACTCTCCCCATGGTTGAGACTAATACGAGATATCTGAGGAACCAGCCAAAAAGCATTGAACATAGGGTCTACGCAATAAGAGAAACCAGAGATTTGCATACAACTTCTCTGGAAGAATATTAAGGAATATTAAAGACCTATGAGCTGGAAACTCTTCAAGATCAAGCATGGGACAATGATTCAAAGGGAAAAGAAAGTGCATCAGGATTAGTTGCTGATGAGGAAGAGTCTAAGAAGGCAATGGTTGCAGCAAAGCCTAAATCATCACTTGCACCACATCAAGTTGATAATGATGACGAGTGCGCATCTGACAGTGATGATGACTACTACACCCAAGAAGAGCTGGACAACATGGACGATAGTGTCGTGGCATACATGGCAAGGAAGTTCAGCAACATGAGATTTAGAAAGAGCAACCGACCACAGAGAAAATCTTCATCTTATTATCGGGCTGCTAAGGGTGGTGGTAGTTCGTCAGGCTACAAAGGAAAAGGCAAGAATACCAGCTACAAATCTCCTTTGGATTTCAAAATGAAGTTCAAATGCTATAATTGTGGTGAAGCTGGACACTTTGCCTCGGACTGCAAAAAGCCTAAACAGACTTATCCAAAAGAAACATTTGAAGCTCTCAAAAGCAACTATGAAGCACTGTTGAAGGAAAGACATGGAAAACGAGCTTTATTGGTGACAGAAGGAAGAGCTTGGGATGATTCAGATGAGGAAGATGTTACTCATGTAGCGAACTTTGCCCTCATGGCTGAGACATCAGAGGAACCAGAGGTACCAGTTCTGACTCTTAAAGTAGAAATGTCTATTGATGATTATAAAGAACAGAACGGGGCTCTTAGTGAAGAGATCTATATGTTGTGCAAAAGCCTAGACTCTTCTCAAAAGGAACAGAAAACACTTGTTGCCAAATGCAGAATGCTTGAGGCAAAAGTGGAAGAGCTAGAGGCTGCTTGCACTGTAGATACTTCTCTAAGAGACTTTATTAAATCTCTGGAACACAAGCTCGTCCTTAAGGAAGAAGTAGAAGCATGTCTTAGGAACAATCTAGCTGAGTTAGAAACTAAATGCGAAGCATACAAACTAGCTGCTAGTAAAGTGTATGTAGATAATGACACATTTAAGAAAATAACTGGAGTAGGTATAGGACTTGATTATTCTGACCTTCCTAAGAAAGAAGGAAAGAGACCTATTGACCCTAGTTCCAGTGACCTTAAACAGGAAACACCTAGAATTCTTAAATCGGCTGTCAAACCTATTTACAAACATCTTGTTCCTAGAATAGAAGAAGAAGAGACTGAATTGATAGCTAGATATGAGATTGAGATGGAAGATCGCCAGAAAGAACAACCTACAACTCCTATTAAACAAGTTAAAATCAATTTCCCTAGAGATGAATCTAGACTGGGATTAGGAGCTAAGGCTGTTAAACAACAAGGAAAGAAAGAAAAAGGCATAAAAGAGGTTAAGGCTGAACGAATAAAGAAAGCATGTTATCATTGTAAATCTACTGAACATCTTTCTTATGCATGCAAAGCTAACATGAATGTTCCTGCTGCACATGCCATGCCTACCACACATACAATGAATAATCTGCATCAGAATCATGCACAGTGTGGTCAACCTAACTGTATGCCATGCACTTTTAATATCATGCAAACTTTTGTGCATTTAATGAATGCATCTAGCCAGTCATGCTCAAATACTGTTGCTAGTTCAAATATCAAGAAAAAGTATGGTAGAGCCAAGACTGTCAGTCCTCCTAAAGTTAGGAGTGACAAACCTTCTCCTAAGACTGACAAATCTGTCAAGTCTGAGAAAGGAAAGGAGATAGTCGAAAGCTCTAGTAATGTGAAGAAAAGTGCATCTCCTATTGTTAAATCTGTTGATTCTCGATCTTATCGAAAAGCCGGGCCCAATCAAAGTTGGGTTCCGAAGAATGTCTAACCAATCTGTCATTGCAGGGCATTAAGCAGAATAGAAATAAAGTTATATGGGTGCTAGACAGTGGAGCATCAAGGCATATGACTGGAAACAAGTCCCTGCTTACAGAGTTGGTTATGAAGGCTGGCCCTTATGTTACCTTTGGAGATGACAGCATAGGTGTGACTAAGGGATATGGCAAACTGAAAACTGGCAATGTCATCATTGAAGATATTTCCTATGTTGAGGGACTAAAGCACAATCTGTTGAGTATAAGTCAATTCTGTGACAAAGGTTACGAAATTGTCTTCAACAAGAAAGGTGTCTCAATCACTCACATCAAGGAAGGCTCACTAGCTTTGAGAGGAGTTCGAAAGGCAGATCTTTTTGTTGCAGATATGGATTCAGCAAATCAGGATGAGGTCACCTGTTTCTACAGCAAAGCCTCGGATGATGAAAGCTGGTTATGGCACAAAAAGCTATCTCACTTAAACTTCAAAATGATGAATGCTCTCGTGAGGCGAGAATTGGTGAGAGATCTACCTCAAATGGAGTTCGCTCCGAAAGGACTCTGTGAAGCTTGTGAAATGGGAAAGTCGAAGCGAGCATCGCATAAAAGCAAAGAAATTTCTAGTATTACTGAGCCTCTGCAACTTCTTCATATGGATTTGTTTGGCCCAGTGAATGTCCTATCTTTGTCTAGGAAAAGATATGCTTTAGTAATCGTGGATGACTTCTCCAAGTATACATGGGTATTGTTCGCAATGACGAAAGATGAAGTACCTTTCTTAATCATTGATCACATCACTCAAATTGAGAATGTTTCAACACTTACTGTGAAGACGATTAGATCAGACAATGGCACTGAATTAAAAAACGCAGTTCTAAATGACTTCTGTGTATCTAAAGGAATACGTCGTCAGTATTCAGCCCCGAGAACTCCACAGCAAAATGGAGTAGTTGAAAGGAAGAATAGAACTCTGGTTGAAGCAGCAAGAACTTTGTTGTATGATTCAAAACTTCCTTTGTATTTCTGGGCCGAAGCAGTGAGTACCGCTTGTTACACTTAAAATAGAACCTTGATCATAAAAGATAAAGAAAAGACACCATGTGAGCTAATGAACAACAGAAGACCAACAATCAAATACTTTCATGTCTTCGGAGCAAAATGCTATGTGCTTATAGATGATGAAAATCTAGGAAAGTTTGCAGCAAAAGCTCGTGAAGGAATCTTTGTTGGTTACTCTACAGACGTGGTGGCAGCTTATAGAGTGTTCTTGGTGAATGATCGAAAAGTGACTGAAAGTTACAACGTCAGATTCGACGATACCAAACTCTCATCAATTTCAAGAGATTCTAGTGAACCTGAGTCCCTAAAATTTCAGAATCTGGACTTAGAAGATCTTGAAGATGAACCTGAGTTGGTTGTTCCATTAAATGTTCCAAGCGTACATGAAGAACCTGAGTCTAGTGAACAAGCTAATTCTACAAGATCAGGAGAGACTTCTTCAGTACGAACCGGCAACAACTCAGGGGGAGTAAATAGCAGCTCAAGGACTACTGTTCAAGGCTCGAGTCGAGTTGACTCTAGTTCTGTAGGAGCTGGCACTAACTCAGGGGGAGTTAGTGAAAATAATCAAAGTAGTCAGCACCCCAACTCAGAAAGTCAAGCTGAATCATCAAGACAATTTCCAGGTGAACGAGTATGGAATAGAGACCATCCGTTTGAGTTAATTATTGGTGATCCAGATGCTGGTGTGACTACTAGAAGAACTGCAAGAGCTGACATGGCTAATATCTCCTTATATTCTGGGTTCTTATCCAAGCTTGAACCTAAAGAAATAGAAGAAGCTCTTAGCGATGCTGATTGGGTGATTGCAATGCAAGAGGAACTCAATCAGTTTGAAAGGCAGAAAGTTTGGAAACTGGTACCCCGACCAAAGAACAAATCCGTAATTGGAGCTAGGTGGGTATTCAGAAATAAACTGGATGAAAACGGACTTGTAACACGAAACAAGGCTCGTTTGGTTGCAAAAGGTTATTCTCAGCGAGAAGGAATTGATTATGATGAAACCTATGCACCAGTTGCAAGACTTGAGGCAGTCAGGATGTTCTTGGCATTTGCAGCACATAAGAACTTCAAAGTTTTCCAGATGGACGTGAAAAGTGCCTTCCTGAACGGAGAGTTAGAAGAAGAAGTGTATCTGGAACAGCCGCCTGGCTTCGTTGATCCAGAACATGCAGATTTTGTGTATCTACTTTTCAAATCTGTCTATGGCCTCAGGCAATCCCCAAGGCGATGGTATGAAACCCTATCCTTATTCTTAATTGAAAATGGTTTTGTTAGGGGAGTAATTGATAAAACATTGTTCTACAAAGTTGTGAGAAATGACTTAATACTTGTTCAAGTATATGTGGACGATATTATTTTTGGGTCATCAAATGAGCGCTTGTGCGAGAAATTTGCCAAGCTAATGCAGGAAAAATATGAGATGAGCATGATGGGAGAGCTGTCCTTCTTCCTTGGATTACAGATCAGTCAGAGAAAAGATGGTATCTTTATCTGTCAATCCAAGTACGTCAGAGATTTACTCAAGAAGTATAATCTAGAAGATGCATCAGCAGCTAAGACTCCCATGGCAACAGCCACGAAGTTGATGAAGACAAATCAGGTAAATCAGTTGACATCACAAGCTATCGAGGTATGATTGGCTCACTCCTCTATTTAACTGCAAGTAGACCCGATATAATGTTCGCAACTTGTTTATGTGCAAGGTTCCAAGCGGATCCTAGAGAATCACATCTCGTAGCCGTCAAAAGAATTTTTAGGTATCTCAAGGGCACACCAAATCTAGGGATTTGGTACCCAAGAGATACAGGTTTTAATCTTATTGGCTATTCGGATTCAGACTATGCAGGTTGCAGGATTGATAGGAAAAGCACATCTGGTGCTTGCCAATTTCTTGGCAGAAGATTGGTGTCCTGGCAAAGTAAAAAACAACATACAGTATCTACTTCTACTGCTGAAGCTGAGTACATTGCTGCTGGAAGCTGTGTAGCTCAAATACTGTGGATGAGGAACCAATTGAAGGATTATGGCATGGAGCACAAGAAAATTCCAATCATGTGTGACAACACAAGTGCCATTGCCATAACCAAAAATCCTGTAGATCACTCAAGAACCAAGCATATTGACATCAGGTATCATTTCATAAGAGAACATGTCGAGGAGGGGACTGTGGAGCTACATTTTGTGCCCACAATGCAACAAATTGCAGATATATTCACCAAACCTCTTGATGAAGTAACATTCAATAGGTTGGTTGGTGAATTGGGAATGCTTAACACAAGTTAGTAAAGCCTTCTATCTGTAAAATCCATGTTTATGTTTGTATGTGCAAGCTAATCAATCATTATGTGCTTAGACTTTAATATGCCTAATCAATGATTGTTATAGGTTGCATATAGTGTGTTTTTGCATGAATTCATTGTGTTTTAAGTGTCTTTTATAGCACAAATCTGTGAATTTATGCTTGTTAGATTGCATGATCATAGGGGGAGTTAAATTCATAATATTCTAAATATTGCATGATTTTTAGATGAATTTACCTTTGATTTTCATGTAATTAGAGGCCTTAGAATTGAAAAATTTCAAAATTTCGAGTTAGGTTCTATCTCGAAACTCATCTAGAAATTCGACTTGAATTTCGACTTAAGCTGTCAGAGTGAAGTTTTTGAAAAATTCTAAGTCTGGGAAGAATTTCGAGTTGGCTATCTCGAAATTCATCTCGAAATTCGACTTAGAGTTCGAGTTCGAGTTATCAGTGTGCCTAGTTCTATCTTCAAAATATTCAAGATAAAGTCTATCTCGAATTTTATCTCAAAGGTTGAGATGAGATTTCCATTAAGGGAATATTTTGAAAAGAACTGAGAATTAACTTCGAGTTAGTCTATCTCGAAATTTATCTCGAAGTTCGACTTGATGTTCGAGATAGAGTTCTTAGTCTATCTCGAAACTCAACTCGAATTTCGACTTGGTGTTCGAGATAGAGTTCTCAGTTAAGCTAAAGGGAATTTTTCGAGTTACACTCCTAACTCGAAACATATCTTGAATTACCCTGTACTTTTTGATTCAAGGGGGTATTTTGGAAAGAATTTGAGATTAACTTCGAGTTAGTCTATCTCGAAACTCAACTCGAATTTCGACTTGATGTTCGAGATAGAGCTCTTAGTCTATCTCGAAACTCAACTCGAATTTCGACTTGATGTTCGAGATAGACTTCTAACTCGAAAAGTATCTTGAATTTTCTTTTTTTTCAAGTTTACTACAATTCATTAATCTTCAAGATAGGATTTCCCTATAGTTTCTGCTGTAATATTGGTTAAAGTGCTTATTTGTGCATAATTGTTCGAGTTAACCTCTATCTCGAACTTTATCTCGAAGTTCGACTTGATGTTCGAGATAGAGATGTTCGAGATAGAAATGTTCGAGATAGAGTTCGACTTAGATGTCCCCTGTTTGGACTTGGTACTTTTCACATTTTTTAACAGGGACATTTTTGTCATTTCACATTCATCTATATATACATCTCTAACTCGATGCCTAATTCACTTTACCTAATTCTAATTTTCACAGCAGCCTCTTCACAAAACAAGGCGATTTCATAACTTCATACCATAATCCGTGTTTTTGTGATTAAACTCGTACTAATCACGAATTACTGCCAATTTTTGGACTAATCTTGACTGTGTTATCCTTAATCTTTGTGTGGGTGTGTTTTGTGTTCATCAATATACACGCACATATACATACACACGAACATATAACTGTTTGTGTACTGTTCATAAAACGCAATTCCATATTCACCATTCATAAACACACACGATTTCACTGGTACACACGAATATTCATCTTCTTTGAATATTCAGATTTGGTCATTGGTTTTTGATTGTTCATCCCGTAGTTTAATTTTCTCTAAGGGACTTTTGTTCTTTTTGATAAATTAAAAGGGATACATCATTTAATTCGTAAATTATTTGTTTTTCAAAATTAAACAAAAAAAATCACATCTTTTTAAAGAAAAACATTTAATTAAAATGGCTCACCAATTTTCCCTTGCTAAAAACAATTTTTATAATATTTCTACGGAAATTGGTGATCAACTCCCGCGGTTTAAGTTTTGGATACGATTTCTCAATTTGTATTCCAAAGCTAGCCATGCTTTTACTGCTAAACCTACACTAGTACATGATGCTTTACAGCAGTTATGGACTAGTGCGGTTACTTTTGGGAGTAAATCAACCCCCTACGGTTTCAGGTTTACCTTAGCGGGTCAGGAATATGAGGTGACCGAAGAAATTGTCAACAGGGTTCTAGGATTTCCAATTAAAGATGCCTATGATCCAGAACCTACTGCTGCAGAACGCCTCAGATTCTTTGAAGAAATTGGATGTTATCCTCCAAAAGGCCCAATCACGGGAAATATCCAAAAGCAATTCTTCCATGCGGAATGGAATTACTTTTTCGAGGCCATCACAAGATGTTTTCGGGCACGCGAAAAAGACTTTCATCAAATTCCAATTCCAATGCAAACCTTTGCAATTGCCCTAGCAAGAGAACTGGATATAAACTATGGACGCATAGTTCTCTCTGAGATAGTGGCCTCAATAGGATCCCTTGCAAGCAGAGACCTCACTACAAATGATGTTGTCTGCTGGTTTCCTCGGTTTCTTCAAATGCTGATCAATGACTTAATACCGAAGGATGCTCTTGCTATTAGACAGGGATTTGCCAGAAGCCCCACATCTGAATCGCTAGGGATGGGCACTAAGTCACTTTCAACCATTGCTAATCAGGATAAACATCAAGGTAAACCAATGTCTACTCCTGAAAATATTCAAATGTGGCTTAGATATGATGCAGGAGTTACCAATTTGGAGGCATCATCACAAGTCTCATCACATGCTCAAAATCCATCTGTTCATGCTGAGGCATTTGATGAGATTCCTGATGAGGAAAGCGATGATGCACAAGGTAATCAATCAGGTAATCTCTCCCTGCATACTATTCATTCCTCCTCCTATGTTTCTGATTCCGCGACCCAAGAGACTGCTAACCCGCAGGATCTATCCCAGGGTAAGAGCCATATTTCTGACTCTGAGTCTGATACACATTCCTATTCTCTATTACCCCTGTTAACGGAAGTCAGAAAACCAGCACGTATATATTGTTAGGTCGAATACACAATATATAATCAAGTATTGTATGAATAAGTAACAAGAACACACGTTTTAACTCTTAAAACTGTTTGGAATAAATAATTCCTCTCTCGGTGATGTAAAGTATCACAGAGAGCTGCTTAGGTTACAAGAATGTTATTCGTTCACGATGGATACCCTTCTAGGGTTAACCTAACTGTATTTATAAGATATACAGCTACGTACAATCGTAAATTGATTCTCCTAAAATTAAGCTATACAATTGATATCAATTACGGTTGCTACACGTCTTCTAAGTCAACTCAATCTCTTTGATAGCTATCCAATCTTCAAAGATATTGCTTCCATATTAATATTAAATTAATCTTCAAACTCTGTTGACTTGTAGACGCTCCCAGTAGACAGACTTTAGCAAACTCTGTTCTCTCCATGCTAACAGTGTTTGCGCTTCCATGTATTCAGCTATCAGTGTTTACGCTTTCCTCTGTCAGCGTTTGCGCTTCCAGCAATCAGCGTATACTCAAACTCTGTTACAACTGCTTTCATTAACAAGTTAAACTCTCTTTACCTGTAACACTTAAACACTGACATTAAATCACATCAATTATATCTAACAATCTCCCCCAACTTGTTCATTAGAAAAATGTACAAGTTCATAATAATTGATGATGTCAAAACTAACAAATAAAAACACAGTGTTTAACATATAATCAGAGTTTAAACTTGACTTAGCAAAATTTACAGAAAATTTGAATTACTTACAGATTCTGTCTACCTAACCTTCTCAAGATCTGGAGTTGTTCTGAGATAATCAATCAACAACCTCCTCTCAGCATTCTCAAGTTCAATCTCCATAGCTACCTTGATCTCTCTTAAATCTGGATCATTCTCATCAGTTTGAAAAATAGCAGCTCTCAGATCATAGATCTTGTTTCTTCTCATTTCATTTCCCAATCTGATAAACTTCATTTCTTCAGACTTTACATTAAAATCTAGAACAGTAATCCCAAGATCAGTCTTCAGCTTCGTAGTTCCCTTCTGCATTTCAATCAAATTCCCATTCCAGTCTCTGTACTTTGGAACATACTTGCTGTATTTCATATGTCTATTTGCAAGATTCTGTATCATCTTTTGTCTGAGCACATTTGCAACTGATTGAGCTCTTTGATTTCTTACTCTGAAAATGTACAGAACATACTCTAGTTCTTCCCAGAATTTTAAATCAATATCATTCTCAGCAATCTTGAACACCGTTCCATCAGTCATGAAGTATAACAAGAAATCCTTCCCTAAACTTTTCTGATGAACAAGCTGTACTGACTCCAGTCTGTCTAAACTCTCTTGAGTGACACCACGACCTGGAACAGACAATGAAGAAGGATCTCTGGGAGCAACATTCTGTCTTTTGTCTCTATGTGAGCCAATGCCTCCTTTGTTATATGCAATTTTACCAGATAAAGCTCTACCATCAGTAAAATCCATTGAAACTGTAGCTGGAGCTGTAGCTGCAAGACTCGAATCATGAAGAGCACCTTTTCGAAATCTTGATTTCAACTGAGAAGACAGTATCGGTGTAGTCACAACTTGTGTAGCAACAGAGGTTGTATCTTTATTCTTCTGTACAACATGTGTACCAACAGAGGTTGTAATTATCATTTTATTCTTACTCTCTTCACCCATCACTCCTTTTAACTTCATCTTGGCATCAATAGAAGACTTTCTAATCAGCTTTCCTTTATCCTCTTCTTCTTCTTCTTCTTCTTGACTATCAGATAATCTCTCTTTGATCTCAATTCCTTTCATTTCATGCCTTGAAGACTTTGAAGCTTTAACAACTTTATTCACTTTCTTGGACTTTTGAGCTTTTAAATGTTCTTTCTGCAACAGCTTTTCTTCAGCTTGAATATCCTCAAGTGTAGCTTCAGCATTCTCTTCACGAAATAATTTCACAGCCAATTCTTCATCTGTTTGTGGATTGTCAGAGAATGACAAATCCTTTGGCTTTGAACCAGAAGTACTCTGAGCATTTGTATCTATCACCAAATTAGGCTTTGACCTTGTAGACCTCCCATGTCCTTGTCTAGAATTTGCATTTCTTAAGCCCTTCTCAGCATTGGTACCTTCATCATCAAGATGATCTTTCTTTGGCAGAGTTTGAGTTTGCTTACACTTGGTTTTAGCAATTCTCTCCCCCTTTTTGACATCATCATCATCATCTTGAATCAGAATTGAGGTGATTAATTCAAGAGAGTTTGCAATTGAATCAACCTTCTCATTTAGTAAAATCTGATTCTTTTCAACTGTGCTCAGTCTGTCATTTATAGTTGCTTGAGCTTTGGCAAATTGTTGAAAGAGTTTAGCATTAGCTAGTTGAGCTTTCTCTTCATGAGTAGCAACTTCTGTTCGAAGATCAACAATAGATTTCTGAGTATCATCAAATCTATTATTCAAAGTTTTGATTTGAATCACTGTGCCTTGCAAACAAGTGAAAATTTCTGGATTTTTAATCTTCTTAGAATTGACTTCTAGAAACTTTTCTGCCCTTCCAGGAGGAAAAATACAGTCTGACTTGTACCAATCAGCAGTTTGCTTGGTCAAATAACCAGCATCAATTTCATTATTAGAAGGACCAGCAAAATCTGGTTTTTCTCCTGTTTTCTGACCATCAGTCTGATTTTGTGGTTGTGCAACTCCTGTACTCTTAGCTTCAACTGAATCACTGATTGACTCACTAGCAGAGGCAACAGAAGCAATAGGTTCTTGAGCAGAAATAGGTTCTTGAGCAACCTGTTTTCCTTTATCAACTGGAATTTGCTCTGAAGAAAGAACCTTTTCTGGTTTATCAACCTCCTCATTATGAGCAGAACCATGATTAGCATCAGAGTTCAACTCAGTGTGTGATGCAACCACAGTGTCTTCAAGAACAATAGTAGGCCCATCAGCAACACCAGTATCAATAGAAAGTGTAACCTCCTTGAGTGGTGGAGTAGATGCTGCATGATTAAAAGAAAGTGGAGTTTCAGCAAACTCTTCCATTGGAGACAAAACATCTCTAACAGCTTCATTTTCTTGAACCTTAACAACTTCTGGTTCAGAAAGCTTGACTTCAGATTCTGGTATTATAGATTCTATGATAACCTCTGGCTCACCAGTAGGAATATCAACAGAGATTTTCTCTTGAGCCTCTTCAACATGCTCATCATCAGAATCATTTAAAATAAGCCTTCTCCTCTTAGCTTTGTTTGCCCTTTGTTTGAATCTTCTACCATGTTTGGTGTTGATTGCAGTATGTATCTTTCTTTTTGGCTTTTGTGATGATTGTGGATGAGTGGTAGTGACAGGGTTCGTTGGTTCAGTAGTCATGTGGTCAGATTGTTGTTGAGGTTCTGTTTGTGTTTGAGGTGATATAGGTTGATCAGTGGTTGTTGGTATCGGCTCAGGTGATTGAGTAGGTTGAGATGGGATGTTTTCTGTACGATCAGTGGCTAAAGTTTCAGGCATAGATTGTGGTTCTGATTGATGTGGTTCATGTGAGTCATGGTTTGATGATGAAGAATCTTGTGGTTGATTGACAAAGTTCTGTAAAGCAAGTGGCAATACTAAAGGAGGTATGTCTTTTCCAACATCTTTGTTAGTCATATCAGAGAATATTCTCTTAGTGACTCGAAAAGGTTGAATTTTATCAGCTTCATCAGTAGTTAACCCAGAGACACATGCATTGAACAGAAGTTGACAAAATCTAGCAAAGTAAACTGTAGTAGACTCTGACAACTTATCACCCAAATTCATTAAAACATATCTACCAAAATCAAAATTACTGCCATAGAGTAGAGAATACCCAATTTGCAGACTGTCCATTGGAATAGCATCCCAGTTGGTGATCTTCTTTTGGAATGTCCTGGTGATACAATCAAAGAAAAAATTCCACTCTTTTCTCAAGTTTGGCCTCTTCACACTGCCCAGCTTGGCAAGTGATTCCATGTACCCAATCTCTGTTAGCATTTCCCTCAGATTTTCGTCAGAGACAATTTCATATGAAGTGTGTGTGTCGAAATCCATTACATCACGAACAGTTTGTGGAGTAATCACAAACTCTTGGTCTTCATGAGAGAAGATGATAGACGGAGTTTCACTCGCTCCTCCTTCTATATATCTTGAATTTTGCCAGAAACTAACAACTTGGGAAGCAGATAGAGTAGCAGGTTCAACCAGCGCTTGCCCAATCTCAGAATTTCGAAGAAAATTTTGCATTAGATGGAATGCCTCTGGAGCCCGGCTGTTCTCAAGTAAAGCTGCATAATTGTTAGGCACAAAACGTAGACCAAAGACAGTGAAAGGTTTAGTTGCCATTGAATCAAGAAATAAGCAAGAAGCAACTGTGAAAATGTTTTGTAAGAAAGGTGTTTGTGAAAATGCCACAGTGAAGAACAAAGATGTTTTCTATTTTGGTAAAGTGAATACGAGTGGGTAAAAGTGATTGTGAGAAAAAATAATTTGAGTTTTAATTAAAAACTAAACTCAAAAGATTTTACTTGAAAACACACAACTGTTCCCTTGAAAAGTGTTAAAAATGAGACACATTGATGAGTGAGTGGGACACGTGTCACACATGCAACGGTTCACTTAATACAGGCGCAGTAAAAGCCATTATTACCGCTGTCGTTCCGTTTATCAAGACACGTTACCACTGATTACACCAATTAACAGTTGTCACTTACTCCATTTACTCCAAAATTTTCAATTTATCTTAATGAAAATTTACCTTAGAGTACATAACACAATCAATCAGTGTTTGTCCAATATTCAATCTTTATCACAAATACCCTTTCAAAAATGCACAGCCGTGATTTTCGTGTGTGAGTAGCAGAGTTTACCAAATCAATTTTTATAGCATCTAATATTTCATAAAATCCATAAATCAAAACAATAAACACTGAATGCACAAACTCTCATATTAAACACAGAGTATATGATGAATGCTAAACTCTGTAGTTCCTTAATTACAGAAATCTGAATATCCCTGTTCCAGTTTATGTTCATGATTATCCAAGTAAGCACACAGTCATTATAGACAAAAATAACAAGAGATAAACATCAAAGCATCATTCAGTGAGTTACATGTCAAGGATTGTCTCACAAACTCTCACATCACACAAGTGTTTAGGTGAAGTGTTTACTCTCAGATTCATTCAGTAGAAGCAGATGCTACCATAAGCTTGAATGTCCACCAAATCTACACCACTTCGATTATATTTATGCACAAATCAAAAGGACTTTGTTCACGGTTATAATTGAGTGAAATCAAACAGATGAGAAGAGATGAGAATTTCTAACTGAACAATTTATTTGATCAAAATATTCAGTCAAATGATTAGTACTTATTTGTACAAGATGATCAGTATATATACATTTTTTTTTTTATATATATATACTGAGTAAGATATCTTTTCTTAAGAAATACTCACCTGCTTGAATTTGATTTAACAAACGAATATAACTGCTCTTAATACTTCAGTATTCAAGAAAAATGAGCAGTTAATTTGGCTCAAAGGGGTTTACTAAGGGTTGTATTTTATGAACAGTGTTTATGATCAGTGTTCAAAGATGTTTTGAACAGTGTTTGAAGAAAGATGGTAATCCTAATGCCTTTATCATCTTCATGCACACATATATCATGTAGTCCCAAAATGGTTTAATGCAAGTTCTAGAGCAACATACTTACTGATGAACATCACACAACAATAAAGTCTGATTGATATAAAATGTATCAATCACTTATTCAGCTCAAAATCTCACAGGGTTCAGACATGAACTGTTTCTCACCAAAATAAACAATGACACATCTCAAGTTTTAAAATTTTCACAAGTGCAAACAAAGAATCATCAAGAATCAAGTATGACTTGAAAACAGAGTGTCACTAATCAGAGTTTAGAGTTCATCAATATCAGAGTTATTCATGAGAGGCAATGCATGCAGTATTCATAGATTCAGAGTTTAGGATCAA
The DNA here is from genome assembly GCA_036435485.1 of Saposhnikovia divaricata. Classification (NCBI taxonomy): domain Eukaryota; kingdom Viridiplantae; phylum Streptophyta; class Magnoliopsida; order Apiales; family Apiaceae; genus Saposhnikovia; species Saposhnikovia divaricata. Next base: position 86,736,972 of record CM071594.1, read on the forward strand.
ATAAACTAAGAGATGCTCTAAATATGAAACAGTATCATGCTGTGTTAACTTACTATGCAGTTTCTGATTAGATTACAGTGACTCAAAAAGAATCTAGATTCACTGAAAATCATGCTCTATACATTTTTCTTCATCGGTATTTTCATTCAGACAAAAATCAACTCAGAATTCACAGAGTTTAACAAACATATTAACAGTGTATGACCAACAATCATGCTGACAGAATTTAATTAATAAGGTTCACATAGCACTTTAGCAATTTACAGAAATATGAGCAACACATTTTATTTGGAAGAGTTTGAGTCTAACCAACATGTTTAGTCAAAACCAGATACCATCCCTAGTTCATTGACCAATCTTGTAAATGTTGCTTCACTTAGAGGCTTTGTGAAAACATCTGCAAGTTGTTGATCTGTAGGCACAAAGTGAAGCTCAATATTGCCTTCCTCTACATGCTCTCTGATAAAGTGATACCTTATGCTGATGTGCTTGGTCATTGAGTGTTGTACTGGATTACCTGTCATTGCAATAGCACTTTGATTATCACAGAAAATAGGTATTTTACTATACCTCAACCCATAATCCAGTAGTTGATTCTTCATCCATAAAATCTGTGCACAACAGCTACCAGCAGCAATATACTCTGCTTCAGCTGTAGATGTAGATATTGACTTCTGTTTCTTGCTGTACCAAGACACTAGTCTGTCACCAAGAAATTGACAACTTCCACTTGTGCTTTTTCTGTCAATCTTACAGCCAGCAAAATCTGCATCAGAGTAACCAAGTAGCTTAAAATCTGATTCTCTTGGGTACCACAGTCCTAAGGTTACAGTTCCCTTGAGATATTTGAAAATCCTCTTCACAGCTGTTAAATGTGGTTCCCTTGGATCTGCCTGAAACCTTGCACACAGACAGGTGGCATACATGATATCAGGTCTACTAGCTGTTAAATAGAGTAGAGAACCAATCATCCCTCTGTAACTTGTCATATCCACTGATGAACCTGTATCTTTGTCCAGTTTTGTTGCAGTTGCCATGGGAGTTGTTGCAGACGAACAGTCAAGCATACCAAATTTCTTGAGAAGATTTCTGGTATATTTTGCTTGATTAATGAAAATTCCATCATCTGTTTGCTTCACTTGTAAGCCTAGAAAATAGCTTAACTCTCCCATCATACTCATTTGATATCTAGACTGCATGAGCTTGGCAAATTTCTTACAGAGTTTATCATTAGTAGATCCAAAAATGATATCATCTATATATATCTGAACTAAGAGCAGGTCATTACCAGATTGAAAGTAAAACAGAGTTTTGTCAATAGTACCTCTGTGAAACCCACTTTCTAGTAGAAATTTAGCAAGTGTTTCATACCATGCCCTAGGTGCCTGTTTGAGTCCATAGAGTGCTTTGTCTAACCTGTAGACATGATCTGGATATTTTGGATCTACAAAACCAGGTGGTTGTTCAACAAATACTTCTTCTTCAAGTTTTCCATTCAGAAAAGCACTTTTCACATCCATTTGAAAAACCTTGAATTTCTTGTGAGAAGCATAGGCAAGAAACATCCTTATTGCCTCCAACCTGGCAACTGGTGCAAAAGTCTCATCATAATCTATTCCTTCCTGCTGTGAATAGCCTTTAGCTACCAGTCTTGCTTTGTTCCTTGTGATCACACCATCACTGTCAGTTTTATTTCTGAAAACCCATTTAGTACCAACAATGGATCTGTTCTTTGGCCTTGGTACAAGGGTCCACACCTCATTTCTCTCAAATTCATTTAGCTCTTCTTGCATTGCTGTTATCCAGTCAGCATCTTTCAGAGCTTCTTCTACTTTCTTTGGCTCAGTTTGTGACAAGAATGCATGAAACAGACATTCATTTGTTGTTGCACTTCTTGTCCTTACTCTTGCATCTGGATCACCAATAATTAAATCAGGTGTATGTGACTTAGTCCATTTTCTTGCAGAAGGCAGATTGCTTCTGTCATCATGTGATCCTCCCCCTTGATCCATGCTCTCCTGATTTTCTTGGTGCCTTTCTTCACTTTCTGATGCTCCCCCTGAATGTGACTGCTCAGAATTTGAATGTTCAGAGTTTGAATCAACAGTGTTTGATTCAGAGTTATTAATTGAGTCACTATCAGTGTTTGAATTATCACTTTGATGTGACTCTTCATGCTCCCCCTCAACTGGTTCTTCCCTTGTTTCTGATTGAAAAGTTTCTTCAGTGTATACCAGTAGAGGTTCAGAATTGACCTCAACAGTGTTTGTCAGATCTGTATCATCCGAGTTTAATAAATCTTCATTTTCAAAGTGCAATTGATCATGCTCATTAACATCTTCAAGTCCAGTTATTTTCTTGTCATCAAATGACACATGAATAGACTCCATGATCACTCTGGTTCTCAGATTATAAACTCTGAATGCCTTTGTTGACAGTGGATAGCCAACAAAAATTCCTTCATCTGCCTTTAGGTCAAATTTGGTCAACTGTTCAGGATGAGTCTTCAACACAAAGCACTTGCATCCAAAAATATGAAAGTATTTTAGATTTGGCTTCTTCTTCTTCACCATTTCATATGGTGTTTTACCATGCTTGTTGATCAGTGTTGCATTTTGAGTAAAACAAGCAGTTTGAACTGCTTCTGCCCAGAAATAAGTTGGCAACTTTGCTTCATCTAGCATGGTTCTAGCAGCTTCTATCAAAGTTCTGTTCTTCCTCTCCACTACACCATTTTGTTGTGGAGTGCCAGGTGCAGAAAACTCTTGTCTGATCCCTTTACTCTTGCAAAATTCTTCCATAGATGAATTTCTGAACTCAGTTCCATTGTCACTTCTGATTATCTTCACTTGATGCTCTGACCCTTTGTCTAGTTGGATTATATGTTCTGTCAGTGTTAATGATGTTTCATCCTTCTTTGCAAGAAAATATACCCATGTGAATCTGGTATATTCATCAACAATGACTAATGCATATTTCTTCTTTCCAAGAGACATCACATTCACTGGACCAAAAAGATCAACATGTAGTAGATGATAAGGATCAACAATTGAAGACTCAGATTTGCTTTTGAAGGAGACTTTTCTCTGTTTAGCCTTTTGACAAGAATCACACAGTCCTTCTACATTCAACAAGGACTTTGGTAGACCTCTTACAAGATCATTCTTGATTAGCTCATTTATGTTGTTCAGGTTCAAATGAGAGAGTTTCTTGTGCCATTTCCAACTCTCTTCACTGGACATTCTTGTAGACAGACACACTGCTTTTCCATCTGAGTTGGTTGACAATTTTATTTCATAGATGTTGTTGTGTCTGTTTCCAACTAGAGCAACTTTCCCTGTAGATTTACTGATCACTTGGCAATATTCAGGCTGAAAATCTACATGATATCCTCTGTCACAGATTTGACTCACAGATAGCAAATCATGCTTGAGTCCTGGAACCAGAGCTACATTTGTGATGATGACATTTCCAAGATTAATATTGCCATATCCCAGTGTATGTCCTATGTTGCCATCTCCATAGGAAACTTCTGGGCCAGCCTTCTCCTCATACTCTGATAGCAGGGCTTTATTTCCAGTCATGTGTCCTGAACATCCACTGTCCACGACTAGGGTACTGACCCTGGTGCCCTGCAATCACAAACAATCACTGATTATTAGTTTTAAGGATCCAGACTTGCTTGGATCCTTTGGCTTTCTTAATTCTGTTAGCTTTTGCAGCGGAATTCACATTAACAGAGTTTAAGCTAACTTTTTCAGAGTTTACATTTGCAGAGTTTACTTTAACCCATTTTAAATTTGGTTTGGGTTCATAGTAATTATAGTAAATAGAATGATAATCTCTGCAAGTGTAAATAGAGTGCCAAGTACTTCCACAGTGTTTGCATAAAGTCTGTGGTCTTGTTCTCACATAATCACTCTTTACTGCAGTTTTAGAGGGCAAAGAATTAATGTTTTTATTCTTACTGCAGAAATTAGCAAGATGATTAGTGCTACCACAGTTAAAGCATGTTTTCCTAGGAGCTAATGAGGCAAGCATTGGCTTTATTCCTGATGTTATGCCTACCTTACCATTTCTGTTTTTCTTAGGCATTCTCTGTTTGTTGACAGATTTTATCTCCTTAAGCTTATGCTTTAGTTGTTTATCTGTCATTAAACCAATGTTAGCCTCTTTAACAAAAGTTTTAGCATATGACTCTTTAACAGCCTTTTTCTGTGCTTCAGTCTTAGGTCCACCTGTTCCCATGACATTACCCTCAGATGAACAATGTGGTCTAACCTTTACCTGATTTTCAAATCTAAGTTCATCTCCTACAGAGTAACCTAGACCTACTGTATCTGACTGAAACACTTCTTGAGTGTCTTTACCAGAGTGTGTCCATGTTTTAATGATGTGTTTAGTATCCTCCAATTCAGATTCTAGTTGCTTATACTTACCTAGCAACTCCTGTTCAATAAACACTGCATCATCTCTCTCTTTTTGAATTTTATTCATGTTCTCTAGCTGTTCCTCAACAAGTTTATTTCTTTCTTTGAGTTGAGAACACTCAGACTTTATCCTTTCATTTTCTAAAGTCTGATCCCTATAACTGATATGCAATGCTTTAAGATAAATTCTCAATTCAGTTATATCATCAGTGTTATAAGCATAGGTAGTTGGAGGTACCTTGAGATCATCATTTTCAGTCTTAGTAGTAGCCATGAGAGCATAGTTGACTTCCTCATCTGAATCTGAAGTGTCTGCCCAATCTCTGCCTTTGGTGTAGAGTGCCTTTTCAGTTTTACCCTTCTTGCACTCAGGAGCATAGTGACCCATCTCCTTACATTTGTAGCATTGAATCTCAGACTTATCTTTCTTACCAGATTTGAAGTCCTTTCCCTCAGATTTCTTGAAATTCTTCTTGTCAAACTTTGAGTAGTCCTTGGAGAATCTCTTTCCCTTCTTGAAGTTCTTGTATCCCATCTTCTTGAAGGTCTTTACCATCAATGCAGCCATTTGCATCATCTCCTCATCATCTTCAGAATCAGATGATTCATCTGTGTTTGAGTCAACATCAGTGTTTGATGACTCATTCTCTGAATGAATGACTAAAGCTTTTCCTTTTGCCTTTCTTCTTGATGCTTCCTTCTTTGATGGTTTCTCCTCAGCCTTAAGAGCAACAGACTTTGACTTTCTACTAGATCTTTTGTTTCTTTGCTCCAATTCCAATTCATGGGTTTTGAGTAGTCCATAAATTTCATCAATTTCTGTTTCACCAAGTTCATAATTATCTCTTATAGTGGTTGTTTTCACATCCCACTTTTCAGGTAAAGAGAGAAGAAATTTGAGATTTGAATCTTCTAAATCATACTCTTTGTCCACCAATGACAAATCATTGAGCAGTTTACAGAATCTATCAAATGTTTCTGTCATGGTTTCATCAGATCTTGCCTCAAAATGCTCATACTCCTGAGTGAGTATGTTCCTTCTGTTCTTCTTAATTGCAGGAGTTCCTTGACATCTAACCTCAAGTGCATCCCATATCTCCTTTGCAGTTGTGCAGTTTATCACTTTATTAGACATAACATTGTCTAACGCACTGTGAAGTAAATGCCTTACCTTCGCATCCTTTGCAATAGATGAAAGATCCTCAGCAGTTAGATCTTTCTTCTCTTTTGGAATAACTTTTGATTCCTCACCGGCAGCAGCAGTAGATAACTTTGTAGGTTTGTGAGGACCTTCATAAATTCTGTCCAGATATTCTGGATCTGTAGCCTCCAGAAACATGGTCATCTTCACCTTCCAAATTGCATACTCTAATGGCCTTAGTATAGGAACCCTAATTGTTTCATACCTGCTAACAGTAGTAGGAGCTTTCTCAGATGGTGGAGGTATCTCTGCCATTGATTACTATTGCGTTTGGATCTTTAACTGTAATAAAGTAACAGATTTGGCTCTGATACCACTTGTTAGGTCGAATACACAATATATAATCAAGTATTGTATGAATAAGTAACAAGAACACACGTTTTAACTCTTAAAACTGTTTGGAATAAATAATTCCTCTCTCGGTGATGTAAAGTATCACAGAGAGCTGCTTAGGTTACAAGAATGTTATTCGTTCACGATGGATACCCTTCTAGGGTTAACCTAACTGTATTTATAAGATATACAGCTACGTACAATCGTAAATTGATTCTCCTAAAATTAAGCTATACAATTGATATCAATTACGATTGCTACACGTCTTCTAAGTCAACTCAATCTCTTTGATAGCTATCCAATCTTCAAAGATATTGCTTCCATATTAATATTAAATTAATCTTCAAACTCTGTTGACTTGTAGACGCTCCCAGTAGACAGACTTTAGCAAACTCTGTTCTCTCCATGCTAACAGTGTTTGCGCTTCCATGTATTCAGCTATCAGTGTTTACGCTTTCCTCTGTCAGCGTTTGCGCTTCCAGCAATCAGCGTATACTCAAACTCTGTTACAACTGCTTTCATTAACAAGTTAAACTCTCTTTACCTGTAACACTTAAACACTGACATTAAATCACATCAATTATATCTAACATATATATACAAGATGATGAGGAGAGTGAACCCGAAGAGCAGCAACTTATTCGAAAGAAAGCCAAACTTTTCCACGCTGCTACTTCACAACCACAGTCAAACCCTAGCGTGTCACACGCAACCACTCCACCTCACGCGAGTGGTTCACCCCTTGAACATTCTGCACATAGGGATTTTGATTTTGGTGAGGATGATGTACCTCTTGAAGATACTGTTGCTTCAAGAGGACATGAAGTCTTAAGAACTTCAACCGTACCTTCACCGGTACGTACTGATGCTGCAAAGAGGATCGGTTCTGATGTCGTACAAGGACACTTTGCAGCCTCTCAGCCTGAGATTCCAACTCAGGAACAAATAGAATTTGATCTCATAACTGTCAACAACATTTCTTATCAAGTTTCTGCAGGTACTGCTTCACTATTTGGATCAATCATTGAAGACATACACGAGCGTGAGACAGGGAGTGTGTGTGAGAGGTTAGGGAGAGAGGGACCTTCATTTTCAAGGCCCGAAACCGAGCGTCAAATACCAACAGAACGAGTATTAGAGCGAGGTCACCTAAACCAAACACCGTCCCTTAACACTGAAAATCTTGATACGCGTATGACTTCAATGGAAAATCAGATGAGGCAGTTCGGGCAGACGATGGGGCAGTTCGGGATGAATATTGGAAACAATCAAAGGGCTCTAGACGACTACGCAGCAAGAATGGCAAGTCAAGCTACAGCTTTTGATGATTTGACAAATAAGGTCAATGACTTGGGCCATGCTGGTGGTGTCTTGGGAAGCACTCTCAATGAGAGGATGAGGGCATTGGAGTCTACAATGCACACAATGGCTGTGGAGATCAGTAGAATGATGTTCGCAGTCAGGAGTTTTGTGCCCCCGGAGTGCTTCGAGTCGCAACAACCTCCCTCCGATGCTGGTGCAGGTGGTGCAGGTGGTGCTAGTGGAGCGGGAGCCTCTGGTTCTGGTTTTGGAGGTTCCTATGCAGCTGGTGGATCTGAAGACCATGGTGGAGCTCAGGATAACTCACCTAAGGGGGAGAGTGGAAAGGAGACGAGACAGCAGGCAGTTCACATCGAAGAAATTGAAGAACCCGCTGATCTTGTCAAGGAACCAGAAGTTGAGCCGTCTGTTGATGAAGAGGCTCTGAGGATGAGAAAGGGTAAGGCAGTAATGGTTGATGAACCATTTGTTGATCTGAGTCATCAGGAAACAGTACAGGAGGTACTTGACTCAGATTCTGAAATGGAAGACGTACCGTTGGCACACGCTATAAAAAGATCTTTGAAGGAACAAGGTGGAGGTGCTGGGATGTCTTCCGGACTGCCTGAAGAATTTCCTGTTGATGAGGAAACCCTTAAAGCTCAACAGTTAGCCTTGGAACAAGCTCAGTTCCATAAAATGAAGATGATGCAAGAACATGCTGCGTTCCTAGAACAGAAGGTGGAGCTACAAGGGAAGCAGTATGAGTATGAGCTTGCAAGGCTAGCTAATCCTCAAGTTGATCTGGACAAACGAAGGATAGGGCAGAAATGGGATGAAGCAAGGAAGATAATGATGGGACCCTGTGCGAAAGGAGTTCATAACAAGGATGCAGATGATCTGTTCTACAACTTGAATTTGCAGAATCCAATGACTGGGGACTATATAAATGCTTTGAAGAGATTAATTTCTAAAGTCAGGGTTGGATACAATGCAAATCTTAAGGAGTGGCAGGTTATCTTATCTTTGGTAGAAGGAGTCCCAACATCTTTCTTATATGTGGATGACCAATTCATAATGAGAAGATCTGCGTCAGAGTTGTTCTTGCTAGCGACTAAAATTCAATACTCTCAATCTGAGGAGCTAAGCATTCTGTACAGGGATCAGTTAATGCAGCTAGCAGAGGACAAGGGTCCAGAATTCTCAGCATATCCAAATTTTGTCCGGATGGTAGTTGACGGAAAGATGAAGAGGGTTAGCATGGAGGAAAATGATCTAATGGAGCTTTCAGTGGAATCTCTCAAAGCTGTCTGTAGACAAATGATGAGTAAGGGATTCGCTTCTGAGCTTAAAGATAAATCCGTGAAGATCATTGAAAGAGTTATATTCAAGAAGAGCAATGAGGTGTGGAAGTGTGATGTCATTGCTCCAAACCCTCTTGATGACGTGAAGATTGAGCCGGAGCTGATAGAGAAGAAATGGAATATTCTTCAAGCCATGAAGAATGTAGATGAAGCTCTGACTCTTCCTTCTGGAGCACTAGAACAAGGAGAAATAAGGGAGGCTATTGGTGTTCCAGGAAGTGAAAGTGTATACTGGATACATGCTTATGTTGAAGATACAGCTGATGCCTTAGTATTCATAGATGCAGACCAGAATCAAACAATCTTGCATATGAGTAGACAATGGCTGCTACGGACTCAAGATGCTGCATTTCTGGAGAGAGTATTATATGTATTCAAATGGGGCGAAGTGGAAGATAAGTTTGTTGAAGAAAAGCAGAGACTCATGAGTTACCTGTCTAAAGTAGTGGTGGAAAAGAAGACAATGGAGCGAGATGCGGCCAGTGTCCACAATACTGACCGTGTCAAGGGCTACCCCAAGATGATCTATTGTCAGTTCAAATCTGATAAATCTCACTGGAAACCTCAGCTCATCATGAAGAACTTCGAGGATATTCCAAAGATCAGAACTACTCAGGAGGTGGACAAACTCAGAAGGCTTTTCAAACATCCTTATCCAGAGCCCAAGAACCCTCTAGAAATGGAAGCTGTGAGTCTGTTGAATGCTAGGTGGAAGCAGCTTAAAGATCCAGTATACAAGAAAGAAAAGCAGCAGAAGGAGAAGAGCAAAAGGCAGAAAGAAGAGAGAGACCAAGCTGCTGAAGCTAGAAAGAGGAAACGGAATTAGGGTTAAAGGTCAGAGTGGTGTGAACTTGAAGTTGGAAAAACTTCATGTCTTTCGGTTGCTTTAACTCACTTGAGGAAAATTCACCTTAGAGTGAATCCAATAAGGTGATACAAGTTTGACTAAAAGGTATGAAATAATCCAGGTGATAGGAATCACTCAAATGATCTTTAATTCGAAGTTCGAATTCTGTTTCTAGTTTAAGTTCTTTGTATTGTTTTCATGTAAATTTCAATTGTAAATTATTCAAGACTGTAATGTTAATTATCTTTTCTCGTCTCATTGTTTAGTTGAGTTATCCTTCATTAATTTGAATGTCATTGTTAGACAATCAAATTGGGGGAGATTGAAAGGCAGAGTGTGTAAACTTGTAACACTATAACTAATGTAACTCAAACTAAAGGAAAAGATACTTAACCAGAAGACAATCAAGAACAAGAAGTCACAAGAAATCAACACTAAATGAAGACAAGGTAATTGATACAATTCAACATGTTAACTATGATCAATCCAAGAAGAAATCATTGAGAGAAGTTCAAGTCAAAGTTGTTCATGCCTCAGTGATTTGGAAAGCCAAGAATCAAGATCATAACTATTAGTATCAATAAGACCAATTGATTTCAAGTGAACAAGAAGGAAAGCAAATATTGGAAAGCCACATTTCTAATTGGATATGGTAATTTATTCAAGAAGCAAAAACCCTATCAAGACTAGTCACTTATGAACCAGACCGTTGCATCAAGTGTCAGGACATTAATAGCAAGTTTATGTCAGTAATAAAGATCCATATTCAAGAGCTTGGTGAAGAATAAAGAAGACATGAAGATATCACAAGTTCAAGATGTGCATTGAAGTTTCAAGTTGAAGACCAGAATATTTTCTAAGTACTAAATATTCTAGATGGCCAAGTAGAAGTTTCTAAGTAGAAGTTCTACTTAGAACTTCGAGATGGCTAAGTAGAAATTCTCAAGTAGAAGTTCTACTTAGAGTGCAGCTTCAACATGACACATGGCATCTTCTGATTGGCAGATTTCCAAGCTTTCAAGATAAGGCAAGATTTATGTGGACATCATTGGGCCACGTACATCTTAGTCTTTGAAGACTACAGGACATAGATTACATGTAGTATAAATAAAAGTACTTGTGTAATGTTTTAGGAAGTGAGCAATTCTAGAGAAAAACACAAGAGAAAAAGAGAGAGTGCATTCACAGAGCTTAGTATCATTCACTTCTCTCTCAACTTCTGTTATACTTTGTAATGAATGTTGTAGCAACCCTTTCAAGTTATATATAAGACATATATTCCTTGAATCTGTGTGTTCATTTATTGCATCGTATTTATTGCTTCTCATATTCGAAAAGTTGTATTCACCCCCCCTCTACAACGCATTTGGACCTAACAAGTTGAGATTCGTTACCAAGCAGTAGCTTGGAAGTTATTGGTGAATTTTCCTTTCCAACTAGATACGACTACTTTGTGGAGTCTTATCAACAAGTATTATACTTGGGGAAAGGGGGACGAATGTTACATTCAGAATCATAAATTCTATTTGAACTAGGAGACGTGTAAGAGGCCGAGTAGCGCCGGTCCATCCCCTTTGGCCCAACCGTTGGCCGGGGAGAGCTAGTAAGGCGGTAGACAAGTAAAGCCGTCAGTTCTTCCTTCTACCGGTAGTAAATCTAAATTAAGCTGTACGATCTCGACTGATCATCAAGATTGGAACAACGGGCGCGGTGAATACTCCATCATTGGTTCATCATCCAAACTTATTTATTTCCTGCAACATGATTAATGTTGGCAGAGCTGGAAAAGTGTTCATAACTGGAATTGCAACCTTTTCATGCAAGTTCCTCGTCTTAATAACAATGAGAATATCTCGCTTACTTTTGATGTAACAGATATTTCTACAAACAAATACTCTAAGTTACCTTGTAACTTCATCGTTCGTATTATACTGGCATCATTTCCGTAAATGCATGGCATATGGTTTAAAAGATACTTTTGAACTGTTATATATTATTGTGCAGTAATATATATTATTGTTGGTGGGCTTTCGCTCACCCTTGCTTTGTTTACATTATGTCACAACAACAGCTAGGACAGATGGCTCGCGTCAGGCGCACTCGGCGCAAGCAGGTTACCCGACCCACCGGACTACCCGCTAAGATGCTAGCCGCCATTGCTCAGGTAGCTTAGTTAGACAGCTTTTGTTTCCTGTTTAACTATATCTATAATTAATGTAATCAACGGCAAAACTGTTAAACTTATGATGTTATCCTTTTGGGATTGTAATAACTTTTATTCGTAACCCTTTAATGTAAGACTTATTTCAATTTCATCTCTGGGATTATAACTGTTGTGTGTGTGAGTGGAAATTATTATGGGGTCACAGCATGTGATTTATTTATTTGGACTCAAGTCAAGTATTATGAATGGATGTAAGATCGTAACCACCAGATCCCTGACCCCGGATCTGGGGGTGTTACACTTCCATTCCTTCAAACACCTTTGATTTAGGACCAGTGTATTGCCACTTAACACATGTCATAAACTCACCCCCATAGTAAACAACTAACCGGTATTTCCTTGCCATGACCCTCAAATTAGCTGTAGACAATAACAAGCACAACAATGTCAGACAAAAATCATGTATAAAGATGCATGCATACCCACGCAAAGGGGATTATAAGAAAATGATGCAAGTGTCTCAAATAGTAATATTTAATCATAATAATACATCAACATTCAAGCGAAAAAGTCAAAAAATAATATAAAGATGCAAGTGTCTCTCTGTGTGTCTCAATCACACATATAACACAAATATAACAAAAAATATTGAGTGTGTACATAAATCTCTCTATGTGTCTCAAATATAACTCGAATGAATAAATAAGTCAAATATAACACAAATATTCAAAGGGGAAAGTATGGTTTACATAATTTCACCAAGGTGATTGAAGATGCAAAATTGAAACCCTAATTTCACCAAAGAAGATGTTCCATTGATGTGTAACCGATTTAACGATGGTAGAGAGAATATGGTCGGTGGTCGAGAGAGAGAGATACGGTTGAATTTGGGGGCGAAGTGAATTGAATTTGCGGGAAAGGTGAGGTTGAAAGTGATGTTAATTGGGGGGAACTTTGAGAGCCTTTTTTGGGGGAGGGAGGAATTTCTCCAGCTTGGTTTTGGGGGTGGGGGAGCCTATTTTTGTTAAAAAGCTTATATGTATTTGTAAAAAATATTTTTATTTTAACATAAAATTTCTAAAAATTAATTAATAATTAATAATTCATTATTTATCAAGTATTTGTATTTTTTATATTAATATTTGTATTTTTTAACTGATAATATTCACCAAATAACTCTCAAAAAATATTAATATTTTTAGGGTTTAACTGTTATCGGGCCTTAAACGATCTTAAACATGTAAAAGGACTGTTAGTGGACTAACCGGCTGTTAGTGGACCAACCGACTATTATCGAGCATACCAATTCTTATTGGGCCTACGTGATTCTTACTGGGCCTTAGTCAATAGTATTAACCGGGATGGACGGTTATCGGGCCTTAAACGATCTTAAACATGTAACAGGACTATTAGTGGATGAACTGACTGTTAATGGACCAATCGACTATTATCAAGCATACCAACTCTTATTGGGCCTACGTGATTCTTACTGGGCCTTAGTCAATAGTATTAACCGGGATGCACTATTATCGGGCCTTAAACGATCTTAAACATGTAACAGGACTGTTAGTGGACGAACCGACTGTTAGTGGACCAACCGACTATTATCGGGCATACAAACTCTTATTGGGCCTATGTGATTCTTACTGGGCCTTGGTCAATAGTATTAACCGGGATGGACTGTTATCGGGCCTTAAACGATTTTAAACATGTAACAGGACTGTTAGTGGACGGACCGACTATTAGTGGACTAACCGACTGTTATCGGGCCAACCAACTCTTATTGGGCCTACGTGATTCTTACTGGGCCTGAAATATTGTTACTAGGCCTTAAATATTGTTATTGGGCCTTAAATATTGTTACTGGGCCTTAAATATTGTTATTGGGACTTAACTATATTTATATTGGGCCTTAAATATTCTAATTGGGCCTTATAACAATTCACGTTGTCTCACGATAGAAACGCTAAGTTCATCTACATACTCCATCACGATTTCAATCTATAAACCCTAATTTCATCCACATTCAACTCGTTTCACACCCTATCAAGTCTTAATCGCTCCTGCTCCTCTCTCTTGATAAATCATGCTTTAGTTTTGAATGTTAAGCTGTAGTTATGCTCTTAATTAGAGAATAACTTCACAAATTGAAGATGTAGTTTCTTTATATGTGCCATTATTTTGAAGTTTTTGAATGTTATGATTTAGTTATGCTCTTAATTAGAGAATAACTTCACAAATTGAAGATGTAGATTCTTCATATGTGCTATTATTTTGAAGTTTTTGAATGTTATGCTTTAGTTATGCTCTTAATTATGCTCGTGTAGACACTGAGTTGGTAAATATTGCTTTAGGTGTATGATATAAGGTGTGTGATATATGTGTTACTGTTTTTATGTACCACATCATCACTGAAAGATGGATAAGTCTTGGATGTTAACTAATAGAACCAGTAAACCATATATGGATGGAGTTGTAGCATTTCTTGATTTTGCAGTTGGTAATTTGAAGATGTCAATGAACACTATTCCATGTCCATGTGTTAGATGTTTAAACCACTGCTCTCTTCCTGTGGATGAGGTGCACTACCACTTGTTCATCAAGGGAATCGATGTAAACTATACAAGGTAGATTAAACATGGAGAAAAAGACAAGCCAACAACTTCCAACACAAATTCCATTGATGCCAACCAATTTGATGTAGTAGAAATTCCAGCAGATGCCACACAAACAATAGAAATGGTCAAAGCTACAGAAGACAATTTCGTAGATGAGCTTGAGAAGTTTCAAGAACTACTTGCAGATGCGGAGAAGCCTTTGTATAAAGGTTGTCCTAACTTCACAAAGTTGTCTGCAATAGTTCAACTCCTAAACTTGAAAAGTAAGCATAGAGTGACAAATAAGTGCTTTACTGATTTCTACTTCTGTTGAAAAGTATGCTACCACAAGGTAATGAGATGGTGAACAACACATATGAGGCCAAAAAGATAATGACAATAATGGATTCAGGATACAAAAAAATACATGCATGCATTAACAACTGCATTCTTTACAAAAAGGAGTACGAGGACTTGGTGGTAAGTCCAAATTGTGGGATGTCAAGGTGAAAGGTGGATGAAAAGACTAAAACTATATACGAAAATGTTCCTACAAAGGTATTATAGTACTCCCCCCTTATTCCATGATTGAAACGACTCTATCAAGTGAAGATCGTATCAAAAGATTTAATATGGCACTCCACGAGTTCCAAAAAACCCGGTGTTTTACGCCACCCATCAGATTCACCCGCATGGAAAGCAATAGATGATAGATTTCCCAAAATTACCTCTGATCCAAGAAATCTTCGACTTGGCATTTTCACAGATGAGGTCGATGTAAAAAGAGGGAATAGGAATCACAGTGTGTGGCCGGTTTTAGCTGTCATTTACAACCTTCCACTTTGGTTGTGTATGAAAAGAAAGTTCATCATGCTTTCGTTATTAATATCGGGAACACCAGGAAACGATATCGATGTGTTTTTGGATCCTTTGATTGATGATCTGGAGCTCTTGTTTGAAGAAGGAGTTGAAACATATGATGCCTATGCACATGAAAAGTTCACTTTACGTGTTGTTGTCTTATGGGCGATTAATGATTACCCTGCTCTTGGTGCACTATGTGGATGCCCTTATAGTGGATTCCATGGTTGTGTGGTATGTAGGAAAGAAACTCATTGTGTAAGACTTCCTTTCTCTACCAAGCAGAGTTATGGTGGTCACCGAAGATATCTACCATATAGTCATCCCTTCAGAAAGCAAACTAAGGCGTTCAATGGAAAAGAGGAGTGGGGAACTGCTGCAAATCCTATGGCCGGGGAAGAAATATTCAACGAGGTTAAATTTGTTAGGAATAAGTGGGGGAAGGGATTTAAGGATAAAGAATCAGAAACTATGGATTCGACTGGAAGAGGGGGGAAAACAAAAAAAGATAAAATCAAAAGGGGGTGGTAGCTCAAATTTCGGACACAAAGAATAGACCTATTGGAAGAAATTCAACATATGGAATCGATGACTTAGGTATTGGCGATATAATTTGGTCCAACATTGTATTGATTTCATGCACACTGAGAAGAATGTGGCTGAGAGTATTATCGGAACATTGCTAAATGTTCCCGGCAAGACGAAAGATGGGCTGCAAGCTCGAAAGGATCTCGCACATTTTGGGATAAGACAAGAGTTGCAGGCTAAAACTCAAGGCAACATGACAATACTTCCTGCAGCCTGCTACACATTAACTAAAGATGAAAAAGATAAGTTCTGTGAAACATTACACAACTTAAGGGCTCCGCAAGGTTATTGTTCCAACTTTTCTAGTTTGGTGAATCAAAAGGATAGGAAGCTTGTGGGACTTAAATCACATGATTACCATATGCTTATGCAACAGTTCTTGCCTATTGCAATACGGTCTATCATGCCTGAACCCACAAGATATGCTATTATCAAACTTTGTTTTTTTTTCAAATTAGTATGTAGCAAAGAAATCAATGTAGAAGAACTTGATAAATAGCATGAGGAGCTTTGTGTGACACTGTGCTTGATAGAGAAATGCTTTACCCCATCCTTTCTTGATATTATGCTTCATCTAACTGTGCACCTTGTTAGAGAGGTAAAATTATGTGGCCCAATATGCTTTCAGTGAATGTATCCCTTTGAGAGGTTTATGAAAGTTATTAAAGGTCATGCGGAACAAAGCTTATCCAAAAGGATGCATTGCTGAGGAGAATATTGCAGAAGAAACAATTGAGTTCTTCAACGAATACCAAAAAGTCATGAGCTCTATTGGTATTCCGGAAGACTAGCACAACACATCTGAAAATGGTAATGGAGAGGGAATTCCTTTGTCAGCTGGTAAAACAGTTGAAGTTTCTCAAGATCTCTACTTGAAAGTACATTTCTATGTATTGCAAAATACGCCTGAAGGTGTGCCGTATATCAAGTAAGGACTCCTAATGAACATGTTTTTTGTATTTTTTTTATATAACAATAAGATCTATCAGATTTGATATTCATTTTTGTACTTGCAGACAACACATGACATTTTTGAAAAACAAACATCCTGGTAAACGACAAGCATGGCTGGAGAAAGAGCATAACACAACGTTTGGTCACTGGTTACGCAACAAGGTAATATTTAAATAAGTATGATCTTAGTTTTTTCTCAGTTGTAATTTGTGCAAGCTGAATCTCATCATTGTTATGTGTAATTTTGGTTGAAAGCGAGTTATCGATCTCCAAAGAAAGTGTACCAGAAATAGTGAAGTAGATCTCACATGGAGCACACAGAATCGTGAACAAATACGATGTATATGACATCAATGGCTATACATTTCGTACAAAAATTCGCGATGGCAGAATTCACTAGAACAGTGGGGTTTGTGTAGAGGCAACTGAGATGCACATTTCTAAAGAAGTAGTAACTTATGGAAAGAACTTTTATTATGGGGTTCTACAAGAGATATGGGTACTAGATTATCATATTAAGAAAATTCCACTTTTCATGTACGACTGGGTTGACACTAGAAATGGTGTCAAACAAGATAGCATGGGTTACCTGTTGGTCGAACTTAACAGGTTAGGCCACAAGGATGATCCGTTCATATTGGACTCACAAGCACGACATGTGTTTTATGTTAAAGACCAGCTGGATAAAAAAATGTCTATTGTCTTGATGACACCTCCCAAGAATTATAGAGATCTGTACGATGATGTCAATAAGGATTTCAGTATTGTTATTCTTCCTCACAATGATAATATATTACCACTTATAAATCCGCGTGATTTGGGTAATGAATCTCGTGATGATTACTTTAGACATTACGTTTGTCATTTTCCATGTTTTTTATGTAATGCTAAATTCTATTGTTGGTTAAATTCTATGCTCTGTTTTAATTCCTATTTTTTTCTCTAGGTTTGTGCAAAGGTGAAGGGCTGATCATGATGTCGTTTTCAAATTCCTATAGCTCAAACCAAAATCGAACTGATCTCTGCTACTGTGGTCTCCCTGCTCGGATTAGAACATCGAACACACTTGACAATCCTGGAAGAAGATTTCGGGTGTGCCATAAATCAAATTCATTGGTAAGATGACATTTATGAGTTTTCTTCTATTTATTTTAATAAATAGCTTTTAATTTGACTTCCCTTTTCAAGTACTCTTCTAGACCCAAATGTTCGTTTTGGGAATGGATTGATCCTGAACCAGTTGTCATGAAGATCAAGATCTAAAAATAAGTTGATGATGTGAAGACTGAGCTGCAAAACTACAAGTCAATTGTTGAAGATCTTCGAAATGAGGTTCATATGATAAGTAGGAAGTTGTATAATGTTATCATTGTGTTGGTCATTTTTTTTTGATTTTTTTTTGATGAAGAATTAATATGTAATGGTGAATTCTAATGTTGGGTTGGTACCTTTGACTAGCAGGACATGTGATTTGAACTGTTATATTTGGTTTGATTAATTTACTCTTTGGTTCAATTCTAGTTTTAAGCTTCATTATCGTTGTAATTGGCTGAATTATTATGGCATTTCATGATATGGTCATCTGGTATGCAACTTGGATGAATCAAGTTTATGTTTGTTTTAATCTGCTAGGTGTGCTATGTTACCAATACTTCATGTCGAGTTGGTCATATTTTTTCCACACACAAATGTAATAAAGTGACCATATACAGGAAGGAGTACTTTTTAGTCACACAATATTACAATCACTAATTCTTACCATCCTTAAGCAAAACAGCTCTGACATATATAGAGAAAACTCTAGTTTTTAGTCACATCTAAACATTAGCGACCATATGTTATTGTCCATTTAGCCACTTCACTGAATATAACTGTGGCCGTTTCGGTACATTTAGACACAACAAAGCAGGGTGGCTAGTGATTGTCACATTTCTTTTTTTGAAAGTGTGACTATAAATTTTGGAATTGGTCAAAGTCAACAAAAAATTATGCAATTTTATCATATTTGGTCACTTATTTAAAACGTGGCTAAATATTGTCACACTGTTTGTAAAATTGTGACTAAATCTTCGAAAAAATGTATTTTCGGTCACGCAATTAAAACTTGTGTGGCTAAATCATGGGACAATGACCTTTAGCCATGCGTTTTTTCCTAAATGACACAGGCCTTACTGTACAAAAGAGTGGCGAAAGCCCAAATTTGACGTAGTGAGAGTCATTCTCAAAATAGCCAGGTCAATTCGATTTCATGCCCATCTACCTCTATCTTTGTGGGGGTATTGTGTTGAATCTGCAGTCTACTTGATGAACAAATTGCCTAGCTCAGTTCTACAAAACAAGACACCATATGAGATACTATTTAAAATCCCACCAGATTACTCCACTCTAAAAGTCATAGGATGTCTAGCATTTGCAACCAACCCCTCATTTACTTCAAACAAACTAGCAGCTCCAGCAATGTGATACTTATCTCAAAACACACAATACCTTTGTTTCTCGAGATGTTCTGCTCCATGATCATATCTTTCCTTACCACCCTGACTCAATTAACAACTACATGATTTATACCATATATTCTTATGGTTATGAATTTGAGATAAGTGTTCTCTCTTCTGCATATTGCTTTGTTCATACCATATATTCCTAATATCGATCCATCTGCATCTAGACTTACTGTTGAATGATTTATACATTAGTCATCAGAATGGAACACTTGTGATAGAGATATTTCATAACATTAAGGCTTCCCATGCGAAATATCTCTATCCCAAATGTTCCATTCTTAGTTATAACCGAAAGCATCGAACTAGATCGGTTATCGTATCAGGTGGATCCTTACAGCTTCAACTGTAAGTTAAGTCAGATCTGTATGACTATAGTTTAGGCAGTTGCATGGATTCGAAACTTGCTTGTGGCCCTATTCACGAATCACGACAGCCAGCCTAGTTTTACTTTTACTTTTGTGTTGGTAGTTCTACTTGTTAAGTATACATTTCATGTGTAGGATTATATCCGACTCCCAATCCGTAATCAAAATTCAGTTGCGCTGACATAAAATGTCTTGAATGCCACAAAACTTCTCATCAAATTAATCCAGTAAATATGTAGTATTTGCAAACATTTTTATTTAAAATAATAACTCAAGACTTGGTAAGTAATTAACATAAATAAATACTAACTTGTAACATTAGGAGTTCTTTAAGCCAATACTCTCAATTTGTTATAATTTGTGTATGTGCAGAGATGTTGAACTTTGGTTTTGTTCCCCAATAAGAAACAAGCTGTATGGCGAAGTTGTTAAAGAAACATGACAATATTCTAGGCATAAATGCTCACATTACTCTTATAGGGAGCTGCGACTTGGACTAGACGTAGAGTTGTAATCAAGGAATTTAGATAGTATATGCAGATTACAAATAGTTGAGCCATGTAAGGGGGGTCTTTATATTAGACTCTTTGTGTCCGTGAGATTGACCTGACTTGAACCATGCTATAAAATTATATATACCAGTAGTACTGAATTCTATTTATGGTTAGCTAAGCAGTCTGCAAAAGACAGATGATTTATTTGACTGATAAATCTCTTGAAAAATGTGGTTACTTGTCCTATACATTAAAACTGATTTTTTAGGAACTTATGACTATGTCTGTACTCTGTACTTCACATTGTTCTGCAGAGATGTTTAAATGCTGTTTTTTTGTAGAGATATGGGAAACTCTGTGCTGAGAGGAAGATATAGAACCTTCGCATTTTAGCTGGTGTAATTCTTTAGTAGAAGTTTAGGTAGATTGTTATTGAAGTCGATAAGTTCTCTTTGAGCATAGTCTTGTTTTCTAATTGTATTGCCCACATAATCTGTATAACTTTGAACATAATTTCTTGCTAATTATTGAAGTGTTGAACAGTTCTTAGACCAATTTTTCTCTTTTTCCCAACCAAAATAAACAATTTTGTAAGTTGTACTCGTACAAGTAACAAGCATGTCTTAATTGTATAATTGTGTGCTGCGTCTAGTTTATCGCTGTACCATTACTCTCTCGAGGGCTTATATTTTTGTTTTGGAGCCCATCTGCTATTGCAGGTATGCTATTGCAGGTATAGTTAATGACTGGCTATGGAAGTCCTTACTCTGGACATACTAGATGCGATAAAATTTTGTAAGTTGTACTCGCACAAGTGACAAGCATGTCTTAATTGTATAATTGTGTGCTGCATCTAGTTTATCGCTGAACCATTACTCTCATTTTCTGTTTTATAATCCATCTGCGATTGCAGGTATAGTTGATGATTGGCTATGGAAGTCCTTACTCTGGATAATTACATAACTCTAGAAGGTGCAGCTTATATAGAAGTTGGTTAAGGTGGTAGTTTTTGCTAACAGAAACATATGGAACTACTTTGAACTCTACATGGTGTCAGTGGCGGATCTACATGGTGGCATGGTGGGTCAAGTGACCTACCATTATTTAAAAAAAATAAAAATTATATAGCCAACAGCCGCACATTTTATATACACACATTAAGTTCTTGTTGTTATATTTTCAGAATGATTATTTAGTTGTTATAGCAGCAGCTTGTTTGTTATTGTTGGTGTTGTTTGCAGTTCTTGTTCTTACAGTACTTGTGTTTGATGAAATGTCTGAATGAAAAAGGATCAATGAAGAAGGAGTTGCAGATAAGTTATTTTGGTAAGTTTTGTTTGTTTAAGATTTCTCCTCGAATGGTCTCAGACTCCAAGTGTTTGATAAAATGTTTCTTTAAACATTGAGTTTGCATGATTTGGTGAAATCCGCGCTTCGCGCAGTTAGAATTTTTTTTAGATCTAGATCCATCACCGAGTGACACACCATGTTCGAAATCTTGTATCCAACTCATCTCTAGAAGTACTTGTGCTTATCAGATTATCAATATTAACTTTCTCTCTTGCTATTTCTATCCTCATAGTTATTTTGCGTTCTTTTGGATGGTTACTAGTCACTTTTTTAATCAAATAGTGGACGTTGCTGTCATTAAACAGGGCATTTATTTCTTTAAACTAAATAAAGATTTTCACTTTTAGAATACATGCAGAAAAACAAAAATGAGAAGTAAATAAGGATGGAGGGAGTATTAGTTGCATTTGTATAATTAGAACATAAAAAAAAACTCATTAAACAAGAACATTAGTACATTACTAATACAAATAGGGTGCAAGTACTCACATATGAAAATTGAAAATAAACCTATTAAGACGTATATCAACCGAAAGCAACAACAATCTTTGATCATTAACTTGATGAAGCTCATTACTAATTTGCCTCCAGTTTTCCAAAAATCACGACCAGCCCTCATGTTAATTTCGATATATTAATAATTTTGATAAATCGGATGTGGATGATATTAATTTATAGAGATTTTGCCGTAATTCGTCTATGTAGGAGAGACTATTGTTTGCTCACCATGTAGTCCCCTTGAGCCTAAAAAGAAGTTGTCATCATTTCCTCTTTTTCTTCGTTGTTGTATCCTCAACTTCTTTTCAAATAATTATGTCATCAACAAACCACTTGGGGTCAAGATTAGTTGATTAGATAATTTTAAATATCAATATCTTCAAGGTAAAGTTTAAGTGTCATCTTGTGATTTACTACATAAGAGACTTGAGAGTATGCATGTGAGGTCCACTCCAAGTCCTAAGCATAAAATAAAACAAAGTAAGTTCACTTTTCACATATCTTCAACTTCCTTCTTCTCTCTTTGACAAAAAACCAAATTGTGGCACTCTAATTCTTGGAAGATACTATATATACTTGCTATACACAACATGGAGATGAGATGGTGAGATCCAAGTGCAGAAAGTGCAACCTACCAACTACAACAATAATGACTCCATTTTTTTTAGGTGTTTGTGAGAAAAAAAAAGGGCTTTTTTCTAGGGGTCAATAGTTAATCAAGGCTGTTAAAGTAAGAAGAATTATATAATAGAGGGATTATACTACTATTATGATCATGATAATTTCAAGAAGTTGGGTCATAGCTATAAAGAGTGCATTTCCAAAGTTTTTATAGACTGGGTTCTAATTGTTGTCTTCTCTAAAAATATTTCAATCACAATGCGTAGCGTCTCAGTTGTTGCCATGATTTGTGAAATAATAGTTGACTCGTGTTCATAAACTTTTTTCACGCTAATGAGTCACAAAAACGTTACAAATTATAAATGGATGTATTAAATATTTACGAAAAGTTAATGAATCGCAAAGATATTATAAATTATAAATTGATTGAATATTGAACCTTTCGTACATGTCACTAATTTTTCGCCACTAAAACGTAAAGTTAATATGATGATTTGATCTGATGTTATGATACATCACATGCATATTCTTCAAGAACAGGTCATGCTATGTTGCTGTTTGTAAGGAATATAAAACTTCTTTTTCACAAACTCAAAATAACAGTGATTGAGATTTAGTCCTTGAAATAACTTCAAGCTACAAATATATACTTGAAATGCAGACATGTCGATATTCTGAGAATAAACATAGCTTATATGTGCCATATAACACTGTATCATTTTTTGTCAAAGATAAATGTTGCTTAACAATTAATCTGACATTAAAAACGACAGTTCATAATTGAATATCTTAACCTCAGACAAAGGGAAGAGTTTATCTTGAATCTCATTCTCCGAATAGTTAAATATAACTGCAAGTCTCCAGTTTTATAGCTTGTGTTAATGTACTACTAGTATCTATCTTTACCAAGAGAATGACATTTTAGTTTTGCACACAGACTGTTGGAATAAGTTCTGTACTCAGACAGACCATTCGATTGTTAGACTCGGCCTGTTTAGCTCAAACTGATAATTTGGCTAGCATATGAACATAAATATTCACTAGCTATAAATCAACATACTAGGTATAAATCACTAGTCGCACTAGTCTGCGAGTCACCAAATTACAATTCATTAACAAAGACTCGCATAGTCCCAGACTCCCAGTACTACGAAATATTTGTATTTGAACGAACATCTATATTTATTGTCAATTCCATTGTATCTAAGAAATTGACTCATATCTGTCAGATTAAAACTTGGTATTTAATTAAATTTGAGTCGGACACTGATAGTACACTTAAGAAAACTAGAGCTCATGTTAGTATAATGATTCCCTCTTAAACTCAGAACACAAAGATTATCCTTGTAATTAATTAAATAAAGCCTACGTAAGAGGAAAAAGTAGCACCATTATCTTGATTCTTAACCGAACAACGTGAAAGAATATGAGAATGAATTTCTACATAAACCGAACAGGAGGTTTGATTGGACTGATCGATGGTGTTAAACGAAGAATCCACCCAACTTGAGCTACAGATAAAAATGTTTGAAAGAAAAATAAGAATTTATCAAAAAAGAATCCTTTACGATGAATATTAGAAATACAAAAGTCGTACTCAGCGCACATGGCTACACATGGCTACCGTATCCAAAGGTTCGGAAAACGGCAAAAACCGCAGTAACGAAAAAGGAATATAAGAATCAGTTGGCTTTGCAAATAAAAGCACCCATTCATAATTATGCATTTGATTTTTAGACTAAAAAAAGATAGAAGTCTACCTTCTTTCATAAGCTTATGGCTTTTCCCTTTTCAACATATTCTTGTTCTTCTATGACTGATAAACAAAGCATATATGCTCCACCAAGGAAATTAATCTCATAATATTGCAAGGTGCTAGCTCTTCAATACAATATCCTCAGTTCTGCACCACAAAGTAATTATGGTTGCATGTATAATGCAAAGAAGGAAAACAAGGTTCTTGAAATAATTTAAAGTGCACACCTAAAATATAATAGCCACTACAAACAAAAGATTATTGATTGCCAAAAAAAGAAAAAGATTATTCAAAGAATCCCTAACAAGGATGAGTGAATCGAAAGCTGGAAACCACTACGGCACTACCATGTAGCAAGATGTACATGTAGCAGCATATATAAGTTCAAATGTAAACAGCTCAAGCATATATGCATATTATATAAGTCAAAAAAAGATAGATAATTCAAAATAACCAACGAATAAAGTTTACGATGATATCTTATTATAAGTTTTTCCCAATTAATCATTCAACTTAACAAGTGGGTATTCAGGCATATTAGTCATCATATGGAGGAGGGTTAAAAATAATGATTTTGTTTAGTGGACTGTCTCTCACTCCCCACTTTTTGAGTTTGAGGTGTAAGTTTTTGTGCATGACCGTACATGCAGACTGCAGTCTTATGAATGGGAAAAGATTGCAAAGAAAACTAGAGCAAGAATCACATAATGGAGTGAAACAAGTATATGCCAATCTGAACGCAGAAAGAGATTCACAGTTAATGGACCAAAACTTTGTGTTAGATTACAGTGGTGGGAACCTGGGGCCAGTATTTCAGGAAAATTTCTACTAATTGTACCAGGCTCATCTCGGATACACCAAAAATTTAAGCTAACATGTAAATATATGGTTTGCTAGGCAATTGCGGTTTTTTCAGAAGCTTTTACATTATCCTTACAAGCACATGTCTCTGCTCAAACTCGAGATCTCGACCTTGTAATCAGAATATCTGTTAGGTTACGATGCTAGAAATTAACAAGTAATTTTATTAAAGTAAACAAAATGGTCCCTTAATGTTTGTAATATTACTGTATCAGCTATTACAACAACTGGCCTGGCCTAAGGATACTATGACTAGACAATAAAATAAAAAGGTGGGTTCCCACCAATGTAGCTAGGCCAACATCAGAGTCTTTTAACACATGAGAGATACTCTTGTATGTGTACATGTTTATAAATTTACATGTTGCCCATTCACTTTGAGTAACCAAGTCTTCTCCTCCCAAGTCCTACCCTTTCTTAGCATCAACATCCTTTCATCCAAATAGCATCAACATCAGTTCCATCAGGTCATGTCTCTCCAGTGTGCTGGGCAAAAACCTGAAAATAACTGCAGCGAAGGTTCTCTGGTTCTTTCAGAGCCTCATAACACAAAAGATGCTAATTACCCTGGAGAAACCAACTCACAGTCCTATCTACAAGTGGCCTTATACCCTATAACTTTGAAGGTATATCTCTCCTGTAAGACTTGCAAAATCTTACATTAATAGAAATTTCTAAATAAGTGCTACCTTTTCGATATATATGTATTCATTTGCATACTTTCCTGCTACTTTCAGTTCGAAGAAGTAATGTACAAAGTCAGCTATCACCATAAAGACAAGACAATACTAAATGGAGTAACAGGAATGGTATGTCCAGGAGAAATACTAGCTATGTTAGGTCCATCAGGAAGTGGAAAAACTACTCTGCTTACAGCACTTGGAGGCCGCCTAACAGGGAAACTATCAGGCAAGATCACATACAACAGCAAACTGTTTTCAGGATCAATCAAACGTCAAACAGGATTCGTAGCACAAGATGACGTATTGTATCCTCATCTCACAGTGACTGAAACTCTTGTTTTCACTGCACTACTAAGACTTCCGAAAACGCAAACTCATGAAGAGAAAGTCCAGCATGTTGAATGTGTTATTAATGAGTTGGGGCTGACCAAATGCAAGAACAGCATGATAGGTGGTCCGCTATTTAGAGGCATATCAGGAGGGGAGAAGAAGAGAGTGAGCATAGGACAAGAGATGCTAATTAATCCATGCTTATTGTTGTTAGATGAGCCTACCTCGGGTCTGGATTCAACCACAGCTCAGAGAATACTGAACACACTTAAACGACTAGCTTGTGGTGGTCGAACTATTGTTACCACAATTCACCAGCCATCAAGCCGGCTTTACCATATGTTCGATAAAGTACTATTGCTCTCTGAGGGATGCCCCATTTACTATGGTCCTGCATCAACTGCATTGGATTACTTCTCATCCATTGGTTTTTCCACAACTATCTCTACTAACCCGTCCGATCTCCTCCTTGATCTTGCTAACGGTAAGTGCAAGCCTAAATTTTTTTTTATTCTTTTCATTCCCTGTTCATACAATCATACTTACATAATGTTTTTAAATCTTTTTATAAATACAAGCACATGTATATGTGTGATTGTGTTATTTTAAGGTTCTGTTTGGGAAGAAAAAAACTGTTTTCCGTTCCTGCATTTATTAGTAAGAGAGATGCTAGTAATAATGCTGCTACCCCTTTTAATAAAAGTACATTAGTTAAATCCAACTCCCATTATTCCTTGGCGTGGTTCAATGTACAGAAATAAACTTGTTCAAACTTTAAAATCATGCTGTTTTACATAAAGAAATTGTGTGTGCAAACCTCAGGAATTCGGCCTGATTCAGTTCAAGTAACAGAACAAGGTGATGAAACAGAACAAGAACAGAAGTCTGTAAGAGAAGTACTAAAGGCAAGCTATGACACTAAAATTTTCACGAGGTTGAGGACTGAGATATGCACTGCTGATGTTAATACTTATAGCCACACGAAATATGATTCTTCAAGTAAGTTGGTGCACTAAAATTATCTCTCAATTCTCACATAAAAGCAATCATTTCAAAAATAGATTTGATTGAGAAATGAGCATATTTCAAACTCTTCATAAGAAGGCAATGAGTAGTATCTCTTACCTTTTCCAAAATGATGCAGGGCTCCGAGTAAATTCAGAAAAATGGTGCACCAGCTGGTGGCATCAGTTTAAGGTGCTTCTTTTGAGGGGATTAAGAGAGCGGAGGTATGATGCATTTAACAGGCTAAGGATTTTCCAAGTGATAAGTGTCGCTGTACTTGGTGGACTCTTATGGTGGAACACCCCTACGTCCCATATTGAAGATCGTGTAAGAATCTTAATTTTGTAATTAATTATGCTTCTACAGTAACGCTTGCAGTAATCATAAAACAAGTATCCAGTATCTCCGATCCAGGGTCATTTCTAGTGGGTTGGGGATAATGTTTGTGAAACTTACACTAACCAGGGTCCATGACTGGTGTTTTAATGCAGATCACCTTGATATTTTTCTTCTCAGCCTTTTGGGGATTCTACCCTCTTTACAGCGCTGTTTTCACATTTCCCCAAGAAAGAAGAATGCTTATAAAGGAAAGATCATCAGGAATGTACCGCCTCTCATCATACTTCTTAGCCAGGACAATTGGAGACCTTCCGTTAGAGCTTGCACTCCCAACTGCTTTTACCTTCATAGTCTACTGGATGGGAGGGCTCAAACCTGATCCTTTCACTTTCATTCTCTCTCTTCTTGTTGTTCTATACAGTGTTCTTGTCGCCCAAAGTCTCGGACTAGCGTTTGGTGCCCTGCTCATGGATGTTAAACAAGCCACTACTTTAGCCTCAGTTACTACCCTTGTTTTTCTCATGGCTGGTGGATATTATATTCAACAAATTCCTCCTTTTATAGTCTGGCTAAAGTACTTGAGCTACAGCTACTATTGTTACAAGCTTCTTCTCGGGGTTCAGTACAATAATGATGATATGTACGAGTGCTCGAAAGGTGTCTATTGCAGGGTTGCAGAATTTCCTGCGGTGAAATCAGTGGGCTTAGACCATCTAGCCATAGATGTTTTTGTTATGGCTCTGATGTTGATTGGTTATCGGCTCATTGCATACCTAGCATTGCACAGGGTTAGGTGAAGATTCAGCACATTTACCATTTTGCCTAAGAGAGATTCTATAAATTTTCCTCTCTCTAAAAAGAAAAATAATGTTACAATTTTTGGCAAGAAATGCTGCAAATTTTCGATTGTCATCTGTTGCGAGTTGAGACTTGCATGTAGTTCCCTTCCAGCAGGGGTTTGCTAAAATACTAGTAAGGCTAAATCATCCTTTAAGCCACTAGTTTGTAAATTCAAATGTTTAATATACTTATCTTCTGAAAAACGTTTTGCCGACCCTTTCTAACCAAATTACCAGAAGGTAAAACTTAATATAGCAAAAAACGGTTGTTTGTTGAGGATCCAAGAAGGGTATCCTAGTGGTAAAGGCTTTTCATCGTTCAAATCCTCACTCCTCCCCTGTAACCAAAATACCCACTTACATAGGAAAAAATGTAGCGTTACAGTTTATAAAAAGGTTAATCACAGAAAATTGATACATTATTGTTATTTTTTTTTTTTTTTTTGATGTTTTAACCATTTTGGTTGAAAAGACAATTTAAGCTGAGTGCAGAACTAGTGATCCCAAGTTAAGGCTGAAGTTAACACTAATTTCTAAGGGTGCGTTCACTTCGCATGAATGAAATGGGACGGAATGGAATGACATATGGGAATGGAATGAGGTGGGAATGGAATGATTAAGGAAAAGAATGGTGATTCCATTCTTGTGTTCACTTCACAAATTTTTTAAAATGGAATGGAATGAAAATAATGAAATTAATATTTTTTATTTATTTTTGTAATACTTTTTCTATTCAAAATTTAATTAATATTTATAATTATTAAATTTTAATTAATGTGAGGTATGTTTGCTTTATTTACATTGTTTCCTAACTCTGTATCAACTTTGTGATAGTTTCCTGTTTGCTTCAATAGTAAATGTACCTCATTCTTGTACAACACAGTATTACCATATTTAAATATCTGAAAATTGCATAAAACATGTACTTAGATCCCCTGTAACTAATTCAAGTTCTACATTATCTTGGTAAAGTATGGGTACCAAAATATGACCCAACTCATATTGTCTCAATTTTCAACACTGGATATAAATTTTCAACATGAATATGAGATTATAGTTCACCGGCAAATAGAGCGTCCATAAGTTGTTTCTTCTCTGCATCAAATGCTCCAAAAAATAACACCATTAAATGTTCACTGTCCGCAATCTTCTTTGCAGCCTTGAACCTTTGCACAACATCAACGTTGGAGATCTTTGACAACTCTTCCATAAGGTTTTCTTTTTTTCTCCGACCTTTCGGTCTCTGCTGCAATTAACATCTTGGTTGAACTCGCAAACTCAGCAGCCATCACCTTACTCGAATTTGCAAACTCATCAGCTATCATCTTAGAAGCATTATACATCACTTCAGCCATTTGCTCAAAATCAACTTTTTTTCTCTTCGAGCTCCTTTTAGAAGTAGATTCATCAAATGTTTGCATACTCGAATCATCATTCCCATGAGCACAAGTAGCTTTTTCTGAATTGATGGCTTCTTCCGCATCCACTTTCAGCATTATGACCGGTTGCCCTGTCTTTGCCGAAGACGGTTGTCAGATCATCAAAAAATGGAAATGGGGTGCTTCTCCATTTCAGAACCCCAACATGAGCCTACAACAAAAGTTCCAGAATAAAAAAATGACCAGAATGATTACATTTACTATATTCCGACAGAAAAACAAGACAAGGAATAACTTACAGACATTAAACTATTGTCAATACATGCCAGGATCTACGCAACTTAACTACATAATCAAACATTTAACACAACAATATTAAAGTATTCACAAGCAGATGTTGGTTGATTGCCGCCATCCCAATCATTTAAATGATATCTTTCTCCTCTAAAAGGTGCAAAAAAACTTTCCCCATTAGTATATCCAGCATCAACTAGATAATAAGTACCGGTCGGGACAATTAATACATGTCTGTATATAGCATCTCTAAGGACTCTGCCATCTGCAGCTGATCCTTCCCAACCCGTCAAGACATACTGGAATTGTAAATCCGGTGAACAAGCTCCAAGAACATTTGTCGTAATTTCACCTTTTCGATTTCTGTACTTTGGCCTATCTTCAACGGGTATAGTCATCTTAATGTGCGTCCCATCCAAAGCTCCCAAACAATTCTATAAGCCAATATACATAATTAAGGTTCACATTATCATACAACTTATGTAAGTAATGTAAAATATAGAATATTAAGTATACCTTAAAATGTCTCCACGTTGTGTCGGTTGAATCGCTTTGAATAGGTTCGGGTTTCTTAAAATATTCTCTTTGCAACCTCAAAACCCCATTTTGTACCGCATGAAATTACCTAGTAATTGATTGTTTTGATCTTTGAAAGTCCGTGTGAATAATTCGCATTTTAGTGTGGTGTCCTAGAATATGTAAAAATATAGCAACCTTTTCTACCACGTTAACGTGTCTACTATCTTGCACATAACCCCTTGATTCCAACATGAAACACAACTTATAAAACGATCTTTTATCCAATCGAAGATTTTCAACACAACTAGAGGGACCCTCATGATTCAGCCTATGTATATATTGATTTCGCTCCATCTTAAAAATCGTGTATCGTTTTCTCAATGTTCTTCTCGTCAATAGAGAAAGATACATAAGTTGGAAATGAACATTAAATGATAAAATCATTTGCATCCATAGTGTATATACTAACATAGCTTTCTTCTTCCGAATTTGTTGAATCGTAGTTAACCGAAGTCGAGCCATTACTACATTGAAATCAACATATACATACTTATAATACATACAACAACTAACCTATAAAATCAAATTTACGATAATAATACATAATCATATTCCACAATAAAATCAGATTATATGATTAATTGACTAACACAAAGACAATTAACACAGCGAATTAGCAGCATCTAGGGTTAAAATATTAAAACAAACTCATGAAAATGAGCTGAACGGGAGATGGAGAGGGGGAGAGGGAGGTATAAACAGGGAGGGAGAGAGAGAGAGAGAGAGAGAGAGGGAGGAGGAGGAAGAGAGAGAAAATGGAAGAGATGGAGAGACAGAGAGAGAGAGAGAGAGAGAGAGAGAGAGAGAGAGAGAGAGAGTAAACGGGAGGGAGGGAGGGAGAATACCTAATTTGAGTCGAGGAAGTAGCGGCAGAGAGAGGGAAAGAGAGAGAGCTCGAGACGTTAGAAATGAAAATCACGTTAGAAATGAAAATCCCCGACTTATTTTTGTGTGCTGGAATGGGTGTATACCTTGTGTTTTAAAATGAATGGATTTTATTTATTTTGAGCCCAAAGGAATGGTGAAGGAATGACCCATTCCATTCACTTGGCCCAAGCAAACATCCTATTTTTTCATTCAGACCAGAATGGTCATTCCATTCCCTCAATATTGATTTCATTCAATCCAAGTGAACGGAGCATAAGGGTGCGTTCACTTCGCATGAATGAAATGGGACGGAATGGAATGACATATGGGAATGGAATGAGGAGGAATGGAATGATTAAGAAAAAGAATGGTGATTCCATTCTTGTGTTCACTTCACAAATTTTTTAAAATGGAATGGAATGAAAGTAATGAAATTAATATTTTTTATTTATTTTTGTAATACTTTTTCTATTCAAAATTTAATTAATATTTATAATTTTTAAATTTTAATTAATGTGAGGTATGTTTGCTTTATTTACATTGTTTCCTAACTCTGTATCAACTTTGTGATAGTTTCCTGTTTGTTTCAATAGTAAATGTACCTCATTCTTGTACAACACAGTATTACCATATTTAAATATCTGAAAATTGCATAAAACATGTACTTAGATCCCCTGTAACTAATTCAAGTTCTACATTATCTTGGTAAAGTATGGGTACCAAAATATGACCCAACTCAAATTGTCTCAATTTTCAACACTGGATATAAATTTTCAACATGAATATGAGATTATAGTTCACCGGCAAATAGAGCGTCCACAAGTTGTTTCTTCTCTACATCAGATGCTCCAAAAAATAACATCATTAAATGTTCACTGTCCGCAATCTTCTTTGCAGCCTTGAACCTTTGTACAACATCAACGTTGGAGATCTTTGACAACTCTTCCATAAGTTTTTCTTTTTTCTCCGACCTTTCGGTCTCTGCTGCAATTAACATCTTGGTTGAACTCGCAAACTCAGAAGCCATCACCTTACTCGAATTTGCAAACTCATCAGCTATCATCTTAGAAGCATTATACATCACTTCAGCCATTTACTCAAAATCAACTTTTTTTCTCTTCGAGCTCCTTTTAGAAGTAGATTCATCAAATGTTTGCATACTCGAATCATCATTCCCATGAGCACAAGTAGCTTCTTCTAAATTGATGGCTTCTTCCGCATCCACTTTCAGCATTATGACCGGTTGCCCTGTCTTTGCCGAAGACGGTTGTCAGATCATCAAAAAATGGAAATGGGGTGCTTCTCCATTTCAGAACCCCAACATGAGCCTACAACAAAAGTTCCAGAATAAAAAAATGACCAGAATGATTACATTTACTATATTCCGACAGAAAAACAAGACAAGGAATAACTAACAGACATTAAACTATTGTCAATATATGCCAGGATCTACGCAACTTAACTACATAATCAAACATTTAACACAACAATATTAAAGTATTCGCAAGCAGATGTTGGTTGATTGCCGCCATCCCAATCATTTAAATGATATCTTTCTCCTCTAAAAGGTGCAAAAAAACCTTCCCCATTAGTATATCCAGCATCAACTAGATAATAAGTACCGGTCGGGACAATTAATCTATGTCTGTATATAGCATCTCTAAGGACTCTGCCATCTGCAGCTGATCCTTCCCAACCCGTCAAGACATACTGGAATTGTAAATCCGGTGAACAAGCTCCAAGAACATTTGTCGTAATTTCACCTTTTCGATTTCTGTACTTTGACCTATCTTCAACGGGTATAGTCATCTTAATGTGCGTCCCATCCAAAGCTCCCAAACAATTCTATAAGCCAATATACATAATTAAGGTTCACATTATCATACAACTTATGTAAGTAATGTAAAATATAGAATATTAAGTATACCTTAAAATGTCTCCACGTTGTGTCGGTTGAATCGCTTTGAATAGGTTCGGGTTTCTTAAAATATTCTCTTTGCAACCTCAAAACCCCATTTTGTACCGCATGAAATTACCTAGTAATTGATTGTTTTGATCTTTGAAAGTCCGTGTGAATAATTCGCATTTTAGTGTGGTGTCCTAGAATATGTAAAAATATAGCAACCTTTTCTACCACGTTAACGTGTCTACTATCTTGCACATAACCCCTTGATTCCAACATGAAACACAACTTATAAAACGATCTTTTATCCAATCGAAGATTTTCAACACAACTAGAGGGACCCTCATGATTCAGCCTATGTATATATTGATTTCGCTCCATCTTAAAAATCGTGTATCGTTCTCTCAATGTTCTTCTCGTCAATAGAGAAAGATACATAAGTTGGAAATGAACATTAAATGATAAAATCATATGCATCCATAGTGTATATACTAACATAGCTTTCTTCTTCCGAATTTGTTGAATCGTAGTTAACCGAAGTCGAGCCATTGCTACATTGAAATCAACATATACATACTTATAATACATATAACAACTAACCTATAAAATCAAATTTACGATAATCATACATAATCATATTCCACAATAAAATCAGATTATATGATTAATTGACTAACACAAAGACAATTAACACAGCGAATTAGCAGCATCTAGGGTTAAAATATTAAAACAAACTCATGAAAATGAGCTGAACGGGAGAGAGAGAGGGGGAGATGGAGGGATAAATAGGGAGAGAGAGAGAGAGAGAGAGAGAGAGAGAGAGAGAGAGGGAGAGGGAGAGAGTAAAGGGGAGGGAGGGAGGGAGAATACCTAATTTGAGTCGAGGAAGTAGCGGTAGAGAGAGGCAAAGAGAGAGAGCTCGAGACGTTAGAAATGAAAATCACGTTAGAAATGAAAATCCCCGACTTATTTTTGTGTGCTGGAATGGGTGTATACCTTGTGTTTTAAAATGAATGGATTTTATTTATTTTGAGCCCATAGGAATGGTGAAGGAATGACCCATTCCATTCACTTGGCCCAAGCAAACATCCTATTTTTTCATTCAGACCAGAATGGTCATTCCATTCCCTCAATATTGATTTCATTCAGTCCAAGTGAACGGAGCATAAGGGTGCGTTCACTTCGCATGAATGAAATGGGACGGAATGGAATGATTAAGAAAAAGAATGGTGATTCCATTCTTGTGTTCACTTCACAAATTTTTTAAAATGGAATGGAATGAAAATAATGAAATTAATATTTTTTATTTATTTTTGTAATACTTTTTCTATTCAAAATTTAATTAATATTTATAATTTTTAAATTTTAATTAATGTGAGGTATGTTTGCTTTATTGACATTGTTTCCTAACTCTGTATCAACTTTGTGATAGTTTCCTGTTTGCTTCAATAGTAAATGTACCTCATTCTTGTACAACACAGTATTACCATATTTAAATATCTGAAAATTACATAAAACATGTACTTAGATCCCGTGTAACTAATTCAAGTTCTACATTATCTTGGTAAAGTATGGGTACCAAAATATGACCCAACTCATATTGTCTAAATTTTCAACACTGGATATAAATTTTCAACATGAATATGAGATTATAGTTCACCGGCAAATAGAGCGTCCACAAGGTGTTTCTTCTCTGCATCAGATGCTCCAAAAAATAACATCATTAAATGTTCACTGTCCGCAATCTTCTTTGCAGCCTTGAACCTTTGTACAACATCAACGTTGGAGATCTTTGACAACTCTTCCATAAGCTTTTCTTTTTTCTCCGACCTTTCGGTCTCCGCTGCAATTAACATCTTGGTTGAACTCGCAAACTCAGCAGCCATCACCTTACTCGAATTTGCAAACTCATCAGCTATCATCTTAGAAGCATTATACATCACTTCAGCCATTTGCTCAAAATCAACTTTTTTTCTCTTCGAGCTCCTTTTAGATTTAGATTCATCAAATGTTTGCATACTCGAATCATCATTCCCATGAGCACAAGTAGCTTCTTCTAAATTGATGGCTTCTTCCGCATCCACTTTCAGCATTATGACCGGTTGCCCTGTCTTTGCCGAAGACGGTTGTCAGATCATCAAAAAATGGAAATGGGGTGCTTCTCCATTTCAGAACCCCAACATGAGCCTACAACAAAAGTTCCAGAATAAAAAAATGACCAGAATGATTACATTTACTATATTCCGACAGAAAAACAAGACAAGGAATAACTAACAGACATTAAACTATTGTCAATATATGCCAGGATCTACGCAACTTAACTACATAATCAAACATTTAACACAACAATATTAAAGTATTCGCAAGCAGATGTTGGTTGATTGCCGCCATCCCAATCATTTAAATGATATCTTTCTCCTCTAAAAGGTGCAAAAAAACCTTCCCCATTAGTATATCCAGCATCAACTAGATAATAAGTACCGGTCGGGACAATTAATCCATGTCTGTATATAGCATCTCTAAGGACTCTGCCATCTGCAGCTGATCCTTCCCAACCCGTCAAGACATACTGGAATTGTAAATCCGGTGAACAAGCTCCAAGAACATTTGTCGTAATTTCACCTTTTTGATTTCTGTACTTTGGCCTATCTTCAACGGGTATAGTCATCTTAATGTGCGTCCCATCCAAAGCTCCCAAACAATTCTATAAGCCAATATACATAATTAAGGTTCACATTATCATACAACTTATGTAAGTAATGTAAAATATAGAATATTAAGTATACCTTAAAATGTCTCCACGTTGTGTCGATTGAATCGCTTTGAATAGGTTCGGGTTTCTTAAAATATTCTCCTTGCAACCTCAAAACCCCATTTAGTACCGCATGAAAATACCTAGTATTTGATTGTTTTGATCTTTGAAAGTCCGTGTATATAATTCGCATTTTAGTGTGGTGTCCTAGAATATGTAAAAATATAGCAACCTTTTCTACCACGTTAACGTGTCTACTATCTTGCACGTAACCCCTTGATTCCAACATGAAACACAACTTATAAAACGATCTTTTATCCAATCGAAGATTTTCAACACAACTAGAGGGACCCTCATGAATCAGCCTATGTATATATTGATTTCGCTCCATCTTAAAAATCGTGTATCGTTCTCTCAATGTTCTTCTCGTCAATAGAGAAAGATACATAAGTTGGAAAATCATATGCATCCATAGTGTATATACTAACATAGCTTTTTTTCTTCCGAATTTGTTGAATCGTAGTTAACCGAAGTCGAGCCATTGCTACATTGAAATCAACATATACATACTTATAATACTTACAACAACTAACCTATAAAATCAAATTTACGATAATCATACATAATCATATTCCACAATAAAATCAGATTATATGATTAATTGACTAACACAAACACAATTAACACAGCGAATTAGCAACATCTAGGGTTAAAATATTAAAACAAACTCATGAAAATGAGCAGAACGGGAGAGAGAGGGGGAGAGGGAGGGAGAAACAGGGAGAGAGAGAGAGAGAGAGAGAGAGAGAGAATGGAGGAGAGGAAGAGAGAGAAAATGGAAGAGAGGGAGAGAGAGAGAGAGAGAGAGAGAGAGAGTAAAGGGGAGGGAGGGATAGAGAGGAGGGAGGGAGAATACCTAATTTGAGTCGAGGAAGTAGCGGCAGAGAGAGAGAGCTCGAGACGTTAGAAATGAAAATCCCCGACTTATTTTTGTGTGCTGGAATGGGTGTATACCTTGTGTTTTAAAATGAATGGATTTTATTTATTTTGAGCCCAAAGGAATGGTGAAGGAATGACCCATTCCATTCACTTGGCCCAAGCATACATCCTATTTTTTCATTCAGACCAGAATGGTCATTCCATCCCTCAATATTGATTCCATTCAGTCCTAGTGAACGGAGCATAAGTGTTCGACACCGGGTACAATCATTAAAATCGAAGACATGGTATCTACTAATAACACACATCTTAGACAGTTCAAATTTATTAATTTGTCTAAAACAAAATTTGTTTTTTGAGTATAAAGAAGGTAGAACTATTATATAACATCACTTAGCAACATATACGATACATGCATGTACACATTTTCAGTAGAACAACTGAACAAGAAGAAAAAGAACTCAACAGAAAGTCAGAAATTGATACCATCTACATTCTACACACATCAAAATCCAAAACAAATTAATTTTTAAAACGTAAATTCCTTAAAAGAAGAACACTGAAAAAACAATGTGAATACTGTAGGAGAAACTAGCATACGTACTGGAATGAAATGAAAGGGGCAAAGATTGCACAAAAAAACTCTGCGGTTGATTTTAATAATAAATATAAAAATTTATTAAAAAAAAGTTAATATTTAGTTTTTGATGTGAAATTTAAAAGGAAATCTGAAAAGAAAAAATTGTAATACATGTTTTTATGTGAAAACGTCAACTGGGAGAGCATATTTCCGGATTTTTTTTTCATTAATGTCTAATGTAATTTTTTTCCCAAATATATTGTAACATAATTTAACTATTTTTTACTGTGTTAATAGAGTTCTACATTTGTATAAAAATTTAAAATATACTAAAAAAAATGAATTCAAGAAAAACACTAGAAAATTCAGTTGTTGTTCCATGAATTTGATGAATCAAAAAATATCAAGAGAACATGTGCTTACTTTCATTTTTTTTTTTTTGCTAATTGCTTACTTTCATTTTATTTTAAATTTAAAATACAATTAGATTAAACAAATACTCCATATTTTAGCATAATAAAAAAAAGGGAAACGCTAACTAGAACCCTAAGGGCTATAGTTAAGCATTAAATATTCTTATATTTTCAACATTTATTCTTAGTTATTTAATTAATTTTTGGTTTTCCAATACTCCTTTACAACATCTACACTATATTATAAAAGACGAAATATTAAAAGTTTTGGTACCTGTTTTTTGGTAGTACGGTACAGTACAGTACTTACCTTATTCAGTTGTTTTACTTTATTACCCTTCTATACCATATTATAAAAGACGAAACATTAAAAGTTTTCTAACCTGTTTTTTGGTACGGTATGATACGGTACTAACTTTATTTAATTATTTTATTTTATTACCTTAATTATTTTACTTAATTATAAATATATACTATATTATAAAAGACGAAACATTAAAAGTTTTGGTACTTGTTTTTTGGTGGTACGATACAGTACTTACCTTATTCAATTGTTTTACCCTTCTATACCATATTATAAAAGACGAAATATTAAAAGTTTTCGAACCTGTTTTTTGGTACAGTATGATACGGTACTAACCTTATTTAATTATTTTATTTTATTACCTTAATTATTTTACTTAATTATAAAATACCAAAACACAATCTTTTCTCAAAATATTACACACAGCTCTTCCCAACACTTCTCTTAAATAATAACTAATCAATTACCTTTTTCAGTTATTACATTTTCTAACTTTTTTAACTAAAATCTCTTCTTTCCAAAAATATGGTCGTTCTAATTAATGAAATAAACTAATAATATTATAATTACTAATAACTAACTCATTACCTTTTTCAGTTAAAAGATAATATCTTTTATATATTTTCTAACTTAAGTATCTCATTTTCTCCTAAATTATGACTAACCAATTAACTTTTTCAACTATTACCTTTTCTAACTTTTGGTACCTGTTTTTTGGTACCTTTTTTAGTTATTACCTTTTCACTATATTATAAAAGACGAAATATTAGTGCATTTGTTTCTGTATTAAAAGTGACCATAGGCTATTTAATTAGAATAGTTTTTATGCTTATTTGCAAATTCCTAAGCACTTTAATAATAGATGTTATATTCAATGGATCAAAGTATGTGGGACTTAGAATATGTTTCTAAGACTGCAAACAAGATGAATTTGATAAGTGAGACTTTATTTAGTAAACCAAACTTGTTTAGAATTAGCAGTTGTTAGGAGTTAACAATTGTTTGAACGCTTATTTTCATGTTCAGTTATCCCCTTTGTTATGCCCCTCTACGGGGTTATCAAGATGCAGAACTAATACACGTAGCATTTCTCTTTGGTTAGTATGTATGTATTTAGGCTGACATATTTTATTACAGTATCCCAAGGTCTATATCAAAGGCATTGAGTGGTTTAGTGACTAATCATGGGCCGAAACATAGAAATAAAATTATCAAAGGAGTCCATAAGCAAATCTTGATTGGCAACATAGAAGTGACATCGAGTTTCTTGGAATACACATCAGGAATATACAGAAGGGAAGATCCAAATGAGATGATTCTTTTTGTGCACACTGTTATAATCACTGGTGTGAATGTTGAAGAAGGTTATGTAGAAATTTTTAACTCTTATGATCCCTATTGGGGAAAAGGTGGAGTTGAAAATGTTAAATGGGTTTAGTTACTGAAATTTTTAGACCCTATGAATTATCTATTGTGAACAAATATTAGTTTATTTGTTGATTAGTACAATTACTCGTTGTACCGGCGAAAAGAATAATACCCAGGACGAAGCGCCTGCCGGTGTCATTAGGAATTGCACGAATTTAGTTTCAGATGTGCGCTTCCCTTCATAGAAGCATCGATCTTTGGAGCTAAAGCTTCCTCCAAGGTAAAAGAATTTCTTCCTTAAAAAATGAAACATTAAAAGTTTTGGTACCTATTTTTTGGTACGTTATGGTACCGTACTTACCTTATTTAATTGTTTTACTTTATTATCCTTAATTATCTATTATATTATATAATAGCCAAAATATTAAACATTTTGGTACCTGTTATTTGGTACGTCGTGAATTTACTTATTTACCATTTTTGGTACATGTTTTTTGGCACGTCGTGAATTTATTTATTTACCCTTCATTATAAAGAAAAGTATATACAATATCAATGCTATTCAAACACCTAAAATAACTAACAACATAATATATTTAATGGTAATTAATTGATTGCCTTTTTCACATTTAATTTTAGTTAAAGATGTTACCATTTATAAACACCTAAAAACATCAATCTTATCATATCTTCAAATCATTAATATTTCATTTCAAATTAAAACACGTTACATTTTTTATTTAAAACTAATTTTACAATCATTAATATGTACCTAAAAATATCACACCATATTTCGGCACGGTCATCTTAATTATTAAAATAAATAATAAAATAATATCATGAAAGAGAATTAGTTGATTGCCTTTTTAAATTAAAAAATATTTACTTTTAAGTGATGATACTACTTTTTATAAACACCTAGAATATCATATCTTCCAATCAATAATATTTCTTTTCTAATTAAAACACCTTAAATTTTAATTTAAAACAGAATCTTGCGATAATTAATATACCCAAAAATATCACACCATATCTTCTAATCACTAACAAAATATAATAGAAATCTATATACTACGAAAAATGACCGTTAGATTTTTAGTTAAAAATCAGAACCGTTAGATCTAATGATTAGATATAATATATGGTTAAATTAATTTACTAAAATGTATACCCGAAAATATCACACTATATTTTTCAATTATTAATAAAATATATTAAAAATCCGTATACGTTGTTTATAATAAGGAAACATTAGTATAATCTATAAACATGAGTATAGTAAATTATATTAAATTAAAATTAAAATGAATGATTATGTAAAAACATAATTGTAATATTAAGTAAAAATTAACGGTAATTAATCGATTGCCTTTTTCACATTTACTTTTAGTTGAAGATACCTTTTATAAAGACCTAAAAACATCAATCGTATTATATCTTCTAATCATTAATATTTTCTTTCGAATGAAAGACGTTACCTATTTAATTTAAAACTAATCTTGCAATCACTAATATATAACCGAAAATATCACACCATAGTTTTCAATTATTAATAAAATATATAAAAAATTTGTATACGTTGTTTATAATAAGAAAATATTAGTATAATCCATAAACATTAGTATATCAAATTATATTAAATTAAAATTGAAAAAATTATTAAAAATTATGATTATATAATGATATAATTTTAATATTAAATAAAATTTATAACATAATAAAAGAAACTCGTGCATTGCACGGGTATTGAAAGTTTGTCGGTTCGATTTTCGGTACGATCATCCTAATTATTAAATAAATAATAAAATAATATAATTAAGGATAAATAGTCGATGATGAATGACGAATATAACCAATTTTCAGGAGAGAGTGCCCTAAATAGCCACGGACGGAAAAGCTGCCCAAAAAGACCAAAGGTATACGCATATTGTGAATGCGTAGCCCACACACGCATATTCAACATGCGTGAGTGCCTTTTTTATTACTATGTCCATCATCTCTAAGCGTAACATACGCATCCAGAGAATACGTAGCCACCATATACACATCGGTGCGATGCGTGTTTCCCACCTAAAAATACAGGGCACATAGAACCATACCCATGTCTTCTGCTAATCAAAGTTCTCCTCTCAATCTATCCAAAGCCACGCACACTAATCACCACATCAACCCCATCGCTACCCTAGCCACACCTCTAACCGAATCAGTTACAATTAAAGGCAATCATAAACCCACAAAACCACGCACATAAACCAAAACACATAGCTCTCTGACAGCGTCGACTTCCATGGCGAGCACTGAGAAGGAGCGCCTGGCGGCGTCGGAGAAGACAAAAATCACTTGGTAAAGAGATATAATCGACGATTTTAAGAGAGATCAAGAGTATGAGATGAGAGAGAAAGATGTGAGAGATGAGAGGTGAGAGAAGGATGAGAGACGTGTTTGTGGTTCAAATAAAATAGGGGTATAGGCATCACACATATGCGTATAGCTCTGGTAAAAAAAGACAGCTCGCGCGCAAATTGTCATTTTGGGCATCTAC
Organism: Saposhnikovia divaricata; assembly: GCA_036435485.1. NCBI lineage: Eukaryota > Viridiplantae > Streptophyta > Magnoliopsida > Apiales > Apiaceae > Saposhnikovia > Saposhnikovia divaricata. Next base: position 86,779,175 of record CM071594.1, read on the forward strand.
ACCTTAAAAATTGGTTATTCTGGGCATTTTTCCAATAGGCGATTGCCTTTTTTAATTAAAAATTGTTTTTTTATTGATGATATTACTTTTTATAAACACCTATCGTACCTTCCAATCTATAATATTTCTTTTCTAATTAAAACACGTTAATTTTTAATTTAAAACATAATCTTGTAATAATTAATATATACTAAAGATATCACACCATATCTTTTAATCACTAACAAAATATAATAGAAATCCATATACCACGAATAATGACCGTTAGATTATTAGTAAAAAATCAAAATCGTTAGTTCTAATGATTAAATATATTATATAATTAAATTAATTTACTAAAATTTCAAGGTTGAACCCCATCAACAACATATTTATTTTAAAATTTTATAATATAAGTTTTAAACCATGTATATCATTAATTAAATTTATATTAAATCATTTAAATTAAAATTAAAATAAAATATTGTAAATAATGATTATATATAAATATAATTTTAATATAAAGTAAAATTTATTACATATCAAAAGAAATCCGTGCATCACACGGGATATAAGCTAGTTAATTTTCCGAGTAATAATATTGGACCCCTGCAATAACATTAATTTCTACTAATAAAAATATCCCAAATTGCTAAATTATTATATTGAGATTCGTGCAAAATTATGCATTTATCCACTTACATTAACCAGCCATAGCCTTAGGTTATGTTTAGACTTTAGCGTCACCCTAAAAAAATACTCCCCCGTCCCAGTTTTATTGTCCACTTTACTTTTTGCACGCATTTTAAGGTGCAAATTAAACATAGTTCCATATATTTTTTTAAAAAATTTCTTTTTCTGAATAAAAGTTTAGATACTGAATTTTTATTCAGAAAAAGAAAATTTGAAAAAAAATTAATGGAGCTATGTTTAATTTGCACCTTAAAATGCGTGCAAAAAACAATATGGACAATAAAACTGGGACGGAGGGAGTAACACAATATAACAAATTGGTGGTGCCAAACAGACCTTAACTTCTGTTTACTGTGATTACAAAACCCTTTTTCAACAAACAGATAAGATTAGGGCAAAATGGACGAAGAAGAAAGAGGACCAAAGCTAAGCAAGAGATTCAATGACAATAAAGAAGGAGAAGTTGATTACAAGACTAAATCAGGCACAGCTTGGTCCCACAATTTCCTTAATCAAAAGCCATGGCATCCTCTCTCTTATCCCAATCAGCGTCGTAAGTGGATCGCTGAGCAGACCCATGCCCAACGTGATCGGAGAGCTGAAGAAGTTGCTCGTGAGGTAAATGGGCCATGTTTTTTTGGAAAATCTTGGGTGCCCTTTTGTTTGAATTTGAGTAAATTGGATAAATAGGTCATGTTTTTTTTCAAGAATCATGAGTGCCCTTTTGTTTGGTTTTGAGTAAATTGGTGGTTTGACAAATGGGTCATGTTTTTTAAGTATCTTGAGTGCCCTTTTGATGATTTTGGCTAATTTTGTTGTTTTGTTTGGTGGGTCTGTTTTGTTTTTGCAGTATGCTCAGGAGCAGGAGTTTTTTCGACAGACGGCTCTTGTTTCCAAGAAAGAAAAGGAGAAGGTGAGTATATACATATATGTGTATCTGAATTTCAGTATGATGCTCCAGTGTTTAATGTGAATCTGTTTTCTGAAATTATGAGTTCGAATAGTAGTATTTGGTTCTGAGTTTTGGGTTTGTTAAAATATTTGAAGTTAGTTAAATTCTTGAGTTTTTAAAAGATTAGTTCTGTACACAAATTCTGCTTACAGTGATTTATGATTAGTTGTTTGAAACTTTGAGCAATTCATGCTAAGGAGAATCATCAAATTATATTGGTAGCTCACACTCACAGTGGCAATGATTTAGAAACTCAGGCATATGTAAATTCTAAAATGGACTTTGATGATGTTGCTTGAATTATGTAGAATACTTGAGAAATGCAGACTTGGATTAACTGCACATACACAACTATGTACTATTTTGATGTTAATATATAAACAATTGATTAAAGGGTCACTTTTTAATCGTTTAGATGGAGATGATGAAAGCTGTCAGCTTTATGTACGTTCGTCCACCAGGTTATAATCCAGAGAGCGCTAAAGCTGCAGAAATTGCTGAGAATACAAAGAAGCAGGAGCCAGACAACTCTTCTCAAGATCCAGCATCAAATGCTGAATCTTCTGCAGTGTATTGGCTCATGCACTAATTCATTCTGTTCTAATATTTAACTGATCGGTGTTTGTGACTATCAAGTCACCGACCTCGTTACATGTTATAATCATTGAGTATCTTAAATATAAAATTAAACTTCTCTTGTAGGCCCACTGAGTTCCCTGCGGTTGAAGAAAAGAAGAAAAAGAGGGTAAAAGACATTTATGGCCGTGCTTTACCAACTGAAGAACAATTTGATATTTTAAAAAATGCCCCAAGGTATTTCTAGCTTCTAGAACAAAATTATTTGATCAAATTTGTTTCTAGTTAGAGTTGCTAGTATTTTGAACAGTGATTGCATCCATTGCATTCGATGTCTGTTTTACATTCTGTGAATTCCGTCTTATCATGGTGCCATGCTTCAACTAGATGCATGTTTCGTGATTTTAGAAACCTAGGAGGAAAGGGAGCTCGTAATCTGGCTGTAGTGGACCAGCTTTCTTTAATGAGATTCTAGCTGTAACAGTCCACCATAATACCATATCATGCTTAGAATGATTTAAAATACTTTGTCGTTCACAATAAGTGGGCTAACGCCTAAAATATAAGCAACACGTGTCTTGGATGTAAATGCTGTATTTTATAACTAAACAATAGACTCTACATTATAGGTATACTCTTAGTGATGTAGACATATACTTCATAGGTGCCACTATGTCAGCTTGGTTGAAAAGTTTTAATATAGCAGATATATGAACTCTTTTTGAACAGAAAAACAGCATTTAAAATTTATGTCTGCGGATGTTATAGTATGTATGATCGTGCTGTTCTCCAAAGCATTCTTAGGCGTTTGTTTCATCAACTTTCTGTTTATTGTGGTAACTAGAACTTCCTTCGAAATAAGGTACATTTTAACTAGAAGGTAAATAGTTAATTATAGTAAGTTACAGTTTTTATAAATAAATGAACTAAAGTATCTTGTGGTTTAATAAGGTAGGCTAGGTAGAGGTACAAGTACCTGGACACTAAAAGTTAATTTGTTTAATTTTAAAATCATGTAACCAAACAAAGTAACTCCTTTTAGTTCCAAAGGACTTGTAGTAGTTACGTTGGCAGATCAAAACAAACAAGTCCTTAATGTTGTACTGTTGTAGTCCAACTAACCACCTTCATAGTTGAAGCAGCTGAATGGAGCATTAACTCGGATGTGATTCTTTCAGGTTGGAGACAGGTATGATTGCACGAGCAAGACCTTTTGGAATTGAAATACGGAATGTGAAATGTTTAAGATGTGGAAACTATGGGCATCAAAGCGGTGATCGGGAGTGTCCATTGAAGGATGCTATAATGCCTAATGAAGAGAGTCGACTGAAAAGAGATGACCCCTTAACAGTAATATTGGATCGCACAGATGCTTCAGAGGTGATGTTGCTTCCTTGTCAGATTTTCAAATTTTATTGAAGATAGTGTTTAATATTGTCTAAATGATTGTCCCATGTTATTTATAGTTTTGAATCAAATTGCTTCACCCTTCTACACCGAATGTAGTAGGTTGTTTTCAATCATGCAAATGGAGCTATGAATAAAATATAATGTGAAACTGAATAGCCAAGATTTTTTTAACACGAGTCTCTACAGCTGTAGACTTTAGTCAGTCTCATGGTGCATGAACACAATTAATTATTGTACTAGTCATTATATATTGCTATTCCGAGTGTTGATGTCAAATTTGGCTATTATGGATAAAAGAACTAAATGAAATTACATATGTATTAGTGTAATCTGGAGATATGAACTATAATAATATTATAGTGTACAACTGAATAGCCAAGAAAGATTCTAGAGTTTTGGTCTCTAACGCTGTGGACTTTAGTCATTCTCATGCTGCATAGACAGAAGATTAGTTGTTGTACTGGTCATAATTAATTGCTGCCGTGAGTTGTGATTTTAAAGCTGGCCAATGTGCGAAATGCTTTAGGACTGGTTGAAGTTTATGCAAAAAGCTAGAAATATGTGTTGAGGCATACATTTTTTTTTTTGCTAATTTTAATTCATCATTTTCGGTTTTTATATTAGAAGTGGGATCAATACTAGTCGAGCTTTTCTTTAATGTTTCTTATATCCCTTGCTTATTAAAATAATAATGATTACCACATTACTCCATCTAATGTGGATTGGTTTGTCTTGCAGCCCTTGAAGTGGGAATTGAAGCAAAAGCCAGGTATGAGTCCACCCCGTGGTGGATTTAACCCTGATGATCCGAACCAGCAGATAGTCGCCGAGGATATATTTGATGAGTATGGAGGTAATTTCAAGTACTGTTCTGTATTTATTCTTTCATCAACTTGACTCAAATACATAATGTTGGATATATGTTTATTCCAATTCCAATCTGGTGTCTAGGATTCTTAAGTGGGCAGAACATACCTGAATTATTGGCCAACTTTTCCTCTAGCAAGACTAAAAGCAAGAAGTCGAGTAGTAAGAGGAAGCACAAAAGACACTCGTCACCCCATAGTACTGAGACGAGAGATCGCGAGGAAGAGAAATTGTCTTCTGATAGCGATGGAGAAAGGAAGTCAAGAAAGAAGAAAGAAAATAAGGGAGAGAAGAAAAAGAAGGGAAAATTATATGAAGCAGATTTACCTGAAGATACTGAAGTTGATAGGCGACATAAGAGCAGAAGCAAAAGACAGTATTCAAGTTCTTCTGAAACTACAGATTCCGACTTGAAACATCGACAAAAACAAAGCAGAAGGAGAAGATATTTAAGTTCTCGTGAAGGTTCAGATTTCGATGGGAAACATCGACATAAACAGAGCAGAAGCAGAAGCCATCATCCAAGTTCTTCTGACGGTTTAGATTCCAATCGGAAACATAGACACAAACATAGCAGAAGCGGAATGCATTTTTCAAGTCCTGAGAGTTCAGATTCCATTGAGAAACATAGACATAACAGTAAACATTATACTCACCAAAGTTATCATAGGTACCGTCATCATCAACCATCAGACTTGTCGGAATGATATCTTACATGTACATTTTTCTTGTATTGATGATCTCAAGGCAGGAAGTGTCCCTTGATGTTTGTGCAATTACTTGATCAATTTATGTATACCATGTCAAGTTTCATCCAACATATTCTTTGACTTAGTTTCTTCATGCATAAGCGCATACAATTCTTTTCTTTCTTTCTTGAATCTATATAAGTCGTCATCGTCATTCCTAAAATTTCAAGGAAAAGCAACAGACAGGACCCTTTACAAAACTCCACATAGAACGGCAGACAGCCTGCCCTGTAACTGTAAGTAATATCATCTGGACCTTTGGCTGTTCTAACTTCTAATCATCTTCTTACATGTGTATCAGTGTCGCCATGCCTTTCATCTTAATGCATTCACACCGTAAACCTAATTCAGTAAACTCCTGTTCTATAATTAATCTAATCTGACCTTACCAATCCAACATACTATTAGTACAATTTTTTTTAACGAATTAAGTAAGAGTTTCAGGGCCGAATAAATCGGACAGAGCCATTCAAATACTTCTAAACCAGAGCAACGCCGTCCACAAGCAGCCCTGATCTTGAGATTTAAGAATACTAGCTTATAGCCCGTGCAAAGTACGGATTATTTTTATTTTTTTTAAATTTGTTTATAGTTTAGTATATATAATATTTTAAACATTATTTTTAGTTTAGTATTAAATCTAAATTAATATGCTGTTGGTAGGAATCGAACCTTCAACCTTTCTATATAACATAATCTAGTATTAATTTTATATTAAAATGTTGTTGGCGGGATTCGAACCTTAGACCTTCAACTTTTAGTATTGTTGTATCTAACGGTCATGATCTATTTGAATTGAAGATCTAACGGTTGTGAATGAGGATAACCAAAAATAAGGGGATAACAAAAAATAAGGGGGTAACCAACTACAAATTATAATCCCTTTTGCTTATTATAATATAGTATAGATATTGTTTGTGTATTGAATATCTTCAAATTCAAAGTTGCCACAGAATTAAATTAATCAGCAAAAGTAATAAAAAATTAAGCTTTTACTGATCATTGATAGATCATGTAATTATAAAATGCGTCTAGTTGCATGAGTTTCATGTTGCATTGCGATAACATATTATTTTTATGAAGCAGCTAAATCTTAAAGGTTTGATGTTTGCTTACAAAAACAAAGATATGTTGTTATCTGCCTCTCGTTGATTTTTCAGTAACATAGGTTAAGTGATTGTTGTGTTCTTTTTTTTTTTTTTTTTTTTTTTGCTAACATAAATTCGATAAACATATTTATAGCTGCTGAGATGTTGAAGAGAACCAAACAATAATGAAGTAAACCAATATTATGACTGCTAATTACACAAATGTTATTTAAATGTAAACAGAATGTATAACCCTAATTTGTATAAGACATACCTGGTGAAAAAATATGTGTCACGTGTACATGATCCAAAACAATTGATGATTTTCCACTTCATAGACCACAACTTAATAAGAACGATAAATTAAATAATTGAATCATATATAAACACATGTCTTTGTGTCGTCAAAATAAGATCCAACATTTGTTTAAAATTTTGAATCCAAGGTGCCAAGAGTCTCCTAAATCTAGCTAGCAAGATGATAGGTGTTCGGGAGAGTTTATTTTTCAGATAAGTTGATTTATTTTAAGAAATAAGCTAAAAATTTTAGCTTTTTTTCTGAAAAAGTACCTTTTTTTTGTAATTTATGGAATCTCAAACATAAATTAAATACTTGTATAAAAAAAGTTATCAAAACATAAAATTTTTACTCGAAAATAAGTTCATAAAAACTTATTTTAAGGTGAGCTTAACAGCACCTAAATACAACATACGACGAGATAGAAAGATAGATTATTGTCCTTATTAACTCATAGTTAGGGCTGCACGACTTTCCGGTCTGGACCGGTAAATTAGACCGGACCGGATTTACCGGTCCAAAGACCGGACCGGATGGAATATAATCGGTCCGGTCCCCGGTCCATAAAATCAAAAAAATCCGGTCTTCAGTCCGGTCCGGTCCAAACCCTGAAAACACTCGGCCCGGACCGGATTTTATGAATATAGTTAATTTTACGCTATTTTGTCTTTTAAATTATATAGTTTAATGATTAAATATTAACACATAACATATTTTAGTGATTCAAATTGGTAAATAATAAATTTATGAAATAGTATATATAAACACTATTATATAAATGATTAAATTTCATATTTCATACTATATATAATTTATAATTACGTTTACAAATTAATGTTACTTTACAAATAATATGACATTTACTTATTTTTAAACTTAAATTAACTTACCAAGTAATTTAACGCGGATATATGCTAATTATAATAGCTATTTTCTCTCTCTCTAGTTGAAAGACCGCTCCACTTCTTTCTCTCTTTCCCAGTAGTAGCCGTCGGGGCTTCCACCGGATCTCCACCAGTGGAAAGCCCCAAAACCTTTAATTTTTTTGTATTTTCTTCCTTTTTTCAATAAACCTTGTTTTAAAGTATCTATTTTAGTTTGCTTTTTCGGATTTAGGGTTTCAAAGCCTTTTCCGATTTGGCTTCAATTTTTTAGATCTCAATTCCACGGAGCTCCGGATTTCTCGTTCTTCCCAGTAGACCTGGCAATTCGTTCGTGTCGTGTAATTTCGTGTCGTGTAATTTCATTTTTCGTGTGCTAATATATGCTACCTGGAAACGATACGAAATGTAATCGTGTACTAACATGTTGTACCTGGACATGAACTGGTTTAAAACGAGCTGACACGAAACGACCTGTTTTGACATGATTTTTTTCGTGTACATTTCGTGTACACGATACGAACGAAACGATTTAGCAACGAAAGTTCAAATTTACACGAAAAATAACACGAAACTGGTACCCGAAATGGTACACGAACTGGTAAGAAATTAAAATTACATATTCAAATTCAGTAGTTCAAATGTTTTACAAACCCACGAAATGTTCAAATGTTCCTAAAATTTTAAGATAAAAAGCTCAGGTCATCTGATCATCTGCATCTGTAATATCAAGCCTCGTGATATCAGTAGTAAGCTGCTCCAAGGTATAATTGTGGTAAACTGCACTTAGAAAACAAAACACAATTATCAGCTTCAATATTATCAAAACAAAGGAAATAGCTAAAAAAATTAGAAAATATATTCGTTTTATCACCTTCTTCATTGAATTTCCAATCACGAGTACAAATCAAACTCTCCACAATGTTGTGTGCCAAACAACTACGATATTGATCTAAGACCTTTCCTCCTTGACTAAAAGCCGACTCTGACGCAACTGTTGAAATTGGAATTGTTAAAATATCTCGAGCCATAAGTGCAAGGTTAGGAAAACGAGCCTGATTTGTGCTCCAATAATCCAACACATCTATGTCAATGGCTCTATTCATTCTTTTCTCTTCCAAATACCTATCTAGTTCGGTTTTCTCCAAGGCGGGATTAAGATCATTGTCCAAAGCGTCAAATTCCTTAAATAAGATGTGGCAGAAAATTAATAGAACATGGCAGAAAATATAAAAACTGTGCAGAATGTTTAAAAAACAGTGCAGAATGGTAAAAAAAACAGTGCAGAATGGTAAAAAACAGTGCAGAATGGTAAAAAACAGTGCAGAATGGTAAAACATAGTGCAGAATGGTAAAAAAAATAGTGCAGAATGTTAGAAAAACAGTGCAGAATGGTAAAAAAAATAGTGCAGAAAGTTAAAAACAGTGCAGAATTTACCTTCATCACATCGAGTCCTCCATTTTGAATTCCGGGCAGATCATCACATACAACCGTGTATGTAGGTATTTTATCCTTGTATAGATAGAACATCTCCTTTAAGGTATCATGGAGGTCCATAATTTGAAGACAATCAACTCCTTATAGCATTTTATAGCAAAATTCCACAAATTGAGTCTTGAATCGAGGATCAAACACCACCGCTATTGCAAGTATCATGTTATAATCCGACCAATACTTATCAAACTTCGGTTGCATTTTTAGAGCCATGGACCTTGCTACGCAATTCATGTCTTCAACGGCCTTATTTAATGTGTGTTGAACTAGATACACATTTGGAAAATACAAATTCGCCGTGGGGTATTTTGTACCCGAGAATAACCGAGTCACATTGTAAAACATCCCAAGAAATGTACAAATGCCATCTTTTAACACCTCCCTTTTCTTTATCTTTACCTTTTATTATTGCAGTCTTGATAGATGCAGCAGTGCTTGGTACATGAGTTTCATTCTCCTCCATATCTGCCTCATCTTCTTCACTCAGAGATTCGTACAACTGAAAGAGGACACAAGGATATCAATTCAAATAATCAAAATCGAATACACAAGGATAATCGAATGAAATAAACAAATAAATCAAAGGATATAAACAAAGAATATAAGGAAATAAGCACTAACAATGAAAGATTCGACTAAAATAAACAAATTCGAAACAAATAGATGAAAGATTTGAAAAAATAATTGAAATTAATACCGGAATATTTGATTCTGGATGATCTGCTTCCATTATTACACAAGAATCTCGAATAAATATTGAGGGTCAATGGTCGAAATTTTTGAGAGAGTTTCAGTTTTGTTTGGGGCGGCTAACAAACCCTAATACTCTAATAGAACAGTCGAAGTGAATGTAAGAGCTATTTAGTATTTAGCCTGTTTTAGACTTTTAGAGTTGGGCTTCATCTTCGACCCATTTGTATATATGGTTATAAATATAAGTATATATTTTTATAAAATTATTTGTAAAATTTACAAAAATAAGTTATAAAAATATTATATAGGTGTATATATATTTAAAATATTTATTAAAATATTTATATATGTCGTGTACTTTCGTGTCGTGTCGTGTACATAAAGAGTAAACCCAAACACGACACTAAATTTTCGTGTACATTTTCGTGTCGTGTAAATTTTCGTGTCGTGTACTGAAAATGTAAACCCATACACGAAATTTTCGTGTCGTTTCGTGTCGTGTAAATCGTTGCCGGGTCTACTTCCCAGTGATTATGTTCTCGAAAGTGGCCTGAGTTACCTTGTTATTGCGGTTTTGTTCCCCAGATCTAAGAATTGTCTTGGTTTTAGCTAGTATTTAATTTTCGAAGTTGTAAGTTTGGTTTTTTTGATTTCTCACCGTTTATGTTTTCTCACCGTTTGTGTGAGTTTTGTTTTTCTCACCGATTGTGTGAGTATGGTGATTGATTTAGTAATGAAAGTTTTTAGGGGTTTGCATTCTCGGGCGATAGCTCAAACTGGTTATGACGGAAGCGGCAGTGGTGAAGTATGTGTAAATATCATCTTCAACAAATCACGTGACTCCAAGAAGAATGAATTAATCAGTGATTGTTTCTGTGTTTTGTTTGTTCGACGCGACTGTTTATGTAGATTGCATATGGCTTTTTATTATTGAATTATCTCATTTACTCAAAAAAAAACTTACCAAGTAATTTAAATATCAACAAAGAATGAAAATTAAATTATAAAAATTAATATTTTTAATAAAATATTAACTAACCGGTCCATACCGGTCCGGTTCGGGTTTTTCCGGTCCGGTCCGGTCCCAAGACCGTTTATGATCGGTCCGGTCCCCGGTCCATGAATTCAATAAAATCCGGTCTTCGATCCGGTACGGGTCGGTCCGGTCCGGTTTTGGACCTTTGTGCAGCCCTACTCATAGTTAAATACACTAAACGAGCAAACCCAACTCCCAATCATTAGTGCTTTAAAAAAAATTCAAAAAAGTCGATATTCGTTCGAAATATCTGTATTCGTAATCGAAAAAAATAGAATATTTTCTGCATCCGAAATAAATAGGATATTATTTGTATCTGAATCCGACATATCTGAATCCGAAAATTGAAAAATTAATATATATTTATATATAATATTTATAATTTATAATTAATAATATATGTCTTTGTTGATTATTTAATATATTTTTCAAAGATATATTTAAGTGTAGACATTTTTTAAACATATATATGAAATAAATATAATATATTAATATATTATATTAAAAATGGGCTTAATGATCCTATAGTTAACTATAGGAGAATTTCCTACAATTAACCACTGAAATAAAGACACATCACATAATTTCCTAAATAAAAAGACACATCATTAATACCCCTACGGGACCCTTATAAATAAAAGGTAACAATCACATGATTTTAAAGGTTAACGTTAGGATATTCTCTTAAAGTTAACTGTAGGAACATTTTTCTCATTAAAAATATATCATAATATAAGTCTTTTTTTTTAAATATTATCAATTTGAATATCAAAAAAATTCGAAAAATCCGATATCCATCCGAAATATCTGTATTCGTATTCGAAAAAAATAGGATATTATCCATATCCGAAATAAATAGGATATTATCCGTATCCGAATCCGATAATTTTGGATACGAATATAAATATAATCATATCCGAATCCGAAATATCCATTTGACAGCCCTGCCAATCATGATAGGATATGTTGTTTTACTCACAATCCTTCCGTCACAATCAAAGTGATACAATCATCGAGATGGGACCAATAGAGAGCACAAGTGGAATGACAACTCAGAAGAGAAGTGGGGACAAAGATGAGCTGGCAAGCAGGAGTAATGATAGGCCAATGATAAGGAGGGGAAAATACGAGATGGATCCTTAGAAGAATATTCCTATAAACCGTTAGAGGGGAGAGTGAGCTGGGACCACTAGCATATCAGCACTATGCAGCCTAGTAATTACATTTCATTTTAATTTAGCACTCATTTCATTTGATGTAAGGGTATATGTAGTTGAGGCCCGGTAATGTAGATCTAATCCAGATGTTAAAACTATTCTTTCTCACATTTTCTCAGTGGTTATGTTAATCAGTAAACCTAAGTGATTTTCTTCAGAATTGCTCTTCTTTAGTCAAGCTAATTCTCAGAAATTACTTTTCAGCTTCCACCTCTTGCAGGTCAAGCTGTTATTAGAATCATCTTTTGTTCTGTTATTCGAAGGTGTATCATTGGTATCAGAACAGTAGATTCTCGGAAAATGGTGCAAGGAAGAAACACAAGAACAGGAACAACCTCAGATGAGGAAGGAGGAGACCATACGGATATAAGCAGAATGGAGGTAAGTCTCCGAACTTTATTTGAGGCACAAAACCAACATTTGGTACAGGCTTGTAACAATAACAATGTTAACATTGAACAAAATGCTAAGTCAATAGCTGAGTTAAATGAGCTGGTAGTGGGTTTATCTATACAGATGTCTAAACTAGTATCTAATAAAGGAAAGGGGTCGGAAACTGTAGGACCTGATGCAGGGGTTGAGAATGGTAATAATAATCAGAGTCATTCCAATAGACCATCAAACTTTTCATCTAGTATGATTAAAGTGGAGTTCCCAAAATTTAATGGTACTGATTTAAGGTCATGGATCTATAAATGTAATCAGTTTTTTCAATTAGATGATATTAGAGATCCTTAGAAAGTGAGACTTGCAACTATTCATCTAGAGGGAAAAGCATTGTTGTAGCACCAGACTTTCATGAAGATGATTAATAATTTAGTACCTTCCTGGGATAAATACGTTGAAGCTATTACTATGAGATTTGGGGAAACATATGATGATCCTATGGCAGATCTAAAGGCTATTAAACAAAGTGGATCTGTACAAGATTACCATGACATATTTGATGCTCTCACTAGCAGATTGAATCTGCCGGAGGAATATTTGTTGAGCTGCTACCTTGGGGGGCTAGATGATGAAATACAGCTATCGGTGAGGATGTTTTCATCTACTTCCATTCAACAAGCCTTGTGTCTGGCTAAACTCCAAGAAGCTACTGGCAAGGCAAAGAGAGATAAATTACCAAACAAAACCCCTTTACTACCTACACCTAATCACAATAAACCATACACCACTGGCCAAAGAACCAACCCACCCAAGCTGAACACCTCACAATTAACTGCCACCAATACTAGTAGAAAAACCCTGACACCTGAAGAGTTTAATGAGAAGAGATCCAAGAATTTATGCCTTTGGTGTGATGAGACTTATATCCCTGGGCACAAATGTAAGGGAAAGAAATCACAGTTGTTCCACCTGAAGGTAGAAAATGAAGAAGTTGAAGACGAGGTATGTTTAGAGGAGGAGAGGCAAGAAAGTGCAGAAACACAATATGCCCAGATATCACTGCAAGCATTGGATGGGGCAACAAACTATCAAACCATGAGGGTGAGTGGACACCATGGAAAGAAAGTGTTGCAATTACTGCTAGATAGTGAAAGTACCCACAATTTCATAGACACTTCGAAGGCACTGAAACTAGATTGTAGATTTGAAGAATTGCCCCCTATGGTAGTCAAGGTAGCTGATGGAGGGTAGCTGATTTACAACAAGGTGATAAAGAATTTTAAGTGGAAAATGCAGGGGGTAGAGATTAATGCAGATGTATTGTTGCTTCCACTGAGTAGGAGTGACATGGTGCTTGGTTTACATTGGTTTTCCCAACTGGGACCAGTGTTATGGGATTTTGCTAATCTGACAACGCAATTCAACTACCACGGTCATAAGGTGAAGTTAAGGGGAATACAAGGAAAGAAGATGAAGAATGTGCAGTCTCAAAAGATCAATAAGCTATTTCAGGCTTCTGAAGAGTTGTCAATGTTACAGATTATTCCTATGGCTACTGGGATCATACCTCAAATAGCTGCACTGGGAAAGCTTCTGGAGATGGAATAGACCCTTCTATCCAATATGTGTTGGACCAGCATAAAGGAGTATTCAAAGACCCTGAGGGTTTGCCACCAGCTAGAGAGCAGTTTGATCACAGAATTCCATTAAAAGAAGGGACTAGTGCTATCAATATGAGGGCATATAGATACCCCACTCTGTAGAAGAATGTGATTGAAGAAATGGTCCAAGAATTACTGGATCAAGGAGTGATAAGGCCTAGCAACAGCCCCTTTGCAGCACCTATTGTATTAGTGAAGAAGAAGGATGGAGGGTGGTGAATGTGCGTTGATTACCGGAATCTAAACAAGGCCACCATTAAAGATAAGTTTCCTATTCCTATTATTGAAGAGTTGCTAGATGAGCTACATGGAACTCAGTTTTTCTCTAAAATCTGGATATCATCGAATAAGAATGAGCCCTCATGACGTGCATAAAACTGCATTTAAGACTCACTTTGGGCACTTTGAGTATTTAGTTATGCCTTTTGGATTAACTAATGCACCATCAACCTTTCAATCTCTGATGAATCATGTTTTTAAACCTCTGCTTCGAAAAGGGGTATTAGTTTTCTTCGATGACATCTTGATCTACAGTCCCAGCAAAGAGACTCAACTGAAGCACCTTGAAATGGTATTGGAGCTAATGAAACCAAACTCTTTGTATGCTAATTATAAGAAATGTTCATTTGGAGTGCAAGAGATTCATTAATTTTGGTCATATTATCTCTAAGGAAGGGGTACAAACAGAAAAAGATAAAATACAAGCGGTGTTAGACTGGCCAGTGCCAAGAAATGTGAAACAATTACGAGGTTTTCTGGGACTTACAGGATATTACAGACGGTTCATTCAAGGCTATGGAAAGATCCGTAGACCTCTCACTAACTTGTTGAAGAAGGAGGCCTTCCATTGGACTGAGGAAGCACATCAAGCTTTCGAACTGCTGCAACAACAGATGACCAAACCCCCAGTTTTGGCCCTACCAGATTTTGGTAAGCCATTCTGCATAGAAACATGTGCTTCAGGAACAAGCATGTGTGCTGTGTTGATGCATGATTCTCACCCAATAGGATACATTAGTAAGGCTTTCTCTGATAAAAATGCCATGATATCTGCTTATGAAAGAGAGCTTCTTGCTGTTGTCTTTGCCATAAAAAATGGCAACATTACTTGGGATTACACCCTTTTGTGATAAGAACTGACCAGAAAAGCCTGTAGTATCTCTTAGAGCAGAAATTGTCAACACCCTTCCAGCAGAAATGGCTCTCTAAATTGGCAGGCTTTGATTTTTCAATTGAGTATAAGGCTGGTACAGAGAATAGAGCTACTGATGCTCTATCTAGGGTTCCTAGTGCCCATCTGCTAGCTTTGGCAGTATCATCTGTCAACTATACACTTATGGAGGATTTACAGAAGCATTGGAAGGAGGATTTGGATTTGTAGAAAATCATTGAGGACCCACTAAGAGATCCTAACTCTCACCCTCAATACAGTTGGGCTCAAGATAAGCTAACTAGAAGAGGTAAACTGGTGGTGGGCAACAATGATTCGATCAAAACAACCATTCTAGAGTGGATGCATAATTCTGCACAAGGGGGACACTCAGGCATTACTGCCACAATGAAAAGAATACAAGAGTTGTTCTTCTGGCGTGGCCTCAAGGATTTTGTAACTGATTTCATCAAGAAATGCTCGGTCTGTCAGGAATGCAAGTATGACCAAAGTGCTTACCCTGGACTTCTACAACCTATACCTATTCCTAGTGCTACTTGGGAAGAGGTCACTATGGATTTTATTGAAGGGTTGCCTAAATCCCATGGCAAAGAAGTGATCATGGTGGTGGTGGATAGACTGAGTAAGTACGGCCACTTTATAGCTATTTCTCATCCCTTCACAGCCTTAAACATAGCTCAGTGTTACTTGGATCATGTCTACAAACTACACAGATTCCCTAAGACAATCATCTCGGATAGAGATAAGATTTTTCTGAGCAATTTCTGGGCTGAGTTCTTGAAGTTACAAATAATTAATCAAAAACTGTCTACGGCTTATCACCCCCAAACGGATGTCCAGTCAGAGGTTCTTAACAGGTGTGTGGAGACTTATCTCAGGTGCATGTGCCATGAACACCCCCAGGATTGGTCTAACTGGCTAGCATTAGCAGAATTCTGGTACAACACCAGTTTCCACTCTACTATTCAGAAAACACCTTTCGAAGTATTGTTCAATCAGCCACCCCCAACTCACAGACCTTATGTACCTGGTTCCAGCAGATTGGATGCAATGGACAGAAGTATGGTGGTGAAAGAGAAGGTGATATCTATGTTGAAACATAACCTGTGCCGAGCTCAAAACAGGATGAAGCAATTTGCCGATAGGAAGAGAACTGAGAGGCAGTTCAAGGTGGGAGATTGGGTGTATCTCAAACTTCAACCCTATAGACAATTTTCTGTGGCTCCCAAGTCTTCCCAGAAGTTTTGTGCAAAATATTTTGGACCATACCTAATCATAAAGAAAATTGGAGCCGTGGCTTACACTCTATAACTGCCTCCCTCTTCGAAGATACACCCAACCTTTCATGTTTCCTTGCTTAAACCACACTATGGCCCTCCCCCAAGCACAGTAGATAATACTCTTCCTACTGCGTATGACACTAATAGCACTCTAGAGCCAAAGATACCAGAAAAGTGTTGGAGATCAGGAGCCATAAAAAGAGAAACGCTGAAGAAGTTCAATGGTTGGTCCAGTGGAAGAATGCACCTGTAGAGGAAGCAACATGGGAAGTGGTAGAACTCATTATGAAGAAGTATCCTCAATTTGATCCTTGGGGTCAAGGATCTCTTGATGGAGGGAGCATTGATACAATCATCAAGATGGGACCAATAAAGAGCACAAGTGGAATGACAACTCAGAAGAGAAGTGGGGGAAAAGATGAGTTGGCAAGTAAGAGTAATGATAGGCCAAAGATAAGGAGGGGAAATACGAGATGGATCCTCAGCAGAATATTCCTATAAACCGTTAGAGGGGTGAGTGAGCTGGGACCACTAGCATATCAGCACTATGCAACCTAGTAATTACATTTCATTTTAATTTAGCACTCATTTCATTTGATGTAAGGGTATATGTAGTTGAGATCTAGTAATGTGGATCTTATCAAGATGTTAAAACTATTCTCTCTCACATTTTCTCGGTGGTTATGTTAATCAGTAAACCTAAGTGATTTTCTTCAGAATTGCTCTTCTTTAGTCAGGCTAATTCTCATAAATTACTTTTCAGCTTCCAACTCTTGCAGGTCAAGCTGTTATTAGAATCATCTTTTGTTTTGTTATTCGAAGGTGTATCACAAAGCAATAAGTTAAGGTATTTTAAAAAATCGAGATAAAATTAGATCATTTTGATTTCCACCTAAAAGACGAATGCCTCAAAATAAACTAAAGTAAAATATTAAAGTAAATTATCGAGCAAAATAGTGTATATATTATTAAAATTGAATAAAAACATATCATAAACCATCATTAATTGGGTTCTTTGTCGAGATAAAATTAAATTTTTTACTTTATCAAATCAAAATAGTAAAAAATGAACTTTTAACAATTTATAGATTCTATAAATTTATTTAGTGATCTATCTAATTATAATCTTTTAAAATTTTAAAAAACTAATCAATACGACTTTTAAAATATTGACTTAAAATTTTGAAATAATTTGTAATATTTTATAAAATGTAGTTAATAAACATGAATGGTGAATCGAAATTTTACTCATAATATGCTAAAAAAATATCAATATATTATTATTATTATTATATAATTAGAAATAGAAAAATAAATCAAAAATATTATATATATATATATATATATATATATATATAGGGTCCTACTCAAATAGAAACCAAATTAAAATAGAAACTAGAAACTAAAGCCTAATCCAATATTTAAAGCTAATCTAATGACCAAATTAGGGGTACCCCAATACAAAAAATTTATAATATTCAAGGCTCCATTCAGCAAAAATAAAAAAATTACTGTTCAAGCTGATGACGTGGCAGTGAGTAGTGACATCATCGAGTGAACAGTATTTTTTTTTTTGCTATGTATTGGTAAGTTAATTTGTGGCATTTTTTGTGAAGGTGTTCCTGGCGGGATCCTTAGAATAAATGAAATGTAATATATTTAGTTTTGGTTTATAATTTCTATTCTAAGGAAGGTTTCCATTTAATCACTAACATATATATATATATATATATATATATATATATATATATATATATTAATTATATATATGTATATATTATTAACAAAAACACTTTTTTGATGAATCAATTTTATATGCAGTAAGAGCCAGTAAATAAAATATTATCAGTATACAAATAAAAATAAATAAATATTTAAATATAGTACATACGAGTAGATTAAAAACCTCTAATATATTATATATGGTATATTACATATGATCACTTTTGACTCCTATGTAGGGGGTGTTTGGGGGAACTTTTTTCCAGAATAAGTCAACTTATTTTAAGACAAAGTTAGAGATTCTTAACTTTTTTCTGAAAAAAGTTAACTTTTTTTGCAACTTATAGAATCTCAAAAATACATTGAATACTTGTATAAAAAAATTTATCAAAATATAAATTTTTACCCGAAAATAAGTCCATAAAAATTTAAATTAAGTTCAGCCAAACAGGCTCGTAATTTCATTCGGCCTCAACGATGATACAATTGCAACATCCTTACCATGCGTCAATTATGGCAAGGTTGCAAAATTTTTACCATTTTTTTAAATTTTTTGAATAACTAGACTTAACGGGAATCAAATTCAGAATCTGAAATGATGGAAGATGAATTGTAATTATTTGATCTATTTCATCGTGCTCTTTTACCATTTCTTTTATATTTGGACCCAAACAATGACGAAATTGGAATCGGAATCGAAATACAAATCCAAACTAAAAAGGACTCGAGAATCGAGATTAACGAAAAAGTGTCACTTACTTTCAAAGATTAGTAGGGAATCGGGGATGAACATAAAAATTTTATTATCTAAAAAAACTTTGTGGGTTTTACTTAATTTTTTTACTAGTATATAAGTGCCCGTGAACTGGTGCCATCCTATTAGAGATGAGCAAAAAACCGAATTGAAACCGAAACCGAACCGAAACCGGTCAAAACCGAACCGAAAAAACCGAAATCGAAATCGAACCGACGGTTGCGGTTTTTGATTTTTAAAAACCGAGACTTTCGGTTCCGGTTCCGGTTCCGGTTATAAGTTAAAACCGAACCGATTAAAACCGAACCGAACCGATTATTAAAATAAATAAATAATTTTATATAATCTATATGTATTCTTAAAATTAATAAATATATTATATCTTGAGTTAATAGAGACAGGCAAAGCCTGGGATACTGGAGTAGCAGATCACTACACATACTAATGAGCAACAAGCTGAGAGGAATAATAAACTAAAGAAATAGAGGCAAGGAACAAAGACAAGAAACAGAGACCGGCGACGACAATGAAGAACCACCAATATTTAATTTTATTAATTTATATATCTTATGATTAAAAATCGAGTACATTATAATTTATAGAATTAAAGTATTGTAATATATTTATGATTTTTTCGTTCGGTTTTAAAACCGAAACCGAACCGTTAAAAACCGAACCGAGCTTTTTAAAACCGAAACCGACGGTTCGGTTGCGGTTTTCAATTTTTAAAACCGAAGGTATGCGGTTTCGGGTTCGGTTTCGGGACAAAACCGCCCCGAACCGAACCGTGCTCTCCCCTACATCCTATAGGTAGGTTGTACAACATTCCGATTTGAACCAATAAATTAGATCGAATTGAGTCTATCGGTCCAAGATCCAGATCAAATCATGTATAACCAATTCGGTCCCCGATCCTCAAAATAAAGAAAATTCGATTTTCGATCAGATACAGTTCAAATTTTGAAAAACCCGGACCATACCGAATTTTTTACATATAATTATTTTTATATAATTTTACTTCTTAATTTATCTAATATAGAAATTTAATATTTAAATACATCATTATTTGACAATTTCAATTAGTAGATTAATAAATTGATGAAATAGTAGAGAATCTAAAATAATTAACACCCACATATTTAGAAATTTCGAATAATTCATAAAAATTCATTTCTAAACTTATATTATACTGCACAATAATGTATTTATTTAAACTCTAAAGAAAACATATATTAAATTATAAAAAATAACTTTTTTATATAGAAATTAACCACATACGGTCCACGTTTTTTTGATGTCCCAAGATCGAATATGACAAATTTGATTTTCGGTCCAAGAAATCAAAAAAATTCGATTTTTGATATACGATCCCTAGAACACAAGATGGAATATAACACTTTCCATTTTGGACTTTGTGCAACCCTACCTGTAGGTCTCTAGAGCTTTAAAATCCTGGCTACCATGACATGTTACCTAAAATTTATATACGATTTTTTTTGTTATATATATATATATATATATATATATATTAGTTTATAACCTGTGC
This sequence comes from Saposhnikovia divaricata, assembly GCA_036435485.1. NCBI lineage: Eukaryota > Viridiplantae > Streptophyta > Magnoliopsida > Apiales > Apiaceae > Saposhnikovia > Saposhnikovia divaricata. The sequence goes on from CM071594.1 coordinate 86,799,630, forward strand.
GATGCACGGATTTATTTTTATATGTAATAAATTTTATTTAGCGTTATAATTATATTTTTATATAATTATTACTTTCAATAATTATTTTTATTTTAAATTAAATCATTTATATAAATTTAATTAATGATACGCATTGTTTAAAACTTATATCATGAAATTTTAAACTAAATATGTCTTTGACGAAATTCGAACCTTGAATTGATTGTAAAGTAATTTAATCATATAGAATATTTAATCATTAGATTTAACAGATCTAATTTATGATTAAAAATCTAATGGTCATTATAAGTTGTATATGGATTTTTAATATATATATATATATATATATATATATATATATATATATATATATATATATATATATATATATATATATTATTAGTGATTGGAAGATATAGTGTTATATTTTTGGGTATATATTAATGATTACAATATTATGTTTTAATTTAAAATGTAAGTGTTTTAATTAGAAAAAAAATATTAATGATTGTAAGATACGATATTTTAGGTGTTTATAAAGGGTAATATCTTCAATTAAAAGTAAAAATCTTTTAATTAAAAAAGTCAATTAGCAAATTATCATTAATACTATTATTTTATTATTTATTTATTTTAATAATTAGGATAATTGTACCGAAAACCAAACACCAAAATTTTCAATGTTTCGCCTTAAATATAGTAGTATCGATAGATATTTATTATAATATTACTATTTTATTTTACTTAAATAAATCTACCCGAATAGGTTTCACTGGAAAAAATAGAAAAGTTAACGTATTTTAGCTGAAAAAGGTAATTGTTTATTTATTAGTAATTATAATTATAATATTTTATTTTATTAAATAGAATTATTCATAGTGTTTTTAGAAAAGGAAATTTTTTAGTTAGATAATGTATTTTATATGAAAAAAGAAATTGATTAGTTTTTGAAAAATAGAAAATGTAACATGTTTTACCTGAAAAAGGAAACATTTTCCTAAATAAAGCTACCTGAATTGGTTTTATTGGGAAAAAAGAAAGGTAACGTATTTTAGCTAAAAAAGGTAATGGTTAATTATTAGTAATTGTAATTATAATATTTTATTTTATAAAATAGAATTGCTCATATTGTTTTTAGAAAAGAAAAAATTTTAATTAGATAAAAATAAAAGATAATGTATTTTACGTGAAAAAAGAAATTTATTAGTTATTGAAAAATTAAAAAGGTAACATGTTTTACCTGAAAATGGAAATTTATTAGTTAGTGCTAACTATAAATAATTAGGAAAAACGACTGAAATAACAATTCTGGAACCTGTACTGCCCGAAATACCATTTGTCGGGATTTATGCCCATTCTAACCAACAGACTGCGCATATTCCATATGCGCATGTCCATTTTATTTTTTTTTACCTACTCAGTACATGTTCCTACCCAAAAAGAAGTCCGCGTATATCACCACCAACAAGATCTCAATTTAGATAGTCTTGATTATCGAAATAAATCCACGTCAAGTCATGGATCATGTATTTTTAATATTATTTTTAATATTTAATATTTTAAAATTTTATTCATATTTTCTTCGGGGTAAAATAATTTTCATTTGGGGTTTAACGGGTTTCATTTGGGGTTCAATGGATTTCATTCATATTTTTTAAAAAGTCAAATGCGTTATATAATGGACCGGAGGGAGTACTAAGGATTTGGGTTGCATGTGTATTATATAATTTTCCATGAAGAATAAATCTTGGGCTACACCCTTATACACTACTAAAACACTACATACATTACAGGATTAGTATATTACTCTATAATTATATTCTTTTAATTTTTTTTCTTAAAATGGACCTCGTTAGGGCACTTTTTTAATACTAGTAGTGTTTTAATAGTGCATAAGGGTGTAGCACAAGATTTAATTTGCGAGAACAATCCAGCCCGGCATGCCTGACTGGCTTGCACAAATGAGTTGTACGCAACTAGTATTTTAGTAGTGCATAAGAGTGTACCCCCCCAAGATTTAATTCGCGTGAACCGCCCAGCCCGGTACGCCAGCCTGGCTTGCACAAATGAGCTTGTTAGGTCCACTATTATTGTAGAAGGGGGGGTTGAATACAATCTATATCAATTTCTCAAAATTTATTCATTAAATAATTTTCACTTAAACGAATATTTTGTGCGGAATAAATTGACTCGGATTTCAAGTTGAATATAACTGTATATTAACTTGATGTGGTGTTACAAAATCAATCCAAACTATTATCAAGTGTTTAATAACTAATTAGAAAATTCGACATGAACTTTTCTAATTTAGTTAATAAATCTCAAGATAAGTACTAGGAAACTTAATTCGCTAGTAATACAAGAATCACAAGTAAACAAGTTCTATCGGATAGAATATTACAAAGATGATGAACTTGAATTTATGTGAATTAATTCGTTCTTGGTGTTCTTGATATTTGAGAGAGAAAACTGCTGTGTTTTTCCAGGATTTTGCTGTGTTCTGGTCTGTTCTCATTAGATATGACTTAAACTGCTTCAAGACCTATTAAATCAGCTGTCAGCATGACTTAATCTTGCTCCAAGACATAATTTTCTGTAGGTATGACTTAGAAAATGTGTCGGTATGACTTAATCTTCAACAGTGTGGTCGGTATGACCTAAACACTTTTGTCGGTATGACCTAACACCTTTCCAGAAATATCTTGCTTCGGTATGACTTAATTCCATCGGTATGACCTAGCAGATTTGAGGTCGGTAAGACATAATCCACTCAGCAGCTCGGTATGACCTAATTCTTATGCTTAGTATGACTTAGATTTAAGTCATGTCGGTATGACCTAATTTAAGTCATACCGAACTAAACTTAGTCAAGACATAATCCATTCAGCATTTAATTAAGTCATATTGATCCTTTTAATTAATTAATGACTAACTAATTCATGATTAATTGATACAATAATTAACTTAATAAATAAATTAATTCTATTAGAATTAATTCATTAATTAAATCAATTAAATGATTTATATCAATTAAAAACAAATTAAATTAAATCAATAACTAATTAATTTAATTCTTCCAAACCACGGAAAATAATAAAGAATTACCACTGAACGTTCGATGTACTGTCTGGTTCATGAACGACTAACTTCAATGATGCTTCTTCACTTCTGACTTTAAGCTGTGGTTTATTTCTTCTCTCAATTTTCTTGTACTTTGATTGATTTTCAATCTATCACTCGAAAAATCTCTGTCACTGTAAATGAATCCATTCACTTCAATGTTATACTGAGGCTTGATCAGATACCTGATACGTCTTCCAGTGTGAAACATCAAAACTATAGATTGACTTCCTTCTTTCTTCTGACAGATATTGCTTCCTGAGATTCCTGTGACAGATCATACGGATATTTACATATTACAATTTGGTTTAAGTTGATTAGGATCCTCGAACTACAAATAGGCTGATTCATATGCCTTTCAATCTCCCCCTATTTGTTTGTTAGACAATAACAACCAAATACCTAGAGGATACCTCAACTAATTCAACTTAACCAAATGAAAGATAAAATATTAAACGTAAAGCAAATATCAAATAGTTCTGGTTTATATTAAACATTTCCAGATTCAAACAAAATGATAAATACAAGATAGATGATCCTTTAGCCTGATCATATTTAACATATTCCTATCTTAACCTATCTAGCTCTAAAGATAATACACGTAGAGCTGTTCTTCAATTACTGTCTTCTCGTCTAAATTCTCCTTCTTCTGGCTCATCCGTGACTTGAAGTTTCATGTGTAAATCAGAATCAACAAGACGCTCTCTTCTTGATGACAATCCTTGAGGTAAGACTAAAGGAATTCCAAGCTTCTTTCTCAGTTCACCTTGAAATTTCTTGTAATCTTTTATATTCGTTTGTGCAAAGGATCGAATGTGATCTACAGCTATTACCTTTTCTTCAGTCAAGAATCCATGATTTCTGAGAGCATATTCAGCATATACCAAGTGTTTTGCATGATGTTCATATAACTCATCTGTCTGAAGATTGATTGAATGAAGTACCTCTCCCTTAAGAAATTTTACTTGTGGAGGATCCTTAATCACTTCTGGTCCAGCTCTTTCAGCAAATTCTTTGAACTTCTCATGTAACAATACACCTAGCTCAGAAGATGTTCTCACCTTAGGCCTAAGTACCAAAATCTCTGTCAACGATCTGTCATAAAAGAACTGAATAGATACTCTGAAAGTTCCAACATTATGACAATCCACAAATATTACCAGCTCATCAGATTTGGGTTCAAATGCAGTAGTTATCCTGATGACTTCTACCTTTAATGCTCTTATATACATATAATGAATTGGATTTGCCAGTTTGAATTCCTCGAGAATTTCTCCAAGACGACGATCTTCATAATCAGAACTCTGAGGTGAATCAATTGCTTTTTGAGCACGTTCCCATTTGTCACCGCTCTTGAGTCTGATATATGTCTTTCTCTTCTCAACATTTATAGCATGTAATCGTTGTAGTTCTTGCTGTTCAGCTTTCTGAAGTTCTTCATTTCGTGCAATTTGCTCTAATGACTTTTGAAACTTTTCTTCTCTCATCAGCAAATTAGCTTCCCTCTGAGCAATCAATTGCTTTTTGAGCACGTTCCCATTTGTCACCGCTCTTGAGTCTGATATATGTCTTTCTCTTCTCAACATTTATAGTATGTAATCGTTGTAATGCTTGCTGTTCAGCTTTCTGAAATTCTTCATTTCGTGCAATTTGCTCTAATGACTTTTGAAGCTTTTCTTCTCTCATCAGCAAATTAGCTTCTCTCTGAGCAAATAACTCTTCAAATTCTTTCTCTGCTTGTTGAGCTTCATATTCAGATATCACTGGTTCTTCTTCTTCCCAGTGACTTAAATCTGGTTCAGGTAATTTCTCACCTTCATTAGAAAAATCAAAGTCATCAAAAACATCAAGATTATCCGATTCACCCGTGTAGAAATATTCTGTGTCTTTGACTTGATCATCTGCAACAACTTTCTTCTTCCCCTTATTCCTCCTGTCTTCACTGTCTGTATCAGATTTATCAGATTTATCTCCTTTCTCCCCTTGTGATTTCTCCCCTTGTGATTTCTGTGCCTGTTGTGATTTCTCCCCCTTAGTTGAGGAATCCTCTACAGATTTACCAGTTGCACCAGCTCCAGGATCTCGCTCATCATCATCACCACCTGTTCTTGCAAAGAATTCTCTTTCTTCAGTTGTTGGTGTGCGATTTTGTCTTAGCAGATTAAATAAATGCCTTAATCCTTTAGCTTGATGTGCATTTTGCTTCTCAATTTGATCTAGTCGAAAATCAGTAGAACGCTGATCTTCATGTACTTCTTCCTGTAGATTATCAACCTTGTTGGAGATTTCAGCAATAATTTTATCTTGTGCCACAGTGACTTCACCAGAATCATCAAGAGCTTTTTCATGAGAAAGTTCGAGAGTTTTGATTTTATTAGTGAAGAATGTCTTCAAGTTGTTGATGTCACCCTTTATCGAAGTAAGCTGATTATCAACAGAGGTGGATGGAGAAGACTGTTTATCCACTTGTGCTCGAAGTAATCTAGCTTCAGCTTTACTTGCTTCCAGTTCCCTTTCCAGATTTTGTATCTTTTGTAACAATGAGAGAGTGTATGTGTCTGTGTGTGCACTCACCTGAGTTTCACTCTGAATTTCACTCACCTGATGTGCATGTGTATCACTCAATTTTGTGGTGATCCTCACATCACTCCTCTCAATTTCTTTAGCTTTTCCAGAAGCGGTACCTGCAGTTAAAATCACCCTAGCCTCCTCTAGGAAGGTCAGTGGTGGTGCAATGGGAGTTCGCAAATCCCTGTCCTCAATCAATTCTACTTGTACATTTGGATTTGTAATCTGAATTGCTTCAGTAGTAGATTGATCAAGTTGCCTTCCACTTTCTTCAGTTGAAACTGCGAGTGGAAACTCCCTTGAGGGATCTAGGAATGTTTCTCCTAGGAGGGGAGATTATGGTTCCATTAAAGTTGGCAAGGAACCAAGATTTCCCTCAGAAGTCTGTGAAGACTCTTCTACCGTAACTATGGTAGGCACTGTTTCAGACTCAATGTGCTCTCCTGTCAATGTGTCCCTATTTTCATCATAATCTATATGTTCTCCCATTGTTAGTAATAACAAAGGGGTTGTGCTTGACACATTACAGGATGCCATGGCCCTATGGCGAATTTCAATAGTATCATCCTGTTGAGAGGATGATCCTAGTAACTGTTGCATGGCCATATCAATGTCCATATCTTGTTGGGAAGATACGGATGGGCTTACAGTTACCTCTGAATCAGTTATACTTTTCTTTTGTAGAGGCAGAGCTGTGGGTTCACTCATTATATTACCTCTTTTCTTTGCTCTTTGAAAGGGAATTTTCTTTCTGGAGTGGAAAGTTTTAAGTGATGTAGATTCAGTGTTTGGCTCTATGACCGGGGTTCGAGATTGCGTTATTACAATCCCTTGGTCAGCCCTATCAACCACTTGGGTTCCAGAAGTAGATTGTTCAGCAATAGAGAGATTAGAAGTCAATACCTGGTCAGCAGGTGCCGAAGAGATTGCAGCTTGAGTAGTTTGAACAATTTGTTCTTGAACATGCTCAATTTGCTGGATAGGTACCTCTTGTTCAGCTTCAGGTTCAACTATTGGTTCTGCTTGCTCAGGTAGTGGTTCATTTTCTTCGGGTAAAGGTACAGGTGCAATGATGGGTAGTTGTATAAAGTTTGACATGTATTGAGTGACAACTACTGGCACATTTGACAATTTAGGTTTGACACCGTACTCAGTGAATAATCTCGTCGAAGGTTTACCCGACACCAATGCTTCACTATTCAGAAATGGAGCATGATATTGTAGTTCTACCAAATGATTAAAAATCAAAGAAAGAAATCTTGGGTAAAAGCATTGAACTTTATCGCCCCTGTCAAAATTCCTTTTAGCATTGATTACTCTTCTAACCATCGGTCCACACAGAAGGCTGCCAATGTTGATTCTTCGATTATAAGCAACTGCAAATCCAATATGCTGCATAAAGGAAGGTAAAATTCCGAAGTTGCTTTTTGTTGAATTGGCAAAGACCTTGGCTAGTGTGTCGAACACATAATCCCATTCCTGAACTAGAAACTTTTTATTCAAGACAGGAAGATCTGCTCTATCTTGATAATAAATACCAGCAAAGAAATTAGTTAATTCCTCATCTGACGCATAATCCTCAAAATTGTCATTTGGAAAGTTTAAGACCGTATTAATGACCGATTCATCCACTATGTACTGATTGTCTCCAAGAGTGAAAACAAACGATCTGTTATCGTTAGAAACGACAACAGTAGTACACATAATTCGCAGGGGTTCAATTTTTAAAGGAGTATCTAAACTCAAAGCAGTGCGAACTAGTGAATGATCATTCAGAAAACGAATCCACGGTCGAAAACGTTCGAGTGAACATTTTTCGGGATCAAAATATCCGATCAAATTATGCTTAACTATTTCAAATAGAACATTGTTATTACCAGCCATTTTTATCAAATTTTAACACTTTGAAAATTTCAGATTTTACAAAATAATTAATTAAATTGATTTATTTCGAATTAATAATTAATTAAAAATTTGAAAATAATCAAAATTGTTCAAAAATTCTGAAAAATTCACACAATGATCTTGATACACACACGAACACTCCGGTATTTTTAGTTTTTGCAAAATCAAAACCAAAACCCCGGAATCTTAGATCGAAAATTCGATTTTTCAAAAATTTAAAATCTGAAAAACTCAACCAAATACTTCGATTAACCAGTCGATTTGAAGATAATTGAGCAGAGAATCAATTAACAACCTTGAATCTGTATTATGGAGTGATTTAATCGAGTAAATTTGGACAGCAATTCGTTATATACGTGTATGTATATGTGTGTATCTGTTGAGTTCTCTATGACTTAACATGAGAGAATGACCTAAAAATAAAATATGACTTAACTTAACTAACCTGTTATATATATATATATATATACTAACATATGATTACGACTTAATGTTATTACTAAGACTTAACTCATTATGACTTAATTCTATATATAGATATAACTGATTATGACCTAATTAAAACTGACACTAGATTATGACTTAAATAAAACTAATACTTGATTATGACTTAAAGCTATAAACAAAATAAACGAATATGACTTAACTAATTACTAACGAATATGACTTAACTCGTTATGACTTAATTAAATATGACCGAATATGACTTAATCTAAATAAGACTAAATCTGTTTACTATGCTAAATAAGTCATACCGACCATTAAGAAAATTAACAACATGTCATAACGCTGTTTTAAACTAATTATAAGTCATATCTACCTAAAATTAATTAAAGAAAATTCAAATAACTTAATTAACACACAATTATTTACAACTACTACTACCGAAAAATATATTAAGAATAATATTATAAATTAAACAATTAATAAAAATAAAATAACTAATATAGATTAATTTATCAACGGAAATAAAACAATATTAACAGGACAAACATTACAAAACATTAAATAAAATATTCTAAACAAATAAAATAAATACATACAATTATTTTAAAATTATAGAAATATGGAATAACAATTATTTAATTAAACAAAGTAATAAATACAATAACCAACAAGAAAAACAAGTTGATAAAATAATTAAACAAGTGATTTTTTTTTAAAATTCACAAACTAATCACTTGTTAATTATTAAAGATCAAACCTCAGATATTAGCTAGATTAATTACTAGGACTGTTCAACATACCCAATTCACCAACAATTTTGGTGAATGTGGATTCGTCGAGCGACTTAGTAAAAATATCTGCTGTTTATTCTTCAGTGGGTACAAACAGTAATTCCACTGTACCATTCATGACATGCTCTCTAATAAAATGATACCTTATATCTATATGCTTTGTCCTTGAATGCTACACAGGATTGTTGGAGATTGCTATGGCACTTGTATTATCACACAAAATAGGAATATTATGTAATACAAGGCCATAGTCCATCAGTTGATTCCTAATCCACAAGATTTGAGCACAACAGCTTCCAGCAGCTATATATTCAGCTTCAGCTGTAGAGTTGGAAACTGTTTGTTGTTTCTTGCTGTACCATGAAACCAATCTACCACCTAGGAATTGACAACTCCCAGAGGTGCTTTTTCTATCTACAACACTTCCTGCATAATCAGAATCTGTATATCCAACAAGATTAAAACCAGAATCTTTAGGGTACCAGATACCTAAATTAGGCGTACCCATAAGATATCTCAGAATTCGTTTAACAGCAATGAGATGAACATCTCTAGGATCCGATTGGAACCTTGCACACAAGCACGTAGCCTGCATAATATCAGGTCTACTTGCAGTAAGATAAAGTAATGAGCCTATCATACCTCTGTAGCTTGTAATATCTACCTTAGCAGAATTTTCACATGCTCCAAATTTGACAGCTGTGGATGATGGTGTCTTTGCTGAAGAAGAGTCCTCCATTTGATATTTCTTGAGAAGCTCTTTGATGTACTTGGATTGACAAATAAATATACCATCTTGCCTTTGATTTATTTGTAACCCAAGAAAGAACTTCAGCTCACCCATCATGCTCATTTCGAATTTACCTTGCATTAACTTTGAAAATTTCTTGCAAAGAAGATCATTAGTAGACCCGAATATTATATCGTCCACATAAACTTGAACTAATATTGTATCATTCTTATGTTTCTTTGTGAAGAGAGTTTTGTCTATGACACCTCTAGTAAATTCATTTTCAAGTAAAAATTCAGAGAGAGTGTCATACCATTTTCTTGGTGCTTGCTTAAGACCATAAATGGCTTTGAAGAGAAAGTAAACATAACCCAATAGATCTGGATCTTCAAAACCAGGTGGCTGTTCTACATATACCTCTTCATCCAGTTTTCCATTCAGAAAGGCACTCTTGACATCCATTTGATAAACATTAAAGTTAGAAAATGCTGCAAATGCCAAGAATATCCTAATGGCCTCAAGTCTAGCCACTGGAGCATAGGTCTCATCATAGTCAATGCCTTCAGATTGTGAGTAACCTTTTGCTACCAGTCTTGCTTTATTTCTTGTTACTGTACCATCTTCATCAAGTTTGTTTCTGAATACCCACCTAGTACAAACCACTGTTCTATCTGTAGGTCTGGGTACCAGCTTCCATACTTCTTGTTGTTTAAATTGATTGAGTTCATCTTGCATAGTAATCACCCAATCAGGATCTGACAGAGCTTCTTCAATTTTCTTAGGTTCCATTTCAGATAGAAACCCTGAATAATTACATTGATTTTGAAAAGCTCTTCTAGTCTTTACACCAACATCTGGATCACCAACGATTAGCTCAAAAGGATGAGCTCTATTCCAAACAGTCTGTCTGGGAAGATTTAGTCTTGATGATTCACCTTGTTCTTCATTATGATGTTGAGTATGACTAGTAGATCCTTCATTAGCTCCCCCTGAGTTGTTGCCAGGATGATTAGATGATTGTTCAGAAGTATGAGTGGTGTTTTCAATATTATCATTATTTTCACCACTATTATTCTGATTAGACTCATCATTGTCATTGTTGTCATTTGCATCAGCAAAAACATCAGGTGGACTATCAACATCTGAATCTAGATCTGTCATATCTTCAAAAGATAGCTTTTCAGATGAATCTTCAGTTTGGATACTAGGGAGTTTAGTGTCATCAAATGTAACATTGACACTTTCCATCATCTTCTGATGTTCAATCAAATACACCTTATAAGCTCTTCTTTCATAACCAACAAAAATTGCTTCATGTGCTTTGGCTTCAAATTTCCCACCTTGATCATCTCCTTCTTTAAGTACAAAGCATTTTGCTCCAAATACGTGAAAGTATTTGAGTGTTGTTTTCTTTTCATTCATAGCTTCATAGGGTGTTTTCATCAAGTCTTTGTTGATAAGAGTTCGATTCTGAGTATAGCAAGCAGTGTTGACAGCTTCAGCCCAAAAATACAATGGAAGCCTTGGTTCACTTAACATAGTACGTGCAGCTTCAATCAAGGTTCTATTCTTTCTTCCAACTACCCCATTTTGCTGAGGAGTTCTTGGAGCTGAGTATTGTCTGGTTATACCTTTTTCAGTACAAAAGTCATTCAGAACTGCATTCTTGAATTCAGTTCCATTGTCTGACCTTATAGCTCTCACTGGATACTTGGAATCCAACTCAATTAACTTGATGTGATCAATCACCAGTTGTGGAGTCTCATCTTTAGAATTCAGGAACAAGACCCATGTGAACTTTGAAAAATCATCAACAATCACAAGAGCATATCTTTTCTTTGACATAGACATCACATTCACTGGACCAAATAGATCCATGTGAAGTAACTGTAAAGGTTCAGTTATTGAAGACATATCAATGCTTCTGTGAGTTGCCCTTTTTAGTTTGCCTTTTTGACAGGCATCACATACTCCTTCCTGTGTAAATTCCATAGAAGGTAAACCTCTCACCAATTCTCTCTTGACCAGAGAGTTCATGGTCTTGAAATTTAGGTGAGAAAGTTTCTTGTGCCATAGCCAACTTTCATTTGTGGATGCTTTAGAATAGAAGCAATTGATTTCTTCAGTGCTTCTAGTGTTCATGTTGGCTACATACAAGTTTCCTTTTTTGACTCCCGTTAGAGATGGTTGTTCACTTCTTTTGTGTGTAATCAGACAATTCTTTTTGTTAAAGTAGACTTCAAATCCCTTGTCATAGAATTGACTGATACTGAGCAAATTATGCTCAAGTCCTTTTACAAAAGACACTTCTTCAATGATAACATTTCCAGCTTCAAGTCTGCCATATCCATCAGTTCTACCTTTGCTGTTGTCTCCAAAGGTAACTACTGGGCCGGCCTTCTCCACCACATTTGTCAGCAGGGTTCTGTCTCTAGTCATATGCCTTGAACATCCACTGTCCAAGATCCAGGTTACTCGTTCAACCTGTTCAATACCCTGCAATGACAAATGAATTAAACCTTCTTCGGGACCCAAATTTGATTGGGTCCTGCGGATTTAAAGTATTGACCTTTATCAGGCAAAACAACATTTTTAATTTTAACATCTTTAGTCAATAAACATTTAACCTTATAAACAGATTTGAAAATATTTTGTTTTATCTTGGGTATCCATGTTTCTCTAGTAGCAATAACACTTGTGTCATTGAGTGGACATTTGACCTGGTAAACATTCTTGGTAACCTTTTGTTTAGGCTTAGGTACAAATGTCTCTCTCCTAACTTGAGGAGGAAAAGCAGTCTTTGATCGAACATTATTGTTCCTGTTCATGTGCTGTCGAGGAGCATTCTGTTTAACACATGCATAATTACCATTAAAATAAGCACGCATACTGTTAAAAGCACAAGACATACAATTGATAACACCACATGTTTTATGATTAGAATCAATGGTAGGCATGGTATTTTTCTGTTTCAACTTATTACTACCTAATCCAGTCCTAGAAGAACTAGCCGATTCAACAACTTTGACTGACACTTTAGGTACATCTTTCTTGGATGAAACATTCGTTGTATTAGTGTCCTTAACTGATTTAGCCTTAACAAAGACTGTGACATCTTTCTTGGATGAAACATTATTTGTATTAGTGTTCTTAACAGTTTTATCCTTAACACATTTATCCTTAACAAAGACTGTGCCATTAGCACTATCCTCATTTCTCATTTCTTCTTAGATAACCATAGAAAGAATATCTGGTGGACCAGCATCAGATTTTTTAAATAGAGGTTCTTTAATATTTTTGAGCACATGTGGTATTCCCCTTTCTTTAGCACTAACAGGGTTAGGGGAATTTATGCCCAACGATCCAACAGCTTCATTGTAACCATACCCTATACCTGTTGTTCGTTCTACAACTTGATTGTTAAAGAACTCTTTGGAAACTTTAACCGAATTATAACAAGCCCTGACCTGTGTTTCAAGTTCAGTAATTCTAGTTATTTGTTTGCCTACAACTTCTAGAATAGCTTTCTCCTTTTTATAAAGCATTGTTATTTCATCTCTTTGTTGATCTTGATTAATATGCACCTTTTTTAATTATGACACTTCATTGCCAAGATTAGTGCTTAACAGATCTAGTCTTCTATATTCAGTTTGTGCATTACCTAATGAATTATAAAGACTACGAATCAACTCAGTGTCAGTAAGAGTTACCGGTTTGTTATGATGATCAAATGCTTGATCATTTTCCACCAGTGCAAAATTTCCATATTCTTCATCTTCGCTGTCCGTGTCATCCCAACTCTTACCAGCCGCAACATAGGCTTTTCCCGGTTTCTTTTTCTCAGCAGCAAAATCTCTTCTTTGAGTTTGCTTCGGTTTCTGACATTCAGTGGCAAAGTGCCCTAATTCATTACAGTTGAAGCAACGAATCTTGCTTCTGTCAACAGATCCAGTTTTGTATCCTCCCCTGTTACTAGAGGAAGAAAAGCCTCCTCTTTGGAATCTGTTATTTGACTTAAACCTGTACTTTGGATTTCTTCTGAATCTGAAGTTTCCAAATTGTCTTACCATCAATGCCATGGATTCATCTTCCAGTTGATCTAACTCTTCCAATGAATAGAAGTCTCCACCATCCTGAGTAGGTGGTGTTTGACCATGTTCTACTTCAGTCTTTTCCTTGTCTGAGCTGTAAGGTAGAACAACCTTAGCTTCCACTTCCTTAGGTGCCTCAACTACAAGAGCTGTAGATGAACTTGGCACCCTTCCTTTACCAGAGACCTCCCTCTGCTGTACTTGTTCCAGTTCATAGGTTTTCAGAACACCAAACAATCTTTCAAGAGCAATCTTATTCAAATCTCTTGATTCTCTGATGGCTGTTATCCTATGTTCAAGATGAGTGGGCATTGTCAACAAAAACTTCATATTAATCTCCTTCTGTGTATATTGCTTGCCATTGACTTGCAAGTTGTTGATAATTTTGTTATACCTTTCAAACACTTCCTGAATGCCTTCATTAGGGCCAGCTCTAAAGTGTTCATACTCAAAGGTTAAAATCTGAAGTCTGTTTTCCCTGACTTCATCAGTTCCTTCATTGATAGTCTCAATAGTTTCCCACATGTGTTTTGCAGTTTTACAATTTATCACATGACTGTACATCACAGGATCCAGGGAATCTATTAAAATAAGTCTCAAATTCTTATCTAGTACTGCGTCCTCTTTTTCAACAGGAGTAAAAGAATCAGCATGCTTTGGAACAGATGATGCAGGTGTTACAACACTTCCTCCAACAATAGATTCAGATATATGTTCGAGTGGAATTATAGGTCCGTTCTGTAGAACACCCAAATATTTAGAATTTGCGACATCAAGAAACAACTCCATTTTATTTTTCCACATTGTATAATTGTCCTTGTTAAACATGGGAATTTTAACAATGCTTTTTGACGACATGATGAATTTTTAAGTGAGTTAAAAATTCGAGATAGATTTTTGACGGAATAAAAATAGGATCTTGATTTGTGTATCAATCAATAGGCTCTGATACCAATTGTTCGGTCCACTATGATTGTAGAAGGGGGGGTTGAATACAATCTATATCAATTTCTCAAAATTTATTCGTTAAATAATTTTCACTTAAACGAATATTTTGTGCGGAATAATTGACTCGGATTTAAGTTGAATATAACTGTATATTAACTTGATGTGGTGTTACAAAATCAATCCAAACTATTATCAAGTGTTTAATAACTAATTAGAAAATTCGACATGAACTTTTCTATTTAGTTAATAAATCTCAAGATAAGTACTAGGAAACTTAATTCGCTAGTAATACAAGAATCACAAGTAGACAAGTTCTATCGGATAGAATATTACAAAGATGATGAACTTGAATTTATGTGAATTAATTTGTTCTTGGTGTTCTTGATATTTGAGAGAGAAAACTGCTGTGTTTTTCCAGGATTTTGATGTGTTCTGGTCTGTTCTCGTTAGATATGACTTAAACTGCTTCAAGACCTATTAAATCAGCTGTCAGCATGACTTAATCTTGCTCCAAGACATAATTTTCTGTAGGTATGACTTAGAAAATGTGTCGGTATGACTTAATCTTCAACAGTGTGGTCGGTATGACCTAAACACTTTTGTCGGTATGACCTAACACCTTTCCAGAAATATCTTGCTTCGGTATGACTTAATTCCATCGGTATGACCTAGCAAATTTGAGATCAGTAAGACATAATCCACTCAGCAGCTCAGTATGACCTAATTCTTATGCTTAGTATGACTTAGATTTAAGTCATGTCGGTATGACCTAATTTAAGTCATACCGAACTAAACTTAGTCAAGACATAATCCATTCAGCATTTAATTAAGTCATATTGATCCTTTTAATTAATTAATGATTAACTAATTCATGATTAATTGATACAATAATTAACTTAATAAATAAATTAATTCTATTAGAATTAATTCATTAATTAAATCAATTAAATGATTTATATCAATTAAAAACAAATTAAATTAAATCAATAACTAATTAATTTAATTCTTCCAAACCACGGAAAATAATAAAGAATTACCACTGACTTATGTTGATGTTCGATGTACTGTCTGGTTCATGAACGACTAACTTCAATGATGCTTCTTCACTTCTGACTTTAAGCTGTGGTTTATTTCTTCTCTCAATTTTCTTGTACTTTGATTGACTTTCAATCTATCACTCGAAAAATCTCTGTCACTGTAAATGAATCCATTCACTTCAATGTTATACTGAGGCTTGATCAGATACCTGATACGTCTTCCAGTGTGAAACATCAAAACTATAGATTGACTTCCTTCTTTCTTCTGAGAGATATTGCTTCCTGAGATTCTTGTGACAGATCATACGGATATTTACTTATTACAATTTGGTTTAAGTTGATTAGGATCCTCGAACTACAAATAGGCTAATTCATATGCCTTTCAGAACTGTACTCAAAAACCAAATGCGTTGCCTAATTTAAAAAATAATAATAATAAAGAATACGAATGTGTGCAGTGCGTATATGGAGGTGCGCACTGTTGATTTGTGTGTGCTGCATACGGGAATATCATTGTTACACAGTACACGCATATTTGAGTTGCGCATGTGAGGTGCATTCTAGAAATGTGTGGTCTTCTGGTTAATTTGGACAGCTTTCCCGCATATTGTTATTTTGGACATTGCTGTAAAAAAAATGTTATTGAGGGCTTTCACCCAAATAATTAAGTATGAATGATTAAGTAAAATTAACATGTATCGTTAAGTAAGGGTAAATAAGTAAAATCAACAGGTATCGTACCGACCAACAAATCAAACTTTTAATGTTTCGGCTTGTTACCTGTGCGAGGCACGGATTTCTTTTGTTATGTAATAAGTTTTATTTTATTTTATAATTATATTTTTATACAATCATTATTTTCAATAATTTATTTTCATTTTAATTTAAATAATTTAATATAAATTTAATTAATGATATGCATGATTTAAAACTTATATTACAAAATTTTAAAATAAATATGTCGTTGACGAAGTTCGAACATTGAAATTTTAGTAAATTAATTTAATAATTTAATATATCTAATTATTAGATCTAACGGTTCTAATTTTTTACTAAAAATCTTACGGTCATTATTCGTTGTATACGAATTTCTATTATATTTTGTTAGTGATTAAAAGATATGGTGAGATATTTTTGGGTATTTATTAATTATTGCAAGATTATGTTTTAAAATTTTAAAATAAAAGTTAACGTGTTTATTAGAAAAAATATTAATGATTAAAAGATACGATATTTTAGATTTTTATAAAATGTGATGTTGGTGGTGTTTGGGAAAACTTATTTTCAGAATAAGTCAACTTATTTTAAGTTGAAAGTTAATATTTCTAACTTTCCAACTTATTTTCCAACTTATTTTTTCAAATTATTAAATCTCAAACATACATTAAATACTTGTATAAAAAAGAATTATCAAAATATAAAATTTTTACCCGAAAATAAGTCCATAAGTCCTTATATTAAGGTGAGCCAAACTGGCCAGTCATCAATTAAAATTAAACGTCTTTTAATAAAAAAGGCAATCGACTAATTATCATTAGTTATTTTATTTATTATTTATTTTAATAATTAGGATGACCATGCCAAAAATCGAACCGACAAATTTTCAATGCCTGTGCGATGCAATGATTTCTTTTATTATGTTATAAATTTTATTTAATATTATATTTATATTTTTTCATCATCATTATTTTTAATAATATTTTAATTTTAATTTCATAATATAAGTTAATATACTCATGTTAACGGATTATACTAATGTTTCCTTATTATAAATAACGTATACGAATTTTTAATATATTTTATTAATAATTGGAAAATATGGTGTTATATTTTTGGGTTTATATTAATGATAATATTAGTTTTAAATCAAAAAGGTAACGAGTTTTAATTAGAAAAGAAATATTAATGATCGAAAGATATGGTATGATTGATGTTTTTAGGTATTTATAAAAGGTAATATCTTTAACTAAAATTAAATGTGAAAGGTAATCTGCTAATTACCATTAATTATATTATATTATTATTTATTTTAATAATTAGGATAATTAAACAGACAAACTTTCAATTTTCGGCTTTAATATAATAGTGTAGATATGAGTTAATTTTAACCTTATTGAAATAACATTCATATCGAAAACTCTTTGGTCTAATCTGTTAACCTAAACGTATTGTTAATCCAATCTGAGTTGACCAACTCAACAGACTGATAGTAGCAAATCAACATGCTAGAGCCCTTGCAAATTTGTCCTTGCATAGTAGTATTGGCTTTCGGCTATGTGTGGTAAGCTATTTGCCTGATACTGTTAAAGTTTCTAAGTTTGAGTTTCATCAATTTTTTTTTATGAATGGTGATAATTCAATATATAAAAGTCATACGGCATCTACAAGAATGATCGAATCGATCAAACATAGAATAGGATGACATGCTCGTCTTCATAATCAAAATGAGACAAATAAGCATATGTCCGTAAAAAAGTGATATATCTATAGATACTTGCTCTACGCTCAATATCTTCGCCAAAATCCGTTTGAGCTAACGACCACAAATGAAGTTTCGAACAAGCTCTTATCCTTGAATCCGAATCAACTCTCACAAAAGAAGAAGGAGAGAAATCCACACCTCTCACCAGGGAGAGAAATCAAACTGAACTTACAAAGAAAATTGAAATTACACAAAAAACCAAACTAAAATAAGTCTTAGATCTAGAAAACAAGAGAAACCAGACCCCTCTTGAGACCGAAGATCCACCAAGAATCTGGAAAGAAATCGGGGATCCACCACAAATCAGAGATTAAAATTCGGTTTTCAATTTCGGTTTTCGGTTAAAACCGAAAAAATAAGTCCAGTTCAGTTAAAAACCAAAATAATTTCGGTTCAGTTTTCTGTAGAACTTTTTCCTTCAATTCAATTTCGGTTAACCGAAATAAAATTCGATTTCGATTTCAGTTAACCGAATGCACACCTGTACGTATCAGTATAATTGAATTCCAATTCCTTTTTTTTTTTAACTAACGATCGAGTTAAGAGGTTGGCCGTTTGGGCCGAATAAATCGGACAGAAATTCTTGCAAGTTCTAACTATGTCAACGCAGTCCACATGATCCTCAAAATCAAAGTTGCCAAGTAGATGTAAAGTAAATTAATTAGCAAAAATAATACAAAATTAGACTTATATTGATCATTGATAATCATGTAATTATAAAATGTATCTAGTTGCATGAGTTTCTATGTTGCACTTCGATAGCATACAATTTTCATGAACCAACTAAATCTCTTAAGGTGTGATGTTTGCTTACAAAAACGAAGATATGTTGTTATCTGCCTCCGTTGATTTTCCAGTAATATTGTTTAAGCAATTGTGCTCTTTTTCGTTTCTTCTTTAATATAAGATCAGGTCTTTGTGCTAACATAAATGCGATAAACATAATTTGTAATTGAGATGTTGAAGATAACTGAACAGTGTGAAGTAAATCCAAATCCTGATACAATGATTAGGTCAACTGTCAACCACAAAATTATGGCGGTGGTTAAAAGCCTATAAATTACTCCCTCCGTCCCATTTTATATGACATTCTTCTTTTTCATGCATTTCAATGTGCTTGGACGGGGTACTTATAAATAACATTTTTTAAATTTTTTTGTTTTGTATAAAAATATAGATTCTATATTTTTATACAAAGCGAAAAAAATTAAAAAATATAATTCACAAGTACCCGGTCCGATCACATTGAAATGCGTGAAAAAGTCAGAGGGTCTTACAGTTTGGGACGGAGGGAGTATAAATTTAAGCCAATTATAAGAAATAATTAGTTTAATAAAATATTTATCCATTAAACATGATTTAACAATTAATATCGATGATTTTTTTTAAATTTATCTAAAGATGTTCATATTTTTAACTTGAAAATATCATAGATCAAAAAATATATATAGAGGGCTATTCTAGTGAGACCATGTTATTGTGAGAATTGCACATTGGGCCACAAACCAGACCCAATAACCAAACACGCAGGCGGCACTTTTGGAGAAAAAAGAATTTGTTTTTCAAATTAAACAGAAACTAACTACATTCTTTATCATATTATTTCGAACACCACAATATTATTCTGGTGACTTCGCCTCAACATACTATACATAAATTATGCTGTAACTTTTACCCCTTTAATCGCCTACTACACCAACATTCCTGTCACTATTCCAACACTACCATATCTCCCATCACCATTACAACACTATCACCATGATCATATTGACACCCCACCATCATCAATAAAACAATCACCAAGACACCACAATCAATACATCACCACTGTCTCTACACCACTAACGCCCACCATCATCACAACCAGAATCACTAAATTCAAAATCGAATCACTTAAAATTACAACCACTACTTAACAGAAGCACCAAATTGAAATACAAATCACTGAAATTTAAACTAACGTTACCGATTTTTGTTTATAAATTGTAATATATACCTATACAAATCACCAAATAAAATGGTGATTTATATCAAAAAAAAAAAAGGTGACTAGTCATAGAAAAAGTGATTTGTGTATAAAATTGATTAAATTGCACAAACATGACTACTCCCAACAACACTCCTTACTTTGTCTCTTGCATTTTCATTCCATTCAATGACATCATTTCCTTTGTATGTATTTCACCGCGCTCTTATTTTCATTACTTACGCCACCATCAGATCTGGAGATAGCGTTGGAGATAATTTATTAAAATCAAAAAATAGCATAATCGTAAAAACGAATGCTAGTAGAAAATCATGAATCAGTGATGATGAAGAAGACAAAGTAGGTGTGGTGGGATTCTGAGGAGGGAGACGGTGGAGAAGAGAAGTTTAGAGATTTCAGTGAGCGAGAGAGAAGAAAAGACAGGGAGAGAGAAGAGGGGAGGAAGATGAGAGAGAGAGAGAGAGAGATGCGTGTCTATTGCCATTGTTAAAGAATTTTGGAGATTATGAATGGGAAATGAAAAGGTCTGCAAGTTAAATGAGAGATAAAAGATATAAAACTTTTAGATCTAAAAATACATGGCTGAGATATAACGCGAGTATAAAAAATATGGGGCTGAGATTTAGTCTCAGTTCTCATAATAAGTGGGAGTCTCATTTGAGCACTTGCCTACCACAATTTATTAAAAACATTAAAAACCATAAACTACATAATGAACCATTCATGAACACGTACATATCTTTGTGTCAAAATGAGATACAACAATGGGTTAAAATTTAAATCCAAGGTGCCAAAAGATAAAGACTAACTATCAATGATACAAATTGTTAGTCACAGAGACATGCCTGTACTCATATAATAAAAATCCTAAGTATGTGTAATGCTATGCATTACCAATATGACCTCTTAACTGAGGGAACCTCTAGTTGTAGAGTGTCTATTTATTTTGTACTTGTAATAAGTATCAAATCCTAGTTGTGTAACTGTACTTATAAAGTCAATAATAATACTTGAAAGAAGTTCCAAGGTTCATGACTCAAGCAAGGAGATAAAGACAGTCAAATAATCACAGTTGGGATTTGAAGAAATGAAGAATTTGCCTAAGTACCAATTCGAGAAGTACATTTCTCTATTCGAGAAGTCTAGCAACGAGAAATTAGGGAGTCGATATCTCAAAAGACACTGTTTGATATCTCTGATGGTCAACTAGTCAAAGCCTTATTCGAGAACTCAGAGATTCGACATGTCTAATACTCTATTCGAGAACTCATGGAGTCAACAAGTCAAAGCATCATTCGAGTTTTCTAAGAGTCAACAAGTCAATGCTCTATTCGATATCTCAAGGACTAAAGAAGCTATTCGATATCTCAAGGATTCGATAAGTAAAATGTTCTATTCGATATCTCAAGGATTCCTGAAGAAAAGACTTATTCGAGAAGTCATTCGATATGTCAGTTTAACAGTATTCGAGAACTCAGAGTTATCGATTAAGCCAATTCTAGTTCTCGAATCACCAACAGTATTCGAGAACTCAGAGTTATCGATCAAGCCAATTCTAGTTCTCGAATCACCAACAGAGTTACTTCTCGAATACAATCTTGGAGACAAAATACTGAAGAATTGTACAAGTCAGAGACCTGCAACAAGCTAAAGCACTTTATGGACCACAATCTTTAATGTACTTTGGAAAAGCCTACAAAGAAGCTTGGAGAGATGTACAAGAGACAAAGAGCTAAAGAAGTGGATCTGAACAGAGCTTTGCAAATTCAAACCTGTAGCCATTTGGATGCTTACTCAAAAAGGATAGACACACTCGAAAGTAAAGTTGTTTAGCTACCTTATTTGTAGTAAGTAGGTTGTATTCATGCTCTATAAGGATACAGCCTCACTTCCTTAGAAGTAAAGTTTTTCATACACAAAAGAAAACATCTCTCTGAGAAAAACAAAGCTGAGAATACTAACTTTTGTATTCACAGATTGTAGCAAAATCTTTATCTAATAATATATTAGATTAAAGTGATATTGTGTTGTGTTGCTCGCTTATTATTTTCCGCACTTAAATTATAGCACACACTTAACACATATCTTGCTATACGGATTCAAGAACAATGAAAAGTTCAAGAATCCATTCACCCCCCCTCTGTATTCTTTCTTGTATTCTATACTCAACACAAATCACATCGTTTCGATTTTTGATTGAAAGGAGAATGCCGCAACTTTCTTGCCATGCTTCTCTTAGAAAATGGAAAGTTTTCATTTTCATATTTGGATCTAAGACATTTTCTTAGTTTAATCCATAAATAAATTGAGTTGAAAGAAGGGTTTGAAATGGGTTATGTGGGTTATTTAGTTGAAATAACTTGAGTCCCACAT
Organism: Saposhnikovia divaricata; assembly: GCA_036435485.1. Lineage (NCBI taxonomy): Eukaryota > Viridiplantae > Streptophyta > Magnoliopsida > Apiales > Apiaceae > Saposhnikovia > Saposhnikovia divaricata. The sequence continues at coordinate 86,822,088 of CM071594.1, forward strand.
AGAATTGGTAATGAGAGGTTGGTGGCTTTATATAGCTCCATATGCAAGTGTAGTGCACAACTACTAAGGCATTTGGGTGTGCATGGTTGTAGGGTGGGCCTCGCGTACGCACACACACACGCGCGCCGTCGCTGCCTGCTCGCCTCGACACGACACGACTTGGGTCGGGTCGGGTCCGGTCGAAGGGCGATTTGGGCGAATGTCTCGGCGTCTCGCGTACGCGAGGCGACCTGGGCGAGGAATTTTATTACCTGGATTATTGATTTATTTTAACAGGGAATCAGACTTCATTTGTTACAGCAGTAATTCAGATTAGATCAGTACTTGGATTATTGGACCTAGTTAGACATCAAATCCTGATGGACAGATCCTGACAATGATCAAATACTGATGAACATCAGATCCTGACGGACAGATATCCTGATAGATCAGATACTGATGTTGACCAATCCTGATGAACATCAGATCCTGACGAAGGTCAGATCCTGACGAAGGTCAATCCTGATGCTTCTGTAACTGAAAAATAAATCCTGATGTTGCAGTTAATGAAATTAAATCAGAATATTTACTTTTCTGTTATGGAGTATCAGTTACGTTTTATTTTTTTGTATTATATACATACAGAATAGAACGTTAACGAAGTACGATATGTCATAAGGATAGAAACCCTATTTGTCTTCTTCTTTCTCTGTTCTCTTTCAACACATACAAATTATATACATAATTCTCAGGCGAATTGAGGTGCTGGTCGCTGTTGATCATTGGAGTATTTGTGAACCCATTGATCTGTGCTGTTTTATCCTGGGAGTGATATTGCTGCAACCCAATCACAACGTAAGTGGGGCAATAATCTCTTCAAGAACAGCCAAGTCTTCTCGAAGGGCTTGGTGACTCAGCTGTTCTTCTCTCTTGTTGTCTTTGTTATAACTACTGTGAGAGATAAGTATTTCTTATTTTTCTTGTTAATTACAGTTACTAATTATATTCTTGTTTATGCCTTCATGATTTGTTTTGTTAATTAGTTATATGCCTGTTCTTGTTTTAATATATATATCACTGCCTCATTTTTGTTATAGTTAATTTATACCCAACAATCTTGAAGAGATTATTTGTGTTATATATTGTTAATTAACAAGATGGTTAACGAAACTGAAACTCATGTTGTTGTGACTAGCTCTGGGTCTGGTGTTATTGCATCTACCATAGACTGGACTACGTACCGTTTCCCACAGCCTATTGATTTATCAGGAATGCCTGATAAATTCAGTGGGGGTGTTGATTTTTCTCGTTGGTAGAAAAAGATGAAACTGTGGCTAATGGTAAAGGGTCTATGGCCGGTGGTGCAGTATGAGAAACCTGTTGTGGTTAAGGAAAAAGCTTAAACCGCTAAGGCTTATGCTATGTGGGAGGAGAAGGATGGGGTGGCTAGGGCTGCAATTCTGGTAGATTTAGCGAACACTCTATTCGATGTTTATTCATCGGACTCCTACACTGCTAAGCTCTTATGGGAGAAGCTTGACCAGACACATAATACTGTCTCGCAAGGGTTGGAAAAGTATTCTGTGGCTAGGTTCCTTGACTTTAAACTGGTGGATTCTAAATCCATGACTGAGCAGGTGCATGAGTTTGAGATGTTGGTACATGCTTTGAAGGAGTCTGGTATGGACCTTCCTGAGAAGTTTCAGGTTATGTCTGTGATTGAAAAGCTCCCTAAGTCTTGGGAAGAGTTTGCACTCTCCCTGAAAAGACAGAAAGAAGAGATCACTTGGACAAACCTAATGTTGGACATCTCTGTGCAGGAACAACACAAGTCCAAACAGGGACATGTGATGCCTGTTGAACATGCTGGGAGTTAGAAGGTGAATGTAGTGACTGTTGGACGGAAAAGAAAGAATGTCACTAAGAAGGAAAACACTAAGTCTAATAAAGACAAGAACAAGGCTAAGAAACCAAAGGCAAACAAACCATGTTGGTCTTGTGGACAGGTTGGTCATTAGAGCAAGGACTGTCCTGTAAAGAAAGCTAAAAAATCTATTGTGGGAGCATAAGCTAACACTATGCTTGGAACCACTGGTGGGCTTGTGATTAACATGGTTGTTGGTGAGGATGTTTCTTCTGAAACTGACAACGGGTATGTAACCTACAACCCTGTACTACTTTCCACTTATTCGTCTCATGAATGGTTGATTGATACTGGAGCTAATGTACATATTTGTACTGATATTACTCTGTTTGTATCTTATCAACAGACTCATGGAATGACTGTGACGATGGGGAATGCGAGTGCAGCTCAAGTTCGTGGAATAGAAAACGTGGACCTGAAGTTTGCTTCTGGGCGTGTTCTATCCCTCATTAGAGTGCATCATGTTCTTGACATTCGTAGAAATATAATAAGTGGAAGTTGTTTAGTTAAGAATGGATTTGAACTTTCTTTGAAATGTAATAAAGTAGTTATTACACATACTGGTTTATTCTTTGGCAAAGGTTATTTGTTTGATGGATTATTTTTAATAAATGTTGAGCCTGTTTTGGGCAGTTTTATTAATGATAATGTTGCTCCTTCTGTTAATTGTGTTGAATCATCTGACTTGTGGCACTTGCGTCTTGGTCACTTGAATTTTGGTGCTCTAAAGAATATGATGAATTTAGAGTTGATTCCAAAACATGCCATTGATAAGAAATCTAAAAGTCAAGTATGTGTGATAGCTAAACAAACTAGGAAACCCTTTCATAATGTTGTTAGGGATTCAAATGTGTTAGATTTAGTGCACACAGACATATGTGAATTTGGTGGTGTTTTGACCAGGGATCATAATAGATATTTCATTACCTTTATAGATGATTGTAGTAGATATTGTTATGTTTATTTGCTTAAGCATAAAGATGAAGCACTTGAAAAATTCATTATGTTCAAACTGAAGTTGAAACACAAACTGGTAAAGTACTTAAACGTTTGAGATCAGATAGAGGTGGTGAGTATACGAGTACCTCTTTTAATGAATTTTGCAAGAGCAATGGTATAGTTCATGAGGTAACTCCACCATACACACTTGAGTCTAATGTGGTGGCAGAACGAAAGAACAGAACTTTTAAAGACATGATCATAGTATGTTGATTAATTCAGGGTTGCCTAAGTACATGTGGGGGAGGCTCTGAATACGGCTTGCCATATTCTGAATAGAGTTCCCTTGAAATATATGGACAAGACACCTTATGAATTATGGACAGAGAAAAGGACTAGTTTAAAGTATCTTCGTGTGTGGGGGTGCCTTGCAAAGGTACTTGTCCCAGAACACAAGAGAAAGAAACTAGGGTCGAAAACTGTTGATTGCATCTTTCTGGGCTATATTGAAACCACTACGGCTATTAGATTTTTAGTAATAAAATCTGAAATAGACGGAATAGTGGCTAACACTATAGTTGAATTTCGTGATGCAACATTCTTTGAGGATGTGTTCCCTATGAAGACTGGTATCCCTCAGGGTATTACTGATGATGATCCCACTCACACATCAAGTTCCATTCTTGATCATGTGGAAAGAATGAAAAATGTGGGGGTAGATCCTGGTAGTAGCTCTACTCCTGTTGAAGTAGAGGAACCTAGAAGGAGTAAGCGTGCAAAGGTAGTCAAGAATTTTGGAAGTGATTTTATCACTTACAATATCGAGGATGAACCTTTAACTTTCAGACAGGCCATGGATTCTTCAGAATCTAGGTACTGGAAAGGTGCTGTAAAGAGTGAAATTGACTCTATTGTTTCTAATGGAACATGGGAGTTGGTTGATCTACCTCCTGGGTGTTCTATTATAGGATGTAAATGGGTATTCAAAAGGAAGATGAACCCGGATGGCTCAATAGATAAGTATGAGGCTAGGCTGGTAGCTAAGGGCTTTAAGCAAAAGGAAGGCATTGATTACTTTGATACATACTCTCCAGTTGCTAGAATGACAACAATCCGAATGCTTATAGCATTGGCTTCTGTACATGGTCTTATCATCCATCAAATGGAAGTAAAGACAGCTTTTCTTCATGGTGAACTTGAAGAAGAGATTTATATGGATCAGCGTGATGGATTTGTAGCTTCTGGAAATGAAAGGAAAGTATGTAAGCTAATCAATTCTATATATGGCTTAAAACAAGCTCCAAGAGACTGGCATAAAAAGTTTGATGAAACTGTTTTAGAATCAGAATTTGTAGTTAATGAAAGTGACAAGTGTGTCTATTACATGGTTAAAGGAAATGAATGTATTATTGTGTGCCTATATGTGGATGATATTTTATTGTTTGGAACCAATATTGAGATTATTAACGAGACTAAAAGATTCTTGAAAAGGCACTTTGATATGAAGGATTTGGGAGAGGCTAGTGTGATTCTTGGTATCAAGTTGACTCAATCAACTGATGGAATAACCTTGTCCCAATCTCATTATATAGAGAAATCTATACTTGAGAAGTATGGTTATTCAAATTGTAGAATCGCAAGTACTCCGTATGATCCTAAAATTGCCCTTGTCAAGAATAGTTTAGGAGTACCTGTGTCTCAGTTAAGGTATTCTCAGACTATTAGGAGTTTGCAGTATCTTGTTAATGGTACTAGGCCGGATATTTCATATTCAGTGTCTAAGTTAGCAAGATATACAAGCTGTCCAAACAAGACTCAATGGGATGCTCTTGATAGAGTACTTAGATATGTGAAAGGCACTATATATCTTGGTTTGAATTACAGGAGGTTTCCTGGAGTGCTAGAGCAAGTTAGATAGCTAAGAAGTCTGGTTCTAATGGAGTGACTGGATACGTGTTTACCCTTGCGGGTGGAGCAGTATCTTGGAAGTCTTTTAGACAGACTATAATAACTCGGTCTACTTTGAGGCTGAGTTGTGTGCATTAGAGGCCACGAGGTTAGAGGCTGAATGGTTATATAGACTTATGTCAGTATTACCTGTAGTAAGTCGACCACTTTCTGCTTTTGTTGTTCATTGTGATAGCCGTACAACTATCGACAAGATTAATAGCAGGAAGTATAATGTGAAAACAAAGAGACATATCCAAGTTAGACTAAAGTCTATAAGGGGTCTAATGTCTGAAAGGATCATAGCTGTTGAGTTTATTGGAACTCAAGATAACCTAGCTGATCCTTTAACTAAGGGACTTGAGCATTCTGTTGTCCTTAAGTCTTGGTTGGGGATGGGACTGATAGCCCATAATGATTCATCTACAGCAGGAACCCAATACACATGAGAGGAGATCCCTCGAAAGTGTATTCAGTGTGGTAATAACAAGTTGTAAGGGTGAATTGGTTGCACCTTAACTACATAGATTGATACTCACGTATATGGAGTCTATCCCCTGTAAACCAATAAGGTACTGTCACTGCCAGAATAGCAAGAGTTATTTGAACTCTGAATGGGGTCAAGTCATATGACGAGATGCTAGCAGTACATCTCTGGAGATGCCCTGCTAAGCGAATGTAATTGTGTGGTCGCAATTAGAGGAAAGGGTTATTCCTTGAAGCATTCGACGAACAGGATCGAGACATGACCATCAATGTCTCAAAGCCGTAGATTAGCACCATAGCCTTTGATTTGTCGTCGTCTATGGAGTGTGGTTACACCAAACGGATAAAGATTCAAGGTGAAACATTCCATCTGAATCTGGTAGCCATCGAAGTAGAGGACTTAGGAGGGTTCAAACCCGGAAGGGTACTACTCTGAAAAACAAGTCATGATGAGGATAGATATGCATTTCTGTATGGTTTTGTGGGGGATTGTTAGAAAATGGAAAGTTTGAGGCATATTTATAATATCTTCTTGATGTAATTTACGGAAACTAACAAGTGGAGGTTGTTCCTTGTAATGAGGACTTAAACTTTCATGTTTGGATCTAAGACATTTTCTTAGTGTAATCCATAAATAAATTGAGTTGAAAGAAGGATGTTTGAAATGGGTTATGTGGGTGATTTAGCTGAAATAACTTGAGTCCCACATAGAATTGGTAATGAGAGGTTGGTGGTTTTATATAGCTCCATGTGCAAAGTGTAGTGCACAACTACTAAGGCATGTGGGTGCGCATTTTTGTAGGGTGGGCCTCGCGCACACACACACGCGCGCCGCTGCCGCCCGCCTCGCCTCAACACGACTCGGGTCGGGTCGAAGGGCGATTTGGACGAATGTCTCGGCGTCTCGCGTACGCGAGGCGACCTGGGCGTATTACCGGGATTATTGATTTATTTTAACAAGAAATCAGACTTTATTTGTTACAGCAGTAATTCAGATTGGACCAGTACTTGGATTATTGGACCTAGTCAAACATCAAATCCTGATGGACAGATCCTGACAATGATCAAATACTGATGAACATCAGATCCTGACGGACAGAAATCCTGATGGATCAGATACTGATGTTGACAAATCCTGATGCTTCTATAACTGAAAAATAAATCCTGATGCTGCAGTTAATGAAATTAAATCAGAATATTTACTTTCCTTTTATGGAGTATCAGTTATGTTTTATTTTTTGGTATTATATACATATAGAATAGAACGTTAACGAAGTACGATACGTCCAAAGGATAGAAACCCTATCTGTCTTCTTCTTTCTCTGTTCTCTCTCAACACATACAGATTATATACATAATTCTCAGGCGAATTGAGGTGTTGGTCGCTGTTGATCATTGGAGTATTTGTGAACCCATTGATCTGTTCTGTTTTATCCTGGGAGTGATATTGCTGCAACCCAATCACAACGTAAGTGGGGAAATAATCTCTTCAAGAACAGCCAAGTCTTCTCGAAGGGCTTGGTGACTCAGCTGTTCTTCTCTCTTGTTGTCTTTGTTATAACTACTGTGATAGATAAGTATTTCTTATTTTTCTTGTTAGTTACAGTTACTAATATATTCGTGTTTATGCCTTCGTGATTTGCTTTGTTAATTGGTTATATGCCTGTTCTTGTTTTAATATATATCACTGCCTCATTGTTGTTATAGTTAATTTATACCCAACAGCTTCAACCATGGCACAGTTGCAACATTCTTACCATTTGAAGATCTTTTATATTTATATGTAGTGCTAATCATTTCAAACACATCGTTTGTGTTTTTTATTCGGGAATATCTTACTTTTAACTTCCCCAAAATTTGGGAAACCTATTAGCCCAATCAAACTCCTTGTCCTCCATAATTAGTATGATTCTCTTTCACACAAGTTCCGACAACATAATTTTAGATCCATTCTTTTGTTCTTTATTTTTTGTTTAATCTTCTGTTCAACAAATTATAATCGTTGTTAGTGAAGCAATTTGTTAATAATAAAATTTGAATTTGTTGGCCGAAATCAAAATTTGGAACGGTGATCCTTCGTTAGAAAAATTGTGGGAATATGGTGTTTGTGATTGATTGGGGAGTGACATTATTATGGACGTTCATGCTTTGCCGTCTCAGAGCTCTCCAAAGCATTCGTCTCCTTACAATGTGCTTAATTACGTACCCTATTATATAGAGATCAAGTCATACGTAATTATTTGAGAACAAGTGACCTAGATGCGTTAGGTATCTCATTCCGAGATTAGAACGCCTTCCCAAATTAGACTTCAATTTGCTTTAGAAATGACCAATGATGAGGCCTAGTCACAAAGGCCCAATGCTCAACTACATTCTAAGGACTTTACGGATTTCCCACTAACGGCTATCTCCCTAACCAATGTAGTTTACAGGTATATCCATAACTTATCCCAAATGTTAAGACTCATCATCATCCCCCGATGAAGACAACCCACCAGACTATTTTATGAGTGCAAAGTGCATAATATCTCTAAAATTACCCAATGAGAACAATCCATTGAATACAGGAACAAGGTTTTTGAGGCACACACTAAAGTTTGCCCATCACTTCTCTATGAGCATAATCCATAAAAATATAGAATGAGGGCCTTCAATCACCCAGGCAAATCCCTGGAAACTTTCAATCACCCAGGCAAACTCCTAAAAGACTGCAATATATCCAGGCACACCCTTAGAGGTCTTCCTTAAGGCATACCCTAAAGGTCTTTCTTATATCATTATCTGAAAATTCAATCATAACTCCTTGTTGTTTTCTTCCAAAAAATTCATTTGTCTTCCCTGAAGAAAGTGAGGGTGCGCCCTCTTCGATGGAAAAGAGAGAAAGCGTCCTGATATCACGACCTAAAATATATTGGTCCAATGAATAACACACATGTCCTGAAAATGGTACTCATAACGCGTCCTAAGTGTGAGACTCATCCAAGAACATCATCTTCACTCACGATGTATCTTCTTCGAGACAAATCCAATCAGGACAAGCCGCTTCAGGATAAAGTTTTAGCACAAGTCCTATAAGGAGGGGATCTTCAGGACAAACACAAACATGATATTTCTTTACAAATTATTTGATCAAATCCAATAAACTTAGATCCACCAAATAATAACCCGAATCAAATTTTGGACAAAACAGGCCATCACTATAATAATTACTATTCATCTTCCTTTTCTTTCGTTGAACACATCATCCCTAACCTCAATTCCCTCGTCCAATGACATCATCCCTACCTCCAACCTAGGTTCCACTCTCATTCTTCAAATTCTTTTAAACCTTTTTAATTATCTTAAATTCCATGCATGCATATATACATGGATTAAAATAACTGATTAATTCTTTTTAAATTTTGATACTTTTATTAATCTTTAATTTAACATATTATTTTGTTTTATACTCCGTATTGGACTATGTTTATTTGGACTGTATTTTAGTACTATCATTTAAAATTAATTTTTATAATATTTCACTAAAAATTAGTTCTTATATTTAGTGTTTAGGTAATTATAGTATATCACTGATTAATTAGTTATCTAAACAATTTAATTGAATGTATATTCCCATAAAAATATTTAAAAAATGATTAAATTCTTGAAAATGTTTTTAAAATTGTTACTGGTAAGTTGTCATCATATTATTGAATACTCACTCCTATATGAAAAATAGAACGCTCACGTATACACATAAGCATACAAAATTTATCATTTGAGAATATTTTTAAAATATATTTCAATTTTTAACATTACTCAAAATATTTTAAAAGTTACAGTTAACTATTTTGGATCAAGTTTCATGTCACATTCATATATTAGATCAAATCTTTTAATTTGCTATAAATTTATAATCTGTCCAATATTCAATTTTTTACTGATACAATTAATGTTAATATGATTGATGTTTTTAGTTGAAGAAGGATTTTACATATTCTATCTAAATAGTATGATTGGTCGGGTGAAATGTTGTTATTACCAATTTTAGAAAATTTTTGTAAAATCACTTTCTTAAAATTTTATATATTCAATTTAAATTTAGTTGTGTTTAATATTAACTAATTTATTATATTTTATTTTATTCTAAAATCTTTAGATATTGACACTTAGAATGATATACTTTCAAAATGAATTGTTTTTTTAAAGTTGATTATAGTGACCAATGCATGGATTAAAGTGTTGCGAATATATTTATCTTGTAAAATATGAAAATTCAATATTAAAATTATCAAATTATGATTTTCATTTTAGTTTAAACTAAAACTAAGTAATTTTATGACGTGCAGAAACATGTTACTCATAGTTATTTTTAATTGCAATATTACTATTTATTAAATGGGATGTTGATCGAAAACCGAATCAACAAAATTCTAATGTTTAAAATTTTAAATGTTTCGACTTAAAAAATATAATATTAATATCTAACATTCGGTGAGTGGATTGGTATTTTTGTTCCAATCTAGAATAATACACTTCGTGACTAGCAAAAAAACTATATAATCATAGTGTTAAGTTCTATGGAGACATACTTTACAAATAATCGAAATATTTCATATATATCAAAGTATGTCATATAATATCACACTTTAAAAATAATCAAGAGTACTTGCAAAAGTATTCAATTGTGACCAGATTAAACTTGCCAAAAGCAAAATAAATGATTTAATTTACACTTTACAATTTTTACTCTAAATCAGAATGACACACATTTATGGAAGTGAACTACATGTTTTATGAGCACAAGGAAAATACTTTCACGGAAAATCACATTTGTGAAAATGATCAAGTATTCTTAAACATCTCCAGTCTCCTGGCACCCAATATTTGCAATGATGAACTTTAACGACTTGCATGCAATATTTGTTCTGCAATTGGGAACTCGGGAGCTATATCTATGGGAACCTGAAAAACATTAAGATAAATTATCTCAAAATTCAGAGAGTGTGAGTAGTAAATAAGAAATATAAAATTTACTTGGAGAAAGAAAAAGTTAATATTTTATTTTCGGTTCATGCCTAATTTGATTATCCATCGTTCATCGGTTTATAAGTGATTAGTAGATCAGTCAACGGGTCGGATTTGGATCGAATCATCCTAAATTCATATCCGAATCCATTAATAGTTTTCGGATTCGAATCGGATCGGATCGGATCAGGAGTCGGATATTTTTTAGGTCGATCCATATTCGATCCGTTCGGATGTCGGGTTATCGGATCGGACCTCCGATCCGTTTAATAAATTTTAAAAATATAATTATTTTTATTTTTTAATTTAAAAAATAGTATTTTAAAATTTTTTGATGAAATTAAAATTAAAATTATGACATATACATTGACAAATCCAAATTTATATTTCAAAATAATATTATTAATATAAAATTCTATATATTATATATGTTATATATATTAAAATAAAAATACTAATTTTTATATCTCAGGTAAAAATTAAAGTTCCCTCAGATATATCTCAGGTAAGTTCCCTGAGATGCCTAATTTTTATATATAAAAATGGGATGGGCATTTTAGTCAATTCAGAGATTTTTAATTAGCCCTGCAGGCCCAGCAAAATTTAAAGGTTATTTTGTATGTATCTTAGAAAAAGTTCCCTGAGATATATCTCAGGATCCTTTTTCTCTTATTTAATATATTATATATTACATAAATATATAAAATATATAATAAATATAATATATTCGGATCGGATCATACAAAATTCATATCCGCTCATTATCGGATCGAATCGCTAATAAATCGGATTTTTTTTGGAAGGATACATACGACCATACCCACTAATTTAGCTACGGATCGGATCAGATATCCGATCCATTGACACGCTACTGATTAGGCCATCTGCATTTCCCTTGCAAATCATAAGTATGTTAAATAATATATAAGTGATTAGGCCATATAATCATTTTAGCAAATTTTTTTTTTTTTACCATTTTCTATACAACATGTGTTGCCATTTCTTTCCATTTTAAGGTAATGCACTACTGACTTCTTCACCGTCTAGGTAAACGATAAATGAAGAAATATTATTAAGCCAACAGATTCATCTGACCCATTTTCTCTGCAAATATTAGGGGTGTACACGGAGCGGGTTGGGGGAAATTTTCAACCCAGCCCAATTAAACCGGGATGGTAAATTTTCAACCCAACCCATAAAAATTAAATTCGTAACCCAATCCAATTTGTTGTAATCAATTTGGATCGGATTGGTTCAGATTAATCGGTTTAATAAATATTTAAAATATTTTTTTTCCTTTTTCATCAAACGTAATAAGCATAACGCATTAGCACTAAATTTCAAATTTAGAGAAAAAAGAACTAGTCCATGATCATTAGATACATTACATAGATTACATTTCACATTCACTAGCTATAATATACTTATATTATACAGAAAACCCCCGAAACAAATATTAAAGATTCACCGGTTATATTGTATTTATATTCACTAGTTATATTATACTCATATTTGTAAAAAGATTATTTTGTTTTATTAGAAGCTTACTAAATTATCGAGTCTCATGTATTGGGAAAACAACAATGGACACGAGACGTATTTATTAATTTTTTGTAACTTCCTTTATTTTTAACTGGATCGGGTTGGATTGGGTCGGTTTGAAAAAATCGAAACCCATACCCGATCCATTAATATCGGGTTGGCGGTTTTTAAACCCGAACATATATCGGGTTGAAAAGATTCGGTTTGGATCGGCCGAAATAGTGTCGGGTTGGATTGGTTTGGTCGGGTTAACCAACCCGTGTACACCCCTAGCAAATACTATCAATATCTAGAGTTATGCGCCGCAGTGAACTAAGGCTATGTGACTATGTCAAACCTGAACCATTTCCAGCTTCTTCAAAGCTATTTTCAATGGTGGTGTCATGTGGCAGTAATACTGAAGAAGTTCATTTGCAGCATCTTTATCACCTTTGGCTTGTATCGTAAGTATTTTTCTACTCAAGCTCTCCACTGCACCTTCAACCTGAAGTTACAGAGTTATTGTGTACTGTCTGAAAAGCAGCGCGAAGATTTGGAAATTTGGACAAGTAATACCTTATCGAAGTCAACAGAGAAAGTTTCATCTTCATGCAAAACAAGGGCACCTTTTTCAAATAACCAATTGAATTGCAGTGCTTGTCCTTTGCTGAAAAAGTATATCAAGTCACTCATCCCAAATGAATTGACATCATTCATTAAAAACAGAAACTTGATGAATTAATCAGTTACCCGTGAGCTTCCTCTAATCCAAAACGTACAGATCTGAAGCATCCCGCAAGGAACGAAACATACATCGATTTGATCAGACTACTTGGAAGCGCATTCTGGAGGAAGACAGTTCAAATTCAATAGTAAAAAAAATTGGTGTCTTTAAAAGTTAAGTCAGATCTTTAGCAGAGCAGATTATTTGGTTGGCCTTGCAAAATGATCAAGACACGGGGGTTGAGTTTTGAGCATATTCTATCCTTGAAGAATGTGACAATGTCTGAGGAAGCTTAATTCTATATTTCTATTATCCCCCAACTGTCTTCCAGCCACACATCAACCTATATCAGCATGTCTATTTACATGCAAGTCTTCAGGAAGGTTATTTACATGATAGTTGGAGTACAGAAAATACATTGTAGGGGGTATCTCTTTAGCAGAGCAGATTATTTGGTAGGCCTTGCAAAATGATCAAGACACGGGAGTTGAGTTTTGAGCATATTCTATCCTTGAAGAATGTGACAATGTCTGAGGAAGTTTAATTCTATATTTATATTATCCCCCAATTGTCTTCCAGCCACACATCAACCTATATCAGCATGTCTATTTACATGCAAGTCTTCAGGAAGGTTATTTACATGATAGTTGGAGTAAAGAAAATACATTGTAGGGGGTATCTCTATATGTTTTTGTATACAGGCAAAGAAAATTTGCAAAATATCACTAAAGGTTCTCTCCTTGTCTCATACCAAAGTCTCAAAAAAATTATGCATTTAATAAATTTTATTATTTAGGGATTTTAGTACTTGTGACAATAGTACTTAGCTCATAAACATCTAAACACTGATACATATGAACACAGTGGAGGTTTTATGATACAAGATTGTCGTCATATCAAGAAATATTCAATCAATTACAAAAACTAACCTTGTCGATTAAAAACTTTAAGGCCCAAAGACCAACAATATCAGCTTTGGCTTCTTCGAAAGGTAAGTGGAGTTCTTGTAGCTCCTGTTTTACATGAAAGAGAATTGGCAATTATATAAAAGGATATGATGCATGTACAAAATGCACAACACCAGTGGGCCTGGGGAACGTATCATGTATGCTGTTTCTTTTGCCCTTTTCTCTATGATTAACAATTAAAAGGTAGCATGTGCGTCTTCAAAATAGGACAAGCATACATGTTGCAATCAAGAAAAGTAATTTCCCCCTTGTGTAACCACTATGAGCGACTTTTCTCCCCTACACCTTTTTTGAGAAAAGGCAAGAAAAGTTCCTAAAGAGGGCCCCCATGTAGTATGAGGATTCTGACCCATGACCTTGTGATTAGGGAAGGAGACCTTACTAGGCTTTCCCCAAATTCTTAAATATCTTAATTATAAAACAGCACTTTGGGGGTGTTTGGCTAACCATATAAGTTAGCTTATATGGCCAAAGTCCGTTTCAACTTATTTTGTAGTGTTTGGCAAAATAAGTGAATGAACTTATTAACAACTTATATGGGATAAGTTGAATGTTAAAAAATCCTAACATTCAACTTTCAACTTATTCTTATTTCTCGATACACGCAATATTCTTATCCTTTAAATCTTCAAAATCATATATATTTTGAGCTGTTCATTAAAAAATTGATATGTATATATCAAATTTCTCTACTCATCGAGATCTATCCATTGATATCCACTTATATATATTAAAAAACAAATATTTTGAAAATATTTTAAAAAATTAACTTATAAGTTCTGATTTACCAAACACTCTACTGACTTATAATTTCTGATTTACCAAACACTTTATTGACTTATAAGTTCTGATTTACTTATCACTTATATGACACTTATCACTTTAAGCTATAAGTTACTTATTTTAAGGTAAGCCAAACGGGCACATTATCTACAAGGATATGGGTATTTATCCTATTCACCTTGCATGGCTACAAAGATGAAGAAAGAGATGGCAGCCTCACAATTTATATAGAAGAGATAATAAATAGTTTACTTCATTGAAAAGCATGCTTTTTTTTTGATAATCCGGTGTCCGGGCCAGTTTTCGCGCACCTCGACTAATCCGGAGGACTGCTAGCACACTCGTACCCACCGAGCATGGCAGTCCACTTACTTTGGTGTCTCCCAGTGGGATCGAACCTATGACATTGGGATGATAAGCCACTAGGTCACGGTCCCAACCAACTGGGACACCCATGATGGGTCATTGAAAAGCATGTTATATTCCCGGCACGCACAGACTTGCAGCTTTCATTGAATCATTTTGCCTCTAACAGAATTAGCTCATTTACATGATGTGTGTAGTTTATCGTAAAGTAGGAACAGTGTTCCTTTAACTAATGCCCGTAAGCTACGGCAGTATGGTAGTCACTGGCTGACTCTATGAAGAAACTGCCAATAATCCTTCTAAGACTTAAAGTTGGACACCTTTTAGGAGGAAGACCAGAGAGTTCAAGGCAACATTTGTTTTAGCTACACACATAATGTGTAGTACATCAAATTACAATTATTGTGATATATCTTGGTATATCCATTAATTACATTTTTACTATATGATATAGTATCTTACAAACAGATACATTTTTCAAGAAGAAAATGTAAAATGATTAAATAAATTTAATAACTGGCATAAATTAGTATTGGATGAGCTTATTAGCCTTTGAAAACAGTAATAACAATGAATTGTACTAGTATTATCCACGTTCACATTTTTAAATTAACATGTAAAGGACAATGGCATTTCTGAGGAAGTAACGTTAAATTTAGAAGCAGCTTCTAGACTACATTTATCCTCTCCTGTATCCTTTAATTCAGTCAGATAATAAACAACTGAAGGTATAATCATGCAGTGAACCAAATCGAGAACATGCATAAAAAGTTCCAACGTATTAATTAAAAAATTAGAAGAAAAGGCCCACTAAAGCATATAAAATCTACACAACAGGTAGTATCAAATTTTACGTATAAGCCAACTTACCAATCTAACTGTAGACTTTTTACCACTTGGAAGTGTTATGCTGTGTGGTCCAATACCATGGCAACATTCATGGCAAATTATGTGAGTGAAGAAAGAGTCAAAGTCCACATGATGCTGTTGTTCCTTTGAAATACATACATCAGCTATAGGCCGGAGAATTAACTTAAACCTGGTTCAAAATTCAGTTCAATAAGTTAAAGAATATCCAAATATGGAGTAAATACTAATAAACAATAATTAATTGACACATAATCTTGATTTCATGCTCTTTACAGAGTATTATTACTTTGCTTCTGAAACATTTTTCAGCATGACCATTGATGATCCTCGGTCCTTAACTATACGTTCATCATTTGGAAGATTAAATGCAACTGTCTGAGGACCCTTCACATCCTGCCATAAATTATAAATTCAACTAGTATCATATACACCCCAGTAACATTTAATTAGGAATGGAATATATAAAGTTCTGACTTCTGAGCAGGAATTGTCCAAACAAAAATGATAAAAACATTATGAGCTCAAGTAACATATACAAGTCCAGCAAGATGGACAGCATAAGCACTAATAACCCGCTTAGTCAAAAGAAGTGAGGGGTATTGTTTTTTGACAACTTTCAAATTTGAGAATATATGCTTAATTCATCTTCGGAGTAACATTTCATAAGTGGCTGGAGAATGCCAGCTAGCTGTGTGTTGGCTAAAAAATCGAGAAATTTTTATCTAATGAAACATCTACTGAAGTCTATTTGAAAGTTTGAAGGCAATCTTGGTACTAAGTTGGTGAAGACTTATGGCTGCTTTTGAAGATAGGAAGGCCCTGAAATGGAGATATACAGGATTTCTGCTTTTAAGATGGGAAATGTAGAGGATGAAGTAATAGCCTAGTGGTAACTGTGTATCCCTTCCCATGACTAGGTTATGCGTTTGAATCCTCATTGCCCCATTCCCTATACAGAGATATGTACTTTTAAAAATAATATATATAAAAATAGGAAATTCCCTATACAGAGATATGTACTTTCAAAAATAGTATATATAAAAAGGAAGGACATGGAAGATGAAAATTCTAGTCCAAAGATGTAAAAGATGGAAATTGTTGAATTTAGCCAAAAGATATTTGGCATGGAAATATTTTAGAACAGAACTCAACCTTTTTCAGAGCACAAAACCGGAACGGGATTAGTAGGAAATCTTTCAGTTTTGTAGAATATATTTATATATATAAGGCTGAGAATTTTAGAAGAACTCTTTGAAAGGGGCTACACTCATCGACATGAAATCCAAGTACTTATCTTCTCATATCATCCCTTCTAAAAAAAAGTAGTTCCCTTGAGTATCTGAAGAAAATTGGGTTGATTAACGAAATCTATGTAAAGAGCATGGTAGTACTTGCTTTATTTAGTTCCTTAGATATGAGAATGCCACTGGAAGACTAAAGATTCCATTCGTCAGACTACCCTTCACCATAATACTTTCACAACATTGCCACAGAAGTAAAAGCATTATAACAGGCATAGGTATTATGACCATACAATTAACACACAGACTAAGCTTGTTTGGTAATGCTCAAAATTATATCATACTGCTTCAAGTACCAGCTTATCATCTGCAATGATAATTCAAGATCTTATCATCTGCAATGATATATAAGCCTAGTGCACCATTTTCTATGTATATTGTATAGTTTCTTATCAAATCCGACCTGAGAGATCCTTTCTTAGTAGACCTTATTTTATTCAAATTTACGTTTTGGAATTATAACTTGAGACAGTAGATAATGACCTTTCCAATTATACTTACTTTTGCTCTCCTCCATGACCAAAAAGACTTTCGCTTATGCTTTAGTGTTTGAGAATGTTACATGCAAAGTAAAAGAACTGAAACAAAATAAAGTTGTTCATATATACACAGTGACTAACCCCTGCATTATATAAAAGCTGGATGACGCGAATAGGAGCAGCAAACACATCCTCTGATTTGTACACATTATCTAGTGGAAGATTTTTCTCCAAGACCTACAATAAGAAGACCTTCGTTAGGGTGAAAGTGTACATTATAAATGTAGAAAATACAGGGGGACATATTGAGGTGATGTTACAGAAAGAACCTGCAAATGATCACCAAAGAGTTTAAGTTGAGCAGTTGCTTTGTCATCACGAACCCCAATGAATGCCTCAAATGTGGCCTGAACAGAAACTTTACGGTATGTTACACAAACACATAAGAATGAGATGAATAATATAAAGAATTCATCATAAATGCTCATCCTCCATGGACTATTTTGTCAGTAATGATTTTCTACAGAACCCAAGTTTTGCACCATGTTCCATAGATCAAACACCGTTGTTACAGTTTATCAGCTAGTAGGCATATCATGGTAAAACTCATGCTCACTTCAAACAGTGGGTCGGTAGCACTAGTATCCAATTAAAATTCCTAGACATATCACATCCAATTCAACTGAAAAGTAACCTTTTCAGTTTCAAGGACATGTCTAAGAATAAACACAACGTAGTGATATAATAGCCCAGAGTAAATAAAAATGCTCTATATGTATTTTATAACGCTGTAAAGAGCAAGTTAAGTCAATATCTTAAAACAAAAGTGACACCGGATGAAGAGGAATTTGTATGACCTTCTTCATCTGTTACACACAGTTTCAACTAAATTAGGATGTATATAAACAAAGTCAATCAGTTACCTTGTACCCGAATATCGCATCTTCATATGTCTCATATGGGCCTATAGTAATGTCCAACTTAGAGTCCTTGAGAAAATAAAAACAAAGATAAACTAATAAGTTATCAAATTTGTTTACGTAACAGTGTAGTGCAGAAGTAGTGTACATTTCTAAAAAATTTAAAAAGCAGAACAGAAAGTAGATCGTTGGATGCAAACATAAACAACTACAACGGCCTTTAGAAATAGTGATTACAATTAGAACTTCTAGTGATACTGTTACAGTAGTTCAAGGATGGGGAGGGACAAGCAACTTAAAAATATGTCTTTGCTAGGGCCATAAAAAAATTGTATTTCAAGAAAAAAAACTATATATGTATAACGGTAATTCAAGATACCACTTGGCAACCGTTCTTGTCTGAGACTAGCTGTGTAGGCTAGAACTCAATCCTTGATTATAAAATATAAAGTTTCTAGAAGGAACGGAGAATATGATAAATCAGTTACAAACAAGTAGGAGTAATAAATACAAATATGGAGGATATGTACTGAAAAATTTTAAACAAACTGAAACTTACATTTATGAATAAAGAAAAGTAAAAAACAAATCAGTAGAGTAATATGGAGAGTATAAAACCCCATCATAAACAGATTTTGGACATACCATCACCAGTGTTCTAAAAATCGGAACTCGGTTCGACTCGGCTTTGGGACCGAGTAATGAGTACTCGGAGTACTCGGTTCAAAGATCGGATGTTTTAAAATATCATAATTTAATTATAATTTATATTTAATTTTTAATATTTTATAAATGGTATATAACATAATTAATTATGTTTTTATTTTAGTAAGCCTTTTACAATCATCTAACATTGAAAATGCTTTAAAGTTGTCTTTTTTATTAGAAACTAGTACTCACATCGGGGCTTCTTTTTTTGGGACTATAACTCAATTTTCTGATTTTTTTTTATGATGTTCCATTTTATTTCTGAGTAATCCGATATTTACCCAAGTTTGACCTGAGTCAAGTAAAAACCCAAATTGGTGATAGGGCTGAGTCCGAGTACTGGGCCGAGTAATCCAAGTTTTAGAACACTGACCATTACATATGATGGAGTAATGAACATGTACCATTCTTATTAAAATATACAAATTCCACATCAGGTCCGGTAGATACCACAATAAACGCAAAAATAATTGATCATAAACATTGTGCTTACCAGTTCCATCCAAGCTATATCTGACTCGTAGTAGTCATTGGTCTGGAAAGCATCAGCCTTTCCATTAAGCAGCCTCTTTAAACTACACAGTGAATGCTTTTGGATAAAGTAAACTTCCAGAATTCTAGTAATTTGAAAGATTAAGTTGATAGGAAATATACCTTGGTGTGTCGGTCATGTCCCCTGCTTTTCGAAGCAACTCGGCAGCTTTAACAAGGAAAGTTTCATACTCTTGAGAGTATGGAACAACATAAAGATCATGAGGAAGAGTAGAGCTAACTACTGTATTTCTGCATGATGATTTTGAGTCCAGTTCACTCTGCCTTCTAATAACGCTAAAAAATCCAGTTGCCTCCAGCCTTTGGTCCACTGTGAGGCTGTCCTTCCATAACTCAAATTCCTATCACAAGTAAAAGTGTAAAACTCTATAAGCATTCATGCAGGTGAAACTAGTAGTGCTTGATGGCTTAATTTTAATGAAGCAAGTAAACAATAACTTCCAACACTGTACCCTTTTATCCATATCTGGAGGGTAAAAATTTGCACAAGGTGACTTTTCAGCAGGAAATGCAGATCTGTATTGAAGACCCTTCCATCCCGTGACTGGTTTTGTAGCTTCAGGAAGCAACTTGATAGCGGAGTCTGCAGTTGTCAAAAATGCCTCGTTCTCATCGATACAAGACCTGCAAAAGAGGCAGAATAGTCATTTTTGCATATAGATAATGCACGAAATAAACATAACAATGGACATCATCAAGAAATCACCTAACATTTAGTATCACTTGTTCAAGTGTTGTATAGCATGAGCTCAAATAGACGTCCATCAAATTTGTAACAATATAGCGAGAGATGATAATCATAAATTGCATTAAATAGAAGATTTACCAAGGATATTTGTTGATAAGAAAATATCTCCATTTTAACTTATCCAAGTCAGAAAGTTTGGCATTCTTGTTTAACCAATCCCTCAAAGACGGGTTGCTGTACCAAGTCTAAAGAACAAACAAGGAAATTTGAGTTCAATATTCAATAGTAAAACTAGAAGCACAGAACCTTCACCAACCACAACAATTAAAGAGAGCTATGGATAAAATCCTGTCATAAAAATCAATGTGAGACCAGTCCGTATAAGTCTCCATCACCATGAGCAACCATGCTCCCTATAAAAAGACTCAAGTAAATCACAGTCATAAGAATACTGCGTAACAGGAGCTGGACTTAATCTTCTGCAGCAGTACATAAAGATATTAACCTTGTATTTAAAACGAAAGTCAGACAATCAGAATAGGCAACTAGTGTATACTAATTCTGTAATTCAAATTATATATATATAGTTTGTAAGAAACAGGTACTCCATTCGCATTAAACTACTTTGATACAAATGCACAACACTGTAACCCTAAAAATGATTTTTCCCACCTGTCTGGCCCAAGTTCATTAGAGTTTTATTTCCCTGTATGATACCTTTTGTTGAACGATTAATTTCTTACGCTTGCTTATACAGATATACATTTTTCCTAGACATTGATTACAATCAACTTGGGGTGTTGGGGTAGATATGTTCCGGTTCAATCTACGAAGGCAGTTAATCTATGCTTTAGTTTTGTCCTACATCATTTCTCCAACAAGACTTGTGAACCAGGGCTAGTATGCAGGCTAAAGAGCTAGTTCGCAAAATAAGACAACCTGAAGGTGAAAAATGTCATCCATTATCCTGGCAGCTTTTATAATATACTCCAATGCCCCTTTGTCTGCTTCAGTGAGGCCCGTTAACTGCAAAAGACCAGAATTATCAATACAAGCTGTATTTAAGTAACAGAGATCAGTAATCTCACACCTTAACAAACATGAACGATGAAGGTATAAAATTTTGAATTTTCGGTCTACTGAAGGCATGAGTTTGAGACTGTTCTGTGATTTCACCTCCACGTACACTTTATATTTGGATATCTAGTTTCTAATGTTTTGTTAGCATGTTACATTCATTCTGTTTTTTGTGTGCATTTCCTACTTATGGACCCCATAGTTTTTTGCATTTTTATTTAAATGCTCATGAGTCTTGGTATTTTTCCCAGAATCTATTTCAATTTTAACTCAATCTCATTTATTAGATTAAGAATATGATCTTAAAATGCAGAAGAGGTATGGCATTCACAGAACTGGGTGCTTTGAGCTACTATTATAAATGTTATACACAAAATATTGGTTGCTTTGAGCTATTACTATATATGGCAGACACAAAATATCGGGTGCTTTAAGCTTTTTGTTCTTCCACTAAACTACCATTACTTAAATAGAAAACTTTAATCTATCTATCTATATTTATATACTGTCTGTTGAGCTTTTCAAATGCATGCACAATTAATACTTAACAGTTGCACCTTCCAAAAAACTATTTTCTTTAATATTGCAAATTTGGGATAAATGAGCAGATCTGTAAGTGATTAACTTGAAGCAAGAAGAACAGGAATAACTTGAATGACTAATTAGCTTTAAATTATTCCAAAAGATAAAGTGACTAAAGCCCAAGTACCGACCAAGACCAACTACCAAAATTTATATGTTCCGGCTTTAATAATATAGTATAGATAGTATTGAAGTACAGATGTAAGAGTGTTTGGGATTTATTAAGAAAATAAGTCAACCGACTGTCTGGGACAACTCAAAAAGGAAAATCAGCCAGCCTTGTTTGTGTTAAAAGAGGTCGCATTTAAGTGACTTGCTGAAAACAGTGTTTTGAGGTGTATACGTGCAAGCTCCCAAAGCACAGATCCAAGTGAAGCCATAGCCCTGAGAACATCTAGCCTTCAATCTTTATCCTCAGTGCACCTTTAGGCTTTAGCTATTAATATTTCATAAAGTGGCTACATGATATTTAACCATATATTAAGTGTCTTTAGTACAACAGCTGAGAACCAAATTCATAATACAATGGACAACTGTCAATTCTTAACGTGTTCTTCCTGCATGAACAAATATATATGCTTAATTGCTTACTATATCCACAACCCACAAGGACAAAGGGAATAAAGATTGAACTCAAAATATTTTATACGTTCAAAGCAGTGTACTGAAGAAAATATAAATGTAAATCCAAAACCAAATACAGCAATTGAAAATTAGTGCAGCAAGCCAAAAGTTAAAACCTCTGCATTAAGAGAGACAGGAGCATAGCGTGAGAGCTTCTTTTGTAGATCCAAACTCCGTGTCTCAACATTTCCTTTGTACCTTGTAGAAAAACATAAAAACTAACTAAGCCAATCTCTTTGATGTGATCCAAAAGAGATATCTGTTTTTAGAAGTATGTTTGCAGAATTCATGACATATCTGGCATTCATTTCTCACAACTTATAATATTCTTGCTTCTGTCAATGACCATGTTTAGTATTCTATTCTCATAACTTGTACAGTTCTTTTTCATGGTACATAATGGACCCTGAATTATGTCACTTTGTACATTTTGGATTTCAAACGCTTATATTAACGTTCTATGTACTATCAACAAATCAGCCATTATACACGTCAATTTTCCTGGTATTTCTTTACGTAAAATGAGATTAGCTCGTGATTGGTTTTTATGTTAAAACAATTATAAAGTGAAACATGTGCCCTTGATTCCTTAAATGACCTATTTCCCTTAAAAGCAGGTAAATCAAGCAACTCAAAGGGTAACATGACCAAATTGAATAGTTCAGGTTTAATTGTAGCCAAAATAAATGTTTAGGGTTCAAAGTGTTAATAATAGACTTCTTTCTAACCAAAAACCGAGAATAACCACTTGTTAAAATCAAATAAAAATATGCCACAAAGAAGCATTTAAAACATGTTCGGCACACATTAATTGCATATGCCTAATGGCTAGCTTTGTTCTATAACAAATTTTATAATACAGAATTTGTGTCTAATTGTACTTGAGTTGGGTGCTTGAGCCACAAGTATAGGTCTTTAAACATTATAATGGCCCGTGGACAATGTGTTCATAAATAAGATTAGAAAATAACAAATGAAACTCATGTCTTAACTTATACCCACTAGTGATTACCCCTCTCCTTCTGGTAACAAGAGTTCTAATGACTCAGTAGAGGAATGCCGTGTGGGTGCATGAGTATTAAAATTCATTCATATATATAGGCCTTTACTCCATACAGAACACTCTTATGTAACAAACAACAAAGAACACCTTAGATCTATTAGATCCTTTGGCCCCGCCAGGGGCACCCAATACAAAAAGTTGTTATTTTTTTACCCTCTATCAAGTCTGCAAAAAAATTTTTTGAAAATTACTGTTCATTGATGACGTCATCATGACGTCATCAATGAACAGTAAATTTTCATTTTTTTGCTGGTTTTCTAGAGGGTAAAAAAATAACAACTTTTTGTATTGGGTGCTATGACGGAACTCTTAAATTATATTAGATATGAGGTGTTCTTTATTGTTTGTTATATAAGGTGTTTGCTATGGAGTGCAACTATATAATATATATATATATATATATATATATATATATATATATATATATATATATATATATATATATATATATATATATATATATATATATATATATAATACACATACAACAAGTCCCAAAAGCCAGGTATAGCAAGGGCCGTCAGATTATATCCTCTCTCCGCCCATTTAATGAACCCTTCTTGAGGAATATTACTAAGCACTATCAGGCAATATATTCGCAAGACATACCTTCTGGCGATTATTTCAAAGAGCTGATTGTATTGACCATTTACATCCATAGGGACATACTGAGGATCTTGATTAGCAAGCTTGCTTCTATACTCCTCAATGGAGATATATTTAACAGCTGAGACTTCTGATTCCTAAAGAAATATCACAACACTATTTCAGATTCCTACATAAAAATATTTCTGTACATTGAAATATTTTATGCAAATAACTCTAGCTAATGCAAGTAAAACAAAGCCAATCATAGGTAATCATATATATACATGCAAAACAAAGCCAATCACAAGTAATCATACATACATGCAAAACAAAGACAGACCAGATGCCCGGACCAAAGTTAAATGATGCCAAAACTTGCAAGCAAACTAATATTGCATATAGGTCAAAGGCAGCAGGAAATGAAGAAAAAATAAATCACCCGACATATATTTATTAGAGACCAAAACTGAAGAATAGACTTGCATGTAAACTTTTAATAAGAAAACCTTAACATTGTATGTGAGTTCCACAGAATTCACTTTCAACAAACCACATTTCTTATTCATACTAAATTGCCTTTTATCACTAAATCACAGCTAGCTAGGTTTTGAGTTGCAGGGACAAAGCCTTTTGATCCCCAGCAATACAAGCAATAACTGAGAAGAAATTTAAGAGAAATTGAGGAAAGATGGACAAGACCCTGAAATTGACTCACACCCAGAAGAAGAACACTGCGAGGCACTTAAGCCTTTGATATAACATTATTCTATTGAATAAGCCACGTATCGAAAGATCTAGAAGATGTCACGTTGTTCAACTTTTAACAGATACCTGAATTGAATCCTGGATATCTGACTTGCAATTCCATTTGATCTGATATATAATTTAATCATACTGATCTAATCTCCTCACCTGAAGAGTGAAAGCCTCCAACGGAATTGGCTCTAAAGTTGTCACCAAATATACATCATTGTATTCATTATTGATGAAGGTGCCTCCATTTGTGACACTGCAATATAATGAACACTGATGAAAGTTCCTTCACCATGCAAATAATTGTGAAAATCTAACGTTTAAAGTGAACAAGTACACTGATTCCCATTAGAAACATTTAAACTAAATCCCTGAAGAAACATTTCATGAGCTCATTTATTGAAATCAGAACTCAAATAATCTTGGATACGATTAGACACAGAAATTCTAGGATAAAATCACGTTGACTAGTGAACTAGAACTACAAAAAACATGCACTACATAAGAAATGAAGAAACCTGTAGAAGTTTTTTGAAATTCAGGACTACAAAAAATATGCACACATAAAATATATCTCAGCATTTTTTCTTTTAGGTTAAAATTTTCTTATGATATATACAACAGAGTGAAAATATACTAATATTAGCTGAATGAGGGTTGACACGCCTTTTATGATGTGTGTGTTATGGCATTTAAAGGGATGGTCCTTCCATCTCTTCCTTAATTGCATATAATGTATGATTTTGTACAGTTTTAAACCTTGTCAGATGCATAATTTTATACTTTATATCAATTTCAAAAAATCTTTATTTTCACTAAACGAATCTAGTCTTAAAATAATAGTACCTCCCAAACAAAGAGTCGTACTTAGTAAGTTCCCTTTGATGAGTTAATAATCAATTTTTTTTTTCCTGTATGTTGCCTATGCATGTGCTCCGGAAATTCATTTTCAAGTTGCAAGTAGTGATCAGATAACAGGCTTAAGGTATTTTTTTCCTTTTTTCAAGAAATAAATTAAAATCAACACTGTATGGAGGTGGGGTGAAAGTCAATCCTCAGCATCAGCCAAGGTTTTTCAAATGTTGCATGTTCCCATGCGAGTTAATGCAATAATTTTGCTTCATTTTTGCAGTTGAAAATTTCAAACGACAAAATTATATACCAGTCCTAAAAATTTCACGCAAAATTAATGTTAGTAATATATCGACTCATATATCACAATATTTGTAGTTATCTTATTTTATAGCTATGTAACCTATTTAAAGTAATCTTAAAGATCAGGAGGATACGTACGGGAATAGATTGCTCTATAATTTGTCCGTAACGTTTAGAGTCTGTAATCAAATTAGCTCTTTCATCAGCTAGTACTATTTCATTTCTACAAACATTTAAAAGAAATCATCTATGTTACAAAGAAGTATGTACTATGTACCCTGTGTCTTTACCAAAAATGGTATGTACTGTCCCTGTGATAGAGGAAAAAGATGGAGGAGAGGAAACAGACATAACATAACTTGTGGATGAAACTTCTCTGTCAGCCTTTAAAAGGAACGGAATAATTTCCTTTAAGTAAATGGGAAGATTTTTTTGGTCTTATGAAAACTTTATTCAGTAGCTCACACATCTATATGATTAAATAACTATAATAACTACAATGCATCAGAAACAACAATGGCAAATGTAAGTGTTAAACGGATCGTTGGAATGCTTTGTCTTACTAAACTATCAGTTATTCTTCTGCGTTGTAAATTTCTGGTGCTTAACAGTAGAAATAAGCAACTGATAGGACAAGGTATTAAAAGGATAATAAATAGATTAAATAAACGATGCTCTCCAGAAAGACAGTGCTCAATAAACATTGTGAATTTATCAAATAATATAAAATTAGAAATATAGAAAAATTTTATACAAAAAAAAAAATCCTTACACAAACCCTGTCATGATGATGGTTTAACTCTCAAATCTCGACAAATATTTTCTCTTACTGATTATCTAAGAGAGGTTTGATTAAAAAAAACCTAACAATCTCGTGCAAAATAAATTACATTAAAACCACTTAAGACACAACAAACAAAATAAGCATTTAACAGAATTCAGTCACTTCTCTCGCATCAGGAAGCATAATCACAACTCTTTTCTCCAACTCTCCACAAACCAGGAATAACTAACCGTGTAGTTTCCTTGTAATAGAGAAACGACTATGTTTTGTAGTTGAAAACATAAATATTTGTTGTCTATTTGATGAATCTAAATGAATTTCATTTTTCATGCTTAAGTCAACAAAAAAAGAAAACGCAAAAAAGAAGAAAATTTTTCATATTGAAGCAACAAGCAAATTGGAAAAAATATGTTTCTGACACTTAAAATACTAATAGGCCAAAAATGTTTGAAACAAAAAACCTGGCATTGTGGCCTATTGGATACCACCCGCTCTTGGTAACAAGAGGTCAAGGGTTCCAACCTCGTGTGAGCGAGTATTTAAATTTCTTGTAAGTGACCATACTCCACACAAAATAGTTTTAAGAAACATCATGGTACCACAGTGTAAACAGAGTAAAACTAAGAGTTATTTGACAACAAAAAGATTCAACATCAAATGGAAGTTTAATCTACCAACCTCTCTTGTAGAATAATGAATAGTTTTTCAAATGCATCCTTGGGTAGGACTACTCCAAGCTCTTCATGGAGCTCCCTCCTGTAAGAACACAAATGTTAGAGAAAGTTACAAAATAAAAAAGTTTTATTTTTCATGCAGACCACAACTATATGAAACACAATAAATCAATTAACTTGGACTTGGAATTGTATCATCCACGAAAAAAGATTTTCTATGATAGTTTCTTTCCTAGTCAAATTGGATCAAGACTAAACTTTACTCACCATATTTTTCCACCTAACTCTTTGGGAAAGAGGTACCTCTTTTCTAGGGATAGTTTTTATGTGAAAATATAAAAAATTTAGATAAAAAGAGAGGGGGAGTGGCTTCTTTCTCTTGAAAAGCGATCAAAAAACTTTTCCCCCAAGAAGGTGACTCTTTTAACTGGAAATGCATGTACCATGGCTCTATAATATTCCTGTTCTATAACTGAAGATGACAACTTTATTGCTTCATAAATCAAAATGCAAATCAACATTTCCAATTGATTAACGCAAATCTTTAGGAAGTAAGAAATGATCAAAATGTTTAGTACGCAGTGCCTTCTGACTCTTACTAGTTATATTATGACAATTTTGGGAATTAGAGAACAAGAAGTACAGATAGGGTCAATAATGACCAAAAAAAAGACTCTTAAGAGCATACTGGGCGCGAGGCCCAGCTTTACTTCTTTCAATCCCTCAACAATCACTTTCTTCATCTCACTCCTAAATCCTTCTCTAAGTCCATCAAACGAATAATTTTAGCACTGAGATAAAGATCCTGCATCAGCATGCAACCTTATGTACAACAGAAGAAACATCTAACACTGAAAAACTTTCATGTAATACAAGATCCAGTTTAGCCATTGAGGTAGTAGTACAATCTTTACTAACCATTTTAGATGAGCACAACATTAACATGATTAATGTCAGGTTTGGCGCAAATGCGAGTGTAATACAAGTATTTAAACATTAACATAACAACATTAATCTTTTATATATATATTATAATTCAGCCATTAAGCAATTTCTATTGCACTAATTGCAAGGTAAACATCAAAATAATAGTAGCAACTTACAAATGCAATTTTCTCATAACAGTTAGTAACAAGAAGTCAAGAACATACATACATGATACTCGTTAAACTTTGTTACACTACTTTTACGTAGTACAGCAGTAAGGCAATCTAAAAAAAGATATCTACCTGGCTGTGACAAGGGATGAGTCTCCTGCAGATATATGACCCGCACAGGAAATATCCCACATGCCAGGCCATGAATCCTTGCAGTCAGCACGTCGCTGCAAAAGTAGTTCATGTGTGCTTTCAGCATATATCCAAACATGCACAGCTCGATGATAATCTCCATCACGATGAACAGCTCCCCTATAACAGGTAAGAAGACGTTAATATACATATAGATATCGCAGCTTCTTGATCACTCGGACAGGTTAAACTAAGGTCTCTGTACTTACTAGCAGTTTATACATGGTTATATACAGTAAGACAATCCTACTTATAAAATTGTAAATGATCTTGATGACTAGCACAGGCTAAAATAGTCTCAATACTCTCAATACTTACTAGCAATTTTTATGCGGTTAAATACAAGAAGATATTTTTAGACTTAAACATTGTAAATGCCTCTACTTAAACAGAATATGTGAGGTATCTCATGTTAAGATATATGCCCATGCTGTGTTCCCATGTGCTCCCATGTTCTCATCACCATCCCATGTTCTCATCACCATCACTGCAGTCCCATGTTCTACACCACCATGACAGCCTACACCTCCACATGCACTCACAGGACAAAAGCAAATGTTGACAGTAGTGATTGGCACATGATCTCGGTGTATTTGTACAAGTATATGGCTCTATATAAAGCCTCATTAATTCTCATGTAACATAAAGCATTCACAATGTAGTCCATTACTATCTTCTTCATCTCTCCATTGTTATGGAGATTACTTTGCTGCTATACATTGTTTCTCTTATCTACTGCTGTTCCTATAAACTTCTTTATGGTATCAGAGCTAGGAGGGATCATCAAGGGCCTCACAGC
The DNA here is from genome assembly GCA_036435485.1 of Saposhnikovia divaricata. Taxonomy (NCBI): domain Eukaryota; kingdom Viridiplantae; phylum Streptophyta; class Magnoliopsida; order Apiales; family Apiaceae; genus Saposhnikovia; species Saposhnikovia divaricata. The sequence continues at coordinate 86,851,638 of CM071594.1, forward strand.
CCTCCCTTCGATCTTGCTCAGATTTTTTGTTCTCATTCGAATAAAAATTTTCTGCAGTTTTTCTAATTTTCTGCCCACAATTTCTGCACTTTGTTTGCATGTTTTTCATCATTTTCAGTCATGTTTTTCAGTTTGTAATGCATCAACACAGCAGTGGTGTACTATCAGTTCAAATACTAGTTAGTTTCTTCCATTAGTGAGATAGTAACCTGCAGTTATATCATAGTTCTTCAACATTCAATAAAGATTCAGTCTTTTCTCTTACACCCTTGAGCTAATTTTTCAAGCCACACGAGTCAGACATTGTACCACCAATCTCAAACTCAATGACCACACTAATCTCAAACACAATGATCAAACCAACAGGTCCAGCGGAAACCAAACTATCCATGGCTGTGTACCTTGGTGAACTGGTACTCAACAATGACGTGAAAGTGTTTGTGGCTAAAACTGTCGGTTCATCAATAATCGATCTCATGAAAGTTGGTAACATGCAGTCAAGAGAAGCTGCTTTGAAGGCCTTGAACCAGATATCGTCATTTGAGGCAAGTGCCAAGGTCTTGATAGACGAAGGGATACTACCTCCTCTAGTAAGGGATCTTTTCAATGTTGGCAAGAACCAGCCTATGCGATTGAAGGAGGTTTCTGCTACAACTCTGGCAAACATTGTAAATTCAGGCTTTGACTTTGATTCCATCCCTGTTGGACCCAACCATCAGACTCTGGTTTCAGAAGACATACTCCACAAGCTTCTCCATCTCATTAGCAACACTGGTCCAGTAATAGAATGCCAGCTTATTCAGGTTCTTGTTGGACTTGCTAATTCTCATACCACTGTTCACAGAGTTGTCGGGGCAATCAAGAGCTCTGATGCTACTACCAGCTTGGTGCAGTTCATTGAAGTTCCACAGAAGGATCTCCGTGCAGCTTCCATAAAACTTCTTCAAAATCTCTCTCCTGCAAACTTCTATCTTCATCCATATACAACACAGCAGGCTCATTCCTACTCTCCTGCAAACTGCAACAACACAGCAGACCTACTCTCCAGCCATATTTTGATGTCACAGCTACATCCAACAACTCAACAATAGGCCACACAACACTCTTCTTTCTTCAACAAAACAAACAACACCACAATCTGCACAAACACCACCAACATCATCAAAATCAAACATCTCAAAAGTCACCTCAGAACGTGACTCCGGCACAAGTATCAAACTCAGCCACAACCTGCACAATCTCAAGTGAATCAATCCCCACAGAATTACTCCAAGTCGGTCACTGCTATATGCAACACCGAAGCATTATTTTCGAGCCTTCGTCGCTCACTCTTGTGAAGCTAATCCAATCTTCACCACAGAATCACTCTTTACCTCAGTTTTTATTCCACTTTTTTCTGCAGTTTCTTCGAGCAAGTCTATAGCTGTTAATCGGCAAGTAGATAGCTTCACGTCCGGCATGTCTATAGCTGTTTTTATGGCATGTAGATAGCTAGTGTGTTTGAAAGCTTCCTTCTCCAAGCAATTTCAACGAAGACTCTCAAAAATTGTGACGTTTAAGCCGGTCCAAGCACCGAAAGTTTACTGCAAAAGCAATTTCAATGTGACGTTTGTTTCTCCAAGGCGGATAGTGAATCCAGCCCTTCTTCAAAGCTTCTTCAAAGCTCCAGGCAACATCACCACTTCCTTCTTCATGCCGGTCACTGCATCAAGCACCACCGAAGCTTCCACGACCGATGTTTGATTCTTTCTTCAAGTTAAATGCTTCCGTTTCTCTCCACCATTATCTTCAAGTTCCAAGTTGAAGGTCTTCATTTCATTCCCACCTTCAACTTGAGGGGGGATGTTAAGATATATGCCCATGCTGTGTTCCCATGTGCTCCCATGTTCTCATTACCATCCCATGTTCTCATCACCATCACTGCAGTCCCATGTTCTACACCACCATGACAGCCTACACCTCCACATGCACTCACAGGACAAAAGCAAATGTTGACAGTAGTGATTGGCACATGATCTCGGTGTATTTGTACAAGTATATGGCTCTATATAAAGCCTCATTAATTCTCATGTAACATAAAGCATTCACAATGTAGTCCATTACTATCTTCTTCATCTCTCCATTGTTATGGAGATTACTTTGCTGCTATACATTGTTTCTCTTATCTGCTGCTGTTCCTATAAACTTCTTTATCTCAAAGCATCCATGTGCAGTAAGTTTAAAGCATCAATCTTTATCACAAAGTTGATGTGTCGAGGGACTAATTATTGCCACTTCTCATTATGGAAAAGAAATGCTTTTAAAAATAAAGCATTTCAGAAAATTATGTTATCCCACTATAATGACATCAAAATGTCAGGCGGCTTCATGAATATTTGTTGAAATCTAAGAAACACATTCGATACCATCATGATTATTAACACACAATCAAGAATGTAACTCATGTGATCATCAATATATATATTTCAAATAAATCTTTTTTCGCAATCAATTCCGGAAAATTAGGGAAAACACCCATGAGAAGATAAAGATTTAGGAAATGCTAGAGATACCAAAATTTGTCCCTAAATTTTTCGTAAATGCTTATGTGTCACATGTTTAATTGGTAACTTATGCGCCCTTAAATCAAAACATGTCGTGTATCATTTGGGATAGTTTTCGGGGAAACTTTCCGGGTCTCTAACACTACTCAAAGATTTAATCTTTACAGTGTTAACTAAAAGAAAAAACAGGGATTTTATAGATAATCTTGATTGTTTTGTGTAAGTAAACACTAGTAACAATGTATAATACAACAAATGTAAACAGCATATAAGAATATTGTTAACTCACCTAGCTTTGGTGATACCAATTTTCTGACCCGTTTTATCCAGAACATCAAAGTGTTCTTGCTCTGTCGCCCCCTGTTGCTTATGTTCGCCCATTGTTTTAAATTTCCAGTGTACAATGGATGAACTAGTCCAGGACTATTTAGACCCAAGGGCTTACCATGAATTAAAATGTAAACAACTTTTAAATAATTTGGTATTTTTTTATTATTATTTTTTAAACCCGAAGGGATGGTATCTTTTATTATCTAATAATAATTCTATGGAGTACTCGTTCTATGAGTACTCATTTAATTGGAGTATTTGGAGTATATTTGCATTCAAAATTTTGCAAACTTTATTATTTTGCAAAGTTTATTACATGAATATCACTATTTCAATAAAAAAGATTGAAAATTTTGTATGTTTTGTTAATAAAGAATTGCAAAACGAATTGTTCTGCGAAACACATTTGGATTGCAAAACATATATGTTTTGATTGCAAAACATAAAAGATTTTCGAGATGAACATATTGCAAAACATATATTATTTTCAAGATTATCAATGAAATTATGATATTCATATAACAAGATTTACAAAATAATAAATTTTTAATTATTTTAAATGCAGAACATATATGTACTCCAAGTACTCCAATAAAATGAGTACTTCATAGAACTTTTCTCTCTAATAATAATGTGGTATCTTTTAAATTCTTTAATTTGTTTTGCTTGTTTCATATTTTCTTCAATAAAAAGTTTTTAATTTATTTAATTTGTTTGATTTGCTTTTTTAGATTTAAATCATCGAAATTTTCGATTTTCTTTTTTATTCAATTCAAGCGAGGTTTATTGGATTCGAGAGTGAATTGATTATCTTTTATTATGGTTTCGTTTTTTAAATCTTAGAAAACTTTAATTTGAAATTTCAGTTTGCAATTATAGTTTGTTCGCTCTCCTTGGTGAGAAGATGTTGTATTTCCTTTATTATGAGTGTTGATTTTGATTGAGTGGAAAGAGTTTATATGTGATTTGGTCGACAGCTCAGAGGATTATGACGAAGTGGGTACATGTAAATATATCATCTTCAACAAATTATTTGATTGTCTTTTACTAGTGATTTGAACTATTTTATATTTGTTCGACTCGACCATCTTTGTAAATGTCGTATAACATTTTATTATTGAATTAATTTCATTATTTTTCAAAAAAAAAATAATATCTTACTTTTTATTTTTTCTTGTAAAAGAGAAGATAATTGTAATTGCGATTTCATTTGATTAACAAGATAATAATGTTGTTTAGATTTTTAAATCCAATCCATGATTCACAACTCACAAAATTGAATCAAGTGGATCGTCAATTTATATATTTTGTCGATTTGCTATATAATCATTGTTATAAAATTTAAAATTTTTGTGAAAGGTTGAATTAGGACTTAATTTGCATATGATTGATGTGATTATTAATAAATTTTAAAAATTCAAAAATAATATTATTAAATTAAAGTGAAAAATTTGTAAAATAAAATAAAATGATAATATTGTAATAGGTCGTATCCATGCATTTTAAATTAAAAATATATGTAATCCACTGAAATACTTTTTATATGTTATATTAAATAGAAATAATAATATTAGTGGGAGAATAAAAATAAATTTATACAAATAAATAAAACAATAATATATCACAAGAAATAGTGCATGGAAAATATTATTATTAGATTATAATTAAAAATAAATAAAGCACTTAAATTTTTTGGTTTCAAATAAAAAAGTACCTAAAATTTATATCGTCAATATATAGAAACAAATAAATTATTTACTTTCAATCTGTATCATCGAAGATGCAGCATGCAAAAACTGAAAATAAGCCATACGTGTTTGAAAGTAAATTAAAATCAGCCAGTTATTACACGCCTAGAAAAACGCCTAAAAATGAAACATATATACATCTATTTCTTCGTCCTTTCTGTTCCATTCACATTTATGTAACTTTGTTTTTTCTTACAACATCTGCATTTCAAATTTTCTAGCATATCTGCTATAGGGTAATATGTAAGCCTTTAATCCTCTTTTTTCAGAATTTTACGTTTCTTGTTTCATGGTTTGTTTATAACTTTATATACATGCATGAAGATAAGTCTTGGAATTTCCTCTCATATTAAAAAGGTCCATTTTACGCGATCGTTTAGATGGATTCTGATTTGTTGGTTTGCTTTGTTTTCTCTTAAATTGGCAAGATTGACAGAAAGGAATATTATATTTCTTTGTTGTTACATTTGTAGTGAAGGATGCCTGATTGATTATTTAAATGTATTGAAGATCGAATTTGAGAAATCTTTTCGGTCTGTATGAGATATTTTTAATAGTTGAAGGGATTTAGATTATAGATTAAAAGTCTTGATCGAACCTCAAAAACAAGTTCTTGATGATGAGGTAATTAAGGTCGTTGAGACGGCGCCTTCCTGCAAAAGCCTTGTGCGCAAGGTTCTTTTGTTTTCCTGATATTATCATTAGAAGTCATGTGTCATGAATCATGATCAGATTGAAATTTCGGCTAGGATGCTGTAATTTTTTGGATGGGTGATACATATGCGTTAGTTTCTCTTCAAATAGAAGGATAAATTAGAAAGGAGCATGCTATCTTTATTTGTTGTTAAGTAATTTAATTTCAGTTTTTATTGTTTAGAATACCGAAAACTAGAGAGGACACTGGATCAAATTTGATTCCTGTCTGGTATTGGCGGTGTTTTATTAATTTGTTGCTAGGTCATATGTGGATTTTGTCAATTACGCGTTATGTTATCTGAAGGAAACTTTAAACGTTAAAGGCCTCATGATAAATAAGTACATACCTATAAAATGGTATGCTTCAGATGGTACTCTGTTATATATCAACTTTAATCATTAATCACTGTTTCTGTTAGCTTGTTAAGGAGCATTGTCAATTCTATTTATATTTCGATGGAACTAACTTGATCAGATGGCTGCTTCTTGCTCTTTTACTCCTCGTGTATAATATATGTCTCCATGATAGAGTGCTTATATTGTTTAATCTGCTAATCCTGCTCTTCTGGTAAAGAATAATGGGGGGTGGCAACGAACATAACGATCAAGATAAGGGAATGTTTTCGCATGGTCATTATCCTCCAGGGCAATACCCACCAGGAGGTGGAGGTTATCCTCCCCAGGGCTATCCTCCAGCTGGTGGAGGGTATCCTCCACAGGGGTATCCTCCAGCGGGTGGGGGTTATCCTCCACAAGGCTACCCTCCAGCGGGTGGTGGGTATCCTCCTGCTGGACACCATTCTGCTCCACACCATTCAGGTACGTAGTAATATTATTTTTACTGTTCTTTCATAGTTAACATATTTCATTGGGAAAAACTCATTGTTAGTTCCTCTTAGTAATATTTTTGTATGCCCTACTAAAAGATAGGAGGACAAAAAATAGGGATAATAATTTAATTTAAGCATGCGGTCTGTATGTGAGACCGCTGCTGCCTGCTCGCCCAGGCTGTCGCATAGGCAAGAGGGCCATTTGGGCAGAGTGTATTTGCCTCACCTCAGGCATCAGCTGAGTGATCCTCTTCAAAAGAGGCGTGTGCCTCACACTCATGGACATGGTTTGAGTGAGCGATTGGAGGCAGGACACACATTGTAGGGGAAAGGCGCTGTATGATTATTTATAAAATGAGGACTGGTCTAATCATGATATTGCATACATGTTTTTGTTAAATTCAGTTTTTCATTTTTGTTGACTTCTGCTCTCTAAGATCTGAACCACTAATTTTTCCTTATTCTGAAAATACTTAATTATATTAGGGCATGGAGTAGCAGGGATGGTTGCTGGTGGTGCAGCAGCTGCTGCAGCAGCTTATGGTGTTCATCACATGACTCATGGTCACCATGGACACGGGCATGGTGGCTATGCACATGGCCCCATGGGCATGCCAGGCATGGGAGGCTATGGCCATGGAAAGTTCAAGCATGGCCATGGAAAATTTAAGCACGGAAAGCATGGGGGCAAGAAGCATGGATACAAAAAGTGGAAGTAATTTTACTTAAGTGTCTTAAGTCATGGTTTTGAAATTAATAAAATAACATACACTTATTTTCTTGGCAGTTGTATCATTTTGCTAGTTTTCATTTTAGGCCACAGTACTGCTGACTGCTCATTTGCAGTACTTCATGGCTGGTTGTTTAATAGTATCTAACAATACTGTATATGGATCGTTGTGACTTTTATAAGCATCAAAGGGATTGTACATCATCTCATTGATAGGTTCTTTTATTTGTATAAAAATGTATTTTAAGTTCTTGGGATGTTAAGATTTTGGGTACTTTTAACTGGTTAACATTTTTATTTTGTGGCATTTGGGATGCATGCCGTGCTTCCATTTTATTGATTTTTCTGTGCTGGTTATGTATAATGAAATAAGAGCATATGGTTTGTTTAAGTGTTCTACTGGATGCTCCTTGGAGCTGGCACCCTAAATCTCCGAAATACTGTGAAGGCTAGATTGAATATATTTATTTATAGCTAAATGATTTTCTGGGTGCTGTTTATAAGATTCGGAGAGATGACTTACTGTTTTGACACAAAAAGTTGCTGGTAGGCTTTGCCTTCTGTTCTTAAAGTTTGGATCAATCTTTTGTATTTCTGTTTTAACATAATGATAGCAGGTCTCATGTGTGCTTCATTTCACAAATATAACATATAACCTGGGATACAGAAGAAAACAATTTGTCTTTTAACTGAAATTAAGATGATAATTAACTTGATTTAGTTGGAACACAAATAAGATTCTTGGTTGCATATAACGATCATAGTAGAAGTCGACGATCTTGGCTGACAAGTGATAACGTATCAAGGGTCTTGGTTGATCGCTGATCAGCAAGCTAGAAGTCGATGATATGGTTGATTGCAAGTACCAAGCCCAACATTCCCATATGCACACAATCAGTAAAATGTATTTCCCCTTAGTAAGTACTACCATGTATAAGTTAGCAATCAAGAGTTCAGCTGTTGTCCTCACCACCAGCAATCAGTGGCGGATCTAGGGGGGGTCTAGAGGGGTCCATGGCCCCCCCTGAAATTTGAATATATATTAGGTAGTATATAGTCCATACACACTGTTACTTCAGGTCAGCTGGTTAATCCATGTATTTCCTACCCCAAATACCAGGGTTCGAGTCTGTATGCTGAAACTGGAAACTTTCAAAGTCATACGCATACTAGTGCGCATAAGAAACATACACATCAAATAAATGTTACCTATATTCTGTTCTCTTATTATTAACAAATTAACTAGCCCATGCACCGAGTCCCATCAAACAGCTTACTTATCAGGCTAGAATGATTAAAGAAAATGTGGACATATTCTCTTCACACCGAAATATTCGTGATTCTTGATTAATTTGAAGTATTAAAAGTAAAGATTATTCCTCACAACTCTATATTTCTCCTATAAATTCTGAATTTAGGCTGAGCTAAGTTTCATCAATCTATTTTCTGGCAAAAAATGTGGGGCAGTGGCCATAATCATCATCACCATCATGGACAATATCCGAGCTATGGAGGCTACCCTCCCCCGAGCTACCCACCAGTAGCTGGATGTCCTCCACCGGCCTACGGACCATCTGGATACCCTCATGGCTATACCCACCATTCAGGTACTCACGCAAACACACATTTTGCTTGTATAGTATTAAGTTTTTAAAGAAGTAAAAAGGTAACATAAAACAATTTGCTATCTTCTTGTGTGTTGGTTTCTAAGACTTTAAAGTGTATACACATATATATATTCAGGCCATGGATCTGGTGTAGTAGGAATGCTTGCTGGTGCTGCAGCCTCATATGGTGCTAACCACCATATGGCACATGGACACGGTCATGGTCACGGCGGCTATGCTCATGGGGGCTATGGCGGGCATGGTGGATACTATGGACACAAACATGGCAAATTCAAGCACGGAAAATTCGGAAAACATGGGAAGTTCAAGAAGTGGAAGTGATTCATTTCACGTCTTGTTTAATTATCATAACTTCTATAAATAAGATTACATGTAATAAATTTATTTCTCGTTTCATACTGTATCTGGCTTGTAACATCATTCCTCTTATATCTGGCTTGTACTGAAGAATTTATTTCCTGCATCAGTTTGAACTATTTGTGCTTGTATTGTATACAATTCGACTTCTGTTCCATTTTCCAACATCATACAAGTAAAACACACAAATATGCTTGTAACATATAGAAAAACAGGATCATAGATATAATTCATATAAATAAAATGTGGGCGCGCTTAATCCCTAGCACGATATTTAAGAAGCCGACTTTCTGCAATGGATGAAAACGAAAAAATATTAAACTATCAAGAGCATATGATAGCGTTCAGTTTCCTCTGTAATACCAAATTATTCCTCAGAGAATGGTAGAAATTATGGATACTCTAAAAGAAAGAGCGAACATCGTCATGCTAAACAAAATTGCTATTAATCTTAATTCAAATACCTTGCATGCACCGCAACATTCTTTCACCATAAACATCACAGGCAGTGATCCTTTCCTTCCTTTTCTCCAGAGCATTAAATCTTGCTTTGCCAACATATACTTCTTCGACAAATCTTACCTTTTTCTTCTTTAATTTCCTGAATTGAATTTTGCGGACTTCTTCTTCTTCTTCTTCTTCACTAATTTCGTGAACTTCTACCACTTCGTCCATCTTTTTCGGGTTACCATGAATCAATTTAGTTTTACCAACATTAATGTTTTTTCCAGAATCATCAGATTCAGAATCATCAAACTTAAATTCCCCATTTTCCAAATGTAAAGCTCTCATCTTACGTTGAACTTCTCTTACTCCATCTTCCATTTCCAAATCATCAAAACTAAATTGGCGATTATCCAAACACAAACTCATCTCCTCATCTTTTCTCTCCAAATCCTGAACCTCAACTTTTCCAACATTTTCTTCATCGTCATTACCTGCCTTTCTCTTCTTTCCACACTTATCCGCAGATTTAATTTCTTCAACTCCTCCATCCTCACAATCCAGATGAAACTTGCATGCACTTCGAAGAGTAGCATGTTGTCTCCCACCATTTGGAGGAACATACTTTACCTTTTTACTACTGCTAAACTTGTCGAAGACGTAACGAAACGTCCATCCAACTGCAGCAAGATGTTGCTTAGCTTTCATTATAAAATCTTGCAAAATTTCTTTTTCGACACCAAAACTATCGAGAAAATAATAATCTCGGATTGCTTCTGGATTAAACACAGGTTCCACATCGGGACATCCTAAATCATTCATGCTTAAGAATTAAGTTTAATTATATTAGACGGCCTCTCTCTGTTTCTCCTCCCTAAACTAGTCTAATGGTGTCACATAGTTTACAAATCATACAATTATTTGATATATATCTCCAAAATTGTGATTTGCATTATCTCATTATCTGGTACCATTTTCTGTTTGCTCTGCTAGCTGGTTTCCTCATTTCCAAACTCTTTGATGTACACTACTGTTACTGTACCACAATCAGCAATATATTATCACTTATTTTATTGGTTACAGAAAATAATTTGTTTATAAAACGTGCAAGTATTGAGGGATATCTGATGTAATGTATATATTTATCCAGAATTTTAATTAATTGAGGGTCATAAACAGAATAGCATGAATTTACACCCCTGAGGCCCTGAAGGAAAAATCAAGCAAGTCAACAATTTTTTGGGTAACACATCACCTATAAATTTCTTATAAATTTACAATCGAAATCAACAATTTTGAAATGATCGAAGTTAATACGACACTCAATAGATTTGTTCAATTTCCAACCATTTTATGATTAATTAAAAATTTATCATCATTTTTTGGATTATATTTAGATTTTAATCATTATTCTACGGTCCAAGACTCAGTCAAAAAAAAAAATCTACCGTCCAATAAATATTTTAAAACAAATTAAACACTTATATAACAAATTCGTACACATTAAAATAATCTATATAACATATAAATAATTTTATAAGTTTTTTTAAAATTAACAACGAAACTCTTTTAAAATTATACTCTTGATATGATATAAATTTCAAAGTACAATAAATATTTTGAATTTTTGAAATTTACTCGTCTAAATTAATGTTGAAGTAACTTCATAGGGAGAAAAAGGCACAAATTTTGTCTTTTAATCGTCGTCAAATATTTTCTTTGTTTGTATGTCAGGATGGTCAAAGACAAACAATACGTATTAGAATAAAATATCAATTTTTCAAAAATTTTTATAAAAGTAAAATAAAATATCATGCTAATTTCTAGAAAACTCAGAAGCAAATATGATTATACCCAATCTCTTATATAATGTCTTAATATGACGGTATCTCTTTCCCTTTCTCCCAGTTTTTTAGTGTTTGAATTTTATGCCGATGTTTAATAATTATAAGTTATATAATTAAATAAAATAGAGTATAATTATATCCTTGTTTATTTATTATATAATAGTATAGATAACTTGTAATTAGGCTTTTTAGTGTTCGAATTTTATGCTGGTGTTTAATAGTTGTAAGTTATAACTTGTAACTAGCAAAAAATAATAATAATAATTATGATAGAACTTTCTATTTTACTATTACCTTGTACACGAACAAATGAGCCCGCAATCGTTAATGTTGAGTCCAATCAACATTCAACACGATATAATTAAATTGAAGCCTTGTGGTCTTAATGGTTTAACCCTATATAATTTTCAGAAGAAAAAAACAAGAGCAGACCGACAACCCTAAAGAAACATGGTAAAAAACTAAAGATTGTTTTAGTTAAGTTTAATGTTTAAACTTGTATAATCAGACAATTTTGTAATGAATATTTGCAAATGTATATAGATTGGTACATTCATGCAGGCGTTTGAGCGAAGAAGGAATGGTAGGCGTAACAAGCACGGGCGTGGCCATATTAATCCCATTCGCTGTTCGTATTGTGGTAAGAATTGCCCCAAGGTATGTTTGTATGTGTGTGCGTTGATGTACACATACCTGTATCAAACTTAAGTAGCTTATGTCTTGTTGAAGTACTTTTTTAGTTAAGTGGTTATTTACGGATGTCGAGGTGAATTGATTAATATTTGGTGTTGAAACTTATTAAATATGAATATTAATTTTGATATCTTGTCAATTGATACCGCGATGAATTCCCCAGCTATATATTTTCTATAACTTTACGTGTTTGTATTTGATGAGAGAACAGGACGTTATTAAACTTTTAACTGACTGACCACAGGATAAATCAATCAAGATGTTTACCGTAAAGAACATGGTGGAGCCAGCTGCTCTTAGCGATGTGCAAGAAGCTTGTGCTTTTGATAGTAAGATATTGAAAGATTTTACTGTTTAGACTTTCATGCCGTTACGTTCCTGGAGTATTAGTTTTTGGTAATTAATTTTGCTTCCGGTTTTACTGTCTTCAGACTATGAGCTTCCTAAGTTATGTGTAGAGATGGAGTGCTGTGTTTCATGTGCAATTCACTCCAAAATTGTCAGTGTTCGTTCTTCCACTGATAGGAAGGATCGTGAGCCTCCCAACCGTTTTACTCGTCCAAAGGTATAAATCGTTATAGGATAAATCTTCTATCTGTTCATCATATAATCTGCAATTGGAAAATCTATGTTTTCGTCTGGTGAATATCGTAAAATTTTATGTTTTCAATGATTTCAGGATGATCTACCCAAATCAGGACCACCACCAAGGGCTGCTTGAGCACCAGTTTCTGCTTAATTGCCATCTAGCCTTCACTTCTAGGAACTGAGAGTAGCTTTGGTGTGGTTCTGATATTTATTACTTAATGGTTTAAACCGTTGCTTATATTTAAATTTCTCGTCGCATCAGATTAAATGACGATTATTAATATTTGCACCTGATTCGAGAATACGACTTTAGTTTTAAAGATCGATTATTCCTTGGTTTGGATGCTAAATGATAAATATGCTATTAGTTTCTGTGCTTAGAGTCATGTTTTAAGCATTCGCTCTACTCGATTTTGCTACTACTACTTAATAAGTTTATTTGTAATTTTGGTATTCAAAAGTCTAAATAAAGAATATCATCAATATGTCCCCAGTTGTTGGAATATATAGGTAGCTGTTCAGGCTTATTAATCAAGCTACAAGGAACATTAATATGCCATTTTAGTTCCTCCTCAGACAAATATCTAAACACGCCAAAAACACGTATGAATATCATAAATTGATAGCATATTCCATTTAATTTCTAGTATGTGAACCTGACATATTATGACTCCGTTTAGTTAAAAAGTAATATGAATCTCTTTTTGGAGAGGTGGACTACCCGTATGGCTATTCTTTGGAATCAGAATGCCCCTAAATTTTCTTATAAATGCATCTTACACTTCAGCTAGTCATAGGCAGTGGCATCAATTCAATATAATTTTGTTGCGTTGAGACGAGTTTAGAAATGTGGGGATCTGGGCATAATTCTCATCATGGTCAATACCCTTACCAGGGAGGTTACCCTCCACAAAGCTACCCACCGGCTGCGGGATATCCACCGCAATCCTACAACCAGCAGCCTGGTTACCCACAAGGTCACATGTATCCGTCAGGTATGCTTCAAAAAACATGCACTTTACAGTGATATTCCGAAAACTCAGGCTTCTATATTTTTTCACTTGGTTTATTTTGCTATTTCGTTTATTGAACTGCTAAATGTTTCAGGACATGGATTTGCTGGCCTAGGTGGAATGCTAGGTAGTGTAGGTGGTTATGGCAGCCACCAGGGTTACGGTCACAATCATGGTCATGGTCATGGTCATGGTCATGGTCATGGTCATGGTGGCTACGCTCACAGTGGTAGTGGTTACGGGCACGGTGGTGGTCACTATGGTCATCACGGAAAGTTTGGAAAAGCTGGAAAGATGCATGGATATAAGAAGTGGAAGTAATCTTATTGATACAAAAAAACATCTGTACTCTTTCGACATATTGCCAGTGTCTGCTGATCTAAACATTGATGTAATAAAGGTTGCCTAGTATATGATGTATCCACAGAATGCTTTGTTGGGCAAGCACATGTGCCACAACAATTGTCTTCATATATATAGTTTCTAAAGGGCAATAACATCCTATTTACCTAATTTCACCTATGTGTCATATTCATAGGATCTCCATTGTAGAGAACTTACTAACTGTCCCACGATTTAATCTAAACACCGTCCAAAACCATTCCTGCAACTAATGATTGTACATCATATTGTTGTACAAGGTTCTTCCATGTACATGTAAGGTGCGAGTGGATTTGGAGATTTGGAGGCGATGTAATCATGTATTAGTATAACTTATCTGGATAGCAAAAGGGCACAATAATGAAGAAAAGAAAAAGCTAACGAACGGTAAATTCATTTCGATAGATCCTCGTTCTGAATTTAAACTCCTGCAAAAGCTTACAATTCATGTCCTGTCATTTTTCATCCCTCGAGGATGATCCAAGAAGAACCAATAAATGCACTACAATGACCTTAAGATCACTAATTTATAACTCAAGTAAAATGATGGACAATCAGCATATAAATGAGTAAATGATTTTTACTATATAATTTTGTATGCATCTTTATTATGCTGACAAAAACAGAAAGGATTTTTTACTCCTTGAATCATGTTGACCTACTAAGGCCCATGGAAAATTAAACTACGAGCTCTACCAAAAAAAGCTAATATTCCAACATTCTCGACTGCCCCGCAAAATAGGTCCATGCGACCACCAAAAGGTTCCCATAAAAGAGACTTTTTGTCAGCGACTAATATAACTTTTAGCTACATCAAAACAGTGATGTCAAATTGTCAACCACCAAAACCTAGTAAACCGAAAAACAAAACTTACAGATACACATTTCACTTGTGATATAGAAAAGGTAATAAGTAGTTGAATATCTTGTTCGTTTAAATGGAATAAACCCTCGGTGAAATCTATAGAATGAACCACTCAATCCTTCTATCACTCTCTTAATTTTCTTATCGTCTTGATTTCCATGACAGGACTTTCCTAATATTTTTTTTATAACCACACCACCTTCGTTCTGTATCACTTACCGAGTTTTCCTGCTAACGACAGCTATAATGGCTGCTGCTTGCAAATCATCCTTCAGTATCATAGATTCATAGATATAAAATTGCTCTCTAAAATGGAGATTTAAGCTGAATACCCCCACACTTAGAAGCTCATAAATGATCCAGGATTTCTTTCCCGACTCCCCAATGAGGAAAGGTGTTTGGCCTAGCTCATAAACAGAAAAAAAACAAGCTAACTAGCACCAATCATTCCCCCCCCCCCTCCCCCTAAAAAAAAAGGCCTTTTATTCACAATGAACTAGCCGTCTGAACCCACTAATGCTTTGAAAATATTTATTAGGAACGTTAACAATAGTTTCGTTTGAGCTAATATTTTCAGTAATAAAATCATAAAACTTAACAGAACCATGCACGGACATTTTTAGCTTATCTAGGGAAAATTTAGGGTCCTGATATTTGGACACCTTACAAGAAAACATTGGCCCCTAAAATCACTAATATGGGAAAAGAAATTACTACAATAAATTGAAGCCAAAACTACATAAAACAATCAAAATTGTTTACAGTAGATAAAATTGCCTGGTAAAAATAAATTTAAAGGTGTGCAATTATAGATTTGTGGTGTGCATATATCAGCACCCAAAATTTATGCACTGAAACAGTGTTTTAAAATATGACAGAGTAATGAACATAAAATAACTGCATATCATCATCAGCAAAAGAATTCTTCTAGCTGCGAAGTATAGTGAACTCAAATATCAAAACACAACTACACTTCAACGCAGAACAATGGTTTATGCTGACAAGTGACAAGTATTAAGTATAGCCATCAAAATTAATCATTAATGATAAAATAACCCTAGCTTTCACCTCAACAAATCTCTGCTACAGGTAGTTATACAACTTACAAGAAAAACATTGGCCCCATGTCATCACTCATATAGGTAAACAAATTACCATAAGTAATCGAAGCCAAAACAACATCATAAAATTCAACTCAGGTAACAATAGTTAGATGATTTGAAATTATAACAAAAAACAAAACATCAAAGATCAAATCTTTACGACTCCAAAACACAAAAGACATAACCTTACCCAGTAATCATAGTCCCAGCACCTTCATCCGTCAAAATCTCAAGCAACAACGAATGTTCCAACCCCCCATCAATAATACTCGTAGTCCTCACGCCTTGCGCAAGTGACCTAACACAACAATTCACCTTCGGAATCATCCCACCCGCAATCTTCCCCTCCTCCATCATCCTCTTCACACCCGTAATATCTATCTCCTTAACCAAACTCCCAACATCATTCCTATCCTCCAAAATCCCCACAACATCCGTCAACAAAATCAACTTCTCCGCACCCAACGCCGCAGCCAACTCTCCCGCCACCGTATCTGCATTAATATTATACATTTGCCCATTCCTATCCGCCGCAACGGATGCAATCACCGGAATACATCCATTATCAATCAAAGGCCTAATAACACCCGAATCAACCGAAGCAATATCCCCCACAAACCCCAACTCCTCTGCATTAATCGCAGGTGAAGCAGTCAATAACCTACCATCAATCCCCGATAACCCGACCGCAGTCCCACCCGCTTTATTAATCAAACTAACCAACATTTTATTAACTTTTCCTATCAAAACCATAGACACAATCTCCATAGTCGAAGCATCAGTAACCCTCAACCCATTCAAAAAATTCGGCTTAATCCCGAGTTTGGAAAGCCAAAGATTGATTTCAGGGCCACCACCATGAACAAAAACAATACGAATACCAACACAAGATAGTAAAACAAGATCAGCAATAACAGAAGCTTGGAGATTACCTGATTTCATGGCGGCCCCACCGTACTTAACCACAATTGTTTTGTTTCGAAACTTCTGGATGAATGGGAGAGCTTCGGAGAGGATCCGAACCCGGGTGTTTGGTGGGGTTGTGAGAAGTGGGTCGGGTTGAGAAATGGAGGTGGATTTGAGGGGTGGGAGTGAAATTGGGGAATTGGGTTTGGTGGGAAAGTGGAGATGATTAGGGTTAGGGTTTAAGAGGGGTTTTGGAGGTGGGTTTAGGAGTGGGAGTGATTTCGGGAGGAGTAGAGCTTTGGCCGCCATTTTCGATGTTTTCGAGCTCCGTGTGTGTATCTGTGTGTGTTTTACAGTGTTCACAGTCATTCAATTGTAAAGCTGCAGCAGGTGAAGGACTTGAATTTTTTTTTTTAATATATAAAATAAATAAAAATAATAATTTTCAAAAAATTGGTCAATTTTAATTCATCGTATACTCAACTATCAACTGAGTATCCATTTTCATATCGGATCAGGTATCTAGTTTATGGGATACTCAATTATCAATGTGGTATCTCGTATCCAGGATACTAAATTATACTCAACTGTTAGTGAGGTATTTAGTGATTGTTTATATTGGATTTTTTCACGGAGATCAAGGATTATGATTAAAATAAGTGAAGTAGTGGGTGTAATAGTGATGATTTTATTGTTAAAATAAGTGAAGTACTGGGTGTAATAGTGATTTTATTGTTAAAATAAGTGAAGTAGTGGGTGTAATAGTGTAAAGTGTTGAAAAAGTGGAATGAAGTAGTGGATGTAATAATGTATTTTATTGTTAAAAGTTACTATTTATAGTATGTAAAGAAATGAAAGGGACGTCCCAAAATAGAAATTGTAAAGAAATGAGAGGAACGGAGGGAGTATATGTTTAATAGCACAACAAAGGGATTTGGAAGACATTTTAATCCACCTCATCAGCCACGTAGATGCCACCTCAGCCATGTTATAACTCCGTTATATCCCCGTTCAATGTAAATGTATTATTCACGCACCGACACTTCATCTCTCCATCTAGTATCCCTTTTTCTTCCCTTGTATGTTTGCCGGTCTTGAGCCTCAATCCTCTCCAGGTCAATTGTAATTTTAATTTTATTCCTTCATGTTCCGGTAGGAGTTTTCTCTATGTTGATCGCGGATTCCGAGCAATTTATCGGGGCGCCCTAAGTAAAGCTGGTTTTTAGTTTTGTTGTATTATTATTATGTTGGATGTTTCCGCTCCCAACCCCATACGCTACTCTAAATACATATATGAAACATGGTGTTTGGTTTATTGTTTGAATGAACTGAAAATAAATGCTGAAAAATCTTTGCGGGTGCTAAAAGTGGTGTGTTTGATTTGTATGGTTTTTGGATGGCAGCCGTGGTAGGGTGTGATAGCAACGGCAGTGCAAGTGCAAAGGCATCCTGAGGAAACTCTCCATTGTATGTATTCCAATGATCTAAATATAATTTCTCGGTAGAATAAAGTCTATTAGTGAATAGTTAGGTAAAACTGGGTCTTTCTTTTTTGCTTGATCATTTGGTTTTGGTAATCGAAATATAATTTCCAGGAAAGATAAAGTGTATTAGTGAAGAGTTTGGTAAAGCTTGAGCTTTCTTTTTGCTTCGTCTTGTGAGGAAATTTTATAGGCATGCAGATAGAGTTTTGCCCTTGGATTACATATTGTAAAGCCTTTTTGTCTGTATGTGTTTATACAGTTGCTCCTACTTTCATGGATCTTTCGCGACGAAAAAGAGGCAGACCCAGGGTTCCTGTGACAGAGGAGCTGATCGAGGCACGTCGTGTGTCTAAGCAACGTCGCAACCGCCAACAAAAAGGAGGTAGGCTGATGATCCAATTATGTGTTAACTCTCATTTCATGGTTTTGTGCATTTGGGCTTTGCAACTGACCTTTTTAAAACGCGTCTTTGCATTTGCAGGAAGTGAATTGGCCGGCCCTTTCCACTTGGATGCAGCGCAACCGAGTGATGTGCCTGTTACTAGGCTAGGTGGTACGTCTTCGTAGACTTTGTAATCTGCATTTCAATGTTTAGCTCAGGTGTTATTTGCCTTTTTTGTCAAAATTGTGGAACTGTGTTGTATTTATTTATAGAAGAGTAAATTACAGTGATTTTTTTGGCAAGGATATTGAATTATGGTAGAGCTTTTAGAAGTGTTTTATATTGTTATGTGCTTCATTTGGGGGCTCGATCAGTATCACCCTCGCTAGCATGCTATAATAATCAAAATTTTATAGTGAAATTAAAAGGACGTACAGAGAAGGGAACATACCTTATTTCCCATGTAACCCATAGCACTAACGCCAACAGTAGACACATTTACATTTTGGATATGCCTTCGCAAATTTCTGCAAACCCATATAGTGCCGAAAAGACCAACCATTTGTTTACTCACTATCCTTCCATAAAAGGGATCTTCTCTTCCAGTGCACAAGTGATTCGAGGTCAACTTTTAAGGTAGGAACTGTATCTGATTGCACTTTACCATAATTGTTCATAGATGATTTAGAGAAATTAAATGTGTCAAAAGTTTTAGAAGCTTTAAAAGTCTGAGAAGTAAGAGAAGTGGTCCTTTCTATGTTACAGTGGGCCAGAAGATCCAATGGTGGCTCATCCCAGCTTAAACCCATTATTTATTTCTTACCGAGCCTTTCCTGATCATTCATAAATAAGGTCTAGCTTAAGCCCTTGCTTACTATTATGCACCTCCACAACATGCTTAACAAGTTGGCTATCTGAGTCTGTAAATGGATTAATATATAGCATGTTGCATTGATATACATCTTCTTTTGATCTATCGCTACATGTAAAGCCCCTACCAAGTTGCAAATGTTGATTTATTCCGATATGATATATTTAGAGTTTCTTTGTTGCAGATCTTAGTTATATACTTATATGTCTATTATTATTGTTAACTAATCAGTTCTCGTCGATCAAAATTCTGATATTATGTTAAATAATCAACTCATCTAAAACTTTAAGGTGAACGAGAATTGAATTCGTAAATTTAATAGATATAAATTTTGTAATTTAGTTATAACCAATTGTTTGTTAAGTTGGAATTTATTTTTCATCCAATTCTCGCATCTTAATGCTTTTTTATCATCTCTAAAACCTTTAAATGGTAATAGACTACTGATAGGTCCATAATTAATCATATTTTTAATACCTATTTTATGTCCGTTTTCGTAATTTTATTAATTAATAAATTGTTTTATTTTGTTTTATAGGAAAATAAATAAAAACAGATTTCAAGCAGGAAAAGGTGCAAAAAGGGAAAGGAGGTGGAAAATACTTGAAGTCAAGGAAACTGGAGGGAAAATCGATTACTTATCGGAGAAGAAAAGGAAATTGAAGAAATTATATTCAAGATTGGATTGTAATCAAAGGGGCCAAACCCAATATTTTCCCCTATATATGTGGCCTTCTCCCTTGTAATTGAGACACCAAAAATTTATAGATTATTTTAATTCTCTCGTTTATTTTCTTCCTACGATCTGTGGTCTTCGAATAATTATTGCTTTTATTTCCACCTTTGTCTTGTGTTTATTCGATAAGTAGCATTAGTTTTTTTTTATTAATTGTCTTCGTTTTCAACTGTTGAGTGTTGAATACAGTAAAAGAATACAGAGGGGGGTGAATGGATTCTTGAACTTTTCTTTGTTCTTGAATCTTTGCAACAAGATATGTGTTTAGTGTGTGAGATATGTAAGTGCAGATAACAAAGACAAACACAACACAATATCACTTTAATCTAATATTTTATTAGATAAAGATTTTGCTACAATCTGTGAATACAAATGGTAGTATTCTCAGCTTCGTTTTTCTTAGAGAGATATTTCTTGTGATGTATCTTGAAAAACTTATCTGCTAAGGAAGTGAGGCTGTATCCTTATAGACATGGATACACCTACTTACTACAAATAAGGTAGGTAAAACAAACTACTTTCCAGTATGTCTATCTCATTTGAGTAAGAGTCCAAACGACTACAGATTTGACTTTGCAAAGCCTGTTCAGATCCACTTCTTTAGCTCCTTGTCCCTTTGTCTTATCTCTCCAAGCTTCTTTGTAGGCTTTCCAATACGCTTTATAGTACATAGTCAAATAAAGTGTCTTGGCTTGTTGCAGGTTTCTGACTTGTACAATTCTTCAGTATTTTGTCTCCAAGAATGTATTCGAGAAGTGGCTACGTGATTGATTCGAGAACTCGAATTGACTTAATCGATAACTCTGAGTTCTCGAATAGTGTTATATTGACGTATCGAATCACTTCTCGAATAGCTCTTTTCTCTGGGACTCCTTGAGATATCGAATAGAACATTTTGACATATCGAATCCTTGAGATGTCGAATAGCTTCTTTAGTCCTTGAGATATAGAATAGATCATTGACTTGTTGACTCTTAGAGAACTCGAATGATGCTTTGACTTGTTGACTCCATGAGTTCTCGAATAGAGTAATAGACATATCGAATCTCTGAGATATCGAATGAGATATCGAACAGTGTATTCAGAGATATCGAATAGTGTCTTCTGAGATATCGAATCTCTGACTTCTCGAATGCTAGACTTCTCGAATAGACAAATGTACTTCTCGAATTGGTACTTAGGCAAATTCTTCTTTTCTTCAAATCCCAACTATGATTATTTGGCAGTCTTTATCTCCTTGCTTGAGGCATGAACCTTGGAACTTCTTTCAAGCATTATTCTTGACTTTATAAGTACAGTAACACAACTAGAATTTGATGCCTATTACAAGTACAGAACAAATAGAAACTCTACAACTAGAGGTTCCCTCAATTAAGAGGTCATGTAGGTAATGCATAGCATTAGACATACTTAGGCTTGTTATTAGATGTATTCAGGCATGCCTCTGTGACTAACAATCTCCCCCAAATTGTGAGTAAGACCCTTAGTCACAATTTCATGTCTGATAACAAGCCTAACATACATAAAGATAAAACTTGACAGTACATGTATGAATTTTGATTAGTAATGTGGATAGAACTACAGGGTGAGTAATCTTACAGCCTATAATGAAGTACTAGCCATTGTCATTTGTTTCCCTTTCCATAGCTTTGGCTTGCAAATCATCATATGCCTTCTGTCTTCTTTCTTTCTCCTACCTTGTATTCTCATCCATAGCCTTTATTATTTCTGCCATAGCATCCAATTCTTCAAGCAAAATTGAGTCTTTGAAATCTTCAAGTACTGGTTTCAGAATGTTTGCAGGATAGTGGTTGAGTAGATTCATTCTGATGTGGACCTGATCCCCATTTCTCCTCCTATACTTCACCACATAGGGGTTAAACTGAACTCTACACAATCCCTTTGCCCTTAGCTTTTCTGCTTCAATCTCCAGTCTCTCAATTTCTTTCTCCCTCGCTAGCCATTTCTCAAGACACTCTTTTCTGATTTTCTCCTTATGATCTCTCTTCATCTTCACAAAATCAATTAGCTCCAGCTTCCATACTCTTTCCACTTTATCTTCTGAGCTCAACAATGCAATGATTTTTTCTATGTCATGTAGTTTGCCCCAGTGTTGACATCCTCCTTGTTTGAATTTCTCCTCCCTTCCATCAGTATATTTGATCTCAAGGCAGTTATCAACAATGGCAACATGATAGATTCTTTGAGCTTGTGAGAATTGCAGTTGGTCTTCATCAAAATCTTCATCTAGTGGTTGGAGTTTTAAGCCTGGATAGATTGTCAGAGTCCTTGACTTTGATAGCTTTGGTTTCTTTGCAGCTTGTTTGAATTTGATCCTTTTGACATGGTTGCCTGGTAGTAGCATGTGACCTTTGTTTGTGGACCATTGTAGTATTCCATTAGCAGTATGCTTTTTGAAATGTACAGATGGTTTCTTGACTTGAATCTTCTTCTCTTCTTGAGGTGGTAAAACAGTTGCAGAAGCCATGGGATTAGATTTTGGTAGGTCATTACTAACAGCATTCACCCTAGACTTAGAGTCTTGTGTTGTGGTGAGATTATGGCTAGCAATGCCTAAGGCTTGCTGTTTTCCATTCTTCCTCTCATAGACTTTGCCTTGGTCATCATCCTTCTTATCCTTGCTGTCTTTCTTCTTCTTCTTATCCTCATCCCCCTTATCACTCCTGTGATGACTTCTCTTCCCATCACTCTTGTCTTCATCATCATCATCCTTATTCTTCCTTGGCTTGGCCATTTCTGGAATTACACCAGTTGCAATGTATGATCTGAGAATGTGTAATGCCTCTATCTCTTCAGCAGTACTTGTCCCCTTCTTATTTTGCAGTAGATCAATGATGGCAACAACGAGTCTGTGATTTCGAGAAGTGAGATCATTGGGAATGACCAATTGTTTAATCTCTTCAATTCTGGTGCCAGACTGATAGATGATTGTCCATGGCTTCTTAATCACTTCTGGCAGCCTTGAAGGTTGGCCATTCCTCAAGTCATCATACAGACTCTTATTGTTTTCATTTACATTTCTCTTCTCTATGAGCTCAATCAGTGCATCTATCTCTGAATGTTTCAAGGCATGTAGAGTTTTGTAGGTTAGATGCCAGATTCTGGATTTTGCTACCATCATTACTTCCTTGAGCCATGAGCTATCAACTTTTCTAGGTACCACAGTGAAGTAATCGATCTGATCCTTCAAGCTCCTTAGATACAATTGAGTGTCACCAGCCTGTTCTTTTGAGACTTTCAAAAACTCCAAGAATGCATCATCATGATAGACATTTGAGTTTGCAATTTCTTGTAGCTTGGCCTCAGTGACCACCTTCACTTCTACAGGCTTGGCACTTTTAGATATGGAGAGTGAAGGTTTATCAGATGGCATACTCCCTGCAACCACTGTGGTTGTGATAGTTTGCTTTTGACCACTGGAAGTAGTGATGTGCACAGTTGGTAGAGTGACAACTGGCAGAGAAGTAGGAGGCTCATCAACTTTGTCTTTTCCTTTGCCAGGCACATGAATTAGAGATTTTGAAGTTCTTTGATGACCACCTTCAATGATTTTGATGCCCTTTACTGGTGGTTTCTCCCCCTTTGTATTTGAGTTCCTTGATGTCCTCTTCTCCCCCTTAGGCTTGTTGTCAGGCACAGAGGCTGTAGTATTGACCTTTGGGGTTGAAGATTCTTCAGGTAGAGGGAGACCCATGTGCTTCATCATTGCAGACAACATTGATTGTTGATGCAGAAGAACATCAGTTGTGGTGGTGGCTTGAGTGTTCAGCTGCTCAGTTAGAGTTTGTACCTTGTCTGTAAGATGAGCATTGGACTGAGTGAGAGTAGCTACCTCCTTTTCAAGTGCATCTACCTTACTGAATAATGCATTAGATTTGAAGCCAGACAGGGATTGTTCTTTAAGTCTCTGCACTTCAAATCTAGACAGCTCATGCACAGGAACCTCAGTGACCAGCTTGTCTCCATATTGATTTGCAAAGAGTGTCCTAAGCATGGCATTGGCTTCTGTAGTCTGGTCAGATAGAATTTGAAATTTGCTTCCTAGACCTGTGACTGTATCTTTAAGGAGAGCTAGACTATTATCCATCTTGGTGCAGGTGGTGTTGCAGTGTCTGAGATCTTTGACCACACTGTCTAGTTGAGGAAATTTGGCATCAAAGGCCCTCCTGATCTCTTCTACTGAAGTGGCTGTCTTGTCACTCACCTTGTTGACTTCAGTTTTGACTCCCTTGCCAAGATAGTGCGCAGCCTTGAGGAAACCCTTGTAGGAATCATTGACAGCTTCATACACTTCACTAGGGGACAGGGATTTTGCATTTGAACCCAGTGAAGTGATGTATTCCTCTCTAAGATATTGAAGTGCTTCACTGAGAGTTACATCATACTTTCCTTGCATCCAGGCATCTACATTGCCATCTCTCTCAGCATCATCAATAATCTTGGCCTTCTGCATCTCCACATCATCCCTATGGCATAGTAGGATGGCTTCATAATCTGGATTTGAGATGTTGGAGGTGACAAGGTTCTGGGCTATTTTGACAAACTCAGGAATCTGATCCACAACATAGCTTTGGAGAGCTTCAATGGACATTTGTGGTGGAACAGACCCTGATCCTGAAGCACTGTCATGTTGCACAGGCTTCAGCCATTGGGACAAAAAGTGAGAGCTAGAGCTAGGCAAGCTAGACTCCTCAGTTACAGATGCAACTTCTGTAACCGGATGGAAAGACTCTGCTACTGTTGTCTCCACAGAAGTGGGATGAGTTACAACAGTAGTTGACACAGGCACAGAGTCTCCAGTTAAAACTAGTGAATCCTCTGTGTTTGTGATGGTGTCATTAGGAGATGCCCCAGCATGCATTCCCTGACCATCTAAATGTGGTACCTGGGTGGTGTGCAAGGTGTCATGCACCAAGTCACTTGAATCCATTTGCTCATCAAGAGAAAAGAATTCTTGATGATCAATGCCTTGCTCCTCAATTGCTTGAGTTGCAGGCTCCAAAGAAATATGAGTGGTAGATTCTGGAAGAGAAGTGTGTTGTAGATTAGATTTTGGCAACTCCCCCTGAGAGATAGAGGGAGTTTCAATTGTGATGTGCTCTCCACTCAGTGTTGTGCCAGCCTTATCACTCCCATGTGCTGACTCTGTACAGGTAGGTGCATTGGGGAGGATGCTTGATTCTATAGATGCACCCTGTTGAGAGGATACATCTAGTGAGCTGTTTGCCCCTGATTTTACAACTTCAGCCATTTGGGTAACTGAAGAGGTGGTTTTAGACTTCTTCTTCTTCTTCTTTGGCCTTAGTAAGGGTGACTCAGGTTCCTCACTTGCTATGCCTAATTCTGCAGCCAAGGATGCTTCAGTTAAGATTTTTAGAGGTTCAGAAGCAACCTGTTTTCTCTTGTTTTTACTAACATCACCCTTTTGAGAGGATGATGCAGTTGTCTCTGTGTTTGGTAAAGTGTTTGGCTGAGAGGGTTGGTTAGCAGGCCCTGGGTTAGCATTTTGCTCTACATGCTTGGGCCTAGCTAACTCAGATTTTGAGGCACATATTGGCATGTTGTGGGGGTAAGTCCTAAATAAACTCTCCATAAGGGGAGTTATTTTGAGCCTTACATCCACATCATTCCTAGTCTCCAAGCTACCAAAAATGAGTTTGGTCATGGATTTCGGATAGCCTATTCTATTTTTGTCTAACCCAGGCAATTCAATCAATTTAACATCTATGAAATTAAGTACAGATTGAATAAAGCGAGGGAAGAAAATTTCATTACCTCTCTTGGCTGAGTTCTTACCAAGTCTCCCATACAATTCTTGCATTATGATCAAGCCAACATCAATCTTTCTCCCATATGCTAGAGCATATCCTATTTGTTGAACAGGTGTGCTGATTTGATCAAAGCTGGACTTCCTTGCTGTGAAGACTTGAAGA
This sequence comes from Saposhnikovia divaricata, assembly GCA_036435485.1. NCBI lineage: Eukaryota > Viridiplantae > Streptophyta > Magnoliopsida > Apiales > Apiaceae > Saposhnikovia > Saposhnikovia divaricata. Next base: position 86,877,767 of record CM071594.1, read on the forward strand.
AGAGTGGCAAAGACATAGCTCCATTCCTTCCTCAAGTACTTCCTATTCAAATTTCCAAGCTTGATTCTATCTGAGTAGTTGATAAAATCAAAGAAATCTTCCAATTCCTGATCAGTTGCTTGACTGTCATACACTCCTTGTTGTAACCCCAGTGCTTGATTCATATTTTCAGTAGTGATGGTGATTTCCTTGTCCTGAATCTTGCAATAGATTACGTATGAAGTTATTTCATTCTCTAGGACCACGACCTCCACAGTAGCAGTTCTCCAAAACTGTTCTAGTAAATCTAGATACAGAGTTGGGTTGGCTGAGAGTGCATCCTTGATGTATGATTCAGCCATCCATCGAACGAAGCACTTAAAGTTTGCATTGGGTGCTTCAACATCGTTGGTTATTGCTATGAAATTGGTGTGGGTAGGAATTGTGAGTTGGGTATTTGCCATTGTTACACAGAGAGATGAGAAGAGAATGAAGGTTGAAGAAGAAATTTAGCTTTTGACGTTAGGGTTTACAGAGGTTTTGGAACTTTAGCTGCCTGAGAAATCGAATGAAATGATTTGAACAGTTGTGGAATTGTATATATGTGAGTGACTTGAGTTGTCGATTAGATATAAGTTTTGTATCGACAAGTCAGTCATTCGAGAAGTATAAAACAACTATTCGATAAGTCAAGAAAGGCTTATTCGATATCTCAAGCAGTTTGTAACTCACAGCTGGCAGTTATTTAACTCAGAAAATAATTCTAAGCTAAATAAAATATGTTTTTATGAGCGAAATGAAATTTTGAATATAAATCCAAAAAGCGATTAAGTGTCAGCGAGAAATCAGCCTTTTCAAATGATTCGATAACTCAAATACAGTATTCGAGAACTCCATCATTAGAGAACTAAAATACTTTATTCGAGAACTCAAAGTGTGCTATTCGATTTCTCCAAAAGACACTATTCGAGAACTCAGGAGGGTTCTTGATAGGCCTATTCGAGAACTCGAGCCATGACAAAACAATGAACCATTCGAGAAGTCTGACTTATCGAACTATACTTTTCACTCATAAAATTCAATTTTCACTATCTTTTAAAATTTACCAGAAATATTCACTGAAGAATATTCTACTAAATTAAATAGTGATTCTCTCAAAATTTCACAGAAATTTCAAGCTAAAGATGTATGATTTTCAACATATGCAGCATTGTGGAATATTTATAAATCATAATCCAGCCAATACTTACTTTAAAAATATTGAGCATTTGATAAAGTAAGTATTTACTGCTGCAATAATCTAGTTGATATATTCACTCAGCCAGAATTTGAAGAATTCAACATTCCAATCTCACTAACCAACCTTGTGAAGGTGGTTTCATCTAATGGCTTAGTGAATATGTCAGCTAGTTGTTTCTCTGTGGGAACATAATGTAACTCAATGGTTCCATTAGTTGCATGCTCCCTTATGAAGTGATATCTGATGTCAATGTGCTTTGTCCTAGAATGATTGACAGGATTGGAAACTATAGAGATTGCACTTGTGTTGTCACACATGATTGGAATTCTTTCCAACAGAAGTCCATAATCTCTAAGTTGGTTTCTGATCCAAAGCACTTGAGCACAGCAACTTCCAGCAGCTATGTACTCAGCTTCAGCTGTGGAAGTTGACACAGATTGTTGTTTCTTGCTATACCAAGAGACTAACCTTTGTCCAAGAAACTGGCAGCTACCTGAGGTGCTTTTCCTATCCACTCTGCATCCAGCATAATCAGCATCAGAATAACCAACCAGATTGAACCCTGTGTCCTTAGGATACCATAACCCCAAGTTTGGTGTGCCCTTCAGATATCTGAAAATCCTCTTTATTGCTATCATATGTGATTCCTTTGGATTTGATTGAAACCTTGCACACAAGCATGTTGCAAACATGATTTCTGGCCTACTAGCAGTGAGGTAGAGTAGAAAACCAACCATGCCTCTGTAGATTGAGATATCTACCTTCTTGCCCTTACTATCTTCATCTAACTTGGTAGCAGTGGCCATGGGTGTCTTTGCAGGTGAGTATTCTTCTAAGTCAAATTTCTTCAATAGATCCTTGATGTATTTGGTTTGACTTATAAAAATGCCATCCTTCCTTTGACTCACTTGCAGCCCAAGAAAGAATGTTAATTCTCCCATCATACTCATCTCATATCTGCTCTGCATGAGCTTAGAGAATTTCTCACACAGCTTCTCATTTGTAGAGCCAAATATGATATCATCCACATAGATTTGAACTAAGATAATATCATCACCATGTTTCTTGTAAAACAGTGTCTTGTCTAGTGTGCCTCTAGTGAATTGATTCTCAAGTAGAAATTGTGACAATGTGTCATACCATACCCTAGGAGCTTGCTTAAGTCCATACAATGCTTTAAGCAATCTGTAGACAAAGTGAGGGAATTGTGGATCCTCAAAGCCAGGTGGTTGTTGCACATATACTTCTTCTTCCAACTCCCCATTCAGAAATGCACTCTTGACATCCATTTGATAGACCTTGAAATTAGAATGTGCAGCAAATGCCAAGAAAATTCTGATGGCCTCTAGTCTGGCAACAGGAGTAAAAGTCTCATCATAGTCAATGCCTTCCTGTTGAGAGTATCCTTTTGCAACCAACCTTGCTTTGTTTCTTATGACTACACCATTTTCATCCATCTTATTCCTTAGAACCCATTTTGTTCCAACAATGGTTCTATCCTTTGGTGCAGGCACAAGTTCCCATACTTTGCTTCTTTTAAATTGGTTTAGCTCCTCTTGCATAGCAATTATCCAATCAGGATCCCACAATGCATCTTCAAGTTTCTTAGGCTCAACTTGGGATAGAAAGCAACCATAGAGACATTCATTTAGAGTTGCTCTCCTTGTCCTCACTCCTGTATTTGGATCTCCAATTATCTGATCTGCAGTATGTGATCTATCCCATTTCCTTGTATGTTCAGATTGATTTCTCATCCTTGATGTTGCTTCATCATCCAGATCATGATCATTTACATTTCCTCCCCCTGTGAAGTTTCCACTAATCACAGGTGTGTCTTGGATGCTTGTTTCTTCATTGTTGGTTGACACAGGTTCTTCATTCACTTGAGTTTGTTGGATTGTGGACTCAAATTCAGTTTCAACCTCCTCATCAGAATCATCTAGATTGTCAAACTTCAAAGGATCTTTATCTTCATCATTGGCTTCTTCTAATCCAGGTAGTTTGCTGTCATCAAATGTCACATCTGTGCTTTCCATAACTTTCTTTTGAGTGATGACATAAACTTTGTATGCAATTCTTTCCATAGAGTAGCCAAGAAAAATTCCTTCAAATGCTTTTGCATCAAACTTTCCAACATATTCTGAGTTGTCTTTTAACACAAAGCATTTGCTTCCAAAAGTATGAACATACTTTAGAGTGGGCTTCTTTCCAGTCATCAAGTTGTAAGGTGTCTTTCCAGTGTTTTTGTTGATGAGGGTTCTGTTTTGGATATAGCATGCAGTGCTCACAGCCTCAGCCCAAAAACATGTAGGCATCTTTGCATCAAGTAACATTGTTCTAGCAGCCTCAATCAGAGTTCTATTCTTTCTTTCAACAACTCCATTTTGTTGTGGAGTCCTTGGAGCTGAGAATTGTTGAGAAATACCATTTTCTTTGCAGAATGCTTCAAGCATGGCATTTCTGAACTCTGTTCCATTATCACTTCTTAATGCAATCACACTTGCATTGTTGGCCTTTGCTTCCTTGTCAATTTTCTTTATATGCTCAATGATTACTTGGGGAGCCTCATCCTTTGATGCCAGAAATTCTACCCATGTATACCTTGTGAAATCATCAACCATCACCAGAGCATACTTTTTCCTTCCTAGTGACATAATATTGACAGGCCCAAACAAGTCCATATGAATTAGTTGTAGGGGCTTGGTTATTGATGTCACTGTCTTTGACTTGTGGCTTGATCTTTTCATTTTTCTCTTTTGACAAGCCTCACACACTCCTTCTTGACAAAATTCAAGTGTGGGCATGCCTCTTACTAACTCTCTTATGACTAGAGAATTAATGCCTTTGAAGTTCAAGTGTGATAGCTTCTTATGCCACAGCCAACTATCTTCATTTGATGCTTTTGAGTAAAAGCAACAGATTTTGTCCTTGTTTGCAGAGTTCATATTGGCTACAAACAGGCTTCCTTTCCTTACTCCAGATAGAGCAAAGTCACCAGTCTTTTTGTGGGTGATCAAACATTCATCTTTGTCAAAATTCACTTTGAAGCCTCTGTTAGTAAATTGACCAACACTCAGTAGATTGTGCTTGAGTCCCTTGACCAGTGCTACATTTTCAATGATGACATTTCCAATTTCCAACTTGCCATATCCCAGTGTGTTGCCAATGCTGTCATCTCCAAAAGCAACCATTGGGCCAGCCTTCTCCTCATACTGTGATAGCAGGGCCATATCACCAGTCATATGGTTTGAGCATCCTCTGTCCAAAATCCACATGACCTTTCTTTCACTTTCTTTGCCCTGCAAACACAAAGGTATTACTTCTCCTTTGGTACCCAAACAAGTTTGGGTCCATGTGGCTTAGCAACAGTTTTAACATAAACAATATGCTTATCACTTTTCTTGATGTTAGTCTTCTTGTCACTGTTAGAAGTCTTAGAATCAGGGTTCTTAGACTTAGGTGATAGAGGCACCTTCCTAACTTTAGGAGGACTTGAAGACTTTGTTCTTGTGTAGTGTGTGTGAACATTGTGACTGATGCAACCTTCCATGAATTGTCTTCTCAAATTAAAGCAACTAGTCATTACATTCATGTTACATGGCATACAATCAAATTTATCACAGAAAGGAGAGTCTCTATGTCTTAAAGGCACAGAGCAATCATAGAATGGTTTAGCAACACTACCAGATGGTTTCTTCCATGCATGAGTTAAATGATTAGTGCTAAAACAATTTTGACAAACTTTCCTAGGGGCATTTGGCACATAAGCATAATTGTTGTCCTTGTTAATCCATAATTTGCCATTCCTGTTTTGTTTCTTTTTAACCACTTTCTTCTCAAACTCATTATTCCCAGCTGAAACAAACTTCACAAATTTCTCAAGTCTAGGTTTACCTCCTACTGACTCCTTGGCTTTGGTTTTGACATTCTCACTCTTAGAGGATGCTTGATGTTCATTTGATTGTGCCTTATCTTCATCATCCAACATTTGCTTAATGAGTAAGGAATCCTCATCAATCTCAAGTGTTGGTGTTTTAAATATTGGGGTCTCAGCCTTTTTCAAAACCTGAGGCACTTCCTCTTGAACAACAATGTCATCTTCAATGACTGCATAGCCTTTCCTCTGCTTGAGAGTGTCATAATCAAGTCCAATAGCAGCCTTAGGTCTAGCTAGATTTTTCTCATGGTAGGACTGCAATAGGCTAGAGGAATTATTGAATGTTTTCAATTTAAATTCATTTTCAGCTAGTTCATCCCTAAGAGCTTTCTCAACTTGACTAGCACATAGAACCTTATTCTTTAGATATTCGATTTCTTGTTTAAGGTTTTCTATTTGCATAGCAGTTAGTTCTAGTTCCTCATTTCTTTTGTTCAACAGTTCATTCTTAGTAGACAGTTTAGCAATCTCTTCATTAGCAGCAGTCATACTAGTATGAATATTAAACATCTCAACAGATAGTTGTTCAACCATAGATTTGTATTCAGAAACAGACATGTCTATAGTAGTGAGGGATGGTACTTGAGAGTCTGATTCAGATGGTTCTTCCTTGGAGTTGGCCATCAAGGCATAGTTGCAGAATTCTTGTTCTTCTCCATCACTATCAGAATCATCCCAACACTTCCCTTCAGCTATGTAGGCCTTACCTGGTGCATGCTTCTTTAGCAGAGCCTCATACTTAGCTTCAAGCTCAAGAAACTCCTTATCCTTCTTCTTAGGCTTCTTGCATTCACTGGCAAAATGCCCTAGGTCATTGCATCTATAACATCTTACAGATGACCTATCCACATAGCTGGTTTTGAATTTGTTTTTGTTTGCTTTCACAGGTGCCTTGCTCTTGTTGAATGAATGATTTTGAGATCTAGACTTGAAGGGCTGATTCCTCTTAAATCTGATGTTTGGGAATTTTCTAGCCATAAAAGCATATGAAGTGTTTTCCATGGCATCCAACTCTTCAAGAGTATAGAACTCATCTTCTTCCTTTTCATCAACAGGTTCAGTCACTTGTTCTTCAGTCTCTTCATCATCTACTATCTCTTCTATTCTCAGTTGACTTGTAGATGCTTCCAGGTCTTGAACAGATTTATTGACAATCAAGGCACAGGATGTGTTTATCATTCTGCCTTGGTTAGCTTGGATAGCCCTCTTCTGAAGCAACTCAAGCTCATGAGTTTTTAAAACCCCATAGAGCACATCATATGTGACTTTGTTCAAATCTCTTTCTATTAGAGATATGACCCTTTGCTCTAGATGGTTTGGTGCAGATAGTAGTAACTTCATGTTTAATTCCTTAGTGCTGTAAACCTTCCCATTCATTTGAAGCTCAGTCACCAGCTTGTGAAATCTCTCAAACATATCAGTAATACTTTCTTTGGACTGTGCCATGAAAGCTTCATACTGTGTGACCAGTATCTGTTTCCTATTTTCTCTTACCTCCCCTGTCCCTTCACATAACACCTCGATGTGGTTCCACATGTCCTTGGCTGATGTGCATGATGCTATGTTGGCAAACATCGACATATCCATGGAGTCTATGATCAGTAACATGAGATGACTGTCTAGGGCAACCTTTTCCTTATCTGAGTCAGTCCATTTGGATTGCTCTTTTGCAACATATGATCTAGGAATGACTATTGTGCCCACTGTGGATTCAACAATTTCTTGTTGTGGTACAAATGGACCATTCTTGAGAATGTCAGGGTAGAGAGGATTGGCAGCTTTGATGAACAACAGCATTTTTATTTTCCAGAGGTTGTAATTCTCTTTGTCGAACTTAGGGACCTTCACCGTACCTGTAGTCTTTGGTGTATTCGAACTCATGATCGTTTTCTGTTTAGATTAAACAGCCTGCTTTGATACCACTTGTTGAGTATTGAATACAGTAAAAGAATACAGAGGGGGGGTGAATGGATTCTTGAACTTTTCTTTGTTCTTGAATCTTTGCAACAAGATATGTGTTTAGTGTGTGAGATATGTAAGTGCAGATAACAAAGACAAACACAACACAATATCACTTTAATCTAATATTTTATTAGATAAAGATTTTGCTACAATCTGTGAATACAAATGGTAGTATTCTCAGCTTCGTTTTTCTTAGAGAGATATTTCTTGTGATGTATCTTGAAAAACTTATCTGCTAAGGAAGTGAGGCTGTATCCTTATAGACATGGATACACCTACTTACTACAAATAAGGTAGGTAAAACAAACTACTTTCCAGTATGTCTATCTCATTTGAGTAAGAGTCCAAACGGCTACAGATTTTGTAACACCCCCAGATCCGGGGTCCGGGATCCGGTGGTTACGGTTTCCAATTCTGTCCACAACAATTGAACTTTCCTTAACATAAAATAAATTACGTCTCTATAACCCAACACAACAATATAAAACACACCCGTTATAGTCCCAGAGATGAAATCAGAGTAACAATCAAATTTTATTAATCACATTATGAGTTCTTACAATCCAAAAAGGATTTCAATATAAATACATACTCTTTGCCATCCATTTACATAAGTCATACTAGACCATATTCTTGGTACTGAAAGAATAAATATACCCTACCAATAGCTTCTTCTTCAGCTCTGGTAGTCTCATCGTCCTCGCCCGCGTCGAGTGCGCCTTGTGCGAGTCATCTGATCTAGCTGTTGTTGTGATATAATAATAAAGCAAGGGTGAGCAATAGCCCACCAACAATAATATATAACTGAACGATAATGTATAACAGTTCAAAAGTATCTTTCAAACCATATGCCATGCATTTACGGAAATGATGCCAGTATAATATGAACGATGAAGTTACAAGGTAACTTAAAGTATTTGTTCGTAGAAATATCTGCTACATCAAAGTAAGCGAGATATTCTTATTGTTATTAAGAAGAGGAGTTTGCAAGAAAAGGTTGCAATTCCAGTTATGACCCTTTTCCAACTCTGCCAACAGTATCATGTTGCAGGAAATAAATAAATTTGGATGATGAACCAATGATGGAGTATTCACCGCGCCCGCTGTTCCAATCTTGATGATCAGTCGAGATCGTACAGCTCAATTTAGATTTACTACCGGTAGAAGGAAGAACTGACGGCTTTACTTGTATACCGCCTTGCTAGCTCTCCCCGGCCAACGGTTGGGCCAAAGGGGATGGACCGGCGCTACTCGGCCTCTTACACGACTCCTAGTTCAAATAGAATTCATGATTCTGAATGTAACGTTCGTCCCCCTTTCCCCAAGTATAATACTTGTTGATAAGACTCCACAAAGTAGTCGTATCTAGTTGGAAAGGAAAATTTACCAATAACTCCCAAGCTATTACTTGGTAACGGATATCAACTTGTTCCAGTAATCTTACCCCTCGAAAGATGAGAAGGTAAGCAACGACTTAATAAGTCAACAGCACCCGAGTTGCGAGTGAAGGGAATACTTTATGACCGGGAAGTCGACAAGATAAATAATATTTTCCAAGTAAGGTTCCCTTATTATTAAGGAGATAGACTCAAAGAAGAATGATGTCTGAGAACCTTTCTTGATATAAGATTAATAATAATACGACTCCGAAATATTTTCTGTAATAATCGAAAAAGATAAACCTTATCGAGGTTATTCTAAGTATGGAATAAATATTCAGAGAATATTTATTGAATTAAAATATTTTACGGAATATTTAGGAATATGAAAGAATATCTTTAATCAGAGTATCTCTCAAATAATTCTTGAAGAAATATCGAGAGAATATTTATTGCATAACTAAATATTCAAATGAATATTCCAAATAATATTCATTAATTAATAAGACCTGAAAGGAATATTTAAAATATTTAAAATAATATTCGATGATTAAATAGAACCCTGGATGAATATTCAAAATAATATTCATAATTAATTAGGAATTTAAATGAATATTGATAAAGTAATATTCATTTAATGGATAATATTCTAAATGAATATCAAGTAATGTTCATTTAGTAATCCAAGCTTTAAAGGAATATTCGAGATAAGACTCGATAAATAAATCAAGTTTCAGATGAACATTAAAATAATATTCGATAGGTAATTACTGTCTTAAATGAATACTCAAAAGTAATATTCATTTAATGAATAATATTCTAAATGAATATCCAATTAATTTTCATTTAGTAGTCCAACCTTTAGAAGAATATTTGCAATAATAATCGATAAATAATTCGACTCTGAATGAATATTAAAAATATTATTCGTCGAATAGTTACGTTCAAATAATTATTTGAAGTAAAGACCGTTAAAATAAATAATCTCGAACGAATATTCAAATAATATTCGTCGCCCGAATAATGGAAAATATTTACTTAAATATTTTCCTCCGAGGTAATCCCGATATATCAAGAAATATTGACTCCCGGTCTATATTTGATGAATAAGATGTATACGCCCTTCTATGAGGGTCTTACAATAACCGGCTTATAACTGATGTATAACTATCTAGCTTATAAGCCAACAATAACATTCAGGGAACAAGTATATCAATTCAACTTGAAAGTAGGCATGCATGCAATGGCATATGTATATCAGCAATCATATATATATATTTATTCAATCACAACAACAGCCTAAAAGAAGGGAATTGAAACTTGCCTGGTAGTCGAGTACGGTAAGGGGTAGTGGTAGCGGGTCCCGGTTCAGCTTGGTGATCTATAAATAGCCAAGGCATTCGGGATTAATCACTTAACATATTAAAAGTTAAGTTATACTTAATTCGAAACACGTTCTCGAGTTATCTCGTTATACCCCTTTTTAGTGGATTACTTATTATCACTGATCCGACCCGACATTCGTTCGTTAATACGACATGTCACTGCACTTATACTTGGGACATACTTAAGTCATATGAGTTCTAAGGTTGATCGTTACGAACCAATATTATACTCCGAGTTTTATCGCCCGTTTTCTAAGTGTTTTACCGAAGTTATAAAAGAGTCGTCTTTTAGGGGTTCGTTCGCGTTTAACCTTGACTCGAACATTTTTAATAAATCGAAAAATGCTCTTTTTGACATACGGTTTTCTTTCACACCTTCCTTCTTACCCCTAGTATTTATTTACCAAGATTCGCCATGACGTTACATAGTTTACGAGGGTTCAATTTCAGTTACGAACTTTCGTTTACGGATTCGAACTACTTTTAGTAATTTGGTCATAATTCCTAAACCGTAAATCAAAATGCTTCGATTCCTTCGCCAAAGTGATCTATGTTCAAAAATCTATCAGTAGAGTTCATTAACTTGCCAAGAACAGAGAGTTATGGCTACTGACCAGTTCGGTTTCTTAGTGTTAATGAAAATCGGGCATTACGACGGCTACGAATCGAGCGTTCTAAAATTCATTACGCAACAACCAAGCCACACCGGGCATCTAATCAACTTATACACATAATAAGCACCCCAACAAGACCAGAAGCCACTGATTTTAGTATCAAACTCATCATGTTAATCAAATCACTAAATCACTAACTAAACATGCTTATAACATGAACATAATCATAACTAAGCTAGATCCATCAAGAACATGCTTAAAACTCAAAGTAGAGCAAGGGTTTTCAAGTTTTATACCTTCCTTGTAGTATGTAATAGCCTCACAAAGCTTGGTATTGCCCTTGGATGGCCTTAACTTAGCTAGGATCAACCATGAAAACAAGAAAAACAAAGATTAGTTCTTAGAAACACTATTCATCATCACCTTTGATGATTTATTTGAAAATGAAAGGAAGTGAATTTGAGGCTGAAATTTCTAGGGGATCTAAGCTATGATATGTAGTACTTACCCTAAAAATTAGAAGAACAAACAATGGTGGGAACCTCCTTTTCTAGCTCCTTGGCCAAAACTTTTGAAGAAAAAGAGAATGGAGAGTGTTTGCTTGGTTTCTTGATTTTTCTTTGTTCAATCTTGCATAAAGTGACTTTTTGAGAGATAATATCTCATCTTGGTGTGTTAGTGGGGTGTGATGTCATGGATGATGAGTTTTGGAGGACAAGTGTTGTGTTTTGCATGGTTAAAAACTAACCAAGTGTTTTGATTTCTAAGTACTAGTTATGTTCCAATTAATCTAGTTACTCTTGCCCACTTGGTTACTAGATATTTATTCTAGTAGCTTGCACAAGACTCTTGCTTCCTCTGCTTGTTTCTGTGTCCGGTTATTGCCCGTTTCGATTGATCGTTCGTGAGAATATTTCACGGATTTCTAATTAGGGTTTACCGGGAATCCTCTTTAATATTAATACTTTCATTCTCCATCTTTCATTCTAACTTTCCAGTTTATATTCCTTAAATCCATTCGTTAAATACTTCGGGCTATCAGTGTCCAGGGAACTCTCGGAGAAAATAAAAGTGCGGTTTCTCAGAATCCGACAGCTTTTACATACACTTATTTTCCCCTCTGGATCACTAATACGAACTCGGAAATCCGTTCCGAATGCTTCTGTATAGTGTCGTCTCATATTATTATATACTCCCACCAAACACTATTCATTCTGTATTCTTTACTTGTTCTCTTAGGGTGGTACAATTGTCCGTATTCTCTTTCGATCGTTCCTTAACCTTTTTACGGAACTACTGGATTAATCGTTATCGATCTGGATGACATGAGGGTATTCTCTTGCTTGAAGTTGCCATATCTTATTCCCTTAGAAGATAGATTATTCTTACCTATGTTGTCACCCTTTAGCATTCTTCAAGACATAAACATAATAAGGTCGAATTCCATTCATTCTTTCCAAATATCAATAATTACATTGTAGCCATAACCACTCCTCAGTGGTTTCCTACCTTCATTCTTAAATCAAATATAATAACATCCCAAAATATCAAATCCTCAAAGTTAATATCTCAATTCTTGGATTATAATAATATTTAATCCACTGTCCGGTCAAATATTATACCGAAAAGAATTTGGAATTTCTGAATTCCGATCGTCTCTGCATTCACTTATTTCCTCCGCGTATTACTAATATGACTTCGAAACATCCATATCACGTCCCGTACATAGGGTGGAGTGAAAAGTTTTCCAACTTACAAAATCACTATTCATCCACCAAATTACTATGCACGTACAGGAAACACTATGCACGTACGGGAAACACTATGCACGTACGGGAAACACTATGCACGTACTCATTTCCCTTCAAGGATCCATTAGCTCCTTCCTGGATGGTAGATTATTTTTATCTAGGTCCTCAACCATCGAATTACTCTATTCTGACAATATACCAATGCATCAGGATCATTGTCCAAAGCAATATCCATTCATTACAATCATTGTTCTTTGAAACCACCATTCATTAGAGCTGGTGACCTTGTTATCGGAATCATTGTTCCTCATTTTATCATTACTTAATAAAAAGTTTTAATTATATCCAAAATTTGGGGTTCTTACAGTCTCCCCTCCTTAAAAGGATTCCGTCCCGGAATCAGGTAGGAAGCAAAGAGTCGTTTGCCTGTCATTCACTTTTTAGCTTCCCGGTCAATTCTTAGTCGTTCTACCCTTCCTCAGCACATCTTCTAGTGCTACAATCCATATTGTATCCTTTTTCCATCAACGTTGCTACTTTTCGTACAACTCACTATCCGGGTTATATTCTTACTCAGTCTTATCCTTATTGATACCTGCAGTAACATTGGTATCACTATCACCCTACGAATTCGGAGGTAACCTCGCTCGTACTGTGCATTTCCTGATTGCTTTAATCTTCGCAATCTCGATCAATATAGAGAAGTGGAAAGATTTATTGAGAGATCACTATGATCAATTGAACATTTGTTATATTGCATAGTTAGTACAGAAGGGGGCCAGCCTTTAGTACTTGACAAGCAATTAAACAAGTCATGGTATTCCACTTAGACTTCTATCACATAGACAGATAGTCACGTAGCAGTACCTCCCCTCCTAAAAGGGTTGTTCTTCTCAATTCATAAAGAAGATGAATAAGGGAGAAGAAGAGAAAAGAGTTCTAAAGGATTATAGAAAGCTTTCATGATTGTAGAATATCATACTCAGAATTTACCTCTGAACTATAGAGGTTTATCAAAGAAGAAATTAATCATAATTATATCCAATACTATTTGATCGCAATCTCACGTGTCAACATATCTTGCTGCTTTGTCCATTATTCTATGGACAAAATACTCTTGTTCAATCATAGCGATACTCACATTCGGGAAATCCTTCAACCTTTCAGGTTAAATCTTAGATTTCTCACTTGACATCATTATTACTGACATCCCATATCAGGTTACTAGCTTTTTCATAACTATAATATTGACACTATCAGGTTGTCATCCTGAGAATTCATTAGAAAACCCATTCATAACATTCCGTGCTTCTCATTCCATAGTTGCTTCCCCACCCTTTTCTTTATCAATCACATCCTTCTTATTAGCTGATTCTTACTCATTTCTATTATTTAATTTCACCTTCACCTCTTTATTGAGACACCTTTTTGCACTTGGTACCTCCTTATCGGTATTTCGTCTCATTTATTCTATAATCATCACGTTATTTCAATTTAAACTTTCCGAAATGAATCTGGCCCGATTCCTTTAACTTAGATTCATATAATCTACTTCTGCCAACCGTGTTTCTCATCACTTGTTCTTTTCTAACCGTGGTTTTCCACAGGTTGTCTTTCGTAAGTCAGACCAGGTCGTATATCTACATGCTCGTACTCCTATCATCTGTTGAACATCTGCATTTTACTGACGTAGCCTGGCCACATGAAAACCCGTTATGACCGTGCTATAAGTTTTGGGGGTAAGGCTGGCTCGAATACCGCCGTCCGAACACTTTAAACTCTCAGGTGGCCCAATAAGTCTCGGGCTCAACCGCCCTTCCCTCCAAGTCTCATTAATTCTTTCCATGGGAATATCTTTAACATCATGAATCATCAACCTCATATTCTCTATCTTGTTTGCGCAGAAGGACACTAACATAAACTTGTTTGTCATTCATCAACATGCCATTTAGTTAATCAATGGCAGCACTTTCTTTATCTTTACATTGTCATCTACTTTCTTAGAAGAATCACCATCACTTGTTGTTTACGTAGTGCATTAATAGCTAACCCTACGGGTTTCAAATCCCTTAGGGAGACAAAGTAATCACTATTCCTTATCCATAAGGAACACTTCCTGAACTTGATGTAGATATAACATGAAGTAGATAGAATTGCAGAAGAGTTTCAGGCATCGCAGCTAGGTCCGGTTGATGAAACTATCACTTATGCATCTTCCATAATAGACTGGAAACTTAACGGTTTACTTCATCAATTTTTGTACCATGGTCCTGGTTTGCCTCAAAACGGGACCTTCTAAGGTACGTAATATGCTTAAGACTCCATCAGGAATCGAATCTTTACTTAAACTATTATCACCTTCGATTCTTGCACAATCATCAAAAGGAATGTAACTTCCTCCACTCCAATATGACCTTCAAGGTCTTTCCAAATATCATTTTGTTTCTTCGGTATGAACATTTATAATTATTCCTTTATACTTAGACTGTCGGCCACCTCATTGGCCTTTCATGATAATAATAAATTCCGGTAATCCTTGTTCCTTGGATATATTCCAATTCAAACATTTCTACCTCATTCCCATCATTTTTGGGTGAAAGCATTCTCCCTTAAGCTCTGCTGATGGAGAAAAAAAAATATATTTAACAGTCTTTCTCCATAAGTCATTGCTTCCACCTACCCGTGGGAACTTTATCACGTTTATTCCCAATCCTACTTAGGATACTTCTCTTCTTAGTTCTTTCCTTATCTTAGGATAATCTCAACCTTTATAGGTTCAATCCATACTTCCTCAGGGTCTCATACATGCCTCATCTGGCATTACTGTTACTATGTCATACATTCCTTACCAAACTTCCATTTTGAAGTTCGGAATATTACCTTTTTCCTTGTAAGGTTTCATAGGTCATCCTCATCCTTCCTCCTGTATTTTCTGGGTACAGGGTATATCAAAATGTCATTGATCAATACTCTAATAATTCTATCTATGTTCTTTCCAGAACTCTTTTTAATAATCCTTACCGGTCATTGTTGCCTTAGCAAGTCCAACTCATATCATCTGAAGTCATAATGTCGTTATTAGGGTTAATGCCACCCCTTGTGCATTCCCTAGGGTTTGTCTTAATTTATGGATATCCTATCCTTAATTCAACTGCCAAAGAATTCTTGCATCTTATAATTGGCAATCAGATCATGTATCCTTAATAAAGGTCTCTTTTCAATCATTCTCATTTGATAATCGATCGGTGGCTTAATGCCACCCTCTTCTTTCAGATAGCTGTCAGCCTATTTGGCCTTCCAAAAAGGCAACGTATGCCTATCTCCTCTCTTACAGAACTTGGTAATGGCAGCAAGGATGTTTTGGAAGATATTGGTCGAGTTCAACGTGAATCTCTTAGTACTTATCGTTCTTCTCAAATGTACTTGCCTTAGACAAAATTTCTACAGCATACTGATCCATCTCTGACCATTTCTATACTCTCTTCATAAACCTTCGTTGTTTACTTCCCTTAGTCGTAATATGTTCAGGGTATTCATGATACCCTAACATCATACATCTCAAGTCACTATACTTCCATTTTACTCGTAATCTTGGACAACCATATACACATGAGTCACTTTAGTACGGGTTACCCCATCCCAAAAAGGTCTAGTAAATTCCCCATCACAACATGGGTTGCAAAGGGTTTAGTAGAAGACTCCTACGATCTCATTAATATCTCCATTATATCAGAAGCCCTTGTAGTCGGTGCTTACTTAGAAGCAACCCTGCTTTGTCTTTTCATTGCTGGTCTAGTCACTTTATAGTCCGTTGTGACTTGGCCTCAACTGGCCACACTAAAATAAAAATATATGATTTTAGGGGTTGGCTAATAGCATTACTTTTCTAGCAATTGCCGGCATAGTGCCTTCTTCTTTAATACCTTTCTACCTTTCCAAAACTTTACTCCATATAAGTCTTAATCGACTACTCGGCACCGTCTCCGGTCACCTTTCCTCCACTTTTATCTTTTCAACTATTCTTATCAATCCTGCGTGCCACACAAGCTTACCATTCCTGGCACAACAGCCTTTTCATTTAAGTCAATCCTGGAATTTCTCAGTCCGGCTAGTTTCTTACTTACATTTCCTATTTTCGTCCAATCTCACTTCATCATTTTATCAGTACCGTCGATTGTAATGTTCAGGGTCCGTTTACTAACCCATTTTACAGCATCCTTACCCAAATCACAGGGTTTGCTCCAATTTTTAATCTCTTCCATGACATTCTCTGATAATCAGAAAGACAAGGTTTGCCAAAATTCACCGAATTCCTTTCCAGACTCAGGGAAATTTTGATCAATCTACCCACCTACTGGTAACATTAAGGAGACCAGTTTCGAAACCTGAAGAATAGTTCTTTGAACCTCCAAGCAGGTGGAATCATAAGCAGTCATAGTTAACGAAATAATCATCATCAGATTGGAAGTTTACCCACTGGAAAGGAATCAATTATATCCATCCCTTAGAAGGGAATCAATAGTTTCAAACTGAAACCAGTCACAACGTCCTGATACCTATACGTCCTGATATTCAATACTACCAAATGTCGGTCTACCTAACCCTTTATGCGAAGCGTCGCTGGAAGCACAAAGTCTCCCTTTTTTTTTTCCATTAAGCAATGCCAGCTCTTGGTCATTGTTTGCACTAAATCACGCAAGCGTACGTGGTCACAAGTAATATATGAATAAGTCAAGTTCGTTCCCACAGAGATCTGGTTATGGTTTTAATTCAGTTATTGTACCTATGCAACAATGTATGGTTATTACTCACTGCTAAGACAAATAACAAATTGGGTTTAATTAACTAAATTAACTAAGAAGTAAATTAACAACTAGAATTATCTAACTAACAAGAATTGAAATTGAATTACGTCTACAAGAGTAACATGGGATCCTAACTTCATTAAATACTTCGCTTAGATCTGACGCCTTTAATCACTATGTGCAATGGTTATGATATCTGATCGGACAACACGAAACAAGTACACGCTACCTCTCAGTATACGTATACCAAACTAAACATACCTCCACAAAAGAGATAGAAGATGAATAGACACCAATTATGCTTAGACCCTATATGTCTATAGAATTTGAAAACATAACGGTTGAAGAACAAGTTATCCATAAAGATCACACAGGGCAATATAAGTATTCTCATCTCATACTACGAATCATGTTGATAACAATCATGAACCTATGCTAGCATGGCAAGTTCTAAATCTCAAGATCCACTTTCACTTCACAAGAGATTAACAAATTAGATGTTAGCTACGCATCTAACAATTTAGCACAACCAAGCAATTGCCGTTTCAGAGTTGGAATAGAAGATTGGCAATTTCCGTTCTTGAATGAGAATAGAATTGCAAATTCCATGTATAGATCTGATTCTGGAATGTTCTAGGCGCCCAGAGAAATTACCATACTTATTAGAAGTAGGAATTATAGCAATTTCCTTGTCAAAGTTGAATTTCTGCAGCTCGGCACATAATACGTTTCCTAAACTGATTCGGTTTTGAAGGAAAATTCGTAGCTGACTTTTCTTAAGTATTTCTGGAACGTTCCAATCATAGTTGGACCTCTGTACCACCTTAGAATGATAGAGAATCTCGTTATCTTCGCGTGGACTGCTTACGGGCCTCAAACGGACTTCTAGAACTCAAGATATGGCCAAAACAGTAATTTTAGAGATTTTCCGCACGCAACCTGCGCCCAGCAGTCTGTTTGTCGCGCAGCCTGCGCCAACCACGCGCAACCTGCCCGTGCAACACCTATCCCATATTGTAGAAAATCTCCCAAGCTTCGCGTGGGCAGTAAGATCGCTGAAAACGGACTTCTAGAACTCCAGATATGTCCAAAACAGTGTAGACTGCGCAACCGTCTCAGAAATCCGAATTTCAATCAATTAATTCTCCAAAAACGATAGAAGAATCCACCTTAATCAACATTCTCGTAAATCTGCACAACTAAGCAAAACACATCAAAATTACAACAAACTTGAGCCCAAGACAATCAATTTAAGCCGATATGGAACGCTCCAAGTGGATATAAATCCACTTATCACACCCCCAAACTTAAACCGATGCTTGTCCTCAAGCATAAACAATTACAACTAACTAATTAGTACCACTTCCGTAGGTGATCACGGTTGCATTTGGCATATGCAACAAGCCCTTTAAACCCCTAGGCAGCCTTAGTGGATGAGTAAGGTCTCGTGAGGGCCTATAGCGAATGAACCCACAAAATCCATTTAACCTAATGCAATGCAATGCATGAATGCACTAAATGAAAATGCAACGATCCCTTTCAAACTAACCAAAACCAACTAGCAAGCAAATATCTCAAAGAATGCAACTAAATCCAAATAGAGCTCGACTAAGTTCCCGTATACTAACAATACATGAACAGAAACGTGCGTGTGTGCAATGCTCATCAGAAATACTCCCAACACTAGGTCAAAAATCATACATATTCTTCGCCAAGACAATCACAGGTTTATAAATAGAATAGACTGTAGACACTTCATAACCTAGGAACACCTCTATCCTCATTCAAGTTTGACAGGAATTCATGCTTTATTAACGACAAACAACTATATAGAACACAAACAAACATGCTTATTTGACCGTGCAATGAATGAGACCCCTAAAGGCTTATACAATAATACCCATGTAGCGAGTGTTAGGTCAGCAATCCCAAACCACAAGGGCTTTAGGTTACCAGGACTAAGTCCCCTCAGACTTAATTACTCGAGTATTAAAGAGCTCACTCGTGGCCAATTATGCAACTACACATTTACACAACTTTTTTTTTTCCTTTTTTGTTCTTTTTTTTTTTCTCTTTTTTTTTTCCCACATATGCAATCTGGAATGAGAATTCTCATTTCCAACCCTAGACTACTCATATAAATATGAGCCGGCTACTAGCCATTTGACACCTAGCCAACAACTAGCATGAAATTCCTGTTTTCCCCCAAACTTAGACTTTAGTGCTACTACGCTATCAAGGGAATAACGAAAATTCTAAATATAAACAAGTGATTAAATCTCAAACAACCAAACAAGCATAACCTCAACCTAGCCCAAAAGCACCCAATGGGACTGTGTAATTAGTTTTGTTTCTGAAGCATGCAAGTCAATTTCATAGAAACTATAAATCAACCCTCTACTCATCATTACCACACTCAATTAGACACCTACCTACCAATCAGAATTAGCTCGTTCTAAGGGATCATGGAAAATGCATGCCATGCTCATGCAACTATATGAACATACATACCACAATAACAGAATGTCCTATATGAAACAAACATAAATAATACGAACATATATGCATGAACTACTACTACTAATATGCAAAGCATGAAATCCTATATGAACACAATGACTCAAAATCACAATTATATACACTACTTATCCCTCAAACCACCCCAAACTTAAAATATTCAATGTCCTCATTGAATGGAAGTAATTACGAGGGAAAATAGAAAACATACCAGTATACAACAATGCTTGGGTTGCCTCCCAAGAAGCGCTTCTTTAACGTCAATAGCTTGACGTTACTTCCAAGCCTCCATTAAGGATGATAATAGTTTGCTTGGTCCTCTCTTCGTGAGACTTCATCGTCATCACGGCGGCACACTTTCTGCCCCTTATCCTCGCTTGGCCTATTCGTATAACAAATATGTCCTGTTCCAATGCCTTCTTCTGTTGACCCAAAATCTGTCAATTTGTAGAACAACACACCTTCGCGGGCTTCGGTTGAATATAATGGAGGAGGATAAATGTAAGTTGTTGAAGCCTTTGGTTCCTCAAAGAGAACTTCCTCCATTGGCTTTAATGCACTACCTCCATCTTTACACTCTGAGACAAGTAGAAGATCTGCATCTTTCCCATGTTCTTCAGCCTCTTGGTACGCACATACCAATTCTTGAAATTTGTGCAGCTCATCAGTGTTTGTCCCATATAGTGCCCTTTCCAAATCATCCACCATCTTAACATGATCAAATTCCTCACATGGCTTGCGAATGCTCACCTCGTCTTGGAATTTGTCTTCTTCAATTATGCATGCAGTACCTTGCTCCAAGTCATCATTATTTTCTGGTATTGCTTCTGGTGTGAATTGTTGTTTCTCTTGTTCCAAGGCTCTCACAGCTTGAGCAACTAGAATCTCCAAAGATTTGAGAGACTCCTCGCTACTCTTTACAAACATCATAATCTCCTCCCTAGTAGGAACCTCATCTGACTGAAAAGTAGGAGTAGGTTGCTGATGTTGAAACTCTTCACTTCCATAGTAATATGACATATCTGGAACATCTTGCTGGTACTGTTGAGGATGATATGGAAAATATGGTTGTTCCTCATAAGTGACATATGGATCAACTCCTTCGTAGTAACAATATTGTGATGGATCATGAACGCCCAAACACTGCTCACATTGATAAGGCATGGATGTACTCGAATATGCCCACCATGGCAACTCCTGACCTGCCATCTTCAACTACTCAAGTACCTGAAACACACCGAACTAAACAAGATAGGTAAGAACTAATCCGAGTCAGTGAACTCTAACGACCACTATTGACAAGCACATAAACCAAAAATAAAACACCGATGATCCCCGGCAGCGGCGCCAAAAACTTGTTTGCACTAAATCACGCAAGCGTACGTGGTCACAAGTAATATATGAATAAGTCAAGTTCGTTCCCACAGAGATCTGGTTATGGTTTTAATTCAGTTATTGTACCAATGCAACAATGTATGGTTATTACTCACTGCTAAGACAAATAACAAATTGGGTTTAATTAACTAAATTAACTAAGAAGTAAATTAACAACTAGAATTATCTAACTAACAAGAATTGAAATTGAATTACGTCTACAAGAGTAACATGGGATCCTAACTTCATTAAATACTTCGCTTAGATCTGACGCCTTTAATCACTATGTGCAATGGTTATGATATCTGATCGGACAACACGAAACAAGTACACGCTACCTCTCAGTATACGTATACCAAACTAAACATACCTCCACAAAAGAGATAGAAGATGAATAGACACCAATTATGCTTAGACCCTATATGTCTATAGAATTTGAAAACATAACGGTTGAAGAACAAGTTATCCATAAAGATCACACAGGGCAATATAAGTATTCTCATCTCATACTACGAATCATGTTGATAACAATCATGAACCTATGCTAGCATGGCAAGTTCTAAATCTCAAGATCCACTTTCACTTCACAAGAGATTAACAAATTAGATGTTAGCTACGCATCTAACAATTTAGCACAACCATACGAGGATATCAAATATGCATCACACACAGATCTTTAAAGCATCAAGATACTAAGCTCCATAAGTAAATCCGTTAGAATCCCATGACGACGATTAGTTCATAATTGAACCTCTCGTCATCATGGGATCTGATGAAACCATGATAAAAACAAAGTATGAAAAGATACAAATAAAACTAAGTAATTGATATGTAATGGTTCTACTCCTAATGATACAAATTACAAGGGTTGGATGTGTTTATATAGGCTCTAGAAGTCTTGCCCACCAAGCAATTGCCGTTTCAGAGTTGGAATAGAAGATTGGCAATTTCCGTTCTTGAATGAGAATAGAATTGCAAATTCCATGTATAGATCTGATTCTGGAATGTTCTAGGCACCCAGAGAAATTACCATACTTATTAGAAGTAGGAATTATAGCAATTTCCTTGTCAAAGTTGAATTTCTGCAGCTCGGCACATAATACGTTTCCTAAACTGATTCGGTTTTGAAGGAAAATTCGTAGCTGACTTTTCTTAAGTATTTCTGGAACGTTCCAATCATAGTTGGACCTCTGTACCACCTTAGAATGATAGAGAATCTCGTTATCTTCGCGTGGACTGCTTACGGGCCTCAAACGGACTTCTAGAACTCAAGATATGGCCAAAACAGTAATTTTCAAGATTTTCCGCACGCAACCTGCGCCCAGCAGTCTGTTTGTCGCGCAGCCTGCGCCAACCACGCGCAACCTGCCCATGCAACACCTATCCCATATTGTAGAAAATCTCCCAAGCTTCGCGTGGGCAGTAAGATCGCTGAAAACGGACTTCTAGAACTCCAGATATGTCCAAAACAGTGTAGACTGCGCAACCGTCTCAGAAATCCGAATTTCAATCAATTAATTCTCCAAAAACGATAGAAGAATCCACCTTAATCAACATTCTCGTAAATCTGCACAACTAAGCAAAACACATCAAAATTACAACAAACTTGAGCCCAAGACAATCAATTTAAGCCGATATGGAACGCTCCAAGTGGATATAAATCCACTTATCAGTCATTACCAATTTCACCTTTTAGCTCCAGGAAGATTTTCTCACATTTTTCTCTTTAACTACTGATCGTATTACTTGATCTATTATAATTCCGCATCGGAATAAACTTAAGGTACTACTATAATCCATTCAAAGAGAAGAAGGAATTTAATATTCCTCTAAATCACATGCATCTAACGTTTCTGGTTCATCATTTAACTGAGTTGAATTAACTCTATACTCAGTCTCTGGCAGTAGTCTCATTACGAGTTCATCTTGACTCACTGGTCTTATCTTCCGGTAGGTTCTGAGATCATTGTCTTGCTTGCTACTTCCTTATATAATTTTACCCAATCATGCTATCACTTCCCAATGTCTTTACTTTCTAAATGATTCATTCATAAAATGAACATTTTCCTTAATAAAACCACCTTATTAACCTTAATTTGGTTCCATAATTTACAACCTACGACACCTGCCTTCTCATGGCGAATTATTACTGACAATATTCATACTGATTCATTTATCAAATGATATGGCACTTACTGCCTCATTCTTAACTATTCCTAGGGACTCTGCTCCTCGCCCTAAATCGATGTCTTTGATAATCATACATCCCTCTAGCTCTTTCTTTGTTAAGATGAAAATCTCTAAGGATTCTAATCTATTTCCGTATAAGATCTCAAGTAATTCTTCCAATCCTTCTTTCTTGCTGGTACTACATCTGGTAGTCCGGCTATGAATTCAACATGCATCTTCAGATCTCTTAATAATATCTCGGTTCTTTATACTCACTTTTCTGAGCACCATATCTTAATCATCACAGTCATTCTGGCTGCGACCCTCATTACCCATCGGTAAGCTCCTTATCATAACAGGATTTTCCTTATCTGCTGGAACCTCTTCCGGGTCTCCAGTAGGGTACTCCATCAAATTAACCGCTGATCTTCAGCATATAAAGCATCATCGTGCTGTTGCTCGTATGCCTCAAGGTCAGTCGCCTTACTCGTCGATACGATAACGAGCTAAGTTACTATCATTATACTTACGAGTTCCCATAAGGGTTTTATATGTCATCACTACATTAAGTAGTCCGACTATGAACTTGGCAAGAGTTCTTATTATCTTATTGAATTTATTGTTTTAACGTCACCTCATCTCTGGGGTTTATAACGTACGCTCTGATACCACTTCTGTAACACCCCCAAATCCGGGGTCCGGGATCCGGTGGTTACGGTTTCCAATTCTGTCCACAACAATTGAACTTTCCTTAACATAAAATAAATTACGTCTCTATAACCCAACACAACAATATAAAACACACCCGTTATAGTCCCAGAGATGAAATCAGAGTAACAATCAAATTTTATTAATCACATTATGAGTTCTTACAATCCAAAAGGATTTCAATATAAATACATACTCTTTGCCATCCATTTACATAAGTCATACTAGACCATATTCTTGGTACTGAAAGAATAAATATACCCTACCAATAGCTTCTTCTTCAGCTCTGGTAGTCTCATCGTCCTCGCCCGCGTCGAGTGCGCCTTGTGCGAGTCATCTGATCTAGCTGTTGTTGTGATATAATAATAAAGCAAGGGTGAGCAATAGCCCACCAACAATAATATATAACTGAACGATAATGTATAACAGTTCAAAAGTATCTTTCAAACCATATGCCATGCATTTACGGAAATGATGCCAGTATAATATGAACGATGAAGTTACAAGGTAACTTAAAGTATTTGTTCGTAGAAATATCTGCTACATCAAAGTAAGCGAGATATTCTTATTGTTATTAAGAAGAGGAGTTTGCAAGAAAAGGTTGCAATTCCAGTTATGACCCTTTTCCAACTCTGCCAACAGTATCATGTTGCAGGAAATAAATAAATTTGGATGATGAACCAATGATGGAGTATTCACCGCGCCCGCTGTTCCAATCTTGATGATCAGTCGAGATCGTACAGCTCAATTTAGATTTACTACCGGTAGAAGGAAGAACTGACGGCTTTACTTGTATACCGCCTTGCTAGCTCTCCCCGGCCAACGGTTGGGCCAAAGGGGATGGACCGGCGCTACTCGGCCTCTTACACGACTCCTAGTTCAAATAGAATTCATGATTCTGAATGTAACGTTCGTCCCCCTTTCCCCAAGTATAATACTTGTTGATAAGACTCCACAAAGTAGTCGTATCTAGTTGGAAAGGAAAATTTACCAATAACTCCCAAGCTATTACTTGGTAACGGATATCAACTTGTTCCAGTAATCTTACCCCTCGAAAGATGAGAAGGTAAGCAACGACTTAATAAGTCAACAGCACCCGAGTTGCGAGTGAAGGGAATACTTTATGACCGGGAAGTCGACAAGATAAATAACATTTTCCAAGTAAGGTTCCCTTATTATTAAGGAGATAGACTCAAAGAAGAATGATGTCTGAGAACCTTTCTTGATATAAGATTAATAATAATACGACTCCGAAATATTTTCTGTAATAATCGAAAAAGATAAACCTTATCGAGGTTATTCTAAGTATGGAATAAATATTCAGAGAATATTTATTGAATTAAAATATTTTACGGAATATTTAGGAATATGAAAGAATATCTTTAATCAGAGTATCTCTCAAATAATTCTTGAAGAAATATCGAGAGAATATTTATTGCATAACTAAATATTCAAATGAATATTCCAAATAATATTCATTAATTAATAAGACCTGAAAGGAATATTTAAAATATTTAAAATAATATTCGATGATTAAATAGAACCCTGGATGAATATTCAAAATAATATTCATAATTAATTAGGAATTTAAATGAATATTGATAAAGTAATATTCATTTAATGGATAATATTCTAAATGAATATCAAGTAATGTTCATTTAGTAATCCAAGCTTTAAAGGAATATTCGAGATAAGACTCGATAAATAAATCAAGTTTCAGATGAACATTAAAATAATATTCGATAGGTAATTACTGTCTTAAATGAATACTCAAAAGTAATATTCATTTAATGAATAATATTCTAAATGAATATCCAATTAATTTTCATTTAGTAGTCCAACCTTTAGAAGAATATTTGCAATAATAATCGATAAATAATTCGACTCTGAATGAATATTAAAAATATTATTCGTCGAATAGTTACGTTCAAATAATTATTTGAAGTAAAGACCGTTAAAATAAATAATCTCGAACGAATATTCAAATAATATTCGTCGCCCGAATAATGGAAAATATTTACTTAAATATTTTCCTCCGAGGTAATCCCGATATATCAAGAAATATTGACTCCCGGTCTATATTTGATGAATAAGATGTATACGCCCTTCTATGAGGGTCTTACAATAACCGGCTTATAACTGATGTATAACTATCTAGCTTATAAGCCAACAATAACATCCAGGGAACAAGTATATCAATTCAACTTGAAAGTAGGCATGCATGCAATGGCATATGTATATCAGCAATCATATATATATATTTATTCAATCACAACAACAGCCTAAAAGAAGGGAATTGAAACTTGCCTGGTAGTCGAGTACGGTAAGGGGTAGTGGTAGCGGGTCCCGGTTCAGCTTGGTGATCTATAAATAGCCAAGGCATTCGGGATTAATCACTTAACATATTAAAAGTTAAGTTATACTTAATTCGAAACACGTTCTCGAGTTATCTCGTTATACCCCTTTTTAGTGGATTACTTATTATCACTGATCCGACCCGACATTCGTTCGTTAATACGACATGTCACTGCACTTATACTTGGGACATACTTAAGTCATATGAGTTCTAAGGTTGATCATTACGAACCAATATTATACTCCGAGTTTTATCGCCCGTTTTCTAAGTGTTTTACCGAAGTTATAAAAGAGTCGTCTTTTAGGGGTTCGTTCGCGTTTAACCTTGACTCGAACATTTTTAATAAATCGAAAAATGCTCTTTTTGACATACGGTTTTCTTTCACACCTTCCTTCTTACCCCTAGTATTTATTTACCAAGATTCGCCATGACGTTACATAGTTTACAAGGGTTCAATTTCAGTTACGAACTTTCGTTTACAGATTCGAACTACTTTTAGGAATTTGGTCATAATTCCTAAACCGTAAATCAAAATGCTTCGATTCTTTCGCCAAAGTGATCTATGTTCAAAAATCTATCAGTAGGGTTCATTAACTTGCCAAGAACAGAGAGTTATGGCTACTGACCAGTTCGGTTTCTTAGTGTTAATGAAAATCGGGCATTACGACGGCTACGAATCGAGCGTTCTAAAATTCATTACGCAACAACCAAGCCACACCGGGCATCTAATCAACTTATACACATAATAAGCACCCCAACAAGACCAGAAGCCACTGATCTTAGTATCAAACTCATCATGTTAATCAAATCACTAAATCACTAACTAAACATGCTTATAACATGAACATAATCATAACTAAGCTAGATCCATCAAGAACATGCTTAAAACTCAAAGTAGAGCAAGGGTTTTCAAGTATTATACCTTCCTTGTAGTATGTAATAGCCTCACAAAGCTTGTTATTGCCCTTGGATGGCCTTAACTTAGCTAGGATCAACCATGAAAACAAGAAAAACAAAGATTAGTTCTTAGAAACACTATTCATCATCACCTTTGATGATTTATTTGAAAATGAAAGGAAGTGAATTTGAGGCTGAAATTTCTAGGGGATCTAAGCTATGATATGTAGTACTTACCCTAAAAATTAGAAGAACAAACAATGGTGGGAACCTCCTTTTCTAGCTCCTTGGCCGAAACTTTTGAAGAAAAAGAGAATGGAGAGTGTTTGCTTGGTTTCTTGATTTTTCTTTGTTCAATCTTGCATAAAGTGACTTTTTGAGAGATAATATCTCATCTTGGTGTGTTAGTGGGGTGTGATGTCATGGATGATGAGTTTTGGAGGACAAGTGTTGTGTTTTGCATGGTTAAAAACTAACCAAGTGTTTTGATTTCTAAGTACTAGTTATGTTCCAATTAATCTAGTTACTCTTGCCCACTTGGTTACTAGATATTTATTCTAGTAGCTTGCACAAGACTCTTGCTTCCTCTGCTTGTTTCTGTGTCCGGTTATTGCCCGTTTCGATTGATCGTTCGTGAGAATATTTCACGGATTTCTAATTAGGGTTTACCGGGAATCCTCTTTAATATTAATACTTTCATTCTCCATCTTTCATTCTAACTTTCCAATTTATATTCCTTAAATCCATTCGTTAAATACTTAGGGCTATCAGTGTCCAGGGAACTCTCGGAGAAAATAAAAGTGCGGTTTCTCAGAATCCGACAGCTTTTACATACACTTATTTTCCCCCTGGATCACTAATACGAACTCGGAAATCCGTTCCGAATGCTTCTGTATAGTGTCGTCTCATATTATTATATACTCCCACCAAACACTATTCATTCTGTATTCTTTACTTGTTCTCTTAGGGTGGTACAATTGTCCGTATTCTCTTTCGATCGTTCCTTAACCTTTTTACGGAACTACTGGATTAATCGTTATCGATCTGGATGACATGAGGGTATTCTCTTGCTTGAAGTTGCCATATCTTATTCCCTTAGAAGATAGATTATTCTTACCTATGTTGTCACCCTTTAGCGTTCTTCAAGACATAAACATAATAAGGTCGAATTCCATTCATTCTTTCCAAATATCAATAATTACATTGTAGCCATAACCACTCCTCAGTGGTTTCCTACCTTCATTCTTAAATCAAATATAATAACATCCCAAAATATCAAATCCTCAAAGTTAATATCTCAATTCTTGGATTATAATAATATTTAATCCACTGTCCGGTCAAATATTATACCGAAAAGAATTTGGAATTTCTGAATTCCGACCGTCTCTGCATTCACTTATTTCCTCCGCGTATTACTAATATGACTTCGAAACATCCATATCACGTCCCGTACATAGGGTGGAGTGAAAAGTTTTCCAACTTACAAAATCACTATTCATCCACCAAATTACTATGCACGTACGGGAAACACTATGCACGTACGGGAAACACTATGCACGTACTCATTTCCCTTCAAGGATCCATTAGCTCCTTCCTGGATGGTAGATTATTTTTATCTAGGTCCTCAACCATCGAATTACTCTATTCTGACAATATACCAATGCATCAGGATCATTGTCCAAAGCAATATCCATTCATTACAATCATTGTTCTTTGAAACCACCATTCATTAGAGTTGGTGACCTTGTTATCGGAATCATTGTTCCTCATTTTATCATTACTTAATAAAAAGTTTTAATTATATCCAAAATTTGGGGTTCTTACAGATTTGACATTGCAAAGCCTGTTCAGATCCACTTCTTTAGCTCCTTGTCCCTTTGTCTTATCTCTCCAAGCTTCTTTGTAGGCTTTCCAATACGCTTTATAGTACATAGTCAAATAAAGTGTCTTGGCTTGTTGCAGGTTTATGACTTGTACAATTCTTCAGTATTTTGTCTCCAAGAATGTATTCAAGAAGTGGCTAAGTGATTGATTCGAGAACTCGAATTGACTTAATCGATAACTCTGAGTTCCCGAATAGTGTTATATTGACGTATCGAATCACTTCTCGAATAGCTCTTTTCTCTGGGACTCCTTGAGATATCGAATAGAGCATTTTGACATATCGAATCCCTGAGATGTCGAATAGCTTCTTTAGTCCTTGAGATATCGAATAGATCATTGACTTGTTGACTCTTAGAGAACTCGAATGATGCTTTGACTTGTTGACTCCATGAGTTCTCGAATAGAGTAATAGACATATCGAATCTCTGAGATATCGAATGAGATATCGAACAGTGTATTCAGAGATATCGAATAGTGTCTTCTGAGATATCGAATCTCTGACTTCTCGAATAGACAAATGTACTTCTCGAATTGGTACTTAGGCAAATTCTTCTTTTCTTCAAATCCCAACTATAATTATTTGGCAGTCTTTATCTCCTTGCTTGAGGCATGAACCTTGGAACTTCTTTCAAGCATTATTCTTGACTTTAAAAGTACAGTAACACAACTAGAATTTGATGCCTATTACAAGTACAGAACAAATAGAAACTCTACAACTAGAGGTTCCCTCAGTTAAGAGGTCATGTAGGTAATGCATAGCATTACACATACTTAGGCTTGTTATTAGATGTATTCAGGCATGCCTCTGTGACTAACATCAACCGATTCATTAACTGCCAGTCCTTTATTCATGCTATTTGATTTAGTTGAAAGTTTCAGGTGATCTCACTTTCGTTATTCACTGATTCACGTGGCCACCATTAGTAATTCAATCATATATTATTTTATATTAGTTCCTATGATATGTTTAATATGTATTATACACATAATTATTTAATTAGTTTAATTATAATGAGTAGCTAATTTTCTTACCCTAGGATGAAGATGAAGTGGATTTAATTACTTTTGATCTCTTCTCGTTCCTATTAATTGATTCTCATAATTTTTCTTGGTGCTTAATTATTCAATTGACAAAGTGATTTTGATATATTATTGTTACCGGATTTGTTTTTCATAGCCTATGCTTGCTCCTTGAAGTTTTGATAGGTTATTGTTAGATAACAAGTTTCATAGTATATGCTTGTCTCGTTGATTAATTTATTTTATTTGTGAAGAAAAGAGGATTGATTTTAGGGCGAGTTGATATTAATTGTGATTGATTATCGGATTCGGATTCCTAGGTTTTCCATATTATTTGATAATCTTTGTTAATTAGTTTAATTAGGTTAATTAAAACTCATCTCAAACCTATTTGTCTAGTTCGCCTGATTTAATTATTAGGGTTTTGAAAATTCATAGTCTCTGTGGATCGACCTGTATTTGCTACAATTAAACCACTGTGCGCTTGCAGTTATTTTACACATCAAGTTTTTGGCGCCGCTGCCGGGGACTATTGGTATTTTTCACTCCTTGATATTAATTCTTCGGATTAGTTTCTTGTTTTCTTTTGTTTGTTTTTTTTAAGGAATAGCGAAGCGGAGAAAAGTTTGGACAAGAAGATCGTTGGAAGGCCTCGCTGTCTCTTTTGAAATTTTTGAAAGCGCTTTTCGGTATTCCGTATCACCTCTCTCTATTTTTTTCTTTATTATTATTGAAAAAACAAAAAAAAATTAAATATTCAAAAAAAACCTAAAAATATTAGTTAGTTATTTGATTGTTAAAAACCAATTTGTTGCATCATTCATTCTCTCACATAGGATCACATCATCTAGATTTCTTTATTGTATTTATTGCTTTCCATCTTATATAACTGTGGTGATTGCTGGAGGAAAGAGGTACGTACAATTTAGAATAGAACACGTAGTGTAGTGCATCCATAAGTGTTTACTTTCTTGTTCTTTGTGTGTTGCATCATTCAATCAATCTTAAGGGTGCCACCAAATTACAAGATAAGGTGAGGGATTTCATCACCCTTTCCTTGGCCCACAAATCACTAATTCGTTCATCTTGCATACCCTTTCCTTAATAAAATTAAGTAGACGTTGGCCCCTAGGATTTCGCGCTCAACTAGGAAGAGAATCTAGGAGGAACGAATCACCAAGTATTCTTTCGTTTGGTGTCTAGGCAAGCGTGACGCTTACCTGGCTAATTTGGATTGGTGTCTAGAAAGGTGTTTAGCCTCTTGGCAATGCTTGCACCTGCCTGGCCAGTCAGGACGAATGCTTTTTGAGTTGTGACTTTTAGTAGTATCTTATTGTTAGGAGCAAGGTCTAGATTTTTTTAGGTTAATATAGATTTTTCTTTTTAATTTTCCATTTTTTTTTGGTGTTTACTTATAGCTCTTGTCTGCTACGTGCTTAATTGTTTACTTCTCTTGTATGCAAAGTGTTTGGGTTCGAGACACTTCATCTAGATTAGTAAGACAAACCAATCTGTCATCTCCTAAAGTAGTGAGGCAACTCGAGTTCTCTTCACCCACTAGAATTGAGTCAAAAGAATTAGAAGTTCAACCCGTAGTCATGGCTGTTTCACTTAAAGACCGTTGTTACCCCGCTCGTACCGCTCAACCCTCATGCATAGTCTTACCCGCAGTAACCGCAAATAACTTTGAAATCAAACATCACAACATTAGCATGTTACGTAGGTTTGCTGGGGTAGAGGGAGAGGATCCATATCTTTTCATTCGAGAGTTTGAGGAAGTGTGTGCATTGCAGAAACTTCAACAATTAAGTGAGGATTCCATTAGGCTCAGGATTATTAATTTTGCTTTGAAAGAAGATGCTAAACAGTGGTTGTATAGTCTACCCGTTAATTCTATTTCCACATGGGAGGGATTTGTTGCTATCTTTCTTAAAAAATATTTTCCAAACCATAAGGCAAACAGACTTAGGAATGAAATCAACCAATTTCAACAAAATCGGAATGAGTCTTTTTGGAAATATTTTGATAGATTTAAAAAGTTGTTGTCTAAATGTCCTCAACATGGTATTGAAAAATGGAGAATTTGCAAAATTCTTTATGAAGCCTTAGATAGCCAAACCACTGCTTTGTTAGAGTCTATGTGTAATGGTAAGTTTATGGACAAAGGTGAGGATGAAGCTTGGCAATTTTTTGAGGAGTTAGCTGAAAGAACAATGTTGTGGGAGTCAACTAGGGAACCTAATCAGAAAGTTGAAAAATCTAACTCATCTAAGGGCTTACACGCAGTTGGTAATTCTATTGCAACCGAAGCTAAGTTAGCTACACTCACTAGACGTCTAGAAGCCTTAGAAAATAACAATGCGTCCTCTCAAATGTCTCTCTGTGCAAACTGTAGTTCTCCTAATCATGTGGTAGAGAATTGCCCTGAAATTGAACAAGTCAATGCCATGTTTCAACCTAGAGTTAGGAATGATCCTTATGCACCCACATACAATCCTGGTTGGAAGAGTCACCCAAATTTCTCATGGAACCAAGGTCAATACAATCAGTACAATCAAAATCCTCAAACTGCTTTTCAAAAGCCCAATCCTGGTCCATATCCACCTCAAAATCCTAATTCATATCCTCCTCAAAATCTTGGTCATTATCCAAATTCAATCCCCATGAATCCTCCTGGTTTTAGCGAATCTGATAAGAAATTGAATTCTATTGAAAAGAGTATGGAGGCATTACTCAAATCTCAACAATCTTTCATGCAAGCTATGACCCAAGATAGGCAGTTACTGAATTCCAACACTCAAGCCATATCTAAGCTAGAGGTCCAAGTCAGTCAATTGGCAAACACAATCAGTGAGAGAGAGAAAAATCGATTTCCTAGTCAACCCGAGACTAATCCTAAATTTCATCCAAATCAAAAGTCTCATGAAAATGTGAATTCTGTTATCTCTCTAAGGTCTGGTAATCAATTCAACAATCATGCTGGTGTCAATACTCAAGAAGAAGATAAGTTAACATCTGAACCAAATCCTTTACTCTTGAATCCTAGTCTTAAGCAATCTTCAAATTCCGAGAGTTCTGATGTAGATAAAGCTGATGAGTCATCACCATCCGATGAACCACCTTCGAAACCCCACTCTGATGTGTCTAATGAAAAAGTCTTTAAGCCGAAAGCCCCGTTCCCTCAAAGACTTTCTTCAAACAAACAATCTGCTCAGTTAGATAAGATTTTGGAAGTCTTTAAGCAAGTCAAGATTAACATTCCTCTTTTAGATGCGATTCAACAAGTTCCCTCTTATGCTAAGTGTCTAAAAGATTTATGTACTCATAAAAGAACCACTCATGTTCCTAAGAAAGCTTTCCTAACATCTCATGTTAGTTCTATTTTGTCAAATCAAGTCCCTGTGAAGTATAAGGATCCTGGTTGTCCTACCATCTCTTGTGTCATAGGTGATACTTTCATTGATAAAGCTTTACTCGATCTAGGAGCTAGTGTGAATCTTCTTCCATTATCTGTCTATCAAGCCTTGGGTTTAGGTGAACTTAAGAAGACTAGTGTCACTCTTCAGTTAGCTGATCGTTCTGTTAAAACTCCTACAGGTATAGTGGAAGATGTGTTGATTAAGGTTGGTGATTTTGTCTTCCCCATCGATTTCGTTGTTCTAGAAACCGAACCAGTCAAAAATCTCAAAAATCAAATTCCCATAATTTTAGGAAGACCTTTTCTTGCCATGTCTAATGCCTTAATTAACTGTAGGAATGGTTTAATGAAGCTAACTTTGGAAACATGACAATTGGTCTCTGTAACACCCCCAGATCCGGGGTCAGGGATCTGGTGGTTACGGTCTTACATCCATTAATAATACTTGACTTGAGTCCACAATAAATAAATCACATGCTGTGACCCCACAATAATATCCACTCACACGCACAACAGTTATAGTCCCAGAGATGAAATTGAAATAAGTCTTACATTAAAGGGTTACGAATAAACGTTATTACAATCCCAAAAGGATAACATCATAAGTTTAACAGTTTTGCCGTTGATTACATTAATTATACATATAGTTAAACAGGAAACAAAAGCTGTCTAACTATGCTACCTCAGCAATGGCGGCTAGCATCTCAGCAGGGAGTCCGGTGGGTCGGGTAACCCGCTTGCGCCGAGTGCGCCTGATGCGAGCCATCTGTCCTAGCTGTTGTTGTGACATAATATGAACAAAGCAAGGGTGAGCGAAAGCCCACCAACAATAATATAACTGAACAGTGATACATATATACAGCAGTTCAAAATATCCTTTGAAACCATATGCCATGCATTAATGAGGTTATTGCCAGAATAATATAAAGGATGAAGTTACCAGGTAACTCAAAGTATTTGTTTGTAGAAATATCTGCTACATCAAAAGTAAGCGAGATATTCTAATTGTCATTAAAAAGAGGAACTTGCATGAAAAGATTGCAATTCCAGTTATGAACACTTTTCCAGCTCTGCCAACAATAATCATGTTGCAGGAAATAAATAAGTTTGGATGATGAACCAATGATGGAGTATTCACCGCGCCCGCTGTTCTAATCTTGATGATCAGTCGAGATCGTACAGCTCAAATTAGATTTACTACAGATAGAAGGAAGAACTGACGGCTTTACTTGTCTACTGCCTTACTAGCTCTCCCCGGCCAACGGTTGGGCCAAAGGGGATGGACCGGCTCGGCCTCTTACACGACTCCTAGTTCAAATAGAATTCATGATTCTGAATGTAACGTTCGTCCCCCTTTCCCCAAGTATAATACTTGTTGATAAGACTCTACAAGGTAGTCGTATCTAGTTGGAAAGGAAAATTCACCAATAACTTCCAAGCTGTGGCTTGGTATCGAATATCAACTTGTTCCAACAATCTTACCCCTCGAAAGATGAGAAGGTAAACAACGACTTAATAAGTCAACAGCACCCGAGTTGCGAGTGAAGAGAATACTCTATGACCGGGAAGTCGACAAGATAAATAACATTTTCCAAGTAAGGTTCCCTTATTATTAGAGAGGTAGACTCAAAGAAGAATGATGTCTGAGAACCTTTCTTGATATAAGATTAATAATAACATGACTCCGAGGTATTTTCTGTAATAATCGAAGAAGATAAACCTTATTGAGGTTATTCTAAGTATGAAATAAATATTCAGAGAATATTTATTGAATTAAAAATATTTGAAGAATATTTAAGAATATTAAAGGATATCTTTAATCAAGGTATTTCTCAAAATAATCCCTGGTGAAACATCAGGAGAATATTTATTGAATAAATAAATATTTAAATGAATATTCAAAATAATATTCATTAATTAATAGGGCCTGAAAGGAATACTTAAGATAATATTCATAATTAATTAGGAATTTAAATGAATATTCAAATAGTAATATTCATTTAATGAATAATATTCTAAATGAATATCAGGTAATATTCATTTAGTAATCCAAGCCCTAAAGGAATATTCGAGATAATATTCGATAAATAAATCAGGCTTCAGATGAATATTTAAAATAATATTCATCAAGTAATTGATATCTTAAATGAATTTTCAAAAGTAATATTTATTTAATAAAATAATATTCTAAATGAATATCCAAATAATATTCATTTAGTAGTCTCATCTTTAGAAGAATATTCGAAATAATAATCGATAATCAATTCGACTCTGAATGAATATTGAGAAATATTATTCGTCGAATGGTTACGTTCAAATAATTATTTGAAGTAAGGATCGTTAAATAAATAATCTCGAATGAATATTCAAATAATATCCGTCGCCCGAATAAGGGAAAATATTTACTTAAATATTTTCCTTCGAGGTAACCTTGATATATCAAGAAATATTGACTCCCGGTCTATAGTTGATGAATAAGATATATACACCCTTCTCTGAGGGTCTTACAATAACCGGCTTATAATTGATACGTTAGCTGTCTAATTTATAAGCCAATAAACAATCAGGGAACAAGCATAATGATATAACTTGAAAGTAGGCATGCATGCTATGGCATATGTACAACAGAAAACACACACACACACACACACACACACACACACACACATATATATATATATATATATATATATATATATATATATTCAATCACAACAACAACCTAAAAGAAGGGAATTGAAACTTGCCTGGTAGTCGAGTACGGTAAGGGGTAGTGGTAGCGGGTCCCGGGTCAGCTTGGTGATCTATAAATAGCCAAGGCATTCGGGATTAATCACTTAACATCTTAAAAGTTAAGTTATACTTAAATCGAAACACGTTCTCGAGTTATCTCGTTATACCCCTTTTAGTGGATTCCTTTTATCATCGATCCGACCCGACATTCGTTCGTTAATACGACATGTCATTGTACTTACACTTGGGACATACTTAAGTCATACAAGTTCTAAAGTCGATCGTTACAAATCAATATTATGCTCCGAGTTTTATCGTCCGTTTTCTAAGTGTTTTACCGAAGTTATAATCAAGCGGGTTTTTAGGGGTTCGTTTGCGATTAACTTTGATTCGAACATTTTTATAAAATCGGAAAACGATCCGTTTCACATGAGGTTTTCTCTCACACCTTCCTTTTTACCTCTAGTATTTAATTACCAAGATTCGCCACTGACTTACGTATTTTACGAGGGTTCAATTTTAATAACGAACTCGTACTTACGGTTTCGAACGTCTTTTAGTGAATCGGCCATAATTCCTAAACCGTAAGTCAGTTTCACATGATCTTTATATCAAAACGAAGTATATAACATGATCTATCTTGCCATGGCAGAACATGATACTGGACAGTGAATTATGGCTACGGTCAAACACGATTTCTTAAGGTTAACAAAAATCGGGCATTACGACGGCTATAAATCGGACGTTCCATAAATCGTAATCAACAACCCAAGCCACACTGGGCATCTAAACAACTTATACACATAATAAGCATCTCAACAAGTCCAGAAGCTACTGATCTTAGCATCAAAATCATCATGTTAATCAAATTACTAAATCACTAACTAAGCATGCTTATAACATGAACATAATCATAACTAAGCTAGATCCATCAAGAACATGCTTAAAACTCAAAGTAGATCTAGGGTTTTCAATTCTTATACCTTCCTTGGAGTATGTACTAGCCTCACAAATCTTGGTATGGTCCTTGGATAGCCTTAAGTTAGCTAGGATCAACCATGAAAACAAGAAAAACAAAGATTAGTTCTTGAAAACACTATTCATCATCATCTTTGATGATTTATTTGAAAATGGAAAAAGATGAATTTGAAGCTGAAATTTCTAGGGGATCTAAGCTATGATATGAAGTACTCACCATAAATATTGCAAGATCAAATGATGGTTGGAAGCCTTACTTCTAGCACCTTGGCAGAATTTTTCAAGGAAGAAAGGAAAATGGAGAGTTCTTTGTGTTTGCTTGGTTGTTTTGATAATAATTCATAAAGTGATGAGCCTTGGATGATATCTCATCTATTTTTACTTTATTAAAGTGCTTTTGGAATGAATGGTGAGATTTGAAAGCATGTGTAGCACTTGGATTGATTTATGGCTAACTAGAGTTTGATTTGGCTAACTACTAGTTCAATCCTTAACATGCTAGTTACTTAGCCCACTTGGTTGCTAGATATTTATCTAGTAACTTATGCATGACTCTTGCTTCCACTGCTTGTTTCTTTTGTCCGGTTATTGCTCGTTTCGATTGATCGTTCGGGCGAATAACTAAGTAGTTTCACCTCTAGGGTTTACCGGGAAATTTCTCGATATTCATAATACCTTCCCCAATCCTTAATATAATCCTCGTGATGACCATGTAGGATATTTAATCTCGATACGAACTTAATCCGTAATCTAGGATTCGTTCGCTTTATTGATTAATAACGTTATAACGTTTTAGCGGTTTCTAGAACGCTTGTTTCACTGCCTCAGTGGTTTCCTACCTTCATTCTTAAATCAAATATAATAACATCCCAAAATATCAAATCCTCAAAGTTAACATCTCAATTATTGGATTATAATAATATTTAATCCACTGTCCGGTCAAATATTATACCGAAAAAGAATTTGGAATTTCTGAATTCCGATCGTCTCTGCATTCACTTATTTCCTCCGCGTATTACTAATATGACTTCGAAACATCAATATCACGTCCCGTACATAGGGTGGCGTGAAAAGTTTTCCAACTTACAAAATCACTATTCATCCACCAAATTACTATGCACGTACATGAAACACTATGCACGTACGGGAAACACTATGCACGTACGGGAAATACTATGCACGTATGGGAAACACTATGCACGTACGGGAAACACTATGCACGTATGGGAAACACTATGCACGTACTCATTTTCCTTCAAGGATCCATTAGCTCCTTCCTGGATGGTAGATTATTCTTATCTAGGTCCTCAACCATCGAATTACTCTATTCTGACAATATACCAATGCATCA
Organism: Saposhnikovia divaricata; assembly: GCA_036435485.1. Lineage (NCBI taxonomy): Eukaryota > Viridiplantae > Streptophyta > Magnoliopsida > Apiales > Apiaceae > Saposhnikovia > Saposhnikovia divaricata. The sequence continues at coordinate 86,916,224 of CM071594.1, forward strand.
GGATCATTGTCCAAAGCAATATCCATTCATTACAATCATTGTTCTTTGAAACCACCATTCATTAGAGTTGGTGACCTTGTTGTCGGAATCATTGTTCCTCATTTTATCATTACTTAATAAAAAGTTTTAATTATATCCAAAATTTGGGGTTCTTACAGTCTCAACATTTTCAATGTAGGAAAACAACCCAATGACTATTTTGACCAACCCATAGAAATTAACATGATTGATGTGTTAGTTGATAATGAAGTCATGAATGTTGATGATGTTCTTAGCTTTTGTCAAAACTACTTTGGTCAAGAATGGGATGATACTTGTCATAAAAATGAGGTCAATGAAATGTTAGAGTCCACCATTCCTAGTACCAGCCAAGAGTTAGAACCTTCTCCTTTGCCACTTTATGAAGCTAATGAATCAGTTGAGACAAGTCCACCAGAATTAGAACTCAAACCTCTTCCCGAAACTCTTAAGTATATGTTTCTAGGCCCTTCTGAGTCTTTCCCAGTCATAATTGCATCTGATCTCTCACCTTCTCAAGAGGAAGAACTCTTACTTGTACTTAGAGAGAATAAGGAAGCCATAGGGTGGAGCATATCCGATATCAAGGGAATTAGCCCTGCCATTGTCCAACATAGGATTCACTTAGTTGATGATGCTAAACCAGTTAGGGAGCCACAAAGGAGGTTAAACCCGACTCTTAAGGAAGTTGTTAGGAAGGAAATCCTTAAATGTCTAGATAATGGAATCATCTATCCTATATCTGATAGTTCTTGGGTCAGTCCTGTTCAAGTATTGCCTAAAAAGTTAGGGATCACTGTAGTTGTCAATGAGGATGATGAACTAGTTCCCACTCGTGTCCAATCCGGTTGGAGAATGTGTATTGACTATAGGAAACTAAATGCTGCCACTAGAAAAGATAATTTTCCTCTACCCTTCATTGATCAAATCTTAGAAAGGTTAGCAGGTCACTTATACTATTGCTTTCTAGATGGTTTTTCTGGTTATTTTCAAATTCCCATTGCTCTTGAGGATCAAGAAAAGACCACCTTCACTTGTCCATTTGGAACCTTTGCCTATCGTCGTTTAGCTTTTGGTCTAACCACTGCCCCTGCCACCTTTCAAAGATGTATGATGAGCATTTTCTCTGACATGGTAGGAGAATTCCTAGAAATCTTTATAGATGACTTTTCCATCTTTGGTTCTTCTTTTCATCAGTGTCTTCATCATCTTGACTTAGTTTTAAAACGATGTAAAGAAACAAACATTGTTCTTAATTGGGAAAAGTGTCATTTCATGGTTAAAGAAGGAATTGTTCTTGGTCATAAAATTTCGTCAAAAGGGAATTGAAGTTGATAAAGCTAAAATTGATCTCATTGCTAATCTACCTCCACTAAAATCTATCAAAGAAATTCGTTCCTTTTTAGGGCATGCTGGTTTTTATAGGCGTTTCATTAAAGATTTTAGCAAAAAGGCTAGACCATTGAACAATCTTCTTTCTAAGGACATAAAATTTGAATTCACTAATGAATGTCTTCAATCATTTGATCATCTTAAAAAAGAGTTGACCTCAGCCCCTATCATTCAGTCCCCTGATTGGAATCAACCTTTTGAGCTTATGTGTGACGCGTCTGATTATGCCGTAGGAGCAGTTTTGGGACAAAGAATTAATAAGATACCTCATGTCATCACTCATAAGATAGCCACACCCTACCATCCTCAAACTAGTGGTCAAGTTGAGGTCTCTAATAGGCAGATTAAACAAATTCTAGAGAAAACTGTCAATTCAAATAGGAAAGATTGGTCTGTTAAGTTGATAGATGCACTTTGGGCTTATCGCACTGCTTTTAAAACTGTTTTGGGCATGTCTCCTTATAGGATTGTGTTTGGTAAAGCATGTCATCTTCCCGTTGAACTTGAACATAGAGCTTTTTGGGCCATTAAAGAGTTGAATTTTGATTTACCCACTGCTGGTAGTCATAGGAAGTTACAACTGTCTGAGTTAGAAGAAATCAGGAATGATGCCTATGAAAATGCTAAGATTTATAAGGTAAGAACTAAAATTTTGCATGATAAATCTATTTTGAGAAAATCTTTTTCTCCTGGTCATAAAGTTCTTTTATATAACTCTAGGCTGCATTTATTTCCTGGCAAATTGAGATCTAGATGGGAGGGCCCATATGTTGTTAAAGTTGTTTTTCCTCATGGTGCTATTGAAATTGAAAATCCTAAAACTGGTGAAACATTTAAAGTTAATGGTCAACGCCTTAAACCATTTTTAGAACTGCCAGTTGATTATGAGGAGGAGGTGATCCACCTCCTTGATGCGTGACTCAAGTAAGTGACCTTGGTGTACATAGTAGTTAGTTATATTCCTCCGTCTTGCCTTTATCAGGTATTCTCGTCCTTTTACTTTGTCATTTTTTCTCTCATTTGCATACATTGAGGACAATGCATGATTTAGGTATGGGGGAGGGATTTAGTAGTAGTATTTTTATCAAAAAAATAATAAAAAAAAACCCAAAAAAAATTGAAAAATGAAAAAATTCAAAAATAATTCTAGCCTTGTGAAATGATTACTTGTTAAAAGTTAGTTTGATGCACCCTTACATGCTATAGTACTCTTGTGATTCTGAAGCTTTTGATTGAGAAGTGATGTGCTAAGTTCTTGTGCACACACATATACTAGCAAGTTGAAACTAGTGACTTATAGAATGTTGTAAGTAATTGAAAGGACATGAATATGTGCAAGAAGATTTGGTTTCCATGCTTTGAGTACAAGTAGGTGCATTAAAGAGACTTTTGCTTGGGATTAATTATGTTTTTGCCACCAAGTAAGATTTTGAGCCTATATGCATATCTTTTGCATTTTATATTCGTTTACTTGAGTGTCCACATATTGTTTGCATTGCTAGCACTTGTTTGAGACCTTTCTTGAAATGCATGACATTATTTGATGATAAGATGATAAAGGCATTTAGGAATAACCTATTATTATCCAAATTACCACACCCTTTATATATGATCAATTAGTTACCCCATTGAGCTTAATCCTATTTTTTCGGTGACACACCACATTACTTGCCTAGCCCTTTTTGTTGTACAGCCTTACGTATATTTGATCCCAATTGTCAAAGGCTAGTAGGAAGTTGAGGGAGTAATATGGTGTGTGAGATGGGGTTTACTTTTGTTCATTACTTTTTGGGAAATATTGGGTTTTGTTGCTTACTTGTCGGTCGTTATTCAATAAATTCTTGAAGAAGGATTGTGGTTTCTTATATATGTATATTATCTATCTTAGCTCTCCAAAAAAAAAAGAGAAAAAAAATTGAAAAAAAAAATCATATGAGGGCATAATTATGTTTCTGTGTTTTTGTGATCCTTCTTCATTCGACTATTCAAGAATTTTGTTGAAAATTGTTAGAAATCTATGTATGGGGAGGATGTATGGTGTTGTGTATGATTTATTATGGTTCCTACTAGATTTTGACACTTCACCTTATTTGGCTTTACTTGACATACCTTGTCCCTAGCCCCGTTACAACCCAAATAAAAGACCTTTTGATTATCATCATTAATGTATGTTGTGTTAAAGTTAGATTGATACCAAATGTCAAGCATGCTTATGATTTTGTTGGAATGGAGTGATACACTTACCCTTGTTCTTGAGTGAATATTCTTTTGTGAGTGAAAGGTGAGTTATTGCTTGTTTTGTGCATATGAGATCCCAAGTTTTAACTCTAAGGTGTACTCTTGTGGGCTTAGCATGGTTTCCAACTTATTTTTACACTTGACGTGGACTTTTAATGACCTCTGCATATTTCTTTGAGTAGACTATGTGAATACTTGCACTTTCCACACCAAGACATTGCAAATTCACTTTGATTCTTAAGTTGATGTAGCATGAGATGACTTGTATGTGTGGTGTCGCATTGTGCAATCTTTTACATGAGCTAGATGGATTTTGTGGGTACATTCACTATAGGCCCTCACGAGACCTCACTCGTCCACTAGGGCTGCCTAGGAGTTTAAAGGGCTTGTTGCATATGCCAAATGCAACCGTGATCACCTACGGAAGTGGTATTATATATTAGATAGTATTTTATTATATATTTTTCTCGAGGACGAGCAAAAGATAGGTATGGGGGCATTTGATAGGTCCATAATTAATCATATTTTTAATACCTATTTTATGTCCGTTTTCGTAATTTTATTAATTAATAAATTGTTTTATTTTGTTTTATATGAAAATAAATAAAAACAGATTTCAAGCAGGAAAAGGTGCAAAAAGGGAAAGGAGGTGGAAAATACTTGAAGTCAAGGAAACTGGAGGGAAAATCGATTACTTATCGGAGAAGAAAAGGAAATTGAAGAAATTATATTCAAGATTGGATTGTAATCAAAGGGGCCAAACCCAATATTTTCCCCTATATATATGGCCTTCTCCCTTGTAATTGAGACACCAAAAATTTTATAGATTATTTTAATTCTCTCGTTTATTTTCTTCCTGCGATCTGTGGTCTTCGAATAATTCTTGCTTTTATTTCCACCTTTGTCTTGTGTTCATTCGATAAGTAGCATTAGTTTTTTTTATTAATTGTCTTCGTTTTCAACCGATTCATTAACTGCCAGTCCTTTATTCATGCTATTTGATCTAGTTGAAAGTTTCCGGTGATCTCACTTTCGTTATTCACTGATTCACGTGGCCACCATTAGTAATTCAATCATATATTATTTTATATTAGTTCCTAAGATATGTTTAATATGTATTATACACATAATTATTTAATTAGTTTAATTATAATGAGTAGCTAATTTTCTTACCCTAGGATGAAGATGAAGTTGATTTAATTACTTTTGATCTCTTCTCGTTCCTATTAATTGATTGTCATAATTTTTCTTGGTGCTTAATTATTCAATTGACAAAGTGATTTTGATATATTATTGTTACCAGATTTGTTTTTCATAGCCTATGCTTGCTCCTTGAAGTTTTGATAGGTTATTGTTAGATAACAAGTTTCATAGTATATGCTTGTCTCGTTGATTGATATATCTTATTTGTGAAGAAAAGAGGATTGATTTTAGGGCGAGTTGATATTAATTGTGATTGATTAACGGATTCGGATTCCTAGGTATTCCATATTATTTGATAATCTTTGTTAATTAGTTTAATTAGGTTAATTAAAACTCATCTCAAACCTATTTGTCTAGTTCGCCTGATTTAATTATTAGGGTTTTGAAAATTCATAGTCTCTGTGGATCGACCTGTATTTGCTACAATTAAACCACTGTGCGCTTGCAGTTATTTTACACATCAACTACTGCTATCGTCAGATGAAATGACGAAAAGGTCTAATATTGTTTAAATTATTTATGAACAGTATGAATGACAAATTAATTGAAATATTCGAAAAGCTCATTTCCTAAATCTTAGGTAAATCCGTGGCAAAAAAAAATCTTACGAAAATAATTTACTATATTCTAGAAGAAAAATGCTAGAGGTACCAAATTGGGTACCAAAAATTGCTACCAAATGACGTGACATAATTTTATTTTCCAGATTTAGATTCCGTATACTTGTATTTAGTGACAGTTTAGACCGAGCTGGCTTTGAAAGGTAAATTTTGATGTACTTTGCAGTTTAAATTTGAGGACAATTTCCAAGGTTGCAGTTGTGTAAAATTTAAGATGGACTTATGCTTAAAGCCTTCTTGAAAGGAAAAAAGTTTATCTTGTGTTTTCAATGTCATCTTGTGTTTGTAGGCTCAGGAGAAAGAAAAGGGTTTTTTTTGGTTTTCTTGGATTAGCTCCTGGGATTTCGAGCTATTTTACTCTCTTTCAATCAGCGTACCTATATTGACAAGAAGAAAGAAAAATTTGGCAAGTGTCCTACCTCATGTAATACACTTTAACAAGGTTTCTCCTAAGTCCTATCACTAATGAGCATTTATTCTGTAGCTTCCAGCAACACAGTACTGGATATTGGTGAAAAGGATCAAACATGTGGATATTGTGGAGCACTAGTGTGGGCTACGGAATTTACTGGCAGGCACGTGGGCCCAGGTCCTAAGGGATACTCCATCTGTTGTGCCAAGGGTAAGGTCATTCTTCCACTTCTGCAGCCCACTCCCCAAGAGTTAGCACAACTGCTCGCGGGCAGTACTAGGAGGGAAAAAAAATTCCATAATAATTCTCGGATGTACAATAATGTTTTTGCGATGTGGTCTTTTGGTGGGAGTGTTGACGAAAGCATAAACAATGGCTCAGGGCCATATGTGTTCCGCGTGAACGACCATATATATCATAGCCTTGGTTCTTTGCTCCCGCCTGATGGTCGGACTCCTAAATACGCTCAATTCTACATGTATGATGGTCAGGAGGCAATTGAACATTGTTTGCAATTCCCTCATACTAGAGACACATTAGATCCCGATGTTGTTGCTTCCCTGTTACAAATGCTGAACCGAGACAATTCCCTGGTGGGAACCTTCAGGCAATTGCGGGAACGCTATCCTATGTCAGAACATATACCTATACAACAAAGCCTATTAGAGAGGAGGTCAAGTGAAGGACGTTACGTCAACCTCCCCGGAGGAAATGATTATGAATTTGCAGGACTTGCAGTTGATCAAAACTTAACCACCTTGAGGGATATCCTTGTTCAGTATAAGCAAGGAGGGTTGGAAAGGATAACTGAGCTGCACCCATGCTTCATGTCACTACAGTATCCTATGTTATTCCCTCACGGTGAAGATGGTTTTCGGTTAGGCATTAAGCATCGCGACGTACCTGGTTCAATCGAAGACAGTGACAAAATAGTTAGTATGAGAGAATTCCAAGCATTCAGGTTGCAATTTCGTCTTTCAGAGGGTCACACTTTGTTATTGGGTGGTAGGCTTCTTTTGTAATATGTTGTTGATGCCTGGTGTTGCATAGAACGCAACAGACTTAAGTGGGTGGAGAAGCATCAGTCAATAATTCAGTCAGATCTTTATAAAAATATTGTGGATAGCATCAACCATGGGGTTACCTTGGCAATTGACGTGGGGAAACTTGTAGTCCTACCATCTAGCTTCATTGAAAAGTTTCCACTCTCATTGAAAACATGCGCCTAGAAAGAAATATCCCACCCATATCATTGGACGGAAATTTAATAAATTTTAAGGACTGGATCTTGAGCCTTGGAAATGGAGTCCAACAAACATACGATCTCGGTGACGATACTGACTTTGCTGGGATAAAAATCCTTAGAGAGGTACGGCCCCTTCTTGCAGCTGAACAAAAAAAACATGTGTCAGGCCTTGGTTATTTATACATATTACTACGGGGACTTGTACTTTACCTCTACAATATTTAATTTGAAAATTATTAAATAATATCCCCTACTGCTAGACTGGCCTCTGCCGGGGATTTGTTTGCTGTTTAAGCTGCCCTTTGCAGTAATATAACATGTAAATGAATACATCCTATTGATGAGCCTGTTGTGGTGAGACTTTGTACTGGTGCAAACAATCTATTTTGCATTCATTAAAACTTAATAACCACATTAAAAATATTGATTGCAGACTATATATTAACACTCTCACATTCATGTCTCAATGCTCCACTCTTACACAGATACAGTCAAACACTATACATGCAATGAATGAACAAAATAAAATTATTCGTTCACAACTACAGACAACACTAAAACCCCTTCTCTGTTGCAGGTACGCTCAGTTTAACATCCACACCAGCAACCGATCTCTTCTTCGATCCAAACTGTAAAGAAACAAAACACCTTCCTCAACACATCACCAACACTTATGGAGATTTCATCTGTCGAATCCCTAACCGCCCAAGCTACACCTACCAACTATTACCAGAACCGGACACCACTTCGCCTTATATAATAATACAAGAACTTCTGCAACCCCAGGTCGAGATTTCTAAAAAGGTAACACATTCAACTGACATTTTTCATAGACTACTGAAACTGCAAATAAAAATTACAATGAAAATTATGTGCCCCGCATTAACTTACCTAATCACTCATAACTTTTCCAAATAAGTTTCACTGCGATGTCATCATCCTAGACATTCGCCTTCGGACCACCCAGCACCATGGCTCCTGCATTCGTTGCAAACAATCTGTCACCCCATGGGAAGCAAGTACTACTGCGGAGAATGTGACAGGAATTTCATCACCACCCCGGTGAACAGGTAACATTGCCCCCCCCCAAAATCCCACTTGTAAGATGCATTCCTGAAATTACAACTCAACTAAGAACACCCACCCCCCACCCCCAAATTTATCAAACATGCCCACTTTTCAGCTGCTTGTCGTGGACCGCACTACGAACACACACTTCAACCTACAGGACCGCACACTACAACAACTGACCGAAAATTCAAGAGATAGTCTCCTAAGCGCTGCCAAACAGGTATGTATTCTTTCAATTCCCTTAAACACATTGCTTTACACTGCCTATGGTTCTAATCATTGGCTTCCATATGGACATCGTACCACACTAAAAACCACCACTAAACTACTTTCTACCACCCTCTAAACAGGTAAATGGAATCCACACATTCCCACAGGCTCTACACACAATCAAAGGTGCCCAGTGTACTTTGGAGGTTACAATAAAACTAACTCCTCATTCAACCAAGCCACCGATGATTATGATCGAGGATATCATCAAATACAAAAAGCATCACCAACCAGCGAACAATAATTAGTGGCAACATTCACCCCTTCCCCGCCATCCTCTCCACTTTCTTCGCTGCATCAACCGGACATCCAAAAGTCTTCCCCAAACAACTAGCAGGTCCACTGAAATAATTTAAACAATGTTCTCCAAAACATTCAACCGAACAGCCCGGGCTCGGGTGTTAGTAGTATTTTTGTAGTTCGTTCTCAGGGAAGGACTAATATGTAGAATCAAGTTCAAGTATTTTATCTCTCACAATTTAGAAGTGTAGAAGAATGTTTGGTTTGTTTCTAAACTAATTAAACTAATTATCAATTGAGAATAAAATATATGAGGAAAATAATCCAAGAACTGGGGTTCTTCACTTGGTTTCAATGCACATTCAATATCTCTATGACATCTACGTTCTTACTCTGCTGAAAACAATTCTTCTAAGGTTATAATGTTCCCTTCCAAGATACACTATAATGTCTACAACTACACCTTAATTGTCACTTCCGTGATACAATCAAAGTACAATCATAAACTATTACGCACCAAGAATTATAAGTCTCACAACTCTCCTATTAATCTTCCAATCAAATATTCGAGTTATGTCTGTTAAATCGTGTACTAAAATTGCAACTCCTCTTCCAAGTTATGACAATTCCTAAAATCCAATCAAAGGTTCATGACTCCCCTAATTGTAGTAAGCCCTCAATAACAGATCAGCAAAGAAAGAAAATCACAGATAATTAAACATACATGAATACAAAGGAATACTACCCAATCCTCAGATTAGAGATTTAGTTACACATAATTAAGGAAGAAAACAAAACACACGAATTAATAGAAGAACTCATAATTATAAGAATATAGAAAAAACCTTTAATCTTCAATCTTCAAAGAAAATAATAGTTCTCCAGAAAAATCCCTAAAAGCTGCGTGTTACAATGATATGATATGTATATCTATGCGATGATACGATTTTACAATGATATAATGTGTTTTTATAGGCCCTAGAAGTTTTATACAACAAGGAAATACCAAAAATACCAAATAGAGTCAAAACAGGAAAGTTATGGAGGGTTTTTAGTGAAATTTTCGTCATGGACAGCGGCCATGCTAGGCTGCGGCCTAGGTAGCTAGGCTGCGGCCTAGCTCCAAATCTGTTGGGAATTTTTCAGCATGCTATTTCCTTCGTTTTTTCTTCGTTTTGCCTCCGTTTCCTTTCGTTCTTTTTCTCAAAGCTTCCATACTTCAATTCCTTGCCTTGGAACCTTCATGGTGGCTCACAACAAGACTCCATTGTTCATTCTTAAGCTCGAATTCATCTCCAGAATTGACAGGAATTGCAACCTTATTCAACATTCTTGCAACCCATAATTTATTCATTTCTTCTCGTAAATTCACGAAATCAATTTCTCGAACTCAAAATCACATAAATCACTGAATAATGCTCGATTTCTTTCAACTTGGCAATTATTTATTTCCTGCAATAAACTCCAATAAAACTCATTAAATCGACAAGATTATTCGCAAAAGCACCGTAAATGTGGGAATAAAATCCTATAATATATATATATAATATATTCTATCAAATATCCCCACACTTGGCACTTTACGCGTCCTCGTGCAAATTAAAATAATAATTACACTACTAACTAACTAGTACCACTTCCGTAGGTGATCACGGTTGCATTTGCCATATGCAACAAGTCCTTTAAACCCCTAGGTAGCCCTAGTGGACGAGTAAGGTTTCGTGAGGGTTTATAGTGAATATACCCACAAAATTCATCTAGCTCATGCAAAAGACCACACATCAACACAACGCCACACACACAAAGTCCTCTAATGCCATATCAACTTAAGAATCAAAATGAATACGCAATGCCTTGGTGTCTAAAGTGCAAGTATCCACATAGCATACTCAAATCACATGAATAAAATCATAGAATTCCATGTCAAGTGCAAAAATCGTTGGTAAATATGCTAAGCACACAAAAGCACATCATCAAGACACAACCTGGGATCTCCTATGCAAAAGCAACAACTCATCGTTCACTCACAAAAGATATTCACTCCAAGCAAGGGGGTAAGTGTAACACTCAACTCCAACAATATCATAAGCATGCTTTACAAGTGGTATCAATCTAACCCTCAACACAACATACACCATCAATGACAATCAAAAGGTCTTTTATTAGGGCTGTAATGTGGGCTAGGGACAAGGTATGTCAAGTAAAGTCAAAGAAGGTTAAGTCAAAAGCTAGTACTCAACAATAAAATTAACAACTCCCATACTTTCATCCCCACACTTGAACTTTTATTTATATACAACTTGACTAGCCGAATCAAAGTAGGATCACAAAAGATAAGAATGCTCTCATATTTATTATATTTTTTTCTTTTTCTGAATTTTTTTTTCTCAGAGAGAGCTAATAGAAAGCAATAACAATGATCCATTGATATTTTACAAATTTCGACTAACAAGCACACAACCCAACTCAATATTCCCCCTAAGGTATGATCATCAATATTCCCCTTCATGCACACCATATTACTCCCTTAAGAATAATACTAGCCTTTGACAATTGGGTTCAAAATTAATATAAGGCCAATACAATAAAAAGGATAATGGCAAGTAACGTGGTATGTCACCAAAAGAATAGGATTAGGCTCAAAAGGGTGAACTAATGGATCATGTATAAATGGTTTGGTAATATGGGAAATATAAGGTTAACCTATTGCCTTTATCATGTTGTCATCAATTAATGTCATGCGTCTCAAGAAAGACCTCAAACACGTGCTAGCACTGCAAATAACAAGTGGACACTCAAGCAAACGAAAAAATCATGCAAAAGATATGCATATTGGCTCAAAACTCACTTGGCGTGTAAAAGCACAATCAATCCCAAATAGAAGTCTCTCTAATGTACCTACTTGTACTCAAAGCATATAGACCAAATTATCTTGCACATATTCATGTCATTCTAGTCCCTTACCACATTCAATAAGTCTACCAGCTTCAACTTGCTAGTGTAAGTGTGTGCACAAGAACATCACATATCACTTCTCAATCAAAAGAATCCATAAACACAAGATTTCTAACAGCATGCATGGGTGCATTAAAACACGTAAACTTCACAAGGCTAGAATTATTTTTGCTCTTTTCAATTTTTTTTTTGTTTGGATTTTTCATTTTTTAAAGCATAAACATATAACTACAACACATGAGACCACATCCCCACACTTAAATGGGTCAATGTCCTCAATGATACAGTACTATAGAAAAGCATGAAAGAAATACTCACAATATATGGGTTGCCTCCCACGAAGCGCTCGTTTAACGTCATTAGCTTGACACCGATTCTCAACCGATGATAGGGGCTTGGAGGTGAAGAATGCTCATCCCTCGCTCCACTGTTTCTCCTAGCAGGTATGGCTTAAGTCTCTGCCCGTTCATCTTGAATACATCTGACCCTTCTCTAGTAATCTCACAAACCCCATTAGGATAGACCTTCACAATCTCAAAAGGTCCGGACCATCGCGATCTGAGCTTTCCGGGGAATAAACGGAGTCTTGAATTAAACAATAGAACATGTTGCCCAACCTCAAATTCCTTCTTCTGAATGTGCTTATCATGCCACAATTTGGTCTTCTCCTTGTAGATACTAGCATTTTCATAAGACTGGAGCCTAATCTCCTCAAGCTCTCCAAGTTGAAGCAAACGCTTCTCTCCCGCAGATTTCAGATCAAAATTCAAATTCCTCGTTGCCCAAAACGCCTTATGCTGAAGTTCCACCGGCAAATGACATGGCTTCCCAAAGATCAACCTATATGGAGACATTCCAATAGGTGTTTTAAACGCCGTCCTATATGCCCAAAGAGCATCATCAAGCTTTGTTGACCAATCCTTTCTCGAACTTGCCACTGTCTTCTCCAAAATTGACTTCAGCTCACGATTCGAAATAGGAATCTGAAAGTAACCCGAGAATCCATCCAGAAAGTTGTAATACTCATTACTCGCTAACCTTTCGAGCATTTGATCAATGAATGGGAGGGGAAAGTGATCTTTGCGAGTAGCGTTACTCAACATCCTATAATCAATGCAAACTCTCCAACCTGTTACTGTTCTCGTGGGAATTAATTCATTCTTCTCATTGTGTACAACAGTCATCCCACCTTTTTTAGGCACAACATGAATAGGGCTAACCCATTGACTGTGTGGAACCGAATATATGATACCAGCATCAAGCAACTTAGTGATTTCTTTCTTCACCACCTCTTGCAAATTCGGATTCAATCTTCTTTGTCCCTCAATCACAGGCTTATGATTATCTTCTAAGGCAATTCTATGCATGCAAAGAGCAGGGCTAATTCCCTTGATATCTTGAATTGTCCAACCAATAGCTGATTTATATTGCCGAAGAACATGTAATAACTTTTCTAGCTCATCATCACTAAGCAAAGCAGAAACTACCACAGGATATGTATCATTAGGACCCAGAAAAGCATACCTCAAATTAGCAGGTAGAGGTTTAAGTTCAACCTATGGTGCCTCTGAAAGTGTAAAAGCCATCTCAACTTCTGTGTCTCGAACAACAAGTGCTTCTTCTTCTACTACATCATCTAACACCCGTTCTGCTCCCACGAAGTGTTCATTTTCGAGCTGCACAATATCATCCACTATGTCAACTATAAAACAAGTTGCTCCAAAAGGAGGCATCTTCATTGCTTTATTCAGATCAAATTCCACTTTGTCCTCGCCAACATTCAATGTCAATTTTCCAGCTTTAACATCGATTGTAGTGCCAGCAGTAGCCAAGAATGGCCTTCCCAAGATAATGGGTATCTCGACATCTTCATCCATCTCTAACACCACAAAATCACAAGGTATGACAAATTTATCCACTTTGACTACCACATCTTCAATAACCCCCAATGGATACTTAACAGAACGATCCGCCAACTGAAGTGAAATCCGTGTCTTTTTAAGTTCTCCAAGACCAAGCCTTTTGCAGATTGAATATGGCATCAAACTCACACTTGCCCCTAAGTCACACAAGGCTTTCATGTTCTCCATCTTCCCAATAGTGCAAGGCAAAGAGAAGCTTCCCGGATCTTTCAATTTCTGAGGAATGGCCTTTTGGATGACTGCACTGCATTCCGCATTAAGAGTAATGGTTTCCGCATCCTCAAGTTTCCTCTTCTTTGTCAACATCTCCTTAAGAAATTTAGCATAAAGTGGCATTTGATTCAAAGCTTCAGCCAAAGGAATATTAACATGCAACTGCCGGAACATAGTCAAGAACTTCTCGTACTGCTTCTCTAACTGCCTGTTGTGAAGTCTCTGTGGAAATGGAATAGGAGGAACATAAGGTGGTGGAAGAACATACGGCTTTTCTGATTCTTCTTCCTTCTTCTTCTCATCTTCTTTTTCTGACGTGTCTGCAGCAATCTCTACTGGCTTATCCTCTTTCTCAGCATCACTCTCTTTAGGCTTAAGAACCTCAACCTCGGGCAACTCTTTTCCGCTCCTCAAAGTAATTGCTTTGCATTGCTCTTTACCAGTCTGGTCGGGTTGACTAGGAAGAGACCCTTGCTCACGAACACCCATCTTTGAGGCAATCTGTCCAATCTGTGTTTCTAGTATCTTTTGAGATGATGCCATCTGATCTATTCTTGATTCCATATTAGCCAATGCCCCAGAAGTCCCTTGCATAATCTTATTTAGTGCAACCTCCCACTCAGCTGGTTCTTTCTTTGGTGGAGGTTGATACTGCTGCTGTGCTTGATATGGCGGTCGTGACTGAAAACCAGGAGGTTGATTCTGCCTTGGAAATGCATAGGAAGGATTAGCTGCATGATTATTGCTGTAAGAAAGATTGTTGTTTGGCCTTTGATTCGGATTGTAGTAAGAATTATTCTGCACAGGCCAAGGCTGTCTTCCTTGAATAAAAGATGCTTCTTCTGGAAATTGTTGCACATAGGAGTTCTGACTAGCACCATAATCATTATACCCTTCCATAGGTGAAGAAATAGCATTCACATTTACCTTTTGTCCTCGCACCTCCTGAGTTAGAGTATCCAACTTTTGAGCCAGCATGTTGATCATCTCAGATTCTTGTGCTGCTTTTGCTGAGCTCGTCCCACTAGGTGCCCATGAATAATTATTAGATGCTAATTCCTCAAGGAGTGCTTTAGCCTGTGTAGTTGGTGCCTTCTTGAAATTTCCACCAGCAGCCACATCCAAACTCAAACGAATATCTGCATTCATGGCCCCATAAAAAGTACTAATGATCTGCCAATCTTGCAAACCGTGATGTGGACACTTCCTCAATAATGCCTTAAATCTCTCCCATGCCTGATATAAACCTTCACCCGGTTGTGCTTAAAAACTCATAATCATAGTCCTCAATTGTTGCGTCTTGTCAGAAGGATAATATTTGGACAAGAATGCAGTAGAAAGACTCTCCCATGTAGCAACCGCGGTGTCTGGAAGTTGTTGAAACCATTCCAAAGCTCTTCCCTTAATAGAGTAGGGAAACATATGGAGACGAATCTTATCACTTGTAACACCATTGATTCTGAATGAGCCACACATCTGCACGAAACGCTCTAGATGTCTGTGTGGGTCCTCTAGTTCAATGTCTCCTACAAAAGCTTGATTGCTGATCATCTGAATTAAACTTGGATTAATGTTGAACTGGGCTGCACCAATCTCTGGAGTTTTGTACATGCAATTAGCAGGATTCGGTGTCTCATGGTCCCAGATAGAAGTCTCATCAACATTAACAACAACTTGAGGTTCCGGCTCTCCCATCTTAGCTTTCTCTTTTCTTATTTTTCTCAAAGTACGCTCGATTTCAGGGTCAAATTCCAATTTTCTAGCGCAAGATGAACGTCGCATACACCTGAAAATCACCAACAAAACAACTTGTGGAACCAATTAAAATCTAAACAATAAGAAACAATTAACCTAAACTCAACTATACTGCCTTCCCCGGCAGCGGCGCCAATTTGTTAGTAGTATTTTTGTAGTTCGTTCTCAGGGAAGGACTAATATGTAGAATCAAGTTCAAGTATTTTATCTCTCACAATTTAGAAGTGTAGAAGAATGTTTGGTTTGTTTTTAAACTAATTAAACTAATTATCAATTGAGAATAAAATATATGAGGAAAATAATCCAAGAACTGGGGTTCTTCACTTGGTTTCAATGCACATTCAATATCTCTATGACATCTACGTTCTTACTCTGCTGAAAACAATTCTTCTAAGGTTATAATGTTCCCTTCCAAGATACACTATAATGTCTACAACTACACCTTAATTGTCACTTCCGTGATACAATCAAAGTACAATCATAAACTATTACGCACCAAGAATTATAAGTCTCACAACTCTCCTATTAATCTTCCAATCAAATATTCGAGTTATGTCTGTTAAATCGTGTACTAAAATTGCAACTCCTCTTCCAAGTTATCACAATTCCTAAAATCCAATCAAAGGTTCATGACTCCCCTAATTATAGTAAGCCCTCAATAACAGATCAGCAAAGAAAGAAAATCACAGATAATTAAACATACATGAATACAAAGGAATACTACCCAATCCTCAGATTAGAGATTTAGTTACACATAATTAAGGAAGAAAACAAAACACACGAATTAATAGAAGAACTCATAATTATAAGAATATAGAAAAAACCTTTAATCTTCAATCTTCAAAGAAAATAATAGTTCTCCAGAAAAATCCCTAAAAGCTGCGTGTTACAATGATATGATATGTATATCTATGCGATGATACGATTTTACAATGATATAATGTGTTTTTATAGGCCCTAGAAGTTTTATACAACAAGGAAATACCAAAAATACCAAATAGAGTCAAAACAGGAAAGTTATGGAGGGTTTTTAGTGAAATTTTCGTCATGGACAGCGGCCATGCTAGGCTGCGGCCTAGCTCCAAATCTGTTGCTATTTCCTTCGTTTTTTCTTCGTTTTGCCTCCGTTTCCTTTCGTTCTTTTTCTCAAAGCTTCCATACTTCAATTCCTTGCCTTGGAACCTTCATGGTGGCTCACAACAAGACTCCATTGTTCATTCTTAAGCTCGAATTAATCTCCAGAATTGACAGGAATTGCAACCTTATTCAACATTCTTGCAACCCATAATTTATTCATTTCTTCTCGTAAATTCACCAAATCAATTTCTCGAACTCAAAATCACATAAATCACTGAATAATGCTCGATTTCTTTCAACTTGGCAATTATTTATTTCCTGCAATAAACTCCAATAAAACTCATTAAATCGACACGATTATTCGCAAAAGCACCGTAAATGTGGGAATAAAATCCTATAAAATATATATAAAATATATTCTATCATCGGGACTCAAAAAACTCAATGCATTAGTAAATACTTGTCACAAAGCCTTGGCTTTGCTCTTGTAATATAATTTATCTCCTTCTTCAACACATCACCACATCACACTATTACCTACCTACGTGAATTTTAATCTCTCCATGCGATCTCTCTCTCACCTCATTACATTAGAGGGATTTTAAAAATTATACAATGCCAATAAGCTAGAACATGCCCGTGCCTCGCACGGGCTACAAAGCTAGTTCTATATTGGATACCCAACTACCAGTGTAATATCTAATACAAATTGGGATACCCAACTATTATTGCAGTATACAAAAAGTTAAAATAGGCCACTTTTTCTAGAATGATAACTTTTGTTAATTGTATAAAAAAAATGGTTATTTTTATAATTTTTCTCGTATATATGGCAAATCAATTGCACAATGTTATTAAAAATAAGTAATTGTTTTTAATAATTATTTTGGTTTATATTTGTTCTTTTTCTAAATTTAAATACATGTATTTTCTATCATGTGAATAATTTGGGGAAATTTAATTCTAACGTTCCTAAACTATTAGCGTTTTTTTAAGTCCCTGAACAGAAAATATGAATTTCTAGGTAATCAAACTTTCATACTTCTCCTAGTACTTCCGTCCAAATTTGACTAACAGACGTTAGTCAATGTTGACGTGGCAGTGACATGACAATCGAATATTCACGGATTGAATGAAATTTTGATATGTTAATCTAGGAGTGATTACAAGAACACGGGCGGTGAAAAATTTCGATTTCGAATTCACTAACATATGAAAATCTGCAGAGTTTAGTACGTTTTTTTCGTGTTCTTGAAATTAAAGTAAATTTCTAAACGTTAGGAACTCGAAATCGAAAACTTTCACCACCCGTGTTCTTGTAATCACTCCTAGATTAACATATCAAAATTTCACTTAAATTCGTGAATTTTAGATTTCCACATCACTACCACGTCAACATTGACTAACGAACGTTAGTCAAATTTGGACGGAAGGACTGCGATGGGAAATAAAAATACACGAAAAACATATATAATTAAATAAAATTTTTAAATTTATATAAATACATTTTATAAATAAATGTTTTATATGTAATTTTTACAAAAAGAATATAGAAATAGTTTAAAATTTAAGTTTAACAAGATTTGACCATACTTAACTCGTTATGAGTTATTAACTTAAGAAAAATTTAACTGAAAAGTCTAATATTTAAATATCTTTATTTATTTATTTATTTATTTTTATTTAGGATTACACGAAATACGACATGAAACGTACATGAAATAAAGGTACACAAACACGAAACGTCACGAATTCTTAACGGGTTGTGTTTGGGTTTAACACTCATGTACACGAAACACGAAAATACACGAAACGAAAGTATACGATACGAACGAATTGCCAGGTCTACCTATCAGAGATGGAAAAAATTACAAAAATAACCATTTTGAAAAAAGTGACCAATTTTAACTTTTTAGATACTCCACTGGTAGTTGGGTATCGCAATTTGTATAAGATACTCCAATGGTAGTTGTGTGACAACCCAGATCAATTCCCGAGCCTTTTTCGAAAATCGGGTCGAGTCCCAATTTCGAATCCGAAATAAGCCAAAGTAAACTGGCCCAATTGCAGCCAACTTGGGTAGTCCACAAGGCCACCACAGGCCCCCAAAAGATCATGATTTGTTGGTGCAATTAGTAGTAGTACTTTTGCTTATATACTGAACTAAAGTCTCAAATCTCCTCGATGTGGGACTGGGGTGTTACAAACTCCCCCACATAAACTCATGACGTCCTCGTTAGGCCTGAACGGATATCCCATAGGTACTCCAAGATCGTTCCTCTCTAGCCATTGTGGGATAATATCGGCTGACTTTGTGTCCCCACCTCCGGACCTCTGTCCATTGTGGGATAATACCACCAGCCTTCGTGTCCCCACCTCCAGCAACTTGACGAATCAAGCTTTCGAGAATCGGCTCTAATACCATATGTGACAACCCGGGTCAATTCCCGAGCCTTTTTCGAAAATCGGGTCGAGTCCCAATTCCGAATCTGAAATAATCCAAAATAAACTGGCAAACGGATATCCCATAGGTACTCCAAGATCGTTCCTCTCTATCCATTGTGGGATAATATCGGTTGACTTCCTGTCCCCACCTCCAGACCTCTATCCATTGTGGGATAATACCACCAGCCTTCGTGTCCCCACCTCTAGCAACTTGACGAATCAAGCTTTCGAGAATCGGTTCTGATACCATATGTGACAACCCGGGTCAATTCCCGAGCCTTTTTCGAAAATCGGGTCGAGTCCCAATTCCGAATCTGAAATAAGCCAAAATAAATTGGCAAACGGATATCCCATATGTACTCCAAGATCGTTCCTTTCTAGCCATTGTGGGATAATATCGGCTGACTTCGTGTCCCCACCTCCGAACCTCTGTCCGTTGTGGGATAAGACCACCAGCCTTCGTGTCCCCACCTCCAGCAACTTGACGAATCAAGCTTTCGAGAATCGGCTCTGATACCATATGTGACAACCCAGGTCAAATCCCGAGCCTTTTTCGAAAACCGGGTCGAGTCCCAATTCCGAATCTGAAATAAGCCAAAATAAACTGGCCCAATTGCAACCAACTTGGGTAATCCACAAGTCCACCACAGGTCCCCAAAAGATCATGATTTGTTGGTGCAATTAGTAGTAGTACTTTTGCTTATATACTGAACTAAAGTCTCAAATCTCCTCGATGTGGGACTGGTGTGTTAGAAGTTGGGTATTTGGTTGGGTATCCGAAATACTGGATTTGGAATACCACCCATGTATTGTATTGTATACTTCATTAACAATTGTGTATCTCATATAAAAGTGGGTACTCAACTAATAGTTGGATATCATATGTGATAAAAGTTGGACAAAATTTTGAAAATAATTATTCTTATTTATTTTATATAAAAAAAAGGTTAAATTTGGTCATCACGCTCTGCTCTCTTATAAATTCGATTGAATTGGTCAAAGACATTTGCTTTTATCCGTGCTGGCAGGCAACGGTGGACTTGCTCGCAAATAAAATTGCGGCGACCACCACGTATAAGTTCTCAAACTTTTGAACCTTTAAACCTTTCAATTCAAGTACTCGCGTCGTGTTCCCCTGTAACCCTTGTTCCCCTGTCAGTTAAAAAAAGACTACTCTTTTCGTGTCAAAAAATATATATTTTTTTATTTTCAATTAATTAAATTGATCAAAATTTGATTAAAATTAAAAAATAAAAAGGACATGAAATGAAGGAAGTAGTAGTACACTATTCCAAAAGATATATTTAATACTTTACTTAATAAATAACTTAATGTTGTAAATTAATTAGAGCATCTCCAACGGTGTTTTCTAAAATGATTAGCTAAATATTGATTATGTAAAATTTGTTGAACCTGTAACGTGTTTTACTCCAATGGGATTGACTATATTGGTTGGCTATATTTTAAAAATGGTATGTTATTATTATTTCAAATTGTTAAAAATAGAATGTATTATTTTTATATGGTAATTGATGATGTGGAGTTAAACTACAGGTTGCTAAAGGTTCGACAAATATAGCCAACCTATTGTGATTATCTATATTTTTACCTAAGAGTTTTGTCCCATTGGAGTGGACAAAATTTTACAAATTCTCTATATATCTTATTTAAGGTAATTTATTTTAAATTTTACCTAAGGACTTTAGAGGAGATGCTCTTACAAATTAACCAAGTTGAAGATGCTTCAACCTATAATATGGATACTGTATATATTTTATGTCTAATTACGGGTGAAAACTTATTGATTTATCTAAATTATTCTAGGTTGAAAATAAAATATTGTAATTATTATGTTGGATTGAGAAAATATAATTATTCAAATTTTCTTATACTGAATAACGAACGAATAATGAACGCTTATTGGATATATTTCTTTAAAATTAAATTAAAAAATCTTTTGAACCTTTGGACCTTTTGATTTTTGCTCACACATCGCATGTAGGCTTCAAAAAATGTAGGCCTGTCGCACTCAAAACAATTTCTCAGCAAATTATACTAGTCAAGGAGAGGCATCACCAATACTTTCCTACTTTATTCATCTGCCTATATATACAACTCACTCACTCTGTCATTCATCAAATTCAGATAATCTTCAAGATGTCTTCTCCTTCACACCAATTCATATTCAGCAACTATTCAACACAATATAATGTTGCATTCATCAACATAACACCCTTACGAGCACCGGAAAATAGCAACCATGCTGTTGGCATTTTCGGGATAGCTGTTACTGTCCTCCTCACTGCCCTGCAACTCAAGTACCAAGGAAGGACTAATTCACCGTTTCAAGATCACCCCAAAGCCATGTCTGTCGCTATAGCAAGTTTCCTTATTTTCTGCTTGGCATGCGATGTGGAACAATACTTTCGCGCCAGTCATCGTTATTCAAGTTTTGCAGCATTGCTTAAACATGTCCTCAGGTTGATGGGTTTCATGTCCCTAGCATCTTTAGCCTCTGTCATTTTCTCCACATCAACAAGCTCAACTGCATCCTTCACTGTTTATACAATCTTTCCTTGGTTCTTTTCTGTTAGTCTGTTTCTTTTCTGGATCCAAAACAGAATTTTACATCGTAACAGAGGACCTGGCAATTTTAACAATTTACTGCCACACCTTGCTTCTACCAACTATTTCTATGACATAGATACTCTTCCATTGTAAATTTTTCAATATCTCTGTTGACATAATCAAGGCTAATAATTTATCAGAATTCATTACGCAGGTGGATAAAATGGCAGCTTAAATTTTTTATAATGTAAATTTTGTTGAGATTTCTATCTTTATATAGTTTAACTTACGCCTATGTTGGCTAACTGATATTTATTTATATTTTGTCTGAAAAAATTGGCACTCTTACTGCAAAAAAGAGTGACACCTCAAATTCTACAAAGTGTTTCCATCTAGTTTTGATGGCTCTTTTATTAATTTTTATTTCACTTCCGAGTTCCAATACGTAAACTTTAGTAACAATTCTATCTAGGTCTAATACTATACCCACTAAAACAGATCCTCCATATAATTAAACACGGGCTAGCTTAAACCCAACATGTAAAAATCTGTAGCAAGGCTTGTGTACAGAAGTGCTAGAACTACAACTCTACAAGTAGAGTTTTATACAAAGACGGTAAGCATATTATGGCGAAAATGCATAATATGTAAATCCCTATTTTCTCGAAAGACAGAACAGAAAAAACAGACCATCTGATATCAAGGTGCATACTGACTGATGGGCAGATCAACAAACATCTTAATGATTGATTTTCCTAATGATCTTGAGATTTCTATACATTTTTGCACATCCTCGTCACAAGCAATTAGAAGCCAATCACCTTTGTTGTTCTAAAAATTAAGCGTTTTAAATTGCAAGCGAACAATTTGCTTCATTGTAAAATTTATGATTCGATCCACAGAGACTATATTTTTTGCAATTCCTTAAAATTTAATTTAATCGAATTAAACCATTTTGGAAATTTTAGGATGATTTGTTTGTACTAATTAAGCTACCACCTAATAAGAGAATAAATTGCTAAAATAAATAAATAAATAAATAATAACAAAGTGAGGTGCGAATAATTATAAAAAACAAAACATTTAATTAAGATAACTAAAATGTGGTTCCGAATATATTACTATGACTTTTAATGATAACAGAGATGATTAACTAATGATTAAATGAAATTAATGAATGATGATTAAATTATTGTGTAAAGCAGGAGTATTTGAACTAAAGTTAGAAAAAGGGCCAGCAAAATAACTCGGGTCAGGAATTGGATTTGGGCCAGACATGCAAGTGGGCTAGAAAACATGCAATTTAAAATAAGAAATGAATCCGACGGTAGAAGCAAATGAACCAAAAACTTGAGCAAATTTAATTAAGAAACTTTAATACTAATGTAACTTATTAGAACATGGCAGTAAAAAAAAGGAAAGAAAAAGAAAAGCAAACTAATTAAGTAATCTAATCATAAAAATGGGGGAAGTTGCGCATGAGGAACACGCGCTCAACACAGCATGCAGGCAAACAGAAAGACATGGTGGTAGACAGCAATTAACGAAAACAGAGGAAACCATCCAACAAGGCATCTATTGATTTAAAAAGATGGAACAGAAATTCAAGTGAAAGACGCCGTAAACTCGAAGTGATTTAAAATAAATGACCATAAAACATGTAGCTGCTAGATTAAAAAGAAACGAATTTGCTAGTAATTAACACATAAAACATGAAAAATTAGATCTACGATTAACAATTATGAAACCCACGATAAAATTGAGATTTAAAGGGGCTCAACTACAATTAATAACTAAGAACAAGAAAATAAAGTATCGTTATTTTCAACCACAAGTGGTTAGCAACGGGATTGACGAAAATAACGAAACAAGGCAACAATAACGAAAGAGCAAGACAAGAAGTAGAGAAAATAAAATTACATTAAAATTAAAAAGAGTGTTTACAAGATTTAAAACTACAAAACAAGAAAATAAAACTACACTAAAATCTAAGTTACTCAATACAAGGGGGTGAGGGGGTATTTATAGGATATGAATTAGGGTTAAGGGGGGTGTTGGGTAAATCCCCACCATACATTTGTGGTGTGTGGTGGTGAAATCCTAGCCATCTATTTGTTTCCTTCCCCCTTAAGCTTTGAAGAGTTGATCTTGGCCATACACTTATGTAATGTGTTGGGATGATCTCCACCTTCCACTTGTCTTGAAATATTCCTTTTGCTCCAAGCTCCTAATTCTTTTCCTTCTTTCATTTTTGGTCATTTTTCTTCCTCTTTTTCCCTTCCTTGCTATTTATTCCTTTATTTTCCCATTTCTTTATTTATTTACGAATTTCCTGAAATGCAACAAAATAATTTATTAAAATACGAGTTCAAGCAATAAATAGGTAATAAAAATATGCAAAAATATGCACTTATCAAATGCCCCCATACCTATCTTTTGCTCGTCCTCGAGTAAATTAAACACAAAAAGAAAATCTAGATAAAAAGTCCTATACTCCTTTTCATAGGTGTGACGGTTGCATTTGGCATATGCAACAAGCCCTTTAAACCCCTAGGCAGCCCTAGTGGACGAGTGAGGTCTCGTGAGGGCCTATAGTGAATGTACCCACAAAATCCATCTAGTTTGTATAAAAGATTACATGGCAATGCACACCACACATACATGTCCTCTCATGATACATCAACTTAAGAATCAAAATGAAGTTGCAAAGTCTTGGTGTGGAAAGTGCAAGGATTTACATAGTCTACTTAAAGAAGCATGCATGAGTGATTACAAGTTCATTTCAAGTGCAAAAATTATTGGAAATCATGCTAAGTCTACATGAGCACACCTTAGAGTCAAAACTTGAGATCTCATATGCAGAACATGTTGGGCTTAAACCTAATACGGTAGTATGGGTATTGGTGATATAAGTCATATATGGTAAGGTAATAATTGTATGGATACACAATTATTATATATGGTATCTCTTATTCACAAAGTTAGGTAATTAGGTGCCAAGAATTGGAAGACTTGTATAACAAGTATGGCAAGACTTGTAGAACAAGTACGACAAGTCTTGGTGGCTAAGTTTTGGGTGGTTATATAAACATAGTCATATTATGTTTTGATATATACTTGAGTATTGTTTGACATGAGTATTGTGTGAGTGATACACCGAGTGATTGATGTATTATTGATATTGTTAAGATTAATAATACGAGTTTGGGACGTGGGTTTTTCACGTCAAATATATTTGTGTGTGTGCTTTGTTTTATTTGTTTGTTTGAATCTCGTTAATTGTATAGCCCCCTAACCTAACAATCGGTATCTAGAGCCGAGGTTCGAGGTTCGTGATGGATAAGGTCGGGGGATTCGAGATTGAATTGTTTAATGGAAGAAACAATTTTACTTTGTGGCAGAGCACGGTGAAAGATCTGTTGATTCAACGAGGGTTTTATGCAACTCTTGAAGACAAGAAGCTTGCTGATGTGGAAGATACAAAGTGGGCAGATATGAAGTTACGTGCAGCATCGACAATTCGGTTGGCCCTTGCACCGGAAATCAAGTATGATGTTCTTGAGGAGGATAACCCTAAAAAATTGTGGGAGAAGTTGACGAAGACGTATCACTCAAAGTCTTTGGCAAATATGTTGTTCCTCAAGAAAGATTTGTCCGGGCTCAAGATGGAGGAAAATGAAGATTTGAGAGATCATCTGACTCGTTTTAATGGCCTGATCAACCAGCTAAATAATTTGGATGAAAAATTGAAGGATGAGGACAAAGCTGTTCTTCTACTTGTGTCTCTACCAAAGAAGTATAGTACTGTGATTACTTCTTTATTGGTTGGGAATACGGAGTTAGCTTTGGATGAGACTATTGTTGTTCTTCTGGAGTCCGAAAGATTGATGAAGCAAGGATCGAGTGACGCATCTGATGGAAGTGCACTCGTGGTGGATGCACGTGACAAGAAAAAGAAGTCTGGTAAGAAACATAACCCTAATATCAAGTGCTTTTATTGTGATGAATTGGGTCATATACAATCCTGGTGTCCAAAGGCAAGAGAAGACTTGAAGGAGTTGAAGAAAACTCGAGGAGGGGGTAGTGTTTCGCTTGTGGAAGGTGATGCTCTTTTGGTACAAGAAGATAAGGGATCGAAAGAAGAATGGGTGCTTGACTCGGGATGTTCTCATCACATATGTGCTAGGAGGGATTGGTTCTCGTCCTACAAGAAGTGTGATGGAAAGATGGTTGCTTTACCAAACGGTAAAAGGGTAAAGGTTGCTGGTATTGGTGAGGTAATGATGAAACTTCACAATGGTTGTGTTCGAAAGTTAACTCAAGTGAGGTACGTACCGGAGTTAAATCGAAATCTAATTTCATTGGGTAAATTAGTTGATTTGGGATATACTGTTATGATGAAGAACGGTATTTTGGAGGTCAATAAAAGGGATTTAGAGACACTCAAAGGATGGAAGGATAAAAGAAATTTTTTTGTGCTAGAAGGAGAGGTTATTGTTCGAGGGGAGGCATTGGCGGATGGACGTCGATGTCTTGATGGTGACCGTTAAATCGGTTGTGAATGGAACCGTATTGGGTTGAAGGGGAGGATTGTTGGGCTTAAACCAAATACGGTAGTATGGGTATTGGTGATATAAGTCATAGATGGTAAGGTAATAATTGTATGGATACACAATTATTATATATGGTATCTCTTATTCACAAAGTTAGGTAATTAGGTGCCAAGAATTGGAAGACTTGTATAACAAGTATGGTAAGACTTGTAGAACAAGTATGGCAAGTCTTGGTGGCTAAGTTTTGGGTGGCTATATAAACATAGTCATATTATGTTTTGATATATACTTGAGTATTGTTTGGGTTGAGTATTGTGTGAGTGATACACTGAGTGATTGATGTATTATTGATATTGTTAAGATTAATAATACGAGTTTGGGACGTAGGTTTTTCGCGTCAAATATATTTGTGTGTGTGCTTTGTTTTATTTGTTTGTTTGAATCTCGTTAATTGTGTAGCGCCTAACCTAACAAAACAAGCAATACCTCACATTTCACTCACAAAAAATATTCACTCAAAAACAAGGGTAAGTGTATCACTCAATTCCAACAAAATCAAAAACATGTTTGACATTTGCTATCATTCTAACTTAAACACAACATACATCAATGATGACAATCAAAAGGTCTTTATTGGGGTTGTAATGGGGCTAGGGACAGGGTATGTCAAGTAAGGCCAAAACAAGGTGAAGTGTCAAAAGCTAGTAGTCACCATGAAAAACATGCAAAACACCAAACTTCCTCCCCACACAATTATTTTTTCTATTTTCAACAAAAAGACTTGACTAGTCGATTGAAGGAGGATCACAAAAACATAAGTATGCTCTCATATATATATATATATATATATATATATATATATATATATATATATATATATATATATAGTAGGGATCTAGTGAGAACCCTTTTAAAAGGAGAACTTAGAAAACTAAATTAAAATATAGCACATATGGTATGCAAACTGATCGTTGGGAGATGGAGAAAAATGTGGTGAAATTAGATTTTAAAAAAATATCACCGATTAACGGTAAAAATCAAATTAAAAACGGAGGGGATTAGGTAGGATTGTGTGTGTGAGGGTGTATTTGATTAGTGTGTGGGTGCCCCTGGCGGGGCCATTGATTATAATACATCCAATGGTTAGGATTAGTACCTTTGTTTTCTTCAAAAAATGATTTCTCTTTTGAGCCACACCCTATATATATATATATATTTTCTATTTTTTTTCATTTTTTTATGAGAACTAAGATAAATATAAGCAACCATAATCCTCCTTTAGATTTGACTTGAAAATCGACTAACAAGGTAACCAACAAAATATATATTTCCTCAAAAGTTATGAACAAAAGTATACCCATCTCACACACTTATTACTTCCTCAAGTTCCTACTAGCCTTTGACAAATTGGGATCAAGTATACGTAAGGCTGTACAAGAAAAAGGTCTTAGGCGAGTACTGTGGTGTGTCACCAAAAGTATTTGATTAAGCTCAAAGGGGTAACTAATTGATCACATAAGAATGGTGTGGATATTTTGGGAAATATGGGTTATTCCTAATGCCTTTATCATCTTATCATCAATCAATGTCATGTATTTCAAGAAAGAATTCAAACAAGTGCTAGCAATGCAAATGACAAGTGGACACTCAAGCAAACGAATATAAATGCAAAAGATGTGCATATAGGCTCAAAACTCGCTTGGTGTGGTAGAACATAATCAATCTCAAGTAAAGGTATCCTCAATGCACCTATTTGTACTCAAAGCATTAAAACCAAATCATCTTACACCTAATCATGACCTTATAATTTCTTGCACGAATCAAATAAGTCTACTAGTTTCACCTTGCTAGTGTAAGTGTGTGGACAAGAACTTAGCAACTCACTTCTCAATCAAAAGCTAACGGATCACAAGATTATCATAGCATGTAAGGGTGCATCAAGAAACTAGCAATCAATTAACAAGACTAGAATAAGATTAGAACTCTTTTTGTGATTTTCTCATTTTTTAATTTTTTTTGTTTTTTTTTTATATATACACTAAAAACCCTCCCCCATACCTAAATCATGCATTGTCCTCAATGTATGCAAATGCAAGAGAAATGAGTAAAGGAGAACGAGGAAATACCTGATAAGGGATGACGGAGACTGAAAACTTCTAAAAATTACAAAAGAAAACAACTCACACACGCACACAATTCCTCCCCCATACCTGAATTTCATGAGGAGAGGCAAAGGAATAAAACCGAATTAGCCGATGCTGGTAGGAAACAAGGAATGAATTTTCGAGAAGAGCTCAAGATGCCGTTGAAGCTCGAACACCTTAGTGACTTTTGCAAGAAGACAAAAATATTCATTCAAAGTAAATGCATTGTAACCACTAATGTTTTCCACAGACCAAAGTAAGGCTTCTTTATGTTGTTTAAGCAAATTAATTAATTGGATTTTCTTGGTCCGGGTTTAAATCATTATTGATAACAGCAGAGAGAAGTTTGTCTTTTTGCAAGAAAATGTGATCGAAAGTGGAGGGGTGTGTTATAAAATCAAGTGGAGGTGGCTCACCAACGGGAGTTGTAACAATGGTACTAGGGTTGACATGGTCAGTATTAGATTCAGCTTCCAATTTAGAACAAATGTGATTTAAAGCCCCTAACAACTCATCGAATGTAGGTGGTTCGCCAACGGGAGTTTTGACAATGGCTTCAACATTAACATCCTCTGGTGGAGTCTCCCATTTAGAACAAATGTCATCCAACTCTCTCAACATCTCTTCCGAGGTCATATCTCTTAACGAATCAACATACTCTTGGTTAGATTCATGGTTGACTTTGAAATCCTCATTGAGAAGAGATTCAATCTCACTATCCTCAAGGTTTGACCAATTAACAATGTCATCAACAAGATTAACCGCTATTGTTTGCTCGTAAAGCTCATTGGGTTCTTTTTCGACATTAAATATGTTAAGGTTAATTGTCATATTACCAAAAGTGAGTTTCATCGAACCATCCCTACAATTAATCAAGGCATTGGATGTAGCAAGAAAAGGTCAGCCTAGAATGATCAGGATTTGGTTCTTAGGATTCGTGACGGGTTGGGTCTCGAGGACAACAAAATCAACCGGAAAGATGAATTCACCAACGTTAATTAGCACATCCTCAGTTATCCCCTTAGGCGTTTTGACAGAACGATCGGCTAATTGAATTGTCATGTTCGTCTTTTGAAGTTCGCCTAAACCTAGGGCTTGATAGACCGAAAATGGAAGAAGATTCACACTAGCGCATAAGTCAAGTAACGCCTTGTCCACAAAGGTATTGCCTATCACACATGAAATTGTAGGACAACCGGGGTCCTTATATTTCACGGGGATTTGGTTCGAAAGAATTGAACTAACATGAGAAGTCAAAAAGGCTTTCTTAGGGACGTGGGTGGAACGTTTGTGAGAACATAAATCTTTTAGACACTTGGCATAAGAAGGAATTTGTTGAATGGCATCTAAAAGAGGAATGTTGATCTCGACTTGCTTGAAAACTTCCAAAATCTTTTCTACTTGAGGCGATTGTTTGTTTGAAAGGAGTCTTCGAGGATAAGGAGCTTTAGGCTTAAAGACTCGTTCGCTAGACACATCGGGAGTGGAATTGGAAAGTGGAACAACAATCGAAGATTTGTTAGGTGAAGGTGGTGTTTGAGTCGATGAAGGCTCGCTAGATGATGATGATTTATGAGAAGATTCTGATGACTCGGGAGTGGATTTTGAAGATGAGGGTTCAAGTTGTGAAAGTGTGGGATTAGATGATTCGAAAGTCTCGGGATTAGGAAGATGGTTTGAAGCATTGAGTTTATGGTTTTGTTCAACATTTGACTCGTCTTCTTCGTCAGGGGACTCGACTCCAACTTGATTAGCAACTTTGTTTCCCGACCTTAAAGAAATGATAGCATTAACATTTTCGGGAGGTCTTTGGTTGAGAGGAAATTTAGGGTTGACCTCAGTTTGACTCGGGAACTTGTTCTTCTCTCGCTCACACATGGCGTTGGCTAATTGACTCACTTGAATCTCTAACTTAGATATGGCTTGAGTACTAGCATTCAAAAGTTGCCTATCTTGAGTCATGGTTTGCATGAAGGTTTGTTGAGATTGAGCCAAATTAGTCGTTGATTTCAAAAATGCATCAAGAGTCTTTTCCATGGAATTAATTCTCTTATCCGACTCGTGAAAGCCGGGAGGGTGGGCGGGTGCTTGATTCGGGGCTTGAATCGAGTTTGGATAAGGAACTTGATTTTGAATCGGGTACAAGTTTTGATTGGGCTTTTGAAAACAAGGAGTTTGAAAAGAAGGTGGCGGAGATTGGTACTTTTGGCCTTGGTTCCACGAGAAATTAGGGTGATTCCTCCAACCGGGATTATAAGTAGGTGCAACCGGATCATTCCTAGGGGTTGGTTGAAACACCGCATTAATTTGATCATAGCCGGGAGAGTTCGAAACACCTTGATTAAAATTAGAGCACATAGACACATGTGAGGGGGCGTTACTAGTTTCTAAGGCTTCGAGTCTTCTAGTAAGGGTTGCTAACTTGGCATCAGTAGCAATATTGTTTCCAATTGAATGCATACCCCTAGAAGAACTAGATGACTTGTTGGACTTGTGAGGTTCCCTAGTAGACTCCCACACTTCTCGGCTAATTCCTCGAAAAAGGCCCACCCCTCATCTTCATTTTTATCCATGAATTTTCCTTGGCACATAGATTCCAACAACGCGGTTGTTGGACTATCTAGGGCCTCGTAAACGATCTTACAAAGTCTCCACTTTTCTATTCCGTGGTGTGGGCATTATGATAAAAGATTTTTGAAACGATCAAAATATTTCCAAAAAGACTCATTTTCCTTTTGATGAAATTGATTTATCTCGTTTGTAATTCTTATAGTCTTATGGTTTGGAAAATATTTTTTAAGAAAAATTACCACAAATCCCTCCCACGTGGAAATAGAATTAACCGGTAGGCTATACAACCATTTCTTAGCATTTTCTTTAAGCGCAAAATTAATGAGTCTAAGCCTAATCGAGTCCTCGGTTAATTGTTGGAGCTTTTGTAAGGCACAAACCTCCTCGAATTCATGGATGAAAAGATACGGGTCCTCACCTTCACTCCCGGTAAATTTGGGTAATATGCTAATATGTTGAGCTTTGATCTCGTAATTATTACCATTTACGGGAGGAAGAGTGATACACGAGGGTTGGGCAGAACGGGTGGGATAGCAACGGTCCTTAAGAGACATGGTCATGCTTACTATTGGTTCGGAATTATCTAAAGACTTGGAATCAGAAGAGGAAGAAATCTCAAACGATCTCACTAGTCTAGAAGAATTATCCCTAATCCAAATAGTTCGCATAAACCATAAAAAGAAACACGTAGCAAGAAAGTGCGATAAAATAAACACACAAAAGAAAGGGGTGAAAAATTAAAAGAAAAAAAATTATTCTAACCCTAGGGTTCCTTAATAAAATAACTAGACCTTGCTCCTAACTGTAAGGGCTACCAAAAACTAGGTAAATCAACAATTATTCAAACCGGCTTGGCCTGGTAGGTGCAAGCATTGCCAAGAGGCTAAACACCAGCCTAGACACCAAAACCTTAATTGGACAGGTCAGCTTTCGCTTTCCTAGACACCAAAAAGTCGGAATAATTAAAGATTACTTCGTTTCTTAAGCACCTTCCTAAATGAGCGCGAGTTTCCTAGGGCAAACGTCTAATTAATTTTATTAAAGGCTAGGTATGCAAAATGAGGGATTAAATTGTTTTTGGGCTAAGAAAAGAGTGATGAAATCCCTTCCCTTATCTTTTGAGAGGTTTTGCCCTTAAGATTTATTTACAAAATGATGCAACAAACAAAGAGGTATAAAATTATAAACATTTATGGATGCTTAACTACGTGCTCTAACTAAAGAAAAGAAAGAATTTAACGTACCTTGGGTCCGCCAGCAATCACCACAATTATAAGGTACGAAAAATTAAAAACAAGAAAATAAAAATCTAGATGATGTGCCCTAAGTGATTAAATGCATGATGCAACAATTATGTAATTACAACTAATTTTTTTTAAAATTTTTAATTTTTAATTTTTTTGTGATTTTTGTGATTTTCTAAATAAATAAAAAAAACGAAAGAGGAGAGAGATACGGTTTATCCAAGCAAAGCTTCCAAAATTCCGAGAAAATTTCTTCCGCTTTAATCCAAGTTTCCCGAATTTTCCTCCAAATTCCTCGAAAAAAATGCAAACAAGAAAAAGGGTGAGAAAAGAGCTAATCCGAAAAATTAAAAACTGAGGTGCAAAAAATAATTAGTCCCCGGCAGCGGTGCCAAAAACTTGTTGTTCTAAAAATTAAGCGTTTTAAATTGCAAGCTAACAATTTGCTTCGTTGTAAAATATATGATTCGATCCACAGAGACTATATATTTTTCGCAATTCCTTAAAATTTAATTTAATCGAATTAAACCATTTTGGAAATTTTAGGATGATTTGTTTGTACTAATTAAGCTACCACCTAATAAGAGAATAAATTGATAAAATAAATAAATAAATAATAACAAAGTGAGGAGCTAATAATTATAAAAAACAAAACATTTAATTAAGATAACTAAAATGTGGTTCCGAATATATTACTATGACTTTTAATGATAACAGAGATGATTAACTAATGATTAAATGAAATTAATGAATGATGATTAAATTAAGGCTTAATGACCTTTTAACCCTCAAAGTTTCCACTGATATACCCATCAGCCCTCAATATTTCAAAACGTTCCTTTTAACCCTCGAAGTATCCATAAAGGTCCTAATAACCCTTAAACCGGTACAAAAAATAAAAAATAAAAAAACGGTATAAATCGGATGGGCAAAAGAGACATTTAACAAACCGATACCGAGGGTTAAAAGGTATACTTTAGATACTTTGGGGGTTAAAAGGTATACTTTATATACTTTGGGGGCGAAAAGGTATACTTCAGAAAATGTTTATACAAGTGTACAGTACATGAGGGAAATAAGTTATGTCATCAAAACCATTACTTCTAATCACTTCTAAAAATCATTAGTTGCCATAATGAATGATGTATAATTTTAATAGAACTTTTCATCTGTTCCAACCTACTTATTTTAAGCTATAAAAGTCCTTACATCTGAATGCCTTTATTTACAATTTATGCTTTCATTTCATATTCTAAATTAAGAAATATTGTAATGAATTGCACTTTTTTGGTATATCTTTATCTTGAAAATTGTCTTTGCCAAGTTATATTAATTAATGTGTATATACATGATAATTATGAATTCATAACTATTAGGATATAATCTCAGTAGTCAATGGGTACCTTTCCCTTGTATGTCCTAAAGGAGTAAGTATAAGTTTGCTCATGTTAAAGTGAGTTAATAATATATTTGTACTATACAAAAAGATTCAAATATACATATAAATATGTTTGGAGTTTTATAAATTTCATAAACTATAGCTTTTGTGGTCGTGGAGTGCTTAATTGTTTTCTCTTCATGTAAACAAAAGAGGCCTTACTCGTTTATATCGTATTGCACTGGGAACTACTTGCCTGTAGGATCAAGTTCAATTTTTGGACCATGTTTCCATGTTTCTATCTCTCGTTTGTAGTTTATATATTAACACACCAAGTGAAGCAGTTTGTCGAACTATCTACATATTTTGAATTAGGTACACCGTATCTGAAATTGAGAGCCTAACACTACCATTTTTAAATAAGAGTTATTTTGCACCATATTCATGAATCGTTGTCATTATTATTTAAAATTTATACCTGCAACAGGTTACCCATATAACTTGGATTTTGATTATGGTGCATTGGGACAATTGCAACACTTCTCAATCAACAACCTTGGAGATCCTTTCATAGAGAGCAATTATGGTGTCCATTCCAGGCAGTTTGAAGTTGGTGTATTGGATTGGTTTGCTCGCCTCTGGGAATTGGAGAAGAATGAATATTGGGGTTACATCGCGAACTGTGGCACAGAAGGAAATCTTTATGGTATATTAGTCGGGTCAGTCGTTCTGCTCTTGCACCTTTATGATACTTTTCTATTGATTAAGCTGTTTTAAATTTAGTGGAGAATCTTACAAGTTAACTCTACAGGAGGGAAGTGTTTCCTGATGGAATCTTGTATGCATCGCGTGACACACATTATTCTATATTCAAAGCAGCACGAATGTACCGGATGGAATGTGAAAAGGTCAACACCTTGACATCCGGAGAGATTGATTGCGTAGATTTTAAAGCTAAACTCCTCTGTCACAAGGACAAACCAGCTATTATCAATGTCAATATTGGTATCTACCTTTCTCTAAAGATTTTTTTTCCCATGTGTGACATAATACTGAACCAGAACATTGTGCAGGCACAACTGTTAAAGGTGCCGTTGATGATCTTGATCTTATTATAAAGACCCTTGAGGAAATTGGGTTTACTCTGGACCGCTTTTATATTCACTGTGATGGAGCTCTCTTTGGTCTCATGATGCCCTTTGTCAAACGTGTGAGTTTTTTTTTTTTAACCAACAAACGTGTGAGTTTTATTTTATTTATTTTAGCAAATATATGTCTACTTTTTAATGTGGTAATGTTCAACTTCCTTGAATGCTGCTTTTGTTTGGCAATGGTTACTGATTTGCATGCCCATGAATATTTCTTCATGATATATCCTTATGGTAAACGTAATATGTGTGTATTGGTGCAGCAAGATTTTATCAGATAATTTAACAAACTTGATTCTCTAACATGTCACTATCCTCTTTACTAATCAGAGATAAAGTTAAAGCATTTGAGAGCAAAATCTGATGAAGTTACTTATGTTTACTTAGAAAACACACCGGCAACCAGACCACCGGAGTAAAGAAACAAAGTAAATGAAACATTTTTCGTATTTTAAAAACCATCATTGAAAATCCTCCTTTTTTTAAAGCAACAATCTCACTTTATCCTTTTATACCTTTTCGCCCCCAAAGTATCTAAAGTATACCTTTTAACCCCCAAAGTATCTAAAGTATACCTTTTAACCCTCGGTATCGGTTTGTGAAATGTCTCTTTTGCCCATCCGATTTATACCATTTTTTTATTTTTTATTTTTTGTACCGGTTTAAGGGTTATTAGGACCTTTATGGATACTTCGAGGGTTAAAAGGAACGTTTTGAAATATTGAGGGCTGATGGGTATATCAGAGGAAACTTTGAGGGTTAAAAGGTCATTAAGCCTTAAATTAATGTAGTAATTTAATGTCTAAACATACTACGGCAGCAAGAAAAACTGTGTAAAGCATGAGTATTTGAACTAAAGTTAGAAAAAGGGCCAGCAAAATAACTCGGGCCAGGAATTGGATTTGGTCCAGACATGCAAGTGGGCCAGAAAACAAGCAATTAAAAATAAGAAATGAATCCGATGGTAGAAGCAAATGAACCAAAAACTTGAGCAAATTTAATTAAGAAACTTTAATACTAATGTAACTTATTAGAACATGGCAGTAAAAAAAAAGGAAAGAAAAAGAAAAGCAAACTAATTAAGTAATCTAATCATAAAAATGGGGGAAGTTGCGCATGAGGAACACGCGCTCAACACAGCATGCAGGCAAACAGAAAGACATGGTGGTAGACAGCAATTAACGAAAACAGAGGAAACCATCCAACAAGGCATCTATTGATTTAAAAAGATGGAACAGAAATTCAAGTGAAAGACGCCGTAAACTCGAAGTGATTTAAAATAAATGACCATAAAACATGTAGCTGCTAGATTAAAAAGAAACGAATTTGCTAGTAATTAACACATAAAACATGAAAAATTAGATCTACGATTAACAATTATGAAACCCACGATAAAATTGAGATTTAAAGGGGCTCAACTACAATTAATAACTAAGAACAAGAAAATAAAGTATCGTTATTTTCAACCACAAGTGGTTAGCAACGGGATTGACGAAAATAACGAAACAAGGCAACAATAACGAAAGAGCAAGACAAGAAGTAGAGAAAATAAAATTACATTAAAATTAAAAAGAGTGTTTACAAGATTTAAAACTACAAAACAAGAAAATAAAACTACACTAAAATCTAAGTTACTCAATACAAGGGGGTGAGGGGGTATTTATAGGATATGAATTAGGGTTAAGGGGGGTGTTGGGTAAATCCCCACCATACATTTGTGGTGTGTGGTGGTGAAATCCTAGCCATCTATTTGTTTCCTTCCCCCTTAAGCTTTGAAGAGTTGATCTTGGCCATACACTTATGTAATGTGTTGGGATGATCTCCACCTTCCACTTGTCTTGAAATATTCCTTTTGCTCCAAGCTCCTAATTCTTTTCCTTCTTTCATTTTTGGTCATTTTTCTTCCTCTTTTTCCCTTCCTTGCTATTTATTCCTTTATTTTCCCATTTCTTTATTTATTTACGAATTTCCTGAAATGCAGCAAAATAATTTATTAAAATACGAGTTCAAGCAATAAATAGGTAATAAAAATATGCAAAAATATGCACTTATCAAATGCCCCCATACCTATCTTTTGCTCGTCCTCGAGTAAATTAAACACAAAAAGAAAATCTAGATAAAAAGTCCTATACTCCTTTTCATAGGTGTGACGGTTGCATTTGGCATATGCAACAAGCCCTTTAAACCCCTAGGCAGCCCTAGTGGACGAGTGAGGTCTCGTGAGGGCCTATAGTGAATGTACCCACAAAATCCATCTAGTTTGTATAAAAGATTACATGGCAATGCACACCACACATACATGTCCTCTCATGATACATCAACTTAAGAATCAAAATGAAGTTGCAAAGTCTTGGTGTGGAAAGTGCAAGGATTTACATAGTCTACTTAAAGAAGCATGCATGAGTGATTACAAGTTCATTTCAAGTGCAAAAATTATTGGAAATCATGCTAAGTCTACATGAGCACACCTTAGAGTCAAAACTTGAGATCTCATATGCAGAACATGTTGGGCTTAAACCTAATACGGTAGTATGGGTATTGGTGATATAAGTCATATATGGTAAGGTAATAATTGTATGGATACACAATTATTATATATGGTATCTCTTATTCACAAAGTTAGGTAATTAGGTGCCAAGAATTGGAAGACTTGTATAACAAGTATGGCAAGACTTGTAGAACAAGTACGACAAGTCTTGGTGGCTAAGTTTTGGGTGGTTATATAAACATAGTCATATTATGTTTTGATATATACTTGAGTATTGTTTGACATGAGTATTGTGTGAGTGATACACCGAGTGATTGATGTATTATTGATATTGTTAAGATTAATAATACGAGTTTGGGACGTGGGTTTTTCACGTCAAATATATTTGTGTGTGTGCTTTGTTTTATTTGTTTGTTTGAATCTCGTTAATTGTATAACCCCCTAACCTAACAATTGGTATCTAGAGCCGAGGTTCGAGGTTCGTGATGGATAAGGTCGGGGGATTCGAGATTGAATTGTTTAATGGAAGAAACAATTTTACTTTGTGGCAGAGCACGGTGAAAGATCTGTTGATTCAACGAGGGTTTTATGCAACTCTTGAAGACAAGAAGCTTGCTGATGTGGAAGATACAAAGTGGGCAGATATGAAGTTACG
Organism: Saposhnikovia divaricata; assembly: GCA_036435485.1. Lineage (NCBI taxonomy): Eukaryota > Viridiplantae > Streptophyta > Magnoliopsida > Apiales > Apiaceae > Saposhnikovia > Saposhnikovia divaricata. The sequence continues at coordinate 86,954,050 of CM071594.1, forward strand.
TGCAGCATCGACAATTCGGTTGGCCCTTGCACCGGAAATCAAGTATGATGTTCTTGAGGAGGATAACCCTAAAAAATTGTGGGAGAAGTTGACGAAGACGTATCACTCAAAGTCTTTGGCAAATATGTTGTTCCTCAAGAAAGATTTGTTCGGGCTCAAGATGGAGGAAAATGAAGATTTGAGAGATCATCTGACTCGTTTTAATGGCCTGATCAACCAGCTGAATAATTTGGATGAAAAATTGAAGGATGAGGACAAAGCTGTTCTTCTACTTGTGTCTCTACCAAAGAAGTATAGTACTGTGATTACTTCTTTATTGGTTGGGAATACGGAGTTAGCTTTGGATGAGACTATTGTTGTTCTTCTGGAGTCCGAAAGATTGATGAAGCAAGGATCGAGTGACGCATCTGATGGAAGTGCACTCGTGGTGGATGCACGTGACAAGAAAAAGAAGTCTGGTAAGAAACATAACCCTAATATCAAGTGCTTTTATTGTGATGAATTGGGTCATATACAATCCTGGTGTCCAAAGGCAAGAGAAGACTTGAAGGAGTTGAAGAAAACTCGAGGAGGGGGTAGTGTTTCGCTTGTGGAAGGTGATGCTCTTTTGGTACAAGAAGATAAGGGATCGAAAGAAGAATGGGTGCTTGACTCGGGATGTTCTCATCACATATGTGCTAGGAGGGATTGGTTCTCGTCCTACAAGAAGTGTGATGGAAAGATGGTTGCTTTACCAAACGGTAAAAGGGTAAAGGTTGCTGGTATTGGTGAGGTAATGATGAAACTTCACAATGGTTGTGTTCGAAAGTTAACTCAAGTGAGGTACGTACCGGAGTTAAATCGAAATCTAATTTCATTGGGTAAATTAGTTGATTTGGGATATACTGTTATGATGAAGAACGGTATTTTGGAGGTCAATAAAAGGGATTTAGAGACACTCAAAGGATGGAAGGATAAAAGAAATTTTTTTGTGCTAGAAGGAGAGGTTATTGTTCGAGGGGAGGCATTGGCGGATGGACGTCGATGTCTTGATGGTGACCGTTAAATCGGTTGTGAATGGAACCGTATTGGGTTGAAGGGGAGGATTGTTGGGCTTAAACCAAATACGGTAGTATGGGTATTGGTGATATAAGTCATAGATGGTAAGGTAATAATTGTATGGATACACAATTATTATATATGGTATCTCTTATTCACAAAATTAAATTAAAAAATCTTTTGAACCTTTGGACCTTTTGATTTTTGCTCACACATCGCATGTAGGCTTCAAAAAATGTAGGCCTGTCGCACTCAAAACAATTTCTCAGCAAAGTATACTAGTCAAGGAGAGGCATCACCAATACTTTCCTACTTTATTCATCTGCCTATATATATACAACTCACTCACTCTGTCATTCATCAAATTCTGATAATCTTCAAGATGTCTTCTCCTTCACACCAATTCATATTCAGCAACTATTCAACACAATATAATGTTGCATTCATCAACATAACACCCTTACGAGCACGGGAAAATAGCAACCATGCTATCGTTGGCATTTTCGGGATAGCTGTTACTGTCCTCCTCACTGCCCTGCAACTCAAGTACCAAGGAAGGACTAATTCACCGTTTCAAGATCACCCCAAAGCCATGTCTGTCGCTATAGCAAGTTTCCTTATTTTCTGCTTGGCATGCGATGTGGAACAATACTTTCGCGCCAGTCATCGTTATTCAAGTTTTGCAGCATTGCTTAAACATGTCCTCAGGTTGATGGGTTTCATGTCCCTAGCATCTTTAGCCTCTGTCATTTTCTCCACATCAACAAGCTCAACTGCATCCTTCACTGTTTATACAATCTTTCCTTGGTTCTTTTCTGTTAGTCTGTTTCTTTTCTGGATCCAAAACAGAATTTTACATCGTAACAGAGGACCTGGCAATTTTAACAATTTACTGCCACACCTTGCTTCTACCAACTATTTCTATGACATAGATACTCTTCCATTGTAAATTTTTCAATATCTCTGTTGACATAATCAAGGCTAATAATTTATCAGAATTCATTACGCAGGTGGATAAAATGGCAGCTTAAATTTTTTATAATGTAAATTTTGTTGAGATTTCTATCTTTATATAGTTTAACTTACGCCTATGTTGGCTAACTGATATTTATTTATATTTTGTCTGAAAAAATTGGCACTCTTACTGCAAAAAAGAGTGACACCTCAAATTCTACAAAGTGTTTCCATCTAGTTTTGATGGCTCTTTTATTAATTTTTATTTCACTTCCGAGTTCCAATACGTAAACTTTAGTAACAATTCTATCTAGGTCTAATACTATACCCACTAAAACAGATCCTCCATATAATTAAACACGGGCTAGCTTAAACCCAACATGTAAAAATCTGTAGCAAGGCTTGTGTACAGAAGTGCTAGAACTACAACTCTACAAGTAGAGTTTTATACAAAGACGGTAAGCATATTATGGCGAAAATGCATAATATGTAAATCCCTATTTTCTCGAAAGACAGAACAGAAAAAACAGACCATCTGATATCAAGGTGCATACTGACTGATGGGCAGATCAACAAACATCTTAATGATTGATTTTCCTAATGATCTTGAGATTTCTATACATTTTTGCACATCCTCGTCACAAGCAATTAGAAGCCAATCACCTTTGTTGTTCTAAAAATTAAGCGTTTTAAATTGCAAGCGAACAATTTGCTTCATTGTAAAATTTATGATTCGATCCACAGAGACTATATTTTTTGCAATTCCTTAAAATTTAATTTAATCGAATTAAACCATTTTGGAAATTTTAGGATGATTTGTTTGTACTAATTAAGCTACCACCTAATAAGAGAATAAATTGCTAAAATAAATAAATAAATAAATAATAACAAAGTGAGGTGCGAATAATTATAAAAAACAAAACATTTAATTAAGATAACTAAAATGTGGTTCCGAATATATTACTATGACTTTTAATGATAACAGAGATGATTAACTAATGATTAAATGAAATTAATGAATGATGATTAAATTATTGTGTAAAGCAGGAGTATTTGAACTAAAGTTAGAAAAAGGGCCAGCAAAATAACTCGGGTCAGGAATTGGATTTGGGCCAGACATGCAAGTGGGCTAGAAAACAAGCAATTTAAAATAAGAAATGAATCCGACGGTAGAAGCAAATGAACCAAAAACTTGAGCAAATTTAATTAAGAAACTTTAATACTAATGTAACTTATTAGAACATGGCAGTAAAAAAAAGGAAAGAAAAAGAAAAGCAAACTAATTAAGTAATCTAATCATAAAAATGGGGGAAGTTGCGCATGAGGAACACGCGCTCAACACAGCATGCAGGCAAACAGAAAGACATGGTGGTAGACAGCAATTAACGAAAACAGAGGAAACCATCCAACAAGGCATCTATTGATTTAAAAAGATGGAACAGAAATTCAAGTGAAAGACGCCGTAAACTCGAAGTGATTTAAAATAAATGACCATAAAACATGTAGCTGCTAGATTAAAAAGAAACGAATTTGCTAGTAATTAACACATAAAACATGAAAAATTAGATCTACGATTAACAATTATGAAACCCACGATAAAATTGAGATTTAAAGGGGCTCAACTACAATTAATAACTAAGAACAAGGAAATAAAGTATCATTATTTTCAACCCCAAGTGTTAGCAACGGGATTTACGAAAATAACGAAACAAGGCAACAATAACGAAAGAGCAAGATAAGAAGTAAAGAAAATAAAATTGCGTTAAAATTAAAAAGAGTGTTTACAAGATTTAAAACTAAAAAACAAGAAAATAAAACTACCCTAAAATCTAAGTTACTCAATACAAGGGGGATGAGGGGGTATTTATAGGATATGAATTAGGGTTAAGGGGGGTGTTGGGTAAATCCCCACCATACATTTGTGGTGTGTGGTGGTGAAATCCTAACCATCTATTTGTTTCCTTCCCCCTTAAGTTTTGAAGAGTTGATCTTGGCCATACACTTATGTAATGTGTTGGGATGATTTCCACCTTCCACTTGTCTTGAAATATTCCTTTTGCTCCAAGCTCCTAATTCTTTTCCTTATTTCATTTTTGGTCCTTTTTCTTCCTCTTTTTCCCTTCCTTGCTCTTTATTCCTTTATTTTCCCATTTCTTTATTTATTTACGAATTTCCTGAAATGCAACAAAATAATTTATTAAAATACGAGTTTAAGCAATAAATAGGTAATAAAAATATGAAAAAATATACACTTATCAACCTTCCTCGTCTTCATACTTGATGCTAAATGCATCTCTCTCCAATTTTAGCCTCTCAATCACACTATCTTCCAACTCTGCCATAGCTTTGTTTTAGCCTTGCGAGCGAAAACATTGCGAGCGAAAACAAAGGTATGCTAAATGCATCTCTCTCCAATTTTAGCCTCTCAATCACATTATCTTCAAGGACTATATTTAGAATAGTCAAGGCTAATCATCAAGACATGAATTAGCACTTAATAATAATCGTAATAACTAAGGCATGTGGGTTTTACCAACTTAACTAGTACATAAGCAACGACGTATTTAATTAACAACAGTCCAATGAATTAAGTAGAAACATTGAATGACATCTTTGGCTTATGTTATTGTGAATGTTGTAACATGACATGCAAAATTCAATTCTCTCAAAATGATAGCATACCGTTGTTTTCGCTCGCAATGTGCTCTTTGTAATTCACAGCTTCTTTTAAAGTTAAGGTTGAATCTGGAAAATATTGTGAGGATTCCCAATAGCCATTATTAGTAGAGTTCTGAATTTCTTGTGCTTGATAAAGTTCAGGTGGCCGCAACGATGGAATTACTGGAGAAAGTGTTGTTGGAGGAGCGAATTGTGGCAAGTGGGATGGTGGAGGACGTTGAGGAGGTGTTACTTGTTGGAGTTTAATTCTATATTCATATGTTTAGTTAATTATTTAGATATTTATTTGTTTTTCAGTTTAGTATTCACAGCTGTATGTACGTGACATGTGCGTGTAAGTAGCAGTTTGAAATGGTCTAGAGAGTTTTTAGGAAGTTATGGGTAGTGGAAGTAATGTAGGAGTCCAGTAAGCTAGTAGTTAGTTGCTATTTTCTCTCTAGCCACCTTGTGTTTGTGGCTATTTAATCTGATGTACTCCAGTTTAATATATAAAAAAAAAAAAAGTAATACAATGTAGTTTGTGTTTGTTTTTCTCCGTTTATACAGTCAGCTATCTATATTGTGTGTTCAAATATAGTGTGTATGTTAAGTAAAGCCCAGGCCCAGTTTTAAAACCTACATTACTGATATGAAATTTTGAGGAAAATTCAGTTTGGCTCTGCTACCTCTGAAGCAAAGTGCAGCTACATCATATGCTCTAGCTGCTGCTTTAGCAGTTTCGAAAGTACCCAACTAAACTCTAGCAGATCTATGGGGATCCCTTATTTCTGCTCCCCATTTTCCGGATGGCCTCTCCTCACTCCCCTGAATCTTCTTATGTGTCCTGTTTGTGTGGCTAGTGAGGCAGCAAACATAGTTTCAACGTGCTCTGCGTGCTTTACAGTATCCGGAGAAGAACTAATTTTTATTGGGTTTACGAGGTTTAGCCAAGGCTTGGATCTTAAACACCCCAGATTGGAGGTTCGAGAGGGAGGGTTACCCACTTGACTTTCGCGCAGCCGCCCTGCCGCAGTCTGCAAATCTTTGGGTATTGCACGCAAGAGGTGCACATAATTGGTCATAATGAGTTGGATCCTTTAATGTAGATTTTTATATTATTGTGAATGAGAAACCCATTGAATTATAATCAAAAAAATTGAGATATTTATCATTTTATGAATTTTTTTGTAAAATTTTATGTAACTTTAGCATTTTCCTTTACAGAAATTCGGTAGGTGATGTGTCAAAATAACTGCAAGCGCACAGTGTTTAGTTGTAGCAATTACAGGTCGATCCTCAGAGACTATGTATTTTCAAAACCCTAATAATTAACTCAGGCGAACTAGACAATAAGATTTAAGATGGGATTTAATTAACCTAATTAACCTAATTAGCAAAGATTATCAAATAATATAGAAAACCTAGGAATCCGAATCCGTTAATTAATCACAATTAATATCACCTCGCCCTAAAACAATCCTCTTTTCTTCACAAACAAGATATATCAATTAACGAGACAAGCATATACTATGAAACTTGTTATCTAACAATAACCTATCAAAACTTCAAGGAGCAAGCATAGGCTATGAAAAATAAATCCGGTAACAATAATATATCAAAATCACTTTGTCAATTGAACAATTAAGCACCAAGAAAAATCATGAGAATCAATTAATAGGAACGAGAAGAAATCAAAAGCAATTAAATTAACTTCATCTTCATCCTAGGATAAGAGAACTAGCTAGACATGATATCGAAAAACAAACAAGAATTTAAAGCATGAATTGAATAACAGAAAAAGTGTTTTAATAAAGCAAATAAAAATTGTTTGTATTGAAGGACAACTAAATCTACTCCTACTCCTAAAGTATGAATCTAGATCGGTGTCTAAGTTGATGTCTAAAGTGGTGTCTCAAATACAAGAGAGGAGGCCATATATATAGGGAAAAATATTGGGTTTGGTCCCTTTGATTACTATCCGATCTTGAATATAATTTCTTCAATTTCCTTTTCTTCTCGGATAAGTATTCGATTTTTCCTCCAATTTCCTTGACTTCAAGTAGTTTCCACCTCCTTTCCCTTTTTGCACCTTTTCCTACTTGAAATTTGTTTTTATTTATTTTCCTACAAAACAAAATAAAACAATTTATTAATTAATAAAATTACGAAAACGGACATAAAATAGGTATTATAAATATGATTAATTATGGACCTATCAAATGCCCCCATACCTATCTTTTGCTCGTCCTCGAGAAAAATATATAATAAAATACTATCTAATATATAATACCACTTCCGTAGGTGATCACGGTTGCATTTGGCATATACAACAAGCCCTTTAAACCCCTAGGCAGCCCTAGTGGACGAGTGAGGTCTCGTGAGGGCCTATAGAGAATGTACCCACAAAATCCATCTAGCTCATGTAAAAGATTGTTAAATGCAACACCACACATACAAGTCAGCTCATGCTACATCAACTTAAGAAATCAAAGTGAATTTGCAATGTCTTGGTGTGTAAGGTGCAAGTATTCACATAGTCTACTCAAAGAAATATGCAGAGGTCATTAACAGTCCACGTCAAGTGTAAAAATAAGTTGGTAACCATGCTAAGCCCACAAGAGTACATCTTAGAGTCAAAACTTGGGATCTCATATGCACAAAACAAGCAATAACTCACATTTCACTCACAGAAGAATATTCACTCAAGAACAAGGGTAAGTGTATCACTCAATTCCAACAAAATCATAAGCATGCTTGACATTTGGTATCAATCTAACTTTAACACAACATACATTAATGATGATAATCAAAAGGTCTTTTATTTGGGTTGTAACGGGGCTAGGGACAAGGTATGTCAAGTAAGGACAAATAAGGTGAAGTATCAAAAGCTAGTAGAAACCATAATAAATCATACACAACACCATACATCCTCCCCACACATGGATTTTCTAATTTTTCTTCCAACAAAATTTTTGATTAGTCAAATAAAGAAGGATCACACAAAACACAGAAACATAAGTATGCTCTCATATAAATTTTTTTCTTTCTTTTTTTTTTCTTTCAATTTTTTTTTCTTTTTTTTTTTTGAAGAGCTAAGATAGATAATATAAATATATATATATATGCAACCACAATCCTTCTTCAAAAATTTTTTGAACAACGACTGACAAGTAAGCAGCAAAACCCAATATTTCCCCAAAAGTAATGAACAAAAGTAAACCCCATCTCACACACCTTATTACTCCCACAACTTCCTACTAGCCCTTGACAATTTGGGATCAAGTATACGTTAGGCTACACAAGAAAAAGGTCTAGGCAAGTAATGTGGTGTGTCACCGAAAAAATAGGATTAAGCTCAAAGGGGTAACTAATTGATCATATATAAAGGGTGTGGTAATTTGGATAATAATAGGTTATTCCTAAATGCCTTTATCATCTTATCATCAAATAATGTCATGCATTTCAAGAAAGGTCTCAAACAAGTGCTAGCAATGCAAACAACATGTGGACACTCAAGCAAACGAATATAAAATGCAAAAGATATGCATATAGGCTCAAAATCTCACTTGGTGGCAAAACATAATCAATCCCAAGCAAAAATCTCTTTTATTGCACCTACTTGTACTCAAATCATGGAAACCAAATCTTCTTGCACATATTCATGTCGTTTTAATTACTTACAACATTCAAAAAGTCTACTAGTTTCAACTTGCTAGTGTAAGTGTGTGCACAAGAACTTAACATATCACTTCTCAATCAAAAGCTTCAGAATCACAAGAGTACTATAGCATGTAAGGGTGCATCAAGCGAACTTTTAACAAGTAATCATTTCACAAGGCTAGAATTATTTTTGTATTTTTCAATTTTTCAATTTTTTTTTGGGTTTTTTATAATAATAATAATACTAAATCCCTCCCCCATACCTAAATCATGCATTGTCCTCAATGTATGCAAATGAGAGAAAAATGACAAAGTAAAAGAACGAAAATACCTGATAAGGGATGAGGAGATACATTATTACCTATAACACACACAGACACAAAACACACACACACACACACACAAACTCCCCCATACCTACACTTGGCCAAGGGAGACACATTACGAAACAGATATGCTAACCAATACCAGATCGAGGAAAAACAACATATGTAACACAATCATCAAACATGTGAAACACACCCATAAAAATAACATTATCCACTAGAGAAACTTGATCATGCACCAGAATGAAACTCATACCACTAACATCATTCATAGACCAATTAGACGCTTCTTTATGTTGTTTAAGCAGATTAATCGCTTGAAATCCTTCGTTATGAAATAAGTCACTAGAAAGAACATGATGAGTTTCATTATTAACTACCAAAAACTGATCAAGAGTGGAAAAAGACAGATTAGGAATGAAAGTGGGTGGCTCACCTACAGAATTCTTAACAACGAACTTAGGATCAAAAGAACTATCCTCAAGTTGGGTTTCATGCTTAGAACAAATAGCATTCAATTCATCTAACATCTCATCAGAAGAAAAATTTCTATAAAGCTCATGAAGTTCTTTATAACTCTCATACTCTAACATAACATCTTCCTCAAGAAAAGACTCAATTGAACTATCCTCAAGATTCGACCATGAAACAACCTCATCTATTAAATTAACTCCTACAGGTTGTTCAAAAAGCTCATTAGGTTGATTGCCTACATTAAAGACATTAAGATCAATCGTCATGTTTCCAAAATTGAGTTTCATCGAACCATTCCTACAATTAATCAAAGCATTAGAGGTAGCAAGAAAAGGCCTTCCTAAAATGATGGGAATTTGATTTTTGAGATTTTTGACTGGTTCGGTTTCTAGAACAACGAAATCAACGGGGAAGACAAAATCACCAACCTTAATCAACACATCTTCCACTATACCTTTTGGAGTTTTAACAGAACAATCAGCTAACTGAAGAGTGACACTAGTCTTCTTAAGTTCACCTAAACCCAAGGCTTGATAGACAGATAATGGAAGAAGATTCACACTAGCTCCTAGATCGAGTAATGCTTTATCAATGAAAGTATCACCTATGACACAAGAGATGGTAGGACAACCAGGATCCTTATACTTCACAGGGATTTGATTTGACAAAATAGAACTAACATGAGATGTTAGGAAAGCTTTCTTAGGAACATGAGTGGTTCTTTTATGAGTACACAAATCTTTTAGACACTTAGCATAAGAGGGAACTTGTTGAATCGCATCTAAAAGAGGAATGTTAATCTTGACTTGCTTAAAGACTTCCAAAATCTTATCTAACTGAGCAGATTGTTTGTTTGAAGTAAGTCTTTGAGGAAACGGGGATTTCGGCTTAAAGACTTTTTCATTAGACACATCAGAGTGGGGTTTCGAAGGTGGTTCATCGAATGGTGATGACTCATTAGCTTTATCTACTTCAGAACTCTCGGAATTTGAAGATTGCTTAAGACTAGGATTCAAGAGTAAAGGATTTGGTTCAGATGTTAGCTTATCTTCTTCCTGAGTATTGACACCAGCATGATTGTTGAATTGATTACCAGACCTTAGAGAGATAACACAATTTACATTTTCATGAGACTTTTGATTTGGATGAAATTTACGATTAGTCTCGGGTTGACTAGGAAATCGATTTTTCTCTCTCTCACTGATCGTGTTTGCCAATTGACTTACTTGGACCTCTAGCTTAGATATGGCTTGAGTGTTGGAATTTATTAACTGCCTATCTTGGGTCATAACTTGCATGAAAGATTGTTAAGATTTGAGTAATGCCTCCATACTCTTCTCAATAGAATTCAATTTCTTATCAGATTCACTAAAACCAGGAGGATTCATGGGGATTGAATTTGGATAATGACCAAGATTTTGAGGTGGATATGAATTAGGATTTTGAGTTGGGTATGGACCAGGATTGGGCTTTTGAAAAGCAGGTTGAGGGTTTTGATTATACTGATTGTATTGACCTTGGTTCCATGAGAAATTGGGATGACTCTTCCAACCAGGATTGTATGTGGGTTCATAAGGATCATTCCTAACTCTAGGTTGAAACATGGCATTGACTTGTTCAATTTCAGGGCAATTCTCTACCACATGATTAGGAGAACTACAGTTTGCACAAAGAGACATTTGAGATGACACATTGTTGGTTTCTAAGGCTTCTAGACGTCTAGTGAGTGTAGCTAACTTAGCTTCGGTTGCAATAGAATTACCAACTGTGTGTAAGCCCTTAGATGGGTTAGATTTTTCAGCTTCCTGATTAGGTTCCCTAGTTGACTCCCACAACATTGTTCTTTCAGCTAACTCCTCAAAAAATTGCCAAGCTTCATCTTCATCTTTGTCCATAAACTTACCATTACACATAGACTCTAACAAAGCAGTGGTTTGACTATCTAAGGCTTCGTAAAGAATTTTGCAAAGTCTCCATTTTTCTATACCATGTTGAGGACATTTAGACAACTTTTTAAATCTATCAAAATATTTTCAAAAAGACTCATTCCGATTTTGTTGAAATTGGTTGATTTCATTCCTAAGTCTGTTTGCCTTATGGTTTGGAAAATATTTTTTAAGAAAGATAGCAACAAATCCCTCCCATGTGGAAATAGAATTAACGGGTAAACTATACAACCACTGTTTAGCATCTTCTTTCAAAGCAAAATTAATAAGCCTGAGCCTAATGGAATCCTCACTCAATTGTTGAAGTTTTTGCAATGCACACACTTCCTCAAACTCTCGAATGAAAAGATATGGATCCTCTCCCTCTACCCCAGCAAACCTAGGTAACATGCTAATGTTGTGATGTTTGATTTCAAAGTTATTCGCGGTTACTGCGGGTAAGACTATGCATGAGGGTTGAGCGGTACGAGCGGGGTAACAACGGTCTTTGAGTGAAACAGCCATGACTACGGGTTGAACTTCTAATTCTTTTGACTCAATTCTAGTGGGTGAAGAGAATCAAGTTGCCTTACTACTTTAGGAGATGACAGATTGGTTTGTCTTACTAATCTAGATGTAGTGTCTCGAACCCAAGAACTTTGCATACAAGAGAAGTAAACAATTAAGCACGTAGCAGACAAGAGCTATAAGTAAACACCAAAAAAAAATGGAAAATTAAAAAGAAAAATCTATATTAACCTAAAAAAAATCTAGACCTTGCTCCTAACAATAAGATACTACTAAAAGTCACAACTCAAAAAGCATTCGTCCTGACTAGCCAGGCAGGTGCAAGCATTGCCAAGAGGCTAAACACCTTTCTAGACACCAATCCAAATTAGCCAGGTAAGCGTCACGCTTGCCTAGACACCAAACGAAAGAATACTTAGTGATTTGTTCCTCCTAGATTCTCTTCCTAATTGAGCGTGAGATCCTAGGGGCTAACGTCTACTTAGTTTTATTAAGGAAAGGGGAATGCAAGATGAAGGAATTAGTGATTTGTGGGCCAAGGAAAGGGTGATGAAATCCCTCACCTTATCTTGTAATTGGGTGGCACCCTTAAGATTGATTGAATGATGCAACACACAAAGAACAAGAAAATAAACACTTATGGATGCACTACACTACGTGGGAAATCAATAAATATAATAAAGAAGTCTAGATGATGTGATCCTATGCGAGAGAATGAATGATGCAACAAATTGGTTTTTAACAAACAATTAACTAACTAATATTTTTGGGTTTTTTGAATTTTGAATTTTGAATTTTTTTTTGTTTTTTTCAATAATGAGAAAGAAAGAAAAATAGAGAGATGATACGGAATACCGAAAAGCGCTTCCAAAAATTTCAAAAGAGACAACGAGGCCTTCCAACGATCTTCTTGTCCAAACTTTTCTCCGCTTCACTATTCCCTAAAAAAACAAACAAAAGAAAACAAGAAACTAATCCGAAGAATTAATATCAAGGAAAGAAAATTACCAATAGTCCCCGGCAGCGGCGCCAAAAACTTGATGTGTCAAAATAACTGCAAGCGCACAGTGTTTAGTTGTAGCAATTACAGGTCGATCCTCAGAGACTATGTATTTTCAAAACCCTAATAATTAACTCAGGCGAACTAGACAATAAGATTTAAGATGGGATTTAATTAACCTAATTAACCTAATTAGCAAAGATTATCAAATAATATAGAAAACCTAGGAATCCGAATCCGTTAATTAATCACATTTAATATCACCTCGCCCTAAAACAATCCTCTTTTCTTCACAAACAAGATATATCAATTAACGAGACAAGCATATACTATGAAACTTGTTATCTAACAATAACCTATCAAAACTTCAAGGAGCAAGCATAGGCTATGAAAAATAAATCCGGTAACAATAATATATTAAAATCACTTTGTCAATTGAACAATTAAGCACCAAGAAAAATCATGAGAATCAATTAATAGGAACGAGAAGAAATCAAAAGCAATTAAATTAACTTCATCTTCATCCTAGGATAAGAGAACTAGCTAGACATGATATCGAAAAACAAACAAGAATTTAAAGCATGAATTGAATAACAGAAAAAGTGTTTTAATAAAGCAAATAAAAATTGTTTGTATTGAAGGACAACTAAATCTACTCCTACTTCTAAATTATGAATCTAGATCGGTGTCTAAGTTGATGTCTAAAGTGGTGTCTCAAATACAAGAGAGGAGGCCATATATATAGGGAAAAATATTGGGTTTGGTCCCTTTGATTACTATCCGATCTTGAATATAATTTCTTCAATTTCCTTTTCTTCTCGGATAAGTATTCGATTTTTCCTCCAATTTCCTTGACTTCAAGTAGTTTCCACCTCATTTCCCTTTTTGCACCTTTTCCTGCTTGAAATTTGTTTTTATTTATTTTCCTACAAAACAAAATAAAACAATTTATTAATTAATAAAATTACGAAAACGGACATAAAATAGGTATTATAAATATGATTAATTATGAACCTATCAGTAGGGATCTTAGATTAATTTAATTTAATAATGATATCATATATTACTTTTATTAAAAGCATAAACCCCCTCTTAATGGTATGTGATGTATACCGCGGTATGTCATGTATACAGATGCCACTAAATATTAATTAATTTATTTAATTAAAAGATTAATTAATATTAAATATTAATTTAATATTGAAATTATATATTACTCTTATATTACGAGATCTCTATACTTTGAAGGTAGTTGATTAAAATATTAATATAAATAATTTATTTAATTTAATAATGAAGTTATATATTACTCTTATATTATGAGATCACTATACTTTTAAGGCAGTCGACATATATTATAATCAATTATAAATAATTAAAATAATAATATTAAATATTAATTTAATGATAAAGTTAATTTAATTGAGAATATAGTATTATATACAACTTGAACTCCATTAATGATGATTTAAAAAGTATCTATAAAGATTTCTAATAGATATAATTGATAATATAGCAATTTTTATATTACCCCACCACTATACTTTTAAGGTGATTAACATATATTATAATCAATTATAAATAAGGGGTCATAAGAATTCTTAAAAAAGAAACCTAAAAACTCTTACATATATTTCATAATAATAAATATTTATATGGGGTCATGAATCATGATTCTTGGAGAATTCTTAAACCATAATAATATATCCTTAAACAAAGAATCTATGAACTCTAACATATATTTCGTTATAATAAATATTTTATAAGGATGTCATAAATCATGATCCTTGGAGAATTCTTAAACAGTGAATCTAAGAACTCTTATATATATTTTATAATAATATATAATGGTTTTTCAATTTTCTTTTAGTGTTTGGTTTTTTCTTGATCCAGATCCTATAAGTATTATTAATAATTAAATTACGATCAACTAAAATATGGGTTTTTAAAAAAATATTAGTATCAAAATAAGTAAATGTTATTAAATTATTTAATCGAAATAATATGATAAATAATTTTATTTTTAAAAAAGTATAAATTTATGATAATTGATCACGATCCGTGCTTCGCACGGTTATCGGCTAGTATTATTTAATTGAAATCTTTTACAAAAATTTAAAATTTGTGCAAATCTTTGTAGTTTTATATTTTGGCAGTACAATATTCCTTTATTAATCATGCTATTAGTAGATGGATGTGTTTTTTTTGAACTTTTAGGATAGAAATACAGTGGATTTCAAATTAAAAGTTACGTGAGAAATGAGTTCAAGATATCAAAACAACTATATCGAGAATAGAAGTGACTTATTATTTTTTATTCATAGTAACTTTTTTTGTTAAATTGATATATAGTACTTTATTATACATGTGCAAGCCCATTATTTTTGTGGTACGTTTGGTTGGTTAATATTACTTAAAAAAAATATAATATTTTTATAATTTTGTTTCTAATATAAATTATAATTTTTAATAAATAATAAATAAATATTATAGAAATAATTACGAGGTTAAAATTGGCAAAATGAACTGTATATCACATACTCCCTCTGTCCCACCCAATTGTTTACATTATTTTAAAATGTATCCGGCACGTATTTTAAGGTGCATTTTAAGGATAGTTCCATAACTTATTTTTAAAATTTTATTTTCTTGTATAAAAATATAAACATTGAATTTTTATAAAAAAAATAAAATTTTAAAAATAAGTTATGGAACCATCCTTAAAATGCACCTTAAAATATGTGTTGGACAACTCTTAAAAAGTGTAAATAATTGGATGGGACGGAGGGAGTATATATTTTAAATCTTTGACTCTTTGTTTAATATTTTTAAATGTTAATTTACTTTTTTATTAGAAAAATGTATTAACTTATTTATGCTACATTCACTTCTATCTTACTTGAACTAGTGTAGTCAGTAAAAAATAAACAAATTTAACTATCTTAAAGTAACAATAACAGGGTGGGCATTATCATAAAGGATCATCGTGGGAGACTTATCAAAGCTCTATCAGGAACATTAATGCGTGGGCTTTCTCCGTTAGCCACACAGCTGTGGGCATTACACCTGGGCCTAAATCAAACACGTCTCTCCAACTGTGAACTTGTGCTGCTAGAAACGGATAATTTCAACCCGTACTTTGAAGTTGCAAGACAAGATGGCAGGGGAGATAGGACGTGTCTCTGGATAGTTGAACAAATCAAGAAGCTGCTAGGTTATAATTCGGAGTGGGAGAATATCATTCACTACATCCCGGAGTCTTCGAACCGTTCGGCACACTACCTCGCTGTTGTAGGGTTGAACCACTGGTCGTCTATGCACTATGTCATTGACCTGTTAGGGCGTCTACAAGAGAAGATGGATCTCGATATGGGTTTCGGTCCACCAATCCCTCCACTAATGGTTTCTCCGGCTCCATTGGATGACCAGGGAAGGGTCCTAGGCTTTGCTCCAGAGGAAGATAACATTGTTGTCGTCGCAGCCCATGATCAGGTCTCTGTTAATGGCGGAGAGGCCAATTAGGAGATTGTTCATCTCCTCTTTTGTTGTAACAACACTACGCCATAGATGACTTTACACAACAATTTTGCAAGGTGGTGCCGTCTGAAAAAGTGATGCCGTAGCTATTTTTATCGTTACCTGTTACAACACCAAGTATTTGTGTTAGTTTAGACATGAAAAGTGTTAGCGTAGATGTTTTATAATATATTACACTATCATGTATTTATTTTTCTTTTTTTATTTTATATTATAATGCTGACTGGGTAATGCTGATTGTGCGCCGACGTGGAAGTGGGCCCCACACTATTGGCCAGACTTTGCTGACATGGCATGCTGAAGTGGCAGTGGGTCCTACCCTGCTGACGTGGAAGGTGGGCCCCACCCCCGTCGACGTGGTAGGTGGGACCCACCTCTGTTGACGTGGCAGGTGGGACCCACCCTATTGATGTGGCATGCTGCCGTGGTAGCTGATGTGGCAGTGGATCCCACCCTTGCTGACGTGGCAGCTGATGTGGTAGTGGGGCCCGCAGGACTAATTTTTTAATTTTTTTAAAATTAAAAAAAATTCACAAAATAAATAACATTATACTTAAAACATTAAAAAAATTGTGAAATGAAATTATTTGTTATATCAAAAATATTCATAGGAATGAAAATGATGATTTTTTTGAATAATCTGAAATTGAAATATTTTGTTAAAAAAAAATTTCAAAAAAAAAATTTATAAATTTTAATTTGGACAAAACTTGCGTACAAAAGAAAAGAAAAAAAGCAGCTGATGAAAATTCAATGAGCGGCAATTATACCGCCTAAAATTTGGACAATAATTGTCTTAAGTCAAAGAAAAGGTAAAACTAGGGATATACACTCTCGCTCAGCCACACTCTCAAACACTCTCAGAAAAGGCGATTTAGGGTTTTAGTTAGGGGATGTTCGAATTAGGGCTTCAAGACCTAATTATGTTCGATTAGAGCTTCAAGACCTCATACCGGAGTCGGATTAGAGCTTTAAGACCTCATACCGGAGTCGGATTAGGGCTTGCGAATTTAGGTATCCTTCTTCCCAACTTTAATTTGCTGTTAGTTTTGTTAATTTGTTGGTAGTTTTGTTAATTTCTGTTGTTAATTTTGTGTATATGTATATGCATGTGATTCTTGTGCTGATTCTTGTGTTTCTCTTTCACTCTCTCTCCCTCTCTGCATCTATCTCCCTCTCTGCATCTCTCTCCCTATCTCTCTCCCCCCTCCATCTCTTTCTCTCTCCCCCCTCCATCTCTCTCTCTCTCTCTCTCTCTCTCTCTCTCTCTCTCTCTCTCTCTCTCTCTCTCTCTCTCTCTCTCTCTCTCTCTCTCTCTCCCTCTCTCCCCCTCTCTCCCCCTCTCTCCCTCTCTCCCTCTTTCTCTCTCTCATGTTCCTAGTAGCTGGAAGAAAACTATGTGGAATTATATCAAGGTACTTCATTAATTAGATGTTTGTTTATTTTAAGTAAATGAAATTTGTCAAGCAGTGCCCTGATTTATTATTTCATTTTCTTGTTTGATTTATATTTAAGCAATGGTATATTATCCCTGATGAGTTGGAAAAGTATTGTATCAAGTCAATTCGTGATTCTTGGAGAGGGTTGAAGAGTCGCATTAAAAAGAATCATTACCTGGCATATGAAACTGATGAGGAGAGGCTGGCAAATAGGCCAGAGGAAATTCCACTTGAGGATTTTAAAATGCTCATGATGTATTGGGCAGATCAGGATGTCCAGGTAGAATTTTAAAATTAATTGACATAAATTTGTCCAGTGTTATGTATGAATTTAATGTGAGATAAACAACTGTCTTCCTTTCTTGTTTTTCTAGGAGAAGGCCAAGAAAAATGCTGTAAACCGTAGATTGTATACGGACACACACACTGCTAGTCCAAAAACTTTTGCTCAAATCAAAACCAAATTGGTACCTAAAACTTTTTGTTTGTTAATAATTAGTGTCATATGAAATATAGTTATTTTATTAGTTTTATCCATCGAAGGCCCTGACCTAAGAAAAAATCCATTAAAGGCCCTAAATTATTCCAAATGTACTGTAATTGTCTCTAATTGTGCAATAAAATTCTTGGACTCTTCGAATTTATTTTTGAATGAGTTTATAAAATCCTAGACTTTTCGAATTGGTTGATTAAATTTGGAACCTTTTGTAGTTCTTGTACTATTGACCATGTTCATTCTAGTAATAAGTGTTAATTTCTCCAATTATTAAATAAATATGAAATTGAGTTAAGAAAAATTCTTAATTAGATCACTGTACGTTTTACTTTTATTAGATAAGTGTATTATGTTCATTAATAGTTCTTTCAATAGGGTCAACAGCTATATATACCCATATTTTTGGAGTTCTAATGTGAAAAATATGCAACATAAGTCGGAATTTGTTTTTGTATCAGCCCGTACCATCAGATGCAACGGTCTTTGTGAAAACTCGTAAGGGGAAACCAGGACGTGAGTACAAGTTTGACACTGCTGTAATGAATTACAGACTTGTAAGTATTTTATTTTTTAGTCAATCCAATGGCAATCAATTACTTTAATTAGTTTCCAGTGTCACAATTTTATTTGACTTTATTTTGTAGGAAAAGATTGAAAAAGTAATGGCTGCACCAGGAGACAGTAATGCTCTTGATGAACTTGTTTGTGATGGTAAATCACATGGTCCTTCTTGGCTTAAAGGGCGACATGTAAAGTCTGCACAAGTTTCAACCAATGCTCCGACAAGCACATACGTACAGGAGTTGACAACCTAGATAAAGCAAAATCTTGTTGATGAAATGGAAGTCAAGGTCAACAAAAAGCTCCAGGAAGAAGTAGATTCACAGGTGAATCGAAAGGTACAAGAGAATTTGACATGGGTGTTCAAGAAGTTAGGTGAAGCAAATCCTGGTATGAAAATTGATTTGGGAGAACTTTGTGTGACCATTTCTACTGACAACGAAAATGGTACTTCGGTGACTGGAGGTACTAGTAGTTAGGCAGATGTTGCAGTTGTTAGGAATAATTCATAAGTTGTGATGTTGAGAATAGAATTTTGCTAATACTTCTTGTATATCCTGATCTTATAAAGGATTTAGCACTTTGTATAGGATATATGTGTTAGACAGTAATCTGTGGAAGTTAGTCAGGAACAATGCATCAGAGACTACATTTCAGGAACTAAGAGCAGATCCTGATACAGCAAGTCAGATCCTGATCAAATACTGATGGGATGATCAGATCCTGATGCAATGGGAAATCCTGATATCAGTCGTGTTACTGATGATGTCATTATGGATGCTACAGAAACTGGCAAGTGCTATAAAATAGGATCGTTGTTTTGAAAAACAAGCAAGAAGATATCGTGAAGGAAACGAATTCTCTATTGATGGAAACTATCAATTGGATGGCAGAACATTGTCATAGATAGATTATAATTCTGTTATTAGTTGATAGGTAGCATTATAAATACTCTCTCTATATTATTGTAAAAAGGGCGAATTGAGAAATATAGAGTGCATATCGTGTGAAGCTCTGTATAAGGTTTGTATTCAAGAGTTCGAAACAAACAGAGAGAGATTTGTATTGTCAGCAGCTGCTAAAGGTATTGTACACCTTTGGTAGAGTTTGTATTTGATTTATTTTAATACAAACAAAGTTTGATTCATTCGTTGTTCTTGTTCATCTAATCAAGCAAAAATCAGACACGATTATATAACTTGTATTCCACCCCCCCTTCTACAAGTTATTCGAGTTAACAGCAATTATGATGACCGTACGTTATGTGGTCTTACTTTTGGTACTTAGTACGTATTATTTCTCGACGTCTATTAAGAACTTAAGATGTTTGTTTACTTTGGAAAATGGCACTCCGATGACCGGAGGTGTTAGCTCTTAGGCTGATATTTATGTAGTAGATCATGCCATCTTTTGGTTTCCTAGTATCCGGATGTTTGGACTGATGTAATGTAGCTCTGATGTCTTATTTTGGAGTTGATTGTGAAATGGAAAAATAGATTTTAAGTACTTTTGTACTGGAAATTGTATTTATCAGCAGTGTATTTTTAATTTCCCATTACAAAGGTGTTGAAATAGCTATGACAAAATGTTACCCATGTTGTTCAAAAAATGTTGTATTAGATTAATTTGGTGTTGCCATATGTTCATAAAATGTTTTAATAGGTTAATTTGGTGTTGCAATAGCTAACACAAGGTGTTGCAATAGCTATGACAAGGTGTTGCCACCTGTCAGTGGGCCCCACCTGTCAGTGGGCCCAACCACGTGTCAGTGGGGTCCAGCCACGTGTCAGTGGCCATTTACAGAAAATGTGTATCCTACGGCAACACCTTTTATCATGTTGCTGTAGGTGTAAAAGTGTTGCAGTTGACCCTACACCAACATCGAAAAAGCTAACACCCGAAAAGTGTTGTCGTAGATATTTTTGTTGCCGCGGCAACAGTTTTTCGGCCTTTGACAACAGTTTTGAAGTGTTGCCGAAGGCCATCTATGGCAACCCAAATTGTGTACTTTCAATTCTCCCTGCTTTTGTCTAGATTTGCTTGCAGGTCACTAGGTATTTGCTTTCAGTCCCCTATGGGGTTTATTGTTTGATGTTTTTCTCGTCCATTTTTTGGGTTGTATGGGTAGATTGAGCTTTGTGGCTTTTGCTTCGAAGTGTTACCAACTTTTTTAATGAAAATTTTAATTATAAAAAAAATGTAAGTGACTTTGTTAAAGTAAAAGAGTTATACAATTTTCATCAACTCTAGGAAGCCTGATCGAAATTTTGCGACAAAAAAGTGGTTGATCTTATATTTTTTACTTTAAATGATGAATAACAAAATTTTAGATACTTGTCAATTAAGAATTGAAGGACAGGCCAAGACTTTTGTTACCAACCATAATTGACTACATAATTTTTGTACAGAATGAATTGAATTTTGTTAATGTGAATTTTTATTGATTGATATTAATGTGAATGTAGGAATCTATTAAGTTATAACAAATCAAATACCCTTATCATTTTATGAAATTTTTTGTAATTATAGCATTTTCCAATAAAGATTAGGTTGGGGAAGAATAATAAACCTCTTAACCTTTTAACCTTTTAGGAAAGATCACATCCTAAGGAGCAAGACTAACAAAATTTGAACCTATGTTGGATGAGTAATGCAAAGTCAAATCTGGAATATACCAAAATCTTAAGGTTGGCCCTTGTTGTATTTCTACTAGAATAATGAACCTTTGTGAACCCTTTCTTTTGTTTGGCTTTTTTGAACATTTGTGAAACCCTTACCCATAAACTGTCCACGGCTGTCTCTAGAAATTCCACAACCTAATATATATATATATAGGCTAGCGTTCAAATAGAAACCAACCTTAGAATAGAAACTAGAAACCTACACTAAATAAATTATATTTCATTTATTTTAATGGCCCCGCTAGGGGCACCTTCACAAAAAACGTTTAAAATTCTTGGCTCTATTCAACAAAAATATAAAAAAAAATAAAAAAAATTTTAAAAAAAGTTACTGTTCACATGCCACGTCATCACGTGAACAGTAACTTTTTTTTAATTTTTTTTAATTTTTTTATATTTTTGTTGAATAGAGACAATAATTATAAACGTTTTTTGTATTGGAGTACCCCTAATTTGGTCATTAGATTAGCTTGAAATATTTAATTTAGGTTTAGTTTCTAGTTTCTATTCTAAGTTAGTTTCTATTAGAACAAGACCCTATATATATATATATATATATATATATATATATATATATATATATATATATATATATTCCTATTAAACTACAAACCATTCTTAAATATAAATTAAAAACTAAACCCCAATCCAATATTTAAGCTATTCTAATGACCAAACTAGGGGTATCTCAATAAAAAAAATTTATAATAATTTACCCTCTATTCAACAACAAAAAAGAAAAAAAGTTACTGTTCACGGCTGACGTGACAGTGGCGTCACCAGTGAACATTATTTTATTTTTTTTGCTGAACATTGGTTAGTTAATTTATGACATTTTTTGTGAAGGTGCCCCTAGCGAGGCGCTTAGAATAAATGAAATATTATATATTTAGTATTGGTTTGTAGTTTGTATTTAAAGATTGGTTTGTATTTGAACCAGTGTTCCAGAAATCGCTAGGCGGTCCAGGGCGGTCAGGGTACCGCCTAGCGCCTAATTGGGTAGGCGGGGATTAATCGGAGCATTAATCAGTTGTATTTAAATATTATTTTTAATATTTTATTTATTAAATATTTTTGCCAAATATTTTTTCCGATTTTTAAAGTTTTCAACATTTTTTACCGATTTTTGACCGTCTAAACCGCTTTTTGACCGCCTTTCAACAGATTTTTGACCGCCTAGGCCGCTTTTGACCGTCTAGACCGATTTTATCCGTTTTTGACCGATTTATACGAAAAACCGCCTAAATTTCCGCCTAACCCCGCCTCGGGGCGTTTTGGTGGCGCCTAGGCGGCCGCCTAGGCGCTCAGCCGATTTTTAGAACACTGATTTGTACAAAAGCCTATATATGTATAAGGAAAGCTCTTCGTACTTCATATCATTTACTCTGTTTCTCTTTCTTTCTTTCATTGATTTTATCTTCCTAGTTCTATCATGTCTTCTCCTTCTCATCAGTTCATATTCAACAACTATCTTACACAATGTAATGTTGCATTCATCAACGTGATTCCCTTGCAAGAACGCGATAATGGAAACCATGCTATTGTTGGCATTTTCGGAATATCTGTTACTGTCCTCCTCACCGCCTTGCAACTCAAGTACCAAGGTGCAGGGACTGATTCTCCATTCCAAGATTACCCGGAAGCCATGGCGATAGCTATAGCAAGTTTCATTCTTTTCTGCTTGGTATATGAGATGGAACAATACTTTCACATCACTCGTCGTTCTTCAACTTTTGCAACAATACTTCAACACGTCCTCAGATTGCTAGCTTTCATCTCACTGGCATCTTTGGCCTCTGTTATTTTCTCAACATCCGGAATCTCAACTACGTCGATGACTGTTTATCTAATATTTCCCTGCTTTTTTGCAGTAAGGTTGCTTGTTCGATGGATCCAAAACAGAAATTTACATGACAATTCAGAAGCCTATAATTTTCACAGTTTACACCCACAATTTATTTTCAGTAACTATTTCGACAGCATAGATACTCTTCCACTGTACCGTAGAGCTTCTGCAAATCTCCTGTAATGACTTCTGGTACCCACATTGAATCAAATCTGTGTAATTGAATTACTGAATGGTGTCAGAAGTGTTCGAAATTAGATTAAGCACAGCTAAGTGGTTAGTGATTGAATCAAAGTTAGTGTTGTATATGTAATGTGCATATTGTTTGGCGGATAGAAATTTACAACTGTTTAACTCAACCATGTATTTGTGTTTAGAATTCTAAATTTTGTTGGTACCCAAGTTGAATGATGAAAAAAACTAAAAAGATGTTGCATGTTTGTCATATACTCTAACCAGAAATTTTGTTTTTGTTTCTGCATCACCGATGCTTAAGATGAAGACTAATCATAGCATAGACGAACACAAAAAAACGATATGCATGCTCGGATTTGAGTATAAACTTTCATGAAAACAAATCCAGAATGATTTGTGATAGGACAATGGAAGGATTGCATAGAATAAGCTGCAAAACAAACCGAGCCTTCAATTAGCATGTGAACTAGTATTAATTTAAGGTCTGTACAGAGAATTCATGAAGTTATTGATACAAGTAAACAAAGGAATGAAATGCATAGTAGGTTAAAGTACTATTTTTCAAGTTCCGTGAAGATGGATGGGCGGTTCAACCAATATCCTAATTGTTGTTCTCTTCAAATATCTCGTAATTTCCAAACATTTTTGCATATCCTTCTCACATGCAATTAAAACCCAATCACCTTCATCATCTTGATACTTGATGCTGAATTTTTCCCTCTCTAAATGTAGCCTCTCAATCAGATTTCCTTCCAGCTCTCTGATTCCTGATGACAGAGGCAGTTCAAACCTTAAGATAACACCTCTATACACTGCCTTCACAGTTACCTCGTTCATGTTTTGAATTGTACGAGTGATAGCTGTGTCTTCCATAGGAGGCATGCGCCAACGATAAATATCTTTCCTTCTAAATGTAGTGCTCTCCACCTGCCTCTTGTTGGATTTCCACCTAGTAATACCGTTTTCTCTGCACATGCGTTTGAATGTTGATCGACTAACTGCAATATTAAAGATATGGAATACGATTATGGTTATAAACTCATATTTACATATTAATATAGTGAAGATTGTCTGACCATAGTTCTTCTCATGAAAATAATTAAACTAAAACTTGCAAGAACATGGAAAAGAAAAAACTTGCCGTTAAAGCTTTTTGCTGCATCAGCAAGTGGTCTTCCGAAATGATCGCTGAGACTCTCAAAACTGATATGTTTTCCATGAGTGCTTCTTTCATCTCTTTCTGTTCCAACCCCTTTCTGAAATAAAGTATCTTGCACTAACATATGCTTATGTGAAGGTTCTAGTTCCATTCTTTCTCTCTTAATTTCTATGCATTCTTTTAAAAGATATTTTTGTTTCGGAGGTAGTAATCTCTTGGCTTGGGAACTGAAAGATTGAGGTTCATTACATTCGATAAATTCAACTGGTAAACCTTCTCCCAATTCGTCCACTATGAAGCCACAAGTACATGATTCAACAAAAATTAAAATCATCAAAGAACAAACCGAGTTGAAACTAATGAAAGGACTACATAGAGGTACAAAGACTTACAATCAATTATCGCTGCAGCATTATCAATTTGTATCCTCGAAATTTCTTTGGTTCCAGTTTTCCCATAAAACTGAGTGTTTGAGTTATCGTTTTCTGCATCCAAAACGTCCTTATCTTGTCCTGCATCATCTTCCACTGTCAATTGCCCGTTGCCAGGCACTATTGTGGTGACTCTGCTTTCATGTTCAAAATATTCACCTATTGTAAAAGGCTCGAGTTCTTCATGCATAGTAGAGTCTACAACTACAACATATAACTCTTCTCCTAGACCTTCTTCCGAAACAACCACAAAAGTTTGAAAATGTTCCTTCAAGTTTGCCAATAGTGCTTTTAACAAGTTTTGAGGATAAGAACTATTTATTATTTCATGTGGCAGAAAAAACTCCAGTACATAATCTCGATTCCCGGTGATAAAGCTATGCAAACATATAGTAAAGCAAGCCATAGTCCCACACTTTCTCGCAAAGTGTGCCAACGGGTATTTAGTCATGCTGAATTGTGTTATGTCCCTGCAAAAACAAGGTTTATGGGATAGAAATGCCTTGCCTACGATGCCCTGATCTTTTCTCATACACATTTGCCAACAAGCTCTTTTGAACTCGCACCATGACATTATGGACTCGTAATGCATAGAAGTTGCATAGTTGGTCACAACCAATGCTTCTGTTGTACCTCTCAAATGATCAGAAGTGCACAAGTCAAGGTTTCCGATGACCCAACAATGAGCGAGAGGGACTCCAAATTCTTGACACACTACTCCTAACACGTGATCGATTTCCTTGGATGCACGTAATGGAATCTGGTAATAAAGTATTGCATGCTTAGAAATTCACCTAATAAACTGCTCGTGATATATTTGTTTCTGAAGAACTGTAGAAAACTCTTACATCTTTATCCTGAAGGTTGAGTCGGAAGGGGTGTTTTACTTGTGTTATCTGCAACCAAAGGGTGAAAATGGCGTAAAATACAAAGTGCAGTACAATATTTTGTTGAGTAATGATCAGCTTTCAACTAACAAAAGTCAGATATTGGAATAGCGGAAACCTAGCTAGATGAAATGAATCTGATGTCATGCTTATATATTCATTCTTTTCCTTACAAAAACGGACAGCACAGGGAGGAGATAAACAGGTGCAAGGAAAATAATCATAGAAATTATGAAGAAAAACAAACCATCTAAGTTACCAGTTTATTTCATGAGCTATGCAAGAAGGTACTACTTTATATAGTGACAGATGTCTAGTAAACGGAAATGCATAAATTGTTTGTTTCACTAACCATTTTCATCCCAGTATAGCTGTAAGAGGAATACATATGGTTCATGAGAAGCTCAAGATCATCAGAAGTAGAGACAAGCTCGAGAACACCATTCCGAAATCCATAATTGTATTCAAAGACAGGCAAACAGATAGAAGTCCGAATACCGCAACTCAAAGCGAAATCTCTATGTGAGTAATCTTCTTCAGAATAGTAAGAAATATCAGGTGTTATTTCAGGCATTTTATTTCTATATACGCGGCCCGGAACACTTAGCGTTTTGTGATTTTGCTGCTTTTCATAGTCTTGTACAGTAATAGTACAAGCAACTGAGTAGTTCCTGTAAGATGAAAATCCTTGGTCAGAAAAAATAAGATCATATGGCTGATCCTTGGTGGCAAGTACACAATATTTTGTTCCATCTTCGCTAGTATGGTTAGTTGCTGCCCAAAACTGAATCAGCAAATTCTGTGACTTTTGTCGTTTCGGACCAAGACCATAGAGGACAAAGAAACTGTCCAGGTAAGACGAAATCCTCCACTGGATAGCATCATGATCATTTCGTTGCCCGTTACTACTGAAGTTCATGATGACACTGACTATTTCTAAATTACTATAGTGTTCTTTCTGAGCAAGACGCAACTGCACCTTTCTTAATTTGCTGCGTCAAAACACCAGCATAACTCGCTTGCAGATGAGGTTTATTACTACACACTTGACAGTGGCATCTGGTGACAGAACAATGAGAGGCCACCCTAGCCTGGCCTTCCAAAATTGAAAGAAAGAAGATTTCAAATATCCTTGAGAATCCTAAAATGGATCCCAAATTAGTTGCCAACCAGATACATTTATTTCTACTGCAACCAATCAAAAGTTGTCACGTTGGTACATGAAAACCAATTTAAAATTCATTTTGGTCCGTCACATTGGCATAGTCATTTTTTTTTTCAATCACAGTTAACCTTTAAATCTGACAATAGAACTAATTATTTTCGAAAATTTCAAATTCCGCAACTGATAACAACAAAAAATCTTAATTCCCACCAATAACAAAAACTCAATATTGGACCTTTCATGTATCATGACTATTCAAAAGGTTCAACAACATATTGATGTGGACATAGAGCCAGAACTTTCTACAAAACGTATGAAGTCAAGTCAGGTTCTGGTATTATCACACGATGAAGTCAAGTCAGGTCCTGGTGATTGTCAAATTTAGGTACAAGAAGAGGAGAGCTAAAAATTCAATCATGAACAGAACAAGGTCTAGATAGATAACTGCCTTAATGTCTTTACCATTGTACCGCTGGACCAAATTATATCATGTATTTATTATTATATAAAAGTGCGTAACTAGAACAAACTTTTAAAATAAATTACTGCAATATTCTGAAATTGATCAAGTTTAACAGATTTATCTATCTTTTAACAGACCAAAACTACATCTTAATAAAATATATTTGAGTTTAAGGTTCAACTTTTCACTATAAAAAGGTACTATAATATGATACAAAATAAAAATCTTCATGTTGACATACAACATGAAGATATTTCTCAGTGCCAGCATGAAGACTACATCAGTGCCTTTGAACAGAAACGGAACAAATGGATAAAAATCTGAATCCATATTACTCAGAGGCCACGAGAAGCAGAGAGACCCATCTGCAGACTGCAATCAAGACGCATAATGACTGATGGGCAGATCAACCAACATCTTAATTGTTGTTTTTCTCAATGATCTTGAAATTTCTATACATTTCTGCACATCCTTGTCACAAGCAATCAAAACCCAATCACCGTCGTCATCTTGATACTTAATACTAAATGTCTCTCTTCCCATTTTTAGCCTATCAATCACATTATCTTTTGCTACGGGACTTATAAATCTTCAGGTAATTTTATGCTTAATTGAAATTGATAAAATTAAACTAAAGTGTGATGAAGGTTAGAACAAAGAAAATTATAGTAACAGAGAAGGAGATGAGAAATTTCAGAAGAAAGAGATGAGAGTGAGAACTAAACATTTTATTCAAAATCATCTTAATGTCTCTCCAGTAACTCAGCCAAATATATATCACACCTAACACCTAAAATATTTTTAACATCCTGCCAACAATTACAACTGAAATATTAAAATTGATATAATGATTTAGGCCCAATGGTAATAATGGTCAAGCCCAACATATTAATAGTCCAGCCCATAGCATATCCTCCCCCTTTAACAGACTTGTCCCAAGTCTGAACCAACACCAGCAGTTTTGCAAAAGTCTGGAAACTTTGCCACAAAAGCAACAGCCTCCTCCCAAGAATTTTCATGGAGCTGACTACTAGACCATTTCACTAAATACTGTACTTGAGCTTTGTTCTGAAACTTCACCATTCGAGTATCAAGTATAGCTTCAGGTTGCTTCTGGAGAGAATTGACAGCTCCCTTCTGTTGATTACACCAATCAGGCAAGGTAGCAACTAATGCCAGCGTTCCAACCACTGGTTTGAGTTGCGAGACATGAAAAACGTTGTGAATTTGAGAAGCAGGTGGTAGCTCTAATTGATATGCAACTGAACCAATAGCTGCCAACACTTTAAAAGGCCCATAGAATTTGAAAGATAGCTTATGATTAGTCCTGTTTTGCACACAGATTGCCGATAAGGCTGAAGCTTCAACCATACAAAGTCTCCAACCTTAAAACTTCTCTCAGTTCTATGGAGATCCATCTGCTGTTTCATTCTATGCTGAGCTCTCAAGAGATGAAATTTTAAGCTAGCAATCATAGCTTCCTTCCTCTACAAAGTTCTGTCCACTACCTCATTACTTGATTCTCCTGGAAGATAAGGAAGGTGCAGCGAGGTGGCTGATTATACACAACTTCATATGGTGTAATCCTTGCAGCAGTATGAAAATGAGTATTATACCACCATTCCGCTGTAGGTAACCAAAAATTCCAGTCCTTAGGATGCTCCCCACACATACACCTAAGATACGTTTCAAGACATTTATTTACCACTTCCGATTGGCCATCGGTTTGTGGATGATAAGCGGAAGATAACTTGAATTCTGTTCCGTGAACACTAAACAGGCCCCTCCAGAATTAACTAAGAAATATTGGATCTCTATCACTCACAATACTTTTAGGCCAGCCATGCAATTTAAACACATTGTCTAAATATGCTTGGGCTACTTGTACAGCTGTGAAAGGATGAGCTAATGATATAAATGCGCATATTTACTCAACCTATCCACTACTACAAATATTACCTCTTTTCCTGCAGATTTGGGGAGACCGGTAATTAAATCCATTGATATATCAACCCACACTTCTTCTGGAACTGGTAATGATTGTAGAAGACCCGGACTTGCTATTGACTCAGTTTTAGCAGCTTGACAAACCTTGCATTGCTTAACAAAGTTTTTAACAGAATTTGATAGCCCTTTCCAGTAGAATATAGATTTAATTCTCCTTAAAGTCAACTCCCTTCCTGAATGACCACTATCAGGTGAAGCATGGTTCCAATTTAAAATTTTAGCTCTCAGATTCTCATCTGGTCCCACCAATATTTTTCCCCTTTTCCTCAAAAGACCATGCTGCAATTGGTAATATGGAATACTTTCATTCTGCTGCAATCTATCAATGATCCTGAGTAACTGTTGATCTAAAACATAACTAGCTTTAATCAGATCAGGTAAATTTGAAGAAGTTATGGATATTGCCATACATAAAATGTCTGCACCTTGAATCCTTGATAAAGCATCTGCTACGACATTATCAACACCCTTTTTATACTGAATTTCGTAATCAAATCCCATCAATTTTGAAAGCCAAAATTTTTGGAAAGGGGTTGACAACTTTTGCTGCAATAACCACTTGAGACTTTTCTGGTCAGTCCTTATGACAAAGTGATTTCCCAATAAGTATTGCTCCCATTTTTGAACAGCAAAAACCAAAGCCAACAATTCCTTTTCATACACGGATAGTTTTTGCCATTTTGGACCTAGAGCTCTACTAATAAAGGCAAGTGGATGTTTATCTTGCATAAGTACAGCTCCTATTCCATCTCTTGATGCATCGGTCTCCACGACGAATGTTTTTGAAAAGTTAGGAACAGCCAACACTGGTGCAGAGATCATTGCTTTCTTAAGTGTCTCAAAAGCTTGTTGAGATGTTTCTGTCCATTTAAACGCACCTTTCTTAAGCAGTTCTGTCAAAGGTCTGCTAATGACTGCATAATGATGGATAAATTTTCTGTAATAACCTGTCAGCCCAAGAAAACTTCTAAATTCTTTAATTGTTGCTGGTACAGGCCAACTATTGATTGCCGCAATTTTGGCAGGATCAGTTTCGACTCCCTTTTCTGAAATGAAATGACCAAGGTACTCCACCCTTTTGCTAGCAAAAGTGCATTTACTCTCTTTGGCATACATTCCATGTTCCTTCATAAGCTCAAATACAGCAGCCAAATGTCTCCAATGATCATTTAAGTTCTGACTGTAAACTAAAATGTCATCAAAGAAAACTAACACGCATTTTCTGAGTAATGGCTTAAAAACATTGTTCATCCAACTTTGGAATGTGGCAGGAGCATTCGTTAAACCAAATGGCATAACTAAGAACTCATAATGCCCGGTATGAGTCTTAAATGCCGTTTTGTGGACATCCTTCTCTTGCACCCTTAATTGATGATATCCCGCCCGCAAGTCAAGCTTACTAAACACCGATGAACCAGCTAACTCATCAATAAGTTCCTCAACTACTAGAATTGGAAATTTGTTCTTCACCGTTTTGCTATTTAAATCTCTATAAATCGATACATAGCCTCCAAGTACCATCCGTCTTTCCCACAAGCACAACCGGAGAGGCAAATGGACTTGAACTATCTTGAATGATCCCTCTATCCATCATTTCTTGTATCAACCGCTCTATGATATCTCTTTGATTTAATGGATATCTATAAGGCCTGACGTTAACCGGCATTGCTCCTGGTTCCATTGGAATAGTATGATCAAACACACCTCTATGAGGCGGTAAACCTTGAGGTTCTTCAAAGATCGCCTGATATTTGCTTTTAAGTTGATTCAACTCTTCTAAGGACTGCTGGTCACAAACTTCTTTCTCTGAATTTTGAGTTTCACTGAGTTCAGTGACATTGCTAAGTTGCAAAAAACATAAATGAGCAGCACTTCTCATCATTTTCAGGCTTGGTGTTCTTTCAATGACTTTAAGTTTCTGCAAAGGAGTCCCCCTTAATGTCATTTCTTTGCCGTCCACTTTGAATGTCATCAATAGCTTCTTAAAATCCCAACATATAGGACCAAGCTTGCTAAGCCACTGAACTCCCAACACCATGTCACAACTCCCTAATGAAATTAGCATGACATCTGTGCTAAAAGAAGTACCCTGCATCTGCCAAGTAAAGCCCTTACACATATGTCTGCATTCTAAATGATTGCCATCTGCTATGGTAATAGACTGTGTCGGCATTTCCACTATTTTGCAACCCAGTTTCTTTGCAATAGAGATATCCAAAAAATCATGTGTGCTCCCAGAATCTACCAAGATATGAATTATCTGCTCCTTTACTACTCCTCGAATTCTCATAGTGTTAAAAGAGCTACTGCCGCATAATGCATTCACAGAGATATATGGATCCCTCACATCTTTTGTAGCCTCTTCCTCTTCGTTACAACCATTCTCAACTTCTGGTTCTTGTCCTTCAATTTCCACTGTAAACAACTGATTTTCTCGAAACTTGCACTTATGGTCTCTTGAATAAGGTTGATCGCAGAAATAACACAATCCTTTTGCTATTTTTTCTGTTCTAACATCAGCTGGAATGTGCTTAAAAGTTTTAGTTGAGCTCTGATTATTCTTAATAGGTTGAAAAACAGATGGTTTAAGAACAGGTGTGGGCATGAGCGGTGGTTTAGTGTTAGCCAGAACAGGTACATGATGACTGAATTTTGAAACACTAGAAGAGGACTTTGCAGATTTCATAATACCACTACTGCAATGTAATGCCTCTTCTTGCAATCTAGCAAACTCAATAGCATCAGCCATAGATTTAGGTTTAAAAGCTCTCACAAACGGTTTAATTGCAGGCTTTAGTCCTCCAATAAAACTCTCCAGGATATAGGATTCAGGAAGATCAGAATTATTTTGTAACATTACAGCTCTCAAATTTTCAAAAGAATCAATATAACTCTCTAGAGTGTCATGTTGTTGAAGCTTATTGAATAATTCCACCACATTTGAACCTAACTCATCTTTAAATCTAGCATTCAGATCTATTACAAAATCACTCCATTCAACATGCTTCCTAATTGACAAATAACTAGAAACCCAAATCTCGGCCTTATCAATCATGTTGAGAGATGCTAAATCGACTCGTTGTTCTTCAGGTATTTTACAGAGAGAAAAATATTTGGAACATTTTTTAATCCACAACCTAGGGTTACTCCCATCAAATTTAGGAAATTCAACTTTAGGCACATAACTGAAAGCAGGTCTGGATGAGTTATTAGTACCTGAATTGCTTCTAGTAGCTGAATCATAAGGTGTAGTTGTGAGAACTTGAGCTTGATTATTGTTCAATGTCATATGCTTCAACAGTTTCATGATATCTTCAAATTTTTTGTTATTTTCAAGGCTCTGTTGCTCCATCTTCTTCTCCAAATTCTTAATCTGATCTTCCATAGCTGCAGATTTCCGAGTTGTAGGTGCCAGAACTGACTGATACGATTTCCGCGCAATCGTGATAAGAACAAATCGATTTCGAAAGTACGAGATAGATCGATGTTGCTCTGATACCAATGCTACGGGACTTATAAATCTTTAGGTAATTTTATGCTTAATTGAAATTGATAAAATTAAACTAAAGTGTGATGAAGGTTAGAACAAAGAAAATTATAGTAACAGAGAAGGAGATGAGAAATTTCAGAAGAAAGAGATGAGAGTGAGAACTAAACATTTTATTCAAAATCATCTTAATGTCTCTCCAGTAACTCAGCCAAATATATATCACACCTAGCACCTGAAATATTTTTAACATCCTGCCAACAATTACAACTGAAATATTAAAATTGATATAATGATTCAGGCCCAACAGTAATAATGGTCAAGCCCAACATATTAATAGTCCAGCCCATAGCATCTTCCAGCTCTGCCAATCCTGATGAATCAAGCAGTTCAAACCTAATAGCAACTCTATT
Source organism: Saposhnikovia divaricata (assembly GCA_036435485.1). NCBI lineage: Eukaryota > Viridiplantae > Streptophyta > Magnoliopsida > Apiales > Apiaceae > Saposhnikovia > Saposhnikovia divaricata. Next base: position 86,987,380 of record CM071594.1, read on the forward strand.
ATAGGATGTTTTCACATTAATCTTTCTCATGTCTTGACTTGTGTGAGCACCAGTTGTATCTTGCAGATGGGGCATGTCCGAACAATAAAAGTTCCATGTGCTCAGTTCTTCATCATTTACTCTCCTGATCTTAGATGAACTTTGATTGCCCATCCTTCTCTTGCCAGATTGCCACCTTTTTATACCATGATCTCTACATATGCGCTTGAATGTGGACCGACTAACTAAACCATTGAACATTTACAACAAGATACACGATTGTGAAATAAGCATATCTACAATAAATGAATCTTAACTCGTTTATGAATAAATCAAGTAGAGACATAGAACCACGCGAACATGGTCGAATAAACATACCCTGGAAGCTCTTCAAGTAGAGACATAGAACCACGCGAACATGGTCGAATAAACATACCCTGGAAGCTCTTTGCTGCATCATTCAGTGGTTTTCCAAATTGCTCACTAAGGATGTCAAAACTAATACCTCTTCCAGCTTTCTCCATTTTCAATGGTTCTTCAATGCATCTCCTTTTATTTATAACATGAATGGTTGAGACATCTTTTTCTGTACACATAATAAGCAGGCTTGTTATATATAACATCTTTCAGTATCAGTGACGTAAGTGAATGCTCTAACACCAACAAGTCTTGTAAATCCTAGGTTTGGACATTTGACTTGTTGAAATGTAAACGTTAGATTAAGTCTACGATCTACAGTAAGTCTACGATCTACAGTACCAAGTGATGTAATCCCTTACGTATAGTTATGCTTATATATAGGACTTCAGAGATTGTAATAAACACACATCAATACAATCAATACAGCATTTTTTTCTTGATTCTTCATTCTGAAATCATATATCCATTCTAGTTTTATCATGGTATCAGAGCCAATAAGATCCTTACCTTATTATTCCGGTGGCAGCCATTGTCTTTGTTAGCTTCATCTCTTCCAAGCTTTGTGACATTAATACAAACAGTTTGTAAGCAACTCAGTGATCTAACAAACACTTTCTGAATCACCCTCGTACAAGCCATATCCACAAACATCAAACCTCATTCCCACCATCGAGTCATCATACTCCGAGTAAACTCACTCACCAAGTCGACTCACTGATTCCCCTTTGATTCACTTACCCAGCTTCACCTTGTCTGTGAGATAATTCCACAAGCAGTTGACACTCATCAACCGAGTTCACCAGCTTGAACTCACAACTCAGACAATCAGAGACCTATCAGACTCGGTCACAATCCACGAGTCCACACACCCGGTTGATTAACACGCCCACGTAGTGTATGTCTCGTTCTCTGTAAAATACACTGCCATATTCTAACTAGATAAGGGCTCTTATTTCTTCATTTGGGCCAATATTTTTACTAGCCCATTAATTTCTTATATTGGGCCACACAAAGATAGCCCGTACCATTTCACACAATTAGTTATTCTGGACCACTTACACCTTGGTACCTACTCTTTATCAGATCTTGCAAGTTGACCCTCCAGCTTTTCTCAACTAACACTTCAGCCCCTGGATTGTTTATTTTTTGCATTACAGTCCCCGAAGTTTTCAAACTTTCACTATAACCCTGTACTTGCCTAAATGGAAAGAGAAAGTAGTTCACCGATTCAAACAATTTTGATCGGCTCAAACTATTTATCTTGGTCTCAAGCTATGCGTAGTTTTCTCAAGGGAAAACGTCTTTGGAGGTACGTTAACGGGGATTTCATTATTCCTACCAAGGAGAAGGATGAAACTGATTCACAATTGAAAGATTGCATCGAAGAATAGGATGTCAAAAATCATCAAGTTATTACATATTTTAGAAACTCTTCCGTTTCTAAAATTAATTTACAATTTGGAAATTTTGACACCGCAAAAGAAATCTGGGATCTTTTGCAATCTCGGTACACTACATCCGATCTTTCTCATCAATATCAGATTATACATTCTCTCAGCAAGCAGATACAAACACCTGGTCAATCTATCGCTGATTTTCTATCTCAAATACAAGCACTTTGGGATCAACTAACTTTGTCTGAACCAAAGTGGAAAAACACAGAGGATGCCGCACTTTATCACACATACCGTGATCAACAGCGACTCATCAAGTTTTTAATGGCTCTTACTCAGGATTTTGAACCAGTTAGAGCTGCTCTTCTCCATCGCATTCCGCTACCCTCTTTGGAGAGTGCTTTAACCGAACTTATTTCTGAAGAAACTCGACTTGGCATCGGCAAAATTATTCCCAAGAATGATACCGTCCTAGCGGTACCTCCAGTACCCACTTATGACAAACCTTTTTGTAGGTTTTGTCGTCAAAATGGACATGTAACTAAGGATTTTGCAGCTCTTCGCAATCACACATGCCAACATTGCCACCAAAAGGGTCACTACTCAATACAATTCTGCAAGAAAAGGCCATCTTTCCGTCCAAATAAATTCTCCCAGTCTTCCGTTGCAACCTCTGAATCTACATCAGACTCTGCTCCAGCTATGTCAGCCCTCGAGCTTGAATCTTTACTTCAACAGTTTTTACTTAAAGGGAACTCTCCCTCCACTGCATTCTCGGTTACTCCAGGTACTTGGTATTTTGATTCTGCATGTTGCAATCATATGACAAATGATTCATCCATATTTACCACGAAAATGGAGAGTTCATCGCTTCCAACTATTCAAACTGCTGATGGTTCAACAATGAAAGTGTCACATATTGGAACCATATCCACAGAAGATCTCTCTCTTCCTGACACATACTTTGTTCCTAATCTTTCACTTAATCTTATTTCCATTAGTCAGTTATGTGATCTCGGTCTTAACATTATTTTTACATCTTCTGGTTGTCAGGTACAGGATCCTCAGACAAAACAAACGCTTGGGACAGGACGTAGGTGTGGAAAGTTGTTTGAGCTCATTTCTCTCCATCTACCTACACCAAAATCAACAACTCGTCTATCTTGTGCGGTTTCATCAAATACTTGGCATTCTAGGTTGGGCCATCCATTTTTCACTCGTTTACATAGTCTTATTTCTAAAGGTCAGTTAGGAAAAGTAAGTGATGACAAAATTGAGTGTGTGTCATGTAAACTAGCAAAACAACATGTACTTCCATTTCCTATTCATTATGAAACATCATCCTCTGCTTTTGATCTTATTCATTCTGATATTTGGGGTCCCTCTCCAACTCCCACTATGGGGGGATCGAGATATTATGTGATATTTGTTGATGATTTTTCTCGTTTCACTTGGATTTATATCCTGAAACATCGTTCAGAATTAGGAGAAACTTACAAAAATTTTGCCACTATGATTCACACTCAGTTTAAAAAGAAAATAAAACTCTTTCGTGCCGATAATGCCAAAGAATATAAAGAATCTGATCTTACACATTTTTTAGCCTCTTATGGTACCCTTGCACAGAGTTCTTGCCCTTACACATCTCAACAAAATGGTCGAGCTGAACGTAAACATAGACACATTCTTGACACCATTCGAGCCCTTCTCGTTTCTTCTTCTTGTCCAGGATACTTCTGGGGAGAAGCTGCACTCACTGCTGTGCACACCATAAACATGATTCCTTCTCCTGTAATCAATAATGTGTCCCCTTATGAAAAATTATATGACAAACCTCCTTCATATGATTCACTTAAGGTGTTTGGTTCTGCTTGTTTTGTTCTTCTTCCTCAACATGAGAGAACAAAACTCGAACCACGTGCTCGTCTTTGTTGTTTTATTGGCTATGGTAGTGGTCAGAAAGGATACCGTTGTTGGGATCCTATCTCGCAACGTCTTCGTGTCTCTCGAAATGTTACTTTCTGGGAGCATAAAATGTTCTAATCTATGTCAGATTTTCACATTGACACTTCTACTAACTTTACAGATCCATTTGTTGATCTACATCCCAGTGATAAATATATAGAATCTCCGACCTCTTCCTCTGATATAAATTCAACAGATCCTTCAGTTGAGCTCACACAACCATCTCCATCTACTATTATCCCTTCGACAGCAGGTCAGTCTGAGGATTCTAGTACCGAGCCTCCCACTTTACCATCCCATTCTGATGAGCACACTCATCGATCTACTCGGGTAAGAAAACCTTCTGTTCGTCTTTCTGATTATCATGTTTACTCTGTTGTACAATCATTGCATGAGCCTCAAACATATAGAGAGGCAAGTGTTAATCCTCTTTGGCAGAAAGCTATGGCAGAAGAACTTCAAGCATTAGACAAAAATCACACTTGGGATCTGGTTACCTTGCCCCCTGGGAAAATAGCTGTGGGAAGTCGATGGATCTATAAAATTAAGACAAAATCTGATGGCTCCGTTGAGAGATATAAAGCTCGTCTAGTTTCTAGAGGGTTTACCCAGGAGTATGGCATTGATTATGAAGAGACTTTTGCACCAGTTGCTCGTCTTACATCTGTTCGGAGTTTACTCGCTGTTGGATCATCAAAACAGTGGGACATGTGGAAAATGGATGTCAAAAATGCTTTCCTTAATGGAGACTTAGATGAAGAAGTTTATCGCAAACCTCATCCCGGTTTTGATCTCTCTCCAGGACAAGTGCTCAAGCTTAACAAGGCACTTTATGGACTAAAACAAGCACCTCGAGCTTGGTTCGAGAAATTTAGCAGAGTCATCAGTGAGCTAGGATTTTCTCCTAGTCCATATGATCATGCTCTCTTCATTCAACGGACCAATCGAGGAATTGTTCTTCTCCTCCTCTATGTTGACGATATGATTATCACTGGAGATGACACTACAGGTATCTCTGATCTCAAATAGTTTCTCGGTGAGCAATTTGAAATGAAAGATCTTGGTTCATTAAGCTACTTCTTGGATCTTGAGGTTTCTTCCATTCCTACTGGATACACACTTTCTCAAGTTAAGTATGCATCTGATCTTTTGTTGAAATCTGGAATCAGTGACAATAAGATTACATCTACACCTTTGGAATACGAGGTCAAACTTAACTCTAAAGATGGTGATCTGCTTGTCAACCCTACATTATATCTCCAGTTGGTAGGAAGTCTAATTTATCTTACTACTCGTCCTGACATTGCTCATGCTGTTCATATTGTTAGTCAATTTATGGCAGCTCCTCACACTCCTCACTATACAGCTGTCCTTCACATACTTCGTTATGTCAAAGGCACCATCTTTCACGGATTACATTATGCATACAACTCATCACTTGAGTTACATGCCTATTCTGATGCTGATTGGGGTGGTGATCCCACTACCAGATGTTCCACTACAGGATTTTGCTTTTTTTTGGGTGACTCTCTTATCTCTTGGCGTAGTAAGAAACAATCCCTTGCCTCAAAATCCAGTGCCGAGTCAGAATATCGAGCTCTGGCTGACACCACGCAGGAATTAATTTGGCTACCATGGTTACTTGAAGAAATGACTATGACTCATTCTCCAGCCACTATTATCTACTGTGATAGCAAAAGTGCCAGGGACATTGCTCACAATGATGTCTTTCATGAACGCACTAAACATATAGAGATTGATTGTCATTTCACCCGTCAACAGGTTGAAAAAGGAACAGTTCGTCTTCATGCTATCTCTAGTGCAGATAATGTTGCAGATATTTTCACGAAATCCCTTCCTCCTGGTTCATTTCGTAATTGCAAACTCAAGTTGGTTTTTCAACCATCTTAAGTTTGAGGGGGGTGTTGAAATGTAAACGTTAGATTAAGTCTACGATCTACAGTACCAAGTGATGTAATCCCTTACGTATAGTTATGCTTATATATAGGACTTCAGAGATTGTAATAAACACACATCAATACAATTAATACAACATTGTTTTCTTGATTCTTGATTCTGAAATCATATATCCATTCTAGTTTTATCATGACTAAAGCCTAGTATTCATAGCATATTCAACATCATCAACAGGTGACTTTTTAAGTGGTTCATTTACTATGGAATCACCAAATGAAACAAAAACCAACTTTCATTCAAGTTATGAGCTGTTACATTCTAGTGAAGTAATATAAATTGGGCATGTTTGTTGATCTGTTTTTATGTTCATCAAAGAAATATGAACGATCAATTAATCAAGCAAAAACAATGAATAAGAGAGAGAGTAGATACAAAATGCTTTGTTTAAGCAATTTGGGGAACCTACTTGCAGAGCCACGCCCAACTGTTAAATAATCATCTACAACAAATCATAAAACAGAAGAGGACGACAAACACACACACATATATGAAAGGGATACATTTTGAACCTTGAATTTATGTACCAGATGCAAGTTAAAATTACTTCACTTTTTGGTGGCTTCACATTGCTCATAAAGAATCATACTATATAGGGGATGGACCAAATGAGAACTAATTAAGGTTAATAAAAGAACCTTATGACCAATATCAGCCCGACAGCCCTTAGATCAAGCCCAAATGTTAATGTTAGACATATAACATTTATATGATTTCAGGGTGGTGGTGAAGTATAATGATATGTAATAAGTATTACAACCAGAAGTCTTAATTTAGCATGTAAACTACGGTAGTGAGGTTTATTTTAAAGAAGTGCTAAAACTATATAAAATATCTGCATGATAACAGGAACAAAATAATGGAAAGCATGGACAGATATTTAGTTCCATATTACTAAAAATATAGAGAGAGAATAAAGATACATCTGGTTTAAAGGTGAATAAAACAGGAAGATCAACATATTTCCTGTTATTTCTGCACATCCATGAACATACTTGCCGTAGGAAATTAAACCCAGTCGCCCTCCTCATATTGATACATTATGCTAAATGTGTCTCTCTCCATTTTTACCTCTCAATCACATTATCTTTCAACTAATTCATTCATGACGAACCACGTAGTTCTAACCTTACAGCAACCGAATCACCCTCTTCATATTGATACATTATACTCATGTGTCCCTTTTCATTTTTACCTCTCAACCACATTATCTTTCAGCCCATTCATTCATGATGAACCAAGCAGTTCAAACCTTACAGCACTTCCATTGTAGGTTGCTTTAACAGTTATCTTATTAACGTCTTGACTTGTGTGATCAAAAAGATCCTGAGCTTTATATTCGGTTCCTCGTCACATACTCTCCCAAGTCCTAAGCTTAGATGAAATGTAAGCTCTACATGTGTGCAAATGTGGATAGACTAACCAGAACCATTTACCAAAACCATTGAACATTTAGAGAAAGATACATGATTAAGGAATAAGTATATCCACAACAATCAAACTAATTTATGGATAAAATCAAGCTAAGACTTTAAAACACAAGAACATGGTAGAAAACAGTCATAAAGCTTACCATGGAAGCTCTTTGCTGTTTCGTCCAATGGTTTTTCATAATGCTGATTAAGAATCTCATAATTAAAACCTTTCTGAGGTTTCCTCCCTTCTTTTGATGTTTCCTGTATGCATCTTTCATTTACAACATAAATGGTGGTGTCATTCTTTTCTGCACCCACAATAAGTCCCTTGTCATGTATCATCTTTCACTTTAAATAGCTTAAGCAAATAATTTAAGACCAATTTATCTTCTTTTTTTTTAGCATTAAGCTCTCTACAAAGTTGCCTTTTTGGTTTCAATATAACCAGACTAATTAATATGAGCTCGGATCCTCTGTCCCCTTCTTCATGGCCCCTTCTGTGTCCCCTATACAAAATGGGTGCCCCTGGCGGGGCCCATTGTAAGGAAAATGGAAATAAAATTTATTTCCATTTTCCTTACAATGGGCCCCGCCAAGGGCACCCATTTTGTATAGGAGACACAAAAGGGGACATGAAGAAGGGGACAGAGGATCCTCACCCAATTAATATGTTATGTCTTTAATGACTTGCAACTGTTTATCATGGAAAGAAATGAATTGGTTTAAATGATTCACAATATCATCTCATAGTTTAAAAAATCAAACCAGATTGGCCAGCTGCAGAAGGCCTAGTCTGTAAACATACAAAAATTTAGTTCAAATAAATTATCTACACATCTGGTACTAGTTTAAGGGGCAATTGGTTAATAAGCTTAATAATAATCCTGAAATGTGGCTGATTTTACGGCTACTTAACGTTGCTCTTTCTCAAATATATATCATAGAACCAATTACTAGTATACAGTCTGCACTTGATTGAGGTCATGACATACCTTCATGTGTTCATACTGTTGGATATGTTTCAGTGAATCAAATATAGTAAATTGGCATACCATGTTCAAACCTTTAGTTGTCTGTTTGGTGGGAAGAATAGGATAGAAAATTTTGAACAAATGCAGAGTAGGAGAGAATGATGTAAGAGCGTGGAAATAAAAAAAAAATGAATGAGCAAAATTTCTATGATAAAATTTGTGAAGAAAATAAGCAAAGAGATTGGGACAATTTTTGTCATATTGGTGGTTTTGAGCTTTAAAAATTGCCAGAAGTAAAATCGAGAAAGGAGGGAAATTTTAAACATAGTTGTTGCCTGCAATAGTCAGCTCAGTCCATGTCAGCTCAATGCCAACAAGTGAAGAATATAATTAGAGTTTGTAGTTGCGAATTTGTTAAAAGTTTGTTATTTCCCTCTTTGCACAATGCAAAATTTTAAGTCTATAAATGACATTTATGCAGATTGCAGAGAAAACATATGCTTGTTAATATAAATAGTAACAAACATGTTACATAAATAGTACTAACAATGTGGTGAATTTACCTCCAGCTTTCAAATCAATTTCGACACGTGAATAATAATCCAGACGATCTGTGGATTGGGGGGTTTCATTTTTCAAGCAATTTATGATTTATAAGACCATAAAAACTTAAGAGGGGTGTTTGGCTACCCAATTTATTATTCAACTTATAACTTATATGTTGATAAGTTGAATGTTAGAAATCCTAACATTTTCAACTTATACTTATTTCTCGATACACGCAATGTATAATATCCTTCAAATCTTCAAAATCATATATCTTTTGATCCGTTCATTAAAAAATTGATATGTATATATCAAATAACTCTACTCATCGAGGTCTATCCATTGATATCCATTGATATATATATTAAAAAACAGATATTTTGAAAATAATAAAAAAAAATTAACTTATATGTTCTGATTTACCAAACACTCTACGGATTTATAGGTTCTGATTTACCAAACACTTTACTAACTTATAAGTTTTGCTATACTTATCACTTATATGACATTTATGCTTTTAAGTCATAAGCTACTCTTCTTAAGATACCCAAAATATCCACTGTATCATTCTGGTGATTATCATCTTCTTTTTCTTCGTGCATAGGTACTATCACCCCGAGCCAAGAAAAATTTCTTGGAGCAATTCCACATAAACATATCAATTCGGGCATCCACATCATCCCTCGGTGATGGAAGGCCTTTAAGAAGTTGTTGATGCTTTCCCCTTTGGGGGTTCAACGTTTTCATTTTGGGTTTTAGAAATATTCCGAATGACGAATAAATCGTATACGAACTTAGGGTTTAGAATTTGGGATTTAGGGTTGTTTACAACCCTAAACCCTAGATCCTAAACCCTAACTTATCCTGATTTTAAACGCGTTAGCGTTTAAAAATCAGGCCGTCGAATTTAATTTTTTAATTAAATTTTTTAAATTTTATCAGTATTCGCTCGGGATTTCAACAGTTAACCTTTGGGGTTCAACAATTCCGTTTTGGGTTTAGAAATATTCGGAACGACGAATAAACCGTATACGAACTTTGAAAAATATAAGTTTATATTTTAATTGACTATTTGTAAATACGTTTTTTAATATTTTTTCCAAATATATATTTAGGAGAAAACAAGAAAAACAAAAACAAAAGAAAAATAAAAAAATTCCAAACGCCACATTGTGGCGTTAATACCCCCAAAACACAATCTTAAATAGCTTTTCTTCCCTGCCAAACGCTAGGTCGTCCAGCATTCTCCTCTAACGCTATTTTAAGCAGCGTCTTCTCTTTTTCTTTCCTCCAAAAACGCTAGACGCTTCAGTGTTTAAGGAAAAAAAAATGCTACACGCAACTGTGTTTTGGAGTAATATTTGGGGCCAAGTTTTTGACCTACGATATTTGAAACCATTTGTTTTCAAATTCTGATATATGGGTCAATACCCATATTGATGCAACATGTGGAGCTCATTTTATATGGCGGAGCCGCGGAGATATCAGATGTTTGGATTTGTAATTACGTTTTTAACTTTTATATTTTTTTGTTGATAAAACTCTTAATTCTTTTTAAATCTCATTGAACTAAATTAAATTCAATTTTCCTGGGAAAAAAGGGCAGATTTTTTTTAAAAAATACGGTTGCAATATTTGCAATCGCAAATGCGAAATTTGCAACCTCATCTACAATTTTAGGTATTATTTTTGAAAAAAAATTCAGAAAGTTGAATATTTTTATGAATATCCCAAAAAAATTCAATTTAGTGAATGAATTAAAATACTATAGTTTTAAAATTTATTTCTAAATCTACCACCTATCGAATAATATTTAGGAAAATATACCATTTATAGCTTGATGTAATCAAAAGTAATAGTTTTTAGGTGTTTTTACAAAAGTAATCATATTTTTACAAAAAAAAACATACTTTTGGAAAAAAAATAATAAATATTATTTATAAGTAATAACTCTAAAATTAATTTCCTTATATCAAGTTTCCATATTACATACTTTTACAGTTTTACTTATTTTCCTTTTTTCTGCTTGGCATGGAACGTCCAACCATACTTTTGTGCCAGCCGTCGTTCTTAAAATTTGCAGCACTAAAGCATGTCCTGTCCACTGCTCAACTCCGTCTCCAATTTAAACTGCTTACAACTTTATTAACAAATAATGTTTTTTTTTTAAAACGCAAGAACAGATATATTAGAAAATGGGCTAGCAAATAATGTATATATCAATAAAAAAATAATATGATGCATTTTTTCGATTTTTATTGGTTTGTTAAATGAAAATTATACTATTTAAAATATCATATCAATGATGTTTAATTCGAGTTTGCTTTCTAATTATAAAAATCACACACTAATTTTAAATTTATTTTCATCATACTTATTCTCAGTAAGGTAAGTATGTGGTCGATCGATCACATATTCAAGTTTTCCTACCAAAGAATAAGATTACTCATTCATTGGCAACCTGATCTTTCGATATCAATGAATATTGGATGTCAAGTCAATACTATGAGGTTGTGTTTGGTTGGGGAGAATGGAATGGAATGAATAGAAATTAAAGGAAAACAATGAACATGAGAGGTAAGATTTTAAAAAAAATGAGTCGGAGCAAATTTTGTATGATAGGATTTGGCAAGAAAATAGGTTGGAGAGAGAATGAATCATTCCTTTTCAAATTGGTGTGTTTAAACTTTAGCTTAGATGGTTAAGAATGGAATGATGTAAGGAATGAAATTTTTTAAAATTTAACTATATTCTTATTCAAATTCCATTCCATTCCCTCCAATTTGATTCACCCCAACCAAACACAATGTGAGTGCTTAAGAGCGCAAGAATTAAATATTAAAAAGGTCATGGCACTTGGAATAAAAAATACATTAGTTTGTAGAATATATAAGATGCTATCAACTTCTCATTAGAGAAATTTGTTTTACAAAAATAAAAACTTTTGTAACATAAAGGTCACATTAGATGCTTCGGACATTATACAAATGATTTTTCTATTTGATATCATTTTCCATATGGTACTATTCACTAATTAACTTATGATGGTACCATTTGATAATATAAATACTAACATTTTGGTTGATAAAATGATAATTCATGAAAAAATCAATTATACAATAGTATCATTTGAAAGTCAAAAACAAAATGGTACTAAATAGGTAAATCAATTATACAATGGTATCAAATGAAATATACTTATTAAATATTCACAGGCCCAACATGGATGAAGCTCATGGAGCTAGAGCATCTTCAATTTCCAACATCTTTATTCAAGTTCCTCACCTAAATTTTGAGAAAAAAATTAGAAAAACAAGTTTCAAGCGACTCACGACTATTCTTTAAATTGCTAAAAAATCTTTTATCCTCCTCAGTATTGATATATATCCTCTCCTTATTCATTGTTAACTAATATACATGATCACTTTCCCCAATTTTTTATATATTCCTGATCACCTGTAAACATTTATTATCGTTTGCTGTTATTATATATATATATATATATAGGCCTTTGCTCCATACAGAACACTCTTATATAACAAACAATAAAGAACACTATAAAATCAATTATTCTAATAGATTCATTGGCCCCGCCAGGGGCACCCAATACAAAAAGTTCTTATTTTTTTATCTTCTATCTATCCAGCAAAAAAAATTTAAAAAATTATTTTTTTTGAAAAAAATCACTATTCATGATGACGTCACTGCTGATGTTATCATGAACAGTGATTTTTCAAAAAAAAAATTTTAATTTTTTTTTTGCTAAATGGATAGAAGATAAAAAAAATAAGAACTTTTTGTATTGGGTGTCATGACGGAACTCTTATATTGAATTAAATATGAGGTGTTCTTTATTGTTCTTTATATAAGGTGTTCTTCATGGAGTGCAACTCTATATATATATATATATATATATATATATATATATATATATATATATATATATATATATATATATATATATATAGGGGGCTACTCCAATAAAAGCCTCCTTAAAATACAAACCTACAAACCAAGCATAATCTAATATTTCAAGCTAATCTATTGACCAAACTAGGGGTACCCCAATACAAAAAATGCTTAAAATAATTGGCTCTATCCAACAAAAAAAAAAATTCACTGTTCACGTGATGACGTGGCAGTGGATTTCACTGGTTAACGGTGCTTTGCACCTTCTTTTACGGCGCTTCGCGCCTTTATCATTCTAAAGTTGTAAGGAATGACAATCAATGGTAAAGGCAATAGATGATTGACGGGTGTGTCGAGAGCCTTGGGCCCTCATGACTACCTAACTCATCCGTTTACTGTCTTAAATGCTTCGCATTTCCACGGCAAGTTTTTTTTTTTTTTTTTTTTTTTTTTTATAGATAGAGCCAATTATTTTAAGCATTTTTTGTGAAGATACCCTTGGCGGGAACCTTAGAATAAATGAAATATAATTAATTTAGTGTTGGTTTGTAGGTTTGTATTTTAAAAGTGGTTTGTATTTGAGCACTTGCCTATATATATATATATATATATATATATATATATATATATATATATATATATTTCGTAGAAAGTTTTTGATCCTACTATACACGTACCGAAAAAACTTTCTATGATACTTGTTTCACTGTTTGCCTTAATAACCGTTTACCCCCTTTTTTATAATATTACTTTTCTATATCAAATAGCATGGAAAAATGAGACCAAAATTTTAGTGGTGACTAGAGATCATATATCAATCAAAACATTGCAAAAACTTATTCATTGAAAATCATGTTCTATAAAAATCACTATTTCATTTATTTCAATGAAAATTTTGAAAATCATATATGTTTTACATGCAAATTTCATTAAAATTTTTGAAAATCATGTATGTTTAGTAAACAATATATTGTAGAATGTATTATTCTCCAAAACATGTTCTGCTTGTAAATCATATATGATTTTTAAGATTTTGAATGAAATAATAATGTTCATTTAACATTATTTGCAAATATATATGTTTTGCAATGTTTTGAGTGCATAACGTATAAGGTCTACACGGTCTCCACCCAAGTGTTGGTCTCCATAGAACTTAATTCTAATAGAAACTACTTTTAGATTAGAAACTAAAATTTAAATAAAAAAATTTCTAAATCGCGTCGGAATATAACATATATGGTATGCAAACTAATCGTTTGGAGATGAAGAAAAATACAGTGAAGTCGAATTTCAAACAAAACTCACCTATTGACGGGAAAAATTAAATTTAAAATGGAGGGAATAGTTATGATTATACATGTAAGGGTGTATTGGATATGTGTGTGATGCCCCTAGTGGGCCATTAGATTAGACAGATCTAATGACTAAGATTAGTTTTTAGTTTCTATTTTATTTTTGATTTCTATTTGATCAATATATATATATATATATATATATATATAGGTAAGGTTCTAGGGAGAACCTCCTTAGCAAGAGAACCAGAAGACTCAATCCTGACCATTCAATATTTAGATTTTTAATAAATCTAATAATAATGTGTATAATGACATTGCTGTAAATACATCTAAGAATCATGGTTATTTGCTTTGTTCGATTATGTATAATATACGATCTGTTGCTTTACTTAAGGAAACAATATATCAATCAATATTTGATTGACTAATTGAATATTTTCAAATATGGAAAGGAATCCATGATTGAACACACCTCTCTGTAATGATTTATTGTATACATTTATTCAAATTAACAACACATCAAACTTCTATACCTAGATAGAAGAACAAAATCATATAAGCGTCAAGAAAGAAGTAGATAAACATACACACAACATTAAGAATCTTACGGTATATAGTGTTGGTTTTTTAAATTATATATTTTGTCTAATTTGTGTATATAAACGTGCAGGTTTGTAATGGAATCGTTATCAAAAACACATTTGTCGGAAATAGATGGAGAAACAAGTTCATGATAGACCCAGGGCTTTATCAATCAACAAAATCAGACATCTGCTGGGTTAGTCCTCGGAGAACTTTTCCTACAGTTGTTTACTGGTTAGTTTGTCCATTGTGTATCTTTATTTGTGTTTTCATGAATAGTAAAACCAATTTAAAAACCATTATGAATCGCCTTAAACATATGCAGTTGTGTGTATGTGTTCTCCAATGTGTTCCACGGGTGATCGTGCAATATCCTAAGGTGTTCTCCAACGTGTTCCAGTACGATGGTGATTTTGCTAAGGTATTCTCTAATGTATTGATTGATTTATTGGGGTGTCATATTTTGAAGGTGAAGTAGCCCCACTAAACTTTGTTGATATTTTGTAGATGCTAGTATGGATGTTCTGTCTTGTGTTTGTATTTAGAGTTTTAGACAGTGCAAGAAAGTAGTAATTTAGATGTTTGACTTCTGTTTGTCTAATGGTTTTGTCATTGAAATCAAGAGCCTCTTGACCTTGACTTTCCAGACTGTAGCTGAAATGATCAAGTAGAAGACATCGGAGGAGATCAGGAAGAATTTCAACATCAAGAATGACTTCACTCCAGAGGAAGAGGAGGAATTTTGCAGGGAGAATACTTGAGCCTTTGAATAATCTTACCTAAGAAGACTGCTAAAATGCCAATATTGGATTAGTTTTTATGATATCAGATGTTTAGCTGCACTATCTGCATAGCTTATGTACCAGCCCGACTTTTCGGACTATTAATTCTAAATACGAAAATTAAATAAAATGAATTATTTATTCAGATAAACCAAATATTACACAAAGTCAAAGCAGCGGTCAAATTCGATAATTCAAAAAAAATATAAAATCGGAGACACAACTCCATAAATCCAATCAATAACTGTCTAACAATAAGTCTTATTGCAATAATCAAATCACATGTATTCCACACAGATCACATCCTTATTCGATCCAAAGCTTATTAACCTGAAATAGCGGAAAAGAGTGAGCTACACAGCTCAGCAAGTAACAATTTGACTAACAGATATTCTCAAAATCAATGGGTGTTTTAATAAAAAGAATTTTCAAAATAAAATACAAGTTTGTAAACACCTTTGCGAAAATAAAACCAACCCAAAGTTTATATTTCCAAAATCCAGAATTTAAAACAGAAACAGAAGCAAACAGAAACAAAGCGAAAATCGAAAATACCACAGTCTTGCTCTACGGTCACACTTTGCCAGTGACCAGCATCTTATTCTTATTCTTATTCTTTTGTCACACTTTGCCAGTGACCGGCATCTAAAAGTTCAATAATTACGCGCCCTTAATAGGCACTAAGGGTATCTAAGGCTAGTTCCGGAACTATAGCGTAAATTGCGAACGGGTTCGAAACGTAGAGACTGAGGGATTCGAAGATTCTCGTATCTTATATCTTATACAGTTCGAAAATCAATATTTATATCTTATACGAAATCAAAAATCACAATATCAAAATCTGTTCAGAAAATAAAAGTAAGTCAAAAAGTACTTACCTCGAAGTCAACTGAATACAGAAAATTAACTCGAACAACATCTATAATTAATTAATAAACAAGAGACCATTAATCATTCATTTAAGTGACAAATTTAGACATGCAAAACAAACAGACAACCACTTAGCCATATAAAACAAACGGTCAGAGGCTTAATAAATCAAGTCAAAAGAAATAAACAATTGGGCCATAAAACCAAACACACCCGACTTAATCTAACTAGCAATAACATGTAAAATTTAAAAAAGAAAAAAAGAAAAGCTTCTTGAAAAGCTTCCTGATCTTCCTGTCTTTTAACATAAATTAATAATTAACTAACTAATTGAATTAGAAATGGCTACCCTTTTTAATACATCAAATAATCTTAAAATCTTGGCTGACTTAACATATTCATTAGCTTGTTAATTACATCGAAATCAAATTAATATTAACAAAGCAAATAACGATAATATTAACAAATTTTAAATTGTTATAATTTTTAAACCAATAATTAATCATAAACAAAATAATATACTATTCTTATTTTATGATAACGAACAAAATATGGGCACATAATTAAAAACATACTATCAAACATGGTTAACAGAGACATAAACAATGGTTAATAGAGACATAAACATGCACAAAATCATATTAATTAAATAATATGTATATGTAATTAGGCTAAAAATCATGTCGAGACACAAAAGTAGTATATGCATGGTTTCTTGTTTTTGTTAAAATGATAAAGACAGTTTCACATAGTTATCTTAACATAGCCTTTTAACTTCAAATAAACAGTTTGGAGCAACACGTCATACATATATTATCCATATAATCAGAACTTGATCATAAGGTGTAATTAATAAAAGTGACATTATCAAATACAAATCATTCACTTAGCAGACAAAAGCATGCGCATAAGAAAATAAAAGAGAAAGAACATACCTGATGAGACAAATAAGAGAGTTGTACGAGTCTCTAATTGTTCAAATAAATTTGTTATATAGACACGGAAAACCTAAAATTAAATTTGGAAATTCTAAAACTTTCCAATAAAATCCTAAACCTTCTCCAAGTAAATACCTAAATTAAAATATTATGATCCACACAAATATTTCAAATTAAAAGATCTCGATTTTCTAAAATCTTCTCACGCTTCTTTCTTATAATAACAAATCTTATCTTTAATCTAAATAACTTGTACAAAAAGAAATTCTAGAATTCTCTAAATAAAAATTAATCTAATATATCGTATTTTAAAACTCTAATTTCAATTTTTACTAATTATCCTAATTTTAGAATTTCATCCATATTTTAGACTCATTTTTTTCTAATTCAATTTTAATTCCTAGTCTTTAATAATTTTTAATCTTTTTTTTCTATTATTAATTATTAATATTATTCTTAAAAATTACGGGATGTTACAGCTTATTTGTGTATATGGGATTTGGTTGCTATGACAATGCTTGTTCCTTTTCCTGTGACAATTTCTTAATGTGCTTGGATTCTCTTGAACTGGTAAATATGTTTTGCATGTTGTATTCAATCAACATCATTTTTAATTAGTTGTGAAATGAATATGTATAGTATTCAAGGTTATGAAGGTTCAGGGGCAAAAATGTTTCTGAATTCTTGAATAATGGTTTATTAATATGTAGAAATCTTTTATTTTTGACCTGTTTGGAAATTTTTAAATCAATGTTTTGGTTTTCAATCAAAGATTCCTTTAAGTGTTTGGTATCAACATATTAATTTTTCTATTTCCTCCTCGTACTTCTTTTCCAAAATATTTATGTATGGTAAGATTCATATTTATTTATTTTTATGAATCATTAATTTTTTGAGCATTGATTACATTGAATGTTTTGTAGAACATATTAATTATTTTATTTATTCTCGATGTTTATTACAAAAAATGTTATATACGCATAGCACGTTGATAAATTATTTGTTATTATTTTTTTATAATGCTAATATTTATTTATTTCTAGGATTCTTTTATTTTTTTTACCTTTTAATATATTTTTCAAATTAATTTTAATCTTTTTAGTCTTTGATTCTACTAAATGGTTTGTAACAACATATTAATTGTTCTACTTTCTCCTCTTATCTATCTTAGTGTTAATATTAATCTACTTATTTAAGATCCCGTTAAGTGTTTTGGTAAAAATCAACTTATTCAGTTTGGTCAATAAATATTTATCAAAACACTTAAGAAATCTCACAATGACAATATGTATTAAAAAATAGTTTAATGAATTTCACTATAAGTCTAAAAACTATAAAAAAAATGAAATAAATTTTCAAGGATACTGAAGATTCCGTTAAGGGATTCGATAAAAATATACTTACTCTTTAAAATTTGATCAATAAATTTTTATCAAAACACTTAAAGAATCTCAAATTGTCATTGTGTATTAAAAATATTTTAATGAATTTCACTATAAGTCTAAAAAGTACAAAAAATGAAATTTATTTTCCAAAAAAAATTAAAATGATATGAATACTATTTTTAAAAATAGTCGTCAAGTGTTTCAATAAGTATTTTTTTAAGAATCTTAATAATTATAACTAAAATCAATTTTCCAAAAAAAATAAAAAATTAATGAATACTTTTTTTAAAAATAGTCGTCAAGTGTTTCAATAAGTGCTTTTTAATTATGACAGATCTATCAAATAATTATGTTGAAGATTTTGTTAAGTGTTTTGATAAAATATTTAACTTTTTTTAAACTGGTCAATAAAATATTTATCAAAACACTTTTAGGAATATCACATTGACAATGTGCATTATAAACACTTTAATGAATTTCACTAATAGTAATTATTATTTTAATAAGCCTTAATGGAATCTATTAAATGTTTTTGGTATTTTTCTCACACTTAAGATTCAATTAAGTGTTTTTGATCCACACATTAATTACTATTTTTTAACCAATAACATTTTTTTTTATCAAAAACAGTACCTTAGGTGTTGCACACTGATATATTAATTGATATATTGTCAGTGTGAGATTCAGTTAATTGATATATTGTCAGTGTGAGATTCAGTTAAGCGTTTCGTAAAAATATACTTATTCAGTTTGATCAATAAATATTTATCAAAACACTTAAGGAATCTCACATTGACAATATGTATTAAAAATAGTCAAAAAAATGAGATAAATTTTCAAGGACACTGAAGTTTCCGTTAAGTGATTCGATAATATACTTATTTTTTTTAAAATTTGATCAATAAATATTTTTCAAAACACTTAAGGAATCTCACATTGACAATATGTATTAAAAATAGTCAAAAAAATGAGATAAATTTTCAAGGACACTGAAGTTTCCGTTAAGTGATTCGATAATATACTTATTTTTTTTAAAATTTGATCAATAAATATTTTTCAAAACACTTAAGGAATCTCACATTGACAATATGTATTAAAAATAGTAATGAATTTCACTATGAGTCTAAAAAATACAAAAAATGAAATAAATTTTTCAAAATTTTTTTAAAAATATATGAGGACTTTTTAAAAAACATATTCGTCAAGACTTTCAATAAATATTTTTTAATTGTGATGGATCAATCAAATAATTATTTTGAAGATTTTGTTAAGTGTTTTAATAAAATATTTACAAATTCTTTTAAAATTTTATCAAAAACTATTTATCAAAACACATTTAGGAATCTCACGTTGACAATGTGCATTATATACACTTTAATGAACTTCACCTCTATAAACTACAAAAAATGAAAAAAAATTCTAAAAGAATATTTTAGAAAGATATGAGTACCTTTCTTTAAAAAAATCTACTTATTAATATTTTTAAGGATATTGAAGATTCCGTTAAGTGATTCGATAAAAATATACTTATTCTTTTAAAATTTGATCAAAAAATATTTATTAAAATATTTAAGGATTCTCACATTGCCAATATATATTAAAAATATTTTAATGAATTTCACTATAAGTCTAAAAACTATAAAAAAATGAAATCTATTTTCCAGAAAAAAATTAAAAATATATGAATACTATTTTTAAAAATAGTCGTTAAGTGTTTCAATAAGTGTTTTTTTAAAGAATCTTAATAATTATAAATTAAATATTTAAAAAATCTCAAAAATATTAAAAATATACTATTTAAAAAGGATATAACTTTTTCAAATACATTTTGGAATCTCAAAAATTAATAATAGGTAACAAATTAACATTACATATTCTGCAAAACACCTTAAAGAACCTCAAAAATTTTAATAACATATTAGTTATTTTATTTACTACTCAATGTTTTTTTTCAAAACAAATATAAACGGTAATATTAAGTTATTTGAAGTAATATTTCAAAATAAAATATGAGATTCCGTTAAGTGTTTAAATAAAATATTTACAAATTCTTTTAAAATGTTGTCAAAAAATATTTATCAAAACACTTAAGGATTCTTCCATTGCCAATATATATTAAAAATATTTTAATAAATTTTAGAGTAAAAAGCACTTCGTGTACTTGAACTTTCCCGAAATCTGCACTTGGGATACTGACCTTCAAAAACCCTTACTTGTAATACTGCACTTTCAAACTTTTTACGAAGTGTGTACTTCCGTCAAATATTGCTTAACTCCGTTACTTTGGTCAGGACAAAATAGTCATTTCGATTTTAAGGATTTATTTATTTTCTTTTCTTTTTCCTATTCATTTCTTCCCTCTCACTTTTTCTCGGTAATCTCAACCTCTCTCGTCTCTGCACCCTCTCTCTGTTCTTCATTCTCAAAGATTCACACCGAAGATCATATGATTCTGTTTATAAAAATCGAAGTATGAATAATCGAATTAACGGGGTTTTGACTCTCTATATCATTATCTCGTTAATTTTGATTTCTGCAAAATTCACAAAAACGCTACACACAAAAATTGAATTTGTTTTTTGAGGTTTTATCGAGTAATTTGTGTTGTTGAGGAATGTTGCGAATTTATGTTATTGGTAGTTAGGGGAAACAGTGATGGAGTTAGGGTTTTTGTCGAGAGTGGAGGTTTGAGTTTGTTAGGTTGGAGAATTGATTGATATTGAGATTGTTATGAGTCTTGTTGAGTTAATTGTGAGTGATTATGATGTGGAGGTTTTGTTTAGTAAGTATGCGAATGAGGTGGCGATGATTTTTGGTAGGGTGGCTTAATTTGTTGTTTGAGATTTTGTCGAGTAAGTATAGTGGACCTGTTTTTGATGCTTTGAGGTTGAGGTAGAGTGATATGGAGTCCATTTTCTTGGAACCCCTTTAAAGGGTTTTAGGTTGGTTTAAAGAATTTATATGTACAGGTTGTGTTGGTCTTCATTGAAATGGGTGCCACTAGTTTTAAAGCATCAAAAACAGAGAAGGTGATCTTGATACAAGGAGAAGGATTGATACTAAGTTATTGTTTGACATGAATTATGTTGAGTTCATACGCCTATGGAGGGCAGTGATCTTGATACAAGGAGAAGGATTGCATGTGAACTTCTGAAAGGTATTGCTTCCCAGTACAAAGAGAAGGTGTCTGAAATGGTTTCCAACCAGATACAGGCTTGCTTGACCTCTTTTGCGCAAAATCCAGCTCGCAAAATTCAGCTACCAATTTGAAACACAAGGACTGCCCCATCTATTTGGTTGTCTCACTTGCCACAAAAAAGGCTAGAGGTAATTCAGTGTCGACTGACCTTGTTTGTAAGATCCCGGATTATTTTAGGATTTATTATTATTATTTTATTATTATTATTTTATTTTGTTAATTAGTATTTAAAGGATGGATTTGGATTTGAGAATATCGTTGTGGAGTTCAACGATATTTAGTATCGAGTTTATATGAGTATATATGGATTTATGTGTGCCAATGTGTGCCCCAATATTTTTTTATTGTATTTTAGTGATTTAAAAGTATTTAAATCAAGTATTATTGATCTTCGAAAATCTTTATTTATTTATCGGAGTTGGATAAAATCATGAAATCTTTTGTAATATTATCTTTATATATTTATTGGGTTTGTAAAAGTGTTGGGTGGATTAATTTGGGTGTTTTAGTATTTTATAATGATTTTAAGAGTTTTATTGTATTTAAAGGATCAAAACTTGTAAAATTCATATTTAATTCATTTTTGATCCGAAAAATATTTTAAAAATATGAGAATGTTCATAATTTCATAAACTTTAATTTAGAATTTTTAAATTTATTTTTCTACTACTTTTCGGTTTAATTTCAAATTTAAAATGATTTAAATCGATTTTATATATATGATTTTCAGCAAAATTACGGAAATGTCCCTGGGCCTATAAACCCAGCTATCTCTTCGTTATTCCAGATTGTTACAGACAGATAGAGAGTAGTGTGGGGGAGAAAGAAAAACAAAAGAGATCGGGGAGAGAAAATTAGCAGGGAGAGAGAAATTGGAGAGAAAGAAATGGGAGGATTAAATCTATACACACACACACACATATATATATATATATATATATATATATATATATAATGGTGTGTGTGTGTGTATATAATTTGTGTGCGGTGTGTTGGTGTTGAACGAAGCAGAGGCTGAGATGGTGGTGTTAGGCGGAGCTCAGGCGAGCCCCTGGCGTCGGGTAGCAGCAGCGGCAGGAAAAGGTCGACGGCGAGAGACTTGTAGTGAGCACGGTAGCAGCAGTTGGTACAGAGAGAGAGAGAGAGAGAGAGAGAGAGAGAGAGAGAGAATAAAAAGAGAGATTTTTCGGAATTGGTAACGAAAAGGTATAATTCTTTTCGTGTTTTAATTATTTAATCTTCGTATTAAATTCGTGGTAAATTTTGAGTTTGATTATTTAATTGTTGTGATTGAATTAGTTTAAATTGTGAGATTATCGTTGTAATATTGATTTAAATTGCGAGTTAATTATTAATTTTCGTAATTAGATTAATGTAGTAAATTAAGAATATTAGTTGAATTTCCGTATTTAATTCGGAGGAGTATAATTGCTATTTATAATTGTGGTGAATTAATTAGTTTAAATTGTGAGTATATAGCTTAATTGTAGTAGTTTAATTATTAAATTTGTCAAGTGTTGTAGTTTAATTAGTTGTGAATTGTGAGTTTATTGTTTTAATGTCCGTGTTTATTCGGAGAGTATATGTTTGTTAATTTCAATTAGTGGTATTAATTGCGAGTTGGTGTTAATTGTTGTAAAGTATGGATATTGCTAATTGTTGGTTGTTAATTATAATATGTAGAGGTTATACTATCTTGCTAGCTATAAATGTTAAGTACTAATTGCTAGTTGTTGATAAGTGGATTTATATCCACTTGGAGCGTTCCATATCGGCTTAAATTGATTGTCTTGGGCTCAAGTTTGTTGTAATTTTGATGTGTTTTGCTTAGTTGTGCAGATTTACGAGAATGTTGATTAAGGTGGATGCTTCTATCGTTTTTGGAGAATTAATTGATTGAAATTCGGATTTCTGAGACGGTTGCGCAGTCTACACTGTTTTGGACATATCTGGAGTTCTAGAAGTCCGTTTTCAGCGATCTTACTGCCCACGCGAAGCTTGGGAGATTTTCTACAATATGGGACAGGTGTTGCACGAGCAGGTTGCGCGTGGTTGGCGCAGGCTGCGCGACAAACAGACTGATGGGCGCAGGTTGCACGCGCGCGGTGCTGAAAAATTACAGCTTTTCACTATTTTGGCCATATCTTGAGTTCTACAAGTCCGTTTTAGGCCCGTAAGCAGTCCACGCGAAGATAACGAGATTCTCTATCATTCTAAAGTGGTCCAGAGGTCCAATTACAGCTGGAACGGTCCAGAAATACTTAAGAAAAGTCAGCTACGAATTTTCCTTAAAAACCGAATCAGTTTAGGAAACGTATTATGTGCCGAACTGCAGAAATTCAACTCTGACAAGGAAATTGCTATAATTCCTACTTCTAATAAGTATGGTAGTTACTATGGGTGGCTAGAACATTCCAGAATCAGATCTACACATGGAATTTGCAATTCTATTCTCATTCAAGAACGGAAATTGCCAATCTTCTATTCCAACTCTAAAAAGGCAATTGCTTGGTGGACAAGACTTCTAGAGCCTATATAAACACATCCAACCCTTGTAATTTGTATCATTAGGAGAGAACCATTACATATCAATTACTTAGTTTTATTTATATCTTTTCATACTTTGTTTTTATCATGGTTTCATCAGATCCCATGATGACGAGAGGTTCGATTATGAACTAATCGTTGTCGTGGGATTCTAACGGATTTACTTATGGAATTTAGATGTTGATTGCTTAACTTGATATATGTGTGGTGAATTTGCGATATCCTTGTAGGGTTGTATTTAATTCATATAGATGCGTAGCTAACATCTATCTTGTTAATCTTTAGTGAAGCGACAGTGGATCTTTAGATTTAGAACTTGCCATGCTAGCATAAGTCCATGAATGTTATTCATGTTTGTGGTGTGTTTCTAACCGTCTCATACTACCTTATGTAATCTTATGGACACTTGATCTTCAACCATTATGTTTTCAAATTCTATAGACATATAGGGTCTAAGCATAATTGGTGCCTGCATGATTTCTATCATATGTGGATATTGTGTAGATTGGTGTGCGTGTACTGAAAGGTAACGTATACTTATTTCGTGTTGTCCGATTAGTTATCGTAACCACCACATGTATTGAAAAAAAGGCATGATCTCTAAAGGAAGTTTGTATTGAAGTTAGGATTCCATGGTTTATATTGCGTAAGTAATTCGATTTTAATTATCGTTAGTTAGTTAATTCTTAGTTGATAATTTGCATCTTAGTTAGTTTAGTTAATTAAAACTCAAATTTGTTATTTGTCTTAGCAGTGAGTAATAACCATACATTGTTGCATAGGTACAATAACTGAATTAAAACCTTAACCAGATCTCTGTGGGAACGAACTCGACTTATTCATATATTACTTGTGACCACGTACGCTTGCGTGATTTAGTGTAAACAAGTTTTTGGCGCCGCTGCCGGGGATCATCGGTGTTTTATTTTTGGTTTATGTGCTTGTCAATAGTGGTTGTTAGAGTTCACTGACTCGGATTTTTTTTCTTAACTATCTTGTTTAGTTTGTTGTGTTTCAGGTACTTGAGTGTTTGAAGATGGCATGCGAGGAGTTGCCATGGTGGGCATATTCAAGGACATCCATGCCTTATCAATGTGAGCGGTGTTTTGGCATTCATGATCCCTCACAATATTGTTACTACGAAGGAGTTGATCCATATGTCAGTTATGAGGAACAACCATATTTTCCATACCAACCTCAACAGTACCAGCAAGATGTTCCAGACATGTCATATTTCTTTGGAAGTGAAGAGTTTCAACATCAGCAACCTACTCCTACATTTCAGTCAGATGAGGTTGATGATTTGAAGGAGATTAGGAAGGAGATTAGGATGCTTGTAGAGGGTGATGAGAAGAATCTCAAATCTATGGAGACACTAGTTGCTCAAGTTTTGAGTGTCTTGGAACAAGAGAAACAGCAATCCTTACGAGAGGCAATTCTAGAAAATAACGATGACTTGGAGCAAGGTACTGCATGCATAATTGAAGAAGACAAATTCCAAGAGGAGGTGAGTGTTCGCAAGCCATGTGAGGAATTTGATCATGTTAGGATGGTGGATGATTTGGAAAGGGCACTATTTGGGACAGACACTGATGAGCTGCACAAATTTCAAGAATTGGTATGTGCGTACCAAGAGGCTGAAGAACATGGGAAAGATGCAGGTCTTCTACTTGTCTCATATTATAAAGATGGAGGTAGCGCATTAGAGCCAATGGAGGAAGTTTTCGTTGAGAAACCAAAGGCTTCAGGAACTTACATTTATCCTCCTCCATTATATTCAACCGAAGCCCGCGAAGGTGTGTTGTTCTACAAATTGACAGATTTTGGGTCAGCTGATGAAGGCATTGGAATAGGACATATTTGTTATACGAATAGGCCAAGCGAGGATAAAGGGCAGAAAGTGTGCCGCCGTGATGATGATGAAGTCTCGCGAAGAGAGGACCAAGCAAACTATTATCATCCTTAATGGAGGCTTGGAAGTAACGTCAAGCTATTGACGTTAAAGAAGCGCTTCTTGGGAGGCAACCCAAGCATTCTTGTATACTGGTATGTTTTCTACTTTCCCTCGTATTTACTTCCATTCAATGAGGACATTGAATATTTTAAGTTTGGGGGTGGTTTGAGGGATAAGTAGCGTATATATATGTGATTGTTAGTCATTGTGTTCATGTAGGATTTCATGCTTTGCATATTAGTAGTTGTAAATTATGCATTTATGTTCATGATATCTACGTTTGTTTCATATAGGACATTCTGTTTTTATGTTCGTATATCATGTGAGTCCATAATAGTTTGCATTTGTACCCATACTTGATAGGAATTTTGTGTTGTTGACGCTTTTGATTGAGAAGTGATATGCTTTGTTCTTGTGCACACACATACACTAGTAAGTTGAAGCTAGTAGACTTATTGAAAGTTGTGAGTAATTAGAAGGACATGAATATGTGCAAGTTGATTTAGTTTGCATTCTTTGAATACAAGTAGGTGCATTAGAGAGATTTTTGCTTGGGATTGAGTATGTTTTTCCCGCCAAGTGAGCTTTTGAGCCATATTGCATTTGTTGCAATTTTATTCGTTTGCTTGAGTGTCCACGGATTGTTTGCATTGCTAGCAGTTGTTTGAGGTCTTTCTTGAAACGCATGACATTATTTGACGATTAAAATGATAAAGGCATTAGGATTAACCGCATATTTTCCCATATTACCACACCATGTTTACATGATCAATTAGTTAACCCGTTGAGCTTAATCCTATTTTTTCGGTGACATACCACATTACTTGCCTAGACCTTTTTCTTGTATTGGCCTTACATTAATTTGAACCCACATTGTCAAAGGCTAGTAGAGTGCTTCAGGGAGTAATAAGGTGTGCAAGAAAGGGTTTATTGTTGGTCATAAGTTTGGAGGAAATATTGAAATTTGGAAATTGGGTTTGGTTGTTGCTTGATAGTCGGCGTATGTAATAAAATTGTGGGATCATTATTATTGTTTATATTATTGTTTGTGTTATATTTAGCTCTCGGGAAAAAAAATGAAAAAAAAGGAAAAAAATAGGAAAAAAGAAAAAAAAAAGAAGAAAAAAATATATATGTATTATGAGAGCATGTTTGTGTTTGTTGTGATCCTATTTCAGTCGACTAGTCGAGTATTTTTGTTGGAAGAAGAATAGTAAATTGTGTGTGGGGGGAAAATAGGGTGTTGTGTATGATTCATCATGGTACTTACTAGCTTTTGGCACTTCACCTGTTTTGGCTTATTTGACATACCTTGTCCCTAGCCCCGTTACAACCCAAATAAAGACCTTTTTATTATCGTCATTGATGTATGTTGTTTTAAGAGTTAGATTGATACCAATTGTCAAGCATGCTTATGATTTTGTTGGAATTGAGTGATACACTTACCCTTGTTCTTGAGTGAATATTCTTTTGTGAGTGGATTGTGAGTGTTTGCTTGTTTTTGCGTATGAGATCCCGAGTTTTTACTCAAAGATGTACTCTTGTAGGCTTAGCATGTTTACTAACTTATTCTTACACTTGACATGGACTTGTGAGAACTTATGCATGTTCATTGAGTAGACTATGTGAATACTTGCACTTTCGACACCAAGACATTGCGTATTTACTTTGATTCTTAAGTTGATATGGCATGAGAGGATTTGAAGGTATGGTAGGATATTAGTACTAGATTAATTGCATTTTCATATTAGTTGCATTCATGCATTGCATTGCATTGGATTTTGTGGGTACATTCGCTATAGGCCCTCACGAGACCTTACTCGTCCACTGGGGCTGCCTAGGGGTTTAAAGGCTTGTTGCATATGCCAAATGCAACCGTGATCACCTACGGAAGTGGTACTCATTAGTTAGTTGTAATTGTTTATGCTTGAGGACAAGCATCGGTTTAAGTTTGGGGGTGTGATAAGTGGATTTATATCCACTTGGAGCGTTCCATATCGGCTTAAATTGATTGTCTTGGGCTCAAGTTTGTTGTAATTTTGATGTGTTTTGCTTAGTTGTGCAGATTTACGAGAATGTTGATTAAGGTGGATGCTTCTATCGTTTTTGGAGAATTAATTGATTGAAATTCGGATTTCTGAGACGGTTGCGCAGTCTACACTGTTTTGGACATATCTGGAGTTCTAGAAGTCCGTTTTCAGCGATCTTACTGCCCACGCGAAGCTTGGGATATTTTCTACAATATGGGACAGGTGTTGCACGAGCAGGTTGCGCGTGGTTGGCGCAGGCTGCGTGACAAACAGACTGATGGGCGCAGGTTGCACGCGCGCGGTGCTGAAAAATTACAGCTTTTCACTATTTTGGCCATATCTTGAGTTCTACAAGTCCGTTTTAGGCCCGTAAGCAGTTCACGCGAAGATAACGAGATTCTCTATCATTCTAAAGTGGTCCAGTGGTCCAATTACAGCTGGAACGGTCCAGAAATACTTAAGAAAAGTCAGCTACGAATTTTCCTTAAAAATCGAATCAGTTTAGGAAACGTATTATGTGCCGAACTGCAGAAATTCAACTCTGACAAGGAAATTTCTATAATTCCTACTTCTAATAAGTATGGTAATTACTATGGGTGGCTAGAACATTCCAGAATCAGATCTACACATGGAATTTGCAATTCTATTCTCATTCAAGAACGGAAATTGCCAATCTTCTATTCCAACTCTAAAAAGGCAATTGCTTGGTGGACAAGACTTCTAGAGCCTATATAAACACATCCAACCCTTGTAATTTGTATCATTAGGAGAGAACCATTACATATCAATTACTTAGTTTTATTTATATATTTTCATACTTTGTTTTTATCATGGTTTCATCAGATCCCATGATGACGAGAGGTTCGATTATGAACTAATCGTTGTCGTGGGATTCTAACGGATTTACTTATGGAATTTAGATGTTGATTGCTTAACTTGATATATGTGTGGTGAATTTGCGATATCCTTGTAGGGTTGTATTTAATTCATATAGATGCGTAGCTAACATCTATCTTGTTAATCTTTAGTGAAGCGACAGTGGATCTTTAGATTTAGAACTTGCCATGCTAGCATAAGTCCATGAATGTTATTCATGTTTGTGGTGTGTTTCTAACCGTCACATACTTCCTTATGTAATCTTATGGACACTTGATCTTCAGCCATTATGTTTTCAAATTCTATAGACATATAGGGTCTAAGCATAATTGGTGCCTGCATGATTTCTATCATATGTGGATATTGTGTAGATTGGTGTGCGTGTACTGAAAGGTAATGTATACTTATTTCGTGTTGTCCGATTAGTTATCGTAACCACCACATGTATTGAAAAAAAGGCATGATCTCTAAAGGAAGTTTGTATTGAAGTTAGGATTCCATGGTTTATATTGCGTAAGTAATTCGATTTTAATTATCGTTAGTTAGTTAATTCTTAGTTGATAATTTGCATCTTAGTTAGTTTAGTTAATTAAAACTCAAATTTGTTATTTGTCTTAGCAGTGAGTAATAACCATACATTGTTGCATAGGTACAATAACTGAATTAAAACCTTAACCAGATCTCTGTGGGAACGAACTCGACTTATTCATATATTACTTGTGACCACGTACGCTTGCGTGATTTAGTGTAAACAGTTGTTTATGGCCATCGATAAATGTTTACGTGCTAAGTGCTATAAGTCGAGTCAATTACTTGGTATTTGTTTACAATTGGTCAAATGATTATCGATAATGGTTTTGGGTAGAAAGTTGAATTGTTATTGTTATAGGAGGTGTAAGTATATGAATGGCTAATTGGCTATGTGCTAAATGGTATAAATCAAGTTATAGTATATGTTGAAAGTATAAGTGCCAACTACGTGGTGTTGGCTTAAATGTGGATAAACGTAGTTTACTTTTCTTAAGTGTTGAGGTGCCGCATGTCTGGGCGGGTAAATTTCTTTATGTGATTAGTTGCCGCATGTCTGGGTGGGTACTTTTCATTATTTGTTTATTTTATGTTGCTGCAAGTTGAGGCAGCTTTATTTTTATAAAAGCAGGGTTTGAATTGTATTCGAGGGGCTGTGCCCATAGTCCGATAAACGAATAGGTCATGCCAAAATTTTCTAAAAATCCCCTGTATTTAAAGTTATTTAAACTATTTTGTTTAAAGATTTAAAGGCATGTAGGTGTATGAGTGTTTAAGTGCATATGTGATGATTAATGAAGTGTGGATATATATATATATATATATATATATATATATATATATATATATATATATATTGATGTATGTATTGTTTGCGAGTTATAAGTAATTGATTATTAAATGGTTGTTTATGTACTAAATAGTACTTTACTATTATTCCGAGTATAGTTAGGGATTCGTTATGGACCCAGCGATCGAGTTGACGAGACGGTTGAAGGAAAATGAACGAGTGATCGAGTAAAGAACAAAGTACAGTAAGTGGCGAATCGACGCACTGGAATCGAGGCAAGTGTACTAACCCTCGCTTATCGTTCAAGCGAGATAAATATGCTTTTATTTAGTATAAATGTTCCCTTCAAATCTTATTGCTAGTATCCTCTCCTTCAAATTATTGATAATGATATGTTCTATTCATATATCATGTGAAAAGTAGAATTTCAGTTTTATTGCTAGTATTACTCTTTCTTAAGTATTGTTAGTAATATTCTGTTAAAGTTTTTACAGGTATTGCATTCTTATTTCTTGTTTTAGTATAATGTTCTTAATATAGATGGTTTCCCTGAGATTAATTGATGGTAAATTAGTTTAATGGAATTGGAAGAATTTTATATATATATATATATATATATATATATATATATATATATTTATGTTGGTTGCTATATAACATTGAGATTGTTTAAAAATGAAAGTCCTGTTATTATACATGTTTCCCAAAATGTTTATTCCATATATCGGACGCTTCTCTGTTCCTAAATCTTTTAGTATTGCTTCCTAAAATGGCTTAATTAATTAAAGATGTTTTTAAAATTCCTTATACTGGGCTGATCTGTTATCAGCGAGTATAAAGGACTGAAAAGTGAAATGTTTTAAAGTGTTAATAAGATTGCTTATAACTTTGATAAGCGTAAGAAGCTAGGGTGGTCCTAGTCCAGCACTTTTGTTTAGCGTAAGAGGCTAGGGTGGTCCTAGTCCAGCATTAAAGGCCAATGTCAATAAGTGCCTAGTGAGGGATCCCAGAGTGTTTTCAGCTGGACTTTACGTGGCTGATCACCCGTAATGTCCAGAGTATAATTAAAACTCCAATTCTATTAAATGTTTTTATGTAAGTATATTCTGAGTATAGAACTGTTTAAGTTTAAAGTACGTTGGATATCAAGTTATGATTTGAGTTAATAAGTACTTTTAGTATAAAAATGAAAAGTTATTTATATTAGTATTTTGAACGGTGAAAACTAATTCACGGTTATTACGGTCATTGTGGCATGTGTTGCGCAGTGAAAGTGAGAACCGAGAATGATTTGAGATCTTCTTATTTATTCAAACTCGTGATTGTCAGGCCGGTTAGGCAGCTAGGTATGCAAACGCTTAGTGGACATGAATGAGATTTGAGTAACTGAGAATTTCTTGGAGATTTTGTTAAAGTGATAGTTAAAGTATTTTGCAAGTATTAAAAGTATTGAATCTAGTATTGCAAACCTTCTCAGTTATTAGAATTTTGATTTTGAGTTATAATTGTTTTACTTGATAAAACTTGGAACTCAGTAAAACAATGAGTTTAAGGATGGATAGAGATTTCCTAGTTATTCTCTTCGCGAGTAACATTGTACGTGAAAGTGGAGTAAGAATGATTGGGGAATTTCATGATATTTTTTTCTCAAAGTTTTATCTGAGGTAGTGATGGTTTGTAGTAAATGAAAAAGTTTTACCTTATGATTGAAATTTAATGATCTCTTGAGATAGAATATTCATTGATATTGTTCATCAATGAATTATTGAGATATTATCGTTTTGCTATATTATTAACTTGCTGAGCATTCTTTGGCTCACACTTGTTGTTTTTAAAATCTAATTTTTCAGTAAACTAGTGACGAGACTTAGCCTGCGCAGTTCAGAAGTGGAAAGCAGAAGCAGAACGCTGTTATCAAGCTGATGTGGATCAAGGTGTTTAGATTTAAAGTTTGATTTGTTGTATATAAATATAGTTAGTAGTTATAGTATGTATTTGAGTAGTTGGCCTGGTATACTTCTATTCGAAGTTATACCAGTGATTTAAGTCTGTATAAAGTTTGGTATATAGAGTTGTATTTAAGTTGGTTTTGGGTTTTCTTGTTTCTAGAACTGTAACCTAAGATCCTGAGTTGGGAGTTGGGGTCAAAGAGCTTTTGATTGAGTTTTAATTTTTTTATTTCAGTTTTATTTTGATTTTCAGATTTTTAGTTTAGTATTCAGCAGGTTTATGTTGTATTTACGAATACATCATGGCCGATTTTTTTGTTAGAATTATTGAGTTTGTTAGCGTGACACTCAAATCTACTGACCCCGGATTTGGGGGCGTTACATTGTTGAAGTGGAGAATTTTTTTGCTTCAGTCATTGTTCCAGAATTACGTAGTCAGGATATTAATGGATTCCCGATGTTAAAGGTCGGAGCATTGAAATTTTTCACTATGTTCAGGAATCAAATCTCAAAATCCACTGCGAGGACTCTTTTGCTTCAGTCAGAAGAGCAGATTTTGAAAGGAAGTGAAAAACACAGCTCTTGATCGATTGTGAGATGAAAATAATGATAAGAGAATGAATTGGGGGTAAAGACGATACAATTTGGGGTAATAAATCGTTTAGAGCTGAAAGGACCAGACTGTCCTCGCCAAAGTAACGCCGTTAGAAGGAAATTGACGGAAGTACACACTTCGTAAAAAGTTTGAAAGTGCAGTATTGTAAGTAGGGGTTTTTGAAGGTTAGTATCCCAAGTGCAGATTTCGGGAAAGTTCAAGTACACGAAGTGCTTTTTTACTCTAAATTTTACTATAAGTCTAAAAAGTACAAAAAATGTAATTTATTTTCCAAAAAAAAAAATTTAAAATGATATGAATACTATTTTTAAAAATAATCGTCAAGTGTTTCAATAAGTAGTTTTTAAAGAATCTTAATAATTATAAATTATTATTTAGGATTCCATTAAGTATTTTGTATCAACATATTAATTATTTTATTTATCTTCGCCGAAAATTATTTCAAAAAAAATTATAAATTGTGAGATTCGTTTCAATGCTGCATATTAATATATTTGCTATTATTTATTATAGTGTTAATCTTTATTTAATTTTAGTATTATTTTATCTATATTGCCTTTTTTGGTATTTCTAAAATTAGTTTCAAAGTTAAATGCTAAGATTCTATTAAGCGTTTTGTATTAATATATTAGTTATTTTAATTTATTATGAAACTTTTTTATCAAAAAATTTGTAGATTATATGATTCCATGAGGTGTTGGACATTGATATAGTATTTGTTATAATTTATTTTACTTTTAATAATTATTTATTTTTATGAATCTTTTTATCTTTGTTTTGTTTTTCCGGGTATTTATAAAATCAATACTTAAATCAAATTTAATATTAAGATTCTTCTATCATTAAAACACTTAATAGAATCTTAATAGGAATATCAAAATACTTGGTCAAATTTTAATTTTCAATATAATGTATTGTTAAAAACATTTTTTAAAATTGATACTTCAACAAAATTAAACACTGTAAAATTTAAATTTGTATGTGATTCTTTAAAATGGTCACCAAAGACCTAATGATTAAAATAATTTAAGATTGTATTAAGTGTTTTAATAATTATGTAAATTTGTGCATGTGATTTATATAAATTCTCTTGACGGGTTTTTAAAAATATATTTTAATTATTTAATAAAACTTACTTGTATAAATAATTAATTTTTACTAGCATATTCATTGATTAAATAAAATAAGTATTCATTTAATTAAACGATCACCTAAAGGAATACATTACCAGCCAAGTGTTTGAATACATGTTTTTTTATGGGGATGGGTTCCTTGAATATTTTGAAGATTCTGTTAAGTGATTTAAATGATTTCATAAGATTTCGTTAAGTGTTGCATCAAAATCTGTCTACACTTTATTTTCTTCTTTTTGGATGTTTTATCAATGTAATGATGATTTTGGGCTTTCTGCCTAAGAACGTCAAAACAAAAATATTGATTTCATTCATCATTTAAAGAGTCTGGGAAGGAAACCAATTTTGCTGGAGATTTGAATGAATGTCTAAAAGAACAAACAGGAACACTTAAAAAAAACACTGTGAACATGATCACATGTTGATGGTCTTAATTACATATATTGAAAAAACCAAGAACCATCGGAAGCTTCACAACCTTTTATGCCTTCTCCTAAATCCAACTTTCTTGACCAGTGAATAATAAGCCTTGTTAATGTGAACCAACGTATTACTCGATCCTCATACTACAATGATGGAGAAACAAATCAACACTACAATTTTGAATAATGGAACAAATCAACACTACAATTTTGTATGTAACGGAAAGTATATATACAAAGGGACGTAAAACTCATAACGCGATTCATTGTCCATGTTTTCTCCTTTGACAATCTGAAACCTAGTGTTGTGTGATGAACATAAGAAAATGACAAGACGACTTAGTTGTAAAACTGATAATGTAATGTTGTCACGTCAAATTAAATGAAATACAGGCAATCAATTACATATCACAGCTGATAAACATATGTATGGAAAGTAGAACGTTCATCGTGCACAAGATCTTTGCAAAATCTTTACAAACATGGAAATGATTCTGTATAACATGTAAATGTACTTAATATGTTTATGTATTTTCTGTTTTCAAAATACTACCCTTTTAATTATAAATAAGTAAACTAGTATCTAATATGTATATAATCTAGGCCATAGGATCAAAAGTAAATCAATGGTAAATAATAGGGTCTTGTGGTTCTCTTGTTAAGAAGGGTTCTATTTTGAACCTCCTCCTATATATATATATATATATATATATATATATATATATATATATATATATATATATAGTTGTACTCCATAGCAAACACCTTATATAACAAACAATAAAGAACACTTCACATCTAATATAATTTAAGAGTTCCGTCATAGCACCCAATACAAAAAGTTGTTATTTTTTTACCCTCTAGCAAACGAGCAAAAAAAAATGAAAATTTACTGTTCATTGATGACGTCATCAGTGAACAGTAATTTTCAATTTTTTTTGCAGACTTGATAGAGGGTAAAAAAATAACAACTTTTTGTATTGGATGCCCCTGGCGGGGCCAAAGGATCTAATAGATCTAAGGTGTTCTTTGTTGTTTGTTATATAAGAGTGTTCTGTATGGAGCAAAGGCCTATATATATATATATATATAAGTGATCAAATAAAAATTAAAATTAAAATAAAAACAAGAAACTAATCTTAGCCTTTAGATCAATCAAATCTAATGGCCCCCGCTAAAGATACCACACACAAATTCAATGCACTTTCACATATATAATCCCACCTAATCCCTTCCGTTTCGAATATGATGCTAGTGATCAAATAGAAACCAAAATAAAAATAAAAATTAGAAACTATTCTTAGTTTTTAAATCAATCTAATCTAATGGTCCAGCTAGGGTCACCACACACAAATCCAATACAAACTCACATATATAATCACACATAATCCCATTCGTTTTTATTTTGATTTTTCCCGTCAATCGGTGAGTTTTTTTTTGAAACCTGACTTCATTGTATTTTTCTCCATCTTCCAACGATCAGTTTGCATACCATATGTGCTCTATTCACTACTACATATTTGTACTTAGAGAGCGCTTTTTTTAGCTCTTACAAAGCGTTTTTAAACGCTATTTAAGGAGCCGCTATTGAAGTGAGGATCATTTAGATAGCGTTTTTTTCGCCATTCTGTAAGTGAAGCTCTTAGATAGCATTTTTAGAAGTGCTATCTAAGTAAGTGTTTCCTAAATGTACATGTTCTTGTATATCTCTTTTTAAAGCGCTATGTAAGTGACAATTTTTATTAAAAAAATTATATATTTAATTTTCTGCATTCCTTTTTACCTAAACTATTCTTACCATTTTCAGAAATAATAAATATACAAAGACAATAATATACTCCGCGATATATTTGGCAAAAGAAAGTCATAATATTTTGATCACAAAATGCATAAATAAATTCTGCTATTAAAATTTCCAATTTAATGCTTACATCCACAAAACAAATTGCCTACATTAACTAAGACAACCTTGTCTGTAAATATGAATTGAGCAACATGGAAGGACAGTAAACCTCTGCAGCAATGGATTCCAGAGCTTCGTTATCAGGATCTTGTTTACTCCATGGGATCCCTCTTCCCTCTACTGCAAGATCACTAGCAACATCATATGCATCCAAAGGAAGTGCTTCTTGTTTCTTAATACTATCTAGTAACATCATATGAATTGTACTCAACTTGTGGCAGTACTGGGCCATTTCTCATTGTAAGATTGTACTGCAAATTACTTTACTAAGATAACTGAAAGAGAAGTATTTGAGACAATTTAATTAAATTTGCAGTCTACGATAAAACACGGAAATACTTAAGAATGCACAAATGGAATAGTAATATGATAAGCGTCCTAAAATTCACATAATATGCTTGCTAATCTCTACAAATGAAGTAAGGATACCTTGATATGAGGGTCTTCTAGCTACAGCCTATCATCGTAAACTATGTGCAAAACAATTCATAGCTTTACTCTAGTCAGAAATTCTTATCTCAAACTCCTATTGGCATGGACAGGTACTGCTCAGAGCCATTCAATCTTGAGTAGTAATTACGATTCATGATTATTATACTCTTCTGCTTCTATTTGTCAGAGAGCCATTTCACGAGGCTGTCTAAAAATTTTCCAGCAATGTTTTCCTGCAATATAATAATCAATTGTAAAGTTTAACATTTTCAAAATGAGGACAAAGATTTATAAGAAATAACAGCAAAGAGACCCTCCCTCTATCTTAGCTACTTTGGTGTGTCCAACGACCAAAAGTAAAATTATTCACATTTCATATCTTTTTTATGCAACTCAGTTAAAGTCATAAAGATGAACAATGAAACAAATCCAGACATAATAAAGGAAAAGAAATAGTGAAATGACAAATAATTGTAATGCATCCATATATAACATGAGGTAGTAAGGTCTTAAGACATGCAAGGGAAACACAGAAAGCAAGACTTAAAACTCATACAACAGTACATGGATACACCTACTTACTACAAATAAGGTAGGTAAAACAAACTACTTTCCGGTATGTCTATCTTATTTGAGTAAGAGTCCAAACGGCTACAGATTTGACTTTGCAAAGCCTGTTCAGATCCACTTCTTTAGCTCCTTGTCCCTTTGTCTTATCTCTCCAAGCTTCTTTGTAGGCTTTCCAATGTGCTTTATAGTACACAATCAAATAAAGCGTCTTGGCTTGTTGCAGGTTTCTGACTTGTACAATTCTTCAGTATTTTGACTCCAAGAATGTATTCGAGAAGTGGCTAAGTGATTGATTCGAGAACTCGAATTGACTTAATCGATAACTCTGAGTTCTCGAATAGTGTTATATTGACATATCGAATTACTTCTCGAATAGCTCTTTTCTCTGGGACTCCTTGAGATATCGAATAGAGCATTTTGACATATTGAATCCCTGAGATGTCGAATAGCTTCTTTAGTCCTTGAGATATCGAATAGATCATTGACTTGTTGACTCTTAGAGAACTCGAATGATGCTTTGACTTGTTGACTCCATGAGTTCTCGAATAGAGCAATAGACATATCGAATCTCTGAGATATCGAATGAGATATCGAACAGTGTATTCAGAGATATCGAATAGTGTCTTCTGAGATATCGAATCTCTGACTTCTCGAATGCTAGACTTCTCGAATAGACAAATGTACTTCTCGAATTGGTACTTAGGCAAATTCTTCTTTTCTTCAAATCCCAACTATGATTATTTGGCAGTCTTTATCTCCTTGCTTGAGGCATGAACCTTGGAACTTCTTTCAAGCATTATTCTTGACTTTATAAGTACAGTAACACAACTAGAATTTGATGCCTATTACAAGTACAGAACAAATAGAAACTCTACAACTAGAGGTTCCCTCAGTTAAGAGGTCATGTAGGTAATGCATAGCATTACACGTACTTAGGCTTGTTATTAGATGTATTCAGGCATGCCTCTGTGACTAACAATCTCCCCCAAATTGTGAGTAAGACCCTTAGTCACAATTTCATGTCTGATAACAAGCCTAACATACATAAAGATAAAACTTGACAGTACATGAATGAATTTTGATTAGCAATGTGGATAGAACTACAGGGTGAGTAATCTTACAGCCTATGATGAAGTACTAGCCATTGTCATTTGTTTCCCTTTCCATAGCTTTGGCTTGCAAATCATCATATGCTTTCTGTCTTCTTTATTTCTCCTTCATTGTATTCTCATCCATAGCTTTTATTATTTCTGCCATAGCATCCAATTCTTCAAGCAAAATTGAGTCTTTGAAATCTTCAAGTACTGGTTTCAGAATGTTTGCAGGATAGTGGTTGAGTAGATTCATTCTGATGTGAACCTGATCCCCATTTCTCCTCCTATACTTCACCACATAGGGGTTAAACTGAACTCTACACAGTCCCTTTGCCCTTAGCTTTTCTGCTTCAATCTCCAGTCTCTCAGTTTCTTTCTCCCTTGCTAGCCATTTCTCAAGACACTTTTTTCTGATTTTCTCCTTATGATCTCTCTTCATCTTCACAAAATCAATTAGCTCCAGCTTCCATACTCTTTCCACTTTATCTTCTGAGCTCAACAATGCAATGATTCTTTCTATGTCATGTAGTTTGCCCCAGTGTTGACATCCTCCTTGTTTGAATTTCTCCTCCCTTCCATTAGTATATTTGATCTCAAGGCAGTTATCAACAATGGCAACATGATAGATTCTTTGAGCTTGTAAGAATTGTAGTTGGTCTTCATCAAAATCTTCATCTAGTGGTTGGAGTTTTAAGCCTGGATAGATTTTCAGAGTCCTTGATTTTGACAGCTTTGGTTTCCTTGCAGCTTGTTTGAATTTGATCCTTTTGACATGGTTGCCTGGCAGTAGCATGTGACCTTTGTTTGTGGACCATTGTAGTATTCCATTAGCAGTATGCTTTTTGAAATATACAGATGGTTTCTTGACTTGAATCTTCTTCTCTTCTTGAGGTGGAAAGACAGTTGCAGAAGCCATAGATGTAGATTTTGGTAGGTCACTACTAACAGCATTCACCCTAGACTTAGAGTCTTGTGATGTGGTGAGGTTACTGTCAGCAATGCCTAAGGCTTGCTGTCTTCCACTCTTCCTCTCAGAGACTTTACCTTGGTCATCATCCTTCTTATCCTTACTGTCTTTCTTCTTCTTCTTATCCTCATCCCCCTTATCACTCCTGTGATGACTTCTCCTCCCATCACTCTTGTCTTCATCTTCATCATCCTTGGCTTGGCCATTTCTGGAATTACACCAATTGCAATGTATGATCTGAGAATGTGCAGTGCCTCTATCTCTTCAGCAGTACTTGTCCCCTTCTTCTTTTGCAGTAGATCAATGATGGCAATAATGAGTCTGTG
Organism: Saposhnikovia divaricata; assembly: GCA_036435485.1. NCBI lineage: Eukaryota > Viridiplantae > Streptophyta > Magnoliopsida > Apiales > Apiaceae > Saposhnikovia > Saposhnikovia divaricata. The sequence continues at coordinate 87,027,201 of CM071594.1, forward strand.
ATTTCGAGAAGTGAGATCATTGGGAATGACCAATTGTTTAATCTCTTCAATTCTGGTGCCAGACTGATAGATGATTGTCCATGGCTTCTTAATTACTTCTGGCAGCCTTGAAGGTTAGCCATTCCTCAAGTCATCATACAGACTCTAATTGTTTTCATTTACATTCCTCTTCTCTATGAGCTCAATCAGTGCATCTATCTCTGAATGTTTCAAGGCATGTAGAGTTTTGTAGGTTAGATGCCAGATTCTGGATTTTGCTACCATCATTACTTCCTTGAGCCATGAGCTATCAACTTTTCAAGGTACCACAGTGAAGTAATCGATCTGATCCTTCAAGCTCCTCAGATACAATTGAGTGTCACCAGCCTGTTCTTTTGAGACTTTCAAAAACTCCAAGAATGCATCATCATGATAAACATTTGAGTTTGCAATTTCTTGTAGCTTGGCCTCAGTGACCACCTTCACTTCTACAGGCTTGGCACTTTTAGATATGGAGAGTGAAGGTTTATCAGATGGCATACTCCCTGCAACTACTGTGGTTGTGATAGTTTGCTTTTGACCACTGGAAGTAGTGATGTGCACATTTGGTAGAGTGACAACTGGCAGAGAAGTAGGAGGCTCATCAACTTTGTCTTTTCCTTTGCCAGGCACATGAATTAGAGATTTTGAAGTTCTTTGATGACCACCTTCAATGATTTTGATGCCCTTTACTGGTGGTTTCTCCCCCTTTGAATTTGAGTTCCTTGATGTCCTCTTCTCCCCTTTAGGCTTGTTGTCAGGCACAGAGGTTGTAGTATTGACCTTTGGGGTTGAAGATTCTTCAGGTAGAGGGAGACCCATGTGCTTCATCATTGCAGACAACATTGATTGTTGATGCAGAAGAACATCAGCTGTGGTGGTGGCTTGATGAGCATTGGACTGAGTGAGAGTAACTACCTCCTTTTTAAGATGAGCATTGGACTGAGTGAGAGTAACTACCTCCTTTTTAAGTGCATCTACCTTACTGAATAATGCATTAGATTTGAAGCCAGACAGGGATTGTTCTTTAAGTCTCTGCACTTCAAATCTAGACAGCTCATGCACAGGAACCTCAGTGACCAGCTTGTCTCCATATTGATTTGCAAAGAGTGTCCTAAGCATGGCATTGGCGTCTGTAGTCTGGTCAGATAGAATTTGAAATTTGCTTCCTAGACCTGTGACTGTATCTTTAAGTAGAGCTAGACTATTATCCATCTTGGTGCAGGTGGTGTTGCAGTGTCTGAGATCCTTGACCACACTGTCTAGTTGAGGAAATTTGGCATCAAAGGCCCTCTTGATCTCTTCTACTGAAGTGGCTATCTTGTCACTCACTTTGTTGACTTCAGTTTTGACTCCCTTGCCAAGATAGTGTGCAGCCTTGAGGAGACCCTTGTAGGAATCATTGACAGCTTCATACACTTCACTAGGGGACAGGGATTTTGCATTTGAACCCAGTGAAGTGATGTATTCCTCTCTAAGATATTGAAGTGCTTCACTGAGAGTTACATCATACTTTCCTTTCATCCAGGCATCTACATTGCCATCTCTCTCAGCATCATCAATAATCTTGGCCTTCTGCATCTCCACATCATCCCTATGGCATAGCAGGATGGCTTCATAATCTGGATTTGAGATGTTGGAGATGACAAGGTTCTGGGCTATTTTGACAAACTCAGGAATCTGATCCACAACATAGCTTTGGAGAGCTTCAATGGACATTTGTGGTGGAATAGACCCTGATCCTGAAGCACTGTCATGTTGCACAGGCTTCAGCCATTGGGACAAAAAGTGAGAGCTAGAGCTAGGCAAGCTAGACTCCTCAGTTACAGAAGCAACTTCTGTAACCGGATGGAAAGACTCTGCTACTGTTGTCTCCACAGAAGTGGGATGAGTTACAACAGTAGTTGACACAGGCACAGAGTGTCTAGTTAAAACTAGTGAATCCTCTGTGTTTGTGATGGTGTCATTAGGAGATGCCCCAGCATGCATTCCTTGACCATCTAAATGTGGTACCTGGGTGGTGAGCAAGGTGTCATGCACCAAGTCACTTGAATCCATTGGCTCATCAAGAGAAAAGAATTCTTGATGATCAATGCCTTGCTCCTCAATTGCTTGAGTTGCAGGCTCCAAAGAAATATGAGTGGTAGATTCTGGAAGAGAAGTGTGTTGTAGATTAAATTTTGGCAACTCCCCCTGAGAGATAGAGGGAGTTTCAATTGTGATGTACTCTCCACTCAGTGTTGTGCCAGCCTTATCACTCCCATGTGCTGACTCTGTACAAGTAGGTGCATTGGGGAGGATGCTTGATTCTATAGATGCACCCTGTTGAGAGGATACATCTAGTGAGCTGTTTGCCCCTAATTTTGCAACTTCAGCCATTTGGGTGACTGAAGAGGTGGTTTTAGACTTCTTCTTCTTCTTCTTTGGCCTTAGTAAGGGTGACTCAGGTTCCTCATTTGCTATGCCTAATTCTACAGCCAAGGCTGCTTCAGTTAAGATTTTTAGAGGTTCAGAAGCAACCTGTTTTCTCTTCTTTTTACTAACATCACCCTTTTGAGAGGATGATGCAGTTGTCTCTGCGTTTGGTAAAGTGTTTGGCTGAGAGGGTTGGTTAGCAGGCCCTAGGTTAGCATTTTGCTCTACTTGCTTGGGCCTAGCTAACTCAGATTTTGAGGCACATATTGGCATGTTGTGGGGGTAAGTCCTAAATAAACTCTCCATAAGGGGAGTTATTTTGAGCCTTACATCCACATCATTCCTAGTCTCCAAGCTACCAAAAATGAGTTTGGTCATGGATTTCGGATAGCCTATTCTATTTTTGTCTAACCCAGGCAATTCAATCAATTTAGCATCTATGAAATTAAGTACAGATTGAATAAAGCGAGGGAAGAAAATTTCATTACCTCTCTTGGCTGAGTTCTTACCAAGTCTCCCATACAATTCTTGCATTATGATCAAACCAACATCAATCTTTCTCCCATATGCTAGAGCATATCCTATTTGTTGAACAGGTGTGCTGATTTGATCAAAGCTGGACTTCCTTGCTGTGAAGACTTGAAGAAGAGTGGCAAAGACATAGCTCCATTCCTTCCTCAAGTACTTCCTATTCAAATTTCCAAGCTTGATTCTATCTGAGTAGTTGATAAAATCAAAGAAATCTTCCAATTCCTGATCAGTTTCTTGACTGTCATACACTCCTTGTTGCAACCCCAGTGCTCGATTCATGTCTTCAGTAGTGATGGTGATTTCCTTGTCCTGAATCTTGCAATAGATTACGTATGAAGTTATTGCATTCTCTAGGGCCACGACCTCCACAGTAGCAGTTCTCCAAAACTGTTCTAGTAAATCTAGATACAGAGTTGGGTTGGCTGTGAGTGCATCCTTGATGTATGATTCAGCCATCCATCGAACGAAGCACTTAAAGTTTGCATTGGGTGCTTCAACATCGTTGGTTATTGCTATGAAATTGGTATGGGTAGGAATTGTGAGTTGGGCGTTTGCCATTGTTACACAGAGAGATGAGAAGAGAATGAAGGTTGAAGAAGAAATTTAGCTTTTGACGTTAGGGTTTACAGAGGTTTTGGAACTTTAGCTGCCTGAGAAATCGAATGAAATGATTTGAACAGTTGTAGAATTGTATATATGTGAGTGACTTGAGTTGTCCATTAGATATAAGTTTTGTATCGATAAGTCAGTCATTCGAGAAGTATAAAACAACTATTCGATAAGTCAAGAAGGGCTTATTCGATATCTCAAGCAGTTTGTAACTCACAGCTGGCAGTTATTTTACTCAGAAAATAATTCTAAGCTAAATAAAATATGTTTTTATGAGCGAAATAAAATTTTGAATATAAATCCAAAAAGCGATTAAGTGTCAGCGAGAAATCAGCCTTTTCAAATGATTCGATAACTCAAATACAGTATTCGAGAACTCCATCATTAGAGAACTAAAATACTCTATTCGAGAACTCAAAGTGTGCTATTCGATTTCTCCAAAAGACACTATTCGAGAACTCAGGAGGGTTCTTGATAGGCCTATTCGAGAACTCGAGCCATGACAAAACAATGAACCATTCGAGAAGTCTGACTTATCGAACTATACTTTTCACTCATAAATTCAATTTTCACTATCTTTTAAAATTTACCAGAAATATTCACTGAAGAATATTCTACTAAATTAAATAGTGATTCTCTCAAAATTTCACAGAAATTTCAAGCTAAAGATGTATGATTTTCAACATATGCAGCATTGTGGAATATTTATAAATCATAATCCAGCCAATACTTACTTTAAAAATATTGAGCATTTGATAAAGTAAGTATTTACTGCTGCAACAATCTAGTTGATATATTCACTCAGCCAGAATTTGAAGAATTCAACATTCCAATCTCACTAACCAACCTTGTGAAGGTGGCTTCATCTAATGACTTAGTGAATATGTCAGCTAGTTGTTTCTCTGTGGGAACATAATGTAACTCAATGGTTCCATTAGTTGCATGCTCCCTTATGAAGTGATATCTGATGTCAATGTGCTTTGTCCTAGAATGATTGACAGGATTGGAAACTATAAAGATTGCACTTGTGTTGTCACACATGATTGGAATTCTTTCCAACACAAGTCCATAATCTCTAAGTTGGTTTCTGATCCAAAGCACTTGAGCACAGCAACTTCCAACAGCTATGTACTCAGCTTCAGCTGTGGAAGTTGACACAGATTGTTGTTTCTTGCTGTACCAAGAGACTAACCTTTGTCCAAGAAACTGGCAGCTACCTGAGGTGCTTTTCCTATCCACTCTGCATCCAGCATAATCAGCATCAGAATAACCAACTAGATTGAACCCTGTGTCCTTAGGATACCATAACCCCAAGTTTGGTGTGCCCTTCAGATATCTGAAAATCCTCTTTATTGCTATCATATGTGATTCCTTTGGATTTGATTGAAACCTTGCACACAAGCATGTTGCAAACATGATGTCTGGCCTACTAGCAGTGAGGTAGAGTAGAGAACCAACCATGCCTCTGTAGATTGAGATATCTACCTTCTTGCCCTTACCATCTTCATCTAACTTGGCAGCAGTGGCCATGGGTGTCTTTGCAGGTGAGCATTCTTCTAAGTCAAATTTCTTTAATAGATCCTTGATGTATTTGGTTTGACTTATAAAGATGCCATCCTTCCTTTGACTCACTTGCAGCCCAAGAAAGAATGTTAATTCTCCCATCATGCTCATCTCATATCTGCTCTGCATAAGCTTAGAGAATTTCTCACACAGCTTCTCATTTGTAGAGCCAAATATGATATCATCCACATAGATTTGAACTAAGATAATATCATCACCATGTTTCTTGTAAAACAGTGTCTTGTCTAGTGTGCCTCTAGTGAATTGATTCTCAAGTAGAAATTGTGACAATGTGTCATACCATGCCCTAGGAGCTTGCTTAAGTCCATACAATGCTTTAAGCAATCTGTAGACAAAGTGAGGGAATTGTGGATCCTCAAAGCCAGGTGGCTGTTGCACATATACTTCTTCTTCCAACTCCCCATTCAGAAATGCACTCTTAACATCCATTTGATAGACCTTGAAATTAGAATGTGCAGCAAATGCCAAGAAAATTCTGATGGCCTCTAGTCTGGCAACAGGGGCAAAAGTCTCATCATAGTCAATGCCTTCCTGTTGAGAGTATCCTTTTGCAACCAACCTTGCTTTGTTTCTTATGAATACACCATTTTCATCCATCTTATTCCTTAGAACCCATTTTGTTCCAACAATGGTTCTATCCTTTGGTGCAGGCACAAGTTCCCATACTTTGCTTCTTTCAAATTGGTTTAGCTCCTCTTGCATATCAATTATCCAATCAGGATCCAACAATGCATCTTCAAGTTTCTTAGGCTCAACTTGAGATAGAAAGCAACCATAGAGACATTCATTTAGAGTTGCTCTCCTTGTCCTTACTCCTGTATTTGGATCTCCAATTATCTGATCTGCAGTATGTGATCTATCCCATTTCCTTGTATGTTCAGATTGATTTCTCAGCCTTGATGTTGCTTCATCATCCAGATCATGATCATTTACATTTCCTCCCCCTGTGAAGTTTCCACTAATCACAGGTGTGTCTTGGATGCTTATTTCTTCATTGTTGGTTAACACAGGTTCTTCATTCACTTGAGTTTGTTGGATTGTGGGCTCGAATTCAGTTTCAATCTCCTCATCAGAATCATCTAGATTGTCAAACTTCAAAGGATCTTTATCTTCATCATTGGCTTCTTCTAATCCAGGTAGTTTGTTGTCATCAAATGTCACATCTGTGCTTTCCATAACTTTCTTTTGAGTAATGACATAAACTTTGTATGCAATTCTTTCCATAGAGTAGCCAAGAAAAATTCCTTCAAATGCTTTTGCATCAAACTTTCCAACATATTCTGAGTTGTCTTTTAACACAAAGCATTTGCTTCCAAAAGTATGAACATACTTTAGAGTGGGCTTCTTTCCAGTCATCAAGTTGTAAGGTGTCTTTCCAGTGTTTTTGTTGATGAGGGTTCTGTTTTTGATATAGCATGCAGTGCTCACAGCCTAAGCCCAAAAACATGTAGGCATCTTTGCATCAAGTAACATTGTTCTAGCAGCCTCAGTCAGAGTTCTATTCTTTCTTTCAACAACTCCATTTTGTTGTGGAGTCCTTGGAGCTGAGAATTGTTGAGAAATACCATTTTCTTTGCAGAATGCTTCAAGCATGGCATTTCTGAACTCTGTTCCATTATCACTTCTTAATGCAATCACACTTGCATTGTTGGCCTTTGCTTCCTTGTCAATTTTCTTTATATGCTCAATGATTACTTGGGGAGCCTCATCCTTTGATGCCAGAAATTCTACCCATGTATACCTTGTGAAATCATCAACCATCACCAGAGCATACTTTTTCCTTCCTAGTGACATAATATTGACAGGCCCAAACAAGTCCATATGAATTAGTTGTAGGGGCTTGGTTATTGATGTCATTGTCTTTAACTTGTGGCTTGATCTTTTCATTTTTCCCTTTTGACAAGCCTCACACACTCCTTCTTGACAGAATTCAAGTGTGGGCATGCCTCTTACTAACTCTCTTTTGACTAGAGAATTAATGCCTTTGAAGTTCAAGCGTGATAGCTTCTTATGCCACAACCAACTATCTTCATTTGATGCTTTTGAGTAAAAGCAACAGATTTTGTCCTTGTTTGCAGAGTTCATATTGGCTACAAACAGGCTTCCTTTCCTTACTCAAGATAGAGCAAAGTCACCAGTCTTTTTGTGGGTGATCAAACATTCATCTTTGTCAAAATTCACTCTGAAGCCTCTGTCAGTAAATTGACCAACACTCAGTAGATTGTGCTTGAGTCCCTTGACCAGTGCTACATTTTCAATGATGACATTTCCAATTTCCAACTTGCCATATCCCAGTGTGTTGCCAATGCTGTCATCTCCAAAAGCAACCATTGGGCCAGCCTTCTCCTCATACTGTGATAGCAGGGCCATATCACCAGTCATATGGTTTGAGCATCCACTGTCCAAAATCCACATGACCTTTCTTTCACTTTCTTTGCCCTGCAAACACAAAGGTATTACTTCTCCTTTGGTACCCAAACAAGTTTGGGTCCATGTGGCTTAGCAACAGTTTTATCATAAACAGCATGCTTATCAATTTTCTTGATGTTAGTCTTCTTGTCACTGTTAGAAGTCTTAGAATCAGGGTTCTTAGACTTAGGTGACAGAGGCACCTTCCTAACTTTAGGAGGACTTGAAGACTTTGTTCTTGTGTAGTGTGTGTGAACATTGTGACTGATGCAACCTTCCATGAATTGTCTTCTCAAATTAAAGCAACTAGTCATTACATTCATGTTACATGGCATACAATCAAATTTATCACAGAAAGGAGAGTCTCTATGTCTTAAAGGCACAGAGCAATCATAGAATGGTTTAGCAACACTACCAGATGGTTTATTGCATGCATGAGTTAATTGATTAGTGCTAAAACAATTTTGACAAACTTTTCTAGGGGCATTTGGCACATAAGCATAATTGTTGTCCTTGTTAATCCCTAATTTGCCATTCCTGTTTTGTTTCTTTTTAGCCACTTTCTTCTCAAACTCATTATTCCCAGCTGAAACAAACTTCACAAATTTCTCAAGTCTAGGTCTACCTCCTACTGACTCCTTGGCTTTGGTTTTGACATTCTCACTCTTAGAGGATGCTTGTTGTTCATTTGATTGTGCCTTATCTTCATCATCCAACATTTGCTTAATGAGTAAGGCATCCTCATCAATCTCAAGTGTTGGTGTTTTAAATATTGGGGTCTCAGCCTTTTTCAAAACCTGAGGCACTTCCTCTTGAACAACAATGTCATCTTCAATGACTGCATAGCCTTTCCTCTGCTTGAGAGTGTCATAATCAAGTCCAATAGCAGCCTTAGGTCTAGCTAGATTTTTCTCATGGTAGGACTACAATAGACTAGAGGAATTCTTGAATGTTTTCCATTTAAATTCATTTTCAGCTAGTTCATCCATAAGAGCTTTCTCAACTTGACTAGCACATAGAACCTTATTCTTTAGATATTCGATTTCTTGTTTAAGGTTTTCTATTTGCATAGCAGTTAGTTCTAGTTCCTCATTTCTTTTGTTCAACAGTTCATTCTTAGTAGACAGTTTAGCAATCTCTTCATTAGCAACAGTCATACTAGTATGAATATTAAACATCTCAACAGATAGTTGTTCAACCATAGATTTGTATTCAGAAACAGACATGTCTATAGTAGTGAGGGATGGTACTTGAGAGTCTAATTCAGATGGTTCTTCCTTGGAGTTGGCCATCAAGGCATAGTTGCAGAATTCTTGTTCTTCTCCATCACTATCAGAATCATCCCAACACTTCCCTTCAGCTATGTAGGCCTTACCTGGTGCATGCTTCTTTAGCAGAGCCTCATACTTAGCTTCAAGCTCAAGAAACTCCTTATCCTTCTCCTTAGGCTTCTTGCATTCACCGGCAAAATGCCCTAGGTCATTGCATCTATAACATCTCACAGATGACCTATCCACATAGCTGGTTTTGAATTTGTTTTTGTTTGCTTTCACAGGTGCCTTGCTCTTGTTGAATGAATGATTTTGAGATCTAGACTTGAAGGGCTGATTCCTCTTAAATCTGATGTTTGGGAATTTTCTAGCCATAAAAGCATATGAAGTGTTTTCCATGGTATCCAACTCTTCAAGAGTATAGAACTCATCTTCTTCCTTTTCATCAACAGGTTCAGTCAATTATTCTTCAGTCTCTTCATCATCTACTATCTCTTCTATTCTCAGTTGACTTGTAGATGCCTCCAGGTCTTGAACGGATTTGTTGACAATCAAGGCACAGGATGTGTTTATCATTCTGCCTTGGTTGGCTTGGATAGCCCTCTTCTGAAGCAACTCAAGCTCATGAGTTTTTAAAACCCCATAGAGCACATCATATGTGACTTTGTTCAAATCTCTTTCTCTTAGAGATATGACCCTTTGCTCTAGATGGTTTGGTGTAGATAGTAGAAACTTCATGTTTAATTCCTTAGTGCTGTAAACCTTCCCATTCGTTTAAAGCTCAGTCACCAGCTTGTGAAATCTCTCAAACATATCAGTAATACTTTCTTTGGACTGTGCCATGAAAGCTTCATACTGTGTGACCAGTATCTGTTTCTTATTTTCTCTTACCTCCTCTGTCCCTTCACATAACACCTCGATGTGGTTCCACATGTCCTTGGCTGATGTGCATGATGCTATATTAGCAAACATCGACATATCCATGGAGTCTATGATCAACAACATGAGATGACTGTCTAGGGCAACCTTTTCCTTCTCTGAGTCCGTCCATTTGGATGGCTCTTTTGCAACATATGATCTAGGAATGACTATTGTGCCCATTGTAGATTCAGCAATTTCTTGTTGTGGTACAAATGGACCATTCTTGAGGATGTCAGGGTAGAGAGGATTGGCAGCTTTGATGAACAACAACATTTTTATTTTCCAGAGGTTGTAATTCTCTTTGTCGAACTTAGGGACCTTCACCGTACCTGTAGTCTTTGGTGTATTCGAACTCATGATCGTTTTCTGTTTAGATTAAACAGCCTGCTTTGATACCACTTGTTGAGTATTGAATACAGTAAAAGAATACAGAGGGGGGGTGAATGGATTCTTGAACTTTTCTTTGTTCTTGAATCTTTGTAACAAGATATGTGTTTAGTGTGTAAGATATGTAAGAGCAGATAACAAAGACAAACACAACACAATATCACTTTAATCTAATATTTTATTAGATAAAGATTTTTCTACAATCTGTGAATACAAATGGTAGTATTCTCAGCTTCGTTTTTCTTAGAGAGATATTTCTTGTGATGTATCTTGAAAAACTTATCTGCTAAGGAAGTGTGGCTGTATCCTTATAGACATGGATACACCTACTTACTACAAATAAGGTAGGTAAAACAAACTACTTTCCAGTATGTCTATCTTATTTGAGTAAGAGTCCAAATGGCTACATATTTGACTTTGCAAAGCCTGTTCAGATCCACTTCTTTAGCTCCTTGTCCCTTTGTCTTATCTCTCCAAGCTTCTTTGTAGGCTTTCCAATGTGCTTTATAGTACACAGTCAAATAAAGCGTCTTGGCTTGTTGCAGGTTTCTGACTTGTACAATTCTTCAGTATTTTGTCTCCAAGAATGTATTCGAGAAGTGGCTAAGTGATTGATTCGAGAACTCGAATTGACTTAATCGATAACTCTGAGTTCTCGAATAGTGTTATATTGACATATCGAATCACTTCTCGAATAGCTCTTTTCTCTGGGACTCCTTGAGATATCGAATAGAGCATTTTGACATATCGAATCCCTGAGATGTCGAATAGCTTCTTTAGTCCTTGAGATATCGAATAGATCATTGACTTGTTGACTCTTAGAGAACTCGAATGATGCTTTGACTTGTTAACTCCATGAGTTCTCGAATAGAGTAATAGACATATCGAATCTCTGAGATATCGAATGAGATATCGAACAGTGTATTAAGAGATATCGAATAGTGTCTTCTGAGATATCGAATCTCTGACTTCTCGAATGCTAGACTTCTCGAATAGACAAATGTACTTCTCGAATTGGTACTTAGGCAAATTCTTCTTTTCTTCAAATCCCAACTATGATTATTTGGCAGTCTTTATCTCTTTGCTTGAGGCATGAACCTTGGAACTTCTTTCAAGCATTATTCTTGACATTATAAGTACAGTAACACAACTAGAATTTGATGCCTATTACAAGTACAGAACAAATAGAAACTCTACAACTAGAGGTTCCCTCAGTTAAGAGGTCATGTAGGTAATGCATAGCATTACACGTACTTAGGCTTGTTATTAGATGTATTCAGGCATGCCTCTGTGACTAACACCAAGCCAATTACAATTGAATAAAAAGCAGGGTCACAACAATATTAAACAACTTAAGACTAAAGAAGACAACTAGCTTACTTTAACAGGACTTGTGTAAGAAAAGGCAGCTTGATAAATTTGTCGATAGTAGGTTTTGGCTCTACATTCATGAGTAGTGCATCCTTTCTGTTGCAAATTCAAGCTTAGCCATAACTTCCTCAACTAGTAATGCAATTTCTACAGCAGTTTTCTCACATTTCTTTTTCTTTCTTCCTCTGTAAAAGAGAACCAACTAAAGATCCATAAATACATTTCTTTTTAAAAAAATATTATTCAACACCCAAGACATACTAGGCTAAGTGGAATCATGTGTGTATTCGGGTAAGGACCTCGGTCAAAACTCTGATCTCCTTTTAATAAGAGAAGAGGAAACACACACACACACACACCCCATAACTCTCACAGTTAAGAATCACTTTAGAAAAAAATAAGATGATTAATTACCAGTAACATCTTTCTTTTGGTTCTCCGTAGGAAGCTTCAAACGTCGGTGTCCAAACACCCTGTTTGCGACTTCAATTTCTATTGTCAAGGAGATTACTAAACCATCACACTTCAGCCATTGAACATCTGTTAGCAGAGGAGAAGATGCAAATTAAAATCAAGACAAATTCTGCCAATACAAAGAGCAAGGCAAAGTTCGCATGTTTTGAAGTCACCATACTAACACCAAATGATACTTCTTACCCCTAGCATCTCAGTTTACCGTTTGTTTTGCTTAAATGCTCCCATGCATACACATACGTCAATATATGAGCCATATTTGCACCTGGTGTGCCGGAGTTGCTTTACTGTGATGGAAAAATATTACTATAACATAGAAATTACAACCAGACCACAACTATGAATTTATGTTAAATTAACTACTACACATTTCCAGGCTTTAAAGCAATAAAAAAGTCAGAGTTGGAATAAATATAACATGAACTTCACTTAATCGATATCAAACAATTAGAGGGCTTCTAGGCAACTTTGAGATTTAAAATCAAAATTTGCACATAAACTATTCCAATTTTCAGAGAAGACACAATGACTCTGTGGGTTGAAAGAAGAGCGGTCTTCAAGCTCGATTTAATCTTACTCAGACATTTCTTCAGGCATATATGGAGGCCCGATTGAATCTATATATGTGTATATCTATATACACTTAGCTGTAAACATGAAAACTCGACAATTCGACAAACTCGAAGCTGTAAACAAATGAAAACAAACTGACTCGCTAAACTTAGCTACTTCGACAGCAATTGAAACCAAAACTGTAAAACTCAGAACAACAATAACATTTCAACTCAGCACACTCAAAAATAAATATCTCGACAGCAAATAAAAAAAACAGAAAAAAAACAAGAAGAAAGAAGAAGAAAAACAGAGACTCGACGATAGAAAACAGAGGAGTAGAAATACATACCTATAATTTTGCCACACCTATAATCAATTGAACCACTAAAATTGAACCCTAAAATTGAACCCAAAATTGAACCCCCAAAGTTTCACGACTTTGTATCGAGAGAGAGCGAGCGAGAGAATGAGAGAGATGGAGAGAGATGAAACCTGAGTACTCGTGAGACCAAATCGAGGTAGAGAACTCAACTGAAAACAGAGGTTGTAGTTAGATTAGCGGTGAGGGTATATTTTGTAGAGAGAGAGAGAGTTAAGAGATGAAACCTCAATCAAATTAATCTTTAATCCCAAATCAAACAGAGGTAGAGAACAGATCGAGGTTCAGATAGAGGTTGTATAAGCGGCGAGAGGGTGTTGAGAGCGGCGAGGGTGAGCGGCGACGTGAGCGGCTGAGGCTGAGAGAGGAGCTTATGACCTAAAACTGACGCGAATGAATATTTTTCGTGTTTTAGACAGTGTTAAAATTATAAATAAAAAATAAATATATATTTCTTAAAATACGGTAACTTAGAGAGCGGGTCTCGAAAACGGTATTGAAGTGCAAGCTACAATAGCGTTTTTTACTTAACCACTATCCTAGTATATATTTTTGATTTTTTATTTAATTTTGTTTTTTTATTTATTAACTTACATTATGCTTTTCTAAAAAACGCTATTTAAGTAATGCACTCCGATAGCGCTTCTGGAAAAACGCTATCTAAGTGGTATATCCTAAGTTCAGTTTTGTAGTAGTGATTCCGACGCGATTTAGAATTTTTTTTATTTAATTTCTAGTTTCTAGCCTAAGAGTGGTTTCAATTAGAGTAATTTAAACTTAAGGTACTAATCTAAATCATTGATTGTCAATGAATATATGGTCAAGATTAAATGTATATGAATTTCAAACCAATGCTTATATGGTAGGAAATTATAATATTTTATTTAATTACTGCATTCAAACAATTTTGGTAAGTAATCAATACCACAATTTTGGTAAGTAATCAATATCTAATTTGTAATCATTGTTATGATTTCCTTTTAACTAATCATTCTACCGTTTTATTATTGAAAAACAATGTTTTTTTTTTGCTAAATATGAACAACAATGTTTAAACATAATATAAGTAAAACTAACAATTATTTTTTGTACAACACTTTGTATAATTTTATTATTATTATATAATAAAATAAATTACATTGAATCCTACCTTAATATTTTATAGAACACTCATAGAACACTTATGAGAATCTTACTAATTTTATGTAATCTTACTAATATTTTATTATTATATAATAAATAAATTATATTGAATCTTATTTTAAAATAAATCATAGAACACTTATAAGATCTTATTAAGTGTTTCCATAAATAAAATAAAATAAAACTATTTAATATTTCATTAAGTGTTTTTTATTAATTTCTAAAAATTATTTGTAGAAAGATAATCTTTCTTATTAATTTACTAACATTTATTAAGAATCTATTAAATTTTATTTGACATTTTAATTATTTAAATTTAAAAGTGTTCTACTAGATGTTTTAATAAGGATTTTCTAAGATGTTATACTATATATATAAAGTATTTAAGTATGCAATATCCTATTAAGTGTTTTTATAAATAAAATTATGTGTTTTATAAATAGTGTTCTATTAAGTGTTCTAGTTGTAATTAATATTCTACTAGGTGTTCTATTATATATTTAAGTATTCCAATAAATAATAGGATATTATTATTATTATTATTATTATTATTATTATTATTATTATTATTATTATTATATAATAAAATAAACAACATTGAATCTTACCTTAATAATTTGTAAACACTTATAGAACACTTAACAGAACACTTATAAGTTATGAGAATCTTACTAATTTTATATAATCTTACTAATATTTTGTTATTATATGATAAAATAAGTTATATTTAATCATATTTTAAAATAATTCATAGAACACTTAACAGAACACTTATTGAAACACTTATAAGATCTTATTAAGTGTTTCGATAAATAAAAGTAAATTATTTAAGATTTCATTAAATATTCTTTAGTAATTCCTAAAAATAATTTGTAGAAAAATAATCTTTCCTATAAATTGATTAATATTTATGTGTTTTATATTTATATTGAACAAAGATTATATTAGGTTCTAAAATTTATACTAAAAATCAACAATAAAATTATACCAAATTTGTTAAAAAATTATAATTTATTATTGTGGGAGGAATTTGTCACAACAAATTAGGAGGACGTTGCTAGAATAGCGCCAATGAATACGGAATCGTCCAACCACCAAGAAAGGCTTGTAGTTGGAGATCAATGGCTAGCTGCCCGGAAAGGCTCACAGCTAGGGGTTTCTGAAGAACACTGGAGGTGGTTCCTCGGAGGATCGGATTGGATTCACGGGAATTAGAGCTCAAGGACCGAATGTTGGCCTGCCAAGAACCCTAATAAAGATGTGTCACACAAGAGTATTCGTGCTCTAGGTTACTCAAGGTGTCAAAGTGTCTAAGAGATCCCGTAAACTACCTACATACTCCTATTTATAGGAGATCAAGCTCATATGTTGTTCTTGAAGTGATATGTTCGGTTGTTTATAATGAATTATCCAATTTCTGAAGGGATTATGACTGATATTTCTGATAATAATCGTGTATGATGTATATATTCACATTGCCAAGCTGTATTAGGACTGTTGGAAGCCCATTCCTTGATGTTTATCTCAAGGATGTATGAATTATCATGATTTAATCAAGTATATATGACATATATCCTCTAATAACTAAATATATATCTACTTAAAAGTGTAAATCAACTGTAAAGACGTGTTCCTAAAAAGTAGGAGGTTTGCTTTATCTGAATTGGCAGCCTAATCAGGCTTCCGACGGAAGCTGGGGGTACCGCCCCGTAGCCTCGCCCCGGTACCCCCTCCGGTAACCCAATCATGGAAGCTGCTCCGGAAGCCCTACTGGATGACTGGTAGTGGTTGTAGATTATCCATAAGGGGATGCCCTTTGGACCCTAAGCCACACATTTCCTTACTGCCATGTACATGGTAACCCCTAGGGCTACCATGGGCCCTTGGAAGCCTGACAGATTACTTATTTTTCTCATGAGTCCGGACCCTAATCCTCTAGTGGGCCTAAATCTAACCCATGCAAGATTTGGTCACAACAACTACCCCGGTTCCCTGAAGTACTGAGTGCAAGGGGAACCAATTATTCTTAGGGTGCCGTTTGCCAAAAATTCATACTTTTGCCATCTCGATTTCTCAGCAAAAATCCGTACCCTTACATTCTCGTCAATTCAATGTAACAGGGTTTATAAATATTGGAAATTTGAAATTGTAAATGTTTAGACATGTATCAGTATTTTTATTCTTGTAATTGTGTTACAGAAGCCCGAATTGAAATAAAAGCGGAAGCCTCGCATTTTACTTGTTAAAATTCTGATTAATTAATTTTATCCCTGAGGAATAAAATGAATAAATGCCAGAAAAAAGGGGAAATTAAATTCAAACTCTTCTTTTTTCCCTTGATAAGCTTAAAACGGTTCATTCCCTATACTAGCACGCTTCCCCCTACCTCGTTTTCTGTGCCAAGTTCATTGGCTAGAGGATCACGCCTCTCATCTATCTTCTATTATATATCTATGTATTTTGCCTTTTCATTTTTCTTATTGTTTTAACTTTATACTTTTCCCTTGGGTAAGCAAAAAGTTTTCGAAAGTCTCCGACGAGGTTTCCGGTGAGGGCTAAAGCGCTCGCATACTCGTCTTCCTACCTTTACAAAGGTACGTTCCTAATTCTCTCACCTTGTTCACATGTTTTGTGATATGATTGATTGCATGTACGAGGTTCCCATACACTTACCGTTAATTTCATTTTTTTTTCATACGTAAGTTGGTGCTGTGTTTATGTCCTTGAATCGATAATGGATTTGACTTCTCGGTGATTACTGCATGCGATTTGCTTCAATTTATCTGCATCTTATATGCCTGACATCTGATTCTTGTTACGTTTCTTGATTTTCAAACCTCGTTCAGGCTAGATCCGTAGGTTTAAATCTTAAATTGGGAAATACATGTATGAATCTCAGTTTGTGATGTATGTGTTTTGAGTTGGGGGCGGTTTGTAGTCCGGCTACCCTTTTGGAAATTTCTTTGCCATGATTATAATATGTTCGATGTTTGTTCCCTTCGAACCCTAACTGCTTCAAAGTCATCTTTGATTGTCCCTCTATAATTTGTCAATCTGGGTATGTTCATGGTACCCTGTATCTGTATCCCTTCCTCTATTTTGGTTGGGTGACTTGGGTACCATCACATTAGGTAACTATGTTGATAGCCACCCCCCGAGCCTTAACTTTCTTTTGATGCGAACCGGTAGCCCCTTCGTTCACAGGGTACTTCTAGGATAATTGCTTGAGACCTTTACTTTCTTCAACTTTTATCTTTCTAGTTCCAAATTCTTCACCTAATCTGCCTCCTGTGGTTGCAGATGTCATCTTCGTCTGTCTCTGGGGGTTCTTCATTGCAACCCGGTAATCTGTCTCCCATCTCTGGGGAGCCCTCTGATACCTGCTCCACCCACTTAAATGACTTGCTCATCTCTCAACCCATTTTAAAATCTAGACCGTCTGTTAGCTCTAGAACTCGCTCTTGGGTGGAAGTTATTGATCCTCTCGAGGCTGAGATCGTTAGTCGGTACCCCGATCCTTCCGTGGAGGCTAGTTCATCAAGTTTTAATATTGGGGATGCCGAAAGGATTACCCTAAGTTCCAATACCGGCGAGGGGGATAGATCGAGTAGTATGCTTCATGATGAGGTTATGCAGCCCTCCTCCATTGATGAAGAGATGATGGATGAAGGAGAAGGTATCGAAGCCAGGATGGTAGTGGAGGTTGAACGGAAGACCCATGTTCCGGTATGCTTTGTTCCTGCCCGTGAAGATGTAGACTCCACCATGAATAAGGATAGGCCTAAAAAACTATTAGAGTCATGCAATCCGAGATGTAGCTTTGTGGTGCCTAGTGAGGGTGAGGGGTGCCATAAGTTTGACAACTTCGAACCTGATCAAGTTATACCGAATGTGGTGCTGTCTGCATCATTTTTCAAATTAGGATTCTCCCTTCCCTTGCACCCGTTCTTTGTTGATCTCTTGAACTTCTATGATATTGCGCCTATGCAGCTAACCCCAAATTCATTTATGGTGGCAGCGTGCATGTATGTCCTTTATGACCAAACCTTATCCATCTCCCTCACTACCAGGAAATTGGGGTATTTTTATCAATTGAAAGATGGGAGTAAGAAAGTTGATGTCTTCTACCTCACTGCTTGGAACAACAGGCAGGGGAGATGTATGAAGGGGAACAAGAAGGGGATGTACGATTGGTTGGTGCAGTTCTTATACTACTATGATTGTGAAGGGGTTCGAACAGAGTTTAACTTGTCACCTGGTAAGCCATTTACCATTCTGTCTTGCTATTGTCCATTTAGTTGTACCACTAGTTCTAATTTTCCTCCCCCCTACTACATTCCCTAGGGATCCCAATGCAGACTCTCCACAGTAGGATAGTGGAAAAGAGAGCTAGGAAAGTCATGAAGCTTGGTGCTAAGTTGGGTGATGGTGAGGGTTTGCTTGTGCCGGAGACCCTTGAGGGGGTGACAGTGAGGAGTTTAAGGGTGGACCTGTTCCCCTGGGTACCCCTAAGAAGGGTGATGCCGGTAATAGGGCTTTCGCTTTGTGCAGTCATACCTATTTATCCATGTTGATATACTGCTTCCCTTTTAGTGTTTGCTTATGTCATGCATCTTTATTTGCTTTCATATCTGTACATATATGGTTTTATGCTGATATTCCTTGCCACATCTGTAACATCATCGCTCTCCTACTTTTTCAGGTATGTCTGGGTCAGTGCCGTCTTTTATCAAGCCATTCGACAAGTATGAAGATTTGTTTCCTGATGATGAATTGACTCTGCTTGAGACTCCTATCAGTGCTACTCCGATCTCTCGAGTACCTGTTCCCGTACCCATAAAGGCTGAGCTCTCTGCTGCCAAAAAACGCAGACTCTCACAGGCTTTCGGGGGTTTGAAATCTACTCCGGAAACCCGATCTTCTAAAAGGGCCAAGGTTTCTCAGCAGGGGTCACCTATGAGCGATGTGGAGCAGTTTTATCAGATGTGTGGTGGGAAGATACCAATGGAAACAATTGTTGGATGGGTTAAGCAGAAGACTTCCGACGCTGCAAGGTCTATGCTATTCTCGGCGGGGGAGAATTTCTTCCACCAGCTCAAACTCTCTACTCAACTTGCCTTAGCCACCCGTGGTAACATGAGATTGCAGGAAGAGATTAAGCAGTTGCGGATTGACATGCAATCTGCTGAGGATGAGAAGAAAAGGTTGTCTGATCCTAGTAAGAGATTGAAGGGTGATTTGACATTGTTAACCAAGGAGAAAGACAAACTAAGTAGGTTAGTTTCAGATATGGATAAAGAGAAAGAGGAAAGGGCGACAGCCCACACCTTGGAGATCACGGAGTTGAAGTTACAGGTTGATTCGCTGCAAGCTTCGGTAAGGAATCTCAAGGATGCCCTTCTGGAAAGGTACAAGTTGGGTTTTGCTAAGGGCACCACAGACTATATGAAGTCTACTTGGCAGGTGATGTCGGACCTGGATTGGGCGTTACTTGGCGGAGATGCGGTAGCTGAAGTAGAGACATTCAAAGCCGAAACCCTGGCGGAAGCCAAAAAGCTGCAACCCCTGTCTTCCAATAAATCATCCCAGACTCCCGTGGCTCCAGTGGTTATTGCCAAGAATGCTCCTTTTTCAGAGGTTGAGGTCGTAGCTCCCGCAGGCACGGTAGAGGATGCTCCAGGTAAGGACGCAGTGGTTGCGGAACCTGTTGAGGAAAGCCTGAACCCGGAGGTTGTAAAAGATCTCCAAGATCCTTAGCCTTTTTCCATGATTTCCTTCTACTATCTCAGACTTTTAGTTTCGTTGGTTTAAAAATTTTATGACTTTAACAAAGGGGGTGGGCTCCTTTAACGCTCCTGTAAGAACCCCAAATTTTGGATATAATTAAAACTTTTTATTAAGTAATGATAAAATGAGGAACAATGATTCCGACAACAAGGTCACCAGCTCTAATGAATGGTGGTTTCAAAGAGCAATGATTGTAATGAATGGATATTGCTTTGGACAATGATCCTGATGCATTGGTATATTGTCAGAATAGAGTAATTCGATGGTTGAGGACCTAGATAAGAATAATCTACCATCCAGGAATGAGCTAATGGATCCTTGAAGGGAAATGAGTACGTGCATAGTGTATCCCATACGTGCATAGTATTTCCCGTACGTGCATAGTATTTCCCGTACGTGCATAGTGTTTCCTGTACGTGCATAGTAATTTGGTGGATGAATAGTGATTTTGTAAGTTGGAAAACTTTTCACTCCACCCTATGTACGGGACGTGATATGGATGTTTCGAAGTCATATTAGTAATACGCGGAGGAAATAAGTGAATGCAGAGACGATCGGAATTCAGAAATTCCAAATTCTTTTCGGTATAATATTTGACCGGACAGTGGATTAAATATTATTATAATCCAAGAATTGAGATATTAACTTTGAGGATTTGATATTTTGGGATGTTATTATATTTGATTTAAGAATGAAGGTAGGAAACCACTGAGGAGTGGTTATGGCTACAATGTAATAATTGATATTTGGAAAGAATGAATGGAATTCGACTTTATTATCTCTATGTCTTGAAAAATGCTAAAGGGTAACAACATAGGTAAGAATAATCTATCTTCTAAGGGAATAAGATATGGCAATTTCAAGCAGGAGAATATTCTCATGTCATCCAGATCGGTAACGATTAATCCAGTAGTTCCGTAAAAAGGATAAGGAACGATCGAAAGAGAATACGGACAATTGTACCACCCTAAGAGAACAAGTAAAGAATACAGAATGAATAGTGTTTTGGTGGGAGTATATAATAATATGAGACGACACTATATAGAAGCATTCGGAACAGATTTCCGAGTTCGTATTAGTGATCCAGGGGGAAAATAAGTGTATGTAAAAGCTGTCGGATTCTGAAAAACCGCACTTTTATTTTCTCCGAGAGTTCCCTGGACACTGATAGCCTTAAGTATTTAACGAATGGATTTAAGGAATATGAATTGGAAAGTTAGAATGAAAGATGGAGAATGAAAGTATTAATATTAAAAAGGATTCCCGGTAAACCCTAATTAGAAATCCGTGAAATATTCCTACGAACGATCAATGAATTGAGCAATAACCGGACAAAGAGACAAGCAGAGGGCCAAGAGGTATGATGAGCTAGTGGAAGGTGACATAATCACTTTATGCAAGATAAGATCAAAGAGACCAAGCTAGTTACAAAGCTAACTAGCAATCTTAGCAATCAAACCAAGTACTTAGCATGCTTTCTCATCCTACCACACCAAATTAAACACTTGTCCACCAAGATGATGTATGTCATGACCTAGTACCTTTAATAAAGCAACTTTATGTTAGATATTTTCCTAATAATGCAAGAGAGCAAGCAACCAAGGCAAAGAACACAAACTCTCTCAAGAATAAGCCATTCGGCTATTTCCTTAATTCAAAATCCAAAGTCCAAGCTCCCACCATCATTTGATCTTGTAATTTTTAAGGTGAGTTCTATATTTCAAGAAAGTAATCTCCTAGAAATTTCAAGTTCAAACTCCATGTTTTCCATTTTCAAAGAAATCATCAAAGACTAGGGTGAATAGTGATTTTCAAGAACAACTCTTGATTTTCTTGATTTCTAGGATGATCTAAGCTTGGTTATGGGTATACAGGGACTATGCAAAGCTTAGCAAGGTCTTTACACACTCCAAGGAAGGTATAAAGCTCTTGAAACCCTAACCCTTGTTTGAGATTTAAGCATGTTTATGATAGTTATAACTTAGTTATGGTTATGTTAAGATTATAAGCATGATTATGTATGGATTTTGGATTAATGATGTAAATAGCTAGATGAATGGAAAGGCATTGCTTGGCCTTAGTTCATGTATATAAGTCATGTATATGTTGTTTGGGCTGGATACTATGTTTATGGGAAGATTCGAAATTGGTAGATATTCGATTTACAGCCGTTATAATGCCCGATTTTTTAATACCATGTTTTGTATGCCATTTTCCATGTCGAACCCCTACTGTCCAGAGACTTTATCTGCCATGATAGGATAGGTAATGTTCTAAGCTTCGTTTTGATATAAAGATCACGTAAAACGGACTTACGGTTTAGGATTTATGACCAAATTACTAAAAGTAGTTCGAATCCGTAAACGAAAGTTCGTAACTGTAATTGAACCCTCGTAAAGTATGTAACGTCATGGCGAATCATGGTAAATAAATACTAGAGGTAAAAAGGAAGGTGTGAAAGAAAACCGTATGTCAAAAGGATCATTTTTCGATTTATTAAAAATGTTCGAGTCGAGGTTAAGCGCGAACGAACCCCTAAAAGACGACTCTTTTATAACTTCGGTAAAACACTTAGAAAACGGGCGATAAAACTCGGAGTATAGTATTGGTTCGTAACGATCGACTTTAGAACTCATATGACTTAAGTATGTCCCAAGTATAAGTACAATGACATGTCGTATTAACGAACGAATGTCGGGTCGGATCAGTGATAAAAGTAATCCACTAAAAGGGGTATAACGAGATAACTCGAGAACGTGTTTCGAATTAAGTATAACTTAACTTTTAATATGTTAAGTGATTAATCCCGAATGCCTTGGCTATTTATAGATCACCAAGCTGAACCGGGACCCGCTACCACTACCCCTTACCGTACTCGACTACCAGGCAAGTTTCAATTCCCTTCTTTTAGGCTGTTGTTGTGATTGAATAAATATATATATATGATTGCTGATATACATATGCCATTGCATGCATGCCTACTTTCAAGTTGAATTGATATACTTGTTCCCTGAATGTTATTGTTGGCTTATAAGCTAGATAGTTATATATCAGTTATAAGCCGGTTATTGTAAGACCCTCATAGAAGGGCGTATACATCTTATTAATCAAATATAGACCGGGAGTCAATATTCCTTGATATATCGAGATTACCTCGGAGGAAAATATTTAAGTAAATATTTTCTATTATTTGGGCGACGAATATTATTTGAATATTCGTTCGAGATTATTTATTTAATGATCCTTACTTCAAATAATTATTTGAACATAATCATTCGACGAATAATATTTGTCAATATTCATTCAGAGTCGAATTGATTATCGATTATTATTTCGAATATTCTTCTAAAGATGAGACTACTAAATGAATATTATTTGGATATTCTTTTAGAATATTATTTTATTAAATAAATATCACTTTTGAATATTCATTTAAGATATTAAATACTTGATGAATATTATTTTAATATTCATCTGAAGCTTGATTTAATTATCGAATATTATCTCGAATATTCCTTAAGGCTTGGATTACTAAATGAATATTACTTGATATTCATTTAGGATATTATTCATTAAATGAATATTACTTTTGAATATCCATTTAAATTCCTAATTAATTATGAATATTACCTTAAATATTCTTTTCAGGTCTTGTTAATTAATGAATATTGTTTTGAATATTCATTTAAATATTTATTTATTCAATAAATATTCTCCTGATATTTCTTCAGGGATTATTTTGAGAAATACTCTGATATAAGATATTCTTTCTTATTCCTAAATGATCTGTAAAATATTTTAATTCAATAAATATTCTCTGAATATTTATTCCATACTTAGAATAACCTCGATAAGGTTTATCTTCTTCGATTATTACAGAAAATATTTCGGAGTCATATTATTATTAATCTTATATCAAGAAAGGTTCTCAGACATCATTCTTCTTTGAGTCTATCTCCTTAATAATAAGGGAACCTTACTTGGAAAAATGTTATTTATCTTGTCGACTTCCCGGTCATAGAGTATTCCCTTCACCCGCAACTCGGGTGCTGCTGACTTATTAAGTTGTCGCTTACCTTCTCATCTTTCGAGGGGTAAGATTACTGGAACAAGTTGATATCCGTTACCAAGTAATAGCTTGGGAGTTATTGGTAAATTTTCCTTTCCAACTAGATACGACTACTTTGTGGAGTCTTATCAACAAGTATTATACTTGGGGAAAGGGGGACGAACGTTACATTCAGAATCATAAATTCTATTTGAACTAGGAGTCGTGTAAGAGGCCGAGTAGCGCCGGTCCATCCCCTTTGGCCCAACCGTTGGCCGGGGAGAGCTAGTAAGGCGGTATACAAGTAAAGCCGTCAGTTCTTCCTTCTACCGGTAGTAAATCTAAATTGAGCTGTACGATCTCGACTGATCATCAAGATTGGAACAGCGGGCGCGGTGAATACTCCATCATTGGTTCATCATCCAAACTTATTTATTTCCTGCAACATGATTACTGTTGGCAGAGCTGGAAAAGTGTTCATAACTGGAATTGCAACCTTTTCATGCAAGTTCCTCTTCTTAATAACAATGAGAATATCTCGCTTACTTTTGATGTAGCAGATATTTCTACAAACAAATACTTTAAGTTACCTTGTAACTTCATCGTTCATATTATACTGGCATCATTTCCGTAAATGCATGGCATATGGTTTGAAAGATACTTTTGAACTGTTATACATTATCGTTCAGTTATATATTATTGTTGGTGGGCTATTGCTCACCCTTGCTTTATTATTATATCACAACAACAGCTAGACCAGATGACTCGCACAAGGCGCACTCGACGCGGGCGAGGACGATGAGACTACCAGAGCTGAAGAAGAAGCTATTGGTAGGGTATATTTATTCTTTCAGTACCAAGAATATGGTCTAGTATGACTTATGTAAATGGATGGCAAAGAGTATGTATTTATATTGAAATTCTTTTGGATTGTAAGAACTCATAATGTGATTAATAAAAATTTGATTGTTACTCTGATTTCATCTCTGGGACTATAACGGGTGTGTTTTATATTGTTGTGTTGGGTCATAGAGACGTAATTTATTTTATGTTAAGGAAAGTTCAATTGTTGTGGACAGAATTGGAAACCGTAACCACCGGATCCCGGACCCCGGATCTGGGGGTGTTACAGCTCCATAGATGTAATCTTTTAAATCTTATGACTTAACCGTTCTACTGCCCTGGGCCTTTCTTTGTCTGAACTGGTTTCATCAACGTAATGCATGTTTGTTTTTTTATCTTATCCATTATTTAGCAGTTGTTACTGGTTACGCCCTAACTACCTTTCACATAAGGACTCGGTAATGGGTGCTTGTAGGCTACCACAACTAGTACACGGGTAACTCGGCTTAAACTAAGGCTTCTGCCATGCTTCTCTAACTTAGTTGTATATGGATTATTTGCTGACTATTCAATGAATACTAATTCGTAGTCGATAGTTTTCACAATTCCAACTCTAAACTCATCCTTACCCTAGGGTACTAATTCGCTAAATAAGAAAGGTAATTGTTATGACTTTAAATAATTCATAACTAAATGCAACTATCGAATTCTAGCACGCAACATGGTTTTCCTAACTACTCCTAAGACAAGTTTATACAAGTACTTAGAGGATATATGCCATATTTACGTTGATTAAACGGATAATAAATCATGAATCAAAAATTTAGCAATTAGATGACAATGCAATATAGAAGTGTAATCAAGTAGTTACGGCAGTACGTACCCGAATAGGGAGCCATAAAAAATGACAAACTACTTGTACCTCAATCTGCGTGATTGCCACCTTGGGTGTGGGGGTACCGTTCGGTAACCCTATAATATCTGGAAGCCTAAAAGACAGGAACCTAACTCCGGAAGTCCCATTGTTGGTAACCCGTTTCCGGTAGCCTGGGTGTCGGAGGCCCAGCCTGAAGGCCTCTGTTCCGGGAGTCTCGGTCTCCTTGTGAGTCAAGTGTGATAATACCGCTTCTCTTCTTCCTCATTTCTTGTTGGAAATTTGTTTTCACTGACTCACTTTATGATTACGAGTTTCTCAGTTCCGGGGGGACTCGCTTACCTTTTCTTTTTTTGTAGAGACCTCGGCGCAGCAATCTACTCATTCCGTTTACATATGTGATGATGTAATAAGGCTTGCTTGTCGAGCTGATCTCATCCCATCTGCTTCAAGCCTATCTGCATTTGTTGCTTAGTGGCAATCCCCATCTTTTTTTGTAACTGACTTACTTAAATAGTCTTTTTTTGAAACCAGTTCGGTTCTGTTAACTCACTTGTAAGCTGTCTTTCGATCAGAAATAGGTTTCACATCTGACATATATGTGTTAAGCATATAATATAGCCTGATCTCTTTTCTTACGCTATTTAAAGTGGCCAGTTGTGGTGATGTAATCCTTTTCCTGCAAGGCTGCATTAGTAAAGTATTTGATAATCCATACGAGTTAACTCTTGTAACGACGTAGGTTGATGACTAAAAGATCGATGTACGCCAATCACGGTTCCATATATGATTAAAAGGGGAGGGATCCAGGTGTGCCGATCAGGGTTCCACACCTGCCCGGATAACCAAGTAAGCCATGTGAGCCGGTCAAGATTCCACACATGTCTGGTAATGAAGGGATCCATGTGTGCCAATCAGGGTTCCACACAAGCCCAAAAAATGAAGGAAGTCATGTATGCCAATCAGGGTTCCATACATGCCCTAGTGACCAAGTAAGCCATGTGAGCCAGTCAAGGTTCCACACATGTCTGGTAATGAAAGGATCCATGTGTGCCAATCAGGGTTCCACACAAGCCCAAAAAATGAAAGGAGTCATGTATACCAATCAGGGTTCCATACATGCCCTAGTGACCAAGTAAGCCGTGTGAGCCAGTCAAGATTCCACACATGTCTGGTAATGTAGGGATCCATGTGTGCCAATTAGGGTTCCATACAAGCCCAAAAGATGAAGGGAGTCATGTATGCCAATCAGGGTTCCATACATGCCCTAATGACCAAGTAAGCCATGTGAGCCAGTCAAGGTTCCACACATGTCTGGTAATGTAGGGATCCATGTGTGCCAATCAGGGTTCCACATAAGCCAAAAAAATGAAGGGAGTCATGTATGCCAATCAGGGTTCCATACATGCCTTAATGACCAAGTAAGCCATGTGAGCCAGTCAAGGTTCCACACATGTCTTGTAATGAAGGGATCCATGTGTGCCATCAGGGTTCCACACAAGCCCAAAAAATGAAGGGTGTCATGTATGCCAATCAGGGTTCCATACATGCCCTAATGACCAAGTAAGCCATATGAGCCAGTCAAGGTTCCACACATGTCTGGTAACAATCATGAAAAGTTTAAAATTTTGATAATTTCAACCTATTAAGCTAAGAGGTGTATTCACTATTACCCCCTAGTTCTGGATGGTATCCTGGCTACCATGTCGAACTATGCTTGTAGGTCTTCCATATCTTTCTCTTCTCAAGTATTTATAAGTGGTAAATGTAAAGGGAAACAATCAACTTCTACTTTTGTTGAATATCAAAGAGTACGATTACATAAAATTTCATCCAGATGGGGTGTGTATCCACTACACCCCGGGTATCTACTGAAATTCATGAAATCTTAAAAACTGAAAGGGAAATGACACAACCACAACTAGTAGGTTGTTTTTATTCATCCTAAGCCTGAAAGAGGCCTGCATTTTCTTTGAAAAGAGTCTTACTGATAGTACTTCTTTAGGTGCTCGGCATTCCAAGCACGGGGAATAGTGTTCATATCCATGTCTTCAAGGTGGTAGATGCCTTCCCAAAAAATAGACTTCATTTTGTAAGGCCCTTCCCAATTTTCTCCAAAGGATCCATGCCCGGGAACCCGCATATTGGGCATCATTCTTCTCAGCACTAGGTCGCCGACCTTGAGAGGTCGAGGGCGTACCTTATTATTATAGTATTTGCGGGTCCTCTACTGGTAAGCCACAATTTTCAGCTGGGCGGTAGCCCGTGCTTCTTCCACAAAGTCAAGTGCCAGCCTTTGCTTTATTTTAATTGATTCTTGACTGAAATTATCCCTCCGGTAGGATCCCGTTCCTACTTCCACAAGAACCATAGCCTCACAGCCATAGGCTAGAATGAAGGGAGACTCTCCGGTGGTGGACCTGGGAGTGGTGTTGTAAGACCATAATACCATTGGGAGCTCCTCTGGCCAGTTTCCCTTTTTGTCTTCCAACTTGGCTTTCAGAGTGTGCTTAATGATTTTGTTCACAGCTTCCGTCTGCCCATTGCTTTGGGGGTGGCAGACGGTTGAAAAATCCTTCTTTATTCCCAAGTTTTCACATAGACTCCTCATTTCCTTGCTATCAAATTGTTTGCCATTGTCTGAAATCAGCTTGTATGGTACCCCGTACCTACATGTAATGGCTCTCTTAACAAATTCTTTCATCTTGCCGGCAGTGATGGTAGCCAGGAGTTCCGCCTCAGCCCACTCGTAAAGTAATCAACAGCGACCACAGCATATTTCACACCACCTCTGCCTTTAGGAAGCTCCCCAATCAGGTCAATTCCCCATATTGCAAAGGGCCAGGGGCTTCCAATGGGCCTTAGTTCCACAGCCGGGTAGCTATTGAAGTTAGCAAACCTTTGAAATTGATCACAAGCTTTAGCAAAGTCATAAGCATCAGCTTTCATGGTAGGCCAGTAGTAGCCTTGCCGAAGCACCTTATGGGCAAGGGAGGTACCCCCCGAGTAATTGCCACAGATGCCTTCATGTATTTCCCTTAGGATGTATTCACATTCATTTCTAGATATGCACTTAAGTAGAGGTTGGTTAAAAACCCTCTTATATAGGATGCCATCATAGATCACATAACGGGCTGCCTTGTATTTGAGTTTCCGGGCATCATCTTTATCTTCCGGAAGCACCCCCTTAGTGATGTACTCACGTATTGGGGTTGTCCATTGGCTTTCTACTGAAAATTCTATCTCCATAACCTCCTCTCGATGGATACTTGGTTGGAGTTGAACTTCGAGGGGAATCACCCCTAACAAAACAGCTTCTTTTTGGGATCCCAACTTGGCAAGGTGTTTGCACTAAATCACGCAAGCGTATGTGGTCACAAGTAATATAGAATAAAGTTGAGTTCGTTCCCACAGAGATCTGGTTATGGTTTTAATTCAGTTTTGTACCTATGCAACAATGTATGATTATTATTCACTGCTAAGACAAATAACAAGATTAAGTTTTTACTAACTATAATTAACTAAGATAAAAATTAACAAACTAAAAATTACTAACTACTTATATGCGAGAAAACATGGAATCCTCAATTCATCATCTACTTCACTTAGAGTTGACGCCTTTAATCAATACATATGATGGTTTTGATATCTGATCGGATAACACGAAACAAGTAAAAGCTACCTCTCGGTATACTAATACCAAACTACACATGCATCCACATAAGAGATAGAAGATGGGTAGACACCAATTATGTTTAGACCCTATATCTCTATAGAATTTGAAAACATAAAGGTTTAAGCACAAGTTATCCACTTAGATCACATAGGGTAGCATCATATCTCTATGTATGCCACAAATCATGATAATAATATCAACCTATCCTATGCTAGCATGGCAAGTTCTAAATCTCAAGATCCACTCTCGTTTCGCAAGAGATTAACAAATTAGATGTTCATGACGCATCTAAATACATGAAACACAACCATACGAGGATATCAAGAATTCACCACACATAAATCTTTAAAGCAATCAAACTACTAAGGTACATAGATAAATCCGTTAGAATCCCATGACAACGATTAGCTCATAATCGAACCGCTCGTCATCATGGGATCTGATGAAACCATGATAATCAACAAAGTATGACTAACAATAATAATATTAATAAAACAAAGAGTTGAGAAAACAAATCTATGATACAAAAGATGAAGTAGATCTAGATCCGTTGCTTGTCACGAGCGTTGAATCTTTCTCCCTTTTTCTCCCTTGCAGATCTAAGCTATATTATGTACAAGATATATAATTGTCTGTAATTGTATGTAATGATATGTACAAGATATCTAATTTACATGGGTATGATGTGTTTATATAGGCTCTAGAAGTCTTGTCCAACAAGAACTACCAAAACAGAATTATAATAGAATTACGTTTCCTAAACTGATTCTGTTTTAAAGGAAAATTCGTAGCTGCCTTTTCTTCAGTAATTTTAGACCGTTCCAGTCGTGTTTTGACATCTGGACCACTTTAGAATGATAGAGAATCTCGTTAGCTTCGCGTGGACTGTAAGATCGTCCAAAACGGACTTCTAGAACTCAAGATATGGCCAAAACAAAATCAGAAATTCTGACTGATTTTTCACCCGCACACCCGCAGCGCTGGGGCGCTGTCCCGTGCCTAGAGCGCCGGTCCAAACTGCATAAAACAAGGCGGGGGCGCCAATTGGGGCTCCCGGCTTGGTCCCGATCTGCGAAAATTGATTTTTCTTCGATTTTTAAGCTTTTTCTTACGTTCCTTTTGCATGAGCTTCCGTCTTTCATCCTTAATGACTTGTATACTTCTTGGTAGTTGACCTTAGCCTCCATTCTTCATTCTATATCATAAATCAACTCCAATAACAATGGAAACTACACCTTTAATCGACATTTCTTCAACCCTGCACAATTAAGCAAAACACATCAAAACTACCACAAACTTGAGGCCAAAGCAATCAATTTAAGCCGAATTAGAATGTTCCAAGTAGATATAAAATCCACTTATCACAAGGGCATTAGCATTGGCATTTTCCACCCTTGGGATCCGATTCAGGTTCAATAATTTAAACTTACTAATGAGTTCTTGGGCATACCTCAGTGCGGGGACCTCTACTCTGAAAGCTCCCTTTGATTTGCCACACAATCAACATCGAATCACTAAAAACATTCAAGTATTCCACCTTCATTTCCAAAGCTAATTTTAGCCCAGCAATTAAAGCCTCATATTCAGCATCATTGTTGGTATCCCTAAAACCGAAGTGTATGGCACTTTGCATGCGGTGCCCCACTGGGCTTACCAACTCTATTCCTGCACCTCCCCCTTTGTTGTTTACTGCTCCATCAACATACAGGTTCCACCATAATTGGGGGTACCGGTGTACATTCTTCTCCAATAACCTCGAAATCTGGAGGAAACTCCAGTAAGAAGTCAGACAGTGCTTGGCCCTTGATAGCAGTTCGTGGCTTGTAATATATGTCGAACTGTCCCATCTCAACAACCCATTTCATCATTCTACCGGAGGCTTTCGGCTTGTGCATCACTTGCCTTAGCGGGAAGGATGTTCTAACTTCAATTTTGTGGGCATGAAAGTAAGGCCTTAGCTTCCTAGAAGCCAATATTAGAGCATATGCTAGCTTTTCCATGCTGGGATACCGGGTTTCCGCATCCAACAGCCTTTTGCTTACATAGTATACCAGGTACTGTACTTGCTCTTCCTCCCGGATCAACACAGCACTTATAGAATATTCAGAAACAGCTAGATATAGAATGAGTACCTCACCTTCCAGGGGTTTGGAGAGAAGTGGTGGGCTTCCCAACTGTTCCTTTAGCTTTTTGAAGGGTTCCTCACACTCCGGGGTCCATTCAAAGTTTTGACCCTTCTTGATAGCCTTAAAGAACTCTTTACATTTATCAGAAGACCGGGACACATACCTATTTAGGGCTACCACCCTTCCGGTAAGCCCTTGGACTTCCCTAACATTCCTTGGGGATCTCAGTTCCAGCAATGCCTTGATGTTGGCAGGGTTTGCCTTGATCCCTCTGTTGTTCACAATGAATCCAAGGAATTTTCCAGACTCCACACCAAAGACACATTTTTGGGGGTTCAGTTTCATCCGGTACTTCCTTAGGATATCAAACATCTCAGATATGTGTAACACATGGTCGGCTGCCACCTTTGATTTTACCAACATATCATCAACGTAGACTTTCATAGTCTTACCAATATGTTCCTTAAACATCATGTTTACCAGCCTTTGGTAGGTAGCCCCGACATTCAGCAGCCCAAATGGCATCCCCACATAACAGTACAATCCTCTATCAGTTATGAATCTGGTATGCCTCTGGTCAGGCTCATACATCGGTATCTGGTTATAGCCAGAATAGGCATCCATGAAACTCAGCAAAGCATGGCCTTCCGTAGCATCCACCAATTGATCAATTCTGGGTAGCGGGAAGTTATCCTTAGGACAAGCTTTATTCAGATCAGTAAAGTCAACACATGTCCTCCATTTCCCATTGGGCTTCCGGACCAGTACCGGGTTTGCCAACCATGTTGGGTAGAAGGATTCTTTAATCAAGCCAACCTTCAGTAACCGGTCTACCTCTTCCTGGAGGGCGGTAGCCCTTTCACCACTTATGGGTCTTCTTTTCTGCCAGATACCCCTTCTCTCAGGGTCAATATTCAGGTGGTGACACATGATTTTCGGGTCAATCCCAACCATGTCAGAGTGACACCATGCAAACACATCTAGGTTTCCTTTAAAGAAAGAGGTCAACCTTTCTTTTGTCTTTTTATCTAGCTACTGTCCAATTTTAAAGACTTTACTAGAATCTTCAACATCCATCAGTATGGGAATAGTATCCCGGTAGCCCCTGCCTTTTCCAGGGTACCCGGCATCCTAGGATCAATATCGATTTCAACCGGGCGTCCTTTCATCATTTCCTGGTTTTCATTCTCTGACATTGTTTCATCTGGTTCACCATCTGAGGCATCTTTTACTGTGCCTTCCACTCTAATGTTTTGAATTTCTCCATTTTTCTCGGCAGCTTCCAACAGCAAGCTTTGTGGTGGTACTACCCCCCGAAAAACAGGAACCTCTTCAGTAGGTTCCTCTGGTAGCTCCACTATCATGATGGCATTGCATAATGCCTTTTCAAACTTCTATGGCTCTAGCCCATGGCTTCTCATTAGGGCTTCCCCATCAGCCTTTTCTTTAGCTTGAATTGATTTATCTGCCTTCTCGACAGCCTGTACAGCTTTGTTATAGCATTCCCTTGATTCATGTTGACATCCTTTCACACACCCGATGCCATTTGGGGTAGGGAACTTCATTGAAAAGTGATATATTGACGTTACCGCCCTCATATCCTTCAATACCGGT
Source organism: Saposhnikovia divaricata (assembly GCA_036435485.1). Lineage (NCBI taxonomy): Eukaryota > Viridiplantae > Streptophyta > Magnoliopsida > Apiales > Apiaceae > Saposhnikovia > Saposhnikovia divaricata. The sequence continues at coordinate 87,060,236 of CM071594.1, forward strand.
CTCCCAAGAATTGCATTATGAGAGATGTCTTCGTCTACTACCATGAATTCAGCCATTTGGGTGGCTTTGTAGGGATCAACACCCAATGTCAATGGCAATTTGATCTTTCCCATGATTTGAAAGGGTTATCAGTAAACCCGTATAGCTCACTATTGGTAGGCAGTAACTCTTTATCCAGAAGCCCTAAATTCTGGAATGTAGTGTATGCCAAGATATTGACTGAGCTTCCATTATCCACCAGTACTCTATGCACATTCATTCCACCAATACTCACGGTTACCACCAAAGCATCATTATGAGGGTGGTGAACCCACTTGGCATCCTCCTCGGTAAAGGAAATTTCAGCAGTTTCCCCTTTGAATAACTTAGGGGGCCTTTCTGCAAGGTGGAAAACGTTAGTTAGGGGTTTCCCCCTGGCCTCCCTGGCATACCGATCTCTGGCATTCCGGCTGGCACCCCCAAGTATGGGCCACCAAAGATGGTGTGGATGCTAGGAGCTCGGGTTGTCCTATCCTGGTTTCCCGAAGCTTTATCCTTATTGTCTCTTCATTCCTTATACTTCTTAGCTTCTTGTGGCACAAATTCCGTTAGGTATCCGTTTCTGATCAACTCTTCAATTTGATCTTTCAAATGCCTGTAATCGGCAGTCTCATGGCCATTTGCCTCATGGAAATCACAGTACTTCCCTTGATCCTTCCTTCCTGGAGGGCCTGCCCGGTAGGGCCTGTGGAACAATCCACTTTTCTCATTTACTTCAAGAATATAGCCGATGGGGACAGTTAAAGGAGTGTATTCTGAATATTTCTGAAAATTCATTCTTGGAGTGAGTATGTCCTTGACAGAAACTCTATCTTTGGTTGTATTGACAGCAATAGGGGCAGTCTTGTCATCATAACGAGGGGCTCCAAATCCGGCGGTACCACTCCCGGAAGCCCTCTTGTTGGAATCGCTTTTAGGGCTGTAAGAACGATTTCTCTTATTTCTGTTCCAACCCCTAAAACTAGAGTCTTTAGATAATTTTGCCATTGACTCCTCAATTACTTTGTGGCATTCCGCTTGCTGGTAGAATTCTGCCAGGGTTCCGGGTTCCTCAGTTTGCAACTCCTTCCAAACTTCGGTTCCTGGCCTAACACCGGCTATCTGGAAATTCTTTAGAGTTTCATCAGAAGCCTTCTTCACCTTAGGCACTTGCTCATTAAACCTTTTAAAATATTGCCTTAGGGTCTCACGTTCTTCATGCTTGATATTAGCCAGAGTGTTAACCGGTGGGGTGTGACGCCCCCAGATCCGGGGTCGGAGATCTAGGCGCTCACGGTCCATTTTCCATTAATAACATATCTGTCCTTGCACATAATATATAAAACAGCCATCGACCCCACAATAAAACTCACACCGCACACACACACACAGGTTAGAGTCTCAGAAACGTCATACACTTGATTGAGCAAAAGTAAAAGTTTCAGAGTTATTACAGACCGAATTAAATAGCATTTATGCTACCAACAACACTTCTATATGAAGCGGTGCTAGCGGCTTGAATGTTTGTTACGGTATACTGCCTTGCACAGGTCATACTTATAAATAAAACGTACTAACAAAAGTTGCCAACCAATCCGGCTAATGGGGCCTACCGGTGGAATCTCAACTGCTGCCTCGGGCCTAGTCACCTGCTTTCGGGCAGTCTGTCTAGGTCTTGCCATTTCTCTTAACTGTTGTGTTTGTAAATTTGAAAACAAGCAAGAGTGAGCAACTATAGCTCAACAAGAAATATATGTATAAGGTAAGCAATATAACATTACATGTGTTTAGCAGTTATTAAACTCGTTTATATCAACCGGTTATAAAATCACTTGTCATCGCTGATAAATTTCAAAGGTGCATCGATACGTGCCCTTGTTTTCAAAGTAAACTTGCAGTTCTAGATACTGCATGCAGTCAACATTTTTCTCGTCAAAATAGAATACTATCAGCAAATTGGCACATTGGCCCAAGAAGCAGTGTCAGAGCATTTTTCCAAAGTGGATGAATGGGACTTAAAGAAAACATAAAACCTGACAAGGATTGACGATGATCAGTCGCCACATCCAAGTCTAATAATCCGCGGGTCTTCTCTACCGGTAGAAGGATAGAAACTACATCCGTAACTATCCCCGGGTGAAACTACATCCGTAATCACCCTCGATGAAAACTACAACCGTAATCATCCTTCGACAACACCTGGGCCGGAATAATAATTGATGGACCGCCTGGCTCACGGCCGCTTACACATCCCGGGAATCGTTCGTCAACGATTCCCACACCTGCCAAAGTTCCTTTTTCTTTTTCTTTTAAAAACTTTATTTTTATTGAAAATTGAGTAGTTGAGGTCCGACATCAGTCGACCGATGATTCTTGAAATCGTACAAGAAGCAAAACCTGACCGGGGGTTTTCGAAAATGTTTAGGGTTCGAAAGAGTTCGAGTTTGAAAACGTTAAAGGTATCTTGAATTAGCTTTGTCTTTAAAATAATGAACAATAATTAATAAATGATATTTTAAGATTTAATATTAATAATTAATAAAATAATTATTTAATTAAATAAGCTTTTAATCCAAGATATGTATTTTTGAGTATTTATGATAATATAAAAATAACTACTTAAGTATACGATACATCCCGAATGACCCTTCGGGTTTTCGCAATTTAATCACGATATAATAATACACCGCTCCCCGGTCAATGGTATATTTGGACCGCTACGACCTCTATTGCTAGAGTCGTTGTCCGAAGAAAACATTTCATTCTAAGTTCAAGGGGTACAAACATATATGTGCATATATCTCAATTTTTCATCATAACCAAAATAAGCATAAGCGTATGATACGATTGAAAACTACAAACACAACAATGAAAGTCCTTATATATGTAAGTTTTGAAAATTAGACTTGCCTTGGTGAGGTTGGGGTGGTCGAGCTTGCGGAGTGGAATGATGATCTATACATAACCAATAGTCGTTCGTTAGTACCTTAACAATATCTCTTTTAAATACGAGGTTTTAAGGGGTACAAAATTAACTTAATGACTTCGTCTTATGAATCTCTAGCCCCACTATAGGTTCATGTCATCACTCGATTATGCTCGTCACTTATTCGACTTAATTTGGTTACCATATTCGAAGCGTATTCATTCCCCCTTAAATCATACTCCACTTACGACTTTTTCACTTGCACGAATTTTACTCTAACATTTTTATAAAATTGAAAAATATATATTTTAATCCAATTCTTTTTGGGTAGCCTTCACCGCTTCAATTACTAGCTCCCCTAATTTTTCCATGATCCTACATAAATTTTTAGGGGTTTTAACAGGGTTCACAAGTGGACCATTAATGCAGTTCGGATTCCAGAACCTCTCCTCAGTTCCCAGGCCATAACTCAAAATCTATACCTCACCTAGTCATGAACCTTATATTTCTGGAAACTACATTCAAATACCTTTCCACCCATATGTATTAGGACCTCAGGGGACAAGATTTAGGGGTTAAAAACCCTCCTACAAGACAGTACAAGTTCCCAGAAATTTACACAGCTTGCTTTTTCACTTAACCATTCAAGAATCTTATGTATCCATCACAACCATCATCTAAACCACTAAGATCATACTCTATAGCATACATGGAGTTATATACACTAACCACAAGCTTAAAAATCACAACAACATTTAAACTCAAGATCTACATCATCCATAACTCATATGACCAAGATTCATACTAAAATCCATGGATCTAACATTATACACCATAAATAATTCATGGCCAAGAGGGGTTAGAGTTTTATACCTTCTTGATTATCTAGGAGCCTTGGGTAAGGTTTAAAAGTCTCAAGAACACCTTGGATGAGCCCCTGCAATCTTTACAACTCAAGATCTAAAAGAAAACTAAGCATGGTTACTATTCATCTAAACTTCAACAATTTATATCTCAAAATCTAGTGGATGAAAGGGGTTGAAATTCATAGCATACCTTCCTTATCGAGTGTAGAGGACCTAGGAATTTTATCTTGAATTGTGAGTGATGGGAAGTTGAAGAAAAAAAATTTTCTTCTCCTTCCTTTGTGCTTGGCCGAGAGCAAGATGAACAAGAGGGAGAGAGAGTGTTGTTTGCTTTGTGTTGGGTGAATAAAGTGATATGTAATTGTGATGTGTATTTGGTATATGTATTATTGTATCACATGTTGGCAAGCCTAGTAGTAGACTAGACACACCATACCCCTTTGTCTCCTAGAATAATGCACTAACTAGTTACTATTCCTCTAGTTGCTTTTGCATTACTTGTTTGCTTTTCTAACAATCTAGTTGCATGGGACTTGCATGTAATATCTTTCCTTGTATCATTATTCTTCTACCAATGCTTGTCACTTAATCTTTAATTCATATCGTATCTTAATTAATTTCTCGTAATAATATTTTGTCGCGTAGAGATTTCCCTTGTAATTCCTTAAGTACTTAATTGTGTAAATTCCTCGAATATCCATAACTCCTTGTCATCATCCCCTAAGAATCTTTTAATACTCTAATAACTCTCAAATCCCAAGTTTTATAAATCTTACTAACAATAAGACTCTTGCCTTCAGCAATCTTCCCTTTTTACACAGTGAATGTAACAACGTAATTTCTCAGATAATCAATTCCATTAAACAACATGGATGACTCAAAAGGTTCCAAATTCACAATGTCATATGATATTAAAAAAAATATTACAAAAATTAGGGTTCTTACATGGGGCATAGGCTACGGTAGTCCTAAACTGAGAGATAAAGTGGTCTCCCATCTTCCTCTAGGATTTGATGGATCCTTCAGCCAACCTTTTAAACCATTGGTGGGCATTCCCACTCAGAGTGGAGGCTAGCAACCTGCATCTAGCCAAGTCTTCCACTTGGTACATGATAAGTGCATATTTTTCCATATTTTTATTACCTATTTATTGCTTGAACTCGTATTTTAATAAATTATTTTGTTGCATTTCAGGGAATTCGTAAATAAATAAAGAAATGGCAAAATAAAGAAATAAAGAGCAAGGAATGGAAAAAGAGGAAGAAAAAGGACCAAAAATGAAAGAAGGAAAAGAATTAGGAGCTTGGAGCAAAAGAAATATTTCAAGACAAGTGGAAGGTGGAGATCATCCCAACACACTACATAAGTGTATGGCCAAGATCAACTCTTCAAAGCTTAAGGGGGAAGGAAATAAATAGATGGCTAGGATTTCACCACCACACACCACAAATGTATTGTGGGGATTTACCCAACACCCTCCTTAACCCTAATTCCTATCCTATAAATACCCCCTCACCCCCCTTGTATTTAGTAACTTAGATTTTAGGGTAGTTTTAATTTCTTGTATTTTCTTTAGTTTCAAATCTTGTAAACACTCTTTTTAATTTTAATGCAATTTCATTTCCTTTAATTTCTTGTCTTGCTCTCTCGTTTATTTTACATAGCTTTCGTTATTTTCGTAAATCCATGTAGTGGACAAAGTAGCGAAATGCTAACCACTATAGGTTGAAAGTAACGATTTTTAATTCCTTGTTCTTAATTATAAATTTTAATTTTGCCCCTTTAAATCTCCATTTTATTGTGGGCCATTTAATTTCAAATCATCATTCTAGTATAATTTTAATTTCTTAGTTAAATTTTCTTTATAGTTGTTCTTAAAAACAATAAAAAAAAAATTATATGTTCGTTTTAATAGATTCTCAATTCGTATTTATCTTGTTTTTAGTCTTTAATTCGAGTACTAGTGCCCCTCCTTGTTTTTATTTCCTTCGACCCTGAAACAAATCCCAGCCTCTGTTCTCACCCATTTCAAGTAACCACTTTTTTTTTTCCTTTTGATCACTGCGAACAACCTTTTTTTTTGTTTCTTTCTCGATTCAAACACCACCACACTTGTTTCATTCTTCTTCTCTGAAAACAAAACTCGCCTCCTCCTTTATCTCGTCTTCTTTCTTGTCGTATAACCCCCTCCCCTGTGCTTCACTCCCCTTTCCCTTTCTCCCTCCACAAACGAGTATCTCCCTGTTCTTTTTCTTTAATTTCATCTCTGTTTTGATTTTAATTTTAATTATTTCTCTATTTTTGATTATTTCTGGTAATTGTTTTGTTTTGTAAGTGAGGTAATGAATTAATTACAGTTTGTTTGAATAATTGTAGTTTTTAGTTAGTTTATTGAGTGAATTAATTGTTTAATTAATTTTTGTTTTTTAGTGAATTGCTTTTTTTTTGGTGACCATCTCTTGCCTATTTGTTCGCGTAGTTCATGACTTTATCAATTAAGTTTGTTTTGTTTGTTTTTTTTTCTTTTTACTTTTTTTTTGTCTGTCCATTTTGATTTGAACAAATATTAATTGTTTTGTTTATATTCCAGTTTTAATTTGATCTTTTGAATAATTTAGTTTTTTTTTTGTTCTTTTCATTTTTAGTTAATTAGTTTAGAATTAGAATAAATTTTCTTTTAAGTAGTTAAAATTTTCTTTTAGCAATTAAATAGCAAAATCCAATTTTTTAAAAACCCAAAGTTGTCCTAATTTACCTAAGTTAAAAATTAAGGATTGCGAAAATAAAATAGTCTCTGCGGAACGAATCAAAATTTACTAAAACGAGATTGTGCACTTGCAATCATTTATATTTTTAGCACATCAAGTTTTTGGCGCCGCTGACTGGGACTAATTATTTTTCGGACCTTAGTTTTTGATTTTTCGGATTAGCTCTTTTCTCAACCTTTTTCTTGTTTGCATTTTTTCGAGGAAATTGGAGGAAAATTCGGGAAACTTGGATTTAAGCGGAAGAATTTTCTCGAAATTGTGGAAGCTTTGCTTGGGTAAATCGTGTCTCTCTCCTCTTTCATTTTTTTTAGAAAATCACAAAAAAATCACAAAAATCACAAAAAAAAAATTAAAAATTGAAAAATCCAAAAAAGATTAGTTGTAAATACATAATTGTTGCATCATGCATTTAATCACTTAGGGCATATCATCTAGATTTTTATTTCTTGTTTTTAATTTTTCGTACCATATAATTGTGGTGATTGCTAGAGGACCCCAAGGTACGTTAAATTCTTTCTTTTCTTTAGTTAGAGCACGTTGTTAGGCATCCATAAATGTTTATAGTTTTTTTATACCTCTTTGTTTGTTGCATCATTTTGTAAATAAATCTTAAGGGCAAAACCTCTCATAAGATAAGGGAAGGAATTTAATCACTCTTTCCTTGGCCCAAAAACAATAAATCCCTCATTTTGCATACCCTAGCCATTAATAAAATTAATTAGACGTTTGCCCCTAGGAATCTCGCGCTCAATTAGGAAGGTGCTTAAGAAACGAAGTAATCTTTAATTATTCCGACTTTTTGGTGTCTAGGAAAGCAAAAGCTGACCTGGCCAATTAAGGTTTTGGTGTCTAGGCTGGTGTTTAGCCTCTTGGCAATGCTTGCACCTACCTGGCCAAGCCGGTTCGAATAATTATTGATTTACCTAGTTTTGGTAACCCTTAAAGTTAGGAGCAAGGTCAAGTTATTTTATTAAGGAACCCTAGGGTTAGAATAATTTTTTTTCTTATAATTTTTCACCCCTTTCTTTGTGTGTGTTTATTTTATCGCACTTATTTGCTACATGTTTCCTTTCGTGGTTTATGCGATCTACTTGGCGTAGGGATAATTCTGTTAGACTAGTAAGATCATTCGAGATTTCTTCCTCATTTGATTCCGAGTCTTTAGATAATTCCGAACCAATAGTAAACATGGCCATGTCTCTTAAGGACCGTTGCTACCCCACCCGTTCTGCCCAACCCTCGTGTATCACTCTTCCTCCCGTAAATGGTAATAATTTCGAGATCAAAGCTCAACATATTAACATGTTACCCAAATTTACCGGGAGTGAAGGTGAGGACCCGTATCTTTTCATCCATGAATTCGAGGAGGTTTGTGCCTTACAAAAGCTCCAACAATTAACCGAGGAATCGATTAGGCTTAGACTCATTAATTTTGCGCTTAAAGAAAATGCTAAGAAATGGTTGTATAGCCTACCAGTTAATTCTATTTCCACGTGGGAGAGATTTGTGGTAATTTTTCTTAAAAAATATTTTCCAAACCATAAGACTACAAGAATTACAAACGAGGTAAATCAATTTCATCAAAAGGAAAATGAGTCTTTTTGGAAATATTTTGATCGTTTCAAAAATCTTTTATCACAATGTCCCCACCACGGAATAGAAAAGTGGAGACTTTGTAAGATCGTTTACGAGGCCTTGGATGGACCAACAACCGCGTTGTTGGAATCTATGTTCCAAGGAAAATTCATGGAGAAAGATGAGGACGAGGGTTGGATATTTTTCGAAGAATTAGCCGAGAAGACTATGTTGTGGGAGTCTACTAGGGAACCTCACAAGTCCAACGAGTCATCTAGTTCTTCTAGTGGTATGCATTCAATTGGAAACAATATTGCTACTGATGCCAAGTTAGCCACCCTTACTAGAAGACTCGAAGCCTTAGAAACTAGTAACGCCCCCTCAAATGTGTCTATGTGCTCTAATTTTAATCAAGGTTTTTCAAACTCTCCCGGCTATGATCAAATTAATGCGGTGTTTCAACCAACCTCTAGGAATGATCCGGTTGCACCTACTTATAATCCCGGTTGGAGGAATCACCCTAATTTCTCGTGGAACCAAGGCCAAAAATACCAATCTCCGCAACCTTCTTTTCAAACTCCTTGTTTTCAAAAGCCCAATCAAAACTCGTACCCGATTCAAAATCAAGGTCCTTATCCAAACTCGATTCAAGCCCCGAATCAAGCACCCGCCCACCCTCTCGGCTTTCACAAGTCGGATAAGAGAATTAATTCTTTAGAAAAGACTCTTGATGCGCTTTTGAAATCAACGACTAATTTGGTTCAATCTCAACAAACCTTCATGCAAGCCATGACTCAAGATAGGCAACTTTTGAATGCTAGTACTCTAGCCATGTCTAAGTTAGAGGTTCAAGTGAGTCAATTAGCAAACGCCATATGTGAGCGAGAGAAGAACAAGTTCCCGAGTCAACCCGAAGTCAGCCCTAAATTTCCTTTCAACCAAAGACCTCCTGAAAATGTTAATGCTATCATTTCTTTAAGATCGGGAAACAAAGTTGATAATCAAGTTGGAGTCGAGTCCCCCGACGAAGAAGACGAGTCAAATGTTGAACAAAACCCTAAACTCAATGCTTCAAACCATCTTCCTAATCCCGATACTTTCGAATCATCTAGTCCCACACTTTCACAACTTGAACCCTCATCTTCAAAATCCACTCCCGAGTCATCAGAATCTTCTCATAAATCTTCATCATCTAGCGAGCCTTCATCGACTCAAACACCACCTTCACCTAACAAATCTTCGGTTGTTGTTCCACTTTCCAATTCCATTACCAATGTGTCTAGCGAACGAGTCTTTAAGCCTAAAGCTCCTTATCCTCAAAGACTCCTTTCAAACAAACAATCGCCTCAAGTAGAAAAGATTTTGGAAGTTTTCAAGCAAGTCGAGATCAACATTCATCTTTTAGATGCCATTCAACAAATCCCTTCTTATGCCAAGTGTCTAAAAGATTTATGTTCTCACAAACGTTCCACCCACGTCCCTAAGAAAGCCTTTTTGACTTCTCATGTTAGTTCAATTCTTTCGAACCAAATTCCCGTGAAATATAAGGACCCCGGTTGTCCTACAATTTCATGTGTCATAGGCAATACTTTTGTGGACAAGGCGTTACTTGACTTAGGAGCGAGTGTGAATCTTCTTCCATTTTCGGTCTATCAAGCCCTAGGTTTAGGCGAACTTCAAAAGACGAACATGACAATTCAATTAGCCGATCGTTCTGTTAAAATGCCTAAGGGAATAATCGAGGATGTGCTAATTAAGGTTGGTAAATTCATCTTTTCGGTTGACTTTGTTGTCCTCGAGACCCAACCCGTCACGAATCCTAAGATCCAAATCCCGATCATTCTAGGATGACCTTTTCTAGCTACATCCAATGCGTTGATTAATTGTAGGGATAGTTCGATGAAACTCACTTATGGTAATATGACAATTAACCTTAACATATTTAATATCGGAAAAGAAGCCAATGAGCTTTACGAGCAAACAATAGCGGTTAATCTTGTTGATGACATTGTTAATTGGTCAAACCTTGAGGATAGTGAGATTGAGTCTCTTCTCAATGAGGATTTCAAAGTCAACCATGAGTCTAACCGAGAGTATGTTGATTCGTTAAAAGATATGACCTCGGAGGAGATGTTGAGGGAGTTGGACGACATTTGTTCCAAATGGGAGACTCCACCCGAGGATGTTAATATGGAAGCCGTTGTCAAAAATCCCGTCGGTGAACCACCTACTTTCGATGAGTTGTTAGGGGCTTTAAATCACATTTGTTCTAAATGGGAAGCTGAATCTAATACTGACCATGTCAACCCTAGTACCATTGTTACAACTCCCATTGGTGAGCCATGTTATGGTATTTTTTGTTGTTCGTTCGCAGGGAAGGACTAATATGTAAAATCGAGTTCCAGTATCTTATCTCTCACAATTTAGAAGTGTAGAAGAATATTTGGTTTGTTTATAGACTAAACTAAACTAATTATCAATCGAGAATAAAATATATGAGGAAAACAATCCAAGAACTGGGGTTCTTCACTTGGTTTCAATGCACATTCAATATCTCTATGACATCTACGTTCTTACTCTGCTGAAAACAATTCTTCTAAGGTTATAATGTTCTCTTCCAAGATAAAATATAGTGTCTACAACTACACCTTAATTGTCACTTCCGTGATACAATCAAAGTACAATCATAAACTAATAAGCACCAAGAATTATAAGTCTCACAATTCGCATATTAATCTTCCAATCAAATACTTGAATTATGTCTGTTAAATCGTGTACTAAAATTGCAACTCCTCTTCCAAGTAATTACAATCCCTAAAATCCAATCAAAGGTTCATGACGCCCCTAATTTTGTTAATCCCTCAATAACAGATCAACAAAGCAAGAAAATCACAGATAATTAAACACACATGAATACCAAGGAATACTACCCAATCCTCAGATTAGAGATTTAGTTACACATAACACTACTAGAAAAACTAGATTAGACATCGCACTTTTTACATCAGTTTAAAAAACCACCGATGTTAAAAATATTTTTAACATCAGTTTTTTTAAAAGCGATGTTAAGTATCTTTCTGGACATCGGTTGCTAAAATAACCGATGTCTTAATGAATTTTTAAAAAATAAAAAACACGCGCTGATTAGTTTCCCCCCATTTCTAATAAAACATTTCCCCCTTAAAAATTTCATGCCCCCCTTTTCTAATAAAACATTTCCCCCTTCCAAACTTATATGCCCCGCCTCTCCCCCAAATTTTTCCCATAGCTTATTCCTCTCTGCTCTCATCTCTCTCTCTCTCTCTCTCTCTCTCTCTCTCTCTCTCTCTCTCACACACACACACACACCATCTCTATCTCCCTCTATCTCTATCTCTATTCTCTGTCCCCCTCTCTCAATTAACTATCAAATACATTCACAATCTTAGAACCCTAGTTTAGTTATCTGTATAAATCGAAGCCCTAAATCGAACTGAGGTGAATCATGCTCGAATTAGTTCGAATTAAGAGAAGAGGAAGCTCTAATTAGCTTGAATTAGTAAGTGATTTTTGAATTTGTTTTTCAAATCTCATTTTTTTAGTTTTAATTGAAGTTCTTTTTACAGATTGGTTGCTTCTTCAGCTTGGGCCAACTGCAATTAGTAAGTTTTTTTGTTATTTACTTGTTTTCCTTTTGCATGTAAGATTTACTTGTAAATCTTTTCGATTTATATTTGTATTCTTCAATTCATGTTGTTTTTTCTGCATAAATGTTAATTGGCTTGGATGTTTCTGTTTGTACATATTTTCTAATTAAGAACACACACATTTATATATGTATGCAAATTTGTGATTGTGATACAGGGGAGATAGTAGCTATGGAAACAGGAGCGGAGGGTACACTGAGAAGCTGCGGTCTCGTGTTGTAAGTTACATATTGTTGTTGTTTTGTATGTTTATATGATTGTGTTTGTATGATGCGCTATTGTTTTTTTGAATTTATTTTTTCTCGTTGTTTTACGATGAATTTGTTTTGACAGGTTCAGCAATCGAACCTCAGTAATACAGTGCGTTGGTTTCAAGTGTAAACCTCTGCTTCTGATCTCGTAATGATTCTCTTTTTTGCATTGGTTGTTTCATTTATGTATTGGATAGTGTATATATGCTAGTTGTTTTGGCACAAATTATATTTTTAGAAGTTTTCTATATAATTTTGAGTGAGTTTGAGAAACTGAGAATAATTTATCGTTCTAAAGAGTTAATGATAATGTAGTTAGATGAAATTTTGTTTTAAGGAGTTTTTGTTGGTGGTTTCGATTTGGTTTAGTAATTTTAAGTTATGAAACTCGTAGATGCTGCTATATATTGCTAGATAGCAGTAATTTGATGACCTTGTTATATGATTCAAATATTGATAGATGAATCAATTTGTCCTGACACAGAATAATATGTTAGGCATTGAAGAGTATATGCCCTCATAGAAATGATAATCTGTGCTGTTAGTTTCCTATATAAACACACATTTAGATAACGTAAATACATACATTGTAGATTGAGCAGGACATTTTGTTTAGTAGTGTTGAAAATTAATGCAAATAAACTGTGTCAAGCATATGCATACTTAATTTGTTATCTCAACTAGCCTACAAATATTTACAATCGAGATTTCGGATGCAGTATGAAGTGTACTCAATTTCGAAGATTTTTATCTTAAGCATTTATGCGGAAACTGTTTGATTCTATAAAGCTTAATGTTTTATATGAGCTAAATTCATGTTCTCTGTTATGTCGGTGAGTTTGAAACTAATTTGCATGCCCTCTGCCACTGATAAAACTTATAAGATGAGGCAAAGTTAGTATTCCCTCGATTAACAAATGCAACTTCATATGAATTGAGTGAAATGGAGACTACGGGACTATTAGACACATACAGTTTTTTGGTTTGTTTCTTTATAGTTCTCAATATCAGTCCTGAAAGGACATGTTTCCTGTTTTGTGACATTCATATTATTTTCCTTAGAGTTTAATGAGAGCTGTTATATTACTACAAATTTTCTACCTTTGATAAATCTTTGAAGGTTGTGGTTTTTTACCTTTAACTTGGTTTGTGATGCAGCAAACAGTGGCTTTTGCTGAAGAGATTCTGTTTCTACTTCAAGTGAAAGCCCGTCAACGTGTACTAGTTGTGTAATTATTTCATGTTACCTCATCCGTTGTACACTGCCGTGGTCAGTGGCTAGAGTAGGTATTCAATTGTATCCCATTAGCACATTTGTTGTAAAGATTGGATGTTTTGTGTTTGGTAAATGGCAAGTGCTTATAATTGTTTTCGCATTTTAGTGTTTTGGTTTGATTTGAGGTTTTTTGTGCATATAAAAAGAATACTACATACTAAAACCTAAAACCTGAACAAGAGACATCGGTTTTTAACAAATAAACCAATGTCTAAGTAAAGCTAATACATCAAATATTTTAAAAAACTGATGTAATATGTTAAACATTACAATGAAAATGGACAGTAACCGATGTCTATTAGAATATATAACATCGATTTTATCAAGAAATCGATGTCAATGTAACATCATATAACATTGGTTTCACTAAGCAACCGATGTCTAAATCCATAATAGACATCGGCTAAAAACCGATGTCTAAAGTATTGACCTTTCTCTACACACGCATAGACATCGTCCAAATTTTATTTTTACAACGGCTAAAAACCGATGTATATTGACATATTTCTAGTAGTGTAATTAAGGAAGAAAACAAAACACACAAATTAATAGAAGAACTCATAATTATAAGAATATAGAAAAAACCTTTAATCTTCAATCTTCAAAGAAAATAATAGTTCTCCAGACAAATCCCTAAAAGCTGCGTGTTACAAAGATATGATATGTATATCTATGTGATGATACGATTTTACAATGATATAATGTGTTTTTATAGGCCCTAGAAGTTTTATACAACAAGGAAATACCAAAAATACCAAATAGAATCAAAACAGGAAAGTTATGGAGGGTTTTTAGTGAAATTTTCGTCATGGACAGCGGCCATGCTAGGCTGCGGCCTAGGTAGCTAGGCTGCGGCCTAGCTCCAAATCTGTTGGAAATTTTTCAGCATGCTATTTCCTTCGTTTTTTCTTCGTTTTGGCTCCGTTTCCTTTCGTTCTTTTTCTCAAAGCTTCCATACTTCAATTCCTTGCCTTGGAACCTTCATGGTGGCTCACAACAAGACTCCATTGTTCATTCTTAAGCTCGAATTCATCTCCAGAATTGACAGGAATTGCAACCTTATTCAACATTCTTGCAACCCTGCACACTTAACAAAACACATCAAAACTACAACAAACTTGAGGCCAAGTGAATCAATTTAAGCCGATATGGAATGCTCAAAGTGGATATAAAATCCACTTATCACACCCCCAAACTTAAACCGATGCTTGTCCTTAAGCATAAACAACTACAATAACTAACTAGTACCACTTTCGTAGGTGATCACGGTTGCATTTGGCATAAGCAACAAGCCCTTTAAACCCCTAGGCAGCCCTAGTGGACGAGTAAGGTCTCGTGAGGGCCTATAGCGAATGTACCCACAAAATCCATCTAACCTATTGCAAAAACAATGAAATGCATGAATACAACTAATATGAAAATGCAATAATCCCCTTTAAACTAACCAAAACCAACTAGCAAGCAAATATCTTAGAGAATGCAACTAAATCCAAATAGAGCTCGACTAAGTTCCCGTATACTACAAATACATGAACAGAAACGTGCGTGTGTGCAATGCTCATCAGAAATACTCCCAAAACTAGGTCAAAAATCATACATATCCTTCGTCAAGACAATCACAAGTTTATAAATAGAATAGACTGTAGACACTTGATAACCTGGAAACACCTCCATCTTTATCCAAGGTAGACAGAAATTCATGCTTTATTACTAACAACTACGACACATAATAATATATACAAGCATGCTTATTTAACCGTGCAATGAATGAGACCCCTAAAGGCTTATACAATAATACCCATGTAGCGAGTGTTAGGTCAGCAATCCCAAACCACAAGGGCTTTAGGTTACTAGGACTAAGTCCCCTCAGACTTAATAGCTCGAGTATTAAAGAGCTCACCCTGGTTAATTTTGCATATAAACAATTAACACTTTTAACCTTTTTTTTCTGTTTTTTTTCTGTTTTTTTTTCTTTTCATATATGCCATCTGGAATGAGAATTCTCAATTCCAACCCTAGACTACTCATATAAATATGAGCCGGCTACTAGCCATTTGACATCTAGCAATTATTGACAATTATTTACAATTTAGCATGAAATCCCTGTTTCCCCCCAAACTTAGACTTAAGTGCTCCTACGCTATAAAGGGAATAACGAAAATTCTAAATATAAACAAGTGATTAAATCTCAAAACATCCAAACAAGCATGACCCTAACCTAGCCCAGAAGCACCTAATGAGACTGTGTAATTAGTTTTGTTTCTGACACACATAAGTCAATTTCATAGAATCTATAAGTCAACCCTCTATTCATCATTACCACACTCAATTAGACACCTACCTACCAATCAGAATCAGCTCGTTCTAAGGGATCATGAACAATGCATGCCATGAAATGCAACTAACATGAACTGACATGGTATACGAAAAATAAAAACAGAATGTCCTAAATGAAACACACATAATTAACACGAACATATATGCATGAATTACTACTAATATGCAATGCATGAAATCTTACATGAACACAATGTTATATATATTGCGTATTACTTTTTTTTAATACTTACAATTACAACTAATGAAAACACCTCCCCACACTTAAATGGGGCAATGTCCTCATTGACACACTAAACAATGAATTATACAATATATAAGAAAGAAGGAAATACTCAAAATACATGGGTTGCCTCCCACGAAGCGCTTGTTTAACGTCATTAGCTCGACGCCCATTCTCAACTGATGATAGGGTCTTGGAGGTGAAAAATGCTCATTCATCGCTCCACTATTTCTCCAAGCAGGTATGGCTTAAGTCTCTGCCCGTTCACCTTGAATACATCTGACCCTTCTCTAGTAATCTCACAAACCCCATTAGGATAGACCTTAACAATCTCAAAAAGTCCGGACCATCGTGATCTGAGCTTTCCGGGGAATAAATGGAGTCTTGAATTAAACAATAGAACATGTTGCCCAACCTCAAATTCCTTCTTCTGAATGTGCTTGTCATGCCACAATTTAGTCTTCTCCTTGTAGATACTAGCATTTTCATAAGATTGGAGCCTAATCTCCTCAAGCTCTCCAAGTTGAAGTAAACGCTTTTCTCCCGCAGATTTTATATTAAAATTCAAATCTCTTGTCGCCCAAAATGCCTTATGCTGAAGTTCCACCGGCAAATGACATGGCTTCCCAAAGATCAACCTATATGGAGACATTCCAACAGGTGTTTTAAATGCCGTCCTATATGCCCAAAGTGCATCATCAAGCTTTGTTGACCAATCCTTTCTTGATGCTGCCACTGTCTTCTCCAAAATTGACTTCAGCTCACGATTCGAAATCTCAACTTGTCCACTTGTTTGCGGATGATAAGGAGTTGCCACCTTTTGTGTCACACCATACTTTTTCAGGAGATCAGCCACCTGTTTATTGCAAAAGTGTGCACCTCCATCATTGATAATAGCCCTTGGCACTCCAAATCTAGTGAACACATGCTTCTTTAGGAACTTCTTCACCACTCTAGCATCGTTAGTAGGAGACGCAATAGCTTCAACCCATTTCGAGACATAATCAACTCCCACCAAAATATACTGGTTCCCATAAGAAGAAGGAAATGGACCCATGAAGTCCATCCCCCACACATCGAAAATCTCCACCTCAAGAATAGATTGTAAAGGCATCTCGTTCCTCCTCGAAATATTTCCAACTCGTTGACATCTATCACATTTCGCCACAAAGTCTCTAGCATCTTGATGTATGGTTGGCCAATAGAATCCTGACTGCAAAACTTTCGCCATTATCTTCATACTACTGTTATGACCTCCACACTCTAGAGAATGACAATGCCTGAAAATATGAGGAACTTCATCATGAGGTACGCATCTACGAAACATTCCATCAGCACATTCCCTGTAAAGTAACGGTTCCTCCCAATAGTAGTGCTTTACATCATAAAAGAATTTCTTCTTTTGGTTATAAGAGAGATTATCCGGCACAACTCCTCCCACAATGTAGTTCACAAAATCTGTATACCATGGTGTAGACATGGACACACCTAGATGCTGCTCTTCCGAAAATTTATCATTGATAGGTTTTTCACCTCCTACCTCTCCATCTTCTTGGTCCAACCTAGATAAATGATCAGCTACCAAGTTCTCGGACCCCTTCTTATCTCGAATCTCAAGATCAAATTCCTGGAGTAATAGAATCCAACGAACTAGACGAGGCTGGGCATCCTTCTTTGTCATCAAGAAACGAATCGCAGCATGATCCGAATAGACAATCACCTTAGACCCAACAAGATAGGATCTGAATTTATCATGTGCAAATACCACTGCGAGTAGCTCTTTCTCCGTAGTGGAATATGATTTGTGCATCATCAAGAGTCTTGCTTGCATAAGCTATCACGTGCATACACTTATCCTTCTTTTGCCCAAGAACAACACCCACAGCATAGTCACTTGCATCACACATAAGCTCAAATGGCAAGCTCCAATCGGGTGATGTAACTATGGGTGCAGAAGTAAGTTCCTTCTTCAGCCTGTTAAAAGCAACAAGACAACTTTCATCAAAGTCAAAGACACGATCCTTTTCGAGAAGATTGCAGAGAGGCCCAGCTAACTTGGAGAAATCCTTGATGAACCGTCGATAAAAACCAGCATGACCAAGAAAGCTTCGAATTCCTTTCACAGATGAAGGTGGTGGCAATTTTTCAATAACTTCAATTTTTGCTCTATCGACCTCAATGCCTTTATTAGAGATTTTATGCCCAAGCACAATGCCCTCCTTCACCATAAAGTGACATTTCTCCCAATTAAGAACAAGATTAGTTTCCATACATCTCTGCAACACCTTCGACAAACTAGCTAAACATAATTCAAAGGAAGAACCATATACCGTGAAGTCATCCATGAAGACCTCCATGTCTCTCCCTATAAAATCTGAAAATATGTGGTTCATAAGCCGTTGAAACGTCGAAGGACCATTACACAAACCAAAAGGAAGCCTCCGATAAGCAAAAGTGCCATAAGGACAAGTAAAGGTAGTCTTCTCTTGATCTTCGGGTGCAATAGGAATCTGAAAGTAACCCGAGAATCCATCCAGAAAGTTGTAATACTCATTACCCGCCAACCTTTCGAGCATTTGATCAATGAATGGGAGGGGAAAGTGATCTTTGCGAGTAGCGTTATTCAACTTCCTATAATCAATGCAAACTCTCCAACCTGTTACTGTTCTCGTGGGAATTAATTCATTCTTCTCATTGTGTACAACAGTCATCCCACCTTTTTTAGGCACAACATGAATAGGGCTAACCCATTGACTGTGTGGAACCGAATATATGATACCAGTATCAAGCAACTTAGTGATTTCTTTCTTCACCACCTCTTGCAAATTCGGATTCAATCTTCTTTGTCCCTCAATCACAGGCCTATGATTATCTTCTAAGGCAATTCTATGCATGCAAAGAGCAGGGCTAATTCCCTTGATATCTTGAATTGTCCAACCAATAGCTGATTTATATTGTCGAAGAACATGTAATAATTTTTCTAGCTCATCATCACTAAGCAAAGCAGAAACTACCACAGGATATGTATCATTAGGACCCAGAAAAGCATACCTCAAATTAGCAGGTAGAGGTTTAAGTTCAACCTGTGGTGCCTCTGAAAGTGTAAAAGCCATCTCAACTTCTGTGTCTCGAACATCAAGTGCTTCTTCTTCTACTACATCATCTAACACCCGTTCTGCTCCCACGAAGTGTTCATTTTCGAGCTGCACAATATCATCCACTATGTCAACAGTAAAACAAGTTGCTCCAAAAGGAGGCATCTTCATTGCTTTATTCAGATCAAATTGCACTTTGTCCTCGCCAACATTCAATGTCAATTTTCCAGCTTTAACATTGATTGTAGTGCCAGCAGTAGCCAAGAATGGCCTTCCCAAGATAATGGGTATCTCGACATCTTCATCCATCTCTAACACCACAAAATCACAAGGTATGACAAATTTATCCACTTTGACTACCACATCATCAATGACCCCCAATGGATACTTAACAGAACGATCCGCCAACTGAAGTGAAATCCGTGTCTTTTTAAGCTCCCCAAGACCAAGCCGTTTGCAAATTGAGTATGGCATCAAACTCACACTAGCCCCTAAATCACACAAGGCTTTCATGTTCTCCATCTTCCCAATAGTGCAAGGCAAAGAAAATCTTCCCGGATCTTTCAATTTCTGAGGAATGGCCTTTTGGATGACTGCACTACATTCCGCATTAAGAGTAATGGTTTCCGCATCCTCAAGTTTCCTCTTCTTTGTCAACATCTCCTTAAGAAATTTAGCATAAAGTGGCATTTGATTCAAAGCTTCAGCCAAAGGAATATTGACATGCAACTGCCGGAACATAGTCAAGAACTTCTCGTACTGCTTCTCTAACTTCCTGTTGTGAAGTCTCTATGGAAATGGAATAGGAGGAACATAAGGTAGTGGAGGAACATATGGCTTTTCTGGTTCTTCTTCCTTCTTCTCTTCATCTTTTTTTTCTGACTTTTCTGCATCAATCTCTACTATCTCATTTTCTTTTTCAGCATCCCTCTCTTTAGGCTCAAAAGCCTCAACCTCGGGCAACTCTTTTTCGCTCCTCAAAGTAATTGCTTTGCATTGTTCCTTACCATTCTGGTCGGGTTGACTTGGAAGAGAACCTTGCTCACGAACACCCATCTTGGAGGCAATTTGTCCAATCTGTGTTTCTAGCATCTTTTGAGATGATGCCATCTGATCTATTCTTGATTCCATATTAGCCAATGCCCCAGAGGTTCCTTGCTTTATTTTATTTAGTGCAACCTCCCAATCATCAGGTTCTTTCTTTGGCGGTGGTTGATACTGCTGCTGTGCTTGATACGGTGGTCGTGACTGAAAACAAGGAGGTTGATTCTACCTTGGAAATGAATAGGAAGGATTAGCCGCATGATTACCACTGTAAGAAAGATTGTTGTTTGGCCTTTGGTTTGGATTGTAGTAGGAGGTATTCTGAACAGGCCACGGCTGTCTTCCCTGAATAAAAGATGCTTCTTCTGGAAATTGTTGCACATAAGAGTTTTGACTAGCACCATAATCATTATACCCTTCCATAGGAGAAGAAATAGCATTCATATTTGCCCTTTGTCCTCGCATCTCCTGAGTTAGAGTATCCAATTTGAGAGCCAGCATGTTGATCATCTCCGAATCTTGTGCTGCTTTTGCTGAGCTCGTCCCACTAGGTGCCCATGAATAATTATTAGATGCCAATTCCTCAAGGAGTGCTTTAGCCTGTGTAGTTGGTGCCTTCTTAAAATTTCCACCAGCAGCCACATCCAAACTCAAACGAATATCTGCATTCATGGCCCCATAAAAAGTACTAATGATCTGCCAATCTTGTAAACCGTGATGTGGACACTTCCTCAATAATGCCTTAAATCTCTCCCATGCCTGATATAGACCTTCACCCGGTTGTGCTTTAAAACACATAATCATAGTCCTCAATTGTTGCGTCTTGTCAAAAGGATAATATTTGGACAAGAATGCAGTAGAAAGACTCTCCCATGTAGCAACCGCGGTGTCTGGAAGTTGTTGAAACCATTCCAAAGCTCTTCCCTTAATAGAGTAGGGAAACATATGGAGACGAATCTTATCACTCGTAACACCATTGATTCTGAATGAGCCACACATCTGCACGAAACGCTCTAGATGTCTGTGTGGGTCCTCTAGTTCAATGTCTCCTTCAAAAGCTTGATTGCTGATCATCTAAATTAAGTTTGGATTAATGTTGAACTGGGCTGCACCAATCTCTGGAGTTTTGTACATGCAATTAGCAGGATTCGGTGTCTCATGGTCCCAAATAGAAGTCTCATCAACATTAACAACAACTTGAGGTTCCGGCTCTCCCATCTTAGCTTTCTCTTTTCTTATTTTTCTCAAAGTACGCTCGATTTCAGGGTCAAATTCCAATTTTCTAGCGCAAGATGAACGTCGAATACACCTTAAAATCACCAACAAAACAACTTGTGGAACCAATTAAAATCTAAACAATAAGAAACAATTAACCTAAACTCAAATATACTGCCTTCCCCGGCAGCGGCGCCAATTTGTTATGGTATTTTTTGTTGTTCGTTCGTAGGGAAGGACTAATATGTAAAATCGAGTTCTAGTATCTTATCTCTCATAATTTAGAAGTGTAGAAGAATATTTGGTTTGTTTATAGACTAAATTAAACTAATTATCAATCGAGAATAAAATATATGAGGAAAACAATCCAAGAACTAGGGTTCTTCAATTGGTTTCAATGCACATTCAATATCTCTATGACATCTACGTTCTTACTCTACTGAAAACAATTCTTCTAAGGTTATAATGTTCTCTTCCAAGATACAATATAGTGTCTACAACTACACCTTAATTGTCACTTCCGTGATACAATCAAAGTACAATCATAAACTAATAAGCACCAAGAATTATAAGTCTTACAATTCGCATATTAATCTTCCAATCAAATACTTGAATTATGTCTGTTAAATCGTGTACTAAAATTGCAACTCATCTTCCAAGTAATTACAATCCCTAAAATCCAATCAAAGGTTCATGACGCCCCTAATTGTGTTAATCCCTCAATAACAGATCAGCAAAGCAAGAAAATCACAGATAATTAAACACACATGAATACCAAGGAATACTACCCAATCCTCAGATTAGAGATTTAGTTACACATAATTAAGGAAGAAAACAAAACACACGAATTAATAGAAGAACTCATAATTATAAGAATATAGAAAAAACCTTTAATCTTCAATCTTCAAAGAAAATAATAGTTCTCCAGAAAAATCCCTAAAAGCTGCGTGTTACAATGATATGATATGTATATCTATGTGATGATACGATTTTACAATGATATAATGTGTTTTTATAGGCCCTAGAAGTTTTATACAACAAGGAAATACCAAAAATACCAAATAGAGTCAAAACAGGAAAGTTATGGAGGGTTTTTAGTGAAATTTTTGTCATGGACAGCGATCATACTAGGCTGCGGCCTAGGTAGCTAGGCTGCGGCCTAGCTCCAAATCTGTTGGAAATTTTTCAGCATGCTATTTCCTTCGTTTTTTCTTCGTTTTGCCTCCGTTTCCTTTCGTTCTTTTTCTCAAAGCTTCCATACTTCAATTCCTTGCCTTGGAACCTTCATGGTGGCTCACAACAAGACTTCATTGTTCATTATTAAGCTCGAATTCATCTCCAGAATTGATAGGAATTGCAACCTTATTCAACATTCTTGCAACCCTGCACACTTAACAAAACACATCAAAACTACAACAAACTTGGGGCCAAGTGAATCAATTTAAGCCGATATGGAATGCTCCAAGTGGATATAAAATCCACTTATCAAGCCACCTCCACTTAATTTTATAACACACCCCTCCACCTTCGATCACATTTTCTTGCAAAAAGACAAACTTCTCGCTGCTGTTATCAATTTTGATTTAAACCCGGACCAAGAAATCCAATTAATTAATCTGCTTAGACAACATAAAGAAGCCTTACTTTGGTCTGTGGAAAACACTAGTGGTTACAATGCTTTTACTTTGAAAGAATATTTTTGTCTTCTTGCAAAAGTCACTAAGGTGTTAGAGCTTCAACAGCATCTTGAGCTCTTCTCGAAAATTCATTCCTTGTTTCCCACCGGCATCGGCTAATTCGATTTTATTCCTTTGCCTCCCCTAGTGAAATTCAGGTATGGGGGAGGAATTGTGTGCGTGTGTGAGTTGTTTTCTTTTGTATTTTTTAGAAGTTTTCAGTCTCCGTCATCCCTTATCAGGTATTTCCTCGTTCTCCTTTACTCATTTCTATTGCATTTGCATACATTGAGGACAATGCATGATTTAGGTATGGGGGAGGGTTTTTAGTGTAAATATAAAAATCAGAAAATCCCAAAAAAATTAAAAAATGAAAAAAAATCACAAAAAAGAGTTGTAGAATTGTAAATATTAGAGTTCTAATCTTATTCTAGTCTTGTTAATTGATTGCTAGTTGCTTGATGCACCCTTACATGCTATGATAATCTTGTGATCCTTTAGCTTTTGATTGAGAAGTGATTTGCTAAGTTCTTGTCCACACACTTACACTAGCAAGGTGAAACTAGTAGACTTATTTGATTTGTGCAAGAAATTAGAAGGTCATGATTAGGTGTAGATGATTTGGTTTTCATGCTTTGAGTACAAGTAGGTGCATTGAGGATACCTTTACTTGAGATTAATTATGTTCTACCACACCAAGTGAGTTTTGAGCCTATATGCACATCTTTTGCATTTATATTCGTTTGCTTGAGTGTCCACTTGTCATTTGCATTGCTAGCACTTGTTTGAGTTCTTTCTTGAAACACATGACATTGATTGATGATAAGATGATAAAGGCATTTAGGAATAACCCATATTTCCCAAACTATCCACACCATTCTTATGTGATCAATTAGTTACCCCTTTGAGCCTAATCAAATTATTTCGGTGACACACCACATTACTCGCCTAAGACCTTTTTCTTGTACAGCCTTACGTATACTTGATCCCAATTTGTCAAAGGCTAGTAGAAACTTGAGGGAGTAATAAGGTGTGTGAAATGGGTTTACTTTTGTTCATAACTTTTGAGGAAATATATGTTTTGTTACCTTGTTAGTCGATTTTCAAGTTAAATCTAAAGGAGGATTATGGTTGCTTATGTTTATCTTAGCTCTCATAAAAAATAAAAGAAAAAATAATAAAAAAAATAAAAATAATTGAAAAAATTCAAAAAATATATGAGAGCATACTTATGTTTTTATAATCCTCCTTCATTCGACTAGTCAAGTCTTTTTGAAATAAAAAATAATAATTGTGTGGGGAAGAAGTTTGGTGTTGTACATGTTTTTCATGGTGACTACTAGCTTTTGACACTTCACCTTGTTTTGGCCTTATTTGACATACCCTGTCCTTAGTCCCATTACAACCCAAATAAAGACCTTTTGATTGTCATCATTAATGTATGTTGTGTTTAATTTAGAATGATACCAAATGTCAAGCATGCTTTTGATTTTGTTGGAATTGAGTGATATACTTACCCTTGTTCTTGAGTGAATGATCTTTTGTGAGTGAAATGTGAGGTATTGCTTGTTTCTTTTGCATATGATATCTCAAGTTTTGACTCTAAGGTGTGCTCTTGTAGACTTAGCATGGTTTCCAATAATTTTTGCACTTGATATGAACTTGTAATCACTCGTGCATACTTCTTTAAGTGGACTATGTGAATCCTTGCACTTTCCACACCAAGACTTTGCAACTTCATTTTTCTTCTTAAGTTGATGTATCATGAGAGGACATGTATGTGTGGTGTTGCATTGCCATGAAATCTTTTATACAAACTAGATGGATTTTGTGGGTACATTCACTATAGGCCCTCACGAGACCTCACTCGTCCACTAGGGTTGCCTAGGGGTTTAAAGGGCTTGTTGCATATGCCAAATGCAACCGTCCCACCTACGAAAAGGAGTATAGGACTTTTTATCTAGATTTTCTTTTTGTTTTTTGTTTTACTCGAGGATGAGCAAAAGATAGGTATGGGGGAATTTGATAAGTGCATATTTTTGCATATTTTTATTACCTATTTATTGCTTGAACTCGTATTTTAATAAATTATTTTATTGCATTTCAGGAAATTCGTAAATAAATAAAGAAATGGCAAAATAAAGAAATAAAGAGCTAGGAAGGGAAAAAGAGGAAGAATAAGGACCAAAAATGAAAGAAGGAAAAGAATTAGGAGCTTGTAGCAAAAGGAATATTTCATGACAAGTGGAAGGTGGAGATCATCCCAACACACTACATAAGTGTATGGCCAAGAGCAACTCTTCAAAACTTAAGGGGGAAGGAAACAAATAGATGGCTAGGATTTCACCACCACACACCACAAATGTATGGTGGGGATTTACCCAACCCTCCTTAACCCTAATTCCTATCCTATAAATACCCCTTCACCCCCCTTGTATTTAGTAACTTAGATTTTAGGGTAGTTTTAATTTCTTTTATTTTCTTTAGTTTTAAATCTTGTAAACACTATTTTTAATTTTAATGCAATTTCATTTCCTTTAATTTTTTGTCTTGCTCTCTCGTTTATTTTACATAGATTTCGTTAATTTCGTAAATCCATGTAGTGGACAAAGTAGCGAAATGCTAACCACTATGGGTTGAAAGTAACGATTTTTAATTCCTTGTTCTTAGTTATAAATTTTAATTTTGCCCCTTTAAATCTCCATTTTATTGTGGGCCATTTAATTTCAAATCATCATTCTAGTATAATTTTAATTTCTTAGTTAAATTTTCTTTAAAGTTGTTCTTAAAAAAAATAAAAAAATTGTATGTTCGTTTTAATAGATTTTCAATTCGTATTTATCTTGTTTTTAGTCTTTAATTCGAGTACTAGTGCCCCTCCTTGTTTTTATTTCCTTCGACCCTAAAACAAATCCCAGCCTCTGTTCTCACCCATTTCAAGTAACCACTTCTTTTTTTTTTCTTTTGATCACTACGAACAACTTTTTTTTTTGTTTTCTTTCTCGATTCAAACACCACCACACTTGTTTCATTCTTCTTCTCTGAAAACAAAACTCACCTCCTCCTTTATCTCCTCTTCTTTCTTGTCGTATAACCCCCTCCCCTGTTCACTCCCCTTTCCCTTTCTCCCTCCACAAACGAGTATCTCCCTATTCTTTTTCTTTAATTTCATCTCTGTTTTGATTTTAATTTTAAATATTTCTCTGTTTTTGATTATTTCTGGTGATTGTTTTGTTTTGTAAGTGAGGTAATGAATTAATTACAGTTTGTTTGAGTAATTGTAGTTTTTAGTTAGTTTAGTGAGTGAATTAATCGTTTAATTAATTTTTGTTTTTTAGTGAATTGCTTTTTTTTTTCGTGACCATCTCTTGCCTATTTGTTCGCGTAGTTCATGACTTTATCAATTAAGTTTGTTTTTTTTTTCTTTTTACTTTTTTTTTGTCTGTCCATTTTGATTTGAACAAATATTAATTGTTTTGTTTATATTCCAGTTTTAATTCGATCTTTAGAATAATTTAGTTTTTTTTTGTTCTTTTCATTTTTAGTTAATTAGTTTAGAATTAGAATAAATTTTCTTTCAAATAGTTAAAATTTTCTTTTAGCAATTAAATAGCAAAATCCAATTTTTTAAAAACCAAAATTTGTCCTAATTTGCCTAAGTTAAAAATTAAGGATTGCGAAAATAAAATAGTCTCTACGGAACGAATCTAAATTTACTAAAACGAGATTGTGCACTTGCAATCATTTATATTTTTAGCACATCAGTACACATCCATCTCCGTATTAAAATAGCTCAGGTACTCAACAGGATCTGAGTTATCATTGAATTTCAAATCTGTATTCATCTTAAGGAACCTTGGCAGGGGTGCCTTATTCACCTTCGCAGAGAACGGTGAGCCGGAAATGACTCCAGATTTGAACTTTTTCTCCTCCTTAATTTTTTCCAAGGCCTTTTTCCAATCAGACATTTTGAATTGTCCATTCTCACCATCTGAAATCATATCACTTCCAGAATCATCATCTTCATAAGCTGTCTTGCTCTTCCTGGGAACCGAACTCTGATGATAGCTGGAATCCTGATCGGTACCCATCTCGGAAGGGACTTTGGTAGAGTGGGATTTTCTGCTCCTATGCCCAAAGGTGTGGTCACTTTGCCTGTAACTCCTTCTACCATCAGATCTATACCTTCTGGAGTCATTCCTTGGGGGTACCGAGAGGGATCTCTCCCTGCGTTCCCGGGAACCCTGAGTGCGGGAACCCCCATAACCATCTCTTTGATCTTTGTTTCCAGTATGACCCAGTTTATGACGAAGGTCTTTGTGGGTTAGCTTTTTTCCAATTCTGTCAAAAACACTTAGGCTTCTAGTCGGTGAGCCTTCGGTACCCCGGGCTTCCGGGTCATCCGATTGGTCACCCTCATATTCTTCAGCTTCAGGCTCTTTTACCTCTTCTTCATCAGATGGAGCATAGTCTGTATGGTTCTCAACATCATCTTCAGACTCAAAATTCAGCCTTGTCGGAGTCACGTTCTTCTTTCTTGACTTCGACTTACACTTCTTTTGCCATCTTTTCATTTTCTCGAAACCTTTTTCCAAGTTATTAACCCTTTCATTCATCGTGACCAAATAGTCCATAATATCTTTATTGCTAACATCACCATTGCCAGTTTTGTTTCATCCATTATCGTCATGAGACGGTGTCTTATCACTATCGGAATTTTCACTCGCCATATCTCCTCCAAACGGCGATTTTTAAGGCCCCTCATTCGGGCGCCAATTGTTGTGGAAGGAATTTGTCACAACAAATTAGGAGGCCGTTGCTGGAATAACGCCAATGAATACGGAATCGTCCAACCACCCAGAAAGGCTCGTAGTTGGAGATCAATGGCTAGCTGTCCGGAAAGGCTCACAGCTAGGGGTTTCCGAAGAACACGGGAGGTGGTTCCTCGGAGGATCGGACTGGATTCACGGGAATTAGAGCTCCAGGACTGAATGTTGGCATGCCAAGACCCTAATAAAGATGTGTCACACAAGAGTATTCGTGCTCTATGTTACTCAAGGTGTCAAAGTGTCTAAGAGATCCCGTAAACTGCCTACATACTCCTATTTATAGGAGATCAAGCCCGTATGTAGTTCTTGAAGTGATATGTTCGGTTGTTTATAATGAATTATCCCATTTCTGAAGGGATTATGACTGATAGTTCTGATAATAATCGTGTATGATGTATATATTCACGTTGTCAAGCTGTATTAGGGCTGTTGGAAGCCCATTCCTTGATGTTTATCTCAAGGATGTATGAATTATCATAATTTAATTAAGTATATATGACATATATCATCTAATAACTGAATATATATCTACTTAGAAGTGTAAATCAACTATAAAGACGTGTTTCTAAAAAGTAGGAGGTCTACCTTATCTGAATTGGCAGCCTAATCAGGCTTCCGACGGAAGCTGGGGGTACCGCCCGGTAGCCTGGCTCCGGTACCCCCTCCGGTAAGCCCATCATGGAAGCTGCTCCGGAAGCCCTACCGGATGACTGGTAGTGGTTGTAGATTATTCACAAGGGGATGCCTTTTGGACCCTAAGCCACACATGTCCTTACTGCCATGTACATGGTAATCCCTAGGGCTACCATGGGCCCTTGGAGGCCTGACAGATTACTTATTTTCCTTATGGGTCCGGACCTTAATCCTCTAGTGGGCCTAAATCTAACCCATGCAAGATTTTGGTCACAACATTTTTTTTTTTGCTAAATTGGTCACAACATTTATGTTTACTAAAATAATTTATATGACTAACATCCTGAATCATCATATATTTATTGAAATTCTAATGCACATCAATTCTCTATATAATATAACTTATTGTTGTTTTTTTCTACTAGATTCTATTTAGTATTCTACTAAGTATTATATCAAAATCTATTAGATTTTATTTGATTTTTTATGTATTATTTAAATTTATAAGTGTTATACTTGGTGTTTTAATAAGAATTCTTTAAGATGTTCTACTTTATATAAATAGTGTTTTACTATGCAATATTCTATTAAGTATTTTTTAAATAGTATTTCTAATTGTAATAAATATTCTACTAGGTGTTCTACTATATATTTAAGTGTTCCACTAAATAATGTTTTATTAAATATTCTAATAGGAGTTGTAATAAGTATTTTTCTAATTATTAAATAAGAAAGCAAGTATTTTACTAGATAATTTATATAATATTTTATTTAAGGATTCTATTAGGTATTTAAGTTGTGTTTTATTTAAAGTTATAATGTTCTACTAGGTATTTACAAATTCTCTAAAGTGATTTACTAGATATTTTACTAGATTCGTGTTTTTATAATTTTTTTTGTCAACAATAATACTAAATTTTTCAAAAAATTATAAGTTATGTTTATTAAAATAATTTACATGAAAATTATTTTTAAATATAATGTGTTTATTGAAATTCCAATACACGTCAATTTTCTCTAAAACATAACTTATTATTATGTTAATTTTAATAGGTTCTATTTAGGAGTATTCTACTAAGTATTCTATTAAAATCTATAAAATTTTATTTGATATTTTAAGTATTATTTAAGTTCATTGGGTATTTTTATTTAAAGTTTTAATGAGGGTTCTACTGGGTATTTAAGGATTCTCTAAATAACACGATTATTTTCTTGTCGTAGCAGTACTAGTAGAATTAGACAGTAGCTATGATCAGCGTATCAATCACATTTAAGTTTTTTATATGTAAAGATTCTATACTAGATAATAGAATATACATTCCAAACTTATTAGTTACCAAAATTGTTCATGATCTTAAATCATATATCTTTATTATGTAAATCAACGGTGGATGTAGTGGTCTCTTGGGGGTTGAAAAGGGTCGGGTCGGGTCGTGTTCAAATTTAAAAATTAATTTCTGAGAAAATTTTAAAAGTAAAATGTTGGATTTTGGATTTAATATATAATATTATTTTAATTCTTTCGTAAACTGCCAAAACCCAACACTTTACTTATAAAATTTTCTACAAAAACGAATTTTTAAATTTGAATCCGACCGAACCTAACCCTTCTCAACCCCCAATCCAAACGGACCCTTAGTTTCTTGGCTAAATGAGTTTTCTCTATAACCTTACTTTATATATACTAGCTTATAATCACGGGTTTCTTTTATATGTTGTAAATTTTATTTTATTTTATAATTATGTTTTTATATAATTATTAATTTTAAAAATTATTTTAATATTAATTTAATAAAATTTGAAGTAAATTTAAAATAAAATTTTAAGTTAAATATGTCGTTAACAGAATTCGAACCTTGAATATGTAGTAAATTAATTTAATCATTAAATATACCTTATAATTACATCTAACGGTTCTTATTAATTACTAAAAATCTAACAAGTAATATGGTGTCATATTTTTGGGTATACATTAATGATTGTAAATTTATGTTTTAAATTAAAAGGTAGTGTATTTAATTAGAAAAGAAATATTAATGATTGGAAGATTATGATTGCAAAATTATGTTTTAAATTAAAGGTAACGTGTTTTAATTACAAAAGAAATGTTAATGATTGGAAGTTACGATATTTTAGGTACACATAAAGGGTAATATGTTCAATTAAAAGTAAACGTATTTCAAATTGATTGAAAGATAAGATATTTTAGGTATTTATTAAATTTTTGTTAATAGTACAATTATGTTTTTATATAATTATCAATTTAATAATTTTTTAAATTTTAATTTAACATAATTTAATATACTCATATTTACGTATTATACTAATATTTTCTTATTATAAACAATGTACATGGATTTTAATATATTTTATTAATAATTAAAAATTTGGTGTGATATTTTTGAGTATATATTAATGATTGTAAGATTAGTTTTAAATAAAAAGGTAACATATTTTAATTAGAAAGGAAATATTAATGATTTGAAAATATGGTACGATTGATATTTTTATAAAAGGTAATATCTTGAATTAAAAGTAAATGTGAAAATGACAATAACTAATTACCATTAATTATATTTTGTCATTATTTATTTTAATAATTAGGATAACCAAACCGAAAACCAAACCGACCAAAATTTCAATCTTTCGACTTTAATATATTAGTATATATATATATATATATATATATATATATATATATATATATATATATATATATATATATATATATATATATATATATATATATATATATATATATATATATATATATATATATATATATATAGGGTCTTGTTCTAATAGAAACTAACTTAGAATAGAAACTAGAAACTAAACCTAAATTAAATATTTCAAGCTAATCTAATGACCAAATTAGGGGTACTCCAATACAAAAAACGTTTAAAATTATTGTCTCTATTCAACAAAAATATAAAAAAATTAAAAAAATTAAAAAAAAAGTTACTGTTCATGTGATGACGTGGCACGTGAACATTGATTTTTTTTAAATTTTTTTATATTTTTGTTGAATAGAGCAAAGAATTTTAAACGTGAAGGTGCCCCTAGCGGGGCCATTAAAATAAATGAAATATAATTTATTTAGTGTAGGTTTCTAGTTTCTATTCTAAGTTTGGTTTCTATTTGAACGCTAGCCTATATATATATACATATATATATATGTATATTATATCCTATATATAATTTGCGTAACAGGGTTTAAAACGTAACTTTATAAGAAATTAGAAATGGGCTAGAAAACAAGATGGGCCAAATTATTGGTTTAAAAGTTAAAACTATGATACCAAGTAACTAATGGTATTTTTAATTTAACAAAGAAGATAAAAAAGAATGCACTAAAATGAATAACACATGATAAAACATGAAAGATTAAAGTTAATAAAATTATTGTTAACTAAAATTAATACAAAGATAATTTAGAATAAAGTTTAAAATATAATTTAAAAAAAACCTTACTACAAAAAATAGTTTCAAGAGCCTAATTTAAAAAAAATGTCATAAAAAAATTTTACTTTTAGATTTTACAACAAACATGTTTTTAAAATTTATACTAACAAAAGTCAACACCAATCAATAAATTAACATTTTATTAATTTACAAAGATTCTAGATTCGGTACTAAATTTGTAAAAAAATTTAAAAAACAACCTGAAAAATGAAAATAAAATAATTAATAGAGAATCTAAATATAATAATTGCAAAAAATTCTATAATAATTTACTAATTTAAAATTTACAAAAATATTAAATTACATCAATAATAAAATTTGAAGTAAATTAATAATAAATAAAACTAATAAAATATTCATCATCAACTTAATTAATTATTATTATTATAGGAAAATGAGTTGTAATAGCACAAACCTTACACATAATTAACAAATAAAGATAAAATAGCAAAAAATCATAATGAAAAATAAATCACAAATTCATTCTTTATAGAAAATAAATAAGTATACAAAGCATACCATTCGAATTTCAATCCAAAAAATTACACAACCAAAATTTGTTTAAAGAAAATATATGGTAAAACAAGATATTAAAAAAATAATCAAAAAACCTGTTATAATTGAATATGACACAAAAATTCAACAAAATATAATTTACAAAACAAATGCTAATTCAAAACTAAAAATCTAAATTTAGAAAATCAACAATAAAATTTAATATAATGCACTTAAAATAAATAAAAACCAACACAAAAATATAAAAGATAGTATGTATGTTCAATTACAATAAATATATTAAATATATTCTAATAAATAGAAGAAAAAATGCCAAAAAAATATGAAACATTCAAATATGTGTTAGGCTAAACTTTAAAATATAATTTTCAAAAAATCGTTTACCAAATAAAAGTGTTTTAAGAAAAACAATATTTTAATAAAAATCACTAAAGAGAATTCAAAAAATAATTTTAAAAAAAACAAGAATGTACATTTAATTACAAAACAAAAAAGAAGTTTTTAAGAAAATATATGGTAAAATAAGATATTAAAAAAATAATAAAAAAATATGTCATAATTGGAAATGACACCAACATTCAACAAAATATAATTTACAAAACAAACTCCAATTAAAAAAAAAATCTAAATGTAGAAAACTAAAATCAACAATAAACTTTAATATAATGTAACAAATACATACCAACACAAAATATAAAAAAAATACAAACTTTCTTTAAAAAAAAGTACAAATGTATGTGTGTTCATAATTACATAGTCACATGTACATATATTAAGAATAGTTAAACCAATAAGTTCTCGAAGTATATTACAGTATATATTTTCTAATAAAACTGGAGAAAACTTTCCAAAAAATATAAAATATTAAAATATCTGTTAGGCTAAACCTTAACATATAAGTTACAAAAGTAAAATCGTTTACCAAATAAAAGTGTTTTATGAAAAAATTATTTTAATAAAAATCATTAAAGATTTTATTTTTAGATTTGACAACAAATATATTTCTAAAATTTAAATTAAAAAAAATGTCAACACAAATCAATAAATAAACAAATTATTATTTTGCAAAGAAAAAATTTTAATTGAAAAATGTGAACACAAACCAATAAATGAACATGTTTTAAATTAGAAATCAATCTAAATACCCACAAAATAAATTTATATTAATATCTAAATATAATACAATATAAAAACTTCTAAGATTACTCTAAACAAAAACACATAATAAACACCACACATGGTAAAAATATAAAATTAACATGAAAAAATAATCAATATTCAAACAAATAAAAAATTTACACGAATAATAAATAATGAAAAAGATAAAAAAAAAATAGTAATAAATTGTTACAAAATATGTTTCAAGTATATCATATATAATCTAATAAAATAAAAATTAATTATGAAATACTACAAAATATGTTAGCCTAAACTTTGGAATATAAATTATAGAGAAAAAAAAACAAATGTATACTTACAAACCATATAACATACGTATTATTATCATTAAAAAAAATATTCAAAATACTATAAAACTAATTTTTCAAAAGAAAAATTATAATCAAAATTTTACTATAAAATATTAATAAAATTACCAGTGCGGGTATAAAACTATTATATATATATATATATATATATATATATATATATATATATATATATATGTATATATATATATATATATATATATTTACACAAAACTATGATACAAAATCAAAAGAAGTCATTAAATTATCATTTCTTCTCATTAAATTGTTAGAAGAATTTATCAAAATCATGGATCATGTTGATACCAACTTTTTTTTTCTTTTTTGAACTTTTTTACTAAGTGCAGCATATTAGTAAAATTTAAGCATTAGTAAACCAAACACCAACACCGCTTTTTTTTTTTTTTTTTTTTTTTTGACGAAAATGTGGAAATTTAATTCACTCAAATCAGCCAACATACAATTAATCACCTCAATAGGAACAGATCTCCTATCAAAAATACGATCAGAATATCTATATGACGCCATATTGACAAACCGTTTTATAAAATATAATTGAATATTGTTTAACTCTAACCACACCAAAACCGCTTTAGTTAACCAAAACAGGACATAGAGCATCTCTAAAATATTAAGAGACCCTGAATGCTCTTAAAAGTCTACTCTCTTATCTCGAATTTAAGAACCACTTAATTTTTTTATATTAATAATATATCCAATTACACATGTTTCAATTTAAATTTTTGTCATAGAAAAATTCGAAATACAAATAAAATATTAATTAGGGCCAATATTGTTGGAGTTTGACACGAAAATCTATATCCTAATTTACTATGACTCATATTATATATAATATATTTAGAGCATCTCCAAAAGTCTCTTAAATCACTCTTAAATATAATAATAAAATATTGGATAGTGTTTTATTGTATATTCATCTCGAAAAATACTTCTTAAATTCATTCCTTATTTTATTAAGAATAAGTTACATCCATAAAATACAAAAAAAAAAGTGGATAGAGAGAATGTCTTCTTACAAATTTATTATATAATATTAGTTACAAATTTATTATATAATATTAGTTATGAGTGTCCTCTTAAAATTGATGAAAGACCCGGTAGCTCTATCGCTTCCTTTATGGTATGTCAAGTTTCAAATCTTGTCGAAATAAGATGGGTGTGTGAATATGTGTACTAGCAAAAACAAATTGATGAGAAAGGAGAATTTAAGAATTATTAAAAATTATTTGGAGAAAAAGGTAATTTCTCTCTTTATATTTTAGATTAAGAACCATTATATTTCAAATTAAGAATCAAAATAAATAAAATTTTTGAAATGCTCTTCAAATCAAAGCCAATTAAGAGACTGTGCAAGATGCTTTTAGTAAAAATTTAAGTATTGGACTGGTTGGTCTTTTGCTTTTATCCGCAGGCACGCATAAGATTGAATGGCAACTGTACTATAAACTTCTTAATTAATCAACAAAGAGAAAGACTTCTCACTTTCGAACCTTTAACACGTAAGACATGATGAGGATCTTCATCATTTTTAGAAATTAATAAATAAATGAAAAAAAATAGAAAAAATTATTAACATGAACTTTTTAGCGAGTCGGCACTCGGCATGTCATTAAGCTCCCGAAAACATATACTATTACATACCCTTTTGTTGTTTTTCTACAAGTACAAGAATACAGCATACCGAAACCTATGACTTTTAGCATATGGTGTTAAATAAGTTTAAAAATCTTTTGAACTTAGGAATCTTTTAGGGCGTGTTTGGTTCGAATCCGATTAATAGGAAGCCGAACTTTAAATTCATATGATAATGTTTGAATTAGCAATTTAATGATGTGAAATATGAACATCATTCATTCTTGATGGGAAATCAAATTTAACATATTCTTGGAATTTCATTTCAACCCCATTTCCATAACTTCCATTCCATTTCCGATACTTAATCTCATCATGTATCCAAACGTCCCCTTAATTTTGCACACCGCCTTTGGGGATATATTAATACTTCATTCAGTTTCCCTATGAATTCCACGGTCTAAAGGGATACTTCATTCATTTTCCCTATGAATTCCACGACCTATATATACATGGACAAAGACGTGTCTAATAGAAGAGACATATTTTTAAACTGAATCATACATCGTTAGCTGATTCTCTCACTCATTGATCTATTCTCCTAATTTTCAACATGTCTTCTCCTCCACACCAATTCATATACAGCAACTATTTAACCCAATATAATGTCGCACTCATCAACATAACACCCTTGCGAGCACGAGAAAATGGAAACCAGGCTATCGTTGGCATTTTCGGGATAGCTGTTACTGTCCTCCTCACTGCTCTGCAACTCAAGTACCAAGGAAGGACTGATTCTCCATTTCAAGATCACCCGAAAGCCATGGCTGTCGCTATAGCAAGTTTCCTTATTTTCTGCTTGGCATGCGACGTCGAACAATACCTTCGTATCAGTCATCGTTCTTCAAGTTTTGCAACACCACTTAAACATATCCTCAGGTTGATTGGCTTCATGTCACTGGCATCTTTAGCATCTGTCATTTTCTCCACATCCAAAAGCTCAACTGCACCGCTCATTGTTTATATGATTTTTCCTTGGTCTTTTTCAGCTAGTCTGATTCTTGTCTGGATCCAAAACAGAAATTTACATGGAAACAGAGGAGCTAGCAATTTTAACAACTTACAGCCACACATTGCTAATACCGACTATTTCTATCACATAGATACTCTTCCAGTGTACCGTATAGCTTATTCAAATCTTCCATAGTTCTTATAGTCTGCATTTGAATCATAGCTTTGTAAATGGATGTTCAGAATCTTCTGTAAGTGTTTTCAAATAATTAAGTTTAAGCAGAGGTAAGTTGTAAACTTTCCAATGTCTCTGTTTACATAGTCAAGACTATAATTTATCAAAAATTCATCGAGATTTAACTGTACTCCTATTCCGACACATAGGTGGATAGAATGACAGCTTAATTTTCTTATACACTTATCAATGTGAATTTAGTAGATATTTCTAACTTTTCATTGTTTGACTCACTCATAAGTTGGCACTAAAAAGGGTGGCACCTCAAATTCTGCAAAGTTATTACTTTTGAGTTCTAAGACAATATGTAAACTGGGAACAATTTAATTCGTCTAGTACATTACCCACTAAAACAAGTTCTCCATACAATAATACACGGGCTAGTTTATGAGGAAACCTAACATGTAAATATCAGCAGTTAGGTTTGTGTACAGAAGTGCTAGAACTACAGGTGGAGTTTTATACAAAGTCTGTAAGCATATAATGGGGAAAATGCAAAATATGTAAATCCATATTTTCTCAAAAGGCACAGAACAGAAAAAACAGACCATCTCGTATCAAGGTCCATAATGACTGATGAGCAGATCAACCAACATGTTTATAATTGTTTTTCCTAATGATCTTGTGATTTCTATACATATTTGCACATCCTTGTCACGAGCAATTAAAACCCAATCACCTTCCCCGTTTTTATACTTGATGCTAAATGCATCTCTCTCAAATTTTAGCCTCTCAATCACATTATCTTCCAACTCTGCCATTCACGATAAATTAAGCAGCTCAAACCTAAGCAGTTCCATTATAGGTTGCCTTCACATTTATCTTATCCGTGTCTTGGTTTGTCTGAGCAACATCTGTATCTTGCAAAGGGGGCATGCCTGAATAAACATAATCCATTCTACTTTGTTCCTTATCATTTACTTTCATGAGCTTAGAGGAACTCTGAATGCCCATCCTACCCTTTCCACGTTGCCACCTTCCAATGCCATGACTTCTAAATATGCGTTTAAATGTGGACCGACTAACTAAAATCATTGAACAATTTGAACAAGAGAAAAGGTTATGGACTAAGTGATCAACCAAAATTCAGTTAAAAGCAGTCTATTAATAAAGCAAGCAACATGGAAGAACAAGAAAATGTTGGAAAAACTTACCACGGAAGCTGTTTGCTGCATCGTCCAGTGTTTTCCAAAATGCTTACTAAGAATGTCAAAAATTAATACCACTTTTAGGTTTCTTCACTTCGACTGATGTTTCTCCTATGCAAGTCTTATCCATGACATTGATGGTTGGCTTGCATTTTTCTGCTCCCACAGTTAACCCCTTCTTATGTGTAGCATCTTTCACTTTCAGTAGCTGATGCGTCTGACACCAATGGATCGTCTTCAATGTCTATGATTTCTTGACGAAGTAGTGATTCCTTAGTTTGGCTATTACAAGATGATTGGTCCCAGTCAAAGCTAAAAGATTAATGAATGAAATATAAGAATATCTTGTTAAGGTCAAGATGAACCTTGAGTTTTTTTATATAAAATTCTGCATACTTCAACAATGTTAATACACAGTTTAAATACCACTGCATATCCTAATTACCAGTACGTGATGAAATGGAAGCATAAACTACTGCTAGTGCTAATAGTGCTCCTATAAAACAGGAACAACTAGCTAGCATTATCCTAACTAGAATTTTTGAAAATTAAACTACCTAGACCCAACAAACAAATTCAGATAAATAAATTTATTTCTGACCCAT
The DNA here is from genome assembly GCA_036435485.1 of Saposhnikovia divaricata. Lineage (NCBI taxonomy): Eukaryota > Viridiplantae > Streptophyta > Magnoliopsida > Apiales > Apiaceae > Saposhnikovia > Saposhnikovia divaricata. The sequence goes on from CM071594.1 coordinate 87,098,714, forward strand.
ATGCCAGCAAACTAAATGTACCCAAATCATCCCAAGTATCTGGAATTTGGAACGGGAACCCTTGCAGACCTCCTTGGCTTAGTTGCTGCTGCAGCTACTTTCTTTTTACCATTTACTAACCCAACATTGCCCCCCGCATTTTGTCGAACCTTGTCCTCAAGGTTCACATTAAAAAACTTGTCACGTAACTCCTTAGTATTCTCCCAGGAGGCGTCCTCTGCAGGCAAAATTTTCCACTTAATCAAGCTTTCTTCCACGAAATGCCCTCCTCGCTTAACCCAACGAGTGTCCAGTATGGCTTCTGGTTCTAACAATAAGTCACCATCACTGGTGAATGGCAGTATTTCAGTGCTAGTACTTGTATCTTCTCCCACATGTTTTTTTAACATGGAGACATGGAATACTGGATGAACTTTAGAACCTTCGGGAAGTGTAAGTTTGTATGCCACCTTTCCGATTCGAGCTTCGATTTTATATGGCCCGTAGTAGCGATTTGCCAGCTTTTGATTGGCACGACGAAAAACTGTATGTTGGCGATATGGATGAAGTTTAAGAAATACAGAATCACCAATTTGAAATTCCACATCCCTCCTTTTTGCATCAGCTGCTTGTTTCATTCGATTATTTGCTGCATGCAAGTTACTTTTTAGTTGCTGTAATATAACATTTCTGGACAGCAACTCCTGGTCTACTTCAGCCACAAGTGACGCCCCAGCTGGATAGTAAGGAATGAGTGGTGGCAACCTTCCGTAAAGCGCTTCAAATGGGGTCATTCCAATAGAACTATGGTACGAAGTGTTGTACCAAAATTCTGCCCAGGGAAGAAATTTACTCCACAAACGCGGTTGCTGAGAAACAAAACATCGAAGATATTGTTCAAGGCAGCGATTAATCACCTCGGACTGGCCATCGGTTTGTGGGTGGTATGCGGAACTCATTTGTAGCTTCGTTCCTGACAGTTTAAAACCTCTCGCCAAAACTGGCTAACGAAGATGGGATCTCTATCACTTATAATTGATTGTGGCATGCCATGAAGCTTCACTATGCCTTCTACAAACTTTTGAGCCACTACCTTGGCTGTATACGGGTGCGACAAAGCCATAAAGTGAGCTGACTTACTAAGGCGATCAACCACCACAAAAACTGTACTTTTCCCATTAGAAGGTGGTAAACCTTCTATAAAATCCACCGTTATGTCATCCCAAACCTTGCAAGGAACTGGTAAAGGTTGTAGTAAGCCCGCTGGTGACATTGTATCTGCTTTGTTTTTCTGACACACTGAACATGAAGCAACATACTCCTTGATTGTTTTATACATTGAAGGCCAATAAAATTGTTGTGCTAGCCTTTTATATGTGCGTAACACCCCAGAATGTCCCCCATGAGGTGAATCATGAAATTCCTGTAACAACTGTTTGACAATAACAGTGTTAGGTGGAATAACAATTCTATTTTTATAACATACCAGCCCATTCAACCATTTGTATGGAACTCCTGATTGCTCTGTTGCAATCCTTCCAATTCGAATCATGTAAGGATGAGTACCTGCCTCAACTTTAATGTTATCCCACAGTGATGTCTTCGGCATAAAAAGTGCATGACAACTTGGACTGAATACCACACGTGACAAGGCATCAGCAGCTGAATTCTCTCGTCCTGGTTTATAAGAGATTTCATAATCATAGCCCAGTAATTTAGACACCCACTTTTGTTGCTCAGGTGTAACTATTCGCTGCTCCATCAAATACTTTAAGCTGCGATGATCAGTTTGTATATAGAATTTTCTGCCCAATAAGTACGGCCTCCATGTTCGAATAGCCTGCACAATTGCCAACATTTCTTTTGCATATGTCGACCATGATTTCTTTGACACACCCAAAGCACGACTCATATACGCAATAGGTTTCCCTTGTTGACTCAGAACTGCGCCAATTCCATTCCCTGAAGCATCTGATTCAATGACAAATGGCTCATTGAAGTTGGGCATTGCAAGTGTGGGAGTACATGTCATAGCTTTTTTAAGGTCCTGGAAGGCCTCGTCTGCTTTTTCTGTCCAAGAAAACTGCCCTCTCCTTAGCAAGTTGGTAAGTGGTGGTGCCATAACCCCATAATTACGGACAAATTTCCTGTAATATCCTGTGAGTCCTAAAAACCCTCGCAGCTCAGAAATATTAGCTGGGCTAGGCCATTCAATCATAGCCTGTATTTTCTTTTGATCAACTTTAACTCCCTCATTTGTTAAAATGTACCCCAAGTACTCAATTTCTTGCTGTCCGAAAGCACACTTACTAAGCTTAATAAAGAATTTATGCTCTCTCAATATTTCAAAAGGCTTTTTAACATGTGCAAGATGCATGGTCCAATCCGGGCTATAAATTAAAATATCGTCAAAAAACACTAGCACAAGCTTCCGAAGATATGGACGAAAGACAAAATTCATCAAAGCTTGAAATGTAGAAGGGGCATTGCACAATCCAAAAGGCATAACTAGATATTCATAATGTCCATTATGTGTACGAAAAGCTGTTTTATGAATATCTAATGAATTAACCCTTACCTGGTGATATCCTGAACGCAAATCAAGCTTTGTAAAATAATTAGCACCATGAAGTTCATCAATCATGTCATCAACAGTTGGAATAGGGAACCTATCTTTCACAGTAACAGCATTAAGAGCTCTATAATCTGTGCAAAAACGCCAAGTTCCGTCTTTTTTCTTAACTAACAATACAGGAGAAGAAAATGGACTCGTGCTAGGCCGAATTAAACCTTGCTTTAACATTTCATGCACTTGTTTTTCAATTTCAGCCTTTTGAAAATGAGCATACCTGTAAGGTCGCACGTTAACAGGTTCGGTACCCTCTTTCAGATTGATGTAATGACTTATCTCCCGTTCTGGTGGTAATTGTGTTGGCTCCTGGTAAATATCCTCAAATGAACGAACCAAGTCGTGCATATCTTGATTTACCCCATTGAATGTTTCGCTTCCAATATGTTTCATACACACAGCATAAATGGCACTACCTTGCTTTTGCTCCTTCACAATTTTACTAGGTGATGCTTTTTGAATGGGTTGATTGCCAATGCCTACAAGTTGTTGCCTTTGACCATCCCACGAAAATTCCATGGTCATTCTCTTCCAATCACATATCACAGTACCTAATTGCTCAAGCCACTGGACACCAAGTACCATATCTAGTCCATTTAAAGGCAATGAATAAAGATTTACAGCAAATGATATACCTTGTAGCGTTACCGAGACTCCGTCAAACCTGCCTGAACATTGTAGGGGATCCCCATTGGCTACCTTCACATCAAAAGGTCTCACTGGTACTCCAGGCAACTTCAGTTTTTCCGCAATCTGGTCATTGATAAAATTATGTGTAGACCCGCTATCAATCAATACAATCAGATTTTGTGAGCCGACTCTTGCTTTAACCCTCATAGTTCGTGCAGTTGAACATCCCGTTAGTGCATATAGTGAAATTTTCAGTTCATCAACAACATCATTTTGGATTCTTTCGTTGTCTTCACTTTCATAGTCACCATCAATCCAAAGTAATTGTGGCTTATCTTTACACTTATGCCCTGGTATAAATTTCTCCTCACAATGAAAACAAATTCCTAGGGCCTTTCTCTTCTGCACCTCTTCCCACGAAAGTTTCTTAACGGATGAGCCAAACTGATGTTTTGATGGGGCTGCATCGAAGGAAGGTTTGTTGAATGACTTTGTCATTTTCTTCTGGTGATTAAGTTGTTCATCCCGCATTCTTGCCAAGCTGATGACATCTTTCAAAGTTTTTGGTTTAAACATTCTGACTTCGTTGGCAATTTCTGGTTTCAGACCTCCCATAAAAGTTCCTACCAAAGCCTTTTGCGTCCATCCCTGCACACGGTTCCCTAACCTTTCGAACTCCTTCTGATAATCACGCAAAGATCCAGTTTGTTTCACCTTCGAGAGTGCTTCATCAAAGTCTTCGCATTCAGTTGGACCAAATCTAGCCCATAATTCGTCCTTAAAAAGATCCCATGACACCTCTTTTTTTTCTTCCTGGTAAGCCCTCCGAAGCCATTGCCACCATTGATTGGCCTCTCCTTGCAAATGAAATGAAGCTAATGCTACCTTATGTGGTTCAGTTGTCGCTTGATAGTCAAAAAACTGTTCAACCCTTGCAAACCATTCAGTAGGATCGTCGCCCGAATACATTGGAAAATCCAATTTCGTTAACTTGGAAATAAATGCTGCCTTTCTTCCTGTTCCACCGTCAAATGACTCTTTCTCTGAAGTATGAGCAGTAGATGTACTCTCTTTATGATGACAATTTTGGTTTGTGGACTCTCCTTGCCCCAGAATTTTGTCAGAGAGTTTACTTAAGGTTGTTTTACCAATTGCAATTTTTCTGCCATTCCAGCTTCCATCCGATCAAGGTGGTTCGTGAGTCTCCCTACTCCAGCCTCGAGCGCTTCTATTCGTTCTTTGTTACTAGCCATGTATAGCTCTGATACCAAATGATTGGTCCCGGTCAAAGCTAAAAGATTAATGAATGAAATATAAGAATATCTTGTTAAGGTCAAGATGAACCTTGAGTTTTTTTATATAAAATTCTGCATACTTCAACAATGTTAATACACAGTTTAAATACCACTGCATATCCTAACTACCAGTACGTGATGAAATGGAAGCATAAACTACTGCTAGTGCTAATAGTGCTCCTATAAAACAGGAACAACTAGCTAGCATTATCCTAACTAGAATTTTTGAAAATTAAACTACCTAGACCCAACAAACAAATTCAGATAAATAAATTTATTTCTGACCCATATGCCAGCAAACTAAATGTACCCAAATCATCCCAAGTATCTGGAATTTGGAACGGGAACCCTTGCAGACCTCCTTGGCTTAGTTGCTGCTGCAGCTACTTTCTTTTTACCATTTACTAACCCAACACAAGACTGAGGTACAATATCTATAGCAGCTCCAACATCTGGAATAGGTGATACTTCATCTGGTTCATCTACTGCAAATCACCAAATGAAATCGTAAAAGAAATAACAAAATCCAATTAAACCCAATTCTTAACACCTTGAGTTTGTAAAAGATTCGCAGAAGAAACAAACTTTTCTTTATGTTGTGAGCTATTATTTATTGAGTCAATTGGTCATGTTAATTTTTAAATAAAATAAACATGCACGATTAAGATTAATACAAAGTAACGGAGGTAGAGTGAATGCATATATTGAGGACCTACTTATATGTCCACGTGAAAAACCACAAAATAGTTCTTAAAAACAGTATCGTTGAATAGTACATCATACCAATATATATTCAAGGACAGTAATATATTTAACTAAATTAATTTTTAAATGTTCTTCATTATGTATATGATTGAAAACACTCCAATGCATTTAATACAAATAATGGATGATGCCTTTGCATTATGTTACAGTGAATGTTGTTACATGACATATACTGTATTTGTTAAGTTACCCATTGTACTAAAACCTATCTTAAGTGTTTAGTAGGAGGGTTAGGACTGGAGAGGGCTTATAGGATGATATAATAATATCTATACTCTTTATTAAAAGTAGAAATCTCCTTTAAATGGTACTAGCCGATAATCTGTGCGAAGCACGGATCATAATAAATTATTTTAAATTTTTAATTTTAACTTTTTTTAATAAAATAAAATCTTGAAGCACCAAGTTGTAATATAATATTTAATATTAAATTAATATTTAATATTGTTATTTTAATTAATTAAATTTACATAACTTTATTCTGGTAATATAATATAAGAGTAGCTATATTATTAATTGAATTTATTATTAATCTATTACAGATGCTTTTAAATATTAATTAAAGGAGTCCTAAGTTCTATTTAATACTATATTCCTGATTTTTTATTAATTAAAGGAGTCCTAAATTCTATTTGATACTATATTCATGACCTTTATTTCAAATTTTAGTTAATAAATTGAATAAAGGCCCTCTTTATCACAATTTGGAGGTAAAATGCCCTAATTATCACAAACTGAAAAAATGACCTTTTTTATCACAAAGAAACGCAATGGCGTGTGGCGTTTCTGATTTTGGGGTATTAACGCAACTTAATGTTGCGCTTTTTTTTTTAGCCACGCATGTTTGAAATGCGTTTATGCTGTTGGGCCCGCAGGGGCAAACCTTGAAAACGCATGATTCATTTACGTTTCTTTAAAAACGCAACATTAAGTTGCGTTACTAATTTTTTTTTTTAAATTCATGATTTAAAAAATAAAAAGGGCAAAAACGCCACACGCCTTTGCGTTTTTAAGAAACCCAACATTAAGTTGCATTTTTCTGTGATATAAAGGGCCATTTTGGTGGGTTGTGAGATTTAGGACCTTTTGACTCCAAATTGTGATAGTAAAGGCCAATACCCTAATAAACTCATAGTATATAATTTCATTATTAAATTAAATTAATTAATATTTAGTGGCATACCGTGCATACCGCGGTATACATGACATACCATTTAAAGGGGATTTCAACTTTTAATAAAGAATATAGATGTCATGTATACCGCGGTATGCACGGTATGCCACTAAATATTAATTAATTTAATTAATTAAAATTGTAATATTATATAATAATTTAATTTAATAATGAAATTATATCCTATGAGTTTATTAAATAAAAATTGAAATAAAAGTCATGAATATAGTATTAAATAGAACTTAGGACTACTTAATTAATAAAAAATCAGGAATATAGTATTAAATAGAACTTAGGACTCCTTTAATTAATATTTAAAAATATCTATAATAAATTCAATTAATAATATAGCTACTCTTATATTATATTACCAGAATAAAATTATGTAAATTTAATTAATTAAAATAACAATGTTACATATTAATTTAATATTAAATATTATATTACAACTTGGTGCTTCAAGATTTTATTTTATTAAAAAAAGTTAAAAATTAAAAATTTAATATTCGATCCGTACTTCGCACAGATTATCGGCTAGTATATTCTAATTAACGTACCTTTGTTTTCTCCCGCATCGTGCCCTTTGTGATTCATAATATCTTTCAAAGTCAGATTTGGATCTGGAAAATATTGTGAGGATTCCCAACAGTCACTATTAGAGTTTTGAAATTTTTGTGCTTGATAAAGTTCAGGTAGCTGCAACAACGGGGTTACTGGAAAAAGGGTTGTCGGAAGAGCGAATTCTGGCAAGTGGGATGGTGGAGGAAGTTGAGGAGGTGCTACTGATTTTAAATATTCAGGGAAATTTGGTTTGGCTTTGTTACCTCTGAGTCTAAAGGCAGCTTCATCATATGCCATAGCTGCTTCTCTGGCAGTTTCAAAAGTACCCAACCAAACTGTAGCACATCTGACGGGATCTCTTATATCTGTTCCTCATTTTCCGGATGGCCTCTGCCTCACTACCCAGAATCTTCTTTCGTTTCTTGTTTGTCCAGATACTGAGGCAGCAAACATAGTTTTAAAATGCTCTTAGTTCTTTACAGCATCTCCCAAAGTCAATTCTGAAACAGGAAAATATTGAACTGGATCTCTTTCATTTTCGAATTGAGCTGTTAATAGTTTTGTTCATCTGAATCGAAGCTCATCTTAGACTTAATCGTTACAGTAAAACGTGAACAAGATGAAGAATATGTACATTGTTCTTGTGTATATTCAACTCAGAAATGTATCTTTACAAACAGATAATATGTACATTGATATGGGTTAAAAATAATCCCTAAAGACACATTTAATAAGGCATTAATTAGAACGGTATGGTCCGAACGTGGGGCCCATTTATGAGGTCCAAAACCCTAATTAAATATTAATTTCGGAATTAATATTAACGGTGATAAACAACTCAGCAATAAGAGTCAAACAAGGAAACTATCTTTATGAGTAGCCACCAAGGCAACAAATTTAACATGGAAATAGACTCCTACAAGGAAGGAGTCTAGAACCTTCCTCAAAGCGGTGGCTTGCCCACCAAATCTCGGAATCCTACCATAATTCTAAGGCTCCCACAGCCTATATAAGGGTCTGACCCTTCATTCTCAGAACTACGTCTTAGCTTGATTCTCAATAACGAGATACGTAGGCACTCTCTGAGGACCGATTAGTCTCAAACATGGAAACAGCCAATAAAGCTCGAAGCTCACCAACCCCTTTGCATTAAATATGCACAAACCCTAGCCGCAATTCGATAACCTGGTTTTTATTTCACAACATTTTGCACCGTCTGTGGGAAGACAACATCAACCGTGGTTAACACACGAATAACAGTACCAGCCTCGATTAAGGCCATACCCCTTAGCTCTGCTCCATCCGCCACTTTTGATCCACTTATCACTACTGTAGAAGGGCAGGTACCCCCATCAACAGGGGAGATCATTCAACCTCTAGTCTCTCAACCCCCAGGGACGATTCCCCATGTTGAGGGAACTCTGCCTGTGGTCGTCCATCAAAGCCAAGAAACCAACCCTCTTCAGATGGTGGTTTCTTCTCTTAGTAACGTTAATCGCTCGCTACCCCCAGGGGTACAGATCCACACTACGGATCTCCCCGCAAATACCAACCCGATGTATGGTCTGCCTAACTACCCTCCTACTACTCGAGGTGTTGGACCAAGCGACCATGCCTTGCTGATTCAAGAGCCTCTTTATATTAGGGGGTTGGGCCGTGATCAGGAATATGATGACTACTCTGGCCCCTATACTGACGACTCGTTATCTGAGGACGATGATCGTGATGAAGCCCCGAGGAGACGATGTCATAGCAGAGAACCTCGAAGGAGAACACAAACTATCCATGATGGACCCCCTTTGACAACTGCCGAGAGGATAAGGGCTCATGAGGCCGAGATCTTAAAGTTGAAGGACGAGGCGAGATAAAATCAGAATCGACCTCCTCCGACTACAGGAGGGATTCCCCTTATTGATTTGGAAAGGTCTTCAAGGAGGCAGAGAAGGGCTGATGTCCCTAATGGAAGAACAACAAGGGTGGAAACCCCCAAGGGAAACCCCAAAGATCTAATGCCTCTTGGAGATCCTGATGATCCCACACCCCTGTTTAGTGAGGAGGTGATGAATGCTCGTATTTCTAGGAAGTTCAAGATGCCGACAATTAAGGCTTATGATGGAACGGGTGATCCCGCAAATCACGTCAGGACATTTTCAAACGCACTGCTGTTGCAGCTTGCAAGTGATGCTCTAAAGTGTAGGGCGTTTCCTCAAACCCTGTCAGGCATAGCTCAAGGATGGTATAGTCGATTACCTGCAAATTCGATTGGCTCCTTTAAGGAGTTGAGTGCCGCTTTTGTCAGCCAATTCATTAGCTGAAGAACTCATGAGAAAAGCTCTACATCTCTTATGTATGTTGTACAAGGAAAGAACGAGAATCTGAGGGATTAACTCAAGCGATTCACTAAGGAAACAGTGAATATCACTGACTTGGAGAACAAGGTGGCCATGGTAACCCTGGAGCACGGAACTACTGATCTTTTCTTTAAGAGTTCATTGGCAAAGCATTCCCCTGAGAATATGGCTGAGCTACAACGAAGGGCTGATAAGTATATTAAAGCTGAGGATATCATGAAGAAAGAGGCCACAGTAGGTAATGGAGAGAATAACAATGACTCTAGGAAGCGAAAGCAAGAGTAAGAGTACGATGCTAGGGACAAATATCCCCGGACTAGTAAGGACTCTGATTCTACACCTAAGAAGAGTCTGGGACCAAGATTTTCTGAATATGCAAGGTTGAACACTCCTAGGAGTCAAATCTTGTTAGATATTGAGAAGGACAAGGACTTTCGATGGCCGAAGCCACTCAGGGGTGACCCCTCAAAGCGAAACAAGGATCAGTGTTGTAGGTTTCACAAAGATGTAGGACATGACACCGACGATTGTACACAACTCAAGGACGAGATTGAATTCTTGATCCGAAGAGGGAAACTAAGCCAGTTCACGAAGGGTGAAGATCGTGGAAATCAAAGAAGGGATTATGACAGGAGGAACAATGATCGTAGGGATAATGACCCTGATCGTAACCCACAGCCCCGAGGGCCTGTTATCAATATGATCTGGGGAGGCCTGACAGCGGCCGGCATGATAAGGAATTCTCAAAAGGCTTACGCCAGAGAAGTGATGCACATCGTGGGACAGGCCCCGAAGCGCGCGAAAACTGAGCTAGTGATTGGTTTTGATGATTCAAACTTGGAAGAGGTGAAGTTCCCTCATGACGACCTGTTGGTCATAACTCCAGTGATTGGAAACTCAGAAGTAAAACGCGTCTTGATAAACAATGGAGCTTCTGTTGATATTCTGTTTCATGATGCGTTTGTAAAGATGGGATATAATGAGTCTCAGCTAACCCCCACCAACATGCCTATCTATGGATTTAATGGAGTTTAATCCAAGGTTGAAGGAACCATTCAGCTGCCTGTGACTATTGGGCAGGAACCTAAGGAGGCTACTCAGATGTTGAACTTCTTGATAATCAAGGCAGCCTGAACATATAATGCAATCCTGGGAAGGACTGGTCTTCATGCGTTTAAGGCTGTAGCCTCTACCTATCACATGAAGATTAAGTTTCGAACCCGCAATGGTGTTGGAGAACAGAGAGGAGATCAGAAAATGGCTAGAAGTTGCTATGTAGCTACTTTGAGAGCCGATGGAGTCGGGGGGTAGGTCCTTCCGATTGAAGACATGGATGTCCGAGGTGATGACGAACACCGAGGGAAATCGATAGAAGATTTGATTCATATACCTCTAGATCTTGGAGACCCCGAATAATTTACTATATTGGAGTTTCTCTGAAAGAACCCTTGAAGGGCAGATTGACAACTTTCTTACAAGAGAACAGTGATGTGTTTGCTTGGATAGCGGTTGACATGCCAGGGATTGATCCCAAACTCATAATTCACAGGTTGAATGTCGATCCAAAACGAAAGACAATAAAGCAGAAGAAGAAAAATTTCGCTCTTGAAATGCAAGAGACCATTAAGCAAGAGGTAGATAAGCTCTTAGAAGCTGGCTTTATTGAAGAGATCAATTCCCTAAGTGGTTGGCTAACCCTGTGAAGGTCAAGAAGGCAAATGGAAAATGAAGGATGTGTATAGACTTCACCGATCTGAGTGATGCATGTCCTAAGGATTGTTTCCCTCTACCAAGGATTGACACGCTGATAGATGCCACAGTTGGGCATGAGATGTTGGGCTTCATGGATGGTTTCAGTGGCCATAATCAGATTAAGATGTATAAGAATGACATCCCAAAGGTATCTTTCATAACTGACTTTGGTGTTTTCTGTTATCTTGTTATGGCTTTTTGACTAAAGAATGCAGGAGCCACTTATCAACAATTGGTGAATAAGATATTCGCCCATCTGATTAGGAAAACCATGGAGGTCTATGTTGATGACATGTTAGTCAAGAGCCTAATCAAGGCAGACCATATTAAGCACCTCAGAGAGGCATTCGAAGTGCTGAGGCACCATAAGATGATGTTGAATCCAGCCAAGTGCACCTTTGGCGTTGGATCATAAAAAATTTTGGGTCTGATGGTTTCAAAGTGAGGTATAGAAGCCAACCCCGATAAGATCAAGGCGATTTTAGACATGGAACCACCCCGTTCTATACGAGACGTACAGAAGTTGACAGTCAGAGTAGCAGCCCTGGGGAGATTTATCTCTAAGTCTGGCGACAAGTATTTGCCCTTCTTCCAAGCATTGAAGAAGGTGAAAAATTTTGAGTGGACTCCTGAGAGCCAAGTGGCCTTTGAACAGCTAAAGAAGTACCTGAAGCCCCGTTGTTGGCCAAACCTAGTCCCGGGAAGACCTTGTATATGTATCTGGTGGTGTCTGAACAAGCTCTGAGTGCTGTTCTCCTTCGAGAAGAGAGCAAGGTTCAGAAACCTTTCTACTATGTGAGCAAGGTGTTGCACGGAGCTGAATTGAATTACTTTCCTATTAAGAAGTTTGTTTTGGCGTTGATAACAACTTCGAGAAAGCTACGACCATACTTCTAGTCGCACAAGATCGAAGTCCTGACGGACCAACAGTTGAGAAATATTTTGCACAGCCCGAAGGCCAGTGGAAGGCTAATCAAGTGGGCAATCAAACTTGGAGAATTAGATATCGCATACAAGCCTCGGACAACAATTAAGGCTCAGGCATTGGATGACTTCGTGGTTGAATGTACCATTGGTAACCAAGAAGTCGGGGGGTAGAAGATAGTACCCACCCCTGGAAGTAAGGATAAAGATGAAGAGCTATTACCAGATCAGAAGGAATATTGGGTGCTCTATTTTGATGGAGCATCAAAAACAAAATCTAGTGGTGCAGGCATGGTTTTGCAAAGCCCCGATGGATTCACAGTTGAGTATGCTTTGAAGTTGGACTTCCCAATAGCCAACAACGAAGCTGAGTATGAAGCCTTGATAGCCGGATTGGGCTTGGCCAGAATCATTAGGGTCAAAAACCTTAAAGTTTGTGGAGATTCAAGACTGGTAGTCTCGCAAGTGAATGGTGAATTTGAAGCCAATGATGAAACTATGACGAAATATTTGAGAGTTGTGAAGGCTTTTATGACTCAGTTTGATGAGTGCTATGTGGAACACATTCCTAGAGAAGAGAACATTAAGGCTGATGCCCTATCCAAGTTCGCTTCTTCGGAGATAGAGAACTATGCAGGGAGTGTTTACTTCCAGGTCTTGAAGGCCCCGACCATCAACTCGAAATTGGTGGCACCAATTGATGTAGGGAGCTGTTGGATAGATCCAATCAAAGCTCACCTGGAAACTGGATGGCTCCTTGACGATGCCCAGGAGGCACGAAAGCTATCGGTAAGAGCGTTGAGATATGCCTTGATTGAAGGCATCCTTTACAAGAGGTCTTTCGTCATTCCATACTTGAGATGTTTGAGGCCCCAGGAGGCAAAGGAAGCACTAGAGGAAGTTTATGGAGGGATCTGTGGGTAACACTTGGGGGGCAGAGCCTTAGCTCACAAGATCACTCGTATGGGATTCTACTGGCCAGAGATGTTGGCCGATGAGCAGAATTATGTCAAGAGGTGTGACAGGTGCCAAAAGCACGCTTCGATTGTAAGGTAGCCGCCTGAGATGTTAACCTCGATTAACTCTCCTATCACGTTCGCAATGTGGGGAATGGACATAGTTGGACCTTTCCCTGTAGCTTCAGCACAAAGGAAGTTCCTAATAGTGGCTATCGACTACTTCACTAAGTGGATTGAGGCTAAACCTGTAACACCCCCAGATCCGGGGTCAGGGATTGGGTCGTTACGGTCTCATAACTCATACATAATACTTGACTTGAGTCCAAAATCAATAAGTAGCATGCTGTGACCCCACAATAATATCCACTCACATACACACAGTTATAGTCCCAGAGATGAAATTGAAATAAGTCTTACATAAAGGGGTTTACGAATAAAAGTTATTACAAGCCAAAAGGATAACATCATAAGTTTAAAAGTTTTGCCGTTGATTACTATAACGCCCTAGAAAATTTCCGTATTTTTAAATATTTATTTAGTATTAAATGTGGATTATATTATGTTAATATTGTTGGAAAGGTGAATTTGTGTGAGATCATGTTTACATGTTTATATGATGATTTATATGTGCCGGATGAGTCCGTGTATTTTTATTTGTATTTTTGACGATTAAAAATCTATTTAAATATGCATTATTGATCTTCTGGTTTTTTTTATAAAATCATCGGAGTATTTAAAAATCCCGAAATCTTTTGCAATATCATATTTGTATATTTATTTAGTTTTTAAAATTATTGGGTGAATTAGTTTGAGTGTTTGAGTATTTTAAAATGATATTTAAAAATTATGTTGCATTTAAAGGATGAAAACTTGCAAAATTCATATTAAATTCATTTTTGATCCTAAAAATATTCTAAAAATATGGGGCTGGTGGAAATTTCATAAATTTTATTTTACAATTTTTTTTAAAAAAAATAATTATTTTTTATCTATTTTCTATTTAAATTTGAATTTACAAAAGCTATTAAAATAATTTTAAATCAGTTTTTGTAGTTAACGACATTTCTGTCCACCAGTTTTTTTTCCTTTCTTAATCAAACCCAGCTCCCCGTTCATTTGGTCTGTGTGTGTTTTGTGGAAGACTCTAGATTCCTTTGTGTCCCTCTCGAACTATCTATCTCAATCTCTCGCTCAAATCTCTCTTAATCTCTCTCACTCTCTTAACCTCTCTTTCTTTAATTTCCTCTCCCTATTTCTTCTCCCTCTCCTGCAATCTGTACAACTTTGCGTGTGTATGTATGGCAACTTCTTGAGAATTGGGGGCTTGATTCAGTGGGGGCTGCGAGTTTTGGGGTATCAATCGGTGTGTGTTGATGAAGGCGTGCGTGTGTTGAGTGTCTATGTACAGTAGTGGTTTTGTCGAGTGTGTGTGTGTCGAGCTACAAGTCTCTGTGTGTATATATCCTATGTCTATGTTTATTAGTTTTAATCTTCAAGCTGGGTATTTAGTAATGTGTTCTGTGTGTTGGACTTGTGTTGTTTTGGTTCGATTATTATGGCTGCTGTGATATTGATCTACTTGGTATGATTGCTGCGTGTGTAGAAATGAGGTGTGTGTATATTCGAACAGGTATATGTGTATGTGGTTCAGCTGGGTCTGTGTGCGAGTTGTTTGTGATTCTAGTCATATTCCTTATGAAAGTTAATTTCGAGATTATTGTTATGACTGTGATGCTGTTTGGGCCGATTTATGTGGCTTATGTGAGTGCATTTCTGTGTTCCCAGTGAAACTCGAAGGGTGTTTTTTTCCGAATTCATGTATAGTTTGAAATTAATTGATTTGTGTTAATGATATATTCCTGCTGGATATTAATTGTTTCGTGTGTTAAATTCCGAAAATTTTATATTCGGTTAATATGAGAACTGTTCGATTTGGAGGTAGTTATAATTTAAATTGTTTATTAATTTGTGGTTGTAATTTATAACTTGAATATGTAATGGTTATTGTTGATTGTCGACGGGTAGGCTACCCGTACAGTGGGGATGCCGTCAAAAATTTTCTAAAAATATTATTTATTATCTTACATTTTCTCGAGTATAACTTATATATTACTAGTGCAATAATATTCGAATTTTGTAAATTGTTACTCCCTCCGTCCCTCCGAATTCTTTACATTTGCGGACCAGTTTCCGGCACGCATTTTAAGATGCATTTTAAGGATAGTTCTATAACTTATTTTTGATATTTTCTTTTTTTGTATAAAAATAGAACAATTCTATTTTTATACAAAAAAAAAATATAAAAAATAAGTTATAGAACTATCCTTAAAATGCACCTCAAAATGCGTGCCAAACACGTAGTTTTTTATGTAAAGAAATGAGAGGGACAGAGGGAGTATAATTAAGTAGTATTGAGTAGATGTTACTTGGAGGATTGTGTAGTGGAAAAATGAATTGTACACATTAATTGTAAAGTAAAGGATGTTTGATTTCTGATTTTATCGAGTGTATTCCTGACAGGTTAGGTCATATTTTGAAGGAGGTACTGTCCAATTTTTATTAGAATTATTATAGTAATTTGATAAGAATTATGTGTAAACTGATGTGATATACGTAGTAGAAGATATAAGTGCAAGATAATAATACGTTCTCAGTGCTTATGTGATTATTTGATTATATGTTACTATTTCGAGAATATGATCTGTATGAACTATATGTGTTAATTTTAAATCGTATTAGGACGCGTTCGGGTAGAACAAAGTTAGACGGTTACGGTTATAAGCATAATGAAGTAGTACTTTATTTTGATATAGGTACCAGTAAAAGGCCGATTTAGAGCCAGTGTATGTAAAGGTGGAAATTCTGAGGAACGAGTTATTCTACAAAATAGACGAGTGTGTGTATGTAAAAGCTGAATAGTGATACAGAAAGAGGAATGGATGATCGAGTACAAAGCCAGCCAATAAGAAATTGAGATTGATGTGCAATTAATAAAGAATCGAGATGTAGGAATTGGAAACTTCATGTATTGAGGCAAGTTTACTATCCCTCACTTATTGTTCAAGTGATGTGAAACTTTTTGTATTATTTATTGTTCTTTCAAAATTTCTTCTTGCAAGCAACTATATTCTTCATAATTATTCTGAATAATTGCGAACCTGTTCTGTTAAATATACAATGTTCCTTTCAGATCTTTTTGCTAGTGCCTATACCTTTCATTTTTATTTCGAGTAACATTTTCTTCTATTAATTTACAAACAATCATTCTCAAACTATTCTGTTATTGTTTATTCTTTTCCTCACCTATCATTCAGGTGTTGATTTCTTTTAAAATCATTTTATTTCAATATTCCTCAATTATTCTAATATTCTTCAAAGTATGTTTTTCCTTCAAATTGAGGTAAGCTAATTCGAGGTTTATACTGTAGCCGAGGCATGTGTTGCTCAGTGACGGTTAAAGCCCAGAATGAATTGAGATCTTCTTAATTATTCAAACTCATTATTGTCAGGCCGAAACTGGCAGCTAAAGCCTATGAGTGCTTAACAGACAAGAGTGAGACTTTGTGTAATTGGGAATTTCTTAACTCTTCTTTTGAACTTCATATTTTCTCTATTCCATGATTCCTTAAAAATTGCTGTGAATTTATAAAATCTTGACAATTGAGTTGTCCTTTAAATTATTAATGTTTCCCCTGTTGATATATGATTCTGCTTTGCTGTATCATAACCTGCTTAATTTAATCTTATTGCTTTGTCGTTTATGAACCCTTATGTTAGGCCGAATACACATTAATAATCAATATTAGATGAGAGAATAATAATTAAGATGATTATGCACTTTTAAATCTTCTGGTATTAAAAACCCTCTTTGTGATGTAAACTATCACAAAGAGCTGCTAGATTACAATAAAGATAGTTCGATGCACGATACCCTTCTAGGGTTAACCTAACTGTATTTATAAAACATACAGCTTCGATACAATCTCTAATTGATATTCCTAATAAACAGCTATACAATAATATCAATTACAGATTGTCACACGTCTCCTAAGTCAACTCGATCTCTTTGATAGCTATCCAATCTCCAAAGATCTCACTTCCATATCAATCTTCAATTGATCTCTAATATCTTCTGTTGACTTCGTACGCGCTGCTTTCAGACAGAGTTTAACTAAACTCTGTCGAGCTTCCATAGTCAGTGTTTAACTAAACTCTGACTGCTTCCAGCTAAACTCTGATTTGTCGCTGTAGCTCCTAAACACAGTTTTCATCAATCATTTCTAACAATCTCCCCCAACTTGTTCATTAGCAAGAATGTACAAGTTTACAGTAAATGATGATGTCAAAACAAATACAAAATTACAGTGATTAATATACAAACAGAGTTTAAGCTTCTACTTAACAAAAATCTATAGAAATAAGAAAACTCTTATAGACTTTAACCTCTAATCTCTTCAAGATCTGGTGTAGTTCTGAGATAGTCTATAAGCAATCTTCTTTCAGCATTTTCAAGTTCATTCTCCATAGCTTCCTTGATCTCTCTCAACTGAGGATCATTCTCATCAGTCTGATAGATAGCAGCTCTGAGATCGTAGATTTTGTTTCTTCTCATTTCATTTCCCAATCTGATATACTTCACCTCTTCAGACTTCACATTAAAATCAAGAACAGTAATTCCAAGATCAGTCTTTAGCTTTGTAGTTCCCTTTTCCATCTCTATCAGCTTTCCATTCCAGTCTCTGTACTTAGGAACATATTTACTGTTATACTTCATGCCTCTTCTTGCCAGATTCTGAAGCATCTTCTGTCTAAGCACATTGGCAACAGATTGAGTCCTTTGATTTGTTACCTTGAAAAGATACAGAGCATGATCTAGTTCTTCCCAATATTTCAAACCAATATCATTCTCCCCAATTTTAAAAACTGTTCCATCTGCCATGAAGTATAATAGAAAATCTTTCTTTAGGCTCTTCTGATAGACCAACTGTACTGATTCCAGTCTGTCTAAATTCTCTTGAGTGACAACACATTGACCTAGAACAGCCAGTGAAGATGGAACTCTAGGACTAACATTCTGCCTTTTATCCCTGTGTGAACCTATACCACCCTTGTTGTTTCCAATTTTCCCAGAAAATGCTCTTCCATCAGTGAAATTCATAGAACATTTAAGCGCTTGATTTGGATCATGAAGAGTTCCCTTTCCAAAAATTGATTTCAACCGAGAAGATTGTAAAGGTGTGGTCACAACTTGTGTAGCAACAGAGGTTGTGTTTTCATTATTCTTTACAACTTGTGTAGAAACAGAGGTTGTATTTTCTCCAGCAATGCCTTTCAGCTTTTGCTTAAAGTCTGAATCTGTTGGTTTTCTGGATACTTGCACCCTTTGTTCAGTACCAACTTTTTCTTTGATTTGAATGCCTTTAAGAACAGGCTTTGCAGCTTTCACATTCTTCTTAGAATTGCCAGATTTCACAGCTTTCTTATGTTCTGCTAGAAATATCTTCTCTTGAGCTTGAACATCTGCAATTGTAACTCCCTCTTCATTTTCTTCTAAGAATAACTTAGCAGCCAATTCCTCATCAGTCTGAGGATCAGAGGATATTACCAAACTCTTAGTCTTTGAAGAACCTAGAGTATCAGTGTTTAACCTAGCAGATTGTGATTTAAGAGACTTGCTTCTAGTTTTCAGAGTTTGAGTTTCTACAGCCTTGCCCTTGCCTTTATTATTTGCTCCTCCATCTCCAGCATTATCCTTCTGAGTCAGAGTTTGAAATTGCTTGCATTTTGACTTTGCAACTCTCTCCCCCTTTTTGACATCATCAGGCATGAGTATAGATGTGATCAACTCCAATGAGGTAGCAATAGAATCAATTTTAACAGACAAAGCAGACTGATTCTCTTCAACTTTACCCAGCCTGGCAAAGAGATTGTCTTGAGCTTTAGAAAATTTTGTAGTCATGAGTTTAGACTCTCTTTCCATTTTCATTTCTCTAGTTAGGATCTCAGTCCTCAAGTCAGTGATTGCTTTTGTAGTTTCATCAAATCTACTATCCAGAGTGTTGACTTGAACTACAGTTGCTTTTAGGCAAGAAAGAATCTCTGGATTGGAGATAGTATTGGCAGTTTGCTTAACAAAATTAGCTGCTCTCCCTCTTGGAAAAATTCAATCCTCTTTGTACCAGTTAGCAGCAAATTTTGCAAGTTGTGCTTTTTCAATATCATGAGACTTACAAGGTTGATCGAAAGAGGTATGTTTATTGTCTGTTTAAACTGGTGCACTCAGAAAAGAAGCAGAGTTTGCACTGCTTTCACCTTCAAGTTCAACACTTGCAGCTTTAGCATGTTCATCTTCAAGTAAAACACTGTGCTAAGCATTGTCAGCCACAATTTCTGCAATTTCTTCTGCAGCCTTGTCAAGATTTTCTTCATGTTGCTCAGGCTCAGCAACAGAGTTTACATTTTTGTCATCAACAGGCATAGGCTGAGAAGTAGCCTTGGTTGCTTGACCAACCTCATCTCCTCCTTCAACAGTCTGGTGAGCATCTGAGAGTAACTCTGTATGTGATGCTACAATTTCAGAAATGACAACTGTAGGTTGATCTGCTGCACCAGTTGCTTCAGATTGAGCAAAAATAGATGAGATAGGATCAGAGAATGGCATGAATGAATCAAGAATATCATCCATTGGAGAAAAGCCATCTCTAGTATCCTCTTCTGCAGGCATTTTGTCCTCTGCAGGCATTTCAACCTCTGCAGGCATTTCAATCTCTGCAGGCATTTTATCTTTTTCAGCCTCAACAGTAGGTGTTTGCTATGAAACCACCTCTGGAGCTTCAACATTTTCACCATCAGAATCAGAGATTACTAGTTTTCTTCTCTTAGCTAGAGGCACTTCATCTGAATCCTCTTTACTAGATTCTGCCACCATAGAGGGTGATTTAGGTCTTTTGCTCTTTGAATCTTCCTTCTAGCATAAACAACTCCAGGAGATGTTTGTTTTGCTTTGGTGTGTTGCTCAATTGTCTTCTTAGTTCTTGCATGTCTTTCAGTAGTTGCTGCTGATTTCTTTACTCTGCCTCTTTTTGCTTTAGGCTGTGGTTGTGGTTGAGATTGTGATGGTTCAGTGTTTAGTTGTTGAGTGTGTGTAGATTGTTTTGTGATTGGAGATTGAGGATTTTGGGTTGGAGCAGTGTTTGTGATTGGTGATGGAGTGTTGTGAGTTGATGCAGGTTGTGGTTCAGGGATAGTGGTTTGGTTTGAGGTTGCAGGTTGTTGAGTAAGTACAGTGTGGGTAGGTGATGTAGGTGATTCAGTGTTTAAGGTTTGAGTATGATCAGTGTTTAGTGGTTCAGGTTGTGGTTGGTCTTGAGGTTGGTTGAGAAAATTCTGCAAAGCAAGTGGCAGAACAAGGACAGGTAGGTTTTCTTTACCAGCATCCTTATTAGTCATATCAGATAATATTTTCTTGTTGACTCTAAAAGGCTGAATCACATCAGCTTCAACAATCTCTAAACCAGATACACAAGCAGTGAATAGCATTTGACAAAATCGAGCAAAATAAACTGTAGTAGACTCTGACAGTTTATCACCTAGATTCATTAGAACATATCTGCCAAAATCAAAATTACTACCATAAAGTAGAGAATACCCGATTTGTAGACTGTCCATTGGAATAGCATCCCAGTTAGTGACCTTCTTCTGGAATGTTCTTGTGATGCAGTCGAAGAAAAAATTCCATTCCTTCCTGAGATTAGGCCTCTTTACACTGCCAAGCTTGTCAAGAGAATCCATGTAGCCTATCTCCTGTAGCATTTGTCTCAATTGAGGTTCACTAACATAAGCATAAGAAAAACCCATCGTTTCTCTGACAGTTTGTGGAGTAATCACAAACTCTTGTTCATCATGAGTGAAGATGATGTTTGGAGTCCCATTCTCTCCTCCATCCACATAGACTGAGTTTCGCCAAAAAGTGGCAATTTGAGATGCAGAGAGAGTACTAGGTTCAACCAGAGCTTGTCCAATCTCTGAGTCTCTTAAGAAATTCTGCATAAGATGAAACGCTTCTGGAACACGTTCATTATTGAGTGGGGCTGCATAATTGTTAGGGACAAAACGAAGGCCAAGAACAGTGAATGATTTAGAAGCCATTGAATCAAGAAATGGGCAAGAAATCACAATGAAAAGTGTATGTAGGAAAAGTGTTTGCGAAAATGCGCAAGTGAAAACTGAGAGAACTGTGAGATGTAAAAGTGAGTGGGTGAAAGTAAAAATGAAATGATGTACACAAAAGTAATTAGAGTTGTAATTAAAACTCAATCGTTTGTGTATTCAAACACTCAACAGTTCCTTGATTAATGTGTGAGTGGGACACAATAATGAGTGAGTGGGACACGTGTCATACATACAGTGGATCAATTAATCATGCGCAGTAAAAATAGCAATTATCACCGCTGTATTCTCTTTCCTATTTTCAAGACACTTTAACACAATACACTTATTAACAGTTGTCAAAAGCACTATTTACTCCAAAATTTTCAAATTATCCAAATGAAAATTTACCTCAGAGTACTAACCACAAATCAACAGCGTTTGTCAATTCTCCAACTTTATCACCGAAACCCTTTCAAAAATTGCACAGTTGTGAAAATGTGTGTGTGTGTGTGTAGCAGAGTTTACCAAATCAATTTTTAGAGCATCTAATTTTTCATAAAGTCCATAAAGTAAATCAATAAACACTGGATGCATAAACTCTCATAGTAAACACTAACTGTATGATGAAAGCTAAACTCTGTAGTAATCAATCTATATACAGTAACATTTAATTTATTTTATACCCCATCTATTGCTATATATATATATATATATATATATATATATATATATATATATATATATATTATTTTTTTTTATTCTATTCATTCCAGTAATTAGAGGTTGGAGCCAGTCACCAAAAATTCAAAAATTTTAGCTCTTATCATTTTGATAAGTTCCTGGGTCATCCTAGTCTTTGACTAGTCACCAAAAATCAGAGAATTTTAGTCCATTTTATATACCAATAGGTTCCTGGGTCATCCTAGTCACCAACATAATCTCAAAGGAGTATAGCAACCTATGTACATTTTCTTTGGGGGTATTGCAGTAGGCATTTTAATCTACCAGAGTATAACTAACAGAGTTTAGAGTTCATAAACATCAGTAGTTATTCATGAGAGGCAATGCACACAGTATTCATAGACTCAGAGTTTAGGACAAAATAAACTAAGAGATGCTATAAATATGAACCAGTATCATGTTGTGTTAACTTTCTGCACAATCTAAGATTAGATCACAATAACTCAGAAAGATTCATGATTAATTGCTGAGAATCATGCTTCGTACATATTTCTTCATTGGTGTTTCCATTCAGACAATACTCAACTCAGAATTCACAGAGTTTATCAAACTTATTAGCAGTGTATGACATACAGGCATGCTGACAGAATTTAACAGAGTTTGACAGTGTTTAAAGAAAAACATGTTAACAGAGTATGCATAACATAGTTTAATCAACATAGATCACTTAGCACTTAACAAATCAAGGAAATATGAGAAACACATTACATAAGTAAAGTTTGAATCTAACCAACATTCCTAGTCAAAACCAGAGACCATTCCTAGTTCATTGACCAGTCTTGTAAATGTAGCTTCACTCAATGGTTTGGTAAAGATATCTGCAAGCTGTTGTTCTGTAGACACAAAATGTAGTTCAATATTCCCTTCTTCCACATGTTCTCTGATGAAATGGTACCTTATGCTGATGTGCTTGGTCATTGAATGCTGTACTGGATTACCTGTTATAGCAATAGCACTTTGATTATCACAGTAAATAGGAATCTTACTGTACCTCAATCCATAATCCAGCAATTGATTCTTCATCCACAAGATCTGTGCACAACAGCTACCAGCTGCAATATACTCTGCTTCAGCTGTAGATGTAGAAATTGATTTCTGTTTCTTGGTGTACCAAGAGACATGTCTGTCACCAAGAAATTGACAACTTCCACTAGTGCTCTTTCTGTCTATCTTGCAGCCTGCAAAGTCTGCATCAGAATACCCAAGTAGCTTGAAATCTGATTCTCTGGGGTACCACAGACCTAATGATATGGTGCCCTTGAGATACTTGAAAATTCTTTTCACAGCTGTCAGATGTGGCTCTCTAGGATCTGCCTGAAACCTTGCACAAAGACAGGTTGCATACATGATGTCAGGACTACTAGCTGTCAAGTAAAGAAGAGATCCTATCATGCGCCTGTAGTTTGTCATATCCACTGAAACTCCTGTGTCTTTGTCCAATTTAGTTGCTGTTGCCATTGGAGTTGATGCAGATGAACAGTCAAGCATACCAAATTTCTTGAGAAGATTTCTGGTATATTTTGCTTGATTAATGAAGATACCATCATCTGTTTGTCTCACCTGTAGGCCTAGAAAATAACAAAGCTCTCCCATCATGCTCATTTGATATCTGGACTGCATGAGCTTGGCAAACTTCTTACAGAGTTTATCATTAGTAGACCCAAAGATAATGTCATCAACATATATCTGAACTAAAAGCAAGTCACTCCCAGATTTGAAATAAAACAGAGTTTTGTCAATAGTACCTCTGTTGAATCCACTTTCTAAGAGAAATTGAGCCAGAGTTTCATACCATGCCCTTGGTGCTTGCTTAAGTCCATAGAGTGCTTTATCCAGCCTGTAGACATGGTCTGGATATTTTGGGTCCACAAATCCTGGTGGTTGTTCAACAAACACTTCTTCTTCTAGCTTCCCATTCAGAAAAGCACTTTTAACATCCATCTGGAACACTTTGAATTTCTTGTGAGAGGCATATGCTAGAAAAATTCTGATTGCCTCTAATCTTGTAACTGGAGCAAATGTTTCATCATAGTCTATTCCTTCCTACTGTGAATAGCCTTTTGCTATCAGTCTAGCCTTGTTCCTTGTGATAACACCTTCACTGTCAGTCTTGTTTCTGAAAACCCATTTACTACCAACAATAGATCTGTTCTTTGGCCTTGGTACACGGGTCCAAACTTCATTCCTTTCAAATTCATTCAACTCTTCCTGCATTGCTGTTATCCAGTCAGCATCTTGAAGAGCTTCTTCCACTTTTTTTGGTTCATTCTTAGAAAAGAATGCATGAAACAAACATTCACTCGCAGTGGCACTTCTTGTCCTCACTTTTGCATCTGGATCACCAATTATCAAATCAGGTGTATGTGATTTAGTCCATTTCCTAGCAGAAGGCAAATGACTTCTGTCAGCATGTGATCCTCCCCCTTGATCCATGCTCTCCTGATTTTGTTGTGGGCTTTCTTCATTTTCTGAGACTCCCCCTGAACCTGACTGCCCAGAGTCAGAATTTGAATTTTCAGAGTTTGAATCATCAGAGTTTGATCCAACTTTTTCAGTTGACTCAGTATCAATGTTTGAGTCTTCATCTTGATCATGCTCCCCCTCAACTGTTTCTTCCCTTTGTTGTGGCTGAGAAGTTTCTCCAGTGTTTACCAGAGGTTCAGAGTCTGTTTCAACAGAGTCTGTCAGAATAGTTTGATCAGAGTTTACTTCAACAGAGTTTACATCTTCATTTTCAAAGTTCAGTTGATCATATTCATCTATGTCTTCAAGTCCAGTTATTTTCTTGTCATCAAAAGACACATGTATAGATTCCATGATCACTTTAGTTCTCAGATTGTAAACTCTGAATGCCTTTGTTGATAGTGGATAGCCAACAAAAATTCCTTCATCTGCCTTTAGCTCAAACTTGGTCAACTGTTCAGGAGGAGTCTTCAAAACAAAGCATTTGCACCCGAAAATATGAAAGTATTTCAGGTTAGGCTTCTTTTTCTTCACCATCTCATATGGTGTCTTTCCATGCTTATTGATCAGTGTAGCATTTTGAGTAAAACAAGCAGTTTGAACAGCTTCTGCCCAGAAATAAGTTGGCAATTTTGCTTCATCAAGCATAGTCCTGGCAGCTTCTATCAAGGTTCTATTTTTCCTTTCAACTACACCATTTTGTTGTGGTGTACCAGGTGCTGAAAATTCTTGCTTCACTCCATTGTTCTTGCAGAATTCTTCCATTGTTGCATTCCTGAACTCAGTTCCATTATCACTTCTGATGATTCTGACTTTGTTACTTGATCCTTTGTCCAGAAGCTTCACATGCTCCATCAGAGTTAATGTAGTTTCATCTTTCTTTGCTAGAAAATACACCCAAGTGAATCTAGTGTATTCATCAACAATGACTAAAGCATATTTCTTCCTTGCTATAGACATAACATTTACTGGACCAAAGAGATCAATATGCAGAAGATGATAAGGATCAGTGATTGAAAATTCTGTCTTGCTCTTGAAAGATGACTTCCTTTGCTTGGCCTTTTGACATGAATCACATAGGCCATCAACATTTAACAGAGCCTTTGGGAGTCCTCTTACAAGATCCTTTCTGATCAATTCATTGATGTTGTTCAAGTTCAAATGTGAGAGTTTCTTGTGCCACTTCCAACTCTCTTCACTAGACATTCTTGTAGACAGGCAAACAGCTTTTCCAACAGAGTCTATTAAGAGCTTGATTTCATAAATGTTGTTTTGCCTATGTCCAACTAGAACAACCTTTCCTGTAGATTTGCTGATAACTTCACAATATTCAGGTTGAAAATCTACATGATATCCCTTGTCACAGATTTGACTCACAGATAGCAAGTCATGCTTGAGTCCTGGGACATGAGCTACATTCTTGATGATGACATTTCCAAGATTAATATTGCCATATCCCAATGTTCTTCCTACATTGCCATCACCATAGGAAACTTTTGGGCCAGCCTTCTCCTCATAGTCTGATAGCAGAGCTTTATTTCCAGTCATGTGTCCTGAACATCCACTGTCCACAACTAGGGTTACCTCCCTGTTGCCCTGCAATCACAAGCAATTACTGAGGATTAGATTTAAGGATCCAGACTTGCTTGGATCCTTTGACATTCTTAACTTTGTTAGCTTTAGCAGCGGAATTAACATTATCAGAGTTTGAGCTAACAGTATCAGAGTTTACACTTGCAGTATTAACTTTAACCCATTTCAGATTGGGTTTCAGTTCATAGTAATTATGATAGATAGAATGATACTCTCTGCAAGTATAAATGGAATGTCAAGTGCTTCCACAGTGTGTGCATAAAGTCTGTGGCTTAGTTCTAGCAAAATCCTTCTTTACCTCAGACTTGGAAGGTAAAGAATTTATATTTTTGTTTTTCTTGCAGAAATTTGAAAGATGCTTAGTACTACCACAGTTATGACATGTCTTTCTTGGAGCATAACTAGCAAGCATTGGTTTATTTCCTGAAGTGATGCCTACTTTTCCATTTCTGTTCTTATTTGACACTCCCTGTTTCTTAACAGATTTTAACTCCTTCAGTTTATGTTTGAGTTGTTTATCTGTCATTGAACCAATATTAACCTGTTTAACACTAGTTTTTACTGGTTCACTTTTAACAGCTTCTTTTTCATTATCAGACAAAAATTTACTGGCTCCATGTACAAAATGAGGTCTGATTTTAACTTGACTTTGAAATCTAAGTTCATCTCCCTCATTATAACCTAGACCAACAGTGTCCATTTGAAAAATCTGTTGAGTGTCCTTTCCAGAATTAGTCCAAGTCCTAATTTTCTTATTTGCTTCCTCCAACTCAGATTCTAGTTGTTTATATTTCTGAAGCAAATCCTGTTCTATAAAAACAGCATCATCTCTCTCTTTCTGAATTTGTTGCATGTTTTCAAGTTTTTCTTCAACAAGTTTATTTCTAACCTTAAGTTCAGAATTTTCAGATTTTATCCTCTCATTCTCTAAAGTCTGATCCCTATAACTTATATGCAATGACTTAAGATAAATTCTTAATTGAGAAATGTCATCAATATTATAAGCATAGGTAGTTAAAGGTACCTGATTTTCAGAAGTTTCTGATTCAGTAGTAGCCATGAGAGCATAGTTAATTTCTTCATCAGAATCTGAAGTGTCTGCCCAATCTCTGCCTTTTGTGATGAGTACTTTTCCAGTTTTACCCTTCTTGCACTCAGGAGCATAATGACCCATCTCCTTGCACTTGTAGCATTGAATTTCAGACTTATCCTTCTTCCCAGACTTGGTCTCTTTTCTTTCAGACCTCCTGAAACTTTTTCTGTCTTCATTTGAATCTCTAGAAAACCTTTTCCCTTTCTTGAAATTCTTGAAACCCATTTTCTTGAAGGTCTTCACCATCAACACAGCCATTTTTCTCATTTCTTCTTCATCATCCTCAGAGTCAGATGATTCAGAAGAGTTTGAATCACAATCAGAGTTTGATGATTCACTTTCTGAGTGTATGACCAAAGCTTTTCCCTTCATTTTCCTTCTTGATGCCTCTTTCTTCTGAGGATTCTCTTCAACCTTAAGAGCAATAGACTTTGCCTTCCTGCTTGATCTCCTGTTTCTCTGCTCCATTTCCAATTCATGAGTTTTGAGCAGCCCATAGATTTCATCAATCTCTGTTTCAGCAAGTTCATAGTTGTCTCTAATAGTGGTTGTTTTTACATCCCACTTTTCAGGTAGAGAAAGAAGAAACTTGAGATTTGAGTCTTCTAGATCATACTCTTTGTTGACCAATGACAGATCATTGAGCAGTTTACAGAATCTATCAAATGTTTCTGTCATGGTCTCTTCAGGTTTAGCCTCAAAATGCTCATACTCTTGTGTGAGTATGTTTCTCCTATTCTTCTCAATAGCAGCAGTTCCTTGACATCTGACTTCAAGAGCATCCCAGATCTCTTTTGCAGTGGTGCAGTTAATCACTTTGTTAGACATAACATTGTCTAAAGCACTATGCAGTAAATGTCTAACCATCGCATCCTTAGCAATTGATGATAGATCTTCAGGAGTCATGTCCTTCTTTTCCTTTGGAACTATTTTAGCTTCTTCACCAGCAGTTGCAACAGATAGCTTTGTAGGATTGTGAGGGCCTTCATTAATCCTGTCAAGATATTCTGGATCTGTAGCCTCCA
Source organism: Saposhnikovia divaricata (assembly GCA_036435485.1). NCBI lineage: Eukaryota > Viridiplantae > Streptophyta > Magnoliopsida > Apiales > Apiaceae > Saposhnikovia > Saposhnikovia divaricata. Next base: position 87,126,799 of record CM071594.1, read on the forward strand.
GAAACATAGTCATCTTGACCTTCCACATGGCATACTGTGATGGCTTGAGAATAGGAACCCTGATTGGTTCATAACGACTCACAGTAGTAGGAGCCTTTTCAGAACTAGTAGATGTTGGTGGAGGAATTGCTGACATGATTATTGTTATGTTTGGATCTTAACCTGTAATAAAGTAACAGATTGGCTCTGATACCACTTGTTAGGCCGAATACACAATAATAATCAATATTAGATGAGAGGATAATAATTAAGATGATTATGCACTTTTAAATCTTCTGGTATTAAAAACCCTCTTTGTGATGTAAACTATCACAAAGAGCTGCTAGGTTACAATAAAGATAGTTCGATGCACGATACCCTTCTAGGGTTAACCTAACTGTATTTATAAAACATACAGCTTCGATACAATCTCTAATTGATATTCCTAATAAACAGCTATACAATAATATCAATTACAGATTGTCACACGTCTCCTAAGTCAACTCGATCTCTTTGATAGCTATCCAATCTCCAAAGATCTCGCTTCCATATCAATCTTCAATTGATCTCTAATATCTTCTGTTGACTTCGTACGCGCTGCTTCCAGACAGAGTTTAACTAAACTCTGTCGAGCTTCCATAGTCAGTGTTTAACTAAACTCTGACTGCTTCCAGCTAAACTCTTATTTGTCGCTGTAGCTCCTAAACACTGTTTTCATCAATCATTTCTAACACCTTATATCACCTGTTTCCCTGAATCTTAATTTTATTGATGTGTTGTTCATGATTCTTCATATCAATTGCTTCCCTGAACCTCAGTCTTTTATAATTGAAAACGAAAATGGCTTAATTAATTAAAGGTGTTTTTTTAAAATTCCTTATACTGGGCTGATCTGTTATCAGTGAGTATAAAGAACTTAAAAGTAAAATATTTTAAAGATTTTAATGTGGGGGAATTTAGTCAAAATATTTTCTACGGATTCCTCCAGATTGGAGGCGTAAGAGGCCGGGTGACGCCGGTCCAGCATTTTTTTAGCGTAAGAGGCTGGAGGAGTGCCCAGTCTAGCATTTGAAAGGCCAATGTGTTACCTAATTGGGAACCCAATTCAAAGGAAGGGGGACTTTACGTGGCTGATCACCCGTATTGTCCGGAGTCGTGGAAAAACTCCAATCAACTTAAATGTTTTTGAAAAGGTTTATGAAAAGTATGTTCAATGATTAAATAGTTTTAATTAAAAGAATGTTTTGACTGGAAAGCTATGACTGAAGAAAGTGAAAAGCCTTGTTCCATGATGATAATTGAATTATTCTCTTGAGATAAGTTGGTCATTGATATTGTTCATCAATGATCCATTGAAATGTTATTGTTTCACTATATTATTAACTTGCTGAGCGTTGTTGGCTCACTCTTGCTTTATTTTCCTTAACCTTTCAGTTAGAATTACGGGTGGATGTCTACATCTTACAAATCATATGAGAGCAATGAGGCAGCCTGTACAGGATAGATCTCGAAGTCAGAGCGGGTAAGCACGGATTGGAATTAAGCTTCAAATTAGACGATATATTAATTGTATTCAGGGTAGTGAAAGAAATTGTAATAATTTGTATAGTTTAGTTTCTTGTTTCATACCATAACCTGGAATCGATCCTGGTGAGGAATCGTTGGTGTATTAAGTTATTTTTGTAATTTTTAATTGGAATTTGGTTTGGGTTGAAATACAGGTGGATAGTCCGATTTACGGATACTTCATGCCGAATTTTTTTTAAAAATTCCCCTGTATCAAAGTTTATTTTATTATAAAAAGTATATTTTCAGTATTGAGAAGTCGGGGTGTTACAATTACATTAATTATACATATAGTTAAACAGGAAACAAAAGCTGTCTAACTATGCTACCTCAGCAATGGCGGCTAGCATCTCAGCGGGGAGTCCGGTGGGTCGGGTAACCCGCTTGCGCCGAGTGCGCCTGACGCGAGCCATCTGTCCTAGCTGTTGTTGTGACATAATAAATAAGCAAGGGTGAGCAATAGCCCACCAACAACAATATAACTGAACGGTGATGACATATATATATATATATATATATATATATATATATATATATATATATATATATATATATATATATACGTACAGTAGTTCAAATATCTTTGTAACCATATGCCATAATAATAATTCCAGTATAAGGTAAATGATGAAGTTCAAAACTTATATATTCCAATTATGAATACTTTTCCAATACTGCCAACAATGATAATGTTGCAGAAAATAAATGAATTTGGATGATGAACTTATGCTGGAGTATTCACCGCGCCCACTGCCAATCTTACGATGATCAGTCGCAGATTGTATAGCTCAATTTAGATTTACTACAGGTAGAAGGAAGAACTGACGGATTTACTTGTCTACCGCCCTAGTAGCTCTCCCCGGCCAACGGTTGGGGCAAAGGGGATGGACCGGCGCTACTCGGCCTCTTACACGACTCCAAGTTCGAAAAGAATTTCATGACTCTAAACGCAAAATTCGTCCCCCTTTCCCCAAGTATAATACTTGTTGATAAGACTCCACAAAATAGTCGTATCTAGTTGGAAAGGAAAATTCAACATTTTATCTCCCAAGCTGCTGCTTGTTAGAGGATACCATCTTGTTCCGATAATCTTACCCCTCGAATGATGAGAGGGTACACAGATGCAATAGATAGCATTTCTAGTTGCGAGTGAAAAGAATACTTTTCGAAAGATTTATGACCGGGAAGTCATCAAGATAAATAACATTTTTCAAGTAAGGTTCTCTTATTATTTGGAAGATAGATTCGAAGGAAGAACGACATTTTGAGAACCTTTCTTGATATAATATTAATAATAACCAAACTTCGAAGAAATTTTATAATTATCGAAGGTCAATGATAATATATGACGTCATTTCAGAGTATTAGATAAATATTCAGAGAATATTTATTATATCAGAAATAATTACAGAAGGCTTATGACTACGAGCGAATATTTAAATCGAAGTATTTCTTAGAATACTTCTCGAATAAATAAGGAGGAAATATTCATTGAATAATTAAATATTTAAATGAATATTCAAAATAATATTCGTTCAAGTAATAATACTTGAAAGGAATCTTGAAATAATATTTGATAAATAAATAGATCATCAGATAAATATTTAAAATAATATTCGTCAAGTAATTAGGAACTTAAATGAATATTCACAAAGTAATATTCATTTAATGAATAATATTCTAAATGAATATCAAAGTAATATTCATTTAGTAATCCAAGCTTTTAAAAGAATATTTGAAACAATATTCGATAAATGAATCGACTTTGAATGAATATTGAAAAATAATATTCATTGAATAAATAGCGTTCAAATGATTACTTGAAGTAATAATCGTTAATTAAATAATCTCGGACGAATATTCAAATAGTATTCGTCAACCAAATAATGGAAAATATTTACTTAAATATTTTCCTCGAATGTAGTTACGATATATCAAGAAGTACTGACTCCCGGTCTACATTCAATGAATATGATATATATATGCCCTTTTCTAAGGGACTTATCAACAACCGGCTTATAACTGATTATTCGATATCTAGCTTATAAGCCACAATAATTCAAGGAACAGGTATCACAATATATCTTGAAAGTAGGCATGCATGTTATGGCATATGAAACACAAAATCGAATCACATATATATATTCACAACAACAGCCTTTAAAAGGAGTTAAAACTTTCCTGGTAATCAAGTACGAGTGGGGGTAGTGGTAAGGTGTCCCGATTCAGCTCGGTGATCTATAAATAGTCAAGAGATTCGAGATTAATCACTTAACACTTTTTAAAAGGGTAAGTATCAACTTAAGTCGAAACATGTTTTCGAATTATCTCGTTATATCCCTTTTTGCGTAACTCTTTTTATTTCCGATACGATCCGACATTTGTTCGTCGTTAAGACATGTCATCGTACTCGCACTTGGTGTATACTTAAGTCATATAAATTTTAAATTCGATTGATTACGAACCAAGATTATAACTCGAGTTTTATCGCTCGTTTTCTAAGTTATAACCAAAGTTATACTTTTAAGGGGTTCGTTCGCGTTTAACCTTGATTCAAACATTTTTATAAAATCGAAAAACGATCCGATTCACATGAGGTTTCCTCTCACACCTTCCTTTTTACCTCTAGTATTTAATTACCAAGATTCACCACTGACTTATGTATTTTACGAGGGTTCAATTTCAGTTACGAATTCTCATTTACGGTTTCGAACTACTTTTAGTATACCGGCCATAACTCCTAAACCGTAAGTCCGTTTCACACTCTCTTTATATCAAAACGAAGCTTGTAACATTATCTATCTTATCATGGTATATTTCGAAGCTAGGAAGTGAGTTACATCTACTGTCCAAGTCGTTTTGCATAAGGTTAACGAAATTTCGGCATTACGACGGCTATAAATCGAATATTTACCAATTCCAAATCTTCCCATAAACATAGTATCCACTCCAAACAACATATACATGATTTATAACCATGAACTGAGGCCAAGAAATGCCTTTCCGTTCATCTAACTATTTTTAACATTTAACCAAAACCCAATCATAATCATGCTTATAATCATGCTTATATCTTACTAACAACATAACTAACTTATATAACTCAAGAACGTGCATAAAAACTCAAAGTAGATCTAGGGTTTCAAGGGTTTTATACCTTCTTGAGAATGTGTACTAGCCTCACAAAGTCTTGTATGGTCCTTGGAGTGCTTAAGCTTGCTAGAACAATCAAAAGATTCAAAGAAAACAAGGTTAATACATGAAGAACACTATTCATCATCATCTTTAGTGATTTTTTTGAAAATGGAAACAAAGGAATTTGGGCTTGAAATTTCTAGGAGATTAGTTTCTTGAATTATAGGACTCACCTTAAAAATTACAAGATCAAATGATGGTTGGAAGTTGGATTTTGGTTTTGAATTTATAGCATAGGTCGAATGGATGTAATGGAGAGAGAGGTTTGATATTTTTGTGTTCTTTGCTTGGGTAATGTGATAATAATGCATCAAGTGGATGAGGTTTAGATAATATCTCATCTAAAAGCCACTTTAATAAAGTGATTATGTATAGGATGATGAAAATGGATGGACAAGTGTTGAGATTTTGATGGTTCTCATGTAACTAGTGGTTTGATTTTGCTAAGTGCTAGTTACTTATGTAACTAAGTAGTTACTAGATATTTATCACTTGCACATGCATGTATCTTGCTTCCTCTACTTGATTCTGTGTCCGGTTATTGCCCGTTTCGATTGATCGTTCGTAGGAATATTTCACGGATTTCTAATTAGGGTTTACCGGGAATCTTCTTAATATTAATGCTATCATTCTCCATCTTTCTTTCTAACTTTCCACTTTATATTCCTTAAATCCCTTCGTTAAATCCTTAAGGCTATCAGTGTCCAGGGAACTCTCGGAGAAAATAAAAGTGCGGTTTTTCAGAATCCGACAGCTTTTACATACACTTATTTTCCCCCTGGATCACTAATACGAACTCGGAAATCCGTTCCGAATACTTCTATATAGTGTCGTCTCATATTATTCTTACTTCCACCAAAAACACTATTCATTCTTTATTATTTACTTATTCTCTTAGGGTTGTACAATTGTCCGTATTCTCTTTCGATCGTTCCTTAACCTTTTTACGGAACCACTGGATTAATCGTTATCGATCTGGATGACATGAGAATATTCTCCTACTTGGAATTGCCATATCTTATTCCCCTAGGAGATATATTATTCTTACCTAAGTTGTCAACCATTAACATTCTTCAAGACATATAAATAATAAAGTCAAATTCCATTCATTCTTTCAGAATATCAACTATAACATCGTAGTCGTAACCACTATTCATTCTTACATCATTAAATATATAAAAGTTTTAATTCTACCCAAAATATGGGTTCTTACAAAATCTTTATCCAAGATAACGACCAAGCAAGTCGCTCAGTTCTTTTGGGAAAGCATAATCTACAGGTATGGTATCCCTCGAATCCTTGTGACAGATAATGGGACACAGTTCAACAATGAAGAGTTCAAGAAATATTGTGAGGAGAATGCTATCGAGCTTCGCTTTACTTCAGTGGCTCATCCTCAAGCTAATGGACATGCAGAGGTAGCAAACCGGATTATCCTTGGTGGACTTAAGAAGAGGGTCGAGCTCTCAAGAAACACTTGGGTGGATGAGTTGTTGCCTATACTCTAGGCATACCGCACCACCTACAAAGTGACGACTGGAGCAACCCCGTTTTTGCTGGCTTATGGAGCAGAGGCAGTTGTGCCCTTGGAGATTACAGATGCATCCCCACGAGTGGAAGCATATAAACCTGAGACTAACGAGGAAGGCATGAGGCTCGCCCTTGATTACAGATGCATGCTAGGAATGCAGAGCATTAGAAAAGGGCATCCTTTTACTACAACCAAAGGGTTAAGAAAAGGTTCTTTCTAAGGAAGATAGAGGACTTAGGAGCTGTCCAGAAAGGAAAGCTATCCCCCAACTGGGAAGGGTCGTATCGAGTCAGGAAGACACTAGGACGAGGATCCTACAAGCTGGAGACCTTGGATGGAAATGAGGTGCCTTGCACTTGGCACGCTTTGAACCTAAAGGTTTATTATGTTTAAGCTATCCTTGCAAGGACTTAGCTTTTTATCTATTTATTAGGAGAAGTAGAAATAAGGTTCTATGAAACCATTTCAGGGCTCATTGCCCCGAGTAGGATAGTAGTAATCTATGTAAGGGTTGAACCCATTTCTAATATTAATGCAAGTTGTTTTCCATTCTATGATTTATTGATTTTAATTATGTACCAAGCACCAGTCGAGTGTAAGTCTAGAATGACTAAGTACCGAAAATAAAAGAACATACGAATAAAAGGAAACAACTGCATAGATAAGACGCCTCGGAGGGCCAAGGTTTAAGTTACAGACATTATCAAATAAAAGTTAAGTCCACGAAGGACCCCGAATGAAAATAAACAAAGCCATAAGTGGCTAACAAGGCCATGAAAGGCCACCTACTCCTGTAGAGCGTCATCAGAACTCTCTTCCTAGCCAGAATCCTCCTTGCCAGAATCCTCCTCATCTGAATCATCCTCATCAGAGCCGCTACCATCTTCGGCTGCCACCTGTGCCCAGTCCTCTCAACCACTTCTTCGTCAGGGGAGGAGCTAGAAGGAGGGCTCTCTTCATTTCGAAGCCTTCTCTTTCCCGAGATTGGATGACGAATCACCCCACTCCTCATCACAGGCATGGGCTTCTTCCCGTGAGAGCCCGAGGAAGATGAGTCCTGGCTAACAGCTTGGACGGCTCCCTTCGATTAGAGCCGGAATGTCGGTGGCCTCCCCGAGAGCCGGAGCTCGATGTTTGAGGCACAGCTTTGACTCCAAAATCGGAAGCATAGTCAACAAAGTCTCCACTGCTAATAGCCCAGTCAGGGCACGGAAAGTTCACCGGGTCAACAACGGTTGGATACTTGTTGCTAACAACATTAATGCCTTTGTTCCAGCCGACAAACATGTTGTAGGGGCGCATCTCATCGTCATGATCATCTATAAGCTTCAAGAAATCTTCTGACTTATGGTAAGCTTTGATCACTTTGTCAAATTCTGAGGATTTCTTCCTAGCCAAGGAACTGAGATGCCTTTGATAAGAGCTTGCTTCCCTCTCAGCATCGAGGGCTCTAGATTCCAGATTTTTGCGTTCTTCTTCAAACATACTCCTTTCTTTCCTCAAGGCCACGTTTTCAATCCGAAAAGCCCGACCTTGGCTGGCAGCGGATTGAAAGTAGGCATTTGCCTGAAAACATGAAATTTGTTAAGGCATTTGTGCATTGAGTTGACAAAGGGCATTGAATTCAGAAAAGTGAATAGCATACCTGGTAGAGGGCTTTAGCCCCAAGACGCTCAGACTCCTCAATTTTATCCCCGGAGGATATAGTTAGACGGTCAGAAGGGGCAATAGAGCACATGGACCAGTCCAAGGCCAAGGCAGAGCATCCGAGGATGGAGTCCTGTTCACAAATACCCCAAGCCGGAATGAAAGGAGACCTAGTGCTCCCATCGGCATTTCGAGATCTCTTTCCCTGGGTACATCGCTCCAAGAAATTTGGACACTTGGGAGCAGTTGTCCTCTTAGCCTTATCTGCTTGCTTCATCATCCTTCCAGTGGGGACCTCCGCCATCTCCGGCCTAGCATCCAGCTTCGCAGCAACTGAAACATACAAGGAAAAGACATCGGAATAAGAACAAACATAGTTCAAAATATATAACTGAAAGTATAATTACCCTCGAAGAGAAGTATGCTAAGGCCTGCTTCAACAAGCCTTTTCTCTGTTAAAAATGCTCGATAGTGAGAATGGCCGTTGTCTTGTAAAAATCTGTCCTGATTCAGAAGCTCATGGGTTTCGAGATCCACAATGAAGTGTGAACTATCTTCACACAGCCAAACTTCTTTAAAAAAACTGGCCCCAATCACCGCCTTTCAAATAAAGAACAACGAACTCCCTCGGCCAGAAATGGTGGGAATATGGGAAGGACTTCGTGTTCACCATGTGAGGGACTAAACCCGGATGCTGGAACCTAATCCACCCTTTCTTGGTACTTGCAGAATTTATAACTAAGAAGATACTTCGAAACATGGTGGTACTCAGAGGGATGTCCAGGTCACGGCATTTTAGAATGAAGATAATAAGAATCCTCCAGGAGTTGGGGTACAGTTGACAAGGGTGAACCTGAAGCTCAGCTAACAACCTTATGATGAAGGGGTGAATGGGAAACCTGAACCCAGCTTCCAAAGCACCTCTGTAAACAGAAGTCTCTCCGGATGCCAGTTGCAAGTTTTATCGCCTAAACCGGGCATCCGAACCTTGATTACTTCCGGGAAACCATATAAATTCCTTATCTTCTCTACATCATGTTCCTTCAGTTTGCATGAACTCTGGTAGGAGTCTAACTCCGAGTTATTGGGAAATGTATCCGCTACAATGCTAAACAAGTCTAGCAACGAAGTAAAACGACGATCAATATATAAGGGAGACCAAATTTCATTCCTACCTTTCAGAGATCGAGCTTTGCTCCTCTTGGCCATTGCCTCCGACATAGACACCGGGGGTGCTAGAGGTGCTTGGGATGTTTGGTTGCTGTCTGCCATTTCGAGAACTTGAACTTAAGCTTGAAAACTTAAGAAGTAGAGAGCTAGAGAACTTGAGAGAAAGTTTGAGAAATGAAGAAGTGAGGAGAAATGAAGGATTCTCCCCATCTTTTATAGAAAAATGGTGACCTGCTGGAACAGGTTAAAATTCATATCGGTTCGTGTTTATAGGTCATTTGTCATTTAAAATCTCAAAAATGGCGGAAAATTGACAAAAAGATCGTTATATCTCGCATAATTCTGGAAAAGAAGCGATGAATACTCCACACGGAGCTGTAATGAAATAGCTGGTTGGATGACACAAGCTAATTAAGCTTAATCAAGAGTTTAATCCATAAAAAAGAATTAGGGATGCTAATCAAGAGATTAGCCAAAACATTAGAAAAGAGAGTTAGGAATGTTTGTTCGTCGACGTTTAAGTATTGACGGTTGATGATTGAAACACGAAAACGTCCAGCCGGGAAGGCATCAGCCGAGAGACCCCCCAGCCGAGAGGCCACTTGGGGGAGCTCTGGCCGACACCCATCAGCTGAGAGGCTCCTGAGGGAAGCCCTAGCCGACAGGCATGAGCCGAGAGGCACCTCGAGGGAAGCCCTGACCGAGTGCCGAGAGCCACCCGAGGGCACCCCCAGCCGACACACATCAGCCTAGAGCCACCCGTAGGAGCCCCAGCCGACACCTGCCAGCCGAGAGGCACCCGGGGAAGCCCCTGGCCGAGACCCATCAGCCGAGAGGCTCCGGAGGAGTCCTCTGGCCGAGACAGTCCAGCCGAGAGGCTCCCACAGGAGGCCCTGGCTGAGGCAGTTGAGTCGGGAGGCTTCTTTGGTGACCCTTTTTCATTTGGTTGTCATTTAACAACTTTCTAAACAACGTCGTTTAGTGCCAATTAGCACCGATTAGCGCCGTTTAGAGTCGTTTAGCGCCGTTTTATGCCGTTTAACGCCGTTTAGCATCGTTTAAACGTCGTTTAAGGCTAGATTAATACCGTTCAGTGTCGTTTAAGGCCGTTTAGCATCGTTTAAAATATCATCGTAAATGCGTCGGTCGCTCAATGCTTTACATCAAAAGACGATACTCATGAAACACTAGTGTATAACGATAAAACCTGACCCGAGTCTCGAAAAAGGCAGTTAAAACTTCAAGGAAAACCTGATCAGTTTTCCTAGAAGTTGGGGAGCAAATGATATGAGCTAACAGTAAGCCCTAAAGACACATTTAATATGGCATTAATTAGACCTGGTATGGTCCGAACGTGGGGCCCATTTACGAGGCCAAAAACCCTAATTAAATATTAATTTCATAATTAATATTAAGGGTGATAAAAAGCTCAGCAATAAGAGTCAAACAAGGAAACAATATCTTTATGAGTAGCCACCAAGGCAACAAACTCAACATGGAAACAGACTCCTACAAGGAAGGAGTCTAGAACCTTCCTCAAGGTGGTGGCTTGCCCACCAAGTCTCCGAATCCTACCATAATTCTAAAGCTCCCACAGCCTATATAAGGGCCTGACCCCTCATTTTCAAAACTACGTCTTAACTTGATTCTCAATAACGAGATATGTAGGCACTCTGTGAGGACCGATTAGTCTCGAACACGGAAACAACCATTAAAGCTCGAAGCTCACCAACCCCTTTGCATTAAATATACACAAACCCTAGCCGTAATTCGATAACCTAGTTTTTATTAATATACATTACTACTCTCTACTCTGTACTCTCTCTCTCTCTCTCTCTCTCTATATATATATATATATATATATATATATATATATATATATATATGTCCTAGTCTAACAGAATTGAAGACGAGTTTGTTACAATCTTGCTTGCGAACATGGCAGTAATCTGTTAAATAAGTGGCAGATCAGCTTAAGCTATTTGAGCTGGTTTTGTTTGAGCTGGAATTATCCAATTGTTGTGTGCTCTTTGTGCTTGAGAGCATCTTCCAAAATCAATTCTGGACCTGGAAAATGTTGGACTAACATTCAATTGTCTATATTAATTTCTAAATACTTAAAAACCTTGATTGCCACTGAATGCAAGTTCTCCAACTTAACAATAGAAAACTGAAATTTATTAAAATTGAAGTCCTAGAACGTGGTGCATACAAAGTTTATTCAAGTAAATGAAATGCATGTTATCAACTAATGCACTTACCTTTGAGAGAAATAAATTGTTGACTTCTTTGTGCACAACATATTTGGTCCCCCATAAATACAGTACCATTAGTTTATGGAATATAAGGAAAATAGGGTAATATAAGAGGAGGGGATTACGAACAGAAGGATGACTAACTAATATAAATGTACACTACTTACCATACGTTGAAGCAGTCTGTGTCTCTTCGAAAGCTAAGAGTTATCTCAGATGAATACTCCGAATCTGTCCAAGTGATTATTGTATCTGAGAATAGTAGTCTTATGATTAAATTAAAAGTTTACTTTGAGAAGGCATAGATGGAACCTTACGAAGCTTAGAGATTAAATCGCATTATTGAAACCGAAGATAGAACCTTCTTCCTTTCTGTATATATCTTCTGGACTAATACAGTAGAACAGTAAAATTTTACCATCCTCTTCATCAACAACATACAAGACATGATCATCTGACGATCCCTGCATTATAAGGTTTATTATTATGAATTCCAATAAGTTCTTAAATAATTAACGCATGCAGGCGCGTGCCTGCACAGGCACATACAGGAAGAAAATACAGATCAACAGAAAGAGAATAAAATAAAATCCAAGCAGCAGAAACAAGTAGGAAGAGAATGCGGATGGTCAGCAACATAATTAGATAAACTTTAAGCATTAAGAAAGACAAACCTTCAAATAACGGACAGTCAAATGCCCAGTGCCTTGATCATCCAACTTCCCATCAGAATTCAGGAGATACACCTTAACACTCTGAATTATTGAACAAGTAGATACAGTCAACCTATTGCCAGAAGAAGGAACCATACTTTCAATTCAAGTCTTCCTTACAAACTTTAGCTACTAAAAATATAACTTTATGCAGGAATTTCAACTAACATTGCCATTTTATGACAATTAACAAATATTCTAGTACCGGACATTGGGATTGGGTTGTGTACCATAAGTTTAATCCTGGGCACATAAATCCTAAATTGATTTGCATTTTCCAGTAACTATAAGCTGACCTATAAACCAATAAATTCTGATTCATCAATGATAACGTGTATTTTGTACATGTTTTGTCTCTCATTCTCTTACATTTTTGTTAGTTTCGAATGTTGTTTTATCGATATTAATTACGTTTTTCATCTTTCAGTGCCTCGTGCTTAATTGTTAAAAAGATGGCTTATTTTGGGCTTGAAAGCAAAGATTATTCAAGAGGGAAGTTAGAAGTTGGAAGCTCGCGTTGCCGGGAGGTTTTTATTGTATAATCTTGAAGATTTTGTCTCGCACGGCCATTCGTAAGGTCGTTCAATGAGTTTAAAATAAGCAGTCAACTGTACGGGCTGCTGCACGGCCGTTCAACAGTCCGTGCAGAGTGTTCCAAGTAGTGCAGATTGGTCAGTCTTTTGCACGGGCTATTGTACGTCCGTTCAACAGGCCGTGCAACGCTTGCTGTGTATTAAAAGAAGTAAAACCCAACAATATAACATATCTGGAGATCTTCACATCTAACATCTTCATCTTCATTTCACCTCTTCAAGAACACAATTAGGGTTAGTAGGAAGTAGAGAGGAGACATTAATTACTTGTAATCTAGCATTGATTAGGAGTAACTAACTCCATTTATTAAGCTCAAGGAAGCATCTCTTGTACTAAACCCACTTCATTTTAAGTAAGATCTATTTTACTCTATCTTGAATACTTGAATTGTATTGTTTATGATTTTTCTTGGAGAATTGTAAGTTGCTTCAATTTGCTCTTCTTGTAATTTCAATTGCTAATTGTTTGTGCTAATCCGTAATTGTTAGTGCATTCATTATAGTAGCACAAGGTTTAGTTCACCTAAATCCTCAAGATTCAAGTGCAAATACCTAGGTTGAGCTTCTCATTCTTGGGTTTGTCCTAACCTCTCTTTGTTTAATTCCTTGACTTGGTTAAATTGATAGTGCTTGATAACGTGTATTTTATACACGTTTTGTCATTTATTCTCTTGCATTTTTGTTAGTTTCGAATGTTGTTTTATTAATATTTGTTATGTTTTTCATCTTTCAGTGCCTCACGCTTAATTGTTGAAAAGATGGCTTAATTTGAGCATAAAAGCGAAGATTATTCAAGAGGGTGGTTAGAAGATGCAATCTTGCGATGCCGGGAGGTTTTTAATGTGTTATCTTGAAGATTTTATCTCGCACGACCGCTCCGCAAGCCGTTCGCTAGGCCGTTCAAAGAGTTTAAATGATGCAGATTTTTGCACGGGCTACTGCACGGCCGTGCAACAGGTCGTGCAGAGTGTTCCAAGTAGTGCAGAGTGCAGTTTTTCTCACGGGCAGTTGCACGGCCGTGCAAAATCCTGCTGTGTATTAAAAGAAGCAAAACCCTACGTTTTATATCATCTTATCTTCACATCTTATTAGCCTCTTTTTCTAAGCCTCTTCAAGAACAAAAACCTAGGGTTAGTAGGAGTTAAGAAAACATTAATTACTCATAATCTAGCATTGATTATGAGTAACTAATTTCATACATTTGGCTCAAGGAGGATCTCTTGTATCAAACCCATTTCATTTTAAGTAAGATCTATTTCACTCTATCTTGAATTATTGAGTTGTATTGTTTATGATTTTGCTTGGAGAATTGTAAGTTGCTTCAATTTGCTTCTCTTGTGAATTCAATTGCTAATTGTTTGTGCTAATCCGTAATTGTTAGTACATTCATTGTAGTAGCACAAGATTTGGTTTACCTAAATCCTCAAAATTCAAGTGCAAATACCTAGGTTGAGCTCCTCATCTTTGGGTTTGTCCTAGCCTCTCTTTGTTTGATTCCTTGATTTGGTTAAACTAGTAGTGCTTCATTATTGGTTGCTATAATCAAGAGAACTAATTTATGTGCTTCACCAATTATCTTGGTTAGGTAGAGTTGATTATTTCTTGCTCATATGTGTGTGGGTGAAGTACTTGAGTTTCCATAATCCTTGGGTCAAATATCTCTTATTCTTGTTAATTTAAACATTGTGCCTTGTTGTGTTGGAAAAATTGGATGATTGAAAGTTAATTAATCATATTTCTCTAGCAATTTATTTCTTGTAGTCAAGGTGTTTGATAAAACACCACAAACAACTAAAACCCCCCCCACCATTTTACATTACTCTAGTATTGAGCGATATTCCCTTGGGTTCGATCCCTACTTGCCACATTTTCTATATTTTATAGTTAAGTGCGAACACAGTAGAGCATAAACATTTATCTTTCAATTCGGCGCGTCGACGACGGGCGTGGCCAAATTTTGGCGCCGCTGCCGGGGAGCTAGTTTTAGTTCAATATTAGTGCGCGTATAAAATTGTGAATATTTTAGTTCCATTGTGCATATTTATCTATTTTTCTTGATTTTAGAAATTTTTGCTATGTATGACTCGATCCTCTTGTTTAGGTGATCTTGCGTATTCATCTAATCCCGAGAGACTCTTGCGAAGGAATCAAAGGAATTCAAGTGCCAATATAGATTCATCAAGTCAATTTATTTCTAGTTCACCTTCGGAAGAGGAAGAGGAGTTTAACGGGGGTCCTCCCCTTGTTATTCCTATCTCATCACCGGACGACAACATTGATCAAGTCATGGAAAATCCTAATCAACGTACACTCAAGGAGATTGCTTCTCCTAGCTCCGTTCAACTACCATTGTGCATTGTATTTCCGGGAGGACAACCATTTGAGCTAAAGGGTGGTCTTATTGCCCTCCTTCCCAAGTTTTGGAGGTGAAGGCACAGAAGATCCTTTTAGGCATCTTCAAGAATTTGAAATGGTATGTTCTTCAATGAGACCAAACAATGCTACGGAAGAACAAGTGAAGTTGAAAGCATTTCCCTTTTCCTTGAGAGACAATGCCAAGGCATGGCTATTTTACCTTCTCCCAAACTCAATCACTACATGGGAGCAAATGCGAAGTGCTTTCTTGGGGAAATTCTTCCCTACCTCAAAGGCTACGGGCATTTCCAAAGAAATTTGTGGCATTCGGCAATACTCCGGAGAAACATTGTATGAGTATTGGGAAAGGTTTCAAAAGCTTTGTCAAAGTTGTCCTCCACACTTGATATCGGAAGAGTTGCTCATTCACTACTTCTATGGAGGATTGGAATATAGTGCTAAATTGCACCTTGATGCTTCAAGTGGTGGAGTTCTTGTGGATAAAACGCCGGAGGAGGCTAGAAAGTTGATAACCAAAATTGCCGAGAATTCTCGCCAATTTGGGGATCGTCAAGTGCATGTCAAGAACCCTTCCGTGAATGAAGTGGCAACTCAAAAGTTAGAGGGCCAAATCTCGGACCTTACATCATTGGTTCGTCAATTAGCCGTTGGGAATCTTCAACAACAAAAATATTGTGGTGTTTGCAATATGTCGGATCATGCTACTAACGAATGCCTATCATTCCAACAACCCGAAGAGCAAATTAATGCTATTGGAGGTTTTTCGGGACAACCACCTCAAAGGAAGTATGACCCCTATAATAACACCTACAACCCCGGTTGGAGAGACCACCCTAATTTTCGATATGGAAATCCCAATGCACCAAACTCTAACCAATACCAAAATCCAAACACTTACAACACCCAACATCAACAAAACCCTCCTCCATACTCACAAAAACGGCCCAATCAAAATTTTCAAGCACCACCACCACCTCCATACAATTCCCAAGACCATCAAGGGTCTTCTTCATCTTCATTATCATCACTTGAAGAAATGATAAAGCAATTGGCAACAAACAACCTCTAATTTCAAAACATCACTTCTCAAAATATATCCAACTTGGAAAAGAATACTTCCCAATTTCAAAATAATACTTCTCAAAGTATAGCCAATTTGGAAAAGCAAATGAGCCAACTAGCTACAACCGTGAATCGATTGCAAAGCCAAGGTTCTAGGCAACTTCCTTCTCAAACGGAGGTGAACCCCAAAGAAAATGCTAGTGCCATGACCTTGAGGTGTGGGAAAGAATTGGAGGACCTTCATGCTAAGGCCAAGGGGATGGTAAATGATAATGAAAGTGGAAAGGTTGAAAATGATGACATCTCGGAGGCTAAGGATGAAAACCTTGAAGATGAGATGGAAATTGAGGAAGAGAAAGTTGATAAGGGAAAGAAGGAAAGTGTTCAAGAAGACGTTCCACAAGCAAAGAAGCCAAGGTTCATTGATGAGGATGTGGTTATTCGACCTCCATTCCCTTCCAAATTTTCTAAACCAAAGAAAGATATTGTTGATAAGGAAATGCTTAAGACCTTCCGAAAAGTGGAAATCACTCTCCCATTACTAGATGCC
Organism: Saposhnikovia divaricata; assembly: GCA_036435485.1. Classification (NCBI taxonomy): domain Eukaryota; kingdom Viridiplantae; phylum Streptophyta; class Magnoliopsida; order Apiales; family Apiaceae; genus Saposhnikovia; species Saposhnikovia divaricata. Next base: position 87,143,436 of record CM071594.1, read on the forward strand.
ATAAACCAAGTTCCAAAGTATGCAAAGTTTCTCAAAGATTTGTGTACTAACAAAAGGAAGTTAAGAGGTGATGAAACTATAGTGGTGGATGAGAATGTCTCGGCCGTGATTCAAAGGAGGTTACCTAAAAAATGTTCAGATCCGGGCACATTCACTATTCCTTGCAAGATTGGAGGTAAATTCTTTGAAAGAGCTATGCTTGATTTAGGCGCCTCGATCAATGTGATGCCCCTCTCCATATTCCAAACTTTAAATTTGGGGGCACTTGAGAATACGAATGTGATCATTCAACTCGCGGATAGATCTAATGCCTATCCCGAAGGGGTAATTGAAGATGTGCTTGTTCATGTTGATCAAATGGTTTTCCCCGCCGACTTTTACATCTTGAAAATGGAAGATGGTCCATCAAACATCAAGTCCGCTCCAATTCTCTTTGGACGTCCATTTCTTAAAACGGCAAAGACCAAGATTAATATGGATGATGGTTCTCTCACTATGGAGTTTGGCAATGAAGTTGTTAAGTTCAATATTTATGATGCCATGAAATTCCCTAGTGAGTCACACTCAATTTGCTCCATGGATGTTATTGATGGTTTAGCCCAACAAGCTTTTGACATGGGAAATAAAGAAGCTCTCCAAGTGGTTATTGAGGGATGTGCAAATGAAGATGATAGATTCCCTAATTCGGAAGAAGCCAATGAGGCAATTATGGAGCTCAATGTATTGCAACCTTTACCCCAAAGGTGTGAACTTGCAAAAATTGATCTTCCCTTGTCTTATTCCAAATTACTCCCTTCTATTGAGAATCCTCCTACTTTGGAATTAAAAGTATTACCTAATCATCTCAAATATGCTTATCTTGGGGACAATGAGACTCTTCCCGTAATCATAGCTTCTAATTTGAGTAATGTGCAAGAAGAACGCCTCTTGCGGGTTCTTAAGGATCATAAAAGTGCTATTGGGTGGACCATTGCCGATATTAAGGGAATTAGCCCTTCCACATGCATGCATCGCATACTCTTTGAGGATGGAGCTAAGCCTACTAGAGACCCTCAAAGAAGACTTAATCCGGCAATGATGGAAGTTGTTAAAAAGGAGATTCTCAAGCTACTTGATGTGGGAATCATTTTTCCAATTTCGGATAGCGAATGGGTGAGTCCGGTACATTGTGTTCCTAAAAAGTCGGGTATCACTCTTGAAGAGAATCTTAAGGGTGAGCTTGTATCTACCCGAGTCCAAAATGGGTGGCGAATGTGCATAGATTATCGCAAGTTAAATGCGGTAACTCGAAAAAACCATTTTCCTCTTCCTTTCATTGATCAAATGTTAGAGAGGTTAGCCGGGAAGGAATTCTATTGCTTTCTAGATGGATTTAGTGGATATCATCAAATTGTCATTGCTCCCGAAGATCAAGACAAAACCACATTTACTTGTCCTTTTGGTACGTTTGCATTTCGTAAACTCTCATTTGGCTTATGTGGTGCTCCCGCAACTTTTCAAAGGTGTATGGTGAGTATTTTCTCCGACATGATAGAGAATGGAATTGAAGTCTTTATGGATGATTTCTCTATTTCGGGTGATTCTTTTGATGAATGTCTTCAAATTCTTACACATGCCTTGGATCGATGCTTGGAGACTAATTTAGTGCTCAATTATGAAAAATGTCATTTCATGGTCCAAGAAGGTATTGTATTGGGGCATATTGTGTCTAGGAAGGGCATTGAAGTTGACAAGGCAAAAGTTGATATTATTGCAAGTCTTCCGTACCCTTCAAATGTCAAGGATGTGCGGTCTTTTCTTGGTCATGCCGGTTTCTATAGGAGGTTTATCAAGGATTTTTCCAAGGTTGCTCTTCCCCTATCATCTCTTCTACAAAAGGATGTGGAATTTAAAATTGATGAAAAATGCAAGGCGGCTTTTGACCATCTCAAGGAAGCTTTAACTTCGGCTCCTATCATTAAGGCTCCGGATTGGTCTCTTCCTTTTGAGATTATGTGTGATGCTAGCAATTATGCGGTTGGTGCGGTGTTAGGCCAAAAAGTTGACAAACGATCTCATGTGATTTATTATGCCTCTCGCACACTCAATTCCGCCCAAGTGAACTATACCACCACCGAGAAGGAATTGCTTGCTATTGTCTTTGCTCTTGACAAGTTTCGTTCATATCTTCTTGGTTACAAAGTCATCATATACACGGATCATGCCGCCTTAAGACATCTCTTGGCGAAAAAAGAGTCAAAGCCTAGGTTGATTCGGTGGATTCTTCTCCTTCAAGAATTTGACTTAGAAATCAAAGATAAAATAGGTGCCGAGAACTTAGTGGTGGACCACTTGAGTCGACTTGTGAGGGAGGAAGATGTTTCTCCACTTCAAGAATTATTTCCGGATGAGCACTTATTTGGAATTCAAGGCGAGGTGCCATGGTATGCGGATCTTGTGAACTACATTGTATGTAAAACTTTTCCTAATGGCATGCCTAAGTATCAAAGGGAGAAGTTAAGAAGTGAAGCCAAACACTACATTTGGGATGATCCTTATCTTTGGAAGCATTGTGCGGATCAAGTATTGAGAAGGTGTGTTCCCGAGTCAGAAATTTCTTCAATTCTTCAATTTTGTCATTCTTATGCTTGTGGAGGTCATTTTGGAAAAGATCGAACGGCAAGAAAGGTGCTTGAATGTGGATTTACATGGCCAACACTTTTTCGTGACTCTCACGATTTTTGTAAGCAATGTGAGCCTTGTCAAAGAACCGGAAATATTGCAAAAAGGAATGAAATGCCCCAAACTCCAATTATTGTGGTAGAAATCTTTGATGTGTGGGGCATTGATTTTATGGGACCATTCCCATCTTCTTCTCATGGAAATCTCTATATTCTCTTGGCCGTGGATTATGTCTCTAAGTGGGTGGAGGCCAAGGCAACAAAATCAGATGATGGTAAGGCGGTTGTTGCATTTCTCAAGTCTCAAATTTTCAACCGATTTGGTGTCCCCAAAGCTATCATAAGTGATCAAGGTACCCACTTTTGTAACAAATTGGTGGGAAATCTTCTTAAATCTTATGGGGTCTATCATCGAATGGCAACGGCTTATCATCCTCAATCTAATGGTCAAGCCGAAGTTTCTAATCGGGAGATTAAGTCTATTCTTGAGAAGGTGGTGAAACCTTCAAGGAAGGATTGGTGTGTTCGTCTTGAAGATGCTTTATGGGCCTATAGAACGGCATTCAAAACTCCTATTGGCATGTCCCCATACAAGTTAGTTTTTGGTAAATCTTGCCATCTTCCCGTTGAGTTAGAGCACAAAGCTTATTGGGCAATCAAGGCTTGCAATATGGATCTAAATGTTGCCGGGGCTCATCGGAAACTTAACTTGCTTGAATTGGAGGAAATTCGTAATAATGCCTATGAGGATGCTCAATCGTATAAGGCTAGAGTTAAGGACTTCCATGATCGTTCGCTTGTTCCTAAATCATTTTATGTTGGGTAAAAGGTTCTTCTCTACAACTCTCGTCTCAAGTTAATGCCCGGGAAGCTTCGATCTCGTTGGTTGGGTCCATTTGTTAATGTAAAAATCTACCCGCATGGAGCGGTGGATTTGCGAAGTTTATCGACCGACAAAGAATTCAAGGTGAACGGTCACCGTCTCAAGCCTTTCTATGAAGGATTTCAAGAATCTACCGTTGATGTCATCTCATTAGCGGACCCCCTTCATGAATGAGCTCTCGTTTGTGTGTTGGTGCTACGAGGCACATCCGGGAAGTCGAGCCGCCGACATTAAACAAAGGCGCTTTTTGGGAGGCAACCCAAGGTACACATGTATTTATATATTATGTGTATGTCAAATTTTTGGTCCTCACTCGCATTTAAGAAGGGTGTTATGCATTTTGTGGGTTTGAGGATTGATCTAAATATTAATGAGTGGGATTTCCTTTTTCATCTATTTTATTTTCTAAAAAAAAAAAAAAATTGTGTTGATTGATTTTTATGCATTGTTGTGATGTGTCTAGTGAATTTTATTTCACTGCAAAAAAAAAGGGAAGAAAGAAAACAAAAAAAAAAAAAATTTAGTGACCCGCTCAATAATATTTCGTATCGCTAATTCCAATTTTTTATGATTTTTTATATTTGTTCCGCTCGTGCCTTGATGTGTTTGTTCATGTTTTCAGGAATTAAGATTTTATTAAAGCAGTCAAGGATTTATGTGTATTGTTTGAAAAAAAAAAAAGAAAAAAAAAGAAAAAAAAGGGGTGTTTGTATAATTTTCTGCAATTTTGGAATTGCACGGGCGTGCAGTGAACTGTGCATCAGACCGTGACATTTTAGAGCATTGTAACATTTTTATGCAGATTTATTCACGGGCCTGTGCACAGCCGTGCAACAGACCGTGAGCAAATCCTACTCCCCATCCAATTGCACGGGCTGTGCATTCTCTAAAAAAAAATAGGGCAAGCTACTGTAACTCAATTTTTCTCTCTACCTTCCCCTCTTCTCACCAGTTCCGCCTCCTTCAACATCGCCCCAACCAACTAAACCAGCCACCATATCAATTAAACATCGCAGCTCCGATCTGCACCTCTGAATTCCTTCACCACCAACATTCTCAAGCCCACAACCTCCTTCTTCGCAATCACCACCACTACTCACTCGCCCCTCCAAATCACTCCACCTCTGTTTCAAATACCGCGACAACCCCTCTCTTCTTCTCTCCGTCTCTACGCCCTCACTTACATTCACCCCACCATCTCTTCCATTCTACCCCCGACATCCAGCAATTCGCCCTTTTTTTTTAACATCTCTCTTCACAGCCCCATCCTGGTTCCGTTGCAATCCTGGAGTTTAGCCTGCACTTTGCCACACCACTGGAACAGCCCCGACCATCACTGCAACCTCTATCTTTCACCTGCACGTTCCACAGTCCCTCCCCTCCTATATTCATCACCTCCACCGTCCAACCCGTCGCCTGCCATCTCCACATATCCCACACCACTGCCTTCCCTCCAAAACTCCACCCACCTCCACCGTGACCACAGTCGCCATCCCATTTCCATCCTTCTCCGTTATCACCACTCCACCCTCATTCGCCCCATCTCCATCTCTTCACACCCATTCTCCCTCCACTGCCTTCCCACGACGCCTCCTAATCTTCCCCCCATCCTCCGTCTCTCATCACCTCCACTACCCTTCACCGCAACTTCCCCTGTCTCCTCTTCACAACCCAGCCCGCTATTCAACCGCCCACATCCCACACCCTTTCTACCCCTCTCACCACCACCACCTAAAAACAACTCCACCGTTCAGCCCCCCCTTCCCCGTTCAACCACAACGCCACCAATCACCCCCCCTACTCCAAACTAACGCAGTAAGCCCAACAAGCCCCCTCCCCTGTTTTCTTTTTATAATTTTTTTTTTGTTTTTTTGTTTGGTTTTATTCTTGTTTTATTCTTGTTTACTTTTTTTTACTTTTTCTCATTTTTTTTTTAATTTTGATTTTAGTTTTTTTTTAACTAAGTAATCTATATAAATTCGAGAATAAATTTTTTATTTCGCTTTAGAATTTGATTTTGATTTTATTATTAATTTGTTAATTATTTTATTTTATTTTAATTTTCAATTTGATTTTTTATTTTATTTTTATTTTTATTTTGGTTTTATTATTATTTCAGTTTTAAATTTGATTTGATTTAATTTTTAATTTTTTTTATTATTATTAATTGGTTAGTTATATTATATTTTATTTTATTCTATTTTATTTATTTTATTTTATTTTTTTTAAAAAAAATATGTATATATATATATATATATATTTATTATTTATATATCCTTAATTAGTGTATTATAGTAGCTTTGAGGGTGTGTTTTTGGCTTGTTGAGCATTGTAGTTCGATTGTTTGTGGTGAATTCTTGCCGTGCACTGTGGTGTTGAAATTTGGTTGCGGATTGGTTGTGGGATTCTTGTTGGATTGTTGGTTATCTTTGTGGTTGTGTTCGGTGTTACTATTGGGCGGTGGTTGTAATTTGGAGTGAGAATTGGATAATCATGAGTGGGGTTTCTTCTAAACGGGTTAAGGGCAAGGACAAGGTCTCATCTAAGCGACAGCGGACTACTCTTTCATCTTCGGAGCCTCCAATTCATCTCACCCGTAAAGAATGTGAGGAAAAAGGTTTGCCATTGCCTCGTCCGCACTATGGCCTTGATTTAAATGCGGTTAAGCCAAGAATTTCTTTTACGGGTGCCCATCTTGAGAGGTACAAGGTCATTTCTACTCTTAAAACTTTTCCGTTGCGTTATTTTGATTCATATGCCATGGAAAAGCTTGGGATTTTTGATGAGGTTAAAGACATTTTGGATAAATGTGGTTGGCCGTCATGGATTCATATGGACGAGGCCACTTGTTCGGACTTGGTTTATGAATTTTTTTCGACGGTTGATTTTAAGTACAAACTGTTTGAGGGGAACAAAACGGATTATCGGTTAATCTTTCGGATGATGGGAAAGTGGTTTGATGTAAGGTTGGAGGAGATTTGTGATTGGTTCGGGTGGGAGTATAATGTTGGAGCTCGAAAGCCGCATGTTCGTTTTGCCGCTCCGTTTTGGCAAGTACTATCTTCGGGCCCTTGTTGGACCGCATCTCGGGCTAAATCAACTCATATAAAGATGCCAAAGTTTAGTTACATTCACCGGGTGATGGTTCACTCGTTGTTCGGCAACGCGGGGTCTAATAGTGCGGTTTCCGTGCAAGAGCTTACCATTCTTTATTGGATGCATGAAAAGCAACAAATTGATTGGGGGTACTTCTTTGTCAAAAGATTAGTTGAGTTGTCTCGTCGGAAGAAGGGATCTATTATCATTGGTGGGTTTCTTACACGGATTGCTATTCGACTAGGCATCCTCGATCGGGATCGTTCTCCTATTTCGTGGATGGAGGGTCGAAATCCGGTAGCTACTGTGGATTTCACTGAGTTAAAAAACATGCATGTCATTGAGGGAGAGTACCATGATTTCCGCTGGACGGGACACAAATCAGCTCATCTCCCTTATCCCACATCCCCTCTTCGCACCGAGGGGGATCCGGTTTTTGTGCCATTACCTTTGGCAATTCATCGAGGGGATTCTATTTCTCATGATCATTCTGAGGAGTTCTCTGATCCTCAACGGGCTTACCTACACCGCATGGAGCAGTCCATCAAGGATCATGTTGATATGCAGTTTTCTGAGCATCGGGTATGGATTGAGCAGTTTTGTGCCTCGATGATGGCTCAGAGTCAGGCTAGTTCTCGGGATTCACCCTTGGATCCTCCTCATAATGTTTGAGTTTCTTGCCATTGCCTACGGTCCCGGTTACTTATCTTTAGGGGAGTTTTCTTTCACTTTTGTTTTTCCCTAATTTTTACTTGTCATGCATGAGGACATGCCATGTTTTAAGTGGGGGAAGGATTGTTCATTTTGATGTCCGTTTTGTTGTCTGTTTTGTTTGCATTTGGAAAATAAGTTTAGTCATGAGTGTTTACTTGTTTGTAAAATTTATGACATTGTGAGCTTGTAGTTTTGTTTTCTCCTATTACGTGTCTAGCATTATCAATTTGATGTGAATCTATAAGTTTGATACACCTTATTGCACACACTCACTTAAAATGGCATGAAAAGTCTAGAGGTTTGTAATTAAATTGTGAGCATGACGATTATCTCTTAGCATACATGGATTCAAATCGAGGAGATGTTATTAAAACATAAACCTTGTGAGGCCTTGAACGATGATTCTTTTGCTTGTGTGTTGCTCCCTCTTTATGTATGTTTTTTTTGCTCTAGGGCTTGCATTAAACCTTCATTCATGGATGCACCGTAATAAGGAAATTCTATTTAGGATAACCTTTTTGACCTTTTTAGCTTGTGAACCATGAAAATAATCCCTAGTTACCCCTTTGAAGCTTATATCCATATTTTTCTTCGTCACTCTCCCCTTTTATACATGAGTCATAGCCAAATACTTCACTCTCGACCTAGTTGAGCTAGTTGAGTCTTGGAAAGAATTGATTGATGAGCATGTGAATTTGGAGAAGTTGTGAAGAGGAAGAATTCTATTTATTGTAAGCGGGAACTAGTTCGATGTGTATAACTAGATGTGGTTCAAGGTTCATTGTAATATTTATATTTAATGCATCCCCTTTGCTAAAAAAAAAGCAATAAGAAAGGGGTATGTTAAAAAAAAAGAAAAAGAAAAAGAAAAAAAAGAGCAATAAATTTTTGTACATTATTTTGTTTCAATTTTCTTGGTAAATGTGGTTGTGTTTTGTAATTGTAAATGAGTGAAGACATTCTTTAGTTTGAGAATTTGGTGGATGAAGCGAGCAAGCGTCATTTTGACTCAACTAGCGAGACTTTTACACCTTCCTTGAACTTAAATTTTCACACCTTCACCCTAGCCTCATTACAACCCATTTTATGAATTCCTTATTTTTGGTGCAATCCGGAATTTAGGTGAACATGCAAGGTCAAGTAGAGCGCATGCATTTAGACTTGGAGTTGAGTGAAATCTCTAGCCCATACTTGTGTGATGCATAATTGAGAGATGTGAGATTTTTCACCATACAATTTCATCTTCTTAATGCGAAGCCGTGTATGCTTTGTGATCATCTTGTCTAGTGTTCACGATTGAAGTGCAGTCATTCTATCTTTAATGTCATGGTTACATATTTTGCACAAGGTGTGTCATCTTGATTCTTGAATTGGTTGTTAGCTCATTTTAGTGGATGACAAGGTGAATAGCTCTATATGTTTGATTTTAGTTACAAGTAGATAACTCGGACATGTGAGTCTAGTAGTTAGTTTAATTAGTATATATTGTTAGTTTCTTGTTTATTAGTGATTTTTGTGATTTTGTGGGTACATCATCTATAAACCCTCACGAGGCCTCACTCGTCCACTAGGGCTACCTAGGGGTTCCAAGGGCTTGTTGCATATGCCAAATGCAACCGTGATCACCTACGGAAGTGGTACTAATTAGGAGTATATGATTATGTTAATTTTAGTTTGCTCGGGACTAGCAAAGTTCAAGTGGGGGAAGATTTGATAACGTGTATTTTATACACGTTTTGTCATTTATTCTCTTGTATTTTTGTTAGTTTCGAATGTTGTTTTATTAATATTTGTTATGTTTTTCATCTTTCAGTGCCTCACGCTTAATTGTTGAAAAGATGGCTTAATTTGAGCATAAAAGCGAAGATTATTCAAGAGGGTGGTTAGAAGATGCAATCTTGCGATGCCGGGAGGTTTTTAATGTGTTATCTTGAAGATTTTATCTCGCACGACCGCTCCGCAAGCCGTTCGCTAGGCCGTTCAAAGAGTTTAAATGATGCAGATTTTTGCACGGGCTACTGCACGGCCGTGCAACAGGTCGTGCAGAGTGTTCCAAGTAGTGCAGAGTGCAGTTTTTCTCACGGGCAGTTGCACGGCCGTGCAAAATCCTGCTGTGTATTAAAAGAAGCAAAACCCTACGTTTTATATCATCTTATCTTCACATCTTATTAGCCTCTTTTTCTAAGCCTCTTCAAGAACAAAAACCTAGGGTTAGTAGGAGTTAAGAAAACATTAATTACTCATAATCTAGCATTGATTATGAGTAACTAATTTCATACATTTGGCTCAAGGAGGATCTCTTGTATCAAACCCATTTCATTTTAAGTAAGATCTATTTCACTCTATCTTGAATTATTGAGTTGTATTGTTTATGATTTTGCTTGGAGAATTGTAAGTTGCTTCAATTTGCTTCTCTTGTGAATTCAATTGCTAATTGTTTGTGCTAATCCGTAATTGTTAGTACATTCATTGTAGTAGCACAAGATTTGGTTTACCTAAATCCTCAAAATTCAAGTGCAAATACCTAGGTTGAGCTCCTCATCTTTGGGTTTGTCCTAGCCTCTCTTTGTTTGATTCCTTGATTTGGTTAAACTAGTAGTGCTTCATTATTGGTTGCTATAATCAAGAGAACTAATTTATGTGCTTCACTAAATTAGTGTTTATAGAAGAGAATTAAGTGATTGTGTGCTTCACCAATTATCTTGGTTAGGTAGAGTTGATTATTTCTTGCTCATATGTGTGTGGGTGAAGTACTTGAGTTTCCATAATCCTTGGGTCAAATATCTCTTATTCTTGTTAATTTAACATTGTGCCTTGTTGTGTTGGAAAAATTGGATGATTGAAAGTTAATTAATCATATTTCTCTAGCAATTTATTTCTTGTAGTCAAGGTGTTTGATAAAACACCACAAACAACTAAAAAAACCCCCCCCCCACCATTTTACATTACTCTAGTATTGAGCGCTATTCCCTTGGGTTCGATCCCTACTTGCCACATTTGCTATATTTTATAGTTAAGTGTGAACACAGTAGAGCATAAACATTTATCTTTCAATTCGGCGCGTCGACGACGGGCGTGGCCAGTGCTTCATTATTGGTCGATAGTGTCAAGAGAGCTAATTTATGTGCTTCCCTAAATTAGTGTTTTTAGAAGAAAATAAGTAATTGTGTGCCTCACCAATTATCTTGGTTAGGTAGAGTTGGATATATTTTGCTTGTTTGTTGGGTTGAAGTGCTTGAGTTTCCATTATCCTTGGGTCAAATATCTCTATATCTTGCTTATTCACTCATTATGTTGTTGTGTTGGTAAATTTGGATGATTGCCATTGACATAGTTGCATTTCTATAGCAATTTATTTCTTGTATGCAAGGTGTTTGATAAAACACCACAGAAAACTCAAAACCCCCCATTTTCCACACTTCTAAATTGTAAGACATAATTTACTTGAAATCAATATTGATAGTCCTTCCTGTGAACGAACTTACGAAAAATACTACCTTCAATCAATTCCTAAGAAACTCGTGCAACTGAAATAGTTTCTTGTATGATATCCAGACGAGATTTCTTGAATTCCTGTACATTGAGCTTGACACTGGCATCTTTGTATCGACATATCTAACCGGTAGAAGGTCTTACACTTTCGATGGAGGCAATCCGAGAATTTTATGTAGGGATGTTAAACTACTATTTGATCTCTCCACCAAAGAATCCCACAGCAATATACATTATGAAGATTAACAAATGAATTTTACTTGATTAATCATATCCTTTTAGATACTAGTGGAACCAAATGTATTTGTTGAGCAAAAGAATCCTGATTATCAATATTTGAATTCATGGAACCGGACTGACTCTGGTATCTGCATATCAACATTTCCGGTCTGTGGAAAGTCTCGCAGTTCGAATGGAGGCAAGGAAAGAAAATGTTGCAAGCTCATGTACTCAAATGCGCCTACATAATCAACACAAATCAGTTATATAATCCCCTCTATTTTTAATTTAATTTTTCCCATAAATCGTTGTGCTTTTTGTAACGCCCCAAAATCCGGGGTCAGTAGATTTGGGCGTCACGCTAACAAACTCAATAATTCTAACAAAAATTGGCCATGATGTATTCGTAAATACAACATAAACCTGCAGAATACTAAACTAAAAATCTGAAATCAAAATAAAACTGAAATAAAAAAAAATAAAAACTCAATCAAAAGCTCTTTGACCCCAACTCCCAACTAAGGATCTTAGGTTACAGTTCTAGAAACAAGAAAACCCATAACCAACTTAAATACAAATCTATATACAAAACCTTATACAGACTTAATACACTGGTATAACTTCGAATGGAAGTATACCAGGCCAACTAATCAAATACATACTATAACTACTAAACTATATTTACGTACAATAATTCAACTTTAAATCTAAATACCCTGATCCACGCCAGCTTCACAACAGCATCCTGCTTCTTCTTTCCACTTTCTGAACTGCACAAGCTAAGTCTCGCCAACTAGTTTACTGAAAAGTTAGATTTTAAAAACAACAAGTGTGAGCCAAAGAATGCTCAGCAAGTTATATATAGAACTGAACTGGATGAAATAAGAATGCAATAATTGCAATTCAAGAAATAGGAACAATAAATATGAGCGAAGAAATGCTCACCAATTTACAATCAATACTATAATTGAAATCTGGATTCTTAACTTTAACAGAAGATTAATATCATTTAAAACATTTATAACTCGGAATCAGAATTTAATAACTGAGAAGGTTCGTAATACTAGATTCAATACTTTTAATACTTGCAAAAATACTTTAACTATCGCTTTAACAAAATCTCCAAGAAATTCTCAGTTACTCAACTTTCATTCATGTCACTAAGCGTTTGCACACCTAGCTGCCTAACCGGCCTGACAATCATGAGTTTGAATAAATAAGAAGATCTCAATTCATTCTCGGTCCTTACTATCACTGCGCAACAAATGCCACAGCGACCATAATAACCGTGAATTAGTTTTCATCGTTCAAAACACTAGTATAATAACTTTCCATTTTTATACTAACAGTATTTATTAACTCAAATCATATCTTTTAACTCAAATCATAACTTTTAACCCAAATCATAACTTTATATCCAACATACTTGGAAATGAAACTGTACTTTAACTTAAACATTCTATCATAAGAATATATTTGCATAAAAACAACATTTAATAGAATTGGAGTTTTCATCATACTCTGGACATTACGGGTGATCAACCACGTAAAGTCCAGCTAAAAACAATACTCTGGGATCCCTCATTAGGCACTTATTGACATTGGCCTTTACTACTCTGACCACGAAGCTGGTCCACATTTTTATAAAATTCTCCCAATTCCATTAAACTACTTTACTATAAATTAATCTCAGGGAAACCATATACATTAAGAACATTATAATACAAGGAATAAGAATGCAATACCAGCAAAAACTTTAACAAAATATTACTGACAATACTTAAGAAAGAATAATACTGGCAATAAAACTGAAATTCTACTTTCCACATGATATATGAATAAAATATATCCTTATCAATAATTTGAAGGAGAGAATACTAGCAATACAGATTTGAAGGGAATACTTATATTGAATAGAAATATATTTATCTCACTTGGACGATAAGCGAGGGTCAGTGCACGTGCCTCGATTCCAATGCGTCGATTCGCTACTTACTATACTTCGGTCTTTACTCGTCATGCATTCATTTCCTTTAATCGTCTCGTCAACACGCTCGCTGGGTCCATATCGAATCCCTAATTATACTCAAAATAATAGCAAAGTACTATTTAGTACATAAACAACCCAATCGACAATTAATTACTTACAACTCGCAAAGCAATACATACATAAATATATATACCCACACCTCATTAATCATCACATATGTACTTAAACACTCATACACATACATGCCTTCAAATCTTTAAATCAAATAATTTAAATAACTTTAAATACAGGGGATTTTTAGAAAATTTCGGCATGAAGTATTCGTTTATCGGACTATGGTCACAGCCCCTCAAATACAATACAACCCTGTTTTTCAATTCGACAATCCCAAAGAAATATCAAGCTGCTTCTATGGCATCAACTTAAAGTAAACACATAAGAAAGTATCCGCCCTGACATGCGGCACATAGCACATAATAATTTACATTACACTACTACTTACGCTACACCAATGATCGTATTTCTCACGCATTTCAATGATACACGTGACAATCAATCATTGATGTTCGTAAGCCCAAGGGAAGAACCCCTAGCACTAACTATTACTTACGCTGTATCGATGATCACACCACTCAAGTATATTAATTATACTCGTGATAGCAAATCATGGATATTCGTAAGCCCGAGGAACTAGTTGAAGAGAATTTCACAAGTCCTTAAATATTGACATTTCGGACTTGCGATCTCATTGCAACTCCTCGCAAATAAAAACATAATCAAATAAACCTAACAATTAATAATTAACCACTAATGACCACAAGCCCAACATATTATCAAATCCACAATTAAACTCAATAATTATAAATAACAATCATACCCCGAAGATTAACACATTAATCTCACAAATTAATCTAACTTAATTACAACAATAACTTCGCAATTCAAACTAAATAAATTACAACCATTAAACAATATATCGAAATTCACAATTAATCTAATTATGAAAATTAACACAATCTCACAATTTAAACGATGTACATACAACTCAGAAACTATCCAAGAATTCAAACAAAACTGAAATTAAATTTTGTAGTCGAATAAAAGTTCGGTCAATCCCAAAACTTCACAACATTTAGCACCGAAATGAGCGTTAAACTCAGCCTTTTTTACACGATTACAGATATCACAACCATAATAATTAACAATCATTCATACACGCATATATAAACAATTTACAAATTCAAATTAACTGAAAATATTGAACAAAACCAAATATAAATCCTCACTGACCACATGAAATCAATAGAACACACTAACCAACAAAAATTCGTCATCGATACCATTTACCCACAAGCGTTTCAGCACACACACCTAGTCACACTGTTCCGTATGCACACCCACTCGAAGCAATACACGCAGCAGCAAATCAGTCATAGGAACTCAACGAAACAGCAACTCCACATACGATTTCCACCCATATACGGCACCCAACACACGCACACAGCTCATTCAATCCCACCCCGATAAAACACACACAAACACGCTCTACATATATGTATATATCTGTAATTGAAGAAAAAGAGGGAGGGGAGGGAATCGAGTGAGAGAAAGAGAGAGATGGTTTCCGAGATATTGAAAAGAGAAAAATGGGAGAGATGAAAGTCTGAGAGAGATTGAAGAGGGAGAGAGATAGCTCGAGAGTGTACTGGACAGTTCCAGAGATTGATGTTCTATTTCAATTAAACAAAATTAGGGATAAAAGTAATGTAACTTTACAGAAAACAAATTCTAAAATCAAATAATTAACTTTTTTTTTAAAATCGAATTTTAATGGAAACTTGTGAAAAGTTTAAACTTTTCATTTTTAAAATAAAGAATATAAAATTACGAACACCCACATATTTTTAAAATATTTTTCGGATCAAAAATGAATTAAATATGAATTTTCAAAGTTTTGATCCTTTAAATACAATAAAACTCTTAAAATCATTTTAAAATACTTAAACTCCCAAATTAATCCACCCAACAATTTTCTAAACTCAATAAATATATAAAGATAATTTTACAAAAGATTCATGATTTTTAAGCCCTCCGATAATTAAATAAAGATTTTTTTTGAAGATCAATAATACTTGATTTAAATATTTTTTTAAATCACTAAAAATACCAATAAAATACTGGGGCACACATTGGCACACATAACTCAATATATACTCATATAAACTCAATACTAAATATCGTTGAATTCCACAACGATATTCTCAAATCCAATTCCATCCTTTAAATACTAATCAACATAATTAAATAATAATAATAAAATAATAATAATAATAAATCCTAAAACAATCTGGTATCTTACACTTTTTGTAAAATTTGATTTTATTATATTTTTTTTTCATCTCCCAACAATTAATTTACATATCATAGGTTCAATTTACATAGGTATTACGTTAGTGCAATTCTCACTCATTTAGAGAACACAACACAAAATAAATAATCAACCAGGTGATGTTGTGACAAATTAAGACCGAACCAAGTTATAATATACCGAAATATTAAGAACCCTTCCAAAAATCTTGAAAAATAAATAACTATATAAGGAGGCTTGAGAATTAAATTAAAGAGAAAAGGTATGAAAAAGAACGGAGCCGTCAGGGAAACAGTCATGGTTTACAAAATTGCAACTGAGAAATAAAATAAACATAGGAATATTAGTAATATAGAAACTACTCAGAATTTGGATGGGATGACAAACTACTCAGAGCTGGCTCGGGAGTCGGGGGAGTTGTCTAATATATATATAGGCCCTTGTTCTATGGAGAACCATCTTATGTAGAAAATCGTGGAGAATCACTTATTCTATGCTAATTTATGATTCTATTACAGAACCAAATTTTTATTATTTTTTATTGTTTTGGTTCTATAAAAAAAATTGGTTTTACAAAAAAAAATCTGGGCAAAGCTGACGTGGCAGTGCCACGCCATCAATGATGACATCATCGATGATGTGGCAGGTGACGTTGTAGTGCCACATCAACAGTGCTGACGTGGAAGGTGACGTGGCAGTTTCGAATTTTTTTTAAAAAAATTTTGGTTCTGTTACAGAATCAGAAAAAAATTTAAAAAATATTGGTTCTACTACAGAATCATAGGGTTTTTCACGGTTCTCCACGTAATGTGGTTCTTCATAGAGTGCTATATGAGTAGCACTCTATGAAGAACCACATTACGTGGAGAACCGTGAAAAACCCTATGATTCTGTAGTAGAACCAATATTTTTTAAATTTTTTTCTGATTCTGTAACAGAACCAAATTTTTTTTAAAAAAAATTCGAAACTGCCACGTCACCTTCCACGTCAGCACTGCTGATGTGGCACTACAACGTCACCTGCCACATCATCGATGATGTCATCATTGATGGCGTGGCACTGCCACGTCAGCTTTGCCCAGATTTTTTTTTGTAAAACCAATTTTTTTTTATAGAACCAAAATAATAAAAAATAATAAAAATTTGGTTCTGTAATAGAATCATAAATTAGCATAGAATAAGTGATTCTCCACGATTTTCTACATAAGATGGTTCTCCATAGAACAAGGGCCTATATATATATATAATTTATTTTAGTTAATAACAAATTCATTTAATTACACTCCAATCAATATTCAATTACATACTCTTTTAGTTATCTATCTATCTATACTATACTATTATAAGCGAAATAGGGTAGAATTGGTTGGTTGGTCGATCGGTTAACACCTTCCCAAAAAGTTTGTTAACACTTTCCAAAAATGAAAAATAAATTAAAATATATATAAAATTTATTTTACTTAATAACAAATTCTTTTAATTACACTCCAATTAATATTCAATTACATACTCTTTTAGTTATATTTAAATTAAAATTCTTCACCTACACCCAATTTTTTTACACTTTCAATTACTTGGAAATCAAATATTTTCAAAATCAATTTATGTAATTTTAATATCACATATTTATTAACAAATTTACAACAAATTATAAATCAACAAAATGAAAACAAACTAAAACTATATAATAAACAATAAAAATTCACACAATTACAAATTAATATTAAATTCTATTTAGACAGATATTACATAGGGATTATTATGGGATCATAATTTGAATATGATAATATCAACAAAAATATGAATGTAAGCATATACGATACTTCCATTTATATTTATAATATTATGACAAAATATAGTCATAATTCGAACAATATATCATATAATTAAACGACTATTATTTAATAATATATATATATATATATATATATATATATATATATATATATATATATATATATATTATGCCAATATTATATTAAGTAATATATATGGGATATTTAATTATTAAACTATAATTTAAATTTAAGAAAATCGTGCATCACATATTATAAGCAAAACAAAGTATATTTGGTTGGTTGGTTAGTTGGTTAACGCCTTCCAAAAAATTTGTTAACACCTTCCTAAAAATAACAAGTTAAAAAATTGTATTAAAGATACTAATTTATTTTTTATAAATAACAAAATTTACCAATAAGACATAAAATTATATTTTTAAAAAAATAAAAAATGTGATAAAAATTCCAAATTCAGTTAAATTATATATAATTAATTAAAAATAAAAAATCACATGTTTTATAGAATTGTAAAGATTTTTAGTTATATCCCGATTAGAATAATCGTCGCACACACTTATTAATACGATTCTTCCCTCTACGATTTTAGTTTATACTAAATAATTTTTAAAAAATATCTATTGAATTCTTAAGATATTATTTACCAGTGAGGTACATAAATATATTTTTAAAAATTAAAAAATGTGTTAAAATTCCATACTCAGTTAAATAATATATAATTTATTAAAAAATAAAAAACCACATGTTTTATAGAATTATAACGTTTTCAGTTATATCATGATTAGAATCATCGCCCGCACACACTTCTTCCTATGATTCTTTTTTCTACGATTATAGGTTATACTAATTAATTTTTAAAAAATATCTATTGATATCTTAAGATATTTAACAATGAATTTTAAAATAACATTAAATTAATGATATTTAAAATAAATTAAAATTTTACATTAAATAAAATAATAAAAATATTAATTCACAATAATAATATATGATAGCTCGTGCTTTTGCACGGGTTATAGGCTAGTATATATATATAGGCTTTTGCTCAAATACAAACCAATCCTTAAATACAAACTACAAACTAACACTAGATTAATTATATTTCATTTATTCTATGGTTCCAGCCAAGGGTACCTTCACAAAAAATGCTTAAAATAATTGGCTATATCCACCAAAAAAAAAACTTGCTGTGGAAATGCGAAGCATTTCAGACAATAAACGGATGAGTTAGGTAGTCATGAGGGCCGCAGGCCCTCGACACACCCGTTAATCGTCTATTGCCTTTACCATTGATTGCCATTCCTTACAACTTTAGAATGATAAAGGCGTGAAGCGCCGTACAAGAAGGTGCGAAGCACCGTTAACCAGTGAAATCCACTGCCACGTCATCACGTGAACAGTGATTTTTTTTTTTGCTGAATGGATCCAATTATTTTAAACACTTTTTGTATTGGGGTACCCCTAGTTTGATCATTAGATTAGCATGAAATATTGAATTAGTGTTTAGTTTGTAGTTTGTAGTTAATTTTAGTTTGTAGTAGAGTAGGACCCTATATATATATATATAGGGTGTGGCTCAAAAGAGAACTATTTTTTTTGAAGGAAACTAAGGTACTAATCCTAACCATTAGATGTATTATAATCAATGGCCCCGCCAAGGTCACCCACACACTAATCAAATACACCCTCACACACACAATCACACCTAATCCCCTCCGTTTTTAATTTGATTTTTCCCGTCAATCGATGATATTTTTTAAAAATCTAATTTCACCACATTTTTCTCCATCTCCCAACGATCAGTTTGCATACCATATGTGCTATATTTTAATTTAGTTTTCTAAGTTTTCTTTTTAAAGGGGTTTTCTCTAGATCCATACTCATATATATATATATATATATATATATATATATATATATATATATATATATATATATATATAGGGTAAAGAGTTTCTACTTGACACTGTAGGAAACTTTTCTACAGTGTCGCCTTAAAATCACGATTTTGCTGCACATATGATATGCAAATTGATCGTTGAGAGATGGAGAAAAATACAGTGAAGTCATATTTCAAAAAAAAATCACTAATTGACGGAAAAAATCAAATTAAAAATGGAGGAAATTAGGTGGGATTGTGTGTGTGAGGGTGTATTCGATTTGTGTATGGTGTCCCTAGCGGGGCCATTGGATTAGATTAATCTACGGCCCAAATTTAATTTAAGGCAATACTGTAGAAAAGTTTCCTACAGTGTCAGGTAGAAACTCTTTTTCCATATATATATATATATATATATATATATTATTTAATATTAATAAAATCTTAGTAAAAATATTAACACTCTTTTATTTTTTGTTCAATATCAATATTATTTAAAGTTTTATATAGTATAAACTCGAGATCCAGAAAAGTTCAGCTAATTTTGATATCTTATTCCAAATATTAAATATTTTATGTCTAAGTTAACTTGATATCTTTTTCCAAATATTAAATATTTTATGTCTAAGTTGTTTTTTACTACGACCCTTTTCTCAAATATTTTTATAAGAAAAGACATTCTTTAGAGAAAATAAGTAATTGTGCAAAAACAATTAAAAAAATTAAAAGAGTTTTTGCCAATCAAAATTTCAGCCGACATGCATCAACCCGCTATTACCGCATTAGCAACTCAAATAATCAATCTAACATTCAAAATATTGGTGACCAAAATTTATTTCTGATTTTTAGACCAATCTAAATTAGGTCCTCCAAATTATCAAAGAAAGCCCTACGACTACTGTACACCTAATTATTCAAAAAACTAATGGTAATTACTAAACTAATATTATAGTCCATTGATAATAAAAAAGAAGTTAAATAGATAGGAACTTGGGTATTATACTCAATTCTCGCTCATTCAAAAAGAATAAATATTACTTAATAACATTATAAATTTATTAGAAAAAACAACTTTCCCCTTCCAGAAAAAATTTAGAAATTGATGCTATTTTAAAATATTACAAGTTTATATAAAAAACAAATTAAATATACTCATCAAATTTGATAGGCAAAAAATTTATACTTTATCCTTAAAATGACATAATAACAAAATTGTAAATACTCACTTGTCAATTTATTGTTGACTAGCGTGGATTTGCTTTTAAATTGATTGTTTTCTAATTTTTATTTTTATATTTTAAAATTTTTATTGGATAAAAATGTAAGTAAATATTTTCTATAAATTATATTCGTGATTGAAAGATATAATTTATTATTTTTGGGTATATAATATAATAATAATTTGAAAATAATAATATAATTGGTAGATTAGGTGTATTTAGAAAAAATAATATATTTTAAATTAAAAGGTAGTGTAAAATTAGAGAAGACATTTCAATGAACGGAAGATATGTTTTAATTATTTTCTAGGTTGAATGTTTTGATTATATTATTTTATTATTTATTTATTAGAATTAAGGATCGAAAATCGAAAATCAAAAATCAAAACATTCAATTTATCAACTTTAAGGTAATATTATAGATTTGTTGCCTGTTTTATTTTAGAAAAAAATTATTCTAGCTAAAAAGTATTTAAAAAATGAAACGATTTAGCAAAAAATTGTAATCTGGTTAATTATTAATATTTATGATATTATTATTTTATTTTATTATATAAAATTGCAAATCTATAATATACTATACAAAGGTGATATAATTTGTAGTTTGGTTATCCCCTATTTTGGTTCCACATTTTTTATTATCTCCATTCATAACTGTTAGATCTTTAACTCAAATATATCATAACCGTTAGATACAACAATACTAAAAGTTGCAGATCTAAGGTTCGAATCTCGCCAATAACATTTTAATATAAAATTAATACTAGATTTTATTATATAGAAAGGTTGAAGGTTCGATTCCACCAACATCATATTAATTTAGATTTAATACTAAAAATTATTTATATACAAAGGTCTAAAATTTGAATTCTCCTGATATATTAAAAATAATATTTATAATATTATATATACTAAACTATAAATAAATTAGAAAATAAAAATAAAAGTAACTCTCGTGAGGTATAAGCTAGTATTATTAATAAAGAAAATCCTATAATTACTTCTGTAATTATTACGTTCAGAATTTCAGTGAATTAGCAAAAAAGAAAAATAGATTACAGTGGCAGCCGATTTATCTGTGCAACTTAATAAACTATTGCAAAAGTTAAAACAATGGTGCGTGATAAGGTGTTTGGATGTTAAAACTGTCCGCGATGATTGTTCTTTAATCAGTTCTTTAGCTTGAGGTCCCATTTGAGAAATTTATTTTTTAGAAATAAGTTATTTATTTCGAAAAAAAGTACGTAAATATGTATTTTTTTTTAAAATAAGTAAATTATTTTTGTAAAATAACGAATATTAAATTCTCTATACTCATTTTTTTGTAAAAAAGGTATGTAAATACGATTTTTTTTTCAAAATAATTAACTTATAAGTTAAGATTTGGCAGACGTTGCTTAGAGTTAGGCCTCTTCTCTTGTATGATTTTTTGCCTAGTGCAGTAGTGCTTGGTTGTAATCTTCCTCTCCTGTTTATAATATTTCTTATTTAGCAAAAAAAAAAAAGAAAAAGGAAAAACCTCTCGACCTTTGAACCTTTTAAGAAAGATCCTACGAGAAATGTTATACAAAGTCAAATAAAGAATTAACACAAAAGCTTACAAGCAGAATACAACAGTGAAAGACTCGCATCACAACAAACTTAGATAAGTTGAACCCTTTTGAACCTTTTCTCTTTTGGGTTCCTTAAACCTTTTTGAACCTTTGAAACCCTCCTCACCCACAAATTAGCCACGTCTACTTCTGCTCTATAAATTCCACAACCTTTCTATATTTATACACAACTAAGGAAAGCTCCAAGTATTTCATATCATTAACTCTTTTACTCTGTTTCTCTTCCGTTCATTGATTTTATTCTCCTGATCATTCTATCATGTCTTCTCCTTCTCATCATCAGTTCATATTCAACAACTATCCTACACAATATAATGTTGCATTCATCAACCTCATTCCCTTGCAAGAACGAGAAAATGGCAACCATGCTATCGTTGGCATTTTCGGAATCTCAGTTACTGTCCTACTAACGGCCTTGCAACTCAAGTACCAAGGTGCAGGGACTAATTCTCCATTTCAAGATTATCCGGAAGCCATGGCGATAGCTATAGCAAGTTTCATCATTTTCTGCTTGGTATATGAGATGGAACAATATTTTCACATCACCCGTCGTTTTTCAACTTTTGCAACAATACTTCAGCACATCCTCAGATTGCTAGCTTTCATCTCACTAGCATCTTTAGCCTCTGTTATTTTCTCAGCATCCACAATCTCAACTAAGTCGCTCATTGTTTATCTGATTTTTCCCTGCTTTTTTTCAGTAAGGTTGCTTCTTCGATGGATCCAAAACAGAAATTTACATGACAATACAGAAGCCTATAATTTTCACCGTTTACACCCACAATTCATTTTCAGTAACTATTTCGACAGCATAGATACTCTTCCAGTGTACCGTAGAGCTTCTGCAAATCTTCTTCACTGAATTTTAGTACCCACATTGAATCAAAGCTATGTAATTGAATTATTGAATGGTGTCCGAAGTGAAGCAGAGCTAAGTGGTTAGTGATTGAATCAAAGTTACTGTTGTATGTGTAATGTGCTTATTGTTTGAGGGTAGAAATTTACAATGGTTTAACTCAACCATGTATTTTTTGTTGGTATCCTTGTTAGTGAGTACATAAATGTTGAATTCAAGCATACGTATATACTTCTGTTTTTCACAGATAAAATATATATGCTTAATCAATATTGAAGTAATGCATAATTATTTATCTAACAATAAAGTACTAGAAAAATTAGGAGTATATTGATGCTAATTTCACCTTGCTTATTATACTCACCAATGTAAACAGCTAGATATTTCCCTACCAACCGAAGGTTCCATTTATATCACATGGGAACTTACTTGAGCTACTTATAATTTTATTATTTTTTTATATTTTATTAAATTAATTCAATGAACAAACTAATTTAACATATAATTGTGCTTTTTTGTTATTCTTTTATTAAAATTCCATATTAATATTTATGGTCATGATTTATAATCAGTAATATTTTATTTTTTTTAATTTAAAAGAATTAATACATATTTTTGGACATAAAAAATTTAATTTACATTTATTTTAATGAAATACAATTTACAGTATACTTTTTAATAGTATTCCACTAAATTGATTAAATTGACTTTTTTTTACTAAAATTAATTAAAGCAATTTATTATTTATAACACACAGTCACACACCTAGAAAATCGGATACTTAAATAATTGTTCGTGGGGATAGAGGTAAAAAGTGTTGTACTAACCTAAAATAGTGTATACTATGTTAAAAGTTAAAACCATAAAACACAAAAACCCAATTACAATTTACAACACTACATGCGAAGGTTGAGAACTGATAATTTGTTCTCAATCGAAAGGAATCAAAAGACAAAGCCAATACTGTTGGATTATACCCATAATCATAATCTGCTGCATAATTCAAGATTCCATCGATTGAGGTATGTAATTATCTTCTTACTGATCTATCAAAATCATACATGGCAACCGTGCTATCGTTGGCATTTTCGGGATTGCTGTCACTGTCCTCCTCACTGCCCTGCAACTCAATTACCAAGGAAGGACTGATTCTCCATTTCAAGATCACCCGAAAGCCATGGCTGTGGCTATAACAATTTTCCTTATTTTCTGCTTGGTGTGCGACGTCGAACAATACTTTCGTACCAGTCATCGTTCTTCAAGTTTTGCAGCACTGCTGAAACATGTCCTCAGGTTGATGGGATTCATGTCTCTAGCATCTTTAGCATCTGTCATTTTCTCCACATCCACAAGCTCAACCGCACCGCTCATTGTTTATATGATTTTTCCTTGGTCTTTTTCAGCCAATCTGATCCTTGTCTGGATCCAAAACAGAAATTTACATTGAAACAGAGGAGCCTGACAATTTTAACAATTTACGAACACACATTGTTAATGCCGACTATTTCTATTACATAGATACGCTTCCAGTGTACCGCATAGCTTATGCAAATCATCCATAGTTCTTTTAGTCTGCATTTGAATTATAACTTTGTAACTGGATGTTCAGAATCTTTTTTAAGGGTTTTCAAATAAGCTTAAACAGGGCTAAGTTGTAAACTTTTCTAAGGCTATTAATTTATCAAAAATTCATTGAGATTAAACTGTACTCCTATTCGGACACACTGGTAGATAAAATGACAGCATAAATTTTTTATACACTTATTAATGTGAATTTAGTAGATATCTATAGCTTTTTATAGGATGACTCACTCGTATGTTGGCACTAAATGGAGTGGCACCTCAAATTCTGCAAAGTGTTTCTATCTAGTTTTGATGGTTCTTTATTGAATTTTTCGGAGTTATGAGACGATATGTAAATTCTAGGAACAATTTTATTTTCGTCTAGTATTTTACCCACTAAAACAAATTCTCCATATAATTAAACACGGCCAGCTTATGAGGAAACCGAACATGTAAACATTAGCAGCAAGTGTTCCTATCTAGTTTTGACGACTCTTTAATTATTTTCCGTTTTCGCTTCTGAGTTCTTAGACAATATGTACACTGCAGGAACAACTTTATTGGAATATTTATAAAAATACCTAACTTTTTGAAAGTATTTTTAAAAATATTACCTAAAGTTGCAGATCAGGTTGCGAATTGAAAGGCATATGACATAACCTATTTGTAGTTCGAGGATTAAACTCAACTTAAATTAGATTGTAATAAGTAAATAATATTAACTGTCACAGGAATCTCAGAAGATGTTATTTGTCAGAAGAAAAATCAACAAGTCAATCTATAGTTTTGATGTTTTACTTTGGAAGAAGATTCAATTCACTGATCAAGCCTCAGTGTGGTATTGAAGCAAGTGGATTTATTTAAAGTGACAGAAAATTCTGTGAAGACAGTATCAGTACAGAAGATTTGAATAGAGATGAGAAGAGAAAAAGAACCACATATTTAAAGTCAAGAATGAAGAACAATCATTGAAGATAATAGCTTATGAACCAGACAATGCATCAAGCTTCATCAAATTATTCAGTGGTTGCTCCTTATATTTTACAGTGGTTCAGAAGAGTTTTTGGCTATCTAGAATTAATAATAATTCTTTTATTAATTAACTAAAATTAATGATTGATTTATTTAGTAAATTAATTCTACTAAGAATTAATTTATTCAATAAATTAATTATATTAAGTTAATTAACATTAGAATTATTGATTAAGTCAAAGTATTAAAATACAAGATAAAAAGAGTCACATATAACTCTTAGTAAGTCTGACTCTTGCTAGAGTTAATTCTGATTAATTCTAGAGTAATTTAAAGCTGACTCCTTCCAGTACAAAGCTGATTACTACTAGGAAGAGTCATCCTGACTCCTTCTAGTACAAAGCTGATTACTACTAGGAAGAGTCATCCTGACTCTTTCCAGTTCAAGTGCTGACTCTTGCTGAATGAAAAACCTGACTCTTGCCAAACCTATTCTGACTCTTCCCGACATTCTGATTAACACTAGGAAGAGTCATCCTGACTCTTTCCAGTGTTAAGTGTCAACGAAATGGACAGAAAGTTCAAGGACATGTTTTATAAATATCAATAGAGGCTGCTCATTCATTACACACACGAGACATACAGACTTAAAGACAAGAAGAATAAAACCTCTCATCTCTCTCATATTTAAAGCTCAACCAAGAAGAATTAAATTTCTATAAATTATTAAGTTCTTTGTTTCAAAAATTGTATCCGTTAGAACTTAATTATTTGTGATTCTATTGCTACTAGCGAATTAAGTTTCCTAGTTTTTATCTCGATTTTTATTAACTAAATTAGAAAAGTTCATGTCGAATTTTCTAATTAGTTTTTATTAACGTGATAATACTCTGTACTGATTTTGTAACAATCGTCAAGTTTAATATATCGTTGTATTTAACTTGAATTTTGTTTCAATTGATTCCGCACAAATTTGTCTAAACTAAATTTTATTTAACGGACAAATTTTGATAAAAAGTTATAGATTGTATTCAACCCCCCCTTCTACAATCTTAACGGACCTAACAATTGGTATCTGAGCCGTTTGATTGACATACAAATCAAGATCCTATCCTTACTCAATTAAAAATCAAGCTCGAATTTTTAACTCACTTAAAAATTCATCATGACTTCTAAAGCCATTGTTAAGATACC
The DNA here is from genome assembly GCA_036435485.1 of Saposhnikovia divaricata. NCBI lineage: Eukaryota > Viridiplantae > Streptophyta > Magnoliopsida > Apiales > Apiaceae > Saposhnikovia > Saposhnikovia divaricata. The sequence continues at coordinate 87,169,951 of CM071594.1, forward strand.
TATCTTTGACAAAGAAAATTATGATATGTGGAAAAATAAAATGAAGTTGTTTCTAGATGTTACAAATTCCAAATATTTGGGTGTGTTGAAAAAAGGACCTAAAATTCCTATGATCTATGAAGCAGAAGTTGTTGTTAATAATGTGGTTGTAACTCTTGGTAGAGCCTATGAAAAGGAGCCTGCTTTGTTTACCCCTAATGACAAGGAGGATGCTGGACTGGATAAGAACTTAAGACTAATCCTAATAGATTCCCTGGATGCTGTGATGTATAGCCATGTGATGAATTGTAAAACTGCTCAACACATGTGGGAAACTATTGAGACCATCAATGAAGGAACGGATGAAGTCAGAGAGAACAGACTTGAGATCCTAACCTCTGAATACGAACACTTTAGATCTGGCCCTAATGAAAGCATTCAAGAAGTGTTTGAAAGGTATAATAAAATAATCAACAATTTGCAAATTCATGGCAATTTCCTAACCCCTTCATCAGATTCTTACGTACTTTATATCAAAACGATCTATGAACTAAGATCTATCCTATCATGACCAATGGTTATGCCCTACGGACCTTGACAGGTTCGGGATGCTCTGTTTTTTAACAAGTAATTTATGTTTTAACGAAAATCGGGCATTATAACGGCTATATTTTCATACTTTCCATAATATAACTCCTCCAAATCCAACATCCAACACATATACCAAACCCTACACCATGTGGACATCATACCAACCATGGTTACTAGCACCCACAACACCTCCATGTTCAATCAATCACTTATAAACATACATATAATCATGATTTCATGCTTATTATACACTTAACCACCAAACTAACTATAAATCATCATAAACTCAATATAATACTAAGGGTTCTTGAACTTTATACCTTCCTTGGAGCTTGAACAACACTTAATAAGCCTTGGTTAGTCCTTAATTAGCCTTAAAGTAGCTTGGATCAACTAAAGAAACCATAAAAACAAAGTTAGTTCTTGGAGTTACTATTCATCTAGCAACTTTGATGATTTTATTACCTATGCAAATGATGTTGAATGGCTATAAAACTTGGTGGATGATCTTCTCTAACCTCCAAGAACCTCCATGAATTTTCCCTTGAATTGTAGTTGATTGTAGGTAGGGTTTTTATTTATTCTATTTCTTCTTTTTTTTCCTTGGAGCCGAATTGAAGAAGATGAGGAATGGGGAGAGATTTTTTGTGTTGCTTGCTCTTATCTTGGCCAATCTTGAGAGTTCTAGAGTCTTGTAGCATGTTATAGATAATTACATGGTGAAATTACTAATTAACCCTTGATTAAAGTTAGTGGAAAGTGATGTAAGAGGTGATGTCATTTGGATGATCATGAGAGATGATTTTATAATCTTGTTCTTGATTTTCTAACTAATGTTTTGATGATTTTGGTTATTAGTAATGTAGTGTATATCCTTGTTATGATATTAATCTTGGTTGTTTAGTCTCCATATTCGTCTAATTACGATTCGTTTCGAATATACCTCATTTTCCAAGTGGTTCTAAATTGTTTAACAATCCAAGTTCCTCTGGCATTCCCTTGAATTAATAATCCCCTGGTTTAACCCAATTTCACATGTTCCTCAAAATATACACCCTTTAATATTTCTATACTCCTTCATATCACATTCCATAGAGTCTCAATTGAAATTGAAAATCATTAAAATCCAGGAATTTCTGTTTCAATAGTAGGGTACCTACATGTCATTTCCCTAAATCCTCAAAATTTACTATTCATTTAAGCACTGTAGCATTTCTAAAGCTAGGGTTATTACATTCCATCTCTTTTTACTTGATAAAGATATATGAACCTTTTGTGTCACTTGGTCAGTTTTGGATAATATATCTATATCTTGGGGCTATATAGTTCAAATACTTTGCAGGTTGCCAATTTCAAGAGTTATCGATCGGCTATCTGAAGTGCTCTTTTTTGCTCCTAGAGATTCACACAAAGGATAGATACAGTTTGCTTTAGAAAGAGGTGTTCCAGCATTTGTAGCCATGCTTGGCACTTGCAAACTTCTATTTCCTGCCTTTTCATTTAACTTGATGCACTGTTCCCGCTGCTTGATAGTACCTTTTAATCAAAGAAATGTGTTCACAAGGCTTTTATGCATGTTGCAGAAGGTTTTGATGTTATGTTTTTTTCCTTATATATATTGCCAATCTTGCTTTTATTTAAGTCCATGAACTAATTGTAGTTTCTATTTTATCTTTCTGTACTGGATTGAATCTGTACTTTGTGTAAATAATATATTTTATATATATAATGTGTCTCATGTACTTGCAAACAACAAAATCAGAATAAGTCCGAACAAATGCAAATCAATTAGGATAAAAGATTCTTCAAATAATATATGATTTATTATTTATAAAAATTACAATTTATATCAATTTTCCTCAAATTTTCGCACTTTGCAATGATATCATGTATCTTTTATTTGATATTTTTATAAATATATACAAGATAAATTATTTTGTAAATTTTGCAATTAATATTTCTCTACTTTTATATTATTTGGATAATCTAAATATCTATTTATATGATTCGAGGTACCGCCGAAGGCGGTGCCGAGAAGCTATATTATTAAATATCATTTAATAATTAAAAAAGAAAATAGTTATATTTACATTAATGAAAATTTTACATCATACACTTTATGCTTATACAATTATAGTTAAAAGTTTCTTAGCAAAAAAATAAAATTTTTACACGTTCAATTACATAGATTTCTTAAAATGTATCTATTTTAAATTTCTTAAAATTTCGTAAGAAGTGGGTGATGAAACATTTTCAATGTGAACTGAAAAAGGTTCAAAGAAAATAAATAATATAATTTGATTTTAAAAGTGATTACATTATAGATCATACCAAGCAGGATGAAAGATCAAATAACATGCTCCTCAATGTCCTCGATTCTTCCGTACTCTCACACGCTCAACACACAATCACTCAATACATAATGAAAATTATATTTGTTGAAATACAAAAATATATTATAAAGAAACACAAAAAGGAGAAGACAATTGTAATCATTGGTTATAAGAATGTGAATTTTACGCAATAACAAAGAATTAAAGCCCTGCGAAGCGGGCACTAATACTAGTATATATGATCTTGGCAAATTTATTCCAAACACTAACCCCAACTTAATCAACATATTTTATAAGATCAACTAAGTTTTTTGTAAAAAAACATTACTAAATCATTGTTAATTCATAAAATAGACAAGAGACTAAAATTTATGTTTTACTTGATTATTGTTTGTGTATTACTAGACAAAGGTTAATTAAAATACCAATAAAATTTGCATCTATCACTAAATGCTATTTATAACTTAAAAAACTAATAACAGAATATAGGGGTGTGCAAAAAAAAACCAAAAAACCGAAACCGAACCGAAAAACTAAAAAAACCAAACCGTAATCGGAAAAAACCGGAAAAAATCGAAACCGAAACCGAACCGATTAAACGGTTTGGTTATGGTTACGGTTTTACCCTTAAAACTGAACCGAGAAACCGAACCGCCTATATATTATATATTAATTAATAATAATATTTTATAGTTATAGATGAATGAAATAGACCTGCACTTTTCAGGAAAACAGCTCCAAAGATAGGTTTCAATGACATTGATGGAATTCGAATACTCAATATTCAAAAACATTGCACAATCTTAGGTTTTTATGTGATTCCACATTTATTGGGTTGGTTTATATCCCAATTATTTCAAATAACATTGAGTACACGTTAATACGAAGACTCCATTTCTTTTACTGTGTACCAAAATGTTCAGGTTGAAGTTTCTAGCAATGAGCTCAAACTCAGTGACATAATTTTATATGCTATAACAAATTTACATTTACAGTCAATTAGACTTTTCGAATGAAAACCTAAACTAAGTTTTTTTTTTTCGCATGAATTAAAAATACAACCAGTAAGGCACTAATGCACTATGCTCAAGTATTATCTGAAAGCAAAGTTTACTGTATGAAATAGTTGATAATTTTCAGTTGCAAACACCTAAATATAATTTTAATGGCTAAACAGACACAAAGGGGCTCACATCAAGCTAACCAAATAGAAGGAGAATACAGTGGTTTGTGGCAGGTAGGTCTAATAAGACTAATATGCAACCTTGTAGTTGTAGGAAAAAATCGAGAAAAAACCGAAACCGTTAAACGGTTAACCAAACCGAAAAAAAACCATTTAGGACGGTTTGATAACGGTTATAAAGTTGAAACCGAACCGAGCCGACATATACGGTTTGGTAATGGTTTTAGGTAAAAACCGTTCCAAACTACCCGTGCACATCCCTAACAGAGTAAATTGCAGTAAGATGGCTCATACTATTTTAAATTTCCACATTGTTGGCCGATTTTTGAAAGTCATCAATATGATGGCTAGATAAATATTTTTTTTGCATTTTATGGACTCCGTCTCAACTCCGTTAAAAGGAAGCTAATGGTGTTAGATTTTCATATAAATAAGGAATATTTCTGAAGGTAAATGTGTAATATAACATTTTCATATATATATATATATATATATATATATATATATATATATATATATATAATATAAATCTATTGACACTCTTATCTTCATACAACAATTCCACACATTTATCAGAGATTGTAGGAAGATGTTGATTCGTTAAATGAATATGCTGATGAGTTGGTAAATTAAAGGTATGTGATATAGATTAATTGAAAAAGAAAGTTGGATACTTTTCTCACATCACCACAACGATTTCCTGTTACCCAGTGTTTACTCTTCCATTTTATTGCTTTTCCTTTCTTGTCGAATTCTCCTTTTACCCATCTATTTTGGTATTGAAGCAATTTTGTTTTTTCCCCTGAATTTTTTAATTTGTAGCTACAGAATTTGAAATGGGTTAACGAACTGAGAATTGGAGTTTTGGTAAGTTTAGTAGCGGATAGAAATCATGGATTCTGATGGCGGTTAAAAATTTATGGTTTGTTTTTTAGGATCTGTAATCGAGATTGTTTCAAGGATTTATGGAGGTACAGTTTGTAGGTTTTGTTTTATGGTTTCAAAGGGTTATGGGGTCTCTAGTCTTCTTCTAGTATAACAGTATTGGTACTGTTTATGAATGATTTAGTGATGGTTGGCTGTTGACTGTAAATCAGGATGAATATTGCATCGGATGAACAAGAGGATACATATGTATTGTATACCCACAAAGATTAGCCGTTGACTTAAATCAGGATGAATATTGCATCGGATGAACATGAGGATAGGGATGGCAATTTGTACTAGGGGAGAGCACGGATCGAATCGGATCGGATTTATGGTAAAACCGAAATCGAAACTCTTCGGGTTTTAAAATCTAAAACCGAAACCACAACCGAAACCGGCGGTTCGGTTTCAAATTCAAAAATGTCGGATCGGATGCAATCGGTTCGGTTTCGGTTTTAAACCCGTCTCAAATAAAAATGACAAAATGAATACGATTACAAGATTTTTTTCCCGAAATAACATACAAAGTTTTTATAATAAACTGCAGTCTAACATAAATCCTGAATAATGAAAATTCAATAAACATAAACAGTGATTCGATAGATGATAAACTGCAGCTCAGAAACCATGAATTTGATTGTGTTCCTTCTTCACAATGACAACAGAATTAAGATTACAGATTGAAGACAGATGAATACTTGGAAATGTCTCCTGCAAACTAGTTAAAACAACATAACCTATTAAATCTGATAGTAACTTAATGTTAATACAAAATGAAATATGGTCTTAAGATTACAGATTGGAGCAGAAAGGAGAAACAAGATGATATATATATATATATATATATATATATATATATATATATATATATATATATATATATATATATATATATAATCTATTTATTTATTTTAATCGGATCGGATTCGGGTTTTGTCGGATCGGATTTGACAAGAAACCGAAACCGCATAATCGGATTTGGATTCGGTTTTTAATTTTTCGGTTTCGGTTTCGGATCGGATTTATACGGATCGGTTTTTAGCGGTTTTTAGCGGATTCGGATTAAGATTCGGATTTTTTCGGATTTTTGCTCAGCCCTAATTTGTACCGAACCGATTGAAACCCGATCCGTTCCGATCCGATTGATTCTAACCGAACCCGAACCCGAAGTATTTGGTTCGGGTTTGGTATTTTTTTTGACCCGAAGTAGTTTCGGTTTGGGTTTGATTTTTAGCATAACCGACCCGGACCCGGACCCGAAACCCGAATCAAACCCGGACCCGAACCCGAAACCCGTTTAGACACGAAGAAATATAACTAATATATTATTTTTATATGTATATTAATAATTAATATAGAATTTGGAACTTGGCAAATGGCAATTGGGATATAGAATTATGGATGCTGCAGGCCTTGTTAAGCCTGTTCCTCAGTTGTCAATATAAATTAATTCAGTATTCCTGTTGAAAATTTGGAACTTTACTTGTATTAAGTATTCCAGTAATATGAATCATGTATTCCTGTATTGCTGTTGGTTTAAATATTGTTAAAATTTGTATTTGAATTTGAAACTTGTATCTGCATTTTTTAATATTCGATTTGCAATTTTCCTGTAAGTATTTATTTTTCCAGAATTTTCGGGTTCGGGTTAGACCCGAACCGAACCGAAACCCGACGGTTCGGGTTCGGTTTTAACCATTCGGGTCCGAACCGGGTCCGGTTCGGATCCGATTTTTCTCAAAAATTTCGGGTCCGGTTTTAGTTTTTCTAAAACCCGAACCGACCGACCCGATTGCCATCCCTACATGAGGATACATATGTATACCCACAAAAAGTTGTTCAAATATGTACAGACCAAAATACCCTCACTTCTGTTAACGGCGTCTAGACAGTCGAGGTGGAGTCCATAAAATGCAAGAAAAAAAATTATCTAGCCATCACATTGATGACTTAGGGGCTGTTTGGGGGAACTTTTTTCCAGAATAAGTCAACTTATTTTAAGACAAAGTTAGAGATTCCTAACATTCCAACTTATTTTCCAACTTATTTTTGCAACTTATTGAATCTCAAACATACATTAGATATTTATATATAAAAAAATTATCAAAATATAAAAATTTTATCCGAAAATAAGTCAATAAGCCACTAAAATAATTTTTCCCAAACAGGCCCTTAAAAAAATTGGCCAACAATGTACAAATTTAAAATAGTACTTACTGCAGTTTACTCGTTGAAAAATATGTTTTGTTTAAATTATAGGCTGTGGATTAGTGACTAACGGTTCATTAAAAAGCCAAAATGGAGAAGGTTCGTAAAGGTTCAATCCTTGGATAATCACGACGAAAGAGCAACAATAGGACAAAGGTCATTCTCTCACAAACTCTTTAATTTTATTATTTTCTATACTTGACTTTATGCAATTTTATTTTCCTCAAGTAAAAAAATTCCGGTTGTCTATAAATAAGCTACAACGGACTTTCTAAAAAGATTTAAAAGTTTTATAATTATGACGTTTGTTTCATCCCCCATGCAATAATCACACAAGAAATGTCTGAGTCAAAGACTTTAACGACTGATTAAATCAACAAGCTATTATCAATTAGAAACCCCCTAATTATAGCACGTCTTACTCACGATCAACTCCAGGTAGGAATACGATCCTAATATTCAGCTGATATAATTGTAATTTGGCCATATTAGTTCGACCGTGTATGCAGCAGTAATGCAATTTGGAAACTCTAGTATGTGGGCTAGGGGAAGTTTAGGGGACCTTAATGAAAATCAAATTTAGAGACCTTAACATACATATATATACCATGCATATACATGGCCTATTTTACTAATTTATATACAAAGGATTTCAGAATTTTGGGATCTTTAAGTGTCAAGGACAGTAGTCCGTAGATGCAGGTCTTGTCCGCGTATAACCAAGCCATCCTTGTTTGTGGGTGAGTGGTGACTAAGAAGTAAGAAATAAAGTCCTTTATTTTCTTTTGGATGACAAAGGTATGAAGTAATATTGTTGAGACAAAAAGATTGCTATAATTTTTAATATTACGCACCTTCCTACATAAAAAAAAACTAAATCATGAGTGGTAAGAAAGGAGATTCCGCGGCTTTCAGAAAAGACAAAAAAAAAAAAAGATTCCTGATTCCTTGAACATACATTGAAGTAAGATAAGTGCTTTCCATGGTCACAGGAATTAGGTCATACTTGGCAAAAAAAAAAAAAGGAAGGAAGAATCCTTTGGGATTGCGAGGAGAAAAGGTTCAAGATGTACCAACTCCAAAGCTGGTATATATATAAGGTCCAAAAGGAAGAAGTGTTGCAGAATTCCACAACAAATTTTTGTTTCGACAACCCAAAGTGGAACTTAACATATGGGTGTGCAAAATTTTAGTCTGGGATCGGGGCCATCGAATACGAGATCTGATGAAGTTGGTGGGTGGCAATCTAAAGAAGTTGTGGATGGCCTGTTATGCGCTTATATGAATTTGGGCTCTTCCAGAACTCATGATATGAAGCAGGGTACTGAAAATTGTGAAGGTATAGATAGTCAACTAAGTGGTGCCAAGACAAATGAAAATAGCAGCGATATTCAAGGTACAGAAGTTCAGGAGATTATGGAAAAAAGGATTTGTGAGAGGGCATCAAGTAACCTCAGGTCTAATATTTCTAAGCCTTGCATAGCTACTACTATGCCTCCGTACGCTTCAAGGTCCCAACTCGGGAGATTTAAAGAAATCATAAGTAATCTATACAATACTCTGGACATAGATTATTTCTCTCCGGGACCGGCTTTGGAAGAGGCTATGAAGCATAAAGAGCACACTCTGACTGCTGGGACAGGTAAGATAGTTATTTGTTACAAAAAAACAATATAGAAACATGGAAACTGTAAGCGCATAAATTTAAACCTTACTCAAACTAGACTAGAAAGCAAGCTGATTTCTGTTTCAATGGCTGCACGATGAATTGATAGAAGAATCACATTGTGAATACCTTGAATTCAGCTTGCTGAGAACTGAAGATGTTGGTCATGCTATGATTAGTCCATGTCAGCCTTCTGGTTTTGAGGCCATAAAATCGCTACCTCAACAAGTCGAAGAAGAAACAGTGGTAGTGGATACTTCAGATTAGAAACTGATGTTGTTAAAAGATAATTTTCAAATACAACAGAAAAGCTTAGTTGGTGGGGTAGAAAAAGTCCAATTTGCAAGTAAAACATGCATAAAGGCCCGTGTATCTAAACCACAGAATAAATCTGAGGAAAATATCAGTTTTGGGAGTATTAGTCAGCATTTTGGGAAATCATTGGATGATGCAGCAAAGAGCTTTGGTGGTAAGTTTTATTCACCATATTTTCCTCTTCTATTTTACAGCATACTTTATTAAAAATCATTTAATTACACGAGCATAACTGTATCTTATTTGAAATGTTTACTTTTTTTAGTTAGTCGATCTACATTCAAGCGCAAATGTAGAGCACTTGGTATTGAAAGGTGGCAGCCAACCAGGGCGGGTTGCCCCAATGGTTACCACTCCGCTCATGGTTACATGAGGTCGGGAGATCGACCCCGGTGGGGGTTAAAATAGGTGTGTGTCTATTTAGCTAAACTAGCAAAAAAAAAAAAAAAAAAGAAAGGTGGCAGCCTGGAAAGAGAGGGACGGGAACATATCCTCTAAGCTCACAAGAAAAATAAATGAGGATACAGTTCTAGCTCATACAAGCCAAGACTCGAACAAGGTGACTGTAAAGGCAACGTGTGACGATAGAACCATAAGATTTAAACTACCTGTTATATCTGGAATTGTGGATTTAGAAGATAATGTGATTAAGAGGCTGCGTTTTAAGAGAAAACGTTTCAGTATCAAGTATCAAGATGATGAGGGCGATTGGGTTTTAATTGCCTGTGACAAGGACGTAAGGGAATGTATGAAAATCTCAAGGTCATCCGAGAAAACAACTATAAGATTGTTGCTTCATAAGCCCATTCATTGTGCGCCTTGAAAACAACTATAAGACTGTACTCTATATTCTTTCACAGTTTTTTTAAGATATAAATTTTCTTAACGCTAAAATTTGCAAATGTGGAATTTCAGTAGAATATAGAGTTGAAACTTCATATTTCCCTTGTTACTTGTTAGATAAGTATGATAAACTATTCAAACTTTTAAGTGTATATGCAGTGTATGCATGTAACATAATGGAATGAGCAAACCAGTGTATGTCAAAATTCACTAGATAACATATTATAGCACATTCGCGGAATGGAGTTAATTACATATGGATATACCTGGCAAATGAGATTATCAATCATCATAGCCTCTCTACTCTTTTGAGTAGGAGGGGTAAGGTTACGATCATCAAACTCTCCTCGCACCCTGCTTCCAGCGGGATAAGTGCGTAGATCCCCTTTTCCCTTTTTCCTTTTTTTCTTATTCATCATATGCATACCCAATTCAACATTAACATTATTCAAAGAATTCTGAAATGTTAGCATCCCAGCAACTGATTCATAACTTAACAAGGGGAAGTTACACCACAAATAGGGCTGTCTATTCAAAACAGAAGAGGACAAGAAACAAATATACATACGAGGACTAAGTTATAATTTATAAACCTTAGATTTTTATACCTGCCCCAACACCACTCTACTCTCAGAGACTTCACCCGAAGAACAATATACCAGAACAATTGGGGGATGGTGGGCAGGAACAATGACTAGGAATATGCCACTGTCGAAAAAAGACAGGAAAGGAACAATGACAGCTTATAAGCATCATGAGAAACAGTTTTAAATTTGTAATGTAGACCATATTAGTGGGGGCTGTAATCTGTATACACAAGTGTTCTAAGTTCTAACTTCAGATACAACTATGCGAATACATTAAGCAAAGAGCACATAAATGCATTAAAAAAAAATAAACCACTTTCTGAAAAAATGAACAAAAAACCCTGTTGCTTGCATAGCGATTGACAGGCCGATCAACCTTCATCTTAATAGTTGTCTTCTTCAATAATCTTGCTTCAAGATGCATAGTGATTGACAGGCAGATCAACCTTCATCTTAATAGTTGTCTTCTTTAATAATCTTGAGGTTTTTATACATTTCTGCACATCCTTGTCACAAGCAATTAACACCCAATCGCCCTCATCGTCTTGATACTTGATGCTAAATGTGTCTCTCTCCATTTTCAGCCTTTCAATCACATTATCTTCCAAGTCTACTATTCCTGATGAATCAAGCACTTCGAATTTTATAGCAACTTCATTATAGGTTGCCTTCACAGTTATCATATTTGTATCTTGCAGAGAAGAAATGCCGAAACGATAAGAATTTGTTCCACTCGGTTCCTCATCGTTAACACTCCTGAGCTTAGACGAACATTGATTGTCCAGTTTCTTCTTGTGAGATCGCCACCTTTTAATACCATTGTCTCGACATATGCGTTTAAATGTCGATCGACTAACTAGAACGATTCAACATGTAGAAAAAGATACACAACACTGGAATAAGTATATCTACAACAATTGAATCATAACTAGTTTATGAGCATGGCAAGCACAGGTATTGAGCACAAAACATAGTAGGAAGAACATACCATTAAAATACTTTGCTGCATCATCCTGTAGTTTTCCAAAATGAGCACTAAGAATATCATAACTGTAACCTTTTTCAGGTGATGATTCTTCTATTGATGTTTCCTCTATGCATGTTTTGTCTAAAACATGAATGTAGGAGTTATAATTTTCTGCACCCACAACAAGCCCCTTTTTATGTATAGAATCTTCCACTACTGGTAGCTGATGCGAATGGTCTAAGACCACTAGGTCTTTTTCAAGTTCTATGATTTCTTGAAAAGGTGGTGATTTTTCGGTAAAAAAATTCGAAGACTGAGATTCAGCATTCATATCATATCCAGCATCTTGAACAGGTAATTCTTTAATTAAATCATCTCCTGCAATATCAATCAACGAAGTATAAACCAATTTCCAGTTACATTACGAGCTGTTATCTGTGTATCCATGCAAGACCAAAATAGTTATGCAAAAACGGTGAACAAGAGTGGGTGAGCACACACTCAAATTGTTTAAGAAGTTCGGATAACTACTCTGTGTTGTGGAGCCGCACTCCCTAGCATCACATGAAAACCCACAAATATAATAACAGAAGATGATAACTAAGTAGTAACCAATATAACAAATATACTATTATACTCATATGCATGAACACATCTGACTAATGTACTGTGTTCTGTATCTGAAATAACATTATGGAGGACGGCAGGTGTAACTAGGGTTTCGAGATATTCTTAAAGTCCTCGTGTGAGAATATCATATTCCACAAAATTGATCCTCAAACAGTCATAATAGAAGCACAAGAGACATAGAAGCACAAGAACATGTTAGTAGAAACTTTTTACGGAAGTGAGTAGTTTCATGATTTTCTTGGGGAACTTACCAGGTTGCAACAATCAGGAACAATTCAAGATTATCAATCTCAATTTGAGAAGCTGCTGGCAAAGGTTGGTTACCTTCCTCCTAACCATCAAGTGAGTAGTTTTGTTAGTGGATTAAGAGAATCCATTAAAGCTGATGTGCAAGCAGCTAGACCAAAGACATTGTCGGATGCTGTGGGTTAGCCCGTGTTTATGTAGCTCGTAATATGTCTCAAAGACGAGTAGATGTATCTACTAAGGAAGTTAATTCCGAATCAAGTGAAGTGGCAGCATCGATTATGATGCGTAAGATATCTCCAGCTGAGTTACAAGATCAAAGAAAATGGGGGCTATGCTACAACTGCGATGACAAGTACAGTCCTAGTCATCATTGCTAGAAGCTCTTCTTTATTGATGCGTGTTTGGATGAGGAATATGGTGATGTGATCATGGACGAGGAAAAGATTAGTTAATTGTGCACTTGAGGACAAGTGATTTCATAAGGGGAAAGGAGTGTTGCAAACGTGGAATGGAGTCAGAACTAGTTTACATTTAGTTGAATAAGTCTCTGTAGGTCATTAGTGTTTTGCTATTTCTTAGCCATTAGGCTATTATTTAGGATGGTGGTTTCCTATTTTCTTGTAACTGTTTCTATCTTTTGCTATTGTATTCTCAAATGTATTTGGAACTTCTCAGCTAAATAAGAGATTGAAGAGTTCAGAATTTAGTGTTATTACTGTTAGGAGGTAACTGGGTTCCTCGAATTACCCATACATTTCTAGTTCTTGTGTTCATATTTGCAAAAATAGGAAAGGCTAGGGGGACTTTACCTCACAATTTCAGAAATTCACCAAGCAGTCCCTGGACTTCCAGAATTTGACAATTTGACCCTTCTACTTTTGAATTTTGATATTTCATCTCTTAAATTTTAGAATTTATACAATCAGCTCCTTTTGTGTATGTTTTAATCATCTCTAAGAACAAAAAATCAGCAATTGATAGAGTGGAAGATGACAATTATTTCCTGGAGCACGAACGTATGAGTTGCACCACCAAATTTATGTTTGCTATCATCGAGACAAGTTATTTTAATATGAGTTTACGTTGAAGGAGTTGGATAATCAATATGATGAACTTGAAAAGTTACAAAGGAAGTATAAAATTCAATTGAGTAAAGAAAGGTACGAGCATGCAGATGAGGGACTAAAGAGAACTCTTGAGACTCTCACATCTCAAGTGCAATGTCTTGTACAGTTAGAGAATGAGAAAAAGGTCAAAGGGTAATGGAATTCGAGCAAATAGTAGAAACAAATACAAAAAATTAGATGATCGATCGTGCCAGATTATTTGAGTTGCATGGAACATGATAATGGAGATGTTTAATTGAGATGTTTTCGATGAAAAATCTCATGTGGAGCAAGTTTCGCTTGTTCAAGAAAAGCAAGTGATTGATGCTAGTATTGAGGTTGAGCATATCGACTTCATCATTCCGGAGTACTTGTCTACACCTTCTTCGCTTGCTAGTCAATTTTCCGAGTTCTTTGCATCTCGACTATTCTTCGATCGGAAATATTTTTCTTCGTTTTAGCTTAGTCTTGCATGGATGTTCTTGTTTTTCTATAAAACTTGTGGTCGAGTATTCTCCAATAAGGGGTGAACAATGGGGAATAAAAATAAAAGGGAACTTTTATTTTATTAGTAGATGAGTTTAATTATATAGTAGAGAAACTAGTATTTTTATTTATTTATTTAATGTGGGTCTAGTAGTTTATCTATATGTAGTAGCTTATTTAGAGCAACTCCAATGGGGTTTCTAATATTGGTTCCCTAAAAAATTATAAAATAATGATTACCTAAAATATAGGTAATCAACAAACACTTTTACTCCAACGTTGTTCCTTATTATGATTACCTATATTTTAAAAGTAATATTTTATTTGTAAGAATGGAGGATTATTGGAGTAAGTGGCAAATATATGGGATAAAAATTGCTTACCCAAATACAAGTATGGAGTTTCTCTCACCTAAAAATTATTGGTGAGTGTGATGGTTGGAGCAAGAATTTTGAACTTGAATCCCTAAATTGGTCCAGGTGGAGGTAAAACAGGTGATGACGCATTGGAGATGCTCTTATAATAAGCATGATTGTTATGGACCTTAGCCCATTAGGTTATTTTATAAGTGATTCTATTCCCTATATAAGTATTGTAGTCCGCTAGATGTTAATTAGACTTGATTATTGGAATATTAGTAAATATCAAATTGAGTCTTTTTTTCTCCCTTCCGCGGTTGGAAACCCTTGCGGTAGTGAATTTTCTTCGGTTAATTCACCCAAGTTCTATTTTTTATCATTTTATTACATAATTCATTGGTTTCTAGTTTCTACAACCTGTCCTGCATAAAAAAGTATAGTACTTACTGGCCATAAAATAATTAAAAGAAAAAAGCTCACCTGCCAATTTCATGTCAAGGGCCACCCTCCTATGGCAATCTAAAGCTTCTTCAAATCCATGGCAAGGTGAATGATTGTTGTGGAAGCTGAACACTTCTTGATCGTGAGTAGTGGCTATCATGAAAAATTACATATTATCCAAATTATAATTTATGCTCCTCTTAACTGGTTAATTGGAAAACAAATCTAGCAGTTGAGAACAACATTTAGGAGTTTGGATAAAGTATTTTTATTAATTAGGCTATGTAAAGCTGAAACTAACCAAGACCAAACCCATAACGAGGTATCAATTTGTCTTCATCAACCTGGGCAAACCTCCTTCCAATATTGGAATTGGCTTTCTCATATGGACCAAGAGTATCGCCAATGGCATGCCGGCTGTGATTGTTGATTGAAACTTTCCCTTCAGTTAAAAACTTTATAAATTAAAAAATATTGAATTAGAGAACAATTAGTCATTCAAATGTTGAGTTTTTTGTTTCGGCCACTAATGTGTAACATTATGAACTACATCAACATGTATACATTGTACAATTTAGTCTAAAATTATTAATGAAAGCAAAACTTTACGACAAGAATTTCCAAAACCATGACTAAAATTAAAAATACTAAAATGCCAACATAAAACACTTTACGAATTCATTTTGTAGAACTAAAAAGGGGTGGTGTTACCTATGTTTTCAACCGCCGCTTGATCTTGGTGCATCATAGCTTCACCCATAGCTTCCAAATCATGTTCCACATTATGACGTAGAAAGGCAAATGTTTCATTTACTGGTTGAGCTATGTTAAAAACATTATTTTCTTCTTGTGCAGTAAACTTCTTATTGTGTAATGAAACTCCCCCTGTATCCTTAACAAAACTCCGTAAACACATTCCCCTCCCGAATTTCGTGTCACCAGGCCATCTGGATACCGAAGAAAGACCATCAGAGAGTTGCTGAGACTTTTGTCCCGATTTTGAAGTACTGATCGGAGACCCTGATTCAGCTTTATGTAAATTACGATACGAGAAATTAGGCGAAGTATTTTGACCTCTTAACAAAATTGCTGCACGTTGATACTCCAGTGCAGCTTCTTCTGCAGTGTCAAAGGTGCCAAGCCAGAGACGAACCTTGTTCAAAGAATCACGAATCTCAGCTACCCATCTTCCACTGGGTCTCTGTCTCACTCCCACGAATCTCCGTACTTGTCTAACTGGTTGAATAGGAGCTGTACAGTTAGTAGTAGCATAAACAGTGTCGTTGACTTGATCTGCGTTACAATCAATAAGGCTTTTCAACGGTTCATTCATGGGTTGCATGCTAGAGGATTCATCTAACCAGGATTCAAGTTCGATCGAACCGGCAATAAGTTCATCCAAATGGGTTTTCATCAGAGACTCATCCATGGGTTCCATTGATTTGCCGGATAATGATTGACTTCAACCAATCAAATCAAATCAAATCAAATCAGTAACACTCTGTAGCCAAGTAATAATTATATGGATCAGAAATATTTATAAAGGATCAAAATTCAAGGTCTGCAAGAAAATCTAAAAATACATATGTGGGAAAGTACACGAGTATCGGTTTAATCAAACAGTCACGGCGTCAAAAACCCACCCAGCCGGATATAAAAGTTAAAATTTATCGTTTGTGAACTGATGAATTTCGATATAATAATATTCGGTAATTAAAAATTAAAACTATTTGATACATTTATTATTTTGTTGATTCTGACTTAATCTAATCGTAATAAACACTTTATGAAATGTAAGTATGTAGGTAACGTTAAGAGTAGTGATGACAATTTGTACGGATTTGATGGATACCCGATCCGTTTCGATCCGAATGGGTCCAACCGAATCCGAAATTTTCGGGTTTGGATTCGGGTTTGGGTTTGATTTTTAAACCCGAATCAATTTCGGGTCGGGTTTGGGTTTTGGCAATACTGACCCGAACCAGACCCGAAAACCCGAAACCCGTATCAAACCCGATCCGAACCCGAACTCGACCCGAAACCCGAATTAATATATTTATTATTTTTATTATTTTATACATAATATTTAACATTTAATATATATTATCTATTATTATATATATTTAAAATTTAATATGTAATAAAAATTAAAATATTTTAGATATTTATGTTTTATATTATTTTTATTATAAAAAATATTTATTTTTTATTTATTTTTTTCGTGTTTCGGTTCGGGTTTCGGGTACCCGAAACCCGTTTCGTATCCAACGGGTTCGGGTTTACAATTTTGGGTATTTTCGGGTTCGGGTTCGGGTTCGGTTAAAAATTTCGGGTTCGGGTTTGGCAAAACCCGTTTCGACCGACCCGATTACCATTCCTAGTTAAGAGCATATGCACCAATAAAAAATAGTTACTCGAATTTAGTAATGTAGCATTTATTTTATTAATTTACTAATAAAATAATAATTGATCAATTAGTTAATCATTTCATTAAAAATTGATTGAACAAATTTTTTCTTTGAGTACAAGATTTTCGATCAGGCGTATAAACCGCACATATTTCAAACCATATATGTAATCAACATTTACAAAATGCTACCCTACATAAACTAGATTAACATCATTGATTGAACAAATTTTTTAAGTTATGTTTTATATGCAACTTGAAGTGCGTAAAAATGTAAAATGTATAATAATTAAATTCTGTTTTGTTAAACGATCAGGAAACAAATCAGCTAATTGTTTAGCTTATTTGTTTGTTTTTCACCCTAATTGTATTGTCGGTTGGAGGTTTGTCCCGACTTTTGATAAGTGGATTTTATATCCACTTGGATCGCTTCAATTCGGCTTTAAATTGATTGTCTTGGACTCAAGTTTGTTGTAATTTTGATGTGTTTTGCTTAGTTGTGCAGAGTTGCAAGAATGTCGATTATGGTGGATGCTTCTATAGTGTTTGGAGAATTAATTGATTAAAATTCAGATTTTCCGGGAAGGTTGCGCAGTCTACACTGTTTTGGCCATATCTGGAGTTCTAGAAGTCTGTTTTCAGCGATCTTACAGCTCACGCGAAGCTTGAGAGATTTTCTACAATCTGCTATAGATATCAGGTGCAGGGAGCGTGTATTTAAAATTCGCACACGTGTTCTTTGTGAAGCAAGGCTGAAAGATTACTATTTTGCCCTTTTTCTAATTCTAATTATATTTTGGGCAGGTTTTAGTATCTTAATCGAATTTTAATTGTAATAGAAGGTAATTTCCTGTTGGGAAAGAAATCTAGAGCCTATTTAAACACAACTTAGCATTGTAATTAGGAGAGTTATTATTATTGTATCATAGCTTAGATCTGCAAGGGAGAAAAACAGAGAAGGATTCAACGCTCGTGACAAGCAACGGATCTAGATCTACTTCATCTTTTGTGTTATTCTGGATTCAAGATTTGTTTTCTTAACCCTTTGTTTATTGATATAATTACTTCTTTTATTCATATCTTGTTTTATATCATGTTTTCATCAAATCCCATGACGATGAACTGTTCAATTATGAGCTAATCGTTGTCATGGGATTCTAACGGATTTATCTATGTAGCTTAGTAGTTTGCATGCTTTAAAGATTTATGTGTGGTGAATTCTTGATATCCTCGTATGGTTGTGTTTCATGTATTTAGATGCGTCGCGAACATCTAATTTGTTAATCTCTTGTGAAGCGAGAGTGGATCTTGAGATTTAGAACTTGCCATGCTAGCATAGGATAGGTTGATGTTTTAACATCATGATTTGTGGCGTAAATAGAGATATTATGCTACCCTATGTGATCTAAGTGGATAACTTGTGCTTAAACCTTTATGTTTTCAAATTCTATAGAGATATGGGGTCTAAACATATTTGGTGTCTACCCATCTTCTATCTCTTTTGTGGATGCATGCGTAGTTTGGTATTAGTATACCGAGAGGTAGCTTTTACTTGTTTCGTGTTATCCGATCAGATATCAAAACCATCACATGTATTGATTAAAGGCTGCGACTCTAAGTGAAGTAGATAATGAAGTTAGGATTCCATGTTTATTCTCATATAAGTAAATCAGTTTTAGATCTCATTAGCTAGTTAATTCTTAATTCCTTAATTCGCATCTTAGTTTAATTTAGTTAATTAAAACCTCAATTTATTTATTATCTTAGCAGTGAATTAAGATCATACATTGTTGAATAGGCACATTAGCTGAAAAGAACCATATCCTGATCCCTGTGGGAACGAATTTGGACTTAACCTTATATATTACTTGTGTTCACGTACGCTTGCGTGATTTTGTGTAAACAAGTTTTTGGCGCCGCTGCCGGGGATCATCGGTGTTTAATTTAGTTTATGTACTTGTCATCAGTGGTCGTTAGCGTTCACTGACTCAGATTTCTTATTTAGTTTGTTTGTTTCGTGGTGTTTTCAGGTACTTGAACGTGTATGCAAACACGTTTGCAAACTCGTAAACTGGTAGAAGAAGAACTTGCATCAGTAAAAGAGATGGCAGACTTACCAGCAGCAGTCAAGGCTTTGAAGGACTATTCGCAGCCAAAGATCAATGACATAGAATCTAATATCGTCAGGCTAGCTATTGCAGCGAACAACTTTGAGATCAAGCCGAGCACAATTCAGATGGTGCAGAATTCGGTTCAGTTTGGGGGTGCTTCGACAGAGGATCCTAACATGCACATCCGGGACTTTATCGAGATCTGTGACACTTTTAAATTTAATGGTGTGTCGGAGGATGCTATCAAGTTGAGGCTTTTCCCATTCTCTTTGAGGGATAAGGCTAAAGGCTGGTTACACTCTCTACCAGCTGGTTCCATTACTACATGGGAGGACCTTGCTCAGAAGTTTCTTACTAAATTCTTTCCTATGGCGAAAACTGCAGCAATAAGGAACCAGCTAACTCAATTTCAACAGCAATCTGGCGAGTCTTTGTGTGAGGCTTGGGAACGTTACAAGGAGATGCTTCGTAGGTGTCCACATCATGGCATGCCTGATTGGATGGTCATTAACAGTTTTTACAATGGGTTGGGAGCACAGTCTAGACCTTTGCTAGATGCAGCATCAGGTGGAGCTCTGTGGGCTAAGAGCTATGAGGAGGCTTATGATCTTATTGAGACGATGGCTGCTAATGAATATCAAAATCCAACCCAAAGGCTTTCTCAAGGCAAGGTAGCAGGTGTTCTTGATGTTAATGCAGTCTCAGCTGTAGCAGCTCAGCTAGAGGCAATGAATAGGAAAATGGATTCTTTGGCAAATAATGGGATGCAGCAGGTTGCTTGTATTTGTGAGCTATGTGCGGGCGAACATGAGACGAATCAGTATGCTATCTCTTCTGAATCAGCACAGTTTGTGAGTAATTTTCAGAGACCTACTGCACCAATTCCAGCCACTTATCATCCTAATAATCGGAGTCATCCCAATTTCAACTGGAGCAATAATCAAGGTGTTCAGTAACCTTATCAGCAACAGTTTCAAGGACAGCAAGCGAAGCCATTCAATCAAGCCTATCAACAGCCTTATGCTCCTAGGGCACCATATCAACCTCCTGGATTTCAGCAGCAACAGCCCCAGGCTCATGCGGGGCAATCATCTAATGAAAAATCAGAAATGGATGATTTGAGGATGATGGTGAAGAACCTGCAAGCTTCTCAAAAGGTCTTGGAAAACCAGATAGGACAGATTACAAGTGCCTTACTTAGTAGGCAACAAGGAACTCTTCCGAGTGATACGGAGGTTAATCTAGGCAGAAGGGAAAGCAAAGAACAGGTCAATGCAGTTTCTTTGAGATCTGGAAAAGTCACGAGGGATCCTAAATCAGCAGCTAAGGAAGATGAAGATGTTCAGAATCAGCAGGTTGAAAAATCTGCAGTGCCAGAAATTGAGAAATCTGATTTAGTGGCTGATCAGCTTGATGGTGAGAAGAGCGAGAAACCTGTTGAAAAGTCTACTCCAGAGCAATCTTCAAAGAATAATCAGATCTATCCTCCTCCTCCATATCCTGGACGCTTGTAGAAAAGTTAAGAGAAATAGTTTCAGAAGTTTATGGATGTCTTCAAGAAATTGTCCATTAACATTCCTTTTGTTGAAGCATTGGAGCAGATGCCGAGGTATGCAAAGTTCATGAAGGATATTTTGTCACGGAAGAGAAGGTTGGAAGAATTTGAAACAGTGGCATTAACGGAGGAGTGTAGTGCAGTTCTGCAGAAGAAGTTGCCACCCAAACTTAAAGATCCGGGAAGTTTCACCATTCCTTGCACTATTGGCAACCTTTCTTTTAGCAAGTGCTTGTGTGACTTGGGAGCTAGCATCAATCTCATGCCTTTATCTGTGTTCAAGCAACTTGGTCTGCCGGAGCCAAATCCAACCAATATCTCTTTGCAGTTGGCTGATCGATCTATCACATATCCAAGGGGTATAGTGGAGGACGTTTTGCTGAAAGTTGATAAGCTTACTTCCCAGCTGATTTTGTTATCTTGGATTTTGAAGAAGACAAGAAGATTCTCATAATCTTGGGAAGGCCTTTTCTAGCTACAGGCCATACTTTGATTGATGTGCAAAAAGGAGAGCTTACAATGAGGGTGCAAGATCAGAATGTCACCTTTAATGTTTTCAAGGCCATGAAATTTCCGACAGAGGATGAAGAGTGTTGCAGTGTGGAAATAGTTGATACGGGTCAGAGAAAGAAGTTTGATCAGTCGTTGAGTGAAAAGTCGGACACACACGTGCTAAAGCATCACATCAATGATTTCATTGACAGTTCTTCAATTCGAGATCTTTCGAATGTAAAGCTTGGGGAACTTCCACCATATTTGAGGTATGTCCTTTTGAATGATGAGCTAGTGATTTTTGAAGAGGGGCATGATAATGTGTTACGAAGGTGGAAAGCTGATGATAAGGAAGAAGAAAGTTTTGTTCAGCCGTTCGAGTCGGAGAAGCACGTTAGAGGTGTGAAGAAGAAAAAGAAGAAGATTAAGCTGTTGGATAGTAAAATCAGGTTGAAGTCTGAGGGAAGAGAATTGTGGAAAGCTAGCAAACAAGAGGTCAACGTTCGTATGAATGGTCTATCTGTTGAGGACGGTTCAGTTATTCTTTTGAAACCGCCATGAGTTGAGGAAGTAACGTCAAGCTATTGACGTTAAAGAAGTGCTTCATGAGAGGCAACCCACGCCTTCGTGAAAAAAAAAAGTAGTGTTGTGAAGCAAAAAAAAAACTGTTGTGAAAAAAAAAAAAAATACTGGTCGCGCAGGTTGCGCCTGCGTTTCTGTATGTGACGCAGGCTGCGCCTACGTTACTGTGTAGTGCGCAGTCTGCGCCTGGTGCGCGCAGATTGCTTCGTATGCAGTGTATTGTTTGATTTTCAGCTGTTGGTCTTATAAAAAAAAAAATCTTCTCCCCAATTTCTTTTCTCCTTTTTATACTATCATCCCCTACATCAATCCTAAACCTATATTAATTCCAAAACCTCTCATCTCTCTTCTAAATTTCTACACCCACTTTTTTTTTTAATTCTTTTTCTATTAATTCTTAATTCTATCCTACATCAAATTCATACCCATTCCAATTTCTCCTTTCCACAATCAAATTTAAATCCATCCTATCACTCCATTATATATATACACCTATACATACAAACCCAATTCACTCTCAAAATTCAATTCAAGAAGGATTCAAGTTTGGGGGAAGTTGTACAAGTTCACCTCTTTGATTCATAGTGGGTATTTCTCTTCTCTAATTTTATTTTTACTATGAATTTGTGTTCTTATAAATTGGGGGTTTTATATTAGTCTTGTTATTTGGGTGTTTTTGGTGTGATTTTTGCTTGGTGGTTGTTGGTGGAATTATTGTTGAGTGGGATTTTGATTATTAATGGCTCCTAAGCGAATGAGGGGTAGTTCTAGTAGGGTGGAGAGATTTTCTTCTCCGGAGGCGGAGGTTGAGTATAATCGATTGTTGTCGAGGCCGGTGGCGAAGGAAAGGGGGTTTTTGCCATCTCGTCATTATGGGTTGGTTGAGGTGATTAGTGAGTTACGTTGGGGAGAGATTTGTAAGGCACCTACTCCGATTCCGGTGAATGTGGTTAGGGAGTTTTATTCGAATGCTAAAGATGAGCAGAATGGTGTGTGTATGGTTCGTGGTAAACGGGTGGATTACAGATCAGATGCTATTCGTCCGATTTTGGGACAACCACCTAAGCTTGTGGGGGATGAAAATTGGGCACTAAAGACTAGTGATGATGTGGATATGGAGGCGATTGTTCGTGAACTTTGTGTTCCCGGTACAAGTTGGAAGTATAAATTGGGAACTAATGAGCCACTTTCTTTTCTGTCTTCTGCGATGAATAAGTTTGCACGAGCATGGTATCTATTTCTTTGTGCCAATATTATGCCTACTTCTCATACGGGTGAGGTCACAGCTGATAGAGCGATTATTCTTTGGGGCATTCTAAAGGGAAAATACATTGATGTCACCCATATTGTTCAGCAAAATATTCGCAGGTGTTTAAAGTCTAGTGCACTGTCATCGATGCCTCATGCTTCTATCATAGTTGGGTTGTGTATGGTTAGTGGTGTTACATGGGGTGCGGATGAGGAGTTGCAGTCACCTTTGCCTTCCATTGCTGACGTGTCTATTGATCGGATGCCGGAATGGCAAGGAGGAATCCCACATCATAGGGGGCTTGGGTATGATGTTAGTGGTGCTGGTACTAGTGGTCAGGGAGCGGGCGCTCAGCCACGGGTTTCGAGAGTACCAAGGGTTTTGGATGCTCACTTTAGACGTTTGTATAGGCGTATGGATGCTATACATGCTAGTAACCGGGAGTATGCTGAGGATATGGCTACAGCTTTGAGAGATGCGGGTATTCAAGCCCGGTGGTGTTTAAAGTCTAGTGCACTGTCATCGATGCCTCATGCTTCTATCATAGTTGGGTTGTGTATGGTTAGTGGTGTTACATGGGGTGCGGATGAGGAGTTGCAGTCACCTTTGCCTTCCATTGCTGACGTGTCTATTGATCGGATGCCGGAATGGCAAGGAGGAATCCCACATCATAGGGGGCTTGGGTATGATGTTAGTGGTGCTGGTACTAGTGGTCAGGGAGCGGGCGCTCAGCCACGGGTTTCGAGAGTACCAAGGGTTTTGGATGCTCACTTTAGACGTTTGTATAGGCGTATGGATGCTATACATGCTAGTAACCGGGAGTATGCTGAGGATATGGCTACAGCTTTGAGAGATGCGGGTATTCAAGCCCGGTGGCCTGTCTATGGAGCTCATACACCTTATCCACCGCCAGATACTGATTCATCCGAGGATGAGGACGAGTAGGTATGTTTTTCTGCTATCCCTCGTATTTACTTTCATTCAATGCGGACATTGAATATTTTAAGTTTGTGGGTGGTTTGAGGGATTAGTAGTTGTTGTATTATGTGTTCATATAGGATTTCATGCTTTGCATATTAGTAGTAGTAAATTATGCATGTATGTTCGTGTTATCTACGTTTGTTTCATATAGGACATTCTATTTTTTGTTTCATATACCATGTGAGTTCATATTAGTTGCATTTCATGGCATGCATATTTCATGATCCCTTAGAACGAGCTAATTCTGATTGGTAGGTAGGTGTCTAATTGAGTGTGGTAATGATGAATAGAGGGTTGACTTATAGTTTCTATGAAATTGACTTATGTGTTTCGGAAACAAAATTATTTACACAGCCTCATTGGGTGCTTTTGGGCTAGGTTGAGGTCATGCTTGTTTGGATGTTTTGAGATTTAATCACTTGATTATAGTTAGAATTTTCTTTATTCCCTTGATGGCCTAGAACACTTAAGTCTAAGTTTGGGGGAAAACAGGGATTTCATGCTTAAATTGTAAATAATTGTCAATAATTGCTAGATGTCAAATGGCTAGTAGCCGGCTCATATTTATATGAGTAGTCTAGGGTTGGAATTGAGAATTCTCATTCCAGATTGCATAGAAAAAAAAACAGAAAAAAAAAGAAGAAAAAAAAAAGAAAAAAAAAAGTCAAAAGTTTCAAGTTTTTTTATGCAAAATTAGCCAGGGTGAGCTCTTTAATACTCGAGCAATTAAGTTCTAGGGGACTTTGTGCCTAGTGACCTAAGTTTTTATAGTCTGGGATCCACTAACCCAACGCTCGTTACATGGGTATTATTGTATAAGCCTTTCGGGGTCTCATCCATTGCACGGTTAAATAAGCATGCTTGTATATATGTGTCGTAGTAGTTAGTAATAAAGCATGAATTTCTGTCTACCTTGGATAAGGATGGAGGTGTTCCTAGGTTATGAAGTGTCTACAGTCTATTCTATTTATAAACCTGTGATTGTCTTGACGAAGAGCATGTATGATTTTTGATCTAGTGTTGGGAGTATTTCTGATGAGCATTACACACACGCACGTTTCTGTTCATGTATTGTTAGTATACGGGAACTTAGTCGAGCTCTATTTGGGTTTAGTTGCATTCTTTGAGATATTTGCTTGTTAGTTGGTTTTGGTTAGTTTGAAGGGGATCGTTGCATTTTCATTCTAGTTGCATTCATGCATTGCATTGTTATTGCATTGTTTAGTTAGATGGATTTTGTGGGTACATTCGCTATAGGCCCTCACGAGACCTTACTCGTCCACTGGGGCTGCCTAAGGGTTTAAAGGGCTTGTTGCATATGCCAAATGCAACCGTGATCACCTACGGAAGTGGTACAAGTTAGTTGTAATTGTTTATGCTTGAGGACAAGCATCGGTTTAAGTTTGGGGGTGTGATAAGTGGATTTTATATCCACTTGGATCGCTTCAATTCGGCTTAAATTGATTGTCTTGGACTAAAGTTTGTTGTAGTTTTGATGTTTTTTGCTTAGTTGTGCAGAGTTGCAAGAATGTCGATTATGGTGGATGCTTCTATAGTGTTTGGAGAATTAATTGATTAAAATTCGGATTTTCCGGGAAGGTTGCGCAGTCTACACTGTTTTGGCCATATCTGGAGTTCTAGAAGTCCGTTTTCAGCGATCTTACAGCTCACGCGAAGCTTGAGAGATTTTCTACAATCTGCTATAGATAGCAGGTGCAGGGAGCGTGTATTTAAAATTCGCACACGTGTTCTTTGTGAAGCAAGGCTGAAAGATTACTATTTTGCCCTTTTTCTAATTCTAATTATATTTTGGGCAGGTTTTAGTATCTTAATCGAATTCTAATTGTAATAGAAGGTAATTTCCTGTTGGGAAAGAAATCTAGAGCTTATTTAAACACAACTTAGCATTGTAATTAGGAGAGTTATTATTATTGTATCATAGCTTAGATCTGCAAGGGAGAAAAGGAGAGAAGGATTCAACGCTCGTGACAAGCAACGGATATAGATCTACTTCATCTTTTTTGTTATTCTGGATTCAAGATTTGTTTTCTTAACCCTTTGTTTATTGATATAATTACTTCTTTTATTCATATCTTGTTTTATATCATGTTTTCATCAAATCCCATGACGATGAACTGTTCAATTATGAGCTAATCGTTGTCATGGGATTCTAACGGATTTATCTATGTAGCTTAGTAGTTTGCATGCTTTAAAGATTTATGTGTGGTGAATTCTTGATATCCTCGTATGGTTGTGTTTCATGTATTTAGATGCGTCGCGAACATCTAATTTGTTAATCTCTTGTGAAGCGAGAGTGGATCTTGAGATTTAGAACTTGCCATGCTAGCATAGGATAGGTTGATGTTTTAACATCATGATTTGTGGCGTAAATAGAGATATTATGCTACCCTATGTGATCTAAGTGGATAACTTGTGCTTAAACCTTTATGTTTTCAAATTCTATAGAGATATGGGGTCTAAACATATTTGGTGTCTACCCATCTTCTATCTCTTTTGTGGATGCATGCGTAGTTTGGTATTAGTATACCGAGAGGTAGCTTTTACTTGTTTCGTGTTATCCGATCAGATATCAAAACCATCACATGTATTGATTAAAGGCTGCGACTCTAAGTGAAGTAGATAATGAAGTTAGGATTCCATGTTTATTCTCATATAAGTAAATCAGTTTTAGATCTCATTAGCTAGTTAATTCTTAATTCCTTAATTCGCATCTTAGTTTAATTTAGTTAATTAAAACCTCAATTTATTTATTATCTTAGCAGTGAATTAAGATCATACATTGTTGAATAGGCACATTAGCTGAAAAGAACCATATCCTGATCCCTGTGGGAACGAATTTGGACTTAACCTTATATATTACTTGTGTTCACGTACGCTTGCGTGATTTTGTGTAAACAACTTTGTTTTATTCTAACTTTTAATAAAAACTTTTTTTATTCTGGCAAATAACATGTTAAGAACTAATATTACAATTTACATTCTGTTAATCCTTAGGGTATGATACCCATATATGCACCTTAGAGCATCTCCAATGGTACCATACCCTTAACTAAATCAATCCATGTGACATCTACGTGTCACTATTTGGAAAAAATGTTAAAAATGTAACACTCCAACCTTGTAACCCCTTAGTAAAAAATATAGATAATTATGTTTGGTTGACTATATTTGTCGAACCAGTAAAACCCTTAGGTATAATTTACATTATCATAATTATACATAACACCGTTGGAGCACTCACCACTTCCCTTTGCTAAAATTTAGAGTATTATTATTTTATAATATTTTAGCCAACCATTTCACATATCACCATTGGAGATGCTCTTAACGACTCGTCAAAGTTTTTATATTTCCATTCTAAGAGTGGTTTCTATTAGAGTAAGACTATATATATATATATATATATAGGCTTTTTCTCAAATACAAACCAATCCTTAAATACAAACTACAAACTAACACTAGATTAATTATATTTCATTTATTCTAAGGTTCCCGCCAGGGGTACCTTCACAAAAAATGCTTAAAATAATTGGCTCTATCCACCAAAAAAAAAACTTGCCGTGGAAATGCGAAGCATTTAATACAGTAAACGGATGAGTTAGGTAGTCATGAGGGCCGTAGGCCCTCGACACACCCGTCAATCGTCTATTGCCTTTACCATTGATTGCCATTCCTTAAAACTTTAGAATGATAAAGGCGCGAAGCGCCGTATAAGAAGGTGCGAAGCACCGTTAACCAGTGAAATCCACTGCCACGTCATCACGTGAACAGTGATTTTTTTTTTTGCTGAATGGAGCCAATTATTTTAAACACTTTTTGTATTGCGGTACCCCTAGTTTGATCATTAGATTAGCATGAAATATTGAATTAGTGTTTAGTTTGTAGTTTGTAGTTAATTTTAGTTTGTAGTAGAGTAGGACTCTATATATATATATGCCATTACTCCATAAAGAACACTCTTATATAACAAACAATAAAGAACACATTAGATCTAATCGATCCAATGGCCCCGCCATGGGCACTCAATACAAAAAGTTGTTATTTTTTTTACCCTCTATCCATCCAGCAAAAAAAATAAAAACAAAAAAAATTATTGTTCATGATGACGTCATCATGAATAGTGATTTTTTTTAATTTTATTTTTTTGCTAGATGGATAGAGGGTAAAAAAATAATAACTTTTTGTATTGGGTACCATTACGGAACTCTTATTTTAGATTAAATATGAGGTGTTCTTTATTGTTCTTTATATAAGGTGTTTGTTATAGAGTGCAACTCATATATATATATATATATATATATATATATATATATATATATATATATATATATATATATATATATATATATTATGCTATTGGTCAAATAGAAACTAAGGTTTAAATAGAAACTAGAAACCCCCAATTAATCTTAGGATCTAATTAAATCTAAAGGTCTCATTTTAACACCCACACTCAATTTAAATACACCCTCCCACACCAAAACCCACCCCCACCCCCACCCCCTTCCCCTTCTCCGACGAGCTTCGGTCATCTTCTCCGGCGAAGATGAGCTCGAAATGGTTTGTTATGTTAAGAATCACAAATTTTAACAATAATTAAACTTAACATATCGAATCTAACATAGAATCTCATCTAAATTTAAAAATTAAATGTTACATAGAATCCACTATAGAATCTTATATATATTTTTGTAACAATAAAATTATGTGTAATCATGTTATATTTGATCCTAATTTTTTGTTAGATTCTATTTTTATTCATAAAACATCATTTTTTATGTGAAAATTAGAATCTAAATGCGATTTTATGCATGATCCTATGGTGTTCTTTACTGTTCTTTATATAAGGGTGTTCTTCATGTTCTTTATTATTATTTTATATTATTATTATTTTATACATATATATATACATATACTATTATATTAAAACTGAAAGATTGAAAGTTTATCGGTTTGGTTATCCTAATTATTAAAATAAATAATAAAATAATATAATTAATGGTAATTATCTGATTGCCTTTTTCCCATTTACTTTTATTTAAATATATTACCTTTTATAAACACCTAAAACAATCAATCGTACAATATCTTTCGACCATTAATATTTCCTTTCTAATTAAAACACGTTACCTTTTTGATTTAAAACTAATCTTACACCATATTTTCCAATTATTAATAAAATATATTAAAAATCTGTATACGTTGTTTATAATAAGGAAACATTAGTATAATCCGTAAGAGAAAAATGGGTCTGAGGACAACCTCAGGATCTCCCCTAAGATTATAACAAATATTACATATAAAGTAAGGGGCCCCGCAAGGGCATTTTCGTAAATATAAAATTTTTATCAATAATTTACATAAATAGGCTTAAATTTCTATTGAAATCTATTATATATATAATAGGCCAACACAAGATAAAAATAGTGAGATTTTTTAATGTATTGTAATTACCAATTTATCCCTCTATTCTCAAATTTTTGAAAAAATGGTTGTTGGTGGGGATTGAACTTGGTTCTTCAAGTTATTTAACATATCTTTCTACCACTACACCACTCAATCACATATGTTGTAAATCATACACATTATAGATGTATGTGTGTGTTGTGCGAATATAGTATGATTACTAATTTATCCCTCTATTCTCAATTTTTTGAAAAAGTTATGGTTGGTGGGAATTGAACTTGGGTTTCCGAGTTAATTAACAAATCTTTTTACCACTACACCACTCAATCACATGTGTTTTAAATCATACACATAAAAGATGTATGTGTGTGTTGTTTTAGTGAAAAAAATTTCTAATATTATAATATTACGACTTATTAGTAATTTTTTGTCATGTTGCATTTACATTTATTGATTTAAACTATAACATATTAAATTAAAATATAAATTATTGATACATAATATATGGTTTGATAATATTATAAAATTGTAATAACAATAATAATCAACATAATAAAAAAATTACTATATAATTATTCCCTTAAACAACCTAAGCACTCATCTATACGTGTTTTTAATAATACACATGATATCTCTATGTATACCGCTTAAGCGGGGCAATATTTGGTTTTATATAAAGAAACAATATGAAATGCATAATGTATTTTTTATGAAAAATATTACATATACGATCATGTCAATAACTAAAGTACTTTATTACTGATTTGAAAGCACCAATTTACTCATAAGTTCCTATTAATATATAGAAGTATTATTCTTAATGATATTCAAACGTGGATCACCGAGTTAAATTATGCATCTTCATACCATTAGATCACATATTCACATGTATTTTAAATTATACACACAATATATATGTGTGTGATATTGATGAAATGTTATTAATTAAATATTACTGCATTTTAAATGAGTTTTGGACTATTTAATGATTATCATTTATCGATAAAATAACTACGTAAAATACATAATTGGGTCATAAACCGATATTATAATTAATATGATAGATATTATCTAACAATATATTAGAGTAAAAAATATTGAGGTGTTAACGTAAAATGAAAATTTTATATTACTAAATAAGATATATATACTGATTTATTAGTCAAACTATTTGGGTCATAAAAATGTTTGGCTTCAAAAAGACGAATTCTACAAATAAAACATTACTTTTTATATACAAATTAGTTAATGTTCAATTTAAAATATGATATTTTATGGGGAAAAAAGACCATATATTATATATTATTTATGAAGGTAACTCAATGAAAGTCAGGCGGAAATCGGAAGAGAAATAAAGGCAAAGAATTCTTAAAATGAAGAAATTAGAAGAAAACAAATAATAGAGTTAGAAATGTAGTTTTAAGAAGTAAAAGCGCATGACCTGAGAAGTTTTAGAAGATTTACAAAGGTTTTTGATTGGAATCAGGACTAAAACCTATATTCTCAGAATATAGCATCTTGAAGACTATTAAATTTTTACCTTGAATATTATTGGAGATCCAGCTAAATGGATGCATCATTTTTGAAGAAAATTTAGGAATGTAGGTGCTCTAAAAAATCATCTTAATTAATAATTAGACAACACCTATAAAACACTCAAATTATATTCTATGGCCCACAACAAAATTAAAACCTAACATGATTGCTATCAATACTACTCATATTAGTTTTCAATGTACAAATTTGAACATATTTAAGTAAGTACACAATAACCACATAGGCAATTAACAAGATTAAATCAATGAAAATCAATTACATGTTTCAAACGATACTGATCATGAATAGTTTAATTAAAAAATACAATTTAAGCTAGCGACCCGTGCCTCACACGGGTTTTTATGCTAGTTGTTTTAACCTCAGAGTTCTACCCTGAGGTCATCCTCAGACACATGAAACCCAATCCGTAAACATGACTATATTAAATTATATTAAATTAAAATTAAAAAAGTTATTAAAAATAATGATGATATAAAACATTACTTTAATATTAAATAAATTTTATAACATAAGAAAGGAAAATCGTGCATCGCACCGGCATTGAAAGTTTGTCGGTTCGGTTTTCAGCACGATTATCCTAATTATTAAAATAAATTATAAAATAATATAATTAATGATAATTAGACAATTGCCTTTTTAATTAAAAAAACGTTTTGTTGGGATTTATGGGTGATAGCTTAGAGACAACTTAACTAGGTTTTATCATACTTAGTTTTTGCTAAGTAGAACATATTGTCACAGCCAGAGTATGTTCTTGTGACCAAAGAAATTGCTGTAATTCAATAAGTATGTATCTTGGAAAAAGTTCATTCAAATGCTCAAGCCTCAAGATTACATCAGTTCGACAGCAAGAATAAATGTTACTGTCACAATGTTGACAGTAAGGTTACAAGAAGACAGCATGTTGCAAGTCACGACAACAGACTCCATCTGACAGCAACATTGGCGGAAGCATGAGACAGCAACATTCTCACAGTTTGACAGCAAGTCTGGGATTCCTGACAGCAACATTGGCGGGGATTCATACTATCAACCAAAGAACATTCTCTTGACAGCAGACTTGGTGGTTAAAGTTATTGTCTCACTGAATTATTTTAATTGGGGATTTATCTCAGTCAAACCCGTGACAGTTTAGATGTTCAAGAAACAGATTTGCTGCAACTTGTCAAAGATTGTAGCAGACCTGCATGACTACGACAAAAGCTTGAGAGATCACAAGACAAAGCTCGTCAATTCAAGAGTATGACAAATCTACATCTACTAGAATCGTATTAGCTTGAATTAGAAAGAATCTAGGTTGCTTTACATATAATGATAACTCTGTTTGTATAGCAATTTAAGAAAGCCACATGGGTGTGCAAATTGTAAAGAGCTGCCACTTGAAAATGACAGCAGCTCCACAACCCATGTGACAGAGATGTTAGAGCAAATTAGTCTACATAGAGAATCATCTATCATTCTTTTCTGTATTCGCGAATTCATTCATTGTAATCACTCAAGAAACCGAAGCTTGAGAAAATACTTTCTCAAGGTTGTAGCAACACTTTGCAAAATAAATAAAACATTTATTTTGTGAGAATATCTTGAGTTATCACTTGTGTTTACAATTCTTATACTGATAGTTTACAATCTTTATTATTGTTGTTGAAGTAAAGATTTGAAGTTATCAGTATTGCATTCAACCCCCCTTCTGCAATACTCTGGGACCAACAACTGGTATCAGAGCAAACAGATTGATATACTAATCTGAGATCATGACGAGTATACAGAAATCAAGTGGTATCAAGATTCCAGTATTTGATAAAGAGAACTACAACTTTTAGAAAAGAAAGATCTTGTTATTTATCAAAGCCGTACATCCACTGTACTTGGGAATCCTTGAGAATGCCCCCTTTATTCCTAAGAAAGAAGTAGCTGCTGCTACTGTTAATGGTGAAGTAATTCCAGCTCACTGGGTTGCAAAAAGACCCTCAAAATACACAAAGTCCGAGGAAGAAAAGGTAGCCTTGGATGACTACTTTCAACTCATCTTGCTTGACTCTCTCACCTTGGACAAAGCCATGTGTGGAAATGTTATGGGATGTTCATCTGCTAAAGAGATGTGGAACAAGATAGAGTTGCTGTGTGAAGGAAGTGAAGAGGTCAGAGAAAATCAAAGACAAATTCTTGTGTCACAATATGAAGCCTTTATGGCTAAGCCTGGTGTAGAGCTCACTCATATGTTTGAAAGATTCAGTAAGCTAATAGCTGAGCTACAAATTCATGGAAAGTTCTATGACAAAAAGGAGATTAATGTCAAGTTTCTGCTCACTCTTCCTGAGTACCTTGAGGGAGAAACTTGAATGATGTTTCTCTTGAGACTCTTTATGGTGTGCTTAAGTCATATGAACTTGAACTCTTTCAAAAAAGAGATATTCAAACTAGAGCCAAAGGAAAGATGGCAAACATGTCTAGTGTCCTTGTAGCTCATGAGCCATATGTCTCTTTGCCAAGTGAATCTTCACAAAGTTCACAACCAACACAAGTGCCATCTCTGAAGATTGAGGAGGTGTTGGATGATGAGGAGAAAGTGGTTCTACAGCTCAAAGATGTTGAAGATGAAGACTTCTACTCATTAGAAGAGATTGAAAGCATGGATAATCCAACCATGGCATATATGGCTAAAAGGTTCAAGAATATAAAGTTCAGAAGAGATAAGCCATATAAGCTATAGGGTCAGACATCTAAGTTCAACATGGGAAACTCTTTGATAGGTCCTGTATATGGGTAAGATAAGCTAGAAGGGGGGGTTGAATAGCTTATCACCTTTTTAAAATTTAGAGCTTGGCTTTTTGAAAATTCTTTCCTCTTTTTAAACTTCGTTACTTGTTAACAAGTAAATAAAGTGCGGAAAATAAAGAGAGAAAGAAGAGAGAATAGCACACGGTCGATTTTATCCTGGTTCGCGATGCCCGCAACCCCTAATGGATTCGAACACCCCTACTCCAGTCCCCAAGCTCCTTCCCGGACTCGAGATTTCTTCCACTATAAAGAAACTCCTTTATAGTAGGTGGAGAAGCCTTTACAACTCCTAAACCACTACTTATTTATCTTGGAGCGATACACACACGTATCCTCCTCACAATAAATAGTAAATACCCACTACAAGACTTATCTTAGAGTGTAACTCCCTGCTACCTCCTTAAATACTTTGTAGTAAGCCTTTACAAGACTATGTACTTCTACAACTTTGCCGGTCTTGGATCTTAGGTCTTGGATCTTAGGTCTTAGATCTTGGGTCTTCCCTTTTCTTCACGGTACAAAGGTTACTAACTCCCCGTTAGTATGCCTAAGACTTGGGTCTTAGAACAAGAGTCACCTCACTTCACTTCACCTCACTGCAAAGATTACGCGTTAAAATAATTGATTCGTTATTAGTTAAAGTCGAGCTCTTCACGATGCCAATCGGAAAAACTACGTACTTTAGTGGTGTGTGCAAGTCGTGATTAATTTATATATATATATATATATATATATATATATATATATATATATATATATATATATATATATATATATATATATATATAAGTATATATTCAACTCGCAAGTGCGAGGACCAGAGAAAAAGGTGTATGCAAGACAATAAATTAAACGTGCAACAATATATATCGTGAATGCAAGCACACAACAACGTTATACTAAACACCACACAAGCACATAAACATAACTCACACGTTTGTAAAAGTAACTCGTTATAAAATAACGAGGGCCGCTATTATACTTTAAATTAGTGCGGAAAATATATCACACGTAAGAGAATATAAACAAGCAAACAAGAAAACAAGCAACAAGAGTCACAAGTGCTTTTAATCACTTCGGCCGAATGTAAACCAAGAAGAAGGAATGGCCGGATTTTTCAAAGTCCTAAAACAAGTGCAAGTAGTCTTGTTTGATAAATCCTTGTTCAAGATATAATGATAAGACAAGTGAGTAACCAACTTGAACAAGATAGACTACAAATGGTAGTGTTTGGCCGAATATATCAAGTAAATAAAAGACCAACACTAACTACCAACTTGTTTTAAAGAGCTAGCTTGTATAGTCTTGATTCTTTAAGTCCTTGTTTAAAAATAAACACAAGATGAGCAAAGGCCTTGGTTATACAAGATTAACAACCAACTTATCTTTTGATTTTAAATAATCAAGTTTAAACCACTTAAGGTGGAAACAAGATGTAAGCTTTTTGTTCTTAAATCAAAAGACAGTCAAACTAGCCTTTTTAATCCAAATACGCAACTTGGATTAAAGGACTTAAATGAGGTGATTCTCAACTTCAACCTCAAGAACATACCGTACAATATGTCAAATATACACTACACGAATATACTTCAAGAACAGGTGTATATAAGAGCAAAATGCAAGATTAAGTGAATATAAGTGTTTATAAGTGTAGATCTAAACAATAAGAACAATAAACACTTAATATTCAAGCCAACCCACCAAGAACACACACTAAACTAACTTAACATTGACCTTACAAAGGCTCAGCTCCTCTTTAATTAAGAGAAAGCTACAAGAAAGAAAAGCTAGTAAACAAGCCAAAAATACACAAAAAGGGTCTCTGGAAAATGGCCAGAAAAATGCTTTAAGGTCAGACTTTTGAAGGCTCAAAAGGTCACTTATAAACTGATAAAACAAGGTCCTAAGACCACAAGAAGGTTGGTGACCAAAGGTGTGTGTTTAGGAGCAAGAATGGTAAAGAAAATCAAGCCTAAATGGTGATAGATCTTGAAATATTTTAGGCTTGAAGCATAGAAACGTTTTTGAGCTTTTGGCTACTGGAAAGAGAGTGTTTCTAAGCTAATTTCACCAGCATGTGTTTGGCTCTAGGGGGCTTAATGAAATGGGGGGGGGGTGAAGGGGGCTTTTTATAGCCAAAATATAAGGATTTTTGATTTATTTTAAATGGTAATAAGCACATGGCTAAAAGGCAAGTGGGAGGAATCTTCCCAAGGTCACATCAGCTGTAAAAAATTCAAATTTTCTGAAAAAAAATGTGCTTAGGTGTCATTCCATTTAACGAAAAGATTAAAAACCGAAAAATGCGCTTACCGACGAGACGAAATGAGTTAAATCGCAATAAATCGAAAAATCATTGAAAAACTATGAAATTTGGGAATCCCCTAGAAATTTTCCCAGAGAATGTGGTCAAAATTTCATCTTGAAATGAGTTGACCAACTATGACTTTTAAGCGACTGATAAATCAATTACGTATCGATTTAAGGGGTCCCGGAAAAAAGTCATCCAAAATTTACAAATTAATTCTACAATTTCCTATAAGGAAACTAAGGACATATTCAAATTTCCAAGTCAAAAAGATGTGTAGAAGTATTTTTACGAATTTTTCGAATGTTAAAACGACATTCCGGAGCGACCGAAACATTTATTTGTCTTTACCGACAACTAAGACAAAATTTTTGACTTGATAAATATTCAAACATAATATTCCATATGAAATAATGACTATCAGGTCCAAGGAATATTTAAGTTTGAATTAAAAATGATTTTATCCGGATGATAAGGATTTTCGGGTATTTCGGAATAAAATCTGTTCGGTCTTTTGGCAAGGGTTTTGGCAAGGCAATTTGATTATAAATATCAAATAAACATATCAAGAATGTATGAGAGTAAAACATTTAAAAGCAGCACTCTTTTAAATAAATCGAACAGTTGACTCGTAAAAGCAGTGTTTTAAAAATTCTCGATATTTGTGCCTTTAGCCGAATGCCTAAAATCTTTTTGACATAAACAACCTAGAATATAAAATACCATTACCATGATATTCTCATCCTAAGTCAATGTCAAAAATATGTCGAAAAACATTTTGGCTCGGTTTGACCAGTTTGACTTGATTCCCGAATTATGTCATCCCCGGGGAGGATTCTAAGTGTAATCCTAAATCTAATTTAATTTCACTTTTATTTTTACAAATTCCAAAACCTAAAGTGCGAAAGTAATGACTCTGTCAATTTTCCCCTTTTTGGTATTTGTCAAAACTACTTGTGAAAATTAAATTGTGTGCGATCTACTTCCCCTAAGTGTATGCATGATACAACTTAAAATTTTGGGGTTACTTCCCCTTAGTGTATGCACACCATCATACAAGCATACAAACACGTATATAGGCACATAGAATCACATAAAAGTGTAAGTTAGAATTTATCCCACTTGATAAGTCTCGGTACTTATCACAAAATTCCAACGCAGGTCTTTTCATGTCTGCAAAGAAAAGTTAGTGGGAGCACACAATAATTTTCATTTTATATTCCAGTAGAATATTCTCTTCCCCTTTTTGACATAATGCCAAAAAGTGAAATTAATATTGAAGGAGGGAACAAGGGAAGGGGATTTAGGTGATTAAATCCTACTTATTACAAATAAACACCACCAATCTCCTTATCGCTCCAAAACCAGTCAAAACGTCCAAAATCTTCACATAGTGGACTAGTTTTAATTAGTTACAATTTAAATAGGACTAGCCTATGAATACAATCAAATCTCCCCATTTATACACAAAAAATAGATATAGCTTGTTTAGTCTGTCTTGTATTTCCATGCATTTCCTTTTGAAAAAGTATGTTCCCTTTTGATGGAATCCCATTTGATCGTTAATAGATCAATAATTCTGTAATAATTAAAAGTGTTAGACGAATTTTCAGTTTGCATGTAACAAATTTTATTGCTTCAAAAAGTTGGAGTTGAGAGATTCAAATTTTTGCAAAATTCGAGTTTTCCAGTTTAGTCCTTTCCAACCAATTTTTTTTGAGGTTTTCTGCAAAAACTTTTAACAAGTTAGATGATTTCGAAAAAATTAGTACTTTGAAAGTGATCTTCTTCATATGCAAAACTTTTGATTTCATTGATCTCTATTAGATAAAACATGCATGACAGAGATGATACTTCGAATTAAAAAATATATTTTAAAAAAGCATTTCCGAATTTCAACAATTCGAAATACCACAGTAAATGATGTCCATTTTTTAACCAAGTCATTGGCTAATGTCCCTGCAATAGTTTATTTTATCAGATATTGCAACTAGATAGTGTGAACATGTAGCATATTATATAAGCACAAAAATAATGTCATGCGAACAATATCCTACTAACTATATGCAAGATTTTATAAATTTTATCAACCTAAGTAGTTTAGCAGTTTAACTATCAGCCAGCAAGGGAAAAATGTCAATTGCTACACACAACATTTCAACTACTACTACGAAAGCAAAACTTGGAGACTAAAGTAGAGAATTTAAGAGAGATTTCGGCCAAGAATTTTGCTAAGGTTGAAATTGCACTTCCTTAGCCAATCTTTAGATCCTCAGAGCATTCTCAACTTGGATTAACTTAACATGTGTAAATGTTAGCTTCAGTCTAACAAAATGAACAGCAATTTAGCATAAATATCAGCTAAGAATAATAAGATGGGTTCAAGAAAGACAAACAGTGCATTTTAGATTCAATCATCCAAGCGCAGACCAGCCATCTTACAACATAGAGCATGTTGCAGAGACTTCTTTCCAAATGCAAAGGATAATGTCCAAAAATTTTAGAACATTATTGTTTTAACATCATTTCCGAACTGAAGAAGCGTAATCTTTCCGGTTCTTTAAGCAACACAGAGTGCAGAGCCATCCATTCTATAAAGCTTCAGAATCTTGCAGTTCCTTTAAGAAGACGTTTAGTACAGAGAAGCAATGAAATATACTATAGCATACTAGGTAGAAGCTGATCAGCAGCAATAGAAAAGTACACTTACGATTGAAGCCATAACCTTTAGTTAAAAAAAGACTATACATGCTACAAGACAAGTTACACATACAAGTTTATCATTATATATGTAGCACTAATAAAAGACTCATGATAAATCCTACTTGTAATCATTAGAGCAAGAGCATACTAGATAAAACAACAACATATTCAATCATCTATCATAGTCAAAATACCAGCAATCAAGAGATGATTAACCTTATGGAGTAGATGATAAATGAAATAATAGCAACTCGTTACTAGGGATACCATTAAATGGCAGAATGATAGTAGCAAGAATACCAAATTTTAGACGTAGTTCACATGCGTAACACAAAAGCAGCAAGTGTAGCAATTAACAAGCATTAAGCATGTTATACAACTAATCATCAGGTACTGAAGCATCAGGAATCATATACTTCAATAAACAGTAGTAACAGACTTATAGCTATAGCCAAATCACAGAAACCTTTATCAACAAGCAGACAAAATTACCGATATGGTGAAATTACTCTTATAACTAGGTTGAAGCTTAGAGTGGTACAGATAACATGGTATCAAAGTAAGAAGCAAGTGTACATCAGAAACCAGTGAAATGGAAAAGAAAATTGTATCAAGTAGGCATAGTCATGTAAGAGTTAATCAACTTAGGATCATTAAGGCACTACAATAACATTCTTATATATCAAGAGCAACTTAACTCACTAAATCAGGCAGATGCAATTAGATAGTATAAAGCACTCTCATATAATTAATTTAAACATTATTACCAATTAATGTATCAAGCACAACCAGATAATTACAATCTCAAAAATTGAACTAATACTATAAACTCATTATGCAATTAGGTCACATGTGTATCACATTCAAATGTACCAGTCATTATATTAGTGAGATATCAAATGACACCAATTTACAAGATTTCTTAAATAAATGACTATGTCACATATGAGGGTTAGATTGTAACAAGCAGAACAACCAAACAGGGTAAATATTTCAAGTAAATATCTCCTTGTTAATGACTTACTCTAACAAATATTATGATTAAATTTGGTTACTAGATATAATCAACCCTATTTTATTTAATAGAGATAATTAACAGATATAGCTCTAGAGAATACTACAAATAATTATTCATAACAGTGCAGACTAGATAAATACATACTGCAACACAAGTACATATGATAGTGCAAGGACTGTCCTTAAACAATCAGTAAAGTACATAAGTACTCAGGAAAGTATAGAGACCAACTAAAGTTGCCAGCAAACACTTATATGTAAATGCACCAGATGCTGAGATGACAATTAAACAAATAACATAATTTTACATCCCAAATTCACTAGAAGGCAATTTCTATAAAGCAATGCAAGTGCAGCAACTAAGCAAGAAACACAGAGCTGTTTATGATGCGTAGAATTATGTAGACAGAAATACAAGTTAACAAGATTATACATAAAATTCCACCATCAAGATTCCTGTATCTACAATCCTACTTCTGAATGGAACTAAAATTAAACTAGATAATAAACTAATTCAATTTTATACCTAGTCTAGTTATTGCTGATTTATACAATATCCTATAGGGAAACTAAGGACTCATTCAAAGTTCCAAGTCAAAACAATGTGCAGAAGTATTTTTACGAATTTTTCGAATGTTAAAACGGCCTTCCGGAGCGACCGAAAAATTCATTTGTCTTTACCGACAACTAAGACAAAAGTTTTGACTTGATAAATATTCTGTTAGGTCCACTATGTTTGTAGAAGGGGGGGTTGAATACAAACAGTACTGTTTTATCAAAATTTGTCCGGATAAATTTAATTTATATTTTGACAAATTTGAGCGGAATTAAATGAAACAAAATTCAAGTTGAATATAAAATTATATTAACTTGAGGGGCTTGTTAAAAATACAGTACAGAAATTATATCTAGTTAATAAAAACAAATTAGAAAATTCGACATGAATTTTTCTAGATTTGTTAATAAAAATCGAGATATAGATTAGGAGTAAAAACTCGCTAATATTACAAGAGTATCAAGTAAACAAGTTCTATCGGATCAGATATTAAAAATAAGATGAACTTGATTTTCTATGAATTTTTCTCTTGCTGTGTTGTTCTTCAAAATGAGAGAGAATGGAGCTGAGTTTGTTTCTTGAAGATATTATGTTCTGTGTGTTGTTGATCTGGCCGCCTGTCTTGATTAATATAGTCTTCTGCATCTTTTCTTTTCCATTTGTATTGCCAAGACAATCGGCAAGACAATCTGTTCTTTCAAGACAATCAATTTTGTACTGCCAAGACAATCGACAAGACAATCCAAAACCTCCAAGACAATCAATTTTTATTGCCAAGACAATAGGCAATACAATAAGCAAGACAATCCAGGTTAACCAAGACAATCGTCAAGACAATTGAGATTGTCTTGTTTAATAATAAATCTCTGCTGTATGATTGATTTTGTAAACAAAACATTTCTGAAATACTCTGTTTAAACAAAGCCCAGTCACAGAAACAGGATGTACACAACACGCGCGGCTGTTGAAAGCTTGAATACGGGCGCGTGCCATCCACGCGCGCCACAGGCGCGTGGAATCTGTCCGACAAGAACTTCCTGCGCATGTGACAGTTTACTTTGCATGTTTTTTTCTTTTACTTCTTTTTCATGCATGCCAGACCAGTCCATTGTCTTTCTTTTTTTTTCGTTAGTCGACCATAAGTACAAGCACTTCCTTTTTGTTTCATGTACAATTCAATTCCTCTTGCTAAGCTGTCGACTTCTTCTTTTACTATTTCATTTTTATTTATTTTAATTACATAACTTAATTAAATAATCATTTAGAAAGTAATGATTAATTAACTAACTTAATAATTAAATTAAATTAAATTAATACATTAATTCAAACTTAATTAATATGATAATTAATTTAATAAATAAATAAATTCAGAATGAATTAATTTATTAATTAAATCAATTACATAATTATATTAATTAAAAGAGAATTAATATAAATCAATTTTGATTGAACCATTAATTCAAAGTTAATTAATATTATTAATTAAATCAATTACATAATAATATTAATTAAATGAGAATTAATATAAATCTTTTTCTTGAACCACTGAAAGTAATAAAGAATTACCACCGGATTTTCGTTGACGCTCGATGCACGGTCTGGTTCATGAGCGACTAACTCCAACGGCTTTTCTTTATTTTTGACTTTATGGCTGTGGTTAATGTCTTCTCTTAATATACCCGTCTTGACAG
Organism: Saposhnikovia divaricata; assembly: GCA_036435485.1. Lineage (NCBI taxonomy): Eukaryota > Viridiplantae > Streptophyta > Magnoliopsida > Apiales > Apiaceae > Saposhnikovia > Saposhnikovia divaricata. Next base: position 87,212,238 of record CM071594.1, read on the forward strand.
CTTGAACCACTGAAGTTAATGTTAAACAACCACTGTTTAATGTTGACACTCGATGTACTGTCTGGTTCATGAGTGACTAACCGCAATAACTGTTCTTCATATATTGACTTTAAAATCTGGTTCCTTTTTCTTTTCTCCATCTTCTCTCTCTATTAATTCTTCTGTACTGTCTCTTTCACTGTTGAAATCTCTGTCACTTTAAATGAATCCACTTCTTTAACGAATACTTCCCTGAGGCTTGATCAGATGTCTGAACTTCTTTCAATGTAGTAATTCTTCAAGTCTGTAGATTGACCTTGATCTTTTTCTTCTGACAGATAATACAATCTGAAATTTCTTGTGACAGTCTATATACTATTTACTATTACAGTCTTGTTTAAGTTGAGTTGTATCCTCGAAATACAAATAAGCTACATATATGCCTTTCAATCTCCCCCTATTTGTTTGTTAGACAATAACAAGCAAATACCTAGAGGATAACTCAACTACCTCACTTAAACAAGAAAAAGATAAAACTTTTAGGAATTAAGTAAATAATACAAAAAAAATTTTCTCTGATTTAGATTTAACAATTCCAGAATCTTCAGTTGATGAAATGATAGATGATTGTTCCTTTAGCACTGAACTGATCTTCAATAGATAACTCATCTTCATTTCTGATTCTTCATATCTCTGCCTGATAATCCTTCATATCTTACATTGGTGATTATCAGCAGTTCTTAATTTACAATCACTTCCCATTTCTGACACAACTTTTCTCACTAAAGAAAAACAGTTGTTCCTACTATATAGACAATGGTGAATCAATACCATTTCTATAACTTCTGGTGAATTTACTACTCTTCCACTTAGCCTTTATACATAGTACATTGAAAGACTAATACATAGTACATTGAAAGACTAATAGAATAGTATTGTGATGTAATTCTCCTTATATCTCCACTTTCATAATAAATGAAAGTTCTTTTGCTTCTTCACCTAAGGCTCCCCCTTAGTAAATAGACTTGCTTCTCATCCTAAGCACAGTCTCTAATGCTCCTTCTTTCTAACTCACTCTTCTTTTACTTGTACCCCATACTTCTCCCCCTTAGTTGAGTATATCCTACTAGGGTAAGCTTTAAGCTTGAATATATCTTTTTCAATATATCTCTCCCCCTTAGTTGAGGAATCCTCCATTCAACTAATTGACAAAGTAGTTGATACTACCAATTTATACCAATCGTAAGAGTACATTGAAATCAATTGATAAAGCTTTGTTAGAAAGGAAGTTTCATTTTCTTCCTCACTGTGAGTGTGTGATAGTGTTTAGTGTACCTCACAAGTGTTTCACTCTTCTCTCCACTCATTTGTTTTGAGTGTCTCACTTCTCTCTGTGTTTACACTCTTGCTCACTAGTGTTTCACTCATATCACTCATAGCTCCAACATCCTTTAGTGTACCTGCAAGGAAAAATCACCCTAGCCCCTTCAAGAGAGGTCAGTGGTGGTGCAATGGGAGTTCGCAAATCCCAAATCCTCGTTGGACTCGTCAGACGGATCTGAGTCATAATCTACAAGTTGCTAATTTCCTTTTTTAGGGTTTTCAGATTTGAATTCTGAGAAGGTAAACAATGATCTATAAATTTAGCATTGAGATCAAGATTCCCTTCTAATGTCTGTGAAGACGTCACCTTGTAAAACTCATCAGGTAAAATCTGAATCATAGTTCACAAGTTGCCGATCCGCACCTATGTCGGATCCGTTACCCGCAGGATACAGAGATGTTCCCTCTGGGGAGTTAGATAATGATCTTGTTGAATTTTGCATTTGAGATCAATACCTTCTCTCGAGGTCTGTGAAGACTCTTAGTTCATTAAAGAACCTTTAACTTATAATCCTAACCGTAAAATGGTTGGATTACAGGTTTCCGTCAATTCATCCTTAGTGTGTGCAATCTCACTTGTGCATATGAAATATTTTGGATAGTGTATAAGGTAGTGACTCTCCAACTGAATATCCCACACATCCTTGTTTGCTGCATCAAGTGCAGTTACTCCGTGGTGACCTCTAGTCTGATAGGTTACTTCCATTTAGAGGGTAAAATAGAATGTGTTTGAGTTTGACTGTAGTCTGGGATAAAAGTTGTTGGGTTTACAACCTTATGACTAAACATGTGAGAATACAAAATTTCATGTAGATGAACCTGCATCACAGAATATGAGCAACATAGAGATAGAATGCATTTTTAACATTGAAAAGTTTTCTAAGAAAATATTGCATTTTATCTTAAAAGAAATGATGTACAGTTGTGATTTCAAAAGATTTACAATGTAAGCAATCATAGCTGTAGAAAGAGATTTTGAGTTAGGAAGATAAAGATCTTGAGCTGGTTTTACTAAACAAAAACATAGGCAAAAAATCCAATTAATAAATATTAATCGAATCAATGTATGTTAATGTTTAAACCAATACAAACAAAACTATTTTATCATGTTTTAGGTCCTGCATGATAGATACCAACTTTTAGAAATTGTTAGCACTTGATAGGTCTTGTCTTCTAATTGTTAGATCCTGAAAATCAAACATTAGTTCCTAACCAATTGTATAGACACATACCAATTTGATACAAACATTGGTCAATTGTTAAGTCCTTAACACGAAGATCTGTTAACAGCAATCACAAAACAAAGATTTATACTTAAACTGCATATTTTGTGTGTGTTAATAAGAAGAACAACAAAAGAACCAAGTACAGTGACCTATTTGTAAGTTTTGCAAGTATAGTGACTAAACTGTAAAAACTATGCACACTATTTATATACACATGAAAAAGAATATACAAAAATAAGAAATAATATACACAAGTAATAATTTACATACAAATTTTTATTTTTATTAATTTTTATTTTTATATTTTTTTTAAATGCAAAAATAACTGTATTAATAATATTTACAGAATATTAAAGATAAAAGATAATAATTTAGAAAAATATCTACAACAATATAACTACATAAAATAACTAAATAGAAAATATAAAATACTAAAAATACCATAGGTTGTCCTTTTGACGGAATTAACACATTAATAACAGAAGAACAAACACTACAAAATATTGAATAAAATATTAACTATTTACATAAACATTTGTAGCAAATTAATAAATCTATATATATTTTCGAATAAAATGACTTTCTTATCAGAAAATTATTTTGAAAGAAAATATGATTTATTAGAAGATTACAAATATTCAAAAGGAATTTTCAACAAAAATAGATTTCTCACTAATTTCCACTTGTAAAATTTGAGAAAAATATTTTTAGAGAAAATAAAATTATTCTAAAATTAAAAGAAGTAAGTAGGAAAATATTAAGAAGATAATGACAATGATTTAAGAATTAACAAGCAAGATTATAAGTTGATAAAATAATTATACAAGTGATTTAAATCAGAAAATATTCACAAAATAATCACTTGTAAATTATTAAAGATCAAACCTCAGATATTAACTAGTTTAATTACTAGGACTGTTTAACATACCCAATTCACCAACAATTCTGGTGAATGTGGATTCGTCAAGAGACTTAGTAAAAATATCTGCTGTTTGTTCTTCTGTGGGTACAAAAAGTAACTCCACAGTACCATTCATGACATGCTCTCGAATAAAATGATACCTGATGTCAATGTGCTTTGTTCTCGTGTGCTGCACAGGATTGTTGGAGATTGCTATGGCACTTTTATTATCACACATGATAGGAATCTTGTCAAGTACAAAGCCATAATCCCGTAGCTGATTTCTGATCCACAAGATCTGAGCGCAACAGCTTCCAGCAGCTATGTATTCAGCTTCGGCTGTAGAGTTGGAAACTGTTTGCTGTTTCTTACTATACCAGGAAACCAACCTGCCACCTAGGAATTGACAACTCCCAGAGGTGCTTTTTAATCTACAACACTTCCTGCATAGTCTGAATCTGTATATCCAACAAGATTAAAACCAGATTCTTTAGGGTACCAAATTCCTAAATTTGGAGTGCCCTTAAGATATCTCAAGATTCGTTTAACAGAAATGAGATGCACATCTCTAGGATCCGCATGGAACCTTGCACACAAGCATGTAGCATGCATAATATCAGGTCTACTTGCAGTAAGGTAAAGTAATGAGCCTATCATACCTCTGTAGCTTGTGATATCTACCTTAGCAGAATTTTCACATGCTCCAAATTTAACAGCAGTAGATGATGGTGTTCTTGCTGAAGATGAGTCCTCCATTTGATACTTCTTGAGAAGATCTTTGACATACTTGGATTGACAGATAAATATTCCATCTGTCCTTTGACTTATTTGCAATCCAAGAAAGAACTTCAGCTCACCCATCATGCTCATTTCAAATTTACCCTGCATTAACTTAGCAAATTTCTTGCACAACAGATCATTATTAGACCCAAATATTATATCGTCCACATAGACTTGGACTAGAATTGTATCATTCTGATGTTTCTTTGTGAAGAGAGTTTTGTCTATGACACCTCTAACAAAACCATTTTCAATTAAAAATTCAGAGAGAGTGTCATACCATTTCCTTGGTGCTTGCTTAAGACCATAGACAGCCTTGAAAAGGAAGTTGACATAGTCAATTAAATCTGGATCTTCAAAGCCAGGGGGCTGTTCTACATAAACCTCTTCATCTAGCTTGCCATTCAAGAAAGCACTCTTGACATCCATTTGATAAACTTTAAAGTTTGAAAATGCTGCGAATGCCAAGAATATTCTTATGGCCTCAAGTCTAGCCACTGGAGCATAGGTCTCATCATAATCAATGCCTTCAGATTGGGAGTAACCCTTTGCTACCAGTCTTGCTTTATTTCTCGTCACTGTGCCATCTTCATCAAGTTTGTTTCTGAATACCCACCTAGTGCCAACCACTGGTCTGTCTGTAGGTCTGGGTACCAGCTTCCAAACTTCTTGTTGTTTAAATTGATTGAGTTCATCTTGCATAGCAATCACCCAATCAGGATCAGAAAGAGCTTCTTCAGTTTTCTTAGATTCCATTTTAGACAGAAACCCTGAATAATTACATTGATTCTGAAAAGCTCTTCTAGTCTTCACACCAACAACTGGATCACCAATGATTAGCTCAAAAGGATGAGCTCTATTCCAAACAGTCTGTCTGGGAAGATTAGATCTTGATGATTCGCCTTGATCTTCATTGTGATGTTGTGTGTGACCAGTTGACCCTTCATTTTCTCCCCCTGAGTTGTTGCCAGGTTGACTAGATGATGATTGTTTAGAAAAGTCAGGGGAATTTTGACTACTATCATTGATTTCATCACCATTACCCTAATCATCATTGTTGTCATTAGCATCAGCAAAAATCTCAGGTGCATTGTCATCATCTGAATCTGTATCTGTCATGTCATCGAAAGACAGCTTCTCAGATGGATTCTCAGTTTGGATACTAGGGAGTTTAGTGTCATCAAATGTTACATTGACACTTTCCATCATCTTCTGTTCATCAATCACATACACCCTGTATGCTCTTATTGAATAACCAATAAAAATTGCTTCAAATGCTTTGGTATCAAATTTGCCACCTTGATCATCACCTTCTTTAAGCACAAAGCACTTTGCCCCAAATACATGAAAGTATTTGAGTGATGGTTTCTTATCAGCCATAATTTCATAGGGTGTCTTCATTTGATCTTTATTGATTAGAGTTCGATTCTGGGTATAGCACGCAGTATTGACAGCTTCAGCCCAAAAGTACAATGGAAGCCTTGATTCACTTAACATAATACGTGCAGCTTCAATCAAGGTTCTATTCTTTCTTTCCACTACCCCATTTTGCTGAGGAGTTCTTGGAGCTGAGTATTGTCTGGTTATACCCTTCTCAGTGCAGAAGTCATTTAGAACTGCATTCTTGAATTCAGTTCCATTGTCTGATCTTATAGCTCTCACTGGATACGTAGAATCTCGCTCAATTAATTTGATGTGATAAATCACCAGTTGTGGAGTCTCATCTTTAGAATTCAAAAACAGGACCCATGTGTATTTTGAAAAATCATCAACAATCACTAGAGCATATCTCTTCCTTGACATAGACATCACATTAACTGGACCAAACAAATCCATATGAAGTAATTGTAATGGTTCAGTTATTGAAGATGTGTCAGTGCTCCTGTGACTTGCCCTTTTTAGCTTGCCTTTTTGACATGCATCACAAAGTCCTTCTTGAGTGAATTCCATTGAAGGCAAACCTCTCACCAACTCTCTTTTAACCAGAGAATTCATTGTCTTAAAATTAAGATGAGAAAGTTTCTTGTGCCATAGCCAACTCTCATCATTAGATGCTTTACTGTAGAAGCAATTGATTTCTTTAGTGCTTCCTGAGTTCATATTGGCTACATACAGATTGCCTTTTCTAACTCCTGTCAGTTGTGGCTTTTCATGTCTCTTGTGTGAAATTAGACAATTCTTCTTGTTGAAATGAACTTCATAACCTTTGTCACAGAATTGACTGACACTGAGCAAATTGTGCTCAAGTCCTTTCACAAAAGAGACTTCATCAATGATAACATTTCCAGCTTCAAGTCTGCCATATCCATCAGTTCTACCTTTGCTGTTATCTCCAAAGGTAACTACTGGGCCGGCCTTCTCCACCACATTTGTCAGCAGGGTTCTGTCTCGAGTCATATGCCTTGAACATCCACGTCTAAGATCCAGGTGACTCGTTCAACCTGTTTTAAACCCTGCAATGACAAATGGGTTAGACTTTCTTCGGAACCCAAATTTGATTAGGTCCGGAGTACTTAAAGTACTGGCCTTTGTCAGGCAAAACAACATTTTTAACCTTGACACCAATTTTACCATTAGTCAATAAACATTTTACCCTATAAACAGATTTGACACACTTTTGTTTCAGTTTAGGTATCCATGTTTGTTTAGTAACAATATCATTGACTGGACATTTGACTTTGTAAACAGCCTTCATAAAACTTTGTTTAGGCTTTGGTACAAATGTCTCTCTCCTAACATAAGGAGGACTAGCAGTCTTTGATCTAACATTATTCCTGTTCATAAGTTATCGAGGAGCAGTCTTATTATCACATGCATGATTACCATTAAAGTAAGCAGACATCACATTAAAAGCACAAGACATACAGTTGACAACACCACATGCTTTATGATTAGAATCAATGATAGGCATGGTACTCATGTTAGACATGTTATTGTTCTGCTTCAACTTGTTATCTCCTAATCCAGTCTTAGAAGTACTAGCTGTTTCAACAACCTTGACTGGAACTTTAGGTACATCTTTCTTGGATGAAACATTTTCTGGATTAATGTCCTTAACAGATTTAGCCTTAACAAAGACTGTGACATCTTTCTTAGATGAAACATTCTTTGGATTAGCGTTCTTAACAGATTTATCCATAACACATTTATCCTTAACAAAGATTGTGCCATTTGCACTATCTTCATTTCTCATTTCTTCCTGAATAACCATAGAAAGAATATCTGGTGGTCCAGCATCAGATTGTTTAAATAGAGGTTTTTCAACATTCTTGAGAATATGTGGTATACCTCTTTCTTTAGCTGAAATAGGATTAGGAGAATGATTACTCAAAGAACCAACAGCTTGATTGTAATCAAATCCTATTCCTACAGTTCGTTCTATAGATTTTTTGTTAAAAAACTCTTTGGAAACTTTAACAGAATTATAACAAGCTCTAATCTGTGTTTCAAGTTCTTTAATCCTGATGTCTTGTTCAGCAATCCTATCAACTTGTTTTACCATGTATTCTCCTAGCGACTTATCTCTGTAGTTAAGTCTAGCTATTTCGTCTATATTCTTATCTTGATTAATCTGCACCTTTTTTAAATCTAACACTTCATTTTCAAGTTTAGTGTTAACAAGACTTATTCTCTCGTACCCTTTTTGTGCATTAGTCAAGCAATTACGTAAACTATGAATTAACTCAGCATCAGTAAGAGTTAACGGTGTGGTGTAATAAGTTGATGATTCAGCATTTGCCACCAGTGCAAAGTTTCCAACTTCTTCATCTTCACTGTCTGTGTCATCCCAGCTTTTACCTTGTACCACATAGGCCGTGTCTGTGTTCTTCTTACCAGATGCATACTCTCTTCTTGCATCTTGTTCAGGTCGATGACACTCAGTTGCAAAATGTCCCATTTCATTACAGTTGAAGCACCTGATCTTGCTTCTGTCTACCATTCCAGTCTCGTAGCCAACCCTTGTGCTACTTGAGGATGAACCTCCTTGCTGGAATTTGTTCTCAGTAGACCTGAGTCTGAAATTAGGATTTCTTCTAAATCTGAAATGATTAAACTGTCTTACAACCAGTGCCATTGATTGATCCTCCAACTGCTCCAGCTCCTCTGATGAATAAAATTCTCTACAACCCTGACTTGTAGCTGTCTTCCCATACTCTGCTACAATCACTTCCTCTTCAGAGCTGTAAGGTTGAACAATCTTAGCTTCCAATCTATTTTCCCTGACTTTCTTAGTTCCCTCGTTTATTGTTATAATGGTGTCCCAGATATGCTTGGCATCTTTACAGTTAACAACATGGTTGCACATGATCGCATCTAGGGATTCCACCAAAATTAATTGTACATTAAGATCAAGGGCTATATCCACTTTGTCATCATTTGTATAAACACTAATGTCCTTTGGATATGTCCTTGCGGGAACTACAACAACTCCTTCCACAATTATTTCCTCTTCAGTAATCATAGGAAATATTGGCCCGGTTTTCAATATTCCTAAATATTTAGGATTGGCCACTTGTAGAAAAAGGATCATTTTCTTTTTCCATAGTTCATAATTCTCCTTGTCAAATATGGGTATGTTAACAGTTCCAATTTTTGAAGACATGATGAACTTTTAAGTGAGTTAAAAATTCGAAATGGATTTTTGATTGAGTAAAAATAGGATCTTGATTTGTATATCAATCAATAGGCTCTGATACCAATTGTTAGGTCCACTATGTTTGTAGAAGGGGGGGTTGAATACAAACAGTACTGTTTTATCGAAATTTGTCTGGATAAATTTAATTTATATTTTGACAAATTTGAGCGGAATTAAATGAAACAAAATTCAAGTTGAATATAAAATTATATTAACTTGAGGGGTTTGTTACAAATACAGTACAGAAATTATATCTAGTTAATAAAAACAAATTAGAAAATTCGACATGAATTTTTCTAGATTTGTTAATAAAAATCGAGATATAGATTAGGAGTAAAAACTCGCTAATATTACAAGAGTATCAAGTAAACAAGTTCTATCGGATCAGATATTAAAAATAAGATGAACTTGATTTTCTATGAATTTTTCTCTTGCTGTGTTGTTCTTCAAAATGAGAGAGAATGGAGCTGAGTTTGTTTCTTGAAGATATTATGTTCTGTGTGTTGTTGATCTGGCCGCCTGTATTGATTAATATAGTCTTCTGCATCTTTTCTTTTCCATTTGTACTGCCAAGACAATTGGCAAGACAATATGTTCTTTCAAGACAATCAATTTTGTACTGCCAAGACAATCGGCAAGACAATCCAAAACCTCCAAGACAATCAATTTATATTGCCAAGACAATAGGCAATACAATAAGCAAGACAATCCAGGTTAACCAAGACAATAGTCAAGACAATTGAGATTGTCTTGTTTAATAATAAATCTCTGCTGTATGATTGATTTTGTAAACAAAACATTTCTGAAATACTCTGTTTAAACAAAGCCCAGTCGCAGAAACAGGATGTACACAACACGCGCGGCTGTTGAAAGCTTGAATACGGGCGCGTGCCATCCACGCGCGCCACAGGCGCGTGGAATCTGTCCGACAAGAACTTCCTGCGCATGTGACAGTTTACTTTGCATGTTTTTTTCTTTTACTTCTTTTTCATGCATGCTAGACCAGTCCACTGTCTTTCTTTTTTTTTCATTAGTCGACCATAAGTACAAGCACTTCCTTTTTGTTTCATGTACAATTCAATTCCTCTTGCTAAGCTGTCGACTTCTTCTTTTACTATTTCATTTTTATTTTAATTTAATTACATAACTTAATTAAATAATCATTTAGAAAGTAATGATTAATTAACTAACTTAATAATTAAATTAAATAAAATTAATACATTAATTCAAACTTAATTAATATGATAATTAATTTAATAAATAAATAATTTCAGAATGAATTAATTTATTAATTAAATCAATTACATAATTATATTAATTAAAAGAGAATTAATATAAATCAATTTTGATTGAACCATTAATTCAAAGTTAATTAATATTATAATTAATTTAACAAATAAATTAATTCAGAATGAATTAATTTATTAATTAAATCAATTACATAATAATATTAATTAAATGAGAATTAATATAAATCTTTTTCTTGAACCACTGAAAGTAATAAAGAATTACCACCGGATTTTCGTTGACGCTCGATGCACGGTCTGGTTCATGAGCGACTAACTCCAACGGCTTTTCTTTATTTTTGACTTTATGGCTGTGGTTAATGTCTTCTCTTAATATACCCATCTTGACAGCTTGAACCACTGAAGTTAATGTTAAACAACCACTGTTTAATGTTGACACTCGATGTACTGTCTAGTTCATGAGTGACTAACCGCAATGACTGTTCTTCATATATTGACTTTAAAATCTGGTTCCTTTTTCTTTTCTCCTTCTTCTCTCTCTATTAATTCTTCTGTACTGTCTCTGTCACTGTTGAAATCTCTGTCACTTTAAATGAATCCACTTCTTTAACGAATACTTCACTGAGGCTTGATCAGATGTCTGAACTTCTTTCAATGTAGTAATTCTTCAAGTCTGTAGATTGACCTTGATCTTTTTCTTCTGAAAGATAATACAATCTGAGATTCCTTGTGATAGTCTATATACTATTTACTATTACAGTCTTGTTTAAGTTGAGTTGTATCCTCGAAATAAAAATAGGCTACGTATATGCCTTTCATATTCAAACATAATATTGCATATGAAATAATGACTATCAGGTCCAAGGAATACTTAAGTTTGAATTAAAAATAATTTTATCCGGATAAATAAGGATTTTCGGGTATTTCGGAATAAAATCTATTTTGGGTCTTTTGGCATGGATTTTGGCAAGGCAATTTGATTATAAATATCAAATAAATATATCAAGAATGTATAAGAGTAAAACATTTAAAAGCAACACTCTTTTAAATAAATCGAACAATTTGACTCGTAAAAGCAGTGTTTTAAAAATTCTCGATATTTGTGCCTTTAGCCGAATGCCTAAAATCTTTTTGACATAAACAACCTAAAATATAAAATACCATTACCATGATATTCACATCCTAAGTCAATGTCGAAAATATGTCGGAAAATATTTTGGCTCGGTTTGACCAGTTTGACTTGATTCCCGAATTATGTCGTCCCCGGGGGAGGATTCTAAGTGTAATCCTAAATCTAATTTAATTTCACTTTTATTTTGACAAATTCCAAAACCTAAAGTGCGAAAGCAATGACTCTATCACTCTTCATAGGCTGCTGGTGGTGCCACAAGAGGAGGATACAAGGCAGGGATTGTGGATAGGTCAAAGTTCAGATGTTACAACTACAATGAGCTAGGTCATTTTGCCACAGATTGCAGAAGGTCAAAACAGAATCAAAGAATGGAGAAAGGATCTGGAAGTCAGTTTAAAAGGAATCAAGGATGAGCCTATGTGGCTGAAGGAAAATGCTGGGATGATTCTGATGATGAGGAAGAAGAAGAGTTTGTGAATCTAGCTTTCATGGCTAGATCTGATGATGAAGCATCAAGCTCCTCAAATCAGGTACAATCTCTCATTTTACTTGATATGTCTAAAACTGAGTATAAGCAAACTATTGAAGAATTAAGTGCTGAGATGTTTAATATTCATGTTAGTTTATCTGCTGTTAATGAAGAAATTGATAAGTTAACTAAACAGAATGAAACACTCAAATCTGAGAATGAAGTGTTTTTGCTTAAGACCAGTCCATTAGATTCATTAGCTCAAGAAAATGAAAGACTGAAAAATGATGTTGTCTGTGCTTAGAAGATAAAAGAATTCTTAAGAAATCAAATTGATGAAAATGAATTTAAGGTTAAGGCCTTTAGAAATTCTTCTAAGTTAGTTCAGGAATATCATGAGAATCACACTGAGAACCAAAAAGTTGGAATAGGTTTTGACTATGGTAGGAGGCCTAGAAAGGCAGCTGTGATTGATGATTGTTCAGATGGTGATGCTATCAAACCTCATATTCTCAAGAGAGTTTGTAAACCTATTTTCAAAACTATCCAAGCTGATTTTGATGAGAATTCCTTGCTCATCAAACAAGAATTTCTTGATGAAGATGAGTGTATTGACAGCACATCTACTGAAGGGAAAGATATTGTCAAGTTTCCCATGACAAAAACTTTACCAAGCAATCAGACAGAATGTTCTAAAGAAGCTGTCAACAAGGATAAGATAGAAACTTTCAAAGATACTGTCAAGACAGTAACTTCCAAATCTACTGTCAAGACAGCAGGTATGAAAGGTACTATCAAGGGTAACTCGACAGCAACTTCAGGACATACTGTCAACACAGATGCCTACAAGTCTAAGGATAGGAATGGCAAGTTAGGAATTGATAAGAAAAATGGTTATGCTCATGTCATGAATGCTCCTAAGAAACTTTGCAATAATTGTGGGTCCTCCCAACAATTAACACATGTTTGTAAGAAACCTATCGAGAACAAGGTTAATGTGACCAAGGTTAATTGTAACTTACATAGAACTCCCATTATGCAAAGAACAATGAATGTTTGTAGTAACATTGACTGCATGCCATGCAAAATCACTGCCATGAGTACAAGTTTTAATCTTCCTATTCTGTCTATTGAAAAATGTTCCTATATGCAAACTGTTGAGACTTCTGAGCCTGCCAATGATGGTAAAAAGGCAGTGTCCACTAATAAAAAGACCATGTCTTATTGTAAAATTGAGTGGGTAGCAAAAGGAGTTAAACAGGATGATTCAAGTGTTGATTCAAATGTGATTAACGATGATATAAAAAGTGATACTGTAATTGCAGGACCCAACAAGGATTGGATACCAGATGCAAATTAAATATCATCTATTTTGCAGGGCAAGAAAAATAAATAGGTCATGTGGATCATCGACAGTGGATGTTCCAGACACATGACAGGTGATAAAGCCCTGCTCTCACATTATGTTGAGAAAGCTGGCCCAATCATAACCTTTGGAGACAACAGCAAAGGTTACACTGTGGGATATGGCTGTCTGGAAATTGGAATGTTGTCATTGAAGATATTGCTCTTGTAGATGGATTGAAGCACAACCTACTCAGTGTCGGCCAATTCAGTGATAGAGGATTTAAGGTTGATTTTGATATGATGGTTTGCAACATCTATCACAAGAAGAATGGAAGCCTTTCTTTGAAAGGAGTTAGAAAAGGAAGCTTGTTTGTGGCAAACCTAAACTCTGCTAAGAAAGACAAGGTTTATTGTTTCTACAGTAAGGCAACAGTTGGTGACAGCATGCTTTGGCACAAGAAACTCTCACATCTCAATTTCAAGACCATGACTATACTGATGAAGAAGGAATTGGTAAGAGGACTACCTCAACAGGAATTCTGTCAAGAAGGACTGTGTGTGGACTGTCAAATGAGAAAATTGAAAAGATCTATGCACAAGTCAAAGCAATTGAACACCAACACGGAGCCACTAAAGTTAATTCACATGGATCTTTTTGGTCCAGTAAATGTTCAATCTCTAGCCAAAAAGAGATATGCCCTAGTAATGGTGGATGACTACTCAAGATACACTTGGGTAAAATTCTTGGAAACTAAGGATGAAGCAGCTCAAGAAATCATTAATCACACAAGGGTTCTTGACAGAACTCCAAATGTAAAAGTTCAAATTCTAAGAAGTGACAATGGTACTGAGTTCAGAAATGCAACTATTGGGAATTTCTGCAAAGATGAAGGTATTGTGCAACAATTCTCTGCTGCCAGAACACCACAGCAAAATGGTGTTATAGAAAGAAAGAACAGGAATCTCATTGAAGCTGCTAGAACTATGTTGAAAGATGTCATACTACCAACATACTTCTGGGCAGAAGCAATCAACACAACTTGTTACTCACAGAACAGAACCTTAATCAACAAGACTCATGGGAACACTCCTTACTATCTGTTAACAGGAAAGAAACCTACTGTCAAATATTTTCATATATTTGGAAGTAAGTGTTTCATGATGATAGACAACCATGAAAGGAAAGGAAAGTTTGATGTTAAAGCTTATGATGACATTTTCATGGGATATGGATTAAAAAGGACTACCTGTAGAGGCTATGTCATAGATCACAAAGTCATTGAAGAAAGTGTGAATGTCACATTTGATGAGACCAAGTTTCCAGGATTGCAAGAAGATGGTCAAATGCAGCCTCTTAGATTTGAAAATCAAGGTTACTTGGAAGAAGAAGAAGTTGTTGATGAAGAACCTACTTGTACTCAGACTATTGAATTTGAAAGAGATGCTGTCAACAGCAATGATGCTAACCAAATTCCAGCTCAATCTCAGACAGTAACATTTAATCATCAGAATGAAAATGATTCTGGAGATAATGAAGAGCATGAAGGAGAAAATATCACTGATAGAGAATCAACCTCTCAAGGAGGAACTGATCAAGCAGATCAAGATAGAAACTTGCGAAGGACCACCAAGTGGAACAAAGATCATACCAGTAATTTAATTATTGGTGATCTCACTACTGGTGTAAGGACAAGGAGAAATGTTTCTGCTGACAGCATGTTTTCCTGTTTCCTATCTCAAACTGAGCCAAGGACAATTGATGAATCATTTTTGGATTCTGATTGGGTGATAGCTATACAAGAAGAGCTTAACCAATTTGAGAGAAATAATGTATGGAAGCTAGTCCCTAGACCAAAAGGGAAGTCAGTAGTTGACACAAAGTGGGTTTTCAGAAACAAATTGGATGGAAGTGGAATGTGACAAGAAATAAGGCAAGGCTAGTAGCTAAAGGTTACTATCAACATGAAGGGATAGATTATGATGAAACTTTTGCACCTGTTGCCAGACTTGAAGCCATTAGAATATTTCTAGCCTATGCTGCACACTGTAACTTCAAGGTGTTCCAAATGGATGTCAAAAGTGTCTTTCTCTACGGAGAGATAGTGGAAGAAGTGTATGTTAAACAGCCACCAGGATTTGAGGATGCTGAGTTGTATGACTTTGTCTACAAACTGTTCAAGGCACTCTATGGATTGAAGCAAGCCCCCAGAGCTTGGTATGAAACTCTCTCTACCTTTCTAATAGAGAATCAATTTACAAGAGGTGTAGTAGATAAGACATTATTCTACAAGCATCATGGAAAGGACATCATTTTGGTACAGATATATGTTGATGACATAATCTTTGGTTCTACAAATGAAAAGCTATGTGAGAAGTTTTCATCTCTCATGAGAAACAAATATGAGATGAGTATGATGGGAGAACTGTCATTCATCCTTTGTCTACAAATTCATCAAAAGGATGATGGAATCTTCATAAGTCAAGCTAAATATGTCAAGGAACTCCTCAAAAAGTTCAATTTGGAAGATGCATCACCTGCCAAGACACCTATCTCTACTGCAACCAAACTGGACTTGGATCCTAAAGGAAAGAAAATGGACTCTAGAATTTATAGAGGCATGGTTGGATCTTTCTATATCTAACTGGTAGCAGACCAGACATCATGTTTGCTCATGTCTCTGTACAAGGTTTCAGGCTGATCCAAAAGAGTCACATCTAATTGCCATCAAAAGAATTTTTAGGTATCTGAAAGGCACTCCAAACTTAGGCCTTTGTTATCATAAGGATACTGGATTTGATCTGATTGGATATTCAGATTTAGACTATGTTGGATGCAAGATTGACAGAAAAAGCACAATAGGTAGTTGTCAATTCCTTGGTGGTAGATTAGTGTCATGGTTTAGCAAGAAGCAACATTCTGTGTCTACATCAACTGTTGCTGTGCACAAATTCTTTGGATGAAAAATCAACTATTGGATTATGGTCTAGAGTTATCCAACATCCCTATCTACTGTGATAACACTAGTTCCATAGCCATCTCAAACAATCCAGTTCAACACTCCAGGACAAAGCACATTGATATCAGACATCATTTCATTAGAGAGCATGTTGAAAAGGGAACTGTGAAGCTGGTTTATGTCCCTACAGATAAGAAACTTGTAGACATTTTCACAAAGCCATTGGATGAAGCAACCTTTAACAGGTTGGTAAGTGAATTGGGAATGCTAAATCTGGTATGTTAACTTACTAGTTTTTACATTTTCAATGTGTTATGTTAGATATAATTGATGTAATGTTTCAGTGTTTAAGTGTAACAGTGAAATATCAGAGTTTAACTGGAAGGAAGTCAGAGTTTAGTAAAGTCTGACTGACAGAAGCTGGACAGAGTTTAGTAAAGTCTGTCTAGAAGCAGCGCGTATGAAGTCAACAGAAGATATTAGAGATTAATTGAAGATTGATATGGAAGCGAGATCTTTGGAGAATGGTTAGCTATCAAAGAGATCGAGTTGACTTAGGAGACGTGTGACAATCTGTAATTGATATCATTGTATAGCTGATTATTAGGAATATCAATTAGAGATTGTATCGAAGCTGTATTCTTATATATACAGATAGGTTAATCCTAGAAGGATTGAGAACAATAGAATTATTCATTCTTATTGTAACCTAGCAGCTTTTTGTGATAGTTTTACATCACGAAGAGGGTTTTTAATACCAGAAGATTTAAAGTGCATAATCATCTTAATTGTTATTCTCTCATCTAATATTGATTATTAGTGTGTATTCGGCCTAACAATTGGTATCAGAGCCATATCTGTTAAACATTACAGTTTAAGATCCACACACACACAGAAATCATCATGTCTGAAGTTCCCCCTCCATCAGAGTATGAAAATGCTAAACCCACTGTTAGTCGATATGAAGCTATTAGGGTTCCTATTCTCAGGCCATCAGAGTATCCCATCTGGAGGGTAAAGATGACCATGTTTCTGGAAGCTACAGATGTAGAATATCTTGACAGGATTAATGAAGGGCCACACCTGCCTACAAAGTTTGCTCCTGCTGTTATTGGTCAAGAGGCCAAAATGATTCCTAAGGAGAAGAAGGATATGACTCCTGAAGATCTTTCATCCATTGCCAAGGATGCAAAGGTGAGGCATTTACTTCACAGTGCTTTGGATAATGTTATGTCTAACAAGGTTATTGGCTTGACTACTGCAAAAGAAATTTGGGATGCTCTTGAGGTTAGATGTCAGGGAACTCCTGCTATCAAGAAGAATAGGAGAAACATACTCACTCAGGAGTATGAACATTTTGAGGCTAAACCTGAAGAGACCATGACACAAACATTTGACAGATTCTGTAAACTGTTGAATGATTTGTCATTGGTTGACAAAGAATATAATTTGGAAGATTCAAATCTAAAGTTTCTTCTATCTCTACCTGAAAAGTGGGATGTGAAAACTACCACTATTAGAGACAATTATGAACTTGATGAGACCCAAATTGATGAAATTTATGGGTTGCTCAAAACTCATGAATTGGAAATGGAACAGAGAAACAGGAGATTCAACAAAAAGGTTAAGTCTGTTGCTCTTAAGGTTGAAGAGAAGCCTATGAAGAAAGAATCATCCAGGAGAAAAGCTAAAGGAAAGGCACTAGCTGTACAGACTGATAGTGAGTCACCAATGTCTGACAATGACTCAAACTCAGATGAATCATCTGATTCTGAGGATGATGAAGAAGAGATAATGCAGATGGCTGCCTTGATGGTTAAGACGTTCAAGAAAATGGGCTTCAAGAATTTCAAGAAGGGAAAGAATTTCTCCAGGAATGTTTCCAATTCTGACAAGAAAAGCTTCAAGAAGTCTGATAAGAGAGATTCAAGGGGGAAGAAAGACAAGTCTGAAATCCAATGCTACAAGTGTAAGGAGATGGGCCACTTTGCTCCTGAGTGCAAGAAAGGTAAAGCTGAAAAAGCACTCTACACTAAAGGCAGAAATTGGGCAGACACTTCAGATTCTGATAAAGAAATGAACTATGCTCTCATGGCTACTACTGAATTAGAAACTTCTGAAAATCAGGTACCTCTAACTACCTATGCTTATAATATTGATGACATTTCTCAATTAAGAATTTATCTTAAGTCATTGCATATAAGTTATAGGGATCAGACTTTAGAGAATGAGAGGATTAAATCTGAGAATTCTGAACTCAAAGAGAGAAATAAAATTGTTGAAGAAAAGCTAAAAAATATGCAACAAGTTCAGAAAGAGAGAGATGATGCTGTTTCTATAGAACAGGATTTGCTTCAGAAATATAAACAACTAGAATCTGAGTTGGAGGAAGCAAATAAGAAAATTAGGACTTGGACTAATTCTGGAAAGGACACTCAACAGGTTTTTCAAACAGACACTGTTGGTCTAGGTTATAATGAGGGAGATGAACTAAGATTTCAAAGTCAAGTTAAAATCAGACCTCATTTTGTACATGGAACCAGTAAATTTTTGTCTGATAATGAAAAAGAAACTATTAAGGTCAAATCAGTAAAAACTTGTGCTAAACAGGTTAATATTGGTTTGATGACATATAAACAACTCAAACTTAAACTGAAGGAGTTAAAATCTGTTAAGAAACAGGGAGTGTCAAATAAGAACAGAAATGGAAAAGTAGGCATCACTTCAGGAAATAAACCAATGCTTGCTAGTTATGCTCCAAGAAAGACATGTCATAACTGTGGTAGTACTAAGTATCTTGCAAATTTCTGCAAGAAAAACAAAAATATAAATTCTTTACCTTCCAAGTCTGAGGTAAAGAAGGATTTTGCTAGAACTAAGCCACAGACTTTATGCACACACTGTGGAAGCACTTGGCATTCCATTTATACTTGAAGAGAGTATCATGCTATCTATCATAATTACTATGAACTGAAACCCAATCTGAAATGGGTTAAACTTAATACTGCAAGTGTAAACTCTGATACTGTTAGCTCAAACTATGATAATGTTAATTCCGCTGCTAAAGCTAACAAAGTTAAGAATGTCAAAGGATCCAAGCAAGTCTGGATCCTTAAATCTAACTCTCAGTAATTGCTTATGATTGCAGGGCAACAGGGAGGCAATCCTAGTCGTGGACAGTGGATGCTCAGGACACATGACTGGAAATAAAGCCCTGCTATCAGACTATGAAGAGAAGGCTAGCCCAAAATTTTCCTATGGTGATGGCAATGTAGGAAGAACATTGGGATATGGAAATATTAATCTTGGAAATGTCATCATCACCGATGTAGCTCATGTCCCAGGACTCAAGCATGACTTGCTATCTGTGAGTCAAATCTGTGACAAGGGATATCGTGTAGATTTTCAACCTGAATATTGTGAAGTTATCAGCAAATCTACAGGAAAGGTTGTTCTAGTTGGTCATAGGCAAAACAACATTTATGAAATCAAGCTCTTAACAGACTCTGTTGGAAAAGCTGTTTGCCTGTCTACAAGAATGTCTAGTGAAGAGAGTTTGAAGTGGCACAAGAAACTCTCACATTTGAACTTGAACAACATCAATGAATTGATCAGAAAGGATCTTGTAAGAGGACTCCCAAAAGCTCTGTTAAATGTTGATGGCCTATGTGATTCATGTCAAAAGGCCAAGCAAAGGAAGTCATCTTTCAAGAGCAAGACAGAATTTTCAATCACTGATCCTTATCATCTTCTGCATGTTGATCTCTTTGGTCCAGTAAATGTTATGTCTATAGCAAGGAAGAAATATGCTTTAGTCATTGTTGATGAATACACTAGATTCACTTGGGTGTATTTTCTAGCAAAGAAGGATGAAACTGCATTAACTCTGATGGAGCATGTGAAGCTTCTGGACAAAGGATCAAGTAAAAAAGTCAGAATCATCAGAAGTGATAATGGAACTGAGTTCAGGAATGCAACAATGGAAGAATTCTGCAAGAACAATGGAGTGAAGCAAGAATTTTCAGCACCTGGTACACCACAACAAAATGGTGTAGTTGAAAGGAAAAATAGAACCTTGATAGAAGCTGCCAGAACTATGCTTGATGAATCAAAATTGCCAACTTATTTCTGGGCAGAAGCTGTTCAAACTGCTTGTTTTACTCAAAATTCTACACTGATCAATAAGCATGGAAAGACACCATATGAGATGGTGAATAAAAAGAAGCCTAACCTGAAATACTTTCATATTTTCGGGTGCAAATGCTTTGTTTTGAAGACTCATCCTGAACAGCTGACTAAATTCGAGTTAAAAGCAGATGAAGGGATTTTTGTTGGCTATCCACTATCAACAAAGGCATACAAAGTTTATAATCTGAGAACAAGAGTGGTTATGGAGTCCATTCATGTGTCATTTGATGACAAGAAAATAACTGAACTTGAAGATGTGGATGAACATGATCAACTTCGTTTTGAAAATGAAGATTTATTCTCTGATGAGATAAACTCTGATGAAGCTGAATCAACAAACACTGTCGAAGTATACTCTGAGCCTCTACTGGTGAATACTGAAGAAATTACTCAGCCCCAGCAAAGGAGAGAACCAGTTGAGGGGGAGCATGATCAAAATGATGACTCAAACACTGAAAACGAGTCAGATGGTGAATCTGGATCAGACACTGTTGAGTCAAACGCTGATGGCTCAAACACTGTTGACGCAAACTCTGAAAGCTCAAACACTGACAGTTCAAACTCTGAGTAGTCGAATTCAGGGGGAGCTTCAGAAAATGAACAGAGACAACAAAACAATCAGGAGAACATTGATCGAGGGGGAGGATCAACAACTGAAAGAAGTCATTTACCTTCAGCTAGGAAATGGACAAAATCTCATACACCTGATTTAATTATTGGAGATCCAGATGCCACAGTAAAGACAAGGAGTGCAACAACTAATGAATGTCTGTTTCATGCATTCCTTTCTCAAACAGAACCAAAGAAAGTTGAGGAAGCTCTTCAAGATGCTGACTGGATAACAGCAATGCAGGAGGAGTTAAATGAATTTAAAAGAAATGAAGTCTGGACACTTGTACCTAGACCAAAGAACAGATCTGTTGTTGGTACAAGATGGGTTTTCAGAAACAAAACTGATAGTGAGGGTGTAATCACAAGAAATAAGGCTAGATTAGTGGCAAAAGGCTATTCTCAGCAGGAAGGAATAGACTATGATGAGACTTTTGCTCAAGTTGCAAGATTGGAAGCAATAAGAATTTTTCTAGCATATGCCCCTCACAAGAAATTCAAAGTATGTCAGATGGATGTGAAAAGTGCTTTTCTCAATGGAAAGCTAGAAGAGGAGGTGTTTGTGGAGCAACCTCCAGGTTTTGTGGACCCCAAATATCCAGATTATGTATACAGGCTAGATAAGGCATTATATGGACTTAAGCAGGCACCAAGAGCATGGTATGAGACACTTGCTCAATTTCTTCTAGAAAGTGGATTCAACAGAGGTACAATTGACAAAACTCTATTTTATTTCAATCAAGGGAGTGACCTCCTTCTAGTTCAAATTTATGTTGATGACATAATTTTTGGGTCTACAAATAATAAACTCTGTGAAAAGTTTGCCAAGCTCATGCAGTCAAGGTATCAAATGAGCATGATGGGAGAGCTTAGCTATTCTCTAGGCTTACACGTGAAGCAAACAGATGATGGAATTCTTATTAATCAAGCAAAATATACCAGAAATCTCCTCAAGAAATTTGGTATGCTTGAATGCTCATCTGCAACTACTCCCATGGCAACAGCAACAAAATTGGACAAAGACACAGGAGCACAAGTGGATATGACAAATTACAGAGGCATGATAGGGTCTCTTCTTTATCTGACTGCAAGCAGACCTGACATCATGTATGCCACCTGTCTTTGTGCAAGGTTTCAGGCAGATCCTAGAGAACCACATCTAACAGCTGTGAAGAGAATTTTCAAGTATCTAAAGGGCACTATTACTCTGGGCTTATGGTATCCAAGGGAAACAGACTTCAAGCTAGTTGGTTACTCAGATGCAGACTTTGCAGGTTGCAAGGTAGATAGAAAAAGCACAAGTGGGAACTGTCAATTTCTGGGTAACAGATTGGTCTCATGGTATAGCAAGAACAGAAATCAATTTCTACTTCAACAGCTGAGGCAGAGTATATTGCTGCTGGTAGCTGTTGTGCACAGATTTTGTGGATGAAGAATCAATTGCTGGATTATGGATTGAGGTACAGTAAAATTCCTATTTACTGTGATAACCAAAGTGCTATTGCTATGACAGGTAATCCAGTACAGCACTCTATGACCAAGCACATCAGCATAAGGTACCATTTTATCAGAGAGCATGTGGAAGAAGGAGACATTGAACTACATTTTATGTCTACAGACCAACAGCTAGCAGACATCTTCACCAAGCCATTGAGTGAGGCAACGTTCACAAAGCTGGTAAATGAGTTAGGAATGATCTCTGGTTTCGACTAGAGAATGTGGTTAGACTCAAAACTTCATTTTTCCTCAAACTCTGTTCCGCATACTCTGTTTGTTAAACACTGTCTGTCATACTCTATCTGTCAAACACTGTTTCCGTATACTGTTGGTTAAACTCCGATACTGTCATTGTCTGAACATTACACCTATGAAGAAATTGTATGCAGCATATTCTCAGTAATTAATCATGCATTCTTCTAAATTATTTGTGATTAAATCTTAGACTGTGCAGACAAATTTACACTGCATAATATTGTCCTGCTATTTTTAGCATCTCTTAGTTTATTTATCCTAAACTATGAATCTGTAAATACTGTCTGCATTGCCTCTCATAAAACAAACTCTGTTTTAAATGACACTGTGTAAATAATTAGAAAGACATGAATATATGTATACTGATTTGATTTATATGCTTTAGATATAAGCAGCTGTGTTATAGAGATTTTTTAATTGGGATTAATCTAATTACAAACCTAGTGAGCTTTTGAGCCATATTGCATATCTTTTGCAATTTATTCATTTGCTTGAGTGTTCACAGCTTAGTTGCATTGCTAGCAGTTGCTTGAAATCTTTCCTGAAATGCATAACATTATATTCTGATAAAATGATAAAGGCAGTAGGTTACACCACATAATTCCCATATTTACCAAACACTGTTTACATGATCCATTAGTTAACCCATTGAGCCTAATCATATTTTTCGATGACACACCATATTACTGCCTATAAACTTTTTTTTTGTATTGGCCAATCTGTAAATTTGAACCCAAATTGTCAAAGGCTAGTACTGTACAAAAGGAGTAATAAGGTGAAGGGTTATTAATCTTTAAGAAAGGGCATTCATTTATGATTTGAGATTGTGTACCTAATAGTTGACTAGTGCAATAAATTACAAAGGATCAGTATATCTTGCGTTACTATATGTTTTTTTGGCTCTCTATACACAAAAAAAAAATAGAGAGCATATTATTGTCTGATCCTTGTTTTAGAGTCAACTAGTTGAGGTCAATAAACTGGATGGTATAAGGATGTCACTTGCTAGCTTTTGACATTAACCTGTTTTAGCCTTCTTTGACATACCTTGTCCCAAGCCTGCATTACAACCCAATAAAGACCTTTTGATTATCATTTGTAATGTATATTGTGTTCAAAGTTAGATTAATATCAAATGTCAAGCATGCTTCTGATGTTGTTGATTCTGAGTGATATACTTACCTGTTCTTGAGTGATATTTTCATTGAGTGAAAGGTGAGTCCTAATTAATTTCCTAAATCCCAAGAAATTTCTCGAAAATGCATACTTGTACATTTAGCATGTTTATCAACTTATTTCTGCATTTGACATGGACTTTTTTTTTTGATTTTATACACTGTCATTAAATACTAGCAGTTGACTATAAGAGTTTGTGCAGACATGGTTTACTCGTTTATTTTATGGATTTTATAAAATATTAGATGCTTTAAATACTGTTTCGGTAAACTCTGCTACACACACATATATTTGCACACCTGCACAGTTTTTGAGGAAGTCATGATGATAAGGTTGGATAATTGATAAACACTGTTGGATTTTGTGAATTATTCGGAGGTACAAATTTTTTTTTCATGATAATTGATTTATTTGGAGTATTTCGGAAATTGTTTCATATTATTGCCAACTGTTATTTGGTAATGGGGAGTTAATCTTGGCATTGGAAACAGGAGAGAGAGAGTTGTGAGGAGTTAAAGATATGAGAGTGAATGGTAATCATTAACTGTTTTTACGGCGCATGCGGTTTAACTGCACCAATGCATGTGTGCCACGTGTCCCAGTCACACATTTCACAAGAGAACTGCTGTGTGCCTTAATGATTAAAACTCTTGAGTTTTTTTTATTACTTTTCTAATCTTTTGACACACAACGGTTCACTTATTCACTTAATCGATTTTCACTTTGCACACATCTACACTCTGTTCTCTAGCATTCTAACTCCCGCATTTCATCAAACACCTTACCTGCTTACTCTTTTCTTACTCAAAATGGCAACTAAACTGTTTCATGATAATGGATTGGCATATCCTACTAATAACTATGCTGCACCCTTGAGTACAGGTGTTTCTCCTGCTGATTTCCATGTGATTCAAAACTTTCTGAGAGATTCCGAGATTGGCACGGCTCTCACTGCTCCACAACATCTGTATGGCACTCAGATTGCCTATTTTTGGCATCATTCCAGTTATGATGATGGAGAAAATGGCACTCCGTCTATCACTTTCACTCCTCCAGAGAACAATTTTGTTATTACTCCAAGGACAGTGAATGAGGTTCTTGGTTTCGAGACATACACTTCTCATGATATTGTGACTGATGTGAACTTGAGGACGATGCTCACAGAGATTGGGTATGCTGATTCAATGGACAAGCTTGGGTCCATTACACGCCCAAAATTGCGCAAGGAGTGGAATTTTTTCTTTGACTCTATCACACGGGCGTTTGGAAACAAAATAACCAATTGGGATGCAATTCCAATTGACAGTCTTCAGATGGGGTACTCTCTTCTCTACGGTACTAATTTCGATTTTGGTACTCATGTCTTAAAGAATTTAGGAGAGAGATTAGCAAATTTTCCTACTACTGTTTACTATGCTCGTTTTGTCAATTACTATACAATTCTTGTCTGCCTGGTCAACAAGTTGTTAAAGCAGATGAAATCAAACCTTTCAAGTTGACAAAATGAATATTTGCTGATTTGGTCAACAAGGATGCAGCTAAGGCTGATTTACCTGCAATGGTATATCCTATAGCCGTTGCAAACTTTCTTGTACAACCCCAAGAACCACAACAACAAGAACCACAACAACAAGAACCGCAACAACCATCAACAGCTACAAACCCAAACACTGAGCCTATACACCAATCACTCTCAAACACTGCCACATCATCAAAACATCAACCTCAACCTCACCCACAAACTTCTCATCCTAAATCACCTGTAACCCAAACTCAACCATCAAACACTGCCAACCCCCAAACTCAACCTGCACCCTCCATAGACATTAATGAGCAAATTTCTAAGTTCTCTCGTGTTGAGAGAAAGAAGGGAGGAGGATCAAAGAAAAAACTTGGCAAGAGACAAAGGGCAGGAGTGTTTCTCTCCAAGGTGCCTTCCACTTCCAATGTTGAATCTGAGCCTGAGATGCCCATGAAAAAGAAAAGGAGAACACTGATTGATGAATCAGATGATGACATTCCTCTTGAAGCTCCTAAAGTGATTTCTAAGGAGATGCCTACTGTTGACACAGTAGAGGTTCAGCAGGAACACAAGGATGGTATGGCTGCCATTGAAATCTTAGAGCCATTGTTTCAATTTTCTGAGCACATTGCTACTCCAACTGCTGCTCTCTCTGAAGCTACATTGCTAGCTGAGCAAGCAACTGCTGTCATTGAAGAATCATTGGCTACACATACAGACTTAATGTCTGATGCCAATCGAGCAATAGATGTTGGAATTGAAATTGACCAACCATCAAAGGCTGCAATCTCTGATGCTCAAATTGTTCAAGAATCAATTGTTCTTGAGAAACCTGTAGTTGATGCTGATCTTGCAGAACACACAGCTGAGAATTTTGTTGAAATTGAGCATGTAAATGAAGCTGAGACACAGCCTATGCTAAACACTGTCGATCCTGCAGTTGTAGAGACTCTTCCTGAACATAATTTCTTAAACACTGTCAATGCTGAGACAAGTGTTACAAATGAAGAAGAGGACAGTGCCAAATCTGTTTCCACTCAGGGACCAGTACAAATTAATGCCAAGGTGCAAGCCTATCCTGTGTCTGGTCCTGAGGTTCCTACATGTCATGATCTTGAAAGAGAACACTTTGAAAGATCAGCTACCAGATGGTATAAATCAGATTGCATTTTTCCAATTGGCAGGGCAGCAGACTTTGTGAAAAAGGCTGCAGATGAAATTAAAAATCCTGACATTGTTTCCTGTTTGAAGGCAACTGTTGTTCAGGTCAAAGTCCTTAATAAACGATTTGATGTCGCTGCAGAAGATATTAATGGCCTTCGAAGAGATATTACTGAAATTGATTTCAAGAGGGAGAAGGAAGCTACTCTTAGACATCAAACTTATTCAGCTAGATTGGCCAAGGTGGAAGAAAATCAAACTCTGATGGCTACCAAAATAGATTCCAATGCAAACTCTTTGGAGTTGCTAACCTCCATCCTGATTCCTGATGATGTCAAAAAGGGGGAGAAAGTTGCAAAAACTGCTTGCAAACAACTTCAATCCTTGGAGAGGAAGGATGATGCTGCAGATGGAGGTGGATCTGATAGAACCAAAAGAGCAATTACAAGGTCTAGAGTAAACTCTGCTAAAGCAAACACTTCTGAAGGTCCACAGAATGATACAGAGTTAGCTGCAAACATGTTTCTTGAAGAACATGGAAATGATGTCACTCTAGAAGATGTAAAGGCTGAAGAGCTAAGACTTAAAGCTGAACATGAGAAAAAGCTTAAGTCTGGGAAATTCAAGAAGAAAGTTGAAAAGGCATCAAGGCCTGTTCTTAAAGGCATTAAGATCAATGAAAATGTCAATGCTGATCAGAGATTGTCTCATTCAAGAAAACCAACAGCAGATGAGGCTAGATTAAAGCTTAAAGGAAAAGTTGTTGAAGATGATAAGAGTTCAAATAAGTCAAAACAAGTTATAACCTCTGTTTCTACACATGTTGTACAAACTACTCTTCGAATTCATGGTTTTGTGAGACCTACTATTCCTGATAATACTGAGCAAGTTCAAGGAGGTGATATTTTTCAAAGCAGAGCAATGATTGCTAAGCAACCTCATGATTTGGCTGGTTTAGGGTCAAACAGAGAAAGGACTTTGAATATTACTCCTAGAGATCATTCATCACTAGCTGCTCCAGGCAAGGGTGTCCCTCAAGTTAATTTGGACAAGCTGGAATCAGTACAGTTGATCCATCAAAGAAGTTTAAAAAAAGACTTTCTGCTGTATTTCATGGAGGATGGGACTGTCTACAAAATTGGAGAGCATGATATTCATTTGAAGATGTATAAAGAACTGCAGTATGTCTTACATATTTTCAAGGTAAATAACAGTCCTACTTATCAAGCTGCAGAAGTGCGCAGATACCAGATGGAAAGATCAAAGATGATTTGTGGAATTAAAGACAAGTCTGAATATGTACCAAAGTACTTAGATTACAATGGAAGAATGGTTGAAATGAAGAGAAACAGTGCTAAGCTGAGAACTGATTTGGGTGTCACTGTGCTTGAATTTAATTCAGAATCAGCAAAGTCATACTTTATCAGACTTGGAAATTAAATGAAGAAGAACATCATCTATGATCTGAGATCAGCCATTTATCAGACAGATGGTACAGATTCTAAGCTTCGAGAGATCAAGCTAGAGATGGAAAGAGCACTTGAAGTTGCAGAAGAGAGATTGCTAACAGGATTAAGTAATTTATGCTCTGTAAGTTTTTCATAATTTCTGTAATTTTGTTAAGTAAAAGTTTAAACTCTGTTTAGTTGTTAAACACTGTATATGATTATTTGTTTTTGACATCATCAATTATCTATTAACTTGTGCATTTTTGCTAATAAACAAGTTGGGGGAGATTGTTAGATATAATTGATGTAATGTTTCAGTGTTTAAGTGTAACAGTGAAATATCAGAGTTTAACTGGAAGGAAGTCAGAGTTTAGTAAAGTCTGACTGACAAAAGCTGGACAGAGTTTAGTAAAGTCTGTCTAGAAGCAGCGCGTATGAAGTCAACAGAAGATATTAGAGATTAATTGAAGATTGATATGGAAGCGAGATCTTTGGAGAATGGTTAGCTATCAAAGAGATCGAGTTGACTTAGGAGACGTGTGACAATCTGTAATTGATATCATTGTATAGCTGATTATTAGGAATATCAATTAGAGATTGTATCGAAGCTGTATTCTTATATATACAGATAGGTTAATCCTAGAAGGATTGAGAACAATAGAATTATTCATTCTTATTGTAACCTAGCAGCTCTTTGTGATAGTTTTACATCACGAAGAGGGTTTTTAATACCAGAAGATTTAAAGTGCATAATCATCTTAATTGTTATTCTCTCATCTAATATTGATTATTAGTGTGTATTCGGCCTAACATGTTAAATGCAGCTCGTGACAGTAGCCTTCAATGTTGCTGTCATGAGAAGTTATTGTCTTATGTTATGTGCTACTTGCTTTGACAGCATGTCTGCTATGACTATGCTAAAATTAAAATTACATGTTTGTCATAATTTATGTAATTAGTAGTCACGTGACATTAACTTAAAATACACGGGTGCTAAGGATAATTAGTCTTGTCATTTGAAATGACCGGGTTAATTGTCAGTCTTTTTCTTGTAAAGCTAAAAACTTTATTAAAAAGCTAAAAACTTTATTAAAAAGCGTATGGGAAACTGAAACGTCACTTAGTGTGCTATAAATGAACTCGAGGCCAAACCCCTATCTCCTTATAACACACTTGGGAACACTAGAGTCATGAGTAAGAGAAAGGCTGACGAGATCTCTCCTCCCAAAAGCCCCGACTCTACTGGAGTCAAGGAAATGCAAGCTATCTGGGCAGAGGCCATGGAGATTGAGAAGCAAGAGGTTGCTAAGAAGATGGTGGATACTGAGAAGGAAGCTGCTGGTGAGAATCCTTGGGATCCCTGGCTGAATAAGCTTCAGGCTTATTTGGACAAAAAGG
Organism: Saposhnikovia divaricata; assembly: GCA_036435485.1. Classification (NCBI taxonomy): domain Eukaryota; kingdom Viridiplantae; phylum Streptophyta; class Magnoliopsida; order Apiales; family Apiaceae; genus Saposhnikovia; species Saposhnikovia divaricata. The sequence continues at coordinate 87,241,549 of CM071594.1, forward strand.
GGATCACCAAGGAGGGGGATGTGGAGCTGGTGGTCAAGGAGCTGCTGGAAGATGTTATGTTGGATCTCAATAATGTTTAATGTTTTTCTGTGAATTTGTGATGTAATGTTTTTTTAAAAAAATGAAATGACTATCGTTTCATCTTCCCAGTGTTCAAGCTTCATTTCTTTCTTTCTGTTTTATCCTCGTATCTTACTATTTGGTGTTATTGAATGTCTGTGCCTTAAACGAATATGTGCCTAAATTGATTAAATGCTAATTGGTAATTTTAATTTAAGCAATGAGCAAAATCAATTTAAGACTCATAACAAAAATTATTTCCACACAAGTTGCTGTCAGTAAGGAAAGTTGTTGTCACGACATGTCTTGACACCAAGTTTCTTTACAGCAAGGAAAAAGTTTCTGTCATGAGAATTTAAAAGATAATGTCTCTAAATTGCTTAATGGTGACATCACGTTCTCGCGCCTATGTTACTGTCAAGTGAAACATGCTGTCACCCGCTCAAAGTTACTGACGAATTTGTTCTGGCACACAGGTTACTGTCAAAGTTAGTGGACCGTTATAATTGGGATTTTACCTCCATGATTTACAGCCACTAGAAAGTAACTACCCACGACACCACGTGACTATTTAGTGGGTTAAGACACAAAGTTACTTTCCTCTTTTTCAATAAAACGTTTGCCATTCTCATATAAGCAACTGTCAATCACACAAACACATAACTCTCCTCAGAACTGTTCTCTCAAAAGCTTAAATCTCTCTATCTCTCTCTCATTCTAAACCCAAAGCACAAAAATGGCACCTTCTCAAACAAACTTTGCTGGCATTCTCACTACTGGTGATGCTAGTGAAGGCTTCAAAGAACTGGTATCCTTCATGAACAAGTCCTATCTAGGTCATGCTATTACCTCAACCCCATCTTTGGACCTAGACAGACTTGAACAATTTTGGAAAACTGCCATTGTTCAAGGAAATGCCTGTAATGAAGCCATTAACTTCAAAATCAACAACATTACCTACATTCTCACTATCAAAGGCATCAATGAAGCCCTGGGAACTGGATTGCAAGCTAATGAATCATACTAGGAGCTTGCAAATAATGAAAACCTAAAGAAGTTCTTCTTGAAAATTGGGTATTCTGGCCCTATTATTGAAGAAGGAACCTCAAGCTGGTACCCAACTGGTGAAATGGACAGGAAGTACTTGAGGAAAGAATAGAGCATGGTTTTTGATGTAATGGTGAAAGTCTTCTCAACAAAGACTTTTGGCTAGAATGGAATCCCTACCTACATCAAGAAATTCACTCATTCTCTTGTCCATGGCTACAAGGTGGATCTAGGAAAGATGCTCATGGCATAAATCAAACCTGCCCTGAACAAGAAGGTACATGTCTACCCTAGATTTATTATGTTATGCATAAATTCTTTATGTGGAATTGATGAAAATGCCTCCCTCACAGTGGAGTGCAATGTTTTGAAAAGGAACACACACACAACACTCAATTCACAGAATTTAAATGCAGATATTCCACTTTGTTTCACACAACACATGGTTGATCAAGTGCCCAACCTTGATTTTCCATTATCACCAAGTGAGTTTGATACATTCTCACTTCAGAATGAAGCTGAATTAGACCCAAACTCAGTTAACCCATATTCTTCACCATACATACAAATCAGACAATCTAGACTACCAAAAGCCATGAAATTAGCCTTACAAGAATCCAAGAAAAGACCCATAGAAACTGGTGATGGAGGTAGTACTAAGAGTGTTGAGGGTGAAACTGCACATGATGCAGAAAATAAGGATGTTAGTCAAAGTGAACCCACAGTGGTTCCTCTTGAGCCTAAGAAGAGGAGAGCTAAGAGGGGCAAAGCCACTGTGAGCCACCCCATAGTCTCACAAAAGGCTGTGGAGGATAAAAGGGAGACAAACACATCCCTAGATGTTCCTTCTCAACAAGAGGCATATATTGAAATTGGCCTGTCTCCCAAGGAACCTTGTAAAGGGTCTACACAAACTCATTAACTCACTCATGTGGAGCCCCCACTTGTAGATACACACATGGAGTTAGGGCACAGTGAGGATGAAATTTCTACTATTGATGTTCCACAAGTTACCTTTGTGGAATAGCCAACATTCTCTTCTGTACCTTCACCATCTTTATTCTCTAATCCATCAATTGTTTCTTCTCAACAACCTAGAGAGGGGGACAGTCCCAACCCTTCAGGTTTCGCATCCATCACCTATCATGGATAAGCCCCCATCTAGTGGTCCACAAGAACCCATTTCTCAAAGTGAAATGGATACTACTCCTTCAAACACTGAGCTAGATCAAGGTGGCACTCTGCCAGAAAATGAAACAGCCAACATCTTGGTCAAACTCCAACAAGTAACTGACCCAAGGGAAGTTGCTGTCATAGCCTCAGCTGCTGTCAAAGACACCACCAAAGTTGTTGTCACTCCACCTGTTGACAGTAACATTATGGTTAAAGATGTTGTCACCTCTACACAGTATGATCAAGATGCAGTAATTATTGAAGATGCTTCTGATGATGATCATCTGCCTATCTCTGCTCTAAAGGTAAGATCTAAATACTCTACTTTTTCAACTCAAATGCATGTAAGTACTGCTCATACCCATGCATATAGGATGAGTGAGGGAGAGAAAAAGAAAAGAGAGATAAAAGAAAATATAGGTGAGCATAAAAATGAGAGGCGGCCAAATGAGCTGGCAAAAGGTGAGGGACTTGAGCATGTCCAGACTAAACTTGAGGGAGCCTCACAACATAAGGCTCTAGGCCTTGAGAGTTCATCTGTGAGGAGTGATGAGATCATTCAGAAAAATAATGAGAGTGTGAGAACCCCCACAACCTCCTTGCCCCAATCTTTACCTTTGCCTCCAAAAAGGTTAAGATCTGGTGGTCCTTCTAAACAAGCTGATTCAAGGTTGAAATCCCTTAAGGGGCAGATGTGCATCCATGGAAGCCAAGATTGACAATCTGTCCACTATGGTAGTTGCTGGTTTTGCTGAGATTCAACAGACTCTGCTATCATTTTCTGCCACTCTTAGTGCTGTCAACTTAACTAAGGGGAGAAAGTGGTAGATCCAAATATCTCAGAGCACAAAGCAGGGAAGGAGAAACAAGGTGGAGCTACAAGCAAGGGGGAGTCAAGAAGTGAGGGGGAGCAAGAGCAAAAGGAAGAAAGCAACTTTGGTGAAGAGTTGAAAGCCTCTGGATATGGTGACTTAAATGAACATGAAATGGATGGTGAGCCAGTATTGGCAACAAAAGAAGTAATGGAGCAATTAAAAAAAACTCAAAAGTCTGAAAGACCAATACTGCCTTCTCTGAAAATTAATGAGCCAACTCCTGAAATCATGGAAACTCCACTGCATAAACTATGGAGAGAAAAGGAAGAGCAAAACAGACTGGGTAAAGGCAAAGATAAAATGCCTGAGTATGTAAATTTGACAACTGGAACCACCTGGTCTGATGGAAGTGAGTATAGCCCAGATGATGCAGGAACAATGATGGTTAGCTACATGGAGAGTACTTTGAACAACAAGGATGAAGAATTCAGTATGTTGGTGGATAACTCAATCAAAGAAGCAGGAGGAGTTTACAGCAAACTGTCAATAATACTGAAGGATAAAATAATAAGTATATATGTGAAAGTTAACTTGGAGAAAAGATGGGCAATTGATATATATCTGAAAACTGGCATCTCAATATTCATCACAATGCAGATACTGCAAAGCTTGCAAGCAAGAGTGCTAAATTCCTTAGCAACAAAAGTGAAGGCCAACTCAACAACTTTTAATGAAAGTCTGTTGGCATAGATCAAGAGGATAATTGAAGACAAACTTTATAAAGTGATTGATAATCCATATGGTGTTTGCTACAGGATGACCACAAGTGCAGGAACAAATAAAATTGGTTTTCTGACCTTGGATAAAGAGTCAAAGTTGAAAACTGACTCAGTTATGATAGTACTGAGACAGATCCTGAAGTCCAAGATTACCAAGGAAATCAAGGCTGTTAGGGCAATTCACAAACATTTGGTGAAAAGAGATGAGAGTCTTAGCTCTCAAATAAAGAAATTAATTTCTGAATCTAATACCAAAAGTGGTGAAAGAGGTGGAAGCTGCACATTTGATGACACTCTTGATGATGATGAGCTTGATGGAAATGGAGGATCTGGTGCACCTGAAGGTGGGAGTGGAAACAAAATAACTGATGAGAATGTTTAAAATCAAACTCAGGAGAAAACAAAAGAAGAAGCTCCTAGTACTGAAAAGAAAAATGATGTTACTGAAGAAGGAGAGTTAGATATTCTTGAAGCCTGGGAAGCAAATATTTTAAGGTTTGCGGTTGACTGCTTTAATGCTGAAAAGGATGCTGTCAACAAAGAAGCTGTTGAGAATACTGAAGGTGCTGTCAAAGAAGACACTGTCATGGAGGACACAATTGAAGAAGACACTGTCAAGAGCTTGAGTGAAGATGTTGTCAAGGATAAGAATGCTAAGGCATTCAAACCTAAACGGACAAAAAGAGAAGCAAGAGCCTGGCGTACAGTTCCAACAAAAGGCAAGACAAAGGTCGCAACAAAGACAAAGAAGCATGGAGTAATGGTTGATAAGACACCTATTCAGAAAAGATAAACAAACAGCTTCGAATGTCAGAAAAAAATTGCTGAAAGAGACATCAAATATGTCTCCTTGGATCTGGATGACAGTAAGCAAAATGCAACCAAATACATCATCTGTCACACACATGGAAGTAGAATGATGGATGTTGACAAGGAGTTCAATATGATAATAGGGTCAATAGTGATAGACAGATACAGCCTCAAAATGACATCTGAAGTAGTCACGCGTAGAGTCGGATTCTTTGTGTTGGCAAGAATGGTGGAGCTTATGGAAAGTTATGGCAATGTCCCTAAACCAGCCATGGAACATATCCAGAAATACTATGCTGAAAGATATGCTGAGAGAAGTATGGTGACTGGATGAATCATGATGATGCCAACTTGGGTATGAGTTCAGATGAGGGGGAGGTTGCATGTAAGTATGACTGGGCAGAAAGAACGTCCTCTTATACACGTGCAGAAGTGAATGAAGCAGCAAAAGCATTCAGAACTACTGAAGAAGAATTCAAAACTGTTGACAAACCACCCAAGTCTGCCAAACAGACTGCTGAAGAGTTGGAAGCTAAATTAAAAGAAAACTGCAAGAAAGTGAACAAGATGAACAGTGAAGAACCAAACTATCAGCCCTGTGTACTGGACAATCCTCTCGGAATCATAGATGGGAAAGAAGAAATCTATGTCGATAGCTTTCATAAACTGAGGACTGGTATCTTGAAGAGTCTGTATTGGAAAGTTATTGGATCACTCCACAAGCTAGAAATGCTATGTGCTTGGGAATTAGAGGTGATCCTTGATCAAAGAAGAGATGAAGATCCAAAACTAGACGGAAAAGGAGAGTAACTCTGAATGCATTTCCTGGTAGAAGATTCAACGTTGATGAAGGCATTCTAAAATTCAGAACCTATGTCAAAGATAAAGTCCTTTGGTTAGAATTTCAGGATGCATCAAGGACAGTCTCCCCAAACATTCAGAGGTACATTGATGAAATTGAAGATGATGCTAGATCTCCTGAAGAAAAAGTCTTAGTAGAAAATCTCAAGAAGGCATTGCAAGAAGCTCTCAAAAGAGAGGAAGAAGTTAGAAAGAAAAAGGAAAGCTCAATAACAAGTTAAGTAAACTCTTATACCTGCCTAATCCAAAGAAGCAACTTGTTTTTGAAACTAGATCATTGTCCTTTGTAATGCTCAATGCTTGGAAATGTTCCAGAACTCATTCCACATTCATCAGAAATAAAGTTTTAACTATTTTGATCTATGTTAGTTAAGTTGTCAGCATGCTTTAATTGGAAATTTGTTGTTATTGTCCATAAAAACAAATTGAGGGAGATTGTTGGGATTTATGGGTGATAGCTTAGAGACAACTTAACTAGGTTTTATCATACTTAGTTTTTGCTAAGTAGAACATACTGTCACAGCCAAAGTATGTTTTTGCGACCAAAGAAATTGCTGTAATTCAATAAGTATGTATCTTGGAAGAAGTTCATTCAAATGTTCGAGCCTCAAGATCATTACATCAGTTCGACAGCAAGAATAAATGTTACGGTCACAACATTGACAGTAAGGTTACAAGAAGACAGCATGTTGCAAGTCACGACAACAGACTCCATCTGACAGCAACATTGGTGAAAGTATGAGATAGTAACATTCTCACAGTTTGACAGCAAGTCTGGGATTCCTGACAGCAACATTGGGAATCCTTGAGAATGGCCCCTTCATTCCTAAGAAAGAAGTAGATGCTGCTACTGTCAATGGTGAAGTAATTCCAGCTTACTGGGTTGCAAAAAGACCCTCAGAATACACAGAGTCTGAGAAAGAAAAAGTAGCCTTGGATGGCTACTTACAACTCATCTTACTTGACTCTCTCACCTTGGACAAAGCCATGTGTGGAAATGTTATGGGATGCTCATCTGCTAAAGAGATGTGGAACATGATAGAGTTGATGTGTGAAGGAAGTGAAGAGGTCAGAGAAAATCAAAGATAAATTCTTGTGTCACAATATGAAGCCTTTATGGCTAAGCCTGGTGAAGAGCTTACTCACATGTTTGATAGATTCATTAAGCTAATAGCTGAGCTACAAATTCATGGAAAGTTCTATGACAAAAAGGAGATTAATGTCAAGTTTCTGCTTACTCTTCCTGAGTACCTTGAGCACAAAATCACTGCCATAAGAGAAGGGAGAAACTTGAATGATGTTTCTCTTGAGACTCTTTACGGTGTGCTTAAGTCCTATGAAAACTTGAATGCATAATAATCTACCCTCTATTTAGTAAAAACAAAATGTTACTGTTCACTGTGCTGACGTGGCAGTGACGTCAGCATGAACAGTAATTTTTATTTTTTATTTTTTTGCTAGGTGAGTTAATTTAGGACATTTTTTGTGAAGGTGTCCCTGGCGAGGCCCTTAGAATAGATGAAATATAATTTTTCCAATTTAAAACTTAGTTTAGTAAAATTGTAAATAGCTATTTTTAACAAATGTAAATGTGCAAAAATTTACTTTTCCCTATTTATTTATGAAAAAAGCCCTTATTATTATTATTATTATTATTATTATTATTATTATTATTATTATTATTATTATTATTATTATTATTTATATATATATATATATATTAGATATTTGATTTAATATAAAATTAAATTATTTTAAATAATTTTTTATTATTAATTTTAAATTTACTTATGTTTCGAACTTAGTTTCAAGATCTAAATAAATACTTTTAATTTAATGTTATTTTTAAATTTATTGTTAAGCATCTTAAGAATTCAATAAATATTTAAATAAAATTATTTTTTTAAGTGTGTAATTACTACTTAAATCCAACAATATTCTATTTTAAAAGTTTTGCTTTTTTTAATCCGTAAAATATGCTGGTGATATCAATATTTTTGTAGGTATTTTCAAATTTATTATATTGTTAACCTATATATGTCATGTTATAAGTTTTTTTTCTAAATTAAGTTATTTGTTGAGTTATTTAGTTTTTCTACTTATTTAGTTATTGTACACCAAAAATCGTAGAAGAAATAGTCATAAGAAGAATTTTGTGCCAAAATTTTAAGTTAAGTATGATATTGACGTGATTCGAACCTTTGATCGTTCGTAGAGTAATTAAAATATATAATATATCTTATCATAACATCCAATGGTTACTATTTATTTTACTAAAAATCTAATTATCATTATTCGTTGTATGGTTGCACCAAAATACAAACAATGATAATCATGTTTTCTTATTATAAATGTATATAAATTTTTCATATATTTAATTAATGACTGGAAGATGTGATACAATATTTTTGGATATATATTAATAATTATAAGATTACATTTTAAATTAAAATGTAACTTGTTTTAATTAGAAAATAAATATTAATTATAGAATTATATGATACAATTGATAAATTTAGGTGTTTATAAAAGGTAATATCTATTAATTAAAAGTAACATATTTTAATTTGAAAAGACAGTTGACTACTTACCATTAATTATATTATTTTCTTATTTATTAATTAGGTATGATACAATATTTTTTGGTTACATATTAATGATTGTAACATAACATTTTAAATTAAAAGGTATCCCGTTTTAATTATAAACAAAATATTATTGATTGAAAGATATGATACAACTGATAAATTTAAGTGTTTATAGAAGGTAATATCTATTAATTAAAAAGTAACATATTTTAATTTGAAAAGACAACCGACTACTTGTCATTTATATTATTTTCTTATTTATTAATTATGATTGTACATTCAACAACTAATTGATTATTGGAGAAAATGGGTAATTGAGTTGTTGGAGAAGAAAGAGTCCAAGAAGAAGCAAAATACTGGTGAAGGAAATTTAATCGGAATATAATTACATAACATTAGTAATTAACTTTTTAAGTTGCTGTTTTTGTAATATAATATTATGATTATTATTTATTGTAAAAATTTCTTTTGTAATGTTATAACTTTTATTTTATGCTATAATTTTGTTTTTATATAATCATTATTTTTAAAAAAATATTTATATGTTAATTTAATATAAATTTAATTAATGATATGTAAAATTTTAAATTTATATTACGAAATTGTAAGTTAAATATTTTGTTGATAGGATTGGAAGCTTCAATTTTTAGTGATGTGATTTAATCAAAAAATATATCTTATAATTACATCTAATGGTTCTTATTAATTAAAAAAAATCTAACGGTAATATGTTATAATATTTTTTTGTATACATTAACGATTGTAAAGTTATGTTTTAAATTAAAAGGTATTGTATTTAATTTGCAAAATTATGTTTTAAATTTAAAGGTAATGTATTTAATTAGAAAAAAAATATAATTACATCTAACGGTTCTTATTAATTAATAAAAATCTAACGGTAATATGGTATAATATTTTTGGATATACATTAATGATTGCAAAATTATGTTTTAAATTAAAAGGTAATGTATTTAATTTGCAAAATTATGTTATAGATTAAAAGGTAATGTATTTGATTAGGAAAAAAATATTGATGATTGGAAGATATTGTACTTTTGATGTTTTTTTAGATATTTATAAAAGGTAATATGAACTAAAAGTAAATATGAAAAAGACAATCGATTAATTACCATTAATTATTTTATGTTATCATTTATTTTAATAATTAGGATAACCAAACGACAAACTTTCATATTTCGGCTTTAATATAATAGTATAAATGTATCATGTATGGAACACTTTTTTGAATTTTTTATTTAAATCATTAGCATTTTTTATAACTAATAATTAACATTTGTTACAATGCCTTTTGTTTTCTGGCAAGATTGTATCATAATTTTATATATTAAACATTTTAACGTCAATAAGAAAATCGGTCTCATTATTGAGAAATTTTATGTCTAGTTATAACAAATCCATTCCATCCACATTTTTTTTTATTGAAAGTTGAGTTTTAACATTGCATAATACGGTATGCCAGCGATATAAAAGGAAAATTTTTGTAAATTTTTTCAGCTTACCTGAAATACATTAAGAAAATTAAAGCTGTATTTCTTAGTTAGAATGTTGTTTCTTTGATTGTAGTTGTGGCTGCTTCTTCTTCTAGAATGTAGAAGCCATATATTTTATTCTCGGTATGTTGTTCATTATTAACAATGTTCACTTAGTTTTAAATCAAAAAAATAAAGTATTTTAATTCGAAAGAAATATTAATGTTTGGAATATATGATACGATTAATTTTTTAAGTGTTTATATCTTCAATTGAAAGTAAATGTGAAAAAATCAATCGATTAATTACCATTAATTATATTATGTTATTATTTATTTTAGATATTTTAATAGTATAGATATCGTATATATTTTTTTATAATGAAGGATAAATAAGTAAATTCACTAAGTACCAAAAAACAGGTACCAAAATTTTTAATATTTCGACTTTTATATAATAGTATAAATTAACATTTTTTTTAAAATTAGTACTCTTTTCACCATCGTCCAGCTGCATTATACTGCTTCCGCGTGTTATATGTTCAAAACGTCTCAAAAAGTATCGAATTACATCCTCTTCATCCTTGGCTCTTCAAAGTTTTTATATTCATATATGAAGTCTTAGTCTTGAACCTTTTAAGCAAGACATGCTTTATAGAACACTACCCGTCTACCACACACACCTTTGTTAAATGCAAAGAATTTTGCCCACAATCTTTTTTTCCTTTTGAATTTTCTAAATCTGAACTGTTAGTTTATTTTATTTTTCAAATAAACCTTTTCAAACCTCCCATATATTTTGGAAAAAAGGCCCCCTAAGAGCATCTCCAATGGGAGAGACTTCTTAGCTAAAATTTGAAATTAATTACCATAAATAAAAATTATAAAGAATGTGTAAAAAATTTTGCACTCCAATAGGACAAAACCCTTATCTATAATTATAGATAATCTCTTGATGTTGGCTATATTTATCGAACCTCAAGAGACCAGTAGTGAATTGTCACATCACTCATTTCTATATTAAAATTATATATTCCATTAATAACAACTTGAAATATTAATAACATACCATTTTTAAAATATAGCCAATCATTATAGCCAATACCCTTGGAACACAATGTCTTACATGTTCGACAAATTTTACATAATCAATATTTTATGTAATTTAGCCAATCATTTTTAACTAACGCAATTGGAGATGCTCTAAGAGCATCTCCAAGGGTGTTATGTATATTTGTTAGCTATAATATAATATATTGATAATTATCTAAAATTATAGCTAAGAGGTTCTAGGTTTACTCCAATGGTATTATGTATAATTATATTATCTAAAATTATACCTAATAGTTTTAGAGGTTTTACAAATGTAGCTAGCCCAATTTTAGTTATCTATATTTTTTCGCTAATGGATAATGGTTGGAGTATTGAATTTTTACCTAATATCTAAAATGTGCCACATAGATGTCATGTAGGTGACACATAGATGAATTTAAAGTACAATTCAAAATATTAAAGTAAATGGTCCCAAATATCACAACTCAAAATATTGGCCCCAAATATCACAAAATTTTAAAGTAAATGGTCCCAAATATCACAACTCAAAATATTGGCCCCAAATATCACTCCAAAACACACTTTCGTGTAGCGTTTTGGATTTTTTAAAATTTTTTTAAAAACGGTATTGCGTCTAGTGTTCTGGGGGAATAATTTTTTTTTATTTTTATTAACGCTACATTATCTAGCGTTTTTACAGTTGAAAATACCTTGTAATCTAGTGTTTCCTATAAACAAAAGCTAATCCAGCGTTATTACCAAGAAAACACAATACTAACTGGCTGCCAAGAAAACAACCTTTTGACTAGCGTTTTGGATGATGGATAGAAACGCCACATTATGTGGCGTTGGGGTTTGGTTGGTTTTTCTTTTCATCTTCTAAATATATATTTGTAAATAATATTAAAAAAAATATAATTAAATGGTCAATTAAAATTTTATTTTTAAAATTTTAAAAATGCAATATTAATTAGCCTTAGGGGTTCAATAATTAACCTTTGGGGTTCAACGTTTCCATTTTGGGTTTTAGAAATATTCGGAACGACGAATAAACCGTATGCGAACTTAGGGTTTATGGTTGTTTACAACCCTAGACCATAAACCTAACTTATCCTGATTTTTAAACGCGTCAGGCCGCCGGATTCAATTTTTTAATTAAATTTAGGGGTTCAACAATTTAACTTTTGGGGGTTAACGTTTCCATTTTGGGTTTTAGAAACATTCAGAACGACGAATAAATCGTATACGAAATTTAAAAATTATAAATTTATATTTTAATTGACCATTTTTAAATAAGTTTTTTAATTTTTTTTTTTGCAAATATATATTTAGGAGAAAACAAAAAAAACAAGAAAAAACAAAAGCAAAAAAAAAACAAAACAAAAAAAAAGAAGTTGAAGCACCAAAACGTCACTTAAAGTGGCGTTGGAATTTTGAAAAACCAAATATTATCTAGCGTTTCTACCAAATAGAAAAACAAAAAAAAAACCCCAAACGCTAAACGCAATAGCGTTTTGAAAAAAAAGAAAAAGAAAACAAATCAAAACGCTATATTAGAGATCCAAGTTTTTGAATTGTGATATTTAGGATCGTTTGTCTTAAAATTGTGATAAATGGGACCAAACACCCTATATTTTGTTTCTGTCAACCGGGAAAAAGAGCCAATGTGGTTCATCATCAGAAAGTTATTAGGTAGCACACGTGTACAGTGGCACATCACTTGGCTCCAATAGATGTTCTCCTTTAAGAAAAAATTAAGCAAATCAGTAAACTAATCTCATTTTAACTTCATATGTTGATAGTCAATCTCTATTGTATACTTGTAAAAAATAAGATAAAAGAGACTAGTTAATAATGCTGGTGAACCTTTTATATTGCCAAGGCGAAAGGTCGCACTTAGAACAAGTCTAAATGTTACTATAAATAAAGTTCCAATGAAGAAGAGTTGCATAATCTCAACATCATATTCTTTTTCTTTGCAAAGCATTATGATATTTAATTTTGGTCGTGATGAGGTAACTAGTAATGATAAAGATATAGGGAACACACTGATTCAGTTCTGGGAAGCAAGCAGTGAGACTATTGAAGGTGGTCGAAGATACTGTGAGCTTACCATTCCTGAAAATCCATTTGAAATTCTTCCATATGATGGTGGAGGACTTTCTTGGTATCGCATAAACTCAATTGCTTGTACTATAACAATACAACTTGGTGATGAGCAAGATGACAAGATATTGCAGAGTAAGCAGCCAGAAGGGGTAATTAGCCGCGTATTCAGGTATAAAAGGCCTGAGATGACTCCTAACATATCTTTTTACTCTATAAATGAATATCCACATAGAGAGTTTGCTTTAGATTGTGGAATTCGAACTTCCTTGTGTTTCCCTCTCTTTAAAACCGTTGATTGCTCTGGCCGCCCTGGGGGTGTTATCGAACTTGTCTCCACCTGTGAGCAAGACCTTGAAAAGTTCAAGCACTACTTCGACTCATGCTTCTTTGTACAGGTCCGTGATTCAATCCATTTCCTCTTGTCTTAAAAGTAACACAGTGGCCATCATTACATGTCAATTTCATTCTTTCCTTGCAGAAAATCAGGATGTACACATCAAGAGACAATTTAATATACCGATTCATAAGAGCGAATGTAAGTAAGACTTTTGACATGATATGTTCAAATATGTTCAAAGACAATTGTTTGATTAGACGTCTATAATTTTTCTAATAGGACCTAAATCCTGCACTCCTGGAAATGGATCGTGTCTTGACACTGCTATGTCAAAATTTCCCTTTGCACCTTGCTCAATACTGGGTCATTACAGACCCAAACTTAGGAGCCCTTAGTGTAATGTATCAAAAAAGTAATCTAGACTCCGAAAACTTGACACCCTTGTGTATGTTCAAAGATGCTTGTTTGCAGACTCGTTTGAATATTGGTGAAGGTCTTGTTGGCAAAACATATCTTTCCCATAAATCCTTTTTCTGCTGGGATATAACAGAATTCGACATTACTAACTACCCCTTGGCACACTATGCACGAAGCTGTGGGTCAATTGCTTGTTTTACGATATTCTTGCGCAGTCTTTTACGACCATGTGGAGATTGTGTACTAGAGTTCTTTCTACCCTCTCAAGAAATGACTAGTTATTACCCTCAAACCTTGTTGAGATCTCTACTGGCAACCGTGAAGGATCGTATTCAATATCATACAATTTCTTCAGGAGAAGATTTGGGACAAGTACTGACAGTTGAATTTATCACCTCTTCTACACAAAATGAACCCAAGCATCTCAAGATAGGGCAACCAGAGAACTGTCTTCCTCTCCATAAAGGATCAAAGAATAATCGCAATTTGCAACCGCTGTCTGAATGTGCTACTAAAAAAGATGACCATGGTCTGAACATAGAAAAGAGTAACTCAAGAACTGCAACGGGAAAAATATCAAAAAGAGCACCCAACAATGCCACTGCAATCATCAATCGTTAGTCTTTGTACCTATTTGTTTAGCTCAACATTTCTCAACCTTCTTCTTTTCTTTTTTGCCAAGTATTTTCAACCTTCTTCTGTTGTTCTTTTCAGTGAAATATCTGTCCAATTATTCTGCTTTTTTCCTGCTTCACAGTGGATGAATTGGAAGAAGAATCACCTATCACGCGTATTGAGCCTCAGTCTCTCAGTTCCAAACCCAAGAGATCTGAAGAAATCTTAGACGCGGGAAACACTATGGAGGTCGATCATTCAGGCCTAGCAATCACACTGGGAGAGGCTATAAGGTGCAGAGGATACACTGTGGCTGCTAAAAGAGGTAAAATACCTTCATTGTGCAGAGTAAACTACAAACATTAATACTGTACGAAATATACTAGTGCTCAAAAATTTATTCTTCTTTCCTCAAAGATAATTTATAAATTTATACTTCATTTGCACTCGACCAAAATGGAAGCTGGATTTTTGTTTTATTGGTGGATTCACAGTAGATGAACCGGTCGAAGATGTTGGGCAGGCTAAAACAATTCAGTTTGCGAGTGAAACATGCATACATGATAGATTAGAAAGAGAGAAGCAAGTTGAAAAAGAAATCAGTTCTGAGAGTCTTAGACAGCATTTTGGAAAACCACTAGATGATGTGGCAAAGATATTTAGTAGTAAGTTTTATTCTACCTTGTTCTTGGAATCCAAACTTTCTGCTTACCATTTTCGAAATGTTGCTGCTGTTTAAATAGCATTTTCTGTTTTCTAATTTTCTCTATTTCAGTCAGTCGATCTACATTTAAGCGCAAATGTAGAGAAATTGGTATCAAAAGGTGGAAAAATGGCAAAAGAAGGATGGATGACAAAAATTCCTCTAAGCTCAGAGAAAGATTAAATGCTATGGAACCAATTAGAAGACATGTTTCTTGTTCAGGCATTTCTCCCGTGCACGATACAGTTGTTATTGCTGATACAGGCCAAGACTCGAAGAAGATGACTGTAGAGGCAACATACTACGATGCTACCATAACGTTTGAACTATCTGGTTCTGGACTTGCAGAATTAGAAGATAATATCATTGAGAGGCTGCACTTGAAGAGAGAAAGTTTCAGAATCAAGTATAAAGATGATGAGGGTGACTGGATTATAATTGCTTGTGATAAGGACGTGCAGGAATGTATTGAAATATTACGATCAGTAGAGAAAACAACAATTAAGATGTTGGTAGATCCGTGTATTAATCATCACGCACGTTGAAAACAGTTAGCACCTCTCTTATTTCTTTCACTAAACTGTGTGTTCAATTGTGTTGTCTTTGTATAGCAGTGGTAGATTATAAGCGATTTCATATTTGAAAGCATGACACATATGCAAACCAATTAATCATCCAACAGTCCCCTAATGTATACAGGTTTCTTCCAAAAGAGTCTTTGTATATATTTTAGTCCAAGTCTATGGAAAAGAACGTAAAATTCTCAGCTAATTAGCATTAGCAAAGAACAGATCTATGTAAAAGGAGTAATAATGAGGAAGTCTGTATCTCTGTCTTTAGTTCTTTTCTTTTAATTTTTTGTTGGCCTCTCCTTATTCACCAGACCGTTTCAAATCATACCAATTATCAATTTTCACCGTAAGGCTTATTCATTCATGACAAGTTTCTGTTATTCATTCATGACAAGTTTCTGTTAAGTAAACAACTCATCATCTAAAACTTTAATGTGAAAGAGGATGACCCAACTGGATCATTATATTATATTCTAACATTTCTCCTCACTCGAAAGTCCATTTATGGGTCGATCATGGGCGTCCAATCGTCCATCTTCGGGGCAATAATTTGTCAATCGTGTCCATAATAATTGTGATATATATTAGGGAAGGTAGGGAGTCGAACTTGAATTCTCTAGCATGCCCACTCGTCATTCTTCAAAATTTGCAATATATTGTACCATGTCTGTATATTCTTTGGTTTCATGTAAGTAGTAGGTTTGGGCCTTTTGGCCTCTGTTTTTTAACAGCACATACAAACTCTACTAAAGAGGTACTTCTATTCTGATCGCCATTATTTCATTGGAATCACAGTTCGAAGTAGAAGAGCCTACAGTTCTAGCAATTTCCAGAGACACATTCTTCACAAATGCCTTCTATCGTGATAGTCTGACAGATACACTTCCCGTACCAAAGGAAACAAATTGATTAACAAAGATGTACAGGTGCACACTACTGTAAATTTGAAATTATTTGAAAAGGGTATAGTATCGTGCATTAATAGGAAAAAAAAATTGTAAAAATATCTATCAATTGATACATTTTAATTAATTAAAAATTTCAATTATTAATGTTATAAACAGTTATACTAAAATTTCAGTTTTATCCTTTGTTATTTAACGGTAATAGACAATTCTCCCAAATGAATGTGCAGTATAATCCAATTTGAAATTTATGGGTATCAGATTATTTATTTTAAATTATGGTACAAAGTCATTTTTGACTGAAAATTGTGCAACTCAAAATTTACCATAGTATTTCTTCTGTACCAACAAATTATTGATTGTTACTAATTTCTTTCCAAAAAATTCTTTTGTTAACCGTTTATAAAATAATATATTTTTTCACTACTTTTATTAAATCTTACCAATTTATTCACTATTTCTATTCTCTTTTTTCATCTACTTATCTCATCTGATGTTGGGATCAAGTGAGTATAATATATTGTGGTATATTTTGAGGTTCAATGTGTTATGAAATGAAATCAGATTTAGAGCTTCTCTAAGGATAATAAATGGTTGGATGGGTTATAAAGATTATGTAACATTTTTGATAAAAATAAGGATATATATTTTAATGATGTTATCAATATTTTTAGGCTTAATGACCTTTTAACCCTCAAAGTTTCCACCAAAATATCCATCAGCCCTTACTGTTTCAAAACGTTCCTTTTGACCCTCCAAGTATCCGTAAAGGTCCAATTAGCCCTTATACCGGATAGGAAATGGTGAGTTTGGGTGACTTTTGGTTCGTTTTAATCGGTTTCTAGCCGGAATTTTGCTGTATTGTTGTTGTGTCGATTAAAACGAACCAAAAATCACCCAAACTCACCATTTCCTATACCGGTATAAGGGCTAATTGGACCTTTACGGATACTTGGAGGGTCAAAAGGAACGTTTTGAAACAGTGAGGGCTGATGGGTATTTTGGTGGAAACTTTGAGGGCTAAAAGGCCATTAAGCCATATTTTTATTAGATAAAATTTTATATAAGAAATTTATTGATTTAACAAATATACCTCAATAAATATAATTTTCAATATGATTTGAGTACTCAAATTTTTAGCCATTATTCAATATCAATTTTCAATGACTTATCCTTTATTATAATACCTGAGTCTACCACATATCAGTTAACCAATCAGAAAATTATGAATTATTTTAGAACCAATCACAACACATTCCTAAATTTTAGACCAATCATGTTATATTAAGAGTTTTCCATATTTACATTCCCACCATACTTCATTAACTATGGTTAGTTAACACTTCTATAATTTAAATACAATAATCATTTTATTTAACATATCCATGGATACATATTTTTAAATCAAAAAATATTTACTAAAAAATCACAATTTTTAATTTGAAATAAATCACGATATACTATTATATATTTTAAATTAAATTTCATAATTAGTCATTCATTAATCAACCACTCTTTTAACATAAAATCAATCACAATCATATTATCATACACTATAAATAGATTTTCATAATACATGTTCTACAATTAATTTTTTAAATAATTATAATCTAACTCAATTATAAATCTGAAAATCGGATTTGAAATCAGATTTGAAATAACTTGGATAAAATCCATACCTTCAAAGACTATCATACACTATTAATAGATTTTCATAATACATGTTGTACAATTAAATTTTTTTAAATAATTATAATCTAACTTAACTAGAAATCTGAAAAATCGGATTTGAAATCATATTTGAAATAACTTGGATAAAGTCCATACCTTCAAAGACTCGATTGTTTCAAAAGCTTAAAAATATATTTATTCAAAATTTGTTAATAATTAATTATTTAATAAATATAAACCAACACTAAAAAATCGGATTTGAATCATATTTTAAATAACTTGGATAAAATTCATATTTTCAAAAACTCTATTTTTTTGAAGGCTCGAAACTATATTTATTCATAATTTGTTAATAAAATTAATTAAAAAATATTTTATTATATTAAAAGTTTTCATTAGTTATCACTCTTATCTTATTATATTAACCATGATTATTTAACAATTTTAATTTAAATATAGTAGTTACTTGATTTTACATATCAATATATTACATATTTTTTAATGTTAAAAAACAAATATAATAAATTAGTATAAAATTAAAATCAATCAGGATTACAGTTAGATGTAGTAAGCCAACCAGAAAATTTTGAATTGTTTTATGACCAATCAGAGGTCATTCCTAATTTTAGACCAATCAAATTATATTAAAAGTTTTCTTTATTTATCATTCTTATCCTATTATATTAACCATGATTAGTTAACAATTCTAAATTAAATATAATAGTTACTTGATTTAACATATCTATATATTATATATTTTTTAATACAAAAAAACAATTATAATAAATTAGTATAAAATTAAAATCAATCAGAATTATACATACATATAATATAAAACGATTTTTAAAATTTTTATTTTCCACTTTTTTGATTTACAATTGATCATAATTACATTATTATACAGTACGGATTATTTTTATAAATATATATAAGTGCCATTTATAATTTACCACAGGAATTAAATTAATCATATCATTCTCATCCTAAATTACTTATCTTGGTTACTTAACAATTTTTTTGAAATACAAAATTTATTTTATTTAGTACATGCATAAATTAAATATTTTTTAAAGTGATAAATATTTACTAACTTATCAATCTTTTAATTTAAAGTCAATCAAATTTATACTATTATATATTACAAGTTAATTTTCATAAATATCAACTACAATCATACTATAATATAGTATATAGTTATATATTACAGATTAATTTTCATAAATACTTAATAACTAATTAATCACAATTTTTGATTTAAATCAATTACAATTATATCATTATATACAGACACATCTATTTTTTGCACATGTCTCTATGTATAGAGCCATTTTCCAAAATCGTGTATTTATTATTTAATTTTAATCTAAATATTATTTTAATACATGAGTCTATTTCATCTATTTTATATAATATAGTATTTTAATATCTCAAACTCTTGATCTACAATCATAAGTTGCAATCAAATTTGAATAAATATACTATTATTGAATAAAAAAAATTTTAAAATTGAAAAATATTTACCACACTATTCTAAATACACGTTCAAATTTTAAATTAATCAATTATTAAAAAAAACCTAACAACCAGTTAAAATATTTAAATGAATTTTAAACTAATTATCTTTAACATTTTACTTATCGATTTTTTTAGCTATGCAATAATTAATGGGACAAACAAATTGACCTGACAAAATATTTGAATTATTCAAAATACTAAATATACTCTCAAATAGTATTAGACATTATTTAGTGCATAAATTATCACATTACAGAGTCAATGAAAATACTATTGTTATTGAATATTTTTATAGCAAATTTGTCAACTCAGCGCAATAATTCTTATAAATCACTATTCTTTATATATAATTAATTTATCAATAAAAGGAAATACGACACCTACAAAACTAATAAAAAATTTTAAATTTTCTTATAAATTTCTATAAGAACCAATATAACAAAATCCAAATTAATTCGAACAACCGACCATAGCTACGATCTATACTATCCAAATCAATGAACCAATATAACAAAATCCTGTAGATCTAAGATTTCGAATGCCAAAATAAAAGAACCTACCCTCACAAAAAGAAAGAACAAAACCCAATATATGGTAGACAAAAATCACTAACGGGGTACTAGACTCTCGATAAAGAGATATATTTATTGAAAAATAAAGTAAACTCAAGGAAAAAAACGGAAGTTATCATTCACAAGGACAAAATACAAAATCCAATTTATCAGTAGATAAAACCTACCAACGGGTTACTAGAATCTCAATAAAGAAAGATTTTTATTGAAAAAAAATAGAGCTAAATCAAGGAAAACAATAAAAGGTGGGCTTATCATCAACCAAAATTGATGTCGGCCCCTAAACTTTAGTTCAGTATTTTTTGGGAGAGGAGCAGAGAGAGGAACGACTATAGCCATCGTTATAAAAATCATTATTATTGCTAACTAGATAGGTCAACACATAAAATTATATATTGTTCTAATAAAAGGTTCCTTTTTTGATTTTGTATTCTTGAATTAAATTAATAGTATTCAATTTCCACATCATAATCTAAGAACAGATATATCAAATTCGCTTGGTTGGTTGATAACATTATTTTTAATATCAACAGAACTTTAAATATAGGTAAAAAAAACTTAACAACTTGGTAGATAGATTCTAAACAAACAAAGATATTTATTAGTTTTGTTTTGTCTAAATAAAACAAATGTATCGGGTTTCGATATTGGATCGAGTTTTGGATCGGATATCGGTTCGGTACAACTGAAATCCAAATCGAAACTATTTCGGGTTTAAAATTTAATTCCAAACTTGAATTCGAAAATTCGGGTTCGGTACATCCAAAATTTCGGGCTTTGGATCAGGTACTTTTAGATCGAATAATTTGCTACCCCTATTAATGGGTAAGAGAAAACTAATATTTAATATACCATGTTCTAATAGAAACAAAATAAAAAAAAAATCAACCTTCAAACCCCAAAGTGAATATACACATTTTAAGTTGTCATTAAAAACAAGTTGAGGGTAATCACCATATACTTTAATAGTCATATCATACTCTAAGAACGGTATATGTTGGATATGTTGGTTGATTGATAATATTTATTTTTCTATAGTAAATCAATTTACTAATAAAAGTTCATACAATTTGTAAAAATGATATTGAACAAACACATATGAAACTAGATTATAAGAAAGTCTCCTTTATCATAATTACTGTACATTCGTTTATTGGAACTTACACAGTAGAGATTCTTTCTCACATTGCTGAAACATACAACATTTTTTTGAGAGACAATCTTATGATTTATTATGGTAGTGAGAAATAAGTGTTTATGAATTTTCAATATGTATTTAAAAAATTGATCGCAACCCATATAAATTTTTTTGATTAAATTAATATGATAAAAATTCTAGAAACACATGGTACTTTACATTTAAATACACCAAATTTGCAAAAGAACAAAACTTAATATATGGGTAAAAAACTTATGAACTTGGTAGAAAGATTCCGAAAAATGAGAAAAATCAAATGAAAAATAAAATTAAGAAAAACAATAAAGAGGGGTTTAGAGCGTTTCAACGGGGAATGTGAATATTATGATAATTGTTTGATAATATTATTTTTATTACAATTGGTATAAAATGACGAATAAGTAATTATATACTTAAATTAATTACATTCTCATGAAATTAACTTTTTTCCTAAATAATGATTAAAATAATATGTTTATATTCATTAATTTTATCGTTCGGTGCGTAGCACGGGTAAAACGCTAGTAAGTAATTTAAAAGTCATGTATTATTCAATTCTAATTTTTAAGCAGTATCTGAAAGTATGATGTTATTCAATTAAGAGTAAAGTGCACTTTGTGTGCTCACTCTTTACTCAATACACCACTTGCAATATTATAGTTTAAAATCGAGCACTTGAAGTATCAATAATAGTATTTCATTACACTTTGTTGCATTCCGTTAATTTGGATTAATTTCGTTAATAATTTAGGGGATAAAATTCATTTTGTGTACTCGCACTTCACTCAAGACACCACTTACAATACTTTGATTCAAAATTTAGAGTAAAGTACGAGTACACAAAATGCATTTTAGACAAATTGCAAGTACACAAAGTGCACTTTACTCCCTAAATTACTAACACGGTTAACCCAAATTAATGGAATTCAACAAAATGTAATAAAATACAAACATTGGTATTTCAAGTGCTCGATTTAGTGATGTTTTGAGTAAAGTACGAGTACATAAAGTGCACTTTACTCTTCAATTAATACTTTTAACAACCTTTAAAAAGTCATTAACAGTGTGACGTTATTCAATTTAAACTTTTAACAACTCTTTAAAAGACAAAAGTAGACTGTTATTCAAAAAACCATGGATTTGGAAGAACAATTGCATTTAATGACTTTTAATAACTTTTACTCAAAATATAACTAGATATCTTATTTGAAAAATCTTGTGGTTTGCGACAAGATATCACATGATTTTTACATTATTATTTTATTTTCTTTAATTCCTTTTATTTCAGAATTTTGTCATTTTTCTCTCACAAAAATAACTTCTCTATCTTACGTACACGAATCATCTTACGTACACGAATCATCATTTTACGTATACATACATATGATTTAAAAATTATTAATTTAAAAATTATTTTATATTACTCTTGTAAATGAAAAAATTTATAAGTGATATTATTAATATACCATCTTATTATAATATTCTTAACAAATTATAATTTATAACTTTTTTCTTCACGTTATTTATTTATTACATTTTATATTCATATTAATATAAGTTAGGGCTGTAAACAAATAGAGTCGAGTTTCGTTTGAGACGAGCCGAGCTTAATTTTTTTTAAAACGAACCAAGTCAAGCCGATTTTGCTAACCGAATGAAAAGTGATGTTCAAGATCGGCTCGTGTTAGTTATAGAGGCATGCCTGTATACATCAAATAACAAGCCTAATTGTTTGTAATACTTTGCATTACTTACATGACCCCTTAACTGGGGGAACCTCTAGTTGTAGAGTTTCTACTTGTATTTAGTACTTGTAATAGGCATCAAAATTCTATCTGTGTAACTGTAAATTAAGTCATGAAATAATGCTTGAAAGAAGATCCAGAGATCATGCCTCAAGCTTGGAGAACAAGGTTGTAGAAATAAACACGGTTGGATTTTGAAGATTGAAGATTTGCCTAAGTACTAATTCGAGAAGTATTTTGTCCTATTCAAGAAGTCTAGCCTTCGAGAAGTCAGAGATTCGATATCTCAAAAGATCACTATTCGAGAACTCAAAGAGTCAACAAGTCTAAGCATTATTCGAGTTCTCAAAGAGTCAACAAGTCAAATTTACATTCGATATCTCAAGGACTCAGGAAGCTATTCGACATCTCAAGGATTCCATAAGTTAAAAGCTCTATTCGACAAGTTAAGGATTCCTAAAGAAAAGACTAATTCGAGAAGTGATTCGATATGTCAGTTGTACAGTATTCGAGAACTTAGAGTTATCGAATAAACTAATTCTAGTTCTCGAATCAATCACTTAGTTACTTCTCGAATGCAGTCTTGAAGACAAAATACTGGAAATTGTACAAGTCAGAAACCTGCAGCAAGCCAAAACATTTTCGGGACCACAGTACTGTAAAGTGATTTTGGAAAGTCTACAAAGAAGCTTAAAGAGTTGTTACAGGAGACAAGCTGCTAAAGAAGTGGATCTGAACAGATTAAAGAAAAGTCAAATTACAAGTTGCTTGGATGTTTACTCGAATAGGGATAGACAAATTAGAAAGTAATTTCATCTGTCTTTACATTTGTATTAAGTAGGTTGCACACATGTTATATAAGTGTACAACCTCACTTCTCTAGTAGCAAGTAGTTTTTGAAGTTTTCTCATTACAACTTAGAACATCTCTCTGAGAAAAACGCAGCTGAGAATACTAACATTTGTATTCACAGTTTGTAGCAAATCTTTATCTAATATAATATTAGATTAAAGTGAGTGATTGTGCTCTTGTGTTTATATTCCACACATAAATATTTTGTTAAACACAAACACATACTTTGCTGCACAAACAGATTCAAACCTTCAAACAATC
Source organism: Saposhnikovia divaricata (assembly GCA_036435485.1). NCBI lineage: Eukaryota > Viridiplantae > Streptophyta > Magnoliopsida > Apiales > Apiaceae > Saposhnikovia > Saposhnikovia divaricata. Next base: position 87,265,675 of record CM071594.1, read on the forward strand.
ATTCTTAATATTCATAGTTGAAGAAATGTTTAAAAATACATTCACCCCCTCTGTATTTTCCTGTCTGTGTATTCCATACTCAAAAAGTGATATCAGAGCAGGCTGTTGATCAAAACAGAAAAAGATCATGAATACACCAAAGACAACAGGAACGGTGAAGGTCCCAAAGTTTGACAAAGACAACTACAACCTCTGGAAGATCAAGATGATGTTGTTCATCAAAGCTGCGAACCCTTTATACCCTGAGATTCTCAAGAATGGTCCATTTTTTCCACAACAAGAGATTGATGAGTCAACTGTTGGAACAATAACCATTCCAAGATCCTATGTTCCAAAAGAACCATCTAAATGGACAGACACAGAAAAAGAGAAGGTTGCGCTTGATGGCCATCTCATGCTGCTTATCATAGATTCAATGGAGCTGTCGATGTTTGCCAACATAGCTTCGTGTACAACAGCAAAAGAGATGTGGAATCATATTGGAATTTTGTGTGAAGGGACAGAGGAGGTTAAAGAAAACAGAAAACAGATACTGGTCACTCAGTATAAAGCTTTCATGGCTCAACCTAAAGAAAGCATCGCTGAGATGTTTGAAAGATTTCACAAACTGGTGACTGAGTTACAGATGAATGGAAAGGTTTACAGCACCAAGGAACTGAGTATAAAGTTTCTACTCTCTTCACCAAACCATCTAGAGTAAAGAGTTATTTCTCTAAGAGAAAGAGATCTAAGCAGAGTCACATATGATGTGCTCTATGGTGTACTTAAGACTCATGAGCTTGAGCTACTTCAGAAGAGGGCTATCCAAGCCAACCAAGGTAGAATGGTCAATACATCATGTGCCTTGATTGTCAACAAATCTATTCAAGACCATGAAGCATCTACAAGTCAGCTAAGTATAGAAGAAATAGTGGATGATGAACCTGAAGTTGAGGTGCCTGAGACTGTTGGGGAGAAGGAAAAAGATGAGTTTTACACTCTTGAGGAGTTAGATGCTATGGAAAACTCTTCATATGCTTTTATGGCCAAGAAATTCCCAAATATCATATTCAAGAGAAAGCAACCCTTCAAACCTAGACCTCAAAACCATTCATTCAACAAGAGCAAAGCACCTGTGAAGCCAAACAAGAATAAATTCAAAACTGGCTATGTGGATAGGTCATCTGTGAGATGTTATAGATGCAATGACCTAGGGCATTTTGCTAGCGAATGCAAGAAGCCTAAAAATAAGGATAAGGAGTTTCTTGAGCTTGAAGCTAAGTATGAGGCCCTTCTGAGAAAGCAAACACCAGGCAAGGCCTACATAGTTGAAGAGAAGTGTTTGGATGATACTAACAGTGATGAAGAAGAGCAAGAATTCTGCAACTATGCCTTGATGGCCAATTCCAAGGAAGAAACATCTTCATCAAACTCTAAGGTACCATCTGTAACAGTCCCAAAATCCGGGGTACAGATATGGGGCCACTAACTATAAACAATATTATACATCTCTGAATACAAGCAACATTTAATAATAAAACCCCTTAACCAAGATCGCATACAGGTTATGGTATGAAACAACTATCGAATATCATTATTACAACCCAGTCTCAGAATAAAAGAATATTATTCAATTTATATGAATACACAAAAATCACTGTCTAACTAAATATCCAACCTTGACCAATTCCCAACCACTAACTGACGAAAATCCGTAACCCGATCGTCTCCTCTCGCTGCTGGAAAGCAATACCCCTTGACCATTACTAGGTTCACTAATCTCCTCTATTAGCTGAAGAAAACAAACAAGAAAGAGTGAGCCAACAATGCTCAGTAAGTGCAATAGTGATAACAATTTTAAAATAACCGTTGACAATTCTTATATAAAATTTTATCTAATAAAAGGAATTTCTTCTCATTATTTGAAAGAATCAGTGAGATCAACTTTTAGATTGCCACGAGCGCCAACAATTCACCATTAATAAAGAGCAACTGAAACTAGAACTGTGGAAAGTTCTGATATCAAAATATTATCAAAGCTGTCTTCCAAGGAGTCAAGAACTAGACATCACAGTCTCAGAGTATAGATTAGAATTGGAATTTTTTTTATTTATTTATATAAAAAAACATCAAGGTTAGGCTGCTGATTAGTCACGCACTAACCCCGGACAAACGCACACAGCAATGTCCTTAATTGGATCCATGGCACACATTGGCCTCAATTTTGACAATTAAACTGGTCTCCCCGAAGGGACTCCTCTGACCATAATATGGTCTCCCCGAAGGGACATCTGAAAACATTTCCAATTCTAATTCAAAAACATTAGGTGTCGGGACAATCGACAACCCTGATATCCAACCACTGGAACCTCACGTTTAGAATAACAACTCAAGATTAGGAGTTAATAAGATACGACATCATCGTCTAGTATCGACAAGTTCGATACAACACGGGGAATAACCAGATAATCAAGATCTTAAGTAAATACCGACAAGTTCGGTACTAAGTAGGGTGGAAAATATAAAGAATAACAATTCGAATAAATACCAACAAGATGAATATGAATAATTGGAATTTATCACATCAGCAACTTATGCAAAGAGAAATTTCATTTGAGCAAGAATAAGGATATAATTTACAATCAGATTTCAGCAACTTAAATTCTAGACTAAAGTAAGGATATGGTCAAGTGTGGGGCTTTTAATAAAACTTATACACAATTAAGAGTTTGAGCTTACATAAGCGGATAAAATAACTTAAAACAAGTATTTTCTAAAACAGTTTCAATATGGAAAGGTTCAGATCAATTTGAAAGAAACGTCTTTCTAAATGGGGTCCATTGGTGAAAATATTCTAAGTCAGGAATTTTTCCAGCAGGTTCTCATAAAAGTTAAGAAAACTTGGTTTTCCTTGTTTAGAAAATTCTTAAGAGTATCTGACGAAAATAGAGGAAATGGCATTCCTTTGTCAAAATGTGAAAAGGATTATTTATAAGATTCTTTGTAAAACCGACATGTGGATTATTGGTAGGGAAATTAAACAGCATCATGCTAATTTGAAGAAGTTCATATGTCATCTTCCAATATACTTGACCAAATTAGTTCGCACGATAGATAACTAAATTACATCACTTGAACAATAAGTGAATAGCAATAACACTTGCCTTGTTATACGAAGTTCTCGATCGTATACATCGATCCATGACTCACTTTACATCCAACTCTATTCTTTACTTGCTAGACTCTTAATTGGTCCCACCTTCATTTCTACTTCATATCTCACCACGTTCCATGTCTATACATCCGTCAACTTTGACACTTGTCCTTCTGATCCTTTTTCCGTCTACCCGCGCAATGTTCTTGACCAGTTCTCCTATCCGAACCTTTTCAAGGTCAAAAGCCATTTTAGTATCCAACTAAACAAAAATCTTATTATTTGCTCTAATCTACCCATGTGCGTACTATAACGCTTGCACATATAACATATATAAACATACACCATCATATTCACAAAATAGCGCTAGTATAACCAACTAAGTCAAATAAACACTTAACATAGCTGACCACTTATTACTTAGATATCGTCTAGGCAACCTCTTCACAACAAATTCATAATATACTTTCACATCATCAAATCAAGTAGATTAAATAGATTTTAAATAGATTTTCAGGGAAGTTTTAGAAAATTTCGGCATGAAGTATTCGTTTATCGGACTATGGGCATAGCCCCTCAATATCAATCAAAAACAATTCAACCCTGCTGTAACAAAAATAAAGCTGCCTCAACTTGCAGCAACATAAAAGTAAACAATTAATGAAAAGTACCCGCCCGAACATGCGATAACTAGCACATAAGAAATTTACATTACACTACTACTTACGCTACACCAATGATCGTATTTCTCACGCATTTAATGATACACGTGACAATCAACCATTGATGTTCGTAAGCCCTAGGGAACAACCCCTAGCACTAACTATTACTTACGCTATATCAATGATCACACCACTCAAGTATATTAATTATACTCGTGATAGCTAATCATGGATATTCGTAAGCCTGAGGAACTAGTTGAAGAGAATTACACAAGTCTTTAAATATTGACATTTAAGACTTGTAATCTCATTGCAATCTCCTCGCAGATAATCACATAATCAAATAAATCTAACAATTAATCTTTGATATAAATCACATTTTAAAACCATACAAATAGCTCACCACCACATATAATTTACCACCAAGTACTCGACAAGCATAATATCCGACAAATACTATAACTTGACCTATAAAATTTAGCATCTATCAATTATAATGACTCAACCACATCATTTAATCCACATAAACCAACAACAAGTAATTTACAATTATACATTCCACAATTACTTATAACTCAGCTTATGGCATTTAGCATATAACCATTTATACAAAGTAACACCGTCAAATACTATGACTCTTTATACCATCTAACATATAAACATTTTACAATTTGTAAAATCGCATAAACTCTACATATCTTCCGGAATTACAATTCTAATTATTACACGATAATAATAATTAACCACCGAAATCACAAAAGCATATAATCGGATTCCCAATTAAATCCACAATTATAATTAAATATAAACTTTCCGAATTAAATCACGGAAATAAAATAATATTCATAATTTACAATATTAATCTAATTACGAAATTAACAACTAAATCTCACAATCTAAATCTAATTAACTTACAACAATTAAACAATTAAATCACAATTTACAACTAGAATGAAAATTAAATAATTACATCGGAAATAAAATAAAATAAACGAAAAGAGAATACCTTTTCGATTTCCAATTTCCACCAAAAATCTCTCTCTCTCCCTCTCCCCCCCCCCCTCTCTCTCTCTCTCTCTCTCTCTCTCTCACCTTGCCCAGCTGCTGCAACACCGCCCACTGCCGCCTATACACGGCTCCGGCCACCACCACCGCCGCTGCCGCGCGCGATGGTTCCTCCTTTTCCTCCCGCGATGCCTTTCCCCCATCACCGCACACACACACTAACGTATATACACACACGTATATATATATATATATATATATATATATATATATATATATATATATATATATATATATAAACTACCCAATTGATTCAACAATCAATCCCAATTTAATCCCCATATGAATCTCTCAAATCCCTAATTTTTTTCCCCAAATTCCCTTTCTCTCTCCCCGACTTTTCTATCTACTATATCTTTTCTTAATGGGCTTGGCCCATTAGATACATATTACTACTTACACTTTATTCCGGGCCCAAATACAATTCCACTTGTTCGATTTTTTTTTAAAACTAATAAACAACTTTATAAATCGAAATTAAATAAAAATTTGGGAAATTAAACTTTTCATTTTTAAAATGAAAAGTATAAAATTACGAACACCCACATATTTTTAAAATATTTTTAGGATAAAAAATGAATTAAATATGAATTTTCAAAGTTTTGATCCTTTAAATACAATTGATATGGGCTGAAAGTAAGCCCTAAAAACACATTTAATGTTGCATTAAATGAACCTAAGTTGGTACAAGGTCAAAGCCCAATTACGAGGCCCAAAACCTTAATAATGATAATAAATTCGTAGCTGTAAAATCAACCAAATAAAAGACCCCGTATTTGAGTCAACAAGGAAACCAAATCATATCAGGAGTGGTCTTCAAGGCATATAATTCCAATACTTATCCATCTATCCTTTGGAAGGATCTAGAATTGGGCCAAGGCTGTGACTTGCCCACCAAGTCTCCTAATTCAACTCTAACTCCAGGGTTTTCATCACCTATATAAGGACCTGCTCCTTCACATCTAGAACTACGTTTTTTGGCTTGATTCTTGATATATTGCAAGATAAGTAGGCATCTTGTGAGGACCCGAGTTAAGTCACGAAACACTTGATCAGCCATTAAAGCTCGAAGATCCCCTTAACCCTAGCATTCAATACGCAATAAATATATCCTACTTTTCGTTCCACAACATTTGGCGCCGTCTATTATGTTTGATTATCCTAAGTAGGATATAGCTTATATCTAATAGGAAAGTAGAAATAAGGTTGACGAAACCATATCAGAGTTTTCAAACTCCGAGTAAGAAGTAGAGTATTATGTAAGGGTTGAACCCATTTCAGAATTTATTAATGCAATTTGGTTTTCTTTAATCAAGTTCTATGTCTGTTATGTATCAAAGCATATTTGAATTGCTAGCCAAGAAAGGCCACAAGGAACTGAAGCGCAACCTCATGAGTCGTTACCCTTAGTGACGAATCCCACCACCCAAGGGACGAATCCCTTTCAGATGGTGGTCGCCCCTCTCGGGGGGCAGTCCGCTCCACCCACCGCTCAGATCTCTACTACAGTGATCCCCGTAAGCACGAACCCGATATATGGGTTACCCAATTATCCCCCGTATCAGGCCGGACCAAGTGGTCACGCCCTCCAAATACACGAGCCATACAATCCACCTTACATCAGAGGTTTAGGACCCAATCAAGGCCAGCAATACTATGACTACTCAGGCCCGTATTCTGATGACTCATCCTCGGAAGAAGATAGGGATGAAGCCCCGAGGAGACGTCGTCCAAGTAAGGAACCTATTGGACGCCGAAGAATCCATGAACGACCTCTCTTAACGGCTGCTGAAAAAATCAGGGCTCATGAGGCCAAGATCCAAAAACTAAAGGAGGACATAGAAAGGGAATAACGAAGACAGAATCAGAATTGACTCTCACCAGTGACGGGAGGAGACATTCCTTTTGTTGATTCGGAAAGAACCCCAAGGAGAGAGAGAAGGACCGAAGTCCCTAGAGGTGGAAACACGAGGGTCGAAACCCCCAGAGGCAACCCTGAAGACTTAATGCAACTTGGAGATCCTGATGATCCAACCCCTCCATTCACTGAGGAGGTGATGAATGCGCATATATCACGGAAGTTTAAGATGCCTACCATAAAGGCTTACGATGGAACGGGAGACCCCGCCAATCATGTAAGGACGTTCTCTAATGCACTACTACTACAACCTGCTAGCGATGCTTTGAAGTGTAGGGCGTTTCCCCAAACCCTAGAGGGCATGGCGCAACGTTGGTACAGTCGCCTACCACCAAATTCCATCGCATCTTTCAAAGAGCTGAGCACCGCTTTCGTCAGCCAATTCGTTGGTGGAAGGATTCATGAAAAGGATTCCGCATCCCTCATGACTGTGGTTCAAGGGAAGAATGAGAATCTTAGAGATTACCTCAAATGGTTCATTAAGGAGACGCTCAACATTACTGATTTAGAGAACAAAGTGGCCATGGTGGCTTTGCAGAATGGGACTTCGAATGTTTATTTCAAGATGTCATTGGCCAAGCATCCCCCTGAGAACACGACAGAGCTTCAACAAAGGGTGAGTAAGTATATCAAAGCTGAGGCTAGTCTAAAGAAAGAGTCAGTAACGGGAAACACCGGGAATGGTGACAATTCTAGGAAGAGAAAGACGGAAGAAGAATATGATGGAAGAGATAAGTACCCGCGCACGGGGAGAGATTCTGATTCAACCCCTAAAAAGGGTAGTCCAGGACAAAGGTTTACGGATTATGCAAGGTTGAACGCCCCAAGAAGCCAAATCCTGATGGATATAGAGAAGGATAGGGACGTAAGATGGCCGAAACCACTAAGGACAGATCATGAGAAGAGAAATAAGAACCAATACAGCCGATTCCACAAAGACGTGGGGCACGATACTAATGATTGTAGGCAATTGAAAGATGAGATTGAGTTCTTGATCCGTAGAGGAAAGTTAAATAAATTCTACAAAGATGGGGATCGAAGAAACCCGAGATGGGATTATGATAGGAAGGATGAAGATCGTAACCGTAATCCACAGCCCTGGGGGCCAGTGATAAACATGATTTTTGGTGGCCCAACAGCGGCCGAAACTAGTAGAAATTTTAGAAAAGCATATGCACGAGAGGTAATGCACATTGTTGGTGAAGCACCGAAGCGTGCGAAGACGGAAGTCTCGATTGGATTCGATGACTCGGACCTTGAAGGGGTGAATTTTCCCCATGATGACCCCCTGGTTATCTCACCTGTGATAGGCAACTCCCAAGTGAAGAGAGTCTTAATTGACAATGGAGCATCGGTGGACATTCTGTTTCATGATGCCTTCTTAAAAATGGGATACACTGAGTCTCAGCTGACTCCGTCAAACATGTCCATATACGGGTTCAACGGAGTAGAATCGAAAGTTGAGGGGACAATTCAGCTACCCGTGACTATAGGGCAGGAGCCACGGGAGGTAACTCAGATGTTAATTTTTTTGGTCATCAAAGCCACGTCTACCTATAATGCTATCTTAGGCAGGACGGGACTCCATGCATTCAAGGCAGTTGCCTCTACATATCATTTGAAAATTAAGTTCCCAACCAGAAACAGTGTGGGAGAAGAAAAACGAGATCAAAAAATGGCAAGGAGTTGTTATGTGGCCGCTTTGAGGCCCGATGGAACTGGGGGGGCAGGTCCTTCCGATTGAGGATATGGACGTCCGTGAGGATGAAGAACGAAGAGGAAAGCAAGCAGAGGGCTTGATTCCCATACCTTTGGAGTTGGGAGATCCTGAGAAGGTTACTTACATCGGAGCATCTCTGAAAGACCCCTTGAGAAGCAAGCTGATTGCCTTCCTACAAGACAATAATGACGTCTTTGCATGGACAGCATCCAATATGCCAGGGATAGATCCCCAACTGATAACACACAACTTGAATGTGGATCCGGAACGGAAGACGGTGAAACAAAAGAAGAGAAATTTTGCACCTGAGAGGCAAGAAGCCATAAAACAGGAGGTTGATAAACTCCTAGAAGCGGGTTTCATTGAGGAAATTCAGTTCCCAGAATGGTTGGCCAATCCTGTAATGGTCAAGAAGGCCAATGGAAAGTGGAGGATGTGCATGGACTTTACTGATCTGAATGATGCATGCCCAAAGGACTGTTTCCCTTTGCCAAGGATCGATATGTTGATAGATGCCACGGCTGGGCACGACATGCTGAGTTTCATGGATGGCTTCAGTGGCTACAACCAAATTAAGATGCACAAGGACGACATCCCTAAGGTATCATTCATCACCGACTTTGGTGTGTATTGCTACCTGGTCATGGCCTTTGGACTGAAGAACGCAGGAGCTACATATCAGAGGTTGGTAAACAAGATTTTTCCCATCTCATTGGAAAGACTATGGAAGTTTATGTGGATGATATGTTGGTGAAAATCCTACACAAGGCAGATCACATTGAGCACTTACGTGAGGCATTTGAAGTGCTGAGGCACCATAAGATGATGTTGAACCCAACCAAATGTGCTTTCGGTGTTGGGTCAGGAAAGTTCTTGGGTCTCACGGTCTCGAAACGGGGAATCGAGGCTAACCCCGACAAAATCAAGGCTATCTTGGACATGGAACCACCACGTTCTATAAGGGACGTACTGAAATTAACCGGGAGGATTGGTGCATTGGGGAGATTCGTCTCCAAATCCGGGGACAAGTGTTTGCCATTCTTTAAAACCCTGAAGAAGGTAAAAAACTTTGAATGGACAGAGGAAAGCCAAGAGGCCTTTGAGCAAGTGAAGAAGTATATGGCTGAGGCTCCATTGCTAGCTAAACCAAGTACGAGAGAAATCCTCTATCTCTACTTGGCAATTTCAGATCAAGCAGTGAGTGCTGTGCTTGTGAAGGAAGAAGGCAAGGTTCAGAAACCCATATACTATGTGAGTAAGGTTTTACACGGAGCAGAGTTGAATTACTCCACCATTGAGAAGTTTGCCTTAGCGTTGGTGACCGTTTCTAGGAAGTTACGACCTTATTTTCAGGCACATAAGATAGAGGTCCTTACAGAACAACCGTTAAGGAATATTTTGCACAGCCCTAAAGCTAGTGGTAGGCTCATCAAGTTGGCAATTGAGTTGGGAGAATTTGATGTTAAGTTCAAGCCAAGGACGGCCATCAAAGCCCAGGCATTGGCTAACTTCGTGGTTGAATGTACCATCGACAACCAAGAAGTCGGGGGGCAAGAGATAGTACCTCAAGAAGGCAATGAACCGCATAAGGAGGATAAGGAACCCGTGCTCGAGGAGAAGGAATACTGGATGCTCTATTTTGATGGGGCATCAAAAACAAAAACAAGTGGTGCAGGTCTTGTTCTGCAAAGTCCCGATGGATTCGCGATTGAATACGCCCTGAAGATGGACTTCCCAATAACCAACAATGAGGCAAAGTACGAAGCTTTGATAGCCGGGCTTGGTCTGGCAGGGGCATTAAGGGTTAAGAATCTTAAAGTTTGTGGAGATTCAAGGCTAGTTGTGGCCCAAGTCAATGGAGAGTTTGAGGCAAGGGATGAAACCATGGCCAAGTACTTAAGGCTTGTGAAGGCAGTAATGACTCAATTTGATGAGTGTTACATAGAGCACATTCCGAGGGAGGAGAACATCAAGGCCGATGCCTTATCCAAGTTCGCCTCCTCCGAGATAGAGAATTACTCTGGAAGTGTCTACTTCCAAGTTCTGGGAGCTCCTACCATCGATTCAAAGTTGGTCGCACCTATTGATGTCAGGGAATGTTGGATAGATCCCATAAAAGCACACCTCGAGACCGGTTGGCTCCCAACTAATGCCATGGAGGCACGAAAATTGTCTATGAGGGCTTTAAGGTAAGCACTAATTGAAGGGATACTATACAAGAAGTCTTTTGTGATTCCATATCTAAAGTGCTTAAGACCCGAGGAGGCCAAATCAGCTATTGAGGAGGTCCATGAGGGGATTTGTGGACAGCACTTGGGGGGCAGGGCCCTAGCTCAGAAGATAGTTAGACTCGGGTTCTATTGGCTTGAGATGATGGCTGATGCTAAGGATTACGTGAAAAAGTGTGACCGGTGCCAGAAACATGCACCAGTGGTTAGGCAACCGCCAGAGATGTTGACATCCATCAGCTCCCCTATTCCCTTTGCTATGTGGGGGATGGATATACTTGGGCCATTTCCCATGGCCACTGCACAAAGGAAGTTCTTGATAGTTGCTATCGATTACTTTACCAAATGGAGTGAAGCCAAACCGTTGGCCAAGATTACGACCAAGCAAGTCGCGTAGTTCCTGTGGGAGAATTTCATGTGTAGGTATGGAATACCACGAATCCTGGTTACGGATAATGGGTTACAATTCAACAACAAAGAATTTAGGGACTACTGTGATGATAATGGAATTGAGCTTCGGTTTACCTCGGTTGTCCACCCTCAAGCCAATGGGCAAGCTGAGGTTGCTAATCGAATCATCCTTGATGGACTTAAGAAAAGGGTAGAACGCTCTAGGAACACCGGGAGGATGAATTGCTACCCATACTCTGGGCGTACCGCACCACCTGTAAGTTGACCACTGGGGCAATCCCATTCATGTTAGCTTACGGAGTTGAGGCTGTAGTACCCGTAGAAATCATGCATACATCTCCACGGGTGGAAGCCTTCGAACCTGACACCAATGAAGAAGGAATGAAGCTGGCCCTCAACCTGATAGATGAGGTAAGGGATGAAGCTCATGCTAGGAATGTTGAACATCAGAAGAAAGCCTCCTTCTACTATAACCTAAGGGTGAAAGAAAGGTTCTTCCTTCAGGGGGACCTAGTACTTAGAAAGATTGAAGCATCCGAAGTTGGACAGAAGGGGAAGCTGGCTCTAAATTGGGAAGGCCCTTCTCGGGTCAAAGGCTCACTGGGACGAGGATCATACAAGTTGAAGACTTTGGAAGGAAACGAGATGCCTCGCACTTGGCATGCATCAAACCTCAAAGTCTATTATGTTTGATTATCCTAAGTAGGATATAGCTTATATCTAATAGGAAAGTAGAAATAAGGTTGACGAAACCATATCAGAGTTTGCAAACTCCGAGTAAGAAGTAGAGTATTATGTAAGGGTTGAACCCATTTCAGAATTTATTAATGCAATTTGGTTTTCTTTACTCAAGTTCTATGTCTGTTATGTATCAAAGCATATTTGAATTGCTAGCCAAGAAAGGCCAAGTACAAATGACAAAATAATTAAGTAAAAGAAAAATCGGAAAAATGCATAAATAAAACCCCGGAGGGTTAGTCCGGTACAAATATAAATAAGAAATATTTTTCGATTCGAATTTTTCGAAAAGGAAGGAAAAATTAAAAAATCCAAGTAGGGCAAGAGCCCCATTCAGAAAATCTCGCTCGAAAAATAAAGATTCGAAATAATAATTTTCGATTGCTACTTATCGAATGAAGACCAAAAATGGACTGGTCCCACCTATCAATTCTCATTCGAAAATTGGGAGGATAAAAAATAAAAAAATAAAAAATGCCGGATGAAATTGCCGAGCTGGAGGATAAAAATGGGGTGGCCCCACTTGAAATTTTCCAATCGAAAAATGTTAAAAAAAAAAATTGTCGGATGAAATTGCCGAGCTGGAGGATAGAAATGGGGTGGCCCCACTTGAAATTTTCCAATCGGAAAATGTTAAAAAAAAAAATTGCCGGATGAAATTGCCGAGCAGGAGGATAAAAATGGGGTGGCCCCACTTGAAATTTTCCAATCGGAAAATGTTAAAAAAAAAGGGAAAAACTGAGTGAAATTGTCGAGCAGGAAGGAAAAATGGGGTGGTCCCCACTTCAAGTTTTCAATCGGAAAATGTAAAAAAAAATAAAAAAAAAAGGAAAAACCGAGCGGAATTGCCGAGCAGGAAAGAAAAATGGGGTGGTCCCCACTTCAAGTTTTCAATCGGTAAATGTAAAAAAAAAAAAAGGAAAAGCCGAATGAAATCGACGAATGGAGACAAAAAACAGTAAAGCCGAATGAGTACATGAATGAGAATGAATTTTAATGGTCAAATTACAATTTGACCCTTGAAGTTTTACATTGGTTACAATTTAATTCCTAAATTATTAGGAAAAATTAAGAAAAATACCTGTGGCTACCCGAAAATTCCTAAATTGTTAAGAAAACTTAAGAAAAATACCTGTGGGTACCCGAAAATTCCTAAATTATTAGGAAAAATTAAGAAAAATACCTGTGGGTACCCGAAAATTCATAAATTGCTAGGAAAAATTAAGAAAAATACCTGTGGGTACCCGAAAATTCCTAAATTGTTAGGAAAAATTAAGAAAAATACCTGTGGGTACCCGAAAATTCCTAATTTATTAGGAAAAATTAAGAAAAATACCTGTGGGTACCCGAAAATTCCTAAATTGTTATGAAAAATTAAGAAAAATACCTGTGGCTACCCGAAAATTCCTAAATTATTAGCAAAAATTAAGAAAAATACCTGTGGGTACCCGAAAATTCCTAAATTATTAGGAAAAATTAAGAAAAATACATTTGGGTACCCAAAAATTCGTAAATTATTAGGAAAAATTAAGAAAAATACATGTGGGTACCCGAAAATTCCTAAATTATCATGAAAAATTAAGAAAAATACCTGTGAGTACACGAAAATTCCTCAAATATTAGGAAAAGTACAGAAAAATACGAGGAAAATTATAGAAATATTTTCTTGATAAATTGAGCAATAATTTATGCTAATAATGCATAAAAGCTCTATAAAAGTGCCAAAAATTGATAAAAGCAAGCACAAGACACAAGTTAAAACCTCGAATAAGTCAAATCGTCGTAAAAGTGTAGGTCGCTCCACACTTTACAATAAGACGGTATATGTGAAACACTAGTGTAAATCAAAATCCCCATATGAGGGTACGAAAAATAAGGAGTCCTAGGTAAGGGATAAAAACGTCCCCGAGTCTCGAAAAAGGCAATTATAACTTCCACGAAAACCTGATCAGTTTTCCTAGAAGTTGGGGGGCAAATGATATGGGCTGAAAGTAAGCCCTAAAAACACATTTAATGTTGCATTAAATGAACCTAAATTGGTCCAAGGTCAAAGCCCAATTACGAGGACCAAAACCTTAATAATGATAATAAATTCGTAGCTGTAAAATCAGCCAAATAAAAGACCCCGTATTTGAGTCAACAAGGAAACCAAATCATATCAGAAGTGGTCTTCAAGGCATATAATTCCAATACTTATCCATCTATCCTTTGGAAGGATCTAGAATTGGGCCAAGGCTGTGACTTGCCCACCAAATCTCCTAATTCAACTCTAACTCTAGGGTTTTCATCACCTATATAAGGACCTGCTCTTTCACATCTAGACCTACGTTTTTTGGCTTGATTCTTGATATATTGCAAAATACGTAGGCATCTTGTGAGGACCCGAGTTAAGTCACGAAACACTTGATCAGCCATTAAAGCTCGAAGCTCCCCTTAACCCTAGCATTCAATACGCAATAAATATATCCTACTTTTCGTTCCACAACAACAATAAAACTCTAAAATCATTTTAAAATACCGAAACATCCAAATTAATTCACCCAACCATATTAAAAACTAAATAATATTATAAAGATAATATTACAAAAGATTTCATGATTTTTAATTCCTCCGATAATTTTATAAAATTTACAGAGGATAAAAAATGCATGATTTAAATATATTAAAATCCTCAAAAATAAAAATAAAAATACACCAATCTTCACAGCTTACCCAAATCATCAAATAATCACATAAACCGCATGTCACACACATTTCACCTTTACAACAATATTCACATAATATAATTTATAATTTATAATAAATAAATATTATTAAAAATCGAAATTTTCTATGTCGTTATATCCTTCCCCCCTTAATAGGATTCTGTCCTCAGAATCAATCTTAAGGACACGAGTAACAATTCTCGTTAAACATCTTACTTCCACTTCCCAGGTTGCACTTTCAACTCTAGGATTCCATCACAACCTCTCATACTTTTATAAGCTCTTTCCATGAGCCTTCAATTCCCGCAATAACCTTAAGCTTTGGTTTTCGAATCTCTAATGTTCATCACACGTGAACGAATAACTTTCCGCGAAAATCACTATGTCTTTTCCGCATAATGAACTATACTCTGCGTCAAAATTATATTACAGCGCCAACCCCTCGCAATAATACGACCGTGCAATTTGCCTCTATTTATAACGACCTACACTTGGTATAGTTTCCCACGCTTTACTTATAACCACACGATTTCAAATAGAATTTCGAGAAAAGAATCTCAAGAAATCCTCTGATCGCTTCCAATCCACTTTTCAAGTACTGTGTTAATCGAGAAGGGAATAATTAAAAAGTTTCTTTCTTTCTTTAGTCCTAAAATTTTACCGAGTACCCAATCGGAAACTTAACATCATTTTGTCCATTCTTAGTCGCATTCTCAAAATCGAATACTATAACCAAACACATACGTCTTTAGATGCACATCAAGCATAATTTAATTAACGACCCGATTCTCAATCTTATAAAATAGTTTGGGTTGTTCAATCTTTTGAAACATAGCCTCGAATATTTGTAGCCTTTGGAAGCTATTATACCCATCACCTTGACTGTAACTTCACTTTATACAAGAACAATTCCTGAGATCACAAATCCACTTTATACCAATCATGATACAATTCTTTAACAATTCTCAACAAGCTCCCGCTTTAACAACACGCATATACAACTTAATACGCATCATCGCTTATTGATATATCTTAAAACAAAATCTTCCTCAATTAAAACTTTGAGAAAAGGAACATCAAGAAATTCCCCAATCGTTCTTACTCCTCTTTCACGTGCAATGTTACTTGAGAAGGGAATAATTGGAAACTTCTATCCATCCTTCATCTCATTGTTTCACTGAGTACTTATCCTGGAAAATTAACCTCATATCATCTATTCCCAATTGCAATTTGATCGCGAACAACACGCTCAACTCTTATCGCATAGCATTTGCGCCAACCACCATTCGGTTTAATACTCAATTTCTACCTTCATACAACATCGGTTTGCTAAAACATTTAAAAGAAAGCCTCAAATATTTTGTTGATTTAAAACAATTTAAAGACCATTTGAACCAACTGAAAATCCTTTTGAAAGATATTTTAGAAAATCATTTTAATAGAAAACATTTAAAATAATAGGGTTTTAATCAAAAAGCCTTTTGGAACCAAAATATTTTTGAAAATTAAAAAAAAAAAAATCAATTAGCAAACCATGACCTTGGCTTCGACCTAATTCCTTATGGTACAACATATTTAAAACTTGCTTACGACTTCAATGCCTTGCATCCTCAGAGTTCCTTCCAAATCATAACTTTGCATACTTGGCGAGTCCTCGAATTTGACTCTTCCTATTATGACTCCAACGTTTAACATCACTATCATTAACCATAAAATCATAACATTCGAAATTCACACTAGACCTCTTATGCAAAATTTTCATCCTTTTCTTGTAAACTCCTACAATCACTCTCGATTGATTTGCATACGCTTCCTGAATCTTCGATCATCTTGTTATGTGATCTACAATCATATTAAATTTCATATTCTTAATAATCATAAAAGTAGTCTTGTCAGTCTTTTCAAACTTCGGCTAAAGTTAATGTAATACTATTTTCAGCAAAATTCCCATCTTTCCAAGCTTATAACTCATAGCTTTAATTTCTGACTTTATTACTTGTTACCACACTTCCCTTCTGGCTACAGCCACAACTTTCCACATTTATCTTAATAAAATCTCTAGGGATTCTACTCCCGAAATCTTATTTTTTGATCATGGGGTCTCGTTAATTTCTGCTAATTCTCATTCTATAGGCAACTACGGTGCCCCTTTTCTCTTCGAATTCCACATCTTCCGGATTCCACATTCTTTTCTTGACTAAATTTTATACGTCTACTATTTAATCACTCCTGGAAACTTTCTGGTTTCTCTGTCTTCCTCCTTATTGACATTTTATTCCATCTTGGTCAACTTTCCACCATCCTTGATAATCATGACTTTCTTAAAATTGGCCCGCATAAGTTATTTTCTTCATACAGTCACCTTAATCCTTACCCCTCATTCTGTCTTAATTCTTCTTGATAATTCTTACAAACCTTTTTGTTCTGCTTCATTCTGATTTATCCAAGTTAGCCTTCTTGATTCTAAAATCTTATGTTTAACGACGGATTCGAAACATTCCAAATTTTATTACATTTCATTTACTACCTCTGCCATACAAAAGATGTTTACAATTAATCTTCCTTTAGCATTGTACAACTTATATTCAATATCTCCATTTTCATTCTCTTTTCGCCTTTTAAAAATATTTACAACCACGGCTCTTATTCACTGCCCTTTTTCCTTTATCCATCTCTCATTAGCCTCCATTCTTGTTCATGATTTCTCGAACCAGTATTTATACCAATTTGACATGACATATCTGTCTTAACCACCAAATTCTTAAACTCGCATAACCACTTCTTCGTCTATGCAGTTGTAATTCTATCATTTAAGACGTCGTCACGCCCATCTTCACATTCCTTCATCATTAGGAATTTTTGAAAACATCGAATTTCTGACAAAGAAGATCAATAAAATGAATGGGGCATCAAGTACGAATATACACTGAGTTTGTTTGATAAAACTTTTATAAAGGAATTTAACCGAGAGATCAATATGATCTTTTGAACTATTTTCAGGTTGCATTTGTCACTTGGTTAACCACCACAGTACATAAGGATGGCCAGTCCTTAGTACTTCGTGACAAACACAATCAGTGGCGTCCCACTGGACTTCTATCACAAAGAAAAAATGTCCCTGAATCCCCTATCTGTATAGGTTGTTCATCTCAGCTAGAATAGAGAAAAAATCAAGTATTCATGAAAATGGAAGGGATTCAAGAGTTTCAAAAAATTTCAAGTAAAGTCGGATCAATTATCCTTTGAAAGATATAGATATTTCTAAAAAATGGAATTGAATTCGAATAAATCTGACATACCAAACTCATCATCGTTTGATGTATAAAAGACTTTTCAATAGATACTTCAAGAGTTGATCAAGCAAACATTCAAGAAATTCTTAATTATTCATAATCTCACTTCTGTCGACTAAGCACTAATATACTTAGCTGCCAAACCGGCATGACCATAATGAGTTGAATAAATAAGAAGATCTCAATTCATTCTCGATTTTTGAACCGTCACTGTGCAACGAATGCCTCAGCAACGATACCAACCGGGAATTAACTTAGGACGATAATTCAAAGAAAGAATAAGAAATTTCTTAAGCAATGAATTTGAATGAATCGACGATTAAGGATACACAACTACGCTCGACTTCCAATTCTTGCATATAACCGCTTCCCACTTCGCATTCTTAACCTTCTCATACCATCTCCGAAACGTTTGCATCGAAACAAATATCGTTGAAAATTCTAGATTCTACGCAAAAAAATTTCGAGATAACGTCCCCCGAACTGATAGCTTCAGCTGCCCACTTAGCTTATGCCGCTTCGGGTTCGCGGTTTGGATAATAGCCCAATCCTTAAACGATTCGAACTTCCACTCGCGCGATATGCCGAAAGACCGATTAACGCCGCGATGCTTGCTGAAGTATCTTAACGCGATCCTTACCCTAAACTGTTTTACCCGACTCCTATATTATACTCGTACCCTAACCCTCCTAATCTGTTTCAGTGACCATAACCTGTAGCTCTGATACCAACTTGTAACAGTCCCAAAATCCGGGGTACAGATATGGGGCCACTAACTATAAACAATATTATACATCTCTGAATACAAACAACATTTAATAATAAAACCCCTTAACCAAGATCGCATACAGGTTATGGTATGAAACAATTATCGAATATCATTATTACAACCCAGTCTCAGAATAAAAGAATATTATACAATTTATATGAATATACAAAAATCACTGTCTAACTAAATATCCAACCTTGACCAAATCCCAACCACTAACCGACGAAAATCCGTAACCCGATCGTCTCCTCTCGCTGCTGGAAAGCAATACCCCTTGACCATTACTAGGTTCACTAATCTCCTCTATTAGCTGAAGAAAACAAACAAGCAAGAGTGAGCCAACAATGCTCAGCAAGTGCAATAGTGATAACAATTTTAAAATAACCGTTGACAATTCTGATAAACAAAAGGAATTTCTTCTCATTATTTGAAAGAATAAGTGAGATCAACTTTTAGATTGCCACGAGCGCCAACAATTCACCATTAATAAAGAGCAACTTAAATAGAACTGATGAATGTTCTGATATCAAAATATTATCAAAGCTGTCTTCCAAGGAGTCAAGAACTAGACATCACAGTCTCAGAGTATAGATTAGAATTGGAATTTATTTATTTATTTATATAAAAAAACATCAAGGTTAGGCTGCTGATCAGTCACGCACTAACCCCGGACAAACGCACACAACAATGTCCTTAATTGGATCCATGGCACACATTGGCCTCAATTTTGACCATTAAACTGGTCTCCCCGAAGGGACTCCTCTAACCATAATATGGTCTCCCCGAAGGGACGTCTGAAAACATTTCCAATTCTAATTCAAACACATTAGGTGTCGGGACAATCGACAACCCTGATATCCAACCACTGGAACCTCACGCTTAGAATAACAACTCAAGATTAGGAGTTAATAAGATACGACATCATCGTCTAGTATTGACAAGTTCGATACAACACAGGGAATAACCAGATAATCAAGATCTTAAGTAAATACCGACAAGTTCGGTACTAAGTAGGGTGGAAAATATAAAGAATGACAATTCGAATAAATACCAACAAGATGAATATGAATAATTGGAATTTATCACATCAGCAACTTATGCAAAGAGAAATTTCAATTGAGCAAGAATAAGGATATAATTTACAATCAGACTTCAGCAACTTAAATTCTAGACTAAAGTAAGGATATGGTCAAGTGTGGGGCTTTTAATAAAACTTATACACAATTAAGAGTTTGAGCTTACATAAGCGGATAATATAACTTAAAACAAGTATTTTCTAAAACAGTTTCAATGTGGAAAGGTTCAGATCAATTTGAAAGAAAACATCTTTCTAAATGGGGTCCATTGGTGAAAATATGCTAAGTCAGGAATTTTGCCAGCAGGTTCTCATAAAAGTTAAGAAAACTTGGTTTTCCTTGTTTAGAAAATTCTTAAGAGTATCTGACGAAAATAGAGGAAATGGCATTCCTTTGTCAAAATGTGAAAAGGATTATTTATAAGATTCTTTGTAAAACCAACTTGTGGATTATTGGTAGGGAAATTAAACAGCATCATGCTAATTTGAAGAAGTTCATATGTCATCTTCCAATATACTTGACCAAATTAGTTCGCACGATAGATAACTAAATTACATCACTTGAACAATAAGTGAATAGCAATAACACTTGCCTTGTTATACGAAGTTCTCGATCGTATACATCGATCCATGACTCACTTTACATCCAACTCTATTCTTTACTTGCTAGACTCTTAATTGGTCCCACCTTCATTTCTACTTCATATCTCACCACGTTCCATGTCTATACATCCGTCAACTTTGACACTTGTCCTTCTGATCCTTTTTCCGTCTACCCGCGCAATGTTCTTGACCAGGTCTCCTATCCGAACCTTTTCAAGGTCAAACGCCATTTTAGTATCCAACTAAACAAAAATCTTATTATTTGCTCTAATCTACCCATGCGCGTCCTATAACGCTTGCACATATAACATATATAAACATACACCATCATATTCACAAAATAGCGCTAGTATAACCAACTAAGTCAAATAAACACTTAACATAGCTGACCACTTATTACTTAGATATCGTCTAGGCAACCTCTTCACAACAAATTCATAATATACTTTCACATCATCAAATCAAGTAGATTAAATAGATTTTAAATAGATTTTCAGGGAAGTTTTAGAAAATTTCGGCATGAAGTATTCGTTTATCGGACTATGGGCATAGCCCCTCAATATCAATCAAAAACAATTCAACCCTGCTGTAACAAAAATAAAGCTGCCTCAACTTGCAGCAACATAAAAGTAAACAATTAATGAAAAGTACCCGCCCGAACATGCGATAACTAGCACATAAGAAATTTACATTACACTACTACTTACGCTACACCAATGATCGTATTTCTCACGCATTTAATGATACACGTGACAATCAACCATTGATGTTCGTAAGCCCTAGGGAACAACCCCTAGCACTAACTATTACTTACGCTATATCAATGATCACACCACTCAAGTATATTAATTATACTCGTGATAGCTAATCATGGATATTCCTAAGCCCGAGGAACTAGTTGAAGAGAATTACACAAGTCTTTAAATATTGACATTTAAGACTTGTGATCTCATTGCAATCTCCTCGCAGATAATCACATAATCAAATAAATCTAACAATTAATCTTTGATATAAATCACATTTTAAAACCATACAAATAGCTCACCACCAAGTACTCGACAAGCATAATATCCGACAAATACTATAACTCGACCTATAACATTTAGCATTTATCAATTATAATGACTCAACCACATCATTTAATCCATATAAACCAACAACAAGTAATTTACAATTATACATTCCACAATTACTTATAACTCAGCTTATGGCATTTAGCATATAACCATTTATACAAAGTAACACCGTCAAATACTATTGCTCAATTTATACCATCTAACATATAAACATTTTACAATTTGTAAAATCGCATAAGCTCTACATATCTTCCGGAATTACAATTCTAATTATTACACGATAATAATAATTAACCACCGAAATCACAAAAGCATATAATCGGATTCCCAATTAAATCCACAATTATAATTAAATATAAACTTTCCGAATTAAATCACGGAAATAAAACAATATTCATAATTTACATTATTAATCTAATTACGAAATTAACAACTAAATCTCACAATCTAAATCTAATTAACTTACAACAATTAAACAATTAAATTACAATTTACAACTAGAATGAAAATTAAATAATTACATCGGAAATAAAATAAAATAAACGAAAAGAGAATACCTTTTCGATTTCCAATTTCCACCAAAAATCTCTCTCTCTCTCTCTCTCTCTCTCTCTCTCTCTCTCTCTCTCTCTCTCTCTCTCTCTCTCTCTCCCTTGCCCAGCTGCTGCAACACCGCCCACTGCCGCCTATACGCGGTTCCGGCGACCACCACCGCCGCTGCCGCGCGCGGTGGTTCCCCCTTTTCCTCCCGCGATGCCTTTCCCCCATCACCGCACACACACACTAACGTATATATATATATATATATATATATATATATATATATATATATATATATATATATATATATAAACTACCCAATTGATTCAACAATCAATCCCAATTTAATCCCCAAATCAATCTCTCAAATCCCTAATTTCTTATTTCCCAAATTCCCTTTATCTCTCCCCAACTTTTCTATCTGCTATATCTTTTCTTAATGGGCTTGGCCCATTAGATACATATTACTACTTACACTTTATTCCGGGCCCAAATACAATTCCACTTGTTCGATTTTTTTTTTAAAACTAATAAACAACTTTATAAATCGAAATTAAATAAAAATTCGGTAAATTAAACTTTTCATTTTTAAAATGAAAAGTATAAAATTACTAACACCCACATATTTTTAAAATATTTTTATAATAAAAAATGAATTAAATATGAATTTTCAAAGTTTTGATCCTTTAAATACAATAAAACTCTAAAATCATTTTAAAATACCGAAACATCCAAATTAATTCACCCAACCATATTAAAAACTAAATAATATTATAAAGATTATATTACAAAAGATTTCATAATTTTTAATTCCTCCGATAATTTTATAAAATTTACAAAGGATAAAAAATGCATGATTTAAATATATTAAAATCCTCAAAAATAAAAATAAAAATACACCAATCTTCACAGCTTACCCAAATCATCAAATAATCACATAAACAGCATCTCACACACATTTCACCTTTACAACAGTATTCACATAATATAATTTATAATAAATATTATTAAAAATCGAAATTTTCTAGGTCGTTATACCATCTCTCACTACTATAGACATGTCTGTTTCTGAATATAAGATTATGATTGAACAATTATCTGTTGAGATGTTTAACATTCATACTAGTATGACTGTAGCTAACGAAGAGATTGTGAAATTGTCTGCTAAAAATGAACTGTTAAACAAAAGAAATGAGGAACTTGAGCTAACTGCTATACAAGTAGAAAACCTTAAGAAAGAGGTTGAATATCTAGAAAATAAGGTTCAATGTGCTAATCAAATTGAGAAGGCCCTTAGGGATGATTTAGCTGAGAATGAATTCAAACTGAAAACCTTTAAGAACTCTTCCAGTCTATTGCAGTCCTATCATGAGAAACATCAAGAGAATGCAAAGACTGCTTTTGGTTTTGACTATGACACCCTCAAAAAGAGAAAAGGTTGTGCTGTCATTGAAGATGACAAGGTTGTTCATGAGAATGTGCCTCATATTTTAACAAATGCTAAGGCACCTATCTTTAAAGAATCAACAATTGATATTGATGAGGAGGCCTTGCTCATCAAGAAAATGTTGAATGATGAGGATGAAGCACAATCTAGTGAACAATCAGCACCCTCTAAGATTGAGTTTGCCAAGTTGAAAACCAAGAAGCCTGTTGGAATTGGACCTAGAATTGAGAAATCTGTAAGTTTGAACCAGCTAGAAAGAATGAATCTGTGAAGAATGTGGCTAAAAAGAAACAAAACAGAAATGGAAAACTAGGGATTAACAAAGATACCAACTATGCTTATGTGCCTAATGCCCCTAAGAAAACTTGTCAAAACTTTTTTAGCACTAATCACTTAACTCATGCTTGCAAGAAACCTGTAGGTAGTGTGCCTAAACCTTTCTATGATTGTTCTGTGCCTTTAAGATATAGAGATTCTCCATTCTGTGATAAATTTGACTGTATGCCATGCAATATGAATGTTATGACTAGTTGTTTTAATTTGAGAAGATAATTCATTGATGGTTGTATCAATCACAACACTCACACACACTACACAAGGTCAAAGTCTTCAAGTCCTCCTAAAGCTAGGAAGGCACCTCTATCACCTAAGTTTGAGAACTCAAGTTCTAAGACTTCTAGCTGTAATAGAAGACTAGTCCTAAGAAAGTTGATAAGCATGTTGTTTGTGATAAAACTGTTTCTAAGCCAAGTGGACCTAAACTTGTTTAGGTACCAAAGAAGAAGTAATACATTAGTGTTTGCAGGGCAAAGAAAAGGAAAAGAAAGTCATGTGGGTGTTGGACAGTGGATGCTCAAACCATATGACTGGTGATATGGTCGTGCTATCACAATATGAAGAAAAGGCTGGCCCTATGGTTGGTTTTGGAGGTGACAGCATTGGCAACACATTGGGATATGGCAAACTGTAAGTTAGTAATGTCATCATTGAAGATGTAGCACTGGTCAGAGGGCTCAAGCATAATCTACTGAGTGTTGGTCAGTTTATTGACAGAGGTTTCAAAGTGAATTTTGACAAGGATGAATGTTTGATCACTCACAAGAAGACTGATGAACTTGCTCTATCTGGAGTAAGAAAAGGAAGTTTGTTTGTACCCAATATAGATTCTGCAAGCAAGGATAAAATTTGTTGCTTTTACTCAAAGGCATCAAATGAAGATTGTTGGCTGTGGCATAAAAAGTTATCACATCTGAACTTTAAAGCCATTAACTCTTTAGTCAAAAGAGAGTTAGTGAGAGGCATGCCCACACTCGAATTCTGTCAAGAAGGAGTGTGTGAGGCTTGTCAAAAGGGAAAGATGAAAAGGGCAAGCCATAAGTCAAAGACAGTGACATCAATAACCAAGCCCCTGCAACTAATTCAAATGGATTTGTTTGGGCCTGTCAACATCAGGTCACTTGCAAGAGAAGTATGCCTTGGTAATGGTTGATGACTTTACAAGGTATACATGTGTGGAATTTCTAGCATCAAAGGATGAGGCTCCACAAGTAATCATTGAGCACATAAAGAAAGTTGATAAAGAAGCAAAGGCCAACAATGCAAGTTTGATTGCATTGAGAAGTGATAATGGAACAGAGTTCAGAAATGTCTTACTTGAAGCATTTTGCAAAGAGAATGGTATTTCACAACAATTCTCAGCTCCAAGGACTCCACGACAAAATGGAGTTGTTGTGAGAAAGAATAGAACTCTAATTGAGGCTGCTAGAACAATGTTGCTTGATGCAAAAATGCCTACATGTTTTTGGACTGAGGCTGTGAGCACTGCATGCTATATTCAGAACAGAACTCTCATCAACAAAAACACTAGAAAGACACCTTATAATTTGTTGACTGGAAAGAAGCCTACCCTTAAATATGTTCATACTTTTGGAAGCAAATGCTTTGTCTTAAAGGAAAATTCAGAATATGTTGGTAAATTTGATGAAAAGGCATTTGAAGGAATATTTCTTGGCTATTCTATGGAGAGAACAGCTTACAAAGTTTATGTCATCAGTCAAAAGAAGGTTATGGAAAGCACAGATGTGACATTTGATGACAGTAAACTACCTGGTCTAGAAGAAGCCAATGATGAAGATATAGATCCATTAAGGTTTGAAAATATGAATGATTCTGATGAAGAGATTGAAACTGAAATTGAGATTACAGTTCAACAAACTCCAGTGAATGATGAAACAAGAGAAGAGTCTGTGTCAATCAATAGTGAAGATACAAACATCCAAGACACACCTGTGAATGAGAGCACCTTCACAGGGGGAGGAAATGAATTTGATCATAACTTTGATGATGAAGCAACATCAAATTTGAGAAATCAATCTTAATATACAAGGAAGTGGGATAGATCACATACTGTAGAACAAATTATTGGAGATCCAAATGCAGGAGTGAGGACAAGGAGAGCAACTCAAAATGAGTGTCTCTTTGGATATTTTCTGTCCCAAGTTGAGCCTAAGAAACTTGATGATGCACTGTTTGATCCAGATTGGATTATTTCTATGCAAGAGGAGCTAAATCAATTTGAAATAAACAAAGTATGGGAACTTGTGCCTGCACCAAAGGACATAACCTATATTGGAACAAAATGGGTTCTGAAAAATAAGATGGATGAAGATGGTGTGATTGTAAGGAACAAAGCAAGGTTGGTTGCAAAAGGTTACTCTGAACAGGAAGGCATTGATTATCTGAAAAATAAGATGATGAAGATGCTAAGGGCAAGAAAGTAGATATCTCAGTCTACAGAAGCATGGTTGGTTCTCTACTCTATCTCACTGTAAGTAGGCCAGACATCATGTTTACTACAAGTCTGTATGCAAGGTTTCAATCCAATCCAAAGGAATCATATATGATTGCTATCAAAAGGATCTTTAGATATCTGAAGGGCATTCCAAACTTGGGTTTATGGTATCCTAAGGGCACAGGGTTCAATCTGGTTGGTTACTCTGATGCTGATTATGCTGGATGCAGAGTGGATAGGAAAAGCACCTCAGGTAGCTGCAAGTTCCTTACACAGAGATTAGTCTCTTGATATAGCAAGAAACAACAATCTGTGTCAACTTCCACAGTTGAAGCTGAATACAAAGCTGTTGGAAGTTGCTGTGCTCAAGTGCTTTGGATTAGAAATCAACTTAAAGATTATGGACTTGTGTTGGAAAAGATTCCTATCATGTGTGATAACACAAGTGCAAACTATATATTTGCAAATCCTGTCAATCATTCTAGAACAAAGCACATTGACATCAGATATCATTTTATCAGGGAACATGCAACTAATGGAACCATTGAGTTACATTATGTTCCCACAGATAAACAACTAGCTAATATATTCACCAAGCCATTTGATGAAGCCACCTTCACTAGGTTGGTTAGTGAGATTGGAATGCTGAATTCTTTAGAATCTGGCTAAGTGAAAATATCAACTAAATTGTTGCAGCAGTAAACACTTACTTTATCTAAATGCTCAATATTTTTGAAGTAAGTGTTAGTTGAAATATGATTTATAAATATTTCAAATCTGTTACACATGTTGAAAAATCATACTCTATTAGCTTGAAATTTTAAGAAAATCACTATTTAATTTGTTAGATTATTCTTCATTGAATATTTCTGGTGAATTTTAAAAGATAGTGAAAATTGAATTTTATGAGTGAAAAAGAGTATTTCGATAAGTCAGACTTATCTAATGATTCATTTTATGTCAATGCTCGACTTCTCTAACAAGTCTCTTTAGAGTACTCTCGAGTTCTCGAATGGAGTCTTTTAGAGATATCGAACAAAGACATGCTTGACTACTCGAATATAGTATTTGAGTTATCGATTCATTTGAAAAGGTTGAATTCTCGCTGAATTTCAACCGTTTTTGGATTCTTGTCTAAATTTTTAATTCACTCATAAAAACATATTTTATTTAATTTAGAATTATTTCTAAATTGGATAAACTGCCAGCTGTGGGCTGCTACCTGCTTGAGTTATGGAATAAGCAATTCTTGGCATATCGAATAGTTGTTTTACACTTCTCGAATGCTTGACTTGTCGATACAAAACATGTATCTAATCGACAATTCAAGTGTCTCATACTTATACATTTCCACAACTATTCTATTCACTTCATTCGATTTCTCAAGCATCCAAATATCCTAAACCTCTGAAAACCCTAATCTCAAATTCTAAATTTCTTCTTCGATCCTCATTCTCTTCTCTCTAATCTTCTACACATGGCAACTACAAAATTCAATACCAATATCATTGTTATCACCAATGATGTCGAAGCACCAAATGCGAATTATAATTGCTTTGTAAAATGGATGTCTGAGTCCTACTTCAAAGGAGCACTTTCTACCAATCCAACTCTGTATCTAGACATTCTATAACAGTTTTGGAGCACTACTATCACTGAGTCAATTGCTCTTGAAAATGGCAATCCGGAATACATTATCAATTGTACTATTCTGGGCAAGGAATTTACTATCACCTTTGAAGACATGAGCAAAGCTCTAGAACTGAATCAAGCTGAGTATAATGACCTTGTGACTGATGCCCAACTGGAAGAATTCTTTGAATTTATTAGGTATTCAGACACAATCAAGGTTGGGAACTTAAATAGGAAATTCCTAAGGAAATTCCTAAGGAAGGAGTGGAGCTATGTATTTGCAACACTATTGCAAGTCTTCACTGGGAGAAAATCAAGCTTTGATCATTTGAGTGCACCAGTTCAGCAGATTGGGTACTCACTGGCCTATGATAGAAAGATTGATGTTGGAAGACTCATAATGCAAGAGCTATATGGAAAGCTTGGTAAGAACACAACCAAGCGAGGTAACGATATCTTCTTTCCCAGATTCATTCAATCTGTTCTTAATTATTTAGATGATAAATTGACTGAATTACCTGGTTTAGATAAAAATAGAATAGGCTATCCTGAGTCCATGACCAAACTCATTTTTGGTAATTTGGACACTAGGAATGATGTGGATGTGAGACTTGAAATAACCCCTCATATGCAGAGGTTATTTGAGGCTTACCCCCACAACATGTCAATATTTGCCTCTAAATCTGAGTTAGCTAGGCCCAAGCACGTTGAACAAAATGCTAACCCAGGGCCTGCTAACTAACCCCCTCAACCAAACACATTACCAAATATTGAGCCAACTGCATCCTCCTCTCAAAAGGGTGATGCTAGTAAAAAGAAGAGAAAGGAGACAGCTTTTGAACCCTTAAAAATCTTAACAGAAGCAGCATTGCATGCTGAGATAGGTTTAGAAAGTGAGGTACAAGAGTCACCTTTACAGAGGCCAAAGAAGAAGAAAACAAAAACCACCTCTTCAGTCACACAAATAGCTGAAATTATAAAATCAGGGGCAAACAGCTCACTAGATGTGCCCTCTCAACAGGGTGCATCTATAGAATCAAGCATTCTCCCCAATGCACCTCAGCACATGGGAGTGATAAGGATGGTACTACACTGAGTGGAGAGTACATCACACTTGAAACTCCCTCTATTTCTCAGGGGGAGTTGCCAAAATCTATTCTACAAGACACTTCTCTTCCAGAATCTACAACTCAAATTTCTTTGCATCCTGCAACTCAAGTAATTGAGGAGTAAGGAATTGATCACCAAGAATTTTCTTCTCTTGGTGAGCCAATGGATTCAAGTGACTTAGTGCAAGACACTTTGCTCACCACCCAGGACCTGCATTTAGATGGTGAGGGAATGCATGCTGGGGCATCTCCTAATGACACTATCAAAAACACAGAGGCTTCACTAGTTTTCACTAGAGACTCTGTGCCTGTGTCATCTACTGTTGTAATTCATCCCACTTCTGTGGAGATAACAGTAGTAGAATCATTCCATCCGGTTACAGAAGTTGCATCTGTAACTGAGGGGTCTAGCTTGCCTATCTCTAGCTCTGACTTCTTGTCACAATGGCTGAAGCCTGTGCAACATGACAGTGCTTCAGGATCAGGGTCTGTTCCACAATAATTGACGGTTGAAGCACTACAAAGTTTCATGTGGATCATATTTCTGAGTTTGTAAAAATAGCTCAAAACCTTGTCACATCCAATCTTCCAAATCCAGACTATGAAGCCATTCTTCTATGTCACAAAGAAGATATGAAATTGCAAAAAGATAAGATTGTTGAAGAAAGTGAAAGGGATGGTAATGTAGATGCTTGGATGCAAGGGGTAGGGAGTGTAACCTTGAATGAAGCTCTTCAGTATCTGAGAGAGGAATACATTACTTCACTGGGATCAAATGCCAAATCTCTATCTCCTGGTGAAGTGTATGAAGCTATAAATGATGCATACAAGGAAAGCTTGAAGGCTGCTCACTACCTTGGCAAAGGAGTTAAAACAAAAATTAATGAAGTGTGCAAAGCCACAGAAAAAAGTGGACAGCTTGGAATCATAAGTGAGTTTTTTAAAAGTTCTCAATGCTGAGCTCAAAGATTCTATTGCCATTCTAAATGAAAAGTTGGAAACTCAGGCAACTACTACTACTGAGGTTCTTCTTCACCAATAACAGATGATTTCTGCCATGATGCAACACATGGGAGTCCCTCAACCTTCAAACCTGTCCACTACTCCACAACCACCAGCCTCTACTTCAAACCCAACGGCCCCATCAAAGACACCTGTTCCTGAAAACAAGCCTAAGGGGGAGAAGAAAGTGAAATCTAAATCTAAGTAGGAGAAGGGTATTGTCATCTCTGATCATCCAAAACCTTCAAAATCTACAACTCCTCAAGTTCAAATTCAAGGCAAAGGCAAAGTTAAAGTGACTGAGACTCAAACCTCTAAACCTGTCAAGCCTATCACCTCTCTACCAACTGTCACCCTACCAACTGTGCACATCACTACTCCAAGTGGTTTGCGGCAATCAATTACATCTACAGTGGTAGTAGTTTCAATGCCAACTGATCAAGCTAATCCCTCCAGTCATGAAGATGATCAGCCAGTTGAAGTGAGTATAGTCATAGAGGCCAAACTGATAGAAGTTTCAAATTCTGAGATATATCATGATGCTGCTTTCTTGAAGTTTCTGCAAGCCTCAATGGCAAATGTTGGAGGAGATACACTACTATACATGAGGAGTCTCAAGGAACAAATCAAGTACTTAACAGTGATCCCAAGGAAGCTAAATCAAATCTTTCTCAAGGAGATTATGATGGTGACCAATTGCAAAATATGGTATCTATCTTATGACACCTTAAAGGACTTAAATTCATTGAGATTGATGCTATCCTGGAGCTGATTGAGAAAGGGGAAGAAAACAACAAGTGTCTCTATTCTGATCTAAGGAATGGCCAACATGCTAGACTGCCTGGAGTGTGTGCTCAACCAAGAACTATTTTTTATCAGTCTGGTACAAGAATTGAAGATGTTGATCAACTAGTCATCCCAAAGCATCTCACCCCTCAAAACACAAGGCTGATTCATGAAATCATTGATCAACTTAACAAGAAGAAAGGGTGCAGATCAGCTGAAGAATTGGAGGCCCTGTCATATCTCAAATCATATCTAGCAACTAGCATTGTCCCTGAATCTGCTAAGGCAATGAGAGATAAGGATGATGATAATGAAGATAAAAGTGATAGGAGAGGAAGGCATCACAAGAATGATAAGGATGATAAAGAGAAGAAAAAGAAAGATGACAAGAACAAGAAGGGATGTGATGGCAAAGATGAAGGGAAAGTGTATGAAAGAAAAAGTGGAAGACATCAAGCCATGAACATTACTAATGACACTCCTACCACAACACAAGGCTCAATATCTAGGGTGGATGTCACTGGTAGTGATTCATCAAAATCCATTTCTAAGGCTTTTGAAACTGTCTTGCCATCTCTACCAAAGGAAACTAAAATCAAGAAACCATCTGTATGTCTCCAAAAGTAAACTGCTAATGGTGTACTACAATGGTCAAGAAACAAAGGCTTCAAACTACTCTCTAGTGACAAGATGCAAAAGCTGAAAATCAAACATATGGCCAGAAAGGCAAGGAAGGTGAAGACATCTACTTCTCAGGTTCTCACAATTATTCTAGGATTAGACTTGTCACCTCTAGATGAAGACTATGATGAAGATCAACTGCTACTCCTAAGGGCTCAAAGAATTTATCATGTTGCCATTGTTAATGATTTCCTTGAATTTAAATACACTAATGGGAGACAGAAGAAATTCAAGCAAGGAATGTGTCAGCATTGGGGTAAACTAAATGATATTGAGAGGATAATAGAAATGTTGAATTCTGAAGATAAGGTGGAGAGAGTGTGGAAGCTAGAATTGGCAGATTTTGTAAAAATGAAGAAAGATTATCAGGTAGAGGAGAAAAGGAAGAGTAAGGAGCTGTTGAAGAAAAGGATGGAGGAGCTTGATGCTCTTGAAGCCAAAGCAGAAGAGTTAAGGGCTAAAGGATTGTGTAGAGTTTAGCTCAATCCCTATGTTGTGAAATATAGAAAGAGAAATGGTGATAATGTCAATATCAGAATGGACCTGGTCAATCATTACCCTAAAAACATACTAAATCGAGTACTTGAAGATTTTAAGGATCCACCTATGATTAAAGAACTCAATGCTATGGTGGACATCTTGAATGCAATAAAAGAAAACAAAAGGAAGGCAGAAGAGAAGAACATGAGAAACTGAATGAGTATCTAGCTAAGACACAAGGGAAAAATGCTAAAGGCACTAGATAGTCTTCAACTGTAAGAATGCCTACTTTTGTATTCAAGATTCATCAACTTCATACATGAACTGTTAATGTTTTATCTTTATGTATTTTAGGCTTGTTATCAGACATGAAATTGTGACTAAGGATCTTACTCACAATTTTGGGGAGATTGTTAGTCACAGAGGCATGCCTGTATACATCTAATAACAAGCCTAATTATTTGTAATGCTTTGCATTACTTACATGACCCCTTAACTGGGGGAACCTCTAGTTGTAGAGTTTCTACTTATATTTAATACTTGTAATGGGCATCAAAATTCTATCTGTGTAACTGTAAATTAAATCATGAAATAATGTTTCAAAGAAGATCCAGAGATCATGCCTCAAGCTTGGAGAACAAGGCTGTAGAAATAAACACGGTTGGATTTTGAAGATTGAAGATTTGCCTAAGTACTAATTCGAGAAGTATTTTGTTCTATTCGAGAAGTCTAGCCTTCGAGAAGTCAATGATTCGATATCTCAAAAGACACCATTCGATAACTCAAAGAGTCAACAAGTCAAAGCATTATTCGAGTTCTCAAAGAGTCAACAAGTCAAAGCTACATTCGATATCTCAAGGACTCAGGAAGCTATTAGACATCTCAAGGATTCCATAAGTTAAAAGCTCTATTCGACAAGTTCAGGATTCCTAAAGAAAAGACTAATTCGAGAAGTGATTCGATATGTCAGTTGTACAGTATTCGAGAACTCAGAGTTATCGAATAAACTAATTCTTGTTCTCGAATCAATCACTTAGTTACTTCTCGAATGCAGTCCTGAAGCCAAAATACTGGAAATTGTACAAGTCAGAAACCTGCAGCAAGTCAAAACATTTTCAGGACCACAGAACTATAAAGTGCTTTTGGAAAGTCTACAAAGAAGCTTAGAGAGTTGTTACAGGAGACAAGCTACTAAAGAAGTGGATCTGAGCAGATTAAAGAAAAGTCAAATTATAAGTTGCTTGGATGTTTACTCGAATAGGGATAGACAAATTAGAAAGTAATTTCGGCTGTCTTTACATTTGTAGTAAGTAGGTTGCACACATGTTATATAAGTGTACAACCTCACTTCTCTAGCAGCAATTAGTTTTTGAAGTTTTCTCATTACAACTTAGAACATCTCTATGAGAAAAACGCAGCTGAGAATACTAACATTTGTATTCACACTTTGTAGCAAATCTTTATCTAATATAATATTAGATTAAAGTGAGTGATTGTGTTCTTGTGTTTATATTCCGCACTTAAATATTTTGTTAAACACAAACACATACTTTGCTACACAAACAGATTCAAAGCTTCAAACAATCATTCTTAATATTCATTGTTGAAGAAAAGTTTAAAAATACATTCACCCCCCCTCTGTATTTTCTTGTCTGTGTATTCCATACTCAACAGCTCGCTAATAAACGAGTAAAACACGAGTTTGGTCATGAATAATTCGAATCGAGCCGAACTCGAACCAAATCGAATTCGTATATTTTATACTCAATCAAATTTGATTTTTAAAATGACTCATGCGATTCATATTCTCGTAACCAAATCACATTTTAAGATTACACAATTTTATCGATCAATGATGTACATATAGGGATGACAATATACAAAATTTGAGTCTGTTTATTTACAGCTCTAATATAAGTTTATGTTAAATTCATTATATGTAAGTTACATTCATATTAATATAAATTATCGATCAAAAGTCATTATATGTAAATAAAATTCCTCAAAAGTCAAGATAAAAAAGTCTACAAAAGTAATGATGATATACAAATTCTATAAAAGTCATTAAAAGTTTATCAAATCAGTAAAAGTCATTGACTTTTAAAATGTCAATAAAAACCATTTAAATTTCTCTTACAATACAACCTTCTAAAAAATGACACCAAAATATCATATATTACTACATTTAATAAAGATTATTATATCCTTGGAGATGTTTTTAGATTGGAGTGATTTTGATTTTTGATACGAGTAATAAATAGGGGTGAAAAACCAAAATACCCACCATTTAATTCCACCTGCCCAAATACCTATAGGCGCTGACCTCCGCCCTTTTTACCCACGGACCACGCATGTCTCACATGCGTACAGAGTATACGCATGTCTCACATGCGTGGTCTTCACAAAATAGAAGGCAGCTGCCACATGCGTATCTGGGATACGCATGTTGAGAATGCGTAACTTGAAAAATGCTTCTGAGAAATGCGCAACCGAAGCACTGTTCATCGTCTTCACAGACGCGAATGGGAGACGATTTTTGAGGTGAAAAACGTCGAAATTCCGGCCAGCCTTCATTCACTACCATCCAAGCTTCGTTCAATACCATGCCATACACCAAAATGATCGTCTTCTCTCCCTCTACAAGCCTATACCATTCATTTTCCATTTGTTTCTCCGGATTCGAAAGCCCCAAATTGTACCTTAGTTTGGGTGGAGGTTGTCGGAATGTGATGGACAAGGGAGACGAAATGGAGAAGCGAACGAGAGAGGGAGAGAAACACCGGCTTCGTTTGTGTAAAAATGACGTCATCACGCATCTAGGAGATGCGTGACATGCAATGCGCATTTAAACATGCGTATCTCAGGTTACGCAACTGAGGGATGCGTAATACATGGACAAAAAGGACGAACGCTCCCGCATATGGACATTTCGGGCTACTTTTATAGAAAAGTAGTGTAATTTGGTCATTTTCTCAATAAATAGAGACTAGTAAAAACAAATAAAATAAAATAACATAAATAAATAAATAAATAGAGGCTATAGGGGTGATCATAAACCGTACCAAACCGCAAAAACCGCCCGCACCGCACCAACCCGCACCACACCGCGCGGTTTTTATTTTCTGTGGTGCGGTTGCGGTTTCAAATTTTGACAAACCGCGCGGTGCGGTTCGGGTTGCGGTTTTAGTTTTCTGAAATGCGGTTCAAACCGCACCGCACAGCAATATTTAATATATTATACAATTATATATATATATATATATATTATGTTAGTATTTTGTTAATGATTTAAGGGATAGTTTGCAAGCTATTTGCTTCGTTATTGCCTATTGCCTAGTGGTAGTTTAATTTAGAGGCTTCTGGTGGGACTGTACTGATCAATTATAATGGGTTAGCCCATCTTTCTCCAATTTTGTATCACAATATTTCATACTATAGTGTTTGTATTTCATTGAGTTTGTAGAGGTCACGGTCTGCATAAGAATTAAGAAATGTGGTCGAGTAAGAATTATAAAAATTAATTCCACATGAAAATTAAAATTTTAGATTTATAATTATTTTATCAAAGGTGTAAACCGCAACGAACCGCACCACACCGCACCGCATTTTCGCGGTGTAGTTTATGCGGTTTTAAAATTTCGCGGTGCGATTACGGTTTGGAAATTTGACCAAACCGTATGCGCGGGTTGATACGTGATTTTGAGGAAAAACCGCACCACCCGCACCCGACCAAGTAGGAAAAGGAAAGAGATTTTTAAAATGGTCAAGGGAAACCTTTTAAAACTTTGAAAGGAGGAAAAGGTTGGGGGTCATGAAAAGGTCAATATCTGGCTATAAATAAACTTGTATGAAATGAAGAAGAATCACAGCACAACACCCCTCCCCCTCCCCACACACAAATACACTGATTTGGTCTGTAAATACTAACCCCATCTGGTCCAGAAATGCTACCCGTTTCACCAAATTTGCAGAGTCCAGGTGGTGTCAACTCCGGGAGCGTTGAAATGGAGTCCAATCCAATTCAGCCTGAATCGCGTCGCCATGATGGGATTGGTGATGGTAATTTAGACCCTAATACTTTCTCGTTTGGTGCGGATGATTTGCTCTTTCAAATTGAAAGTGACGATGATGAAAAGCAGGGTACTGAAGAGTTTCAAGATACAGGGGTCCTTAAAAGGAAAGCTCCCACAACAAGTATAATCACTACACTTAAACCTCTTAACGACCAAACAACCAAACCAGATGTTCTAGACATATGGTCTGCTTTATCCAGCCCTTGGTTAAATTTATCCAGCCCTAACAGCCCTTGGTTAAATTTATCCAGCCCTTCCTTAACTGGTACTGGTAAAGGGTTGGTGCAGCAAGAAAAAGTGGAATTCCAAAATGAAAGGGATGCATCCCAGAAACACTTAATGTTGGACAAAGCAGCAGCATCTGTGATCATACCAACACCAACAGTTTTGGAACGTGCAGCCTCTTTCAGATCCTGTCCAATTCAGCAGCAATCATGTTGGGACAAATATATTGAAGACGGGATTCCGTTGTATTTCCATGACTACATGGTATGTACTAAAGTTTTCTTTATATTCTTCCAGTTATTTCGTGTCTAGTGTTAATAAGAGCATCTCGTTTCCAACCATGTTGGCTAAAATGATTAGATAAAAAAAATATAGATTAATGGTTATGTAAAATTTGTTCAATCTGTAAAATTAACTTTTGTACTCTAATGGAGTTGAATATAATGATTGATTATATTTTAAAAATAGTATATTATTTTGATTACTAAGTTAGTATATTATTTTGATTACTAAGTTGTTAAAAATAGAATGTATTATTGCAATTATGATAATAAATGATATTGAGTTTTACTACGGGTCTCACAAATATAGTCAATATGACAAGGTTGGCTAAAATTTTAGCTAATAAGATTGTCCCATTGGAGATGAATTTTATTTAAATATTGGTTATAATTTTTATTTATAGCAGACACACTTTTAGCTAAGGGTTTTACTTGGTTAGAGATGCAGATGCTCTTAGGAGACACATGTCCTCTTTGTAAAAGAGGTAGATAGTTCTAGTTTTGGAATGTGTATGATTATTAATTTTCTTACAAAACAAGTATGTGAGAAAAGAATTGTTTATTTATACGTCAATACTTCTGCTATCAGATTCCAGAAAAAACACACCTGGAAATGGATCACCTGTTAACGGTGATGTGTCAAACATTCTCATTACCTCTCATTCACTACTGGGTCCCCGAACACCCTATCGTAGGACCACTAAGGGTAATGTGTCAAAAAGGTAACAGGGATTTTGAAAACTTACTACCTTGTAAGTTTAAAGAAGCTTGTTTGCTTATGCGTTTGAATGTAGGTGAAGGCCTTGTTGGAAAGACATATGCATCCCATAAATCCTTGTTCTGCAGGGATATTACAGAACTCAGAACTCCTAATCAACCCTTGGCACATTATTCAGTAAATTGTGGGTCAATTTCTTGTTTTACAATATACTTCTGTAGCTTTTCCCCGAAATACAGAAGTTTTGTACTGGAGTTCTTTCTGCCCTCTCAGGAAATCGATAGTTATTACCCTCGAACCTTGTTGAACTCTCTTTTGGCAACACTGAAAGAACATCTTCCATATAATATATTTGCCTTAGGAGAAGCACGGGGACAAGTGCTGTCAGTTGAGGTTATCAACACTTCTACACAAAATGAGACCGAATCTTTCATAATAGGCCAACCCAAGAGCTCTCCTCCTTACCAGAAAGTCTCAAAAAATAAAGAGGGTGTTTTGGACATAGAAAGGAGTAATTTTACCATTAATTCTGATGAAGCAACGACCACAGGGGAGATGTCAAAGCGAGGACCTGATAATGTAGCTGAGATCATTTATTGTTAGTCTTTGTACCTATTTTTTTCCTCTACATATCTCGACTTTCTTTTGTTCTTTATTTGGTGGAAATTTCTTTCGAACATTTTTATTTAATTGTTCAGCAGTGGATGAACTGGAAGAAGAATCACCTACCCAGTGTATCAAACCTCAGGGTTTGACTTTCCAGTTAAAGAGAACTAAAGAAATCATAGAAGGTGAGAGGAATACTGCATGGATAGATCATTGTGCTTCCGAGGTGAATTTGAAAGATAGCATAAAGTACAAAAGGTGCAGTGTGACTGATGAGAGAGGTAACATGATCATTTGTTTTAGGGAATAAACTGCAAACATGCATACTTACTATAGAAACAAGTTCTCATAGAATTTTACTTAAATTACCAAGAGAAACTATTTTAGTACAGTATGTTATTAATTAAATAATAGAAAGTTATTATTGCAGAATAATGCATAGACTTTAAAAAAAAATCAAAATACTTTATCTTTGTTCGTAAAATTGACACCGTGTTTGTTAAGAGAGGTACCATAACCATTATTTTATAAAATAAACCACAAACATGCAAAGTGTAAATATATATGTGCAAGTAAACTTTTTACCTCTTTTTTCCCACGAGTAAAATGGAAGCTGGATTCAAATTCACCAGTGCCTTCATAGTAGATAAATTGATATATAAATTATCTGCTTAAGATGTGGTGAATCCTACTACTAATGAAGACACTGGATATGCTATGACCATTGCATCTGGACCTTCTAGTTTCTAGACCATGAAATCGCTAGCCCAAAAACAAGTTGAAGAATAAATGGTGGTGTTAGAAAATGAAGGGGATGCATCCCAACAACTTCCTCGCATTTCGCAACTGATGTTCGCAGATGGTACTGAACAAGATGAGTGAGTTCTGGGCTTAAGGAGTACC
This sequence comes from Saposhnikovia divaricata, assembly GCA_036435485.1. NCBI lineage: Eukaryota > Viridiplantae > Streptophyta > Magnoliopsida > Apiales > Apiaceae > Saposhnikovia > Saposhnikovia divaricata. The sequence continues at coordinate 87,304,345 of CM071594.1, forward strand.
CTATACATTAATTCATTTGAGAAAATTGCCATAGACAGAATTTCAATAAAGAAACCCGGGATTGTCGCAGACATCATTCACTATTGGTCCTTGTACCTATCTATTTTTCTTGACATTTCTCAACTCTATTTTGTTTCTACAGGATGGAAATATTTGTTGAACAATTTTATTTGTTTCCTTTGCAGCAGATGAATTTGAAGAAGAATCACCTATCAAGTGTACTGAACCTCGGTCTCTCATTTCCGAATCCAAAAGATCTCGAAAAATCTTAGAAGATGAAGGGAACACTGTGGAGGTAGATCATTCTGCTTCGGAGATGCTTTTGAAAAATGCTATACAGCACGGAGGAGACACTGTTGCTGATCAAAGAGGTAAATTAACCATTTGATACATAATAAACTACAAACATGATTCCTGTATTAAATATTATGTGCCCATAATGATTGTCCATTATTATGTACTCGATTAAATTTGAAACTGTATTTTTGTTTCGTTGGTGGTTTTACAAAAGAGGCTCATACATCAAAAAGAGAGAAAGCATCTGGAAAAGATGCTAGTCATGAGAGTCTTAGCCAGCTTTTCGGAAGACCACTAGATGATGCAAGAAAGATCTTTGGTGGTAATTCTTATTGTTCTTGCAATTAATCTTTCAGCCTACTGTACTCATAAAAAATATAACTCATGTTGAAATGTTACCAAATAAGTATAGCTGTTTAACTTATTTTAAACCTTTTTTCTTTTAGCTAGTCGAACTGCATTTAAAAGTATGTGTAGAGATGTTGGTATTGAAAGGTGGAAATATGGCAAGAGAAACCAGAGAAACATGGGCCGCAATCCTTCTAAGCCCAGGAGAAGGTTAAATGATGAGGAACCAGGTAGAAGAAACTTCTCTGCGGGCATGCCTCCTGTGCAGGATACACCTGTTGTTGCTGATACAGGCCATGAATCGAATAAGATGACCGTAAAGGCCACATACAATGGTGTTTCCATAAGGTTTAACCTACCAGATTTGTCAGGAATATCATATTTAAAGGATAATGTGATTAAGAGGCTTCCCTTGGAGAGAAATAGTTTCAGTATCAAGTATCAAGATGATGAGGGTGAGTGGGTTTTAATTGCTTGTGACGAGGACCTGCGAGATTGTATGGAATTCTCAAGATCATTAAAGAAAACAACCATTAAGATGTTGCTTGATCCGCCTGTTGATCAGCTTAAAGACAGATGACGCCTCTTTTTCTTGCCTCCAAAAGATCTATGTGTTGATTTTTGAATTCATCATTTGTGTGATGATATGCTTGCTGTTTTGTGTAGCAGAATATATAGAAATTTTTTTTTTTTGTTTACCATGTTCTTGCATTTTTCAGTTCTCAATATTCAACCTTTTGACAAACCTGCTGAAAATACATCACTCTTCGTAGTGTCAGAATATCAATTCAGGCTTAGGTCTATGGTCTTGAATTTACCCTAAGAATAAAAATACTACAGATAATTATTCTGTTTATTTTTTTTTGGTATGTACACTTTTTGTATACAGTTTAATCAAAATACAGTTGAACAAAGTACGTGCTTTCTATAAAATGATTCGTTGTATGATGTCCTGATGTTATGCCCTCTTCCGTTTACTTTGTGAGTTTTATATTCCCCCAATGTCGTTTACTTTGCAAGTCCCCCCTAGAAAAATAAAACAATACGAATAAATAAGGAGGGATCATGTTTTCCACTTACACCTAACGCGGTTTGAAATGGTAAATGAAGCTTAGTAGGTGTATAATTGCAGTTGGGAAGAAGAAAGGTAGGCAAGAAGGGTTGCAGAATTTTCCAAAGAATAGATTTGAACAGATTTGCGATGGTTATAGGTTTTTATAGTGGCCATGGAAGTAGTAAATTTGCACATCTTTCTAAACCAACAGGTTTATGCAAGGTACTGATTCAGATGTGGGTAGCAAGCTTCAAGACTACAGATGAGGGAGACAGATACACTGAGCTTACAACTCAGAACAAACCATTCTATATTCTTTCTGATGAAGATGGAGGACTTGCTTCGTACAGGATGCACTCACTTGCCCATACTATAACGGTACAAGAAGAGGAAGAAGATGATGATATCAATGAAGTAGAGGGACAGAAGCCAGAAGGTGTTATTAGCCGCGTATTTAGGAATAAAAAGCCTGAAATCAGTACCAACATCTCACATTATTCCTTGGATGAGTACCCTCATAGAGATTTTTCTTACGTTGTGGGATTCGAGCTTCTTTATGTGTACCTTTTTTTAAAACAAAACAGTGGTCTTTTCCCCTTGAACCTGATGGTGTTCTAGAATATGCATCCACTTGTGACTATCAACTTGATGATTTCAGGCAACTGTGCAGAAATTCTGAAGCCTTCTTTTTCCGGGTTAGTAATTCAATCTTTTTAGAATATATTATATGTCATAATCCTTCTTCTAAGACCTTGAGTTTTCAGGAAAACTCGTGACTTAACAAGGTATTGGTATTAGAGCTCAGGTTGGGATACCCCGTTACTCATGAAAAATTAGGAAAATTATTGCCCCAAAGATAGTTGTTTGTATTTTCGGTCCAAAAAATAGGTTTTTAAGTGAGGGGAACTTTAGATATCTATCTATGCTTTTTATTAAAAGCAGAAACTCACTTAATGCCTTAATTATGCCATGCATACAACGTACAACGTATGCCATGTATCATGTATATGGCGCTTAAGAATTCTTACATATATTTCATAATCATATATATTTTATTATATGTAGATCAAAGTTGTTCAAAAATACAAGATATATAATTTAGAAACAAATCTTTTGATTGACAATTATAATCATACACCAATATCAATCACAAAATCCTCCAATAACATCATAAAGATTTTCCAATATTTTCATCAATTTTTATGAGAATACTCTAGTATAAATACAATTAATATGATATTAAATGTTCAACATCATAATATTCAAATACAAGTAAGTTCAGTTGCACAATTTTAGAATTGATGTGGTTGACTTCAAAATTTGGATGCATGACTTTTAAGTTTAGTTGTAAAACTTAATAATTATGGCATAAATATAATATGAGATAATAGTGTTTATCGGCAGAATGTTGTTAAAAAGGTAAGTTCAGTTGTAGAATTTTGTAAGAAAAACAATTTCAGTTGTAAAAATTTTAAGTTCATGTGCATAATTACTTTGAAATTTAATAGCAAAATATTGTTCTTTTATTATGAGACAAAATAGGTTTTGCAGTAGAATCCTATAATTTCTGGGATTATTTTTTTGTAAAATAAGATTAATAAAATAAATTCAAATTTTTGAAGAAAGAAGATTGAAAAAATTGAAAAAAATCAGCTAAAAGTTATGTGAGATTAAAAAATCAATAAAAACAAAAGATTTTAATAAATGAGTCATTGATTAAATTTCCTTATTTTAATTAATTGAAGTAATTATGTAGTTTATATTTCCAACAATACTCTTATAAAAATAATTTAAAAATGAATTGAACTAATGATTTTTTCAGATCTCTTTTAGTGTTTGGTTCTTTGTTGATCGATAACTATTATTGATAATTAAATGTAGTATCAAAGTAAATGTCATTAAATTATTTAGTCAAAATAATATGATGAATAGTTTTATTTTGGAGATATGGTAAGTTAACAAATCTATTTTCACTTTTTGATTCAAGGATTTCATAGCTCATTTACATGCCATTTCTTGCAGAAAATCAGAATGTATCTACTGAAGAACCTTGTATATGGCAACACACTGAACTATTGTAAGACATTTGACCTATTAGTTCTTTTTACAAAACAAAAATTTAATAAATGTCATTTGTTTGATTGTATATCTACAATTTATTAGTTCATTCAGATGTGGAAATGCAACACTTGTTAAGTGCGGTGTGTCAAACATTCTCTTTACCTCTTGCTCAATGCTGGGTCATCAAGGACACCACAGCAGGAGCCCTCAGGGTAGTGCATCAAGAAAGTAACTTTGACATCCAAAACTTAACCCCGTGGCGTAGATTCAAAGAAGCGTGTTACCAAATGGGTTTGAATATAGATGAAGGCCCTGTCGGGAAGTCATTTATATTCCATAAATCCTATCTCTGCTAGAATATAACCGAATGCAGCATTGCTAATTACCCCTTGGCACACTATGCATCAGACTGTGGGTCAATTGCTTATTTTGCAATATGCTTGTGTAGCTATACGCCACGATATAGAGAATGTGTACTGGAGTTCTTTTTTCCGTCTCAAGAAATGAATAGTAATTACCCTCAAACCTTGTTTGAACTCTCTACTGGAAACAATGAAGGAACATCTTCCATTTTATATTGTTGCTTCAGGAGAACAACTGGGAGAAGTGTTATCAGTTGAGGTTCTCAAATCTTCTACACATGACGAACCTGAGTACTATAAAATAGGTCAAACCCAGAGCTCTCTTCCTCATCATGAAGGGTTAGAAAATGAAGGGGATGAATCCCAACAGCTCCCTCGCAGTTTGCATTTGTTGTTTAAAGATGGTACTGTGGATGATCAGCATTTTCAGGACATAGAAAAGAGTAATTCTCCCATCAATATTCACGATGAGACGGCCACAGGGGAAACGTCAAACAGAACACCGGATAATGTTGCAGTGATAGGTCATGGTCAGTCATTTTACATATTTGTTTAGATCATTCATCGTTAGTGTTTCTACCATTTTATGTAGTTTGACATTTCTCAACTTTCTTTTGCTTTTCATGTGGTAGAAATAGAACTTGAACTATCTAATTGGTTGATTTGCAGTGGATGAACTGGAAGAGGAATCACCTGTAAGGTGTATTGAACCTCAGTCTCAAAGTTCCCAACCCGAGAGATTTGAAGAAATCATAGAAGCTGAGGGAAATACTGTGGAGATGGATCATTCTGCTCTGGAAATGACATTGGAAGAGACTACAAAACACAAAGACCACACTGTGGCAGCTGAGAGAGGTAACATAACCATTTATTTTAAATAATAAACTACAACCATGAATGTACTAAATCAATAAGTATGTATGAAATGTATACCTTATCGGCTTATCTGCACTTTTTAGGTAACACAGTAGATAAATCTGTAGAAGACTTGACTGTTGAAGATGTTGCTTATGCTATGAGTGATGAAGACGTTAGCTATGCTTTAAGTAATGAAGAAGATTTAAATCTTGAGAGTATTAAGCATTTTGGAAGACCGCTAAATGATGCAGCAATGAGCTTTGGTGGTAAGTTACATATTGAACCTCTATATTCAGCTTACTCTATTCATAAAACAGTTTATCATCCTCAATAATATCATAAAAAATAAGTTTTAACTTTGTAAAATTAGCAAAAAAGAAGGTACAACTGTGTATTTAATTTTAAATTGTTGAATATTTTAGTTAGTCCATCAACATTCAAGTGCATATGTAGAGGGATTGGTATTAAGAGGTGGCAATCTGGGAAGAGAAAAATGAGCGATAACATTTCGTTTAAGCTCGGAGAAGGATTCAATGATGGGAAATCAAATAAAAGAAACTTTTCTTATTCAGCCATGGCTCCTGTGCATGATGATACAGTTGTTGGTCATGCAAGCCAAGACTTGAGTAAGATTACTGTTAAAGCAACGCATGTGGTTGTGGGTGTCACGATAAAGTTTGAAATACCTGATTCATCAGGAATTGCAGAGTTGGAAGAAAATGTGATTGAGAGGCTGCACTTGGAGAGAAGAAGTTTTATTATCAAGTATCAAGATGAGGAGGGTGATTGGGTTTTAATTACTCATGACAAGGACGTGCGGGAATGTATGGAAATCACAAGATCATTGAAGAAAACAACAATGAAGTTGGTGAATGGTCTGCCTATTAATCACAGTCTGCCTATTAATCGCAGTGCGCTTTGAAAGCCAACTACACCTGTCTGTGGCTTCTTTTCTATTTACATGAGAAGTGTGTTTGAACTGTGAATTTCTTGTTTTATCAATGCTTCTGTGTATACCGACTTCAATAATTTTCGAAATACTAAGCATGTATTTCAGACGTATTTAGCATTACTGAAAATGCTGGAGGCCATACAAATTCTTAATATACAAGTGTCAAGTTATTATCGCTGGCAATTTATCCTTAGTCGCCCATAAATAAGAAGTTATTTGGCGGTAAATTTGACAAATTTATAGCTCAAATTTTGAGGAGTTGAGGTCATAATTTTAGACCTACGAATGTAAAAATTTGAGAAGTTGAGGTCACTCTCAGGCCTACTGTTTTATTTAATAACATTATAGAGTACTACAAGTTATGCTGTTATGAAATTAACTTGATATTATAAGAAGGCATTTTAAAATAATATCGCACAAAATATTACTTGAAGTACAACATGTTGGGTTTCAATTAGGGGAGAGGACGGTTTCGGTTCGGGCGGTTTTGCATCGAAATCGTATGTTTTGTAGAGAATTAACTAAACATATATATATAAGTGTTTGAATGTATATGAGAACTGAGAATTGAGGAACTACTTCCTTGATATTAAAACTCAAACGAATACAAGAATTATTTATAGGCTATGCTCACCACAGCGGTAGCTACAAAATAGGATCTTAATAGATAAAACTTACACTACTTTACCTAAAATAACTTAATATAGCTAAGACCAAATCTTCACACTGGTGTATACAAATCATCACAGCGTGTTTATTATCTTCACACATCATACCAATGTGTGTTTATTTATCTATACACATCATACCAATGTGTACGACTCTTATCTAGTTTGGATTAACTAAAGCAATAAGCCCATCAACTTAAGTAAAAACCCAACATGTTTTTGGTTTTAAAAATTGAAAATCGCAACCGCAATCGAACCGTTGGTTTCGGTTTTAAAAAATTCGGTTCGATTTTTAATGGTTCGGTTTCGGTTATAAAATCGAACGAAAAAAATTATAATTCAAGATGATATACCTAAATGTGTAGCATTTATTCGATGGCAATCAGATGTATGAGAATGAGTATGAAATTTTACAATCCCATTTTGATAATATTGACATTCCACCTGGTGTTGAGGTTCCTGTTTCTTGGTTCCTTGGTCCTGCCCAAAATAATATTACTGTATAGGTATTCCATTTGGAACATCGTTTTGAAACTTAATTATAATTCAAGATATAATATATTTACTAATTTTAAAAATACATGTAAATTATATAAATTATATATATATATATATATTTATTTATTTATTTTAATAATCGGTTCGGTTCGGTTTTAACCTATAACCGGAACCGGAACCGAAAGTGTTGATTTTTAAAAATCAAAAACCGCAACCGTCGGTTCGGTTTTTGTTTCAGTTTTTTCGGTTCGATTTTGGCCGGTTTCGGTTCGGTTTCGGTTTCAATTCGGTTTTTTGCTCACCCCTAGTTTCAACCCAATGTGATTGTTATGGGCTTGGGTGATCCAAAATATATATGGGTAAGATAATAATTGTATGTGTAGACAATTATTACATATGTATGTCTTGATCACTAATTTGGGTAATTAGGTGCCAAGAATTGGAGACTTGTATAACAAGTATGGTAAGACTTGTAAAACAAGTATGATAAGTCTTGGTGGCTAAGTTTTGGAAGGTTATATATACATAGTCATATTGTATTTGTTTGATGAGGTGAATAATTAAGAGATGTAGTCTTAGGTATTTTTTTTTAACATAATATTATATATATTCCAGTGGAATGAATTATTTACAATCAATTTACAAAAAATTAGCGGGAAACCGAGATACAATCTGGCCCCCCACTCCCCTAGCTATAGCAAAACCCATCCTGGTAAAGATATGAGCAGCAGCACGAGCCCCAATATCTTGAGTAGTAGAAAACTTCTGAACCCTCTTCAGCAACGCAACAACATCCTTATCCAGCTCCCCCAGAGAAGAAAAGGAGAGAGGAAGAAAACCATAACCAATTTCCCGACAACGTGCCTCGTACTTGACCCGCTTTCGATTAGCCGCATCAGTCACAACCCGTCCCGGAACAAATCCAAACAATCCAGTTTGTGTCAAAGGAGATGATCCTGTCAAGTCAACACACACATCACGACCCCGATCCCAAGAATAGAGTAACACGTCTGCAGGTCGAAGAGCTCCGTCGTTCCCTCCAAACAGTCCAATATCAACCTCTTTCCTTGCCGAAATCCCAGACCGATAACAAACATCAACAAGGGTGTCACGAACAACATTATGTCGATATTTAATACCCACGATACCAGCACAAGATACCGCATGATCACCGAAGATATCCCCCGTAAAAACCCTGGAGCAAGCAGAACATGGTGTCGAAATAGAGAACAAAGGAACACCTAACCGATAACATAACACACAACGGTAAGTCTTAGCATTCATCGTCTGTCCCAGACCCGATATGGGGACCGCCCAAAGCCATGCAGAGGTATGATCTCCCTGCTGCGATTTCCACAATGCCAATTGTCGAGGAGATAAAGAAAAGGTGGATTCTACAGATGCAGTAACCTTTGTGAAATATATATCTGCCAATTTTTTCATGAGTTTTGGGGCAGCGACCTCACTAGGATTACTCAAAATGTCAGACTCCACAGTTCTATTAAAAAGACTCAACACATCCTCAAAAGCACGACCAAGACCAACAATACCAGCATGCCTTAGAAGCTTAGTCTGCAAACCAACAGACTGCAATCGAGAAGCAAGAAAAGCATAATGACGAACATCACCTGCAGAATAGACACCAAGGCCTCCAAACGAAAAAGGTAAGGTAGCAAGCCGCCACTGCCAATCACCAAACCCAGGTCCCGAAGCAGTAACAATACGCTCCAAGGAAGATCGAAGAGCCCCATCAAATGTGCGCTGAGCCACCTCAAAAATACAGGGAGGACAAGTACGCAGAGTAATATAGAGTTAAAAATTCTGGTACATACCCTAAGTAACAACAACTCACACTGAGGATCATCAAGCATAGCAACCTTATCCATATGCTCAATGGTCTTGGTCACCCTCTACATCACAAGCTCACCACTAAAAACGGAATTGGAACTGGCAGGATCGCCCAGCAACTTAACACCATGCAAAGGTCGAGCAATATTAGGGGGAAAGACACCCACAAGCCTGCTTCGAGGGTCTCTGTAGGCCAGAAAACTTCAGTTTTTTCAACGTTGAGATGTAACCCGAAACGAGGCCCTTCTTCCATAATCAACTGCAAAACCTTCCCAACCACCAAGGTGTCACCAACAATAGTACCATCATCCAAATACCAAGCCTGAAGACATACATAAAAAACGTCTCTAATTTTACACACCATGGGTTGTAAAACCAAAGTAAAAAGAAGAGGACCAAGAGGATCACCCTATTGCACCGCTTGAGACGACCATAAGGTGTGCTCCCCATAATCTGGCTGGCTTAGAGTAGCAGAATTCAACCCAACGCGAAATGGTCGGACAACGAAGACGAACTTCACGTAATATGACCGCTCGATCAACTAAATTGAATGCATTTTGAAAATCCACCAACATAGAAAGTCCCACATCAGTACCGCGATCTTCAATCAACCGATTCACAACATGAAGAATAGCCTCACCACCTGCAGAAACCCCAACACCAAACTGAAGACCATCAAAATAACTTCCCAACGACTGACCAACCATAACAACACCAACCTTCGAAACCAGACGCCGCCAAACAGTACCCACAGCTATAGGACGAATACCACCGCCGGGCTTGACAAGAGGTGTGAGAGGAGCACTAGAAATATACTCTCCCAAAACCATAGGACATTTTCCAGATAGGAAGAGATTAACCACCATAGCAATAGAGTTAACTAACTCATCTGAAACAGCCACAACAGCACCACTCAAACAATCCATAAGGTGTTGAGCTCGCAAACCATCCCTCCCACATGATGTGCCGCGTGGAAAACTCTTAATCCGGTCCAAAACAATAACAGAAGTAGCGATGAGATGATGGTGATCAACCGGTAAATCGGGCAAGGAAGGAGCTGGAGAAGAAGGGTGTTTTGACTGTAAATCCGCAAGAGTGGCCTCATTATAAGGAGCAACACCAGAAGAAGAAAGTACCCGGACTGTGGTGGTGTAATGGCCATCACAAATCTTCCTACGACACTGCTTGATATTACGCTCTTCCAAATCAAGGTCTTCACCAACATCCATTAAAGCAGGAGATCCAGCTGTCAAAGTTTCTCGTAAAAGCAACATATTACCACCCGGTTCACTCCAAGTACGAATAGCATTAGTAATGCTCTCTTCTTGCCGTTGCCGTTTAACAGCAGAAGAACACTCACGATTACTCCTCGGACTAAAGGTTTTAAGGATACAAAGAGGCAACACAAGAAGATGAACCCAGCAAGAGATGTCTTCAGGCTTGCTAATCACCTTATCAAGCGCACCTTTCAAAACCCGGGAAAAACCCAAACGACATTTAGGAGAGATAGATTTCACAGTGCGAAGTCCTTTAGAAAGCAATCTGTCAAGGAGAATGACTAAAAAAAACCACAATCCTGTTCTTGCAACACAGATTCCACATGACTGGGTACATTAGCATTTGGTTGCGGTTTAGAAAGTCCATAAAGCACAAACCGAACAACACCATTTCCAACATCAGGTGGCGCCACAAAATCAGAACCTTGACCATGACGACATTTAGAACGAAGAGAATGCATCTTAAAAAGAACCCCACAAAGCCAAATCCCCATTCGACTGAAGGTCAACTCAGCCTCAGTAAAAATAGCCAAATCAGTGGTTAGAGAGTGTCGAGTGACTACTTGAGCTTCAGCCCTACAATGACGATCGCGAAGATGGGAAATCAAAGAGCTCTTAGTAAGCCCATTCCCCCCGCCATCTTGACACCCATTAATAGCCACAAACGGACAATGAAAACGCACCACGTCAGAAGGCATAATCTGCATCAAAATTATACTATTTTTCCAAAAACTTTCTCAGCTGCAATTTGTCAAACACCCGGCGTGCGAACCTGGACCCATATTCTCACGAGGAAACAAGGCATTTATGTAAAATTGAAGTACAAACGGTCACATAGATTCCTTAACAGAATACTACACACTAAACACAGAATGAGCACACATCCATACTGACACACTTGCCAGATATGCGGGTCTTACCAAAAAGGGATTAGGTTAAGGATTTTTCAATCATGGCGAAGAATGGAGATTCTTAATACTTGAGCATTGTTGGCTCAAGTATCGGGGTTGGGACACCGTTAAGGTGTTATTGGTTTGGTTTGATGTATTATTAATAATTATTTTAATAATAATACGAGTTGGGACGTGAGTGTTTCCACGTCAAATATTTGTGTGTTCTTGTTTTACTTTTACTTATTGATTTAATAGAAGTAGAAGTGATACTTGAATAACGTGTGACCGTGCTTTGGTGGATCTGTCAACTAATCGATTGGTCGTATGTGCTCTGTATTGGTTGTTTGTGAATTTCGGATTGTGTAAGTCCCCTAACCTAACACAACAAGTATATTAGTTTGAAAAAAATCCAAAATATTACTTTTTGAATACTAAAATTGTACGGAATATCATTAATACGACATAAAAATGATCTTATTTCTAGGATATTTGAATTTACTAAAAAATTAATTTTCACTTGAAGTAATTAAAATTCATTTTATAAGTTATTAATGGAAGATGGGGAAGGTGCTTTGGCAGAGGCTTTCATGGGCAACGTGATAATTCAGGCCCCAGGCTTAGCTAACGATGAGTTGCAGCTGCATGATTTTTTTTTGAAGAGGAGTTGGATGATGAACACCTTTTCGACTTGTTCCAAATCCTTGCTAGTTTCAGCTCTAGCTAATAGTTAGCAGGCTGCTTTAATTTGATCTATGTTTTCTTAGTTTATTTGCTTGGTGTCTGGCTTTTAGCCTGCTAGGATATTGTTACTGTTTCAGTTGGTTTTCCTTCCTTGTAAGTCCTTCTACTGTTACTCTGTTAGTGAAGGATTTATTGTCATCAATGAGTATGGTAATGGTCTTTAAAAAAAAAGTAATTGATACAAACTAGTACTCCTCAGAGCATCTTCAAGAGACTACTACATTCATTCTTAAAAATAATATAAATAAATAGCTCTTAACAAGTTATTGCATTGTTTTATGTAGGGATGTGCAATCATCCCGGCTCACTCGATCCCGATCCGATCCCCGCATCGAACGGGACGGGGAATCGGGAATTTTTTCGGGTACGGGTCGGGGAGCGGGGACAATTTTTTAAAAAAACCGGGGAGCGGGCCGGGGCCGAGTTTTTATGTCTCCCTGCCCCCCGCCCCGATTCTCAATTCGCGACTTGATTCCACCACATTATAATATATATATATATATATATATATATAATCATATATTAATATATACGAATTTTCAATACTTTATATTAGAAATAAAATGATAATTTAATCTTAAATGTTTGTCTTTCTAGTAGTTAAATAACTTCATTTCCATGTTATTTTTAATTGTTTATTTAAATAATATTTTTTTCTTAATTTAGTGCTTAAAAAATTGTTTAAAACTCACTAGTTAGTGTTTAAAATTGTTTAAAATGTTTTTTTTTGTTTAAAATGAAATTCCCTGATTCCCCGCGGGGATCCCCGTTACCCGTTTGGGCCGGGGACGGGGAATAAAAAATAATCCCCGACGGGGATCGGGCGGGGGACGGGGATCGGGTTTGAATTCGGGGATGGGAGCGGGGATAGCACTCCCCGGCCCCGAAGTGCCCCGATGCCCATCCCTAGTTTTATGTGTCAAACTCCAACAATACTCTTTACATTAGCTCTTAACTTATAATTTATCCATAAATCAACCCCACTATAACCAAAAGTTGTGTAAGGATTAGTGAACATGAATATTTTATTATTAAAACATAAGTTAAGAGCTATCAGTGTCTCTCGGGAGAGAGAAAAAGCTCTTAGTTTTTTTAAGAGCCACCAAGAATCTTTTGAAGTAATATTTTTATTCTCTCTCCACATTTTTTAAGTTAAAAGCTAGAGTAGAAAAATTCTTGGAAATGCTCCAACATTCTAGACCACTTCTTATGGGAAGGCTATCAAAACTATTTAAAGTCTGACTGACTGTATCGGATAAACTAATGTACAGTCACATCTGGAATAAACCAAGTTGAACCCTTACGTCACGTTCACAACTAACCTTGTAAATTCTAAAAAGAATCTTATATACTATTAACAAATAAAGATAAAATAAAATAAGTCACAAATTTATTCTTTATGTATAATAAATAAGTAAACAAGATATATCATCAGAATTTTTGATTTAAAAATAATTTTTTAAAAAACAAGAATTTACGTTTAATTACGGAACAATTTTTTTTAAGAATATATATGGTAAAACAAGATATTCAAAAAGTAATAAAAAAACATGTTATAATTTTAAATGACACCAAAATTTAACAAAATATAATCTACAAAACAAACGTTAATTCAAAAAAAAATATCTAAATTTAGAAAACTAAAATCAACAATAAACTTTAATATAATGCACTTAAAACAAATATAACCAACACAAAAATATAAAAGATAGTACAAACTTTCTATATAAAAAAAAAAAGTACAAATGTATGTATGTTTACATGTATGTTAAATTACAATAAGTTCCCACTTATCTAAAATATATTATATATATTCTAATAAATAGAAGAAAACATGCCAAAAAATATGAAACATTAAACTATATGTTAGGCTAAACCATAAAATAAGTTACAACAAAATCGTTCACCAAATAAAAGTGCTCTAAGAAAAACATTATTTTAATAAAAATCATTAATGATTCTATTTTTAGGTTTGACAACATATGTTTATAAAATTAACAAACAATGACAAAATAGCAAAAAAGAGAGTAGGGAACCTAAGATACATCTTAGGTAAATTCCCTGAGATATATGTATCTTATATGTAAATAAGGGATGGACAATTTTGTTTAAAATTTTGTTAATTAGGCATGCGGGCCCAATAAATTTTAAAGGATTAAAGTTGCCTGAGATATATCTCAGGTTCTTTTTTCTCATAGCAAAAAATCCTAATTAAAAAAAATAGCAAATTCATTCTTTAGATATACTCCCTCTGTTCCGAATTACTTCTCAGGGTTTGACTTTGGACACTGTTCATTATAAGCAATTGACTACTAATTTACGCATAATTTATAAGATAAAATATAGTGATGAGTGATCTTGTTGGATTCGTATTTTTTAGTACTTTAATACAGTGAAGTTTTTATATTTAGTACTAATACAAAATTAAAGATATTAGCAATTAAAAGTATGCGTTGGTAAACGTGTCCAAAGTAAAGAGGAAACGTTTTTAGGAACGGAGGGAGTAATGAACAAGTAAACAAAACATAACATCAGAATTTCAATTCAAATAATTAATTTTTGAAAAAACAAGAATTTACATTTAATTACAAAATAAAAAAAAGTCTTTAAGAATATATATGGTAAAACAAGATATTAAAATAGCAATGAAAAAATATGTCATAGTTGGAGATGACACCAAAATTCAACAAAATATAATCTACAAAACAAATGTCAATTCAAAAAAATATATCTAAATTTAGAAAACTAAAATCAACAATAAATTTTAATATAATGCACTTAAAACAAATATAAACCAACACAAAAACATAAAAAGATAGTACAAAATTTCTTTAAAAAAAAGTACAAATGCATGTATTCACATATATAAAGAATAATTAAACCAATAAGTTCCCATATGTCTAAACTATAATATACTATATATATATATATATATATATATATATATATATATATATATATATATATATATATATATATATAAAATAAAATATCCCAAAAAATATGAAATATTAAAATATATGTTAGGCTAAACCTTAAAATGTAATTTATAAAAAAAAATCGTTTACCAAATAAAAGTACTTTAAGAAAAAATTATTTTAATAAAAATCATTAAAGATTCTATTTTTAGGTTTGACAACAAATATGTGTCTAAAATTTAATTAAAAAAATGTGAGCACAAATCAACAAATAAACAAATTCTTACTTTGCAAAGAAAAATTTTAAATCAGCAAAAGTGAACACAAATCAATAAATGAACATATTTTAGATTAAAAAACAATCCAAGCACCCACAAAATAAATTTATATTAATGTCTAAATATAATACAACATAAAACCCCTAAGATTACTCTAAACAAAAATACATAATAAATATGCAAAAATATAAAATTAACATGAAAAAAATAATTAATATTTAAAAAAATAAAAAATAAAATTAACATTATATTAAAAAAGTTAAAAAATACCTTTAAAAACTATAAAAACACTATAAAAAAAGATCTAAAAATTTTAAGATAATCATTAAATTACATAATCAAAAAGATTAAAAAAAATAATAAATTGTTACAAAATATAGTACATATATGTTCAAGTATATCATATGTAGTCTAATAAAATAAAAAAAATCAAAAATAATTATGAAATACTAAAAAATATGTTAGCCTAAACTTTAAAATATAAATTATAGAAAAATCATTTACAAGAAATAAAACAAATATATACTACAAATCATATGTATATTACAAGGGTCCTGGTCCCTGACAATCGATTGACAGGGACAGTTATCTAACAATTGATTTTCTAGTCGTTGGATCCTTGATCCAACGGCTGGGATTAAAAAAAATAAAAATTTCCCTGTCCGTTATAATTTTCTGCGGATAGGACAGAACCTATTCGCGGAAAATTATAGCGGACAGCCAATCAGCCTATCCGCAAAAAATTATAGCAGACAGGTAAATTTTTATTTTTTAATCGCAGCCGTTGGATCCAACGGCTGGGAAATCAATTGTTACGTAATTGGTCCCTAATTGTCAGGACCAGGATCCATCGATTGTCAGAGACCAGGACCCATATTACAAACCATATAACATATGTATTATTATCATTAAAAGTAAAAAACAAACTATTCAAAATGCTATAAAACTAATTTTACAAGGAAAAAAATTATAATCAAAAGTGTATTACAAAATATTAATAAAGCTACCATACATTGCACGGGTATAAAGCTAGTATTTATTAGATGAAAGAAGAGAGGTAACAATGTACACTACTGTTTGTAATAATCAATTAATAGGAGGATCAACCAACATCGTGATTGTTGTTTTCTTTAAAGATCTTGATAATTCAATACAATTCTGCACGTCCTTGTCACAAGCAATTAAAATCCACATGTCCTCATCATCTTGGTACTTGATACTAAAACTCTTTCTTTCCAAGTGCAGCCTCTCGATCACATTGTCTTCTAACTCCGCCAGTCCTGATAAATCAGATTGTTCAAACCTTATTGTAACACCATTGTACATCGCCTTTACGGTCACCTTATTCAAGACTTGGCTTGTATGAGAATCAACAGGTGTATCCTGCGCAGGAAGAATGCCCAAAGGAAAGTTTCTTTCCGCTGGTTCATCATCATTTAATCTTCTTCCAAAATTAGCCTTCACGGTTATCGGATCTGTTTCTTGTAGAGGGGGAACGCCGGAACAATGAGAATTTGTTCTACTCGGTTCCTTGTTAACTCTCCTGAGCTTAGACAAACTTTGACTATCCAGTTTCTTCTTGGGAGATGGCCACCTTTCAATACCAACGCTTCGGCATATGCGTTTAAATTTCGTCCTACTAACTAAAACCATACGACATGTAGAAAAAGATACACAACACTGGAATAAGTATATCTTCAAAAATTTCATCCTAACTAGTTTATGAATATGGCAAGCACCGTATAGAAGTACAAGAACATGGTAGAAAGAACATACCATTAAAATACTTTGCTGCTTCATTCAGTGGTTTTCCAAAATGCGCACTAAGAATTTCTTTACTGTAACCTTTTTCAGGTGATTTCCCTTCTTTTGATGTTTCCTCTATACATATTTTGTCTAAAACATGAATGTAGGAGTCATATTTGTCTGCACCCACAACAGAAGTAAAAATAGTTAAGCAAAAACAGTGAAGAAGAAAAAATATTTGTCTGCACCCACAACATAAGTAAAAATTAATAAATGAAGTAAAAACCAATTTCCAGTTACATCCCGAGCTGTTATCTATTTATCCAAGCAAGACCAAAATAGTTAAGCAAGAACAGTGAAGAAGAGAGGGTAAGCACACACTCGAATTGTTTATGAAGTTCGGCAAAATACTTTGTATTGTAGAGCCATACTTCTAGCATAACATGAAAACCCACATATAAGGAAAAACGACCAACATAATATACAAACTCAAATGAATGAATAATATTCTGACTAATGTACTGCATTCTGTATCTTTGATAACATTATGAAGCTCCTTGCTCCATCATCCGCTGATTCTCCAAAATACTCCCTAGAAAACCCAAAATTTAGGATCCTTTTCAGGATGCTTCCCTTCTGTCGATGTTTCCTCGATGCATGTTTAGAGTACAAACAAATGTTGGAATCATCTTTCTTCTGAATAAGCCCTAACCTAATGGGCCTCCAAGTGGTATATCTATTTAAAGCGGCTCAAGTCCACATAAAGGCACAACTGAAAAAGGTCCACAGACCTACCTGAAAGAGCCCAAGTCATGCGAACATGCACGAATGCACCAAGCAGTTCCAGACAGCATTTGGCCTTGGACGTCCTCATCTCCTGTCTAACACCCTGCCAACGGTATAGACAACCCAATCCACCCTCAGCGACTGCCGACTGGTTCTTGGTCGACCCCGTCCAAGTGGCCACGTGCAACCAACACAGTGACACCTGCCTACCTAAAGCTGACATAGATCTGTCCCAAGTACATATCACCCATGTAACTTCTAACAACTTTAAAGCCTTGGTCAACAGATCACCCATGTGAGACATATGGACCTCCTGCCTCTCATGCGGAGGAAACCTAAAATATCTCAGCCTCGTGATCAAAGCAAATTTAAATTCCATATCTCTCCTTAATACTAATATTTCTCTCTACCTTGTCTCTACTTCTTCTCTATACATTGCACAAAGATGTAATTTCACGCTAGAAGGCTCCAGAGCAACAAGCTCCATGTTGACATTCCCTTTTCTGGTAATTTGGATCCAAATCTCAGCAAGCAAAAACACAGCCTATTATAACTACGTTGATTTCTTTGGGTTTATGAATAGATAGCTATCTTTTGTATGAATAGATAGCTATCTTTTGTATGGATATTCGAAGGCCTCATTTGTTTCACTGTAAGTAAACTATGTAGCTAGAAGTTCCTTGGATTAAAAGTGTGTTACTGTGTTTGGTTTATGATTTTTTAATTAGTCAAGGGAACTCCAAGTTCCCTGGTTTTTGCAGTTACCACAGAACTTCGGAACTTACCGAGGTCCTCCATGGTCACAATTATAACTATCAAATATATAAACATTAACAACTTATCAAAACTAACTATGTAACTTCTAGTTACTAAGAACCAAAAACAAACACTTTAATTACCATGGAACCTTAGGTTGTAACCTAGTTACAAAGAAGTTCAAAATTTCAACGTAACTTTAAACTTGACGAAACGATCGAGGCCGAAGACTAAAATCCAGTATTGATTGCATATCCAACATATTGACTAGGTGATTCTTCAACATGTACGTCTACTACGACATTACTGAATGAAACAAAAGCCAAGTCCTATTTATGTTATGATCTGACGAGCTGTTACATATGAAAAAGTTATGTAATTTTTTTATGCTTGCTTGGTCTTTTTTTTTCTATGAATTAAATCAAGATGATAAAACCTAGTGAATGAGGATGGTTTTTAACGATTAGTTGTTTATGTAGGTCTACAGAACTTACTACTGCATCCTGCCGACTACATTCGTGTATGTCCAAGTATATTTAAAATTATTAATGAAGGCAAAACTTTATGAGTGCTTCCAAGACTTTCCAAAACCATGATGACAAGAATTAATTATAATAATTTGTGCTGATTCTGGTCTTGCTTGCTTTATCTGAAAGATATAACACAAAATTTATGAGAAGCAATTCTAAATAAAAAAATTACGGCTGTCAGGGTGTCTTTTAATTTAGGGTTATAAAAGTCACCATATAGGAAACAACTGCAAATTAAAAATTCTGAAATGCCAACATAAAATACTAAAAGTGTTAATCCAATCAATTTGCATAACCAAAAAAGGGGTGTGTTACCTTTGTCTTCAACTGCAGCTCGCTCTTGTTGCGATATAGCATCCCAATCAATTTCCACACTTGGACAATGTTGGAAGGCATCTGTTCCATTTTGAGGTTGAGCTATCATGTTAAATTCATTATTTTCTTCTTGTGCAGTTTTTATCTGTGACGAAATCCCACCAGTATCATTAGCAAATCCCTCTAAACGATCATCAATCACGAAATCCACATCATCGAGCCACTTGGATACCCAAGAAAGATAATCACGGAGCTGCTGAGACTTTTCTCCGGAAGTTGAAGTACTGCCAATGCACGCTGATTTACCTTTATCTAGAAAAAGATTCGGGAAATTCAGTTTTGCATTTTTACCTCTTAACCTATATGCCGCACGGTCATATGACCTGGCAGCTTCCTCAGCAGTGTCATAGATGCCGAGCCAGACACGAATCTTGTTGGAAGAAGAAACACGAATCTCATCTGTGAATTTCCCCGTGGGCCTCTGTCTAACTCCCCTGTATCGCTTTTCTTGTCCAACTGGCTGCTGGATTGTTTCCTCACAACCTTTAAGCTGTTGCGTTGATTCCCAAAGTAGTTTAAGTCGTTCATCTGTGAATTTTCCCGTGGGCCTCTGTCTAACTCCCCTGTATCGCTTTTTTTGTCGAACTGGCTGCTGGTTAAGCTGTTCATACGTGGGTCGCGTTGATTCCCAAATTAGTTTAAGTTGTTCATACCGAAGGGTATTCTGCTCAGATTCATCCATGGCTTCCATTGATTTGATAGATAATGATTGATTCAACCAATCAAACCAACAAGTAATTGTTGGATGAAATAATAAAAAGGATCAAATTTCAAGTTCTTCAAGGAAATATAACGAGTATCGTTTTGATCAAAAGATAGGGGGTTAAAAACCGAACTCGACCCGACCCGGACCGGAAATATTTTAAAAAATTAAAAAGTTTCTCGTGTCATTTTGTACTGGGCCACGGCTCGTAACCAAAACAAAAGGTCTATTTATATTGAGTCGCAGCAAGGCCTAAGAGTAAACAGTTAACTACAATGGACCCCGCACGGATCTTTCTATTAAGCCAGTCATCAATCAACCCACAAAATGAACCTTTTAGACCCGCTTATGCCCTTTTTCTCTGTCATCAATCAACCCACAAAATGAACCTTTTTAGACCCGCTTATGCCCTTTTTCTCTTTGGTTCGTTTGGGATATCTTAAAATAAACTACTTATCACTTAAATGTAATAAGTAATTTATATGAAATAATTGTAACTTATAACTTATATTTTTGTGTTTGGGTGTTTAACTTATTAGTCAGTAGAGTGTTTGGTAAATCAGAACTTATAAGTTAACTTTTTTTATTATTTTCAAAATATTTGTTTTTTAATATATATCAATTGATCTCAATTGATACATCTCGATGAGTAGAGAAATTTGATATATACATATCAATTTTCTAATGAACGAATCAAAAGATATATGATTTTGAAAATTTGAAAAATATTATATATTACGCATATCGAGAAATAAGAATAAGTTCAAAGTTGAAAGTTAGAATTTCTAATTTTCAACTTATCAACTTATTTATATAGAATAAGTCGGTTCATCAATTTTGCCAAACAGTCCATGAAAACTGAATACGGCCGTTTTGTCCAAATAAGTTGAAAACGGGATTTTTATCCCTTCAGCCAAACAGGCCCATAAACCTTTTAAAAACCCTTTTTGAATACGAAGGCTTTACAAGTTTGGTTGCGCTTCTAAACTTGGATAAATAAATGAACCAGTTTGATTGGGAACTTTTCTACCACTACTATATATCCTTATAAATTTCACACCTTAAAATTAAACAATGACAGAAAGCTCTGGGAACTTCATACCAACTATTTTACACAACTTAATGTTGCAGCCATCAACATTGCACCCTTACGAGCACAAAAAAATTACATTCATGCTATCGTTGACATTTTCGGAGTATTTGTTACTGTCCTCCTCACTGCCTTGCAACTCAAGTAGCAAGGTGCAGGGACTAATTCTCCATTTCAATATTACCCGGAAGCCATGGCTAGAGGCCTAGAGCTATAGCAAGTTTCATAATTTTCTGCTTGGTATGTGACAGAGAACAATACTTTCACATAATTAGTCGTTCTTTAACTTTTGCAACAATACTTCACCACCTCCTCAGATTGCTAGCTTTCATCACACTAGCATCTTTAGCCTCTGTTATTTTCTCAGCATCCACAATCTCGACTAAGTCGCTCATTGTTTATCTGATTTTTCCCTGCTTCTTTTCAAAAAGGTTGCTTCTTCAATGAATCAATGGATCCTTAATATAAATTTACATGACAATACAGAGAATCCTACAGTTTTCACAATTTACCCCCAAACTTCATTTTCAGGAACTATTTCTGCAGCATACTCTTCCAGTGTACCGCAGAGCTTCTGAAAATCTTATTCACTGACTTCTGGTACCCACATTGAATCGAAGCTATGCAACTGAACTATGGAATGGTGTCAGAAGTGTTCGAATTATATTTAAGCAGAGGTAAGTTGTTAGTGATTGAATCAAAGTTAGTGTTGTATAACTGATGTGCTTACCGTTTGGTGGGTTGAAAATTACAATTTTTAACTCAACTTGTGTTTATAATTCTAAATTTTGTTGGTATCCTTGTTATTTGGTACATATTTGTTGAATGCAAGCATACTTTAGAAAATACAAATGGTTCAGGATAGGATATCTACATCAAGTCATAACTGGTTTTTGAATAAAGCAAACAGAGACAGAGAAACGTAGAGAAAAAGAAAAAGGAGACTATCAGGTTTCATGGCGCATTTTGATTGATAGGCTGATCAACCAACATCTTAACTATTGTTTTTTTCAATGATCTTGATATTTCTATGCATTTCCGCACATCCTTGTCACAAGCAATTAAAACCCAATCACCCTCGTCATCTTGGTACTTGATGCTAAACGTGTCCGTCTTTATTTTAAGCCTCTCAATCACATTATCTTCCAACTCTGCAATTCCTGATGAATCAAGCAGTTCAAACCTTATAGCAACTCTGTTATAGATTGCCTTCACATTTATCATTTGGCTTGTTTGAGCAGCAGTTCTAACTTGCAAAGGTGGCATGCTCGAATGAGAAGAATTCGGTATACTTGGTTCCTCGACCTCGTCATTTACCTTGTTCATCTTAGAGGAACTGTGACTCTTCATCCTTCTCTTGCCATATTGCCATCTTTCAATTCCAAAACCTCTACATATGCGCTTGAATGTAGATCGGCTAACTGAAAGTATTAGAGATATGAAATAAGAAACACAAAGTAGTGGTAGAAGCTGAAAGATAGAAGTGCAAAAACATGGTAAAATAAAACATACCACCAAAGCTCTTTGCTGCATCCACTAGTGGCCTTCCAAAATGCTTGCTAAGATTCTCAATACTCATATCTTTTTCACATTCTTTCTTACTTTCTGATGTATCGTCTACGCTTCTTTTCCTTATTAATTGGATATTTGTACTATTATATTCTATGCCGGTAACATCTTCCAATAGCATGACTTTCTGAGCTGAAGTATCTGACACAATTGTTTTGTCTTTGACTTCTTGTCGAGGTAACGGTTTCATGGATTTGAATCTGGAAGGCTGAGATGCAGTTATCATAGCATATCCAGTGTCTTCATTACTAAAAGCATGTCCAACGTCTTTTGTAACAGGCGATTCTTCTGCCAGTTCATCTACTGCATGTGAAGCTACCAATCAAACAAACTAAAGCTTCAAATTCAGTTGGGGAAATAAGGCTCATTTTTATGCACACTTTTTTATCTAGTTACGTATGCATCTAGTTTTTCCTTGTTCAAAATGTTATGTTCCCACTTACCTCTCTTTGCAACCATACTGTGCTGTTTGGGCATTACAGTCTCTCTCAAAAGAGTTTCCTGAGCACAATGATCTATCTGCATCGTATGCCCTTCATCTTCTAAGACTCTTTGAGATCTCTTAGGTTGGGAAGTGAGAGACTGAGGTTTGATACACTTAATATGTGATTCTTCTTCTAATTCATCTACAGCATATTAACAAAGTAATTAGATAGTCCTACATATATATGTTTCCACCCGATATAAAGAACAAAAGAAAGATTACAAATGTAGAGCAAAACAAAGAGGTGCAAAGACTAACAATGAACGATCTGTGCGACATTATAGGATGTGCCCGAGGTTCCTCCTGAGGAACTTTCTTCATCAGAATTTATGTTTGAATTACTTTTCATGTCCATAACATGCTCATCTTGTTCATTACCATCTTTAAACAACAATTGCAAAAGAGAAAGTTGCTGGGTTGCATTTTCTTCATTTTCCAAACCTTCGTGGTGAGGAAGAGAGCTCGTGGGCTGACCTGTTTTCAAAGACTCGAGTTTATTTGCATAGAAGAGTTGATATAACTTCAACTGACAACAGTTGCCGCAGATGTTCTCAACTGCAAATCCATGTTGCAGGAACTCAACGTTGTATTCGACTTAATTGCAGCATTTCAAATCATTTAATACGAATATTGTAAAAGCAAAAAAAATGGGTTTTGTTATGATTTCGTATTATATGAAGTGATCTGTATAACTAATGAGTTTGAAGAATTTAAGCTAAATTAATAAAATAATTTTTTATCAATAACTTCAGTTCAAATAAGCAAGAATTAACAAGCTCTAAAGCAAAATTAACTAATGCTGCTTAGCAGGATCACAAGTTGACAAAACCGGGAAAAAAAACGAAAGGATGTTGAACCTTTGTTTTCACCATCTGCAGCTACAGCTACATCTTCAAAAGTTAGTTCAGGATCTGGAGAATGATGGATTGGATCTTTTACATTTTGCGGTTGAGCTACTTGTTCTTTACAGATAGGTATGCCCATAATAAATAAGACTTTCTCGTGCTGTTGCTCTTTTTCTTCTTCTTGTATTGTAATCTTACTATTCATGACTGACTGATTCTTACTCTTTGATGAAGGTCCGTCGCTATTATACCCATAATTCCACAAAGACATATCATCCTCCTTGTATTCGAACTCTTGAACTGGTGGGAGCGGCAGCAGCATACCTTCTGCCATCTGCTCTATCAGCTTGGGCCTTCCAAAACACTCTTCTACATCCATGTACAGTGTCTCTTCTTCATCCATGTACAGGTTTTCGTCGGCCGTGTGTTGCTTATTTCTAATCCCTTTCATTTCTTTAAACATTTTTTTTTAAACATTCCACCTATTCTTTATATAACTTTTAAAAACAAAATACATTATTACATACACTGCTTTATTCCACGTTTTCAATATTTTACATTATTACATTATTTCACTTATTTTAACAATAAAATCATTATTACATCTACTACTTCATTTATTTTAAAAATATTACACCGACTATCCTTACTCAAACTAAATGTAAAAATTTGGCGAGCACGGAGGCAGTAGTTCCTAATGCCAATTTTGAGACCTTTTTACATGAAATATCCTTCTTCTTTCATAAACTTACAATTTTACTTCTATCTGCATACCTATACTCTTGTACTTAATAATGATGTTTGTATTAATCTTTTTTGCTCAAAACTAATGTTTTTATACATATCTCTATATTTTTAAAATGATTAATATATGTTTATTCAATTAAAAAATGTTATTAACTATTAAATAATGATAAATTGAAACATTATTCTTTTCTAGAAATAGTAGTATCAATGTAAGGAAAATTTTATTAAATTCTTTATTGGAAATGATATGATAAATTAATTTATTTTAAATAAAAATTATATAAATTTAAAATAATTGGTCTTGATCAGTGTTTCATACGATTACCAGCTAGTTAGTATTTATGTTGAAATAAATAATTATAATTTGTTGCAAATATGTAATTTTATAGTGTTTAATAGAAAATAATACACTTGATTATTCCTATATAACTCAATTCATAATAATCGCGTATAAAACCTATGAAAGTGGATTATTACATTGAGTAAAATGCACTTTGTGTACCTGCACTTTGACCGTGACACCACTTGCAATACCCAACTTCAAAAGTGAGCATCTGAAATACTGAAGTTGTTATTTCATTACAGTTTATGTACTTCCGTCAGTCTGGCGTTAACGCCGTTAAAAAAGGTAGGGGTATCGATGTCTTTTCACTGTCATTTCTCTGCGCGGGCTTTTAGTCGTGCCTTTTCACCGCCCATTATATGTATCACCGCCCATGATTTTATTTCTTTTGCTTTGGTACAAACACATGCACTACAGAACACAATAACATTCAATAGAGTGCACAAAGAAGATACATGACAACATTTTAATTTGGATTTGATGTACCAACAAAATACAAGAACACAATAATGCAATGAGACTTAGCAATAACATTAAGACTGCAAACACAACAACCTAGGCCTAAAGCATAACAGTCCTACAACAAACTAAACAAAGATTCACTCATCAAGAGAATCGTATTCATCATCCTCAACTGCAGTATCATTCCTCATTGTGTTGAAAGTCATATTCGTCATCAAATGAACAAGCACAAACAACCCAACAGCTACACACTGTTGCTTAGTCTTCAACTGATTTATCTCAGCTTGATGCTTCTCTCTTATGTGAACAATCCAGCGCCTGTACTTTTCCTCCCTCTCAAAAGCACGCTCCTGCAACTCCTTGATGATTTCTAAAGTGCGAGGTCCAAGCGGCTCCTCATCAATCCACACTTGATAGCCACAGGTATTGTTCCAACATGCCATATACCTCCTACCTGCGTTTGGCCCAAACCATTGTGTCTTTGTTACACTCATATGATCACAGTAACAAGCAAGATCCAATATAGCATCCATTTCTTCATCCGTATATCGTCTGGAAGCCATTGCTGTGTTTGGGGAGAAGTAAAAGTGAGAGAGAGGGCTATCAATTGGAACAATTTAATCAATTAGGGTTGTAAACATGTATATATACTTACACATTCCCGCCAGCTGAAGCCCCCACTCTCAAAAGCCCGCGCAAAGCAACCTAGTGAAAAGACATAGCTACCCCTGGCTTTTTAACGGAGGTAACACAAGACTGACGGAAGTACACAAACTGTAACGAAATTACAACTCCAGTATTTCAGATGCTCACTTTTGAAGTACGGTATTGCAAGTGGTGTCAAGGCAAAAGTGCACGTACACAAAGTGCACTTTACTCTATTACATTTCATATTAGTTACGGTAATATTATAATTTAAAACGGAGACAGAGAATCAAGTGAATTATTCAACAAATAAAAAAATTCAAGTGAAGTGAAAAATTCATTATTAACAAGTAGGGGTGTACTGATGATACGCTCAATCGCATTAATCGCTTGTATCATTCGTAATTAAATCGTATTTTACGAATAATCGCAAAATGTGAATTGGTTGCAAATGTTTTTTTTTTGTTAAACAAAACGTGTATTGATAGAAACGAGCTGAGCTCGTACCAGTTACCCCATCTAACTGAAAGGAAAATGCTGAATTAAATAAATTACTTCCTACACCACGTTACTGCTACAACCTAGCCGTCTATGACAATCTGCTTTAAAATATTATCATAGATACATGCTTACAAAGCATGCTACCTAGCTTTACCAACTTTGATAAACTTATGCTGCTTCTACTGGGATCTCATCTCCTGTAAAGAAGAACCCGTCCACTGCTGCTATGCCTCCTTGAAAGGCCTCCTCCATCATGATTTCCTCGATGTTGTTGTCAGCATCAACTTCTCTGTCAATCTCGTTGTTACGCACTCCGTTCATTTGCCCTAGACCAAGAGTCTCAGTTTGGTCTGAAAGTAGAACTCCCACATCAAAGTCTGCTGGGTCAGCTGCCTTGTTCGGTATGAGTATGTCTTGATAGCTTGGGTCATCAAGCCCAAATCCCAGGTCCCAATCAATCAGTTCCTCTACTCCACCCACAGCTCTATTCAGAGTGTACAGTTCTGAGCAAACTGAAAAACAACACCTAGAGGGGGGGTGAATAGGTGTTTATGGTTATTAATGTGAATTTATGAACTGTTTTGAAAATAACTGAAAACAGCTTGTTGTTTGTAATAACACAGTTCACAAACAGCACGTTGTTTGTATCTAAAATGCAATGCAGAAAGAGTATAAACAGTAAGTAAAAGAGACACACAA
Source organism: Saposhnikovia divaricata (assembly GCA_036435485.1). Taxonomy (NCBI): domain Eukaryota; kingdom Viridiplantae; phylum Streptophyta; class Magnoliopsida; order Apiales; family Apiaceae; genus Saposhnikovia; species Saposhnikovia divaricata. Next base: position 87,331,679 of record CM071594.1, read on the forward strand.
TCTTTTAGCCAGGTTCGACCCCTAATCCCCTATGGTCTACGTCCTGGTCCCTTACCAAACTTGGTAAGAGAATATATTATCGATCAACTATAATCCAATTACAAGATACAACAATATATCTCCCTTAACCCTTGCTGCTTACAAATGGCTTGCTGTTTACCTGTGCTGAACCAACCCTCTAAGTACTACTTCCCAAGTATACTTCTCTAGTCTAGTTCGACTCACCCTAAAACCTGAAGCCAATCTTGTACAGCAACAAAACAATACAATTTGAACAATACAAATGTTTTGAACGAATTACAACAAAACCTATGAACCCTTCTGAATAAGTATACGTGTAAGTGTATATTGGGTTTTGAAGGTTTGGAGAATTTAGCAAAGTAAGCTTGTGGTTGTATATGAATTCTTGTTTTTGCGCTGTAAGGGATGATTAAGAACTGAGCATTTCACGTTCTTAAATAGATGAACAAGAATATAATTGAAATCAAATATCAACGGTATGAATTGTAACCGTTAGTAATGTTTTTGTAGAATAATCAAGATGAAGAACATAGAAAATGTGTATGTCAGATGATAATATAGATAGGAGCGTGTTTTGTATGATGACGAATATTTGATATGATTTTGGAAGACATCCCCATGTGTTTGTTTTTGAGTGGAGGTAGTGTGAGGCATTAAAATAATGAAAAGTGAATCTTACTTTTCTTATTTTTATGACAAGGAAAAAGTTTGTCTCCCAATATCTATTGGATATGAGTAGGTGCAACTTCAGATTTATTCAGAGAGGTCCTTACACTATTCTAATATCATCTATACTCGATTCTTCTAAAAAAGCCGTAGCCTCCTGATTTTCTGACAGACGCAGTCAGCGTGCTGTTTGTACAAATGGCATGCTGTTTGTACAACTGGTACGCTGATTGACCATGTAATCGGCTTGCTGTTTGAGACTGATGTAAACTGACTAAGTCTACACTTGGCTTACCAATTTGCTGTTTGAGTCATACTGATTGCACAATCAGTAAGCTGAATTGCCCTGCAAAACCAAGTTAATGTGTCTACAAATGGCATGCTGTTTATATCTGTTACTAAGCCAAATGGCTTACTGTTTGTGATCATCAAAACTTAGGAGTTTCAATCTCCCCTTTTTGATGATTACAACTAATTTAGGAGAAATTTTTAAAAACTCCCCCTAAATCCCTGCATAACAACATTAGATATAAACCAATATTATAAGCAAACAACAAATATCTAGATAGACCAACTTAAGCATTTAAACCACAGCAATTATCTAGAACCAACTTAAACATTTAAACCACAGCAAACAACTTAGCAAATATCCAGATAAACTTAGCAAATATCCAGAAAGACCAAAGGTTTTTAAAAGTTTTTAAAAGACTCCAAATTTTCTCCCCCTTAATTCATCAAAAAATTAAGAAGCTTTGAGATCTTGAACAATGGTAGGTGGAGCATCTGATGTGGTGGCATCCGTGTCAACTTCTTCAGCTTGTTTCTGAGCAGCTTTTGCCAATTCATCCAATCCAGCTTCTTCTTCCATAGCAGAGTGAGTTGTGGATGTTATTCCAGACGGTTTGAGCATCAATTCCTTGACAGACTTAATTTCAGATAGAAATTCTTTCATTATGCTCTTAATTGTCTGATACTCAGCCTTCACAGATTGAAGATTCACTTTCACATCTTGTAAGTCCATCTTGACAGTTTGCACATCATTTCTGATGGATTGAGTATCACTACGAAGGGAGATCAGCTCACTGGACATAATGGTTACATCTGCATGAAGTGACTGAGAAAACAGGTTATGTGCCATAGAAACAGGCTCTACAGAGGTTGTAGGAGCAGCTAACGAAGGTTCTTCTGGAGGAGATAGTACAATCCTAGATAAAACACCATCCTCAATTTGCAAATTATTCATAGCTAGGAACTTAACATCAACTTCCTTAACAGCAACTTTAATAGCATCTTTTGAATCCACTTTGAACCATTCAAACACCTTTGTCAACCAAAGCCCATATGGTATTCCGCTCACTGTTTTATCAAGTGTAGCTAACATTTTCTGAAGTATCAGAGATGATACATCAAAAGGTTTTCCAGACATTAACATGGCAACAACTACTACATCTTGATAAGTAAAATTCGATTTATTACCAATCCTTGGGCAAATGTGAGACCTAGCAAGTTTGAACAGAAGGTGAGCCATGGGTGTAACCATAGTTGTAGGAGGGGGGTTTGTATCCTTAATCTTGTCATCACCCATTATCAATTTCATTTGCTCAAGAATACTTAAATCAGGTATTGATACAGAACCCTGGGCAGTGTACACATCAACATCACTATCCTTTTCGATTTTTAAAATCGAACTCAAAATAGGGGGATTCAACTGGATTTTCTTACCCCTAACCATAGATACGATACTCCCAAATTTATCAGTTTGCATGTTGGCATAATATTCTCGAACTAAATCAGGGAAGTATACTTTAGGCATATCCATAAAGAAGGATTCTAATCCAACATCTTGAAACAATTTAAAAGCTCCACAATGAGTAAGTGAAGGAACGAGCTTACTTGATATCGGTTGACCAGGAATGATGGTGCGCGATCCTAATTCCATCTCTTTAAAGCGAGATTCACAGTCGGGAGACACAAAAGACGGGGACATAGACATCTTGAGCTTCTTCGATTCGGGGGTTTGTGAAACTTCATCCTCGCTTTCTTTTAGTTCCAGAACAATATCTTCCTTCATTGATGCAGATGGAGTGGGTGCTCTCCGTGCCCTTGTCTTGCGAACCATGGTGATTGATGGGATTGAAAATCTGGTTGATTCCGATTGAAACCCTAATCGCCTTTTTATGAACCCTAATCGCCTCTTTTGTCAGGAGTAGTAGTGTTTTAAAGAAATGAACCGTCCCAAGTTCCTTGTTTTGATAAATATTAGGGGAGAAATTTTGATAAAATAAAACCCACTTAAACATTTATCTAAAAAACATGCATATTTCAATACTGAGATATTTATTTACTAATTATCACAAGTATTAATCACATTAGTTCAAATCACATAAACGCACATATTATCTATATTTAAACAACACAATTTAAATCACTTAAATAAAACTAATGTAAAAATAATGTAAACATATAATACCAATAGTAAGCTAGAAGTGGTGACAATCAGTATACCATTTGTCATAGTGACTCGAACAAATGGTAAGCTAACCTGTTCTGCAATTTTTCAAATAGCATGCTGATTTTACATGGAGCACATACCAAGTTGCATTCGAATGATCGAAAATCTTTCCTCTGCAAGGGGCTTGGTGAATATATCAGCTAGTTGGAATTCAGTTGGGACAAAGACTAACTCTATCTTGCCCTTAGCAACATTGTCTCTCAAGAAATGATGTCGAACATCAATATGCTTCGTTCTTGAGTGATTCACCGGATTCTTAGAAATGCTTATGGTGCTCGTGTTGTCACAGTTGATTGGAACCTTTTTACACTTGATATCAAAGTCCCTCAGAGTTTGAATCATCCATAGAAGTTGAGAACAACAGCTCCCAGCTGCTAGATACTCCCCTTCTGCAGTGGATAAAGCAACCGAAGTTTGTTTCTTGCATTGCCAAGAAACTAGGCTTTGTCCAAGGAATGTACAAACACCACTAGTACTTTTTCTATCAATTAAGCAACCTGTATAATCTGCATCACTATACCCAACAAGATCAAAAGTATTTGTGATAGGATAAAACAAACCAAGAGAAATGGTACCACTTAAATATCGAAATATTCTTTTAATGGCATTTAAGTGAGACTCTTTGGGATTTGATTGAAACCTTGCACAAACACATACACTGTACATTATGTCAGGTCTAGAAGCAGTTAAATACAGTAGGCTTCCAATCATACCTCGATATTTTTTAATATCAACAGCCTTATCATTTTCATCTACAATCAGCTTGTTGTTTTGCACCATGGGAGTTGATTTTGGTTTTACATCTTCAAAACCGAATCTCTTCAAAAGACTTTGTGTATATTTGGATTGGTGTACAAAAATTCCATCTTTAGATTGCTTGATTTGAAGACCCAAGAAGTAATTGAGTTCGCCCATCATGCTCATTTCGAACTCACTATGCATACACTTGGAAAACCACTTACACATAGATTCATTAGTAGCACCAAAAATAATATCATCCACATATATTTGTACAATCAAAATATCTTTACCATTTTGCATAATAAATAATGTGGGATCAATTTTACCTCGAGTGAATCCATTTTGGATTAGATACTTACTAAGCCTTTTGTACCAAGCTCTAGGGGCTTGCTTTAAACCATAAAGAGCCTTCTTTAGCTTGAATGCATAGTTGGGATATTGTTCATTTTCGAATCCGGGAGGTTGTTTAACATAGACTTCCTCTTCTAGCACACCATTTAGGAATGCACTCTTTACATCCATTTGATATAGCTTGATTTTCTTGAAACATGCATAAGCCAGAAGCATCCTTATTGATTCCAAACGAGCAACAGGAGCATAGGTTTGATCAAAGTCAATGCCTTCTTGTTGGTTGTAGCCTTGAGCTACAAGTCTTGCTTTATTTCGAGTAATGGTGCCAAATTCATCAACTTTGTTTTTGAACACCCATTTAGTTCCTATAAGTGAGGCATCCTTTGGTGGCTTGACAAGTTCCCAAACATTACATCTTTCAAATTGATTTAATTCTTCTTGCATGGCCATGATCCAATTCTCATCTTTTAATGCATCATCTATATTTTTAGGTTCTTCTTGAGCTAGGAAGGCTGCATGAGCACAATAATTTGCCTTCCCTCTTCTTGTAGTAATTCCATCAGTAATATCACCAATGACTAACTCAGGTGGATGATTTTTAACCGTTCTTGTTGCCCTTGGTAAAGAATGTTGTGCTATTTCTTCATGAGTTGTCTTTCTCATCTTTGATGGTGGTGACTGTTCTTCTCCATCATATAGAGGCAATTTTGCAGTAGCCCTAGATCCTCTAGGACCTTCCAAAGTCATTTTTGCTATTTTTGAAATTGAATCTTCCACTTCAGCTTGCTGTTTTGAACTTTCAGCTTGCTGATTGTCAGTGTCTGCATCCTCTTTGGCTTGCTGACTTTCAGTGTCACTTTCATCTTCAGCTTGCTGATTTGAACTGCCATTTTGCTGATTTGCACTGCCATCTTGCTGATTTGCACTTCCAGCTTGCTGATTTGTACTTCCAGCTTGCTGATTGTCAGTGACTTGTGGATGCACATTTTCTTCTTCACCTGCAAATCCTTTCTCAACCCTTGGTAGATCATTGTTAGGTTCTTGAAAAGTAACATCAATAGATTCTTCAACAATATGCTTATTAATATTATAAATTCTATAAGCTCTACTTGTTAAAGAATAACCAAGAAATATGGCTTCAAACGATTTAGCATCAAATTTACCATCTTTACCAATTGTTTTGAGGACAAAACACTTAGAACCAAAGATCTTGAAGTAACTGATATTAGGCTTCTTATTTCTCAACAATTGATAAGGAGTTTTGTCCAATAATGGCTTGATTATGATTCGATTCAACAAATAGCATGATGTATTCACAGCTTCGGCCCAAAAGCTTCTAGGTAGCTTGCTTTCTTGCAGTAGAGTCCTTGTTGTTTCTTGAAGTGACCTATTCTTTCTTTCCACCACTCCATTTTGTTGTGGAGTCCTTGGAGCAGAAAATTCATGAGAGATTCCTTTTTGATCAAAATATGTGATAAATTTGTCATTGACAAATTCACCTCCTCTATCACTTCTTATACCTACAAGTCTTGTATCATGCTTATTCTCAAGTAGTTTAATCAGTTTCTCAAATTCATCAAAAGCACAATTTTTAGTACTAAGAAACAATACCCAAGTAAATCTAGAATAATCATCTACGATTACAAAACCATATTGTTTACCTCCAATACTTTTGTAAGATTCTGGACCAAATAAATCTAAGTGCAGAAGCTCTAAAGGTTTAGAAGTAGATACCATTTTCTTAGCTTTGTGAGTACTTCGAATTTGTTTACCCAATTGGCAAGCTGAACATACTTCAACCTTAGTATATTTCAGTTTTGGTAGACCTCTGACCAGATTCTTGATTGAAAGTTTATTGATCAAGTCCATGTGTGCATGTCCCAACCTTCTATGCCATATATATGGATCATTATCAAAAACAGCCAAACAGCATGCTGTTTCCTGCAATTCGAAGTCTAATACATATATATTTCCTTCCCTTCTAGCAACTAGTGGGATTTTGTTAGCACCAATAGTAATAATAATTTTATCTATGCCAAACTGAACAAAATGTCCATCATCAAATAATTGAGTGACACTAAGTAAATTATATGAAAGACCCTTGACATATTGAACTTTATCGATCGAAATATTATTATTACCAATAGAACCAATACCAAGGATTCGAAGAGTTTTGCTATTGCCAATTGTAACCCTTCCTCCTTTCTTCATGTTGAGACTTATGAACTGAGATTTGTCTCCACACATATGTCTAGTGCAACCGCTATCCAAGATCCATTGTTTTGACTTTAGTTTGGCGGCAAGACATACTACAAACATAAACTTAATGTTTCGGTACCCATATAGGTTTGGGTCCAAACTGGTTAGTAGCAAGAATATATAACACATTTAATTCAGCTTTCTTGATCCATTTTTGGATCACTTTTGGTGACTGTTGGCGTGCTGTTTGTCTTCTGTCAGGAGCATTCTGGTATGCTGTTTGTCGCCTGACTGGTCCATTCTGGTAAGCTGTTTTCCCTTTATCATTGATTTGAACCACACAATGAATTTCCAGATGGCCTTTTCCACCACATTTGTTGCATGTTTTCCAAGGCATAGCATAATTATAAGGTATGCCATTTTTACCATCATATTTGAGGACTCCAAGCTTCTTGTGTATGTCCGTGCCAACTCCTTCTCTAACTACAGGGACTTTTGCCTTCTTCATCATAGTCTTTAAGGTGTCTTCTCCTTGTACAAAAGTTTCCATTCCTATCTGGAGGTCCTTGACCTCTTTTTCCAGAAGAGAGATCAAATCAGCTTGCTGATTGATAAGTTCAGCTTGCTGTTTTCTCTTTTCCACAGATTTTGAGGACTCGCCTTGGCTTGACTCCTTGTTCTTGAATGATTGTATGCATTCATTCCTTTCTTCAATCTCTGACTTCAATCTTCTAAGTTCTTTCATAAGAACCTCATTTCTTTGTAGAATCACTTTGTTGACTCCTTCGAATTGAACTAATTTCTCCTTTAAATCAGTAATAAGATCATTGTGATTTGTTTCTGAATTCTTCTCAGCCATTAAATCAGCAATCATTTTCTTTAACTGATTGTTGATCTTTTCCAGCTTGCTATTCTTATGTTTTAGTTCCATAAACTCAATTATTGATACATGATTTGGTACCTGCACGGTTAGTTCTTCTAGTATATTATGAGAGGAATTTAAATCAGAATAGATTGAATTTACCTCACTTGCATCATCTTCTGAATTTGAATAATCTCTATCCACACAATCTTCTTTTATGGATCCTAGTGAACTTTCTTCATCATTTAGACCTACAAGGGCCAAATTCACCATGTCTTCACTTGAGTCATCACTGGAGTCTGAATCATCATCACTCCAAGTCAGTAGAGCCTTTGCTTTTCTCTTGTCCTTGAAAGCAGCTTGCTGTTTAGACTTTAGTTTAAAACAGTCCTTCTTAAAATGGCCTGGCTTGCCACATTCGAAACAAGTTTGTTCCTTGGCTTTCCTTTTGGAGAATTCACCTCTTTCCCTTTTCATTCTATTTTTCTTTTCAATCAGCCTCTTGATCTTTTGTGAGATGAGTGCCATTTCTTCGTCAGATTCTTCATCAGATTCAAACAGCTTGCTGTTTGCAGACTCTGGCTTACTGTTTGTAGAGTGAAGAGCCAAATTCCTCATTTTGGCTAGGGGAACCCGACCATCTTCAGCCTGACCTTTGCTTCTTGCTTTCAAATTGTTCTAGCTCTGCAAACACAGCTAGGTGATCCATGGTGTCGATTGTTGAGGATGATTCCAAAGCCGTGACCTTTGCTTCATAAATAAATGGTACCGCAATTAAAACTTTCATGTTAATTTCATCTAGTGGAATATCTTTTCCAAGTCTCTTTAATGAGTTTATAGTAACTTGGAACCTTGCTTGACCTTCTTTGATAGTTTCATCATCCTTGAGCTTGAAGTTTCCAAAATCATTCATTAGTTTGCTAAGCTTCACCTTCCTCAAGGTTTTTGATCCTTCATGATAGGTTTCCAAAGCATCCCACATTTCTTTTGCTGTTTTTAGGGAGGAGACTTTGTCATACTCAGCTTGATCTAGAGCATTCATTATGGAGTTTCTAGCTTCTCCGTTAAAACCACATTTGATAATTTCATCCATAGTGAGATCATCAACATCTTTCGGTTGATTCTTTTCATCCAAGAATCGATAATCTCCTTTCTGTACAACTCTTAACACCAGTGGCCTTTTGGATAAGAATGTTTCCATTCTACATTTCCACCAATTGTAATTTTCTGATCCAGTGAGGAGAGGAGCCCTATAATCGACTTTAGCTTCAAGATAATGTTCTGCCATGATCGATACTTTCCTGTTACAGAATTGTTAGTATACCAAGCTCTGATACCAATTGAAAAACAACACCTAGAGGGGGGGTGAATAGGTGTTTATGGTTATTAATGTGAATTTATGAACTGTTTTGAAAATAACTGAAAACAGCTTGTTGTTTGTAATAACACAGTTCACAAACAGCACGCTGTTTGTATCTAAAATGCAATGCAGAAAGAGTATAAACAGTAAGTAAAAGAGACACACAATCTTTTAGCCAGGTTCGACCCCTAATCCCCTATGGTCTACGTCCTGGTCCCTTACCAAACTTGGTAAGAAAATATATTATTGATCAACTATAATCCAATTACAAGATACAACAATATATCTCCCTTAACCCTTGCTGCTTACAAATGGCTTGCTGTTTACCTGTGCTGAACCAACCCTCTAAGTACTACTTCCCAAGTATACTTCTCTAGTCTAGTTCGACTCACCCTAAAACCTGAAGCCAATCTTGTACAGCAACAAAACAATACAATTTGAACAATACAAATGTTTTGAACGAATTACAACAAAACCTATGAACCCTTCTGAATAAGTATATGTGTAAGTGTATATTGGGTTTTGAAGGTTTGGAGAATTTAGCAAAGTAAGCTTGTGGTTGTATATGAATTCTTGTTTTTGCGCTGTAAGGGATGATTAAGAACTGAGCATTTCACGTTCTTAAATAGATGAACAAGAATATAATTGAAATCAAATATCAACGGTATGAATTGTAACCGTTAGTAATGTTTTTGTAGAATAATCAAGATGAAGAACATAGAAAATGTGTATGTCAGATGATAATATAGATAGGAGCGTGTTTTGTATGATGAGGAATATTTGATATGATTTTGGAAGACATCCCCATGTGTTTGTTTTTGAGTGGAGGTAGTGTGAGGCATTAAAATAATGAAAAGTGAATCTTACTTTTCTTATTTTTATGACAAGGAAAAAGTTTGTCTCCCAATATCTATTGGATATGAGTAGGTGCAACTTCAGATTTATTCAGAGAGGTCCTTACACTATTCTAATATCATCTATACTCGATTCTTCTTAAAAAGCCGTAGCCTCCTGATTTTCTGACAGACGCAGTCAGCGTGCTGTTTGTACAAATGGCATGCTGTTTGTACAACTGGTACGCTGATTGACCATGCAATCGGCTTGCTGTTTGAGACTGCTGTAAACTGACTAAGTCTACACTTGGCTTACCAATTTGCTGTTTGAGTCATACTGATTGCACAATCAGTAAGCTGAATTGCCCTGCAAAACCAAGTTAATGTGTCTACAAATGGCATGCTGTTTATATCTGTTACTAAGCCAAATGGCTTACTGTTTGTGATCTTCAAAACTTAGGAGTTTCACAAACCTGCTTGCCCAACCTTGATAAGTAGCGTGCTGGTTTGTTTCTTGCTGGATAGACGTACGAAACCGTGCATCTCCATCTAGGGTCTTTGATTCGGATGTCGATCTGAGAAGCAATGTCAAACACCCCTGCAAGAGCTCCAATGTGAAAGTTTATCATTACAAGGAATGCCTCTAGGTTGTTAGTTTCGAGAAAGACATGGCGATAGCCTTTTTTATAGGCTCTCTTGAGTGGGATGAACATTGCCCAAAGTTGGTTGCCCAAAGGCGTGAGCTCTGGGATCACACCAATGGTTACATATTTGAGTGCACCCTTCGAGTTGCGATAAATAGCTCCGATTCCTGAGTAAAAACCATTGGCTGAAGGGGTGGGAGAGGATGTTCCATGCACGTTTATTTTAAGCACACCAGGTGGTGGGGGGATCCAGAAGTAAGCCATCTGTGAGGAAGGTTAAGACTATATGTCTGTTTAGAGAAGTGGGTTGTGGTGAAATGAGAGTGTTTGAGGCTAGTATTTATATAGCAATCTGGGCATCATTGAACTCGACCACAACTACCTTGCAGATAAGGTCGAGTATGATAGGTTAATGCATACTTACACCACATTAATAATATTCCTGTAGTTAACTCGAGTAAATTTGCATATATGCCCTGGAGAAATCTTCTTTTGAATTGTTGTAGTAGACCTGCAGCAAATGTTCCCTACTAGCCTTAAATTGTAGTTGCTTGTGAGTGTAACCACTTTTCCTTCTCATTACCCTACCATTTATTAGTCTGATGCCAATGTTTACTACTTCCTTTTGCCACCTCTTCGTGATTAATGCCTTAACAGCTGAGTGTAATAGAATAAGCTGTAAACTAGGGACTAGGATAGGCAAGGTGTCCTATGGAACTAATTATTTGCCCATGTGCCCGCCATATTGAGTTTGAATCTACCTTCTTTTGCTAGTCCATCCGCAATTTTATTTAGGTAAATTTTGAAAAATTCATTATTAACAAGTAGGGGTGTACAGATGATACGCTCAATCGCATTAATCGCTTGTATCATTCGCAATTAAATCGTATTTTGCGAATAATCGCAAAATGTGAATTGGTTGCAAATGTAAATTTTAATAATTTTTATTTTGTTGATTAGTTGCTGTTTTATATGTTCAAAACTCGCAAAATCTGAATCACAAACTGTAATATAATAATTTATATTTTTATATAATGCCTAATAAATAATTAAAGTTAATAAGTTTGACACACACACACACACATATATACAGCGGACCTAGAAAAAATGTTAAGTGGGTTCCTGAAGAGCGTCAACCAGACCAAATTTCCTGAATATAGTTATTGAGGTTCGAACTCGGGTGTTCCCCGAAGTTCAAGTGGGTTCCTGCCACTGATCCAAGCCAATTTAGCTTGAAATATGTATACATCTATAGCATATATGGAAATTCGAGTGGGTTCTAGGAACCCACTCCCTTAGTACTGGGTACGTCCCTGCGCGCGCGCGCACACACACACACACACACACACATATATATATATATATATACATGTATTCATACATATCTTGTATAATATTATAAGATTGAAAGTATCTCATTTGTTGCATCTTACTAAAATTTTAATGGATAAATTGTATTAATTTATGTGGTTCTTTTATCCCATTTTCATATTTAAACTGCTGCACTACTTGTGAACTAGAAGTGGACAAATTTTGCTTAAACATCTTGTTGTTATATTTGTATTTGAGTATCACTTGTTCTTAACTTATAAATGTTTAGTTGTATCTCAAAATTGATAATTTTGATCTAATATGTGTAATAATTTATATTAATTTAAATTTATTACTATTAATTAATTTTAATATTGTAATAGGTGGTTGAACCGCAAACCGAATCGCAACAACCACACTTTCGCGATTGGAATTGATATGGTTAATCACAAGCGCATTTACGGTTGCGATTAAAATTTTTATAAAATCGCTATATGCAATTTGATTTGACTTTCGATACAAAATTGATCCCATCCAAACCGCGTTCACCTCTACTAACAAGTAGGAATTTGAACTTGTGACTTTTGATCTTTATTGGCTCATAATCCGGGGAAAGCATTAGAAATTTAATATATTTAATAAGTAATATTTTAATATATATTTATTAATAATTAAATGATAATAATATTTAATAAATATATATTTTTTTTTTTTTACTAAAAGCATAGAATTATATTACTGGATCAACAACTCAATATAACAGCGGGACAAACCCCCGATTGTCAACACGATCAGGGTGAAAAACAAATAAATTGTTTTCTGATCGTTCAACAAGATGAACATAAAAGTTCTTGAAACTAAAAACAAATTCGAAAACATCCTAAGCGATCCAAATTGCGCCAAAATCCCCGAAAACAGCGATATTGAAAGGCAGAGTGTGTAAACTTGTAACACTATAACTAATGTAACTCAAACTAAAGGAAAAGATACTTAACCAGAAGACAATCAAGAACAAGAAGTCACAAGAAATCAACACTAAATGAAGACAAGGTAATTGATACAATTCAACATGTTAACTATGATCAATCCAAGAAGAAATCATTGAGAGAAGTTCAAGTCAAAGTTGTTCATGCCTCAGTGATTTGAAAAGCCAAGAATCAAGATCATAACTATCAGTATCAATAAGACCAATTGATTTCAAGTGAACAAGAAGGAAAGCAAATATTGGAAAGCCATATTACTAATTGGATATGGTAATTTATTCAAGAAGCAAAAACCCTATCAAGACTAGTCACTTATGAACCAGACCGTTGCATCAAGTGTCAGGACATTGATAGCAAGTTTATGTCAGTAATAAAGATCCATATTCAAGAGCTTGGTGAAGAATAAAGAAGACATGAAGATATCACAAGTTCAAGATGTGCATTGAAGTTTCAAGTTGAAGACCAGAATATTTTCTAAGTACTAAATATTCTAGATGGCCAAGTAGAAGTTTCTAAGTAGAAGTTCTACTTAGAACTTCGAGATGGCTAAGTAGAAATTCTCAAGTAGAAGTTCTACTTAGAGTGCAGCTTCAACATGACACATGGCATCTTCTGATTGGCAGATTTCCAAGCTTTCAAGATAAGGCAAGATTTATGTGGACATCATTGGGCCACGTATATCTTAGTCTTTGAAGTCTACAGGACATAGATTACATGTAGTATAAATAGAAGTACTTGTGTAATGTTTTTAGAGAGTGAGCAATTCTTGAGAAAAACACAAGAGAAAAAGAGAGAGTGCATTCACAGAGCTTAGTATCATTCACTTCTCTCTGAACTTCTGTTATACTTTGTAATGAATGTTGTAGCAACCATTTCAAGTTATATATAAGACATATATTCCTTGAATCTGTGTGTTCATTTATTGCATCGTATTTATTGCTTCTCATATTCGAAAAGTTGTATTCACCCCCCCTCTACAACACATTTGGACCTAACAATTGGTATCAGAGCCATATGTTTAACATACAAAACATAGATCCTTATGTTGAGTAGAAGAATCGTGAGTTTTCATTTTCTAGATCTACTTTTCATTTTCTTGAAAAGTGTGCTTTAAATCGTTTGTATTGAAAACTCATCTGAAAAATTATTTAAATACTCCAGGTGTGATTATTTAGCTTGGATGTATTTTAATTAATTTTTGTGAATTAATCTGGGTACTTTCATATTTGGTGTTCTTGAGTGTTCATCATCTGTTCTTATCAAAGAAGACAACCCAACAACTTTTTGATCTCCTTTTCAAACAGAAAAATAGTAAAAGAATAAAAAGGTGTTTTTGGACTTTGTGATTTGCATTATTCACGGCCGAAAGTGAAACAAAACATATTCATTACCTAGCACGTGGGTTAGGTGGGTTAGGTGAGTAAAGCATTCAAAGTCAAAAGGTGTTAAAGAGATAATATTATTTATTCAATATTAAAGTAACCTGCAGAAAAATTATTCTAAGGACAAAAGTTCTACATAGAATTTCTACTTGAGAATTTCTACAAAGAATTTCGACTTGGACAATTTCTACTTGGTGAATTTCGACTTGAGCAAAATTTCTACTTAGAGAAATTTCGACTTAAGCAAAAGTAGACCCGATATAATGTTCGCAACTTGTTTATGTGCAAGGTTCCAAGCGGATCCTAGAGAATCACATCTCGTAGCCGTCAAAAGAATTTTTAGGTATCTCAAGGGCACACCAAATCTAGGAATTTGGTACCCAAGAGATACAAGTTTTAATCTTATTGGCTATTCGGATTCAGACTATGCAGGTTGCAGGATTGATAGGAAAAGTACATCTGGTGCTTGCCAATTTCTTGGCAGAAGATTGGTGTCCTGGCAAAGTAAAAAGCAACATACAGTATCTACTTCTACTGCTGAAGCTGAGTACATTGCTGCTGGAAGCTGTGTAGCTCAAATACTGTGGATGAGGAACCAATTGAAGGATTATGGCATGAAGCACAAGAAAATTCCAATCATGTGTGACAACACAAGTGCCATTGCCATAACCAACAATCCTGTAGATCACTCAAGAACCAAGCACATCGACATCAGGTATCACTTCATAAGAGAACATGTCGAGGAGGGGACTGTGGAGCTACATTTTGTGCCCACAATGCAACAAATTGCAGATATATTCACCAAACCTCTTGATGAAGTAACATTCAATAGATTGGTTGGTGAATTGGGAATGCTTAACACAAGTTAGTAAAGCCTTCTATCTGTAAAATCCATGTTTATGTTTGTATGTGCAAGCTACTCAATCATTATGTGCTTAGACTTTAAAATGCCTAATTAATGATTGGTATAGGTTGCATATAGTGTGTTTTTGCATAAATTCCTTGTGTTTTAAGTGTCTTTTATAGCACAAATCTGTGACTTTATGCTTGTTAGATTGCATGATCATAGGGGGAGTTAAATTCATAATATTCTAAATATTGCATGATTTTTAGATGAATTTACCTATGATTTTCATGTAATTAGAGGCCTTAGAATTAAAAAACTTCAATATTTCGAGTTAGGTTCTATCTCGAAACTCATCTAGAAATTCGACTTGAATTTCGACTTAAGCTGTCAGAGTGAAGTTTTTGAAAAATTCTAAGTCTGGGAAGAATTTCGAGTTGGCTATCTCGAAATTCGACTTAGAGTTCGAGTTCGAGTTACCAGTGTGCCTAGTTCTATCTTCAAAATATTCGAGATAAAGTCTATCTCGAATTTTATCTCAAAGGTTGAGATGAGGTTTCCATTAAGGGAATATTTTGAAAAGAACTGAGAATTAACTTCGAGTTAGTCTATCTCGAAACTCAACTCGAATTTCGACTTGATGTTCGAGATAGAGTTCTTAGTCTATCTCGAAACTCAACTCGAATTTCGACTTGATGTTCGAGATAGAGTTCTCAGTTAAGCTAAAGGGAATTTTTCGAGTTACACTCCTAACTCGAAACATATCTTGAATTACCCTGTAGTTTTTGCTTCAAGGGGGTATTTTGGAAAGAATTTGAGATTAACTTCGAGTTAGTCTATCTCGAAACTCAACTCGAATTTCGACTTGATGTTCGAGATAGAGTTCTTAGTCTATCTCGAAACTCAACTCGAATTTCGACTTGATGTTCGAGATAGACCTCTAACTCGAAAAGTATCTTGAATTTCCCTGTTTTTCTTAAGAGGGGAATTTTCCAAGTTTACTACAAATCAATAATGTTCGAGATAGGATTTCCCTATAGTTTCTGCTGTAAAATTGGTTTAAAGTGTTGTTGTGCTTAATTGTTCGAGTTAATCTCTATCTCGAACTTTATCTCGAAGTTCGACTTGATGTTCGAGATAGAGATGTTGAGATAGAGATGTTCGAGATAGAGTTCGACTTAGGTATTCCCTGTATGGACTTGGTAATTTTCACTCTTTTTAACAGGGACATTTTTGTCATTTCACAATCACCTATATATACATCTCTAACTCGATGCCTAATTCACTTTACCTAATTTCATTTTCACAGCAGCCGTTTCACAAAAATAGTGCGATTTCACTAATTACATACCTTTGATCCGTGTTTTTGTGATTAAACTCATACTAATCACGAATTACTGCCAAACTTTTGACTGATATTCACTGTGTTATCATTAATCATTGTGATACTGTGTTTTGTAACCGCATATACACGCGCATATACATACACACAAACATCAAGTTTTGTGTAACTGTTCAAAACACGATTTCATATTCTCCATATATACACACGATTTCACTGATAAACACACGAATATTCATCATTGTTGAATATTCAGATTTAGTATTGGCTATTGATTGAATCCCGTAGTTTAATTTCTAAAAGGGAATTTTGTTGTTCTTGGTAAATTAAAAGGGATACAATCTTTAATTCGTAATTTACTTGTTTTTCAAAATTAAAAAAAAATTCACATCTTTTTAAGAAAAACATTTAAATTAAAATGGCTCACCAATTTTCACTTGCTAAAAACAATTTTTATAATATATCTACGGAAATTGGTGATCAACTCCCGCGGTTTAAGTTTTGGATACGATTTCTCAATTTGTACTCCAAAGCTAGCCATGCTTTTACTGCTAAACCTACACTAGTACATGATGCTTTACAGCAATTATGGACTAGTGC
Organism: Saposhnikovia divaricata; assembly: GCA_036435485.1. NCBI lineage: Eukaryota > Viridiplantae > Streptophyta > Magnoliopsida > Apiales > Apiaceae > Saposhnikovia > Saposhnikovia divaricata. The sequence goes on from CM071594.1 coordinate 87,348,330, forward strand.
GGTTACTTTTGGGAGCAAATCAACCCCCTTCGGTTTCAGGTTTACCTTAGCGGGTCAGGAATATGAGGTGACTGAAGAGATTGTCAACAGAGTTCTGGGATTCCCAATTAAAGATGCTTATGATCCAGAACCTACAGCTATAGAATGCCTCAGATTCTTTGAAGAAATTGGATGTTATCCTCCGAAAGGCCCAATCACAGGAAATATCCAAAAACAATTCTTCCATGTGGAATGGAATTACTTTTTCGAGGCCATCACAAGATGCTTTCGGGCACGCGAAAAAGATTTTCATCAAATTCCAATTCCAATGCAAACCTTTGCAGTTGCCCTAGCAAGAGAACTGGATATAAATTATGGACGCATCGTTCTCTCTGAGATAGTGGCCTCAATGGGATCTCTTGCAAGCAGAGACCTCACTACAGCTGATGTTGTCTGCTGGTTTCCTCGGTTCCTACAAATGCTCATTAATGACTTAATACCGAAGGATGCTCTTGCTGTTAGACAGAGATTTGCCGGAAGCCCAACATCTGCATCGCTAGGGATGGGCACTAAGTCACTTTCAACCATTGCTAATCAGGATAAACATCAAGGTAAACCGATGTCAATTCCTGAAAATATACAAATGTGGCTTAGATATGATGCATGAGTTACCAATTTGGAGGCATCATCACAAGTTTCATCACATGCTCAAAATCCATCTGTTCATGCTGAGGCATTTGATGAGATTCCTGATGAGGAAAGCGATGATGCACATGGTAATCAATCAGGTAATCTCTCCCTGCATACTATTCATTCCTCCTTCTATGTATCTGATTCCGCGACCCAAGAGACTGCTAACCCGCAGGATCTATCCCAGGGTGAGAGCTACATTTCTGAGCCCGATACATATTCTTATTCTCTTTCACCCCTGTTAACGGAAGTCAGAAAGCCAGCACGTGTATATATAGAAAATGATGAGGAGAGTGAACCCGAAGAGCAGCAACTTATTCGAAAGAAAGCCAAACTTATCCACGCTGCTACTTCACAACCACAGTCAAACCCTAGTGTGTCACACGCAACCACTCCACCTCACGAGAGTGGTTCTCCCTTTAAACAATCTGCACATAGAAATTTGATGACAGTTATGTACCTTTTGAAGATCCTGTTGCTTCACAAGGACATGAAGTTTTAACAACTTCAACCGTACCTTCACCGGTACGTACTGATGCTGCAAAGAGGATCGGTTCTGATGTCGTACAAGAACACTTTGCAGCCGCTCAGCCTGAGATTCCAACTCAGGACAGAACAGACATAGATCCCATAACTGCCAACTATTTTACTTATCAAATTTTTGCAGGTACTGCTTCATACTTTGGATCAATAATTGAAGACATACACGAGCGTGAGACAGGGAGTGTGTGTGAGAGGTTAGGGAGAGAGGGACCTTCATTTTTAAGGCCCGAAACCAAGCGCCAAATACCAACAGAACGAGTATTAGAGCGAGGTCACCTAAACCAAGCACCGTCCCTTAACATTGAAAATCTTGATACGCGTATGACTTCTATGGAAAATCAGATGAGGCAGTTCGGACAGACGATGGGGCAGTTCGGGATGAACATTGGAAACAATCAAAGGGCTCTAGACGACTACGCAGCAAGAATGGCAAGTCAAGCTACAGCTTTTGATGCTTTGACAAATAAGGTCAATGACTTGGGCCATGCTGGTGGTGTCTTGGGAAGCACTCTCAATGAGAGGATGGGGGCAATGGAGTCTACAATGCATATAATGGCTGTGGATATCAGTAGAATGATGTTCGCAGTCAGGAGTTTTGTGCCCCCGGAGTGTTTCGAGTCCCAACAACCTCCCCCCGATGCTGGTGCAGGTGGTACTAGTGGAGCGGGAGCCTCTGGTTCTGGTTTTGGAGGTTCTTATGCAACTGGTGGATCTGGAGACCAAGGTGGAGCTCAGGATAACTCACCTAAGGGGGAGAGTGGAAAGGAGACGAGACAGCAGGCAGTTCACATCGAAGAATTTGAAGAACCCGCTGATCTTGTCAAGGAACCAGAAATTGAGCCGTCTGCTGATGAAGAGGCTCTGAGGAGGAGAAAGGGTAAGGCAATGATGGTTGATGAACCATTCGTTGACCTGAGTCATCAGGAAACAGTACAGGAGGTACTTGACTCAGATTCTGATATGGAAGACGTACCTTTGGCACATGCTATAAAGAGATCTCTGAAGGAACAAGGTGGAGGTGCTGGGATGTCTTCCGGAATGCCTGAAGAAATTCCTGTTGATGAGGAAACCCTTAAAGCTCAACAGTTAGCCTTGGAACAAGCTCAGTTCCATAAAATGAAGATGATGCAAGAACGTGCTGCCTTCCTAGAAAAGAAAGTGGAGCTACAAGGGAAGCAGTACGATCATGAGCTTGCAAGGCTAGCTGATCCTCAAGTTGATCTGGACAAACGAAGGATAGGACAGAAATGGGATGAAGCAAGGAAGATAATGATGGGACCCTGTGCGAAAGGAGTTCATAACAAGGATGCAGATGATCTGTTCTACAACTTGAATTTGCAGAATCCAATGACTGGGGACTATATAAATGCGTTGAAGAGATTAATTTCTAAAGTCAGAGTTGGATACAATGCAAACCTTAAGGAGTGGCAGGTTATTTTGTCTTTGGTAGAAGGAGTCCCAACATCTTTCCTATATGTGGATGACCAATTCATAATGAGAAGATCTGCGTCAGAGTTGTTCTTGCTAGCGACTAAAATTCAATACTCTCAATTTGAGGAGCTAAGCATTCTGTACAGGGATCAGTTAATGCAGCTAGCAGAGGACAAGGGTCCGGAATTCTCAGCATATCCAAATTTTGTCCGGATGGTAGTTGACGGAAAGATGAAGAGGGTTAGCATGGAGGAAAATGATCTAATGGAGCTTTCAGTGGAATCTCTCAAAGCTGTCTGTAGACAAATGATGAGTAAGGGATTCGCTTTTGAGCTTAAAGATAAATCCGTGAAGATCATTGAAAGAGTCATATTCAAGAAGAGCAATGAGGTGTGGAAGTGTGATGTCATTGCTCCAAACCCTCTTGATGACGTGAAGATTGAGCCGGAGCTGATAGAGAAGAAATGGAATATTCTTCAAGCTATGAAGAATGTAGATGAAGCTCTGACTCTTCCTTCTGGAGCACTAGAACAAGGAGAAATAAGGGAGGCTATTGGTGTTCCAGGAAGTGATAGTGTATACTGGATACACGCTTATGTTGAAGATACAGCTGATGCCTTAGTATTCATAGATGCAGACCAGAATCAAACAATCTTGCATATGAGTAGACAATGGCTGCTACGGACTCAAGATGCTGCATTTCTGGAGAGAGTATTATATGTATTCAAATGGGGCGAAGTGGAAGACAAGTATGTGGAAGAAAAGCAGAGACTCATGAGTTACCTGTCTGAAGTAGTAATGGAAAAGAAGCGAATGGAGCGAGATGCGGCTAGTGTCCACAATACTAACCGTGTCAAGGGCTACCCCAAGATGATCTATTGTCAGTTTAAAGCTGATAAAACACATTGGAAATCTCAGCTCATCATGAAGAACTTTGAGGATATTCCAAAGATCAGGACTACTCAGGAGGTGGACAAACTCAGAATGCTTTTCAAACATCCTTATCCAGAGCCCAAGAACCCTCTAGAAATGGAAGCTGTAAGTCTGTTGAATGCTAGGTGGAAGCAGCTTAAAGATCCAGTGTACAAGAAAGAACAGCAGCAGAAGGAGAAGCGCAAAAGGCAGAAAGAAGAGAGAGACCAAGCTGCTGAAGCTAGAAAGAGGAAACGGAATTAGGGTTAAAGGTCAGAGTGGTGTGAACTTGAAGTTGGAAAAACTTCATGTCTTTCGGTTGCTTTAACTCACTTGAGGAAAATTCACCTTAGAGTGAATCCAATAAGGTGATACAAGTTTGACTAAAAGGTATGAAATAATCCAGGTGATAGGAATCACTCAAATGATCTTTAATTCGAAGTTCGAATTCTGTTTCTAGTTTAAGTTCTTTGTATTGTTTTCATGTAAATTCCAATTGTAAATTATTCAAGACTGTAATGTTAATTATCTTTTCTCGTCTCATTGTTTAGTTGAGTTATCCTTCATTAATTTGAATGTCATTGTTAGACAATCAAATTGGGGGAGATTGAAAGGCAGAGTGTGTAAACTTGTAACACTATAACTAATGTAACTCAAACTAAAGGAAAAGAAACTTAACCAGAAGACAATCAAGAACAAGAAGTCACAAGAAATCAACACTAAATGAAGACAAGGTAATTGATACAATTCAACATGTTAACTATGATCAATCCAAGAAGAAATCATTGAGAGAAGTTCAAGTCAAAGTTGTTCATGCCTCAGTGATTTGAAAAGCCAAGAATCAAGATCATAACTATCAGTATCAATAAGACCAATTGATTTCAAGTGAACAAGAAGGAAAGCAAATATTGGAAAGCCATATTACTAATTGGATATGGTAATTTATTCAAGAAGCAAAAACCCTATCAAGACTAGTCACTTATGAACCAGACCGTTGCATCAAGTGTCAGGACATTGATAGCAAGTTTATGTCAGTAATGAAGATCCATATTCAAGAGCTTGGTGAAGAATAAAGAAGACATGAAGATATCACAAGTTCAAGATGTGCATTGAAGTTTCAAGTTGAAGACCAGAATATTTTCTAAGTACTAAATATTCTAGATGGCCAAGTAGAAGTTCTACTTAGAACTTCGAGATGGCTAAGTAGAAATTCTCAAGTAGAAGTTCTACTTAGAGTGCAGCTTCAACATGACACATGGCATCTTCTGATTGGCAGATTTCCAAGCTTTCAAGATAAGGCAAGATTTATGTGGACATCATTGGGCCATGTATATCTTAGTCTTTGAAGTCTACAGGACATAGATTACATGTAGTATAAATAGAAGTACTTGTGTAATGTTTTTAGAGAGTGAGCAATTCTTGAGAAAAACACAAGAGAAAAAGAGAGAGTGCATTCACAGAGCTTAGTATCATTCACTTCTCTCTGAACTTCTGTTATACTTTGTAATGAATGTTGTAGCAACCATTTCAAGTTATATATAAGACATATATTCCTTGAATCTGTGTGTTCATTTATTGCATCGTATTTATTGCTTCTCATATTCGAAAAGTTGTATTCACCCCCCCTCTACAACACATTTGGACCTAACAGATATCACAATTGACCACATCACATAAGAAATATTGATACCCCAGTGTTCAGAATCCTCACTCCAGCTATCTACATGTCGGATACCAGCTATAGACATGCCGAACGTGGAAACCCCCAAAGGATGAGTAACACCATGCCGGATACCAGCTATAGACATGCCGAAAGTGAAAACCTCCAAAAAAATGATGAACCATCTTTGGTTGTGAGTGGTGAGCTCTTGCAATAATCTTCACCGTCTTTCCAGATCCCCCAAGACATCAACAAAGTTATTCTCAGCAGATCCAACCACGAACATAGAGATACATAATTAATTAAATACATAAAAACTCCAAACCACTCCAAAAGGAGAGACACACGCCAAAAGGCGAGACGAAAAACCAAAAATTCAAAGACCTCGGAATGATACCAAATTTTAGTATGATGTTAAGGAGGAGAATTTGAATCTAAAGGTATTTTTTATTTGGGGATTCGAAATCAAAACCAAGATAGATCTGAGAAATAAATTCTAAGATGTTTAGCTTTGACTCGATTTTTATTGAAAACTGAAAAAAGGGGAGAAGATTGGGGGAGAATCGGAGAATGGAATGAGGGAGGAGGGAGGAGGGAGGGAGGGAGGGAGGGACGGCGGCTCTTTAGTCGACTCTCATAAGATGAGAGAGAGAGACGTCTAGTTGCTAATATATATTATTTAATTATGTAGTTATGGAGAATTGAACAGGAATAAAGTAAAAAAAATAAAGTAAAAAAAAAATTTCTTGTAAATATGTAATTGGAATGAATTGAATTCAAATTTAATAATAATTAAATTTAATAATTTGGTAACATGATTTATAAGGGGGAAGAAACCCGAATTAGAGGAAAGATTTGTTGTCTCTTTCCTATTAGCCGATTTTCATGATATTCTGGAGTCTGGACTCTCAAAATAATAATTTTGTATTTCTATTCATATATTTTATTAGAGATATGAATAAATATATGTTTAATAAATTCAAATTTGGTTGTTCACCTCGCAAGATATGATTGGAGGTATGATTGTGTAATACTATGTTCACTCTCTTCTTAAATTCTTAATATGATGAATTTGTGTTACTGAATTTCAATAATTCTCAAGTTATAGGATGAAGGATCGCAAACGAAATATGGAAATCAACATGAACGAAGAGAATGTTTAACTGCAATCCCAGTAACGGATCAAGCTCTTTTTCAACTCGGCGGTTAGGTAAATAAAGATTACCTCCAATCATGCTTGCTTTCATGATGATTTTATGTTATCATGTTGGTTGAAATACTCCATCAATTATTAAAGGCTCAATCTGCACATGTACACATGTTTGTTAACACATATTTTGTTTTGTTTGCAAGTGTTACCCACCTATTTATTTTTACATATTTTTACAATGTTTGCTCTTTATAGTTAAACTAGGTAAAAAAATCGCGCGCTTCCCGCGGTTCAACTAAAATGTTTTAAAAAAATGCATGTACAAACAATAAAATAATATTATATGGAGCATCTCTGTTAACAATTAATTAAATATATATATATATATAAAAAGTTAATTTCAAATTAAAACTTTATTCTGATTTAAAACTTAGAACTAATGTCAGCTTTAAATCTATACTTAATCACTGGCTTATAATTATTTATTATGCTTGGACGGACACGTTACAGTACATAAATTTTTTGTTATAGGTTATAAAATTTAATATTCTGCTACTGAATATCATTTTTTTTACAATTTACAAACTATTTTTGGAAAATAAATTAAATTACCATTACACAATATTTCTCTCATTTTTATAAAATATAATTAAAATTTATTACACAAAAAATAATTAATGATAAAATACATTAACATATTTTGCAGAAGTACATAATATAGTTCTAAAAATTCTAATTATAATCAGTTTTAAGCGGAACCTGGCCCATAAACAATATATATATATTTGTACAAAATTTTATTTGTTTCAAAGAAATTCTCATTTACATTTTTCAATAAATTCATCTTCACCCGTTGAAATTTATCTAAGTATAAAATAAACATCCAACCTTACTTTAATAACATGTTCTACTACTTCAAACTTTCATCTTCGCAGAAGTTGGAATTTATCTACGTATTAAATAAACATCCAGTCTTACTTTAATAACATGTTCTACTACTTACAACTTTAGGCGGGACAGTTAAATTAGAACGAAGATCTAGCTCTCTAATAACATGTTATATGTTAATATTTTTTGGATTATTATTTTAACAACCTTTTTAATTATTTTTAACTATCAGAATATTTAAAAATTTATGTTAGACCATTCCGTAAAAAATTGACATATATAATATTTTTTATTTCCCAGAATGTTGCCATGCTTATAGCTGGCCGCATATTGCTTGGCATTGGTGTTGGATTTGCTAACCAGGTTTGTGTATGTATATGTACTTCAAGAGGCGACTTATCGTGAATTCTTTCTCCTTGACTATACATACAACAATAAATAAGTTCACCACTCGATCGGGTTCGGTATGCAGAAAGGCTAAAACTGATTGGGTTTGGGAGATAGGAAGCTAAAAGTCTGAAATTGATTGAATTTGAGAGATAAAAATCTAAAATCGTTTATTTTTAACAAATTACTCAAAAATAGAGGAATGCTTGGAAAGGAGAGAAATTGATACGAAGGAAGCTTAAGCCTGCCACGTCATACTCCCGAAATTCTACTTTATATAGACTAGGTAACAAAGCCGCGCTACGCGCGGCACGAAAATATTTTTAAAAATTGTATATATAACATCATTGTTCGTTAAGTTTTATTATTTGAAAGTTGATATGATAAATTGAAACTTGTGTAAAATGTAATTAATTTGAATGTTTAAGAATTATAGAGAAAAGAAAAGAAAACATGTTTTAGTTAAACTCTTAAGTGTTAATAATAATATTTTCGAAAATATTGATGACATCTATTTTGTTGCATAAAAAATGCTTTTGAAATTCAATATTGATAAACATTTGTAAAGTTTGACAATGGATAAGTAAAAGTAACATTTTTGAAATATTTTTGTTGTCGATGCCATTATGAAAGACGTGATTGCTTAGTTTGTTGATAAATTTGTTTGTATGACGAAGAAAAGAAGCAGAATGTAAATGTGACAAGAAGTGTGATTGACTTAACTTGTCGATAAATTTGGTTGTATGACAAACAAAAGAGAATTCAAATGCATTTTGTAAGTCATGCTTCATATTTTTTGGAATGATCCGACAGTTGTATATATTCATTTGATTCATTTTTTTGAGCATTATTTGTAAGAACTTTATTTGTATGTAATATTTAATTTAAATTCATGGACACATGTTCAAAATGGTACTCACATATTTTAATACTTTTATATCAAAACTTATAATAAATATGTACATGTAATTATATTCTATCTCCAATAAAAATGAATCTAAAAATTATTGGATTCTGAATAAACACTAAGTCGTTTAAAACTAATTATTTAAGCAAAATGAAGATTCTCTAACATATTATCAACTTCATCAATTCCATAAAGGTCTTTTATTTTTTTTCCTACCAAATTACACTGTCAACATAATTTTTATAATAAAAATTTATAAATATTAAATAAAATGTTATTCAAAGCCGACATCCATCTCATAACATACATGCGCGATTAATTGATTAGTATTAGTATAAGAATGTGTTTAGTTATAATATTAATTTGTTCCAACACAATATAATGAAACAACGAATGTATAATTTTTTCATTGATTTAATCATTAAAGAAAAATGTTAGATTGATTCAATTTAATCGAGTTGATCATACCCCATGTTTCATGTGTAAAAGTAAATTATATAATATTACTTGTATTTTAAATTGTAGATGGTAATTGAAAATTTTATATACTTCCGTAACTTATCAGGATTCTCACGGTCACGGATTAAGAATTTATCGAAAAGTTAAAATCGTTTATTTATTATTGCCAAAAAAATTGCAATGATTTTGAATAAGGATTAGAAATGAACTATATAAATAATTTTAGTTTATCATTTTAACTTGAAATAATTGTACTTTTATATGGATAATTAATATTTTATATTAATATAATAATTAAAATGTTCTGATAAAGAAATAATAATAACTAAAATATTTTAATTAGATAATTATAATAATTATTCACTAAAATTTTGTTTTAAGTATAAAATAAAGTGTATTTAATATAAGTTTAATAGGTACAATTAATGACTAATTATAATCCTATTAAATGCAAGAAAATTATTTTTTAAAAAAAATCAAAAATGTGAAAAATCAAGAAAAAAATTTTGAAGCTTCAGAGTGAAAGCCTCTTCAATCTCCGGCTATTATAATATATGTAGATATATAGTTGTTGCCAAATGTTGGCAACTTTCTCATATAGTTAAAAACACATATAAATACTTAAAAGTATGTTTAACTCTACCCACTTTTATATCTCTCATATTATTATCATTTTTCTAAAATTCATGTATGTGACCATATTAGCAACTTTTAAAATTACTAACTATTGGAATAGATTTTTATAAAAAATATTACCAATAATGAGATGGATGAGAGAAAAGATTAAAATATAATATATGTGATGATGCGATTGAAGTTGACAACTATTTTGGCAAACTTTATTGAAAATGCTAGGGAAAATGAATTTTTTTCTTATTGAATTATTGACCTTTTTAGAAACCTGCTACTCAACTATGAATCTTTCTTTTTTTACTCACTAACATTATGTCCGGTTTTCTTTTAGTCACAAAACTTAGGTTCAGATTTTTTTTTACTTACTAAACTTAGGTTCGGATTTGATTATTAGCATTATGTTAATTTTTTTACTCACTAACCTTAGGTTCGGAGTGAACAAGTCAATTGAAGATTTAATACTTAAAAATGATGCATTATAGAGGACAATTTGTTAAACTTTAATACTTGAAAATAATGCATTAAACTTTATCATGAAAATAAATTGATTAAATTTAATAAGATAAAGTCTGCATTAAACTTTATCTTGAAAATAAATTGATAAAGTTTAATAAGATAAAGTCTAACTTAATGATGTATTAATTGGTAAGTTTTCCTCTCTAATACACATTTTCAAGTATTAAAGTTGCGATCGACTTGTTCACTCTAACATCCCTCTTAAATTTAATTTTATCTTCCTATATCATATTAAACTTTATTTTATTATGATTTTCAAGATAAAATATCGATAAATGAATATTCTTTAAACAAATAACCTTTTTAAACGAATATTTTTTTCGGTCCCAACATAATAGAGACAATGTATTTTTGATCTCGATTAATGAATAAATATTTTCGGTCCTAAACATATTCATTTATCGAGTTTTAACTGTAAAGATAAATCATTAAAGAGGATAACTTTATCTTATATATTAAACTTTATCGATTTATTTTCAAAATAAAAATTAACTTACACTTTATTTTATTGAAATTTATCGATTTATTTTGAAGATTAAGTTTAATGCAGACTTCATCTTATTAAATTTAATCAATTTATTTTCAAGATAAAGTTTAATGCATCATTTTCAAGTATTAAAGTTTAACAAATTGTCCTCTATAATTCATCATTTTTAAGTATTAAAGCTTCAACTGACTTTTTCACTCCGAACTTAAGGTTAGCGAATAAAAAAAATTAATATAATTCTAATAATCAAATTCGAATATAAGTTTAGTGAGTAAAATAAAATCCGAACCTAAGTTTAGTGACTAAAAGAAAACCGAACCTAACGTTAGTGAGTAAAAAAGAAAAATTCATAATTGAATGGTAAATTTCTAAAATTAAAGGTCAATAGTTTAGTGACAAAAAAATTCATTTTCCCAAAATCCTATCACCCATTTGTAAAATACTAGACAAGAGCAGAATATAAAATAGTACTAATTGTCCAAAAGACCGCAGCCCAATAAAGGAAGATCCATCATAGACGCTAATGCTGCATGCATCGCAGCAAGGGAAGATGACCCCCTTCCGATTAGAGGATAGTTGGAAAATGTTCCAGTAAGATTTTTACTTTTTAATTTGCTCACTTAATTTCTTTTTTATGCCGATGAATATAATATAATTACGCAAAGAGCCCAGGCACGCAGAGGTCTCATGTTCGATTTCTTGCGATTTCAAAATATTTTCAATCTATACTATATTTATTAAGAGATTAGGGAGCCTGAGATGTATCTCAGGTAAATTTCCTGAGATACATGAGATTTATATGTAAATATAGGGTGGGTATGTTTGTAAAATCAAAAATTTTTAATTAGCTCTGCGGGCCCAATCAAATATAAAGCATACTTTTTAAATATCTCAGGAAAAGTTCCCTGAGATCAATCTCAGGATCCTTTTTTGTGCAAAACCATGTTTTAATGACGCGCAATAGTACCAAAGTACCAAATTCGGTTATTACTTAACTCGGGGTACGATTCCTTTCAACTACATAATTATACAATATTTATTTATTTATTTTAATTTCTTTAATTTCACCCCGTGTTCGATTCCATATAAGCACATAATTAAATAACGTTTATTTGTTGTGTAGTTTTATCATTCAATTCTCTACAAGTTTATATTTAACTATAACAACATAATTTAATAAATTTATTTGTTATATGCTTTTATTATTCAATTTTCTACAAATACATATTTAAATAATACTCATTAATTATTTTTCTTATCAATAATTTATTTACATTAATATTTTAATCTCGACACGTGCATGTGCTTTGCACGGGTTACTAGCTAGTAATTATAATAGATACGAAAGACAATTTATGCCTCAAGCTAAAAATGGGCGTCCATGTTCCACTTTTCGATCTAAGAATGGGCTTTCGAATGTGGAGAGTGTTAAAATATAATATAAAGATCTAGTAAGGCCTTACTCTAAAGTTTTAGTGACTTAACAAAAAATTTCTTACACCACTTTGATGATTCCATTTAAAAAATAGTCTGATTTTTTAAATTAACTAGATGGTTAGGGGAGGACCTAGGGCTGTAAATGAGTCAAACCGAGCCGAACTCTTAATTGTTCGTGTATCAGCTCGTTATAAATATATCGAACTCGAGCTCGAACTTTGATCGAGCCAATATTTTTGTTTGTGTATCGACTCATTAAGAAAAATTATTCACGAACATGTTCGAGAACAGTTCACGAACATGTCTATCGAGCTACTATTCACGAACATCTCATAAATAGTGTTCATGATTTCTTGTTCATGAACACCTCAATCCTTTTTTTTTTCTAGAAAATTTTTAATGCAATTAAAATAAAAATAAAATTGGGGGATGCAACATTGAAAACTCGAGAAATGCTTCAAATTTGGACTCATCAACGAATCAAATTTGGATCAAGTTTAGTTAATACATAATAAAATAATATCTATTACTATATATTAAAGCAGAACACAAGGGCAAAAAGTGCCAAAAAATGGTTGTGAAGTTACAGTTTTATCCTTGTATGTCACAAAATTACAAAAATACCATTCTTTTATAATTTATGCTAAAAATATATGATTTTTTGTATTTGTTGGGAATCGAACCTCTAACCTCTTCTAACAAATTTAATGACATAACCGCTGTGCTACATTGCAATTTGAGTTAACTTTAAAAATTTTACTAGATATGCTACATATTCTTCACTGATAAGCCACATATTCTTCACTTATCCTAAGTTATTTTATTTTAACTCTTGTGTACAATAAAATGTTGGCTTAATATATTATAACTCCATTTTTACAGTTATCATAATTTTATATATAAGCATTTATTCAATCATCTTTATAAATTTTATGATACTTGTATTTTTTTTCAATTGAATATATATAAATTATTTTGTTAATTATTATATCTATTACTATATATTAAACTTCGACACAAGGGCAAATTTTACCATTTAAATGGCTGTGAAGTTACGATTTTATCCTTATTTTTCAAAATATTACAAGAATGCCATCTTTTAATAATTATGTAAAAAAATAATAAATTATGTTTGTGTTGGGATTCTAACCACTAAACTTCTACTCACAAACTCATGCCTTAACGAGCTGTGCTACGGTTGATTTATGAGTTTTGTTTAAAAAATTTATAAGATAAACCACCTACCTTCACTTTTTGTCTTATCCTTCTTTTTTTTGAGTAAATGAAATGTTGGTTAATATTATTTCTAAAATATTGGATAGATAAAATTATAAATATATTTTAATCGACTGAGCATACTCTAGATTACAATTCTCTTTGTCATTTTAAATAATTGATATAAAATAAGATTATACATAATGTAACTTAGTAAAAAAAAAATTATTTACATACGTCTCCATGTAGATGTTATATTATTTAAATAAAAATAAAATTTGATTTTAAGAAATATATAAATTTTAGTTTTCAAATCATACATAATTAATGATTGCATCACATAACTTTTACGTATATAAAATTTTAAATATGTGAGTCATATTATAGGGTTTTGGTAGACCAACTATTTAGGCTTTCAATGATTTTAATATATGATTGGTCTAAAAACACAATTATTTAAATATACACGAAAAATAATTGAAAATTTGTGAAAGAGATGATAACTCTAAAAATATGATATATGTTATATATAAAAAAATTATATAATTAACATTCAAATTAAATTAAAAAATATTTAAATCATAAATATGACAAAAAGGACAATAATTATTTAAAATGATCAATTAGATTATAACTCGACTATAAAGTAAGGTACGTATGAATTTTTATATAATATATTGATCAATATAATATATAATATAATATAATATAGAATGTTGAGTTATAACATATATTTAGATCAATATACAATAAAATTAAAAAAATTGATACTAGAATTCATATACATACACGGGTCATTAAGGTTGTCATATTTGAGAAAATTACCAAAATACTCATATTTGAGCATGTCTGGCCCTATTTACGGACGGGACACATCAAATCGTGTACCGTGATATGAGGGGTAATATGGTTTTTCGACTTCCGTAACAGTGCGTGATACGGTACACGGTGTAACGTGTTCAGTGTAACACGGTGTACTATGTCTTGTGTTAGGCGGGTGCGCAGCACAAACACGATACACGCTCTTCCGTATCATGCATAACACGGAAGACCGTGTTCCGTATCCAGCTAATACGGTAGACCGTGTAACGTATTCAGCTAATACGGAGGCCGAAACTTCGTATCCCGTCGATATTTCGGGCCATTTTTTCCAAAATCAGTATTTTAGACCACTTGATCCCAAAAATGATTATTTTGGGCCATCACCCGTCATATTTTACATCGATTGAAATATGAAAAATTTAGAATTGAGTTAAAAATTAATTCATTATGATATACAAAATATATCAATTTACCCAATTTTTTATAGAACTTCTTTATACTGTATTAAATATTAGACTACAACTAAATATTTAAATTTAAAAGTGTATAAATTTATATGTTTAGAAAAAATGATAGAGACAAACATAAGGATAAGGATGACTTTTATTCAATATTAAGAGATTTTGTAATATGTCTCAAAATATAGTCTTACATATACGATCAATTTTTAACAACAAAATCAATGAGTTTACATACACATCTATAATAAACGAACAATTTACTAAGCTAATTTTTTATATTATACTCAAAGGTTCAATTTGATAAAGTTCATTTCACGCAATTGATAAATTAATAATTTAACAATAATATGTATTCATGTGATTATTATCACATGAATATTTATCCAAATTTTATGAAATTTAATCAAATTATAAAATATTTGATTCAAAAAATTGGTATGCAATATTGCAAAATAACAATAAAAATATTCAATAGATCGAAATCTTATTATTTATCATATTTTTAATTACAATATTATTTCAATATATACAATTTTGGACAAGAAATTAATTCAGTGCCCGTGGGCATTTACGCTAGTTATAATTTACTAGCTTTATACCCGTGCGATGCACGGATAAATTTATTAAAATTTTATAGTACAATTTTGATTATAATTTTCTTTCTTGTAAAATTAGTTTTATAGCATTTGAATAGTTTGTTTTTAATTTTATTTTTTATGATAATAATACATATGTGTTTTTTGTCAAAGATAATAATACATATGTTAAATGGTTTGTTGTATACATATGGTTTGTGGTATACATTTATTTTTTTTTTCTTATAAATGGTTTTTCTATAATTTATATTTCAATATTTAGGCTAACATATTTTTAAGTATTTCATAATTATTTTTGATTTTTGTATATTATTAGATTACATATGATATATTTGAAACATATAGGTACTATATTCGTGTAACAATTTATATATTTTTATCTTTTTGATTATGTAATTTATCAATGCTTCTGTGTATACCGACTTCAATAATTTTCGAAATACTAAGCATGTACTAGCGTAACAGCCCGTGCAAGGCACGGGCCTCGATATAAATATCTCTAATTTTGTTCTAAGAAGAAGGTAGCGGTTGGTTTAATAATTTCTGATCTGGAAACTCGTAATTATGAAATTGTAATATGAGTAGTGATATGTGTTAATAGTGAATGCCAATACGGACTGTATATAGACGCCAATAATAATATTGTGGGTATGATGTACAAGTTTGATTTATGAACAGGGACTGTGTAATTATAAATTTGAGAGGTTAAGATGATAATTTTTGTCTTTCCATAGTGATAAACACTGCTTTCCATATCAACACGATTACAACCGTCCATAATTAACCGCAAGGGGTAACATACTCATTAAAATATGTTAAGTGAAAATGACATGATTTGACTATAAGATTTTGCTTCCCTTAAAATATGTCAATGTCATCTCTATTGCAAGTCTATAATGCAATGTTCTCACACCAGTCTTGAACCTGTAAAATCAAAATCTCTATAGAAAATAGAATGAGGTTGCAAAGAAAAATTTTAAAAAAAATGACAAATAAAGAAATAATAAAATTATAGTGCATATCATTTTACATCAGATCAACTTGGAAGAAGCATATTATGTTAGTTATATTTATCTTATATCCATAAGTAGATTAGAAATTACGTAATATTCCGCTAAACAATCACATTCTTTTCTTTCAAGATAAATGTAAATTTGAATATATATATATATATATATATATATATATATATATATATATATATATATGGTTAACCAATTTTTTTTTAAAACTAAATTGTATTTCATTTCAATAATTTAATATATACATAGAGATAAATGTTTGTGAGTTTTTTTTAATCCAGACTTTGAAACATTCATGTATAACCAAGAATTTTATCTTACCATTTTATTTTTCATGTTAATCATTTATAATAATAAAGAAAGTGTAGAATGTGTTTATTTTAGAAAATATAAACAAATGAAGTGTACATTCTAAAAAGAAAATTATTAAGAAACGGATGCGATGAATGTATAAACATGATTATTGTATAATTTCAAAACTAATTTTCTTAATTTAGAATGATAGAAGTAATGAATAATAAAATACATTGCATATACTATATTCCTTGTATCGCATCCAATTTCACTATTATTTTTTAGGTATTCATTATCAACTAATTCAAATAAAGTACTTAGCAAAAAAAACTAATTCAAATAAAGTATGATCAGAGATATAATGTAATATAAATATATGAATTATAAATAACATAATTAACATAAATTGAATCAAACATATACATGTGTAATAAAATTTATAAGATGATTGAATATATAGATAAATAAAACTGAAAAAATTGAATTATATAAATAATATAAACTAACATTTTATTTACTCAAAACTGAAAATAAAAAAGAAAATAAGTTAAGTGAAAGACGTGATTTATCTTATAAGATTTTTAAGGAAACTCGGAAATTAATGTAGTATAGTGGCTGTATCATGAACCTCTTAAAATGAAATTTGTGGCTCGACTCCGAAAGCTAACACAAATTCTTCCATTTTTTACATAGATTATAAAGGGGATGACACAATTGTTACTTCCAAAAAATGAGGATGAAATAGTAATTTTACAAATAATTTATTTGCACTTTTTGCACTTGTATTGAGGTTTAATATATAGTTGAAATAAAAAAAATGGGACAAAGGGAGATGATGTGGTTTATCTAATAAGTTTTTTTAAACATACTCAAAATTAATTGTAGCCTAATGGTTATGACATGAGTTTAAGTGGGGAAGGTCAGGGTTCAATTCTCAACATTGACACAATTTCAACTATTTTTTACACAAATATTAAAAGAATGGCATTTTTGTTAATTTTCAACAAATAGGGGCAAAATAGTAATTTAACAGCCAATAAAATGGCACTTTTTGCCCTTGTGTTGATGTATAATATATAGTAATAGATAGATTTCAGACGTATTTAGCATTACTGAAAATGCTAGAGGCCATACAAATTCTTAATATACAAGTGTCAAGTTATTATCGCTGGCAATTTACCCTTTGTCGCCCATAAATAAGAAGTTATTTGGTGGTAAGTTTGACAAATTTATAGCTCATATTTTGAGGAATTGAGATCATAATTTTAGACCTACAAATGTAAAAATTTGAGAAGTTGAGGTCACTCTCAGGCCTTTTGTTTTGTTTAATAACATAATAGAGTACTATAAGTTATGTTGTTATGAAATTAACTTGATATTATAAGAAGGCATTGTGAAATAATATCGCAATCCAAAATATTAATTTTTGAATACGAAAATTGTGCGGAATATCATATATCGGATAAACATTAAGTTAATATTAATATTACTTGCAAAAGTTAATATTAATATAAACAAGGAAAGAATTATTAATATATCGGATAAAAATTAAGTTAATATTATATCCTATATATAATATTAATATTATTACATGTTGATAAGAATTTACATACATCAAATATTAGGGTTCCTCCGACTGAAATAATACCACTAGCAAGATAATATATCTCTACACTTAAGTGGTGTTCCTAAAAAATATTTCAACTTGTTCATAATTTTTATTTTAGTCACCAAAATCAAGAGATATATATGTCCTTATATATTGTGTTAAAATTCCCGAAACATATTCCAACTCATATGCTAATAAGTATCGAGAGTTTGCAAAATAATAAGAAAATTAAAAAAAAAATGAAAGGAGTCGTCATTTCCAATCAAAAAACGGTCGTCAATGGTCATCATCGTCGTTCGTTGTCATTTCTAATCGAGAAACGTTCGACGGGTCATCGTCGTTGTTGTTTCTCATCGAGAAAAAATATCGGATCGTCATCGTCGTTCATATTTTAAATTATTGTCCCTGTTTTTAATCGAAAAACGGTCATATGATCTTGTTGCAAGTGGTCATCATCATTAGTTTGAGACAATCTCTTCGATAAACTCAATATCACCGTCATTGTGTTTCGTTTCTTCGTCATCTTCATCAATAACCTTAGGCTCTGATACCATGATAAAATTTTATCACAATTCTCTTTTCATTCAATGTTGTAGGCATAAACCTCGATTCATTTACAATACGGTCATTTATATAGGCAATACTTAATCAATAATAAAGATAACTAATTTAATAAGGAAACTATCTTTATTTCGCTAATAATAATTATTACGGTAACTTCCCGTATTACATCAATAATAAGTTAACAATTATCAATGTATATGTATATTGTTTGATGGGTATTTGCAAATCTTCATTGAGGATTTATAATTTCCCCTATTCTGTAACCTAATTATGTTCGGTTACCTTAGTAGTAATATTTTGTGCATGACATTTGTAAGAAGAGTACCTACTAGATATAGAGATGATTATGTGACCCAATATTGTCTTTAGTCCAAAGCCAAACTTTAAGGAATGTATATTTTCTTACAAGAGTCATTTCGAAACCTCAATTAATAATCATTACCATAATTTTGATTGTTTTCTTTGTTTGAAAATGTGGGTTTTTAGTCCTACATTGTCGAGTTATTTTGAACTCCGATTTAAATGAGCCTTGTGTGCGTGTTCGCAACAAGTTTATTTGGGTTGTGTTCTCCTTCGTGAGAGTTTTTCAATGCATGTTCAAACACTCAAAAGGACTAAGGAATGGATGAGTTGTGATTATCCAAAATTGCTCCTTTAGAAGTGAAAAATGGAAGTTGTAAACTTGAATCCTACATAGAAATGGAAAAGGATCTTTTATGACTTTATATAGCAAAACACTTGTGTAGTGTCCAAATGTGTTAGTGTATTGCTCCATCACCTACCTGTGTGAAAGGAGGGTGCAAATCATGGGATATCGAGGGAAAATTCGTGGCTTTGCAAGCCTTCGGGCTTTCTGTGGACTCGAATGGATCAGAAATTTGGGCCGATTGCTAAATTATTATTTCCAATGGTCTCGACAAAATCAATTCCGTTTTTAATTAAGGATTTATTGCCACCAACTTAATTAATTAGGGAAATTGTGATTCGTTCGAAACACAACCTCCTTTCAAACACATCTCTATTTCACGCTCGTTGAGAGTGACATTCGTTCGGGACCTCACTGCAATCTGTTTTATCCTGGGAGATGATTCGCTCACACATACGGTGAGGGCTAATGCGCTTTAAGGAGATAGTCACGCACTGGACTCGAATTTTCGTTCCTTATCTTCTCTTTTTAATTATTTTGATTATTCACGATATTCTGTTACTCACACGTACAAATGTTATTATTGGGTTATTATATACTTGTTTCGCAAATTGACTAACATTCTTTTCGCATAACAATAGCAAGTTTTAAAGGATCCCCACCATGCAGTATCAAACTTTTTTTTTTCACTTATTAGAAACCATGAAAACTTCTTGTACTTGGTTATCAAATTTGAACATTAGCCAAAACAATTACCAGTTTATAGATAATTTCGTCATATATGATTTTTATCAGTATTGAGACTTCTACGAACATATTCTCTTTGATTACTATGCAAAGTATCCATACCCACTATTGGAACTTATACACCTTGGACTGTTTCAGCATGCTATGTTTTTCATAAAATTTAAGATAGGGTAAGATAGTACCCAGCCCTCTGTGGGCATGAAATTGACCCTACCCAAGTAAATAAGACCAGAACCTGGGCGCGAAATTACACAAACATGACCTAGTAATAAGACAAACATTCTAAGACGGTAAGACCTATAAGAGCAAGTCCAATGCTAGATGCTAAATTGCTATTGCTATTGCTATAATATAGAACCAAAAAGTGAATTTTGGTGCTAAAATAAAACTCACCCTCCAAAGCTAGTTCTATAACTAGTTTCAAATTTAACCAAATCTTTTAACTTTTACCTAACTCTTTTAATTTCTATTGAATATCCTCAACAAACTCATCTCATTCTAGTAATATGATGATGTGGCACGGATGCATAAATGCATCCTTGGTTTCAAATTTAGCACCAAGGTTGCATAATATAGCAATAGCACCAAGGATGCATCCAACTATAGCATCCCTTTGGAGATGAATTTTTTAGCACTTGGTGCTATAATATAGCAATAGCACCAAGGATAGCATTGCATTGGACTTGCTCTAAGAGCATCTCAAAGAGGGTTGCCAAATTTTATGTGGCATGACATCCTTGGTTATCAAAAATTGTATAGTTGCCAACAAATTGCCAACCATAATTGCCAAAAGTTGGCAACTTCCTCATATAGTTAAAAACACATTCAAATACTCAAAAGTGTATTTAACTCTACCCACTTTTATAAATCTCATATCATTATCATTTTTCTAAAATTTATGTTTGGGACCATTTAAGCTACTTTTAAAATTGCCAATTATTGAAATAGATTTTTAAAAAATGTTGTCAATAATGATATGGATGAGGGAAAAAAACTAAAATATAATATATATGTGATGATGTTATAGAGATTGACAACTATTTTGATAAACTCTATTAAAAATGCTCAAATGATCCATTCATAAAATACTAGGAAGGAGCAAAATATAAAATAGTACTAAGAGTCCAAAAGACAGCGGCCCAACAAAGGAAGATCCATCACAGAGGCTAATGCTGCATGCACCGCAACAAGGGAAGATGACCCCCTTCTCATTAGAGGATAGTTGGAAAATGTTCCAGTAAGATTTTTACTTTTTAATTTTGTCACTCAATTTATTTTTTGTGCAGATGAATATAATGTAATTATGCAAAGAACTTAGGCACGCAGAGGTCTCATGTTCTACTCTTTGCAATTTTACAATATTTTCAATATTTATAATGGACACGAAAGGCAATTTATGCCACAAAGGCTAAAAATGGGGGTTCATAATCCAATTTTCGATTCATGAATGGGTTTTCGAGTATGGAAAATGTTAAAATATACTGTAAATATAAAAATACTGTTGAACCTTCCTCTAAAGTTTTAGTACTATTGATTACTTAACAAAAAATTTCTACACCACTTTGATGATTCCATTTAAAAATTTAGTCTGGTTTTTTAAATTAATTAGATGGTTAAGGGAGGACCGAGGACATACCTTACAATTCTTGTAGATTTTATGTTATTTCTGAGAAAAGATTTACAGTGCGGGAGAAGTGACCCAAATCTAATCATGGAACTATACAAATTAAGGGAAAGTTATAAGATAAGTTAAAGTCAAATGCGGAATCTACATATAATGTGTCCGTTTGGCAAATATTATGACGAATTTATAAGTTAATTATTTTGGAAAAAAATTCGTATATATATATATATATATATATATATATATATTTTAGAGAAAAATGTGTATGGGGTCTGGGGAGTTTAATATTCGTTATCTTGCAAAAATAATTTACTTATTTCAGAAAAAAATACATTATTCCTAACTTTTTTCCAGAATAAGTAACTTATTTTTGAAAAATAAGATTTCTCAAACGGACCCTGTGGGAAAGGCTCCCAAAAACTCATGGTTGACCTTTTGTTGTGTTTTCCTTGGATAAATCTTTGGTTGTATTTCTGGAGCATTTTTTTTGTTATTTCTTTTTAAAAAACCTTACAAAACCTTACCCACTACCACTAAACAAATATTATGACAAGCAGACAGGGTCTACAAAAGTGAAAATGTGAAATGCACGGACAAATATGACTCTGAAGCTGTTTTGGAAAAAGAACCATGGTAACCTTTTACATCAAAATTTGAATAATTCAATAGATTGGTATGGATTTTTGAAAGATGCTATTTTTTCAGTTAGTATAGCTCTTTTTGGAATATTTATAGCCTTCTTTTTATATAAACCTGTTTATTCATCTTTACAAAATTGGGACTTAATTAACTCTTTTGTTAAAACAGGTCCTTACTGGATAACCTGGGATTTTATGTCATAGAATGGAACTTATATAAAAGGAAAGCTCTTGGTATTTCATAAACTGCATATGAATACCTTCTTCACTTTCCACTTTCTTTCATTGGTTTCATTCTCATTCTGTGATGTCTTATTCTCTCCATCAAACTATAAACAACTATTCTACACAATTTAATGGTGCAGTCATCACCGTAACACAAGAAAATGGTAATCATGCTATTCTTGGCATTTTTGGGATTGCTATTTCGATTCTCCTCACCGCTATGCAACTCAAGTACCAAACAAGTACCCAATCTCCATTCCAAGATCACCCATAAGCCATGACGCTTGCTGTAGCAAGTTTACTTATTTTCTGCTTGATATGCTCTATGGAACAGTACTTCTGCTTTAGCCGTCTTTCTTTAACTTTCGCTGCGATACTTCATCATGTCCTCGGATTGTTGGGTTTCATTTCAATAGCATCTTTAACCTCTGTCATCTTCTCAATATCCGCAAGCTCAACTACGTTGTTCATTTTTCATCTGATCCTGCTTTTTTTCAGCAAGGTTAATGCTTCAACGGATCCAAAGCAGAAATTTACATCGACGCAGAGGAGCCTAGACGTTTAATAATTTACTCTCACCGATTACTTCGGCTACATGGATACTCTTCCAGTGTACGGTGTACCATACAACTTCTGCACATCTTCTGCACTGACTTGTACTATTTGCATTTGAATCGAAAGCTATGTAAATAAGGAATTTGGGAACAGGGAAATGAATGATTAAATGATTAAATGTTGTTTGAAATATATTAATACTCCTATTAGTTAATCAGACCTAAGTGGTTAGACTATTGTACATCTATAGACGACAAGCAATTTGTTGCATATATCCGCAATTTAAACATATTTCTTAGAGATGAAAGAAGAGGGAGGTAACAATATACTTTATTGTTTGTAATAATCAAATAATAGGAGGATCAACCAACATCGTGGTGGTTGTTTTCTTTAAAGATCTTGATAATTCAATACATTTCTGCAGGTCCTTGTCACAAGCAATTAAAATCCAAATGTCCTCGTCATCTTGGTACTTCATACTGAAACTCTTTCTTTCCAAGTGCAGCCTCTCCATCACATTGTCTTCTAACTCTGCAAGTCCTGATAAATCAGATAGTTCAAACCTTATAGTAGCACCGTTGTACATCGCCTTTACGGTCACCTTATTCAAGATTTGGCTTGTATGAGCACCAACAGGTGCATCCTGCACAGGAAAAACGCCCACAGGGAAGTTTCTTTCAGATGGTCCATCATCATTTAATCTTCTTCCAAGATTAGCCTTCGCAGTTATCACATCTGTTTCTTGCAGAGGGGGAATCCCAGAACAATGAGAATTTGTTCTACTCGGTTCCTCATTAACTCTCCTGAGCTTAGACGAACTTTGACTGCCCAGTTTCTTCTTGTGCGATGGCCACCTTTCAATACCATTGCTTCGACATATGCGTTTAAATTTCGTCCGACTAACTGAAACCATTCGACATGTAGAAAGAGATACACAACAAAGGAATAAGTATATCAACGAAAATTTCATCATAACTAGTTTATGAATATGGCAAGCACCGTCCAGAAGTACAAGAACATGGTGGAAAGAACTTACCATTAAAATACTTTGCTGCATCATTCTGTAGTGTTCCAAAATGCGCACTAAGCATTTCATAACTGTAACCTTTTTCAGGTGATTTCCCTTCTCTAGCTGTTGCACCCACAACAAGCCCCTCTTTATGTAGAGAATCATCCACTACTGGTAGCTGATGCGATTGGTCTAAGACCACTAGGTCTTTTTCAATTTCTTTGATTTCCTGAAGAGGTGGTGATTTTTTGGTTTGAAAATTTGAAGACAGAGATTCAGCATTCATAGCATACCCAGCATCTTGAACAGGTAATTCTTTAACTACTTCATTTCCTGCAAAATTAATAAATGAAGAAAAAAAAAATTCCAGTTACATTATGAGCTGTTATCTATTTATCCAAGCGAGACCAAACTAGTTATGCAAAAACTGTGAAGAAGAGAGGGTGAGCACACACCCGGATTGTTTATGTAGTTCGGCAAACTACTTGGTATTGTGGAGCCAATCCATACCTCTAGCATCACATGAAAACCCACAAATATAATAATAGAAGAGGAAAAATAACCAATATAATATATAAACTCAAATGAATGAATGATATTCCGACTAATGTACAGCATTCTGTATCTGAGATAACACTATGAAGCTCATTGCTCCATCATCCGCTGGTTCCTCAGTGCATGTTTAAACTTTGAAGTACAATATAAATGGTGGAATCATCTTTTTTTTTTTCTGATACTGAATAAGCCCTAACAAAATAGGCCTCCAAGTGGTCTATCTATTTAAAGTGACTCAAGTCCATATAAAGGTACAACTCAAAAAAGTCCACAGACCTACCATTAAAACCACAATGATTTAATTTCACGCTAGAAGATTCCAGAGCAACAAGTTCCATGTTTACATTCCCTTTTCTGGTAGCTTGGACCCAAATCTCAGCAAGCAGAAACACAGCCTATTATGACTACGTTGATTTCTTTGGGTTTATGAATAGGAAGCTATCTGTTGTATGGATATTTGAAGGCCTCGTTTTCGCTGTAACCAAACTATGTAACTAGAAGTTCTTTGGATTAAAAATGTGTTACTGTGCTTGGTTTATTGATTTTTTAATTAGAAAAGGGAACTCCAAGTTCCAAGGTCTTTGTAGTTGCCACAGAACTTGGGAACTTAGTTATCGAGGACCTCCATGATCACCACAAGTTATATAACCATCTAATATATAACATTAAAAGCTTACCAAAACAATGTAACTTATAGTTACTATGAACCAAACACAAACACTTTAATTACCATGAAACCTTAGGTTGCAATTTAGTTAAAAAGAAGTTCAAATTTTCTATGTAACAATAAACTTGACGAAACAATCGAGACCGAAGACTAAGTGTAACATCCCATATCGATTAGAATTACAACTTAAACATGTCACACATAACATATATCATATAGAATTACACCTGAAGCTCGATAAACAATTGACACAAATACGCAAACAATATACACTATAACAATAATCAAAGAGATGCACACAATATATTCTAAGATTCAAATAATCAAATTCTTAATCAATATATAAATCTTAGTCTTGTATCTTTTACTTTTAATTCCCACAATCCTAAATCACACCTTACGCCACACTTTGCTAATGACCAGCATCTTATACTTTATGCCACACTTTTCCAAGTGACCGGGATCTTATTCTTATTCGATGGGCTAGTTTACGTCCTCGTCAAATGAAACATAAGCTTGACAAGGTATCAATATGTTCAGGAATGTGCACAAACTCCCCCAGTGATCAGGATCTTATCCTTATACATGACTAAGACTAGGGATGACAGAAAAACCCGACCCGACGGATACCCGATCCGATCCGATCCGTTTGGGTCTACCCGAACCCGATTTTTTGGATTTGGATTTGGATTTGGATCTTATTTTTGGACCCGAAAGAGTTTGGATCTGGATCTGGATCTTAGGTAACTCGATCCGATACCCGATCCGAAACCCGAAACCCGATCTAAACCCGATCTGAACCCGAAACCCGATAAAAACCCGTATATATATATATATATATATATACGTACATTTAATATTTATTATTATTTATTATTTCATTTTATATATTTGAGATTCGTATCAAACAAATAAACAAAATGATCACCCACATATTGAGATATCATAAATAATGTGATATTATTTTTATTTAATTTTTCGGTATGTAAGTCTTGTGTATATGTTATTATAATATATATACATATAATAACATATATATATATATATATATATGTTATTATTTTGCTTAATGTAATTATTTAATTTTTGAATTTTTAATTAAAAACCCGATTTAAACCCGAATCCGATCCGAAACCCGATAAAACCCGAAGATTTGGATTTGGATTTGGATTTTGATTTTCAAACCCGGATCCAGACCCGATCCGATCCGAAAACTTTGGATTTGGATTTGGATTTGGCAAAACCCGATCCGATCCGACTCGTTGCCATCCCTAACTAAGACCGGGGATTTCTAAAAACTTTCGTCTTATTAATCACACATCAATATCATATATACGATAAATAAAGAAAATAGTGAAGAACAAGTAATTAAGCAATACAAAGCACGTTTCACAATAATATGGACCAACAAAAAGTTACTTACAACTATACGGAGCAATGTATAGTTACTTATCTCAATTACGCAAATCAATAATTCACATAAGAACAATCCTTAGTGACCCATCAAAAGCAAAACATCTAAAATCTTGAAAGACTCCATAATTACAATTCTGATCAGATTTGTATTTAGCCTTTTTGATTCTCTAAATGATGTTTTCTCGAAAAACTTAAACCACGATAGTCGTAGATAACGAAAAGATCTTTTCAAAAAGTATAGAATCAACAAATTCCGACTTACGATGAGTTTATACAAATTTTACATGATAGTTGATTTGTGTCTGAAAAAGCCCAACAAATTTTATTAATAAAGATGAAGAAGAAGAAGAATAAGATGTATATATAGTGTTACAAAACCCTAACTTTATGCCCACTAATTATCCGTATTTCAGCATGATCCATATTTTAGGCCCATTTTTCTATTTCAATTTTAAATCCTATTTATTATCTAATTTTAATCCTTTTTTCTATTATTCTTTTATTATTATTATATTATTATTATTATTCTAAAACTAACAGGATATTACACTAAAATCCAGTATTGATTGCATATCCAACATCTTGACTAGGTGATTCTTCAACATGTTCGTCTACTACGACATTACTGAATGAAACAAAAGCCAAATCCTATTTATGTTATGAACTGATGAGCTATTACAAATAGAAAAGTAATGTAATTTATTTTTGTTTACTTGGCCTTTTTTTTCGATGAATTAAATCAAGATGATAAATCATAGTGAATGAGGATGGTGTTTACCAATTAGATGTTTTTGTAGGTCTACAATACTTGCTACTGAGGTCTACCGAATACACGAAGTGTAAGTCTAACTATATTTAAAATTATCAATGAAAGCAAAACTTTACGAGCACTTCCAAGACTTTCCAAAACCATGATGACAAGAATTAATACATTATAATAACTTGTGTTGATCCTGGTCTTACTTGCTTTTTCTGAAATATATAACACAAAAATTATGTGAAGCAATTCTAAATTAAAAATTATGGCTGTCAGGGTGTCTTTTAATTTAGGGTTGTCGAGTCACATTATAGGAAACAATTGTAAATTTAAAATACTGAAATGGCAACATGGCAACATAAAATAGTAAAAATGTTTATCAAATCATTTTGCAGAACAAGAAGGGGTGTGTTACCTTTGGATTCAATTGCAACTTGCTGTTGTTGCGATATAGCATCCCAATCAATTTCCTCACTTGGACAATGTTGGAAGGCATCTGTTCCTTTTTGAGATTGAGCTATCATGTTAAATTCATTATTTTCTTCTTGTGCAGTTTTTCTATGTGACGAAATCCCGCCGTTACCATGAGCAAAACCCACTCCACAATCATCACTCCAGGTATTCACATCAACGAGCCATCTGGATACCGAAGAAAGATCATCACGGAGCTGCTGAGACTTTTCTCCGGAAGTTGAAGTAGTGCCAATGCACACTGATTTACCTTTATCTAGAAAAAGATTCGGGAAATTCAGTTTTACATTTTGACCTCTTAACCTAAATGCCGCACGGTCATATGACCTGGCAGCTTCCACAGCAGTGTCATAGATGCCGAGCCAGACACGATTTTTGTCGGAAGAAGAAACACGAATCTCAGCTGTGAATTTTTCCGTGGGCCTCTGTCTAACTCCCCTGTATCGCTTTTTTTGTCGAACTGGCTGCTGGTTAAGCTGTTCATACGTGGGTCGCGTTGATTCCCAAATTAGTTTTAAGTCGTTCATCGAGAAGGGTATTCTATTAAGCCACTCATCAATCAACCCACAAAATGAACCTTTGTAGACCCGCTTATGTCCTTTTTCTCTTTGGTTACTGATATAAACCTTTTAAAAACCCTTTTTGTTTCGAATACGAAGGCTTTACAAGTTTGGTTGCGCTTCTAAACTTGGATAAATAAATGAACCAGTTTGACTGGGAACTTTTCTACCACTACTATCCTTATAATTTCCAGTTTTCCACACCTTAAAATTAAACAATGACAGAAAGCTCTTGGAACTTCGTACTAACTATTTTACACAACTCAATGTTGCATTCATCAACGTAACACCCTTACAAACACAAAAAAATAACATTCATGCTATCGTTGACATTTTCGGAATATTTGTTACCGTCCTCCTCACTGCCTTGCAACTCAAGTAGCAAGGTGCAGGGACTAATTCTCCATTTCAAGATTACCCGGAAGCCATGGCTAGAGGCCTAGAGCTATAGCAAGTTTCATAATTTTCTGCTTGGTATGTGACAGAGAACAATACTTTCTTTAACTTTTTCAAAAATACTCAGTTCATACTCAGAAACTCAGAAGATTTCATACTCAGTTCGTCATCATTTACTTTCCTGTTCTTAGAGGAACTGTGGCTACCCATCCCTCTCTTGCTAGATTTACACCTTGTAATACCATGATCTCTACATGCGTTTGAGTGTGACCGACTAACTAAAACCATCAAACATTTAGAAAATACAAATGGTTCAGGATAGGATATCTACATCAAGTCATAACTGGTTTTTGAATAAAGCAAACAGAGACAGAGAAACGTAGAGAAAAAGGAAAAAGAGACTATCAGGTTTCATGGCGCATTTTGGTTGATAGGCTGATCAACCAACATCTTAACTATTGTTTTTTTCAATGATCTTGATATTTCTATGCATTTCCGCACATCCTTGTCACAAGCAATTAAAACCCAATCACCCTCGTCATCTTGGTACTTGATGCTAAACGTGTCCCTCTTTATTTTAAGCCTCTCAATCACATTATCTTCCAACTCTGCAATTCCTGATGAATCAAGCAGTTCAAACCTTATAGCAACTCTGTTATAGATTGCCTTCACATTTATCATTTGGCTTGTTTGAGCAGCAGTTCTAACTTGCAAAGGTGGCATGCTCGAATGAGAAGAATTCGGTATACTTGGTTCCTCGACCTCGTCATTTACCTTGTTCATCTTAGAGGAACTGTGACTCTTCATCCTTCTCTTGCCATATTGCCATCTTTCAATTCCAAAGCCTCTACATATGCGCTTGAATGTAGATCGGCTAACTGAAAGTATTGGAGATATGAAATAAGAAACACAAAGTAGTGGTAGAAGCTGAAAGATAGAAGTGCAAAAACATGGTAAAATAAAACATACCACCAAAGCTCTTTGCTGCATCCACTAGTGGCCTTCCAAAATGCTTGCTAAGATTCTCAATACTCATATCTTTTTCACATTCTTTCTTACTTTCTGATGTATCGTCTACGCTTCTTTTCCTTATTAATTGGATATTTGTACTATCATCTTCTATGCCGGTAACATCTTCCAATAGCATGACTTTCTGAGCTGAAGTATCTGACACCATTGTTTTGTCTTTGACTTCTTGTCGAGGTAACGGTTTCATGGATTTGAATCTGGAAGGCTGAGATGCAGTTGTCATAGCATATCCAGTGTCTTCATTACTAAAAGCATGTCCAACGTCTTTTGTAACAGGCAATTCTTCTGCCAGTTCATCTACTGCATGTGAAGCTACAAATCAAACAAACTAAAGCTTCAAATTCAGTTGGCGAGATAAGGCTCATTTTTATGCACACTTTTTTATATAGTTACGTATGCATCTAGTTTTTCCTTGTTCAAAATGTTATGTAACCACTTGCCTCTCTCTGCAACCATACTGTGCTGTTTGGGCATTACAGTCTCTCCCAAAAGAGTTTCCCGAGCAGAATGGTCTATCTGCATCGTATGCCCTTCATCTTCTAAGACTCTTCGAGATCTCTTAGGTTGGGAAGTGAGAGATTGAGGTTTGATACACTTAATATGTGATTCTTCTTCTAATTCATCTACACAGCATATTAACAAAGTAATTAGACAGTCCTACATATATATGTTTCCACCCGATATAAAGAACAAAAGAAAGATTACAAATGTAGAGCAAAACAAAGAGGTACAAAGACTAACAATGAACGATCTGTGCGACATTATAGGATGTGCCTGAGGTTCCACCTGAGGAACTTTCTTCATCAGAATTTATGTTTGAATTACTTTTCATGTCCATAACATGCTCATCTTGTTCATTACCATCTTTAAACAACAATTGCAAAAGAGAAAGTTGCTGGGTTGCATTTCCTTCATTTTCCAAACCTTCGTGGTGAGGAAGAGAGCTCGTGGGCTGACCTGTTTTCAAAGACTCGGGTTTGTTATACATAGCAGAGTTGATATAACTTCAACTGACAACAGTTGCCCCAGATGTTCTCAACTGCAAATCCATGTTGCAGGAACTCAAAGTTGTATTTGACTTAATTGCAGCATTTCAAATCATTTAATACGAATATTGTAAAAGCAAAAAAATGGGTTTTGTTATGATTTCGTATTATATGAAGTGATCTGTATAACTAATGAGTTTGAAGAATTTAAGCTAAATTAATAAAATAATTTTTTTACAATAACTTCAGTTCAAATAAGCAAGAACTAACAAGCTCTAAAGCAAAATTAACTAATGCTGCTTAGCAGGATCACAAGATAACAAAACCGAAGAAAAAGAGGATGTTGAACCTTTGTTTTCACCATCTGCAGCTGCAGCTACATCTTTAAAAGTTAGTTCATCAGGATCTGGAGAATGATGGATTGGATCTGTTACATTTTGTGGTTGAGCTACTTGCTCTTTACGGATAGGTATGCCCATAATAAATAAGACCTTCTCGTGCTGCTGCTCTTTTTTTTCTTCTTGTACTGAAATCTTACTATTCATGACTGACTGATTCTTACTCTGTGATGAAACTCCGTAGCTGTCATACCCATAATTCCACAAAGACATATCATCCTCCTTGTATTCGAACTCTTGAACTGGTGGGGGCGGCAGCAGTAGACCTTCTGCCATGTGCCCTAGCATTCCAAAACACTCTTCTTCATCTTCTTCATCCATGTACATGTTTTCGTCGGACGTGTGTTGCTGATTCCTGATCTATAAATAAATAGATAGTTCCTGATGCCAATTTTAATATAAATAAATAGATAGTTCCTGATGCCAATTTTAAGACCTTTTTACATGCAATACCCTTCTTCCTTCATAAAATTACAATGAAGTGCCATTATTGCCACGTATTTGGAGCACAGCCATTTCACGTGTTTTTTGGTTGGTGGCATTTTACTGTCCTGCTTTATAGTATTCTTTATCTTCTCGTTCACTCTTCTTTCTTCAACTTTCAAAAATTTCTAATTCAAATCTCTCTCTCTCTCTCTCTTCTCCTTTCTGTTTTCATTTTAAAATATCCTTGCATCTAATATCCTTATTTTTTTTTTTTGAAAAGGAAAGGAAATATTCATATATCAAAATCACGAGAGATTACATCGGTGAGAAAAGAGGGGACTAACGTCCACTCCCTACGATCAGACATTGAAATAGCTTCTCTAGCAATCCTATGAGCCGCCATGTTCGCTGATCGTCTAACAAACTGAATTTTAGGAGATCTCAGGTCCTTAAACAACATAATACAATCATTTATAATATCGTCGAAGTACGAATGATCCATAACCTTCTGATTTACGGCTTGAACTACTAGCATTGAGTCTAGCTGGAAAACCACGTTAGGCAAATTCTTCCTTTTCACCCACACCAAAGACTCACGAAACGCGATGGCCTCAGCGATTTTGGGATCAAGCTCTCCCAGAGAGGCACCACCATAGCCCGCAATGAACACACCCTTTTCATCTCTCAACAAGCAACCAAACGAACTTGAATTTCTTTCTGCAGAAATAGCAGCGTCTACATTGCAGGCGAGATAGCCTTGCTGAGGTCTTTGCCATTTAGGCATCTTCTCCTCTCTGAAATGGGATCCCACAATGGGCCTTGCCTGGGCCTTCTTCCACTGCTGTAAATTCTCGTATGCAGAGTGGCACACCAGTTGAGGAGAATTGAACTTACCTCTCCACACCACTGCGTTCCTATGGTTCCATAAGCTCCACGCTATCATGCAGAAAAACTCGACCCCTGAATTAGACTCAGCTTCGAGGGCTGCCCTTAAAAACTGAGGAACGGAATGACCATCTTCTAACTGGACATTCAGGTTCGATTCTTCCCAGCATCTCCGAGCAAAAGGACAGCTCCATAAAGCATGCTCCATCGTTTCATTCCCTACTCGACAAACTGCACACATAGAGTTTACCTCAACGTGTTTTCGTTGAAGGTTGTCCAAGGTTGGTAAGCAGTTATGTCCTACTCTCCACATAAAAATTTTCACTTTTGGAGGGATAAGAAGATTCCACAGCTTCTGCCAGTTAACTCTGTCCTGGTTTATATGAAGAACGTTAAGCTCGCCTACTAGTCGTTTATACCCAGTTCTGACCGTATAATAGCCCTTCTCATCATCAATCCAAATCCATGAGTCCGTCCTACCCGAGATACTACGAGGAATACGAAGGATTCTCTTCACGTCTGATTATCATGTTCTTTATAATTTTACATCTATCTGCATACCTATACTCTTGTGCTCGATAGCAGACCTGTCAAATCGAGTAAATGGATCGGTTTCGGATCGGATCTATTTTGGATCAGATTCACTTTCGGTTATGATATATTTAGAGCCCGTTCAATTCGGATCGGATATGATTCGATTCGGATACACTTTCGGTTAAGGTATATTTTTGGGACTATTCGGTTCGGATCAGATCTAATTCGGTTCGGGTCAAATTCGGATTAAAATCGGATAAATTTTGGATTAAGATCGGATCAAATTGGATTCGGTCCTTTTTCGAATATTTACTGTTTCAGATCAAATTCTGTTTGGATGTAGGAAAATTCGGTTCGGATCGCATTTGTCAAGATATATCTAATTTAGTGATTTTCCCAAATTTTTAAAAAATACAAAATTATTTTGGTTTGAAATCTTAGTACTCCCTCCGTCCCATTTTATGTGAACCTTATTCCTTTTTGGGACATCCCAAAAAGAATAAACCTATTATACTTACTATTTTTGGACACTATTTTTACTATTACACTCACTACTTCTCCATTTTATACTCTATTTTATATTAAATAAACACTATTACACCCACAACTTACCTCCACTATCTCAAATCTATTATTAAATATTGATAGATCCTATCACTTTACCCACTTTTCAACAAACTTTACTTTTTTTTACTACCTTTTCTTAATCTCCGTGAATGTCAAACATATTCACATAATTTGGGACAGGGAGTAATAAACAACTAAATTGACTAATATTAGTAACTAGTGCTTTGTCACGGACTGTTGTTTCGATTTTTTTAAAATTAATTCTCGACGATCCAACCGTACGGATGTTAAAATAAATCTAATTTATTGATGTTCCCAAATTTTTAAAAAAATAAAAAATTATTTTGGTTTGAGATCTTAGCAATAAACAACTAAATTGATTAGTACTAGCAATATTCGGTTCAGGTATTTTCAATTTCGGATTTACATTGAATCTAATAACTCAAATCATATTCGGTTCAGATAATTTTTTTTGGGTTTGATCGGTTTCATTTCATTTTCGGATCTATTATTTGGATTATTTTCGGTTCGGATAGTTTTCGAATCGGATCAAATCAATTTTTCGGATCATTGACGGATTTTAGTATTTGGGACAAACTTCGGTTCGATTCGGATTGTTTCGGATTCGGTTAACTTTCGAAGTTTCTAGTTCGGATAAAAATTCGGATCTCGGTTCCACAAATTTCGGTTCGGTTCCGCGGATCCAGGCCCATTTTACCAGGTCTACTCAATAGTGATGTATGGTATTAATCTTTTTGCTAAATACTAATGTTTTTATACATATTTCTATATTTTTACAAAAATGCTAGGAAACCAAACAAAAGTTACAAAAATTTGTCCAAAATGCTACATGTTTGTTTGATATTTGTTGGCAATAATAACTAATAATATGGACCCCACATGCATTAATAAGAGTACCCAATTAAAACAATTCATTTAGCCAAGTCAATTCTGTCATGTCATTTTGGACATTTTTTTGGGAGCCCTTTTTTATTACCTAGCATTACTCAAAATTTTAAGATGATTAATATATGTTTTATTCAATTAAAAAATGTCATTAATTATTAAATTATGATAAATTGAAACATTATTCTTTTTTAAAAATAGTAGTATCAATGTAAGAAAATTTTTATTAAATTATTTATTGGAAATGATATGATAAATTAATTTATTTTAAATAAAAAATATATAAATTTAAAATAATTGATCTTGATCAGTGTTTCATACGGTTACCGGCTAGTAAGTATTTATGTTGAAATAAATAATTATAATTTGTTACAAATATGTAATTTTGTACTGTTTAATAGAAAATAATACATTTGATTACTATATAACTCAATTCATAATAATCGCGTATAAAACCTATGAAAGTGTATTATTATATTTCATATTAGTTACGGTAATATTATAATTTTAAACGGAGACAGAGAATCAAGTGAATTATTCAACAAATAAATAAATTCAAATGAAGTGAAAAATTCATTACTAACAAGTAGGGATGTACAGATGATACGTTCAATAGCATTAATCGCTCGTATCATTCGTAATCAAATCGTATTTTGTGGATAATCGCAAAATGTGAATTGCGAATGTAAATTTTAATAATTGTTATTTTGTTGTTTGGTTGCGGTTTTATATGTTCAAAATTCACAAAATCTGAATCACAAACTGCAATATAATAATTTATATTTATATATAATACCTAATAAATAATTAAAGTTAATAAGTTTGAGACACACACATACACACACACACACACACACACACACACACACACACACACACACACACACACACACATATATATATATATATATATATATATATCCAACCAACCAATCTTATACCATTAAAACATCCAATCAACGGTCAGGATGAGGGGACTTACGCTATATAATATAGCGCAAGTTAAAGTTTTCAAAACCCCAATTTAAATTGTGTCGAAATATATCAAATATGGTATGCAAAATGATCGTTGTGAGATGTAGAAAAATACAGTGAAGTCGGATTTCAAAAATATCTCACCAATTGACGGAAAAAATCAAATTAGAAACGGAGGGATTTTGGTATAAACTTACGCTATATTATATAGCGTAATACACTATATAATGTAGCGTAAGCTTTTCAAATCCTAGCCGTGCATTAGCTTACTGGATGGTCACAGATGGGTTGGTTGGATATTAGATTGATTATATCCAACTTTGGCTGTAGAAGGCGTCCCTATATATATATATATATATATATATATATATATATATATATATATATATGCTAATGATCAAATAGAAACCAAATATTAAGTAGAAACTAGAAACTGATCTTAACCATTCAATTATTATTACAATTGTCTGATCTCGGCCATTGATTAAAATTTTTTTTTTAAAAAAAGAAAAAGACAGAGATTACGTGTATTCAATATCATAAATGAATTCTCTTTCTCTCACTTCTATGTTGTCCTCTCTCTCTCTCTCTCCCCTCTCTCTCTTCTTACTTTTTTCTCTTCTATCATTAGATCTCTCTCATCTCTCTCGCGTTCGTTGATTTTCATTCTCTTCGATTATTGTTTAAAATTTCTTGTTTTTGTATCGGTTAATCACTTTGTACTGGTTGAATAATTGCTTTCGTTGCATGACTTAGTACTTCAAGATGATTACGACGGATTTGATGAAAATTAGTGACAATCAAGGTAAATTAAACTATTTTATCCTTTTTTATATGTTTAGTAGTTTGAGCTATTTTTTGAGATTCAATTAGTATTTTTTCTTGTAATTGATTAATATTTTTGTTGATTTCGTTGTATCGATTTGTAATTCAAAGCAAATAGATCACATGAAACAAAGTCCTTGAATTTTACATGTAGTTATAGATTTGTTGTGTCATAAAGAATTATTTTAATTTCACTGTAGATTTTTTGATCATGAGTTAAAGTGCTATTTTAGTGATTTCAATTTATGTTCATCTTTATTCTGTTTGATCTTAGTTACATTTTTTGTTTTTTATTGCATTTACTGAATGTTTACTTGTTGAATCGTTGTTTTTGCTGTATTGATTAGTAGTTAAATAAACAGCGCATCATGTAGTTATAGAGTAGTTGCGGCATGAGGAATTATTTGAATATCAGTGTATTTTTTTTTAATTTGTCATAGCTTCAATTTTAATATCTTTTGCTTTGTTCTTGTTGATTTTTTTCTATTTTAGTGATTTCAGTTTATTACTTCAAAAAAATATCCTACTTGTTTGTTATGCAATTTAGATTATATATTTTTTGACTTAATTAGTAAAATATATGCTTTTCAGGTTCTCTTTGTGGTGATTCATCTCGTATTAGTTCTGTGATCAATGATGATGTTAGTAGTTGTGTTTGTTCAAATGAAAGTGAATGTTCGGTAACGAGCTACAGGGTGTCTCCTAGTGGTAATAGGTATTATATACCAACTGTTGATGCGAGTTGTACACCATTTTCTGACCAGGCCTTTGATAGTTTAGATAAAGGTTATATATTTTGCAAGGAGTATGGTCGACTAGGTGGCTTTAATGTTCGAAAGACAATTATGAAAAGAGATGTAGATGATAAAACTATTATGCTTAAGCATTATGTTTGTAGCATGGAAGGTTTTAATGATGACAATAATGGAACTTCGAACGGCAGTTTTAGTAAGGTAGTAAAGCAAAGGAGAACTGTTACTCGGATGTGTGGTTGTAAAGCGGAAATGGTGTTGAAGTATATGAGTATGAATAGGTATTTTGTGTTCAATTTTGTTGAACACCACAACCATCCTTTAGTTCCCAAAGCTGGTCGGCAATTTTTGAGGGCTAATAGAGAGATGACTGTTGGTTTGAGGTCCGTTGTTTTTTATGCTGCAAAGTTAATATTGGATGTAGCAAGAATTTTTCCTTGGCGAAGGAAATGTATGGTGGTTATGTAAATGTAGTGCTACCTTACGTGATTTTTGAAATTTTAACCGAGATATAAAAGTGTATGTCGGAGAACGAGATGGGCAGATGATGATAGATAAGTTCAAGGTGATGCAAGAGACTTCAGAATCATTTTATTACACTTATAATGCTGATTCTGTCGGACACTTGACTAAGCTTTTTTGGGCTGATGCGATTGGGCGGAGGAATTTGAACTTTATGGTGATGCAGTCTCGTTTGATGCAACGTTTGATACAAACAAGTAAGAAAAAACTTATAACCATTGGTGTTTTTTTGTACTGCTCTTAAGTTATATTCGTGTTTAAAATAAGCTGCAATTTTACCTCTTGCTAATAACCATTGGTGCTCTGCCTCTTTTATTGTAAGTATGTAATCGTGTTGAACACTAAACACTCGCATATGAATATTTCTTATTTTAGGCCACCTTTTTTATAGTGACCCTCATTTGTTGATAAATAAGGTGTCAAAACTTTGTGATGCTATTAAGTAATTTTTTTTATTATCCAAAAGTTATATCTTTCTAGGATGACTTTATTAAAATTTCAGCACATTCTGTTATGAAATTTAAGTATTGGTATGTGACTGTTTTCGTATTTTTCTATGTATTTCAGGTATAACATGATTTTTGCCCCATTCACTGGTGTTGATGAACACGACAGATGTGTTACTTTTGCGGCTTGTCTTTTATCCCAGGAAAGTTTTACTGATTATAGTTGGGCTTTTGGTCATCTAGTAAAGGCGATGGGAAGAAATCCACTTGTAATTGTTACTGATCAATGTCCTTCTATGAAGCTAGCTGTCCCTCCTGCGTTTTCCAATGTCAATGGTTTGGTTCCTAGTAAGCATCGTCTTTGTATGTGGCACATTGTAAACAAATTTCCTATTAAGGTAGCTTTGTAACTTTAATTTTTTTTCCCACATTGTTTGTATATATAGTGTTTATCAATTTGGATTTATTATCTTTTTATTCGTTGTTAATTTTTCTACAGCTTGGTAATCATTTATGTAAAGAGACTGATTTTATGGAAAAATTGAAAAATTATATATAGTCGTTAGTTTTAGAAGTTGATGAGTTTGAGAAAGGATTTGAGGCAGTTATTAAGGAGTTCGAATTAGAAGGCAATAAGTGGTTGTCAGATATGTATGCTATTAGGTCTTCATGGATTCTGGCATATTTTCGAGATGAGCCCATGTTTGGTTTGTTGAGGACAACATCGAGGTCGGAGAGCGAAAAAATTTTCTTTAGCCAGTTTCATAAGCAAGGAGATACTTTA
Organism: Saposhnikovia divaricata; assembly: GCA_036435485.1. Taxonomy (NCBI): domain Eukaryota; kingdom Viridiplantae; phylum Streptophyta; class Magnoliopsida; order Apiales; family Apiaceae; genus Saposhnikovia; species Saposhnikovia divaricata. The sequence continues at coordinate 87,387,293 of CM071594.1, forward strand.
TGTGAGTTTTGGTTGCGGTTTCAAAGTGCAATGGATAGGCAGCGGAATGAAACAGTTAGGTTGGATACCGAGTCGAACTCAAGCCTTCCTACTACCTTGTCAACATGGTATATTGAAGATGATGCAGCTGATCTGTCTACGCGTGCAATTTTTTACAAATTTCAGGAAGAAATAATGGCATCATGTGTGGATATGCAAATAAAGCGTATGAGTGAGGAAATTGATGGTGTTACTCATTTTGAGATGAGGGACGTCAAAGTAAAAGATAAATTGTTTAAGGTAACATTTCATTCTATATTTTATTTTTTTTAGCCACTTAGTTTACCAGTTTTGTCATTAGTTTATTAGTTATGTTAGAACATTATAGTGATTTTAGAGATTTCATATTAGAGATTTATGTAGCTTATATTAGTGATTACTGCTATATATTATTTGAACTAGACAAATTAGCCGCGCTTCGAGCGGTTAACAAATTTTTATATTTGAATAATAAAAATAGATAAATTAATATTTGTTATATCAAGAAAAATTGATAGTTATTTTAAAATATTCCTAAAAAAATTGATTTAAAACAATTTGCATGAATTATTAGTTGAAAAAATACTGTTATTATAGATTTAGATTTTATAATCTTAAAAATATCAAAAACATTAAAAATATCAATCACAATACGAACGTAATCTTTACGATAAACAATTACAAAAATTGAATATAACTTAATAACATTTTTTAAAACTGACACCCCTCTCATAAAATACATGTTCAATAATAGTGTAAGAATTTATTTAATTAGAATATTAATTTATTTCGAACAAAAAAAATGAAATAACGTGATAATTTTTTTATCGATTTATCGATTAATAAAATAGTTGGATTTATTCAATTTAATAAGTTTGGTCCCGTAATTTGTTCATGTGCAAAAGTAAAAATCTATCGGTATTATTTATATACAAATTCTAGATGTTAACCAAAAGATCTATATAATTCCATAGTTAGATCTGTGGATATCGCAGTTTCATCGGAAACCTTGGAGACCTTTTATAAGTAAAACATTGCAAAATTGTGTTATTTTAAGAAACATGTTCTACGAATGTTAGTATTTCACTGAAAATCTTGTAAATCTTGCATGTTTTGTAAGAAAACTATAGCAAAATGAATTGTTCGCAAAATACATTCTATTTGTAGAACTTGCTTGCGTAACATACATGATTTTGATGATTTTCAACAAAATGGTGATTTTCATGTAAAATGTTTTGCAAGATAATATTTTTGCATTGTTTTGAATGCAAAACATATATGGTCTCCGAGGTCTCCATAGAACTTATCTCTACACAATTACTAATAAAAAATATTGATGAAGAAGTTAAGTTTATCTACTCTAGAATGATTTTAAAAGAAATTACGGTGATCTTGAATATATAATAGAAAATGATGTAATGTAAACAATTTTAAATCGTCATTTTATCAAAAAATAATCTTAATTATATACTCACATTAATATTACATTATAATTATAGTGCACAAATAAAGTTTGTTAATTTTTCAAATAGATAAAATAAAATTATATCTTGTTTCTTGACAAAAAAAGTAAAGTAAATTTATTATATATGTAATATGTGTAATTAATGATAGATTAAGATGTCATTTAAATGTTACTTAATGCTATTAATTAATGTAAGAAAATAATTTTAATAAAAAAATCAAAAAACAAAAAATTCAAGAGAAACATGTTGAACGATTCTAGTGCATTTCCGATCTCCAGGTATTATAATTTATGTAGATACCGTTTTTTAATTTCGACACCCTCTCAAAATATACATGCTAGTATAAGCATTTATTTAATTAGAATACAAAATGTGTATAACTTTTTATCGATTTAATCGACCGATAAGATGGTTAGGTTTATTTTGTGCCAAAGTAAAAACTTGTCAGTATTATTAGTATTATTTGTATACAAATTCTAGATTTTAATCGAAAGATTTATTTACTTACGTAACTTATAAAAAACAAAAGTAAAGGTCGTATGTCCCACAATCGTCCGAAAAGAAATGACAGTGATCTGGAATAGAAAATAATGCAATGTAAACAATTTTAAGTCGTTAGTTTACCTAAAAATAATATTAATTATATATATAATTAATTTTTTATAATTGAAATAATAATTATAATGCCCAAATAAAATTTGCTAATCTTTTATATAAATAAAATAAAGTAAATTTATTATAAATTTAACATGTGTAATTAATGACTAATTAAGATGTCAATAACATGCTATTTAATGCAAGAAAAAAAAATTAATAAAAAAATCACAAAAGAGAAAATTCTAGAAAAATAACTTTAAATCTACTGGTGCGTTTCCAGTCTTCTGCCATCATAATATATTTTGTGCCAAAGTAAAAACTTGTCAGTATTATTAGTATTATTTTTATACAAATTCTAGATTTTAATCGAAAGATTTATATACTTACGTAACTTATAAAAAAGAAAAGTAAAGGTCGTATGTCCCACAATCGTCCAAAAAGAAATGACAGTGATCTTGAATACGGAATAGAAAAGGATGCAATGTAAACAATTTTAGTCGTCAGTTTATCTAAAAATAATCTTAATTATATATATAATTAATTTTTTATAATTGAAATAATAATTATAATGCTCCAATAAAATTTGCTAATCTTTTATGCAAATAAAATAAAGTAAATTTATTATAAATTTAACCTGTGTAATTAATGACTAATTAAGATGTCATTAACATGCTATTTAATGCAAGAAAATTTTTTTAATAAAAAAATCAAAAAAGAAAAAATTCAAGAAAAATATCTTAAACTCTACTGGTGCGTTTCCAATCTCCTGCCATTATAATATATATAGATGTATGTCAGTTTTATGAATTTGGTTTTTTATGTTTTTTTATGCAGGTTTCTGTTAGTAGAAATCATGCTGTTTGTTCTTGCAAGAAATTTGTTATGTGCGGAATTATTTGTAGACCTCGTTTTGTGCTTTCCAACAGATTGGACTTACTAAGGTTCTGAGAAGTATGGTTCTTAATCGTTGGATAAAAATTGCTGATAGAGGGACTTCATCAAATTCAGTTTCGATTTCTGATGATTATTTCAAAATGCAGCAGGTATCACTGAAATTGACAGAAATATGGTTTGAATTTCGTCAAGCGATCAACAAGACTGGAGTGCAAGATAGGCTTGATTATGTGCACAAGACTATAAAGCAGTTAAATAATGATCTTGACAGTGGGCCTACTGTTGATTTTACAAAAAAAGATCACATGGCAACTATGGTCGGTGAACAACCTCAAGGAGATGTTACTGTTCTTGCACCAAACATTTGTAAGTACAAAGGCAATTATTTTAAGAGGCTGATTAGTGAGCGAGAGAAAGCAGTTAACAAAGCCAAAAAAAGAATTCGAAAATGTAAAAAATGTGGGGCAGAAACTCATGACTCGAGAACCTGTCCACAAAAGGCAAAGGAAAACACGGATAAGGCAAAAGAAAACACGGAAAGCAACTCGAAAAACTGTCCGGAGAAAGAGAAGGGAAACACGTTAACCATGGCTACGGGAGACATGGAAACCAATGATGTCTGATTTATCTTGTGTTTGAATTGTTTTACTTAAGAAACTGTGGCTCTGTTGTTACTTTACTTGTTTGTACCTTGGATTTGTTTCTCTGGGAGCTTTACATATTCTCTGAGAGCTTTACATAGGAAAATTTTATATTTTGGTAAGAGTTGAAATTATATTGCATTGAGTTGAGATTTTTATACTATTTCACATTTTTCATATTTTGTGATTATTTCAAAAATTCCAGAAATATTTTTGACATCCTGCTAAGATTGTTGTGTTTAAATTATACAACTAAAATTTGTCATGTGTGTATCTAGTCACTCCTAAACTTTTGTTGTAGTAGTAACATGATCATGTAAATACAGTTTAATAAAAGATTAACATTCGACGATTTCAAATATGATATCGAAAGAATGCCCCTAATATCACATTTCAACACGCTAAATCGTGTAGCGTGTATAGATGTGTGGAAGGGGGTGACGTTACATCTTGTAGCGTGGTGGGGGATGAATGGGGGGTGACATATTTAAAATTTTAAATTATTAATTTATTAAAATATTAGAATTTTATATATATTTTTTTTATTTTAATATTTTAAAATTTTATCGATATTTCCTTTTGGGGTTAAATAGTTTTTATCTGTATTCTCCTGGGGGTTCAACAGTTAACATTTGGGGTTCAACATTTCCATTTTGGGTTTTAGAAATATTCACAACATAAACCGTATACGAACAATTCCATATTGAGTTTTTGGAATATTTTTAAAAATTCAATTTAGTGATTTGAAGTTGCATTTTTTAGTGATCAAGGGAGTATAATACAGTGATCCTTAGAAAAATAGATTATAGTTCTATAGGATTTTATTAATAGTATCCCTATTTAAGTTTCAAATTAGTAACCATGTTATTCCCAGATTACACACTTGTATAATTGTAGAAGGGGGGGGGGTTGAATACAATTCTTGATATTTATAAATTTCTGATAAGAACTCCAGAAATCTATACTTAGATAATTGCTTGTAAAAAGATTAATGCACAAACACATAAAAAAAATCAGGTGGTTAAATGCACCACCTGAAGCTTTTATTCGAAGAAAACTCTGTGATACAAAAGTACACAGCTTATGTTTTACAACTCTTTGCTTTCTAAGAATATTCAATAGAAACCCCTAAGCAAAATGTATCTGTTTTCTTAACATACAAAGAGTTGCTACACTTGGTTATAAATCCCAAGTTTTACAAGTACTACTGGAATAAGATAATATTAATCTAATTCTAGTTGACTTGCTACTACACTCCAAATACACATGTAGCCGAAAGGTTGTCCTTGTGTTCAGACATGTCTCCTGCACCTTTCTTGTATTCATAGTGTAAATGGAATGCTTCTTTCTTCTGTGTTTCCAAAGTATGGCTGCCATACTGCTTTTTGTATCTACTATCAACCCATGTGATCTGTCAGTCAAACATGTCCTTATCAACTGCTAATCCCCAGCTAATCATAGAAGACAGTGTCAATGATTATCCGTTGATATTGTACACTGACATCCGTTGATGATGTATTGAGCGGTATCCGTTGATATTGAGACTTGAGCTGTATCCGTTGATAGAGTGGATTTGAGTTGTATCCGTTGATAGAATTTTGTCTTCATCTGTTGATACACTTTCACTTAGACAGAATTACATAGCATAGCTTATTTACAATTTGCTACCCTATTCTGCCTATCCGTTGATGGTCAACATGACTGTGGATAAAAACACTATCAACTGATAACATAGAGATACTGCAGTATGCTACAAAACCTCATCCGTTGATGAGCTACCTGTCAACGGATAAAGTTATAAATCCTCATCCGTTGACAGCTACAAAACCTTATACAATTTGATTGATTGTGAAGTTATCATCAAGTACAACATATTCCTAACAATCTCCCCCAATTTATACTTGATGGCAATAAAGCATAAATTCAGGACCTTGATGATAACAAAACATTCCTAAAGATATATAAAGAACAATGCATAAATTGTATTAAGCTACAAAAATTAAAAACGGAAAGTTTGAGAAATTTACAGAGAAGTGCTCCTCTAGACTGAGCAGATTAAGACTGTTTCTTTTCTCTTGTTGGCATCACCCTTGATTTTCCTTCTTTGGCAGAGTTGGACTCAATCTGTATTTGGAGTTGCCTATAGAAGGCATCTTCTTCATCAACCTTTGGATTTAGCTTTTGTTGTAACCATCTCAGGTATTGAGAACTGGCCTTTGGTAGTTGGTCTTTCTAACCTGAAGAATCTCCTGTTAACATCTTCATCCCTGAACTCCATCATCCAGAAGGGTTGAAGGTGGATTTTCTGTCCATTGTATGGGATCTTCATCTTCCCTGGTAGACTAGATGGTGAGTTCCATTCCCTCTTTATCTGTTCTATTCTGTCTAGTATCTCCCCTTTTGCTATCTTGGAGAACCCTGTGTATCTCTTGATTGCAGAGAACACTTTGGTTAAGGTCAGATAATTTTCTCCAAGAACCCTTTGTAGTGGCCATGTCCTTTCCTTTCCTCCCTTGTATACAAAGACCAATCTCTCAGGCAAATGTTTATATTTGTCAATTCCTCTTACTTCTGACAATTCATCCAGATAAAGATTCATGCCAGAGTATTCTTCAATATCTGCCTGATAGATAAAATCATCCTTGTTTTCCAAGATTGGCTGCCTGACAATAGCAGGTACCCTAGCAACTTGAATTGGTTCCTTTGAAGGTTGCTTCCTTGGTTTCCTTTTCTTCTGTATAGGCTTCTGTTGAGGCTTCAGCAAGAATGAAGGAACCTCAATGGAGTCAAGATTCATTGGTTCCTCTTTAGGTACTATAGGATCACCATGGAAATTCACAGCTGGGTTGAATACTTTTACAGAAATAGGTTGTGATGAGCCAACTGTCTCCTTGATTTCAATTTCTGGAGAGACAGGCCTCCTTGCCTTTGATTTCATTCTCTTAGATTTGGATTTGGGGACTGATTTCCCTTTCCTTTTGGATTTGGGGACTTCCTCAGGTTCCCTCATTTCATCCTCTACCTCATCCATTAACTCTTGAGCCAGCCTTGCTTGCTTCTCATCTGAGTTTTCATATTGATTTTCAGTGCTTGGTTGAGATTCTCTTAGCAGCCTTGAAGTCTCTTCTCTCTTGGCTTCAACAAATCTAGGATGGCTGTTGGATATGTTTAGAACTTTTCCATTCCTTATGATTACAGCCATCCATTCTCTTATACAACTGTTAGTCTTCTCCTTGAATTCCTTAATTTGCTTACCCATCAGCTTCTCTTCATCATCCTTGGGAAATGGAAAGTCCAGTTGTAACTTGTTCTTCCCATTTGTTTTTGGTGGTGAGTAGGGTCTTGCTTTGATGTAGGGTTCAAATTCTTTAACATGAGAAGGCTCAGCATCATATAATGTAGGAGCCACAATTGCTGGAGTGAGCACCTTCAGAATTGTGGTAGATATTGTTGGAGCTGAGGTTTGGCTAGAGAACAGATTTGATACAATAGATGCATTGATCAATCTTTCTGTCCTCATTATTCTTTCATTGTTCTCCTCTTTCTTCCTTTGCAGGGCTTCAATCTTGGCTAGCTTTTCCTCTTCTGTCAAGTTTGTGAAATCAAACTCTTTAGATAGAGCTACTTGTACAGGTTTGGATTTGCTGGGGGAAGCTGTGACAATGAAGTCCTGTGGATTGACCACTATGGTAGGCTGCTGCTCCCCCTCACTTGCTGCTTCCCTTCTTTCAGAAATTAAGATTTGACTTGTAGTTGCCACAACCTCTTCCACTTTCTCCCCCTTTTTGTTAGCATCAAGGGTTTGACTAGAAGTTGGGGCTGCAACTAACTTTTCTAGCAGTTGGGTTTGCAGTTTTTGATGGTGAAGAAATTGCTCCATCTGGGATTCCATCTTTTCCACTCTTGAGTTGAGTAGTTGCACAGACTTAGCCAGGGTGTCTTCTTTGATGAACCTTTGTTGCAACACCCTCTGAGTGGCTGTAGGAGCTAGTTGCTCTAACTTGGAATCCACAGAGATCTTCACATCCTTGATTTCTTGTTTGATCTCCTCTAAGTTGGTTCTCTGAATCACCATTTGCATCTTTTGTAACTTAAGGGAGTCAATTACGTGTTGAAGAACAACCTTTCTCTGTGGATCTGCTTCTTGGTGCTCAGTCAGGGCAGATTTATATTGCCTTATGATTTCCACATCAAGTTGATGATAGGTGTAGTTGTGAGCAAATTTCCAATCATGAATATTGCTACCACCTTCATCTTCAGGGCTCTGGCTGTCTTCATCTTCAGATTCTTCAAATTCTTCACTCTCAGCAGTGGTTGGCAGAGCTTTTTAAGATTCCTTAGCTCTAAGTAGAGACTGTGAGGTGTGCACTAGGTGCATTGCCTCCTCTGCTTCCACATTGCCCTGTTGTGCCAGAATTTGATAGGCAGGAACAGGGTGAGTAAAGGTTTCAGCATCCAAAGAAATGGAGTCAATCATGGACTGATATTCTCTTTGAAATTCCATTTCCTTGGCTGCATCCTCAACCTCCATTGACTCACTAGCAATGGCTGCTTCTTCCATCCTTATTTCTCCTGTAATCCCTTCTCTCCTCTCATCTCTCTTTTCTTGCATCAAGGGCTCCCCTTGGCTCACACCTCTCACACCCTCACCTTCACCTACTAAGGTGGAACTCTCAGTCTCTCCTTTTGCCTGACCGGAAGAAATGGTCAGCCTCTCATTATTTAGCTCTCCTTTTGCCTGCTCACAAGGCAGCCTCTCACTCCCTTCCCTCAATCCTAAAAGTGTTTCAACTACTGAGAACTCCTCTACACTTGACACAGGAATGTCAGATATAGCAGTGGTAGAGTGAGTTATCAACGGATAAGGAATATCCGTTGATAGAGTAGTTATAGCTGTCAACGGATGGCTAGATAGAGGCACATCCGTTGATGGAGAAACACTTGTCAACGGATGAAGTATATCCGTTGAGGAAGGAATAATTTTATCCGTTGAAGAGAAAACCAACACTGAATCTGTGGAGATTGATTTTAAGTTCGAGGCCACAGTCTGTGTTGAGAATTCTGGAAGGGAAGATTGATGGTCCAACAAATCATCTAAAAGATGATGACCACCAATTGCAGAGTGGGGCTTCTCCAAGAATCTTAAAGATGGAGAATCAGGAATTGATGTAGATATCATATCCACATCCAGAGATGGAGTTGGTGATGGTGGATTGTAATGTGTGTCGATTTGAAGGTTAAGATCAAGGGGCAGTGACTCCACATTTATTGAAGCCACATCAAACTGAGTTTGAGAAGGTACAGTTTCCTGTACTGTGTGTGCACCCTGTGATTCCCCTGTGGTTTTAGATTTCACTCTTCTTCCATAGGTTTTGGAGAGTGGGCTATTTGTGTCTCTAACCCTCTTGTGCAGTGTTCCTTGTGGGGAACTTGATTCAGTAGTCACACTCTGTTGAGAGAGTGTAACTAGAATTTGGCTTGTAGTTACATTAACAGTCTTTTGAGAGACTGAAATGGTGGTTGCACTCATCTCTCCTTCCTTATCCTTAGGGCTTCTTTGATGTTCACCCTGTCCCTCACCACTCACTACCACCTTCACACTCCCCTCAAGAGTTTTGGTAGATTTTACAACAGGTGTCTTTTGAGAGACACTTGAGGTTTGCTTACTAGAATGTGATTTTGGAACTCTGGATTTGGTCACTTTGGTAGGAGCCTGTTTGGTCACAACTACAGACTCCATTGTGACACTAGAAGGCAAAGAAATTTGGGGGTTGGAGATAGGGGTTTCAGAGTTAGAAATAGTTACCTGAACAATTGGTAGATATACCAATTGTACTCCTACATTGAGGTTCATTCGAATTAGGTCACTTAAGACTCTCTTCTCCTGAACAAAACATTGGAACTTGCTATCCGGGTTAGCAATGGATAGATCATTCTCAGATACATGCGGTGCTAAGAGCATTAAAAATCTAGCAAAGTAGATATTCTTGCTCCTAGTTTCCTTTTTACCTAACTTTGCAGCTATCTCATACATAACTAATGTGCCAAAATTATAGAATTTATCATTTAAGAGCATACACATCATAGTTAGCATGGACTGGGTAACAGCATCAAAATTACTAATTTTGCCTGAAAAAGTTTTAATGAAGGCATCACAGAAATAGCTCCATTCTTTAACCATTCCTTTCCTAACAATTTTCCCTAAGTTTTCAGTACTAAGGGCATAATTAATAGAATTAAGCATGGCAACAATTTCAGCATCAGTGGGTACTTTCAGACAGTTATTCTCAGGCAATTTTAAACAAGCAGTTATTACATCAGAATTAACTACATAGTTTTTACCCTTTAAAGAAAAAGCAATTGTACCGTCTGTGCCATTGTACTCAGCAGATGTCCACATTTCTTCAATTACCTCGTGGATTAAGGGAGTGGTGGCAGTCATAGCATATGACAGTTTGCATTTCTTCACGAAACTCATCAAAGTGTGGTAAGCTTCTGGAGCATTCACTCTGTCAACAAAGGCCGCGAAATTGTTCTTCTCATAGGTAAACCCAGTGGAGGACATCATCTTAACAATGGGCGCAATTGAAGTGTTTGAACTTTGGTTACAGAGAGTTTTAGAGAAGAAGATGCAGTTAACTTTTGATATGCTTGAAAAGGAATAAAAGTGAGATGTGAGAGTACAAGTCAGCCTTTTATATTTTTCAAGAATTAAAAATGAAATAATTAAAAGTAATTTCTCCATTGGTCAAAAGTAACTGTCAGAGAATAAATGAAAAGAAAATAAGTACAGCCATGATTAGATACACACGGTTACCAACGGTTATAAAAAAATGTATATCAACGGATATAGAATGAACGGTTGAGATACAGTTTATCCATTGATGACGTGGATAGCCTGTTACCCGTTGACATGCGAAAATCTAGTAATGTGTTTATACTATCAACGGATAAAAGGATATCCGTTGATAAGCTAATTTTGCCTTAGACAAAATTTCTGCAGAAAATTTTTCTGAAAGTTTTAACTTTCAAGTAAATCAAAACACATTTCTAGCTTCAATGCAGTGAAATCAAATATCACTAGGAATTATGACAAGTTAAGCATACCTAGCTCACCTACCAATCTTGTGAATGTGGATTCATCAAGAGGCTTGGTGAAGATATCTGCAAACTGCATTTCACTTGGCACAAAGTGCATTTCTACTGTACCATTCATCACATGTTCTCTAATGAAGTGGTATTTGATGTCAATGTGCTTGGTTCTCGAATGTTGCACTGGATTCCCTGTGATGGCAATAGCACTTGTGTTGTCACAGAAAATTGGAATCTTCTAAACTTTTAGACCATAGTCAATGAGTTGGTTTCTCATCCATAGAATCTGTGCACAACATCTTCCAGCAGCAATGTACTCAGCTTCAGCTGTAGAAGTGGAGACTAAGTTTTGTTTCTTACTGAACCATGAAACAAGCCTGTTTCCTAGAAATTGACAGGAACCTGTAGTACTTTTCCTATCAACTCTGCAACCTGCATAATCTGCATCTGAATAGCTAATTAGATCAAAACCAGATTCTCTTGGGTACCAAATGCCAAGGTTTGGTGTTCCCTTGAGATACCTGAAAATTCTTTTAATAGCTATTAAGTGAGACTCTCTAGGGTCAGCTTGAAATCTAGCACAAAGACAAGTAGAAAACATTATATCAGGTCTACTAGCTGTTAGGTATAGAAGTGAACCTACCATGCCTCTATAGCTTGAGATTTCCACAGACTTTTCCTTAGTATTCAACTCAAGTTTAGTTGCAGTGGCCATAGGTGTTTTAGCAGATGTAAAATCCATTAAGTCAAATTTCTTTAAGAGATCATAAATATATTTTGTTTGACTTATGAAAATGCCCTCATTAACTTGCTTTACTTGTAGGCCGAGAAAGTAAGTTAATTCACCCATCATGCTCATTTCATACCTACTTTGCATAAGTTTGGCAAACTTTTTGCAAAGTTTCTCATCTGTAGACCCAAAAATAATATCATCTACATAGATTTGAACAAGTATTGAAGAGCCATTAATATTCCTATGAAATAAGGTTTTATCTACTGTACCTCTAGTGAAGTGGTTCTCCAAAAGAAATTGAGATAAAGTGTCATACCAGGCTCTTGGTGCTTGCTTCAAACCATAAAGTGCTTTCATGAGAAGATATACATATCCTGGAAATTCTGGATCCTCAAAGCCAGGAGGTTGATGGACATAGACCTCTTCTTCCAGTTCCCCATTTAGAAAGGCACTTTTGACATCCATCTGATAGACTTTGAAATTGGCATGTGCTGCATAGGCTAGAAAGATTCTTATTGCCTCAAGTCTTGCCACTGGAGCAAAAGTTTCATCAAAATCTATTCCTTCTTCTTGAGAGTAGCCCTTTGCCACTAATCTAGCTTTATTCCTCACAATTATGCCATTTTCATCTGTCTTATTCTTGAGAACCCATTTAGTACCTATGACACTTCTATCATCAGGTTTGGGCACAAGTTTCAATACTTTATTTCTTTCAAATTGGTTTAGCTCTTCTTGCATTGCTAACACCCAATCTGGATCTAGAAGGGCATCTTCCACTTTCTTAGGTTCCTCTTGAGACAGGAAGCTACTGTATAGACATTCTGCTTGAGTGGCCCTTCTAGTTTGGACTCTTGAATTTGATTCACCAATGATTAACTCAAATGGATGATTTCTAGTCCATTTTCTTGCAGGTGGAAGGTTTGATCTTGATGAGGTTGCTTCATTTCCATGAGCATGATCATGTTGATTTAGCATTGAATTTTGACCTTGAGAAACTCCCCCTGGGTTTGTTGTCCTTGCTGAATTATGAAGTTGACTGTCAATGGATGCATCATTTTGCCTGTCGACGAATGCTTGAGAATATCTGTCAACGGATGCATCTCTAATAGTGTCAACGGATGTTGCAGAATGACTGTCAACGGATGTTGCAGAATGACTGTCAACGGATGCTTCATTTTCAGTGTAAGCATCACTTCTAGTTGGTATAACAGCTCTAGGTGGATCTTTGTGGTCATGATCTTCATTTTCCTCATCATCATCATAGTACATTCTTCCTTCACCTTTATTCTCAAATTCCAACTTTTCATGGTAACCTTCATCATTTAGACCTAGAATCTTTTGATCATCAAACATAACATGTACAAATTCCATAACAATGTTGGTTCTTAGATTGTAGACCTTGTAGGCTTTCCCTGCTGCATATCCAACGAAAATAGCTTCATCTGCCTTTACTTCAAATTTGCCCAAGTTATCTCCATGATTCCTTAGCACAAAACACTTACATCCAAAGACATGTAGGAAAGCTAGAGTTGGTTTCTTGTTGGTTAATAACTGATAAGGAGTCATTCCTCTAGCTTGATTGACCAAGGAAATATTCTGAGTAAAGCATGCAGTGTTGACAGCTTCAGCCCAGAAATATGTTGGTAACCTTGATTCACTTAACATTGTTCTAGCTGCTTCAATGAGTGTTCTGTTTTTCCTTTCAACAACCCCATTTTGTTGAGGTGTTCTGGCTGCAGAAAACTCATGGACAATTCCATTCTCTTCACAGAAAATCTTCATTGTGGAATTCTTGAATTCAGTACCATTGTCACTCCTGATTCTTTGTACTCTGTCTTCAGAACCATTGTTTAGTATTCTGAGGTGATTGATGATGATTTCACTTGCACAATCCTTGGAGTGCAGGAAGAAGGTCCATGTGAACTTAGAAAAATCATCTACAATCACCAGACAGTATTTCTTCTTTGAAATAGACATGACATTTACTGGACCAAATAAGTCCATATGCAGCAATTGAAGAGGCTTAACAATGGATGACTCTGTCTTGCTTTTGAAGGATGATTTCTTTTGTTTCCCTAATTGGCAGGCATCACACATCCCATCTCTGACAAACTCCAATTGAGGGATTCCTCTAGCAAGATCCTTTCTTACCAAATCATTCATAACTTTAAAATTCAAATGTGACAGCTTCTTATGCCATAGCCAACTCTCATCCTTACTTGCTTTGCTGAAGAGACAAGTAATGGATTCTGAGTATGCTGAATTGAAGTCAGCTATGTAAACATTTCCTTTTCTAAAGCCTGTCAATACCACATTGTTGTCTTCCTTGGCAGAAACAACACAGGCTTCTTTTGTGAACTTTACTTCATAGTCTTTGTCACAAATCTGACTGACACTCAGCAAATTCAAACCTTCAACTAAAGCCACTTCTTCAATGATGACATTGTCTTTTGAAATCAGGCCATATCCCTTAGTATATCCCTTGCTGTCATCTCCAAAGGTAATTCTAGGGCCAGCTCCTTCCTTGAACTCTGTGAGCAGGGTTGAATCTCCTGTCATGTGCCTAGAGCATCCACTGTCTAGGTACCATAGATTCCTTCTGTTTCCCTGCACACATTTCAAAAACAAATCAAGTTGATTTTGGTACCCAAGCTTCCTTGGGTCCTTTCTTGTTAGCCTTTGACTTTGCACTCCTAGCATTCTTCAACTTAGGTGTAGATGCTTGAGTGATGGGGTTTGACAAATGCTCATTTGCATGAATATTGGATGCATGCATGTGTGGAAAATTGGCATACATATTATTCATGTTAGGTATGTTCCATGACATTTGTGGCACATTCATAGATTGAAAGTAAGGATTAGTCACATATGGCATGTTCACATATGGATTTGAAAAACTAGCATTTTGATACAAACCAGGCATAACAGGCATTGCAGGCATACATGGCATTGGTTGAGGTACATGAACAGGAGCCTTGTTGACAATCTTGCAATTAGAAGATAGATGATTGACACTATTACAATTACTACAAGTTTTCCTAGGAGCAAACTTGTCAGGAGAGTAATTGTTTTTCTTGTTGATGCCTATCTTACCATTTCTGTTCTTTTTCTTTTTATCCTCAATTTCTACCTTTTCATTATCTGATTTACCAACAGCCTTTTTGTTGTGTAAATCACCTGCCTTAGCCTTCCCACTGGATTTGGTTTTTCTGCACTCACCACTAACAAAATTCTTGTTGACTGGACCATACTTGATATATCCAGTTTCCTAAGTTCCTTCTTACTAACAAACTTTTTGTTAGTCGACGGATACCTCTCATCCGTTGACGGTTCATCTGTCAACGGATGATCACTATCCGTTGATTCACAAATAGTCTCTAGATCCTCAAGGCCAGGTTCTAGCTCCTTTTTCTTTTGAGTCCAGGTATCCTTCACAAACGATTCTATTCCCTGAACTTCTATTATGTTTTTAGAAATATTCCTACAACTTTGAAATTTAGCAATTATCCCTTGTTCTTTTTCAAGCTGGTCTTTTAAAATCAGTTCTCTTTTTAACACAGCTTCAAGTTCACTTTTAGCATTATTGCAATCAACTCTCATTTTCTCAAATTCTAGAAATTGAGTTTCTAGAGCAGCATTTCTATCACTTAAAAATAGATTAGACTCTTTAATCCTATTGTTCTCTTTAGTAAGTGATTTAAGAATAACACTTAAGTGATATAGTTCAGTAGACATTTCATCTATAACACTATTGCATTCCTCTTTGGTGAGCTCAGAGAGATTAGTAGAAAATACCTGATTGCTAGCTGAACTTGCTTCCTGCTCTCCAGAATCAACCATTAAAGCAAGGTTGACTAACTTAACATCATCATCAGAATGATTGTCATCAACAGCCCAGTCATACTCTTGGGTCAAGAATGCCTTTCCTTTCTGCCTGAGAAGATCAAAATATTTCTTCTTATAGTCAACAGCCTCAGTTGACTTTCCCTTGTTCTCATATCTAGGTTTCCTGCATTCACTTATCATGTGACCAGCAATTCCACAATTGTAGAATTTAATTTTGGATTTATCCACATAGTTGCTTGTGGAAAAATCCTTGTTAAATGGCTTGGCCACCCCAGAGTTTCTCTTGAATTTCAGCTTAGAGAATCTCCTAGATAGAAAAGCTAAGTGCTCATCTATCTCATCCAATTCATCCTGCTGAAGAGCATTCAATTCCTCAGACACCTTTTCCTTGCTCCTGCTTGATTCTGCTCTACCTTTACAAACCTCCCTGTTTGGTATAGAACTAGCAGTTTCTGTCCTTTCCTCATTTTGCTCCAAGTTGGCAACAAGTGCAACTGACCCACTTTTCTTTTGAGACTTCTCAATCTCTTCATCCTGCTCCATTTCCAGCTCATAGGTCTTTAAAGTTCCATAGAGCCTTTCAAGAGTAAATGTCTTGTACTCTTGAGTGTTTCTTAGAGAAACAGTCATTGGCTTCCATTCCTTGGGCAGTGATCTCAGAAATTTGAGATTAGAATCTTTATCTTGATAGATTCTTCCATACAGTTTCAAACCATTTAGTAGCTTTCGAAATCTACTAAATTTATCATTTAATGTTTCTCCACTCTTAAAGTGAAAATGTTCATACTGTTGGATTAGTAGTTGCATCTTGTTTTCCCTTACCTGTTCTGTTCCTTCACACAGGGTTTGAACAGTGTCCCATACTTCCTTGGCGGTAGTACAGTTAATAACATTGTCAACCATGTCTGTTTCTAGACCATTGAACAGAATATTCATGGTCTTTTTGTCTTTGTGGACTTCTGCAATATCTTCAAGACTCCACTCAGAAACAGGTTTGGGAATGAGAGTGTCAGGCACATCTTTAGCCAGGCCAACTCTTATTGCTGTCTTCATTGGAACGTGAGGACCCTTGTCAATGCAATCCACAAAGCCCTCATCAATAGACGAGAGATGTAGACGCATTTTTACTTTCCAGTGAAAGTAATTTTCTCTATCAAGAACTGGAATCTTTACTCCATAATCCTTCTTAGACATGTTGGAAGTGTGTTGATCTTTAAACTTCAAATATGTTAGAAGCTTGCTCTGATACCAATTGTTATTCCCAGATTACACACTTGTATAATTGTAGAAGGGGGGGTTGAATACAAATCTTGATATTTATAAATTTCTGATAAGAACTCCAGAAATCTATACTTAGATAATTGATTGTAAAAAGATTAATGCACAAACACATAAAAAATCAGGTGGTTAAATGCACCACCTGAAGCTTTTATTCGAAGAAAACTCTGTGATACAAAAGTACACAGCTTCTGTTTTACAACTCTTTGCTTTCTAAGAATATTCAATAGAAACCCCTAAGCAAAATGTATCTGTTTTCTTAACAGACAAAGAGTTGCTACACTTGGTTATAAATCCCAAGTTTTACAAGTACTACTGGAATAAGATAATATTAATCTAATTCTAGTTGACTTGCTACTACACTCCAAATACACATGTAGCCGAAAGGTTGTCCTTGTGTTCAGACATGTCTCCTGCACCTTTCTTGTATTCATAGTGTAAATGGAATGCTTCTTTCTTCTGTGTTTCCAAAGTATGGCTGCCATATTGCTTTTTGTATCTACTATCAACCCATGTGATCTGTCAGTCAAACATGTCCTTATCAACTGCTAATCCCCAGCTAATCATAGAAGATAGTGTCAATGATTATCCGTTGATATTGTACACTGACATCCGTTGATGATGTATTGAGCGGTATCCGTTGATATTGAGACTTGAGCTGTATCCGTTGATAGAGTGGATTTGAGTTGTATCCGTTGATAGAGTTTTGTCTTCATCTGTTGATACACTTTCACTTAGACAGAATTACATAGCATAGCTTATTTACAATTGGCTACCCTATTCTGCCTATCCGTTGATGGTCAACATGACTGTGGATAAAAACACTATCAACTGATAACATAGAGATACTGCAGTATGCTACAAAACCTCATCCGTTGATGAGCTACCTGTCAACGGATAGAGTTATAAATCCTCATCCGTTGACAGCTACAAAACCTTATACAATTTGAGTGATTGTGAAGTTATCATCAAGTACAACATATTCCTAACAAACCATTAAAACCATGTCAATGTATGAACACTGTTTTTGAATTTAATTGCAACTATTCAGAATTTAAATTTCTAAAATCAGAAAAGAGACCAAGTGATTGCTCTACATCATTGTTGTCCCTTATTTTGATTTTCTTTTTCAAAGGTCATCGTCAATTTTTTTGCAAATGTTACTGTCTTCTTCTTCATAGATTGGTTGATGTCTGCCGTTTGTGGCTCTCCTTGAGATGATTGAATCACTAAGTTAAGTACTCTGTTTGCTACAGCTTTATTGTATAAGTGAAAAGCTTCTTTCATGATTGGTTCACTTTTTTCATTGATTTTTACTGAGAGTATAACATTGTTATACTTAACTCTCAGTTTGATAATCTGAGCAGTCTGGCCATGCTGAAATTCAAGATACAAAAACATATGTAAATATAAATAAAATGTTTATGCGTCATAAATTTAAGTTAAAAAAAGGTAAAAGAATATATGTAAGAAACAATTATAAGTAAGTTTTTCTTACATCTTCCTCTTTGAATCTACTGTCGCAACTTTTGTTATCACCTTTATAGGTTTCCATATGTCTCATGATGAAAATACCACAGTCCTTTAAGTTTTTTGTAGCTTTCCAAGACATTTTGATGCAATTTGGCTGCAGCTTCTTAATTGTCTTTGCCAATTTTAGATGGCCTTTTGCTTGCAAATACTTTGCGAAGTAAGAATGCTTCAAAATAACAGAAAAAGTTCAAAATTTTCATAGTTGTAGAAATCACTCTAATTAAACTACAGAGGCGCACAAGAAGTCACTAAATCTTCAGCCTCTATGAAATTAGTGATAAGACAGTTAAATCATTAGGGTCCTAGAATGAGCATAATATCTTTTAAAAGGCACGAAACTAATATTGTAACTACATTGCATCTTATGAACCAACTATAAAACTGTGATTTACTCTTATACAACATATTATAGTGATCATAATATCAGTTTTTAGTTAATCTATGTTAAATTTTTTTTATGATTTAAGTGTGCAAGGTAGTCATCAACTTAAATAATTTATTGTTCAATACAAAAATTTATGGTTCTAATTTTAAAAAACATATAGTGTAATCTTATAAATGTAATGTATGCAGCTATTGTAGGTGCAATTTAACAGTTCATACCAGAATCCTTGGTTTTGCGCCATAGTAAGTCTTTGGGTCTTCATCCCTCTTCACGTTATCAATTAGTTCATATGTTGGATTCTTAAGATTGTAGCAAATCAAATAGAAATGCTCATATGTGTGAATGGGGAAAAACACCTGCAAATGCACAAAATCTCAAACATTAAAATAGGAATACAGAAATAATATGTTACACTAAACATTATTAATTTTTACCATGTCCATATTCTCCAATTTTTCCCCATTGAATCTTCTTAGGATTTCATCCATGTTTTCAGCAAATATTGGATATGTTAAATTTACACTCTTAGTGTCGTCCAATATTGGATGCAGTATATTGCAGAAATATTGAATAAATATTTGACGTTAAGTACTTGTCAAATATAAAACATTAGTAAAGAAAAATTACCACACAACCAGTTGTACAAAAGAGACGCATTGGTGATTCGTCTGCCTTGTATCTTTCTCCATCATTTAAAATTATGGACCATATGTCCACAACTAAATAGGATAGAGTATGATTCATTTTTAATGTTTGCATATTCCCTCTTAAGCAACTGAATTCATTCCAAACGAATAACTCTTCCCTATTAATAGTTAATAGAGATTTTTATTTGTTAGTAGTGTCATAAACATTGAAACTGATTATTTAAATATAAAAAATCACTAGTTACTTATAATGGGTCTCTTTGTTTAATCAGAAATCTCAAGAGGCCAAAATCTTGGTTTATGAATCTGCCAGAGATGTCAATAACCCTTTCAATGTATGGTGACTTGCCATATCGGGTCAGCTTCATCAGTCTTGTACTTTTTTCTCTGATTGCAGGTTTTGGAGTAATGAACATCTCTTCATCTATTGCTGCTCCATTCAGATTAGTCTCTTCTTCTCCATTGACATTCTCACAGCTTTCTTCATCAATGTCGTCATCTATTCCCAGTGAGAAAGATGGAATGTAATCATGTTTGTCCTTTGTAGCAATTGTATCAGTCATTTGTTTCGTTGTAGAAAGATAACCAATCAAGTCCATTTCTTCAATGTCTTCAGGTCTCAGTTGAAAAAAAGCATCTTGAATCACAGTATTCTGATCTTGCTTAGGACATGTATGATTCTTTAGTAACAATGAAGGAACATCTTCAGTCTTGTATGGTCACTTCAGTAGGACAACTACAACAAATAGAAGAAACTATAGGGATTTTGTAGCTGTACTTTCTGTTTTCCGTTGTCTTCTTTTGGGCCAATTATTTCCGGACCAAGAACTTTAAGTCTGCTTAATTTGTGTTTAGTGGTTGGTTAGTCTGATGGTATTGGATTGTTATATGATGCTGTATTCTAATTGGATAAAGGTTTAATGTAATAATTGGGCTAGGCCCAATTTAGAATATGGATCCAATCATCCAATTCTACATTTCTACCGCTTATTTGTACAAATAAATAACTTATTTGTACTGTACTACTCGAGATATGAAACAAGTTATACTTACCAGCCACCAGTGTTCTAAAAGACGGTCTGGGCGGCCGCCTAGGCGCCACCTAGACGCTGGGCGAGCCCTGACCGCCACGATTCAGAGGTCATCAGATATTTAGGCGTTTTTGTTAGGTAGCCTACTATTAGGTAGCCTACAATTTTTATACAAATATTCCCAAATTCACACTACACCTACCATATATACCTACCACATATTTCCTATAAATACCCCCTCCCCTTCATTACTAAAACTACACCAAAAACATAATTCTCTCTTCTCTCTCTATATAGCTGCTAGATAGTCCGTCTAGTAGGAAAGCCGGTTTAGCCCGCTTTCAGGAAGTGTCGGGATAGAAGGTCCTCGTGCCTAAACTATTCCTTAGGGTACTTGGGTCTGACTGCAGCCATCGGAGGTGGTCCCGCTGCAGGGGTCTTTCTATCAGGTTGTGTGGCACTGTTCGGGTTGGGAGAGGGAGAGAAGGAAAGGTTGTCGGGAAACAGTGATAGGGGAGGTTTTGAGATAAACACTTCAGTGAGTTGGGGATATACATAATAGGTATTGTAGGGCTGAATTTGTGTATAAAATTCAGGGGCCGGATACCCGGATATTGTAATCTCTTTTATCTAGTGTGAAGTTGTTACTCTTGTGGATGTAGGCGGGGCCGAACCACGTTAAATCTCTTGTCTCTTTTACTGTACTGTTGGTTTGTTGCTTTATTACTATCACGTATATTTGTGGGATCTAAGCACACATATTTACCAAATCGCTTCCGCATTTGCCGGGAATCGTGCAGATTCCTAACAGTTGGCATCAGAGCTAGTTGTGTCTAAATTATTGGTGCCGAAGGAAAGTCGTTAAGAAAAGTGGTTGTTTATTAAGGCGCCGTTTTGACGGAAGTGCTCCCATTGTTTCTTACACTTACCTGGCCAATTGATTTAGTTGTTTGGATTGGTTTGTGTGTACAAACGGAGATCATGAAAAGTATTAGAGGATTCAATGTGACTCTATATGATGGTAAAGGAAGTTTTACTCTTTGGCAGAGAAGGGTAAAGGATATCCTAACCCAACAGAAGCTAGCAAGGGCTTTGAAGGGGAAGGAGGGAAAACCAACAACGATGAGCGCTGAAGATTGGGAGGATGCTGAGTCGCAATGCATGAGTACCATCAGACTATGCATTGCAGATAATATTATCAATAATATTGTTGACGAAAGCACGCCGAAGGAATTATGGTCAAAGTTGGAGACATTGTATCTCGGGAAGAACTTGACTACAAAGTTAAATCCGAAGCGCGAGTTATACAAGCTGAAGATGGCAGCTCAAGGCAATGTTATTGAGCACATGAATGTGTTTAATGGTATTGTTGATCAACTTGAAAAGGTTGATGTAAAATTGGAGAAAGAAGATAAGGCCCTTATTCTTCTTACTTCGCTTCCGGAGTCATTCGATCATTTGGTCACAACCATTTTGTACGGAAAGGACACGTTAAAAATGGAGGAGGTTCAGTCAGCACTTTTGTCAAATGCTGGAAGGAAGAACCAGGATGGTGACAAGGACGGAATGACAGTTTTGGCTTTGCATAGTCAAAATAATAGAGGAAGGGGTGTTGTGAGAGGATTTACCAATAGCAGGGGTAAATCCAGATACAGTGAAAAGGGCATGCAGTGCTTTGGTTGCAAGGAGTGGGGTCATATTAGGTCGAATTGTCCGATTAATAAGAAGGATCCAGATGCATCATTGGCTGTGGTTACTCTCGATTGTGAAGATGTTTGCACCGTCTTCAATCGAGGCACTAGTTCTCCAGGAGAATGGATATTAGACTCAGGGTCATCTTACCATGTATGTTCCGAGAGGGGGCATTTTGATAAATTCCAAGATACAAAGAATGAAACAGTTTCTTTGGCTGATGGATCTACTTGTAAGATCAAGGGAATTGGAATTGTGAAAATCAAAATGTTCGATGGAATAATTTGCAGCTTGAATGGGGTAAGATATGTGCCTAAGCTGAAGAAGAATCTAATATCTATCGGTCGGTTAGCTTCAGAAGGCTACAGATGCTCTGTAGTAGGGGGAGCTATGAATATCAAAAGAGGCCGTATGGTCCGGATGAAGGGAGAGCTACGTGGGGGAATATATCGTCTGATTAGTACGTGGCCAGAACGTACTGGAACTTCGAAAATCTGGTTATCTCGTGCACGAGGGAAGAGTGACTTCAAGGATACTGCTGCGGTTGTATTGCCTTCCAGTCTAGACGATGGTGCAAAGACTGCTGGGATGGATGCTTGGTCGAAGGGCTTCCACGACATCAACGGGTAGTTGGTGTGTTGCTGCTGCATATGGGCATCGATCAACACGAATCAAGTGAGCAGTGAACCATGCAACAGATTGATTTGTTTGATATGCAGTTGGGGAGTAAATGAAAGATCGATGGTCACACTTGTGTGTGTGATGGTCACACTTGCGTGTGTGATGGACTACATATGGGATTGGCCGACGTGAATCAAGTGAGTATGTGTGTATACAACAGATTGCTTCACATGTATGTAGTTGGACAAATAGAGGTCAATGGTACACTTGTGTGTATAGCAAGTGGGCATTCGAGAATGAATGTGCAAACTAGGGTATAGTTTGGAGTCTTGGACTCGGGGGAGTTTTGTCGTAGGGAATGATACGGATCGAGGAAAAGTTGGAGTTGTGCCAACAGAGCGCATGTATGGAGTGCAAGTGATTAGTTGTGAGTTTGGAAATAGGGGGAGATTGTTAGGTAGCCTACTATTAGGTAGCCTACAATTTTTATACAAATATTCCCAAATTCACACTACACCTACCATATATACCTACCACATATTTCCTATAAATACCCCCTCCCCTTCATTACTAAAACTACACCAAAAACATAATTCTCTCTTCTCTCTCTATATAGCTGCTAGATAGTCCGTCTAGTAGGAAAGCCGGTTTAGCCCGCTTTCAGGAAGTGTCGGGATAGAAGGTCCTCGTGCCTAAACTATTCCTTAGGGTACTTGGGTCTGACGGCAGCCATCGGAGGTGGTCCCGCTGCAGGGGTCTTTCTATCAGGTTGTGTGGCACTGTCCGGGTTGGGAGAGGGAGAGAAGGAAAGGTTGTCGGGAAACAGTGATAGGGGAGGTTTTGAGATAAACACTTCAGTGAGTTGGGGATATACATAATAGGTATAGTAGGGCTGAATTTTTGTATAAAATTCAGGGGCCGGATACCCGGATATTGTAATCTCTTTTATCTAGTGTGAAGTTGTTACTCTTGTGGATGTAGGCTGGGCCGAACCACGTTAAATCTCTTGTCTCTTTTACTGTACTGTTGGTTTGTTGCTTTATTACTATCACGTATATTTGTGGGATCTAAGCACACATATTTACCAAATCGCTTCCGCATTTGCCGGGAATCGGGCAGATTCCTAACAGTTTTATGGCAAAAACGGTCAAAATTTGCTTTCCGCGACTGAATCAGTCAAAAGCCGGTGAATTGCTTAATCGGCGGTGATAAACTGAGACAGTAATAGTTGTGAAATTGGGTTCAGTAGTATATGAACATACGTGAAAGTAATAGTTAAAGCCTTTGATAGTGTTCTTCTGAGAATTGAGAAGTCAAAAAGATGATACATATACAACACCTCACGAATAACAATATAACCAAATTAGTGGTGGGGTTGGGATATTTTCAATTGATTTACTTCAAGTAGCTATAAATTCATTTTACTTCAATCCTTTTTTTATTTATTTTCATCTCTTTTACCCCATATAATAGACATTTTGTAATGATTAATACAATTTTTAAAATGTATGTACAATTTGATTTAATATAAATGATATTATATACATGTGTATATTTTAAATTTAAATATATATTAATATTAAAATATAATCGATTAATGTTCCGATTAATCCCCGCCTACCCGATTAATCGCTAGGCGGTACCTCAACCGCCTTGACCCGCCTGGCGATTTCTATAACATTGCCAGCCACTGAAAGATTGATTTTTGATTTTCTAAATATATATTAAAAAATTAGCAACCTAATCTTGAAAAAAAAATTCTTAAATGTTTTATTCGAACTCAAACTAAAAAATCAAAATCAAGACCGAACTTGATAATTTGGATTCATATTTTACCTATCAAATTTTAAATCGGTTTGAAGTTCTACTTAAAAGCCCACACGAACAACCTTAAAATTTTGTTGCAGTTCATTTTATACAAACCTCTCGGAACCTTTTAATAAAGAACATTTCTTGCTGCTGAGAAAGTATGGTGGGAAAACAATATAAAGTCAAATAAATAGAATAATCTTTTCTAGAATTTTTTACTTTAATAGTAATAGGTCTGCGTATTAGAAAAAGGTTGACAAAAACTTAAGATTAGCCTTTTATGATTTTGTTTTGTTTCTACTTGGATAAATTGATGAACCTTTTGAACCTTTTCTTTTATGTTTATTTCTTTAAACCCTTTTGAACCTTTGTGATCCTCCTCCAATACAACATCTGCTGCATAAAATTCCACAGCATATATATATGTAAGAAAGGAGCTACTCTTGGGACTTCACATCAACCATTTGCCTCACTTCATCTCTCTTTCATCTGTTTATTCTCAGAATTGTCAGATGTCTTCTCCCTCTCACCAGTTCATTTTCAGCAACTATTCTACACGGCTAAATGTTGCATTCATCAACATAACACCCCTACGAGCACGAGAAAACGGCAACCATGCTATTATTGGCATTTTCGGGATAGCTGTTACTGTCCTCCTTACTGCCTTGCAACTCAAGTACCAAACAAGGACTACTTCACCGTTCCAAGAACACCCGAAAGCCATGGCCATAGCTATAGCAAGTTTCCTTATTTCCTGCTTGGTATGTGATGCTGAACAATACTTACAGGCCACTCGTCGTTCTTCAACTTTTGCAACACTGTTTCACCATGTACTCAGACTGCTGGGCTTCATTTCATTAGCATCTTTAGCCTCTGTCATTTTCTCGACATCCACAAGTCCAACTGCGTCGCTCATTCTTTATCTAATTTTCCCCTGCTTTTTTTCAGCAAGGTTGGTTCTTCACTGGATCCAAAATAGAAAGTTACATGGAAACAGAGGAGCATACAATTTTTATAATTTACACCCACACTTTGTATACGGGGACTATTTTAACTACGTAGATACTCTTCCAGTGTACCGTAGAGTTTCTTAGTGACTTCCAGTTCACACATTGAAACATACATATGTATTTACTGAATTTGGGAGCAAGGGAATAGGTAGCGCATTGGTAATACATAAATTACAGCAGAGATGATCTGTTTATTCGTACTTGTATTCAGCACATCTTCTTGAGTAGGAGTTTATAGTTGTTTAATAAGTCCCGTTGGGTTCGTGTGGTTTTGTTAAAAGTTAGAATTCTAATCTTTGTTTGTATCTTTAGCATTTCTCAGAATATATTTCAGCGACTTAAAAGCAGGAGTATTGACTGGATTCAGGGACATTTATATCCCGAAAATTTATAAGGAAGACAATATTTGTATATTACTCCTGCATTAAAAAAATTCGGTAAAAGCAAGGAATATACCTCGTCGACTTAAAGTCTTGCAGTCGAAAGGGAACCAAAGGTTGACAATTGAACATGTCCAAAGATTGCAAATATAAAAAAGACAGAAATGAAGAAATATTGAGTAGAATGGAGGAAGGCGCCCTTGTCTGAAATTCATGGAGTGCATATGGAGATCCGGAGGTTTTAAATTCTCAGGGTTTAGAGCACTTACTGGTTCTGTTCTGGACAAGAAGCGAGTTGAAGTTTGGAAACCAAGGAAGAGAATATCATATTATTGGTTGTGATGACGACAAGAGAACAAAGCTTTTACTTTACAGGTCTCACTTTGTCGATTCTACTATCAGATCAACTTATCTCTCTGACACCTGCAAGGGGGTAATCGACCGCGTATTCAAAAACGACATCCCTGAGATGAGTCCTAACATCTCCTTTTACTCTGAGGATGAATACCCACACCGAGATTTTGCTCTCAGCTGTGGTATTCGTTCTTCTTTCTGTTTCCCTCTCGTTGGAATTAATAAGGTTGGCGTAATGGAAATAGTTTCCACTTGTAACCAAGACGTTGGAACACTCAAGAAATTTTGTCAAGAGATTTTGAAAACTTAGCACCCTGTTATCAGTTCAAAGATGCTTGTTTCAACAAGGGCTCAGGTTTAGGTAAAGGCCCACTTACCAAGTCATGTGAAGTACGTGTGGCCTTTTTCTGCAGGGATATAACAGCATTGAGCATTACTCAATACCCCTTTGCACATTATGCATGAAACTGTGGCTCAATTTCTTGTTTTATAATATTCTTGCGCTGCATTGCCCAACCAGATTTAGAATGGGCACTCAAGTTCTTTCTGCCTCCTCAAGAAAAGGATAATTACTACCCTCAAACCTTGTTAAATTCTATAAGGGCTAAAATGAAGGAATGGCTTCCAAATTGTGGGCTTGCTTCAGGAGAACAACTGGGGCAAGTGTTATCGGTCAAAGTTATCAACTCTTCTGCCCATAATGAACAGTTATCAAATCTTCTGCCCATAATGAACCCGAGCTTTTCAAATTAGGTCAACCCGATGGCTCTCTTCCTCACCATGAAGGCTCAGAGTATACTCCACATTGAATTTGTTTAAAAATGGTACTGAACACAGGAGCAACTCAAATTCTTATGAAGAACATGCCACAGGAAAAACGTCAAAAAGATTACCTGATCAAGTCACAGAGATCATCTGTTGTTAGTTTGTGCCTTTTTGTTTTTCTCTATATTTTTCTACTTTCTTTTCTTCTTTGTATACGATAAAAATATACTATGTTGAACTAATAAATTTATTTACTTTACACTAGATGTATTAGAAGGAGAATCACATATCAAGCATATTGAATCTCACTCTCTTGTTTCCCAACCTAAGAGACCTGTAGACATCGTAGAAAATTAGGGGAATACAGTGGAGATCGAACATTCTGCTCTGGAAATGACTTCAGAAGAGCCTTCAAAGCTCAAAAACCACACTGTGAATGCTGAGGGAGGTAACATAACCATCTGCTTTATTATGGAGAAGCTACAGATCTGCATATTGTATTAAACATATAGACGCACATGGAATACGTACCTTATTTGCATTCGACCTGATTGGGAGCTGAATTTCTCTATTACTGGTGACTTCGCAGTAGATAACCTGGTAGAAGTGTCACCTGATGAAAACATTGAATATGCTGTGACTCCTGCATCAAAATGATTGAAGAAATATAAGATACGTTGTACTGTAGAGAATATTAGTAAGCAGTTTGGAAGACCACTAAAAGATGCAGCAGAGAGCTTCGCTGGTATGTTTTAATTATTCCACTTATATCTTCCAGCTTACTTGATTCGTAAACATTTAATAACTGTTGAAATTTTATTACACGAGTATGGCTGGGTAACTTATCTGAATTTTTCATTGTTTAAGTTAGTGTATTGATCTCAGAATACAGAGTTGCAGTCATCATAACAATGGTGAATAGATGAACAATGTGTAGAGAAAAACAAATAAACTGTATTGATAAAGTATTGTTCCAGTTACACACTTAAGAGAAGAGTATTTATACAACTCAATATACACGAGCTCTATCAATTCTGTTACTAACAACCTACATTGACAGCTCATTATTTTGACAGCTCATGTGTAGAGTTTTGTACTGTGACATCCCCCCTCAAGTTGGAAGGCGAGAAGAGATCAAAGACTCCCAACTTGGACAGTAGATAACGCAGCTGATGAGAAGCCAGGGCCTTAGTTAGTAAGTCTGCAGGCTGTTCAGTAGTGCTAATATGAAACGTTTGAATGAAACCTTGCTGCAGTTTCTGACGAACAAAATGACAGTCAATTTCCAGATGTTTAGTTCTCTCATGAAAGACAGGGTTCGAAGCAATGTACAAAGCAGATTTGTTGTCACAGTGAAGAGCAATAGGAGAGGTCACAGCATGATTGAGAGAACGAAGAATGTTGGAAATCCAAACTAGTTCACAAGTAGTATCACCTAGAGCTCTATATTCAGATTCACAAGTAGACTTAGACACAGTTTCCTGTTTCTTACATTTCCAGGATACTAATGCAGAACCAAGCATCACACAGTAACCAGTAAGAGAACATCGTGTGTCCAGGCAGCCCCCCCAGTCTGCATCACAAAAAGCTCGAGGAAACAACTCATTTGATGCAGAAAACAAAAGGCCTTGACCTGGAGACTGTTTGAGATAACGCACAACACGATATGCAGCATCAAGATGATCATGACGAGGAGCACTGATAAACTGAGCAAGTGTATGAACAGCATAACTAAGATCAGGTCTTGTAATAGTGAGATAGATAAGTCTCCCAACCAATCGTCTATATGTTTTGATATCAGGAGAACCTAGTAAAGAAGATGTAGACTTCTGTAAACCATGATTCTGTTCAATAGGAACAACAGAAGGTTTGGCACCTTCAAAGCCAGTATCACGAAGAATATCAAGACAGTATTTTCATTGATGTAAATAAATTCCCTTGTCAGAACGAGCAATTTCCAAACCTAAAAAATACTTCATAGGACCCAAATCTTTAATGTTAAATTGACTATGAAGAAAAGCTTTCACCTGAGTAATCAATGAAATAGATGATCCAGTGATCATAAGATCATCTACATATATTAAAACAGCCACAAATGTACCATCTTTATGCAGGGTAAACAGACTGTGGTCACTGGGGCATTGAAGTAAACCAAAAGCAATTAAGGCATTGGCAATCTTAAGATTCCACATACGAGGTGATTGCTTCAGACCATACAACGATTTAAGCAATTTGCAAACCCATTGCACAGAAGTATCAGTTGGAAATAGCTCACCAGTAAACTGTGAAAGTCCAGGGGGAAGACGCATATATACATCCTCATTAAGATCCCCATGAAGAAATGCGTTAGTAACATCCATTTGACATAATGACCAATCATATGCAGCTGCAAATGCAAGTAAAATACGCACAGTAGTCATTTTAGCAACAGGGGCGAACGTTTCAAAATAATCCAACCCCTTGGTTTGTGTAAAACCTTTGGCAACCAAACGTGCTTTGTACCGTTCAACTTGTCCAGTAGATGTATACTTGATCTTATATAACCATTTGCAGTCAACAATATTAACATCTGCAGGCATAGGAACTAATTGCCAGGTTTGATTAGATTCCAAAGCACGAATTTCTTCTTTCATAGCTTGACACCAAACCTCAGATTTTACAGCTTGGCCATAAGTAGATGGCACTTTGACAGAATCAGTTGCAGCTAAGTAGCTAACATACTTAGGTGTAAAAGCAGCATAAGAAAAATGCTGTTGCAGAGGGTATGTAACACAATGTGTAGTGGAAGAGATAGATGGAATTACAACAGAAGGTAGACCAGTATAGTCTTGATATTTGACAGGAAGCACACGTTGTCTAGTAGGTCTAGGAGTTTTGACAGGAGGAACAGGAACAATAGAAGAAGTAGATGAAGGAGAAGAGGGATGAGTGTTATCTGAATGTATGTGAGCATTAGGAATAGACTCAACCATGGAAGGTAGCACAGAAGAAGGCATAGATGTGTCATCAACAATAGGACAAGATATAGTAGGAAAAAGAGAAGTAGATGGAGTAGATGTTTTATCAGAAAAAGGAAAACAATCCTCAATGAAAGTAACATTTCTGGATACAGAACATTTTCGAGTTGTTAAGTCAAGAACTCGATAGCCCTTTGTACCAAAAGGGTAACCCAAGAAGACACATGGAGTAGCTTTAGGACCTAATTTGTCTTTTGGATCACTAACTTTATTGACATAACACAGACATCCAAAAACCTTTAAATGAGCATAATCTGGAACCTTAGAAAATAGCATTTCATAAGGTGAACGATAGTCAAGCAATTTGGAAGGTGTTAAGTTGATTAGATGAGCTGCTGTAAGAAGACAGTCTCCCCAAAAAGTGTTTGGTAAATGAGCTTGAAATTTTAAAGATCTAGCAACATTCAACAGGTGTTGGTGTTTCCTCTCAGCAACCCCATTTTGCTGAGGGGTGTAGGGACAAGATGTATGATGTAAGATACCCAAAGACTGTAAGTGATCAGACAATCTTTTATTGATAAATTCAGTTCCATTATCAGAACGAAGCACTTTAACAGTCTTATGAAACTGAGTATGAACATAAGCAATAAAATTGATAAGCAATAAAGACACTTGAGTCTTATCAACAAGCAAGAAAATCCATGTACATTTGGAGTAATCATCGACAATTGTCAGAAACATGGTACATTTGCCATGAGTAGGGCTTTTATATGGACCCCAAAGATCACAATGCACTAATTCAAACACTGAAGAACTAGTTGAAATACTAACAGGAAAAGGTTTACATTTCTGTTTAGCTCTATGACAAATATCACACTTACTGAAACAATCAGTAGTACAAGAAGACAGAATTGGTAGTTTATTAAGGACAGTAGAAGAAGGATGCCCAAGACGAGCATGCCAAAGATGAGCTTGAGTAGTAGTGACAGTATGTTGAGCAGAAGGAAACAGAGAATGAGAAGATGAGACTGCAGCATCAGTAGAAGAATGATGAAATTTGTAGAGACCAGAGTGAAGTCTACCAATCTCGATCATCTTCATCTGATGTGGGGCCTGCAAGAAACAATGAGAAGTGGAAAAACTGACAGTACAATGAGAATGATTGGTTAATTTTGGAATAGAAATGAGATTGCACTTAAAACTGGGAACACACAAAACATGATGTAAAGTAATGTCAGATGCAAGACACAAACTACCATAATGTGTGATAGGAGTAGTAGTTCCATCTGGAAGATATAAACTAGCATCTAGTTTAATAGGATTTGTTAATAGATGATACTGGAATGTAATATGATCTGTAGCACCAGAATCAATAATCCAATCTCCACTAGATTCCTCAATATTATGTAGAGTATAAGCAACAGGAATAGTGGAACAAAAAGGTTTACCATGAATAAAGGATGCAGAACCAGCAAAAGGTGTAGATGCCACAGAATTGCTCTGCCAAGGAGCAAGATTCTTGAGACTATTCTGAATCATACTTGCAATCTGCTGACATTGTGACTCTGTGAATGAGGTAGTAGCATTTACAATTCCAGAATCATTCATCACAGGTGGTGTATCATTTAGGTTAGAAGTACCAACAGTAGTAATCTGAGCAGCCTTTTTAGCAGGATAAGTGGAAGAGAATCGAGAATTAGCACTGTTTTGAGACCTAGGTTTAGGCTTGGGATGACCATACAACTTGTGCCACTCAGGAAATCCATGTAGACAAAAGCATTTATCTCTGGTATGACCAGAACCATGATAGTAATCACAGATCAAAGTAATATCTCCATTGACTTTTCTGGAGTTAGAAGCATGATTTGCAGGTAGTTGTCTGTGATTAACGAACTTAACATTCATAGCAACATTATCAGGGACAGATGCACTGTGAGAACAATCTCTCTGTACTTCCTCTTGAAGTAATAGAGAATAAGCTTGACTCAGAGTTGGAAGAGGCTTCATCATGAGTAAATGACCACGAACACTCGTGAATTGATCACTAAGTCCCATTAGAAATTGACTTAATTTGTGAACCTGATCATACATATCTAATTTTGCAGCAAATTCACAAGTACAGTTTGTATTAACACAGCTACACTTAGGAACTGGTGATAGATCATCCATTTCATCAAGTAAAGTACGAAATTTCGTGAAATAAGATGTGATAGACATAGATCCTTGAGAGAGAGACATGATTTCTTTCTTCAATTGAAAAATACGAGGCAAATTGCTTTGTGCAAATCTAATCACTAGATCATCCCAAATAGCTTTACCAGTAGACAAATACACCACACTATTACGTATTTCTGGTGAAATTGAGTTAAGCAACCACGAAACAACCATGTCATTGCATCGTTTCCACAAAGGATACATCTCAGAGGTATTTGCAGGTTTAACAATACTACCGTCAATAAAACCTAGCTTTAGTTTAGCAGATAAAGCTAATTGAATAGCTCTACTCCATTGCTGGTAATTCTGATCAGTAAGAGGTTGAGAAACAATCGCCATACCTGGATTGTCTCCATTATGAATGAAAAATGGATGATGAACATCAATTACGGACGAAGTTGAAGACGACGCCATTGATGTACGGACAGAAGTAGATGTAGAAGCTGGAGTCTCTGGACTAGATGAAATAACAGCGGAATATGTACGTAAAGTCATCTACAGGATCATATCATGCTTTGATACCATCTCAGAATACAGAGTTGCAGTCATCATAACAATGGTGAATAGATGAACAATGTGTAGAGAAAAACAAATAAACTGTATTGATAAAGTATTGTTCCAGTTACACACTTAAGAGAAGAGTATTTATACAACTCAATATACACGAGCTCTATCAATTCTGTTACTAACAACCTACATTGACAGCTCATTATTTTGACAGCTCATGTGTAGAGTTTTGTACTGTGACAATTGACATTCAAGCGCAAATGCAGAGATGTTGGTATTTCATGGTGGCAACCTGGCAAGAGGAAAATAATTGATGGTGAACCAGGGGACAAAAACTTTTCTTCAGACATACCTAATTTGATGAATAGACATGTTACTCATGCAATCCAGGACTTTAATACGATGACTGTAAAGGTCACATATAACAGATAACATAAGGTTTCTCCTACCTAGTTCATCAGAAATTACAGAATTGGAGAATAACGTGATTGAAAGGCTGCACTTGAAGAGGAAAAGTTTTAGTCTCAAATATCAAGATGAAGAGAGTGATTGGGTTTTAATTGCTTGTGACAAGAACGTGCGGGAATGTACGAAAACATCAAGATTATTGAAGAAAACAACAATCAAAATGTTGCTTGGCCCGCCTATTAGTAGTTATGTACCTTGAAATGAGATGGTGCCTCTCCATTAGAGCTGGCCATCCGTGTGGGTCGTGCGAGCCGGGCCGGGCTTCGCACGGTTCCGGTTCGGGATGGACGAATTCGTATTCGGCACGTATAATATCCGGGCCGGGCTCGGGCCGGTCCCGGTTCACAACACTGCAGTTCGTAATCGGCTCGCGGTTTGGCGGACGTGCGTGCCGTGCTCGGGCCGTGCGGGCCGTGCTATGCTTTCATCTTTTATTATTCTATTTTATTATGCTATTAGTTTATTATTCTGTTCGGCGGGGTCAAGCAGCTAGAAAATTATTAAAGACGAGTACTTTAGCTTTTAGCTTAATAAAAGGTTTTCAAAATTAATTTTGTAAATCTAGTTAAAAGAGGACGTTACCTCATATAAATTTTATTAATTAAAAATATTTTACAAATTATTTGAGAGGACTCCTCTCTAAAAAAATGGAACAAACCGCATCATCAATATATATATATAAAGGAGGATAGCGGGAGTTTAGGTGGCGCTCTAATATCGTGTCAATCGATTTTTCTAATTTTCTAGAATTTTAAACACTAAAAAATATAAAAATATAAATTAGCATATTAGAAGTAGAATAGGTGTTCGAATTTATAAAGGAGAAGAGTTCAAATTTATAGGAAAGACATATGATTAGAAGTTCTATTGGAAGTATAATAAGTATTTATAAGACATACAATTAAAAGTTCTATTGGAAGTAGAATAGGAGTTCGAATTTATAGAGAATAAGAGTTCGAATTTGTAGAAAAAATATATAAATAAAAGTTCTACTAGAACTAGAATAGGTGTTTGAATATATAGAGCAGACATATAATTAAATATTTTATAGAAAGTACGATCTTCTTAAATTATATATTTTTTATATAATTTAATTATACTTATATTAGGAAAATTTATTCATAAATCCAATACTATTGTCATGAAAAAAGTCACCGTATTTAAAAAGAAAAGAATTGATGTGTTAACATAATAAAAGAACAATGTCATGCAGGAATCCTAAATCTTTTATTGGATTCATTAGATAAGACCGTACAACATGTTGGTGCAGTGGTTGAGCCACTGGCCTCCTTTGTAGGAGGTCAGGGGTTCGACTCCTGCGTGTGCGTGAGTTTCTTAGTTTTTATTAGGTTTCCTTTCTGTATTTGTAATGGCCGGGGGTCCTTCGGAAACAGCCTCCCTATTGTATAGGGGCATGGTCTGCGTACAGCTACCCTCCTCAGACACCACTTTGAGTGGTATTATAACTGAGTAAGCTAAGTTTTTTTTATTAGATAAGACCGTACAAAAAATGTTTAAATATATAATTAATACATAAAATAAAATGTTTTATTGGAAGTAGAATACGAGGACGGTGGAGACATCTTATACGATTTTTTAACACTATACATCTCTTTTCCTAGAAATCTTTTATTTTAACTTTTTTATGCAAGTTAATTATACTTGCATTACAAAAATATATCCATAAATGTAATATTATTCCCGTAACGAAAAGTCTTCGTATTTTAATTTTTTTGATATGTTAACATAATAGAAAGACATTCCCATGCGGAAATTATAAATAAATACAAGAATATCTATAATATACAGAAAATATAAGATGTATTTTCATCTTTTAAAACTCCATAAATATTAGAAAGTTTAATGAATATAAAAATTGGAATTTACTCTATTTATATAATGAAGTTAGAATTTCGGTTTCAAATAAGAGCGGCTCGAAACGTATTTAACGGGAAGACGACTCGCTAGAAAAGATTGTATTAGCTATTAGAATTTGATACTGAAGTCATAAATTTCATTTTATTTTTACAGTTCGATTTTATAGATAAAAAATATTATATAAGTTGTTAAAAAGTTGGGATTTCGGTTTTAACGAGAGAGCGGCTCAATCGAAAGAATCGTATTTAACAAGAAATTGATTCATTAGAGAATATTATTTAATTATTAAAATTTAATATTAATATTATAATATAACGTAAATGTAATGAATTTTTTTAAAATATTGTAAAGCCGCCGCGAAGCGCGGCTTTATCAACTAGTTAACATATAATAATACAATACAAATTAAAAAAACTATCCTCTATTTATACAAATTAAATAAACTATCCACTATAATTGTTGTTCACTTGTTGAGGCGCCAGATTCTGATCATAATCAACTCCTAAAACTTCATAATAATGCTCTAACATATTTTCTAAACCTTCTTTTCTAACACCGGGATCAAGAAGACATGCAATACCATAAATATAAGGAAATTCTGTTAA
This sequence comes from Saposhnikovia divaricata, assembly GCA_036435485.1. Classification (NCBI taxonomy): domain Eukaryota; kingdom Viridiplantae; phylum Streptophyta; class Magnoliopsida; order Apiales; family Apiaceae; genus Saposhnikovia; species Saposhnikovia divaricata. Next base: position 87,422,714 of record CM071594.1, read on the forward strand.
GTATTCGATCCACTTAGTTTTCATATCAAAAATAACCGCAAAAAAAGCATAATCTTTTTCATAATTAAATAAACTAGTAACAATATTAACACATTCAATAATAACATGATGTACATTTGGTTCATAAACATAAGAAAAAACCGTTGTAGCATGTACAAAACAATCAAGTAAGTCACGTACGGTAAATGCCAAATGCCAATCATGATCGGTAAGTAATCCACCTTCGTATTGGTGACTCGGGTCATCATTATATAACACGGTGATAATGGCTCTATATTTAATTGCTTCATTCAATAATTTATAAGTCGAACTCCATCTCGTAGAACCTACAAAAAATTACAAAATGAATAAATTAAAAATGAAATACAAAATTCGAAGCATATATAAATTTTAAAAAAGTATATTCGGTGAATAAATTAGAAATGAAATACAGAAGTTCGAAGCATATATAAATTTTAAAAAAATATTCGGTGTTGAATTGAACCGAAGAATTAATTAGAAACTCAATTAAATATTAGGTGTTAATTTTAAAATTTAGAAATTTATAAACAGAATGGAAGAATATATAAATGTATATAAAATATAAAAACTAAACAAAATTTAAAAATATAAAAACGAAACTAACGAACTAAAAACAAAATTAATTATACCTTCTTCGTTAAATTGTGTCTGTGTGGCCGAAGATCGAGGTGGTAGCATCCCACTCACCGGAGTTGAATCTTGAGATGAAATAGTGCCACTACCCCTTGCTTGTTCCATTTTTTTGCTCAAGACTTGAGAGTTGAGAGAGATGGAGAGATGAGAAATTAACAATTACAAGTTTACAAGTATTAAAAATAGAGAGAGATAGAGATTGGTGGTTGCCGGAGATAATTAGAGATAGAGAGAGAATTAGAGATAGAGAGATGGTGTGGGAAAATAGTGGAGAAGGGGGTGTGTATTTATAGGGGTTGGAATAAGAAGACGTTGGGGAACAACGGTAACCCAAACGGTCACCTGCAAGGCTGCAACACTGCTGATGCACGACTGCTCTGCTAGAAAGACGTTGGCGCGTGTTACGTACATGCGGGCCGGTCCGGGCCGTGCCGTGCGGGCCGTGCCAGTTCAACCGGTTCCATTGGTTCGTGCGGTTACGGGCCGGGCCTGGCCGGTCCAGGTTTTCTATAATTGAACCCGTATTCGGACCGGGTTTTTCTCCGGGTTAGTGCCGGTTCGGGCCGGTTCAGCATTGGCCGAATTAAAATGGTTAGAAAACTGGGCCGGTTCCATGCGGGTCGGTCTGAACCGCACTAGTAGCCGGCTCTACTCTCCATACTTTGTTTTTCTTTTGTTGTAACATCTTAGAAGCTCTGATCAATGATTGCTGGAACATGTAGTTATTTTGTACTTGGTTATGTAACTAGTAAGTAATAATGATCTTTGATTAAATACACACTTTCAATATGTTGATCCAAGAGTTAACTTTTGCTATTTTCTTTGATAACAAGTGTGCTTCAGCTAAGTAGAGTATATTAATTGTATCAAGAGTCCCATTATGGTCACCTTATATGGAGAACCATGGAGAATCAATCTGAACTACATATCTAATACATCCATACACGTACTAATTAGAAATGGCTGATTTTTCTCTCCTATGAAGTGAAAGCCTTTGTTTTTCTCTTCATTTCTTCCTAATAAGAGTGTGAGAGTTTTTGTGATGGCGAGAGTTGAGTACATCAATGATTAAATGGCAGGGATGGGAATTGATGATGAGAAAAATGCAGAACTTATATTCGATGAGGAGGCGGAGGACGTATCTAATAATTTCGAGACGTGTCTAGTGGGTCGTTTCTTAACAGAGAAAAGTTTGAATGTTAGGGCTATGAAATCCAAAATTGCTGACATTTGGCATCCAGCAAGAGGGATTAGTATCAAGGATCTGAGACCAGGTGTTTACTTGTTTCAGTTTTATCACGTTGATGACATGGAATGGGTCTTAAATGGAGGTCCTTGGACTTTTGACAATGCAATGATGGTTCTTAGTAAGATTGGCGTTGGTGAGGATCCGTTGGAGGTACCACTTTTTCATTTACAGTTCTGGATCCAGTTGTTTGGTGTTCCTTCAGGATTAATGACAGAGGTTGTTGAGACTCAGCTTGGTAATTTCTTTGGCTCATTTGTCTCTTATGATCCTAATAACAATTCTAGTATCTGGCGTGAATGTATGCGTATTAAAATCAGTTTTGATGTAAGGCAGCCATTGAAACGTAAGAAGAAGATATGTAGAAAGAATGGCACGGAATGCATTGTTCAATGTAAATATGAGAGACTTGGTGATTTCTGCTTCGTGTGTGGTCTTCTGACGCATACGGAACGGTTTTGTGATAAAAAAACTCAATCTAGCAGCTAAGGATGGTGCAAGAGAATGGGGGGTATGGCTTAGAGCTCCGGCGAGAATGGTGGCTGGTAACGATCGGAGTAAATTTCTCCGTGATGAGAGAGATAAAGACTGGGGTCTGAATCAGGGGAATTCAAATTTTGATCAGCACTTTTCAAGGGAGTCTGGTAAACAGATTGTCACTTTCGAATTTCATGGGCGTAAGGTTAGCAACTCATTATCTAATAAAGCGGTCAGTTTGAGTGCTAATTTTATTTTTAGAGATGAGGGTGTTTTGGCGGCTAATTTCAAAAATCAAAATGGGCCTTCTGAGGAGGAGTTAAATGGGCTTAATATTGAAGAACGTAGCAAAAGAAGGAGAGGCCCAGATGATAATACGTTTATGGAAATAGAAAGTGAAAAAGGAAATGTGTTCTCTGAAACTGGTCTTTCTAATTTGGATTGTCCAGCTTCTTCTATTACTGATTTGGCTAAGCTTGTAAGGCAAGCTAGCCAGCCGCAATGAATGTCCTTAGTTGGAACTGTCGAGGGTTGGGTTCCCCTCGAACAGTTCGAGTTCTTGGTGACCTTATAAAGGCTCACAAACCTGATTTTTTTTATTTCTGTCTGAAACGATTTCTTTTGCAAATAAAATTGAAGAGCTGAGAGTTAATTTTGGTTTTGCTCAGTGCTTCTCTGTAAATAGGGTTGGTAGAAGTGGTGGGTTGGCAGTTTTTTGGAAGAATAATGTGAATTGTGAAATCACAGGATATTCTCGACATCATGTGAATGTGAATTTTCTGAATAATGATGTGGTGGTGTGGTCTCTCTCGTGTTTTTATGGCTTTCCTGAGAGATCTTGTAGGAAGGAATCTTGGGACCTTATTCGTTTATTGGTCGGTATGTCGAATTTACCTTGGACTATTATCGGTGATTTTAACGATTTGTTAGTTGCAGCTGATAAGTGGGGAGGTATCCCTCACGCTCAGTCTCTTATGTCGGGGTTTCAAGCTGCTATTGACGTCTCTTTTTTGGTTGAGATTGATCTTCAAGGTGGTAAGTTCACCTGGGAAAAGACTCGTGGCACTAAGGATTGGGTGAAGGAGCGTTTAGACAGAGCGTTTGCATCTCATTCTTGGCTGCATATGTTCCCTTTGTGTAAGTTGTCATTGATTCATACGTCTGTGTCTGATCATGATCCCATCTTTTTGGATCTTCTTAGTGTGTCTTTTTCTCGTAAACAATTCTGTTTTCGTTTTGAGAATACTTGGCTTCAAGAACCAGGTTTTTTACAAGGAGACAACTGATTTTTGGCTTGCCCTGCCTCCTTCTCATATCCTTCTGAAGCTTTTGTCTATTTCGAGTTTTATGGCTAGTTGGGGAAGGAATTTCTTTCACAAGTTCAGAGATAAAGTAAAGAAGAAGAAGGAGTTGTTATCGAAGCTAGTGAATCGTGTTGATATTGACGGTGTTAAGTTGTATTTTGAAGAAAAGGAAATATTAAATGAGCTGTTACTTCATGAAGAAATTTATTGGAAACAAAGGGCTAAGGTTTTTGGTTGACAGAGGGGGATGCTAATACAAAATTCTTTCATGCCTCAGCCTCTACTCGGAGAAAAACAAATCGTCTTTTTCTTCAGAAAACGGAGAGTGGATTAAAGGTGGATGATAGTGAGGGGATGTATAACATGGTGAAAGAATATTTTGTTGATATTTTCAAAGGAGACCAGCATAGCCAGAGTCTTAATATTGAAGCAGAGCAGAGATGTGTAACAGATGCTAAGAATCGAATGTTGGTGGCAGAGCTTTCATTTGCAGAGTTTACTATTGTTGTAAAACAGATGCACCCGGACAAAGCAAGTGGCCTAGACGGGTTAAATCCATCCTTTTTTCAGCAGTTTTGGTCAGTGTTAGGTAAGGAAGTTTATACTTGTTGTAGAGATTGGTTGATTACGAATTCTTTTCCAGCAAATCTTAATGATACCAATGTTGTGCTCATTCCTAAGAAAGAGAATGCTTGTCGAATGAAGGACCTTCGTCCTATAGCCTTGTGTAATGTTTTGTATAAGATTTTATCCAAGGTTTTGGCAAACCGTTTAAAAAGCATTCTCCCACGAGTGATCCCTGAGAATCAAGCTGCTTTTGTGCCTGAAAGAAGTATAAATGATAATATATTGGTTGCCTTTGAACTTATTTATCACATGAAAAAAGCAACTCGAGGTAGTGAGGGTGATGTGGCTCTCAAGTTGGATATCTCGAAAGCTTACGATAGAGTGGATTGGCGGTATTTGAAGAAAAGAATGCAAGCTATGGGTTTTTGTTCTAAATGGATTAGTTGGATGATGATGTGTGTGACAACTGTATCATACGAGTTCTATTTTAATGGTGCATCGATTGGTCCTATCATCCCTTCAAGAGGCATAAGACAGGGAGATCCTCTTTCTCCCTATCTTTTTCTTTTCCGTGTGGAAGGTCTTTCACTTGCATTAAACAAAGCTGTGTCTGAGGAGGTTATTCATGGCATTAAGGTTAGTAATTCAGCCCCGGTTGTCTCTCATCTCTTGTTTGCTGATGACTCGTTCCTATTCTTTCATGCAAATAATCATGAAACAGAGGTTGTTAAGACCATTTTGGATGACTATGCACGATTCTCTGGGCAGTCTATAAATTATCGGAAATCGGGTATATTTTTTAGTTCGAATGTCAGAGTATATAAGCAAGCTGAGATTTCGTCCATTCTGGGGGTTAGTAATGATCTGCAGAATAACATGTATTTGGGATTGCCTTCTTTGGTGGGTATGTCGAAAAAATGAGTGTTTGGTTTCATTAAGGAGAGAATGTGGAAAAGACTGCAAGGGTGGTGAGCAAAGAAAATTTCTCGTGCAGGTAAGAATATCCTGATTAACAATGTTGCAACAGCGGTTCCATCATATTGTATGTCATCCTTTTTGTTCGTTAAATCAATGTGCAATGAAATGGAGGTGATGTTGAATAAGTATTGGTGGCAATCGGGTTCTTCAGATAGGAGGGGTATTAACTGGATTCGGTGGGATGGCTTAAGTATGTCGAAGTGCAAGGGTGGTTTGGCATTTCGTAATCTCTATGGTTATAATGTTGCTCTTATGGCCAAACATGTTTGGAAGTTCATTCATAACCCTTAGTCTTTGGTGTCAAGGCTATACAAGGCGAAATATTTCCCAGATTCTCATATTTTACAAGCAAGAGCGTGTTCAGGATCAAGCTTTATTTGGCAAGGGATTATCACAGCAAGGGATGAGGTTCTGTAAGGATATAAATGGGTTCTGGGGGATGGTGAGTTGATTAATTGCATTAAAGTTCCATGGCTTGTTGGTAGAGCGAATTTAAGGTCGATCAACATCGGGAGTATGGTGGGAGTGTCATGAGTGTCAAACAACTATTTTTTCAGAATGGAAGAGAATGGGATGACAACAAGGTGGCAAGTTTGTTTTCTGAGGAGGATGCAACTTTGATTATGTTAACCCGTATTCCTGCTGTCCTAGCTGTTGATCGATTAGCTTGGTCAAGAACATCGAATGGTAAGTATTCAGTTAAGATGGGGTATCAGTAGAACGTTGGCACTGGCTCTGTTCCTCAGTCGAATGGGTGGAGTAAGCTCTGGAAGCTAGACTTACCTCATAAGATTAATCTGCCTCTGTGGAGGCTCTGTAGGAACAACGTTCCTGTGAAGAGTAGATTAAGCAATAAGGGTGTGCATCTTCCCCTTAATTGGCCTATGTGCAACTCAGATGTTGAAGATCTGCTTCATGTATTTTTTCTTTGTCCGTTTGATTTGGCGTGTTGGCAATACACATGCTTGTCTTATGATTTATCTTCGGAGGTTTCTGTTCTGTCTTGGCTTCTTTCTAAGCTTGATTTAATTGCATCTCCTGAGACCTTAAATATTGCTAAGGTGTTATGGGGAATTTGGTTTTTTCGGAATAAGAAGGTATGGGAAAATAAAGTGGTTTCAGCAGCTATAGCAATAGAGTAGAGTGCCAAGTCTATCTCTGAGTGGAGAGAAGCAAAAGTTATGCGTTCTAACCATCTTCCTAGCAGGACGAGTACTGGTAGTCCTGATGTAGTGAAGTGGACAAAACCAGAAGCTGGAGTTCTTAAACTAAATGTAGATGCAGCAGTCAAATTGGGAGCAAGTTCGTTTTCGATGGGTTTGGTTGTTCGTGATCATACAGGTGCCTTTGTGTGTGGAAAATACAAGAAAAAGGTCTAGGCAAGTAATGTGGTATGTCACCGTAAAAATAGGATTAAGCTCAACGGGTTAACTAATTGATCATGTAAACATGGTGTGGTAATATGGGAAAATATGCGGTTAATCCTAATGCCTTTATCATTTTAATCGTCAAATAATGTCATGCATTTCAAGAAAACCTCAAACAACTGCTAGCAATGCAAACAATCCGTGGACACTCAAGCAAACGTATAAAATTGAAACAAATGCAATATGGCTTAAAAGCTCACTTGGCGGGAAAAACATACTCAATCCCAAGCAAAAATCTCTCTAATGCACCGACTTGTATTCAAAGCATGCAAACTAAATCAACTTGCACATATTCATGTCCTTCTAATTACTTACAACATTTAATAAGTCTACCAGCTTCAACTTACTAGTGTATTTGTGTGCACAAGAACAAAGCATATCACTTCTCAATCAAAAGCGTCAATAACACAAAATTCCTATCAAGCATGGGTGCAAATGCAAACTATTATGAACTCACATGATATATAAAAACAGAATGTCCTATATGAAACAAACATAGATATCACGAACATAAATGCATAATTTACTAATACTAATATGCAAAGCATGAAATCCTACATGAACACAATGACTAACAATCACATATATATACACTACTTATCCCTCAAACCACCCCCAAACTTAAAATATTCAATGTCCTCATTGAATGGAAGTAAATACGAGGGAAAGTAAAAAAACATACCAGTATACAACAATACTTGGGTTGCCTCCCAAGAAGCGCTTCTTTAACGTCAATAGCTTGACGTTACTTCCAAACCTCCATTAAGGATGATAATAGTTTGCCTGGTCCTCTCTTCGTGAGACTTCATCGTCATCATGACAACACACTTTCTGCCCCTTCTCCTCGCTTGGGCTATTCGTATAACAACTGTGTCCAATTCCAATGCCTTCATCTGTTAACCCAAAATCTTTCAATTTGTAGAACAAAACACACTCGCGGGCTTCGCTTGAATATAATGGAGGAGGGTAAATGTAAGTTGCTGAAGCCTTTGGTTCCTCAACGAGAACTTCCTCCATTGGCTCTAATGCGCTACCTCCATCTTTACACTTTGAGACAAGTAGAAGACCTGCATCTTTCCCATGTTCTTCAGCCTCTTGGTACGCACATACCAATTCTTGAAATTTCTGCAGCTCATCAGTGTCTGTCCCAAATAGTGCCCTTTCCAAATCATCCACCATCCTAACATGATCAAATTCCTCACATGGCTTGCGAATGCTCACCTCACCTTGGAATTTGTCTTCCTCAATTAAGCATGAAGTACCTTGCTCCAAGTCATCGTTATTTTCTGGAATTGCCTCTCGTATGGATTGTTGTTTCTCTTGTTCCAAGACACTCAAAACTTGAGCAACTAGTGTCTCCATAGATTTGAGAGACTTCTCATGCCTCTCTGCAAGCATCATAATCTCCTTCCTAATCTCCTTCAAATCATCAACCTCATCTGACTGAAAAGTAGGAGTAGGTTGCTGATGTTGAAACTCTTCACTTCCAAAGAAATATGACATGTCTGGAACATCTTGCTGGTACTGTTGAGGATGGTATGGAAAATATGGTTGTTCCTCATAACTGACATATGGATCAACTCCTTCGTAGTAACAATATTGTGAGGTCTCATGAATGCCCAAACATCGCTCGCATTGCTGAGGCATGGATGTCCTCAAATATGCCCACCATGGCAACTCCTCGCATGCCATCTTCAACACTCAAGTACCTGAACACACCAAACTAAACAAGATAGGTAAGAAAAAATCTGAGTCAGTGAACTCTAACGACCACTATTTACAAGCACATAAACCAAAAATAAAACACCGATGATCCCCGGCAGCGGCGCCAAAAACTTGTTTGCACTAAATCACGCAAGCGTACGTGGTCACAAGTAATATAGAATAAAGTTCAGTTCGTTCCCACAGAGATCTGGTTATGGTTTTAATTCAGTTTTGTACCTATGCAACAATGTATGGTTATTATGCACTGCTAAGAGAAATAACAAGATTTTAATTAACTATAATTAACTAAGAAACAAATTAACAAAACTAAGAATTAACAAACTAACAAGATTTGAATTCTAATTATGTCTGCAAGAGTAACATGGGATCCTAACTTCATTAAATACTTCGCTTAGATCTGACGCCTTTAATCACTATATGCAATGGTTATGATATCTGATCGGATAACACGAAACAAGTACACGCTACTTCTCAGTATACGAATACCAAACTAAACATACATCCACAAAAGAGATATAAGATGAATAGACACCAATTATGCTTAGACCCTATATGTCTAGAGAATTTGAAAACATAACGGTTGAAGAACAAGTTATCCATAAAGATCACACATGGCAATATAAGTATTTTCATCTCATACTACGAATCATGTCGATAAACAATCATGAACCTATGCTAGCATGGTAAGTTCTAAATCTCAAGATCCACTTTCACTTCACAAGAGATTAACTAATTAGATGTTAGCTACGCATCTGGCAATTAAGCACAACTATACGAGGATATCAGATATACATCACACATAGATCTTTAAAGCAATCAAGATAGTAAACTCCATAAATAAATCCATTAGAATCCTATGACAACGATTAGTTCATAATCGAACCTCTCGTCATCATGGGATTTGATGAAACCATGATAAAAACAAAGTATGACAAGAATACAAATAAACTAGAGTTATTGATATGTAATGGTCTATTAAATTACAATGGTAGGATGTGTTTATATAGGCTCTAGAAGTCTTGTCCACCAAGCAATTGCCTTTTTAGAGTTGGAATAGAAGATTGGCAATTTCCGTTCTTGAATGAGAATAGAATTGCAAATTCCATGTGTAGATCTGATTCTGGAATGTTCTAGTCGCCCAAAGCAATTACCATACTTATTAGAAGTAGGAATTATAGCAATTTCCTTGTCAAAGTTGAATTTCTGCAGTTCGGCACATAATACGTTTCCTAAACTGATTCTGTTTTTAAGGAAAATTCGTAGCTGACTTTTCTTCAATATTTCTGGGCCGTTCCAATTGTAAGTGGACATCTGGACCACTTTAGAATGATAGAGAATCTCGTTAGCTTCGCGTGGACTGTAAGATCGTCCAAAACGGACTTGTAGAACTCAAGATATGGCCAAAACAAGAATCAGAAATTCTGGCTGATTTTCTCCGGCACGCCGCAGCGCCTGGAGCGCCAACCCGCGCCTGAGGCGCCAGCTCAATCTGCATAAAACAGCTCTGGGGTGCCAATTAGGCTCCCGGCTTGGTCCCGATCTGCGAAAATTGGTTTTTCTTCGATTTTTAAGCTTTTTCTTCCGTTCCTTTTGCATGAGCTTCCGTCTTTCATCCTTAATGACTTGTATACTTCTTGGTAGTTGACCTTAGCCTCCATTCTTCATTCCATATCATAAATCAACTCCAAATAACGACGGAAACTACACCTTTAATCGACATTTCTTCAACCCTGCACAATTAAGTAAAACACATCAAAACTACCACAAACTTGAGGTCAAAGCAATCAATTTAAGCCGATTTAGAATGTTCCAAGTAGATATAAAATCCACTTATCACACCCCTAAACTTAAACCGATGCTTGTCCTCAAGCATAAACAATTACAACTAACTATCTAACTAGTACCACTTCCGTAGGTGATCACGGTTGCATTTGGCATATGCAACAAGCCCTTTAAACCCCTAGGCAGCCCAAGTGGACGAGTAAGGTCTCGTGAGGGCCTATAGCGAATGTACCCATAAAATCCAATGCAATGCAATGCATGAATGCAACTATGAAAATGCAATTAATATCCTACCATACCTTCAGATCCTCTCATGCCATATCAACTTAAGAATCAAAGTAAATACTCAATGTCTTGGTGTCGAAAGTGCAAGTATTCACATAGTCTACTCAATGAACATGCATAAGTTCTCACAAGTCCATGTCAAATGTAAGAATAAGTTAGTAACCATGCTAAGCCTACAAGAGTACATCTTTGAGACAAAACTCGGGATCTCATACGCAAAAACAAGCAAACACTCACAATCCACTCGAAAAAGAATATTCACTCAAGAACAAGGGTAAGTGTATCACTCAATTCCAACAAAATCATAAGCATGCTTGACATTTGGTATCAATCTAACTCTTAACACAACATACATCAATGACGATAATCAAAAGGTCTTTATTTGGGTTGTAACGGGGCTAGGGACAAGGTATGTCAAATAAGCCAAAACAGGTGAAGTGTCAAAAGCTAGTAGGAACTTAATAATCATACACAATCACCTATTTTCCCCCCATAATTTTATGCAACAAAAACACTCAAATAGTCGACTAAAGTAGGATCACAATAACACAAATATGCTCTCATAATATAACCTTTTTTTTTTCTCTTTTTTTTTCTTTTTTTTTTTCTTTTTTTTTCGAGAGCTAAAGCAACAATAATATAGACAATAACAATGATCCCACGATTTTATTACACATGCCGACTATCAGGCAAACAACCAAACCCAAATTTCAATATTTCCCCCCAAAATTATGACCAACAATAAACCTCTCCTTGCACACCTTATTACTCCCTTAAGCACTCTACTAGCCTTTGACAATGTGGGTTCAAACTAATGTAAGGCCAATACAAGAAAAAGGTCTAGGCAAGTAATGTGGTATGTCACCGAAAAAATAGGATTAAGCTCAACGGGTTAACTAATTGATCATGTAAACATGGTGTGGTAATATGGGAAAATATGCGGTTAATCCTAATGCCTTTATCATTTTAATCGTCAAATAATGTCATGCATTTCAAGAAAGACCTCAAACAACTGCTAGCAATGCAAACAATCCGTGGACACTCAAGCAAACGAATAAAATTGAAACAAATGCAATATGGCTTAAAAGCTCACTTGGCGGGAAAAACATACTCAATCCCAAGCAAAAATCTCTCTAATGCACCGACTTGTATTCAAAGCATGCAAACTAAATCAACTTGCACATATTCATGTCCTTCTAATTACTTACAACATTCAATAAGTCTACTAGCTTCAACTTACTAGTGTATGTGTGTGCACAAGAACAAAGCATATCACTTCTCAATCAAAAGCGTCAATAACACAAAATTCCTATCAAGCATGGGTGCAAATGCAAACTATTATGAACTCACATGATATATAAAAACAGAATGTCCTATATGAAACAAACGTAGATATCACGAACATAAATGCATAATTTACTAATACTAATATGCAAAGCATGAAATCCTACATGAACACAATGACTAACAATCACATATATATACACTACTTATCCCTCAAACCACCCCCAAACTTAAAATATTCAATGTCCTCATTGAATGGAAGTAAATACGAGGGAAAGTAAAAAACATACCAGTATACAACAATGCTTGGGTTGCCTCCCAAGAAGCGCTTCTTTAACGTCAATAGCTTGACGTTACTTCCAAACCTCCATTAAGGATGATAATAGTTTGCCTGGTCCTCTCTTCGTGAGACTTCATCGTCATCACGGTGGCACACTTTCTGCCCCTTCTCCTCGCTTGGGCTATTCGTATAACAACTGTGTCCAATTCCAATGCCTTCATCTGTTAACCCAAAATCTTTCAATTTGTAGAACAAAACACACTCGCGGGCTTCGCTTGAATATAATGGAGGAGGGTAAATGTAAGTTGCTGAAGCCTTTGGTTCCTCAACGAGAACTTCCTCCATTGGCTCTAATGCGCTACCTCCATCTTTACACTTTGAGACAAGTAGAAGACCTGCATCTTTCCCATGTTCTTCAGCCTCTTGGTACGCACATACCAATTCTTGAAATTTCTGCAGCTCATCAGTGTCTGTCCCAAATAGTGCCCTTTCCAAATCATCCACCATCCTAACATGATCAAATTCCTCACATGGCTTGCGAATGCTCACCTCACCTTGGAATTTGTCTTCCTCAATTAAGCATGCAGTACCTTGCTCCAAGTCATCGTTATTTTCTGGAATTGCCTCTCGTATGGATTGCTGTTTCTCTTGTTCCAAGACACTCAAAACTAGAGCAACTAGTGTCTCCATAGATTTGAGAGACTTCTCATGCCTCTCTGCAAGCATCATAATCTCCTTCCTAATCTCCTTCAAATCATCAACCTCATCTGACTGAAAAGTAGGAGTAGGTTGCAGATGTTGAAACTCTTCACTTCCAAAGAAATATGACATGTCTGGAACATCTTGCTGGTACTGTTGAGGATGGTATGGAAAATATGGTTGTTCCTCATAACTGACATATGGATCAACTCCTTCGTAGTAACAATATTGTGAGGTCTCATAAATGCCCAAACATCGCTCACATTGCTGAGGCATAGATGTCCTCGAATATGCCCACCATAGCAACTCCTCGCATGCCATCTTCAACACTCAAGTACCTGAACACGCCAAACTAAACAAGATAGGTAAGAAAAAATCTGAGTCAGTGAACTCTAACGACCACTATTGACAAGCACATAAACCAAAAATAAAACACCGATGATCCCCGGCAGCGGCGCCAAAAAACTTGTTTGCACTAAATCACGCAAGCGTACGTGGTCACAAGTAATATAGAATAAATTTGAGTTCGTTCCCACAGAGATCTGGTTATGGTTTTAATTCAGTTTTGTACCTATGCAACAATGTATGGTTATTATGCACTGCTAAGAGAAATAACAAGATTTTAATTAACTATAATTAACTAAGAAACAAATTAATAAAACTAATAATTAACAAACTAATAAGAATTGAATTCTAATTACGTCTGCAAGAGTAACATGGGATCCTAACTTCATTAAATACTTCGCTTAGATCTGACGCCTTTAATCACTATATGCAATGGTTATGATATCTGATCGGATAACACGAAACAAGTACACGCTACTTCTCAGTATACGAATACCAAACTAAACATACATCCACAAAAGAGATAGAAGATGAATAGACACCAATTATGCTTAGACCCTATATGTCTAGAGAATTTGAAAACATAACGGTTGAAGAACAAGTTATCCATAAAGATCACACAGGGCAATATAAGTATTTTCATCTCATACTACGAATCATGTCGATAAACAATCATGAACCTATGCTAGCATGGCAAGTTCTAAATCTCAAGATCCACTTTCACTTCACAAGAGATTAACTAATTAGATGTTAGCTACGCATCTAGAAATTAAGCACAACCATACGAGGATATTAGATATACATCACACATAGATCTTTAAAGCAATCAAGATAGTAAACTCCATAAATAAATCCGTTAGAATCCCATGACAACGATTAGTTCATAATCGAACCTCTCGTCATCATGGGATCTGATGAAACCATGATAAAAAGAAAGTAGGACAAGAATACAAATAAACTAGAGTAATTGATATGTAATGGTCTATTAAATTACAATGGTAGGATGTGTTTATATAGGCTCTAGAAGTCTTGTCCACCAAGCAATTGCCTTTTTAGAGTTGGAATAGAAGATTGGCAATTTTCGTTCTTGAATGAGAATAGAATTGCAAATTCCATGTGTAGATCTGATTCTGGAATGTTCTAGCCGCCCAAAGCAATTACCATACTTATTAGAAGTAGGAATTATAGCAATTTCCTTGTCAAAGTTGAATTTCTGCAGTTCGGCACATAATACGTTTCCTAAACTGATTCTGTTTTTAAGTAAAATTCGTAGCTGACATTTCTTCAATATTTCTGGGCCGTTCCAATTGTAAGTGGACATCTGGACCACTTTAGAATGATAGAGAATCTCGTTAGCTTCGCGTGGACTGTAAGATCGTCCAAAACGGACTTGTAGAACTCAAGATATGGCCAAAACAAGAATCAGAAATTCTGGCTGATTTTCTCCGGCACGCCGCAGCGCCTGGAGCGCCAACCCGCGCCTGAGGCGCCAGCTCAATCTGCATAAAACAGCTCTGGGGTGCCAATTAGGCTCCCGGCTTGGTCCCGATCTGCGAAAATTGGTTTTTCTTCGATTTTTAAGCTTTTTCTTCCGTTCCTTTTGCATGAGCTTCCGTCTTTCATCCTTAATGACTTGTATACTTCTTGGTAGTTGACCTTAGCCTCCATTCTTCATTCCATATCATAAATCAACTCCAAATAACGACGGAAACTACACCTTTAATCGACATTTCTTCAACCCTGCACAATTAAGCAAAACACATCAAAACTACCACAAACTTGAGGCCAAAGCAATCAATTTAAGCCGATTTAGAATGTTCCAAGTAGATATAAAATCCACTTATCATCAAAGCTCTGCAGAATCCCCATGACAATCTTCTGGAAATTGGTCATGTTTTGAATGCTTGTAGTCATATTCTAGATGCTAGATTAGGTTATTCAGTCTCTTTTGTTAAAAGACAAGCGACTAGGGTCGCTCATTTAGTAGCTAAATTACCTTGTTCGCCAAATTGTCAAAACGTAATCACGGCTCCTTCAGGTGTGTTGTTGGAGTCTCTTTTGTATGACGTTTCTAGTAATGGAAATTTCCTTTTATTAAAAAAAAAGTGTGCTTCAGCAGTTCTTCCTTTCAGGCATCGAATCAGTTGCACAAAAAACAGTGATGTGAAAAGAAAGGACAGAGCCATTTCCATCTAAATTTTTAAGATAGCATTACAAACTGCAAACAGAAAAATCAAAGACCTAAAATTTAGCTAGACATGTAATTTATATCTTGCAGCTTACTAAACATGTAATAACTGCTGAATATTTATTACACGAGTATGGCTGGGTATCTTATTTGAAATTTTCATTGCGTTAGTGTATCGACATTCAAGCGTAGATGTAGAGATGTTGGTATTTCATGGTGGCAACCTGGGAAGAGCAAAATAATTAATTGAGAGTGAACGAGGGGACAAAAACTTCTCTTCATGCCTAATTTGCTGAACAGACCTCCTGTTGTTAATCATGCAAGCCAGGACTTAAAAAATTAGGCGTGCCTAATTGATAGTCAATAGCCTTCAGTTTCAGTTTCAGTCTCTAATTTTATATGTTGTTGGATCAACCATCAAATAGTCAAAATTGAAAATAAAAAATTAATTGATTCCTTTGTAATTTTTCACGAAGTGTAGATGCTTTTCTATAATTTTCCACGGAGCCACTAGTAATTTCGTGAAAAAAAAATCACAAACCCTAACTTGATGTACAAAATAACCAAATTGAAGAATTTTTACATAGGAATTTGATCATACTGTTCATTGGCATTTAAAAATACATTCATATGCAATAGTACATACGTCCTCACATTCATTTCATGGGATTTCAGATGATTCTGATTAAAACTAATACTTTGTTATACAATTTTTTAAGTTTTCCATTAGCAATATTATGGGATTTCATATGATTCTGACCAAATCAAAAACTTTGTTATACAATTTTTTAAGTTTCCCACTAGCACTATAAATTCTATTAAAGGGTCAGTTTGTACATTTTTTATCGTCAATCAAACTAAAGCAAGAAATAAGAAAAGTTTGTTTTGAATTTTGTTAATTTCTTCTTTTCCAATTGTGAACAATTGATTATCAAAACTACCAGGATCCTCTTCTTTGATAACAAGTGCTTCATCTCTTCTTCATTTCTTGCATTTGGTGATATGTGTCTTGCTGACTCTGGAATCATTGCACAAAAAGTAGGGGTTAAATATCATGTTGGTCACTAAAGTCAGCCTAATGTATCAAAATGGTCACTGAACTGAAATTTGACTCAAACAGGTCAATTACTTGTATCAGTTGTACACTCCGTTAAGTTGTCTTAAACTTTTAGACGGATTTGCTGACATGGCATCTACGTGGCTAACAGACGTTTGTGTAATTATAGTTACTTAAGTTAAGTTAAACTAAACCTTGGTTTAAAACCAGTAAAAGCTGAATAATAAGAAAATAAAACATTCAGTATTACGTCGTCTCATATTACGCTGTAATTGAATTGGGGGAACTGGAACCCTAATTCTGAAATCCAAAAGTAACGATTCATTCTGAAGCTATTCGACTGCATCTCTCAGTTATTAAGGTATGAATGAACACTTTAATTGATCGTATATGTATATATCGATTGTGTGTTATATATAACGATTATAACCGAGTTCTTTTTGATTTTACAGGATGTCAACAAGGATAGATGTTTACGTACATCATCATAGTCTTTTGGACTGTTTGAAACCGAGTTATAGAGGCGGGAAGGTGGTCAACCTTGACACGGATGTGTTCTCCTTTCACGATTTGGATCATTTTGGTAAGGAGTTTGGATACGATTCTTCGTCTCTTGTTTATTTTAAAACAAATGGTCAAACTTTTACTGATGGGATGACGATTATGTATGATGATGAGTCTGTTAGAGAGGTAGTTCATGTGTTGAAGCCCTACGGTAGGATAGATCTCTATGTAGACCATTATTTTGATTTTGCTTCTCAGACGATTGATACTGAAAATGAAAAAAGTGATAAGGAGAAATTGGCTGATTACTGTGGTGATAATGATAATGATCCTGATTATTGGACTGAAACTGAATCAAGTGAGGATGACCGCTCTAGTCATGTTAATAGTGATGAAGAACTGAATGAATGTAGACAGTCACATAAGTTATTTAAGGAGTAATTGACTAGTGAAAAGTTTAGGGATGTTAGTAGTCATGAGTCTAGCTTTGAGAGTGATGAACTGAGATCGGTTGATTCATCATCCGAAGATGAAATTAGGAGTAAAGGGTTTATTGGGGATAATTTGGTTAAGAATAAAACAAGAAAAAGAGAAAAACTTTTTAAAGAAGGACATGTCAAAGGGGGGACTATAAAGTTTGAAGTGGGTTTGAAATTTTTGTCTATGGATGAATTTCGGACCACTGTTACACAATATGGTGTAAATGAAAGGAGGGCAGTCTACTTTGCAAAGAATGATTCTCAGAGGTGTCAAGTCATATGTGAGGAAGGGTGTCCATTCTATATATGGTGCTCCAAAATTAAAAATTCTGAGAATGTCCATATTAAGACCTTGGTAGATAATCACTGTTGCACAAAGCCCTATACGAACAAGCATGCCACAGTTAAGTATTTGACTGGAAAGTACGGTGATCGAATAAGAAAAGACCCTCAATGGAAAATTAAAGACATGATTGAGATTATTAAAAAAGAACTGGAGATAGAAGTTCCAAGAATTAAATGTACTAGAGTTAGAAAAGCTACATTAGAAGGGGTTTATGACAGTCTCAAAGAACATTATGCTAGAGTGAGAGATTTTGCAAGTGAAGTACTAAGTGTGAATCCTAAAAATACAATCAAAATTAGTACTACTAGGATGGATGTGGATTCTCAGGCCAAGTTTAAAAGAATGTATGTATGCTATCATGCTCTCAAGGAAGGTTGGAAACTTGGTTGTAGACCTATACTAGGGTTGGATGGGTGTTTTCTGAAGATAGTGTGTGGAGGACAGTTACTGTCGGCTGAAGACAGTGGCATTTGCTATAGTGGAAAGTGAAAGTACAGACTCGTGGAGATGGTTTCTAGAGCTACTGGTAGATGATTTAAATATGGGTGATGGCTATGGTTTTACGGTTATAAGCGATCAACAAAAGGTACATCCTTTTTTTATGGCAACTGGCAAGTGTTCAAGCTACTACTTAAATGTTTATTTAGGATTTAGTTGTACTTATACGTAATACTTGTCTACAGGGTCTGGAAAATGCAATGAAAGATTTCATGCCGCATGCAGAACATAGATTCTGCACTCGACATTTATACTCAAACTTTAGAAAGAAATTTCCATCTGCACTTCTACGGAAAACATTCTGGCTTGTAGCGACTGCAACACACCCTGTGCAGCATCAGAGAGCTATGAGTGCCATAGAAAAACATTCCAGGCCTGCTTATGACCAATTGAGGAACCTTGATGCTACAACATGGACTAAAGCTCACTTTGCAACAACATCAAAAGCGGATAATGTTGAAAATAACATGTCCGAATGCTTCAACGCATGGATCATAACTGAGAGGTACATTTGTGCACATTTTCAAGTTGCATTCTCTGTTCTTGTCCAGTAATACTATTCATTGCATACTCTATGCTTTTATTTTTACTTTTTTAAGCTAATTTGAATTTTAAATGTCAATTGGATGCAGGTATATGCCAGTTTTGACAATGATACAAGAGATTACATTTAAGCTTATGACTAGAAGTATAAAAAAAAAAGGGAAGCAATGCTTAGCAGTGATCAGATTCTTTGTCCAAACATTAAAAAGAAACTTGATTTTTATGTGACTGAAGCGAGGAATTGGAATGCCACATGGGATGGAGCTAGGAATTATGCTGTAAGTATGATTGAATTGATTGTTATGTAAGTATTAGTTTTGAATTAAAAATTTAGTGTATTAATCTATAAAGTTGTTGTCCAGGTTAAACAAGGTGTGAGGGTTGTTACAGTGGACTTGGTTAACAAAACATGTGATTGTCGAGTATTCCAATTAACCGGAATACCTTATCCACATGGCAGCCATACATGATAGCAGGCAACAACCAATGAACTTTGTTTCTGATTTTTTTAAAAGACATAGGTACTTGCAGTCTTATAGTCAACCTCTGGAGGCCATAAAAGGAGAGGAGTTTTGGGAATTTCAGACCACTGATCCGTTGTTGCCACCCGATATTCCTAAGAAATTGAGAGGTCGTCCAAAAAAGCTTCGAAGACGGGAAGAATGGGAGGGAGGTAACAGGATTAGAGTCAGCCAACCAACACAACAAGCTTTGGAAATTCTAAGGCACACCTCAGCAAGAATCATGCATTGCAGTGTATGTGGTGGTACTGGACACAGAAAGAACAAGTGTCCAGATCCAACTTCTCATGTAAAATCCAGTAAAGAAAAGGGGAAGTCAAAAACAACTACACCAACGAGGCCTGCAACAACAGATAAGCCAAAAAGGACATACAAGCCAAAGAGAAAAGCTTGTACACCATGGAGGACTAAGAATACATCATCTCAAGCATCTGAGTTGAAGACAGCTCCAAGTTAGAGGAAGTCTCTGTTTAGCTGCATGACTACCAGAAGTACTAAGTATTATTAGCAGACTAATAGTATTATTAGCAGACTTATAGTATCAAAATCATGTTCTGTTAATTATGTTAGCAGTTTATGTTTTGTACACATTAGATGTTATGCTGCTATAACATGATCTTTTTGTTAAATTATCTTTCTATTTAATTCCTAAACTTGTAAATTATTCAATATAAACATTTTTGCCAAAGTACGTACATAATTACATATAAAATCAACAGTAAATACGTAATGAGTCTTCAAATTTTTTTTTCACATTTTCCACGTCAGCATGTTTTTCCACGTCACGTCACCAGTCAGCAAATTCCGTTATGACAACTTAACGGAGTGTACAACTGATACGAGTAAGTGACCTGTTTGAGTCAAATTTCAGTTCAGTGACCATCTTGATACATTAAACTGACTTCAATGACGTAAGAATAAAGGACTGAGCCAACTGCCATATTATTATTAGTGAAAGAGGCAAAGTTTTCATATTATATTAAATTTTGTTATTATTGATTAGAATTTGGTAATACAAAGAATTATGATATTGCAATAAATTATGCCAAAATTAAATATTATAAAGTAGGAGAGAATTGTAAAATATTCTATCAGTATTTGTAAGATTACAACACCCTACAGGTTACAGTAGTCTCTCATGTCCTGCACACTCAGGGGGTGGTATTGTATTAAGACTTTTAAAGACTTTTAATGATTTTAAAAGTCATGGGGTATTCAATTCTAACTTTTAAAGAGTCTTTAAAAGTATGGTGTTATTCAATTAAAACTTTTAAGAAGTATTTAAAAGTAGGGCGGTATTGAATTGAGACATTTATAGACTCTTTATAAGTATTGTGTTATTCAAAAAGTCAATGACTTTTAATGAGAATGACTTTTAACAAAAATTATAACTATGTCCCTTGAAAAAAAAGTCCTGAGCTTTTTGATAAGATTTGACATGACTTCTAATAATTCTATTTAAATCATCTTGAATAAAAAAGTGGACACCTTGCTTCTGTTAATTTTGACTAGATAGAAATTAGTTGGATGATTAGCGAAGAGCTGTAATCCCATTGGGTTCAAGAGGATTGTGTTTTTCCTCTAATGTACATATATGAGGTCGATTTAATTCATGACCTTTTTTTTTTTTGCATGATCAGTACATGTTATTTGTTGTTAATTTTTTTTAACATTAATATGGCCATTGCATGTTATGTACCAAAACTACAAGTCAGCTTAATTATATGTTAAATTAAGGTACTATCATATTTGAATCAATATGATTAATATGATGGAATTTTGATCGTAAAATATTAAGATTTTAGGTGTTTTATTTTAATATTTTGCAATAATATGGATATGGGCACATTTGTTTTTGAAAAATAATGATTATTTATTTTTCGTCCTTTTATTTCGCGAATAAGTGAGTTGAAGCAAAATATTGCCAAAGTGATATTTATGTGTAGATTTATTTATTTTGAAATAATAGGATGTGTATGTTTATTATTTATGCGTTATAATAATCGGCCCAAAGGAAGATTATTTAATGGTCAAATAATGGATGTACGTGCGGGGATAAATATGTAATAATTATAAATTTTTCATGTGAGTAATAAACCGGCCCAAAGGAAGGTTATTGCTTGACCGAATTTATTATTAATATTTGATTTCTGCGTGGAGAGTACCACTTGCAAGTTAATATTTCTGTCCAAAGACTAAATATTAATGTTGTGCTAGGTATCTTGTTTGAATGGGCCCACACACACTATAGTAATTAAATTCATGTTTTTTTTGTGTGCTATTATGTATGCATATGACATGAATTTTTCTATTATTCGAGCTTATATTTTTTTTGTTCTAAATTACTAGTTAATACATCTGCTGCTAATATAACTTCCAACATGAACTCCATTCATGTGCTTAACGGCACAAACTTTAAGAGCTGGAAAGAGAACGTTCTGTTAGTTCTCGGCTGCATGGATTTAGACTATGCTATAATGAAAGAACAACCTCCTTCTCTTACGGATGAAAGTTCTAATACTGAGAAATTGAATTTTGAGAAGTGGGAGCGTTCTAATCGCTTATTGCTCTAGATTTCTTGAGGATGTTGAGTTTGAGGGGGAAGATATAAAGTCAGGAATGTTGTCTTTGAGGAAGAATTAGTTTCTTTGCCTCATGTAGTTCAAGATAACAATGTGGATATACCTATAAAGTTTCCTACTCAAAATCAAGATGATGCTCAAGAAGAGCAAACTCAACAAACTCAAGAGAAAGTGCCACTTAGTAGATCCAGTAAAGACAATAATGGCACTTGTGGCTATGTCATAAGTTCAGTGGAAGTTTTATGTATGGTCAAGTTTAGTACCCTGCCGGTTTTGGCATTCATTGTGGGTATGTTAAGCAGATATTCAAGTAACCCTGAAATGGATCATTGGATTGTAATTAAATGGGTTATGAGGTACTTGCAAAGAACAAAATATTACATGCTCGTTTATCAGAAATCGAAAAAAATTTGGAGATCATTATGTATTTTGATTCTGATTATGTTGGTTGTGTAGATACAAGAAAATCTACTTCTGGTTAAGTTTTTTTTTGTTATGTCTAAACATATAGACATTAAATATCAAGTTATTATAGAGAGATTGCAATATCATTTAGTGTCTATTGAGTATATATAAGAACAAATTCTATGCTAGCAAACCCACTTACTAAAGCTTTGACACCATAAAGTTTTCTTGGGCATACTGCTCATATGGGTGTTGTCTCATTGAAGGATATTCAGTTTTAGTGGGAGTTTTTTGTTTTGTTCTTATATTTGGTACTCAGTTTTTATTGACACTATGGTGATATTTATGTTTTTGAGTTTCTGCAGAATGAAGTTTTTATTTTATTTTATTCTCTCTATTGCTCTATATGAGCTGTCTCTTTCAATTGTGGTTCTGACATAAAGTTTGAAAGAATAAAGATTGATCTCACTAAGGTATTAAGGACCAATTGGAAATAGGCATGATTGAGATCACATTGCATGTAATTTCCAGTTACACACCATACTTGATCTATGTCATTGAATATATTTATGTGGTGATCATTGAGGATCGAGTTACGACAATGTGACGAAGGTCGCTTTGGTTCCATGTTTATATATGAGATGGACCAGATTGACTAAGGAAGATGTTTTCTAAAGAATAAACAATTTTGTGCGCACTTATGGTTATTGAATGTAATTGTTGTTTGGAACAATTTGTAGCCCAAGTGGGAGATTGTTAGATTATATTTTATAATCTAATAATAATTATGGGTTTACAAATTAAAGACAATTATATTTAATGTTTATTCTATATTTGGACTAATTAAGTGGTCTTAAATAAAGAGTCCAATAACATCTTATTCGGTATGGGCTTTGTAATGTGTAATACCCAATAGTAATCTGATTAGGGTTAATGGGGTTTAATTAGACTACTATATAATGAACATAATAGGGTCTTGGTCTCCAAGGCTAATTCACAACCTCTACTCCTCTATTCCCATCAGTCAGAGAGAGATACGGCTAGAGGCGAATCAAGTCTGTGGAAGATCAAGTCCCATAATCCGTATTCACATCTACAGTCATGGAATCAGGTACGTTTCGTACTACAGTTATATCGTGTAACCTTGATAATATCGTATAAGATGATCCGTGATTATTTATTTAGATCTAACAATCATGACTAACCTCAACTAAACTGAGTTTTGAGCTGTTGAACTTTTGAGCTGTTGAGAAGAAAGACCAGTTGGATACTTCATGGTTCATATATCTCTCCCCCTGGCCTATAAAATGTATGAGGGGCATTCCTAGCGTATTATAGTAATATATATCCCTAACACTCTTTTCTTTCATTTCCATACTTTTCTAATGTCTTCTTCTTTTCTCCAATTTATATTGAGCTATTATACACCAATCAAAGATGCATTCATCGACAGAACACGCTTGCAAGAACGAGAAGGTAATGGCAAAGCTAATTTTCGTGTAATCGGTTTAGCTGCAACTGTACTCCTAGCTGCCTTGGGGCTCCCTGGTTCTTCATTCCAAGATCATCCTAAAACCATGGCTATAGCTATAGCAAGTTTCCTTGTTTTCTGCATGGGATGCATAATGGAACAAAATTACTTGCGTACCACTCGTCATTCTTCAACTTTTGCAACACTACTCCACCTTTTTGTTAGATTGATGGGCTACATTTCACTGGCATCTTTAGCCTCTGTTTTTTTCTCGACATTCACAAGCTCGAATATGTTGTCGAACGTTGTTTATCTAATTTTCTCCCTATTCTTTTTAGCTGACTGGATGCTTCCATGGATCCGGTACAAACGTTCACACCGGAACAGAGATTCGCTTCCAGTGTACGTTCGAGTCCGGTGCACCTTGAACAAATTACTTGTAGTACCATAGGTTGAATCAAAGGCATGTAATAAATATTGAAGTTGGGAGTCAGGGAATGATTGAATAGATATTAAAATGTTGTTACAACTGTTTTTACAATAAAATCTCATTGGCTTCATGTCATTACAGTATGTCTTATGAATCCCCTGTTTGAATTACTGTAGTTAATGTGAATCCATTTGAGAAGGTTAGCAATAACTACTGTGGCAGTCAATTTATTTCTCTTAATATACCTGATTATTTTTATTATTAGCATTTAATAAATTTGGGGTAATGATCCTAACAATAGCTTGTAATCATTTATCCGTTAAATTTTTGCGGATAAATTCAATAATGAAAATTGTTGTAAATGTAGGAGGAATCTCGTCACTCTTTCGGCTTATTTTTTTTTTTTCAACGATTACATTTATTCTTGAAAATATTTAGCCCATAAATGATTTGCCAAACATAACTTGCCAGTTGCCACCAGCAACATTAATTTTGTAGCTAGAAGTACAACTCAGTATAGATCTCTCGAACTGCTGAACTCTTGGGCTCTTGAACTAAAAGCCGCCTGACGTATATAGTATACCTTCCGCATTTACCAATTTATTTAGAAACACCATACATAATAAAAAATAGTCAAAAATAGAATATCAAAAGTTAAACTATAGGATAATATATCCGAAAAAGATTATAAAGAAAACATAAAATATAAATATAAAAGGTGGTCAATTTTAGAGTTTAAATCACCAAATTTATTATGGAGTCTTTTGTTGATCGTGTTAGGATTTAGGGGTTATTTTTTAGGCTGTAATTGTTATTTTTAGAATTTTAGTTATTTATAATGAAAGATGACAACTTGTTGCTGACTTGATTCCTGCAGCCTCTGTCCAAAATTCTTAAAACTCAAATTTCATTAAAACTAGTGACCAATTATCTACAGTATTGAACTCTTGAACTCTTGGATGGTTTAAGTAAATGAACACTACTCCCAAATTTCTTACACGTGGCCGGTACAACATCTGTTTACAATAATTGGTAAATCAATAATTTTTTTTAAAAAAAATGATGTAATTGAATAGGTTTGAAAGTTGAATTAAGATATGTAAATCAATAATTATTTTTAAAAAAAATAGTATTATATATTTTTTGGCTTTTGCTGGAAATATCGAGTAATATTGCATGTATGTATAATAAAATTATAGGAAATTTACCAAGAATATTAGATTTAAAGTTTTTATTTGCAAAAATACCATCTCCTTGAATTAATTGCAATTTTACCAACATAAGTTTCAAAATTGCAAAAATACCAACCCTAACCCTAACCCTCTCCCCTTTCTCCTTTTCCCTTTCCCCTTTCTGCGTTCAGCCTGTGTACTTTTTTTTTTTTTTTTTAAGGTGGGGTGCTATTTTGGTGGATTTGGGTTGCAAGGCCCCGCAGGGGCATATTCAACTGAATGCAACCACATTCAACCAAATGCAACCACATTCAACTTTATTTTTTAAGGTGGGGTGATTTTGGTGGATTTGGGTTGCAAGGCCCCGCCAGGGGCAATATACAACCAAATGCAACCACATTCAACTTTTTTTTTTTTTAGATGGGGTGATTTTGGTGGATTTTGGTTGCAAGGCCCCGCTAGGGGCAATATACAACCAAATGCAACCACATTCAACTTTCTTTTTTTTTAAGGTGGGGTGATTTTGGTGGATTTGGGTTGCAAGGCCCCGCCAGGGGCAATATTCAACTGAATGCAACTGAAATCAGAAATTTAGTTGCATATGGTTGCATTCAGTTGCTAATTTCATGTTCCATTTTTCAGTTGTCATTTTCGACCTCATTTTTGGACTATATATTATATATATATATAGTCCAAAAATGAGGTCGAAAATGACAACTGAAAAATGGAACATGAAATCAGAAATTTAGTTGCATTCAGTTGCAAATTTAGTTGAATATGCCCCTGCGGGGCCGTGCAACCTAAATCCACCAAAATATCACCCACCTTATATATATATATATATATATATATATATATATATATATATATATATATATATATATAGTTCAAAAATGAGGTCGAAAAAGACAAATGACAAATGGAACTTAAAATCAGAAATTTAGTTGCATGTGGTTGCATTTAGTTGCAATTAGTTGCATTCAGTTGAATATGCCCCTGCGGGGCCTTGCAAACCAAATCCACAAAAATATCCCCACCTTAAAAAAAAAGTTGAATGTAGTTGAATTCAGTTGAATGTGGTTGCATTCAGTTGAATATGCCCCTGCGGGCCTTGCAACCCAAATGAACCAAAATAGCACCCTACCTTAAAAAAAAAAAAAAAAAAACCGCACAGTCGTCGCCTGTGCCTGCGTACAAAGGAAGGGGGGGAGGGGGGCTATGGTTAGGGTTAGTATTTTTGCAATTTTGAAATTTAGTTAGTAAAATTGCAAATAGCTATTCTTAACAAAAGTAAATGTGCAAAAATTTACTTTTTCCTATTTATTTATCAAAAAAACCCATTATTATATATGGTATAGTATGTATTCCATAATAACAAAATTAAAAAATCGAAATTAACTTTTAAATTTGTGAGCAGTGAAAATTAAGGTAAATCTATCCCATATTTTAAAAATAAATGGATAATGTATAATATAATAAACATTATGTTGCTAAAATTATAATATTATACATTAAGCAAACATATTATTTTATATTACTGGTCCAAGTAGAGACTAGAAAAATAATATTAAATATTAAATATTCAAAAAATAATCAAATTTTATATTACTCAATTGGGTATTTATTTTCGCATTATAACTATACTTTTACAAACTTACTAATGACATTTATTTAATTTCAATGATAATTCAAAATTGATACAACATAATTGAAATAAAATTTTTTCGATTCGACAAAATCCAATCCGAAAAGATCCGAACCGAATTTTATCTGATCTTAATCCGAAATTTATCCGATTTTAATCTGAAATAGACCTGATCCGAAACTAGACCCGAACCGAACCGAAATCGATTAAAATTTTATAAAACCGATTCTAGACCCGAACCGAATTAGAACCGATCCGATCCGAATTGTATCCAAATATATTAAAACCGAAAATTGATCCGATCCGAAATGGATCCAATCCGAAAACGATCCGATTATCCGATTTGTCATGTCTATTTTAGGGGTTTTATTTTAGGCTGTAATTGTTATTTTTAGAATTTTAGTTATTTGTAATGAAAGATGACAACTTGTTGCTGACCTGATTCCTGCAGCCTTTGTCCAAAATTCTTAAATCTCAAATTTCAATAAAACTAGTGATAAGTTTGATCAATTCCTTATTCAAACTTCTCCTAAAGGTTTTAGCAAATAGGCTAAAAGCGGAGATTGGAAATCTAACCTCAGAAGAGCAGTTTGCTTTCATCAAGGGTAGAAACATTAGTCACAGTAAAATCTTGGTGAACGAGGTTATTCACAGCCTGAGGAGGAATGATGGTTCCGGCCTCATCTTTAAGATAGATTTTGCCAAGGCATATGATTCAGTAAATTGGGACTGCCTAATTCACACTATGATAGGTCTAAATTTTGGATCGAGATGGATTATGTGGATTAAAGCAATTCTAAAGACCACAAGAATGTCAGTCATAGTAAATGGCTCTCCCACGCTTAAATTTACTCCAAAGAGAGGGCTTAGACAAGGAGATCCGATGGCCCCATATTTGTTTATCTTGATTGGTGAAATTCTAAGCAGACTGATGGTGAAGGCCAGAGATAAAGGGATTTTTGAAGGAGTCTCTTTCCCATACAGTTCCTATATGATATCACATCTCCAATACGCTGATGATACGATCATTTTTATCAAGAATGACACAAACAGAAGTTCTTTTCCTATTCCAGATACTAACAGGTCTGTCTATAAACTTTAATAAAAGCCAGCTGTTTGATGTCCAGGGTAATGATGTGGAGGTGATTGAATGGACGTCAATTCTGGGCTGTCAAGTAGGTTCAGTTCCGTTTGTTTACCTGGGGGAAAAGGTTGGCCAATCCAGGAAAACTGTCTCTGCATGGGATCCTCTAATTAAAAGAGTGTCAATGAGGTTAGCAGGTTGGAAATGCTCACAGGTAAATTTTGCTGGCAGATTAATTTTGACTCAGACTTGTCTAGATAGCATTCCAAGTTACTGGTTTACTATTAACAAGATCCCCATATCAGTTTGTGAAAAGTTGGATGTGATTAGAAGGAAATTCCTATAGGGGGAATTAAACTCAAGTTTAGTCTATACTCGCAAGCTCCACCTCTTGAAATGGAATCACATTTGCTCTCCAAAAATGCAAGGAGGCCTGGGAATTAGGAAGATCGATTTAAACAATCAAGCGTTCCTGGAAAAGATGTGGTGGATGATTACGAAGGATAAGAATAAGAAATGGGTAAGATTTTTACTCAACAAATATGGTGATGAGCTCATCTATGGGAATATGACCTTCAAACCAAACAAGGTGTCGTTGTTCATGAAGGACTTATTGTCTCTAAGAAATTATTCGCGGCTAAATAATTTAATAGGCCCACAAAACTTCAAATGGTGTTAGATGCCTTGAATCTAGAAGCCGCCGGATTTGACTAGCCGCCGCCGGCGGCCGCCGGCGGCCGCCGGCGGCGCCACTGTAGCCGCCGGATTTGACCCACCTACCACACCTACCCCTTAAATTTTGTCTATAAATAGATATGCTTGTAAGGATTGTAAATATCATCTGAAAAACCTTGTAATCTGTTTATCCTCTCAGATCTATAAACTTATTTCTCTTCTGCATATAATCTTTCTTGCTTCCGTTATAACAAATTGGTATCAGAGCTTTGGTCGAAACTGCTGCAAAATTTTTCGCCGGATTTTTTTAAGCTTACCGGAGTTACTGTTCATCGCCGGAGAAGACGACACTGTTCAGGCGGAGTTACTGTTCATCGCCGGAGAAGACGATACTGTTCATCATCGGAGAAGACGACACTGTTCATACGGTACTGTTCATACGACACTGTTCATACGGTACTATTCATACGGGGTACTGTTCATACGGTACTGTTCATAGGTACTGTTCACAGGTACTGTTCACAAGTACTGTTCACAGGTACTGTTCACAAGTACTGTTCACGGGCACTGTTCACGGGCACTATTCGCATATACGGTTCTGGGAGAAGATGTCTGGTGGTATTAACGTTAAGGTCGACAAATTTACTGGGAGAAATAGTTTCAGTCTGTGGCAAATCAAGATGCGTGCCTTGTTAAAGCAACAGGGGCTCTGGGCGCCGTTGAACACAAAAACGGCTGCTTCTGGAAGCGCTGAGATGGCCAGTCTAGAAGAAAAGGCACACTCAACAATTTTGTTGTGCCTTGCAGATGATATTATTACTGAAATCGCGGAGGAGGATACCGCGTCTGGTCTGTGGTTGAAGCTTGAAAGTCTCTACATGACGAAGTCTTTAACAAACAAGTTGTTGCTGAAGCAACGTCTGTTTAGTCTGCGAATGCAGGAAGGTATGCCTCTTCGAGATCACTTAGATCAATTAAACACAATTTTATTAGAATTGCGTAATATTGATGTTAAAGTTGAAGATGAGGATGCTGCTTTGATTCTGTTAGTTTCTTTACCATTATCGTACGAGAACTTTGTGCAATCGTTTATTGTTGGTAAAGATACTATTTCTCTAGAGGAGGTTAGATCTTCTCTTCATTCTAGAGAACTGCGCCATAAGGCGGCTGGTACAGGTGCAGATAATCATGCTGCTGGGTTGGTAGCTAGCGGGAGTACCGGACATGGAAAGTCGGGGAAGTATAAATCCAAGAAACCAGCTTTTAAGGGTTCGAGAGCTAATGATGTCTGCAATTACTGTAAAGAGAAGGGACACTGGAAATCCGACTGTCCCAAGAAAAAGAAGCAACATGATGCTGCTGCAGATACTGCTGCTGTAGCTGATGCTACTTCTGAAGAAGATATTGCTCTAGTTGCTGTCAAGGACACGCATCACTCTGATGTGTGGATTCTTGATTCTGGAGCGTCTTATCATATATGTCCGCGCAGGGAGTGGTTTACAACCTACGAGCGAGTAGACGGTGGCAAGATTTCTATGGCTAACAGTTTTACTTGTGAGACGGTTGGAATAGGCTCGATTCAAATTCGGACACATGATGGTAAATTCTGCACATTGAATGATGTTAGGCATGTTCCACTTATGACAAAGAATCTGATATCTTTGAGTATGTTAGACAGCAAGGGTTTCAGTTTTCAAGGTGAAGGTGGAGTTTTACATGTCTGCAAAGGTTCTGATGTGATTCTGAAAGGTGTTAAACGTGGTACCTTGTATCTTCTTCAAGGTTCTACGTTAACAGGTTCTATTGCTGTTGCGTCTTCGGAAATTGAAAAAGAAAACATGACCAGGTTGTGGCACATGAGGCTCGGTCATATGAGTGAAAGGGGGATGCAAATTCTGTCAAAAGCTGATCTTCTTTGTGGTCATAAGGTCACAGGTCTTGAGTTCTGTGAACATTGTGTTTTTGGAAAGTTACATCGCAGCAAGTTTCCTAAAGCAACACACAGAACAAAAGGCACACTTGATTACATCCATTCTGATTGTTGGGGACCTTCCCGGGTGGAGTCTTTAGGGGGTCACAGATATTTTGTGTCAATGATCGATGATTTCTCAAGAATGACTTGGCTGTTCATCATAAAGCACAAAAGTGAAGCCTTCAAGGTTTTCAAGCAGTGGAAGGTGCTAGTGGAGAATCAAACAGGGAAGAAGATAAAGAGGCTGCGAACAGATAATGGCCTGGAATTTTGCTCGTCCGAGTTTGCAGATTTCTGCAAGAATGAGGGGATTGCTAGGCATCATACAGTCAGGGATACACCACAGCAGAATGGTGTAGCAGAGCGTATGAATCAGACACTTCTGGAGAGAGCTAGGTGTATGCTTTCTAACGCTGGACTAACTAGAAGATTCTGGGCAGAGGCGGTTAGTACAGCGTGTTACTTGATTAATCGTGGACCTCACACAGGTATCCATCTCAAAACTCCTGTTGAGAAATGGTCTGGTAAGCCTGCTGATTACTCCAATTTAAGAGTTTTTGGTTGTACTGTTTATTATCATGTAAATGAGGGTAAATTGGAGCCACGAGCTAAAAAGGGAGTATTTGTTGGCTATGGGGATGGGGTTAAAGGTTATAGAATCTGGTCTCCGTCTGAAAATAGGGTTATACTGAGTAGAAATGTAGTTTTTGATGAAAATTCTATGTTTAACCCTACTGTGAAGTCTACGATTGGTTCAGAAAGTGGTGGTGTTGAGAAATAGGTGGAGCAGGAAGTCACTCAAGCTGAGAGTGAACCACAACAAGAAGTTCAACAACCACAGTCAGAATCAGAATCATCAGTACCAGTAGTAAATCAGCACAGTTTAGCTCTTGATCGATCGAGGAGAGCTAAGTATGGAGTGCCTCCAAAGAAATATGGTTTTGAAGATATGGTGGCATATGCACTACAGGTAGCTGAAGAAGTGGACCCTAGCTCTGAAGAGCCATCCACTTACAAAGAAGCAGTGACATGTACTGAATCTACAAAATGGTTTGCTGCTATGGGAGATGAAATGGAGTCACTTCAGAAGAATAAGACTTGGGAATTAGTCAAGCAGCCTCGAGACAGAAAGATTGTTACTTGTAAATGGGTCTACAAGAAGAAGGAAGGAGAAACATCGGTTGAGGGTATCAAGTATAAAGCTCGGTTAGTAGCTCGAGGGTTCACTCAGAAAGAGGGAGTAGATTACAATGAGATTTTTTCACCAGTGGTCAGACACACTTCCATCAGGGTGCTACTAGCAATAGTTGCACATCAGAATCTGGAGCTTGAACAACTTGATGTGAAGACAGCTTTTCTGCATGGAGAGCTGGAGGAGGAGATATACATGACTCAGCCAGATGGTTTTCAGGTTCTTGGCAAAGAAGACTATGTGTGCAAGTTATTGAAGTCCTTGTATGGGCTAAAGCAGTCTCCGAGGCAATGGTACAAGAAATTTGATAGCTATATGATAGGTATTGGCTACACCAGGAGTCCGTATGATTGTTGTGTTTATCACAGTAAGACAGCAAATGATTCTTTCATTTATCTGGTCCTGTATGTAGATGATATGTTGATAGCTGCAGAGAACAAGTCTGATATTCAGAAGTTGAAAGGTCTCCTCAGCGCTGAGTTTGAAATGAAAGATTTGGGTGCGGCTCGGAAAATTCTGGGAATGGAGATTTATAGGGATAGAAACGAGAGAAAGCTCTTTTTGTCACAGAAGGGATACATTCAGAAGATTTTGTCAAGGTTTGGCATGTCTACAGCAAAGCCCATAGATACTCCTAGTGCTGCAAATGCACATCTGTCTGTTGCTTTTGCACCTAAGTCTGCTGAGGAAAAAGAGTACATGTCTCGAGTTCCCTATGCTAGTGCAGTAGGGAGCTTGATGTATGCAATGGTCTGCACTAGACCCGATCTTGCACAGTCTGTCAGTGTTGTTAGTAGGTTCATGGGTGATCCAGGCAAGGAGCACTGGCAAGCTATGAAGAGGGTATTTCGGTACTTAAAAGGTACGTCTGATGTTGGTCTCATTTATGGAGGTGATACTGAATGTTTGGTGACAGGGTTTTCAGACTCTGATTATGCTGGAGATGTTGACAGTAGAAGGTCGATGACTGGTTATACTTTCACTCTGGGTG
Organism: Saposhnikovia divaricata; assembly: GCA_036435485.1. Classification (NCBI taxonomy): domain Eukaryota; kingdom Viridiplantae; phylum Streptophyta; class Magnoliopsida; order Apiales; family Apiaceae; genus Saposhnikovia; species Saposhnikovia divaricata. The sequence goes on from CM071594.1 coordinate 87,455,522, forward strand.
GTTCGATTGTCAGTTGGAAAGCTACTCTGCAACCTACAGTGACTTTGTCTACTACAGAAGCAGAGTACATGGCATTGACAGAAGCCGCAAAAGAAGGAATCTGGTTGAAAGGATTGGTCAGTGATCTGGGTCTACATCATGATCAGGCTATAGTATTTTGTGACAGTCTCAGTGCAATCTGTTTAGCCAAGGATCAAGTCCATCATGAGCGGACTAAGCACATAGATGTGAGATATCATTTTCTAAGAAGTGAGACGAGAATTAAGGTGAGCAAAGTGGGTACTGCTGATAACCCAGCTGATATGCTCACCAAGCCGGTTCCACATAGCAAGTTTCAACATTGTTTGGATTTGCTAAATGTTCGGAGTTACTGATTGCCCTTTTAGGGCAAAATCTGAGGCAGAAGAGTTTTTTTTATCTGGTACATCTGGCATTATTATAATGCGTCTGGTACATCTGTTATAATATATCTGGTACATCTGGCATTATTACGATGCATCCGGTACATCTGTTATCTGTTTTTGTGAGAGGATTCAAGTCAAGGTGGAGATCTGTTATATGGTACATCTGGCATTATTATGATGCATCTGGTACATCTGTTATCTGTTTTTTGTGAGAAAATTCAAGTCAAGGTGGAGATTTGTTAGATGCCTTGAATCTAGAAGCCGCCGGATTTGACTAGCCGCCGCCGGCGGCCGCCGGCGGCGCCACTGTAGCCGCCGGATTTGACCCACCTACCACACCTACCCCTTAAATTTTGTCTATAAATAGATATGCTTGTAAGGATTGTAAATATCATCTGAAAAACCTTGTAATCTGTTTATCCTCTCAGATCTATAAACTTATTTCTCTTCTGCATATAATCTTTTTTGCTTCCGTTATAACAAATGGGTTGTAGGAAATGGAGTGTCTGTTTCTTTCTGGAAGGATGTTTGGCTACAAGAACATCCCCTAAGAATATCCTACCATAGGTTGTACAACCTTTGCAAGTTTAAAGATATTTCTGTAAGGAATGCAATGTCAATGATGGAGGATCTTGTCTCAAACCCTTTGTTGTTTTGGAGAAGGATGCTGAGGGGGTGGGAAATGCAATGTTGGGAATCTCTTAAAGCGGAAATAAGGCATATCAGTTTATCTAACTTTGAGGATTTCATAACTTGGAACAAACACTCAGGTCCATTTACAATCAAGAAATGCTATTCTTTACTGGAGGTTAGTAGCATCAGCGAAGGTCCGTGAGCAGCTATATGGAAAATGAAAGTGCCAAATAAGGTTAAAGTGTTTGTTTGGAAAATCTGTCACAATATACTCCCCACCAAGGCGTTGCTAGCGATTAGATTAAGAAGAGATAATCAGGCATGTCTTTTCTGCCACGAAGGATCTGAAAATATTGATCACCTATTTTGGTCTTGTCCTTTTAGCAAGGATTTATGGGCCAGTTTCTGGAGATGGTGGTCTTTTTATCCTTCATGTACACAAGTCCTACATTTTAACCTCCAACTCTTATTGAATGCCAATACTGACCCGGTTACCAAGGCTGCATGGAAAATCTCGGTAGCAGCTTTGTTATGGAGCATTTGGATGCATAGGAATGAGTGTATTTTTAATAATGCTGCCTTCAGTCCAACTAGCATTATTTTTAATTCAAAAAGTCGGACGTTGGAATGGTGTGTTGCAGCTAACATTTCATCCCTAAACCTAAGTAAACTGTGGTTCTGTGACCCAGGGGCTGCTATTTCTATGTTTTTGAAGACAAATAAACTAAATTTCTTAGGAAACGCTTTTTCTAAGTATGAGTTAGTGGCGTTTTCGGACGGATCATGGCATAATGTGGATGAAGATCAAATCTCTGGTGGTATAGGTGGTGTCGTGCTCGATAAAAACATGCAGATTAGATACATTTTTTCGGGACCTTGCAAAGCTCATGATGCAACTCAAGCAGATTTGATGGCTCTAATTCATACTGGAGAAGCTTTGGAAACCCTCGATGTCGAGTATCTTGCTTGTGTAGATTCCCAGGTGGTGGAGGACTTTTTTCTAAAAGCAAAGGCGGGTATAACAGAACCACCACTAGATTATGAAATTTTCTTTAATAAATGTCGTAATTTCAAAAACATGAGAATGGCTTATGTTAAAAGAGAGTGGAATGTCTCAGCTGACAGATTAGCTAAGGAAGGGAGGAGTAGAGACAAGATAGTAGCAGGTTGGGTGTAATCCCCTTCGTATTTTCAGGGGATAAAAAGAGAGTAGCTATGAAGTTTTCTTGAATAGCGTCGGTATTCAGGGTCAAGAAAATGGTGGCATTTGTCTGGGAAGTTGAGTTCAGTATTGAAGAGGATGACGAGCTTTTTTAAATCTCTTAAGGTTGTTTTCAAGGAGTAGACCAGATCTAACCGGGATCCATGATGCGGCCTTTAATATTGGAGAAGGGGGAGGTCTTCAGATCAATGATGTAATGCTGGAAGATGAGATAGGAGATTAGGTTGATGCTGCAGGTTTTCAAGTTTAAGAGGTCTGAAGTTCGAAATGCCGTTGGTGTGCATTTGCAGGTTTAGTTGTGTATCATCTATTTAAGTTTTCTATTAGCAGTTGAAGTTGTTTTAGTAACATTATGGTTGTTCTTCAGACAACAATCTTAATGTTTAGCTTTCTAGTTCTCTTTTGCTGTGGTCGCTCTGTGCTCTGCGAGTCTATACTGTTGTTACTCTCTAGTATAATTGAGGGTAACTTTATCTATTAATATATAAATCCTGCTTTTCAAAAAAAAAATTAAAAAAAATCTAGGGATGAGCAAAACCGGATATTCGGTCCGGTTTTAAAATTCGGATCGGATATCCAGTTTTTCGGATCATGAAAAATCTATTCCGGTTCCGGTTTAACCGGATATCCGGAATTCGAATATCTATTTAAACCGAATCGAAAATCGGATAATCCGGATCCTAATTAATTAAGTAAAATTTAGTTAAGTTTGTATAAGTAAATGAATTTTATTACATTTTCAATAAGTTATAGTTAACTTTATAAATGAAAAATTAATTAATAAAATTTCAGATATCATCATTTCATACTTTAATATTTGTATATTCATTTTTTTCCTAATTTTATTTTGACCTATCATAAACTACCATTCATTTCTTTAATTAGTTCTTATAAATATTTTTTAAGAGATATTAATACTCTCTTCGTTCCATTTATATTGGTCACAAATCCTTTTTTGCATATCTCAAAAGTAGTGGTCATATTTCTTAAATAAAGAAAATTAAGTATTAATAATGTTATGTTTTTAAAAGTATGCAAACAACTGAGAGTAAGTTTGTCACTTGATTGCTCAATACGTGTTTTTCGATTAAATGTTAATATAAATAGGATAGAGGGAATAACATGCTAGCTCTCGAATTCATAATTTTAAGTGAAAATTATTATTAAAAGAAATTATTCTTCCATTTTCTTTGTTTTTGTTTTTTTTAACACCTTAATTTCTTAATCAATCACTTTGGGTAAAATGATTAAAAAAGAAAAAATATTTATCAAGGTTGATTTACGAAAATTTACATGAGGTTCCGAAATTTTCACATACACATATACGGAGTTGTATTTATAAATTAAAACTTAAGTACATCCCTATTTAAATTTTTACACCTAAAATGCTTATAAACTTAGGTGATACACAATAAATTCATTAATTTATTAGTTATAATTCATTACTTAATTTAATATGTTCAATGTTGAATTATTTATCTAAAGTAAGTTCATTATTTATTAAATAAAAAAATAATTTTAAATAACTATTAAAAACCGGATCGGATCCGGATATCCGGATTTATAAAAAGTTGTGATCCAGATCCGTATCCGAATTCATAAAAAAGATCTAGATCAGATATTCGGTCCGGTTTTTTCGGATCGGATATCCTAATTTTCGGATTTTCATAATCGGATACCGAATCGAAAAATCGGATAATCCGGTTTTCGAATTTTTTTTCTCACCCCTACCCATATTTATCCGATTTTTCGATTTTTTTCTCACCCCTACCCCTATCTACAGTATTGAACTCTTGAAGTCTGGGATGGTTAAGTAAAGAGTAAAGTGCACTTTGTGTATATGCAGTTAGTGTGTCAGACCACTTGAGATACTGTACTTCAAAAAGTACCACGGGCTATACTGCACTTTACTTTTCGTTACGAGTTGCCCCTTTCCGTTAAATCACCTTAACGCCGTCTGTAAGCCTAGGGATAAAAAAGACTTTTTAATGTATCTTCTTGTTTCTGCAATATATGCATCGATCCTTTACCCATACCACAATAATCAGGTCTCCAAGTTCAACTCAGAGTAAAAATGATACTCCGTCCCAAATTCCTTGAATACAAAACATGTATGTATAAATCAAGCTGGTGATAATCAAGTATTCTAGGCCACTTATGTTTTACTTGTTCAGGATCTCAGAAAGGATACTCTGGAAGTTCATTTTCATGTGGAAAAGAAGTGGTCTTTAGTTTCTTAGATTCATGGAAAAGCATTGCATCTTCTGGCATGTCCCAAGCATCGTCATATGATTGACCTTGCCTAGGAATTTCTTGCGGAGAATAATCACGAAAGCGGGAACCTCTATCTCTCGGAGGACTAGCTTGGTGCTCATATACACTCAGCGGAGTTCGTAGTTCGGGACCCAGATCTTGGACACCTCGTTCGAATGCACCATCATGGATAGGCGTACCATTCCTCTGGAAAGGCATAAGATCAAGATCTGGGGACTCCATATCAGTTAAGAAACGAGGGGACATCATTTTGGGAACTCTAGATATGTTCTCGTAGCTTCTTCTATCATGTCTCAAGTTCTCATAAGCTTTCATGTGTTCATAGGTCCTAATATCTGGGGAGGAAGGGACATCCATAGAATTCCATCCACCGGAAGTGGACTCACTCTTTGCGAAACAAATGTGTACACGAGGATTGCCAAATAATTTCCCATGAAGAGTATCTTTAGCCCTGCATGCTGACTTTACATTCCTGAAGCGGACAAAGGCATAACTGCGACCAGGAAATGCTGTAATGTTCACAATTTCACCAAACAGTGAAAAGGCTTTTCTTAAATTTGTTTCATCCACCTTCAGCACAGCAGGAAACCCAATCCATAAGACTTCACTTCATATCTCAACCTGGCAGGAAATAATTTCTCAGGTTCTCTACCAACCTCCATTGGTGACATCAGTTCCCTTAGCTCTTTAGACATCTCCGAGAATCATTTCACTGGTCCGTTGCCAAAGAACTTGCCACATAGTCTAAAGTGTTGGTGATAATTGCTTGTGTTATGGCTGTCATATTTTTTATCCTGCTCGCCATTTTTATTCATTACAGACGAATACGGAAATCTCATCAGCAAAGTGTTACTAAGTAAAGATATCCAAACATATCTCGACCTCTTCTCCTGAAAATCCTAAACCCCATCTTCTTCAAACCCATCTCCACCTCCCCATTTCTCTCTCAATAACCCCAACACCTCATCTCTGACCCACCATCTCAAAACCCATCTAGGCCGACCCAATCTTTGGTCCCTTCGGTCTCATTCATGGAGCCCCAACATATGAGGTTTAAAAGAATTGCACTGAGCTTGGATTTAGAGGCAGTTACAGAGATGGGTGGTGGTTGGAGGCTTGGAATTGAAGGAGGTGAACGGAGAATGAAGAAGGTGGGTGATAAGACTGTGAATGGAGAAGAGGGGCAGGTGGGTGATAAGGTTGCAGGTGTTTAATGTCTTTTTTACCCCAGACTGACTGACGGAGTTATGACAAGTTAACGGAAAGGGGCAACTCGTAACAAAAATTAAAGTGCAGTATAGTCCGTGATACTTTTTGAAGTATAGTATCTCAAGTGGTCTGACACATAAATTGCATATACACAAAGTGCACTTTACTCTTAAGTAAATGAACACTACTCTCAAATCTCTAACACGTGGCCCGTATAACATCTGTTTACAATAATTGGTCGAAGTCTCAAGTAAAAATAAAATGGTTTCTTAGATTTCTAACTTTTTAAAATAATATTTGCTAATTTTATAATGATATTTGGGAATCTGATATATATATATACTAGCCTATAACCCGTGCGATGCACAGTTTTCTTAAATTTAAATAATATTTTATTTATATTTTAATAATTATATATCTCATATATATTAATTAATATAATATTGGCATAATATATATTATTAAATATAATCGTTTGATTATATGATATATTGTTCGAATTATGACTATATTTTGTCATAATAATATAAATATAAATGGAAGTATCGTATATACTTACATTCAAATTTTTGTTGATATTATCATATTCAAATTATGATTCCATAATAATTTATAATGTAATATTTGTTTAAAATAGAATTTAATATTAATTTGTAATTGTGTGAAATTTTTATTGTTTATTATATAGTTTTAGCTTTTTTTCACTGTGTTGATATATAATTTGTTGTAAATCTGTTAATAAATATGTGATATTAAAATTATTTAAATTTATTTTGAAAATATTTGATTTCCAAGTAATTGAAAGAGTCTAAAAAAGTTGGGTGTAGGTGAAGAATTTTAATTCAAATATAACTAAAAGAGTATGTAACTGAATATTAATTGGAGTGTAATTAAAAGAGTTTTTATTAAGTAAAATAAAATTTTATATGCATTTTAATTTATTTTTTCATTTTTGGAAGGTGTTAAAAATTTTTTTGAGATGGTGTTAACCAACTAACCAACCAATTATACCCTCTTTCGCTTATAATAGTATAGTATTAGTGTATATATATATATATATATATATATATATATATATATATATATATATATATAGTTGCACTCCATGAAGAACACCTTATATAAAGAACAATAAAGAACACCTCATATTTAATTCAATATAAGAGTTCCGTCATGACACCCAATACAAAAAGTTCTTATTTTTTTATCTTCTATCCATTTAGCAAAAAAAAAATTTAAAATATTTTTTTTGGGAAAAATCACTGTTCATGATGACATCATCAGTGACGTCATCATGAATAGTGATTTTTTTCAAAAAAAAAATTTTAAAATTTTTTTTTGCTGGATGGATAGAAGATAAAAAAATAAGAACTTTTTGTATTGGGTGCCCCTGGCGGGGCCAATGGATCTATTGGAATAATTGATTTTATACTGTTCTTTATTGTTTGTTATATAAGAGTGTTCTGTATGGAGCAAAGACCTATATATATATATATATATATATATATATATATATATATATATATATATATATATATATATATATATATATATATATATCAGATAAATTTTCTGAGATGGTGAATATAATCAATTTATATCACAAAAATTTTGTATAATACAATAATATTTAAAAATAAATTACATATATAAAAAGATTGGAGGTATTAAAATATAGTGATTTTATTTAAAATTAATTGAGATGTATCTCAATTGTTTTTCTCTTTTATAATTAAGAATGATATATTATTCATTTAGTATTAATTAAATTAGCAACTTAGTCTCGCTTCGCACAATTAATAAATTTATTTTTAGATATAAAAATAGATAAATTAATTTCTATTACGTAAAAATTTAATTGGTATTATAAGAATTTCCTAAAAAAATAATTTAGAATAATTTGCATGAATTACTAGTTCAAATAATACTCTCATTAAATATCTAGAATTTTGATAATCTAAAAAATATTATAAATATAAAAAATAGCAATTAACACAAACACAATTTTTACGATCAAAAATTGCAAATATTAAATATAACTAGGTAACGTTTTTTAAAGCCAACACCCCCTCATAACATATATTAATAGTGTAAGAATTTATTTAATTAGAATACTAAATTGTTCTGACTTAATATAATGAAACACCATGTGCATAATTTTTCATCAATTTAATCGATTGAAAAAATGCTTAGATTTATTTTATGTAAAAGTAAAAACCTATCAATATTATTCATATACAAATTCTAAATTTTATAAATTTACATAGCTTATGACGAATAAGAAAAGGTTGGTTGTCCTACAATCGTCAAAACAGAAATGATGATCTTGAATATGGAATAGAGAATAATGCAATGTAAACAATTTTAAGTCGTCAATTTATTTAAAAATAATCTTCATTATATATATAATAAATATTTTATAATTGAAATAAAATTTGTAATACTAAAATAAATTTTGTTAATCTTTTATATGAATAAATTAAAGTAAATTAAATATTTATTTAATAGATGTTATTATTGAATAATTAAGATGTTATTAACATCCTACTTAATGTAAGAATTTTTTTTTTGATAAAATAAATCAAAAATGAGAAAATTCAAGGAAAATATCTTCCACTCTTATGATAGTCTCCTAGAATTATAACATACTAGGCAATTTATCCATGTTTGCGTGATTAAAATAGTATTTATTTTTTATTACATCAAAATATAAAAAAAATTATTATTTATATTTATTTTAATAGATAACATAACAATTTAGTTCAAAAATCGTAATTGAGGGTTTAAAATTTTAATATGATTAGCTTAAAACTCGTGCGATGTACGGATTTTTTATTTTAATATTATATGAATTGTTTCATTTATTTAAATTAATTTTTTAAAAAATGAATTTTGGAGGCTTACATTTTTATATGAGATGGTTTGATAATAATTATATAAATGTTATCCGTGATATTTCTAGAAATGGAGGGATTTTAGTTAGAAAACATAGAAAAGATGATAAGTTTTAGTTGAAAAAGTAATCGGTTAATTATTGGTAATTATAAAATTGTTATTTTATTTTATTAAGTAGAATGCCCGTGATATGATTAGAAAAAGATAGGATTTAGTTAGAGAAAATTAAAAAGATAACATGTTCTAGGTGAAAAAGGTAATTGATTAGTTTATAGTAATTATTATTTAACTACGTTATTTTACTAAATACAATTGCACGTAATATTTTATAAAAGGAAAAATTAATATTGTCCGTGATATTTCTAATAAAATAAGGATTTTAGTTAGAAAATATAGAAAAGATGATACGTTTTAGCTGAAAAAGGTAATCGGTTAATTATTAATAATAAAATATTATTATTTTATTTTATTAAATAGAACCGTCCTTGATATAATTGGAAAAAGAGAGATTTTAGTTGGTGAAAATAGAAAGGTAACGTGAAAATTAAAAATATGGCATGATTTATGTGAAAAAGATTATTGATTAGCTTATAATAATTATAATTTAATTATGTCATTTTACTAAATAAAATTGATTATAGTTTTTAGAAAATGAGAAATTAATGTTGCCCGTGATATTTCTAGAAAAAAAAAAGAGGATTTAATTAGAAAAAAAAAAAGATGATCCGTTTTAGCTAAAAAGGTAATCGGTTAATTATTAGTATTATAATATTATTATTTTATTTTTATTAAATAGAAACGTCTATGATATAATTGGAAAAAGAGAGGTTTTAGTAAGAGAAAAGAAAAAAAGGTAATGTGTTTTGGCTAAAAAAAGGTAACCGTCCATGATATAATTGGAAAAAGAGAGATGTTAGTTAGAGAAAAGAGAAAAGAAAACGTGTAATTGATTAGTTAATAGTAATTATAATATTATTATGTTATTTTATTAAACAAAACTGTTCGTACTATTTTATTAAAAAGAAAAATTTTAGTTAAATAAAATGTAAAAGATATTCTATTTTACCTGAAAAAGAAAATTATTTAGTTATTGAAAAATAGAAAAGGTAATATGTTTAACTTGAAAAGGGAAATTGATTAATAAAGGAAAAATTTTAGTTAGATAAAATATAAAAGAATATTGTATTTTACCTGAAAAAGGAAATTATTTAGTTCTTAAAAAACAGAAAAGATAATATGTCTAATCTCAAGAAGGAAATTGATTAGTTAGTAGATCTGTAATTGAGTAAGGATAAATAAGTAAAATCAATAGGTACCGACCAACCAAACTTTTAATGTTTCGGCTTTTATATAATAGTATAGATTTATTAGTTGAAAAAAAACTAATGTTTATATTTGAATTCGTATCAAATTAAAAAGTAAATTTAAAAATAAATTTAAAACAGACTTTACAAAATGTATATAACTTTAAAAATTGAAAATATTAAACAAAATCTAGTAACACTTTTAAAAGTCGACGACCTTCTCATAATATACATGCTTGGTAAAAATATATTAATTTATATTAGTACAATATGTTGAGTATTGAACACACAAAAGAATACAGAGGGGGGTGAATGGATTCTTGAACTTTTCTTGTTCTTGAATCTGGTTGATGTACGTAGCAAGTTATGTGTTATGTGTGTGCAGAAATATAGGTGCGGAAAATGAACAACACAAGACAAAATATCACTTTAATCTAATATTTTATTAGATAAAGATTTGCTACAACCTGTGAATTCAAATGGTAGTGTTTTTAGCTTCGTTTTTCTCAGAGAGATGTATATCTTGAATATGTATGTAAAAAACTTCACTGCTAGAGAAGTGAGGCTGTATTCTTATAGAACATGAATACAGCCTACTTACTACAAATAAGGTAGCTAAACAAATTTACTTTCAAGTGTGTCTATCCTTTTTGAGTAAGCATCCAAACGGCTACAGATTTGACTTCTTGAGGTTCTGTTCAGATCCACTTCTTTAGTTCTTTGTCTCTTGTACATCTCTCTAAGCTTCTTTGTAGGCTTTCCAAAGTACTTTACAGTTTGTGGTCCATAAAGTGCTTTAGCTTGTTGCAGGTTTCTGACTTGTATAATTTCTTCAGTAATTTGTCTCCAAGAATGTATTCGAGAAGTGGCTAAGTGATTGGTTCGAGAACTAGGATTAGATAACTCTGAGTTCTCGAATATTGCAAAGTTGACATATCGAATCACTTCTCGAATAGCTCTTTTCTTCAAGAATCCTTGAGTTGTCGAATAGAGCATTTAACTTATCGAATCCCTGAGATATCGAATAGCTTTCTGAGTCTTTGAGATATCGAATGAACCTTGACTTGTTGACTCCTAGAGAACTCGAATGATGCTTTGACTTGTTGACTTTCTGAGTTCTCGAATAGAGTAGTAGACATATCGAATCTCTGAGATATCGAATGAGATATCGAACACTGCATTCAGAGATATCGAGTAATGTCTTTTGAGATATCGAATCCCTGACTTCTCGAAGGCTAGACTTCTCGAATATAACAAACATACTTCTCGAATTGGTACTTAGGCAAATTCTTCATTTCTTCAAATCCCAACTATGATTATTTGAAAGTCTCTATCTCTAAGCTTGAGGCATGATCCTTGGATCTTCTTCCAAGCATTATTCTTTGACTTTTAAGTACAGTCTTACAGTTACAATTTGATGCCTATTACAAGTACTAAACAAATAAAAACTCTACAACTAGAGGTTCCCTCAGTTAAGAGGTCATGTAGGTAATGCATAGCATTACAAACAATTAGGCTTGTTATTAGATGTACTCAGGCATGCCTCTGTGACTAACAATCTCCCCCAAATTGTGAGTGAGACCCTTACTCACAATTTCATGTCTGATAACAAGCCTAACATACATAAAGATAAAACTTGACAGTACATGTATGAAATTGATTAACAACATGGATTGAACTACAATGAGTGATCTTACAGATTATGATGAAATACTAGCCTTTGTCATTTGATTCCATCTCCATTGCCTTGGCTTGTATATCATCATAAGCCTTCTGTTTCCTTTCTTTCTCCTTTCTTGCATTCTCATCCATAGCTCTTATGATCTCTGTCATAGGATCTAATTCTTCAAGAAAATAGAGTTCTTGAAATCTTCAAGTACTGGCTTCAGAATGTTGGTAGGATAGTGATTGAGTAGGTTCATTCTTATATTGATCTGATCTCCATTTCTTCTCCTATACTTCACCATATAGGGGTTGAACTTAACTCTACACAATCCTTTTGCCCTTAGCTTTTCTGCTTCAACTTCCAGCCTATCTAGCTCCTTCTCCATTTCTAGCCATTTCTCAAAACATCCCTTTCTTATCTTTTCAGCATAATCTCTCTTCATCTTCACAAAATCAACTAACTCCAGCTTCCATACCCTTTCAACTTTCTCATTAGCATCCAACAGTGCAATAATTCTTTCTATGTCATACAACTTGTCCGAATTTTGACACTGCCCTTGTTTGAATTTCTTCTCCCTTCCATCAGTATATTTGATCTCAAGACAGTCATTCAAAATGGCAACATAGTAGATTCTTTGAGCTCTTAGGAATTACAGTTGGTCTTCATCAAAGTCTTCATCTAATGGTTGGAGTTTCAGTCCTGGATAGATAGTTAGGGCCCTTGACTTAGGTAACTTCACTCTTCTTGCAGCATGCTTGAATTTAACCTTTTTCACTCCAATGCTTGGCAGAAACCTATGACCTTTGCTTGTAGACCACTGTAGTATACCATTAGCAGTTTGCTTTTGGAAACATACAGGTGGTTTCTTGATTTGTATCTTCTTCTCTTCTTGAGGTGGCAAAGCAGTTGTAGAGGCCATGGGTGTAGATTTTGGTAGGTCACTACTAACTGTATTCACCCTAGAATTAGAGTCTTGTGTTATAGTGAGATTACAGTTAGCAATGCCTAAGGCTTGCTGTTTTCCACTTTTCCTCTTGTAGACTTTGCCTTGGTCATCATCACCTTTCTTGTCTTTGCTATCCTTCTTCTTCTTGTCTTCATCACCCTTATCACTCATGTGATGTCTTCTCCTCCCATCACTCTTGTCTTCATCTTTATCATCCTTATTCCTCCTTGCTTTAGCCATCTCTGGGACAGAGCCAGTTGCTATGAAAGATCTGAGAATATTCAATGCTTCCAGCTCTTCAACAATCCTTATCCCATTCTTCTTTTGCAGTTGTTCAATGATGTCAATTATAAGTCTGTGATTTTTTATAGTGAGATCCTTGTGAATGACAAGCTGATTGACATCTTCTATCTTTGTACCAGACTGATAGAGAATGGTTCTTGGATTAATGCATACTTCAGGCAATCTAGCTTGTTGACCATTCCTAAGATCAGAGTATAGGCTCTTGTTGTTTTCTCCCTTCTTTTCAATCAGCTCCAAGATAGCATCAATCTCTGTGAATTTTAGAACCTTCAAGGTGTCATAAGATAGATGCCATATTTTGTCATTTGACACCTTCATAATCTCCTTGAGATAGATTTGATTTAGCTTCCTTGGTATTACTGTCAGATATTTTGATTTGTTCTTTAAGACTTCTTCTGTACAGCAGTGTGTCTCCTCTAACCTTTGCCTTAGAGACTTGCAGAAACTTCAAGAAGGCATCATCATGATAAATCTCTGAGTTTGTTGCTTCTATCAGCTTGGCCTCTGTAACTACACTAACTTCAACTGGCTGATCATCTTCATGTCTAGAGGTTTGGACTAGATCACTTGGCATGGAACCTGCCACCACTGTAGTAGTGACAGTTTGCTTTTGGCCACTTGGAGTAGTGATGTGCACAGGTGGTAGAGTAACAACTGGCAGAAAAGATGGAGGTTCATCAGTTTTAGCTTTCCCTTTGCCTTGAACATGAGTTGTAGTTTTGAACCTTAACCACCCTCAGTGATGACAATACCTTTCTCCTTAGGTTTCTCCCCCTTAGGTTTTGAGTTCCTTAAGGTCCTCTTCTCCCCCTTAGGCTTGTTATCAGGCACAGAGGCTTTGGTAGGGGCCTTTGGGTTGGAAGCGGTGGGATGGATAGATTCATCAGGCAGAGGGAGTCCCATGTGCTTCATCATAGCAGACATCATCAGTTGTTGGTGAAGAAGAACCTCAGGTGTGGTGGCAGCTTGAGTGTCCAACTTTTCAGTAAGAGTTGCAACTGTGTCTATAAGATGAGCATTTGACTGTTTGAGAGAGGTCACTTCTTTCTCCAGAGCATCCACCTTGTTGAATAACTCAGTAGATTTAAAACCAGACAGTGATTGTTCCTTGAGCCTCAATACCTCAAATTTGGTCATTTCATGAACAGGGACTTCAGTCACCAGCTTATCTCCATATTGATTTGCAAAAAGAGTCCTCAGCATGGCATTGGCATCAGTTATCTAACCAGATAGATTTTGAAATTGAGTTGCTAGATTACTGACAGTTCCATGAAGCAAAGCCAAGCCATTGTCCATCTTGGTGCAGGTAGATTTGCAGTCTTGTATAGTTTTGAGGACAGGATCTAAAGTGGGAAACTTGGCAGCAAATTCCCTTTTTATTTCACTTACTTCCTTGGCTGTTGCATCACATACTTTATTGACTTCTGTTTTTAACTCCCTTCCTAAGATAGTGAGCAGCCTTGAGGAATCCCTTGTAAGAGTCATTTATAGCCTCATACACTTCACCAGAAGTCAGAGATTTGGCATTAGAGCCCAGTGAAGTGATGTATTCCTCTCTTAGGTATTGAAGAGCTTCATTGAGAGTAATGTCATATTTTCCTTGCAGTCAGGCATTTACATTGCCATCTCTCTTAGATTCATCTGCTATTTTCTCCTTTTGCATCTCCATATCATCTCTGTGACACAGCAGAATGGCTTTATAGTCTGGATTTGATATGTTGGATGTGACCAGGTTTTGGGCTTTTTTAACAAACTCAGGAATACGATCCACAACTAAGCTTTAAAGTGCTTCAACCGTCAATTGTGGTGGAGCAGACCCTGATCCTGAAGCACTGTCATGTTACACAGGCTTCAACCATTGTGACAAAAAGTCAGAGCTAGAGCTAGGCAAGCTAGACTCCTCAGTTACAGATGCAACTTCTGTAATCGGATGGATTGACTCTACTACTGTTGTCTCCACCGGAGTGGGATGAGTTACAACAGTAGTTGACACAGGCACAGAGTCTCTAGTGAAAACTAGTGAATCCTCTGTGTTTGTGATAGTGTCATCAGGATATGCCCCAGCTTGCATTCCCTCACCATCTAAATGTGGTTCCTCGGTGGTGAGCAAAGTGTCATGCACTAAGTCACTTGAATCCATTGGCTTACCAAGAGAAGAGAATTCTTGGTGATCAATGCCTTGCTCCTCAATTGCTTGAGTTGCAGGCTCCAAAGAAATCAGTGATAGATTCTGGAAGAGAAGTGTCTTGTAGATTTGATTTTGGCAAATCCCCCTGAGAAATAGAGGGAGTTTCAAGTGTGATGTGCTCTCCACTCAGTGTTGTGCCAGCCTTATCACTCCCAGGTGCTGACTCATTACAAGTAGGTGCATTGGGGAGGATGCTTGATTCTATAGATGCACCCTGTTGAGAGGATACATCTAGTGAGCTGTGTGCCCCTGATTTTACAACTTCAGCCATTTGTGTGACTGAAGAGGTGGTTTGTGATTTCTTCTTCTTTGGTCTCTGTAAGGGTGACTCAGGTTCCTCACTTTCTAGACCTAATTCTACAGCCAATGCTGCTTCTGTCAAGATATTCAAGGGCTCAGATTCAATATATTTTCTCTTCTTCATCTCCTTTTTACTAACACCACCCTGTTGAGAGGATGATGCATGTGGCTTTGTGTTTGGTAGAGTGTTTGTTTGAGGGGTTGGTTAGCAGGCCCTAGGTTAGCATTTTGTTCTACTTGCTTGGGCTGTGCTAACTCAGATTTTGAGGCAAATATTGGCTTGTTGTGGGGGTAAGACTCAAATAGCCTCTACATATGAGGGGTTATTGATAAGTGGATTTTATATCCACTTGGATCACTTCATTTCGGATTAAATTGATTCACTTGGTCTCAAGTTTGTTGTATTTTTGATGTGTTTTGTGTAATTGTGCAGAATTAGTTATTTCGGCTAGGGTTGGCATTTTCCGTCAATTTTGGAGTTGAAAGTTAGCATTGGAATGAAGAATGGGAACTTTATTTAAACTTCCATGAAGATTATAAGGTTAAAGGATTGAAGACGGAAGTTAACGAAAAAGAAACGGGAGAAATCGGTGTCAAAATGAA
Source organism: Saposhnikovia divaricata (assembly GCA_036435485.1). Taxonomy (NCBI): domain Eukaryota; kingdom Viridiplantae; phylum Streptophyta; class Magnoliopsida; order Apiales; family Apiaceae; genus Saposhnikovia; species Saposhnikovia divaricata. Next base: position 87,471,469 of record CM071594.1, read on the forward strand.
GAAAAACGAGCAGAATCAGCAACCGGGCAGAATTCAAGTGGGCAGAATGCGCAGAAACTTGGCAGACTGTGCAGGAATCAGTAACCAACCGTGCAGGGTGCGCGCCTAGCGCGCAGGGTACGCACGAACATGCTGAAAAATCTGATTTTCTTTCCCGTTTCGAATTAAATTGTCGTTTTATGACTTTTCTTGCTGGAAAAGACTTCTAGGTCCTATATAAACACATCCCTGCATTGTAATTCATATAATAACACCCTAGAATAACACAGAGAGAGAGCCGAGAGACAGAGATTCAGAGTTGGAGAAGGATTCCTACGCTCGTGACAAGCGACGAAGATCTAGATGTACTTCATCTTTCTTCTAATTAGGCGATACTCTTGGATGTTTTTGGGATTTGTTTTCTTAACTTATTACTCTAGCATTATTATTTTAATTCAGACTTTGTTATTTATCATGGTTTCATCAGATCCCATGATGACGAGCGGTTTGATTATGAACTAATCGTTGTCATGGGATTCTAACGGATTTATTTATGGAGCTTTAGTATTTTAATGCTTTAAAGATCTGTGTGGTGTATATTGATATCCTCGTATGGTTATGCTTAATTGTTAGATGCATAGCTAACATCTAATTTGTTAATCCCTTGTGAAGCGAGAGTGGATCTTGAGATTTAGAACTTGCCATGCTAGCATAGGTTCATGATTGTTATCAACATGATTCGTAATGTAATTTGAACTATCTTATGCTGCCCTATGTGATCTTTATGGATAACTTGCACTTCAACCGGTTATGTTTTCAAATCTTATAGAGATATAGGGTCTAAGCATAATTGGTGTCTATTCATCTTCTATCTCTTTTGTGGATGTATGGGTAGTTTGGTATACGTATACTGAGAGGTAGCGTGTACTTGTTCCGTGTTGTCCGATCAGATATCATAACCATTGCATATAGTGATTAAAGGTGTCAGATCTAAGCAAAGTATTTAATGAAGTTAGGATCCCATGTTATTCTCATATAAGTAATTTGATTTTAATTCTTCTTAGTTTTGTTAAATTGCTTCTTAGTTAAATTTAGCTAATCAAAACCCAAATTTGTTAATTGTCTTAGCAGTGAATAAAAACCATACATTGTTGCATAGGTACATTAACTGAATTGAAACCTAAACCAGATCTCTGTGGGAACGAACTTGACTTATTCATATATTACTTGTGATCACGTACGCTTGCGTGATTTAGTGCAAACAAGTTTTTGGCGCCGCTGCCGGGGATCATCGGTGTTTTATTTTTAGTTTATGTGCTTGTCATCAGTGGTCGTTAGAGTTCACTGACTCGGATTTTTTCTTACATAGTTGTTTGTTTCGTGGTGTTTCAAGTACTTGAAAGTGTATGCGAACACGTTCTCAGACTCGTAAACTGGAAGAAGAAATTGCAGCAGTTAAAGATATAGGAGAAATAGTAGGAGCAGCAGCAGCAGCTAAGGCTTTGAAGGAATACTCTCAGCCGAAAATCAATGATATCCAATCTAGTATTGTCAGGCCAGCCATTGCAGCTAACAACTTTGAAATCAAGCATGGTACAATTCAGATGGTAAAGAATTCGGTTCAGTTTGGGGGTGCTCCAACGGAAGATCCCAACATGCACATTCGGGACTTTATTGAGATTTGTGACACCTTCAAGTTCAATGGTGTGTCGGAAGATGCTGTCAAATTGAGACTTTTCCCATTCTCTTTGAGGGATAAGGCCAAGGGCTGGTTACACTCTCTACCAGCCGGTTCCATTACTACATGGGAGGATCTTCCTCAGAAGTTTCTTACTAAATTCTTCCCTATGGCGAAAACTTAAATTCTTCCCTATGGCGAAAACTGCAGCAATAAGGAACGCTCTAACTCAATTTGCCCAGCAATCTGGAGAATCTTTGTGTGAGGCTTGGGAACATTACAAGGAGATGCTTCGAAAGTGTCCTCATCATGGTATCCCTGACTGGATGGTAATTAATTGTTTCTATAATGGGTTGGGAGCACAATCTAGACCTTTGCTAGATGCAGCATCAGGTGGAGCTTTGTGGGCGAAGAGCTACGAGGAACCTTATGATCTAATTGAGACGATGGATGCTAATGAATATCAAAATCCAACTCAGAGACTATCTCAAGGCAAGGTAGCAAGGATTCTGGAAGTGGATGCAGCTACAGCTATTGCAGCTCAGTTGAAGGCTCTAACTATGAAGGTGGATTCTCTGACTAACTATGGAGTTCAGCAAGTGGCTAGTGTGTGTGAGCTTTGTGCTGGTGCACATGATACGAATCAGTGTGCTATCTCTTCTGAATCGGCACAGTTTGTGAGCAATTTTTAGCGACCTTCGCAACCAGCTTCAGCCACCTATCATCCGAACAACAAGAATCATCCTAATTTCAGCTGGAGCAACAATCAAGAGGCTCAACAACCACAGCCTTATCAGCAGTTTCAGGGATAGAAATATGGAGCGAGGCCATTCAATCAAGGCTATCAGCAGCAGTATGCTCCGAGGCAACCATATCAACCTCCGGGGTTTCAGTAACAGCCTCATACAAGTGCGGGGCAATCTTTTACTGAAAAATATGAATTGGATGAATTGAGGTTGATGGTTAAGAGTCAAGCTGTCTCGCTCAAGACCTTGGAAAATCAGATTGGGTAAATTGCTACTACTTTGCTAAATAGGCCTCAAGGAACTCTTCCTAGTGATATAGAGGCTAATCCAGGCAAGAGGGAAGTTCATGAGCAGGTAAAAGCAGTTATTTTGAAAACCGGGAAAAGTCACAACCGAGCAGAAATCAGTAGCTAAGGAAGATGAAGAAGTTCAGAATCATCAGGTGGAAAAATCTGCAGCACCAGAAATTGAAAAATCGGACTTGGTCGCTGATCAGCTAGATGGTGAAGTGGAAAAGAGCATGAAGTCTGCTGAAAAGTCTACTCCGGAGCAGCCTACAAAGAGCAATCAGATTTATCCGCCTCCTCCTTATCCTCGACGCTTGTAGAAAAGTCAAGAAAAGCAATTTCAGAATTTGGACGTCTTCAAGAAATTGTCCATTAATATTCCTTTTGCGGAAGCTTTAGAAAAGATGTCGAGCTATGCTAAATTCATGAAGGCGATTTTATCAAGGAAGTTGAAGCTCGATGAATTAGAGACCGTTGCTTTGACGGAAGAGTGCAGTGTTGTTCTGCAACAGAAATTGCCTCCGAAGCTAAAGGATCCTGGTAGCTTTACTATTCCTTGCACGATTGGAAACTTATCTTTTGACAAGTGTTTGTGTGACTTGGGAGCTAGTATCAATCTCATGCAAATTGGTCTACCAGATCCGAAACCTACAAATATCTCGTTATAGCTGGCTGATCGGTCGATTACATATCCTAGAGGTATAGTGGAGGATGTCTTGGTAAAGGTGGATGAGTTTATCTTTCCTGCTGATTTTGTCATTCTAGACTTTGAGGAAGACAAGAGGATTCCCATAATCTTGGGAAGGCCCTTTCTAGCCACCGGCTGAGCTTTAATTGATGTGCAAAAAGGGGAGCTAACTATTCGGGTTCAAGATGATAAGGCCACCTTTAATGTGTTTGCTCCTACGAAGATTTTAGATGATCCAGAAGTGTGCTCTTCTGTGGAATCCCTTGCATTGTCTTCCCAAGAAGAAAAAGGTGATTTGAAATTGGATGCAGTACTTAGTGTTCCAAATTTTTCGGAGAATTCTGAGTCAGTTAAGATGCTCGAGGAAATTGATGCTGATAAACCTTCCATACAAGATCTCTCGAATGTAAAGCTCGGAAAACTTCCACCACATTTGAGGTATATCCTTGTGAATGATGAGTTAGTGATTTTTGAAGAGGGTCATGATAATGTGTTAAGAAGGTGGATAGTTGATGATGAGGTAGAATAGTGTTCTGTTCAGTCAGCTGAGAGGGATAAACACCTTAGAGGTGTGAGGAAGAAAAAGAAGGCGAAGAAGTCGACGGGTGGAAAACTCGAGGTGAAGAGTGAAAGGAAAGTTGTGTTGGGAGTAAGCAATCAAGATGTCAGCATTTGTGTGAATGGTCTTTCTAATAAGGGCGATCCTATTATTCTCTTGAAACCGCCATGAAGTGAGGAAGCAACGTCCGGCTAAATGACGTTAACGACAGCGCTTCGTGGGAGGCAACCCATGTGGTTCCGACAGTTAGGTATGTTTTCTACTATCCCTTGTATTACCTTCCATTCAATGGGGACATTGAATATTTTAAGTTTGGGGGTGGTTTGGGAATAAGTAGTGTGTAGTAGTTATGTTAAATATAATTGATGTGTTTTAATCAGTGTTTAAGTGGTACAGTGAATTATCAGAGTTTAGCTGGAAGCAGTCAGAGTTTAGTGTAAACTCTGACAGATGGAAGCTCGACAGAGTTTGTCAAACTCTGTCTGGAGGAAGCGTCTACTTGTCAACAGTGATTGAAGATTTATTATGGAAGCGATATCTTTGAAGATTGGATAGCTATCAAAGAGATCGAGTTGACTTAGGAGACGTGTGACAATCTGTAATTGATATCATTATATAGCTGATTATTAGGAATATCAATTAGAGATTGTATCGTAGCTGTATGTTTTATAAATACAGTTAGGTTAACCCTAGAAGGGCATCGTACAACGAATTATCTTTATTGTAACCTAGCAGCTCTTTGTGATATTTTACATCACGAAGAGGGTTCTTAATACAAGAAGTTTTTTTAAGTGCATAAACGTTTTACTTGTTAAACTCTCATACAAAGTTGATTATTAATTGTGTATTCGGCCTAACAAGTGGTATCAGAGCCAATCTGTTACTTTATTACAGGTTAAGATCCAAACACAACAATAATCATGTCAGCAATTCCTCCACCAACACCTCCTATTTCTGAAAAGGCTCCTACTACTGTGAGTCGTTATGAACCAATCAGGGTTCCTATTCTGAGGCCAATAGAGTATGCTATGTGGAAGGTCAAGATGACTATGTTTCTGGAGGCTACAGATCCAGAATATCTTGACAGGATTTATGAAGGCCCTCACAATCCTACAAAGCTATCTGTTGCAGTTGCTGGTGAAGAAGCTAAAATAGTTCCAAAGGAAAAGAAGGACATGACTCCTGAGGATCTATCATCAATTGCTAAGGATGCAAAGGTTAGGCATTTACTGCATAGTGCTTTAGACAATGTTATGTCTAACAAAGTCATTAACTGCACCACTGCAAAAGAGATATGGGATGCTCTTGAAGTCAGGTGTCAAGGAACTGCGGCTATTAAGAAGAATAGGAGAAACATACTCACACAAGAGTATGAGCATTTTGAGGCTAAACCTGAAGAGACCATGACAGAAACATTTGATAGATTCTGTAAACTGCTCAATGATCTGTCATTGGTCAACAAAGAGTATGATCTAGAAGACTCAAATCTCAAGTTTCTTCTTTCTCTACCTGAAAAGTGGGATGTGAAAAAAACCACTATTAGAGACAACTATGATCTTGCTGAAACAGAGATTGATGAAATCTATGGGCTGCTCAAAACTTATGAATTGGAAATGGAGCAGAGAAATAGAAGATCAAGCAGGAAAGGAAAGTCTGTTGCTCTTAATGTTGAAGAGAAGCCTCAGAAGAAAGAGGCATCAAGAAGGAAAATAAAGGGAAAAGCTTTGGTCATACACTCAGAAAGTGAATCATCAAACTATGAGTGTGATTCAAATTCTTCTGAATCATCTGACTCTGAGGATGATGAAGAAGAAATGAGGAAAATGGCTGTGTTGATGGTGAAGACCTTCAAGAAAATGGGCTTCAAGAATTTCAAGAAAGGAAAAAGGTTTTCTAGAGATTCAAATGAAGACAGGAAAAGCTTCAGGAAGTCTGATAAGAGAGGTTCTAAAGGGAAAAAGGATAAGTCTGAAATTCAATGCTACAAGTGTAAGGAGATGGGTCACTATGCTCCTGAGTGCCAGAAAGGTAAAACTGGAAAGGTACTCTACACTAAAGGCAGAGATTGGGCAGATACTTCAGATTCTGATGAAGAAGTGAATTATGCTCTCATGGCTACTACTGAATCAGAAACTTCTGAAAATCAGGTACCTCTAACTACCTATGCTTATAATATTGATGACATTGCTCAATTAAGAATTTATCTTAAGTCATTGCATATAAGTTATAGGGATCAGACTTTAGAAAATGAGAGGATAAAAGCTGAAAATTCTAAACTTAAGATTAGAAATAAACTTGTTGAAGAAAAACTTGAAAACATGCAACAAGTTCAGAAAGAGAGAGATGATGCTGTTTGTATAGAACAGAATTTGCTTCAGAAATATAAACAACTAGAATCTGAGTTGGAGGAAGCAAATAAAAAAATTAGGACCTGGACTAATTCTGGAAAGGACACTCAACAGATTTTTCAAACAGACACTGTTGGTCTAGGTTATAATGAGGGAGATGAACTTAGATTTCAAAATCAAGTTAAAATCAGAACTCATTTTGTACATGGAACCAGTAAATTTTTGTCTGAAAATGAAAAAGAAGCTGTTAAAAGTAAACCAGTAAAAACTAGTGTTAAACAGGTTAATATTGGTTCAATGACAGATAAACAACTCAAACATAAACTGAAGGAGTTAAAATCTGTTAAGAAACAGAGAGTGTCAAATAAGAACAGAAATGGAAAAGTAGGCATCACTTCAGGAAATAAACCAATGCTTGCTAGTTATGCTCCAAGAAAGACATGTCATAACTGTGGTAGTACTAAGCATCTTGCAAATTTCTGCAAGAAAAATAAAAATATAAATTCTTTACCTACCAAGTCTGAGGTAAAGAAGGATTTTGCTAGAACTAAGCCACAGACTTTATGCACACACTGTGGAAGCACTTGGCATTCCATTTATACTTGCAGAGAATATCATGCTATCTATCATAATTACTATGAACTGAAACCCAATCTGAAATGGGTTAAAGTTGATACTGCAAGTGTAAACACTGATACTGTTAGCTCAAACTCTGATAATGTTAATTCCGCTGCAAAAGCTAACAAAGTTAAGAATGCCAAATGATCCAAGCAAGTCTGGATCCTTAAAACTAATCCTCAGTAATTGCTTGTGATTGCAGGGCAACAGGGAGGCAACCCTAGTCGTGGACAGTGGATGTTCAGGACACATGACTGGAAATAAAGCCCTGCTATCAGACTATGAGGAGAAATCTGGCCCAAAAGTTTCCTATGGTGATGGCAATGTAGGAAGAACATTGGGATATGGCAATATTAATCTTGGAAATGTCATCATCAACAATGTAGCTCATGTCCCAGGACTCAAGCATGACTTGTTATCTGTGAGTCAAATCTGTGACAAGGGATATCATGTAGATTTTCAACCTGAATATTGTGAAGTTATCAGCAAATCTACAGGAAAGGTTGTTCTAGTTGGTCACAGGAAAAACAACATTTATGAAATCAAGCTTTTTCTAGACTCTGTTGGAAAAGCTGTTTGCCTGTCTACAAGAATGTCTAGTGAAGAGAGTTGGAAGTGGCACAAGAAACTCTCACATTTGAACTTGAACAACATCAATGAATTGATCAGAAAGGATCTTGTAAGAGGACTCCCAAAGGCTCTGTTAAATGTTGATGGCCTATGTGATTCATGTCAGAAGGCTAAACAAAGGAAGTCATCTTTCAAGAGCAAGACAGAATTTTCAATCACTGATCCCTATCATCTTCTGCATGTTGATCTCTTTGGTCCAGTAAATGTTATGTCTATTGCAAGGAAGAAATATGCTTTAGTCATTGTTGATGAATACACTAGATTCACTTGGGTGTATTTTCTAGCAAAGAAGGATGAAACTGCATTAACTCTGATGGAGCATGTGAAGCTTCTGGACAAAGGATCAAGTAACAAAGTCAGAATCATCAGAAGTGATAATGGAACTGAGTTTAGAAATGCAACAATGGAAGAATTCTGCAAGGAAAATGGAGTAAAGCAAGAATTTTCAGCACCTGGTACACCACAACAAAATGGTGTAGTTGAAAGGAAAAATAGAACCTTGATTGAAGCTGCCAGAACTGTAAGATCCCGGATTATTTTAGGATTTATTATTATTATTTTATTATTATTATTTTTATTGTTTTAATTATGTTAATTAGTATTTAAAGTATGGAATTGGATTTGAGAATATCGTTGTGGAGTTCAACGATATTTAGTGTCGAGTTTATATGAGTATATATTGTGTTATGTGTGCCCCAATATTTTTATTTGTATTTTAGTGATTTAAAAATATTTAAAACAAGTATTATTGATCTTCAAAAATCTTTATTTATTTATCGGAGTTGGATTAAATCATGAAATCTTTTGTAATATTATCTTGATATATTTATTGAGTTTTTAAAAGTGTTGGGTGGATTAATTTGGGTGTTTTAGTATTTTAAAATGATTTTAAGAGTTTTATTGCAATTAAAGGATCAAAACTTTAAAAATTTATATTTAATTCATTTTTGATCCGAAAAATATTTCGAAAATATGTACGTGCTTGTAATTTTATATTCTTTATTTTAAAAATGAGAAGTTTAATTTTTTTAATATTTTATTTATTGGTGATTTATTAAATCGATTATTATTATTAAAGTGAGTAAGTAGTGTTGTATTTGGGCCGGATATAAGAGGAGTATTGGGCCAAGCCCAATAAGAGGAGGAGACAGTCGAGAGAGTTCTGGAAAAATGGGGAAAAAGAAAGAAAAGAGAAGAAAAAGAAATGGTGGGAGAGAAATTAGAGGAGAGAAGAAAAGAGATTGGGGATGGAATTAAGAGTATATATGTGTGTATATATATGTAGGTGTGTGTATATAACTGAGTGTGTGTATGTATAGGCGGTGTGGGCGTGGTAGTTGCTGCGGGAGAAGCAGGTCGCGAGGAAGGGCGCCGGCGCCGGCGAGCTCAGGCGACGGCTGGAGGTTGTCCGGCGGGTTGGTTCTGGTCGACAGCAAGGGTGATAGCAGCAATAGTAAGGGGAGAGAGAGAGAGAGAGAGAGAGAGAGAGAGAGAGAGAGAGAGAGAGAGAGAGAGAGAGAGAGAGAGAGAGAGAGAGAGAGAGAGAGAGAGAGAGGAGGTTTGATTTTTTTTTGGAATTTTGGGAATTGGATTTTGGAAGGTATAATTCTTTTCGTGTTTTAATTATTTAATCTCCGTATTAAAGTCGTAGTAAATTTGAGTTTGATTATGTAATTGTTGTGATTGAATTAGTTTAATTGTGTGATTATCGTTGTAATTGTAATGATTTAAATTGCTAGTTAATTAATAATTTCGTAATTAGATAAATGTAGTAAGTTAAGAATATTAGTTGATTTTCCGTATTTAATTTGGAGGAGTATAATCGCTATTTATAATTGTGGTGATTTAATTGGAGATAAATTGTGAGTTTAATGTGTTAATTGTAGTAATTTAATTAGTTGTGAATTATGTAGTTTAATTTGTTAATTTCCGAAAATTAATTCGGAGAGTTTAGTTGCTAATTATAATTGTGGGATTAAATTATGAATATTATCCGAATTTTCCATATTTAATTCGGAGGGCATAGTGATTTGTAATTGTTGAGGACTAAGTGTGAGTCCGATTAAATGTGGTGTTTAATAATGATTAATTGTTAATTGTTAATTGCTAAGAGTTATGTGAGTTTGCTAAGTTCTAATTGCGTATATGCTAGATGGTATAAATCGAGTCATATTATTTGACAATGTTACTATGTGTAAATGTTTATATGTTAAATGCCATAAGCTGAGTTGTTAGTAATTATGGAATGTATAATTGTCAAGTACTCGGTGGTATAGTATATGAGGTTAAATGGTGATTGGTCGTGTATATGGGTTAAGTATGGTAAGTATGGGGATTTTGGTGATTGTAAATTGTAACTATGATTTTAGTAGTAATTGAAGCTTCGATATTATATTCGACCTTGAGAATTTTAAAAGTTGGTTATATGTGGAGTTTTGCTAATATTTGAATTTATGAGTATACTTGAGATATACATGAGTTATGATTTTGAATTTATTATGTTTTAACGATTGTTAAGTATTAATTGTCGGATAATATATTGGATAATACTGAGGAATAAATGAAGTTGTATGCGTGATAGTCGGATTATGTGTAATAGAGATATATGTATCGATTAAGTGTAGTATTATTGACTTGTGAATAATTTATGATCGAGTGATTGATAGAAATTGTAAATGTGATTCGAGATGACTGAATGGCTAATTGTTTATGTGTTAAATGGTATAAGTGTAAATTGCGAGTCTGATTAAAGGTTCAGATTAGGGTATGTTAAATGTTAAGTGCTAATTGCTAATTGTAATGGTTATTGTTATAGGAGGTGTAATTATACGAATGGCTAATTGGCTAAGTGCTAAATGGTATGAATCAAGTTATAGTATATGTTGAAAGTATAAGTGCCAACTACGTGGTGTTGGCTTAAATGTGGATAAACGTAGTTTACTTTTCTTAAGTGTTGAGGTGCCGCATGTCTGGGCGGGTAAATTTCTTTATGTGATTAGTTGCCGCATGTCTGGGCGGGTACTTTTTATTATTTGTTTATTTTATGTTGCTGCAAGTTGAGGCAGCTTTATTTTTATAAAAGCAGGGTTTGAATTGTATTTGAGGGGCTGTGCCCATAGTCCGATAAACGAATACTACATGCCGAAATTTTCTAAAAATCCCCTGCGTTTTAAAGTTATTTAAATTATTTGATTTAAAGATTTAAAGGCATATATGTGTATAAGTGTTTAAGTGCATATGTGATGATTAATGAAGTGTGGATATATATATATTGATGTATGTATTGTTTGCGAGTTATAAGTAATTGATTATTAAATGGTTGTTTATGTACTAAATAGTACTTTACTATTATTCCGAGTATAGTTAGGGATTCGTTATGGACCCAGCGATCGAGTTGACGAGACGGTTGAAGGAAAATGAACGAGTGATCGAGTAAAGAACAAAGTACAGTAAGTGGTGAATCGACGCACTGGAAACGAGGCAAGTGTACTAACCCTCGCTTATCGTTCAAGCGAGATAAATATGTTTCTATTCAGTATAAGTATCCCTTCAAATTCTTATTGCTTTTGTCATTTTCTTTCAAATTATTGTTAAGGAAATGTTTTATTCAAGTATTCTGTTTATATAGTATCTCAAAGTTTTATTGCTAGTATTATCCTTTCTTAAGTATTGACGGTAATATTCTGTTAAAGTTTTTGCTAGTATTGCTTCCTAAAATGGTTATTAATTAAAGATGTTTTTAAAATTTCCTTATACTGGGCTGGTCTTTTGCCAGTGAGTATAAAGGACTGAAAAGGTTTAATGTTTTAAATTATTAATAAGATGGTTTATAAGTTGGATAAGCGTAAGAGGCTAGGGTGGTCCTAGTCCAGCACTTTTATTAAGCGTAAGAGGCTAGGGTGGTCCTAGTCCAGCACTTTTATTTAGCGTAAGAGGCTAGGGTGGTCCTAGTCCAGCATTAAAGGCCAATGTGTTGCCTCAATGGGAACCCAGTTTTAAAGGAATGGGGACTTTACGTGGCTGATCACCCGTATTGTCCGTAATCTGAAGAATAATAAAATCAATTTAAATGTTTCAAAAAGTTTTACGGAAAGTATGTTTTATTTGTGGAATAGTTTTAATGAGAGGAATGTTTTGGCAAGATATATCTGTTTTACGGTTTATTGGACATGAATGTTTTGATAAGATATACCTGTTTTACTATAAATGATTATCGGTTTAGAAATTGTGTATTTCTGAGTTAATTGTTGTCTATATGATTAAAAGTTGAAACCTCAGTAAAATAATGAGATTAAGGATAGATAGAAGTTTTTCAGTTATTCCCTTCGCAAGTAACATTGTACGTGAAAGTGGAGTAAGAATGATTGGAAAAATTCTTGATATTCTTTCTCTCAAAGTTTTATCTGGGGCAGAGATGGTTAGTAGTAAATAAAAGAGTGTTATGTTAGTATTTTGAATGGTGAAAACTAATTCACGGTTATTACGGTCACTGTGGCATGTGTTGTGCAGTGATAGTGAGAACCGAGAATGATTTGAGATCTTCTTACTTATTCAAACTCATGATTGTCAGGCCGGTTAGGCAGCTAGGTGTGCGAACGCTTAGTGACATGAATGAAATTTGAATAAATGAGAATTTCTTGGAGATTTTGTTAAAGCGATAGTTAAAGTATTTTGCAAGTATTAAAAGTATAGTATTGATTATAGATTGGTGAGCATTCATTCGCTCATATCTATTGTTCATTTTCCTTTTTAAGTTAATCCTTCTTGAATTGCAGTTATTGCATTTAATTATTCAGTGCTATTATTTTATAACTTGCTGAGCATTTCTTTCGCTCACCCTTGCTGTTTTTAAATCTAATATTTCAGTAAGCTAAGTATTGGCGAGAAGTACCTGTACAGTTCAGAAAGAGCAAGCAAGACGAGGTGAAGGAAGCTGACGTGGATCAGGGTATTTAGATTATTGTTTGATTTGTTGTATGTAAATTATAGTTTTAGTAGTTATAGTATGTATTTGAGTAGTTGGCCTGGTATACTTCTATTCGAAGTTATACCAGTGATTTAAGTTTGTAAAGTTTTGTAAATAGAGTTGTATTTAAATTGGTTTTGGGTTTTCTTGTTTCTAGAACTGTAACCTAAGATCCTGAGTTGGGAGTTGGGGTCAAAGAGCTTTTGATTGAGTTTTATTTTTAGTTCGGTTTTATTTTTTTTTTAATTTCAGATTTTTAGTTTAGTATTCAGCAGGTTTATGTTGTATTTACGAATACGTCATGGCCGTTTTTTTGTTAGAACTTTTGAGTTAGCGTGACGCCCAAATCTACTGACCCCGGATTTGGGGGCGTTACAGGTTGGTATCAGAGCGTAGGTTATAGTAAACTAGAAACGAGAGTGTGTAGGAGTATGTATAGTTAAGTAAGGAACGTCAGAGTTCATATAGGACTCGTGTTGGACTATTGGATATAGTACCAGTTAGTGAGTTAAGATGTGAGTGGTGGCAGATAGTTGAGCGGAGTTGGGTAGAAACCCTTGAACCTGTAGGTAGTGGAACCTTCAGAGTCTAGATCGAATGACGAGTCAGCGAAGGAGTCGACAAAGAAGATGTACGTGGAGACCCTGGCAATACCTTTCTTCTTGATAAATATTCCTTTGTTGAGTTATTTTGACAATTGTCTTTCCCCCGAATTTGGGATTCCAGTTATGACAGAGGTTGTTTTGATGCCTATTTCCTTTATTTCTAAAACCCTGTCAAGTGATATTTGAGTTTCTAATTTTCTTCATCAGGGAATGATTCGATTATTGATAAATCATTATCTCTTAGTATTCTGCAAGTTGTTTCTTTCTTGATTATTCTTTTCTTCTGAAGTAGTACCCATGGAATTCGTTTAGTTGTAATCCAGGGGTATGTCTGAGAACTTCTCATCAATTGATTGTTAATTCGATGTTCGAATCTTTTTATGTTTCTTTACTCCAACTGAGGTGAACAACCCTATTTATAGGGGACACAAGGACTGTTTGTCTGTGTGATAGCAGTCTGATGGGACGCCATCACTTGTGTGTTGTGAAGTACAAGAAGGTTAATTACCTTTAGTCATGTCTTGAATAAGGCACGCAACAAGGTTCATTTGATCATGTTGATCACTCAGTAATCTCTCATTTCAAAGAATATTTGTTTGAAAACTCATTGATTCCACAATTGTAGAAACCTTTGCTACGATGTGAAATCGTTCTCTTCAAATATCATAAATTATAATGCCTCGACTATTTTTGGATGTATGCCAATGGAGTTTAGAATGCAAGTAGCGCGTGGCGTATAGTACTGCGATTAGAGTTTTATATAGAGAGATCAGTAGGGATCCCAGTACAGTAAATAAGTATCCAGAGTGCAGATTAGTAGAGCTGCGGATGCAACCCGAGTTGGTAGAGTAAACCCCAGTAACCCTTCTTTACCTGATTCCGAGGACGGAATCCTTTTAAGGTGGGTAGAATGTAAGATCCCGGATTATTTTAGGATTTATTATTATTATTTTATTATTATTATTTTTATTGTTTTAATTATGTTAATTAGTATTTAAAGTATGGAATTGGATTTGAGAATATCGTTGTGGAGTTCAACGATATTTAGTGTCGAGTTTATATGAGTATATATTGTGTTATGTGTGCCCCAATATTTTTATTTGTATTTTAGTGATTTAAAAATATTTAAAACAAGTATTATTGATCTTCAAAAATCTTTATTTATTTATCGGAGTTGGATTAAATCATGAAATCTTTTGTAATATTATCTTGATATATTTATTGAGTTTTTAAAAGTGTTGGGTGGATTAATTTGGGTGTTTTAGTATTTTAAAATGATTTTAAGAGTTTTATTGCAATTAAAGGATCAAAACTTTAAAAATTTATATTTAATTCATTTTTTATCCGAAAAATATTTCGAAAATATGTACGTGCTTGTAATTTTATATTCTTTATTTTAAAAATGAGAAGTTTAATTTTTTTAATATTTTATTTATTGGTGATTTATTAAATCGATTATTATTATTAAAGTGAGTAAGTAGTGTTGTATTTGGGCCGGATATAAGAGGAGTATTGGGCCAAGCCCAATAAGAGGAGGAGACAGTCGAGAGAGTTCTGGAAAAATGGGGAAAAAGAAAGAAAAGAGAAGAAAAAGAAATGGTGGGAGAGAAATTAGAGGAGAGAAGAAAAGAGATTGGGGATGGAATTAAGAGTATATATGTGTGTATATATATATGTAGGTGTGTGTATATAACTGAGTGTGTGTATGTATAGGCGGTGTGGGCGTGGTAGTTGCTGCGGGAGAAGCAGGTCGCGAGGAAGGGCGCCGGCGCCGGCGAGCTCAGGCGACGGCTGGAGGTTGTCCGGCGGGTTGGTTCTGGTCGACAGCAAGGGTGATAGCAGCAATAGTAAGGGGAGAGAGAGAGAGAGAGAGAGAGAGAGAGAGAGAGAGAGAGAGAGAGAGAGAGAGAGAGAGAGAGAGAGAGAGAGGAGGTTTGATTTTTTTTTTGGAATTTTGGGAATTGGATTTTGGAAGGTATAATTCTTTTCGTGTTTTAATTATTTAATCTCCGTATTAAAGTCGTAGTAAATTTGAGTTTGATTATGTAATTGTTGTGATTGAATTAGTTTAATTGTGTGATTATCGTTGTAATTGTAATGATTTAAATTGCTAGTTAATTAATAATTTCGTAATTAGATAAATGTAGTAAGTTAAGAATATTAGTTGATTTTCCGTATTTAATTTGGAGGAGTATAATCGCTATTTATAATTGTGGTGATTTAATTGGAGATAAATTGTGAGTTTAATGTGTTAATTGTAGTAATTTAATTAGTTGTGAATTATGTAGTTTAATTTGTTAATTTCCGAAAATTAATTCGGAGAGTTTAGTTGCTAATTATAATTGTGGGATTAAATTATGAATATTATCCGAATTTTCCATATTTAATTCGGAGGGCATAGTGATTTGTAATTGTTGAGGACTAAGTGTGAGTCCGATTAAATGTGGTGTTTAATAATGATTAATTGTTAATTGTTAATTGCTAAGAGTTATGTGAGTTTGCTAAGTTCTAATTGCGTATATGCTAGATGGTATAAATCGAGTCATATTATTTGACAATGTTACTATGTGTAAATGTTTATATGTTAAATGCCATAAGCTGAGTTGTTAGTAATTATGGAATGTATAATTGTCAAGTACTCGGTGGTATAGTATATGAGGTTAAATGGTGATTGGTCGTGTATATGGGTTAAGTATGGTAAGTATGGGGATTTTGGTGATTGTAAATTGTAACTATGATTTTAGTAGTAATTGAAGCTTCGATATTATATTCGACCTTGAGAATTTTAAAAGTTGGTTATATGTGGAGTTTTGCTAATATTTGAATTTATGAGTATACTTGAGATATACATGAGTTATGATTTTGAATTTATTATGTTTTAACGATTGTTAAGTATTAATTTCGGATAATATATTGGATAATACTGAGGAATAAATGAAGTTGTATGCGTGATAGTCGGATTATGTGTAATAGAGATATATGTATCGATTAAGTGTAGTATTATTGACTTGTGAATAATTTATGATCGAGTGATTGATAGAAATTGTAAATGTGATTCGAGATGACTGAATGGCTAATTGTTTATGTGTTAAATGGTATAAGTGTAAATTGCGAGTCTGATTAAAGGTTCAGATTAGGGTATGTTAAATGTTAAGTGCTAATTGCTAATTGTAATGGTTATTGTTATAGGAGGTGTAATTATACGAATGGCTAATTGGCTAAGTGCTAAATGGTATGAATCAAGTTATAGTATATGTTGAAAGTATAAGTGCCAACTACGTGGTGTTGGCTTAAATGTGGATAAACGTAGTTTACTTTTCTTAAGTGTTGAGGTGCCGCATGTCTGGGCGGGTAAATTTCTTTATGTGATTAGTTGCCGCATGTCTGGGCGGGTACTTTTTATTATTTGTTTATTTTATGTTGCTGCAAGTTGAGGCAGCTTTATTTTTATAAAAGCAGGGTTTGAATTGTATTTGAGGGGCTGTGCCCATAGTCCGATAAACGAATACTACATGCCGAAATTTTCTAAAAATCCCCTGCGTTTTAAAGTTATTTAAATTATTTGATTTAAAGATTTAAAGGCATATATGTGTATAAGTGTTTAAGTGCATATGTGATGATTAATGAAGTGTGGATATATATATATTGATGTATGTATTGTTTGCGAGTTATAAGTAATTGATTATTAAATGGTTGTTTATGTACTAAATAGTACTTTACTATTATTCCGAGTATAGTTAGGGATTCGTTATGGACCCAGCGATCGAGTTGACGAGACGGTTGAAGGAAAATGAACGAGTGATCGAGTAAAGAACAAAGTACAGTAAGTGGTGAATCGACGCACTGGAAACGAGGCAAGTGTACTAACCCTCGCTTATCGTTCAAGCGAGATAAATATGTTTCTATTCAGTATAAGTATCCCTTCAAATTCTTATTGCTTTTGTCATTTTCTTTCAAATTATTGTTAAGGAAATGTTTTATTCAAGTATTCTGTTTATATAGTATCTCAAAGTTTTATTGCTAGTATTATCCTTTCTTAAGTATTGACGGTAATATTCTGTTAAAGTTTTTGCTAGTATTGCTTCCTAAAATGGTTATTAATTAAAGATGTTTTTAAAATTTCCTTATACTGGGCTGGTCTTTTGCCAGTGAGTATAAAGGACTGAAAAGGTTTAATGTTTTAAATTATTAATAAGATGGTTTATAAGTTGGATAAGCGTAAGAGGCTAGGGTGGTCCTAGTCCAGCACTTTTATTAAGCGTAAGAGGCTAGGGTGGTCCTAGTCCAGCACTTTTATTTAGCGTAAGAGGCTAGGGTGGTCCTAGTCCAGCATTAAAGGCCAATGTGTTGCCTCAATGGGAACCCAGTTTTAAAGGAATGGGGACTTTACGTGGCTGATCACCCGTATTGTCCGTAATCTGAAGAATAATAAAATCAATTTAAATGTTTCAAAAAGTTTTACGGAAAGTATGTTTTATTTGTGGAATAGTTTTAATGAGAGGAATGTTTTGGCAAGATATATCTGTTTTACGGTTTATTGGACATGAATGTTTTGATAAGATATACCTGTTTTACTATAAATGATTATCGGTTTAGAAATTGTGTATTTCTGAGTTAATTGTTGTCTATATGATTAAAAGTTGAAACCTCAGTAAAATAATGAGATTAAGGATAGATAGAAGTTTTTCAGTTATTCCCTTCGCAAGTAACATTGTACGTGAAAGTGGAGTAAGAATGATTGGAAAAATTCTTGATATTCTTTCTCTCAAAGTTTTATCTGGGGCAGAGATGGTTAGTAGTAAATAAAAGAGTGTTATGTTAGTATTTTGAATGGTGAAAACTAATTCACGGTTATTACGGTCACTGTGGCATGTGTTGTGCAGTGATAGTGAGAACCGAGAATGATTTGAGATCTTCTTACTTATTCAAACTCATGATTGTCAGGCCGGTTAGGCAGCTAGGTGTGCGAACGCTTAGTGACATGAATGAAATTTGAATAAATGAGAATTTCTTGGAGATTTTGTTAAAGCGATAGTTAAAGTATTTTGCAAGTATTAAAAGTATAGTATTGATTATAGATTGGTGAGCATTCATTCGCTCATATCTATTGTTCATTTTCCTTTTTAAGTTAATCCTTCTTGAATTGCAGTTATTGCATTTAATTATTCAGTGCTATTATTTTATAACTTGCTGAGCATTTCTTTCGCTCACCCTTGCTGTTTTTAAATCTAATATTTCAGTAAGCTAAGTATTGGCGAGAAGTACCTGTACAGTTCAGAAAGAGCAAGCAAGACGAGGTGAAGGAAGCTGACGTGGATCAGGGTATTTAGATTATTGTTTGATTTGTTGTATGTAAATTATAGTTTTAGTAGTTATAGTATGTATTTGAGTAGTTGGCCTGGTATACTTCTATTCGAAGTTATACCAGTGATTTAAGTTTGTAAAGTTTTGTAAATAGAGTTGTATTTAAATTGGTTTTGGGTTTTCTTGTTTCTAGAACTGTAACCTAAGATCCTGAGTTGGGAGTTGGGGTCAAAGAGCTTTTGATTGAGTTTTATTTTTAGTTCAGTTTTATTTTTTTTTAATTTCAGATTTTTAGTTTAGTATTCAGCAGGTTTATGTTGTATTTACGAATACATCATGGCCGTTTTTTTGTTAGAACTTTTGAGTTAGCGTGACGCCCAAATCTACTGACCCCGGATTTGGGGGCG
Source organism: Saposhnikovia divaricata (assembly GCA_036435485.1). Lineage (NCBI taxonomy): Eukaryota > Viridiplantae > Streptophyta > Magnoliopsida > Apiales > Apiaceae > Saposhnikovia > Saposhnikovia divaricata. Next base: position 87,490,284 of record CM071594.1, read on the forward strand.
TTACAAGAACTATGCTTGATGAAGCAAAATTGCCAACTTATTTCTGGGCAGAAGCTGTTCAAACTGCTTGTTTTATTCAAAATGCAACACTGATCAATAAGCATGGAAAGACACCATATGAGATGGTGAAGAAAAAGAAGCCTAACCTGAAATACTTTCATATTTTCGGGTGCAAATGTTTTGTTTTGAAGACTCATCCAGAACAGTTGACCAAGTTTGAGCTAAAGGCAGATGAAGGAATTTTTGTTGGCTATCCACTGTCAACAAAGGCATTCAGAGTTTACAATCTGAGAACTAAAGTGATCATGGAATCTATACATGTTTCTTTTGATGATAAGAAGATAACTGGACTTGAAGACAAAGATGAATATGATCAACTGGATTTTGAAAATGAAGATTTAAACTCTGATGAAGTAAACTCTGATGAAACAATTCTGACAGACTCTGTTGTAACAAACTCTGAACCTCTACTGGTAAACACTGGAGAAACTTCTCAGCCACAACAAAGGGGAGAACCAGTTGAGGGGGAGCATGAACAAGATGAAGACTCAAACACTGATACTGAGTCAACTGAAAAATCTGGATCAACCTCTGACGATTCAAACTCTGAAATTCAAATTCTGACTCTGGGCAGTCAAGTTCAGGGGGAGTCTCAGAAAACGAAGATAGATCACAACAAAATTAGGAGAGCATGGATAAAGGGGGAGGATCACATGCTGATAGAAGTCATTTGCCTTCTGCTAGGAAATGGACTAAATCACATACACCTGATTTGATAATTGGTGATCCAAATGCAAAAGTGAAAACAAGAAGTGCTACTGCAAGTGAATGTCTGTTTCATGCATTCTTGTCTAAAAATGAACCAAAGAAAGTGGAAGAAGCTCTTCAAGATGCAGACTGGATAACAGCAATGCAGGAAGAGTTGAATGAATTTGAAAGAAATGAAGTTTGGACCCTTGTACCAAGGCCAAAGAACAGATCTATTGTTGGTACTAAATGGGTTTTCAGAAACAAGACTGACAGTGAAGGTCTTATCACAAGGAACAAGGCTAGACTGGTAGCAAAAGGCTATTCACAACAGGAAGGAATAGACTATGATGAAACATTTGCTCCAGTTGCAAGATTGGAGGCAATCAGAATTTTTCTAGCAAATGCTTCTCACAAGAAATTCAAAGTGTTCCAGATGGATGTGAAAAGTGCTTTTCTGAATGGAAAGCTTGAAGAAGAAGTGTTTGTTGAACAACCACCAGGATTTGTGGACCCCAAATATCCAGATTATGTCTACAGGCTAGATAAGGCACTATATGGACTTAAGCAGGCACCAAGAGCATGGTATGAGACACTTGCTCAATTTCTTCTAGAAAGTGGATTCAACAGAGGAACAATTGACAAAACACTGTTTTATTTCAATCAAGGAAGTGACCTCCTTTTAGTTCAGATTTATGTTGATGACATTATCTTTGGGTCTACTAATGATAAACTCTGTAAGAAGTTTGCCAAGCTCATGCAGTCCAGGTATCAAATGAGCATGATGGGAGAGCTTAGTTACTTTCTAGGCCTACAGGTGAGACAAACAGATGATGGTATTTTCATTAATCAAGAAAAATATACCAGAAATCTTCTCAAGAAATTTGGTATGCTTGACTGTTCATCTGCATCAACTCCCATGGCAACAGCAACTAAATTGGATAAAGACACAGGAGTTTCAGTGGATATGACAAACTACAGGGGCATGATAGGATCTCTTCTATACTTGACAGCTAGTAGACCTGACATCATGTATGCAACCTGTCTTTGTGCAAGGTTTCAGGCAGATCCTAGAGAGCCACATCTAACAGCTGTGAAAAGAATCTTCAAGTATCTCAAGGGCACCATATCATTAGGTCTGGGGTACCCCAGAGAATCAGATTTCAAGCAACTTGGGTATTCTGATGCAGACTTTGCAGGCTGCAAGATAGACAGAAAGAGCACTAGTGGAAGTTGTCAATTTCTTGGTAACAGACTTGTTTCCTGGTACAGCAAGAAATAGAAATCAATCTCCACATCTACAGCAGAAGCAGAGTATATTGCAGCTGGTAGCTGTTGTGCACAAATCTTATGGATGAAGAATCAATTGCTGGATTATGGATTGAGGTACAGTAAAATTCCTATTTACTGTGATAATCAAAGTGCTATTGCTATGACAGGTAATCCAGTACAGCATTCAATGACCAAGCACATCAGCATAAGGTACCACTTCATCAGAGAACATGTGGAAGAAGGGAATATTGAACTACATTTTGTATCTACAGAACAACAGCTTGCAGATATCTTCACTAAACCATTGAGTGAAGCTACATTTACAAGACTGGTCAATGAACTAGGAATGGTCTCTGGTTCTGACTAGGAATGTTGGTTAGATTCAAATTTTACTTATGTATTGTATTACTCATATTTCCTGATTGGTTAAATGCTAAGTGAACTCTGTTGATTAAACTCTGTTATGCATACTCTGTTAAACTCTGTTAGCATGCCTGTCTGTCATACACTGTTATTAAGTTTGATAAACTCTATGAACTCTGAGTTGATTTTTGTCTGAATGAAAACACCAATGAAGAAATATGTATGAAGCATGATTCTCAGCAATTAATCATGAATCTTTCTGAGTTATTGAGATCTAATCTTAGATTGTGCAGAAAGTTAACACAGCATGATACTGGCTCATATTTATAGCATCTCTTAGTTTATTTTGTCCTAAACTCTGAGTCTATAAATACTGTGTGCATTACCTTACATGAAAAACTACTGATGTTGATGAACTCTAAACTCTGTTAGTTATACTCTGGTAGAATAAAATGCTTACTGCAATACCCCAAAGAAAATGTATATAGGTTGTTATACTCCTTTGAGATTATGTTGGATACTAGGATGACCCAGGAACTTATTGGTATATAATATGTGCTAAAATTCTCTGATTTTTGGTGACTAGTTAAATACTAGGATGACCCAGGAACTTATCAAAATGATAAGGGCTAAAATTTTTGAATTTTTGGTGACTGGTTCCAACCTCTAATTACTGGAATGTATGAATAAAAAAAATGTGTATATAGAGGGGGTATAAAATAAAAGTTAATGTATATAGTTTGATTACTTCAGAGTTTAGCTTTCATCATACAATCAGTGTTTACTATGACAGTTTGTGCATCCAGTGTTTATTGATTTACTTTATGGACTTTATGAAAAATTAGATGCTCTAAAAATTGATTTAGTAAACTCTGCTTCACACACACATATTTTCACAACTGTGCAATTTATGAAAGGGTTTCGGTGATAAAGTTGGAGAATTGACAAACGCTGTTGATTCGTGGTTCGTACTCTAAGGTAAATTTTCATTTAGATAAATTGAAAATTTTGGAGTAAATGGGGCTTTTGACAACTGTTGATAAGTGTATTGTTGAACTGTGATTCTTACTCTGAGTCTCAGAGTTCTCGAATAGCACAAAACACTTCTTGAATTGGTACTCTGTTCTGCTATTGATTTAATTGATGAATTTGTTCCTTATATGATTACTTCAATTAGTTTTCATATTCTCTTCTTTGATTTACTTCCTTGAAGAACAGTTCATAAAACATAAATAAAAGAATTGCAGAACACACTGAATAAGAATAGAGAAACATAATTTTTCATTGATAATAAGAAAGAGATTACAAGCAAGTATTACATCTTTTTGTTCTTTCTATCTGCTAATCTATTCAACAGGAAAATAAAATGTCACGTCCAAACCACTCCATTGTTAGCAAAAATCCCAGATCCCATCTTTGCCACTTTATTTGGGTGGAAGTTGAAGGGATAAGGTTATTTTTGCTAACATATTCATTAACAATGGTTGGTGGTGTTGGATGAGGATGCCTTCGAGGAGAGCCATGCAAATGTTTCTTGGAGAGCAACATCGATGTCGATCACCCTTGCAGGTTTCCCTCTCTCGATCTCTTCCAGACCGGCATCCATTTGCAGCCACAGAGTCTCAAGCTGTCTTTCCCAGTCAAACGCTTCAAACTCTTCACGCGTATAGCTGAAGATATTCCTATTCTCGACAAGATGAAGGTTCTTTTCTTTGATGGTAAGGTTGGCCATTGCTTTTCAGAGTGTTTTGTTTGAAGGGTTTGTGATTTTTCAGAGGAGAATGAAAGGTTAAAGGATTAATGAACTAATCCGAGCAAGTCTCTAGGCCTTAAATAGAGATGGGTAAGTAACAAAGTCCTAAAACGCTTCGTATTCTGGTTATTGATAGCTACAGGTAAACGCTTCATATTCTGGCTTTAATTGGGTCCAGGTATTTTAAGAGAGTGTTATTTAATTTTTTTTAAATCAAATATTTTATTGTTTTAATTTGCAAAATACTCTTCTTAAAAATACGCGCACGTGACCCACTCACCCATTAATGTGTCCCACTCACCCATTATCGTGTCCCACTACACATTAATCTAGGAACTGATTGAGTGTTTGATTACATAAGAAATTGGGTTTTTAATTACTCTAATTACTTTTGTGTCCAAACGGTTGTGTTTTATTCTTACATCTCACAATTCTCTCATTTTTCACTTGGGCATTCTCGCAAACACCTTTCCTACATATATTTCTCTTGAGAATTCTTGCAAATTTCTTAACTCAAATGGCTTCTAAACCATTCACTGCTCTTGGTTTACGGTTTGTTCCTAACAACTATGAAGCTCCACTATATCATGAACGTGTTCCAGAACCGTTTCATCTAATGCAGAATTTCTTGAGAGATTCAGAGATTGGACAAGCTCTGGTTGGACCTGATACTCTCTCTGCATCTCAAATTGCTACATTTTGGCAGAATTCAGTTTATGTGGATGGAGGAGAGAATGGGACTCCTAACATCATCTTCACTTATGAAGAACAAGATTATGTGATTACTCCACAGACTGTAAGAGATACAATGGGTTTTCACATACATACTTCTTATACTCTGGTTAATGAAACTCATTTGAGAGAGATGCTACAAGAGATAGGTTACATGGAATCTCTTGACAAGCTTGGCGGTATAAAGAGACCTAATCTCAGGAAGGAATGGAACTTTTTCTTTGATTGCATAACAAGGACATTCCAGAAGAAAGTCACCAACTGGGATGCCATTCCGATAGACAGTCTCCAAATCGGGTATTCTCTACTCTATGGTAGTAATTTTGATTTTGGTAGATATGTTCTGATGAACTTAGGTGATAAACTGTCAGAGTCTACTACTGTTTATTATGCTCATTTTTGTCAAATGCTGTTCAATGCTTGTGTACCTGGTCTAGAAATTTCTGATACAGATGAAATTGATCCTTTTAGAGTCAACAAGAGAATATTCTCTGATATGACTAATAAGGATGTTAGTAAGGAAAATCTCCCTGCTTTTGTCATGCCACTTGCTTTGCAAAATTTTCTCAATCAACCTCAAGAACAACAACAACCTGAACCACAACCACAACCACAACAACAACCTGAACCACACCCTGAACCTCAACCTGAACCGCTAAACATTGATCGTACTCAAAAACCAAACACTGAATCACCTACTCACTCAGCACCTACAAAACAACCTTCACACACTCCACAAACAAACTCTGAATCATCACTATCTCCACCATAACCACAGCCTAAAACAAAAAGAGGCAGAGCAAAGCCAGCACTGAACACTGAATGACATGCAAGAGTTAAGACGTCCATCGAGACAAAAATGAAAGCAAAACAGACATCTTCTGGAGCTGTTTATACTAGAAGAGTGAACAGAATAAAACAAACGGCAAACATACCTAAGTCACTCTCCGTTGTAGAACAATCTCCACAATCTAGTGAAGAGGATTCAGATAACGTACCTCTAGCAAAGCGAAGAAAACTGGTATTCTCTGATTATGTGGATGAAGATATTGATGCTCCAGAGGTAGTTTCACAGCAAACACCTACTGTTGAGGTTGAGAAAGATGCAATACTTGCAGAGGTTGAAATACCTGCAGAGGTTGAAATGCCTGTAGAGGACAAAATGCCTGCAGAAGAGGATACTAGAGATGGCCTTTCTCCAATAAATGATATTCTTGATTCATTTATGCCATTCTCTGATCCTATCTCTGATACTGGTGCAGCTGATCAACCTACAGTTGTTCTTTCTGAAACTGTAGCATCCCATACTGAGTTACTATCTGATGCTCACCAAACTGTTGAAGGAGGAGATGAAATTGATCAAGCAACTAAGGCTACTTCTCAGTCTATGCCTCTTGATGATAAAAATGTAAACTCTGTTGCTAAACCTGAGCAACATGGAGAAAATCTTGACAAGGCTGCAGCAGAAATTGCTAAACCTGTGACTGAAGATGCACATGCTAAAGCTACAAGTGTTGAATCTGAAGGTGAAAGTAGTGCAAACTCTGATTCTTCTCTGAGTGCACCAGTACAAACAGACAATAAACATACACCTTTCACTCAACCTTGTACGTCTCATGAAGTTGAGAGAGCACAATTTGCAAAGTTTTCTGCTGAATGGTACAAAGAGGATTGTATTTTTCCACGAGGAAGAGCAGCTGATTTTGTTAAGCAAACTGCTGATACTATCTCCAATCCAGAGATTCTTTCTTGCTTAAAAGCAACTGTAGTTCAAGTCAAAACTCTGGATAGAAGATTTGATGACACTACACAGGCAATCACTGCTTTGCGGAATGAGGTTGTAGCTAGAGAAATGAAAATGGAAAGAGACTCAAAACTCATGACTACAAAGTTTTCTACAGCTCAAGACAATCTCTTTGCCAGGCTGGGTAAAGTTGAAGAGAATCAGTCTGACTTATCTGTTAAAATTAATTCTATTGCTACCTCCTTGGAGTTAATTACATCTATTCTTATGCCTGATGATGTCAAAAAGGGGGAGAGAGTTATCAGAAGGGATAGTGCTGGAGATGGAGGGGCAAGTAGTAAAGGGAAGAACAAAACTGAAGAAGTTCAAACTTTGAGAACTAGCAAGTCATCTAAATCACAGTTTGTTGGGAGAAATACTGATACTCAAGGTACTTCAAAGACCAAGAGTTTGCTGTTACCTTCTAATCCACAAACTGATGAAGAATTGGATGCTAAGCTGTTTATTGAAGAGAATGAGGAAGGAGTTACAATTGAGGATATTGAAGCTGAAGAAAAGACTTTACAAGAAGAACATCTCAAGGCTTTAAAGTCTGGTAAGATAAAAAGAGGAAAAGCTCCTAGGCCTGTTGTTAAAGGTGTTGTGATCAAGGAAAGGGCTGATGTTAGTCAAAGATCTCGGTTTTCAAAGGAAACAATGGCAGCAGAAGCTCAACTCAAGCTAAAAGGCATTGAAGGAGAAAGTTCACAGAAGAAAGTTACAACTTCTGTTGCATCACAAGTTATGATCACACCTTTACAATCTTCTCAGTTGAAATCAGTTTTTGGGAAAGGAACAATTCAAGATCCAAATATATTATCTGGAGTTTCTATGAATATTTCTGATGGAAGAGCCTTGTCTGGCAAAGTTGGAAATAATAAGGGTGGACTAGGTTCACACAGAGACAAAAGGCAATATACTGGTCCTAGAGATCCTTCTTCACTGGCTGTTCCAGGTCATGGTGTTCCGTAAGAGAGTTTGGACAGACTGGAATCAGTACAGTTAGTTCATCAGAAGAGTTTAAACAAGGACTTTCTCTTGTACTTCATGGCTGATGGGACAGTATTTAAAATTGGTGAGAATGATATTGGCTTGAAATGTTGGGAAGAACTAGAGTATGTTCTCTATCTTTTCAAGGTGAATAGTTAAAGGACTCAATCAGTTGCTAATGTGCTCAGACAGAGAATGCTTCAGAATTTGGCAATCAGAGGAGAGAAGTATAATAGCAGATATGTTCCTAAGTACAGGGATTACAAAGGAAATCTCATTGAAATGAAGAAAGGTACTGCAAAGTTAAAGACTGATTTGGGAATCACAGTACTTGACTTCAATTCACAGTCAGAAGAAGTCAAATTTATCAGACTGGGAAATGAGATGAGAATGAACAAAATCTATGATCTTAGGGCTGCTATCTACCAGACAGATGAGAGTGATCCTCAGCTCAGAGAAATTAAAGAAGTTATGAAGATTGAGCTTGAAAATGCAGAAAGAAGATTGCTCATAGATTATCTCAGAGCTATGCCAGATCTTGAAGTAATCAGAGATTAAGGTCTGTAAGGATTTTCTTATTCTCTGTAGTTTTTGTTAAGTAGAAGCTTAAACTCTGAATTTGTATAAACACTGTATTTGTCTATTTGTTTTGACATCATCAATTATTGTCATTTAACTTGTGCATTTTTGCTAATGAACAAGTTGGGGGAGATTGTTAAATATAATTGATGTGTTTTAATCAGTGTTTAAGTGGTACAGTGAATTATCAGAGTTTAGCTGGAAGCAGTCAGAGTTTAGTGTAAACTCTGACAGATGGAAGCTCGACAGAGTTTGTCAAACTCTGTCTGGAGGAAGCGTCTACTGGTCAACAGTGATTGAAGATTTATTATGGAAGCGATATCTTTGAAGATTGGATAGCTATCAAAGAGATCGAGTTGACTTAGGAGACGTGTGACAATCTGTAATTGATATCATTGTATAGCTGATTATTAGGAATATCAATTAGAGATTGTATCGTAGCTGTATGTTTTATAAATACAGTTAGGTTAACCCTAGAAGGGCATCGTACAACGAATTATCTTTATTGTAACCTAGCAGCTCTTTGTGATATTTTACATCACGAAGAGGGTTCTTAATACAAGAAGTTTTTTTAAGTGCATAAACGTTTTACTTGTTAAACTCTCATACAAAGTTGATTATTAATTGTGTATTCGGCCTAACAAGTTATTTGTGTGTCATTGTGTTCATATAGATATCATGTTTTGCATTTTACATGTTAGTGTAATTCATTCATATTTGTTCGTATTATTGCATGTTTTGTTTCATATAGGACATTCTGTTATTTTGTTTTTATACCATGTGAGTCCATGTTAGTTGCATTGCATAGCATGCATATTTCATGACCCTTTAGGATGAGCTAATTCTGATTGGTAGGTTGATGTCTAATTGAGTGTGGTAATGATAAATAGAGGGTTGATTTATAGTTCTTATGAAATTGACTTGCATGCTTCAGAAACAAAATTTTTTCAAACAAAATTTTGACACAGTCTCGTCGTTTGCTTTTGGAGCTAGGTTGAGGTCATGCCTGTTTAGTTGTTTTAGATTTAATCACTTGTTTATATTTAGAATTTTCGTTATTCCCTTGATGGTGTAGGATCACTAAAGTCTAAGTTTGGGGGAAACCAGGGATTTCATGCTAATTGTTAATATTTGTCAATAATGGCTAGGCGTCAAATGGCTAGTAGACGGCTCATATTTTATGAGTAGTCTAGGGTTGGAATTGAGAATTCTCATTCCTGATTGCATATAAAAAAATCAGAAAAAAAAAGAAAAAAAAAAGGAAAAAAAAGTTGTTATGTATAAATTGTTTAAATGCAGAATTAACCAGGGTGAGCTCTTTAATACTCGAGCAATTAAGTTCGCGGAGACTTTGTGCCTAGTGACCTAAGGCTTTTATAGTCTGGGATCCACTAACCCAACGCTCGCTACATGGGTATTATTGTATAAGCCTTTTGGGGTCTCATCCATTGCACGGTTAAATAAGCATTCTTGTATATTATGTCTCGTAGTTGTTGTTTAGTAATAAAGCATGGATTCTGGCTAACTCAGATGAGGATGGAGGTGTCTTTAGGTTATGAAGTGTTTACCGTCTATTCTATTTATAAACCTGTGATTGTCTTGGCGAAGAATGAGTATGATTTCGATCTAGTGTTAGGAGTATATCTGATGAGCATCGCACACACGCAAGTTCTATTCATGTATTGTTAGTATACGGGGACTTAGTCAAGCTCTATTTGGATTTAGTTGCATTCTTTGAGATATTTGCTTGCTAGTTGGTTTTGGTTAGTTTGAGGGGATCGTTGCATTTTAATATTAGTTGCATTCATGCATTGCATTGTATTGGATTTTGTGGGTACATTCGCTATAGGCCCTCACGAGACCTTACTCGTCCACTAGGGCTGCCTAGGGGTTTAAAGGGCTTGTTACATATGCCAAATGCAACCGTGATCACCTACGGAAGTGGTACTAGTTAGTTATATATAGTTATATTTGTTTATGCTTGAGGACAAGCATCGGTTTAAGTTTGGGGGTGTGATAAGTGGATTTTATATCCACTTGGATCACTTCATTTCGGCCTAAATTGATTCACTTGATCTCAAGTTTGTTGTATTTTTGATGTGTTTTGTGTAATTGTGCAGGATTAGTTATTTCGACTAGGGTTGGCGTTTTTCGTCGATTTTGGAGTTGAAAGTTAGCATTGGAATGAAGAATGGGAACTTGCTTTAAGCTTCCATGAAGATTATAAGGCTAAAGGATTGAAGACGGAAGTTAGCGGAAAAGAAACGGGAGAAATCGGAGTCAAAACGAAGAAAAACGATCAGAATCAGCAACCGGGCAGAATTCAAGTGGGCAGACTGTGCAGAAACTAGGCAGACTGCGTAGGAATCAGTAACCAACCGCGCAGGGTGCGTGCCTAGCGCGCAGGGTGCGCACGAACATGCTGAAAAATCTGATTTTCTTTCTCGTTTCGACTTAAATTGTCGTTTTATGACTTTTCTTGCTGGAAAAGACTTCTAGGTCCTATATAAACACATCCCTGCATTGTAATTCATATAATAAAACCCTAGAATAACACAGAGAGAGAGCCAAGAGACAGAGATTCAGAGTTGGAGAAGGATTCTACGCTCGTGACAAGCAACGGAGATCTAGATCTACTTCATCTTTCTTCTAATTTGGCGATACTCTTGGATGTTTTTGGGATTTATTTTCTTAACTTATTACTCTAGCATTATTATTTTAATTCAAACTTTGTTATTTATTATGGTTTCATCAGATCCCATGATGACGAGCGGTTTGATTATGAACTAATCATTGTCATGGGATTCTAACTGATTTATTTATGGAGCTTTAATATTTTGATGCTTTAAAGATCTGTGTGTGGTGTATATTGATATCCTCGTATGGTTATTCTTAATTGTTAGATGCGTAGCTAACATCTAATCTGTTAATCTCTTGTGAAGCGAGAGTGGATCTTGAGATTTAGAACTTGCCATGCTAGCATAGGTTCATGATTGTTATCAACATGATTCGTACTCTAATTTGAACTATCTTATGCTGCCCTGTGTGATTTTTATGGATAACTTGCACTTCAACCGTTATGTTTTCAAATCTTATAGAGATATAGGGTCTAAGCATAATTGGTGTCTATTCATCTTCTATCTCTTTTGTGGATGTATGGGTAGTTTGGTATACGTATACTAAGAGGTAACGTGTACTTGTTCCGTGTTGTCCGATCAGATATCATAACCATTGCATATAGTGATTAAAAGCGTAAGATCTAAGCAAAGTATTTAATGGAGTTAGGATCCCATGTTATTCTCATATAAGTAATTTGATTTTAATTCTCCTTAGTTAAGTAATTCTTAGTTTTGTTAAATTGCTTCTTAGTTAAATTTATATAAGCAAAACCCAAATTTGTTAATTGTCTTAGCAGTGAATAAAAACCATACATTGTTGCATAGGTACATTAACTGAATTGAAACCTAAACCAGATCTCTGTGGGAACGAACTTGACTTATTCATATATTACTTGTGACCACGTACGCTTGCGTGATTTAGTGCAAACAGTTATTACAAGTCTCACATCCACATCATTCCTAGTGTCCAAATTACCAAAAATGAGCTTGGTCATAGACCTAGGGTAGCCTATTCTAGTTTTATCTAAACTAGGTAAATCAGTCAAATTCTTATCTAAGAAATTAAGTACAAACTGAATGAATCTGGGAAAGAAGATATCATTACCTCTCTTGGTTGTGTTCTTACCAAGTTTTCCATACAGCTCTTGCATTATGAGCTTTCCAACATCAATCTTCCTGTCATAGGCAAGTGAGTAGCATATCTGTTGAACAGGTGCACTTAATTGATCATAGCTGGATTTCCTTCCACTGAATACTTGCAGGAGTGTGGCAAACACATAGCTCCACTCTTTTCTCAGATGCTTCCTATTTAGGCTCCCAACCTTGATAGTATCTGAGTACCTTATGAGTTCAAATAATTCCACCAGTTGATCATCTGTTACTAGATTGTTGTATTCATTCTGGTGAAGACCCAAGGCTTTACTCATGTCCTCAGAGGTGATGTTGAACTCTTTACCCAGAACTTTACAGTTTATGACATAGCCCAGACTGCCATCTTCAAGAGCAACAGTTTCAATAATTGCAGTGCTCCAAAACTGTTCTAGAATGTCTAGATACAAAGTTGGATTGGCCGTAAGTGTTTCTTTGATATATGATTTAGACATCCATTTCATAAAGCACTTGTAGTTAGCATTTGGGGCTTCGAAATCACTTGAGAGAGCGATGAAGTTGGTGTTGAATTTCACGTTTGCCATTTATACAGAGAAAAGAGAGAAGAGATTGAAGGTTGAACAAGAAATTTAGCTTTTGAAGTTATGGTTTTCAGAGGTTTTGGAACTTTAGATGCTTGAGAAATCGAATGAAATGAAATGAATAGATGTAGAATTGTATAAGTATGAAGTACTTGAATTGTCGATTAGATATATGTTTTGTATCGACAACTCAGGCATTCAAGAAGTAGAAATCAACTATTCAAGCAAGTCTCTGTTCGATTTCTCCAAAATGTACTATTCGAGAACTCAAGAGTGTTCCAAATAGACTTGTTAGAGAAGTCGACCATAGACATGAAAGTCATTAGAGAAGTTTGACTTATCGAGCTATACTTTCCACTCATAAAATTCAGTTTTCACTATCTTTTCAAAATTCACCAAAGTTATTCAATGAAGAATATTCTAACAAATTAAATAGTGATAATCTTAAAATTTCATAGAAATTTCAAGATAATTCGAATATGATTTTCAACATATGCAACAAATCTGAAATATTTATAAATCATATTCCAGCCAACACTTACTTCAAAAATATTGAGCATCTAGATAAAGTAAGTGTTTACTGCTGCAACAACCTAGTTGATATTTTCACTTAGCTAGAATTTGAAGAATTCAACATTCCAATTTCACCAACCAACCTTGTGAAGGTGGCTTCATCTAATGGCTTAGTGAATATGTCAACTAGTTGTTTATCTGTAGAGACATAATGGAACTCAATGCTTCCATTAGTTGCATGCTCTCAAATGAAATGATATTTGATGTCAATGTGCTTTGTTCTAGAATGATTGACAGGATTGGCAACTATAGAGATTGCACTTGTATTGTCACACATGATTGGAATTCTTTCCAACACAAGTCCATAGTCTCTAAGTTGATTTCTAATCCAAATCACTTGAGCACAACAACTTCCAGCAGCTATGTATTCAGCCTTAGCTGTGGAAGTTGACACAGATTGTTATTTCTTGCTGTACCAAGAGACTAACCTTTGTCCAAGAAACAGGCAGCTACCTGAGGTGCTTTTCCTATCCACTCTACATCCAGCATAATCAGCATCAGAATAACCAACCAGATTGAACCTTGTGTCCTTAGGATACCATAAACCCAAGTTTGGAGTGCCCTTTAGATATCTAAAGATCCTTTTAATAGCAATCATATGTGATTCCTTTGGATTTGACTGAAACCTTGCACACAGACATGTAGCAAACATGATGTCTGTCCTACTTGCAGTGAGATAGAGTAGAGAACCAACCATGCCTCTGTAGATTGAGATATTTACCTTCTTGCCCTTAGCATCTTCATCCAGTTAGTGGCAGTGGCCATGGGTGTTTTAGCAGGTGAGCAGTCTTCTAGATCAAACTTCTTCAACAAATCCTTGATGTACTTGGTTTGACTGATAAAGATACCATCCTTCCTTTGACTAACTTGTAATCCAAGAAAGAATGTCAACTCTTCCATCATGCTCATCTCATATCTGCTCTGCATGAGCTTAGAGAATTTCTCACACAGTTTCTCATTAGTAGAGCCAAATATGATATCATCCACATAGATCTGAACTAGGATAATATCATCACCATGCTTCTTGTAAAACAGTGTCTTGTCCAAAGTGCCTCTAGTGAATTGATTTTCAAGAAGAAACTGTGATAAAGTGTCATACCATGCCCTTGGAGCCTGCTTAAGTCCATACAATGCCTTAAGCAATCTGTAGACAAATTCTGGGAAATGTGGATCCTTAAAGCCAGGTGGTTATTGCATATAAACTTCTTCTTCAACTCTCCATTCAGAAATGCACTCTTGACATCCATTTGATAGACTTTAAAGTTTGAGTGAGCAGCAAATGCCAAGAAGATTCTGATGGATTCCAATCTAGCAACAGGGGCAAATGTCTCATCATAATCAATGCCTTCTTGTTGAGAGTATCCTTTTGCAACCAACCTTGCTTTGTTTCTTACTATTACACCATCTTCATCCATCTTATTCTTCAGAACCCATTTTGTTCCAACAATGGTTCTATTCTTTGGTGCAGGGACAAGTTCCCATACTTTGTTTCTTTTAAATTGATTCAGCTCCTCTTGCATAGCAATAATCCAATCTGGATCCAACAGTGCATCATCAAGTTTCTTAGGCTCAATCTGAGATAGAAAGTAACCATAAAGACACTCATTTTGAGTTGCTCTCCTAGTTCTCACTCCTGCATTTGGATCTCCAATAATTTGCTCTACAGTGTGTGATCTATCCCATTTCCTTGAATGCTCAGTTTGATTTCTCAACCTTGATGTTGCTTCATCATCCAAGTCCTGATCATTTTCATTTCCTCCCCCTGTGAAGTTACCACTATTCACAGGTGTGTCTTGGATGCTTGTCTCTTCACTGTTGATTGGCACAAATTCTTCTCTTGCTTCATCATTCACTTGAGTTTGTTGAACTACAGTTTCAACTTCAGTTTCAATCTCTTCATTAGAATCATCTAGATTTTCAAACCTTAATGGATCTCTATCTTCATCATTGGCTTCTTCTAATCCATGTAGTTTGCTGTCATCAAATGTCATATCTGTGCTTTCCATAAGTTTCTTTTGACTGATGACATAAACTTTGTATGCAATTCTCTCCATAGAATAGCCAAGAAAAATTCCTTCAAATGCCTTTGCATCAAACTTTCCAACATATTCTGAATTATCCTTCAACACAAAGCATTTGCTTCTAAAAGTATGAACATACTTAAGAGTAGGCTTCTTTCCAGTCATCAAATTCTAAGGTGTCTTTCCAGTATTTTTGATGATGAGAGTTCTATTCTGGATATAGCATGCAGTGCTCATAGCCTCAGCCAAAAAACATGTAGGCATCTTTACATCAAGCAACATTGTTCTCGCAGCCTCAATTAGAGTTCTATTCTTTCTCTCAACTACTCCATTTTGTTGTGGAGTCCTTGGAGCTGAGAATTGTTGTGAAATGCCATTCTCTTTGCAAAATGCTTCAAGTAAGGCATTTCTAAACTCTGTTCCATTATCACTTCTCAATGCAATCACACTTGCATTTTTGGCCTTTGCTTCCTTATCAACTTTCTTTATGTGCTCAATGATCACTTGTGGAGCCTCATCCTTTGTTGCTAGAAATTCCACCCATGTATACCTTGTGTAGTCATCAACCATCACCAGGGCATACTTCTTTCTTGAGAGTGACATAATATTGACAGGCCCAAACATGTCCATCTGAATTAGTTGCAGGGGCTTGGTTATTGATGTCACTATCTTTGACTTGTGGCTTGACCTTTTTATCTTTCCTTTTTGACAAGCCTCACACACTCCTTCTTGACAAAATTCAAGTGTGGGCATGCCTCTCACTAATTCTCTTTTAACTAGAGAATTAATGGCCTTGAAGTTCAGGTGTGATAATTTCTTGTGCCACAGCTAACAGTCTTCATTTGATGCTTTTGAATAGAAGCAACAAACTTTGTCCTTGCTTGCAGAATCCATATTGGCTACAAACAGGCTTCCTTTCCTTACTCCAGATAGAAAAAAGTCACCAGTCTTCTTGTGGGTGATCAAACATTCATCTTTGTCAAAATTTACCTTGAATCCTCTATCAGTAAACTGACCAACACTTAGCAGATTATGCTTGAGTCCCTTGACTAATGCTACATCTTCAATGATGACATTTCCAACTTTCAACTTGCCATATCCCAATGTGTTACCCATGCTGTCATCTCCAAAAGCAACCTTTGGGCCAGCCTTCTCCTCATATTGTGATAGCAGAGCCATATCACCAGTCATGTGATTTGAGCATCCACTGTCCAAAATCCACATGACCTTCTTTTCATTTTCTTTGCCCTGCAAACACAAAGGTATTACTTCTCCTTTGGTACCCAAACAAGTTTGGGTCCACTTGGCTTAGAAATAGGTTTATCAAAAACAGCATGCTTATCACTTTTCTTGGTGCTAGTCTTCTTGTAATAGTTAGAAGTCTTAGGACTTGAGTTCTCAGACTTAGGTGACAGAGGTACCTTCCTAGCTCTAGGAGGACTTGAAGACTTTGACCTTGTATAGTGTGTGTGAATGTTGTGACTGATGCAACCATCCATGAACTGTCTTCTAAAATTAAAACAGCTAGTCATAACATTCATATTGCATGGCATACAGTCAAGTTTATCACAAAAAGGTGAATCTCTATATCTTAAAGGCACAGAGCAATCATAGAATGGTTTAGCTACACTACCATTTGGTTTCTTGCATGCATAAGTTAAGTGATTAGTGCTAAAACAGTTTTGACAAACTTTCCTAGGGGCATTTGGCACATAAGCATAATTGTTATTCTTGTTTATCCCTAGTTTGCCATTCCTATTATGTTTCTTATTAGCCACTTTCTTCTCAGATTCATTTTTCCCAGCTGAAACAAACTTCACAAACTTCTCAGGTCTAGATTTACCTCCTACAGGCTTCTTGGCTTTTGCCTTGACACTCTCACCCTTAGAGGATGATGGTTGTTCAGTAGACTGTGCCTCATCCTCATCATTCAACATTTGTTTAATGAGTAAGGCATCCTCATCAATCTCAAAGGTTGGTTCTCTAAAAATTGGAGACTCAGTCTTTTTCAAAATTTGAGGTACTTC
This sequence comes from Saposhnikovia divaricata, assembly GCA_036435485.1. Taxonomy (NCBI): domain Eukaryota; kingdom Viridiplantae; phylum Streptophyta; class Magnoliopsida; order Apiales; family Apiaceae; genus Saposhnikovia; species Saposhnikovia divaricata. The sequence continues at coordinate 87,507,433 of CM071594.1, forward strand.
CTCCTGAACAACTATGTCATCATCAATGACAACATAGCCTTTCCTCTGTTTAAGAGTGTCATAGTCAAGTCCAATGGCAGCCTTGGGTTTAGCTTGGTTTCTCACATGGTAGGACTGCAATAGACTACATGAGTTCTTAAAAGATTTTAGTTTGAATTCATTTTCAGCTAGTTCATCCCTAAGAGCCTTCTCAACCTGACTAGCACATAGAACCTTATTCTACTGATATTCAACTTCTTTCTTAAGGTTACCTACTTGCATAGCAGTTAGCTCAAGTTCCTCATTTTTCTTGTTTAATAGTTCATTTCTAGTAGATAGTTTAGCAATCTCTTCATTAGCAGCAGTCATACTAGTATGAATATTAAACATTTCAATAGATAGTTGTTCAACCATTCATTTATATTCAGAAACAGACATATCTATGGTAGTGAGAGATGGTACCTGAGAGTCAGATGGAGATTGTTCATCCTTGGAATCAGCCATCAAGGCATAGTTGCAGAATTCTTGCTCTTCTCCATCACTATCAGAGTCATCCCAACACTTCCCTTCAGCTATGTAGGCCTTGCCTTGTGTTTGCTTTTTCAGAAGTGCCTCATACTTAGCTTCAAGCTCTAGAAACTCCTTATCCTTCTTTTTAGGCTTTTTGCATTCACTGACAAAATACCCTAGGTCATTGCATCTATAACACCTTACAGATGACCTATCCACATGGCTGGTTTTGAATTTATTCTTGTTTGCTTTCACAGGTGTATTGCTCTTGTTGAATGAATGGTTTTGGGGTCAAGGTTTGAAGGGTTGGTTTCTCTTGAACCTGATGTTTGGAAATTTTCTGGCCATGAAAGCATATGAAGTGTTTTCATGCCATCTAGCTATTCAAGAGTATAGACCTCTTCTTCTTCCTTCTCCTCAACAGGTTCAGTCACTTCACCTTCATTTTCTTTATCATCTACTATCTCCTCTATCCTCAGCTGACTTGTAGATGCTTCTAGGTCTTGAACAGATTTGCTGACAATCAAGGCACATGATGTGTTTATCATTCTGCCTTGATTGGCTTGGATAGCCCTCTTCTGAAGCAACTCAAGCTCATGAGTCTTTAAAACCCCATAGAGCACATCATAAGTGACTTTGTTCAAATCTCTTTCTCTTAGAGAAATGACCCTTTGCTCTAGATGGTTTGGTGAAGACAATAGACACTTCATGTTCAACTCCTTGGTGCTGTAAACCTTCCCATTCATCTGTAGCTCAGCCATCAGCTTGTGAAACCTTTTAAACATGTAAGTAATGCTTTCCTTGGTCTGAGCCATGAAAGCTTCATACTGTGTGACCAGTATCTGTTTCTTGTTTTCTATAACTTCTTCTGTTCCTTCACATAGCACCTCAATATGATCCCACATCTCCTTTGCTGTTTTGCAAGAGGCTATGTTAGCAAACATTGACAGTTCCATAGAATCTACGATTAATAACATGAGATGACTGTCAAAAGCAACCATCTCCTTTTCTATCTCTGTCCATTTGGATGGTTCTTTAGCCACATAGGATCTTGGAACAGTTACAGTTCCAACAGTCTTTTCAGGAATCTCCTGTTGTGGAACAAAGGGACCATTCTTGAGTATCTCAGGATACAGAGGGTTAGCAGCTTTGATGAACAACAGCATTTTAATCTTCCAGAGGTTGTAATTCTCTTTGTCGAACTTAGGGACCTTCACTGTTCCTGTAGTCTTTGGTGTATTCATGATCTTTTTCTATTTTTTTTTTAAATAAACAGCCTGCTTTGATACCACTTGTTGAGTATTGAACACACAAAAGAATACAGAGAGGGGTGAATGGATTCTTGAACTTTTCTTGTTCTTGAATCTGGTTGATATACGTAGCAAGTTATGTGTTATGTGTGTGCAGAAATATAGGTGCGGAAAATGAACGACACAATATCACTTTAATCTAATATTTTATTAGATAAAGATTTGCTACAACCTGTGAATACAAATGGTAGTATTCTCAGCTTCGTTTTTCTCAGAGAGATGTATATCTTGAATATGTATGTGAAAAACTTCACTGCTAGAGAAGTGAGGCTGTATTCTTATAGAACATGAATACAGCCTATTTACTACAAATAAGGTAGCTAAACAAATTTACTTTCTAGTGTGTCTATCTTTTTTGAGTAAGCATCCAAACAGCTACAGATTTGACTTCTTGAGGTTCTGTTCAGATCCACTTCTTTAGCTCTTTGTCTCTTGTACATCTCTCTAAGCTTCTTTGTAGGCTTTCCAAAGTACTTTACAGTTTGTGGTCCATAAAGTGCTCTAGCTTGTTGCAGGTTTCTGACTTGTACAATTTCTTTAGTAGTTTGTCTCCAAGAATGTATTCGAGAAGTGGCTAAGTGATTGGTTCGAGAACTAGGATTAGATAACTCTGAGTTCTCGAATATTGCAAAGTTGACATATCGAATCACTTTTCGAATAGCTTTTTTCTTCAGGAATCCTTGAGTTGTCGAATAGAGCATTTAACTTATCGAATCCCTGAGATATCGAATAGCTTTCTGAGTCTTTGAGATATCGAATGAACCTTGACTTGTTGACTCCTAGAGAACTCGAATGATGCTTTGACTTGTTGACTTTCTGAGTTCTCGAATAGAGTAGTAGACATATCGAATCTATGAGATATCGAACAGTGCATTCAGAGATATCGAATAATGTCTTTTGAGATATCGAATCCCTGACTTCTCGAAGGCTAGACTTCTCGAATATAACAAACATACTTCTCGAATTGGTACTTAGGCAAATTCTTCATTTCTTCAAATCCCAACTGTGATTATTTGAAAGTCTCTATCTCTAAGCTTGAGGCATGATCCTTGGATCTTCTTACAAGCATTTTCTTTGACTTTTAAGTACGGTCTCACAGTTACAATTTGATGCCTATTACAAGTACTAAACAAATAGAAACTGTACAACTAGAGGTTCCCTGTTAAGAGGTCATGTAGGTCATGTAGGTAATGCATAGCATTACAAACAATTAGGCTTGTTTATAACACAATATAATGAAATGAACGTTATATAATTTATAAAAAAATGTAAGATATTTCAAAATTGTCTCAAAACTATTCACAAATGGTTGTATGTCACATGTTTAATTCTGAAAAATTTATATAAATTATTAGTTGAAAAATAGACTTATATTTATATCTAAAATTGTAACAACTTATTAAATGAAAATGCAAATATTAATAAAAAAGTTGCAATTACAAAATCAATAAAATATTAGAAATTTAAAATTTAATTAGGTAATTCTCTTAAAAGTCGAAGACCTTCTTATAATATACAAATTTGTTAATAATATAAACAAATATTTATATCATGTTAGTTTATCTTTGTACGAATATAATGAAATGATGCACGTATAATTTATAGATGCTAGATTTTCTCAAATTTGTTTCGAAATTTTTATCAAATTATTGTATGTCACATATTTAATTGGTAATTTTTCTCATAAAAATATGGAATTTTGCGTGTAGATCTCTTAAATAAACCTTCTATTTGTAGAATTTTTTGGATAGCTAGTACTACTCCAATTGATGTAATAAAATATTTGAAGACAAAATTATGTCTTGTATAGTTATTTTGTCAACACTTTTTTAAGGATTAGAAAATTATATAAAAAAATGTGTTATTGTAATTAGCAAACAGGCATTTTACTAATTTTAATTATAAGTGTACTTCATTTTCTTAAGTTAAAAGGTTTTCTTAAACTTTTTAAAGCAAATAACGTTAAATAGTCTTTGGTAAAATAACAACATTTTATCATCTATGATAATAAATGCTAGTACAAAAATATTGATATGGAATATTTTAATCAAAATAAGAAATTAATTTGTATTTTTTGATTAATTTATTTTATTGATGATAATGAATAGCCTGCATTTACAAAAATTTTAACCAATTAAAATTTACTAATTTATAATAGAAATGGTTGTTTGAATATACCGTTGGACACACATTAGAATTTAGAAAGATCCTTAATTAAGTACTAAAATTGTACATGCCCGTTTAATAATTGGGATTGATAGAAGATATCGTCCAACCATTTTGATAATTCGATTTTTTTTAAAATTTGAATAAATTATAGAGTTGTAATCAATTTTTTCGTATTTAATATTTTAATGATTGAAATTACAAAGGTATGATATTATAATGAAATATTATTGGAAATTTACCAAGAATACTAGATTTAAAGTTTCTATTTGCAAAAATACCATCTCCTTGAATTAATTACAATTTTACCAACCAAAGTTTCAAAATTGCAAAAATATCAACCCTTAACCCTCCCTCCCTCCTTCCTTACTTTCTGCCGCCACCGCCTGTGTCCTTTTTTTTTCCTTTTTTTTTTTTAAGGTGGGCGTTTTTTGGGTTGCATGGCCCCACAGGGGCATATTCAACTGAATGCAACCACATTCAACTTTCTTATTTTTTTTTATAAAATATTAACTAACCGGTCCAAACCGGTCCGGTTCCGGTCCGGTCCGGGTTTTTCCGGTCCGGTCCGGTCCCAAAGACTGGTTATGACCGGTCCGCTCCCCGGTCCATGAATTCAATAAAATCCGGTCTTCGGTCCGGTCCGGGTCGGTCCGGTTTTGGACCTTTGTGCAGCCCTACCAGGGGCAATATACAACCAAATGCAACCACATTCAACTTTTTTTTTTTTTTACGATGGGGTGATTTTGGTAGATTTGGGTTGCAAGACCCCGCAAATACAACCAAATACAACCACATTCAACTTTCTTTTTTTTAAGGTGGGTGATTTTGGTGGATTTGGGTTATAAGGCCCCGCCAGGGGCAATATACAACCAAATGCAACCACATTCAACTTTTCTTAAGGTGGGTGATTTTGGTGGATTTGGGTTGCAAGGCCCCGCCAGGGGCAATATTCAACTGAATGCAACTAAAATCAGAAATTTAGTTGCATGTGGTTGCATTCAGTTGCAAATTTAGTTGAATATGCCCCTGCGGGGCCATGCAACCTAAATTCACCAAAATATCACCCACCTTATATATATATATATATATATATATATATATATATATATATATATATATAAGGTGGTGATATTTTGGTGAATTTAGGTTGCATATATATATATATATAGTTCAAAAATGAGGTCGAAAATGACAAATGACAAATGGAACTTGAAATCAGAAATTTAGTTGCATGTGTTTGCATTTAGTTGCAATTAGTTGCATGTGGTTGAATATGCCCCTGCGGGGCCATGCAACCCAAATCCACCAAAATAGCACCCCACCTTAAAAAAAAAATCACTATAATTTTCCAGAAAAGTGTTCCTTTACCGAAGGTTGATTAAAAATTTTTGTTTTATTTATTCTATTTTTGCTGATTAATATTCTTCGTTGACTTGAGACTTGTACAGAGGAAAAGGAAACCAAAGGTTGACGATTGAACACATCCGAAGTTTGTAAATTTTAAAAGAGAGACAGAAGAAATTCAGAATCCACCGATAAAATTAAGCAGAATGGAGGAAGACGCTACTGTTCGAAATTCAGGCAATGCTTATGGAAATCCGGAGGTGTTAAATTCTGTTCTGGACAATAAGCGAGTTGAAGTTTGAAAACCAAGGAAGAGATTATTACTATGAGCTCACGATTGATCCCAACAAATATCATATAATTGGTTGTGATGAAGTCCAATTATTATTAATTGGTCTTCAAAGATGCTTGTTTTCACACATGCTTAGACTGGGAAAATGCCCCTCTTGGAAGATCAAGTGAAACCTCTGCGGCCTACTTCTGCATGAATATAATAGAATTAAGCATTAATCAATACCCCTAATTAGCACATTATGCACAAAACTGTGGCTCAATTTCTCGTTTTACAATATACTTGTGCAGCATAGACGAACTAGATGAGTGGGCACTCGAGTTCTTTCTGCCTGCTCAAGAAATGGATAATTACTACCCTCGAACCTTGTTGACTTCTATATGGGCTAAAATGAAGGAGTGTCTTCCAAACTTTAAGCTTACTTCCGGAGAACAACTGGGGCAAGTGTTATCGGTCGAAGTTATCAACTCTTCTGCCCGTAATGAACCTGGGTTTTTCAAATTAGGTCAGCATGATAGCTCTCTTCCTCACCATGAAGGCTCAGAGTATACTCCCACATTGAATTTGTTCATTAATGGTACTGAACACAGGAGCAACTCAAACTCTTATGAAGAAGCTGCCACAGGAAAAACGTCAAAAAGACTACCTCAACAAGTTACAGAGATTACTTGTTAGTCTTTGTGCCATTTTGTTTTTCTCTACATTTTTCAACTTTCTTTTATTCTCTGTATACGATAATAGTATATGTCAAACTAATAATTATGTACTTCACAGTGGATATGTTAGAAGAAGAATCACATATCGAGCATATTGAACCTCACTCTCTTGTTTGCCAACCTAAGAGACCTGTAGACATCTTAGAATATGAGGGGAATACCGTGGAGAAAGATCATTCTGCTTCGGGAATGACTTTAGAAGAGCCTTCGAAGCTCAAAAATCATACTGTGACTGCTGAGAGAGGTAACATACCCATCTGTTCTATACAGGATAAACTACAAACATGCAGTATTGTATTAAACGAATAGGTGCACATGAAATATGTGCCTTGTTTGCACTCAACCTGATTGGGAGCTGAATTTATGTATTACTGGTGACTTCGCAGTAGAAAACCTGGTAGAAGTTTCACCTGAGAAAGGCATTGAATATGCTGCGACTCCTGAATCAAAACGATTGAAGAAATTTAAAATACCTTGTACTGTAGAGAATATTAGTGAACAGTTTGGAAGACCACTAAAAGATGCAGCAGAGATCTTCGGTGGTAAGTTTTATTCTATCATGTTCTTGCACTTATGTCTTCCAGCTTCATTCGGGAAACATATACTGACTGCTGAAATCTTATTTTAAATTTTCATTGTTTTAGTTAGTGTATCGACATTCAAGCACAGATGTAGAGATGTTGGTATTTCATGGTGGCAACCTCGCAAGAGTAAAATAGTTGATGGTGAATCAGGGGAAAGAAACTTCTTTTCAGGCATGTCTAATTTGCCGAAAAGACCTGTTGTTGTTTGTCATGAAAACCAAGACTTGAATACTATGACTGTAAAGGTCGCATATAACACTGAGAACATAAGGTTTCCACTACCTAGTTCATCAGGATTTGCAGAATTGGAGAATAACGTGATTGAAAGGCTGCCCTTGGATAGGAAAAGTTTCAGTCTCAAATATCAAGATGACGAGGGTGATTGCGACAAGGACGTGTAAGAATGCATGAAATTGTCAAGATCATTGAAGAGAACAACAATCAAGATGTTGCTTGGGCCGCCTATTAAAAATTGAGCACCTTGAAAAGAGATGGCGCCTCTCCATACTTTGTATTTCTTTTGTGGTTAAACATCTTAGAAGTTGTGATCAATGATGATCAATTGATTGTTGGAATTATTTGTTGTATGGTACTTGGTTTTGTAACTAATACGTGATAATGATCTTGATTAAATAAACGCTTTCTATTTGTTGATCCAAAATAATTATGTCCGGGGGAAGTTTACTTTGGTGTAGTTTTGCAATTTCTACGATAACAAGTGCTTCATCTCTTCTTCATTTCATGCATCTGTGTCTTGGTGACTCTGGAATCAGTTGCACAAAAAGCAGTGATGTGAGAAGAAAGGACAGAGACAGTTTCATCTAGATGGCATTACAAACTGCAAAGAGAAAAAATCAAATAACTTAAATTTAGCTAGAAGCGTCTCCCTAGTTACTAGTAGTTCAATTTCTTCCAAGCAAAAAATTGGAACACTAAAAACATGACCAAGAAGAGGGGGGAGGAAAGTAGTGAAGAGGTGATCAACAATGTCAAACAATGTTCTTTTGAGCTGCAAGCCTATGACAAACAGAATGAACTAAGATCGGAACAACAGAAAATTTATACCAGCAGACATGATTTAGTCAGTAATCTTTGCAGGTAACTGGCGATTTTCTGGGTGGAACATAAGTTGATATTAACACATTGACTGCATTTACGCCCGAGAAGATTAACCTTCAATCATAATCAGTAGGTTGATTCAGTTTGTTGCTGCAAAATTTTTACATTTCGTTGTATTACTTGCAAATTTACATTCTTGCATAAAAAATAACTCTGAGAATCCCTATAATAAAAGAATCTTTCAATATCGTGCTTTTCAAGAAAAAAACTTTAGAAGGAGAATTTCGAAAAAATAAAATAAGTTGTTATTTTATACTCCTTCCATGTGTGTCAAATAATATGTACATTGCATTACTGAAAATCCCATGTATGTCAAATAATATGTACATGTCAAATAAAATTTATTTCTCTGACTAGTTAATAACTTAATATGCATGGTATAGTTGTCATTTTTATTGTGTATTATAAAAGGAAAATGGTAGAGTTCCCAAATTCATTCCCGAATTTATTTTCAAATGCCACGTATCAAAATGTTATTGATACTAATTCAAATAATAATGATGGACCCCTGTATTCACATAAATTTTACCAATTAAAAATGTCACGTCAACCATGTCACGTTATTCAAAAATATAATTTGAAAACGCTTTTGGTATACGTAGCATTAGTCAATATAAAATGTATTTATGAGATAACTAAAGAAGTCGTTGCTCCCTCAATCTATGAACTGTGGTTTAATGAATTGATCTCTTTATCAATTACTCGTGACTTGTATAGTTGTATTATCTGTCGCATGTGTGTACTCAATATGTGATTAGGAGGGGATAATCAATTGCTTTATTAGATTTCCTCAGTTTGAAATAACTTTCCCCATAATTTTCCTAGTTAAATTAACGTTGATAAAATGACATTAAAACAGATAAAAGAAAATTTCAAAACATTGGCTAGCTAAAGCTAATTAGATTGGTTTTCCAAAGACGAATTCTGTAACCACGCACGTAAATTACTTTTTGGAATCGAGCACGTAAATTATTTATCTGATTTTCTCCCTATTTTTTCAGCTGAGTGGGTGCTTCAGTGGATCCGGTACAAACGTTCACGCCAGAACAGAGATTCCATTCCAGTGTACCTTCGAGTCCGGTGCAAGTTGGACAAATTACTTGTAGTAGCAGAGGTTGAATCAAAGGCATATAATAAATATTATAATAAAATCTCTTTCGCTTCATGTCATTACGTTATTATAGTATGTCCTATGAATCCCCTGTTTAAAGTATTGTAGTATTTCTTTCAATATAGGAGTACCGAGTACCTGATTATTTTTATTGAAGGTCTATTGCTATTTCTATATGTCTGGCGTTTAATAAATTTGGGATCCTGATTGTAACAGTAGCTTATAATCATTTATTTATAATCATTTATTCGTGTAATTTTTGCAAATCTACGCTCTTTATTTAAAGCAAAACCCCTTTTTTAATGATATGTTATGCCATATACATCACAATATAATATGTCATGTATATCGCGGTATGCCACTAAATATTAAATTAATTTAATTAAATAAAATATTAATATTAATATAATTTAATTTAATAATGAATTTATATATTACTTTTAAAGATCTTTATACTTTTAAGATAGTTGATTAAAATTTTTAATATTAAATATTAATTTAATTTAAAAATAAAGTTATGTATATGAGATCTCTATACTTTTAAGGTAGTTGACATATATTATAATTAATTATAAATAATTAAAATAATAATATTTAATATCAATCTAATTTAATGGTAAAGTTAATTTAATCGAGAATATAGTATTATATACATTTGGGACTCCATTAATTAAAATTTAAAAAGTATCTATAATAGATTAATAATCGATACAATTAATAATATAACTAATTTATATTACCCCGCCACTATAATTTTAAGGTGATTAACATATATTATAATCAATTATAAATAATGGGTCATGTTCTTTGGAGAAACCTAAACGGATAATCTAAAAACTCTTACATATATTTCATAATAATAAATATTTTATAAGGGGGTCATGAAATGAATTATGATCCTTGGAGAATGCTTAAACGTAATCTAAGAACTATTACATATATTTCATAATAATATATCCTTATACGGAGAACCTAAGAACTCACATATATTTCATAATAATATATGTTTTATTATATATAATCAGGGGCAAAGTTATCCAAAAACACAAGATATTTAATTTAAATGTAATTCATATTTGATTAAAAATTATAATTATACACCAACATCAATCAAAAAATCCTTCACTAACATCACAAAATTTTTCAATATTTTTTCAATTCTTATGAGAATACTCAAGATTATGATATAAACACGATATGAGATTAAATGTTCAAGAGTAGAACATTCAAATACATGTAAGTTCAGTGGCATAACTTTAAAATTCATGTGTTTGACTTTAGAATGCATAACTTTTAAATTCAGATATAGAACATTAAAACTTTGGTATAAACATAGCATGAGCAGCAAAATGTTATTAAAAAGGTAAATTCAGTTATAGAACTTTGTAAGAAAAGCAAGCCCATTTGTAAAACTTTTAAATACAGTAACAAAATATTGTATTTTTACTACGAAACAAAATAGGTTCAGCAGTAGAACCGTATTATCTTGGGGTTTATCTTTTTAAATAATTTTAATAAAATAAATATAAATTTATAGAGAAAAAAGTGTGAAAAAATTACAAAAATCATCAAAACGTTATGTGAGATAAAAAAAAATATTAATAGAAATAAAAAAATTAATAAATTAGTTACTTATTAAATTTTATTATTTCAATTTATTGAACTAATAGTGTGGTTTTTATTTCCAACAATATCCTTACAAAAATTATTTAAAAATGAATTGAATATAGATAATTGATTTAGTAATAATCCAACAACTAATAATGGTTCTCCCGTTCTATTTTAGTGTTTGGTTTACTATTGATCCAGATCCTATAAGTATTATTAATAATTAAATTACGGTGAAAAGAAATATGGATTTTTAAAAAATAATAGTATCAAAGTAAATAAATTTTATTAAATTATTTATTCAAAATAATATGAAAAATAATTATAAACTTAAGATAATTGATCACGATCTATAATTCGCACGAATTATCAACTAATAAATTTAATAATAAAAAATTGATGTAAACTAGCAGATAAAGCCGCGCTTCGCGGCGGCGTTACAATTTTTTCAAAAAAGTTCAATACATATTTACGTTATATTATATTATCAATATTATCGAAATCCCAAATTTAATATATATTATAATAAAGATTTTATGAAAAATTTTATTCAAAAAAATCGAACCCTAAAATTAGAAAAAAAAATATGATATCAGTATCAAATTCTAATAGTTAATACAATCTTTTCTAGTGAGTCGACTTCCCGTTAAACACATTTTGAACCGCTCTTATTTGGAATTGAAATACTAACTTCATTATTATTAATGGCACTTATCTTATAAAATATCATTTTTTCCTTAAAAATTAAAACATTAAAAGAGAGTAAATTCCAATTTTTACATGTTTTAAACTTTCTAATATTCATGGAGTTTCAAAAGATGAAAATACATATTATATTTTCTGTATATTATAGATATTCATGTATTTATTTACAACTTTCGCATGAGAATGTCTCTCTGTTATGTTAACACATCAATTTTTTTAAAATACGAAGACTTTTCGTTGCGTGACTAATATTGAATTTATGGATATATTTTTCTAATGCATGTATAATTAACTTATATAAAAAAGTTAAAATAAAGGATTTCTAGGAAAGAAGATCTATAGTTTTCAAAAATCGTATAAGATGTCTCCACCGTTCTCGTATTCAACTTCCAATAAAATTTTTTATTATATGTATTCTTTATATATTCAAACATCTTTTCTACCTCTAATAATTTTTTTAGTTATATGTATTTTCTATAAATTCAAACTCTTATTCTCTACAAATTAGAACTCCTATTTCACTTACAACAAAACTCCTAATTATACGTCTTACAAACACTTATTATACTTCCAATAAAACTTTTAATTATATGTTTTCCCTATAAATTCAAACTCTTATTCTCTATAAATTTGAAGACGTATTATGCTTCTAATATGTTAAAAAATAGTTTTTAGTTATTAATATTTAAAATCCTAAATAAATTCAAAATATATTTATCTTCTATTATATCATCAATATTAAATTTTAATATTTAACATATATAATATTCTCTAATAAACCGCTTTCTCGTTAAACACGGGTATTGCTATCGAGCCGCTCTCTCGTTAAGACCAAAACCCTAACTTTTATTATATCCTTATATATAATAAGCATAAAAGGGATCTTATCCATAATTTTGGTCACTGTACTACCAAAATAATCTCAACCGTCAAATCTAATATTTTAAAAATAGGCGATCAAGATTATGTCATATTAAAAGAGAAAATTATAATCAAAAAAGGATATAATTAGAAAAGATTGCATTAGAAGTGAATTTAAAAAAAAATATAATCCAAAAAGGATATAATTAAAAAAAGTTGTATTGGAATTGAATTTTAAAACGAAAATTATAATCCGAAAAGGATATAATTAAAAAAAGGTTGTATTAGAATTGAATTTTAATTATTTTTTATTAGTATTAAATAAAATCCATATTTACTATTTGAGCTCTATCTTGAGATTTAGAAATCAGATTTGGATGATTTTACAATCAACGCGAAACTTATAAATTAATTTAATGATGATTTAATAATTACTATTCAAATGGACACTCAGAATCTCAAGAGAAAATAATTGGAAAATAATTGTTAAATCATCACTAAATTAAAGATTATTTTGTTAAATTCACGTGGGCTGTAAAATCGTCCAAATCAAATTGTAAGAATTTTAGATGGAGTACAAATATTAAATCGAATGTGTAAAATTATATATATATATATATATATATATATATATATAAGAAATCTCTGTCACTTTAAATGAATCCACTTCTTTAACGAATACTTCACTGAGGCTTGATCAGATATCTGAACTTCTTTCAATGTAGTAATTCTTCAAGTCTGTAGATTGACCTTGATCTTTTTCTTCTGACAGATAATACAATCTGAGATTTCTTGTGACAGTCTATATACTATTTACTATTACAATCTTGTTTAAGTTGAGTTGTATCCTCGAACTACAAATAGGCTATATCATATGCCTTTCATTTTTTAATATCTATAATTATATATATATTTTTTAATTTTATATGTTATGAATTTACATATCAAATTGTTGTTAAAAATTTGATATATATATATATCAAGAGAGAGAAGAAAAGAAAAGGAACCAGATTTTAAAGTCGATATATGAAGAACAGTCATTGCGGTTAGTCACTCATGAACCAGACAGTACATCGAGTGTCAACATTAAACAGTGGTTGTTTATCATTAACTTCAGTGGTTCAAGCTGTCAAGACTGGTATGTTGAGAGAAGAATTAAACCAAAGCTTAGAGTCAAAAATAAAGAAAAGCCGTTGGAGTTAGTCGCTCATGAACCAGACCGTGCATCGAGCGTCAACAAACAATTCAGTGGTAATTCTTTATTACTTTCAGTGGTTCTCGAAAAAGAATTGGTTATCAAGTGATTTATATTAATTCTCATTTAATTAATATAATTATGTAATTTATTTAATTAATAAATTTATTCATTTTGAATTAATTTATTTATTAAATTAATTATCATATTAATTAACTTTGAATTAATGTATTAATCTTATTTGATTTAATTATTAATTTAATTATTAATCATTACTTTTCTAAATGATTAATTGATTAAATAAGATAATTAAATTAAATATAAAAAGAAATTGGGCTGCTTGATTATTCTGTTGGGCCAAGTGAAAAAGAAAAGAATGGGTCAAAAGAAATATAAAAATCTGGGCTGAGAAAAAATAAAAAATAAAAAAAAAAAAAAAGAAGCCCAGTTCGTTTGAAGCCCAGTTCGATGGTTTCATTAGTTATGGACTTATCATTACTGTGTGACAGAAGTGTGTTAATTTGTTTACTAAACAATTAAATTGTAAAAGACAACAAACAGACAAGAACCATGCATGTTACCTGTTGCAGTTGTTGTCGGCTGGAAATGAGGAACGCGCCAGGGCGCGCGTGTGGTTCACTCGCGAGACAGAAAGCAAGTAAAAGAGCGCGTGTCTCTCACTCTCTTACTCCTGCGACTGGTACAGTTTTGTCAATTCAGAAATTATTGTTTCACAAATTCACAGTCAGCCGAGAGTATTGTTTGTTAAATTGAGTAAGTTATACCGATTGTTATATTGGTTAAAGGATTGTCATATCAGCCTTGATTGTTATACCGATTGTTATATTAGGCCAAAAGAAAAATGGGACAGTCATATTAATTCAAATGATAGTCATACCGACTGTTATATTGAATTAATGGATTGTTATATTAGTACAAATGACAGTCATATTAAGCTGATTGGATAGTCATACCGATAGTTATATCATTTCAAGTCAGCAAAGGTTATAAAACAAGTAGAAGGCAGCAGAACAGATATTGAAAAACAAGACACACGAACATAACATTTCATCCAGAAAACACAGCAGCCTCCATTTCTCTCTCTCTCAAGCAAGAACAAATTAATTCCTAGAAAATCAAGTTCATCTCCTTTGTAATATTTTATCCGGTGGAACTTGATTATTTGTGATTCTTGTACTACTAGCGAATTAAGTTTCCTAGTTCTAATCTTGATTTTTATTAACTAAATTAGAACAGTTCATGTCGAATTTTCTAAATTAGTTTTTATCAACTTGATTAATTTCTGTACTGAAATTGTAACACCCATCAAGTTAATATATTGTTATATTCAACTTGAAATTTGTTTCAATTTATTCCGCTCAAATTTGTTTAAAATAAAATATTATTTGAAGAACAAATTTCGATAAATTGGTATAGATTGTATTCAACCCCCCTTCTACAATCTTATCGGACCTAACAATTGGTATCAGAGCCTATTGATTGATACACAAATCAAGATCCTATTTTTATTCAGTCAAAAATCCATTTCGAATTTTTAACTCTCTTAAAAATTCATCATGTCTTCAAAAATTGGAACTGTTAAGATACCCATATTTGACAAGGAGAATTATGAACTATGGAAAAAGAAAATGATCCTTTTTCTATAAGTGGCCAATCCTAATTAT
Source organism: Saposhnikovia divaricata (assembly GCA_036435485.1). Lineage (NCBI taxonomy): Eukaryota > Viridiplantae > Streptophyta > Magnoliopsida > Apiales > Apiaceae > Saposhnikovia > Saposhnikovia divaricata. The sequence continues at coordinate 87,522,621 of CM071594.1, forward strand.
TTAGGAATATTGCAAAACGGGCCAATAGTTCCTTTGACTACTGAAGAGGAAATAATCGTGGAAGGAGTTGTTGTAGTTCCTACAAGGATATATCCAAAGGACATTAGTGTTTATACAAATGATGACAAAGTGGATATTGCCCTTGATCTTAATGTACAATTAATTTTGATGGAATCCCTAGATGCGATCATGTGCAACCATGTTATTAACTGTAAAGATGCCAAGCATATCTGGGACACCATTATAACAATAAACGAGGGAACTAAGAAAGTCAGGGAAAATAGATTGGAAGCTAAGATTGTTCAACCTTACAGCTCTGAAAAAGAAGTGATTGTAGCAGAGTATGGGAAGACAGCTACAAGTCAGGGTTGTAGAGAATTTTATTCGTCAGAGGAGCTGGAGCAGTTGGAGGATCAATCAATGGCACTGGTTGTAAGACAGTTTAATCATTTCAGATTTAGAAGAAATCCTAATTTCAGACTCAGGTCTACAGAGAACAGATTCCAGCAAGGAGGTTCATCCTCAAGTGGCACAAGGGTTGGCTACAAGACTGGAATGGTAGACAGAAGCAAGATCAGGTGCTTCAACTGTAATGAAATGGGACATTTTGCAACTGAGTGTCATCGACCTGAACAAGATGCAAGGAGAGAGTATGCATCTAGTAAGAAGAACACAGACACGGCCTATGTGGTACAAGGCAAAAGCTGGGATGACACAGACAGTGAAGATGAAGAAGTTGGAAACTTTGCACTGGTGGCAAATGCTGAATCATCAACTTATTACACCACACCGGTAATTCTTACTGATGCTGAGTTAATTAATAGTTTACGTAGTTCCTTGAATTGTGCAGAAAGAGGGTACGAGAGAATAAGTCTTGTTAACACTAACCTTGAAAATCAAATGTTAGATTTAAAAAAGGTGAAGGTTAATCAAGATAAGAATATAGAAGAAATAGCTCGACTTAACTGCAGAGAAAAGGGTCTAGGAGAATACATGTCAAAACAAGTTGATAAAATTGCTGAACAAGAAACCAAGATTAGAGAACTTGAAACACAGGTTAGAGCGTGTTATAATACTGTTAAAGTTTCTAAAGATTTCTTCAACAAACAAGCATTAGAACAAACTGTAGGAATAGGATTTGATTACAGTCAAGCTGTTGGTTCTTTGAGTAATCATTCTCCTAATTCTATTCCAGCTAAAGAAAGAGGTATACCACATATTCTCAAGAATGTTGAAAAACCAATGTTTACAAAATCTGATGCTGGACCACCAGATATTCTTTCTATGGTTATACATGAAGAAATGAGAAATGAGGATGCTACAAATGGCACAGTTCTTGTTGAGAATAAATGTGTTAAGAATAAAACTGCTAAGAACTATAATACAAAGAATGTGTCATCCAAGAAAAATGTCACAGTATTTGTTAAGGCTAAATCAGTTGAGGACGTTAACACAACAAATGTGTCACCCAAGAAAGATGTACCTAAAGTACCAGTCAAAGTTGTTGAATCAGCTAGTACTTCTAAGACTGGATTAGGTGGTAATAAGTCGAAGCAGAACAATAACATCTCTAACATGAATTCCATGCCTATCATTGATGCTAATCATAAAGCATGTGGTGTTGTCAATTGTATGTCTTGTGCTTTTAATGTTATGACTGCTTACTTTAATGGTAATCATGCATGTGATAATAAGACTGCTCCTCGACAACATATGAACAGGAACAATGTTAGATCAAAGACTGCTAGTCCTCCTTATGTTAGGAGAGAGACATTTGTACCAAAGCCTAAACAAAGTTTTACTAAGGCTGTTTACAAGGTCAAATGTCCAGTCAGTGAAACAAATGTTATTGCTGCTAAAAAGACATGGATACCCAAGATGAAATCAAAGATTGTCAAAGCTGTTTATAGGGTTAAATGTCCAGTCCCCTTGAAAAATGTTGTTATGAAGATTAAGAATGTTGTTTTGCCTGACAAAGGCCAATACTTCAAGTATTCCGGACCCAATCAAATTTGTGTCCCAAAAAGGGTTTAACTGTTTTGGTATTGCAGGGTGTGTAACAGGTACATCGTGTTATGTGGATTCTGGACAGTGGATGTTCAAGGCATATGACCGAAGATAGAGCCCTGCTATCAAAAGTGGTAACGGTATCTGGCCAAGTGGTTTATCCCTTGGAGATAACAGCAAGGGTATGACCTAGGGTCAAGGTTATTCAATAGCCAAGGAATGTTGTCAGTAATAAAGCATCTTTTACAAGATGAAGAGCCTACTGTTCGAGGATTAAGGGAAGAGAACTTATCTGTAGCTGACATGGAATCTCAGTCAAAGGTGAAGTCAACAAGGTCAAATCTAAATCTTCATCAGACAAGAGTTCAGCTATGACATAAGGAGCTTTCTTACCTGAATGTCAAATCAAGAGATTCTTTTCTGGAAATCGAATCAGTAAAGAAGACTGCCTCATCTGGAATTAAAGTAAAATGAAATTACGAGGCATGTCATAAAGGGAAGTCAAAACAAATCACACAGAAGTTCTACATCAAAGAAAAATGTACTTTAGTGGTGATGACTGATGGCTTCTCTCCACAAACAAGTTGTTGTTCAAACAATCTGAAGACAAGACACCACTGATGGTGATTGATCACATCTTAAACCCTGATCAGTAAGGAATATAGGAAGACCCCACAAGTATGAAGGAAATTGTTTTGCAATGATAAATGAAAGTGAGCATCCTAGTAATCAGCCAATGCTCAAGAAGTTAATTTCCTTGGTTACTCAATGGAGTCAACAGCCTACAGGGTGATTGTTATTAATCAACAGAAGGTGATTGAAAGTCTTAATGATATTCAATAACTTCTAGCTCCCAGCTGTCAATGGTAATGATGATTCAGATCCAAGCAATGTCAACATTGAGAATCTTCATGTAAACCCAGCAACAGCTTAGGGGGAGTAACAGAAGGATCATCTAGTCAACTCAACACCACACTGAAAGTCAAAGGACACTATTTTTTAGAACATGTCTGCCAAGACAAAGAGTGTTGATTCAATTAACTCTTTGTTCTAGTTCTTAGTGTTTCTAATGGTGGAAGTAAAAGACTAGCAGAGCTTCAAGTACCAATGATTATTTCTTTATTTTTCTTTTAGAAGAAACTAAGAAAGCTTCAAAAGCTCTGGAAGATCCAGATTGAGTGATTGCAATGCAAGGTGATCTCAATCAGTATAAAAGGCAGATTGAAGGGAAGCTGGTATCCAGACCAAACAACAAGGCTATATTTGGTACAAGGATAACCGGAAGTCTACCTGGATGATGTCAAGGCATTGTTATGAGGGACAAAGCCAAACTGGATGCTAGGTTACAATTTGATCAAACAGTATATTTGACGAGGAGCACCAGTGACAAGACTTGAGGATATCAGGCACCTGCTGCACATTCAAGATTATAATGGACATCTAGACCTACTGAATCTGGATGCTAGAGGAATGTGAACAAGTGCACTCCTGGTTGGTGAGATAATTGAAGATCTCTACAGGTTAGTATAAACTGGTATCATCACTCAAGCAAGCATGGAAGACATGGTATGACACCCTAACTATAATTTAATATTTGATATCAATCTTTAACAGTTGGTATTTTTTTAACAATTGGTGTTATATTTATAGAACTCTTTACATCATTAGGCACAAACATTATTAACATATATGTGCAATGATATCTTGATTATATTATATGTTGGTCTGCTAGCTATAAATTGATATTAAGATATTTGCTGTTTTGATGTTGGTAAAGTTGCAGTTCTTTTGATTTACTTCAGTAAGCCAAAAGAATGATGACAATAAAAATAAATCAAGGATCTTTTGATTCTATTCAGAAGATTCTAGACCTGTCAAGACTACATACCAACAAATCACTATAGCTGGCTTTTGACCTATTAGCTTGGACCTAACAAGTTGGCAATCAAAAATCTTTAGATGGACTCAGATCTGAGGAAATGGTACTCTAGAGATATTTGACCCAACAAGTTCAGGATCTACTAATTAGGATCTAATCAGGCTATAGAGGAATCATCAGCTCATTATCTTATTCAATTGCTAATAAGATCACTTACACACATATTTTATTCTCAATTATGCAAATGTGCATGGTCCCAAGTGGATTCTTGAGAATCTATTCTTGTAGTTATTACACATGATTTTCAGATATCTTAAGTTGGACCCAAATCTACGGAGATGGTACCCTAGAGACATCAGTTCTGACATGTTTTGCTACATAGAGACAGATCAAATGAGTTGTACGAAAACAGGAGAACACAAGAAATCAATTTCATCTCCAACAACTCTGTGGAACACTCAAGGACTAAGCAACTTGCATAAGGTATCAATTATTTTGAGAGTGTGTCTTTAATTAAGAACAACTTGCAGACACGTTTGCTGAATCACTTGATGAAATTAATTTTTCAAGATTGGTTTGTGAACTTGGGATTTTATTAATGCTATATGATTGTAAATCCTATCTGTTAAATAATTCTTAAATAAGCTCACAAGTATTCAGTTGTCTATATTTAAAGGACATGTGAACTTATTTACATCCAGACCTCACATTGAAAATTATCTGTTGAATGATTGCCATGTGTATAATTGCAATATATTTTAGTGGTGATTATTTAAGGATAATTTAAATACTTAAATGCTAAAATCTAACTCATAGAGATTTAGTATTTAATTATTTAATTATTTATTTTGATTTATATGGGTTACGGACAAGAAGCAATTCAATTTAGTATTTGCTCTGTACCTTATATTTATTAAAATAAATAAACAACATAACTAATTTGGACCTAATCTGTATTGGTCTTCAATTAGTTATGAGATGTTAATTCTAGTGAATTTTATCAATGCTCCATTTTCAGAAATTCACTATAATTAATATCATGGTTCTAACAATTGGTTGTATTGAAATTTTGACTTATATCAGTTAATGATATTTAGTTAGAATTCTATTTACTAACTAATTGTGAGATGTATTGGTATGTGTGAAATTACTTAGAACTCCTCTAAGTAATCATTGTTATATCTTTTACAATTCACTCATATTATACATGGTATAAAAATTCTCTAAGTAGAACTATGGATATTGAAATATCTAAAGTTATCATAGTTCAATTACTTTGAATAATTTTTATGCTTATTTGCAAGATTCTAATCACTTTGATAATAAATGTTATATACTATGGATCAAGGTGTATTGGACTTAGAATATTAATTCTAAGATTGCAGACTAGACAGTCTTGGTAATCAAGTTTATTTTTAAAACCAAGATTGTCTACCAACAAACAGTTGTTAGGAGTTAGCAATTGTTGTTATCGAGGAGTTGCCTTGAAGTCATAAGTTTAAAATGTAAATGATGATAATTATCCAAGTGATAGTGGTAGAAACAATGTTGTTATTGGCAATACCAATGTCACTGGAAAATAATCATCAAGTCATTCTCGCAATAACTCGAGGAAAGTAAACAAAGGATTCACTAGTCAAACACAACATCACAATGAAGAACAAGGTGATTCATCAAGATCCAACTTTCTCAGACAGTGTGTTTGGAATAGAGCTGATCATTGGTGATCCAGATGTTGTAGTAAGAACTAAAAGGGCTTCTCAGAATCAAGGTATAGAATCTAAGGAATCTGAGAAAGCACTTGCGAATCTGGAACAACAAGAAACGTGGAAGTTGGTGCCAAGGTTTGAGCACTAAGTAACTGGTATGACATTCTTTTCGAATTCTATCTTGTCATCTTTCTATAAGAATTGTCATAATCATTCTAATGTGTTATCCATGTTTCTTTATTTTAGAATAATAATTTTCTCTAAAAATATTTTTCTCTAATTCTCTAGTTAGAATTTTTGAGGAAGCTACTTTTGTTGAAAATTTTATTATTTTAAAATAGCTGCCATATTTATGATAGTTTATTAAATCATACTTTCTCTCTAAATAATTTTCTAATAGAAAGTTGTTTTGTCAGAAAATATATAGATTTGCTAACCTATTATAAATACTCTTGTATATACTTAATGTTTTTGTACATGTACTGTAATTTTTAAATGTTAATCTTATTTAACATGTTTTGTAGTGTTTGTCTTTTTATTGTAGTCATATGTTCGTTTATAGTTTAAGATTTGTAAATTATTAATTTATGTATAGTTTTATTTATTTATTTTTATTATTCGATTTTTTTCTTTTCTTATAGTTTTTATTTAATATTATTATTATGTATATTATTTCTTATTTTTTTGAATATTATTTTTCATGTGTATATAAATAGTTTGTATAGTTTTTACAGTTTAGTCACTATACTTTCAAAACTTACAAACAGGTCCCTATACTTGGTTCTTTTGTTGTTCTTCTTTTTAACACACACAAAATCTGCAGTTTAAGTATAAATCTTTGTTTTGTGATTGCTGTTAACAGATCTTCGTGTTAAGGACTTAACAATTGACCAATGTTGATATCAAATTGGTATGTGTCTATACAATTGGTTAGGAACTAATGTTTGATTTTCAGGATCTAACAATTGGAAGACAAGACCTATCAAGTGCTAACAATTTCTAATAGTTGGTATCTATCATGCAGGACCTAAAACATGATAAAATAGTTTTGTTTGTATTGGTTTAAACATTAACATACATTAATTCGATTAATATTTATTATTAATTGGATTTTTGCCTATGTTCTTGTTTTGTAGAACCGGCTCAAGATCTATATCTTCCTAAATTTAAAATCTCTTTCTACAGCTGTGATTGCTTACATTGTAAATCTTTTAAAATCACAACTGTACATCATTTCTCTTAAGATAAATGCAATATTTTCTCAGAAAACTTTTCAATGTTAAAAATGCATTCTATCTCTATATTGCTCATATTCTGTGATGCAGGTTTATCTACATGAAATTCTGTATTCTCACATGTTTAGTCATAAGGTTGTAAACCCAACAACTTTTATCCCAGACTACAGTCAAACTCAAACACATTCTATCTTACACCCTAAATGGAAGTAACCTATCAGACTAGAGGTCACCAGGGAGTAACTGCACTTGATGCAGCAAACAAGGATGTGTGGGATATTCAGTTGGAGAGTCACTACCTTATACACTATCCAAAATATTTCATATGCACAAAGTGAGATTGCACACACCAAGGATGAATTAACGGAAACCTGTAATGCAACCATTTACGGTTATGATTATAAGTTAAAGGTTCTTTAATGAATCAAGGGTCTTCACAGACCTCGAGAGAAGGTATTGATCTCAAATGCAAAATTCAACAAGATCATTATCTAACTCCCCAGAGGGAACATCTCTGGATCCTACGGGTAACGGATCCGACATAGGTGCGGATCGGCAACTTGTGAACTATGATTCAGATTTTACCTGATGAGTTTAACAAGGTGATGTCTTCACAGACATTAGAAGGGAATCTTGATCTCAATGCTAAATTTATAGATCATTGTTTACCTTCTCAGAATTCAAATCTGAAAACCCTAAAAAGGGAAATTAGCAACTTGTAGATTATGACTCAGATTCGTCTGACGAGTCCAACGAGGACTTGGGATTTGCGAACTCCCATTGCACCACCACTGACCTCTCTAGAAGGGGCTATGGTGATTTTTCCTTGCAGGTACACTAAAGGATGTTGGAGCAATGAGTGAAACACTAGTGAGCAAGAGTGTAAACACAGAGAGAAGTGAGACACTCAACACAAATGAGTGGAGAGAAGAGTGAAACACTTGTGAGGTACACTAAACACTATCACACACTCACAGTGAGGAAGAAAATGAAACTTCCTTTCTAACAAAGCTTTATCAATTGATTTCAATGTACTCAAACGATTGGTATAAATTGGTAACAATTTAGTATCAACTTCTTTGTCAATTAGTTGAATGGAGGATTCCTCAACTAAGGGGGAAAGATATGTTGAAAAAGATATCTTCAAGCTTAAAGCTTACCTTAGTAGGATATGCTCAACTAAGGGGGAGAAGTATGGGGTACAAGTAAAAGAAGAGTGAGTTAGAAAGGGGGAGCATTAAAGACTGTGCTTAGAATGAGAAGCAAGTCTAGTTTCTAAGGGGGAGCCTTAGATGAAGAAGCAAAAGAACTTTCATTTGTTATGAAAGTGGAGATATAAGGAGAATTACATCACAATACTATTCTATTAGTCTTTTAATGTACTATGTATAAAGGCTAAGTGGAAGAGTAGTAAATTCACCAGAAGTTATAGAAATGGTATTGATTCACCATTGTCTATATAGTAGGAACAGCTATTTTTCTTTAGTGAGAAAAGCTGTGTCAGAAATGGGAAGTGGTTGTAAATCAAGAACTGCTGATAATCACCAATGTAAGATGTGAAGGATTATCAGGCAGAGATATGAAGAATCAGAAATGAAGATGAGTTATCTATTGAAGATCAGTTCAGTGCTAAAGGAACAATCATCTATCATTTCATCAACTGAAGATTCTGGAATTGTTAAATCTAAACCAGAGAAATTTTTTTTGTATTATTTACTAAGCTTTGAAGTGCTTTATCTTTTTCTTGTTTAAGTGAGTTAGTTGAGTTATCCTCTAGGTATTTGCTTGTTATTGTCTAACAAACAAATAGGGGGAGATTGAAAGGCATATGATATAGCCTATTTGTAGTTCGAGGATACAACTCAACTTAAACAAGATTGTAATAGTAAATAGTATATAGACTGTCCAAGAAATCTCAGATTGTATTATCTGTCAGAAGAAAAAGATCAAGGTCAATCTACAGACTTGAAGAATTACTACATTGAAAGAAGTTCAGACATCTGATCAAGCCTCAGTGAAGTATTCGTTAAAGAAGTGGATTCATTTAAAGTGACAGAGATTTCAACAGTGACAGAGACAGTACAGAGAAATATCAAGAAAGAGAAGAAAAGAAAAGGAACCACATTTTAAAGCCAATATATGAAGAACAGTCATTGCGGTTAGTCACTCATGAACCAGACAGTACATCGAGTGTCAGCATTAAACAGTGGTTGTTTATCATTAACTTCAGTGGTTCAAGCTGTCAAGACTGGTATGTTGAGAGAAGAATTAAACCAAAGCTTAGAGTCAAAAATAAAGAAAAGCCGTTGGAGTTAGTCGCTCATGAACCAGACCGTGCATCGAGCGTCAACAAACAATTCAGTGGTAATTCTTTATTACTTTCAGTGGTTCTCGAAAAAGAATTGGTTATCAAGTGATTTATATTAATTCTCATTTAATTAATATAATTATGTAATTTATTTAATTAATAAATTAATTCATTTTGAATTAATTTATTTATTAAATTAATTATCATATTAATTAACTTTGAATTAATGTATTAATCTTATTTGATTTAATTATTAATTTAATTAATTAATCATTACTTTTCTAAATGATTAATTGATTAAATAAGATAATTAAATTAAATATAAAAAGAAATTGGGCTGCTTGATTATTCTGTTGGGCCAAGTGAAAAAGAAAAGAATGGGTCAAAAGAAATATAAAAATCTGGGCTGAGAAAAAAAAAAAAAAAAAGAAGAAGAAGCCCAGTTCGTTTGAAGCCCAGTTCGATGGTTTCATTAGTTATGGACTTATCATTATTGTGTGACAGAAGTGTGTTAATTTGTTTACTAAACAATTAAATTGTAAAAGACAACAAACAGACAAGAACCATGCATGTTACCTGTTGCAGTTGTTGTTGGCTGGAAATGAGGAACGCGCCAGGGCGCGCGTGTGGTTCACTCGCGAGACAGAAAGCAAATAAAAGAGCGCGTGTCTCTCACTCTCTTACTCCTGCGACTGGTACAGTTTTGTCAATTCAGAAATTATTGTTTCACAAATTCACAGTCAGCCGAGAGTATTGTTTGTTAAATTGAGTAAGTTATAGCGATTGTTATATTGGTTAAAGGATTGTCATATCAGCCTTGATTGTTATACCGATTGTTATATTAGGCCAAAAGAAAAATGGGACAGTCATATTAATTCAAATGATAGTCATACCGACTGTTATATTGAATTAATGGATTGTTATATTAGTACAAATGACAGTCATATTAAGCTGATTGGATAGTCATACCGATAGTTATATCAGTTCAAGTCAGCAAAGGTTATAAAACAAGCAGAAGGCAGCAGAACAGATATTGAAAAACAAGACACACGAACATAACATTTCATCCAGAAAACACAGCAGCCTCCATTTCTCTCTCTCAAGCAAGAACAAATTAATTCCTAGAAAATCAAGTTCATCTCCTTTGTAATATTTTATCCGGTGGAACTTGATTATTTGTGATTCTTGTACTACTAGCGAATTAAGTTTCCTAGTTCTAATCTTGATTTTTATTAACTAAATTAGAAAAGTTCATGTCGAATTTTCTAAATTAGTTTTTATCAACTTGATTAATTTCTGTACTGAAATTGTAACACCCATCAAGTTAATATATTGTTATATTCAACTTGAAATTTGTTTCAATTTATTCCGCTCAAATTTGTTTAAAATAAAATATTATTTGAAGAACAAATTTCGATAAATTGGTATAGATTGTATTCAACCCCCCCTTCTACAATCTTATCGGACCTAACAAAAAAGAAGTCGTGCATTGCACGGGTTATAAGCTAGTATATATTACTTGTATAACAATATTTATCCATAAAAATAGAATCCTAAAAATAAAATAAAATTTATAACATTATTATCAAATTCTATTAGCTAATACAATCTTTTATAGTGAGCCGTCTTCCCGTTAAACACGTTTTGAGCCGCTCTCATTTGGGCTCGAAATTCCAATTTCATTACGTATTATTGATGATACTTATCTTTTATAACAAATTTTTTCATAAAATCAAAACCTAAAAATAGAGTGAATTCCAATTTTCACTTTTTCTAAACTTTCTAAAATTTATGGAGTTTTAAAAAATGAAAATACATCTTATTTTCTTTTTATATTATAGATACTCCTGTATTTATTCTTTTATTATGTTAACACGTCAATTTTTTTAAATACGAATTTTTTATGAGAATAGTATTGGATTTATGAATATATTTTCTTAATAATAGAATTATAATTAAGTTATATAAAAATATATAATTTTAAAAGATCGTAAAAGATGTCATCATCGCCCTTGTATTTTACTTCCAATAAAATATTTAATTATATGTCTACTCTATATATTCAAACATCTATTATACTTCCAATAGAACTTTTAATTATATGTTTTTTCTATAATTTCGAACTCTTATTCTCTACAAATTCGAACTTCTATTCTACTTCCAGTAGAACTTTTAATCATATGCCTTATAAATACATATTCAACTTCCAATAGAACTTCTAATTATATGTCTTTCCTATAAATTCGAACTCTTCTCCTCTATAAATTCGAACACCTATTCTACTTCTAATATGTTGAAAAATATTAATTTATTTATTCATACTTAAAATTCTAAAATTCTAGAAAATTAGAAAAGTAGAATGAAGCGATTTTAACGCGTCACCTAAACGCCCGCGTATCCTCCTTTATATATATATATATTGATGACTTTTAATTATATGTTTTTCCTATAAATTCAAACTCTTATTCTCTATAAATTTGAAGACGTATTATGCTTCTAATATGTTCAAAAATAGTTTTTAATTATTAATATTTAAAATCCAAAAATCCTAAAAAATTCAAAATATATTTATCTTCTCTTATATCATCAATATTAAATTTTAATATTTAACATATATAATATTCTCTAATAAACCGCTTTCTCATTAAACACGGGTATTCCTATTGAGCTGCTCTATCGTTAAGACCAAAACCGTAACTTTTATTATATCCTTATATATAATAAGCATAAAAGGGATTTTATCCATAATTTTGGTCACTGTACTACCAAAATAATCTCAACCGTCAAATCTAATATTTTAAAAATAGGCGATCAAGATTATGTCATATTAAAAGAGAAAATTATAATTAAAAAGGATATAATTACAAAAGATTGCATTAGAAGTGAATTTTAAAAAGAAAATTATAATCCAAAAAGGTTGTATTGGAATTGAATTTTAAAACGAAAATTATAATCCGAAAAGGATATAATTAAAAAAAGGTTGTATTAGAATTGAATTTTAATTATTTTTTATTAGTATTAAATAAAATCCATATTTACTATTTGGACTATATCTTGAGATCTAGAAATAAGATTTGGATGATTTTACAATCCACGCGAAACTTATAAAATTAATTTAGTGATGATTTAATAATTACTATTCAAATGGACACTCAGAATCTCAAGAGAAAATAATTGTTAAACCATCACTAAATTAAAGATTATTTTGTTAAATTCTCGTGGGCTGTAAAATCGTCCAATTTATACTTTCTCTAGACTTTCTAAAATTTTTGGAGTTTTAGAAAATGAAAACACATCTTATTTTCTCTTATATTATAGATATTCCTGTATTTATTTAGGATTCTTGCATGAGATTGTTCTTTTATTATGTTAACACATCAATTCTTTTCTTTTTAAATACGGTGACTTTTTTTATGACAATAGTATTGGATTTATGAATAAATTTTCCTAATATAAGTATAATTAACTTATATAAAAAATATATAATTTAAGAAGATCGTACTTTCTATAAAATATTTAATTATATGTCTCCTCTATATATTCAAACACCTATTCTACTTCTAGTAGAACGTTTATTTATATATTTTTTTCTATAAATTCGAACTCTTATTCTCTATAAATTCGAACTTCTATTCTACTTCCAATACAACTTTTAATCATATACCTTATAATTACTTATTATACTTTCAATAGAACTTCTAATCATATGTCCTTCCTATAATTTTTTCTCCTTTATAAATTCAAACACCTATTCTACTTCTAATATGTTAATTGATTTTTTTATATTTATTAGTGTTTAAAATTCTAAAATTCTAGAAAATTAGAAAAATAGATTGAGACGATCTTAGTTCGCCACCTAAACGCCCGTGTATCCTCCTTTATATAAATATAAATTCGAACTCTTATTCTCTATAAATTCGAACTTCTATTCTACTTCCAATACAACTTTTAATCATATACCTTATAATTACTTATTATACTTTCAATAGAACTTCTAATCATATGTCCTTCCTATAATTTTTTCTCCTTTATAAATTCAAACACCTATTCTACTTCTAATATGTTAATTGATTTTTTTATATTTATTAGTGTTTAAAATTCTAAAATTCTAGAAAATTAGAAAAATAGATTGAGACGATCTTAGTTCGCCACCTAAACGCCCGTGTATCCTCCTTTATATATATATATTGATGTAGAGGAATCTCGTCACTCTTTTAACTTTTTTTTTTCAAAGATTCCACTTTCCTCGAAAATTTTTAGCCAATAAATAATTTGCCAAACATATGGCCCCCAGCAACCTTAAGTTTGTTGCTGCAAGTATAATCAGTATAGATTTCTCAAACTGCTGAACTCTTGGACTCTTGAACTAAAAGTCGCCTGACTTGTATACCTTCAGCATTTACCAATTTATTTAGAAACACCATACATAATAAAAAATAGTCAAAAATAGAATGTCAAAAGTTAAACTATAGGGACAATATATCCGAAAAAGATTATAAAGAAAACCTAAAATATAAATATAAAGGATGGTCAAATTTTATAATTTAAATCACCAATTTTGTTATGGAGATTTTTGTTGATCGTTTTAGGGGTCATATTTTAGGCTGTAATTTTTTTTTTTTTTTTTTGGTAAGCTTAGGCTGTAATTATTATTTTTAGAATTTTATTAGTTATTTATAATGAAAGATGACAACTTGGTGCTGGCTTGATTCCTGCACACACGATCCAAAATTCATAAAACTCAAATTTCATTAAAACTAGTGACCAAATATCTACAGCATTGAACTCTTGAACTCTTGGATGGTTTGAGTAAATGAACACTACTCTCGAATTTCTGACACGTGGCCGTATGACATCTGTTTACAATAAGGTAATTGGTCAAAGAAACACCACCGGTGTTCAATAATACTCACAAGTAAAAATGAAATGGTTTCTTAGATTTCTAATTTTTGAAAATAATATTTGATAATTTTATAAATATTAGATAATTTCAGATATATCTCACATAAATTTCATGAGATAATGAATAAAATTAATTTATATCATAAAAATTTTGTATATTAAAATAATATTTAAATAAATTGTATATATAAAAAGACTGGAGATATTAAAATATAGTAACTTTACTCAAAATTCTTTGAGATGTATCTCAAATTTTTTATTTCTGTTTTATGATTAAGAAAGATAGATATATTGTTGATTTAGTATTCATTAAACTAGTTAAATTAGCCACGCTTCGCGTGGTTATTAAAATTTTATTCTTGATATGAAAATAAATAAATTAACTTTTATTATGTAAAAAAGGTTAATAGGTATTATAAGAATTTCCTAAAAAAACTGATTTAGAATAATTTGCATGAATTATTAATTGAAATTATCTAGAATTTAATAATCTAAAAAATATCATAAACATTAAAACGCAATTTCAATACGAACACAAATTTTACGATCAAAAATTTTAAATATTAAATATAACCGATTAACCTTTCTTAAAGTCAACACCCCTCTCATAACATACATTAATAGTGTAAGAATTTATTTAATTAGAATATTAGATTAGTTTGACCAAAAATAATAAAACAACATGTGTATAATTTTTCATCAATTTAATCGACCGATAAAATGCTTAGATTTATTTTGTGCAAAAGTAAAATATGCCAATATTAATTATATATAATTCTAGATTTTAACCGAAAGATTTATAAATTTACATAGCTTATAACGCATAAGTAAAAGTCGGTTGTCCCATCAAAAAGAAATGGTAGCGATCTTAAATATGGAATAAAAAATGATGCAATATAAAACATTTTGAACTCTGATGTGTTTCTAGTCTTCTAGCATTACAATATACTAGCTTAAAACCCTAGGATGCACGGATTTTTTTTAATATTATATGATAAATTAATTCTGTGACTACATTCATATTATAAAATGTATATAATAAGGTAACAACTTCTGAAGTCGCTGTTGCTCCCTCAATCTATGAATTACTGAACTCTTGGACTCTTGAACTGTGTGGTTTAATGAATTGATCTCTTTATCAATTACGCGTGACTTGTATTATCTATTTACTTGTCCTATGTGTATACTCAATATGTGATTAAGCGATAATCAATTGCTTTCTTAGATTTTCTCATTTCGAAATAATTTTTTCCATAATTTTTATTTTCTCAGATTTCCTTAACTCGAAATAATTTTTTTGATCAGTTTTATAATTAAGGTCAATTAAAATATGCATATTTAAATGCGATAAGGTAACTTAAGTCGTAAATGATTTATTTCTTATCCTAAAATTTGGGTTCGATTTTCGTTCATGCCGAAATTTATTTTAACGAATATTAACTTTAGAAGTATATAAGTCTAAATATTTAAAAAAATATGTAGATATATCTTTAAAAATATGTTTATATTCGTTTTTGTATAAGTAAATTTTCTATAAATAACTTTCAAATATAAAAAATTGTTCTTAGTCAGAGGAGTCTTATATATCTTTTATTTGTTAGATTTCATTTCGTGGTCTTTGGTAGCAATTTTCTTGGACTCTTGAACTGTGTGGTTAAACGAAATGAACTCTTTATCAATTACGCGTGATTTGTATTATCTCCCGCATATATGTGTGAATGAGTACTCGATATATGGAAAGTTAATAATCAAATGCTTTCTAACATTTTATCATTTAGAAATAATGTTCCGGGTAACTTTTATTATTAAGATCAACTAAAGCATGTAGATATTCTTCAAAAATATGTTTACATACGTTTTTGTATTAATAATTTCTATAAAGAATTTTTAAATATAAAAAGTTATTCTTAGTCAGAGGAGCCATATATATCATTTATTCGTTACATATAATTTTCGCGGTATAAATTGCGATTTTCTTAACAGGATCCATAATCTGTTCTGTTCATATGGAACATTGAATTTAAAGCAAAACAACAGAATTAATGTCAAATTAACGTTGATAAAATGACATTAAAACAGATAAAAGAAATTTTCAAAACATTGGCTAGCTAAAAAGCCTACTAATTAGATTGGTTTTTCAAAGACGAATTCTGTAACCACGCACGTAAATTACTTTTTGGAATCGAGCATGACTAACCTCAAGTAAACAGTTTTGATCTTTTTGAGAAACTATTTTTAGACTCTCAATGTATAACAAGCTAAGAAAGGACTAAATAGTTAATTGAACTTCAGAGTTTCCATCTCTCCCCTGGCCTATAAATATATGAGGGCCTAACACTCTTTTCTTTCATTTCCATACATTTCTTTCATTTCATTTCCTCTGCAACATAGTAATTTTCCTAACACTCTTTTCTTTCATTTCCATACATTTCTAATGTCTTCTTCTTCTCACCAATTCGCATTGAGCTATTATACACCAATTAGAGATGCATTCATCGACAAAACACGCTTGCAAGAACGAGAAAGTAATGCTAAAGCTTATTTTCGTGTAATCGGTTTAGCTGCAACTGTACTCCTAGCTGCCTTGGGGCTCCCTGGTTCTTCATTCCAAGATCATCCTAAAACCATGGCTATAGCTATAGCAAGTTTCCTTGTTTTCTGCATGGGATGCATAATGGAACAAAATTACCTACGCACCACTCGTCATTCTTCAACTTTTGCAACACTACTCCACCATTCTGTTAGATTGATGGGCTACATTTCACTGGCATCTTTAGCCTCTGTTTTTTTCTCGACATTCACAAGCTCGAATATGTTGTCGAACGTTGTTTATCTAATTTTCTCCCTGTTTTTTTCAGCTGAGTGGGTGCTTCAGTGGATCCGGTACAAACGTTCACGCCGGAACAGAGATTCGCTTCCAGTGTACCTTCGAGTCCGGTGCAACTTGAACAAATTACTTGTAGTACCATAGGTTGAATCAAAGGCACGTAAATATTGAAGTTGGGAGTAAGGGAATGGTTGATTAGATATTAAAATGTTGTTACAATTGTTTTTACAATAAAATCTCATTGGCTTCATGTCATTACAGTATGTCTATAGTCTTATGAATCCCCTGTTTGAAGTACTGTAGTTAATGTGAAACCATTTGAGAAGGTTAGCAATAACTACTGTGGCAGTCTATTTATTTCTCTTAATATACCTGATTATTTTTATTATTAGCATTTAATAAATTTGGGGTCAATGATCCTAACAATAGCTTGTAATCATTTATCCGTTAAATTTTTGCGGATAAATTTAATAATGAAAATTGTTGTAAATGTAGGAGGAATCTCGTCACTCTTTCAGCTTACTTTTTTTTTTTCAAAGATTACATTTATTCTTGAAAATATTTAGCCCATAAATGATTTGCCAAACATAACTTGCCAGTTGCCACCAGCAACATTAAGTTTGTAGCTAAAAGTACAACTCAGTATAGATCTCTCGAACTGCTGAACTCTTGGGCTCTTGAACTAAAAGCCGCCTGACGTATATACCTTCCGCATTTACCAATTTATTTAGAAACACCATACATAATAAAAAATAGTCAAAAATAGAATATCAAAAGTTAAACTATAGGATAATATATCCGAAAAAGATTATAAAGAAAACATAACATATAAATATAAAAGATGGTCAATTTTAGAGTTTAAATCACCAATTTTATTATGGAGTCTTTTGTTGATCGTTTCAAGATTTAGGGGTTATTTTTTAGGCTGTAATTGTTATTTTTAGAATTTTAGTTATTTATAATGAAAGACGACAACTTGTTGCTGACTTGATTCCTGCAGCCTCTGTCCAAAATTCTTAAAACTCAAATTTCATTAAAACTAGTGACCAATTATCTACAGTATTGAACTCTTGGATGGTTTAAGTAAATGAACACTACTCCCAAATTTCTTACACGTGGCCGGTACAACATCTGTTTACAATAATTGATAAATCAATAATTTTTTTTTTAAAAATGATATAATTGAATAGGTTTGAAAGTTGAATTAAGATATGTAAATTAATAATTATTTTTAAAAAAAATAGTATTATATATTTTTCGGCTTTTGCTGGAAACATCGAGTAATATTGCATGTATGTATAATAAAATTATATATGGTATAGTATGTATTCCATAATAACAAAATTAAAAAACTGAAATTAACTTTTAAATTTGTGAGCAGTGATTTTGCTAAAATTATAATATTATACATAAGCAAACATATTATTTTATCTTACTGGTCCAAGTAGAGATTAGAAAAAATAATATTAAATATTAAATATTCAAAAAATAATCAAATTTTATATTACTCAATTGAATATTTATTTTCGCGTTATAACTATACTTCTACAAACTTACAAATGGCATTTATTTAATTTCAATGATAATTCAAAATTGATACAACATAATTGAAATCAAATTTTTTCGATTCGACAAAATCCAATCCGAAAAGATCCGAACATAATTTTATCTGATCTTAATCCGAAATTTATCCGATTTTAATCTGAAATAGACCTAATCCGAAACTAGACCCGAACCGAACCGACATCGATTAAAATTTTGTAAAACCGATTCTAGACCCGAACCGAATTAGAACCGATCCGATCCGAATTGTATCCAAATATATTAAAACCGAAAATTGATATGATCCAAAATGGATCCAATCCGAAAAGGATCCGATTATCCGATTTGTCAAGTCTATTTTAGGGGTTATATTTTAGGCTGTAATTGTTATTTTTAGAATTTTAGTTATTTGTAATGAAAGATAACAACTTGTTGTTGACGTGATTCCTCCAGCCTCTGTCCAAAATTCTTAAATCTCAAATTTCAATAAAATTAGTGACCAATATTTAGGTGTGAGCAAAATCGGATATTCGGTCTGGTTTAAAATTTTGGATCGGATATCAAGTTTTTCGGATCATGAAAAATCTATTCCTGTTCCGGTTTAACCGGATATCCAGAATTCGAATATCTATTTAAACCGGATCGAAAATCGGATAATCCGGATCCGAATTAATTAATTAAAATTTAGTTAAGTTTGTATAAGTAAATGAATTTTATTACATTTTCAATAAGTTATCGTTAATTTTATAAATGAAAAATTAATTAATAAAATTTCAGATATCATCATTTCATACTTTAATATTTGTATATTCATTTTTTTCCTAATTTTATTTTGACCTATCATAAACTACCATTCATTTCTGTAATTAGTTCTTATAAATATTTTTTAAGAGATATTAATACTCTCTTCGTTCCATTTATATTGGCCACAAATCCTTTTTTGCATATCTCAAAAGTAGTGGCCACATTTCCTAAATAAAAAAATTAAGTATTAATAATGTTATGTTTTTCAAAGTATGCAAACAACTGAGAGTAAATTTGTCACTTTATTGCTCAATACGTGTTTTTCGATTAAATGTTAATATAAACAGGATAGAGGGAATAACATGCTAGCTCTCGAATTCATAATTTTAAGTGAAAATTATTATTAAAAGAAATTATTCTTCCATTTTTTTTGTTTTTTTTAACATCTTAATTTCTTAATCAATCACTTTGGGTAAAATGATTAAATAAGAAAAAATATTTATCAAGGTTGATTTACGAAAACTTACATGAGGTTCCGAAATTTTCACATACAAATATACGGAATTGTATTTATAAATTCAAACTTAAGTACATCCCTATTTAAGTTTTTACACCTAAAATGCTTATAAACTTAGGTGATACACAATAAATTCATTAATTTATTAGTTATAATTCATTACTTAATTTAATATGTTCAATGTTGAATTATTTATCTAAAGTAAGTTCAATATTTATTAAATAAAAAAAATAATTTTTAATAACTATTAAAAACCGGATCGGATTCGGATATCCGGATTTGTAAAAAGTTGTGATCCGGATTCGTATCCGAATTCATAAAAAAAATCTAGATCAGATATCCGGTCCAGTTTTTACGGATCGGGTATCCTAATTTTTGGATTTTTATAATTGAATACCGGATTGAAAAATCGGATAATTCGATTTTCGGATTTTTTTTCTCACCCTGCCCATATCTATAGTATTGAACTCTTGAAGTCTGGGAAGACTGGGATGGTTTAAGTAAATGAACACTACTCTCAAATCTCTGACACGTGGCCCGTATAACATCTGTTTACAATAATTGGTCGAAGTCTCAAGTAAAAATGAAATGGTTTCTTAGATTTCTAATTTTTTAAAATAATATTTGCTAATTTTATAATGATATTTGGGAATCTGATATATATATATATATATATATATATATATATATATATATATATATATATCAGATAAATTTTCTTAGATGATGAATATAATTAATTTATATCACAAAAATTTTGTATAATACAATAATATTTAAAAATAAATTACATATATAAAAAGATTGGAGGTATTAAAATATAGTGATTTTATTTAAAATTAATTGAGATGTATCTCAATTTTTTTTCTCTTTTATAATTAAGAAAGATATATTATTCGTTTAGTATTAATTAAATTAGGCAACTTAGTCTCGCTTCGCGCAATTAATAAATTTATTTTTAGATATTAAAATAGATAAATTAATTTCTATTATGTAAAAATTTAATTGGTATTATAAGAATTTCCTAAAAAAATAATTTAGAATAATTTGCATGAATTATTAGTTCAAATAATACTCTCATTAAATATCTAGAATTTTGATAATCTTAAAAATATTATAAACATAAAATATAGCAATTAACACAAACACAATTTTTACGATAAAAAATTGCAAATATTAAATATAATTAGGTAACGTTTTTAAAGCCAACACCCCCCTCATAACATATATTAATAGTGTAAGAATTTATTTAATTAGAATATTAAATTGTTCCGACTCAATATAATGAAACATCATGTGCATAATTTTTCATCAATTTAATCGATTAAAAAAATGCTTAGATTTATTTTGTGTAAAAGTAAAAACCTATCAATATTATTCATATACAAATTCTAAATTTTAACGAAAAGATCTATAAATTTACATAACTTATGACGAATAAGAAAAGGTTGGTTGTCCCACAATCATCAAAACAGAAATGATGATCTTGAATATGGAATAGAGAATAATGCAATGTAAACAATTTTAAGTTGTCAATTTATTTAAAAATAATCTTCATTATATATATAATAAATATTTTATAATTGAAATAAAATTTGTAATACTAAAATAAATTTTGTTAATCTTTTATATGAATAAATTAAATTAAATTAAATATTTATTTAATAGATGTTATTATTGAATAATTAAGATGTTATTAACATCCTACTTAATGTAAGGAAAAAAAATTGATAAAATAAATCAAAAATGAGAATATTCAAGGAAAATATCTTCAACTCTTATGATAGTCTCCTAGAATTATAACATACTAGGCAATTTATCCATGTTTGCGTGATTAAAATAGTATTTATTTCTTATTACATCAAAATATAAAAAAAAATTATTATTTATATTTATTTTAATAGATAACATAACTATTTAGTTCGAAAATCGTAATTAAGGGTTTAAAAATTTAATATAATTAGCTTAAAACTCGTGCGATGTACGGATTTTTTTTTATTTTAATATTATATGAATTGTTTCATTTATTTAAATTAATTTTTTAAAACATGAATTTTGGAGGCTTACATTTTTATATGAGATGGTTTGATAATAATTATATAAATGTTATCCGTGATATTTCTAGAAATGGAGGGATTTTAGTTAAAAAATATAGAAAAGATGATAGGTTTTAGTTGAAAAAGTAATCGGTTAATTATTGGTAATTATAAAATTGTAATTTTATTTTATTAAATAGAATGCCCGTGATATGATTTAGAAAAAAATTGGATTTATTTAAAGAAAATTAAAAAGATAACATGTTCTAGGTGAAAAAGGTAATTGATTAGTTTATAGTAATTATTATTTAACTACGTTATTTTACTAAATACAATTGCACGTAATATTTTTATAAAAGGAAAAATTAATATTGTCCGTGATATTTCTAATAAAATAAGGATTTTTGTTAGAAAATATAGAAAAGATGATACGTTTTAGCTGAAAAAGGTAATCGGTTAATTATTAATAATAAAATATTAGTATTTTATTTTATTAAATAGAACCGTCCTTGATATAATTGGAAAAATAGATATTTTAGTTAGAGAAAATAGAAAGGTAACGTGAAAATTAAAAATATGGCATGATTTATGTGAAAAAGATAATTGATTAGCTTATAATAATTATAATTTAATTATTTCATTTTACTAAATAAAATTGATCATGGTTTTTAGAAAATTAGAAATTAATGTTGCCCGTGATATTTCTAGAAAAAAAAAAGGATTTAATTAGAAAAAAAAAAAAAGATGATCCGTATTAGCTAAAAAGGTAATCGGTTAATTATTAGTATTATAATATTATTATTTTATTTTTATTAAATAGAAACGTCTGCGATATAATTGGAAAAAAAGAGGTTTTAGTAAGAAAAAAGAAAAAATGTAATGTGTTTTGGCTAAAAAAGGTAACCGTCCATGATATAATTGGAAAAAGAGAGATGTTAGTTAGAGAAAGGAGAAAAAAGAACGTGTAATTGATTAGTTAATAGTAATTATAATATTATTATGTTATTTTATTAAACAAAACTGCTCGTACTATTTTATTAAAAAGAAAAATTTTTGTTAAATAAAATGTAAAAGATATTCTATTTTACCTGAAAAAGAAAATTATTTAGTTATTGAAAAATAGAAAAGGTAATATGTTTAACTTGAAAAGGGAAGTTGATTAATAAAGGAAAAATTTTAGTTAGATAAAATATAAAAGAATATTGTATTTTACCTGAAAAAAGAAATTATTTAGTTCTTAAAAAACAGAAAAGATAATATGTTTAATCTCAAGAAGGAAATTGATTAGTTAGTAGATCTGTAATTGAGTAGGGATAAATAAGTAAAATCAATAGGTACCGACCAACCAAACTTTTAATGTTTCGGTTTTTATATAATAGTATAGATTTATTAGTTGAAAAAAAACTAATGTTTATATTTGAATTCGTATCAATTAAAAAGTAAATTTAAAAATAAATTTAAAACAGACTTTACAAAATGTATATAACTTTAAAAATTGAAAATATTAAATAAAATCTAGTAACACTTTTAAAAGCCGACGACCTTCTCATAATATACATGCTTGGTAAAAATATATTAATTTATATTAGTACAATATGTTGAGTATTGAACACACAAAAGAATACAGAGGGGGGTGAATGGATTCTTGAACTTTTCTTGTTCTTGAATCTGGTTGATGTACGTAGCAAGATATGTGTTATGTGTGTGCAGAAATATAGGTGCGGAAAATGAACAACACAAGACAAAATATCACTTTAATCTAATATTTTATTAGATAAAGATTTGCTACAACCTGTGAATACAAATGGTAGTATTTTCAGCTTCGTTTTTCTCAGAGAGATGTATATCTTGAATATGTATGTGAAAAACTTCACTACTAGAGAAGTGAGGCTGTATTCTTATAGAACATGAATACAGCCTACTTACTACAAATAAGGTAGCTAAACAAATTTACTTTCTAGTGTGTCTATCCTTTTTAAGTAAGCATCCAAACGGCTACAGATTTGACTTCTTGAGGTTCTGTTCAGATCCACTTCTTTAGTTCTTTGTCTCTTGTACATCTCTCTAAGCTTCTTTGCAGGCTTTCCAAAGTACTTTACAGTTTGTGGTCCATAAAGTGCTTTAGCTTGTTGCAGGTTTCTGACTTGTACAATTTCTTCAGTAGTTTGTCTCCAAGAATGTATTCGAGAAGTGGCTAAGTGATTGGTTCGAGAACTAGGATTAGATAACTATGAGTTCTCGAATATTGCAAAGTTGACATATCGAATCACTTCTCGAATAGCTCTTTTCTTCAGGAATCCTTGAGTTGTCGAATAGAGCATTTAACTTATCGAATCCCTGAGATATCGAATAGCTTTCTGAGTCTTTGAGATATCGAATGAACCTTGACTTGTTGACTCCTAGAGAACTCGAATGATGCTTTGACTCGTTGACTTTCTGAGTTCTCGAATAGGGTAGTAGACATATCGAATCTCTGAGATATCGAACAGTGCATTTAGAGATATCGAGTAATGTCTTTTGAGATATCTAATCCCTGACTTCTCGAAGGCTAGACTTCTCGAATATAACAAACATACTTCTCGAATTGGTACTTAGGCAAATTCTTCATTTCTTCAAATCCCAACTGTGATTATTTGAAAGTTTCTATCTCTAAGCTTGAGGCATGATCCTTGGATCTTCTTCCAAGCATTATTCTTTGACTTTTAAGTACAGTCTTAAGTTACAATTTGATGCCTATTACAAGTACTAAACAATATAAACTCTACAACTAGAGGTTCCCTCAGTTAAGAGGTCATATAGGTAATGCATAGCATTACAAACAATTAGGCTTGTTATTAGATGTACTCAGGCATGCCTCTGTGACTAACAATCTCCCCCAAATTGTGAGTGAGACCCTTAGTCACAATTTCATGTTTGATAACAAGCCTAACATACATAAAGATAAAACTTGACATTACATGTATGAAATTGATTAACAACATGGATTGAACTACAATGAGTGATCTTACAGATTATGATGAAATACTAGCCTTTGTCATTTGATTCCATCTCCATTGCCTTGTAGATCATCATATGCCTTCTGTTTCCTTTCTTTCTCCTTTCTTGTATTCTCATCCATAGCTCTTATGATCTCTGCTAGAGGATCTAATTCTTCAAGAAGAATAGAGTTCTTGAAATCTTCAAGTACTGGCTTCAGAATGTTTGTAGGATAGTGATTGAGTAGGTTCATTCTTATATTGATCTGATCTCCATTTCTTCTCCTATACTTCACCATATAGGGGTTGAAATTAACTCTACACAATCCTTTTGCCATTAGCTTTTCTGCTTCAACTTCCAGCCTATCTAGCTCCTTCTCCCTTTCTAGCCATTTCTCAAAACACTCCTTTCTTATCTTTTCAGCATAATCTCTCTTCATCTTCACAAAATCAACTAACTCCAGCTTCCATACCCTTTCCACTTTGTCATTAGCATCCAACAGTGCAATAATTCTTTCTATGTCATACAACTTGCCCCAATTTTGACACTGCCCATGTTTGAATTTCTTGTCCCTTCCATCAGTATATTTGATCTCAAGACAGTCATTCAAAATGGCAACATAGTAGATTCTTTGAGCTCTTAGGAATTGCAGTTGGTCTTCATCAAAGTCTTCATCTAATCGTTAGAGTTTCAGTCCTGGATAGATAGTTAGGGCCCTTGACTTGGGTAACTTCACTCTTCTTGCAGCATGCTTAAATTTAACCTTTTTCACTCCAATGCTTGGCAGAAACTTATGACCTTTGCTTGTAGACCACTGTAGTATACCATTAGCAGTTTTCTTTTGGAAACATACAGATGGTTTCTTGATTTGTATCTTCTTCTCTTCTTGAGGTGGCAAAGAAGTTGCAGATGTGACGCCCCCAAATCCGAGGTCAAAGATTCAAGTCGTCACATCACCATCCAACCATATCATACCTGTATTAACTTTACAACTCAACAATACATCCATCCAGACCTTAATCTTACGCACAAACAAGTTAGAGCCTCAGAAACGATAATCAAAAGTAACACTAAATATTACAATTCATCTATACAATCCAGAATCTTATGCACTTCCACTTATACAACTACACTTGAAGACAAGTCTTACTATTATAGTTGAAAATCTATCAGACTTACTCTGTAGTGTTTATCAGGAACTAAATCATCTCCGGGGTAAATCTTCTACTCCTCTTCTGCTGGTGCAGAGTTAATCGGCCAAATTCTTCTCTTTCTGAAAAGTTTTTATAAAGCAAGAATGAGCTACATAATGCTCAGCAAGTTCACCATTTTGAAAAATAATAATGTGGTTTATTTCGAAAACATGCCCAACTATATGGGTATATATCTCAGATTTCAAAACATAATTGGACAATATATATATCCGAGTTTGAATAAAACATCTATACTCACTAAGGAGCTTTAAGAATAACATATGAACCCTTTATAAGGTCCCCATTTCAATATATCTCAATTTTGAAAATATATACATATGAGCATATCATTTTCGGCAAAACACTCTACGGTTAACATACTGTACAGGGAATACATCATTGCAAACCTCTTTCCTTCCATTAGCTTAGAAGGTTTCTCATTCAAAAACATTTCATTCTTTGAAATAATTGCAAGAGTGCTCTAACACGTGCCAATCTTTATAGAAAATCTTGCAGTTCTAGATACTGCACGATGTTAATATTTTTCTTATCAAAAACCACACTATCGGCAACTTGGCACTTAGGCCCAAGAAGCAGTGTCTGAGTATTTTTCCAAAGTGGAGGATGGGACTTGAAGAAAACATAAAACCTGACAGGGATTGACGATGATCAGTCGCCACATCCAAGTCCAATAATCCGCGGGTCTTCTCTACCGGTAGAAGGATAGAAACTACATCCGTAACTATCCTCGGGTGAAAACTACATCCGTAATCACCCTCGATGAAAACTACATCCGTAATCATCCTTCGGCAACACCTGGGCCGGAATAATAATTGATGGACCGCCTGGCTCACGGCCGCTTACACATCCCGGGAATCGTTCGTCAACGATTCCCACACCTGCCAGAGTCCCCTTTTTTTTCTTTCTTGTCAAAAATCATTTTTGATAGAAAATTCGAGTAGTTGAAGTTCGACCTCAGTCGACCGATAATTCTTGAAAAGTGTACAAGAAGCAAAACCTGACCGGGGGTTTTCGAAAATGTTTTGAGTTCGAAAGAGTTCGAGTTTGAAAGTACTAAAGGTATCTTGGATCAGCTTTGTCTTTAAATTAATGAACAATAATTAATAAATGATATTTTAAGATTTAATATTAATAATTAATACAATAATAATTAAATTAAATTAGGTTTTAATCCAAGATAGGTATTTTTGAGTATTTATGATGATATAAGAATAATTACTTAAGTATACGATACTTCCCGAATGACCCTTCGGGTTTTTCGCAATTTAGTTACGATATAATAATATACCGCTCCCCGGTCAATGGTATATATGGACCGCTATGACGTCTATTGCTAGAGTCGTTGTTCGAAGAAAACTTTTCATTCTAAGTTTAAGGGTGTACAAACACATATGTGCATATATCTCAAACTTCAACATAACCTCATAAAGCGTAAGCATATAATACATTTGAAAGCCACAAACAATACATTGAAAATCCTTATATATAAGTTTTGAAAAGTAAACTTGCCTTGGTAGGGTGGGGTGGTCGAGCTCGCGACGTGGAACGAAGATCTATACATGATCAATATTCGTACGTTAGTACCTTAACAACACTGCTTAATCGTAAGGTTTTAAAGGATGTAAGACCAACTTAAAGACTCCAATTTGTGACCACTAACCCTCCCATAAGACCATGTCATCACTTTATCACATTTGTTACCCATTCGACTCGAATCCATTCCTCAAACTTGAAACACAAGTGAGTACTCTTAAAACTACGTTAAACTAACCTCCTAGGTGATTTTTCACTCGCGCGCACTTCGCTCTAACAATTTTATAAAATCGAAAAAAATAATCCTTTTTACAAAAATCATTTTCTTATACTTTCTTCACTGCAATGTGGTGTAAATATAATTTTCACACATCCCAAGGATTTTTCTAAGGTCCTTAACCAAGCCCTTAAACCATACTCTTTCCTGCAGGGATTTCCTACTGCGCAGTTTGTACTCTACGATTTTTATAAAATTGGAAAATTCAAATTTTCACCTAATTCTTTTTATGTCATCTACTCCACTGTAAGAACTTGCTACTCAATTTTTACCACAGGTTCAACACCGATTTTAAGGGTCCAAAAATTATTTACAAGGGGACAATTCTCTGCAACTCCCTACTCAGAACACATCTCACTAAATCGTCCATAACTCAAAATCTATAAATCCCTTGGAATTAAAGTTTACATTTCTAAAAACTACAGATCAAGACCTTTCCAAGCATATAAGGTAGGTTTCCAGGGGAGTAGATTTAGGGTTCCGAATCACAGCTTGAAACAGGGGTATTTGCAGATTTATCAAAACCACTTATTACAAGACATACAACTTCCAAAATTTCCACCCACTTCAATATCATCACAAATATACCAAACTCAAATTTTATCTACTCTCATGACTTCATATAACATAACAAAATTTTTCATCACAACAATTTTCATCAATATCCAAGATTTTCCAATAATCAAACTTGATCCAACATTTTTATCACTAGAACTTTTAGATCTCATCAAACCAAGCTTAAAATCTTGCAATGGCTACTAGGGTTAAGAAATTATACCTTCCTTGAAGTTCAAAGTATCTCAACAAGGCTTGAAATCCTTCTCAAACTCCTTGGTTGATCAATATATGGCTTAATCTTTAAGATCCAAAAACAAGATTTCATAAGATCACTATTCACCAAGAAACTTTGACAATTTTTCTAGGTATGCTAGGATTCATATAATATTATGAAAATTAAAACAGACCTCACTAGTACTCTGAAGAACCTTGGGATTTAATTTGGGAATATTTGAGATAGTGGAAGGCAAGGAAAAAAATTATTTTCTCCTCCTTGTTCTGTTGCTCAGCAGAATGCAGAAAAAAAGAAGAGAGAAGTGGTGTTTGCTACTTGCTTTGCTTTTTCTTTTAACTACAATAATGTGCTAATATCTTATATGTATAAAGGCTATGGCTAGTTGGTCAAGATTTTCCAAGTCTAAAAAGCCTACACAATTTGCTTGGTGATTCATCTTTTATGCTAACTATGTTTCCTAACTAGTTGGTTTGTTTCTAACTAGTACTTGGTTTTCTAACCATGCTACCAACTACTAGTTACCTAGTTCCTTGGCTTGGTTACTAGCTAAATCAACCACCTTGCATGTAATTTTCATGGATTTTGCATGGGTATTGCCCTTGCTTATTTTCAAAGTTTATTACTTAATTTTCCATGCAATGTTATACCACTCCTTAAAAATGTTCTTAATAAAATCTCTTCAAGTGGTTCTCATTTCTCCAATATCTTCTTAATTCTTATTCCATAATATTCTCATGTTTATAAAGTCCTTGGCCATGTCACGGCTTTCGTATTTATCGCTTTCTCAAAAATCGTAATTTCTTACGAAGTGTGATTTACTAATTTTTGACGGCTTTTACATACACTCATTTTGCTTATATAATTTTAATATGAATTAATCATCCTCAAATTTCCATTACATAATTATGGGTGGGATTTGTTTTTCTTACACACCGAAGTTACTATTCATCCGGGTCTTTTCTACAGTAGTACAAAAATCAGGGTTATTACAGTCTCCCCCCTTAAAAGGATTCCGTATCGGAATCAGGTCGAGAATAGGTGGGGGTACTTCTCTTGCATCTCACTTTCCAATTCCCAAGTTGATTCTTCTACGTTGTGATTCTGCCACAATACTCTGACTAGTCTGACCACCTTGTTCCTTAGCACTTGCTCCTTCTCTATCCATGATTTCCACGGGTTGCTCCACATAGGTCAAGTCGGGTCATAGGTCCACTTGGTTGTACTCTATCACATGCCGATAGTCGGTGTGGTAGGGTCGTAACATAGACATATGAAACACATTATGAATTTGATGTAAGCTTGGGGCAAGGCTAACTCGTAGGCTAACTTCCCAATACGCCTCAAAATCTCAAAAGGTCCAATAAACCTCATACTTAGCTTCTCTCTCTTAACAAACCGCATCAATCCTTTCCAGGGGATACCTTTAGCATCACGAAGTTTCCCACCTCATACTCCTTTAATATCTCATAAAATTTGACCATTCGAAATAATGGGTTTCGTAAAAAAAACTAATGACTTTTACATACACTCGTCTGTACCGTAAGGACGTAATATCAATTCGAAATCTTCATTTAATAATTCATACATATCGTGATTGCGAAATTTTCTTATCCGCCCATAAAATTACTATTCATCCAGGTTTTGAATATTCACAAAAATTAGGGCTATTGCAGTCTCATCTCCTTAAAAGGATTCCATCTTAAGAACCTAAGGATAATAGTTGTGGATACAATCCCAACCTTACCCTTTCCAACTCTCAGGTTGACACTTCAACCCTATTGTTCTCTCCCTTGGTCTCACCAACGCTTTAATGTTGTTTCTCAACGCATACTCTCCTTGACCTGTATTCCTTATCGGTTGTTCTATGAATGAAAATTTCAATCCCACTACTTATACGTTCCTCCTCTACCTTGTTCATAGTATCCATGTTGAGTCCTTGTATCGTTAGCCCGTGAATACTTTGTGGTCGTGTTTTACAATCTGAGATAACGTCAATACGCACGGTATTACTCATATTCCTTGGCTTGATTAGCACGCATGTGTTGCCTCCCGTCAGCCGTTACCACTTGCTATGGATACTGTATAGTCTTCGGTATACGTCGAACCAGTTCCGCTACTATATCCCTCATCCATTGACTTCTTCGTAACGCAAGAAAAGCGAAACTTCTTCTTTCGTAGTACGCTTTACAAGAGACGTCCTTACGTTCGCATGGTGACGATCGTGATAACAACATTCATTTCATGGATAAGTTTTTATTCTCGGCTGCCCCGTGAAATCTAAGGCACGACACTAAATATAAATTCAATCGTCTGGATAATTCTTCTTCCCTGTCAGTCAGCCACAGATCAAATTAGTACATACGCTCAATCTCTTTATTAATTATACTTGAAAGCACCTTCAATATTCGAAGTTTAACCTTAAGTCTCTATCTGACGTAATCACTGTAGAAGTTTTATATTGCACCACCATCTCTTCCGTATATAAATCGATAATCTCCTAAATGGAAGGTCTCTCGTAGGTAAATCACTTGGTCCAGCAATTATAAATCAACTAGGGCCATCTCTTGGCTCGGTCTTCGGTGACCTACTCATGAAGTTCATTATAATTCTGTCCACGTTCAAGATTTTCTACAGGCGGAATTAATCCACTAGATCTCTATCATTTTGTGAGTAACATATCGGGGCATACCACAAGGACCTTTAATATTAGTGTAAGGGAGGTTATAAGAAATGATGAGGTGGTTGGGAGTACGCTCCTACCAACCGTTGTCAGGATGTTATATTAATGAATTCTGGAGTTACCCAGCCTTTTCCTGATCCAAGAAATGCAAATCGATTGCGATGTAAAACATATACTTAGAGGAAACTAACATGGAAGTGAGATGGACAAGAAAGGAAGAAATATCGTGGCAAGAATGTGAAGCTTTATTTAGCTTAAAGGGATTGATGCACATAGAGAGACATAAAGTTTAACAGGCCCCTAATAGCAAATGGATGCATGGATATATGCCAATGATCCTTCGAGATTACCACCTAATCAAGTTTATTGGGAATCGCAGTAGCATGCAGGCCTCAGGCTGATTGGCACCAATGGTGAAAGAGGACGAGCGTATGACATCTTACATATACCATCAAGAACTGATACCCTTATCGGAAATGGAGGAATTGTTGACTAGTTAAAATGCGTAGTTGTTTTTCAAAGATAAGGTTAAAAAGCGGGTTTCACCAACTCAAGATCGACCTCTGTACTGTGCCCAAGTTGGCATTTCACACTAATATAAACGTTATAAAATTATGGTAGTATCATTTGAGTGGACTAATGATTCAGAAGCATTTATGGATTAATGAACAAAGTTTTGGAATGAAATGAGATATGAGCAACAACCTCGTTGTTAGCTATACTTGATGATAAAAAGAGGACTTTGAGGGTCACGATGATGCGTCTTTCGAGAGTTTAAGAGGTGTGCTGATGCAGTAGAAAAAGGATGATAGCCTATACTTCTAAACAACATAAAGGTTACGAGATAGCAGTAACCGTGAGTCGGGGATTAGTCATGATAGCGTTCACGCATAAAACTGAGACGTTAACTTTATGAGAAAAGTGTGAAAATATTTCCACAAGTGCCATAAGTATATCTTCATATTAGAACTAAACATAATAAAGAGAAGGTGACGAAAGGGAGCAGGGATTATAATGGAGAAATCTGTTATTATCCAGGAAAGGCCAGTGTGGTGGCCGATACCTATAGAATGGATTATTCGAAATTGGAATTCAGTCAGTATTGACCGAGAAAATAGAGTATATACAATAAAGAATAATGTTAGAGGAAAATGACTAAATTATGGGGAGGGACAAAGATGTACAGAGAATTAAGAGAATGTTTAAGCTTCCACGTAGCTCTTCGCCCACAAAGCTCCACCTGATGCTACATCTAGCAAAGGTCTAGATTGTGCTCCCAACCCATTGTAGAAACCATTAATTACCATCCAGTCAAGCATACCATGATGAGGACACTTTTGAAGCATCTCCTTGTAACGTTCCCAAGCCTCACACAAAGATTCTCCAGATTGCTGTGCAAATTGAGTTAGAGCGTTCCTTATTGCTGTAGTTTTCGCCATAGGGAAGAATTTAGTAAGAAACTTCTGAGCAAGATCCTCCCATGTAGTAATGGAACCGGCTGGTAGAGGGTGTAACCAGCCCTTGGCCTTATCCCTCAAAAAGAATGGGAAAAGTCTCAATTTGACAGCATCTTCTGACACACCATTGAACTTGAAGGTGTCACAAATCTCAATAAAGTCCCGAATGTGCATGTTGGGATCTTCCGTTGGAGCACCCCCAAACTAAACCGAATTCTTTACCATCTGAATTGTACCAGGCTTGATTTCAAAGTTGTTAGCTGCAATGGCTTGCATGACAATACTAGATTGGATATCATTGATTTTCGGCTGAGAGTAGTCCTTCAAAGCCTTAGCTGCTGCTGCTGCTGCTCCTACTGTTTCTCCCATATCTTTAATTGCTGCAAGTTCTTCTTCCAGTTTACGAGTCGGAGAACGTGTTCGCATACACTTTCAAGTACCTGAAACACCACGAAACAAACAACTATGTAAGAAAAAATCCGAGTCAGTGAACTCTAACGACAACTGATGACAAGCACATAAAATAAAAATAAAACACCGATGATCCCTGGCAGCGGCGCTAAAAACTTGTTTGCACTAAATCACGCAAGCGTACGTGGTCACAAGTAATATATGAATAAGTCAAGTTCGTTCCCACAGAGATCTGGTTTAGGTTTCAATTCAGTTAATGTACCTATGCAACAATGTATGGTTTTTATTCACTGCTAAGACAATTAACAAATTTGGGTTTTGATTAGCTAAATTTAACTAAGAAGCAATTTATCAAAACTAAGAATTACTTAACTAAGAAGAATTAAAATCAAATTACTTATATGAGAATAACATGGGATCCTAACTTCATTAAATACTTTGCTTAGATGTGATGCCTTTAATCACTATATGCAATGGTTATGATATCTGATCGAACAACACGGAACAAGTAGACGCTACCTCTTAGTATACGTATACCAAACTACCCATACATCCACAAAAGAGATAGAAGAACACCAATTATGCTTAGACCCTATATCTCTATAAGATTTGAAAACATAACGGTTGAAGTGCAAGTTATCCATAAAGATCACACAGGGCAGCATAAGATAGTTCAAATTACACAACAATTATCATGTTGATAACAATCATGAACCTATGCTAGCATGGCAAGTTCTAAATCTCAAGATCCACTCTCGCTTCACAAGAGATTAACAGATTAGATGTTAGCTACGCATCTAACAATTAAGCATAATCATACGAGGATATCAATATACATCACACACAGATCTTTAAAGCATCAAAATACTAAAGCTCCATAAATAAATCCGTTAGAATCCTATGACAACGATTAGTTCATAATCGAACCGCTCGTCATCATGGGATCTGATGAAACCATGATAAATAACAAAGTCTGAATTAAAATAATAATGCTAGAGTAATAAGTTAAGAAAACAAATCCTAAAAACATCCAAGAGTATCGCCTAATTAGAAGAAAGATGAAGTACATCTAGATCTTCGTCGCTTGTCACGAGCGTAGGAATCCTTCTCCAACTCTGAATCTCTGTGTCTCGACTCTCTTTTTGTGTTATTCTAGGGTGTTATTATATGAATTACAATGCAAGGATGTGTTTATATAGGACCTAGAAGTCTTTTCCAGCAAGAAAAGTCATAAAACGGCAATTTAATTCGAAACGGGAAAGAATATCAGATTTTTCAGCATGTTCATGCGCACCCTGCGCGCTAGGCTCGCACCCTGCACGGCTGGTTACTGATTCCTGCACAGTCTGCCTAGTTTCT
This sequence comes from Saposhnikovia divaricata, assembly GCA_036435485.1. Lineage (NCBI taxonomy): Eukaryota > Viridiplantae > Streptophyta > Magnoliopsida > Apiales > Apiaceae > Saposhnikovia > Saposhnikovia divaricata. The sequence continues at coordinate 87,557,027 of CM071594.1, forward strand.
GCACATTCTGCCCACTTGAATACTGTCCGGTTGCTGATTCTGCTCGTTTTTCTTCGTTTTGACTCTGATTTCTCCCGTTTCTTTTCCGCTAACTTCCATCTTCAATCCTTTAGCCTTATAATCTTCATGGAAGCTTAAATCAAGTTCCCATTCTTCATTCCAATGCTAACTTTCAACTCCAAAATCAACGAAAAATTCCAACCCTAGCCGAAATAACTAATCCTGCACAATTACACAAAACACATAAAAAACACAACAAACTTGAGACCAAGTGAATCAATTTAAGCCGAAATGAAGTGATCCAAGTGGATATAAAATCCACTTATCAAGAACCCCTCATATGCAGAGGCTATTTGAGTCTTACCCCCACAACAAGCCAATATTTGCCTCCAAATCTGAGTTAGCACAGCCCAAGCAAGTAGAACAAAATGCTAACCCAGGGCCTGCTAACCAAACCCCTCAAACAAACACTCTACCAAACACAGAGCCACCTGCATCATCCTCTCAACAGGGTGGTGTTAGTAAAAAGGAGATGAAGAAGAGAAAACAGATTGAATCTGAGCCCTTGAATATCTTGACAGAAGCAGTATTGGCTGTAGAATTAGGTCTAGAAAGTGAGGAACCTGAGTCACCCTTATAGAGACCAAAGAAGAAGAAATCACAAACCACCTCTTCAGTCACACAAATGGCTGAAGTTGTAAAATTAGGGGCACACAGCTCACTAGATGTATCCTCTCAACAGGGTGCATCTATAGAATCAAGCATCCTCCCCAATGCACCTACTTGTAATGAGTCAGTACCTGGGAGTGATAAGGCTGGCACAACACTGAGTGGAGAGCACATCACACTTGAAACTCCCTTTATTTCTCAGGGGGAGTTGCCAAAATCAAATTTACAAGACACTTCTCTTCCAGAATCTATCACTAAAATTTCTTTGGAGCCTGCAACTCAAGCAATTGAGGAGTAAGACATTGATCACCAAGAATTCTCTTCTCTTGGTAAGCCAATGGATTCAAGTGACTTAGTGCATGACACTTTGCTCACCACCCAGGAACCACATTTAGATGGTGAGGGAATGCAAGCTGGGGCATATCCTGATGACACCATCACAAACACAGAGGATTCGCTGGTTTTCACTAGAGACTCTGTGCATGTGTCAACTACTGTTGTAACTCATCCCACTCCTGTGGAGACAACAGTAGTAGAGTCAATCCATCTGGTTACAGAAGTTGCATCTGTAACTGAGGAGTCTAGCTTACCTAGCTCTAGCTCTGACTTTTTCTCACAATGGCTGAAGCTTGTGTAACATGACAGTGCTTCAGGATCAGGGTCTGCTCCACCACAATTGACGGTTGAAGCACTTTAAAGCTTAGTTGTGGATCAGATTCCTGAGTTTGTTAAAATAGCCCAAAACCTGGTCACATCCAACATATCAAATCCAGACTATGAAGCCATTCTGCTGTGTCACAGAGATGATATGGAGATGCAAAAGGAGAAAATAGTAGATGAAGCTGAGAGAGATGGCAATGTAGATGCCTGACTGCAAGAAAAATATGGCATTACTCTCAATGAAGCTCTTCAATACCTAAGAGAGGAATACATAACTTCACTGGGCTCTAATGCCAAATCTCTGACTCCTGGTGAAGTGTATGAGGCTATAAATGACTCTTACAAGGGATTCCTCAAGGCTGCTCACTATCTTGGGAAGGGAGTTAAAACAGAAGTCAATAAAGTATGTGATGCAACAGACAAGGAAGTAAGTGAAATAAAAAGGGAATTTGCTGCCAAGTTTCCCACTCTAGATCCTGTCCTCAAAACTATACAAGACTGCAAATCTACATGCACCAAGATGGACAATGGCTTGGCTTTGCTTCATGGAACTGTCAGTAATCTAGCAACTCAATTTCAATATCTATCTGGTCAGATAACTGATGCCAATGCCATGCTGAGGACTCTTTTTGCAAATCAATATGGAGATTAGCTGGTGACTGAAGTCCCTGTTCATGAAATGACCAAATTTGAGGTATTGAGGCTCAAGGAACAATCACTGTCTAGTTTTAAATCTACTGAGTTATTCAACAAGGTGGATGCTCTGGAGAAAGAAGTGACCTCTCTCAAACAGTCAAATGCTCATCTTATAGACACAATTGCAACTCTTACTGAAAAGTTGGACACTCAAGCTGCCACCATAGCTGAGGCAAAGGTTAGAGGAGACACACTGCTGTACAGAAGAAGTCTTAAAGAACAAATAAAAATATCTGACAGTAATACCAAGGAAGCTAAATCAAATCTATCTCAAGGAGATTATGAAGGTGTCAAATGACAAAATATGGCATCTATCTTATGACACCTTGAAGGTTCTAAAATTCACAGAGTATGATGCTATCTTGGAGCTGGTTGAAAAGAAGGGAGAAAACAACAAGAGCCTATACTCTGATCTTAGGAATGGTCAACAAGCTAGATTGCCTGAAGTATGCATTAATCCAAGAACCATTCTCTATCAGTCTAGTACAAAGATAGAAGATGTCAATCAACTTGTCATTCCCAAGGATCTCAATATCAAAAATCACAGACTTATAATTGACATCATTGAACAACTGCAAAAGAAGAATGGGATAAGGACTGCTGAAGAGCTGGAAGCATTCTCAGATCTTTCATAGCAACTGGATCTGTCCCAGAGATGGCTAAAGCAAGGAGGAATAAGGATGATAAAGATGAAGACAGGAGTGATGGGAGGAGAAGACATCACATGAGTGATAAGGGTGATGAAGACAAGAAGAAGAAGAAGAAGGATAACAAAGACAAGAAAGGTGATGATGACCAAGGCAAAGTCTATGAAAGGAAAAGTGGAAAACAACAAACCTTAGGCATTGCTAACTGTAATCTCACCGTAACACAAGACTCTAAATCTAGGGTGAATACAGTTAGTAGTGACCTACCAAAATCTACACCCATGGCCTCTGCTGTAATAACCCTGATTTTTGTACTACTGTAGAAATGACCCGGATGAATAGTAACTTCGATGTGTAAGAAAAACAAATCCCACCCATAATTATGCAATGGAAATTTGAGGATGATTAATTCATATTAAAATTATATAAGCAAAATGAGTGTATGTAAAAGCCGTCAAAAATTATTAAATCACACTTCGTAAGAAATTACGATTTTTGAGAAAGCGATAAATACGAAAGCCGTGACATGGCCAAGGACTTTATAAACATGAGAATATTATGGAATAAGAATTAAGAAGATATTGGAGAAATGAGAACCACTTGAAGAGATTTTATTAAGAACATTTTTAAGGAGTGGTATAACATTGCATGGAAAATTAAGTAATAAACTTGGAAAATAACCAAGGGCAATACCCATGAAAAATCCATGCAAATTACATGCAAGGTGGTTGATTTAGCTAGTAACCAAGCCAAGGAACTAGGTAACTAGTAGTTGGTAGCATGGTTAGAAAACCAAGTACTAGTTAGAAACAAACCAACTAGTTAGGAAACATAGTTAGCATAAAAGATGGATCACCAAGCAAATTGTGTAGGCTTTTTAGACTTGGAAAATCTTGACCAACTATCCATAGCCTTTATACATATAAGATATTAGCACATTATTGTAGTTAAAAGAAAAAGCAAAGCAAGTAGCAAACACCACTTCTCTCTTCTTTTTTTCTACATTCTGCTGAGCAACAGAACAAGGAGGAGAAAATAATTTTTTTCCTTGCCTTCCACTATCTCAAATATTCCCAAATTAAATCCCAAGGTTCTTCAGAGTACTAGTGAGGTATGTTTTAATTTTCATAATATTATATGAATCCTAGCATACCAAGAAAAATTGTCAAAGTTGCTTGGTGAATAGTGATCTTATGAAATCTTGTTTTTGGATCTTAAAGATTAAGCCATATATTGATCAACCAAGGAGTTTGAGAATGATTTCAAGCCTTGTTGAGATACTTTGAACTTCAAGGAAGGTATAATTTCTTAACCCTAGTAGCCATTGCAAGATTTAAGCTTGGTTTGATGAGATCTAAAAGTTCTAGTGATAAAAATGTTGGATCAAGTTTGATTATTGGAAAATCTTGGATATTGATGAAAATTGTTGTGATGAAAAATTTTGTTATGTTATATGAAGTCATGAGAGTAGATAAAATTTGAGTTTGGTATATTTGTGATGATATTGAAGTGGGTGGAAATTTTGGAAGTTGTATGTCTTGTAATAAGTGGTTTTGACAAATCTGCAAATACCCCTGTTTCAAGCTGTGATTCGGAACCCTAAATCTACTCCCCTGGAAACCTACCTTATATGCTTGGAAAGGTCTTGATCTGTAGTTTTTAGAAATGTAAAGTTTAATTCCAAGGGATTTGTAGATTTTGAGTTATGGACGATTTAGTGAGATGTGTTCTGAGTAGGGAGTTGCAGAGAATTGTCCCCTTGTAAATAATTTTTGGACCCTTAAAATCGGTGTTGAACCTATGGTAAAAATTGAGTAGAAATTTCTTACAGTGGAGTAGATGACATAAAAAGAATTAGGTGAAAATTTGAATTTTCCAATTTTATAAAAATCGTAGAGTACAAACTGCGCAGTAGGAAATCCCTGCAGGAAAGAGTATGGTTTAAGGGCTTGGTTAAGGACCTTAGAAAAATCCTTGGGATGTGTGAAAATTATATTTACACCACATTGCAGTGAAAAAAGTATAAGAAAAATAATTTTGTAAAAAGGATTATTTTTTTCGATTTTAAAAAAATGCTAGAGCGAAGTTCGCGCGAGTGAAAAATCACCTAGGAGGTTAGTTTAACGTAGTTTTAAGAGTACTCACTTGTGTTTCAAGTTTGAGGAATGGATTCGAGTCGAATGGGTAACGAATGTGATAAAGTGATGACATGGTCATATGGGAGGGTTAGTGGTCACAAATTGGAGTCTTTAAGTTGGTCTTACATCCTTTAAAACCTTACGATTAAGCAGTGTTGTTAAGGTACTAACGTACGAATATTGATCATGTATAGATCTTCGTTCCACGTCGCGAGCTCGACCACCCCACCCTACCAAGGCAAGTTTACTTTTCAAAACTTATATATAAGGATTTTCACTGTATTGTTTGTGGCTTTCAAATGTATTATATGCTTACGCTTTATGAGGTTATGTTGAAGTTTGAGATATATGCACATATGTGTTTGTACACCCTTGAACTTAGAATGAAAAGTTTTCTTCGGACAACAACTCTAGCAATAGAGGTCGTAGCGGTCCATATATACCATTGACCGGGGAGCGGTATATTATTATATCGTAACTAAATTGCGAAAAACCCGAAGGGTCATTCGGGAAGTATCGTATACTTAAGTAATTATTCTTATATCATCATAAATACTCAAAAATACCTATCTTGGATTAAAACCTAATTTAATTATTATTGTATTAATTATTAATATTAAATCTTAAAATATCATTTATTAATTATTGTTCATTATTTTAAAGACAAAGCTAATCCAAGATACCTTTAGTACTTTTAAACTCGAACTCTTTCGAACGCAAAACATTTTCGAAAACTCCTGATCAGGTTTTGCTTCTTGTACACTTTTCAAGAATTATCGGTCGACTGAGGTCGAACTTCAACTACTCGAATTTTCTATCAAAAATGATTTTTGACAAGAAAGAAAAAAAGGGGACTCTGGCAGGTGTGGGAATCGTTGACGAACGATTCCCGGGATGTGTAAGCGGCCGTGAGCCAGGCGGTCCATCAATTATTATTCCGGTCCAGGTGTTGCCGAAGGATGATTACGGATGTAGTTTTCATCGAGGGTGATTACGGATGTAGTTTTCACCCGAAGATAGTTACGGATGTAGTTTCTATCCTTCTACCAGTAGAGAAGACCCGCGGATTATTGGACTTGGATGTGGCGACTGATCATCATCAATCCCTGTCAGATTTTATGTTTTCTTCAAGTCCCATCCTCCACTTTGGAAAAATACTCAGACACTGCTTCTTGGGCCTAAGTGCCAAGTTACCGATAGTGTGGTTTTTTATAACAAAAATATTGACATCGTGCAGTATCTAGAACTACAAGATTTTCTATAAAGATTGGCACGTGTTAGTGCACTCTTGCAATTATTTCAAAGAATGAAATGTTTTTGAATGAGAAACCTTCTAAGCTAATGGAAGGAAAGAGGTTTGCAATGATGTATTCCCTGTACAGTATGTTAACCGTAGAGTGTTTTGCCGAAAATGATATGCTCATATGTATATATTTTCAAACTTGAGATATATTGAAATGGGGACCTTATAAAGGGTTCATATGTTATTCTTAAAGCTACTTAGTGAGTATAGATGTTTTATTCAAACTCGGACATATATATTGTCCAATTATGTTTTGAAATCTGAGATATATACCCATATAGTTGGGAATGTTTTCGAAATAAACCACATTATTATTTTTCAAAATGGTGAACTTGCTGAGCATTATGTAGCTCATTCTTGCTTTATAAAAACTTTTCAGAAAGAGAAGAATTTGGCCGATTAACTCTGCACCAGCAGAAGAGGAGTAGAATATTTACCCCGGAGATGATTTAGTTCCTGATAAACACTACAGAGTAAGTCTGATAGGTTTTCAACTATAATAGTAAGACTTGTCTTCAAGTGTAGTTGTATAGGTGGAAGTGCATAAGATTCTGGATTGTACAGATGAATTGTAATATTTAGTGTTACTTTTGATTTTCGTTTCTGAGGCTCTAACTTGTTTGTGCGTAAGATTAAGGTCTGGATGGATGTATTGTTGAGTTGTAAAGTTAATACAGGTATGATATGGTTGGATGGTGATGTGACGACTTGAATCTTTGACCTCGGATTTGGGGGCGTCACAGAAATGGTATCAGAGCGATAAGTTACAGTACTCAGAAACGAGAGTGTTGAGAGTTAGGTCTAAGTAGGAGAATGACATAAGAGATCGTAGTAAACTTATTATTGGACTTCTGGAAGAGGTACCGGTGAGTAGAATGGACTGGAGTGTTTACTGGGGGTATTATACTAGGGTCGATAGAATCCTTAGAGACCTTCAGAATGATGAATAGAGGTTTGAGAGTCGTACATGACCTATCATAGGTAATGATATAGGAAGCAGAGCGCAATCTCAAGAGCAGTTGAGGTAGAGGCGATATTGCCAATCTGATCGGATGACTAGGCTGGCATAAATTTTGTGGCCCATAGTCCTCCACAGTTTAGGAGGCGGCATTTTAAGAATCAAGAAGTTTAGACTTCCCTACATAATTAAGGGTACTTAGTACTTGGGAATAATGAAAGTCTTTTACTTTGGCTATAAGATCCGATTTTCGATAAGTAACGGGTTTACCTGAAAGTTGGTCACAATGTCGTTGTCGATTTCATTACCCTTGATGGCGAATTTTACATGTGTTATACGAGAATGTTATCATAAGATGAGCGTGCTAGATAATTCCACACATGATTCGGACGCTAGAGCATGGTAGTTCAACTTAGAGAACAAACAAGTAGAATTAACAAAGGGACTCAAGAGAAGTTGAATATGGTTGCAACGAGCGATACAGTGATCTCAGAGTCTACCAAAAGAAAAGACCAGCGAGTCTAGAGTGGGATCCTTTGATAGAGATGTTATCAGGGACTACGTATATATGTATTGTAGACCTCAATATTTTTGGTATATGTTCACATACACACATCCGCCACTGAACCTATGGACTGCATTGAGATCCCTGAGAGATCTCTTTGATCTGTTCCCAGGGGGAACTGGCCACTTGTGATTCATGTCGGAAGGCATGAAATAGGACCCTATGGACTTAGCAGGTGTCCCCGGAATGATGTGAAGCTTGGTCTTCAAGATAAAGCACGGAAATGACAGATATATTTGTGAAACCCCAACTCGACAAATGACTTTAAGATGATGATTGAGAGACGCACTAGTTGGTGTCTTGTATTACGAAGACGAAGAAATGGAGTTACCCTCATAATGGTGATAATGAGATGCACGAATGATCATTAACTTATTTTGGTAACTACCGGTAGGTGCACTACTTCATTTTAAACTGTTCACTAACCTTGTTACCTCGATTAGTTTATATCAGGTAACCCTTCTAGCTTTCTACTTCATACTTGTGGAATAACAACCAGTGAGATACTTTCCCTAAAGCAGGACTTATCCAAAGTAATTTTATTTGATCCATGAACATTCTATTCAAAAATTCATGATGATCTTGTTCGACTCAGGCCTATTTACACTTTCTTTCAATTATCCAAGGAAGGTTCAACAAATATTTCCTTAATTAATCGATGAATATTATTTAACGAATATTGACATTTGATTGCTTCTTTCATACTTGCACTCCTCAGTTGAGCTCATAAATATTTAACAAATTACTGAGGACATGGATGATCTAATGTCCAGACATCCTTCATGAATTCTTTTCTACTATTCGAGATGAGATTGTACATCGTACATTGAAATCATAGTAAGGATATCATTTTTATATCGGTATTCTGAATTTAATTCTATTGTAGGATCTGATAAAGCATGTGTACGGAGGCACCCTTGGGTGGACTGTAATAATCCTAACTTTAGCAAAGCTACAGTGATCACATGAATAATAAAATTTTGAGGATTTAGGAAATGGTATGTAAGTACTCTATAATAGAAATAGAAAATGAGTAAACAGAAACCATATTAGTGTTGTACAAAGAAAATAAGTGACTCGAAATGACGATAGATTTCAGAAATTCCTGAATATGGATTTTTGAGAATTTTGATTTCGAATGAGCTTCTATTGAATATTAAGGAGCATGGAGATATTAAAAGAATTATATATTGAGGAATTAGTGGATTAGTATAAACTAAGGGATTATTAAGTTAAGGAAATACCAAAGGAATTTGGATTGTTAAATGATTTCAAAACCACTGAGATAATGAGGTACATTCGAAACAAATCACAATTAGACAAGTATGGAAACCAAACAACCAAGATTAGTAATATAACAAGGATACATACCACATTATTATTATCCAAGATTATTAGCATAATACTTAGAAAAAAACAAGAAAAAGAGATTATGAGATCACCATAAGTGACATCACATTCCACTAACTTGTTTTAAGGGTAGATTAGTCATTTTGCATGAGGATTTTTCCATACTCTTCACCAAGCTTCCACTACACTCTAGAATAATCAAGATTATAGGAAGATAAGATCAAAGTTAACACAAAAAAATCTCTCCCCATCTTCCTCATTACTCCATTTCTCTCATTCTCCACAAACTGCCCTGCAGAACCAAGTTCAAGAAGAAAAATCATATCTCCGTTTCTATCCATGATAAAATCACCAAATTTGAACCACAACCTCTCCACTCCATGGGCATTATTCGCTCCAAATTTCATGGCAATCTAATGAGTATAGCCTAGTCAAATCGCCTCCCCAAGTTGAAGAACCGAGCTGCCAGAATCTTTGACAGTTTCTGTGATGATTTTCAAACGGCCATATCTCCTTCATTACTCAATAGAATTTCGTGTTCTTTATATGTTTGGAAAGCTGGTTAGATGCTCTACAACTTTCCTTTAGAAGCCTCATCCAGAAAACGTAGGTAAGGCCTTCGTTTTTGCGATTCTTTCAACTGGTGTCTAGTGAATCCGAATTTCTAACTTTGTGTTTATGATTTATTTAGTTGATCCAAGCTACCTTAAGGTTATTTAAGGACTATCCAAGGCTTATTGACTGTTGTTCAAGCTCCAAGGAAGGTATAAAATTCAAGAACCCTTAGTATTACTTTGAGTTTATGATGGATTATGATGAGTTTAATGGTTAAGTTTGTTTTAAGTATAAATCATGAGTAGATGTTTGTTTATAAGTGAGGAGATGATATATAGAAGTGTTTGGTGCTTGTAACCATGGTTGGTAAGATGACCACATGGTGTAGGTGATGGTGTATAAGGCGGATGATGGATTTGGAGGAGTAATATTTTGGAAAGTATGAAAATATAGCCGTTATAATGCCCGATTTTCGTTTAACCAAAGAATGCCCTGTTTTTGAAACCTCATACGCGTACGGTAGGTTCCTGTCTAGAACACCAACTAACCATGAGATGATAGAGCTTGAGTCATAGATCGTTTTGATATAAAGTGCGTCAAAATCTGATGAACGGTTTAGGAGAAAAGTGGGTTTTAGTGAAAGTCGTTCGGAAACCGGGAAATTGCAATTTTGCCAACTTTGAGGCTATAATTACCATACTTAAACATTTTTAAAAATTATAAAATTTTGGGATATTGTAGTGGAGTGGTCAAAGAGTCATTTCCAGTTGACCTTACATTAAAATTCGAAATTGAGATTTTCTGAGAATTTTTACAGTCGGGTATGGTTGTTAAGGGAAATGGTGAATAAGCACCGAAACCTTGATTTAACCTAAAATGGTTAGGTTTTTGGAACACTTGGGTTATGAATAACATGTGAAACATATATTAAAGTGTCAAGGGTATTGTTAGGCAAGAGTGAGGTGAGTAAGAGATGTGGTATTCTAACGACGGTCCTTTTCGTGTTTATAGAAACTCCGGGAGAGCCACGAGCCATACCTTCAGGACATCGAGATCGAGGCAAGATCTTTTCTATCCCTACTTGGAAAACTATTTATCTTCAAAGAAACTTGATTTAATGGAATATATATGTGATGCTATTATTACTATATTGTGAAGAAATTGTCTTCCTTGAGTATTGATATTGAAAAGAAAGGTATACGAAGATGTATATGAATATGAATATGGATATGAGTATGAGATGGATATGAATATGGATATGAGTATGATATGGATATGTATAGAGATGATTATGCATGAAGTGAACATGCCTTATGATTAAGAGAATATGAGAGAATGGTATCAGTTATTATCTAAAGTAAATAAAAGAATGGTATCAGTTGTTATCTAGGGTTATATGATTTATATTATTTTGCTAAAGATATTCTTTTTAAATATTGTGATTTAATAAGTATTATTTGATTATTATCTACTATTTTTAAAAGTAGATGGAACAATATATATATATATATATGTGTATATAAGAGAGCAAGATTTCTTCTACTCTTACTTTAGAAAACTATTTTTTAAGTAAAATGATTTCTTGGAATATATATGTTTTTCTACGATGCTATAGTGCTAAGGATTTATTTCCTGATTTTGAGAATTAAAGAAAGATAGATACGAATATGGATAGAGCGAATATACTTTATGTTCTAAAGGAATATTTGACTTTAATAATTTAGAAAAAATGTATGAGTCATAATTAAAGTATTATGACATATGATTTAAAGGTGATGAATAAATGTGAATGGAAATGTGAATGGAAATGGAAATGGAAATGGAAATGATAAATGTGAGTAGATAAATGATTTGACAAAAAGGGGGATTGCAACAGACTTGCGTAAGTGGCTGTGTCAGGGCTGTGTGCGACACAGTCCAGCATTTATTATTTTTATTACGGCACGAAGATGCCAAGGGAGGATGTTAGCAGGTGGCCTTCCTCCAGGGATGATCTTCATTCCTTCTACCGGTAGTAAAAAGAGAGCAGGTACGATTAGGCGACTGATCATCGTCCTAATGTATCAGGCGACAGCAGATATCCCCAATGTTTTTGAAAAGAAAGAGTTGATAATGGTTTTCAGATTTATATGCTGAAACCAAGAAAATGAGATAAGGTGATGGAATTATTTATATGGAATGAAGAGAAACTGATTTTATATTATTTTTATATATATATGTAAAGGTTTATTTTCCTTTTTATGGTAGTAGATAGAAGTTATCTTGTTGAGCTATTTTAGCTCATTCTTGCTATTTATTTATACTACAGCTAGGTCCCATGCCAATACTCCGCACTACACCCTGCAAGAGGGTAAGGGAAAGGCGACCTTTTGAGCGAGTGCTGGTGACCATCCCCGAGGTAGTGACAAGCGAAAGGGGCTTAGTAGACTTATGTAAATTAAGTGTGTAAGTTTGTAATAAACTTTTGGTTGTTGAAATGCTTCCTGTAGAAGTATTATTCAACAATGTACTTAGTAGAATTCTGGGTTGTAATAACTGTTAACTTTAAACTTTTAATATTATGGATGTTGTTCTATGAGCATATGACTGGTGTGTGTGTGTGTATTAGTGTGGGGTCAATTGCATAAGTATTAAATTTAAAAAAAAAAGACTCAAGAGATATGGATATTGATCGGAAATTGGACCGTGATGACCTGGATCCTTGACCCCGGATCTTGGGGTGTCACAGATGGTATCAGAGCTTAAAGTCATAATGCTCAGGAACAAGAGTGATAATAATAAGTATATCAGTAATAATATAAATTGTGAACTCACATCGAGTTCAAGGGTGGTTTATCGAACGAAGCGTTTATTCTAAGTAGTGATTATAATTTTATAGATTTTTACTAATAAAAGTTTATGTTTTAGTATAGGGAGAGGAGATTGGTGAGCCAAAGTTAAGGGTATTTAAAGTCTTCTTATGTTTAAGGGTGTTTGAAGAAATATTGTAAGTGGATCGGTGAATAGACACTGATTGTTTGTGGAGATGAAAGGGTGAAACCGAGGTTGGTCGGTAAAGCCAAGATATACCTTAAGGACCAAGACAGACTGAGAGGTCTCGGGATTGACTTAAATGAAAAGGTTATTATGCCAAAAGTGTTAAACTTATGTAGCACACAGGATTGATTTGAAAAAGGGAATATTTGATGTATTGGGAAGTGTACGTTAGACAATCTCGTGAGTATAAGTGGTATGTTAGAATATACAATTATAAAGAATAGTTTTAAAAGGGTCTTTGATACCGGAGCAGTGTCAGGTCAAGACGATCAATATTACGAAAGTATATCTATTAGAAGGTTGTATTCTATTATGGATCAAGGCAGAGAGTATCGAGCCAAGTCACGACTAAGTAAATGAAGATAATTGGGAATAGCAGACGATAGGTTAAGGCTACATGGTGAGTGCAAAATTTAAGAAATTTTGGAGGGTACGCAGTCTACGATATAAATAGTATTTGAGGAAAACCTTCCATTATTTGGATTTTCAATTGGGCAGAGGCTATTAACGGTACCTATTTTCAATCTCCTAAAGCCCTGCTAAATTATATTATTGAGTTTCAAATTTTCTCCACTAGTGGGTAATTGTTCATTAAGAGTCGGTATCCTTTCAAAACTTTCTGGTACCCTTGGGAATGTGTTTCAAAATTTTATTTATTTATCTTAGTCAAAATATTCCTCTAAGATTATTTTCGGAAAATGGTTTATCATCGTGATTTAAATTTCCCTCTACATTTCTTACTCCAACTAAGAGGAATGGCCCTATATGTATATACAAGGACAATCTGTCTGTGTGATAGAAAGTCGGAGGGGACGCCCTCACTTGTGTGACGTACGGGTTCTTCCATCATATTGATTTCTCAAATATTCTTTTGTTTCGAATAAAGATTATTTAAATCTCTCAATTTTATAAATTATTGTGGGACCCTTGCTTGTTTCTGGGTCCGTTTCAATTCAAAGTCTCTTAAATTCTATTAATTATTTCGAATATAAAAGATTTCCTTACTGGATGGAATAATGGAAGCAAGGTTTAAGGTATACGTGATTATACGAGGAAACTTGAGATTCCAAGGGAAATTTCAATAAGAGATAATTAGAGCTAGAAGCGTTTCAATATAAGAGAGGAAGGAAATTCGTGAGAAGAAATAGGTATATTTGATGATTAGTAAGAGAAAAGAATATGAGGAATTTTAAGGTATAATTGAGATTTACTATTGAGAGCAAGGTATATTTTGAGGATAGAATTAGAATAAGGATAAACAAAGGAAGTGGGGATAATTAATGAAGGATTTCGAGGTGCAATAACTATTAGTAGGGGAAGACCAATATTGTGACTAATACCCTAAGTAGCATAGAGAGATTAAAGATGTTAAGTATTCAAAGGATTAATCTAAAAGGTGTGAATGAGCAAAACTTGAGGTAAAGATTTTGATGAGAATAATAAAGGGAAATTTCAGAGGTGGAATAGATAGTATTTCATGAAGGAACTAAGGTGGATCAGCAAGATGTAAAGAGCGTATAGTGAATAATAGACATATGGGATAAGGTATCCGGAGGAAATTGTAGGTACGCTCTAATTTAACCTTTTAAGTGTAAATGTTTGGTTAGGGATCGACCAAGTCAATGAATGGTGTAGGTAGGTTGACAATCTAGATAAGGAAAATCAATATCTATTAAGGGTTAGAGGACTCTATAGAAAAGAGATTAAGAGTATGAGAGGAGGTGCGAGAATATTTTTAAGGATGAAGGAAAAGTACATGCTCGTATAGTTACGAACAGGAAATATATATTATAACAAATATTTTCTTACAATTGTTTCAAGGAATATTATTATAGCTTATTTTCTAGAAAATTTTACAGAGATGAGATATAGGAATATTGAGGTGTTAATATCTATGTCATAATAGAGATCAAAATATAGACAAACCATAGTGAGATACACTACCATTCAGGGGAGACCAATGTGGTGGCCGATACCCTTAGTCGAAAGAGGAAGGAGAAATGAGATAATATAGAATGACTGAATACAGGAAAAGATAGTGAAAGTGCTGCTATTGATAAGCTAGATGGCATGTGGATGAATGGCAAGCAAGTTTATGTTGGTGTATTTCTGCGCAAGCAAGATAGAGATGTTATGAAAGAGCAAAAGGATAAAGGAAGTAGTGTAGAAGTTAGAAAGTGTCAGATGAGAAAGGTATTCATGGATATTTTCGACATGATTCCGGGACGGAATCCTTTTAAGGGGGGAAGACTGTAATAATCCTAACTTTAGCAAAGCTACAGTGATCACATGAATAATAAAATTTTGAGGATTTAGGAAATGGTATGTAAGTACTCTATAATAGAAATAGAAAATGAGTAAACAGAAACCATATTAGTGTTGTACAAAGAAAATAAGTGACTCGAAATGACGATAGATTTCAGAAATTCCTGAATATGGATTTTTGAGAATTTTGATTTCGAATGAGCTTCTATTGAATATTAAGGAGCATGGAGATATTAAAAGAATTATATATTGAGGAATTAGTGGATTAGTATAAACTAAGGGATTATTAAGTTAAGGAAATACCAAAGGAATTTGGATTGTTAAATGATTTCAAAACCACTGAGATAATGAGGTACATTCGAAACAAATCACAATTAGACAAGTATGGAAACCAAACAACCAAGATTAGTAATATAACAAGGATACATACCACATTATTATTATCCAAGATTATTAGCATAATACTTAGAAAAAAACAAGAAAAAGAGATTATGAGATCACCATAAGTGACATCACATTCCACTAACTTGTTTTAAGGGTAGATTAGTCATTTTGCATGAGGATTTTTCCATACTCTTCACCAAGCTTCCACTACACTCTAGAATAATCAAGATTATAGGAAGATAAGATCAAAGTTAACACAAAAAAATCTCTCCCCATCTTCCTCATTACTCCATTTCTCTCATTCTCCACAAACTGCCCTGCAGAACCAAGTTCAAGAAGAAAAATCATATCTCCGTTTCTATCCATGATAAAATCACCAAATTTGAACCACAACCTCTCCACTCCATGGGCATTATTCGCTCCAAATTTCATGGCAATCTAATGAGTATAGCCTAGTCAAATCGCCTCCCCAAGTTGAAGAACCGAGCTGCCAGAATCTTTGACAGTTTCTGTGATGATTTTCAAACGGCCATATCTCCTTCATTACTCAATAGAATTTCGTGTTCTTTATATGTTTGGAAAGCTGGTTAGATGCTCTACAACTTTCCTTTAGAAGCCTCATCCAGAAAACGTAGGTAAGGCCTTCGTTTTTGCGATTCTTTCAACTGGTGTCTAGTGAATCCGAATTTCTAACTTTGTGTTTATGATTTATTTAGTTGATCCAAGCTACCTTAAGGTTATTTAAGGACTATCCAAGGCTTATTGACTGTTGTTCAAGCTCCAAGGAAGGTATAAAATTCAAGAACCCTTAGTATTACTTTGAGTTTATGATGGATTATGATGAGTTTAATGGTTAAGTTTGTTTTAAGTATAAATCATGAGTAGATGTTTGTTTATAAGTGAGGAGATGATATATAGAAGTGTTTGGTGCTTGTAACCATGGTTGGTAAGATGACCACATGGTGTAGGTGATGGTGTATAAGGCGGATGATGGATTTGGAGGAGTAATATTTTGGAAAGTATGAAAATATAGCCGTTATAATGCCCGATTTTCGTTTAACCAAAGAATGCCCTGTTTTTGAAACCTCATACGCGTACGGTAGGTTCCTGTCTAGAACACCAACTAACCATGAGATGATAGAGCTTGAGTCATAGATCGTTTTGATATAAAGTGCGTCAAAATCTGATGAACGGTTTAGGAGAAAAGTGGGTTTTAGTGAAAGTCGTTCGGAAACCGGGAAATTGCAATTTTGCCAACTTTGAGGCTATAATTACCATACTTAAACATTTTTAAAAATTATAAAATTTTGGGATATTGTAGTGGAGTGGTCAAAGAGTCATTTCCAGTTGACCTTACATTAAAATTCGAAATTGAGATTTTCTGAGAATTTTTACAGTCGGGTATGGTTGTTAAGGGAAATGGTGAATAAGCACCGAAACCTTGATTTAACCTAAAATGGTTAGGTTTTTGGAACACTTGGGTTATGAATAACATGTGAAACATATATTAAAGTGTCAAGGGTATTGTTAGGCAAGAGTGAGGTGAGTAAGAGATGTGGTATTCTAACGACGGTCCTTTTCGTGTTTATAGAAACTCCGGGAGAGCCACGAGCCATACCTTCAGGACATCGAGATCGAGGCAAGATCTTTTCTATCCCTACTTGGAAAACTATTTATCTTCAAAGAAACTTGATTTAATGGAATATATATGTGATGCTATTATTACTATATTGTGAAGAAATTGTCTTCCTTGAGTATTGATATTGAAAAGAAAGGTATACGAAGATGTATATGAATATGAATATGGATATGAGTATGAGATGGATATGAATATGGATATGAGTATGATATGGATATGTATAGAGATGATTATGCATGAAGTGAACATGCCTTATGATTAAGAGAATATGAGAGAATGGTATCAGTTATTATCTAAAGTAAATAAAAGAATGGTATCAGTTGTTATCTAGGGTTATATGATTTATATTATTTTGCTAAAGATATTCTTTTTAAATATTGTGATTTAATAAGTATTATTTGATTATTATCTACTATTTTTAAAAGTAGATGGAACAATATATATATATATATGTGTATATAAGAGAGCAAGATTTCTTCTACTCTTACTTTAGAAAACTATTTTTTTAAGTAAAATGATTTCTTGGAATATATATGTTTTTCTACGATGCTATAGTGCTAAGGATTTATTTCCTGATTTTGAGAATTAAAGAAAGATAGATACGAATATGGATAGAGCGAATATACTTTATGTTCTAAAGGAATATTTGACTTTAATAATTTAGAAAAAATGTATGAGTCATAATTAAAGTATTATGACATATGATTTAAAGGTGATGAATAAATGTGAATGGAAATGTGAATGGAAATGTGAATGGAAATGGAAATGGAAATGGAAATGATAAATGTGAGTAGATAAATGATTTGACAAAAAGGGGGATTGCAACAGACTTGCGTAAGTGGCTGTGTCAGGGCTGTGTGCGACACAGTCCAGCATTTATTATTTTTATTACGGCACGAAGATGCCAAGGGAGGATGTTAGCAGGTGGCCTTCCTCCAGGGATGATCTTCATTCCTTCTACCGGTAGTAAAAAGAGAGCAGGTACGATTAGGCGACTGATCATCGTCCTAATGTATCAGGCGACAGCAGATATCCCCAATGTTTTTGAAAAGAAAGAGTTGATAATGGTTTTCAGATTTATATGCTGAAACCAAGAAAATGAGATAAGGTGATGGAATTATTTATATGGAATGAAGAGAAACTGATTTTATATTATTTTTATATATATATGTAAAGGTTTATTTTCCTTTTTATGGTAGTAGATAGAAGTTATCTTGTTGAGCTATTTTAGCTCATTCTTGCTATTTATTTATACTACAGCTAGGTCCCATGCCAATACTCCGCACTACACCCTGCAAGAGGGTAAGGGAAAGGCGACCTTTTGAGCGAGTGCTGGTGACCATCCCCGAGGTAGTGACAAGCGAAAGGGGCTTAGTAGACTTATGTAAATTAAGTGTGTAAGTTTGTAATAAACTTTTGGTTGTTGAAATGCTTCCTGTAGAAGTATTATTCAACAATGTACTTAGTAGAATTCTGGGTTGTAATAACTGTTAACTTTAAACTTTTAATATTATGGATGTTGTTCTATGAGCATATGACTGGTGTGTGTGTGTGTATTAGTGTGGGGTCAATTGCATAAGTATTAAATTTAAAAAAAAAAGACTCAAGAGATATGGATATTGATCGGAAATTGGACCGTGATGACCTGGATCCTTGACCCCGGATCTTGGGGTGTCACATGGACTGTTTCACTGGTAAGTAATATTTGATGAGAGGATATCGATTGTTCCGATACCTAGAACATTCTCTTCAGATTTTATAGTTTTCTTTTTTCAAACTTAATAACTTCTTATTTCCATTCGTTGTCCGAGTAGCCTAAAGTTTCTTCAGTGGCTACGATGTTGAAATTTCGTTCGAGCCAATCGAAACTGGCTAGTTGATATATCAATATGAATGACTAATTGATTGTTCTGACTAGTCACCAATGTGTCATTATGAAGAACATTTAGCTAACTGTCCTAGCTAGTGGTGATGTCTCAAACATATGGACTAGCAAATTTTGTCTAGCTAGTTGCTAGTGTTTCTTGAAAAGGACCAGTTATTGTTTCACTGGTCCAACTCCCAATTTAATTTATTCAGCAATTCTGCCATGCATTTTGCCTACGGTAAAGCATGATGATGAAATTTCGATGAATAACTTGATTGAGACCTAGTGAGGTCACCCACTCGACTTGAACTCTTACCCATCTTCGTATAAGACTTTATATTGAATATTTTATTCTTTCATTCATACAATGAGAATTCATTTGAAACCATTGATTACTTGGATGACAAACTACTTCATTCTTTAATTGTCATGGAGTAGAATTGCTTTCTATTGGCTGACCTTCATTAATGCGAGTTTAGATTTCCTCTTATTATTCAGGAGGAAAAGTATCCACCTGATGTAAGAATTGTATAAAGACCGTCTTTATGACTTTTGTATCCAACAATCATTGCCCTCGTGCAACATTCTCTATGATATCATATTACAGAATTATCAGGACCTGAAGGAATAAACCTTGTTGTACTCTTTCTGTCTATCCTTACATCTCCGAAAATCGAGACTCCTAGTATTTGGAACCATCAACATTCTTGGAACATCCAATGTGGAATTCTTATTGAAATTATCTATTGTACCTTGTTATTTTGAAACCATTCCTTTCAAAGTGATTACTCTAAGGTGAACGGGAGGTACAATTATGAACCGTTACATCAATATGAGATCAAAAAACCAAATGTTGTAATTGTGCAGCCAGAGCATTATGCCGATGATCTAATTGAGACGATGGCTGCTAATGAATATCAAAATCCAACTCAGAGACTATCTCAAGGCAAGGTAGCAGGGATTTTGGAAGTGGATGCAGCTACAGCTATTGCAGCTCAGTTGAATGATCTAACTATGAAGGTGGATTCTCTGACTAACTATGGAGTTCAGCAAGTGGCTAGTGTGTGTGAGCTTTGTGCTGGTGCACATGATACAAATCAGTGTGCTATCTCTTCTGAATCGGCATAGTTTGTGAGCAATTTCTAGCGACATTCGCAACCAGCTCCAGCCACCTATCATCCGAACAACAGGAATCATCCTAATTTCAGCTGGAGCAACAATCAAGGGGCTCAACAACCACAGCCTTATCAGCAGTTTTAGGGACAACAATATGGAGCAAGGCCATTCAATCAAGGTTATCAGCAGCAGTATGCTCCGAGGCAACCATATCAACCTCCGGGGTTTCAGTAACAGCCTCATACAAGTGTGGGGCAGTCTTTTACTGAAAAATCTGAATTGGATGAATTGAGATTGATGGTTAAGAGTCAAGCTGTCTCACTCAAGACCTTGGAAAATCAGATTGGGTAAATTGCTACTGCTTTGCTAAATAGGCCTCAAGGAACTCTTCCTAGTGATACAGAGGCTAATCCAGGCAAGAGGGAAGTTCATGAGCAGGTAAAAGCAGTTATTTTAAGATCTGGAAAAGTCACAACCGAGCATAAATCAGTATCTAAGGAAGATGAAGAAGTTCAGAATCATCAGGTGGAAAAATCTGCAGCACCAGAAATTGAAAAATCGAACTTGGTGGCTGATCAGCTAGATGGTGAAGTGGAAAAGAGCAATAAGTCTGCTAAAAGTCTACTCCGGAGCAGTCTACAAAGAGCAATCAGATTTATCCGCCTCCTCCTTATCCTTGACGCTTGCTGAAAAGTAAAGAAAAGCAATTTTAGAAATTTTTGGACGTCTTCAAGAAATTGTCCATTAATATTCCTTTTGCGAAATCTTTAGAAAAGATGTCGAGCTATACTAAGTTCATGAAGGGGATTTTATCAAGGAAGTTGAAGATCGATGAATTAGAGACCGTTGCTTTGACGGAAGAGTGCAGTGCTGTTCTGCAACAGAAATTGCCTCCGAAACTAAAGGATCCTGGTAGCTTTACTATTCCTTGCACGATTGGCAACTTATCTATTTTCATGCAACTTGGTCTACCTGATCCGAAACCTACAAATATCTCGTTACAGCTGGCTGATCGGTCGATTACATATCCTAGAGGTATAGTGGAGGATATCTTGGTAAAGGTGGATGAGTTTATCTTTCCTGCTGATTTTGTCATTCTACACTTTGAGGAAGACAAGAGGATTCCCATCATCTTGGGAAGGCCCTTTCTAGCCACCGACCGAGCTTTAATTGATGTGTAAAAAGGGGAGCTAACTATTCGGGTTCAAGATGATAAGGCCACCTTTAATGTGTTTGCTCTTACGAAGATTTCAGATGATCCAGAAGTGTGCTTTTCTGTGGAATCCCTTGCATTGTCTTCCCAAGAAGAAAAAGGTGATTTGAAATTGGATACAGTACTTAGTGTTCCAAATTTTGTGGAGAATTCTGAGTCAGTTAAGATGCTCGAGGAAATTGATGCTGATAAACCTTCCATACAAGATCTCTCGAATGTAAAGCTCGGAAAACTTCCACCACATTTGAGGTATATCCTTGTGAATGATGAGTTAGTGATTTTTGAAGAGGGTCATGATAATGCGTTAAGAAGGTGGATAGTTGATGATGAGGTAGAAGAGTGTTCTATTCCAGTCGATTGAGAGGGATAAAAACCTTAGAGGTGTGAGGAAGAAAAAGAAGGCGAAGAAGTCGACGGGTGGAAAACTCGAGGTGAAGAGTGAAAGGAAAGTTGTGTTGGGAGTAAGCAAACAAGATGTCAGCATTTGTGTGAATGGTCTTTCTAATAAGGGCGATACTATTATTCTCTTGAAACCGCCATGAAGTGAGGAAGCAACAACCGGCTAAATGACGTTAAAGACAGCGCTTCGTGGGAGGCAACCCATGTGGTTCCGACAGTTAGGTATGTTTCCTACTATCCCTTGTATTACCTTCCATTCAATGGGGACATTGAATATTTTAAGTTTGGGGGTGGTTTGGGAATAAGTAGTGTGTAGTAGTTATTTGTGTGTCATTGTGTTCATATAGATATCATGTTTTACATTTTACATGTTAGTGTAATTCATTCATATTTGTTCGTATTACTGCATGTTTTGTTTCATATAGGACATTCTGTTATTTTGTTTTTATACCATGTGAGTCCATGTTAGTTGCATTTGCATAGCATGCATATTTCATGATCCTTTAGGATGAGCTAATTCTGATTGGTAGGTTGATGTCTAATTGAGTGTGGTAATGATGAATAGAGGGTTGATTTATAGTTCTTATAAAATTGACTTGCATGCTTCAGAAACAAAATTTTGACACAGTCTCGTCGTTTGCTTTTGGGGCTAGGTTGAGGTCATACTTGTTTGGTTGTTTTAGATTTAATCACTTGTATTTAGAATTTTCGTTATTCCCTTGATGGCGTAAGATCACTAAAGTCTAAGTTTGGGAGAAACCAGGGATTTCATGCTAATTGTTAATATTTGTCAATAATGGCTAGGCGTCAAATGGCTAGTAACCAGCTCATATTTTATGAGTAGTCTAGGGTTGGAATTGAGAATTCTTATTCCTGATTGCATATAAAAAAATCGGAAAAAAAAGGAAAAAAAAAAAGTTTTTATGTATAAATTGTTTAAATGCAGAATTAACCAGGGTGAGCTCTTTAATACTCGAGCAATTAAGTTTGCGGAGACTTTGTGCCTAGTGACCTAAGGCTTTTATAGTCTGGGATCCACTAACCCAACGCTCCGCTACATGGGGGTATTATTGTATAAGCCTTTTGGGGTCTCATCTATTGCACGGTTAAATAAGCATTCTTGTATATTATGTGTCGTAGTTGTTGTTTAGTAATAAAGCATGGATTCTGGCTAACTCAGATGAGGATGGAGGTGTCTTTAGGTTATGAAGTGTTTACCGTCTATTCTATTTATAAACCTGTGATTGTCTTGGCAAAGAATGAGTATGATTTCGATCTAGTGTTAGGAGTATATCTGATGAGCATCGCACACATGCACGTTCTGTTCATGTATTGTTAATATACGGGGACTTAGTCGAGCTCTATTTGGATTTAGTTGTATTCTTTGAGATATTTGCTTGCTAGTTGGTTTTGGTTAGTTCGAGGGGATCGTTGCATTTTCATATTAGTTGCATTCATGCATTGCATTGCATTGGATTTTATGGGTACATTCGCTATAGGCCCTCACGAGACCTTACTCGTCCACTAGGGCTGCCTAGGGGTTTAAAGGGCTTGTTGCATATGCCAAATACAACTGTGATCACCTACGGAAGTGGTACTAGTTAGTTATATATAGTTATATTTGTTTATGCTTGAGGACAAGCATCGGTTTAAGTTTGGGGGTGTGATAAGTGGATTTTATATCCACTTGGATCACTTCATTTCGGCTTAAATTGATTCACTTGGTCTCAAGTTTGTTGTATTTTTGATGTGTTTTGTGTAATTGTGTAGGATTAGTTATTTCGGCTAGGGTTGGCGTTTTCCGTCGATTTTGGAGTTGAAAGTTAGCATTGGAATGAAGAATGGGAACTTGCTTTAAGCTTCCATGAAGATTATAAGGCTAAAGGATTGAAGACGGAAGTTAGCGGAAAAGAAACGGGAGAAATTGGAGTTAAAACGAAGAAAAACGAGCAGAATCAGCAACCGGGCAGAATTCAAGTGGGCAGACTGCGCAGAAACTAGGTAGACTGCGCAGGAATCAGTAACCAACCGTGCAGGGTGAGCGCCT
Source organism: Saposhnikovia divaricata (assembly GCA_036435485.1). Lineage (NCBI taxonomy): Eukaryota > Viridiplantae > Streptophyta > Magnoliopsida > Apiales > Apiaceae > Saposhnikovia > Saposhnikovia divaricata. The sequence continues at coordinate 87,580,534 of CM071594.1, forward strand.
AGCGCGCAGGGTGCGCACGAACATGCTGAAAAATCTGATATTCTTTCCCGTTTCGAATTAAATTGCCGTTTTATGACTTTTCTTGCTGGAAAAGACTTCTAGGTCCTATATAAACACATCCCTGCATTGTAATTCATATAATAAATCCCTAGAATAACACACAGAGAGAGCCAAGAGACAGAGCTTTAGAGTTGGAGAAGGATTCCTACGCTCGTGACAAGCGACGAAGATCTAGATCTACTTCATCTTTCTTCTAATTTGGCGATACTTTTGGATGTTTTTGGGATTTGTTTTCGTAACTTATTACTCTAGCATTATTATTTTAATTCAAACTTTGTTATTTATCATGGTTTCATCAGATCCCATGATGACGAGCGGTTCGATTATGAACTAATCGTTGTCATGGGATTCTAACGGATTTATTTATGGAGCTTTAATATTTTGATGCTTTAAAGATCTGTGTGTGGTGTTTATTGATATCCTCGTATGGTTATGCTTAATTGTTAGATGCGTAGCTAACATCTAATCTGTTAATCTCTTGTGAAGCGAGAGTGGATCATGAGATTTAGAACTTGCCATGCTAGCATAGGTTCATGATTGTTATCAACATGATTCGTAGTGTACTTTGAACTATCTTATGTTGCCATGTGTAATCTTTATGGATAACTTGCACTTCAACCGTTATGTTTTCAAATCTTATAGAGATATAGGGTCTAA